>OX637573.1:2832422-5702449 GCA_951800085.1 Comarum palustre | reverse complement strand
ATTCAACTTGATCCGATAAATTTAAGGGCTTCATCCGGACGATCAATCTTGTAAGTCAAACCCCTAAATTGCATTGACCGCAACTAACGGCACCGAGACTTTACTGGAATTACGTGATTTTTCAACTGTAGACTTATTTCACCATTCCGGTCATAACTTATTTCACGACTTTTTTTGAAGCTTCTACGTATAGTTTGTTTTTGAAACGAAGCATTTACTTAAAACTTAGTAAACAAGTTATACAACATTAGTAGACATGCTGTGATTCCGATGATCAAACTTGAGAAACAAGAATCCAACAACGTTGAAATATGATTATTATATTGAAATATGTCTATAGGAAAAAATTCAACTTGATCCGACAACGTTAAGGGCTCGATAGTTACGGTCAATCCTGTAAGTCAAACAGCTTTATACATGAAAACGGTCATTTAACCGTCTAAATTATGTATTTTGCCCGGACCTTCAACTGAAAATAGTTTTAAATCGATGAGACGCAACCAGTGGTATAAAAATTTTATGAAAAATAACCACTGAAGATAGTGCTACCTCTAGGGAGAAAGAATGGAAAATTACGTTGACTACAACTATCGGCACCGAGACTTTACCAGAATTACATTATTTTTCAAACGTAGACGTATTTCACTATTCAGGTCATATCTTATTTCACGACTTTTTTTCGTTTGAAGCTTCGACGTATAGTTTGTTTTTGAAACGAAACATTTACTTAACACTTAGTAAACAAGTTATATAATATTAGTTGGCATGTTGTGATTCAGATCGGTAAAATTCAAAAAAAATCTGACCATCAGATATCATCATTATGTTGAAATATGTGTATGGGAGAAAATAATTCCGTCGGAATTAAAAAAAAAACAAAAAATATTTTTTAATAATTTTTAACCCCTTAGCCGATGAAATTAAATAATTCCGTCTCCTAAGGTATCGCTTAGTAGACGAAATTATTTAATTCCGTCGGCTAAGGGCAAAAAAATCAGAACAATTTTTCCACGCAAAATTTTAGACCAAAATTTCAGAAAAAATTACAAACACTTAGCTGACGGAATTATTGTATTCAGTCGGCTAAGAGCTACAAATTTTAAAATTTCGAATCCCTGCGCTAAATTTCAGAAAATTTTTCAAAAAAATCAAATTTTTTTCTTTAAATATTCTCTTATTCTCTCTTTACTTCTCCAAAATCTCTCCTCTCCCTCTTCTCTCTTCTCTTGTGTGTGGTGGTGGTGTGTGGTGTGTGGTGGTGTGATGTGTGGTGGTGGCGTGTGGTGTGTGGTGGTGTGGTGTGTGCTGGTGGTGTGTGGTGGTGGTTTTTGGTGATGGTGTCTGGTGGTGGGTAGTGGTTTTTGGTTATGGTGGTGTGCGGAATCGGAATGGCCGGAATTCTTGCCGGAGATCGATCGTCGGCGATGGATTTTCGGTGATCGATCTCTGTTTTTTAGGTTTATCGACGGAATATTCCGTTGGCTAGGAGTTTTTTAATTTTTTTTTTGAATTTTTTTAAAAAATTCCGTCGGCTAAGATGATTATTAATTTGTTTTTATTTTAAAATATGTCCGTCTCCTATGAACTTAACCGACGGAATAATGATTCCGTCGGCTAAGATCTTAGTAGACGAAAATTCCGTCGACTAGGTTGTCTCTTAGTCAACTGAATAAAATTTTCCGTCGGCTAGGGTCTTCACCGACGGATCTTAATAGACGGAATTTTCGTCGGCTAAGAGCTTAGAAGACGAAAAAATACTCTTAGAAGACATAATTGTTTCGTCGGCTAATAGTGCAAATCCACTAGTGTTAAGGGCGAGATTGGATCATTTGGATGTCACCTTCCGCCTGCTGGTGCATCATTGTGAGATTGAAAACTATTTTAACTCTTAGTGCTTAATTAGCTAGTATCAGAGATTTCACTAAATCTAAAGTGTTTATTTGTGAGCGTAATCTAAATATCAGACATAGTAATTCAGTTGATTATATTAACTGTACAAGAAAATATTGCATGCAAAGATGGAATTGATCAGATGAGTTGTATAGCACATATTTTTTTTAGCTTTTTTTATACAAACATCCTCATTTACATAGAAGCCGATCCATGATCACCTAAATTATAGTTACGGAAAAAACTGTCATGTTTATACTATAGAGTGTCACCTTATAAAGATGAACCTAGAGATCGAAGAAACTTCTCGAGAGAAAAGACTAAGGAATTTTATCTGATATGAACAACTGAAGCTTCGATGTGAAGTTTCGTCGGAAAAACTGTCGGAGACGTCCACCTAGATCGCAACCTAGTGCTCTGGTACCATAAAAGCTTAGAGGCTAACAACTTAAAGAACAAAAACAAATGGATCTGAATCTCAACTTCATTATACCAGAATGTGAGTACAAAAAAACCACACATGTATTACACGTGGTCTTTATCTACTGATCAGAAAGAGATTAACTAAACATGATTAATTAACTGCTAAAGACAAACCTAAGCTAATTAATCTAGCTGCATATCCTTAAGATGTATCCCTCACGTTCTCTGAGTTAAAATTTGAAGAATATGCATGCATCCTTGGTTGATGCATGGCTAGATATGTATGAAACTTGTGATTCATCATCTTTAGTCACCACGATATATTATCCATGTTCCTCGATTTTAGAATCGCTTTTAACTTATTTTTGAAAGCTTGCAAATTCCTGTTTGTTTTTTTCACTTACACTCATTTGGGTTTTCAGTCCCTGTGCCAATTGTACAACGTACAAAATTTGGTCCAAATCGATTATGAAGTTATCCATTATGAGCTCCTAAGAGCCTTTGACAGACGATCTATATACCGTCTGATTTGTGGTCGTCACTTTAATAAGACAGTCTTTCCGTCGTTAGGGGAAGATAAGAACGTCATTGTTCCTGATAAATGACGTGTAGAATGTCTCATCTTGATCCCCAAACTGCACATGTTATATTGAAGTGTGACAAATTCTACTTTTAGTGAAGTACAAAGACTTCAAGATCTACGTAGGTTAGCCCACAATATGTCAGACACTTTATTATATACATGCTGCAAACCTGCAAGGATAAACGTCCCCGTAGGACATATCGTTTAGGGTTTATAACGCTCTGCAAGGATAAACGTCCCCGTAGGGCATATCGTCCAAGTTGGACGAGGTACGACCATGGCGGCTAACCAGTCTTTATAGTCCCTACCCAGAAGCGAGGTAGACCATTAGGTTCGAATGATTCTTTTCCTTAGAAGTGGGTATACTTGACATAAATAAATCTTCTTGCCATTGCAATCTCAACCAAATCAACTCACGAGATTAATCTAGATTATGGGTTCGTCTTAGAAGAGACAAAGTTAGGGGACGCTCCAACATTTAAACCCACTTTCTCGAGAATAGAAAATCTCTGTAAATTTAGTGAGATATTGAATCAGAATGAGATTTCATCGATAATATGTTTGTATTTACGGTAGCCACCGGGACGATACTAAGCAATAATGTTGACCCTTGCTTCGTTGCTGGAACTCAATGAAGAAACGATTGGCTAAAATAGGAAAGAAACAATCCAGGTCTAATCAGATTCCTTAACTAAGAAAAAGGTGTTATGAGCTTGTTGTTCCCACACCTCCCCATGTTAAACCTGTATAGTGTAAGTAATTATTTGTAAGGAAGCGTAATGATAAATACGAGATTGTGAGATAAAGTCTTGTTTAGTGGCACAAGGATTTTCTCAACGCCGTATGATTGATTACGAGGATACGTACTTTCCCATAATAGACGTTATAACGTCTCACTACCTTATCAGTTTGGTAGATTTTGAAAAACTGAATATGCAGCCTATGAATGTGGTAAAACGTTATCTCTGTGGGAATCAGAATATAGAGATATACATGAGTTCTTGATGAACATTTGATACCCAATGAAAATAGTTCTAAACCACAGAACATGCTCTATATTCGTGATGGCAGTACATTTCATGGATTGAAACATTCCAAACGGAGTTAGTATAACCGTCTAAGTGAATATTTGTTTGGGCTGGGATATATGAATAATGAATTATGCCCATGCGTGTTTATTAAGAAAAGAAGTTATGGGTTTTCAATTTGTGGTGATAACATGAATTTGAAAGATGCTCTTCAAGAGTTCAAGAAAACCGCAATTGAAGTCGGAGTTTGATATGAAAGACTTTTGAAGGCCAAAATATATTGTAGACCTGAAGTCCCGCTAGTGCAGATAGAATTTTGGTTCATCAATCAAATTACATCTAGAAGATGTTAAGATGTTTAATGAGGACAAATCAAATTATTCAAGCACACCAAATAGTCGTCCGAGATTTAGAGACACATGTATTGTCTCATAGAAAGAAGAGATATTGGGCCCAGAAGACTTATTTCGAAGTACATTAAGCGTATTCTTGTACTTAGTTAAATTCTCTAGACGAGACTTCTCATCTGATACATATAGCTTAGCGTCAACACGCTGCCTATGTAAATGACATAAAAGACAATTTTCTGCTACTTTAAATGTATGATAGAAAAATAAACTCATTCCCTCATTCTTTAATTGTTTCTCTCATTTCTCAATCTCTCTTACATTCCATTTACAACAATACACTATTTTTCGTTTTTTGATACAACCCTACACTAGAAGTAATATATTCTGGGGACATGATCATGTACCCAATTCGGACCAAGTACTTGAAACTATAGTTTCCTAGTATGAAAGCAACAAACTTAAACCAAACATTATAGAAAATGAGTTACGTAACTCGATCAATATCTACAATGTTTTCAATGTTTATATCGGATCACACACTTGCTTCTTCTTTTATTAAAAATCAGCAAAAAATTGCTTCCGAAGTTTCTATTTATTAATGATAATCACACACTTGAATTTACTTAAACTAATGCGATTTTAAATAGTTTTTACTCGGAAGATGTACAGTCATGATTAGATATGATCCTGGTACTAAATCAAAAAAACTTTCTATTTCCAAACCCAAATCTTAGTTGCCAATAATTGGGTTCCTTCCTTTCCTTTGTTTTGAGTTCATTTTTCTTTCTAAAAACTGTATATGTGAATCTAAGAGTAAAAAATATTTGAATTAGTGGAGTACTTAGACATGACATTAGTGGTGGACTATGTATCATTATTCATTAGCAATTAATTTTTTATCATGTTCTTACATATGAGTGATATGACAGGATATCATGACAAACATAAGCAGCTAGTTTTAAGATGTTACTACAATGTGTGAAAAATAAACAAGGTTATCACCAACAAAACATAAAAACCCTACGAAAGAATAGAGACATGGTATTAGTGATCATATCATAAGTTAACTACTCAAGTGACTGCGTCAAATCAGTTCTACTTTGTTGTCGATCCCACTAAGTGATTAGCAAAGGTGAATGGTTAACATATAGGTTCCCGCCGTTGGTCGTTAGCATTTGGTTAAGTTTATATCCTTTAATCTTCTTCCTACTTTTGAGATTTCGGGACCAAATACATGTATCCATGGCCTCCAACTTTTTAGAGCAAAGTGCATGCTTAATAATTTCCATTCTTAAGCTCGAAAGACCTTATATTTCCATTTCTTACTGGGAAAAGAAAGACTTCGGAATACTGGATTTGGAATTGTGTATGCAAGTCCATTCCTCCGATCCACAGTATTAAGTCCTCCCCATGCTGCTACAAACAAATTGTGGTACTCGTACCCGGACCTGATGCGAGTCCGAGAAGTCATCCGACTCAAGGTCTAGAAATTTAAAGAGTCTAGAAAAATATTTATTGTTCTTTGTAAGATCTTGATTAAACTATAGATTAATAGGAGCGTATGCATCAATTAAAAAAGTAAAATGGTCTAAATAAGCTTGTTATAATTACAGGCTAACACCTAATTTTATATACATATATAATGAATTGTGTGTTAAATATGAAAAAAAAATAGTGTGAATAGTGTAAACCAAATCTTAATTATAATTCAAATATTTTGAATAGGTTGTTTATAGTTTAATTCTTTTATAATTAAAAAATAAAAACTTAAATGCAAATTATGATTTGAGGAACATCTTTAAAAGTTTGACTTAGACTTAAAATTCTCAACTCCGAACCTGATAGTACTGCTACTTTTGAATTGTCATATCTAGCTCATTTTCTCCCTTCGTTATATTCCCAATCTCCATGTCTCTACAAGTCCATAGGTTCACATTCTCAACTGGTTTTTGGGTTTTCCAGGTTTCTTACAAGTCGTGCGCTGCACAAAAAGATACATTAACGTATAAGCATTGGATCCTCAGTTCTATGTATTATGATTGAGATTAGTGTACTAGTTCTATTGATCATTGACATTTGCGTAGCTAATATCACACACCAAAAGCACATACTTATAAAACTTCATGATTACTTATACTATTACGAATAATTAGTTATTATCTTATCTACACGAGGAAAAAGAATAAGTAAACAAAAAATATATATGAAATGGGCGCCAAATAAATTTGTCAGGTTAGGATTGATTTTTGTCGACCAAAATCTTAAAGGGTTTTCTTGTAGGACCTAACCCCATCTCTTTTTCTTCGTTATATAAAACTCCTCACTCCACAGCATCCTCTCATCTTTTTCAATTTCACAGTCTTTCACTGTCTAGGATCTTCTTCTTCTTAGCAACAAGCTAGACTCCTTAAGCTTCATTGTAGCCAGCATGAAGGAGAATGGTTGCAGTAGGAAACAAGGTGCAGTTTCACCATGCGCAGCTTGCAAGCTACTGAGGAGGAGGTGCGCGCAGGACTGTGTTTTTGCTCCTTACTTTCCCTCAGATGAGCCCCAGAAGTTCGCTAATGTTCACAAAGTCTTTGGTGCCAGTAATGTCAACAAAATGCTGCAGGTATGTCGTCGAACACCTTTACCATGGCGTTTTGGAAACATCTTTTTACTGTAATCTTCATCAAGAACTGCATCTTTGAAGTTATTTCCAGAAACCCTTCTGGCTAAACTCATCAGAGATTGAGAGTGAACGATCTCTAGGTCTTTGAACTGACAAGGAATAGTGATAAAGTCAATACTGTAAGACATGATACGATAGAACACTAGCTGGGGATCTGGGGGGCTCTGGAGCACCAAGTCATCTTTCTATTTCAATTTCTACTGAGAAAAAAAGAAGAGAAAATTCTGTTTTGTATTTTCTACAAAATCTTCCCAGGCTTTTTACCTCATCACGTGAAGCTGTTTCTTGCATCTTTTAGTAATTTATTCTGAATAAAGAAAATTGTTTTGTTGGAAAAAAATATGTATTTTATTTGGACACACTTCTTTTTTGATTTGGACGCATCAGTTGTGATAAAAAACAAGATGGATACCAAACGCAGTACAATCCAAAAAGAAAGAAAATTATTTAGGGCAAGGGCAATGATACCTCATAGAGGCATGACCTAATTTTGGGACCATGAGTAATCCTGTACGTTCAGCCATATATATACAAGCATGCATATTATAAATAATGAAGCATGATTAATCTTCTGCGAAGCTCTCACAGTGATCATATCTGTGATGTATCATTACATCAACCCTACGTAGCTCGCCGGACTTTAGCTACGTCGATGACCTGTAATATTTATATATATACGTCATGACCAAGTTCATTGTGACACTTTCAGGAGCTACCGGAGCACCAGAGAGGTGATACGGTGAGCAGCATGGTGTATGAAGCAAATGCAAGAGTCCGGGACCCGGTTTACGGCTGCGTCGGGGCGATTTCATCTCTACAGCAACAGATTGATGTGCTTCAAACCCAACTGGCTTTGGCTCAGGCTGAGGTGGTGCACCTTAGGGTTAGGCAGACTGCTTCCATCTGCAATCATGGGCTGAACCCATTGAGTCCAAGTAATAGCGGCTCGCCGTCGTCGAGGTTTGTTGGTTCACAAGCCCGGCCCATTTTCGACATGGATATGATGATAGACCACAGCAGCTTGGGATTGGGAGAGTCCATGTGGTCATGCTGAGGTTAATTACTACATAAGAGTTACTAATTGTCGTCCACTGCTGTATTATCCTAGAGTAATTGATCATGCTTAGTTTTGCTTATGTATCCTTACTATAAATGGGTTAAAATCTAGTGACGGTAAAAGCGGAGGCGGTAGAGACAGTGACGGTACTGACTGAGGGATTCGCCCGCTTGGATCCGATCAGTTTCTACTAGTTGCTAGATTGTAAATATAGTTTTAACTTAATTTTCATATATTGGTTTGTGGGACTTATTTTCATTATGAATCAAAGTGATTTTATGACTGGTATTGTAATTTGATTCGAATGCTTGAGGACTTTGAACACCAACCTATTTAGATGGGTTGGCATGGGAAGTAGAGTTGTACAGTATTTGAAATAGGAAGGGGGATATATAGTGTTGAGACGAGAGAGATGACTCTTAATTTGGTCTCAGTGTTTGAATGTTTGCTGCTTTGCTACTTATGAAACGAAGGCTTTCTTTGTGATTGAATTGCATGTGTTTTTGATTTTGATTGATGGAATGTTTTACGGTGCCGACTAGCATCTTAATTTGTTTCTCAAACATCCAACGACACATATGCATGAAATACATAGATACACACAGATGGGGAAAGGAAGAAGAACAAGAAGAAGAGGAGAACGAGATCGTATCGTAGGGCAGTAGGGCATATGAGCATTGCAAGCGTTTATGGTCTGATAGTGTTGTATGTCCTTCATTTGGCTTTGATGTGATTGGTTTGTGAAGTGTTGTATAAGAATTCATTAGTATTGGAGCTTGTAGTTCAATTGCCTAAAATATCTGTGCAGTTGCATCTTCCAAACATTAAGATGGGTGTTAAACTCATATGTAGGGCAGAATTTTCCCCTGTTGGATTCTAATTTACTGACCATCAATATATATTGGTCATAATAACTAACCAATCAGAGAGAGTGTGAAGAGATAATATAGAAAAAAAAGATGAGGTTTGAAAAATTATAACTAACATAACAACATTTAATTTGTTAGTCATTATGACCAACATATGTTTGTGGTCGACAAATTTAAATACTCACATATTTATTAGAGAGGGAAGGATCATGGAATTAAAGTCGAGTAAGACTCAGACTTTTAGGAAAAAAATCAATGGTGCGAGAGAAATTTATGTTAAAAAGAAGATATTCCTACACAAGAGGTCATAGTGACTAGTGAGCTTTACAAGTATGCTTATAGACGTTACACAATAAGATTCATAAAACAAAAAAGCTAAATGTATAAACATGTCAGCACAGTACAAAATACTTAGATATAAACTTATATCTCATACCCACTGAGTGCTTCAAATTGATATGAAAACTAATTTAATAGTAAGAGAGCAAGATGGATTGTTTTGGTCATTGGATGGGTGGAAGAGTGTAGGAGGAAGTTTGGATTGTCGGACTCGCTGTTGCAGACATGGCTTTGCAAGGCAAGTAGGAACGATAACAAAGAGAAACGAGTTTTAGACTTATAGATTTCCAGACTTCCTATTTATATGGTTAACTTATCACGAAAGGAGCATCAGATGGTTAATTGGAGTGGGAATGACGCAGGCTAGGACTTTGATATAAACGAAAATAAGATTAAGAAAGTATAGTGTGATAAACTGTATGTGGTATTATTTTTTGAGCATATTTCCATTTGGTACTAATTATTGGGCCTTATTACCTATTTTAATGAAAATCTTTTTTTTTTCATTATACATTTCAATATAAGGTTACTCTATGTGTCTAAATAGACAAATCTTATTAAAACTCTTAAAGAAGCTAAATTATTTTAAGGCAAATATATTCTCACACCTTAAAACATGCATAGAGAAAGAAAATAGAGAAAAGAGAAGCCTTGGTAGAAACCTCATCACACACAACCACCGCACTCCAGTAGCCAACCGTCGGACTCGATCACCAGTCGTCGGAATCAGGTCGCCGGTAATTCGGTTACTGATCTCAGTAACTCAATTCTTGACCCCCAATAACCACCATTACCTTAGTACTAACACCCAGAAACTCAAATTTTCTCCGGTTACAGGATTACGGTCACCGGTAACACGGTTACTGACCCATAGTAACTCAATTATTAACCCTAAATGACCACTGGTAGCTCAGTTACTGACACCCAATAACTCAATTTCTCAGTTATTGACAGTCAATAACTCATTCGCTAACCGTCAATAATTCAGTTACTAATAGTCAGTAAAACAGTTATTGTCATAGCCTCACAGAAAACAACTACACCTACCACATAGCCATGCATCTTCACACACCTAATCTACTCTCTTGACATACGGCCTCCTCACTATACCAACTCCTCCCTCATTCAATCTGCTTCACCTCCCTCAAAAGCTTTGATGCATCATGGACATTGGCCAGGTTGCCAACCGCGATAATTTGAGTGGGACTTGAGTCCCAGGCTGTTGTATACTCGATCCGCCCCTCTGAACCATTTTGTGTTGAAATACCTTTCCTACACAAGAATGAAATAAGCATGTAGAATTGGAGAAGATCTTGTAGAAAGATAATGTTGTGAAAAACCAGTTCCCAGAAAAACAGAGTACAAGCTTTCTGCAGAATGATTCTTATTCGATAAGCAAAGGAGCTCAAGCTTTTATAGCCTAGCTCAACAAACAAAAGTTCAACACGATCTTAACAACCCTATAATCGTGGATCACCGAAAATAGAAAAATCAAAAACTAATCTATCAGTAACTTGAGCCTGAAGAATAGGTCCCTTATTAACAAAGCTTGACTAAATCAAATATGAACTTAACAAATCTTCCCCTAAACTGAACAATGCAGAATGCATTCAGTTTATCTCAGCAAGAGATCGAACTCCGAGTAGCTTCCTGAGCTTCACAAAAACATCCAGCTTCAATGGTTTTGTCAGAATATCAGCAACTTGCTCACCAGTTGCACAATGGACCAGCTCTACCACACCATCTTTTGTAAGATCACGTAAGAAGTGATATCTTACATCTATATGTTTACTTCGGCCATGCAACACTGGATTTTTAGACAACTTGATGGTAGAACTGTTGTCACAAAGTAGGGTAGTAGACTTACTCTGTGTGTGATCAAGGCTCTCGAGCACTCTCCTCATCCAGACACCTTGGCATGCACAAGAAGCTGCAGCCACAAACTCAGCCTCAGTTGTAGATAAAGTTACAACTGGTTGTTTCCTTGAGCACCAAGACACAGCCCCTTCACTTAACATAAATACATAGCCTGTTGTACTCTTTCGATCATTCAAGTCTCCAGCATAATCACTGTCACTGTAACCCACCAACTCATTTGTTCCACCTCTCTTGTAAAACACTCCATACTCCAAAGTCCCTTTGATGTACCTAAGCACCCTCTTCGCAGCAGCCATGTGTGACTCAGTTGGAGCTGCCATAAATCGACTGATTAAACACACAACAAACATCAGATCAGGCCTGGTAGCTGTAAGATACATTAGACTTCCGATCATTTGTTTGAATACTGTCACATCCACTCCAGCTCCTTCACCTTCCTTTGTTAATTTTGAACCAGGTACTATAGGATTCTTCACAGGATTACTGTTCTCCATTCCAAAGCGTTCAAGAATCTCCTTTGCATATTTTCTTTGACATATGTGAATCCCAGCAGTGTTTTGAACAACTTCAACTCCAAGAAAATATTTCATTTTTCCCAAATCTGTCATATCAAACTCTAGCTCCATTGAATTCTTGAACTTCTTGAACATGCTTTCATCATTCCCTGTGTAGATCAGATCATCAACATAGAGACTCACAATTAGCAGCTTACCATCTTTCTCAGTTTTTATGAACAATGTGTGTTCATAGCTACACTTTGTGAATCCTTCCTTGAGAAAGTAGACTTCAATCCTACTATACCAGGCTCTTGGCGCCTATTTCAAACCGTACAAGGCTTTTCTGAGTTTGAAAACCTTGTTTTCTTCCCCCAACTTCTCATATCCTTGTGGCTGAGCTACATATACGGTCTCCTTCAATTCCCCATATAGAAATGCACTCTTGACGTCAAGTTGATGCACACTCCATCCCTTCTGAGCAGCTAGAGCAAGCACCATCCTTATAGTATCCCATCTAGCCACAGGAGCGAAGATTTCATTGTAATCTATGCCATGTTGTTGAGCATAACCTTTAGCTACTAACCTCGCCTTGCATTTGTCAAACTCCCCATTTTCATTTAGCTTAGTCTTGTAAACCCATTTTACTCCAATTGTCTTTGCTCCTTGAGGCAGCTCTACAAGTTCCCAGGTCTGATTCCTTTTTATTGCTTCTATCTCGATATCCATTGCATCTCTCCATTTCTTACTCCTGACAGCTTCTTCATATGAATTTGGATCACAGTAAGAAAGAAACATGGCCACAGTTTGAACTTCTTCCTCCTCAGTGGAACTAGATGACAACCCTTCCCCACTTACATAATCATTTAGCCATTCTGGTCTTCTTCTAACCCTTCTTGCTTCTATGTTAGGTGATCTTATCCCATCTTCTTCTTGAACTTCATCATCTTCATCTGCTACTCCTCTTATCTGTTCCACTACCTCTATTCCTTCTTCTTCTTCTTCTTCAGTCTGTTCCTCAGCCTCATCATCTCCCCATGTCAGAACATCTTGTCTCACCTCTTCATCACTTCTGCTCCAATCCCAACTTTTGGCTTCTTCGAACACCGCATCCCTACTTATCAGCACTTTCTTTGCCACCGGATCAAAAAGCCTGTATGCCTTAGACTCCTCGCTAATACCAAGTAGTACACAGACAGTACTCTTGTTATCTAACTTAACTCTTTTCTTATCTGGTATATGCACATGACCAATACTGCCAAAAACTCTGAAATGCTCCACACTTGGCTTGATCCTACTCCAGGCTTCTTCAGGAGTCTTGTCTTTCACAGACACAGTGGGACTTCGATTAAGAACATGTACAGACCACCTAACTGCTTCAGGCCAAAAGGTTTTTGGCATCTGTTTTTCTGAAAGAATACATCTAACCAAATTCATTATGGTTCGATTTCTCCGTTCAGCCACCCCATTCTGTTGAGGTGTGTAAGCAGCTGTTAGTTGTCTCTTCACACCATTGGCCTTGCAGTATTCATTGAACTCAGTGGAGGTGAATTCTCCTCCTCTGTCTGTACGCAAGCAGCATATGGAGGCTCCTATTTCCTTTTCAACAAGTGTTCTAAAATTCTTGAAGATAGTAAAGGCTTCTGACTTCTCAATAAGGAAATAAACCCACATTTTCCTACTATAATCATTTATGAAGGTGATTAGGTACCTCCTATGCCAAAGTTCAGTAGCATCTTCTGACTTCATTTGAAAACAAGCTGAATCCTGAGTCACCATTCTTGCTATGATTATAAACATCCAATTTTCTGTCATTTGAGACTGCATGATTATGCCTCTCCTGGAATGATATACTCTGCATCCTCCTTCTTTGATCACAATTGTCAGACCACGGTTTTGAAGTTGTCCAAGACTCAGCAGATTGTTCTTTAGATCAGGAACATAGTATACATCTGTGATGACTTGTATTATTCCATCCACATCTATCTTGATATCACCTCTTCCCATTACTGGCATCTTCATATTGTTCCCAAGCTTCACAAAGTGCCTATAGTTCTCATCCAGATCTGTGAACCATTACTTATTTCCGGACATGTGATTGCTACATCCTGAATCAAGAAACCACATACCATCTGTTATGGAATGTTTCTGCTCAACAAACGACATTAGCAGCAACTCTTCATCTTTTTCAAATTCAACAAAATTTACTCCTTTCTCCCAGCTAGGGCATTCATATTGAAAATGCCCCAACTTATGACATTTGTAGCATTCAACCAGAGTTTTGTCAAACCCTAGTCTTCCTCTGAATCCACTTCTGCCTCTTCCTCCAGACCTATCATCAGAGGTAACTTTCAGAGCTTGTTCCTCCATGATATGATTGTTGTTGTTCATGCGTTGTTCATGCACTAATAGACTTGCTTACAGCTCATCAATTGACATCTCATGCACATCATTTGACTCCTCTACTGAGCAAATAACATAATTAAATTTTGATGTCATTGATCTCATGATCTTCTCAATAATCTTGACTTGCTCCATGTCTTCTCCTTGAGCTTTCATCTTGTTTGCGACTGTGAGTGTCCTAGCAAAATATTCATCCACCTTCTCTCCTTCTCTCATCTGAAGAATCTCAAATTCTCTTCTCAGAGCCTGCAGTTGTGCTCTCTTCACTCTCGTAGACCCTTGATATTTGAGCTTCATGGAATCCCAAATGCCTTTAGCTGTATCCTTGTTAAGAATGGTTTCCATGATAGTTCGATCAATAGCTTGAAAGAGATAATTCTTTACCTTGAGATCATTCAGCCTTTGATCTTCAATCATCTTACGTTGAGTCTCTGTTGGCTCTATTCCTTCACTTAGTGTAGTTATCCCGTGCTCCACCAAGCTCCAGTAATTCTTTAATCTTAACAGATTCTCCATCAACATTGACCAATGGTCATAGAATCCATCAAACTTTGGTATGGCAGGTTGAACAAAATTCCCTTCTCCAACCATATCTCTCTTTCTCATTCTTACTGTTTTCTAGTTCTCTCTCTCTTTTCAAATCAGGCCCCTGTTAGAGGCTCTGATATCAAATGTTGTGAAAAACCAGTTCCCAGAAAAACAGAGTACAAGCTTTCTGCAGAATGATTCTTATTCGATAAGCAAAGGAGCTCAAGCTTTTATAGCCTAGCTCAACAAACAAAAGTTCAACACGATCTTAACAACCCTATAATCGTGGATCACCGAAAACAGAAAAATCAAAAACTAATCTATCAGTAACTTGAGCCTGAAGAATAGGTCCCTTATTAACAAAGTTTGACGAAATCAAATATGAACTTAACAGATAAAACTACGACTTGGGGGAGTCAGGTATTCAAATACTCTCTCTTCTCTCGCCGTCTTCTCTCTTATCTCTCTCCGGCCGGACACCGTTCCTTTTCTCCTCAAGTATTTGAAATATTAGACCCTAATGACCCTAATAGATTTCTTTTTGTTGAAAACTAAAAAACAAAATTCTAAAATTTTTCTTACTGATAAAAATAAGTTTTTGAAATCTAATTTTATATTTTAGAGGACGACCTCGGCTCTGTTAGGGTTTTGTTCAGCACCATCATTCTCAAATCAACATGGAGATTTTAGCGTGGAACTATATGGGAGCCAATAATGATAAATGTGTTGAGGCGCTGCAAACCCTAATCCGGCAAAAGAAGCCCTTGTTTATCTTCCTCTCTGAAACGAAGGTTAATGATAGAGAGTACATGAATCAACTGTGGCTCACGGTAGGGTACCACAATTGCTAGGCTGTCTATAGTGAAGGTCAATCATGAGGGACTGTGCTGTTCTGGAGGAATGGTCTCGATGTTAGGTTTATGTCGAAATCGAGATATCATGTGGATGTGGAGGTTCATGCTTCTGATTGCTAGGTGGTACGGTGGCACTTGACTGGTTTTTATGGTCATCCTTCTACATCGGAGAGAATGCTCTCTTGGAATCTTCTGGTAGAGCTGAGTGAAGCATCTTCTTTATCGTGGGTGATAGTGGGAGATTTCAATGAAATTGTGCACATTGGTGAGAATGATGGTGGTTTACCGAGAAATCCAAACCAGATTATGCGCTTTCAGGAAACTTTGGACACGGCAAAGTTGATTGACTTGGGATTCTTTGGTGCTCCATATACCTAGAAGGGTGGCATAGTGAGGTGCAGGTTGGACCAAGTAGTAGAGTCACCAACATGGTTGGATTTATTCCCAGCCTCTTGGGTTCTGCATCTTTCACCTATACACGAGGATCATGGGTCGCTTCTAATCAGTGTTTTTGGTGCTCCACCAGTATCGAATGCTAGGAGGCCATATCATTTCTTTAATGAGTCGTCGTGGACAAAATATGCAAGCTGAAAAGACGTTGTCATTGCAGGATGAGCTCAATTCAAACCGGTGCAACAAATGTATCAGACCATGTCTCGAATTGCTCATACACGAATGGTGTTGAACTCTTGGCAGTGTGTGACCTTTGGTAATATGAAGAAGGAAATGGAGGCGATTCATGGTCGTTTGCAGTAACTGGTGTATTTGAGTTTGAGTTCGGAAAACCTCGAGGAGCATGTTGCCTTGTCGTCCAAATTAGAGGGACTTCTGGAGGAAGAAAGGTTGTATTGGAAGCAAAGGTCCAAGATAACATGGTTAACGGATGCCTGACGGTGATAAGAATACCAAGTTCTTTCATTGTGATGCTTCCAATAGGAGAGATCGTAATCGGCTTAGTGGCTTGTACTATGTCAATGGGGGTATGGAAACAGGCTGCTAATGGCATGGAGCAAGTTATTCTGGATTATTTTTGCTCTATGTTTCGGTCTGATCCTATTGATATGGGGAGGATGCATTCTATTGTGAATTAGGTGGAACCAAATGTTTCCTTAGATATGAATGAAGAGCTTTGTGCACCATATTCAGATGTAGAGATCAGAACAACATTGTTCCAAATGTATCTGAAGAAATCGCCGGGTCCAGATGGTATGCCTCCAGAATTTTTCAGATGTATTGGGACACTATTGGCACTGACAATTGTGATGATGTCAGTAGCTTCTTGATGTTAGGTCAGTTATTACATGATGTCCATTATACACGTGTGTCTAATCCTGAAGATACCGATCCATACGCAAGTATCAGATCTCAAGCCTATTACACTTTGTAATGTCCTCTATAAGATCTGTAGTAAGGTTTTGGCAAACCGACTGAAGACACATCTATCAGAGAGTATCTCTCCTTGACAAAGTGCCTTCATTCCAAGGTGGTTAATCACGGATAACTCTTTAGTAGCTAATGAGGTGTCACATTTCATTAATACTGATCGTTCGATCAGATCGTGTGATGTCATTGAAATTGAATATGAGTAAGGCATATTATCGTATGGAGTGGTTGTTATGACCCACCCCGGGTTAACCTCTTTAACCCGAAATAAATCCTACGGGAACCATCTCAAGGAAAATTTTTACCAGAAACCCCCTTGAAATGGATAACCCTACATGCAACCCAACTAAACACTTCCACAACAATAAAATTCAACTAACCTGTACTGGGGTAAACAGAGCATTATACGTGGAAGCAAAACCTAAATAGATTATAGCGACAGCAGAATGATTTGACTATGCCTCATCTTCAGTAAGCATGACCTCCTCTCAGCAACCTTGCAACACTGGGCATTTGAAAATAAAGGGACCAAGGGAAAACATTTAAAAACATGAAGTTAGAGTGAGTGGACAAAAATAAAATCCAGGTGAGAGAAAATATCTTAATTTAACGTTTTCCCTCTTATTGTTCCGAGAAATCATTTATGCATGCCTCCTTGGGAAATAATCTCAAATCATTCTTTCGAAAAACAAAACAACACTTGTCAATCTCATTGGCTTAAAACTCAGTATTAAAAAGAGGGGAAGAGGTTTCACCATGACGGAGAGTCTCTCAGACTAGGGTCGGAACCTTTAAGGCTACTAAGTAATATGACGACCATTCATGGCGGAGAGATTCCACCATGACAATGAGCCTCTCAAGCTAGAGTCAGAACCCTCTAGGGCTACTATTGCCCCGCTTCACTTCCAAAGTGAGGGGGGTCGTATGGCTTGCTAGCATCTTTATATATATATGACGACCCTTCATGGTGATGAAAACAAGCAATTTCGAAAAGTCATTATTATATGACTCCTCCCCCGTAAATTAAAACATGCATCTTATGCATAAGGAACGGTTCCCCGACCGTCCTCAAAACTATGACCATAAAACAATGCATTCCAAATTTAATCAATATAATGCTGATTTCAGCCAACATAACATAGGGGCTTACAGAAGGGGAACAACCCACCTTCCTGGCCTCACCAGCTCATTAAATTAATAAAAAATCATGTTTAGCATAAAAAAACACGACATGCATTAATTCAAAACAAATGTCCACTCACAGGATAGGCCTTAGCCTGAAGAAATCTGGATCGCTTCTCAAGCGATAATTCTTCAATCATCTCCTGTTCAAACGGATAATTATTTAAAATTGGCAATAACGCTACATTCGGCCAAAACTCTCAAACCTAATCAACACAAATCCCTGACCTTCAACAAAAGCTTAGTAGTCCTTAAAATATTTCTTCAATTGTAACCGGCAATAACCGATGGCTAGAATAATATTTTATTATCCGCCGATAGTATTAAACTTGAAAATTTTCAAAACCTAACCAAAACTCCTCCAAAAATTACCAAATTTAAACCATAGACTCCTCTCATTTTATACTATTTAATGGGCATAAAAAAATACCCAAAAAGTGGCAACACCGTCGTCGGCCAAAATTTCGGCGATCTCCGATCGTCACAAAATTTTAACAGTAGCTCCGCCTCATCATTTTGACCAACTTTTTTGTTCAACTCGAAGGTCAATTCAGCCTCAAACTAGGTCAATCAAACAAAAATGTAAATACACGAAATTTGTTTTTAAACTTCAAATATTCGATTCTCCCTCCACACTCCAAATCAATTCACCAAACTTTAGGGGTGAGTAGCACTTCTAAAACTCATTCTAACCATATATAGAACTCACAAATTGGTGGCCTGAGGAGGCAGAAATCCGATCTAGATCTCCTACTGTACACTCGGTAATCAACTTGAAATTTCTCCTAAACCATGAAGAGATAGGTCGAAAAGCTTACCTAGAATTGAAGTAGACTCAGATGCGCTCCTTTTGAGACCGGCCTCACCAGCTGAGGTGGCCTGGATCGGAGGCAGCGACGCCGAAAAGGTCCGGTAGAAAATCTGCCTGATTTTCTGATTTTTGGGCTATTTTTCGCTTTTTACAAAATTACCCATATGCCCCTGACTTCGGACCCTTATAACTTCTTCATACGAACTCCGATTTGAGCATGCTACATGTTCACGAACTCGTATCGACGTCCTCTACATGGATGTCGATTGATTAAGCATCCCTCCTTTCTCATTAGGAGCCTGTATAAAGCAAGGTATTTTCTGGACACTAATTTTTGGTCAGCTCCTACTCCTTCCTCACCTTCATTATGTTGGAAAAGTATTTTTGAGGCTAGAGATTTTCAAGTGAATTGCACAATGGGGAAAATTGGGGATGGTAGCCTTGTACATGCATGGGAGGACCCTTGGCTCCCAAGACCTAGAGACTTCATACCTTTGAATCAGGTTGTTGGAAACTTTACTAAGGTCAGTGATTTTATTACGGCTGAGCGTACTTGGAATGTTGGTAGAGTTGTTGGACACCTTGAGCAGACATATGTGGAGTTGATTCTTGCAATGCCCCTTAGACGATGTTTGGTTAGTGATAATTTGATTTGGCATTATGACCCGAATGGTAGATTTACTACTAGATATGCATATCAGTTGGCTAGAAAATTAGTGCATGATTCTCCCTCAAGTTGGGGTTTAGTTGGTAATGTTTCTTTGTGGAAGGGTATCTGGTTTTCAGTTGTCCCTGGCAAGGTTAAGGTACACATTTTTCATGTTTCATCGTCTATTCTCCCTACAATTTCAACTCTGTGCTCTAAACAGTTATTTCTTATAGATGGTTTGTAATGAGGTTGATGAGTCTATTGAAAATGACTGCTGTGATTGTTGGTTCACTAGAGATTTGCTGAAAGTGTTCCCTGAGTTGAGATGCACACTTCAGTGTATAGTGCAACATATGACATTGATTGAGTGGCTTACGGCTTGTTTGAAGTTTCTAAATGAGAATTTTGTTTTACTATTAGTTGATGTGTGGCCAGTTTGGAAGGAATGTAATCTGCGTTTGTGAGAAGGGAAAAGTAGGTCTTCCTCCTAACTTTTTTATCAGGTGTGTACTCAGGTGACCCTAATGAGTAGTTGTTTGAAGAGAAAGAAGTGTGAGAGACGACAGTTCAGAGAGTGGGTGTCGCCTCCACAGGGTTGGCTAAAGACAAATTTCAACAATGCTTTTGATAAGTCAGACCGTAGAGGGAGCATTGGTGTGGTTTTTCGGGATTCTCAGTCAGTGATAGTGGGTGTATTTTGTGGTTATGTGGATCATGTTACTTCTCCAGAGTTGTAGAGGCTATGGCTAGCTAGTCGGATTGCCTATGAACAAGCTAGGGCCTTGCAACTATTCGTTGTAGTGTTTGAATCAGATTGTCTTAAGCTGGTGTTGGCTTCCAAATCCGAAGAGAAAGAGGACTCGGGTTTTGGGTTGGTTGTCAAAGATATTAATTGTAAGTTAGTAGGTTGGAATGCTTCTTTCTTTACTCATGTTTAGAGGGAATCCAATTTGGTTGTTCATAAGGTAGCCAAATGAGCTTTACAGTGTAATGAATAGCAGTGTTGGTCAGGCACTCCACCTGTGGAGTTATAAGAGCTACTAGCTCTTCCTTATAATGCTTAATTTGGTTCAATGATACTCTAGCGTATTCAATTGAAAAAAGTTCAGAAACCCTAGAGAGTGACTTTTTTTCTCTCTCTCTCTATTGATGTGCTCATATTATCCTATATTTCTAAACCTCGTATGCTTGATATTTGTGTTTAATTATCTTGTTTATGACTTATTTACGTTATTTTAGTGTTATTGTAGGTTTTTACGATAAAGAGAACAAAAATGAGTTAAAATGTGCTAACAAGGATTGAAAGGCAACACCAATTTCAAGTGTTCAGAATCTACCTGTGCAGAATAACCAACTTTGCTGAATTACTGGGAATAACTCAGATCGAATCATATAATAAGCCTTACATCATTGGAAAGATACAGATGTCTACTTTCTGTAGGATTTAGGAATCTCAATTTCGATACTTCTAGACCGAGTTATGATCATTTGAATGAAGAAATTTCATATGAGAAAATCCGCTCGGGTCTGCACACATTCATGTACAACTTATGTTCTGTGGCACAAGACCGTCAACCCTAAAGATTCAAGGACAATGATGCAGATGAGGATTCAAGAAGTACATGCATTCCTAGTTCTACAAAAGATATCTCAATATTTTCCCATTTCATATCAAGAAAAGAGTTTGAATCCAATTCTTACAAGGAAACATGAAGCCAAAGATGACCAGGAAATCTCCCATATATAAAGAGCTCGAATTTCACATACTAGATCAAGCTAAAGGCTCCAGGAACATGACATATTGAGGCTGCCATCATCACCAATCTTCCATCATTTTTCCTTTTTTATGTTTTTGATTGTTATCATCGTGTTTGTTATGACTCTTAGTAGCTAAATCTTTTGTTAGGGCCACAATGGACCCTTAGCATGATTATTGGATGTTTTTAGTTGGATGATTACTTGGTTACTTGATTGCTGTTGAGTTTTTAATCTCTATAATAATTGTTGTTGATTTTAAAATACTAGAGACTCGTGACTTTTAGAGTTTTGTTATAGGTTATCTGAAGCAAGAGTAGGTAGATGTCCATATTGAATCTTGAATACTTCTTGTGATTAAACCCATAGATTGATAAGAACATATGTCATGTTTTATTGGTTTGTGTGAGTCCTATTTTTTTATTGTACTTCATTGATCTTTAGAGAGTAGATGTCATACTTCTGAGAAATAGTTGGATACTATATTCTGTCATAAGATAGTATTCATGTTTTAGAGAACTTATTCATATAAGTACTATGTCATAAGGCTTATATGACGAATTATTTGACACAAGTTTAGTGATTAGTAATAAGAAGACTAGGAACTCAAATAGGATTGTGACGGTGACGTTGGAAGCCTAGCATTCATTCATATTTGTTTTCAAAACCCGTTCAAACATATTCTCCTTCAATTTGTTTGTTTTACTCTTCCCTTTGTTTATAAAAATCATCAAAATATCTTCATCTTTTATTGTTTGTCGATTAGTGTAATTAGTCAATTAGAATTTTAAGTTATTTTTCAATCCTGTCTTCGTTGCATTTAACCTATAATATAAACAAACCGTTAGCTTGATAGTTAATTAAAACCAATCGACATCTTCTTACGTCACTTGTTCTGTCAAAGCCTGTTCGACTGTTCTCTTGCAGTGACGATGGCCTTTTGGCGTAGTCGACGCTTGTATGGAATGGTCGGACGGGAAAGTTGCTGCTGAGGTGAGCTTTGGCTCGGGGTTGGAGACCAGGAGGGTGCTTCCTCTAGCTGGAGGTAGGATCTGAATTCTACACGCGCACATGGTGACCGGGGAGATCGGTAAGATGAAGCTTGGGGTGGAGATGATGGTGACAAGTCGGTTTCGTCTCAAAGTGGGTTAGTTGGCTGATGCGGCATCTCACACTTTTGATCACCGATGTGGAGGTGGAGTCTTCCGGTGTGCAGTGTTCGTGTGTGGTGGTCTGGCGTTGTTTCGTCGGTCTTTAGACGACAACAATGGTCGTTGTTAGTCCGGCTGCCACGACGAGGGACAGATGCGGTGGTGGGATCTTTAGGCCTCAGGTTTGGTTGGAGATCAAGGATTTGGGCCTCTTATGGTTTTCTTCAGTGCTAGGGTTTGGGCTCAGCAAAGCTGTTTGTTAGGCTAGGGCTCTTTTGGGCCTTAGTTTACTATTTTATTTATGTTTATTTCTGTTAAATTAGTAGTAGGACTGTTTGCACTTTGGAGGCATATAGCTTGTTCTTAGTTTTTAGGGTTTGGCCTTTAACTAAGGTTGGTTGATGCTCTAGTATTGCAGTAGCGTGGTCTTGAAAGTAGTTAATAATGATAGGTTAAAGACTTTTTTATTTCTCCTTGTGTCTCGGTGGCTGATGATTGATCATAGAGCTTCATCTCATGGTCTTCAGTATAGAGATTGTTTGGTGTCTACTAGGTAGTTTTGTAAAATTTTTTGTTAACGTTATCCCTGTTGGTGAATCGTGTTAATACTGTTGTACTTAATCTCAAGTTGTGATTTAAAAAATAGGTTACCCAGTCAAAAAAAATTTCTTATAATTATATATATGTATGTGCCACAGGATTAAAAAAACTAACCCTCTTCGTGCGAGAGATCGACTATTTGTTGATTACTAACACGTTACACATGCAGAAACACCATATTTCTATGACTGTTAATTGTAAAACAAAGGTAGAATTGTAGAAATTTTAAAGTTGGATAGGTCAGTGTTTCGAACACAAGCATTTCATACACATAATCCATGGTTTTACATATTATACAAGAAATTGAAACAAATAAAAAACCTAAAATGGCCTGATCAAAGCTAAGTTTTACACGTCCTTGGCAACGAGTTCACCGTTCAAGAGCTCTCTGTAAGCAGCAATGGGCCAGCTGAAGCCTCTGAAAACCAAACCAGTAGCCAAAGGCACATCAATGATGATCTCCTTCTGTGTTGGCTTCTTATCATCCCTAATGGCAATCAAGTAGCTCCTTCCAACCCACCCGATCCACCCAGCAATGTAAAGGAACAGAATTCCGGGGGTGATGAACTCACCCCAGTGCCTCTGGTCACCACTCACAATCAAATGGGGAAGCCCATCAGCACCACAGAGCAAACCCTGCTTGCCGTAGTTGTCGAACCTTCTCTTGGTCTTCTCTACTGTTGCCTTGATGGCCAAGGCAGGTGCGCTGTCCGGTGCGTACAGCTTCAGTGAGGACTCGAGCTTCTTGATCGACTGCTTCTCACGCTTGGCGAACTGATTGGAGTCTTTGCATGGGGTTAGACCTGAGATGTCAGCCATGGCTGGGATGGGAGCTGCGCCCAAGATGATGGAGGAGAGTGCTAGGGCAGCAGAGAAAGTCTGCATTGCTGAAGCAGTGGATATTTTCTCAGGGTTTGGGGTGGCTGAGCACATAGTGACCATTGTCCTTGGCTTTAGGGCCAAGGGAGAGCTGAGCTTAGGTTTCAACATGGACTTTGAGAAGTTTGTGGGAATAGTGAGAGACATCTTGATTTACTTCTCCCCCTTCTTTTGGGTTGTTTTGTGTTTCTGAGGATTATGATGAAAAGCAGAGAAGAGAAGGAGATGAAGATCTGAAGGGGAGTGTGGAGGACAGGTTTTTAGATTCTTGGAGAGGAAGATTGGTGGTGTAGGGCAGAAGAGAGAGGGATAAGGTGGAGGGAGTAAGGAGGGTGAGTTGGATGGTTGTTATTGGTTGGGGTCTGTTTTGGTTGTGGGTTACTTGGATTTTCTTTCTATCCATCCTACTATTGAAGCTATCTGTGGATAAAGAGCCAAACAGGTCTACCATGGTCCATGATTTTGTGGATTTTGTGTGCTTTCCACTTGCTTAATCCAAATGTTTTACCAGAACAAAGCAGGAAAGGAAAAGCAAAACCATCAGTGATACTCACCTTAACCACTAAACACAAGAAGCTTATTCTACATTCTAAAATGGCGTCAAAATAAAAAGGATACTATAGCCACTTCAGAGTAATTCCACCGGAAAAAAAAACCATTTACAATGTCTTAGATTGAGCATCTTATCTTCAGTATAGAGAAGGTATTATTTATATATTTTTGAATAAATAAAGACCCTGTACCCTAAAAATTCATTCATCTGTATGAACAGCCTACGAGCTCTGCCATGTTGGAGAATTAAATCAGCGGTCGAAGGACCTTCCTACCCTCAGAAATCAACAATGATTGCATGTTGCAAAAATTTGTCAAAATTTTGAAATGTACAACATTGTTTTTATCATCGTGATGGGGACTTGAACTCTGACGACAGGAAAAGTGTAGACACTAGACAGGTATATCGATGCTTGGTGTATCTACAAGACTGAGTGAAGTGCAGAGTCCTGATCTCTCCAACTTCACAGTTTTAGAAACTCACAGTTGTATTCCCTGATCTTGAACTGCGACATGCCATGGAGCAAGAATGGTTGGCCGGATCTCAAACTTCTGAAACACCGTGTTTCTTTAGAGCTTCAATCAGATCACAAATGAACCCAGTAACCATGCGTGTTTGTAGTTTTTTTCCCTTCACAAAGGTGGGATTGATGACAATAAAACAATTGAACAAGTACTCTCCGTAAAATTGTCTTCCTCTAAGGAACAAATACACTAGAAAGTTGGGACATGGTCACTTGACCTCCTATGCGCTTCAACAATCACCACCTGAAAGTTCTGGTCCAACGCCGCAAGATACAGCATACACACAGCCACCACGCAGCCTCATTCTTCAGTCTCATTATCATATCAAATTTCACCGGATTTACCGGGTCGCAAGCCAGCCAGGTTTCACTAGGACATCATGTTTAAAGTTGCGACCAGTGACTGAAGTAGATTCACCCTGGCGACGAAAACACTGCACAAGAAAGTAATGTTATTAGATGTTCTCAAGATTATTTTTCTTTACCAGCATAATGTTGAATAGTGCAAGGTTGCAGAATTCTTAACATGATATTATTGATTTAGGTCAAGAAACTGGTATGTTTTTACTTTCGTTGCTCGATACAGTAAAAATATATTCCATATGTTTACAAAATAACAGTTATTCTCAATTCATTTCTACCAAGGCAGAGAGCAAAAATTTCAAATCGTTTGACTAAGTAAAAATACAAATAATTATAATACTAATGGCTACTTCACTAATGGTATGTGTACAACATTGAACCATATAAGGCTTCTCAACAACAGTTACAACAGTCGGGTTGTCTGGTGAATTTAGAAAGCAATTTTTTATTTTTTATAGACTGACTTTCAGAAAAATTAGTTATAATGCCTCACTATTGAGATTCCAAAAACAATAAAAATCATAAAATAAGTGAAGGTCAACAATGCCAACCTTATAACAGACTATGGTGTCATCCGGGTACATTGCAAAAAGTTTAGTTCCCAGGCGTGCATGACAAGAATCACAAAGGCTTTCATCATTGATCTGCACATGCCTTGATCTTTCCTCTAATATTGCTAAACTTGCATCTGTATCTAAGGCACGAGCCAGATTGTGCACAATCTGAAAAGCAATCAACGTATCACTTAATAGGGAATGAAAATCTCTGCCAAATTTGGGGCCAGCTAGAGAGACTAAACCGAATAAGACATTACGCTAATGATAACTTTCGACAAACTACTAAAATTCCAATTAATAAATTTTGTACAGTTCTTCCATGAACTTATGGCGTAATAATAAAGATCTCTGATAAAAACCAAACGAAAAACTTACACGCCCTTGACGATGATGATGAAGTCTAGCTCTCAACATTCTTAGTATAGTCTCAGAAGCAAGTTGAAGGGGCATATCGGGGGACAATCTCTGCAACATTAAACCTAAGAGTCCTCATATAACTCTAATCTTATTGAATTTTCAAAAAAAAATAAACTGAAGAAATTCTGTGGATATGTACAACGTTCTACTATTTCTCTGATTCTCTTTGAATTTCCAAAAAACAAGAGGAAGAGAAATAGATACCTCTAAAACTTGCAAAGGATCCAAAGATTCCCCATGATTGTGGAGTAGGCGAACAGCAGCTTTAAACATAGGCTCCTTCCCATCTTGCGGATCCAAATACATATCAAGTAACCTGAATTCTCACAGCATAAACATAGGGAAACAATAATAAGTTTATCAGAGACATAGTTTACATACGCGTGGCAGCACATATTTTTAGGTGTTTTCTTTGCTTGTGTGTGCACAGTTGGAGAGAGAGAGAAAGACAGAGAGAGAAAACCAACTGCATATATACATCTGGTCTGCCAACCTCAGCACAATATTGCTCAGCAGCTTCACTGTCCTCTAGCTTCCTAAAAGGCCATTGTACTTTAGTTAAAACATTCTGAACATTGCATCAATGCAGCTTTCATCTTTAAAATAATAATTTTACATTTCAGCTTTTGCTACTGAAATACCGTGTTTGGACTTAAACTACAGGCCAATGGAAGATATTTCAATATGCACTCAATTGCAATGAGACTAATGAGCACGATTCAGTTCAGCAGAACAATAAATAAATAAACTTTCTTCAGTACATGTCATTTTGATAACCTAAAGCTCTTACTGTTACATCTAGTCTCAACATAACTTTTCATAACTTACAGGATACGATTTAACAAAATCACAAAGCAACCACCATTGTTAAGATGTATAACATGGATTTTCAATTAGTAAACTAGATAAATAAACAAGAGATGGCGCACAGTCACATGCCAAACCAATGAACCATGAACTTGTTATAACATCCTTGCAAATACTTTACAAAGTAAGAGGAAACTTACAAGGCCAATATTTGGAGTACCAGTGCCTCTTGCCCTAGCTTTTTGTAAAGAATAGCCTGTTGAATAAACTCAGAATCAGAGACCAGCAGTAGCAATATCATTCAAGGAAGACTAACCATTTTGGCATTACAACATTATCAGTAGGGATGAATAAGGCTGGCCTAAAAGCTAAATCAAATTTAACTTTACCATGGCCTCATCATATATAATCAGCATATCCAACCAACAAAAGTTCAAAATGCAGAACTGAAAAAAGGTGCTAAAAAGAACTATGACAGACCTTCTCAACCCATAATTCTGATCCTTCAATCAATTCAAGAACTTCATCTGGGTCATACAAGTCTGAAGACAGTAAAAAAATCTGAAGCCGTTCACGCACAGGACTTTGAAATATTGCCCTCGTGCTACATTCAGAAATGCTTGTCTCCTCTCTCCTTACAGAATCAAGGATTTTGGGGTTCATTTCTGCTTCAAATGATTCGATGGCTGACTTAGCAAGTGAGAGAGCATATATTGTGTGGAACTGAGTGTCATCAGAATCTTGGTCTTCAATCAACCACTGAAGGTACCTGTCCGGTTGAAGGACCTCAATGTAAATAACTGACTCGAGCACAGACAAGAACAATTTTATTGCAAAGGGAAGCCTTTAGTGCAGTAATATAATGACGTACCTTTGTAGTATTTCAACTTTCTTTGGATCAATAGTTGCAATCACTTCCTCTGCAGTCAAAATAAACATTATCTAAGGATCGAGTACTACATAGATTTCTCTAATAGACTAAATCATCATAGTGCTTGATCAATAACCATTAGGTATCTAGATGCCAAATAGATAAGAAACACCACAATAGTGCAACACAAAAGTTATTGATTTGAAATGGTTTAGAATATGAAAAGAAAATTGTAGGTTTGAAATGGTTTTTTGCTCTCTTCAAAAAATATGAGTTTGCGTGGTTTACCTTTACGGCATTACCTTTAGATAGTATCAATATACTTATTTTTGAGTTTCAAGTTAACAAGTGACATCTGCCATGATTTACAAATTTCCACTGGGAAAGAATTGGACTATTACACATGGGACATCAGCAGACCCATAAAAACATAAAAGGTTTTTAAACCTCCAGAATTTTTCAAACAAAACAACCCTATCTTACCAATTTAGAAAGAAAGAAAAGTTAACCTATCAAAACTCCAATCCTATAATGACTTCAGGTTTGTTAAACTATGACAACATAGGCATATGATCAATGAAGTCAACATCAGAACCAAAAATCACTAGGAGATGATAAAGTCGCACCTGGAGGGAGCTTATTGTCTCTTTTCTCTGATGTTAAAATCTGAACTGCAAAGACCTGGTTGATATCTGCAACCTAACAACACCAACCAATTGCTGATCAAACATCAGACATGTGAAGCATAACTTATCTATAATCGCAAAACCTTCTAAAAATAACTTATCCACAATTGTCTGGCTTACAGAACAATTAACATACCCATCCCAGATGTTGTAGAACCAACTGTGAATCAGATGACTCCTCAAGAATCTTTGATGCCTCAGCTGCAGCAGTCTCTTTTCCAGAGATAATATTTGTACCAACACTGTGTGAGCCACTCTCGGAAGAATGAGCTTTCCAAAGGCCAGATGAATAATTTCTTGCCAAAATGCGCCAGATAGCAAGAGCCTTTGAGCTCATTCCTTTACTTGAATACAGAAAGGCAAGCGTTCGCAAATGCCCAGAGTCATCTAAGAGACTTTCCAACTCCTCCTGCACCGCAAGAAAGTTCTTTAATCAGCCTTCACAGGCTCCAGATAAATGGCTATTTCAACACATTGGGATGCTAAGATTCCACAATTAATCAACAACCTTGCAATGCATTGTCTTGAGGCCTACAAAGTATGTTGCTGCTCTTGATTCCGAAGAATTAAACATTAAAAAAATGCCTCAAAGATAGTAGTCTAGGACAAGTTTCATTTATAGTTGGTTAAAATCCTAAAACTGTCATCTAAAAATTAAAAACAGATGCGATTCTGGGTCCCAGAACCACAATAATACGACACTGAACATTACTGTGGTCCAGTTTGTGTGGAAGGTTTTTTTTCCAACTAGACCATTAGCTCACCTATCTCATTTTTGTACTCTCAGAGCACTAATATATTGGGTCCACAAAAGCGCATCTTATTTTTCTTATTATTCTCTTGTAATAGTGCAACATGCTTTGGTATTTATGTTCTTTCTAACACACTATATAACAGCTAAACTTTCCTCCAATTTTATGTTTCTCCTACAGAAGTGTTCTTTAGAAGTAAAAATACTTCAGAATGAAAACAAGAGCAAGATCCTTAAGCATTGGAAAGAATGTATCAGAGAAAAAAATAAAAAGAAGAAATAAGAAAACATACCACAACACAAGAATTTCCAGAAGATACTAGCTTCTCCATTTCATTGACATTATTTAAAGCTCTGTACAAATACATTAATAATGTGTCAACTCCCTCCTTCACTGATGGCATCAACTCCTTATCACGGGAAACCTCCAAATACCTGTGACAAGACTGTATTCAGAAACGTTTAACTAAAACCAAATGATAATGAAAATTGTTGCAATATCAAGAAATTAAAAGCTATATAATCTCATTTGGACCCCAACTGTTTCCTAATAAGCAGTTCATGGGGAAAATATGTGTGCGTAACAAATAACAAGAATGATGTACACACCTAGTAATTGACTTAATGGCTGACTCCAACAGATCATCTCGGCTTGGCAGATTAAGGAGAAATGCATCATCTACCACAGTCTCTACACCTGCTTTCCTCAGAAAGATTGCTCTTTGAATTGCCATCAATCCATCATCAACGACATCTTCCAGAGGAGCAGGGGGAGGATGCAAACCCCAATAACGGTTTCTAGGAACCTAAGAACGGAAGTTCAAATGCTAAGGATTACAAAACTCACTGTATCAGTACAAATAAGTTAGGGTTTACAACATCTCTATGAATGTATTAAAGAGGCATATGAGTAAACTACCAGAATCTCCAAAATCATACCAGTAGTGACCATCGATTTGGATCCCTCATTATAAATGGAAATACTTCGGAAGGCTGCATTGTCTCAGACTGTAAAAAGTGATGCACTGCTTCCTCAAAATGCAAGTCAAAAAGTAAGAGAAAACCAACTTGAGCATGAACGAATGACAGCATATCTTTTGATAATTCGCCTTCACACTCGAGATCCTCCACTAAGGAGATGGCTTCCTTGAAGTTCTTTTTTCTCAACAGATCTTTAATTTGTTCTTCAGAAGGTAACTTCCGATAGCAAATAACCTATACATTTGCAACATCAAGAGGATGAGATGTAAAAAACTCTGAACAATCAACTCAATAATAAAAAAAGGATAAGACTCAATGTCAACCATCAATGGTTAACAATCATGTATCAAGTTGACAAGCACAAGCTATCGTGGGAAGTGGAAATCATGTCAAAGGAAAGCATAAGGTTCAAAAGTACTAGGAAAACATGTTTCAAGTAAGACAATCCACAAGTTCATTATCAACAAGAGGAGAAGATACTCTTGTCTAACAGAATAAAGTGATTGTCATAATTGGTTTTAGCTCTAACCAAGTTCAAACAAGATTTCCCTGAAGCATCCTAGGTAGCCATAATATACAAATTGTCTTCCATTTAGTGGAAACTATGAAGATTTGATAATATCATGAAAAACGAAATCCTTATTATAAAAGCTGAAAGAATAAGTCTAAAGAACATCTTGGATCAACACGTTTTCAGACCTTGGTGGGTGTTGCAACGACAATAAGTTTTCCACTTCCATCTTCCTCATCCGCAACAATACAAGGCCCTCCAACCCCTTCACCACCAAACGTGACCATCTGAACACACCTACCTGTTTTCTTATGATACAGTTCCATCTTTCCATCCTTTGCAACAACCACATACGAAGATATCTCTCCAATAGAATCAGGGTCACGATGGAACACCAAGCTCCCCCCAACTGGCTGCCCGTGGGCATTTGCGATGATGCCTACATTGTCCACCAACAAGAGAACATTCCATTCTTTACACAACAATTTAAGCCGTGGTGGACTAGAAACATCTGGTAACGAAAATATTACACCACTTTGTCCCGTAACACATGAAAACAACGTATACCCACTGAGTGTGCTCACAACAATCGAATCATTGAGCCATACCATGGCCATAACCCCATCGATACATTGAATTTCTTTTAGAATAACAAAAGACCCATCATCCACGTCTTGTTCACTTTGACCTACTCTATTACTCAAAACAAACTCTATCAATATCAATCTTTTACTGATCACGACAGAAAAGACATGACTGCCCACCCGGTGCTGCATTGATTCCTTCACTTTCAATCCATTTGCTCTTATCCCTCCTCCCAACTTTTTCAAAAACCGCTGACTTGTACTCGTATACTCTGATGAACTTCCAACACCTTCTGACAAATTCGAACACTCTGATTCACTACTTCTTAACCTCCTCGTAATGACAGAAATCCCTCTCAGGAAACTCAACTTCTTCACCGGCTGCAGCAGAAGTGAATCAACCAAATACAAAAAACCATCCAAGAGAACTAAAATCTTCCCAATCTCACCAAACACATGTATATAATCCACCGACAAATTCCCAACCAACACGTTCCGCACAAACTTAATGTTCTGCGGGACTGAAGGGATGCTCGATGGATCTGACGCAGATGCAGCATTAAGATCCTTAGGGTCTACAGAGAACAAAAACAGCCCTCCAAACTGAGTCCCAAGGTAGATTAGACACTCTGAATCTGAGACATTGGAGATAGCTAGGGACCTAACAGGCGCACGAGACTGCTCAGAGAGGTTGAAGTATGACAATGGCTCAAGGACAGTACGAGCTCTCGACTCAGGCTTGGCCATGGAGAGTATCAAATTCTAGTGCTTTACCATAAAAATACCACACAACCTGAAAATTCAAGTAATTCAGAAACAATCACAAAGCATATCAAAAACTTAGTAAACTATCCGTACAATTTACTAGTCAAATTGCATTACAGTAATAAACTTCAATCTTCTTAATCCTGATGTGAACATTATTCAATGTTGTTGTCTAACCCCTAATTCATAAAGCAAATAACACAGTGATAAATCAACAGCACCTAAATGCACGAAAACAATTTCACTACTTCACTAAAACCAATCCGAATTCGATTCCAGAATTAGATAAAGAACATCGACTCTGACAAATCCTCGAGGTCATTCTTAATCTATTTGCTGATCGAATTGGATTTGGAGTAAGAAGAGAGTAAAAAGATAGGAAATTGAAGAGAAGAATCGTACTCGGTAAGCTGTGAGTGACCGCCGGAAGTGAACAGAAAGATGCCGGAGCTTTGCCGGAGCTTCGATGCCGGACTGTGTGCGAGTTCTGGACTCTCTCCCTCTCTCGTGTGACTTCTCCTCAGATTTGTTTGAGCTAACGTCAATTCCTATATTTCCTCCGTTTTTTTCTTTTAAACTCGAATTTACTTTTTACTCGGAATGAGGTGGTAAATCTTCAAAAAAGAAAGGGGTAAAAATAAAAAATATAGAGAAATTTTTTGTGTGGGGCCTAGGCAGATACGAGCTACGGCATGGCGGTGCCTAATGTCAAAACTAAGAGGTGGAAAAAGTAAAAATAGAAAGAAAGAAAAAACTACGGGCTGGGCGGAGGCTGCATCTTGGCGGTCTGGGCCTCCGTAGGGTTAAACGGGCTAGGGGAGCACCATTTAAATGAGAAAAAAAAACTAAATCAGTAGACTTCAAGTGCAACAGGTTTTGAACAAACTTTAACATAGGGATAGGTGCGGTTCGGATCGGTTTAAGGCTCAAACCGTAACCGAACCACTTTTTCAGTTTTATTTTCAAACCGTAATCAAACTGTTTTTTTCGGTTTTACAATATTTCAAACCGTTTTTTTTTTCAGTTTTCAAATAATTCGATTACATAATTTTTCGGTGCGGTTCGGTTTCAGTGTGAACCAATTTATTGTAAAAATAAGGGATGTCCAAATCTTTGCCCAACAATTCCTCCAGAGTAGCCTAGCAGCAGTTGCTGCTGCAACCCTCCAAACTCTCTAACAGCTTCACCTGAGCTCCAAATGATCGCCTTAAGCCCAAGAACTCCTCGCCGGAGTCAAGAACTCAAGAACCCAGAAAAAACCCGAAACACTGAAAATGAAGGTTTTCGATTAGGGCCCCAATTCGTTCGAAACACAGGGCATAGGAGGGAAGAGAAGAAGGAGAGGAGCAAGAATATACCTCTCGCCGCCGCCGTTGTCGCCTGAGCCCGCTAGAATCCGATGAACACAATGGGTGTTCATGGATTCGATCTCCCTCGATCGTAGATGTTTGTTGGATTGGTTTGAGAGGTTTTGCAGAGGAGAGAAAGGGGAATCGAATGGGGGTGGTCCGCCGGCCTATGGTGGCAGGAGTCGCCGGCGCTGGGAGGACGCCGGAGCAGAGAGAGGGAGAAGAATCCCGGTCAACGCCCGAAGGGGGGTTTGACTCGGGTCAAACCTCTCTCCTCCTTTTATAAAAAAAAAACCGACGGCCAGATCCAGATTTAAAGAAGGTGAAAAGTAAAAAGATAAATGGTAAAAACTCTTTTTACCGGATTGATAATTAAAAGTTACCGAAAACTTCAAAAATTCGTAGAAAATAAGCCGAATCTCCGAAAAATATTCCGAAAATACCAGGAGACTCGTGTCGACACGTACTACAACAGCGAGTCATTAAATGAGGAATTTGGAGAGTTTAGAAAAACTCGAAAATAAACTCGAGCGATGACTTATCAAATTACCGGTCACAATTAAAGCCCTCGGTAACTCGTAAACCTCTCTGAAAATGTAACTTTTAGGTACGGGATGTTACAATCTCCCCACCTTATGAAATTTCGTCCTCGAAATTCCAACTGCACCACTCGACACCTTCGACCACTAACTAACCTCCTATCCCTACTCGTTTAACCAAATAAACACAACCAAATGTCCTTACCAACCACAAGTGACGTCGTCACAATACCGCTAATAATTATTCTGATTCAACAACCCCTCGCTTGCCGCGAGTAAAATTTCTTCAAGAATACCCGTATTCTTTCGTTGAACTTTAGATATCAGCTCACACATTCCCTATGCAGGAAATGATTACCACGCCTGAGGAGTAAGGTCCGATGTCATTAATGGATTTAAATCCTCTGATAACAGTATACAACATGGGGTCAAAACTCATGACAACGTGCCCACGAGAAAAAACATGACGACTTGTGTTACACGAACCATCACCTCAATTGAACAAGGCTTCCTGATCTGGTTTACGCTTTCCATAATTTTAAATAGTCAGGTCGACCTTCGCCATGAATCCACGATGCAAAAATCATGCATGCGCTTCCAATGTGGTATATCTTCTCTCTAAAGCAGGAGTACCATCACCTCAACTCATGTTGGTTTGGTTGCCATGGAATGTTTGAGGTCCTTTGTTGTTGTATTTAAATTTTGAGATCAATTGTGGCTGGGAACGTACGTATACGGTATTGAACAAGCTTTAGGGTTTCTTCTGTATATGTCATTCAGTCATTGTATGTTTTACTTGCTTGGTTTTAATCTCCTCAGCACGAGCAAGTTTATATATAGATTCCACAGATTGATTGACCTGAAAATATGCACATCCAGTGTCATTTGAATTTCTTATCATGGCCAAAAGGGTGTGAATACTAATGTTGGCTACTGCTGGTTCAAAGGTGGCCACTGCTAATGAAGCCCAAATTCCAGGACTTAATACTTGTGGTATCCTAAAAAGGTGCTTCTGAAGGGTGGTGTGTGTTTGTGTAGGACTTGTGCATGCATTTCCAGCACAATGTTGAAATTGGTAATGCAGCCGCCATTGTAGCTCCCAGATGTCAAAATCCTGGTGTGTCCTTGGCATTGCCAATGCCGTGTTTTGGATCAAAGCCAGCTATCTCTGTTGATGTTCTTGCAAAGGCTTTTCAAGTAACAGAATCTATAACTCCCAGTCGAAGTATTAGACTACTATAATTAAGTCCAAGGGGATCATGCAGTTACTTCAATATAATTCAGCTCATATTATCATTTTCATTTTGATTTATCTGATGGCAAATCTCAATCCAAGCACAGAAACATTATCAGATCAAAAAAGAATCCAAGCACAGAATTCATTATAAACATAATAATTAGAATATAAAACATCCCAATAAATTTAATCTATCATAGTTGTTCAATCAACTGAAAAAAAAACAAAAAAATTAAAACCAGCCTGATGGCTACCAGAAGTCCAAAACGAACTCAAGCTCCTATATATTTATTTAGAACAAAGATGATCACTTCCTCTAGTTCTGTGATTTTCTTACCATCCTAACCATAGCGGATGTTTCATAAGTAGACTTACGAGCTGCTTGAGTAGCAAGTTGTTTCCGAGGACCATTCGCGAACAGGCACGAGCCTGCTGCACCATCCCTAGCTGAGGCCCTCTGCCTTGCATGGGAACTCATCCCTGAGAGAGCGTAAGCACGCCCCACTTGTTCATACAAGTTCATACTTGCCATCTTATCCATGATATCTTTAAGCTCAGCTTCAAAGAAATGACTAACATCATCTCCAGCTTTGGCTGCTGTTGATGTCATTAGAGCTTCTCTTCGCTGCGTCAAAACCGCACGCGCAGCCTCCAGATTTCCCAATTCTGCCAACCTTTGTGCCTCTCCAATAGCATCAGCCACCAAAAGTCTGTTCCTCTGCCGATCAACATCCAAGGACACTTCCAATTCTGCAGGAGAACAAAACTTAGGCCTCGATATCTCTACTCTTTCACCTTGGACCGGGATAAACTCATCCGAACCAAGATCTTTGTACACGCATAAAATGTCTAACAAAGACGTCTTAGTATCTGGAGCTGAGGATTGTGGAACTGAGAGATACACTAGAAACTGTTTCTCCTCTTCCGCATACATACTCCCAACATCAACTACACCTTGCTCATCAGAAATCTGACTCACATATCTCCCAGATGGTATTGACACAATCTTCACACCATGTGATGCTGACCTCACTGTGAGGCGAAGTTCCGATCCACAACACTGAGAAGACCACCAATGCATAGAGCAAAGGCGTCTTGTATTATGCCAACTGATTAGATATACGAAAACGTTCCCGCTGATGCATCAGATATAGCATGCATTATTTTTGCATCATGGTCATTGCCAAACACAAATGTGTGGACTGGGATTTCATGTTCCATGTCACTAGAACGAATCGAAGCAGGCAGTTTCTTCAGCATTTGGCTCGGGATGCGACTGTAGTTATCTTGGCCATCTGATAGGAGGATGATACTAGCAACAGGATTCCTTTCCCTTCGTTCCTCAAGGATATGAGCTCCTTTCTTGAGTCCTTCCGCAATGTCAGTTCCACCGCCTGCTTGGAGAGATTCGACGGCTTGGATTGCGCTTTGACGGCCATCAACCGTCATTCTCCGAAGAGGAAGGACTCTTCTAGAATTAGTTGAGGGAGTGCGGTGGACGAGAGAGGTTCATCATCGTCAAAGCCATGTGTAGCCTTGTTTTGTTGAGGGGGAACCTGGAAAGGTAAATTATTTTTATCCCATTTTACTCGTCAGGCAGGGCAGCAAAGATTTCCATGGTGGACATTGTTGGCAATACAAGGGTAGTGGAAAGAGTGCGAGCATTGAGCAGTGAATATGGCTTGGCCTTGCCCTGTTTTCAAGTCACTCCAGCAGATGGAGCAAATGTTCTGCACAGGCAAACAACAAAATTAAACATCAATCAGTCTCTCATCAAAAGCCGAAAGGCTGCTCATATATATAAATTTTTCTTCAAGAACACACGGATAGAAGAAAGGAATTAACAACCATGATACTTTGCCAAATAAAGAAAAACTTCAATCCGTCCTACCAAACTGAGGAGTGAACTTTGAACAAAACTTGCACCGCCAACCTTGATTAGTAACAAGGCAATCAAAAATCATAGTTGTAATGAACATGATGATACAATGACCTAACTAAACAAAACTAGAACCAAAACAAAGTAGTGATAATTAGGAAATATATACTAATCCACTTGAAACAAGAATGATCCAAACCAACATCAAAATTTCCCAATAAACCAATCATGCATGCCAAGAAATTAAGACAATATCGGCAGCTAGTCTAACATAAATACTTGCATGAGAAGATGGACCCTGAGACCGTAAAATATACTGTCGAGACATGATGAATGATACTGGAAGATAGAGTTGGGTTATATCGTGGCCTTATTTATAGGAGAACATATTCAGGGTTTCCTAGCCCCAATAGAATTTGTATTCCATTACGCCTCTTAATCTAATTGGGCTCTAAACGAAATTAATTCTAACCCATTAGTAATCATACATTACCGGATCCATTAGTGTTCTGTCAAAACACGAATTATCAGTACTGATATTCTGCATAATAAGATAAATCCATACAAACTATTAAGGCGATTACTGATCGGATAAGGTAAATACAATCCATACAAACTATTGAGGCGATTACTGATCGGAAATATATAATATTACTCGAGTTTCCGATCAGTCTATTACTGAAGCAGTCAATGATTAATGGTGTGGCCTGCTCACACAATGGCTAACCAAATAGGGGTAAAACTAAGACTTATTTAGTTAATCAGTATACTAGTTGTTGTCAAGCTGCATGATAAGTCCCAAGATTGTGCGATAGCCTCAGCATTCTGGTCATATTAGGTGTTTCAAACACACCAGAATTGGTGGCAGAGCGTCCACCTTCATTCATTGTGAGACTCCAACCTGTAGCTGCAGCCCTTTGCGATGAGTGAGAGCTCATTTCCGAGAGAGTGTAAGCACGGCCGGTCTGTGTATACATTTCCATTGTTGCCATTCTGTAAATGACTTCAGTGAGCTGAGCTTCAAGAAAAGTAGTGAGGCTATCCCCAGCTTGGGCAGCTGGTGATGTCAAGAGAGTTGATCTTTCCTGAGCCAAAGTCGCCTTCGCACCCTCCAGATTACCCATCTCAGCCATCCTTTGTGCCTCTGCAATAGCTGCAGCAACTGAAACTCTGTTGCACTGTCGATCAACCTCCAAACACACTGCCATTTCAGCTGGAGAACAAACATCAGGTCTTACTATCTCTACTTTCTCACATTGCACTTGCATCAACTCATTTGAAGCTAGATCCTTGTAGGTGCATAACGCTTCTAATAATGAGGTCTTAGTATGTGGAGATGAGGATTGTGGAACTGAGAGGTACACCAGAAATTTTTTGTCCTCTTCAGCATACATATTTCCAAGATGAACAACTCCTTGCTGACCCTCATCAGAAATTTCATTCACATGTCTCCCTGACGGTATTGCTAAAATCTTCACCCCACTCGATGCTGACCTTACAGTTAGGCAAACCTCCTGAGCCACAACACTGAGAAGACCCCCAATGCACATAGCAAACGAATCTTGTATCATCTCAACTGATTCAATGAAGGAAAAGGTGCCGCCTGATGCATTAGATATAGCATGCAATGTAGTTGGACAATGGTCCTTGCCAAACCCGAATGTGTGGACTGGAATTCCATGTTCTGTTTTGCTAGAACAAATGGAGGCAGGCAATTGATACATCAGTTGGCTTTCATATGGATAGAATGAATCTATGCCATCAGATAACAGCATGATGCTAGCAAATGGGTTCCTTTCCCTTCGTTCTTCAAGGACTCGAGCTCCTTTCTTTATTCCTTCCGCAATGTTAGTTTGACTGGTTGATCTAAGAGATTCAACAGCGAGGATGGCACTTTCACGACCATCATCAGACATTCGTCTGAGCGGAAAAACTCTTCTAGCAGTTGCTGAGAATGATACTATAGACAGCCGATCTGAAGGCCCCAAGTTTTGAATGACAAATTTGATAGCTTGCTTGAGAAGGGAAAGCTTTGTGCCTGCCATGCTACTACTGACATCCAGAACCGTCACAAGGTCAATGGGTGTACGGCTGTGGCCATTAGGGTCCTCAAGAGGTGGTGCACAAATGCTGACAAGCACAGGAAAATTTGTGCGTGATTCTGAAGCAGAGATTGCAGGTGACTCTCTGTGAATCTTAATTGTCATACTCTGGGAGATCAATGACTGAGTAGGAGAGCTGGTAAGTAAAGCCTCATCATCAGAGAAATTAAGTGGCTCAGGATAAGGATTGCTCCTGCCCAAGTTGTTTCGCTGAGGATTCACACTATAATGGGGAGCATTGAACGGTACATTATCTCTATCCCAATTGGCCCGGCAGATGGGGCAGCAAAGATTTCCATGCTCAACGTTCTTGGCAATGCAGTCAAAGTGGAAAGAGTGGGAACACACAGCGGTGAAGATTGCGTGACCTTGCCCTCTTTTCACGTTACTCAGACAAATGGCGCAACATTTCTGTATAGGAAAAGTTTATCAAATAATCAGTTAGTCACATTCCATTATTCCAGTAAAAATCACTCAAAGAAGAAACAAATCTGCCTAATGTTGCACAGTTGTGTCAAGAAAGAAACTCAGAAAATCTTTTCCACTTGAAAAGGAGAGATGGCCAATTCCTTTTTTTAATAGAGCTTGAGACCCCGGTCTATCCGGGTGCCTGAAATGAGGAGAGATGGACAATTTCAATAAATCTAAGGAAGATCAAAGTCCCATATATACAGAATATAACTAGAAGTCTAGAACTGCAGGCACGCAGCTAATCAACCTAATCTAGCGCTAAAACAGAGCTGCCAACCTCAGACAGTAAATTTTACGTATCAGTTGCAACATGAGAGATTTTATTTCCGATTTCAAAAACGAGATGGTAAACAAAACAAAGGGTGAGAAAGATCAAACCCCCACAGAAACATAATATCATTCCACCACTTCTTTAACAACTTTGACATTTCCAGATACTATTGTATAAATATACAACTGGCATTTGTAATTATGTTGCCAAACTTGAGAAAGATTAAAAGAAATACTTTTTAGGGAATATATACTGGGATAAATGCTTTTTTGGGAATATATACTGGAAACAAGAATGGCCCAAACCAAGACCAAATTTCCAAAATGAAAAAACGTCCTCTGCAGTGAATGTGATCTAAGTCAGCTAAAGGTTATTCTGCCAACTGGAAACAAGAATAGAGTGCAAAAGGGAAAAATCCTATCTGAATCTCACAATAACATTGAAAGTAAAATTAATCATTCAATCCAAGATATATCTAAAATTTCTCCTAATTGATTTTCTTCATAAATTTGGATCTCCCATTAAAAGAAAATTCCACCTAAATTAATCCCTTAATTGCGAATCTTTTACACTTGAAACATAAAATTTGGGCCTAATTCATAATTGTACTCGCTACGAAGAAAAAGCCGAAAACAGTAGGGTAGTTTGGTAAATACACTCCGAATTTTCGCGGCAAAAGATTCGGCGAAAATCACAGGGACGACAAAATGGAGATACGATATGTTTTTTTCGATAAAACAGACAATGAGCATAAATAAATAAAAATTAAAAATTAAAACAAAATTCATGGAAACAACCGCAATGCAAACACTGAAATCGATCCGATCATTGAATATAGGAACTGTAAATCTATGAAGGAAACGAAATTGACCTCGCTAGAGGAGTTGGACGAGGTTGTGGAGAAGTCAGACGACGCCGTCCAGGGGTATGATTCCGCGGTGGGGCGTGGCTGTAGAGGCTCTGCGGTGGAGGAGGAGGAAGAGCAACGAAGCTTGGGTGTGAGAGCCTTCTTCAGCTTCTTCAACACAGCAGCCATTGGGAATCGATTTCAATTGTTGAGAGGGAGAGTTTTGGGAGAAAATTGAGAGGGTGGTGTGTTTTTAATAGCGAGTGACAAGAAGGGGCTGGTTAAGGAATCAAGGAAGTGAGCAGAAATGGAAAGGTTTGATTTCCATACATTGAGATGAGGGTGCACGTAATTACCTAAAGTGTGACAAGAGTTGAATGAAAAGAAAACTATAGCTTATAGATTTTGACTACTTATAATTGAAATCGTAAACGTGTTTACGTATGTTTTAAGTTTTTGGACTAAGTTTAAAGAAATTTTAAACGTACATTTAAGATTCTATTTCGTGTAAGACACAATCTTACAGTTAACATGGGCATTTAACATCTACGTTTAAAATGATCCTCCAATTTTTCAATCAAAAAAAAATTATTTAACGTTTTAGTAGTCAACATAGTTGAACTTCAACTTTGTTATGTTTAATTTAGAAATCCATTTCGTGTTAGGTACAATTTTACCGTAAGTGTTTAACATCTATGTTTAGGATGAATCTTTAACTTAACTCAACTCAACTCCTATAATAGGAAGCCAAATTTTTGGGGTCAAAACTTCATCAAAAATTTGAACATTCAAATTTACCTATGATGTTGTAAATGGTTGAAAAGATTAAAAATATCATACATGACTAAAAAAGTAAATATAGTTTATTTATTTACATTTTATAGATTTTCCCCACTAAATATTTATCGGCAGATTTGCCTCAGTAACTACACACTTATTTGCATTGTTCTTAAAAGACAAATGTTAAAGGAGAGTTTTAATTACACCTTTACAATCTGTGAAGAGTATGTAGCTTTCGTGCAGTATGACCTATACTCACTAAAACGGCCATAACTCTCTTTTCTGGATGGATATGAACGAACCGCTTGAACCATTGGAAACTAGATTCACATATCTTTTTAATGATATAAAGTGCGCATTCAAGTTCATCCGGAGTTGATCTGGAGGCTCTGACAAAGTTAAGAGACAGTAGGATACAGTCTGCTATCTGGCAGCATGACCTGTACGCACTTAAACAGCCATAATTCTTTCGTCGGGATAGCTATGAATGAGCCGCTTAAACCACTGGAAACTAGACTCACGTGGCTTTCCAATGATATAAAATTCGTCTTCTAGCTCATCTGGAGCCATTCAGAAAACTCTGACGAAGTTATGATACAGTAGATTCAACTTACTGTGGTCGCAGATTTCGACATGATGAAACTTTCAACTTTAAAGTGGCATCGCAGGAGTTATCCTCGACCCAAAAGTAAAGCGGGGTATCATCAGTTGTCGCCCTAGCAAACAAGGAAGCAGGACCACCGCTATCGCTCCTCAGCAATGCTGCTCGACCGGCTTCACCATTCGTGAAGGTGGTTCTGAAGAGGTATGCATCTCTGAACTTATGTTACACTGTTTCCCTCTAGTTTGCGTACCTGCTACCCCACAGTCCATAAGAGGTGTCCTACCGGTGAATTAGTTGAGAGAGAAGGGTCCGGCCCCAGACATACCAATGGAGGACTCCGATGATGAGGAGGCACCTCCTCTCCAGATTTCGTGAGTAAGTTACTTATACTTAGCACTTACCTCCTTAACATGTACATTGTCCTTACCCAAATCCTTTCCAATCTTTAGGCAGACAGAGCTTCCAGAAGCGTACCCTTCCAGACGAGGACGAGGCAAAGGTGGCGGAAGACTGTGCCTTTCAGTAGCAGTTTGGACTGGCATGATTCATGTTTTCTTTTAAACTTGTTCCACCTGCTTACTTACATCTTCCAGGTTCACTAGCTTAATACCCGGCCGTGCCGCCGTCAACTGAACCAGCCTCCGTGGAAATCATTGTCGAGCTAACGACGGCGAAACTGACCCTCTCTGGACCTCAAAGCATCGCCTTATTGGAGGTGATACTTCTTCCTTCTCCAAGGGTTGCGTCGGCCGAGGAGGCAGCACCATAGCTTCCAAAAGCAGTGGTAGAAGCGGAGCCTGCCCCCAGCCAAACTAGCCGATGAAAAACCAACCAAAACTGCTACTGCCAGAGCGAAGTGAGCCAGAGGTAGTCATTACCGAGGAAAGGCAGATCTAGGAAGTACCTGTCGAGGAAACTTCAGAAATGGCCATCATCAAACCGTCATGCACCCCTATGACACTTAGTACTTTGGTTAACGCATTCAATGCCTCAAAGTCTAAATGCTTATTTTGTAGGAACCAATGGAGGCCGCGTCGCAGTCACAGAGAGTGGATCGAGCCATGCCCGAGCCTATCCTCGAGATGCCACCTACTCTGGCTAACCTGGCTGCTCTTCTTCGAGCCCATGTTACTTTACCTGCTGAGCCTGAATTGGTGGGTCTGGCCCGTGAATTCCTTCAGACCGCTGAGAGACCTAACAGGCCCTTGCCTTTGCAATCATCATTGCCAATGAAGCACAAGACCAGGCCAACGCCGCGGAGCTAGCCCTTGAAGGGCTTAGAATTGATTTGTACTGAGCCTGTATGAATTTGGCCCATGACTATCGATGAGCCCACTTTTTTTATTGTAAAACAATAAAATTTCAATTATTATCATTTCTTTTCATTACTTTTGATTACATACATCGGGCTTATCACTTTTCAGATCATCCCGGAGATTTTCAAAGATCTCAGTCAAATCCCTCAGGATTTGTCCACGCGGCACTACCCTTGATCTCTGTGTTGTTTCTAAGTTGTCATGCTTATCTGAATACCAACAAAGACGCGGATCTCGGAGTAACCTTCTGCATGTTTGATGCGTAGAAAGCAATTTTTACTTTTCTCTTCTATAAAATGCAAGGCTGGGAACAAGCAAAGACAATTCGAAGCCTTTCTCACCCTAGCCATGAGCTATTTCCTTTTCTTGTTCATTTTTCTTTCTTCTCTTCAGGCACGGCCGACGCTTGGGCCTTATGCATGTGTCCTCTGAGTCTCAAAACCTTCCCTTAAGCCGAATGTGGATCTCAAAACCTACCTTTAGGAGTCCCTCGCTCTTGAACGAACACTTTGGCAAAGGTTTAACTGCCTACCTTTAGGAGTCCCTCGCTCTTGAACGAACACTTTGGATCTCAAAACCTACCTTTAGGAGTCCCTCGACTGCGAGGTATCTGAGAGCCAACAACCGGGGTTTCTCTGAACTTGCGTTAGGTACCCAGATCAGGACGGTGGGACCTCTGTTGCGGGCTTGGTAGCGTCGCCCACAAGTAAGCAATCTTAAGTCTAGCTAACTTAGTTACAGGAGGATACCGCGGGAGACTCATGCCAGTCCTCTACAATCAGAGGGTGGTCTAAGGAGCCCCGTGTGACGCACCTGTGCCCAGAAAACACTTTGTGTTAGGTGCACTGTACGACCTCAGCCTTGAAGCGGTGAAAAACCGTCTATAGACAATCATTGGGTCTGCCATTGGGTTCATTGTTGGCTATCTTCTTCCAGTTCTTCAAAAAACCAACACCGGGCGACACCAAGAAACTGTTGCTTGTTTTTCTTTTTATGTCTTTCATTCCCGGCCACAAAGCCATACTTGTATTCGAAACATAGGAAAAAGGAAGAGAAGATGGATGAATTTGTATATATAAACCACATTTTTCAATATACTAATAATAGGCCTAAATTAATTTGCCGAGAAGCTTGGTCTATTAACAGTTTCACAAGCCCAGCTTTACTTAACAAAAGCCTTGTTGTTAGCCCAGCTTCAATGCTGGTCTGCAGTTGCTTCACTTCAGGCACTGAGCTTCAAAGCTTGGAGCTTGTCTTGGCTTCTCTAGCAGCAAGGACTTGGGCCTCAATCTCCAGTTGTTGTCGTTCTAGCACTTGGATAGCTTAGTCTGCTTCAGTGGTCGCAACTTAATACTCAGCAGACAGTTTGGTTTGTTCCTGTGTAAAAGTGTCTTATAATGCAACACGTTCTCGGTTGCTTGAAAGAACATTAACTTCTTTTATAGTGACGTCTGCTTGGATAGAAGTGTCACTACTACACATATGGCCTTTAATGACATTTAAGTTCTGGTGTTTTGAGCAAAAATGCCATGAAAGTTTGTGTAGATGACATTTAGCAAAAAAAAGTCACAAAATGCAGACCATGAGAAAAAACACAACGATATGGTGATAAGTTAATGGCGTTTCTAAACGCCGTTGATATTTTTATTCTTCAGATATTTCATATATTGTTTGCTGCATAATAAAGTTGTACAACTATAGATGATGTTAAATGTAATAGCAATTTTGTAGACAAATGATTCACAATTATAAATAATTTCAATCTTCAATTTTATATTGAAATTTTGTTAGGACTGTTATATGCTTAAATTGTAGATGATCACTTGAGCTTAAGCATATATATGTTACTGTATCTGAGGAAGTTCATGTGAATGTACTTGCTGCATTGTGATTTTGGAGAACTGATGATTTTCTAACTCATCATGATTTTCTTTGATTCATTGTGGTTTCAGTATGTTTGACAGAATTTAGAAAATAAGTTGTGTGATGTAAATCGAATTCAAGAGCACACTTCATATTACTGTTATACGTGTTTCTGGATTTAAACAATGTCAAGTTTAGTGGGAGATTGTAAGACTCTTTTAAGAACTAGACATTGTATTTAAGTAGAATTCAGACACATGCGTAACTGGTATTGGATTCAAATATCATAAGGAATATTGCAGACAAGTTTAGATCAGATCATATCAGTTTGCAATGTTAACTTATTTACATTTGGATTCAAATTCACAGTGATATAGTTATTATGATAAATATGATTAAGACAAATATTAAATACTAGTTAGAATGGTTAGACAGTTCGTTTGATGGAAGTAACTACCAAACATGGCTAAACTATATAATAAGTTTTGGTCCCTGCTTGTGCACGTATTCTTTTCTCTAAGATAGTCTCATCAACTCTGAGAAATTTAAAGGTACAATAAGGAGAAGCGCCAAACTTGCTGATAGAAGAAAAGTACCAAGTTGCTAATTCAAATTCACTAGCAAGTTACTAATTAAGAGTGAAGTGCTTTAACATACAAAGGTATCCCAGATACGTTAATAGAAGGATATATATATATATATATATATATATATATATATATAAGACAAAAGAAGATCGTAATGGATCATTCAAGTTTTTGTATAAGTTTTCATTCAATTTTAATTTATGTAAATTTCATATTACAGTAACGATAGATAATGTTGTCGCTATCCTGAAAATACAGAAGATTCAAGTTTCATGTATTCACTATGAGATAAATTTCATTAAGTATCACATAGAGTTCTTACAACATTTTTTATTTTCTGAAATGAAGCTGGGAAACATGCTTTTGTGTTTTGTACATTGAATTGACACTAGTTTGTTGCCGCCAGGAGTGTAGCTAGCTAGGGGCAATTGGGTCATCTCTTAATTTTTTAAAAAAGTAATTAGTCTTAATTTTTATCAAATATTAATAAAAATTAAATATAAATTGATTATTTTTCAGTTTTTTAAGAAATCATTAATTATTAATAATGAAATGTAATAAAAATTTATACTATTTAAATACTTAATTCAATTAATACAAATCATGTCAAGAGTTTCTTACCGTACTAATTCCTACTAATATGTAATTTAATGTTTTAAATTCCATTTACATTTTATTTTGTTTTATAATAAGTTAAATGAAAACAACATTTACCATAAAATGACGTATATTATGTCTAAAATAACATATTTTTAAATACTTATCTTGCATGAAATTTTAAAAATCCAAAGTTTATTCGAGATGAATTAATTGTATTTTCAAGAGTGCATGTTCATTTACGAATTGGTATAAAGAACATCATTAAAATTAATTTTATATCATTTTTAAGCAAAATCGTGTTGTTAAAGAGTGATCGAAGATAATTTAATTTTTTCGTTAATCAAATTTAACCATTCTAAATGAGATGTCTGGCTACGCCACTAGCTGCCATTGTTGTGCTTGCTTTCGACAATGTATAATTGGCATGCTGCATCTCTTACGTACCAAATATCAAATATATTAAAAGTATTCATTTTCCTCAATTTTAAGCTAGATAATTAAATTTAAAAAAAAGACACAAAGGAAAGGAAATCAACCTAGCACAGTAGTACTATGGCATCCTCCCATCGGCATTTCCACCAATATAAATTTTAAAGCCTAGCTAGCATCCATACAGACATAATCGCCAATTCTTCAATACTTGAATCTTATCCCAGTATCTAGTAAAGACGGTTAATTCGTACTCCTCAGTGGTGTTAGGACGTTCAGGGTCCCTGACTTCAATCACAAGACGATAATTCAATCCCTCTACTACTTGCAGCTCCGCCCGGACTATGCCCACGAGGACCAAGTTCGTGAAAATTTCGAAGTTGATTTCCGAGATGGCGAATTCCACGATCTCTTTTACATCAGGATCGGTCGCAGGGTTCTGAATGGGCTGATAAGCGCCTGTATCTGGGCCATCTGTATTTATACTTTGAGTATTACCACCAATGAGGAGAAGAACAAACACTACAAGGAAATAGAGAGGCTGCATAGTCATTTTTGGTTGAAGAAAAGAGACGATTATGGGTTTTATAAAATGAAAGCTAGGGTTTTATATAGAGTAATTAAGGGATTCGATCGACCTTGATTCGTTTCACAATTGATAGCGTACTTGGATCTGAGATATTACACTAGGTCCCGTTATGGTAAGAAATTATGGTATGAAAATAAAATTAACTTCATTTGTATTATTATTTGTTGCTTGGTTATAAATAAAGATTGGAAAGAAAACAAAAATGAAATGTGAAGGGAATTGATTCACTCATAAAGCTGAAATTGAATTATCTTTACCAATTTCATACATATGATCTATTTAACGGAACATAAACATTTTAGGTGGTTAATTTATGTGACATTTAAAGGCTGGTATTCTATTTCTATGCCTGACGTTAAAGGTTACATATCAACCACCTAAAATGTTTATATTCCCTTAATAAATAGATCATATATGCAATTTGTATGGGATAATAATGAAAATTATAATTTTTTGAAATATAACCATAGGTTTTCATTAATAGACAAAAGTCAGAATGACATCATACAAGAATCCTGACAAAGAAGACAATCAAGCACCATTACATTGAAACTTTACGCTCATTCTAAATCTGGAGATCACAAGATATATCATGTTGTCACCTAACGCGATCTGGACATCCCACTCCGATAAAAGTGAACCTTCACCACCACCTGCTCAATCACCATTCTCCTAAGAAAACCCTAACAGAGAGGGGTCAAACAATTTATTGTACAAACAAAATAAAAATAAAGACAAACTTATTAAAACATAAATAATAGCCATGGTCCACGCCAAACAGACACAGTCGGAAAACCCAAGTCGAAATCAGATTGGACCCTCGGCTCAAAACCACGAACAAAAGTCGGAACAAACCTACGCAGCCGCCAAAAAACCAGCACGATCGACGCCTTCCTCGGAGAAGCATTGCCGCCACCATGAAAACCTTGGTTTCAACTCTTGGTTACTCCGATAGTCCCAATCAACTGTCAATCAGAAACAGCCCACCTTCTGGAGATCCAATTAGCTGGCCTAATCCCCTCTAACCCGGCCCAAAACCATCAGCCTCCCTCTACCGATCCTAGCCTCACCACCGCCGCCAAGCGAGATAGTCCTCGTCGCTGTCATCTGATCCACATCAAACATCAAACAACCACCACCCACCACCAGCCGCAATGTACCAGTTGCTTCCATATCCAGATCAGAAAAATGAGCTTCACCTAGTCCTGCAAACAAAGACCCAATCAAATCAATGTTGTCAGACCCAGCTCGCTAGACTTCAAGGCTCTACCTGACTCCGCTCCATCTTTATCCACCTCCGATCTCACTGCAAGCTAAGGTCGAACACCGAGAGAAGGACGGGAGAACCCAGCCAATTTTGTACTTCGAAACTAAGACTCACCCGACTCAAATCCCGTCCGGACATGCCCTTGAACACCGTTATGGCCAGAAGCTATCAACGAGGCTGAGGCACAACCGGACAGGCTCACAACCTGAAGATTGTGCCCTTCTCTCTCTCTTCGCTCTCTAGGTTTGCCTACCAGTTTGTTGGCAACATGAAAATTAAAACTTTATATTTCATTATTATGACTTATTAAACATGTGTATATATGAATGGAAATAAATTACTAAATGAATTACGATATTAACCGATCACCTACATGAGCATACCAAAACCTTTTCATTTCATATCAATTGGGAAAGGGAAAGGAAATTAAATCATTTCCCTATCATAACATTCATGCCAACCAAACGTAAAGCGGTTGTTAATTGATTGGTGTGTATCTCATTCTCGTGATTTCAAATATATTCTATTACACCAAATTTTATTAGTGAATTTTATCTACAGACTTTGATGAATGAGTATTCGATAAATTATTAACTTTGATTAAATAATAATTTTTTCGGTTCTGATTTGGAACAAGTTCATATTATTATGTACCCTGCTAAATGCATACGATAATATTTTTTTAGACTTTTTAGCTCCTCGGGAATATGTAAAGTACTAATTAATTAATTAATTAATTAAATATTTAAAAATATCATAAAACATATTCATAATTGATAAAATAAATAACAAAGAGTTATTTATGTTCATTGTACACATTAAAGAAACTATTAACAATTTTAATTTCTTAATTTAATTATTCCTAAAGTATCCTTATATATTTTCTTTTATATTATGAAAAATTAATGAAACTTGTAACAAATTAAGGAAAATCTTTATTACAAATCCTCTATAAAGTAATAATTTAGTCATTTATAGATAAATAAATTATTTATTTATTGATAATATAATAATCTCTCTAAAGTAGTAATTTTTCATGGTCCCAATTTTATTCATTAATAGAGATTTTACTGTATCTCCATTAGAAAAGATTTGGGTATTTACTTGATTATAAAATTAACTACTTTACCCTTTTTTGAATTTATTAGTTACTTTAAGATATTCCAAATATTTGGGTACGTAAGTGATCGATTGAATTGGTAAGAACAAAATTCAAGCTACAGCCTAGTTTGTCGGTTAATTCCACATTTGGCAATTCAAATCGACCCCATTAAGGCTGGTAAACCTATTAATTTGTGGCTGATTTCTGATATGTTTTCAAAATGATAATAGCAAATAGAGTAGTCAATGATGCACTATATGTTTGCTAAAATATGCATAATTTTTGCAAACATGCCTAATAGTTTTTTAGGATATTTTTACAGATTGAAGTTTAGGCACATTGCCCTTTTTTTACCTTGTATTATACGGTTTCGTTAATGTCAAAAAAGTGGCCCTTCTAGCCCTTGGATTAAAAAAAATCTCGTTTTCAGTATTCTTGGTTAAATTGTGGGTATTATTAACTCGATCAGTAAATAACATGAATTGATCAGCAGATCACCAAATTTCCCAATTGCTTAACACAAAATCAAATGATATTTATTTTCATTAATGGATTACCAAAATTTCCTTCTTTTCCTTGCTGAAACCTTCGCATGCACTGTATTTAGCCAGATGATGAATTGTTCACACAACAAAGCCTCGTTCTCTTTGTTTCAGAAGAATTCTGATCACGACAATGGCCTCCCTAAAAAAACCTATCGAAATAATAGTAGTCTTATGTATCACCTTGCTAGGGTTTTGGACAATATGCGCAGAGTCCTCCAGACAAATATTCTCTGATGAACCAACTAGTCCCATGAATATCTCCCAAATTTTTGAGTATTGGATGGCAAAGTACCAACGTGTTTACTCGAACAGCTCAGCGAAGGAAAAGCGTTTCGCCATATTCAAGAACAACTTCAAGAATATTCAGATATTCAACAACAGAGGGGCAGAGAATTTCACCCAACGCATCAATTCATTTGGGGATTTGACTGATGAAGAATTTCGCTCCCGATATCTTGGCTCGTTCAACATTCCCAATACCACCACGACCTCGAGCTCATATTTCAAGTACCAAAGTATAAAAGATGAGGATCTATCCGACGCAACTGTGGACTGGAGGAGAGACGGAGTTGTCACCAATGTGAAGAATCAAGGAGAATGTGGTAAGGACAAAGGACTTCTCAAAGCTTTAATTTACATAATTTTCTGTCTTATAGTTCCAACTCTAAAATCTCATTCTTTGTAAGATAAATGCAATTCAACCATCTATTCATGTTAGTTTAAGCGTCTACCTCAGTGTTTTAAATAATCCCTCGTGTATGTTGTAATTTGTACTTTTGTTTTGTAGCTAGCAGCTGGGCTTTTGCAACAGTAGCAGCATTGGAAGGGATCGCCCCATATATTACAGATAATAAGTTCATGAACCTATCTGTGCAACAACTTATCGACTGTAGTAAAAGCTACGGCACCCATGGCTGCACCGGTGGGTTGCCATCAGATGCCCTAGCATATGTAGCCGCAAAAGGACTTGTTAGTGAAAACAGGTATCCATATCAGGGTGTTGAGAAACAATGTGATTCCTCACAAGAATCATCTCCTGAACTGGGGATACATGGTTTCAGCACTGTGCCGCCCCATAACGAAAAGGCTTTAGCTAATGTTGTGTATGATCAACCGGTTATAGTCGTACATTCGGTGAGCAAAGCATTTCAATACTACGGTGGTGGTATTTTCAGGGATGCAGATGGAACATGCGAGAATAGTACCCACAGTCATGCTACTACAATTCTAGGGTACGGAACAACCATACGAGGAGTCGACTACTGGATATTGAAAAATTCATGGGGCCAAGATTGGGGCGAAAATGGCTATATGAGGATTCTTAGAAATCCTGAGAATAAACCTGCAGGTGTTTGTAATCTTGCGGTGTATCCGATATACCCTTCTCTGTCTTGACCCCTGAGATAAACGAAGCTAGAATTATAATGTAGTTTAAAAGCTTATGTCCAACAGTTGTTACAATTTGCATTTTGAAGTTGAGAGGCCAAAACTCCTCTAACAAAGTTTAAATTAAGATCGATGTTCATGCACTAGAGTGGCTGATGATGATGTTCAATTGTTTACAGTGTTGTAGTCAGAGATTTCATTTCATTTAGATTAGAAGGGGCAAAATTAAACCACCAATATCAATCAGAAGGGTCACTTGCAGATCTAGTGAGGGTAACTGTTATTATCTCATTTTATGTCCTTGCCATTCTTATGGTAGCCACTAGCCACGTAAGTGACAGAAACACGTACACTACCTTAGCCGATGAAAGTTTTTCGTTGGCTAAAAAAATACTTCGGGAAAAAGTCGTCGGCTAAGACTTTAGCCGATGAAATTACTGTTTATCGTAGGCTAAAGTCATTTATTTAGCCGACGAAGAAATTTTTCGTCACTTAAAGTCTGGATTTTAGCCGAAGAATTTTTGGACCTTAGCCGACGATATTTTATTAATTTCGTCGGCTATAGTTATTTATTTAACTTTAGCCAACAAATTTTATTAAATTTCGTTGGCTATAATTATTTATTTTATTTATTTAACTTTAGCCGACGAATTTTAATAAATTTCGTAGCTATAGTTATTTATTTTATTTTTTATTTACCTTTAGTCGACGAATTTTAATAAATTTCATCGGCTATATATTTATTTTTATTTATTTTCTTTTTAATGATTTTTTTCGGCTATAGATATTTATTTTATTTATTTTCTTTTTTTATTTCTTGTATTTCTTGTATCTTGACTCCGGGCTCTACTCTTTTAAACGGTGGGTCATCTAGGGTACAGATGCAGCCGCCTCTTCTCTACCTTCCGCGGTCGATACTGGCATTCCCTGCAGTCGATGACTAAGAGGCACTGATTTATCCACTGCCCCCGCAGGTGACCCCATCAGTGGCGTACTAGTTCGTGCCTTTTGGTACGGATCTTATTTCTACGAGGGTATCATCATCGGCGACAGAGTCAGAATCTGTCGCGTCCGCCCCAACGCCCTCAGGTAATGAAATATAAATAATTTTTTTTCTTATAATGTCATAATAAGAATAATTTTATTAATAATCAATTTGTGATAGGCATCTTCGGAGCCAAGCCGACAAGGAAGAAGAGAGACCCTGTCACAGGGAAGGCTCTCGAGAAGACCGTGAGTACCTCGGGAAGGATCGTCATCGATACTGACGGGGATGACAACGTAGTATCAGGCGAGAAGACGAGGATATACTCTGGCCGCGTGTGAGCGCTCATCAGGGATATAGTCCCTATGTTGTGGTCAGATTGGGGTGAGGTCTCACAGGAGGTTAAGGACATGGTCCACAACGTAATGTCCGTAAGTTTAAAAAAATCATAATTAATATTATGTATTATATTGTTGATTTATGAAAAACTAAACTAATACAGGTTTGGTTTGACGTTCCCCAGCACCTGAGGAACACCTAGGCTGACGTTGTACATGAGAGAAGGTATGTTGGAAAGTTAATGAAAAAATAAAATTATATGTGTGATTAACAATATTTATAATTTTTTGTGGTATCTATAGGTACAAGGAGTAAGAACGAGTTGCGGACCCACTGAACTACGCATGGAAACACATGTTCTGGTACCCCTGTTGAGTTTCAGTTCAGAGAGTACAAATGGTGTTGGCTTCTGATATCAGAATTCAACAACCCTCATAAACAGGTAATTAAAAAAATTCTTATATTGTTATTAATTAGTACGTTTTAAAATATTTTACTAATATATATATTTTTTCTTTGTAGACCGTTTCTTGGGCGAACGCTCAGAACCGGCACGTAACACAAGGAACTATCATGCTGGTTCTAGACCGTTCGCATCATTGATAGACGAGGCGGTTAGGGAACATCTAGAAGTCAACCGGTACGACTATACGTATGAGAATGTATATCCTGACGCCCAAGAGGATATTGTAAGTCGTTTTAAGTTTTCAAAATTTTAATTAATTTTTTTTTCTATCCAATTAGGCGAAGATGAGGGAGACATGGCCAGACACACAGGAGGAAGACATGTTCAAATCCATGTCTCGGATCGACACTTCAGATCTCAGGATTGAGGCGAGGATCATGGACACAACATTCCAATCGTGAGGAAATAACTTCTACTGCCGGGGTCTAGGAAAGAAGGGCGAGGGGGTACTGAAGACCACTCTCGGATTTCAAAAAAGCAGCCTCGACCAGCAGCAGAACGACTCAGCTAGAGGCGGAAGTTCAAATGCTACGAGAATAGCAAGCAGTCTAGACAGCCTATACTGCAGCTTTACAGGAGTATAATGCGGCAGTATATGCCACCTAGCAGGCATAGCAGTAGAAGATGTTCCAGTACTTACAAGAGTTTTCAGTTGTCCAGCTTCAGGGACTTCCGGCTCCGCTCATGCCTACTCTTATTCCCCAACCTCAACCGTCGCAACATCCTCAACAACAACCTCCTCCTGACGCAAATATAGATTTAGCTGATATAGATTTTATATAGTTTTATGGGTTTATGAACAATTTATAAATAATTTAATGAAAAACGGTTAGACCACTTTTGATGGTGTTGTTGGTTATATGAAATTGTTTGTGCAATTTTCAGCTTGCTTGGATGGTAATTTAGTTTTTTTGTGTTTTTTTAGTATAAAAAGTACTATAGCTGACAAAATTTACCATAATTCGTCGGCTATAGTATTTTTTTAAGGTTTAGCTGACGAAATATGGTTTATTTTGTCGGCTATAGTAGTATTCAGCCGACGAAATTAATTATAATTTGTCAGCTATATTTTTTAATTTTTTTTCAATATCTAGCCGACGAATTATAGTAAATTTCGTCGGATTTAATTATTTTTTAATTTTTTTTATTAAATACTTTGGCCGATGAAATATTTATATTTCGTCGGCCAAAGTTTTAGGTTAAGGCCGATGACAATTTATTTCGTCGGCTTTAGTCTTACTTTAGCAGACGAAAAATAGAAAAATAAGTCGTCGGCTAAAGTCATAACCAACGAGTCTTTACTGACGACAACTCGTCGGCTAAGAGCTTAGCTGACGAATTTGGCTAACAGGCCGACGAAAATCTTTCGTCGGCTAAAGTGCTGATCTTGGTAGTGTAACCTGTTTTTTAAAGTCGTGGTTATTTGAACCAAAATGTTATGAATAAACATATTTTAAGATTTTACCAAATACAAAATATCTATTCAAAATGGTGATTATAAGTGGTTTTAATTCTTATAACTTAATACCAAACTGAGCCATGGACAGGGTTGTTGCATGTAATTTAGGGGAATTTTCAGATATCTCAATTGTAACAGTTCTACAAACACATACAGTTAAACTTCTATAAACTAATAACGTCAGGACCGGTAAACTTTATTAATTTAACAAATTATAATAACTTATTAATTTATAAAAAAAATTAATTTCTTAAATATTGCTTTTTAGTTTTTGGACAAAAACACTCTTATACACTTCGATATTTATATTGACAAAGTTTTGAACAATAAATAAAAAATCCTATTTAATGTACAAAATAATAGTCAAATACCTTATTAAAAAAATAGTCAAATACCAAATCAGAAACACAATAATGACTTCTTATATCAAAGGAGTAAAAACTCAGCGTTTACAGATGAAATAGAATGTGTAATACTTACATTGTGCGAATACAACATAAAAATTCAATTAGCACTTAAAAGCATTTGCAACAACGAATTTTAGAAAAGCTCGCTCGACTTGAGGTGAGTCAAGGGACGATATGAAATCTCGGTTTGCTTTCTTCGCTTAAGAAAATTTTTCTACTAGTGAACAAGTCACAATTGACTCATTCTTTATGAAATCCTCATAAATCAATAATTAATTTGATGTATTAAGGAACTAATAATTTATATATTCTTTGGGATTAATGTACATTCTTGAATTTGTATTATCTTATAAATTTAACAAAGTATTAATTTAACACGTTATCCCCGACACGAGACCGGAAAAAATTATTATTTAGCGAGATTATCAATTAATCGACTATTAATTTATCGAGATTAATACCAAAGATTCCTATCCAACTGTGGCTATACATTTTCTTCCAATGTAATGTGGTGTGTAGACTCAGCTCAAAATTCATAGCAAATCGACTCAAAATATGGCTACCACAAATAATATCACCTTATTTTTTTATAACACTTTGGTTGCATCTTCTGTCATTTTTGAGTTAAAAAACCTAGAGTTTATGGGAGATGAAATAGATGAAATAATGTTTATGGATTAATGTTAGAGAGCATCTTTTGCAATTTTTGAGTTAAATTTTCATCAAATTAGCTAAAATATTTTTTTGGCTTGTCACTTTAATCAGAAATATGTATGCATTAATGCTTTTTATTTTAGTTTACATTACATCAAAATTATTTCTTAAATAAAGATTAAATCGTTTAAATGCATTTATATATCACATAAAATATTTTAAAAGTAATGTATTAAATTATAATTATACATAGCAAGATAGTTAAAAGTCATAATAGCTCTGGTTTGACTAGCTTGTGGAGCTCTAAAATAGCTAAAACTTCTAAAAATTAAAATAAAGAATCTACTAAAATTGCTCTTAATTATGAAATAGATTGGAGATCTTTTCCTGTTATGGACGGTCTAAAGATGGAACTATATTTAATAAACGTGTAAAATGATCTCCGAATCAATCAATTAATATTCAAAACCCTTTAACGTATGAAACCCATATTAATTTCGAAGATTATTCCTTTTGATCTCGAATTCTCTATAAAAGCAAATACCTAAACATTGTAAGTTGCTTCTCCACAACTTCAATTCATAAGCAACGCAATGGCTTTTCCAATCATACTTCTCGCACTAGCATTGACCATCATCGTGCTCGGGATTGTGGGAGTGTCTGAAGCCTCGTCACGAGCATTAGTGAATAACAACAATTCCATGAATATTTCCCAAACATTTGAAAAATGGATGGAGAAGCACGAACGCGCCTACTCGAACAGTTCAGAGAAGGAAAAGCGTTTTGCAATATTCAAGGCTAACTTTGAGGACATGGAAAAATTCAACCGCGAAGCGAATGAGAGCTTCATACTCGGCCTCAATGCCTTCAGTGATTTGACTCATGAAGAACTCCACGAACTATATGGCAACACTTTGGAAATCCCCAACATCACCAGAAGCTCAAATTCATCTTTCAGGTACGACAGTATCAAGTACGAGGATCTTCCCCAACATTGGGACTGGAGGGAAAAAGGAGCCGTGACCAAGGTTAAACACCAAGGAAGCGATTGTGGTAAGATCTCGTCTCTGATTTGTGTACTATGATAATTGTTTTTAGTTTCCTTTACATTTTTATCAAACAACTCACACATTACGTAAGCTTTTAACTCATCATTTTAAAGTTGTCGAAACAGAATTGTGTATGACTGAATGAGACGTGCATAGGGAAACGCTATTTTTGACTTTAATTTGATCGGACAAGAAACTCCTATTTGCTTTAGTTCATTTTGAACTTATAATTTTGAATTAATTACAAAATATCATTCGAATTATCATCGTATTTTTATTTTCATGTCTAATTATCAAAAAATTACATTTTCAGACCTTAAGTTTCATTCTGTTAGCATTTTGATACCTTAACCATTAACACTATTAAAATTTAAGGGCATTTTCATCATTTCATCAAATGTATCATTTTTACATTTACTTTAACAAAATAAGTTATTTTTTAGGTTATCAAATACAAACAGAACAATTTACTTTATCAAAAATATTCAAAAAAGAAAAACAAATCAAAAATTAAATATTTATTTTTGCAACAATAGTGATAAAAGTTAGTAGACATCTTGTATGTATATATGAAAAATAATATGGATGCTTGTAAAAACCAAAAGTTCAAGAAAATATCAAAAATATTTTAGTCCATGATCACAATAATCAATTGATTTAGGTGATTAAATGGTGTTCTCATTAAGTACGTTTGAACAATAGCAATGAGAAATATTTAATTTTAATAACAATCTAAACGTATAATTTTCATATCTATTCGATGTTTTATATTTAATATATTTTTGGTTAAATATACCAATTGTATAAAAAATTTGATAAAACTTTCATGGATATTCGATTTTTCTCGATATATCAATCGAGATTTTCTTTTTTGAACCACCAATATTTTCATGATCGTCGATATTTTAGTTCTTAATTGTGATTGGTTATTCTTATTGGCTTGTAATTTATCTAATTATAATTAATGAATTCATCTAATTATAATTAATTAATGATTTTAGTTGTAATATTTATTTTTTATTTTTCTTTACATGTAACTCTAAAAATATATACACATACGCAGTTCTAATAACTTCTATCATTATTGTTGCAAAAATAAATATATTTTTAATTTTTTTTAATATTTTTGCTAGTAAATTGTTCTATTTGTATTTGATAACCTCAAAAAATAAATTATTTTGTTAAAGTAAATGTAAATAAGATACATTTGATTAAATGATGAAATGTCCTTAAATTTTAACGGTGTTAGTGATCAACGTATCAAAATTCTAACGGAATGTAATTTAGGATATGAAAATACAAGTTTTTTATAGGTAGATATGAAAATGAAAATATAATAATAGTTTATGTGATGTTTTGTAATTAATTTTTTAATTTTAGTTGTTCACTTATGGTGTTTGACCTCAGTTAAGAAGGATTTAGATTTAAATGAATAGATCCAAATAACTATGAGAGGAGATGCAGCTTTGGCTCTGGATAAAGACGGTTTGTTAATTAAGCTACTTAACGAACTCACTAATTTTCTTTTGCATACACACACGTGTAGGTGTTTGTTGGGCTTTCGCAACAGCAGCAGCAGTGGAGGCGCTTCCCACAATCTTCAAGTACAGAGCACTCGTGGAACTTTCCGTGCAACAACTTATAGATTGCAGTAAAGATTATGGTACACATGGCTGCGCCGGTGGCCGCTCACCGAACGCCATCAGATACGTAGCAGAGTACGGGCTTGTCACTGCAGAAAGATATCCTTACGAGGGTTCAGATGAGAGTGGTTGTGACACAAAGTTGCAGGGAACTCCTGATGTAACGATATATAGTTACGAGTTTACGCCTGAATTTGATGAAATTGCTCTGGCCAAAGCTGTGTACCATCAACCTGTTACAATCATGCATGCCACCAGCAAGGAATTTCATCGATATGGTGGTGGAGTCTACAGAGATTCAACTGGGGATTGCGCGAGAAATAATGTGAGTCACACTAGTCTATTAGTTGGGTATGGTACAACCCCAGATGGTGTCGATTATTGGCTATTGAAGAATTCGTGGGGCGAGTATTGGGGTGAACAGGGATATATGAGACTGCTCAGGAGTACTAGGAAGAAGCTAGGTCGAGGTATTTGTAACCTCGCACATTTAGCTATGTATCCAACTCTTTGATGAGTTAAACGTTTAGTACTTAGGATCCTTCAAATGCTTAATGTTATAATTTGGACAATTAAAAGAGGAGAGTTTAGCAGTGTTCTATGTGTTGTACATCAAAGAGATAAGAAAACCGTTTGACAACTTGACATATGGGACTAGTGTAGAAATGGTATGTATGGACAAAGACAATTGAAGCTGTACCTCGGAAAACGGTGAAAGCGTAAGAGATAATTTACAGAATCGAATACAAATTACAGATCAGTACACTTGTTACAGAATACAAAAAGGAAACATATGTTATTTAATTTATAAGACGATGTCACGATGTTTTATTCATTTTCAGCAAGCCCACGAACTCACGAAGCAATCTATATCAAGTTTCATTTGGTATAACTAGTGCTAAGATCCTTAGATTTCTGTACCTTTCTAACCATTGAAGAAGTTTCATAAGCACCGCCTCGCGGCAATGATGCTGGACTCCCAAATGGAGTGGCACCTGCAGAGAAACTCTGCTGCTGCTGCTGAAAGGTACCTCCAGCGGAGTGTAAAGCCTGAGCCTGAGCTGCACCAAAACCTGCGGAGAGGCATGAAGTGATTGTGTCACCCCTAGTTGTGGCTCGCTGTAGTGAATGAGAGCTCATTCCCGAGAGGGCATAAGCACGCCCAGTGTGTGTATACAAATCCATAGTTGCCATTCTATCCATGACTTCTTGAAGCTCAGTTTCAAGCAAATTGCTAAGACCATCCCCAGCTCGGGCTGCTGGTATTTTTAAGAGAGTTTCTCTTCTTTGAGTCAAAAGGGCCCGTGCAGCGTCAAGATTTCCATTCTCTGCCAACCCTTGTGCCTCTGCTATGGTTTCAGAGACCAAGATTCTGTTGCGCTGACGATCAACTTCCATAGAGACTACCTGATGTGTAGGGAAACAAATCTCAGGTCTTAGTATCTCAACTAGCTCACCCTGCACCTGGATTAAGTCATTTGAGGCTAGATCCCTGTACACGCATGACACGTCTAACAATGATGTTTTAGTATCTGAAGTTGAGGATTGTGGAACATAGAGGTACACCAGAAATTGTTTCTCCTCTTCTGCGTAGAGACTCCCAACATAAACAACACCTTGCAGACCCTCATTAGATATATTTCTGACATATCTCCCTGATGGTATTGCTACTATCTTCACACCATGTGATGCAGACCTTACTGTTAGGCGAACTTCCTGAGCCGCAACACTGAGAAGACCACCAATGCACAGAGCAAAGGAGTCTTGAATCATGCCAACTGTTTCGATAAATGAAAGGTGCCACCTGATGCATTAGATATAGCATGCATAGTATTTGGATCATGGTCACTAGGTCTAGCTTCAGGCCACACATGCTGCCACTTACATCCAGAACTGTCACAAGGTCGATGGGGGTACGCCCTTGGCCATCAGTATCTTGAAGACATGGTGCACAAATGCTAACAAGAACAGGATATCGCGGATGAGATTCTGCAGCCGAGATAGCCAAGGACTCGGTCTGACTCTTAATTGTGACACCCTGGGGTTCATTGGGTTGCATTGGTGTGGTGGACAAAAGAGCTTCATCAGAGAAGATAGCTGGCTCGGGAAAGTCCTGGTATGGCTGCATGAATGGGAAGGAAGGATAGTTCCAACTGGGTTGCTGATACGAGTACCGATGATAAGCAGTGGCGGATCCTGGGTGCGTCCATACAATGTGGGCTAGGCGGTTCTTGGGCCGCTAGGCGGTGAGCCTGCTAGGCCAGTTTTTGTCACGTGTCTCACGTGACTTTATATGATAATTATTCTCATCTCCGATTTGTGTTCGGAGAGTCGCGCGAGGCCGAGTCAGACTGAGAAAGAACCACCACGGACACCACCCCAAGGGTCAGATCTCTCTCTCTCTCTCCTCCTGAAATGGGTTTTGAGTTAATAGCATGAACTGAATTTATCTGGGTTTTAGTTCCAGACTGTTTGACTTTTTTCTAATATTTGGGAATAGGAAGTGGGAACAGCTTGAATTTTTAGCTTGAATGTGTTATATATATGCTTCCTTCACATGAATTTTTAGTTCTTTTGTGAGGAATTGTGGGTTGAATTGTTAAGGTGGTCTGTTCAATTGTATCTCTTATGGTTAGGAAGCTTCTTGTATCTTGATTGTGTGTGTGAATGAAAAGGAATGATTTTCATGTTCTAGTTTGAGCAATGATACAACTAGTTAGAAAAAGATGGTTGATTTATGTGATATGAGCTTCTCTTGATTGGAATATGCCTCTGGATTATATACATCAAGAATGCATTTGTTGTATTTGTTGAGAAGGAGACTGACAATGTCCCTTTAGCATATATAGAAACACACTAACCTCATTGCCCACAATCTGCAGCGAGAAAGTCCCAAATTCAATGGCAACAGAAATGAAGGCTACGAAGGGAATAGATATGGAGGCGGCAAGGAGGTACTTAGAGAAGGAAGGTGAAACCGCAGCCTCCATGGACTCGCTGCCAGATAAGTTCTTTGAGCCTTTTATCATGAAAGGCATTAAAGTTGATCGCATTGAGCGCGGCACAATTGTCTGCTCCTTCAAAGTACCCCCACGGTTGCTGAATGGGGGCGGTTTCCTACACGGTGGAGCTACAGCAACCCTTGTGGATTTGGTTGGGTCAGCTGTAATCTATACAGTTGGAGCTCCCACTGTTGGAGTGTCGGTGGAGATCAACATTTCTTACTTGGATTCTGCTTATCCTGGGGAGGATATTGAGATTGAGGCCAAGGCTCTGAGGGTTGGGAAAGCTGTTGCTGTTGTTAGTGTTGAGTTCAGGAAGAAGAAGACAGGGAAGATTATTGCTCAGGGGCGCCATACCAAGTACCTGGCCCTCGCTAGCAAATTATGAGCAACTTAGGATTTCATGGATTCAATACATAATTCAGTCTGTGTGGAACTGAAAGCAATGTTCATTTAAACGGCACCTTGCTTTGTATTAAACAGCTTTGAATCAATCAATAATAGTGTTTCGGTATAAAGTATGGTGCTCATTTCTTTGTATTCTAGTTATACAACAATGCTCAATTAATTTTCTCTTCCCGCTGCAAATCCCGGTCAATAAACCTAAAGCAGGTAGAAAAAATTGCTTTAGGTTTATTACATAATGCAAGTCAATCAAGAAAGAAAACACTGAATCATTTCAAAAAAAACAGCTGAAAACTTGGGAGTCAGAATACCTAAAAACCATACTCGTCGTCACAGCCATATTCATTATAATCATCATTTGGATACATGTCCTTGTCTGCCTTCAGCCTCTTCACTATATGCAGTTTCATTATCCAACTCATCGTCATAACTACCTCCAAAACTTTGTGCTTCATTGTCTAATTTCTCATTTGAGTGCTGCATATCACTATGGCTGCCTTCTTCAGAGTCAGGTGCATGGTTACCCTGAGTTTACAGATAAAATATTAGATGTCGCACATTTAAGTAAGCCGTTGGGATGTGGAGAAGATATAGTATAAGAATTGTGTAACCATAGAGAGCAACAATGATGGAAAACATGAGCCAGCAATAAGAGACTTACATCCTCTTCATTTAATTTCTTCAAGACCTCGTAGTTGATTTTTGAACTCGGCCTCTGCATGAACGAATCCACATTAGTATATCCAAAATTGAGAAAATGATATACCCGTACAGAAAAAAGGAAATAGATATGACAGTGAATATTTTGTGGCGACTGTTAAATCAAACTTAACTATTTTGTTGCATAAAGGAGAAGAGATAGTTTTTCAGTTCATAATTTGAAACTTAAACTGCAACATACATATGAAAGCTCCAAATTTAGCCACCTTACTAACTTACCTTTCTATCATCCATCTCAGTAGAAGTATTTACTGACTTGTTTGGAGCAGCCGCCTTCTGGGGCTTTCATGCTCGTTTTCTGCTGTTTCCCTGTCATATAGATGATTGTATAGAAAACAATAAACTCGATGCTCAAGGTCTTTCCTTAAAGAAAGACCAGAACTGAAAAAGTAAATCAAATGCAGCACCCACATATCATAAGTTCATAACGTATTACATTTCACAATTAGGCACGAATTTACAGAATTACAGATAGGTGTTGACACTCCAAGCATATGCTTAAGAGCACAATTCACACATGAAAGGCTAGCCATGCAGATACCACATCAAATAAAATTAAAATTTGGATACATATCAAACCTTAGTCAGATGATTCATATCAGTAACTGTAGCATGACCACATTATGAAAGCAGTATTTACTTATGCGGTCGAGCTTCAAAATTCATAATTGGGTGGGGCTAGCATCACGGACGAAGTTCGAACTTGTGGATAAGATATGGCTCAAAGATTAGGTTCAACAGACAACATGATCGCTTGGAAGACAGAAGATTCATGCTTCAGGATTTTGGGGACTAAAGCTTAGACACAGAGAAAATACTCAGATTCAGGTAAGATGCAAACCAAGTTTGGAGACATGCAAATGTACAACAAAAGCAAGAATGCAAGAGTCATTGATGACTATCTTCACAATCACGAAAATCAGAAAATAGGCAAAAATTGGGCATTGTGATAAAGAGAGCGAATCAATTCTTAGACTCAATAATGACATAGCAATTGCATCATTATCTCTCAACTAGTCAAATTCATTAGATATAAATGGATAAACATATGCTAATATGCATCGAAACATGAAAAGAAACCATCAAGAGGAAAAAGAAAATAACAAAACATACATGAATGAACTCATGAGGTTACATTGACTTACCTGGGCGGAATCTTTGTTCATCGCTTCCCAAATGATGCGCTTATAGAATGCCTCCTTGTTGTTAAGGTATGGAGCAATCTACAAGTTACACAATGCCTCCAACGTAAGATTTCATACATAAAAAAACTGAGGAACCATACATTTACAAATCCCAAAGAACAAAATGACAGCAACAAGCAGGTTCAGACCAATATACCAAGTAGATATGAAGCAAGCGATCTCAAAGAAAGCTGATGGGGAACAGTAATCACTGCTTTTGTCTTTCATTATATGATTCCCTCTAATTGTCAGACACAAAACCTTAATCAATTGACATAACCATGACAAAAGCACAAAGCTTTGTCCATGAGAAACTCCAGGGCAATCAAATTTAAACTAAACTGAACTCAGGTCACCATTTCTACCTGCCCAGCCAAAATGGGTGACCACCATTCAATGAAAACAACTCAAAACACTACGATAATTATCGTCATACCTCGGCATCGTCAATGTCAGAGAGGCTTTCTGAGACATCATCACCTTCAGATTCGGATGCATCTGAAAAGCGAAATAATTCATTCAGACAATCAGACCAAACCAAATCTAATAAAAGAAGACAAATTTCTGAGCAAGGCCTTACCTTTATCATCAGCATGCAGCTTTCGCTTTGTTCCGGATCGTTTCCGCAACGCCATATTCACGCCTTGTCTGATGCTTTATCCTTCTTCCTTTGGTCTGTTTACAGTTTCGGGTATTTGAATCGAATCTCAAATGAATTCTGTGGAACAAATGACTTCATACGTATGTTAAAGTGTGTCGGCGACCGAAATATTCTGTTCTTTCCGAACCGACCTAAGTTTAGTTCACTCTCAGATTTGAATTTTCAGGGTTGACGAGTGGGATTTAGAATTTGGGTTACATTGGAACTAGGCCCAAGTAAGAAAATGAAACAACCAAAGATGAAAATCTTGATCGGGCTCAACAAATGGTAATCACCAAATCGAATTTCGAACCACCACCTCTCATGGTACTAAACTACTAATGGTAGGGGGTTTTGGTTAGTGTGCGTTACCGCATGTTATGTAACAGGTGGTGAACATGAGGTACCGTATATCAGAAAATCTGTTAATGGTAGTACATGTCAATACAAGAGCCAGAAAACACATCCTCTAACCAAACCATTCGTTCATCCTCTTGAGCTACTATCTTTATAATTGCATATGCAGTCATATTATTATTTCGCGACGTATGCTTTATATTAGGAATATCAAGCTCTTATAAGAGTGCTTAGATCTCCTCAACTATAATATCTTCTGCTGCAAAGCTTTTTCCTTTCTGCTTAATACGCTGCATGGCAATTAAACAATCCATCTCCACCTCCACTCTCCTTAAGTTATACTTTTTCACCATCTCCAACCCTGCTTTAATTGCTAGAAGCTCCGATACTAAAACTGAGACCGGGTTAGTGATCCTTTGCCCAGTAGCCAATAAAGTAGCACCTATATCATCTCTCACAATAAAACCCATACCATATTTTCTTGAATTATCAAACACCGCACCATCACAGTTCAATTTCAACCTGCCTCTTACAGGGGTTTGCCACCCCCATCTCCCATCCCTCCTACACATCTCCTTCTCCTCGTCACATGTTGCCTCCCATCCAAAGCCCTACCTGTAACATCCCCACGTAAAGGCAACCCCACCGTATTCATAGCCAAATCATCCCCATGCAAACCCGAAACCATCCCACTCACCCCTTGCCTCTCCTTCTCACTCTGCCTCCCAACTGTGGCACGCCACTCCATTACCTGCCTCACACCATTCTCAAAAACCAACTCAGCTGACAAATGATTACCTTTGTGATACATTGAATTTTGTTCATGCCAATTCCACCACAGAAGAAATACCAACAAGTGTACCCCCTCAATTTCCAGAGATTTCATAGCATGATCAAAAAAACACAACAAAGGATGGAAACTGACTGTTTGCCAATTTAGAGAAAAAGGATGCTTTTTCAAACACCGCAACACACATATCACAACTCCATGTTACGTGTACAGACGATTATATCTCCCTATGACACCGGAAGTATATAGCCATCTAAGTGACTCTTTTCCAAAACAAAGCCTCCATCGTTGGTATGTAGCCCATTGCACATCTCCATAGAAAATGTGTCATCTTTGAAGATAACTTGAGCTTCCACAGATGCTTCTAGAACAGATCTGGTGCCTGAATAACATTGATCACACCCTCCCCTACAACCTTTGCAGCCAACCAATGCCCACTCTTAAATGTATACCTACCATCCTTACAATAGTTCCACAACCGTGCATCAGGTCAATTTGTTTTGACCAGAGGGACCTTCAGTATAGCTTCTTTCTCTGACTGAGTGAATAATTTATCTAGAAGAGCTGAGTTCCACTCCCCTCCCTCATCTATTAAATCAGCCACAACCATTGAAAGGGGAGCTCCATCACAATATGACACTCTAAAACCATTCGGATCAGGTACCTACGGGTCACAAAAAACATTCACATTTTCTCCATTTCCCACTCTCCACCTAACACCCTTAAGGACCAACTCCTTCCCCCACATGAACGATTTCCATAGGTACCAAGCATTAGCCTTCACACTTGCATCCAACACACAGCACCTCAGGTGATACTTTGCTTGAAGCATACGTGCCACTAATGAGTCAGGGCTAGATAATAATCTCCAGACTTGATTACCAAGAAAAGCTTGATTAAAGTGAACAAGTTCCCGGAAACCAAGTCCACCCCCAGCCTTACTATAACATAGATTTTCCACCGACTCCAATGTAGACCTTTACCACCTGATTTTCCCCACCAGCATCTTGCCATACAGCGAGTAATCACTTGAAAAATCACAATATGTAACTGAAAAAACACTCATCGTATAATTTAGAATAGCTTGAGCAACTGTCTTTAAAAGAATCTCTTTCCCAGCCCTAGACAGTAGCTTCCCCTCCCACCCCTCCACATTCTTCTAAACTCGATCCACTATATAGCGAAACGTTTTCTTCTTATTTCTTCTTGTCATTGTAGGAAGCCCTAAATATCTCTCATGACAAGGAACCACCGGCATATCCAATGCAATACTACATGCCTCCTTAACACTATCTTGTGTTTTAGGGCTAAACACCATAGTCGATTTCTCTTTACTAATCTTCTGCCCTGAAGCCTCCTCATACAGCTGAAAAATCCCCTTTAAAGTGACATAATCTGCAACAGTCGCACCACAAAATAACAGGCTATCATCCGCAAAAAAACAAATGAGAAACAGACGGAGCTCCTCTTGCAATGGCAACCCCATGTATAATATTCTCTTGTTCTGCTCACCTTATAAGAGATGAGAACCCTTCCGCCACTAGTAAGAATAAATATGGGGAAATGGAATCTCCCTGCCTTAGACCACGTGTAGAGATAATTCTTCCATACGACGCTCCTTGTAGTAGTACAGAATAGGACACAGTTTCAACAAAGTTCATAATAAGATAGATAAAACGCACTGGGAACCCTACCACCTCCATGATTCATCACAAAAATCCTCATTCCACACTGTCGTAGGCTTTTGCCATGTTAAGCTTCACCGATACTTTCTGCCGACTCACCTTTCCCCTCATTTTCAAACAATGAATAATCTTAAAATTCGCGGTTACATTATCATGTATCAACCGTTGAGGAACAAAAGCACTGTGTCTCAGAAATAATCTCTGACAAGGCAAGCTTCAAACTGTTCGCCAACATCTTCAAGATAACCTTATAAATCACATTACACAAACTGATCGGCCGAAACTCCGTCACTTTCTTCAGATCCTGCACTTTTAGGATAAGCGTAATAAGTGAGTAATTAAGTTTCTTCACACTGTCACATCCCGATCCTAGAATCATTTTACGGTTGGTTACTTTGGTCTTTTACCATTTAAAGTGACCGTTTAACCGTACAATGATCGTAAAGTTGACTTTTTGTTAAGTCAAGAATTTGGGAAAACTTCCTTCTTGAAAGTTGTAGAGAGCGTCGTTACGAGTTCGTGGACACGTAGCACGCTCAAATCGGAGTTCGTATGAGAAAGTTATGAACAAAAGTATAAAGTTACTATGCGGTAAAACGGCTATATATAGGAGTTACCGGGATGAAAAATCTGATTTTTCACCCGGCTCTCTCTCCTCTCCCCCGACGGGAAACACTGCCGGATTTTGCGCGCGCCACAGCGCCACCGTCCGGCCACCAATCGCCGCCGCACCGGTCCCAAAAGCTCGGCCTCCGAGTCTACTTCATTTCTAGGTAAGCTTTCCGACCTAACTCGCCGTAAATCGGGAGAAATTCCGAATTGTTCTTCAAGTGTACAGTGTTTGTTCTTGATCGGATTTCTCCCTCTCTAGATCACCATTTGTTGAGTTCTTTATATGTTTAGGATGGGTTTTAGGTGTACTACAATCCCCTAGAGTTTGGTAGCTTTATTCGAAGTGTGTAGGAAGAATTGAGGATTTGAAGTTTTGAAGTGTAAATTTTCGGGGTCTACTGTTCATCGAGTTTTTGACCTAGTTAGAGGCCGAATTGGCCTTCGAGTTGAACTAGAAAGTTGTCCCAAATGATGAGACGAAGCTACTGGTGAAATTTGGTGGCGATCCGAGGTCGCCGGAATTTTGGCCGGAATTTCTGCCGGCGGCCGCCGTCGGCGGCGGTGCCGCCACTTTTTTGGCAGTTTTTCATACCCATTAAATGGTTTATATTGTGAGGAGTCTATGGTTAAAATTTGGTAATTGTTGGAGGAGTTTTGGTTAGGTTTTGGAATTTTCTAGTTTAGTATTATCGGCGGATAATTAAATATTATTCCGACCATCGATTATTGCCGGTTAAGGTTTAAGGATTATTTTAAGGACTCCTGAGATATTGGTGAAGTGGTTGAATGGGTGTCCATAGTAATTCCACAAATTACTATGTGTGAATCTAATGTCAAGTGAATTATTAGAGAAAGTCGGTGTTACGGTTGGGTAATCAGAAATGAATCTATTTGTTGAAAAGTTGTGAAAAGAAAGGAACTTGGTCAACACGTGGTCAAATAGAATTTCCTGGTCAAACTAGGAAAAGACCAAGTCAACTGTAAAGACTAATATAATGGTTTGTTTGTACAGTCTCTGTTTAAACGTGAGACGGACTCGACTACGCGGTTAGTTCGAGGGTTTCGCTCGAGGAGCTTTCCGAGCAGGAAGAAGGTCGCGATGAGTACTGTGAGTGGACATTTGTTTTAAATTAAATTGCATGCTATATACTTTAATTGATTTCTCCTGCATTTATGATTTCCTCCATTTATGTGTTTTACGGTGATTTGGGAAAATGGGATTTAAGGATTTTAAAGGCAAACAAATCGGGAAAGAGGTTCATACCCTTCCCGTGATTTTAAAGGATTTTCCCGGGGTATGTATTTCTTGATTATCACCGTTTTGGGATTATGGAGGGGGAGGATTTTAAAAGGAGAAATTTGGCTCACGGATTTAAAGGGGTTTTCGATTTATTATTCCCACGAGGTTTTACAGGTTTACAGGTTTTACAGGTTTTAAAGGGATTTTGGAAAGGGAAAAGGATATAAGGATTGTATGCTAGCAAGGACCCTCTCCGGTGGAGCTGGTCAGTAGACCTTCCCGGATAGAGCAGGTCGGGGACCCTCTTCGGTTGAGCTGGTCATTAGACCTTCCCGAATAGAGCAGGTCGGGGACCCTCTCTGGTGGAGCTGGTCACTAGACCTTCCCAGATAGAGCAGGTCGGGGACCCTCTCCGGTGGAGCTGGTCATTAGACCTTCCCGGATAGAGCAGGTCGGGTTTTCTCGTGGATGAGGTTAACACCCCACATATTTGTTTATAATTGAGCCAAGGCATCATTTATGTTTTACTTGCATGCGAATTTTCCTAGGAAAACTTAGAGGGAGAACATTAAAGGAATTAGAGCTTTTATATTTTATTTTTGTCCACTCACCCTGACAGTTTTTAAATGTTTCTCCCCTGGGCCTTTCGTTTTCAAATGCCCAGTGGTGCAGGGTTCTCGAACGGAGGTCGTGCGCGTACAAGAGTCGAGGCATAGTCGATCAATCCGTTGCCGTTGAAATTCTTTAGGGTAATCATCTTAGTAGACTGCTCTGACTAACCCAGTATAGCTAATTAAGTAGGTTAAGGAGCAGGATGCCTTCATGAGTTAGGGTTTGTTGTAGATACTCATGGAAGTGCTGAGTTGGATTGTAGGAAGGGTTGGCCATTTCAAGGGGGTTTCGGTAAGAAGTTCCCTTGAGGTGGTCCCCGCAGGATTTACTTCGAGTTAAAGGGATTTAACTCGGGGTGGGTCCTGACAATTGGTATCAGAGCATTAGGTTATCGTTTCCTGTTACTACCTCATGTACTAGGTAGCACTTAGTGTCTATAGAGTGATGGTCCGACCGCGGCGGATCCATCGGCATTTTATGCTTTGGACGCTCAGTGTTCATCAAGGATATGAGTAGTACTTTCTGGTTGAGATATGGACCGAGTGGTTCTATAAACATTGGAATCTTCAAGACTATGCCTCAGTACGCCGACCTCACAATGAACTCCTGTAAGGAACAAGGTAAGCTCGTTACGTATTTATTTTATGAGTTCCCCATGGATTAATTGAGATTTTAGTTGGGGATCGAGCTGGAAACTCACGTTGTTTAACGTTTGAGCATTATGTGTGAGTACTCGATGGTGAAACAGTTAATTCACACTTGGAAGGCTGTCATGGTTGTTGACAGGGATGTTGAAGAAACCTGAGGCAAGGCCTTGGTGTTCGAGTTATGAGACTCTTAGAAGTGAAGAGTCGTACGAGTTAATGAAAGATGTTGCATCCTGCGATGGAAAAAGGAGCTGAAGTCGCCTAGCGCGATTATTCAGAAGAGATGAATATTGAGATTTGACGATTGCCAAGATTTTGTTGAGGTTCGTCTTTAGTGTGGTTTCAGAGAAACCAACAGACATATGAAAGGGGAATGACTCAAGGAAGTTGGGTGTTGTTATTTTGTGGTCTGGATCTAGTGACGAGTCCATGATGTGACACTACTGGAAATGTTAAGGAAGTAAAGGTTAGTTGGTCACTTGATGCTTGAAGGGACAACCACTGAAACTAATGGTTTGGGTCACCTTGGTGCTGACATTGTTGTCGTCAGCTACGACCAGATCCTCTTCGCTCCAGCCACCCATGATAGGGGTACTAGAAAGATTTGAATTGTTAGTGAGTCCAAGCGTGATTTGAATTGTTGGTGACAAGGGTCATTGGGTCATTTATCGTGGAAGCAGAAATTGGCCATTTCAAGGGGGTTTCGGTAAGAAGTTCCCTTGAGGTGGTCCCCGCAAGATTTACTTCGAGTTAAAGGGATTTAACTCGGGGTGGGTCCTGACACACACTGCCAACAATAATCAAGAGTAAGAACCAGATTGTACATGAGAGTTCTAAGGAGGTCTTCGAGCTTGAGGGTGGGAAGAGGAAACTGGAGGTTCTTGAGATGAATGAAGGTGTACAACAATGTAACATGGTGATGCTTGATTCGAGTGTCCCTGAAGATATTAAGCTGGAACGTCCGAGGAATGGGTGAGGCTCGGACGTTTAGGGACTTGAAGGACTTCATTAACGTACATAGGCCAAACTTAATTTTCCAAATTGAGACAAAGATGACGGAAGCTCAAATGGGAAAGTTAAAGTCCCGGCTCGGTATGGATGTGGTTCTTTGTGTGGGGAGGAACGAGGAGAATGGAGGTGCAAGAGGTGGTATCTGCTTTCTATGGAAAAACAATTTCTCAGTTTCATACATTTTGTATAGTTTTCACTTCTTGAATGTTAGAGTGATATGGGAGGATGGAAGATAGTGTAGAGTTACTAGTTTTTATGGTAACCCTGATATGACACAAAGATCAGCATCATGGGAGTTGTTGAAATTGTTGAAAGGGGTATCACAAGAGCTGTGGTTGTGTTGTGGAGACTTTAATGAAATTTCTGACTTTACGAAAAAATCTAGTTTGGTTATGAGGTCATATAGACAAATTGATGCTTTTCGCCGTTGAAGAGTGTGGGTTGTATGAATTTTCTTTCACTGGATATAAGTTTACATGGGATAATAGAAGGGAAGGTGATGCAAATGTGAAGGAAATGTTGGATAGGGGATTTGGTAATCTGGTTTTGATTCAGCAATGGGGTGGACTATCAGGCCACCATTTGGTGGCATGGTCTTCTGACCATAATCCTATTCTAACTGAAGATGATCCCAAAGTTAATTCAAATAATAGTAGAAGGAGAAGATTTATGTTGGAGGAAATGTGGCTTACACATGAGGAATGCAATCAGGTAGTGGAGAGTGCTTGAAGAAGGGGTGGAATAGATCAGTGTCAGTTAAGTTAAAATGTGTAGTTAATGATTTAAAAGCATGGGAAGCGGATAAATTTGGTAGTGTGAAACGGCAGATGAGGTGCTTAAGAGAGGAATTGGATGGATTGCAACAACTTGCACCAGGAGGGAGGTTGGAGGAAAGCTCGATGCGGTTCTAGAGAGGGAAGAACTTTTATGGAAGCAGAGGTCGAGGGTGATGTGGTTAAAGGCCGGTGATCAGAATACAAAGTACTTTCATCAATATGCAAGACATCGGGGTAAAATTAATCGTATTAAAGGAGTTTTGGAAGAAGATAATAGATGGCAGACTAATGTGGATGAGATTGGAGTTGTGTTTGTTGGTTCTTCCTTCACAAACCAGGCTTTATCATACATATCGTGAAATTGGAACAAAATAGTTGTTGTTTGAGACATATAACAACATTCATCTAACATACTCGCCTCATTCACCTACCGGCCAAGAGCTAAAGTTCAATCATAAATTAATTTCATTTGTAGCAAGATTATACAATAGGGACCCAATCGAAAGGGATCAAAACATATAATTACATCGAAACCTCTCCCAGCTTCAATATGATTTTACTCTCCACTACTAGCTAGTTACCCTCATGCTAATTTCCATATACACCACTCCCACACCACTGTCATAAGTATACATAGCTCAAACGCACTCTTGCAGCTCCGACTCCGATGCCTGATCTCCTTAATCACCACCGCGAGCGGCTGCGAATATCTTACAAACTCGGTCTTAATAAATCAAAGACTAGTAACTAATCAATCAACACGACGATGACAGAGTCGATAGTGTAGTAGCAGACGATGTTCTGGCTGGCGACCCTGAAGTCTGCTTCAAAGCCACCGTCGGCAAAATGCTCGTCTTTCTCCTCTCTTCTTCCTTGATCACCTCGCCGGCGAACAACTCCAACTTCTTCAAGTTCGTGCTCTCCACCATTCTCTTCCCCTCGAATAAAATCGACTCCACATTCCTCTGTGCCAACATTTCATCTGTCAAAGCCAATATGTATCTGTTGGTGTTGTTCTTGTTGTTGTTGGAGTGGTCCATCGGTGCAGGGCTTTTGGCGATGATGCCGGTGGCTTGCACGCGAACATAATTGCTGGTCCGGGATTGCCCAAATGCCATTGAAACGGCTTGATCAACCTACAAGTTTACAAGTAATGATTTGGTTAGCATACCTGCTCATAAAGATGAAATTTAAATTCATGAAGCGCCACATATGCTTTGAGAATATTGGACCAAATTAAGGACAAAAGGCCCCTCTTATTTTAACACAAAAGTTAGAGAAACAAATTCGAGCTATTATAATTAGGTACCACGCCCGCCCTAACCACCATACATATGAGTACAAGAATCAAACCATATTAAACAGTGTATATAACCCACCTATTCTTTCTTTGTTAGTTTTTAGGTTAAAGTCCATTCACATTTTTAGTTAAATTGTAAACTGAAATTAGTTTACTCATCTTCGGATTAACCTAAAAAGCCTCTTAATGGATTCAACTATGTGTTCAAGTTTCAATACGTGCGTGATAAACCATGAACCTCTTGCTCACTAACCGTTGGAGAACAAAGCTGCAAGTTTCAATAAGTAAAATTGGAAGTTTGAAGTTCCCTCGAAGCTGATTTTAACATTCATGAATCAATGTAAAGTTAGAAATATATAAGAGACAAGGCATGTTAAGAATTCTTACCAAGTCTGAAGCTCCTTCGCCTGCGATTCTTAAACAGCCAGAAGGCGACAAGTTTCCGAACTCCGACTCTCCATTTCCGAGTGACACCACCAAAAGATCCTCCACACCAGAACAGAACGGAAACTCTTGCTTGTTATTCAACACGTGCGTAATAGCCGCAGCCGTCGGATTGTTCATGGCAATTCCGCCGTCGACGGCCATGATCTTCGTCCTCCCGTCGACTGACTTGACCTCCACGGCCCCCATCGCCGCCGGGTGAGCGCACGTGGCGGTGCACACGTCCTTCATTTTGAAATCGTAGCCGTCCATCTCCACAGCGTCGGCGCGCGAAAACAGAAAAGGCGCGCGGGACGACATGTCGTAGCAGGGAATCAACACCGCCTTAAGGGTGTCCTTCATAGTCAACTGATCCCCTAATGTTTTGCGGAAGAGCCTCTCCCTCTCCTTCTCCGCCTTCGCTGGCCGGAAAACTCGCCGGAAGATCCCCTCCGAAGACGACTTGAAAATCTTACTTCGATTTTCCAGAAGGAAATTGAGTGCCTCCTCAGCAGTGAACAAAGGCCGGTTTGATCCATCAGCTGCTTTAGTAAACAGCAGAGCCGCGAGAACGCCTCCGGCACCGGAGCCAGAAACAACGTCGAAGTAGTCAGACACGGCGGCGGTGGAGTGGCCGGACATGCTGCGGATGCAGGACTCGAGGTGGACAAGAGACTTGGCGGCCAAAATGCCGTCGGTGGCGCCTGCGCCGTCGATGGTTAAGATTCTGACCTTGCCGGTGATGTGCTTGCTAGACTTCATGTGATGAAGAGGAGTGGTGGTGGTGGCGTTGGAGTTGTCAATGTCGTAGCCGAAGAGGAACTTGTTCTCGAGAATGGAGAAGATCTCGTGGCTGAGCTTGTCGACGTCGACGGAGTCGGAGTCGATGTTGAAGAGTGGAGATGTAGATAGTGCTGCTGCTGCGGCCATTGCACTGAATTCAATGCGATTTACCGTACGAAGTAGAAGTAATGGAAAGCTTTGGTTTTGTTTAGAAGTAGGTGATGAGGGCTTAGAGTTGAGTTTTTTTTGCAGTTAGGATTGTTGATGAAGATGATGGGTAGCGAAGCACTATGGGAGGGTTTTATATAGACGGAGGTAAGTGTGTGGCTTCGTCACACGTGCGACGACTTGTATAAGAAGAATTGGAACATTCTTGGGTGGGCGTTAATCGGAGCTACCAGGCGACCAAGGGAGGTTTTTTTATTGGGAGGAAAGTAAAGGAAAAGATGCTGTTGGGTGGAGGAGAAACTGAGAAAGAGGTAGGATAGCGCCAAAAATGTTTTAAAAAAAAGTATTCTGTAATCGATTTGGATTTGCTTAGCAGGAAATGTTGGGGATGAGTTTTGGCGCTTGTAAGAGTTAAAAACGGTCAACCGGTATGACTTAATGCAGTGTTCTAAAACTCGGTCTAGTCGGCCGAGTACTCGCTAGTCGGCGTCCTTCCGATGCGATTTTAAGAAAATCGGAGTACAAAGTCAGCCGGAATAAAATCGGCCGAGTAGTCGGCCCAACTCGGAAAAAATCGGCTCAAATCGGTCCAACTCGGTAAAAAAATCGGTTCAACTCAGAAAAAATCGGCCTAACTCAAAAAAAAATCGGCTAACTCGGAAAAAAAATCCGCCAAACTCTCGGCATTTTATTGACTATTTTTATTATTTTAGACATTATATTACCTTTTAAAAAATTATATTTAATTATATGTTTTAAAAATAAAAATAAATTCAAAAATTAAAAACCGAGTACTCCCCGACTACTCCTCTACTCGCTAGTCACCTGCCAGCCGACCGACTAGCGACTAGCGACTTTTAGAACCTTGACTTAATGTGTTAGGCTATATGTTGGTCGAGCTGCTTAAAATGGAATCTTCATGTGTAGCGTTCATGTCATAACTCCCTCACCAGATTTTGGCCGATAGGTTTGAAGGAGTCTTTGGCATGGGTTCTTGCGCCTGCGGAGGGAGATCGGATACATTACTTCCGATCAGAAAAATAAAAAACACCGTCTCCATATGTGTAGATCTTTATTTTAGGAAATTATTAATTTAATCATTTTATGAAACATTTTAGCCATAAATAATCTTATGCCTTGTACCAGATTGTACATTGGTACCTTACTACCTCACCTCTCAGATGACAGCTAGCTCAAAGATGGAATTAAAATATCTCCAATTTATGGAAAGGGATGGGACTTGTTAACAAGTAGTACTTAGCCCCTCGCAATCATAACGCTTTCTATATGTTTGAACCTTCGAGAGTCTCCAACTCTCCCTTACTTTCTCTCTGTCTCTTTACTTCTGGAAAAACACATCCCCAGAAGCACCTCTTCTATTCTCAGCGCCATGTTTCTTTCAAATTTCACACCAGGAAGATAGCTTTTACATTTTCTCTGTTCAAAGTTTGAAACTCTAGAGCTAGCTCCTTAACGAAAGATCAATGAACTAAATTTTTATGATTTAGTTGTGTAGGGCAATTATAGATGATTGATATTGGATCGTCATATATCTCGTGGAGCCGTTTAAGAGTACTATGCCCCGGTGATTGATCCCAAAGCTTTGATTTCATCGATCTATGATGAATCAAGTTGCAAGTAGTTATACGTACTCTATATGATTTAGAGGTACGATCAAATTAATTCACATATCTCTGATATATGTGGCAGATGTGAATCTGAATCCTGTGATGATTTAAACCTGAAAATCTTATGTAGGGCCTCGTAACATGCGAGTGTTCGTCTGATCGATTCTTTCGATTTTCTTTCGCCTTCTCAATCAATCCTCTTCGATCTGCAACTGCATGTACGGTTAGAAGTACCGACATTTAGTGTGCAGATTATTTCACCATTGTAGCTTGAATTTCTTCCACTTTTGTTTGGAGATTCATTAATCTATCACCATTTAAACATGAATATAGTTTCTGGACAAATGAGTGTCATGTTGTCCGACGTCTCCGACTATACAGATAGAGTCACAGTTCGACTATTCGATAAGAGATCAAACATTATTACTCCGTGAAATTACTATAGCTAAATAATCATCGGTTTTATATACGAGGATCCATGCATACGAGGGCAAGTGAACGTAAACGTCCACAATGGACATACATTATTCTACTCTTGAATCGGTCAATTATCTCTTCTTGAATCTTTATCTTATACCTAATATTGCAAATTTGCATGAGATTTCTTCATCAATTTGATCGGCCACGACTTGTCATGACGTACTGTATCATATATATATATATATATATATATATATATATATATATATATATATATATATATATATATATGTGTGACTAAATAAGCATATCTCTGGATATGGATACGCATTCAAGTCAGATATGATAGCTAACACTGTGATGATGTTGTCAATTACAGTTGGCCTGGGTACGTTCTTGCTGGTAGCTACTGAGTTGTACATGTACACGGGGAGATATATCTGTTAGAGTTAGACTTGTCAAATTAATGACGCATTTCTCGAAAGGCAATAATTGGCACTCGTCAATTCAGTGCCTAGCTTGTATGAAATGTAGATACCAAGCATTGTGGTACCAAGTACTTTAGAGGAGTCGGAACATATTCAAACGTTAGTTCGCCAAGTCTGTGGCTCAAATATTCGAAAGCTCCCAAATGTAAATGGTGTTTATAATAACTTGGTTATTGGTTCATAATCATGATTTACATGAACGGTTTTGATTTGACAAATTTTGATCTTTTATTGATTTAATTTAGTTTAAACATCTTATTAATCACTAAATTAGTTTAAATAAAATTTATAAAAATGATGTAATACATATCTAAAAATGAACCAAATAAAGACATCGGCACTTCACTTTCAAAACGAATTTGTATGATAGAAACTAGAAAGATTGAAAGACATCCTCCAACCACCTAAATTAAACAAATTAAGGTGATAAAGTTCATTAGAAAATTATGTACTTGTTCCCACCAATTAGTTAAAACGATGACCCGGCCAGCCTCCTTTTGACCTAATTTATAAAGTCAGGTGTACAATATATATTGTCGATCACTAAGGTTAATTATACCAATGGTATTGTAGAATTTTCCATCCCACAGATGCTTGCTAATAGTCTATGTATGCTCCATTCCCTTTGCTTTGTTTCCAAGTTCAAATTAACCCTATACTACTTTCATTTCTTTTATTGCCGCACGAGTTCCCTCCCATAGTTTTCAACTGTTCATATTCTTTTTGATGCATGTTTTAATTTGACTAATAGAATAATTTTTCTGAAGAATTCTTTTCTACGGTGATTCGACGAAGAATCAAATGAATATTTACTTGCTTTAGCTACTTTGGTAGGCAATGTGCTCCAAATCTTTAAGAAAACTATTAGCTACTCAAATTTAGTTTAATGAGTGAAATGATGAATGTGATTTAGAGCATTTCCAGTATAAGCTAAGTAGAAATATTGTTAAATTTAGCAATTGATATAAGCATTTGTCTCTATCAATTATTACCAATGTTCTAAAAAAACGTTAGGCGCTAGTCGGATGAACAACCGTGCTAGTCAGGTGATTAATCGATTAATCGCTTTTAGACGGAGATTAATCGGTTACATGTCAAAGATTAATCGGTTTCATCTAAAACGGTGATTAAAACAGATGATTAATCGGTCTGGGCGAAAATTTTTAGAACATTGATTATTGCTAAATGTAAGTTGATAGATATTTCTACCAATAATAAACTAACACGCGGATAAAAAAAAGAGGAAAAACTTAGGTTTCTTACTAACAATTCTTGACAGAGTTGATAGATCTATCAATTTTGTTTATCAATTTTAGAATTTTACAATGTTTTAGGCATTCTCCTGTAGTTCTTAATTATCCAAATAGTTGATAAATTACAAAAAAAAATGATTTAACAATACTGCTGGTGATACTCATATCCTATAGCTAAAAAATCCAAACTTTTCTTTCAAAGGACTAGCTAGAGAGAGAAAGAAACTCATAATAGCTTCTTATAGTTGAACTAAATCTCATTATGTACTTGGATTTCTTTCAAGCGTCACGTTAAACAATTAAATCCGCTAATATATAGTACGTACTCCTAAATCATCTGATCACATGCATATACATGTCGTATTTGCTCTTATGACATACGTACTTTACCATTATGTACGAAACAAAACTCAAAAATTATTTCGAAGATAATTATAAGAATGTATGTCAAAGAATTACAATTAAAACACCAAATTAACTTGCCAATAGAACAAGTATTTCTGGTGTTTTGACTACACCAGCAACAATCCTTCTAAACATATAAAAATGAACTTGCGGACCACAAAGCAAGCTAGCAATCCAAGTTCATTGTCCCAACATATATATCTGTTCTTGCATCCAAATCAAAACGATCCAAAGAAAAGGTTTCTTGATGGCATTGTTCTCCGGCCAGATCTATGACTATGCTTCACTTTCCTCTCCCCTTCCTCGACCATAAGTTCGCAACCACCGACGCTCAGCTAGCTAAGGTTGCCTAAATCTTTATAATCATGACAAATAATCCTAAGTATTTCATTTGTTTTCTCAAGCAAAAGAGTCGTATTATTTGGAATAGATGCACGAACGAATCCCCAGCCGATATTTTTTTTGCCGAGCCCAGTAGGGACACCGCCAAATGAAATCGGTTGGTGGAACTGTAGATCGATTTTGTGACAAAAAATAAACCTAGCTCTGAGAAAAGAAAAGTAATAAACAAAAACATATGATCGTGATGAACATTGTTCACCACTCAGTCATTGTTGTCCTTGTCCCCCCTCAGCTCAATTTGCTCCAATTCTTTGACCTCAATCTAATTTTATTACTTTGGACTTACTTTGGACCAACCCCGACAAAGAGATTGGTGCTCTAATCATGTGTTTAATCTAAGTACTACTTTAATCATTAGGGTTTAGTTGTTTAATAACAGTGCACTGTTTGATTCCAAATGATTCCCCATACTGTAGTCGTGGGTTTTATGATTTTAAATAGTTTGATTTGTCTGATGGTAATGGATCGAGAGGAATAATCTTTAAGCAAGGGTTTCGTATTATTAATTCTTGTACACTCTGTACTGGTTTACGCACATTAAGCTAATTAGGATTTTGTTTAATGATGCTAATGTGTGGTGTTTGGTTTAGGTCTGAGAACGGCGGTGACAAATACAGTCGGTGTATTAGACTGACACGTACGTATGAGCAAGACACAAATTGCCAGAGAAGATTATATATACAAATCTAGCATGTCTGCACAAAATTTATATGGGAAGCATCGGTAGTCCAAAACACAGTCCTTTTTTAGGCTACACAAGTCCGCATCAATTTGCATTTTTGTCCTCCATTTTTATCTTAGTTTCATATTTTAACTAGTTAATATCTAGGTATATATGTATAGATTATTCCTGTAAGATTTCATCTCATTTGGTGATCGTTAAGATATTCAAATCTGTAATTTATCATAAAGAAAACTGACAGTTCCGGTTAAACAGCTCAGGAACCGTTTGTTTTCTTCATGATAAATCACAGATTTGAATGACTTAACGATTACCAAATGAGATGAAATTTTACAAGGATAATCAATACATATATATCTAGATATTAAATGGTTAAAATCTGAAACTAAGATCGAAAAATAAGATAAAAATGAAAATTTGCACCAAAAGGTTTGGTTCAAAACAATCCAATAAATCTAAAGAGGTTGGTGTTTGTTTAGGTAGATTAAATATTAACTAGTGCTAAATGCTAAATGCTAAATGTGCGGAAGGGTGGAGATCGACACGTAGATGAGGAAGAGTGAAAGGCTGATGAAGCTGTGTGTGTTTTGGCCTCTAACACCGGCCAATCGCTGCGGCGTGCATGGGTGGTTGGCCTTAAGGGCCACTGCTGGGACACAAGCATGGCAAATTGTCAAGTGATTCTCTAAACCGACAGTATGAGATTTCTGCTGACTTTTTTTTTTGAGATTTCTGCTGACTTTGCCGCGTCATTATTAGGTGTTTGTTAAGACGCTTAGTATTAGCTTAGCTAGCATGCTAATTAAGTATGATGTTAACCAAAAAATGTGTGAAAATCTAATTATTGATCGACTCCAACAACGTAATTAGCTTGAGACAACGCTTCAATTGCGGCACTACAAAAGGGAGATCAGTCTCTTCAAAAACGAAAAAAAGGGATATCAATCCCCCCTGCTTGAATCGTTGCCAGCTCTATATCCTTTATCCCGATTTTGTTTTTCTTGTCTTATAAACCTTTTTCTCTTAATGAACATTTTTCGATCCGTTACGCTTTGAGTTTTGGTGGGAATGGTGGCCACATATCAAGAATGAATAGGATTGTGCCATACACAATTTTTTTTTAATTTTGAGCCGTCCATCTTTATCGGTATTAATTTATTCACTTTTATGTAATTGGTGTATACTTTTATAAATAACTATATGCACAAAGAGAGTTTTGTCTCCCGTTGGTAGAACTTAGGAAGTAGATGGTTTGTACCCATATCTAATATTTTCATACATTTCACTGCTGATTGTAATTTAAATTGCGAAAAATTTTATTGTGCATATCTACATAATATACAGATTAAAAATATGTTGCTGCAATAGATTGTATGGGTTTATAACGTGACATGTATTGCCTTATTTGTCTTTTATGTTTATAAAGTGGCATGTATTGCCTTATTTATTTGTTTCTTAGTCAATTTTCAATCAGTATGCACAACAAATATACCCTTAAAGTGCACCTAGCTTTGATTTTATATTTCCTAAAATCAGTAACGGAGCTACCTTTGGATGGACGACCCTGATTCTTGACTACATGTATTTGACTATTTGGTTTACAGACTTGAAAAAGGATGTGTTGTTGCCAATCCCATATCATGTTCAGGCAAATCTCACAAAATTCAGATCCAAACAATCAAACGTCGAACGATTGACACAACCATCTAGCTAAAACAACATGTTAACCTTTTTCACGAGAACCGAACATCATCAGAGAATAAAATCAACACCACCATTACACCTTATTCAAACCTTCTATAATCTATAATGTAGCGAAACATAACAAGAATAAACAAATTTCAAGTTGAAAGGAAAAAAACACAAATAATCTCTCATCATCCAAAATACAATCTAGTTATTAAGTTGCATACTTCTGAGTCCAGCTACGCGCAGTCGATTCATACTTGGCTCGATCGGTCTTATACATATGGGCGATTTCCGGCACGAGGGGGTCATCTGGATTCGGATCCGTCAACAACGAGCAGATCGAGAGCAACACCTTAGAGATAGTAAGGGCTGGACTCCATTGTTCTTTGAGGATATCAAGGCATATGCTTCCGTTGCTATTGACATTAGGGTGGAAGACCTTGGTCTTGAAGGAAACCTTGGGAGGTTTGAAAGGATAATCAGAAGGGAATTGTATGATGATCTGGAATACGCCGGTGGCGTATGGGCTATCAGGAGGTCCCATAATCTTCGCTTGCCAGTGGAACATGCTGTCAGCCGACACCGGTCCGGCGCTACAGTTGGTTGGAGGATCCTTCGTTAAATCCTTGAGCTCCTTCAAGATGCGCTTGGAGGCCATGGTCGATGATGAAGTTTGTGTCTGTTGGTATGCAATTCACTTGCAAAATTGAGACCAGGTTTATTGATAATTTTCTCTCGTGTTAGAGGGGTGTAAATAGGGCACTAGGGGTACATACCTTGTACAACAAGGAAACTGTTTTCTATTCAGCTAAGTGAATCTAAAACTACTAGGATACCTACTCCTAATCAAAATAACATTATACCGGAGAATGTTCTAGAATCACCTAGGTGCAACGAATTCGCTCCCAGAATTGGGAGAGCTCTGCTTGTATGGTATACATACTTGATTTCTAAGCAAATTTTCGTCCAAATTCCAAACCCGACCATCCCCTGTTATAGCTAGCACATGCAACCACATCTTAGTTGTAAGCGTGCATAGCAGACAAATCCCCACAATTGATACACTCCTGATTGTTATATGAATTGCATAACAAGAGTCTAGCTAGTAGTACAATACTTTGAGTAATAAGGCGCATATAAACTTAAGTAACAATGTCGATTGAGTCTATGGTATCCTGCATGCAATCGCACACCTACAAGTCATTGGAACCTTTGGTATAGTTGAGTTGATTCGATTCCAACCATTTTAATGTTTTTTTTTTTGAAAAGAAAAAGAAAATTATAACGAGAAACCTCTCAGGCACCCAGTTTGGAACAATCTAACTGAAAAGCACTAAAAGCTTGGGGGGTAACTGCCTACCCAAATCTTCGGGCATTGAAGACCATGACCCGTATTAGCAAGAGCATCCGCCATAAAATTTGCTTCACAAAATATATGGGTGAAGAATGTTGTCAAACCAGTGAGCAAGATGCAAAATATCACGGATAATTGGCTTGATTCTCCAGGGAGCATTGGTAGGATTCCGGAGACAACTAATCACCAACAAAGAGTCCCCTTCAACTAGAAGGTTTTTGTTATTGAATCTCTTGACAGCTAACAGACCATCTTTAAGGGCAATGCACTCTGAAGCAGGAACATTTGAAGAGTATAAACGCCGAGCACCACCACTAGAGGATTACTATCAGAATTTCTTAGAATAAAACCAGCAGCAGACGCATCCAACACTAAGCCGTCAAAGTTGAGTTTAACCCAGTTTAGAACAGATGGAATCCATTTGATGCAAACAGCTCATCCATTTGATGCAAACAGCCTCATTAGAAGAGGCAGAGGATCCTAGAAAGTTGATCTCTCTATAAGCAGAGCCCACCAAGGCAGGAGCAGCTATCACTGAGGAATGGTTAATCTGGCTTCACCGAAAAATAACATGGTTTCGGGATTTCCAAATCTGCCAACAAATCAACAAGAAGTCCTCCACTTCAGTGCTTGAAGCATTCCAAAAAATAAAGTCCAACCAATCTCCCACATAATGGTGAGATATTGGAGAAGGAAAATTACTGCAGTTTACCCACACAGCTGCACTGTAGGAACAATTAGCAAACTGATGGCCAATAGATTCTATATCAAAACCACACTAAGTACATATATTATCAATTCCGTTCATAAAACGAGCTAGATAAGCTCTTGTTTTAAGTCTTCCTCTCAACAACGACCAACTGAAAATTTTAACTTTAGGCGGAATTTTCAGGTTTCAAACTCTATTTAAAAGATCCTCTTTTGAATGCTTAGGTAGTTTACTCTGCATCCAAGTACGTAGTTGATTTAACTGAAAAAAAAAATTCATTTGAGACAGGGCCCCAAACAAATTCATCTTCAAAGTCCGCAATAGGAATATTAATATAGTAAATAACATTAACAGTAGGTCTATCAAGAAAAGATAATAATTTGGGGGTGTTCGAGCAACCATTCTCAATAAAATTAGCCACTGTAGCATCAATATCAATCATAACTTTAACTAAATCATCTAAAATATTATTCAAGGGGAAATAGTAGACCTAATTAAAATTCCAAAATTGAATATTCTTACCGATCCCAAGGATCCATCTAATACAAGAGATAATAATATTTCTAATATAACATTTAAAATTCCTTTCCAAGCATAAGAATGATTGGATTTCTTTTTTAGGTCAAAGAATGAATATGTTCTTAGATACTTTTGGGTTACAATTTTTGTCCACCAGTTTTCTTTATTGGTTAAAACCTTCCAGCCAATTTTGGCTAAGGAAGCATTATTGTAAAAAGAAATTGGTCTTAAACCAAGTCCACCACAATCTTTAGGGAGGCAAATCTGATTTGTAACATCTCGAATTTTTAAATTTTTTTAAATTAATTTTTCTTCCTAGAAATAGAAAGTAGATGTCGTCACGAGTTTGTGACATTTTTCGGTTAATTTTTCACAGTTCCAGACTATTTTTAATGATTTTTCAAAGGTTTTAACGAAATTTTCTTATTTTACTCAGATTTGATGTTGTGGCGGGAAATCGCAGCAGTTAACCCACGTGGTAAGCTTTCTGTAGTCTACTGACAAGTGTCTGAAGTCAGCCAATTAGACAACGACATGTGGCGATAAGTGTCCCAAATTTGATTATCATCATCACAAGGGACAAGTGGCGCGTTTTGATTGGACCAAAATCTGAAACCGAACTAACACTGTTTGTCAAGCATGCCTATAAATAGGCTGACCCAGATCAGTGTTCTCCTCATTTTTTCAGAGATATTTTCTCTCTAAGTTGTTTCTCTCTCTAGGTTACAACTAAATTTCAACGGATCATAACTTTTGATCCGTAAGTCCAATTTTATTCCGTGAAGGGTTACGAGTTTGTATCGATGCCTTCTTTCCAACCTTTAAGGTTTTGATCATAGTCGTAATATTTTTAAAATGACCAGCTTTAGAAGGCTCGATTTATGATCGGTATGTCAATGGTGTTTCGATGCTATCGAGGTGACTAGATTCTTGTAATGTGTTTAAAATATTCTTATATGTTTTTTAAATAGTCGAAAAGCATGTTTTTAGTTTTTTAGAAATATCTCTTTATTTTATAGTGAAGCATGTCAATATTTGCGAAATGTGCAGAAATAATATTAATATTAATATTTTTATATTTTGGATATATTGTGTGATTAGTCATAGAACATGTAAACTTCTTGATTGGTTATTCTGAAGTAAGGATGTGACACGCAGTTTTATAGGACATGATGATCATTAGGTTCCTGTGGTGGACTAAATTGAAGGATAACCAATAAGAAGGGAGGATGTGGTATGATAAATTGATTGAGTTGTTTTATATACGATATATATTATTTTATAGTATGTGTAAAACGACATAACTTTACGGGCATATTACATTGGTATATTCACTGAGCGCGTGGTTTTGCTCACCCACATATTTCTAATATTTTTTGCAGAGAAATATTTAGATTTGACCGAGCCCGGAACAGGGTAGACGACGAGGCTAGAGTGAAAACCTAGAAGTTTTACTTTTATTTACATTCCGCTTTGTAATACTAAGTCGCATCTCAGAAACGGCGACTGGCGGTAAAAATCCCACTGACGTTAGGACCGGGGCGTGACATGATCCTAAGCAATAAGTGGAATCTTAGCATATTTCCCCTAGAAAAAAGTAACATCTCTTTTTCCATAGCCTTAGAAATCTTAGAAAGACACTTAAAGCAATAAAGAACATGAGTAAGAATAGCAGAGGCGTTAGACTTGAGTAAAATAGTCTTCCAGCTCTGGAAAGCGTTGAGCTTTTCCAGCCAGTAAGTCTATTAGAAATCTTAATTATAAGTTCTCTTGCATTTTGGGGGTCTTTCCAAAAAACAACATTGTGAATACCAAGATATCTACCAATGGTAGTTTTATGCTTAATGCCAAGTAAATTCGAAGTATTCACTTTCAAAGAGGCCTGTGTCTTATTGAAAAAGTAAATGGAAGACTTATCTAGATTGATATGTTAACCTGAGGAGATATCAAACTTCCTGAGAATATTATCAATATTATGAGCAGCTGTAGAGGATGCTCTGCCAAAGATTAAACAATCATTAGCAAACAAAAAATTAGAAATTCTAAACCCTTTGGAAAAGAAAGAATTCCAACATGGTTCTTAGGTTTATCAGCAGCCATGTTCAAATGTCGGATTATGGGCTGCCTCCTAGCTCACTTCATGTACATATTTTCAAGAGATATGTTCAGATTGTGGTTTAATTGATGTGCTGGCAAATGGAGTAAGCTACACTTGGTCTAACTGTAGAACTGATGTCAGTTTAGACAGAGATCTTGCTAATTCGAAATGGCTAAATTTTTGGCAAGAATTATGCTGTTCTACATTGACTAAATCATCTTCTGATCAATATCCGATTTTGGTTTCATTTTTGAGGTTTGCTATGTCCTTCAGAGCCCCTTTCAAGTTTCAGCGTGTTTGGCTTTCACATCCATTTTTTTGGATTTCATTGAAGATTTCTGGAGGAGTTTATCTTTTCATGGCTGCCCTCTTTTCATTTTGTGTGCGAAGCTAAAAGCATTGAAGGTCATGCTTAAGGATTGGAACAAGATACAATTTGGAAATGTGCATGCAAGGGTTGACGAAGGTAGCAGGAGCTAAATAAAAATACAAGCAGAGCTCTCTTTGTTGGGATCTTCACAAGAGAGGTTTATGCTTGAGGATACTTCCCTAGCTAAATGCCAGTTTGAGCTCTCTCTGCAACACATGTTACTAAGAGATAAAACCAGAGTTAGATGGTTAAAGGAAGGGGATCGTAATACCTCTTTTCTTCATAACATGGTGCGGATCAGAAAGTTAAATCAGTCAATCAATACTCTCACTACTGGCCAAGTTGTTCTTCAGGATCACGATGCTATTGCAGATCATATTGTTCATCACTTTTCCGATGCTTTCTCCAGAGATCATGGAATATGTGATTCGGGGCTTGTGGAGAAAACTATTCCACGCTTTCTTAATGTAGCAGACAATTTAATGTTAACTTCCATTCCTGGGGATGAAGAGATTTTTAACATAGTTCAGTCGATGGATGATGATAGTGCTCCTGGTCCCGATGGTTTCAGAGGGGTTTTCTTCAAAGTATGTTGCAAATTTATTTCTATTGATGTGATCTTAGCTGTAAGAAGCTTCTTTGTGATGAGTTTTATTCCTCTCCACTTCAATTCTAATTTTCTCATTTTGTTTCCTAAGAAGCAAGAAGCTGATAATATATCGGAATACAGGCCAATTGCTTTGGCTAACTTTGCATTCAAGGTTATTACAAAGATTTTGGTTGAGAGACTTGCTCAGATTGCTCCAAAAATTATTTCTCCTAATCAATGCACCTTTATTAAGGGCATATTGATAGCAGAAGCCATCACCCTCACCTCTGAGTGCATGAATCTTCTAGATCACCGGTGTAGGCCATGTAATATTTCTCCAAAGTTAGATATTACTAAATCATTTGACACAATGGATTAGTGTTTTCTCCTTAAGGTGCTACATGCTTTTGGTTTTAGTGAGACATTTGTTACTTGGGTTAGATGTATTTTTGAATCCACCAATCTTTATATTCTTATCAATGGGCAGACATGTGGTTATTTCATGTGTTCTAGGGGTGTACGATAAGGAGATCCTCTCTCTCCATTCTTATTTGGTTTGGCTGAAGAAGTATTGAGTAGGGGTATTTCAATGCTGGGGGAGGAAGGTAAAATTGAGTGCATTGCTGCCCCGAGGTGCTGCTCTCCACCTTCTCATGTTCTTTTTGCAGATAATGTCATGGTATTTATGTGCAACAAAGTGTGGGTTGCAGAAAGTGTTCTAAAACTCGGCCTAGTCGGCCAAGTACTCGGCGAGTACTCGATTTTAAGAAAATCGGAGTACAAAGTCGACCGGAAGAAAATCGGCCGAGTAGTCGGTCCAACGCGGAAAAAATTGGCCTAACTCAGAAAAAATCGGCTCAACTCGGTAAAAAATCGGCCCAACTCGGTAAAAAAATCGGTCAAACTCAGAAAAAATCGGCCTAACTCGGAAAAAAAATTGGCTAACTCGGAAAAAATCAGCCAAACTCGGCATTTTATTAACGATTTTAATTATTTTGGACATTATATTACCTTTTAAAAAATTATATTTAATTATATATTTTAAAAATAAAAATAAATCCAAAAATTAAAAACCGTGTACTCCCCGACTACTCCTCTACTCGCTAGTCCCTGGCCGGCCGACCGACTAGCGACTAGCGACTAACGACTTTTAGAACCTTGGTTGCAGACCATCAATGATTTTTTGAATGAGTATGCTATCTCTTCTGGTCAGTTGGTTAATAAAAATAAGTCTTTTTTGTTTCTGGGGTAAACATGTTGTATCTAGGTCAGGTCATATTCAAGAGGCTTTGGGGATCAATGTCGGTACGTTGCCCTTCACGTATTTAGGGGTTCCTATTTTTCATGGATTTCCAAAAAGCGAGTATTTTCGCTCTATTACAAATAAGGTAAGGTGCAAGTTGAGGTGCTTGGAAGGGCAAACTTCTTTCGCAAGCTGCTAGACTCCAGTTGGTTGACTCTATTATCCATAGCTTGTTGATCTATAGCTTTTAGGTTTATTCTTAGCCTCGGTCCCTTTTGAAACAAGTACAACAATGGATAAGAAATTTCTTTTTGGAGTGGTGATCCTCTAAAAAAGGGGCAGCCATAATTGCATGGGACAAGGTATGCCTTCCCTGAGAAAATGGAGGGTTGAATTTGAAGAATATTTTCTTTTAAACCAGGCTTTGCTGCTCAAGAGAGGTTAGGAGGTAGTCTCCAAATGTTTTCTTTCTACTATTTTTCTTCATGATCGATTTCTCATTGCGGGTTTGCAGCCATGTACTTACTATAAAAAGTCCTCTATATGGCATGGTTTAAAAAAGTATGGAATGTGATACTTTCAAAGTTTCAGTGGGTAATTGGTGATGGAAAGAGGATCAAGCTTTGGAAAGATAATTGGATGGATGTTATTTTGACAGAAGCCTTTAATATTGTCCTGCAAGATTTGAAGAACGTAACGTTGACCAAAAGATAAGTGACTATTGTTGAGGGTAAGCGGGAGTTGCCTGAAATTTTTATGCAAGTTTTTCCAGGTATTGCAGAAATCTATCCTAGCCTAGACATTGCCTTTTGAACCCGTTGATGACTGTGTTATTTGGAATGGGTCTTCATCAGGTGATCAGACTGCTAAAACTGCCTATATTTATTTACTGCAACTTCCTCCTCTAGTGGATTGGGGAAGAGTCATATGGCATCTTGCCATCCAGCCCCGTAAGAGCCTTTGTTGTTGGAAGATTCTTCACCAGCGGGTCTTAACAGATGAGTTGCTTCAGTGAAGAGGTGTGTCTTTATGTTCTAAATGCCTTCTTTGGGAGTGGGAAGAGAAACATGGCTTCATCTTTTTGGGACTGTCCAATTGTTTCTGACATTTGGCATTGGTGATTAGTAATGTTCAAAGTTTCTCCAGGCCAACAAGTATCTCTGCATCATCTCTTTTCTAGCATTTTTCTGTCTAGTTTTAACCCCTCCTTGAGGCTACTTTGGAGGATTGTAGCTTGTAATCTCCTATGGTGTTTATGGTATGAGCGAAATCTAAGGGTACATGAGGGAGGTAATTTCTTGCTGGAAAATTTCAAGCATTTATTTTTTGTGACTCTTAAGGAATCTACAACATTGGTGTTTTCCCCAGCCACCAGCCCTTCTTCTATTCTTATTTTTGATTTCCTAAGGTTGTCGCAGCTTAGACCATCTGCTCTAAAGTTTATCCTGGTGCAGTGCATTCCGCCTCCTCATTAATGGTTGAAAATTAATATTAATGGTTCTTTAAGAGATACTGATAATGCTGGGTTTGGAGGTATTGTGTGTAATGTTGAAGGTAATTTTATTTATGCCTTGTTTCTAGAGTGCGAGTGTCTTCTGCACTTGATGCTGAAGTTTTGGCTTTCCTTGAGGCTATCCATCTTGCTATGTTGAGGGACTTAAGGAGATGGCATAATATTTGGATTGAGTCTGACTCTACATTCACTACCAGAAAAAAAAACTTTAGCCGACGAAATAACCAAAAACAGAACGACGAAATTTTTTTCGTCGGCTAAGTTAAATTTACGTCGGCTAAAGTGGAATTTTAGCCGGCGAAATTTTTTTTAAAGAAATTTGTCGGCTAAAGTTAAATAAAGAAATAAAAAAAATAATTGTAGCCGACGAATTTTAATAAAATTCGTCGGCTAAAGTTAAATAAATAAAAATAAATAGCTATAGCCGACGAAATTTAATAAAATTTCATCAGCTAAGGTCCAAAAATTCGTCGGCTAAATTCCAGATTTTAAGCGACGAAAAATTTCTTCGCCGGCTAAATAAATGACTTAAGTCGACGATGAACAGTAATTTTATCAGCTAAATTCTTGGCCGACGACTTCTTAGCTGACGAAAAAAATTCGTCGGTTAAAGTAGTTGTTCTGGTAGTGATTGGTGGTATGTTATTATCATAATCCAAAGCTTGTTCCTTAGAGGTTATGCACTAAGTGGTCTAACAAAATTGTAATGGCAAGAGGTTTACAAGTTCGGGTCTCACACATCTATAGAGAGGGGAATGTTCCAGCGTATATTCTTGCTAATTTTGGAGCATCTCATGTTGGTAAACACATATGGTTCACTCTCCTGCAATTCTTATTGTCTGCATTTGGTCGGGATATTAATGCACAAACAGCTTACAGATTTAGATAGGTTTAGTCGGTTTTTAGTTTCTTTCTATTATAGTTGGCATCTGTCTAGTCCTCTTTTTGTGTTAAGTTTTTTCTCTGTGTCCAGTTTGGTTTGGTCCCTCGGATCTTATGTGTTGTGTTGATCATCTAATAGATTTTCAGGATAGGATGATGAGATATTCCTGCTTACCAAAAAAAACAGAAGTGATACAACTCATAATTAAAACAACCAATTTCTGTCTAAAACCAAATTTTGTTAGAACAACTCTGATATAATTCTAATCAATAGAATCGTAGGCCATTTCTAAATCTAACTTCATTGCCATTGAACCAGTACTGGCCTTCATTCTATTAAAATTGGAGAACAATTCATGAGCAATTAGAGTGTTGTCAAGAATTGATCTTCCAGGAGCGAAAGCTCCCTGGTTGTGAGAGATGCACTTATCCAACAAAGGTTTAAGCCTCATAACAAAAATTTTAGAAATAATCTTATACACTACATTGCATAAACTAATGGGTCTAAAATGGTTCATTGTCAGGTTTTTCTATTTTTGGGATCAAAGCTATATTAGTATGGTTTATCAACTTTAAGCAATCAGTTCTATTATTAAAGAAAGTGGTAACTAAGGAAAAAATACTTCCCTTATGGTTTTCCCAATTTTATTGTAAAAAAACAAAGCATTTAGACCATCAGAGGCCTTGAAGCCTTAAGACTGCCAATAGAGTTTCACTGTTGTTTCTACTTCCAGCATAGAAACAGGGGCTAGAATGAGGTCATTGTCAATAACAGATATGTCTCCATTTATAATGTCATAAAAGGAGAAGTCCATATTTCCAACATGATTTCCAGTAGAAGAAAAACGATTCTTGAAACTCTGAACAAAAACATTAGCAATGTCATCATGATCAGTAACCCACATGTCTAAATCGTTTTTAATGTCAACAATCTTATTTTTCTATTTTCTAATTGTAGCATGAGTATGAAAGTACTTTGTATTCTTATCACCTAAACAGAGCCAATATTCGTTAGCTCTTTAGGCCCTGTAAATTTCTTCTTTCTGATAGAAGTTCATCAATTCTCTATTAGTGTCCAAAACTTTATTCTTCAAGAAAGTTGAGTCAAAAACATCATGAACTGATTCCAGTAGTGGATCTAGAATCAAAACATCGTGTGGGCTTCAACTTTGGCCAAAGGCCACAAAAAATTCGAAAGAATAAATTTGGGAAACAGCAAAAAAATGTGATTTGCCTATGTTAAGGCTCGAACCTATGAAGAGATTGAATCAAATCCACACAGTTAGCCAACTGAACTAAACCCACCTTTGTGAAATGTAGGATTTTTTTTCGATTTTGAAATCTCACCTAGGCTCTAGCCCAATCAAGCCTGGGCTAGATCCGCCCACTGATTCTGATAGAATTTAATATCTTTTTGCTGCTTAGTACCGTTATTCAAAAAGTTGCCAAAAACAACCTTACTCCAACTAGAAATATAATTCAAAAAGGCACTAGAAATGACAACAAAATTCTTGAAAGGGTCATCCTTGATGGTTTCTTTCCAAAAATTTCTAACTAGAAAAATCAGAGTGGGTTTGCCAAACAGCTTCAAACCTGAAGCTTCTAGTTTTAATAACCTTAACAGGCAAGGTAGTTAAAACGATAGGACAATGATCTGAACCAACTATAGGAAGATTTTCTACACAAGCAGACGAGAAAATCTGCAACCAACTAGGATTGGCAACCACTCTATTATGTTTTTCAAAAATAATAGTTTGGTCCTAATGCTTGTTTGTCCATGTAAAAGGGAGACCCTCAGCAGGCAAAGAAGTAACATAATGCATATAAACAATATTGGGAGCATGACCTCCAATCTTCTCTTCACTACTTGTGGCATTGTTAAAATCTCCCATGTTGCAGGTATGCCCTGATGATGATGGTGTAGCGTAACCAAGCTCTCACCTAAACTTTTTATTACCGAAAAATCTCCCATGAGAACCCAGGAGACATCATTTTGGGGTTTCCAAGTTTCTATTTCGTTCCATAACTCAAGTTGCCTTTTTGTTGGGTAAGCATAAACAAAGGTCCACTTCCAAAAAAGCATAAATAAAGGTATGAAACCAACTCTATTGTTAGCATATGGAACCTATTATGCTTAAATAACACATTCAAGGTAGTGGAGCTATTCCAAAACAGAAGAATTCCACCACTTTGACCATCAGAGTTGACAAAATCAACATTGTTAAAGTAAACAGAAAACTTAGAATCAAAATAAGATTTGGGTAGTCAGTTACCCTTACCAAGCTTTTAGTGATTTTCGGTTAGATGCTTGAGAGGCTTCTCCTTGTAATTTTTATTTTATGATGTTTTGTTTATGTCCTATGCATCTTTTTTTTTATATCTATACTGTTATAAAGCCAGTCCATTCTTTAATGCTTCACCAAAAATACACTCCTGAAAATATCCATATTAGATACTAAAATTCTCAAAAAGAGAAAGAAGTAATATATGTACAATGATTAATTAAATAAATAACAAAGGTAAAACAAAATAAAAAATAAAAATAAGAGATGAGAAGACATGAATTTAGGACAGGAGCAGTTCTTAAATTGAAAACAAAAAGAAAAAAAATATGGAAGAGTTTTAGGACCATGTAGGTTTTGACAGACTTAGTAATTTTTTTTCGTGCAGATACACGGGTAAGAGCCAGTTTGTTAAAAGGGGTTCGCGAACATAGCCTTTCTTGAAAATAAAAAACATGTCCTCCGCTTTCTTGAAAATAAAAAACAATAAAAAGGTCCATATACATAGCCTTCCGTAGGTTGATGAGAAACTGTAATTGATGGCTTGTTAGGGCATCTCCAACAAGGACATGAAAACCCATACCCATACTCATAACCCAAAAAATCTTCTCTCCAACAATGAATACCCAAACCCATAAATGGGTTCCGACTAAGGAGTTGACCTATTTTGAGTCGAGGCTGAGGAGGAAACCCATTTCTTCAATGCGGGACCCACAAGCTGCAGACACACATGAAGGGAAGTGGAACGTTGGACTCGGACACTCCAAACCAGGGTGGTTTTGACAACGCGTCGAATAAGACAAATGAAGGGGTTGGTGCAGATGACGCGCCCCATGTTTCATATCCATTTGATCCCTTCAATTTTTATTTTTTTTGTTTGGTTACATGATCTCTTTAATTTTTTTTGATACCTACGGGTTTTGTCTAAGTGTGGATATTTATTATAAGCTTATATTGTTGCTCAGTTGTTCTAAAAAAACTTACCTTGTGTATTATGATTAATAAATTTCAAATTTTAATTATGATAACGTATTATATAAATCGTTATGTATGATTTATAAAACTCATTTGTTATAATTATATGAAATGATTAGAATTTGAGTATGGGTATGAGTTTTGACATAATGGTTGGAGATGATATATGAGTTTGAATAGTAATGGGTTTAGATGAGTCAAAAATGAGTTTGGGTATGAGTTTTAGGTTGGATTGTTGGAGATGACATTAGAAAATATTTGAAAACCATGGCAGATTTCTTGCTAACTAAAGATAGATATAAAAAGAACTTAGAGATCCGCACAACGGGTAAACAGTAACGGTTGAAAGGTTTAGCTATTGGGGAATAGAGTGTGCAGCTATCAAGTTATCTATCAAAACCAAGTATCTAACTATGCCCCTGCCCCCTAGATCACATGCCTGAATCTACTTTTCAGATCGAGACCGACAAGCTCGAGTCGTTGTTTTCTTTAGCAAGCACAGAGTCACACAGTTGATGTTTGGTAGATATTCGCTTGAATAAGAATCGAATCCTAAGGGGCTAAAGCTGTGGTGGCGCTGGTGCTGCCGACCGCTTGATGGATTCGAAAGTTAATTTACATCTCATTTCCGTCCTTCTGAGTTTTGATAGGCGACAAAGCTGTCAAAGTTAGTCAACCTGTAAAACAAAAGAATTAGGCAGTACTGTACAACATTAGGATGAAATGTTCATTGATATTATTTGCTATATCAACAACGTACATCAGTAAATAATAAATCTTGCAAAGACTAGTTGATTAATCGATAAATTTGAAAGACTGAAAGATCGAGTAGTGTATAAAGCTTTATATATAAAAGCTGGTGATACAATTCATTTTTGTTGTTGTAATTTCATTGCTAATTTTAGTTTTAATCTTTGCAGTGAGTTTCATCTCCATTGCAATAGTGAGTTCTTCTTTGATCAAAAAAGAAATAGATGGACGTACAACAGTGTATTTCTTTATTACAACATATGTTAAAGAAAACTTTTTTCATTATCAAGATGAAAAAAAGTGAGGTTCATCTCCATTGCAAAGCTGGTGATACAATTCATTTTTGTTGTTGTAATTTCATTGCTAATTTTTAGTTTTTAATCTTTGCAGTGAGTTTCATCTCCATTGCAATAGTGAGTTCTTCTTTGATCAAAAAAGAAATAGATGGACGTACAACAGTGTATTTCTTTATTACAACATATGTTAAAGAAAACTTTTTTCATTATCAAGATGTGTCTGGAGGGATTACTGAAAGGAATGGATGCTTAAAACTTCTTTCTCTTGAATTCAAGGAATGGATGCTTGAGAGCTTTAACTATGAAGTCTGCCATTTTTGATCAGTTGTTGAAGGTTATTTGGTCTCTCTGGAAGAAACTGTACAGCTTCCATTGATATTACACTTGGTAGCTTGGCATGGTAGGGTAAATTTCAAAACGCAAGAGAACCTAGCTCTGAGCACGCAAGCAACCCCGGCCTTCCAACACTGGCAACCTGCACTCAAGGGGTACAAGATGGGTTATCAGAGATCATAGTGGTCAATTTGTAGCTGTCTTCTTTGATCCAGTGCCATACACTGCCGCGGCCAAGCAATGCGAGTGGCTTGCTTTAACAAGATGGCTTAAACCTCATCGACTCCTTGCCGCTTCAAAACATCAGCATCCAATATGCCCCACGACGATCAAGTAATCATCACACAGACTAGCAAGTTTAGGAGAGTCCAAACCCCATCTTGTATTGAATATGTCATGCAGTAGACTGTGAATCACATAACTTGAGGTCTTCCTTTCATTATTTCATTAAGTTCTTTCATTGATTTAAACAATCATATAACATGCTACATTAGCATATACGTACATATGCTGTATATGTGAGAATCCTCTATACACAATTATAAATGTACTACAACCCCTAGCCAAAAAAGAATATTGAATCACAATCCACCGAATTCTAAATTAACTTACTTTATCTATATGCTAAATTAATTTACTTAAGATATATATATATATCTCCAACTAAAGAAAAAGAAAGAAAGAAATCAAGACATGCAATACACAGATTTCATTAAAATAAACCAATCTAAATTAGTTGGTATAACATGTAAAAAGAATATACTATCAATAAGATGATCTGGGAATATACGTACCGCCACTTTGTAACCGCTCCTGGGGTAATCCTTCTCTTCCATCACTGTAGTAGTAAGCAAACTAGCTATAGCTGCTATGTGTAAAAATATATGCACAAATATGCCGAAGGGAAAAACGAAGAAATTAATTAAAAGACAGCATATATAAGAGAGTGAAGGTATATATATATATGTATGCTTGGTTCCTCGTACGCCACCCACAAAAACCAAGCAACAAGAGGTTGGCTTCTGCTTGTGGCATACAGGGAGCCAGGCATAAACCCTGTAGTTACTTCACCCTTCTGCTTTCATATTTGAAACCTTTGATCAGTAGGATCTGCTCTTCGCCGCGCCGGCCGTGAATTGAAACCAGTTCCACTGCTTCTGATCAGTTCACAAAGAGAGAAAGAGGGCGAGAGAGATGAAATAGAAGAGAGGGAGAGGGAGCAGGGAGTCGCCAAGACTGAAGTGATCGAAGGTTTAGAGTCTATTTAAAGAGGGTTTTGGGGACCCTAGAAGAGGTTTTGCTTGACTTGTGCATGCAGTTAAATGAGTTAATTCACCTTCCTTTTTAAGGGAATCGATTTTTAAGACTAAATCACACTAAATCCTTTAAGGGGATATGGAAATTCAATTTTACTCCATTAATGTAGTAATTTGCCAATCGTCCTTCATCACCGCCACACTAGGCGCCAAATATTACAGATTTTATCCTTGTTTGGTGGTTTGATGTAAACAAAACAGAAAAGGTAACTTACATTCGATTAGAGAATTAATTTAAAAAATGTGCTTCAATTCCACCAAAATAAGGAAAGTGAAAACTAAAATAAAAGGACTTTTTATCAAACCCTATAAACAATCGATGATATCACTCAAAATGGTGTCTACAAAAGTTATTTTGATGTTTAAGTTAGATGTTTATGAAGAAACAAATTGACCAGACATGAAAGAGTTGTACGCATCTTCCATTAATCGCATTCAAAAAATTAAGTAAACAAAATCAATGCCGGGTAAGGCTAGGATGTGTTGATGCATACCATGCATCAACTTTGTCGTAAAGTTGTAAAATGAGTCGTTAAAGTAGTAATGTTAGTTGTAAAAGTTGTAAAATGAGTTCTTAAAGATGTAATTACAACGTTTATGGTTATATGTTCTTAAAGTGGTAAATGAGATGTTAAAGTTATAAAATGAGTCCTCAATGGGATAAACACTCAATTTTACAACTTTAACAACTCAATTACTACTTTAAGGACATATAAGAACTAATGTTGTAACTATAAATTTACAACTTTAAGGACTCATTTTACCACTTTAAGAACAAATATTACTACTTTAACAACTCATTTTACAATTTAACAACAAAGTTGATGCATACTATGCATCAACTCACCCTAGAATTTTCCATCAATGCCAAACTTTCGATATTAATGAAAAATGATTTGTATAACTGAGTTTCTCTATTCTATACGATTATGCAAGGGTGAATATATATATATATATATATATATATATATATATATATATATATATATGATAGTTTTTAGGGTCCCCAGACCGCACTCTCTCTTTTCTCTCAATTACTCTGAAGAACACATGTAAAAATGTAAATTTACACACTGACGTTTGGAAGCTTTTTCTTTAACAAAGCTAACCTAGCCATTGGCTCGATCATAGCTATTCGATATACAGCAGCAGCAGCTTTGAATTGAAATATGAATAATGCCTGGTTGGTTATAGAGGAGAGGCGATCTGGCTTTTTTATTTTATTTTTTTAGATTTGTTTGGATTTAAAATTATTAGATTAAATAATGATGATATGTGGATGATATCACAGAACCACATTATACTTAATTTAATGGTTTGAAACCATCAAAATAAATCTAAACACAACAAATTCATGTAAAGAAGCTAAATTAAGAGGAGAGAATTACTAGGTGGTCCGGAAACACCACGTTGGAATGGTCTTAACTAGTGTGAACTAATAAAAATTTCTATAGTATGTGAAGACGAACAAGTGACACAAATAAGTAAATTAAAATTATTACGCTATTCAGAATTAAAAATAACAAACGTATGGACCAATTAAATAAAAAAAGAAACGTCACAATTTGTGACGGCAACTGAAACACCTAATAATTTTCCGTAATATGAATTATGCTTTTGGGGGCCGCCAGTAATGAGTAATAGTGATGAGTAATATTTTTGCATGCTTTTCTTTGTCGGGTGTGCTTGGACGACTTCAGGATTCTTCACTTTCTTTCTCTCTTCGATCACTAGCTTTCTCGATCGACCTGCCTACCAGCTGCAATGGCTCCCTTACCTTCTAACCTCATATAGAGAACAATATCTAGCTCCTATATGTAACATAAGATTTGTTACCTCTGTCGACAATGTACGTACGTACAGATCACGAGAGAAACTAGCTTGCGAGTAGGTTCTCTCTGTTTTTTTCCTCCATGGATTTCTTGTATAACGAGGACTGGAGGACAGCAATAGAGCAGGAGATTTGTCTTTGTTAGGACTTAAGAGAATAACGAATAGATATATTTGAGACATTTCATTAGACATGCAATTGGATCTTGATAAACTAACTCTAAGCTAGAGATTCATCAGATAATTTTCATCCAACTAGTGTAAAACAAATGTCAATAACGTTGCGAAAAAGACTTCTCACCACCTTAAACTTTTCATGAAGTTTTTGAAGAATTCATTGTTAAATTTGTCGAAGTATATGTTCGATAAAATACACGTAACAATAGAAATCATTTGAATGTTTCTCATTAATCCACGCCTTGTCATGCGCATAATGATAGACAAGGCTCCTCTGGCTCTACTTTGGACCATGCATGCACTATGCTTTTTTCGAACTTTTTGTAGGTCAAAGATCAACCCTAGACAGCTAACATAATGATGAACCTTGTTCCTCAAACCTCTATGAACAACCCACAAATTTATGATTCATTTTCTTACCAGTTCAACTAGGACGTCAAACTGGACAAAATCACACACCATGTAGGGACCGATCTCTCTAAACATAAGCTCCATCTGCGCCGATGATGCAAAATTGGAAGTGGAATTGCTTTTACTTTTCTCATGATCTGATTGCTATCTTTTTCTTCAATTTTAAGGTATTGCCTTTTCTCATTCTTTGACTCAACTTAAGCTGATACATCAGTTCCTAACAACCATCATCAATTACTGGTTGGTATGAACCAATCTTTCTTAATCCCAATCCACTCATGAAAAAGTGGGGTTTAGCCATTTATTTATTTTTTTTCCCTGATAAGATGAAAAAGTGGTCTTTGCATGTATAAATTTTGTTCAAACAAAGTGTGTGAACCATAGAAGACCATATATATAGTATTAGGAAAAGCAGTGCTAAGTGATGTTATTGAATTATGGCGTTCCTGAATGACCTGATCCAAATTATGAGTAAAAGCAAAGTTGCTATCTGCTATCCTCCCTTGTGTTTTGAACTTTCGACTCCAATGATAGTGAAACCATTAGTAGGATTTTGGAGAATAATGTTGTTTGCTGAATTGATCAGTTATGAGTCATGTCTAGATGTTCCACTTATCGTCTAAGACCAATGTGTTGCTAATTCAGTTTAGTTAAGGGATTGGCAGATTAGGACTCGTCAACCTAATTGGACTGAGGTTTGAACCGGTAGTTATCACTATTAGCATCTGGAACCGCTCTTATAATTTATTTATTATAGAGGTTGAAATCATAAAATCTCTGAAAGAAAATAAGCTCACCTTCAGTCGATTTTCTATTCTATTGTACAACATTAAGTATTTTTTTATATATAATTTATGTATCCATGCAAATATTATATATTTATTCAAATTAAATCCCAAATTTAATGTTAAATTTTTCAATTTTATGAAATTTTCCTTTTTAGAAGAGATAAAATGAATTTTATATGGAAAACAATAAATTTTGAGATTTATAGATGAATATACACATTTTGAGAATTCTATAGATATAGAGGATATGTTTCTCTCTTTTACCACTTTTGAAAAATAGAGGATGTTTTACATGACTTGTTGAAGTCAAAATATGATGTTTTTCCTCTAAAATGGATATAATTCTAGTTTTACATGAGATGATAGAGATGTTCTAATTTATCTATTATAGAGGAGGAAATCACAAAATCTCTAAAAGAAAATGAGTTTAACTTCAATAGCTCGTCTATTCTATTGTACAACATTGAATATATTTTTTGTAAAATTTATGTATCTATATAAATATTATATATTTATTCAAATTAAATCTCAAATTTAATGTTAAATTTGTTAGTTTTATGACGTTTTTACTTTATTAAAAGAGATAAAAAGAATTCTATAAGGAAAACAATAATTTTTAGAGATTTATAGATGAATATACAAATTCTGAGAATTATGTAGATTTAGAGGATATGATTCTCTCTCTTCTTATTTTTTGTAAAATAGATAATGTTTTACATGACCTGTTGGAGCCTAAATATGATGTTTTCATCTAAAATAGAAATAATTCTAGTTTTACATGAGCTGTTGGAGATGCTCTAAGACAGGATTTGAAAGAACCACAACATGGGTTAATGTGTATTAAATGAAAGATGAAAGATGAAATGGTGTTAGCAACTTCAGCTTGTCCCTCGAACATTATTGATGCGTACCAATATTACTATTACGTTATATGACTGCATTTTTTTGAATGCAGCTTACTATTCGTCTCTTACCCATTATCATTGAATATATTGCACGACAGCTCATGACTCTGTGCGAGGATTGACTCAGAATTGCAATACTTGAGCTCGACAGAATTGAAACGAATTTTCAAGCCTTGAGCTCCGTAATGTGCTAAATTTCACTACCATAATGCCTAATGATGAATCGTGTGAGATTAATAAGTTCTTAGGTTGGATATGAGTCACTTTGATGACTTCCATCTACAATCCGCGTATGATTAAAACTTTGTTAGACGATCTCTTTAATCGTTAAATTGTGAATTGCCACTTTGAAAATGTATTTCTGTCGTTAGGAGGAGATACAAACACAAGTATTCGAGTAGAATGACGTGAGTACCATGATTTGTCACCACTAAGTCTCAAATTGCTCACAAATTGCTTAAAGTGTTAAAGTGACAAGATCACATGTTGCAGATATGTCAGCAAGGATTAGGGCTGCCATTTGGTTTGGTAAATACCAAACCGACCGAAAACCGAGCAAATATTTTCGATTTAATAATCTGAAACTTGGTAATCAAAATCGAAATAACCGAAACCAAAAAATACTGAAAAAGTTCGTTTGCTTTTTGGTAAATACCGAATTTACCAAAATGTTAGTTATTGAAACACTTATATTTGCAAATAAGGTTAACCATTTTGATCTGAGCACACACGTTACCCTAAATATGTCATTTTTCTACCATAGTTGTAGTTCATTATACTGATCATATCTTATTTCACATGAGTATCAAAAATTTTGCTTCCTTCATACAATTGGTTCACAAAAATCTACACTTGCAATAACCTATTAAATAAGTTATACCACATTAGTAGGCATGTTATGGTTTCTAACACTGAAATTTATAAAATCAAAATTTGTCCGTTCGATTTGGTCAGTATACTTAAATACGACTATGGAACAAATTTCACCTATTTTAGGCAATATTTAGAACTTAATCAATGCGCTCAACCTTAATATGCTATTACTTATTACACAAAAATGCTATTATTTAGCCTTTTATGTCTTATTTTGATTAATACTTCCGCTCATAGCCTCTCGTATGAATGAGAAGAAATGATTCGGTGTAAAAATATTAGAAAATTTACATCCCAATGATATAGCTCGCCATGAGGAATCATAAGAATAAATAATGTTGACTGATTTGATCAAGACCCAAACGTTACAGGCAATATGTGATTTTTTTACCATAGTTATTTTTCATCATATTGATCATATCCTATTTAATAATATTTTCATAAATTTTGCATCCTACGGTTGGTTCACAAAGATGTACACTTGTATATAATTAACCTACTAAACAAGTTACATCATTTAGGAAGCACGTTATAGTGTCAATGACTATATTTTCAAACAATTTGTTTCCTCTATTGTTTCGTTATATTCATAAAATATATTTGTTGTAAAGTTTGGTAATACCAAAAACCGAAATACCGAATTTGGTAAGATTTATCTCATACCGAAAAAAGTTGGTTGGTTTTTGGTAGTCATATTTCATTACTGAAAGCTTTGGTTTTGAAGTTGGTAACACCAATTACCGATTCGAACCGACCGAATGACAGACATAGTAAGGATTGATGTCTTATCAAGAAGATATGATGTGACGAGAATGAGTTGATCTTGCCGCCATCACCATTGATGGTTATATGGTGACGTCATAATTTGGTTACATGATGTCACATGCCATATGGATCTCTAAAAGAAAGAAATGCTCTTCAGTTTTATAATCAATCACACTATGAAGTAAGCGAGCTTTGGCACGACTTGATCTATTCATCAATGATACTTAAATATGTCTCATGATGACGTTCGAATTGTAGTTATCATTGGGGGATGCCTTAATGTCAAATCCAAATGCATGCATATAGAGATCTACATGTACTTATACTATTGTACATGGGAACATGGAATAATTAGTTTACTATCGAACTACACTTCGTTTTTAAATAGACGTAGTAGATTGACCTAATGGAAAGATGTGATTCAGAACTAACAAAGAGATGGGTCCTTCGGCAGGTGATGCCGACACCGCAAGTGTAAACTCTATCTAATATGTCTCTGTTAGATAGCATAGTGAGAACAAGAGCTTAGACTCACCTTATGACGCAAGTTCTCTCACTAGCACACACTGGGATCGACTACGTTGAGATATGTTCTCGTAATGGATGTTGTTGAACGCCAATACTTTGTCAAATTGGTAGTTTCTAAATAACTGAACATGCAGTCTATGGATGTGGTCAGATTAACATCTGTATGGGATCAGAGTTATGTATGAAGATCTTGATGACTTCATTCACCTAAATCAAGTTGCTTTAGACCACAAAAGCATGTGGTTTGTAAGAGAGGTTGAAACGCACACTAAGTTCTTGATTTGGAAAGGGTCTAGTGAATGATACCCTTATGTGTTAATTCCGAATTTACATGACCTCTTGAAGCAAAAAAAACATGTCAATATGTATCGAACATCCAAAGTTAGAATAAAAGATCTTGAGAAAAACAGTCTCGTTATGAAACTCGACGATGATATTGATGTTGATTATCCATCGATCAGTCTCGCATTGAAAGTCAATGATTGTGTGTTAATGAATCTATTCCATCAATCGGCCTAGATGCTCTAAGAGTGATGTCTCATATTCTCTCATGATTAGTCAAAGTCTTGTCTCATGAAGAGAGATCTATTAAGAGATGAAATCTTATCCAAGTAAAACAAGACGCATCATGTACTTGACACAATACAAAAGACTTAATATCTTATTCATTATAAAGCGAAATGTTACTCTGCGCCCACCCAACCCCAATGAAATGACATAAGGACATTCTTTCAATAACTTAAGATATTTGGGCATATTATATCCCTACATAAGAAAGACACAATCAGAAGAAAAATCAAAATCTACCAAGTTCTCTAGGTCAATTTTCACAAGACTTACAGGAACACTCACTAGAATACAGTAAAATTGGTACCACTGGAAATGTCAATGTGTCTACTATCATAACTAGAACCCTTTGATCATAACTATCATATTGAGTGAGTGAGTTATGGTCATTTTCGTAAAGTAGAATGGATCTGTCTGAAAATCTGATTTTGCCAAAACAGTCAGTTGACTGGACATTGTGAATAGCTCCAGAAGAAGCAGAAGGTGTGTGACATATGATTGGAAAGATACGGATGCCTACTTTCCATAACAGTTTACAAATCATCTGTATCTATTTCTTACAGAAAGTTGCAGCTATTTCAGTCCCCGAAGATCATGCTTGAATCTGAATTTATGCGTGAGCCTATGTTTTGAGTTATCAAGTAGCATTCTCCTTCAAGTCTAAGTAAAAGATCATGTTGAGGACAATATGACATGATATGGATAGTCATTGCCTAATGCCACATTTGGAGACATGTTTAAAAGACATTGATATGCTAAGTTATCCAAACTCCTATGAATGATCTACAAATTAAGGGAAGATGCAAACGTCAGGGAGAGTTTAGCACATACATGTCTTTATCAAATATGAAGGATGCAATTGTGCACTTTTTCCCTTACACTAAGACTTTTGTCCCACTGAGTTTTCTCTTAGAAAGATTTTTAACGAGACAACATCGCATGTACCGCTTGTCTCTTATAGAGACCACCAATCAACATGAGTTGTTCAAGAATAATCGAATACTCAATGAAGCAGTTGGTGTGTTGCACTTTTTTCTCCTACGATCAAGATTTAGTTTCTCCCACAGAATTTTTGTTACTTGGCAAGGCTTTGACGATGCAACACCTGAAGCACCATCGACATGGAGGCACGCCACATAAAGGAGAGTATTCTAAGATATTCTGTCATGTGTGCTTTGACCTAATATCGTTAGGATATGTGCTTTGACCTAACATAAGACTGTATTCATTCCTATTACTATATTAGTACTTTGTAATACCCTATATAAAGGGTCTCATATCAATGAATATGAACATTTTTCTCCCATCTTCTCGTACTTATTTTTCTTGTCTACTTTATTAATTAATCAATCGATTAATGTACTTTATTAATCACTTAGCTGGCACGTCAGCATATAACGGACAAATCAGCACATAACGGAGTTTTTAACAGAATTTTAACTGAGGTATGAAAGTTTCAGATGGAAACAACTTCAGGTATGCAAAGGTTAAAAATTGAAACTTGGGTATTAAACTAAAGATGACCCCATAGCTTGGGGATCAAATGTAATTAATCCTAAAATGAAAGATAAAACGGTGTTAGAACCGCAAAATGCTTATTAATTGATTAATGGTTTCTACACTGATTTGTCATGAAAAAAATCATGTGCACTTCTCATGAAAAAATCATGATCGTCATTTGTCATTTGAGTTCAAGTAGAGATGGTGCTCCTTAACATAATCAATTACCTCATCTGCAGTCAGATATTTTATCGACAACCCTCTTGAGATGCAATCCCTGAGTAACATTGTAAATTGTCAGTTCATAATTCCTCGTAAACTGTGTTATGAACATTTCACCCTTACCTTACTCTTGTTGAGCTTATGTGGTTTGGTACAAGCTCATCCACAATTCTTATATTGCCCTGTAATAAAGATGACATTTAGTAGAGTTAACAACCATTGATGGACCACAGAGCAATTTAAATCAAAACAGTGCACGCAACCAAAAGTTTTACTTTGTGAGGAAATAAAAGGTTTCAAGAAAAATCTTATAAATACTGAAAACTTCAAAACCATGATACTCCTAGTCTTTTTAGTCACAGTGAAAGATCACACACGAACACGCAGCACATACATGTTCACAATTCAATTATATATGCATGACCTAAGAAGACCCAGGTCCAAAATTCAACTGGCATTGTTCTGGTTAATAGTTAACTAAAGGTGCTGCTACAGCATTTCACCTAGACAGAGTTTGATTAATATTTATAATGTACAAGAAGAAAACTGGGAAAAATCAAAGATGGAGTTACCCTATTCTCCCTCAAAATATCATCATTTGACATTATCTTGTCAACATCTTGTCCCTCCCTGCGAATGCAAACCACACCAAAATCTCTACATATGCCCCTGATCTGATACACAAGGACAAGCAGTTATGGCATATAACGTTCTCGGAAGTAATTATCAAATCATCTATACATATCAACTTATGATGTAAATAACACTTTAATTAATAGGTTTCTGAACTGATAAAACTCTCCAGAAGTGGTAACATAGTAAGTACGGGAAGATGGAATAAACTAACATTACTACTGTACTACAGACGCACCTGTTCTGGAATCCAAACTCCAGGAATGCTAAAAGAGTGGAGTAGATCAGAACCACAGACAAGCATGCACTTCAGGGATTCTATCAAGAGTGAGATAACAAAATTTGTCATACCTCTAATATGTATGCAGGTAAAGTTGTCATGCATTAATGTTTTTTGCTTTGGTACAAGTTGTCATGCATCAAATTGACTAAGCAAAGTCCCTAAGTGCTAGAGCCTAGAGTTCAAATAGAGTCCCTTTTTTTGTTAAATAAAGCTTTTAAATCAGAGCTTTATAAGCTACTATATGTTAATAGTGAACAAGCAAGAGTGTCCAGGGAAAGCAACTCGATTTAAATTCTAATTATTCAATTCTACTCACTTAGAAGCACACACAGGTTTGCGAACCTTACCACTGGGTATCAGCCCTGATGTAGACAAGAAATCCTTGACTCTAGACAAAACCGTTAAAGTTCGTTGGAAGGTACTTTGTCTTGCCTGTAAAATTGGTTGAAACTAACATACATAAGTACACAACCATAATAACAAGATATAGACCGTACTGCAGAGAGAGTTACCTCCCATGGATCAACCATTACAAAATCTGAACTTTTGCAGGCTAGATGACACAACTGTATACGATGTCCTGCAGATATAAGTCCCTGCACAGCAGACCAACTTAGTACTTTGTTACACAATGAATGATATACATGGATATCTGATATCTAAGAACCTGATCTTATGACTTAGTAACTTAGCTACAAAACTCTATAAGGCAGAAAAAGGTAACCACACATCATCAAACATTAACAAACTCATCCAAGTAACCCAATGTACATATGCAATCTCTTTCTAGTCACGCCTACAGAGGATCTATTAAAGCTACATACCCTCTTGTTGTATGCATCATTAACAGGTGAAATATAACCTCCAATAACACAAAAGCCTTCAGAATGTAATGCGTCTCTCGCCAGTTCTGACCACAAACAAAGTAATTATCAAAATACAGCAGACATATGATTTCAGTGGAAGTTGAGAGATCCCAAAAAGTGGTAGAGAGACTACTAACTTAAGACACTCACCAACCTAGCAAAATTAATAGAGAAACGTATGAGTTATATCTGCAGAAACCTATGAGTCTATTACCCAATCAATAGAGAAGAGTGCGCTCTACGTAATTCTAAAAATTGGCAATCAATTGTGAAAGATAATAATAGTGCAGCTGTAACTTATCCAACATCTGTAAATGCATGTAGGTAGGAGGATTGAAACTTCCCTAGTGCGAAAATAACGCTGGAGTAACTTACCCAACATTCGTAAATGCATATAAGTAGGAGGATTGAAGCTTCCAGTTGCTACTAGAACTACATATTTCTTGTCCCTAATAGAGTAGAGATGGAGTCAATATCTTTTCAAGCAAATTACACCCTATAATATAAAATTTATAAACAGAAACATCCATCGTTGGAAATTCAAAAAAAAATGAAATTCTACTGTCTACTGAGCTTCCAAAATAGATAGGAATATGAGTAGGTAAGTTACTGAACAAGACAGAAAAACAAAAATTAGCAAAACCATTATGTTCTTTATACAATTCCTCCTTGTACTAAATCTATCCTGTTAAAGCCGACACATTCCAATCATTCCAATAGTACCAAACATTCCAAACTTACTTGTCATCGTGATTAACCAAATGCATAGCCAATTTACTAAGGGGCAGAGGGATATCCATGACACCTGAAACAATCAATAAAAAGAACAAATCAAACAACTGTAATTCCTTGTTTTCACAGAAAGAGTTAATCCCAGTGTTATTGTTTCCCCTAAACTCTCATGTGTCATCAAAAAGTTCACAGCATATTCCTAAAACCATACTAACAGCCTCTCTATTTGCTCAACCCTGCTGATTTTATAAGCTAACAAATTTTTACAGTATGAAACCCCACAATGAAAAAAAGAACTTCCTACCAACCCAAACAATACATGAAGAACACAATTGACATATCCAATTGGCAATAAAAGCAGATAAGCAAAACCCAGATTTTATGCTCTGAAGATGTAATCAACAAGGGATGTAGCTGAATTTCAATAAGGGGTATCAAAGTGATTTTAATACCTGGGATCTCAAGTTGGATCAAACAGCACTAGGCACCTCAGAGAGAAGAGACGAGAGGAATCTCAATTCGCAGAACCCAGAGAGACAAAAGGAAGCAGAGCCGCTCGAGTTGCAGCTACTCGAGGCTAGAATTTTTTTCTTTTGCTTTTTCTTTTTCTTTTTCTTTTTCTTTTTCTTTTTCTTTTTCTTTTTACTATGGCTTTGAAGTATTAATCTATTTACCAATGGGAAGAGTAAAACTTAAAAGGTAGAGGCAAGGTGAAAAAAAAGTTTGAAAAGTACACACACTATTCCAATATGAACTTTGACTTTTCATGAGAATCTTAGAGGCATTATTGAAACTTCCCTAGTGCAAACTAGGATTGAAACTTCCCTAGTGCAAAAGAACTGATAGATAAGAAAAAGCTCAGTCTCACAGCCGAGCTAGTCCAAGTTTTGCAACACCGAATGGCAGACGTTAAAATCCACTACTAGTCTTATTCAGATGGATGTTATACCAATACAATATTACTAGTCTTATTATTATTTTTTTTAACTTAGCCGACGAATTACCTTAAAATTCGTCGGCTATAGTTATTTTATTTTTTAATTTTTTTCTTTTTTTATTTCTTGTATTTTTGATTAATTTTTTTTTCTTTTTCTTTTTTACACCGATGGTGGAGGAGGAGAAGAAGAGGAGGATGAGGAGGAGAAGAGGAGGAGGAGGAGAGAGAAGGGGAGGAGGAGATCAGAATAGATAGGCTAGGAGAGGGAGAGGAGAAGGAGGAGGATACATAGTTAGAGGAGAAGGAGGAGGAGAAAGAGTTAGAGGAGGAAGGAGGAGGAGGAGGAGGAGAAAATTGAAAGATATAGAAAATTGAAAATATAGAAAATTTTGAACTTTAGCCGACGAAATACCCTAATTTCGTCGGCTAAAGTTCAAAATTTTAGTCGGAAAATTTTAAAATTTTTAAAATCCCTGACAAAAATTTTGAATTTTTAATTAACTTTAGCCGACGAATTTGAATAAATTTCGTCGGCTATAGTTTTTTATTTATTTAACTTTAGCCGACAAAATTAGGGTAATTCGTCGGCTATAATTATTTATTTTTTTATTTAACCTTAGCCGACGAATTACCCTAATTTCTTCGGCTATAGTTATTTATTTTATTTATTTATTTAAATTTAGCAGTCGAATTACCCTAATTTCGTCGGCTAAAAACTAAACCGTAAACCCTATACGTAGAATCTTCAAACGAAAAAAAGTCGTGAAATAAGATATGACCGGAATGGTGAAATACGTCTACGGTTGAAAAATCACATAATTCTGGTAAAGTCTTGGTGCCGATAGTTGCGGTTAACTCAATTTTTCATTCTTTCTCCCTAACGGTAGCCCTATCTCCGGTGGTTATTTTTCATAAAAATTTTATACCATTGGTTGCGTCTCATCGATTTGAAACTATTTTCAGTTGAAGATCCAGGAAAAATACGTAATTTAGACAGTCAAATGACCGTTTCCGTGCGTTAAGGGGTTTGACTTACGAGATTGATCGTAAGGATCGAGCCCTTAATGTTGTTAGATTAAGTTGAATTTTTTCCTATAGATATATTTCGACATAATGATCATATCAGATGGTCGAAATTTTGTTTCTCACAACATGCCTACTATTTACCATTATTTATCCATATGAGGAGCCCGTAAATGTCTCAAAAATTTTAGATGGACAGTTGTGTCTCATTATGGTGAGTGTTTGTTGTGTTAAAGGTTCTACCAAAATACCTCATATAGGTGTAGATATGAGTATTTTCGTGTGTTAAGTGTTTAGAAAAACTTCATTTTCAAGCCTTAAACGAACTCGGATGACCAAAAAAGCACATATGTCATGACATTAGCGATGAGTTTGACTCGTAGGGCCATTCTGCTTCCAGATTGGTATCACAATAGTCAATCGGACACCGAAATATCCGTAGTGTAATTTTGTAACTAAAAGGTACTTTAGCCGACGAAATACCCTAAATGTACTTTTCAAATTTCGTTGACTAAAGTTCACAGACTATAGCCAACGAAAAAATCACTTTAGCCGACGAAAAAATTAGTTTAGCCGACGAAATTTTTTTTTCGTCAGCTAAAATTCCACTTTAGCCGACGAAAATTTTACTTAGCCGACGAAAAAAAAAATTCGGCCTGTTTTTGGATATTTCGTCGGCTAAAGTTTTTTTTCTGATAGTGACAGTTATAATATTTGATTTAGATACATAAGCATAGGTAACAAAAAAGATTATAATTTAAGTTACCAATACGTGTACTTGTACGTAAACTAAGGACTGGTAGACACATGTTCTATAATGGGACAATAGTTGTTCATAAGTTTTATTCATGTACATAAATATAATATAATGTATAATCATGTAGTTCTAGTATCAAGAGTTAGTAGATAATATTTAGATTATCGAGGGTTTCAAACATCACAATTGAAAGACAAAAAACGTTAATATTCAATAAACATTAATAAGAATAGGTAGTTATGTTGATAACACAAAATATTATAAAAAATAAAAATAAAAAAGAACTAAAATGATGTATCACAGGATCAATTTATTTACACGTAAAGAGAAAGTCTATGTAGACTTTTTCAAAATGTTGCACTAATGGATGACAAAAATATGAGAGTTTGGTGTGTGTAATTTACACTAAAAAATATATAATTCATGAGTTACGAATTTCATAAGTATGAATGATTTTTTTAATCGTAAGTCAACTTGATTTATAATATAGCAAACAATATAAAGAATAACCACTTTTCTAAAATTTACTCCTTATGAGTTATGATTATAAACACATAGTTGCACTAGATCTCTAACAATCAAAACTACATCCACCTCAAATAAATCTCAAATGTTGAGTCTCCACCCTTTAAAAGAAAGAAATGGTACCAACCAAAAGGGAACAAGACTCTTTTTCTAAAAAAAAAATAGTAAACTACATAATACATATTAGTTACAGACCAAATATCAATTAACAAAAAAATTCATTAAGCATATTACTAAACAAATAAGGACAAACTTTTACAAATATGAATAAATTATCATATTATTGTCGTGTGACATTACACATTTACAATTTTATCTTTAATTAGAACATAATTCCCTACTGTAACATTCGATTAGAAATCCACTGTTATTGTTGTCAACCTAAAATTTGCTGGTACAGCGCCGACTGAAAATACTGTCACCAACCGGAAATATGTTGCTGGCACAGTAGCAGCATGCAGAAGAATCCTGCTACTGTCACTAACCAAAAATCTGGCACAGTAGCAGCACGCAGAAGGATGACACGATAGAACACGCATCACTGCACAATAGTAACATACAACATCACATTACCGTACAGTAGCAGCACACAACATCACACCACCGCACAGTAGCCACGGTGTTGTTGCCCTCAATCTCGACGAACGCCAGACAAGTACCGCCGGCGAGAATTCCGACATAAGGGCCTCTGTCAAGGCCAACAACCGGATCGGTTGCCGCCTTGATGCAATTCGGCATTCCAATCAGCATCAAGATTAGGGACCCCAATAGATCCCCGTCCTTCCAAACCGGGTTTGAAAACCAAACAACCATTCGTCTCCAGACATTAACAAGATGGCAGAAGAGATGTTACCAGATTCGAATGATCCCGTCAGACACTACACCCTCGTCACTAGCACCGAAAACGATGGAGTGAAAGTGATTTAGAGGACGTGCCTCCCATCCAGTCAAACAGCCACCATTGCTGCCACCAAAGAGAGGTCGCCGCCGCCACCGTTTAAAGGTTCATGTTTTAAACAAAATTAGTATGAATGATATTTTAAATAAACTTCTATTTATTTAAAAAATCCCTCTCAATTGAATACTCGAGAATTTTTGTGAAATTCATAATGCTTTTTAAAATCTAGTTAGAATACGCTTACATTTTTATAGATTATTAAAAATATGTATTGAATATACCCGATTTTCAAATTCTATAGCAAGATGGCTTTGAAGTAAGAAAAGAAAAGACGATCTATATACCAACGGGAAGAGTACATTTTTTTGTTTTTTTTTTGAAAGAGAGGAAGAGCAAAAGTTAAAAGGTGGAGGCAAGATGAAAAAAAGTTTGATTCCTATGGTCTGTTGATCTGGCTCTGCTAAGACTAATATGGCGGGTATCACAAAGTTCACAGTGGCCTTTAGTGCTCTTGTTTTACTCATGGACTCTGCCGCCTTCAAATGCCTTCAAAGCTTGTTCCTTTCCATTACTCTTGGCCTCTCATCATCATCATCATCATCATCATCATCATCATCGTCATGAGGTCTCCAACGAGCCCAAGGCCAAGAGCACTTGCTCAGCCTCACAAGGTTTCACTCTTTAAACTCATTATGCTGTTTATACTTCTGATTTTATTGTTGAATTGTATTGATACTATGCCGAGGTTCAATCTATGAGTGATTAATTTTCTGCTTACCCTTTTCATTTAGTCATTGAATTGTATTGAAGTTGTGCTTTAAATCAATTGCAATTTTGCTTACTATTTTCGTTTCATTTTTGAATTGGAATTGTGACAATATTGAATCTTTAACTTATTTGCTGCCTACCCTTTTGATGTCATTGTTGAATTGTATTGGTATTGTGCCAAGGTTCAATGTAAAGTTTAACTCACTTGCTGCTTACCCTTTTCATTGATCCTTGATTTGTATTGACAATTGTGGCAAGGGTTCAAATCTGCAACTCATTTTCTGTTTACCCTTTTCATCAGATCACTGAATAACATTGAAACTGTGCCTCAATTGCATTTTCAGGACACTTACAGTCGTGCAAGAAAGAACCCATTTTTTGATGGGCTGACTGATGGACCTTCTCCGCCGTTTGGTTTTAATGCGAGTCCCGGCAGGAACATTGCCCGGTCTGTGTCAGATATTGGCCATAGACCGCAAAAAGAAGCGGTATTAGATCTTCTTGATCATTTCAGTCCAAATGAGAAACCCTTTGGTTGTATTAGTCCAAAGGAAAAACACTCTTCATTCAGTATAAAGAAAAACCCTTTTGAGTATAGCCCAAAAAAGAACTTTGAGTGGCCAGAAAATGGTAAAGCAGAGGCCTTCAAATTCACAAATGTTCAGACTGTGTTTAGCTTTAACTTGGCTAGTGAAGAAAATGATCAGCAGCGTGAGAGTGTATCTAGCAATACAAGTCCCACACTTGAAAAAGCGTTTCAAGTTAATAGAAGGAAGGAAAACCTGTCTGCAGTTCCACTTCCTCAGTCTGCAGCTTTATTTTATAATGGAAACTCACCACAGTTTGAAATTGCTGAGTTATGTCCAAGCATTAAGAGGCTTAATCAGTTTCTAAAAGCAACAAAGGATGAAGTTAATGCTGGTGTTCCGGGACGATTCTTACATGCTGTAATAGCTCAAGATGTTCCTGGTAAATGCCTATCTTTAGCTGTCATCTGCAAGATTTTCTATTTTCTTCTGTATAGAAATTTGTATCATTTCCTTCTAAACTTTTCCAAAACAAAAGAGGAGACTACTATCTTATAAACATTTATTTATCTGCTGTGCCCTGGATATGTGAAAAATTCCATATTAAGTTATTAACATGTTTAAATACTTATACAGTCTTTATCCTGAATTCTATTTCTACCGATACATTTAACCGTATTGTAATTCTAAGGATCTCCATTGCCTAACGTCCATGCTCATCTATAGTCAGGCATGCATAGTGCATTTGGGTTATGCGGATCAAATTTGTGACTGATATCAAAGTTCCTGTCATAATTACGTGACAATTTACAGATGTCGGATCCTTTGCATCAACCATCATGTATGCTTTCTACCTGAATGAAACACATGAAACTGACCATTTATGCACGGTGCCTGTGATCAACATGAAGAGATCGGACATAAGTTCTCAAGCTGAACTCAAATGGTTGCTTGATTCTTGTCAAATTGATCATAAGTCCTTAATTTTTGTAAATGAGGTATGTTCTGCCAGCAACAGCAATGCATGTCAAGTTGCGATTTTGTGTCAAGTTCTATTATGGTCTTCCTCCTGGCTATATCAATGCTGAAGAGCAAACAATTGTGGTCATTTGTAACATGCCTGTCCTTATATGCTCTCCCTTGATTATGGAATATTGAGCAGATCGATCTGTCATATTATGATATATTTGGGAGTCTTAAACTAGTTCTGCTAAATGGCTACAAGCTCCCAGCGAAGCAAGAGGTAATAGTTACTTTTGAAATCTGGATACACTTACATTCTTTATAACCACAGGAAATTATTGATATTGGTGTCTTCCTAAAGCAGGCATTGAAAGATGCAGTAGTTGAAATTTTCAATTGCGGAAAGGTGCTTTTTTGAATTATGTTTACTACGTTTAGCTTAAATCTTCCAGGAACCTTCACTAAAATCAGCCAATTTAAAGATTTCTTTTCATTTTACAGGGTGACTCGGTATACCCCTGGGTTGAAACTGTTACTGAAGGAGAGGTATATTTTACAAGTTATATATCACCATCAGTTGTTTGGTACTTGGGTTATATTTATTATATCCTACTTTACTCTAAATGAATGAAAAATATTTGAGCAGTAAAATAGGAATGCTTTGAGCCTTTGATCTAATAATTGTTGCCATTTGTTGCTTCTATTTAGAAATTATTGTACCGATTTGCATGAGCCAAATATAATGGATTATACAGTTTATTCTATTATCCTCATGTTTGAATACTCTGCTCTTGGTGGATGCATTTTACATATTTATAAACATATCAAATGCATAAGCATTATCCACTATTTTTCTTACCATTTTATGCTTTTTGTCTTGTTCTACCAAACAGGACAGCTCATGCTGTACTCCTATTGCTGAGAAGTTTGCACTGCTTTCACCTGAGATTTTGGCTGGACATGGATTCAGTAGACTTTTGGTAGCTTCCTTTTCTCCCCTTCTCTTGCTATATAGTGTGTAGTTATTTCAATATTTTAAGACCCTTCAGGGGAGGATGCCTTATGGCTTTGAGAGGTTTGGTTTTACTATAAAATGCCATGGGTTAATTGTTTAGAGATTACTTGCACGTCCATTACCTTACATTGAAAAAAAAACAATCTCTGTAATTCCTGATTGCCTGCAGTTAGCTGCCATCCTCTTAGATTCTGCAAACTTGAGTAGTTCTAGTTGTTCAATCAAGGATAAATACATGGCTACAATGCTAATCCATGGTGCTGGTCGCTTTGGATGCAATGGTCTTTACAAATTATGTATGTACATTGTCCTCCACTTATCTGTTCTATTTTTTTTCTCACTTGTTCATTTTCAATCATTTTATTGTTTTCTTGATTCAGTGAGATACAAAATGTACGATGTAACTGGTCTAAAAGTATTTGATGTATTGCGCAAGGATTTCAAAAAGTGGACACACGTAGGTATGAAATTGAAATAACCGTGACATGTTACTTAACACTTGTATTCCTTTTTTTTTCTGAGGAAAATTAACACTTGTATTCCAATAATAACATGGAACTGTTGAAACAGGTAATCAGGACAATACTGGTTCCAGATTGGCAGTATCACATATTGGGATGAGTTCTATTGGGACGTCTATTGAAGAATTTCTTGATCATGAGGATTCCACAGTGCGTGAAATTAAATATTTTCAGCGTAAGTGTACTTTATCTCAATGTTATCACCTTGATCAGGTGTTGTATGGATGAAAGATTAACACTATCTCAAGAACAATGGTATCTCATTATTTTCATTGCCTGACATGTAATCATTTTCTGTTTGTGGATTTTCCCCTACCAGTGCATTGGGATTACTTTTGTCATGGCCTCTTCAAATTATTTATGGATTATTAACACATGTCTAAACTCCAAGCTACAGAATAATGTGTAGTTCTGTTCCTGTTTTTTTATTTATTTAATTTAATGTTAAAAAAATTTCTTTCTGATTTCAGAGGCGGAGAAACTTCGTCTTCTCATGATTGTTTCTGGTTATTATGATTTGAAAAAGAACTTCAAGGTTAGACACATGCTTCTTTTTATGTTCATGCTTGTGCTAAAGAATTATGATCACACAGCTTTATGTTACCCAGTAAAGAAGCTAGATGAACAAAATTAACAAGTAATCAATTGACTTTCACTAACCATATTCCAAATAGCACATCTATAGTTTTTTTTTCTCTAGTTAGTACATATGGAGTCACATCACCCTGTATCTTTTGTCTATTATAGAGAGAGATCCTAGTGTCTGCTCAGTCAGTAAAGCTCATGAGGAATCTGCTGTCTTTCTTCAATTCAAGTGCTTCCAAACTACCTCTTAAAGCTATCCCCAAGCCAGGTAAGAACCGCTCAAAACTCTGCATAACATGGACTCGGTTTCTTGTGGTCCGAATATTGCAGTTATAGCCATACTTGTAGATCATGGAAGAGTAAATATGAAACACATACCTCAGAATGATGATCGTATGAAATGCATACCTTATAAGTTGCTGTTTGTTATTGATAGCAGTTTTGTTTCCAAGTTTCTACAGTTAATTGTATTACCATTTCAGGATTAAACTAAACTTCTCTATGATGCCCATATAGGTCTCCCAGAGCAGATGCAAGCTTTTGAGATTGACAAGATCACATCAAGAAAGACCATCGAGCGACTTTTGGAAGAATTTGGTGGGAATTCAAAAGGCTAATCTGAATTCATCACCTGGATGTTTATGCAGGACAGTTCTTGAGTTTGTGAAGACACAAATTGTGGAAAAAAAATTATTTAAGATATATATCATATTAATCTGCCTGCTGACATTGAAATGTATGTTTGAGGTGAATGATGAAATCTGCTTTGAAAAAAAATGGATGTTCAGACTGAAATGTAAACCTTCTGTAGTTCTGTATATCGGTTTATCAAAATTGCATATATAGTGGGATTGTCTTGTAAAGCTGGATATTCAATTCTCTTACAACTAGCAAGAACCCCCGCGCGCTGCTGCGGGTGATGACAATGCCAGACCGCGCTTTTGTTATGGTTTTTTTTTCTTGAACTCTAAGCATAACAAATAATCCTCATATCTATTTGGAGACATCCATAACAAAACTAAACCACTATTAAACCTTTAAACCAAACACCATCAACAAAACCGAAATCCAAATGTTAAAACATGTCATGACACTACCACTATACATTCGTGAATTAAATGAAACCAGAATTTAAGCTTGTACGGTAGAGTAACAGAGTTTAACCATATAATTCACAGCCATGTATTTCCAGAACTCCTATTTATCTTCCAGTCATACATTTTCATCTTGAAATTACCCATTGTGTTTATCAACTCAATCTTCTAGCTTAAGGATCGCAGGTGCAAAACCAAACCAAAACCAATATTCAAGAGAAAAACAAAACAAACCAACATTCATAAAAATCACTTTTAAAACTCTTACATTAGAGGCATATTCGACAGATTTAAGTTATATAATCTCATGTTTCTGTCTAATATTCCATCACATTCATAAAACCCCATCACTTACATATCAGCCTATAATTCGGTAAAATTCAATTTTTTTTTCATTCATATGATCCAAATTATAACAGATATCAACACAATTACTCAGATACAGGGCAAGATATTTATAGATCGGGTGGTAAAAAATCAATTTTGAAGAAATCCGGTAATTGCACAAAAATTGAGACTTTTTAGTAATAGAAACGCATCTAGTTTATCCAAGAAGTAAAACAATAGAAGTTATTTCCAAAACTGGACAAAAAATAGATAAACCGAAGAACTTAGAGGTAAAATAGACAAAGACAGGAAAACGATGGTAGTATTGTAAATAATCCGTAAATAGGGGTAAAATTGTCTTATAGAGATGTCAGTATTGTAAATAATCCGCAAACAGGGGTAAAATCGTCTTTTTATGTTGTTGATGATAGTATTGTAAATAATTCTCAAACAGGGATAAAATCGTTTTTCTGCGCTACTGATGTTAATATGGTAAATAATTTGTAAATAAGGAAAAACGTCATTTTCTTCACTGAATGAACAGTTCAACATTGATTTTGTTTTAGCATATATATAATGCTGCCAAAACTTATTCTATCATGAAAAAGTCTAATATTACAAGTCTTATATATATATAGGTTTTGGAAGCCACAAATTTAAGTGGTGTGTAACTAATTGTTCTCTGAAAGAGCGTTTTCACCGGTGTCATGCTTTAGCCTCAGCTCCAACTCAAACTCTTTTCCTATAAGAAGGGATATACTGGATACTTCAACCATGACAAAACGCTTATCACTGTGAAAGTCGACCTTGACATCCGACTTCCCCTTCAAATTTGTTCCCTTAGTAATGTTGACTGCAAACCCTTCTAATCTATCAACATTTTCCAATCCAATCAAGGTAATTTTATCAATGATCCATTTTTGGCTCAATGCAAATCCTCCATTTTCAACCATTGAGCTCAAAAATACACTTCCATTTGCCGCTCCACAATAGAATTTCACTAAACTCCACTTCCCTCCCTCTCCTCCCATTTCAACTTCCTCTCCATCATCCAAGAACACTTCTCCAGTGCTCTCTCCACTACTACTAATGACCACCAAAAGTTCGAATGCAGTCTTCCGAGCTGCTTGTGTTGTCAAAGCCTCTCCTTGCAAGGCCAAAATGTTTCCTTCGCGGACATGTACATTGATATGATCAGGCGGTGCGTCTAATGTAACATACTCTCCAGAGTCTACACTCACTGATCTCGAGTAGTTGAAGAGATCAAACCAGTTTCCAGTAGGAAAATATGCATCAACTGAATTTGCTCCTTGTTGCAGCACAGGTGATACCATTACACCTTTGCCAATCAAGAACTGTGAACTGATGTCATATGTATTGGTATCTTCAGGAAACGAGAAGAAAATAGGCCTTGCAATGGGGGTCCCTTTTTTGTGTGCCTGATACATTGATGTGTAAAACAAGGGGAGCAACCTATAACGGAGGCCTAGTACCTTCCTTGCTGATGCAGCCACTGAATCCCAAAGATAGAGCTCTTGGCGGATAGTAAACTTCTCTGAATGATCTCTTGAAAATGGATAAAATGCCCCTAGCTACATAGATAAGTAAGTAACTTTGGAGAAAGAAGTGCCAACATTAATTTCATGATTACTGAAGTGCTCGAAGTTCAAACTAAATGGTCATGCTCAGTTACCTGAATCCATCGCCGGCAGAGTTCTTCAGTAGTATTTAAGGAAAACCCACATATATCAGCTCCAACCATCGGAACTCCAAAGATTCCAAAATTCAAAATGCCCGGAATTGTGTATGCCAAGTCACTCCATCTTGCTGCATTGTCTCCAGTCCAGTGTGCTGTGTACTTGCCAGAGCTGACAAAGGTTGATCTAGCAAGTATAAATGGTCTCTTACCAGTCACATCGATCAACCCCTGATGTGTTGCTTTAGATTCCAAGAATCCATAAAGGTTATGCACATTATACTCTGTTAAATTACCAAAGTGTAGAGCTGACGCCGGAACAGTCTTACTAATGATCGGACGCTGGACTCCGGAATCATTGACTTTGTAAGGTGGATCATCAAGTGTGGAATTCAAAGTGGGAGGAGATGTTATAAAATTGGAAACTTCATTCATATCAAGCCAAAGACCATCAAAAGGAAGTTGGTCTTGAAATAGTTTGATCTCATTAGCCCAAAATTGTTCACTTTGTGGATGTACAAAATCAGGATAGTAAACATCACCAGGCCATACATTTCCCTGGTAAGGAATGCCATCACGTTTTATGTATATATCTGCTTCCTTCCCTCTGATGTAAGTTGCATAGCTCTCATTTATGCTGATACCTGAGGTAGAGAGAGATTTAGCAATATCATTCGGCGCTTCTAATGCTTTGTATCCATAAAACCTAATCTTAATAGTTCAGATTGATAGTCCGATAACATAACATTATGAGAAGAAAATTCATAAGCAGATGCAAGGAAAAATCAAAATGCGACATACCAGGGTCTAAGATGAGCACATATTTCTGGCCATTTTGGTGAAGGGTGTTTGTGAAGTTCTGCATCTTATCCAGTGGAAAGTTGATGGGATCAAGAGTGAAATCCTTATAAGCATCCATGTAGTCAATGTCAGTCCACATTACTTCAAGAGGAATGCTAGCATTTGCATAACCAGCAACCACTCCCTCAATATCAGCAACATCCTTGTAACCATATCTACACTGGTGGAATCCTGGTAAAAAAATTTAAACAAATGGTAAGTAAGTTACCCCCATCAACTATCCTTAATTTCATTAGTGTAATGCTCAATCGGTCACACACATCAAGATACCAATGTTTCACGTCACACTACAAAAAATTTCGTTCAGTTAATACTACTCTTTTAATATTGTCTACATTATTGATTGATGTAACGATACATACTGTTACGATCTCTTTTCTAGATAAAAAGAAAAAAAACAACTATTATGACTTGTGAATGAGATTTACAAGTTACTAAGATAGAATTTAGAATTCACTACTTACCAAAAGACCAGTAAGGCATGGGGGCAGGTCGGCCAATGAGCTCAGTGTACTGCTCCATTACCAATTCCGGCGTCGGACCGGAAAAGAAATACATGTCCACAACTCCACCAATCACCTTGTAAGTAACCCTGTCACCGCCATAATTTACATCCATGCCATTACTATTCAACAGTAACACCCCATGAGTAGCTCCCGCGGTAATTTTTTCATCGTCGCCTGACGGTGACCTGACGTCCATGTAGAAGGGGTGGGACCCATAGAGGTTGACGTCAAGGTTGGCGCTGCCAATGTCGGCAGTCCAGAGTGTGAGAACCTCATTGGGTTGGAGCTTGAAGGAGGGTTTGGTGTGTTCTCCTAGGCCGTAGAGGGAGGACCGGGTTTCCGGAAGAGACGAGGAAAGCTGGATGTATTGGTCCTTGAAGACGAAGATGGAGGAAGGGACAGACGGATTTGGGGTGGTGTCGAAAACAACGTCGCTGGAGGATCGGCGGGTCACGGTGAAGCCGAAGGGGGTGGTGTTTTGGAGGGTGAAAATGAGGTCGTTTTGGGAGACGGAATGGGGAGATGTTTGTGGAGTTTGGCGGGGGAGAAGGTCTTGTGGGATTTCCCATCTTTGGTTATCCGAGTCTATTATTCGAATCCTTAGTCGTTCTTTGGTTTCGTAGCTGTTCATTATAGAACATGTTCGGTTAGTTTTCATTCGAAACATTTATGGAGACATAAGCCACATAACATGTTACATATTTAACGAAAGAAATTATATGTTAAGAGAAATTTAGTCGTGTTGATACTCTTTCATGCAATATTTAATGTTCATTACAAACTTATAAATGAAAAATAAATTAGATCAAACAGTATTCCTTTCAACTTCTTTCTACACTCATGTAATATATGAACTCAAATATAACGTGAGTCTGGTGAACTCATAACCTCTCTTTTACATAAGAGAGTCTGATGTCACTACATTAAGGCTGAGTTTGAGAGAGCTTATAAGCTCCTTTGTTTTTAAGCACCAAAGGTTTTGGTGTTTAGTAAGTCCAAAAATAAGCTACTTCTTAAAAAAGTATAAAGTGTTTTGAGAGAAAAAATAGAAGCTGCAAACACTCAACTTCTGTTTATATGCTGCAAAAAAGTAAAAGTCAGTTTATATCTTATAAGCTCAGCTGCACCAAACTCAGTCTAATGATGAAGAATTGTTGATTTTTTTACATTACTATCGGAAGAAAACTAAAAGTTTAATTTTTTTACCTACTTGCTATAATCTAGAATGCAAAATCCCTATATTCGTACGGACGGCTCAGATGTTTCCATTTCTAAAGATAAGACTAGTACATACCAAGACTTCTCTGTTCCAAGTGGTCAACCACACAAAGCAATATTGACCAATCCAGATCAAAAACTGAATTCTGGACAATCCCAGAAAGAAACTACGTACATAATGAAGATGATTGAGCTAAGAAAGCTAATGTTAATGGATGCTTCATAGAGGCATACCTGGCATAAAGCTTGAGATTCGGGATGTCAGGTCCATAGACCAAGGAGCTGTTGATCAGGCCAAGATTAGCCGTCACTGCCTTCCCGGAGGGATCAGAGTTCACAGATTCCACTTTATATCCATACCCAACTAGCTCTTCTGCAACTAAACAATCAAGCAGAGGAAAGAAGAAGAAGATGAATGGAACAAGATGATGAAACAATATTACTTTTGGAGTATAGTTTGATCTGTTTCTTTCCATAGTTCTGTAATTTCTTCTAGGAGGGTTAAATGTGGTTGTACCCTTAAGCAAGGTTTTATACTGGATTTTGGATTAGGAGGAGTCCAAGGATATTAAGATAGAAATGGGAACAGCCGCGGATCTAGTGCAAGGATGAGTAGGGCCAAACTTTTGTGAAAAAAAATAACTATATTATGTAATTTTTTTTCTTGTTATATGTATTGTTGTGCTCACTCAAGCTCATCCGTCTCTAAAAACTTCCTATCATGTTATGCATATATGTATCTACGCCTCTATTCTATGGTTCCTCACTTTCTCTCTCACTTTTTTCTTCTAGTTTTTTAGTAGTTTACCTCTTAAATTTCAAAAACTTCTCACGTATAACTCAGCTCCCTTTGAAGCTGACACACCTAGGGCTTCTGTTAATACCCATTCATTAGTTTTTGTTGCTCCAACTACTGGCATGCCTGTAAGTCAGATTTGGATCTAGAGATCATCTCTTGCTGCTGAGCATGTCGTTGCAGGCCATTTTGATACTGCAATGCGGTTGCTGAACAAACAACTTGTGATTAAAAACTTCACTCCTTTAAGACAATTGTTCCTTGATCTTCACTCTGGAAGCCACAGCTATCTAGGGGCATTTTTGTCTGCTCTGGTGATATCACTAGCAGTTGAGCGCGGGTGGAATGAATCTGCCACATCACTTGTGAGAAACCCACCAGCACTTGTGTTCAATTTTTCTCAGTTAAAATCTTCTTTCTCTATTGATCTGAAATTCCAAACATGATTAATGGAATACTCATAGACATCTACTTAAGTTTTAGAAAAAAAATTTGGCCTTGGGCCAAATAAACTCTTGAATATGAAGTCCACCCCATGATCGGATACTAGATCCGCCACTAAATGGGAATATATATAGCTTTCATACGTGGTGCCACAAACGTGATTGGCAATTTTCACGTATGTCACTGCTTACCTACCACTACCACTCTTTAGTCTAAGCTTGACGTTCTAGCTCATTAAGTCTTGGCTCTTAAGGTAATCCATGATATAAGACTTGTTAATTTTACTTCGTTATCAAAGAACAAAGAAAAAGTGATGCAAAAGGCTATGTCCTGTTCTTGATTAACTGATGCTGCAAGTGAAACCCAGAAGTGGAATCCTTGAGAGATGCCAAAAGTGTAGGCATCAAATTTATGCTGAAAATAGTAATATGTTGTGTGGATATTGAGAGATGCTGTCTTCTGTTTTCACTGGGATGGTCCAATTTGGCTTGAAGCAATTTTGTTTTTTTTTTCCTTCAAATTTCCAATAGGCTCCTCTGATTTGTTCATTTTTACATTTTTGGAGGCTAAACTCAACCCTACTATTCAAGAAGTAATATCTCTGCAGCCTGCAGGCTAGAAGTTGCAGTTTTTAACCTGGGTTAGTTCGCCTGGCATAAGAGGAAGGACTACAAATATACAAGTAAATAAGACAAATAATTAAGGTGTATAAAGTATAGACGCAACATTCAAAACCCTCTTTTTTTATTCAGAGAAAATGAAATATACTACAAGAATACAACTGATCATAGAAGGTTTCGGAACCTTAAAACTTCAGAAGTTGTGTAGGCAACTGATCTCTAGCTAAAGAGTTTTCGACTTTTCAACACGGTCTGATTCGGCTTCAGCTCCAACTCAAACTCCTTTCCTATAGGAAGGGTTACACTTGACTCTACCTTGACATGAGCTTTGTCAAACCCAAGGACAGTGATTTTATCAATGATCCAGCCTTGGCTTAATGCAAAATATCCATTTTCGACCTTTGATCTCAAAACTAGGCTTCCATTTTGTGCCCGAGCAGAATGAAACCTCACGAAACTCCACTTCCCTCCCTCTCCTCCCATTTCAAGGTCCTCTCCATCGTCCAAGAACACTTCTCCGGTATTCTCATTGCTACTACCAATCACCACCAAAAGTTCGAATGAAGTATTTCGAGCTGCTTGTGTTGTCAAGGCCTCTCCTTGCAGGGCCAAAATCTTACCTTCGTGGACATGCAGTTGATGTGATCCGGGGGTGCAGCCAATGTAAGATTCTTTCCAGTGTCTACAGTTATTGATGTGTAGTTGAATAGATTATATCAATTTCCTGCAGGAAAATATGCCTCAACTGAATTTGCTCCTTGCTGCAAAATAGGTGACACCATTACGCCTTTACCAATCAGAAATTGTGCGCTGATATCGTATTTGTTGGTGTCTTCAGGAGATGAGAAGAATAGGGGCCTTGCAATTGGGGTCCCGTTCTTGAGTGTTTGATACATTGACGTGTAGTACAAGGGGAGCAACCGGTAACGCAGCGCCAGCACCTTCTTTGCTGATGCAGCCACTGATTCCCAAACATAGAGCTCTTGCCTGATTGAACTCTTGTCCGAGTGATCTCTTGAAAGTAAAATGACCCTACCCGCATAAAGACATAGTTAATAAGTTAGTCACATATGATATGCAAGCAAGCAGCACTTCAAGTAGCTAGGTAAATCAAAATAATATGGTCTAAATTTTGTGAAAGTGTTCAAACTAAAGGGTGGTAATCAGTTAGTTAGTTACCTGAATCCAACGCCGGCAGAGTTCTTCATTAGTATCCCCAATGAAACCACATATATCAGCTCCAACCATTGGAACTCCAAAGAGTCCAAAATTGAAAATGCCCGGAATTGAGTATGCTAAATCATTCCATCTTGCACCATTGTCTCCAGTCCAGTGTGCTGTGTACTTCCCGGAGCTGACCAAAGATGATCTCGAGAGGACAAACGGTCTCTTACCGGTCAAATTGGTCAAGGCCTTGTTTGTTGCTTTGGCTTGTAACATCCCAAACAGGTTATGAACATTGTACTCAGTAACATTACCATAGTGTAGAGCTGATCCTGGAATAGTCTTACTGAGGATCGGACAGTGGCCTCCAGAATCGTTGATCTTGTAAGGTGGATCATCAAGTGTAGAATTTGGAGTCGGAGCAGAAGTTTGGAAATTTGATACTTCATTCATATCAATCCAAAGGCCATCAACAGGTAGCTGGTCTAGAAATAGTTTAATCTCATTCTCCCAATATGGTTCACTTTGTGGATGGACAAAATCAGGAAAGTAAACATTTCCAGGCCAAACATTTCTCTGGTAAGGATTGCCATCACGTTTTACGAATATATCTGCTTCCTGATAGGAATCCATGGCTTATTGATCTAAAGCAGAAAATGAAAGAAAACGCAGTAAAGGAAACGAGAGAAATCTAAATGACTATATCGTGTGTTAGATTGATGAAGGTGACCAGTACAATTGGTCTAATATATGGGATACGGATTAGTCACAAAAGACTAACCTATCCTTACATGCTTAACACCCTCCCTCAGCCATAAGTTTGCTGCCAAGCATAATAGTTGGTACAAAGCCACAATCAAAAGCAAGATTACATGATATAGAACCTATTACATGATAATATCCCCATAAACAAAACCCAATATCCTGCAAATAAACTTCCAACTTCCATTGTGACTTTCGGCTGATAAAGAGAGAGCTGTCTGGAAATATTCATTGTTCACATGATAGTCATTGCAGAGGTGCAGCAAAATGAAATTAAAACAACTCCAACAACATAGCAGCTATGATATGAACTGATATAAACTGAAAATCCATCATATTTGACTGAAAAAAACTAATATGTTGAACCATTGAAAATTGCCTATGACTGCCAACTTTCTGATATTTATCTGCACACTACCAGCAACCTCATAAATTTGTCTTAATCTAAAACTACACTTGCATTTCAGCAGCTTAATTCCATCTAAACTCCTCTTCATAAAACCATATGCAATTTTCTCATTCATTCACATAAAACAGCTGCCCATTACACGGAAATCATCAACACAATAACAATATGCAGTAAAATACCATTGCCCCAAGTAACTCCCATAGCTAGCAATCTGCCAATTTGAACAACTCACTTTGGACAACACCTCTCCCAAATAGGCATAACTAACACTCAATCTCATACATCCACACCATAATCTACTTTGCTACGCCAAATCACCAGTCCGAAAAGAAAATTAAAAACTGCATCGTCTCCTTTTTGGTTGACGACAGACATAAACTTGAATAAAAAGAAAATGGATAACTGACAATGTTGTGCCTAACAGCTAAGACCATAACAAGAATCCATGAAGCAGGTGACAGGGCAACCCAATCAAAAAGATATTACCAAATTTTGCTGAAAGGCTGCATAGTATAAAGAGATTCACAGAAATGCACAGCTATTGGAATTTTCTTTGCACACCCAAATTCTTAAATTCTAAAGGCAGATAAAGGTCACCCAAAGATGTTCACTACTAGCAAATGGAGCCACATAATGGAACTGAAATTCAGACCATCCAGCCAACATCACCAGTCCAAAAGAAAAAATAGAATTTCATCTTCAAACATCTTCAAAATTGAAACTTCAATGGAGAAACAAACAAATGATGATGCAAGGCAAGGCAAGGCAACCAAGAACACAGCTTCAAATTATATGATCCCAACCGATAAAGTTGCTCAGTTAGAAAGATATTACCACAAAGAGACAGTAAATCTGAAGAATCTGATGTAACTGAGTGGGGAGCATGGGAAATTGATAAGCCAAAGCACAAAATTGGAAGCTAAACCCATGAACTTGATATCTAGATATCAAAGCCTCGAATTATCGACAAAAACATAAGCTCTGCATATACACCTACAATACTCATCCTCCATATAGTCACCAAAACACCACAAACCACAACCTCCTACGTCTTCCAAATATCAGACTGAGCAGAGTGTACTACATATTTGAAATAATAAAATGAGACAGAATCCGCCGTCGGTTTGGCACCGAAGATCCGAGAAGGCTGGGCATCGCTTTCCAAACTTCGATTACTGGACTGCTCGGCTTCGATTCAACTAGAAGAAAACACAGTAAAGGAAACGAGAGAAATCTGAATGACTACATCGTGTATTAGATTGATGAAGGTGAATATAAACTATATGAAAAGATGTCAAGGAAAAAAAAGAACAATGCTATACCGGGATCCAAGATGACCGCGTATTTCTGACCACTTTCGTCAAGGGTGTTGGTAAAGTTCTTCATCCTGTCTAGTGGAAAGTTGACAGGATCAAGAGTGAAATCCTTGTAGGAATCCATGTCGTCGATGTATGTCCACATAACATGCAAAGGGTTACTGTGGCATTTGCATAACCAGCAACCACCCCCTCAAGATCAGAAACATTCTTGTAACCATATTTACACTAATGGAATCCTTCAATAGAGAAAGCAAAATCAAAGTGAATGGCAATTATGAAATAACAAAGTGTAAGAATTATCTCCAAACAAACTTGCACATAAGACCTTCCTTCTAGCATTGTTCCATGAGAGGTAGAAATAATACTAGGAACAAATGAAAAAGAAAAAAAAAACTGACTTGTTTCTTCATTCCGACCTACTCATAATACATCATATCAATTGATGATATTACGTGGTTCATATTATATATGTCATACTTTCAAAATTTATTCCTTTAGCATTGCAACAAAGAATAAGACTTTGCAGTTGCCGGATAAATGGGAGTTCCCTCCACGAGGTTGACTGAAAATGAATGTCGACGGAGTCTTCAAAGCCAAATATTGGAGTGGGGGCTTCGGAGTGGTGGTGAGGGATGACGTTGGTGGAGTTCTTGCAGTCTTAGCTAGACCTTCTTTTCATGCACACTCGGCACTTGCTATGGAAGCCGAGACGTGTCGAGTAGGTCTACTCCTTAGTGTTCAACAAGGATGGAATAACAAGGACATTGAATGCGACTCTACGGGTTTGATTGCGGCTCTCCAGAGTGGGAAGGAGGACCTTTCGGAGATAAGTTGAATTGTAGATGATTGTAAAGGCTACTTAGCTACTTTTCACTCATGTACGATTAGACATATCTTTCAGGAAGCAAATGACGTAGCAGATAGGCTTGCTCACCTTGCTTGTTATGGTTTTTTTTATGATATTTGGTTAGATGAGCCACCTGACATTATACAGAATATGCTCTACAAGGATAATGGTTCGAGCTTTTATGTAGCCTGGAGTACGGGTTGTATATCCCCACTAGAGCAAAATTGTACTATTTCAATTTCTATCAATAATAATTGCGACTAACCTAGTTAGGCTAGGTGTGCTAAGCCTTTAAAAAAAGATTAAGACTTTGCAATTTAACCATTTTGATGAATGAAATTTACAATTTACTAAAGAAGAATTTACAACTTACCAAAAGACCAATATGGCATCGGGGCGGGTCGACCAATGAGCTCCGTATACTGGTCCATCACCAATTCGGGTGTCGGACCTGAAAAGAAATACTAGTCCACGACTCCTCCAATGACATTGTAAGTAACCCTATCCCCAGTGTAATTTACACCCATGTCATTGCTATTCAAAAGCAGCACTCCGTGAGTGGTTCCCACCTTAATCCTGTCGTCATCGGACGTGACGGAACTAAAAATTTTAATTTAGAGTGGCCAAAATATAGTGTTTAAAAACACTTTAAAATATCAAAAATTGATATTTTAATAATACATACAAATCACAACATAATTTTTCATAATATGTTATATAAAACACAAAAGATATGAACAATGTTATAATTTAATGTTAAAGAATAATACCAATTAGGTAATTTTGTAATTTATTATGGTTAGAAAGTTTTTATTATTATTGTAGTGGCAAAAAACTAAAAATAAAATTTTGCTACAAAACTTTCAAGATTTAAGGAAATTGCCTGACATGAAGGAAATTGCCTGACATGAAGGAAGAACTAGTGTTTTTCTCTCTAAACCCAACAATCACACATAATTATGCCTTTCAGTAGTAATCAAAGGGGTGCCCTACTAGCTCTGCCTATGACCTGACGTCCATGTAGAGGGGATGAGGGTATAGAGATTGAGATCAGGATTGATGACGGCGATGTCGGCGACCCTGAGTGTCAGTGTCTTATTGGCTAGGATCTTGTTCGTGCCTTTGGTGTGTTCTCCTAGGCCGTATAGGGATGAATTGTTGGGGAGAGAGGAGGAGAGCTGGATGTTTGGTCTTTGAAGATGAAAGTGTAGGGATCCCAGGGGTTCGGGGTGGTGTCGAAGACGGTGTCCTTGGAGGAGCGGTGCATGATGTTGAAGCCGAATGGGGTTGTGTTCCGGAGGGTGAAAACGAGGTTGTTGTCGGTGAGAAAAGTTTTAGGAAGTTTGGTTTTGGCGGGGATGTCTTGTGGGATCTCCCCTTTGTTGCGTTGAGTCTGTTATTCGAACTCTTAGAAGATGTTTTGCCTCATAGCTGTTAAATATAACATTAGAAATATTTGTCGTAACATTTATAACATCGCAAAAATGGTAAATAACTAAGAAAATTTGAATATATTTTCTTGAATCTAAGGACCAGAAGGCAGCTCTTATTCTGTTACTGTTACTGAAATTACAGAATACAAAGGGGGACATAAAGCCTAAACCCTATAGTATAAGAACACCTAAAAATAATATTAGGAGACCATACACAACATATGCATTCAAGCAATAACAAATTAGCAATGAGTGCTTCATATGAGACTCTATTTGCTTTTCATAAAATATGGCGACATAATGGAAAGCTAAACCTCATATAAAGCCATAGAAGACTATGTATAACCTCTCTCCCCTTATGCGAAGATTTCACTCTACCGTATGAAGGCTGCGACTATTTAACAAAGCAATGAACTCGGTGTCTCATTGGAGCAGTAATGACACACAATATTTACTTACCAGGATGTATCCCGTATCACCCTATAAAAGGGCTTATTGACAACATAAAGTCACACAAAAGTAACCAACTAAACTTTATTGAAAGAAAAACATAATTAAAAAGGTCCAGACAAGGCCCATAAAGAGGGACCAACCCCATAACCCAATCTTAGGGAGACTAGGGTCACTCGCAATCAGCCTCTATCCTCACAAACATGCCACCGTGGTCACCGCCCTTACTCTCATGCCACCACACCTCCTTAGCCGTACCACCGCCGTCAATAAACATGTCAGCCTTATCGTTCCTCATGGAGGCCATGATAAGAGCTGGCATTGTGCCCCGATAGGACTTCACGAAACCATTCCAGATCAATATTTCTTGGTTTGATCCGCTCCGCCTAGTCGTCTTGATCTCTCATCCGTTTGTCCATCACCGGATCTGTGGCAGCCTGTCCATTCGCCGTCCAACCCAGTAAGTATTGAACAAGATCCAGCCAACTGTTGCACCCCCAATCTCTTATACCTCTCCTAACACCCCTAAGTCCCCCAGACCTGAGAAACTAGGGAGCCCAGAATCACAACATGGTCGACTAAAGGCCGACACCGGCCTGTCTGATGATGACAGGAGGGCTCGCCGTCAGACAGGAGATGCAAACTCTCTTCTCTACACATGAGCGTGCACAAACACGTTCTCATGTATATATTCTTTTTCTTAGAACGTTTGTTGAATATTTTTTTTCGTAATACTGATAGTCTGATACTTTGATCTAGCTAGTAACTTTAAGTCTTAGAACATCTCCAACAGCTTATGTAAAACTAAAATTATCTCTATTATAGAAGAAAATATCATTTTCTTGCTCCAATAGCTCGATCATGTAAACCATCCTCTAATACATAATGTGAAGAGAGAGAATTAGATCCTCTATATTTGTAGAATTCTTCAAATTTGTATATTCAAGATGAATCTCTAAAATTTATTGTTTTGTGTTATACAATTCATTCTCTGTCCTCAAAAGAGAAAAAAGTTCATAAAATTTAAACATTTAACATGAAAATTGAGATTTGATTGTAATACATATATAATATTAATGTAGATTTATTAAATTATACATAAACACATCTAATTTACATAATAAAATAGAAGAAATGTTGGAGTTAAGCTCTAATTTTTATAAAGATTATGTGATTTCCTTCTTTATAATAAAGAATTAATAAAAAAATTGTTAATGATGCTCTTAGACTGATGAATAATGAGATAGAAATGGGTTTATATATGGAGCACTAAGCAGACGTACGTGGTGCCACGCATGAAGGTGATTAGCATATTTCATGCCTTCATTTAGCTACCATTTTAGCTCAATTATTAGTAAAACATTTTAGTTAAATCTAAATCTTAGGAAAGGAAATAAACGTAATTAATAGTATTAAACTTGGTACCAATCTTGAAAAAAAATGAAAAGTTTATCCAAAAGATAATATCTTTTATCCAAAAGGTTGAACGGTTCTCTTTGGATAATTGTACGTTAACAAATAACAACGATTTAACATTGTTATCAAAAAACACTATTATTAGGATTAAACTTTTTTTAATTACGTGATCGAGTTTGTAAGAGTCTAATTACTGTGTAAGTTTGTCGCCAGCTATTTTGCCAACAAATTTCGTGAATTATGTAGTGCACAATCTTACACCTATGAAGGACATGACTATGCCAATCTTACACCTATGAAGGACATGACTGCCACAAGGGCACAGACCAAATAGTTCTGGCTGTAGTCAATGTTTTTGATCCAATGAAACAAGAAACATGAATGCACCCTCCCTTTCCATATGATAGTGAAGGTTTCTAGAATCTAGTTGCTTGGGTGCTTGGCCAACGCTGATATTAGCCAGAAATTGGTAATTCTTATTAAGATGGTTTAGTCTCTAACATTGGTGCCTAATCTCACGTCCTGTTTCCGGGAGTGTCTACCATGGACGATACTGGTTGTTAGAGCTTCATGGATATGCAGGATTGCGCTCCAAGATCAAAGATCCGAGTTTAGGAACATGTCTGATGTTCCTTCAAAGTTCAGACAAGATGATCCGATTGAGTTTGGGGAGTTTGTTGTTAGTCGAGGACTTGACGCAGAGAAGGGATTAGGCAGGGACGGAACCAGAAATGAAAATCTAAGTGGGCTGGATTTGCCTTATGCAATGAACAAAGTTATTTTGAAAAAAAAAATTGACAAAGTCTGTCTTGTTTTCATGGAATATCGATATCACCTAGCTAATAACATATATATATATATATATATCTGAACACTTTAATATTCATCCCTTCTTCAACAAAATCATGATGAAAATACCTACTATTGGAGAAACAAAAGGCTCTTGCTGATCTAAGCTTGGAATATCAGGCATGTGAACATCATTTTTCTGAAAATATGAATTTACTTTCTCTTAAACTTTCGGAGGCTTAGGATTTTGAGATTGATCTGTCATTAAACCTAAGAACAAAAGCAAACAAAATCAATCAGAACAAAAGCAATTGCAAAAAGCCAACAATCATGCCAAATTCAGTTTGTATACATTAATATTGTAAACAATAAAAAACAAAGACAAAGTGACAAAGTTATATCTGACCATAAGCAAGCTGCAAGCAATAGTTATATCCCTTCAACTTTCTGAATTTTATACTCTATGTCTGATGTCTCTATCCTAAACAAGAATATACAATTTCAGTAATGCTAGAGCTGCTTTAGCATGGTTATTGCATCTTTTCTTGCAGTGAGAGTACTACCACAGTGCCAAAGTAATAGCTTAAATCATCTGTCTAATTCTAATTCCCTTCTATCATTTCATATCACTATATCAATAACTCTAAACAAACAACTACAACCATCCTTAATAAACAATCAGATTAACAAATTTTGAAAGCCCCATATAACAAATCTTGGAAACCTAATTCACAAACCAAATTCGTCAAAAAACTAATATGAGAAATAAAATCGAATCAATCGATACCTTCGATTGCTTAATCAATAGGATTAAGGCTTGGGCTTTTCCCAATTAAGTGATTAGATCATTAGAAAGACAACGATAGAGGCAGAGCCGAAGAGGAAAGAGAAAGAGCCATTGGAATCGTGGAGGAGAGACTGAGAGAGTCGATGTAGTGCTCACCGCTCACGTGCTGTTCTCAACCCAAAAGAGATCGATGACTCTTTTTTTCTTATTCTATTATGGTGTGCTAACATGTAGCCAATTTTTTTTCTGGTAAAAAAATGAGGTGGGCTGCAACAAACCCTAGCCCACTTCTGATTCCATGTCTGCATCCCTACACAAACTGGTTGGAGTCTGGAGCCGATCCCCTGATGAGTCCAAGACAAGGTGAAACCAGTACATTGCCCTGTTAGATTTCTTGGTAGGGGAGCACCGCATGGACCAAATGGCTAGGTCCATCACAAGTGGTATCAGAGCCTCCCCAACATTGACGTCTATTAGTCCATGTGAGCGCTTGGCGACCAACATACGTCAATGTCGAGACGACTTTGATACCACTTATCACGGACCTAATCATTTGACAACCACACTTGGTCCATGCGGCACTCCCCCACCAAGGAGCGAGCCTTATCCAACGGGGTAATGTATTGGTTTCGCTCTGCCTTGAGCTTGTCAAGGATCGGCTCCAAACCCTACCAGTTTGTGTAGGGATGGTCTAATCCTTTCTTCAGCATCAAGTCATGGACTAGCGATAAACTCCTCAAACTCAACCAGGTCTGCCTACCTGAACTCCGAAGTGACAACACATATGCTCCTAAACTCCTTGATCTTGGAGCACAATCTCGCATATGCATGAAGCTCTAACAACTAGCATTGCCCATGCTAGACACTCCTGAAAATGAGACGTGATATTCCCCCCCACCAAAAAAGGTTTACATCCTCGTACACAGCATCCCCTCACGGCATGGACATCCCACGACGCACCACAATGCCTGATAGTTAAAGAGAGGTTCCCAAAGAGCGCCTAACATAGCCCCGCGAATGACTTCAATCCGATCCTCACCCTTGAGACACCCTGCCTACTCGACCCCTCCCACGAGGAACCCCGTATCCTTGGGGACACGACGACACGTGTGAGCGCTTAGCGACCAACAAACGTCAATGTCAGGGCGGCTCTGATACAACTTGTCACAGACCTAGTCATTTGACCATCACACTTGGTCCATGCGACAATGTCTTTTTTACGCTTTGCGACCTACTCCCCCACCAAGGAATCCAACATGAAAATGTATAGGTTTCACCCTGCTTTAAACTCGTCATGAGATCGGCTCCAGGCCCTGACCAATTTGTGTAGGGAAGACATAATCCCTTCTTCTGCATTAAGTCCTCGACTAGCGACAAGCCTTCCAAACTCAACCAGAATAGCTTGCCTGAACTCCGAAGGGACAACACATATGTTCATACACTCCTTGATTTTGGAGCACAATCTCGCATGTGTATGAAGCTCTAACAACCAGCATTGCCCACGGTAGACACTCCCAAAAACGGGACGTGACATTAAGCAATGAAAGGTGTTGGTATGCCGGTTAAGTTGGAAACCTAGCCTTTGGAGATTCTTATTATTTTTTTGGATGACTAGCCTTCAAGAATTATGATAAATGAAATGACGACAATGCTATAAATAGTGACATGATTGCTTTCTCTTATGGCAGCGCGGATGTCTGGGAGGCTGCCTCTACAACTGAGTTTCATTTTTCATGGGCCTTCTATGCTACTATTGTTTTTACTAATGGGCTTAGGCTCGGGCTCATTAACAGAGAAACATGACTGTCAAAATCTTATGAAGTAATAAACACATATTTTACTCTAAAATACAGTTAAATTTTGATATATTAATACTTGATAAATTAATAATCTCATTAAAATAGTAATTTTTTCAGTTCTGAGTCGGGGAAAATGTGATAAATAATTTGCTAAATTTATAAGATAATACAAAATTTAGAATTCACATAGACCTCATCGAGTATATAAATTAATAATTTCTTAGTACATAGAATTTATTATTCATTTACGAGGACTTCATGAAAAATGAGTCAATTGTGACTTGTTTTATTGAAAAATAATACCACGTTCAATTATTTCAATCTCATCTCAAACTTTTCTTAACATTTAAAAATAGTTGGTGTGGTTTTCTCCTGTTACAACACAAATTTATCTATCTTTGTCGATTTTTTTACCTCTTTTGAGATAAAAAGACATATTTGTGTTTTTTATTTGTTAGAGTTTTATCTCAAAAGAGGTAAAAAATCGACAAAGACAGATAATTTTGTGTTTTTTATTTGTTAGAGTTTTATCTTATTCATTAATTGAATCATACAGTTCTTTTTGATATATAGAATGAAAACATAATTTTATTCTAACATGTAAACATATTACTGTGCCGAATATAGATCCTAGTCTCATAAAGACAAAACACACATAACAAAATATTATTAAAACAATATTATTTCTGTTGAAAAAATAAAACAATATTCAAGAAATTATAATATTGGGAGAATGACCATTTGCACAAAATAAGAAAAGTTAAACCCCAAACCAATGAATTAAAAAGTCAAATACCCAATTCAATATAGGATGTACTTACTAATGCCCAAATATACAAATTTTTATTAAATTCATAATAAAATATATTTTTTGAGACAATTTTACCCTTGTTCCTTATAAACACTTGAGGAAAAAAAGAAGAGAGATAATATTTTGCCAGAGCATCTCCGGTCGCCGGACTCCGGTCTCCGGTCACCGGACGCCGGAAAATTACTGGTAGCCTGAATTTCCTCGGATTTTTTTTCCTACTAGGGGCAATAAACTTTTATAGAAAGTTTACTGGGCTACATCTACATCAAATCTAAGTCTATACTAACCCCAGTATACTCTAAATTTAAGTCTAATAACCCTAGTATACTACAAAACCAAATCTACTAACCTGAATATATTCCAAACCAAGTCTAATAACTCACTGTATAAATCAAAACCAAGTTTACTAACCCCAGTATACTTCAAAACCAAGTCTACTAACCCCAGTATTTCATCAAATCAAAGTCTACTACCCTTAGTAAACTTTTACTGTGGTAGTAAACTCGAGCAGATGAACAAACTCAAGACATTGGTAATAAATCATAAGTTTAATACCCCTAATAAACTTGTACCAGAGGTAGTAAATTTTACCAGATGTAGTAAACTTGCAAAACAGTATATCTAAGGCCCATTATACACATTAAAAACAGTGAAAATCAACTTAGATGCAATTAAATAAAGTTTACTACCCTTAGTACACTTTTACTGAGGTAGTAAACTTGAGCAGATAAACAATCTCGATGCATTGGAGCAGATAGAAGAAGAAGACACTAAACCAAAGTGTTCTTCACAAACCTTGGATTCTTTTTTGACTAGATCTGACCTCTCTTTTACGAAAACAAACTAGCAAGTGTATTGGTATTTGAGGGAGACTTGCTACAGTCGTTAAGAACATCGTAGTCGTCGAGTATACTCCAAAACAAAGTTTACTAACCCTAATATACTCTAAAACCAAGTTTACTAACTCAGTATACTCCAAAACCAAGTCTATTGACCGTAGTATACTTCAAAACCAAGTATACTAACCACATTATACTCGAAAACCAAGTTTAATAACCCTAGTATAGTCTAAAACTAAGTCTACTAACCCAATATATTACAAAACAAAGTTTACTAACCCTAGTATACTCCAAAACAAAGTCTACTAACCCCAGTATACTCTAAAACCAAGTCTACTAACCCAGTATATCGGAGCTTGTAGATCAAATCCACCGATGTCGTCGAGGTTGCTTGGAGATAAGAGCTCGCAGATCGAATCTCGGTTCACCGGTATCGAGATCAAAACACGCCGATCGAATCTCAGCTCACTGGCGTCGAGATCAAAACAAGCAGATCAAAATCTCGGCTCACCAGTGTCAAGATCAGAGCTCGCAGACAGAATCTCAGTTCACCAGCATCCTCAAGGTGGTGGCGGGATGAGAGACTATGTTTGTGCGTCGTCGAGGAAAGAGAGAGAGAGAGAGCAGATCTAGATAAGTTCGAGAGAATATCGAGAGAGGTGAGAGAGTGAGAGCAGATCGAGAGAGATGAGAGGGTGAGGGTGGGGAAGAGAGAGATGAGTGGTAGATATTTAGGTTAGGGTCAAAATGTCTTTTTTATTAAGATTAATTGAAATGAGCAGGTCAGATCTGTTTTTATTAGAATTGGCTATCAATCTCTATAATTAGTACTATATAGTTAATTATTGTATAATATTTTGATAAATTATTAATTTATCAATTAATTAATACATCATTAAATTAATAAATTATGGGAGTCATTAATTTATAAGAATTTAACTGTATTGTACAATTATTTGACTCGAATCATAGTATCAATGGATATGTGTAGACATCATCATAATATGTCAGAACACCAAATTAGTAATTCATAATATGTATCTTTGAAGCAGAGTGTTGACGTTTTGTATCCGAACTCATAACGGCTAGTTGGAAATTCTGCCGTTTTTGGCACGTGCGAACCGCAACACAGCAGCACGCTCAACACAACTCACGCTACCCTTTCTGTCTCTATTGGAAGAAGAAGAAGAAGAAGAAGAAGAAGAAGCTGTCAGCACAACAGAAGGCACTGGGCTTTGTCTCCCCAGACTCTGAAAGCTTCTCAAGATTTTGAGAGATTCTCTCACCATGAACTTGAACATCTTCAAGAAGAAGACCTCCCCCAAAGGTTCGATCTTTTCCTTCTATTTAGGCTTGCATTTGGGGCTTGTTCTAATTTTACTGTATAGGTTGTGGAACTGTTGAAAATTGAATGGGTTTCTTTCAATTGTTAAAGGGTACACTTTTATAGTGAAAATTTTGTTGCTTTTGTGAATTTTATCAAGAACACAATATTTAGAGGTTCTTTTACCTCAAATTGAGTTGTAAGGTTAAAGATTGACCTGATTTTGAAGATTTCTGGGTTACCTGTTTGATGAATTATGAATGAGATTGCTAATTGGTTGTTTGATTTGAACAGAGGCTCTGAGGTCCAGCAAAAGAGACATGGCTGTTGCTACCAGAGGTATGTGTATGCTCTATAGCATTGAGTGCATTCTTTGATAGTGAAAAGTTCTTTCCTTTTGTAATATTGTAACAACTAAAGGATCATTGTTCAGAATTTCGACATTGTGCTGCTTAATGCGACTAAGTTTGCAACCACAATATTTTGGGGCTTTTACCTATTTGTGATTTCTCCTTTCTTTACAGGCATTGAACGTGAGATTTCATCTCTTCAATTGGAGGTATGTGTTACCATTCCTGCAACCCTTTCTGATTGATTATCTCTTTAGGTGTCTTGTCAATTGTTCTGATTGTTTGCACATTTCAGGAAAAGAAATTGGTGGCGGAGATCAAGAAAACAGCTAAAACTGGAAATGAGGCAAGTTTGCTATTCTAGTTACCTGCTTACAAATCTCTCCTGTTATATTTGTTATGTGCATAAGTTATTACCTGATGGTCAAATGCAGTGAAGGGATATAATAATGCTCAGCAATATAGAAAGACTTAGTTGCATGGTACCTAATAGTGGACACTGGACAAATACCTTTCTTAGTGTTCGGTAAGGTGTTAGAGTTTTGATATGCTGAAAGTTACAGTGACCAGAAGGTGTTCTGCTCATTTAATGATGGTATGTGTATAATTTAAGTGGGGAGAGTCAGCAGTTACAGAGAATCCTTATTCAGCATGAAAAAGGAAAATACTCTCTTAAGACAATATCACAATTGATATACACCTTTGCTTTTTATTTATTTCTGCTTTAATGATTTCATGCGTAGAGATTTACCTTACCCCAAGTGTTTAAATTGCAATTTTCTATTATTGGAACCACCAGTTGTGAAAATGATTACATGCACGTAGGGAAGTTGTCTCATGTTTCATTTAAATGAGCTGGTTACTGCACCTTCGGAAGCGCTAGGCCTGTTTGTTAGTGTGGGAGTATGTGATCTTCAGATATTATGGAAACATGGGAGGACGTAACATATTCCATTACTGATAGGTTACTGAGTACTTATTTTCTACCCATTATGTCTTCAAATTCAGTAACTTAGACGATGGTGCTATTGAAACAAATAGACTCGGAGATATGCGCAAGAGGACTCCAAAGGTATATTATGCTGGACTACATTCTCTGTGGTATTGATGGATGATTCATACATTCACATACTGTTCGGCCGTACTGGTTGGTTTATGAATCAAGAATAACAGAATTATATAGGGTAATGTATTGAAATTTAGTAACTGACAAGATGGTGCTCCTTAGACTACAGAAGATGTGCAAAAGAGGACTCCAAATGTATGTTATTTTGTGTTGGACAACATTCTCTGTGGCACTGTTGGATGAGTCTTACATTCAGATACTGTTTGGCCATATGGTTTGGTTTATGTATCAAGTATAACGAAACAATATATAGGATTTCAATAATGTTGTTGAAGCTAATTAGTTCGTCTTAATATTCTTTTTTGAAATGAGATTTGTTTATGCTCTATCCAGGTTGCCACAAAAATCCTGGCTCGCCAACTTGTTAGGCTACGCCAACAGATTACCAACTTGCAAGGAAGCCGTGCCCAAATAAGAGGCGTAGCTACTCATACACAGGTCACTGTCTTAAGCTTTGAAATTCAGTTGAAGGATTATAATAGTATATGTGCCTGACAGCTTATTGACTGTTGGTCTATTTGCAGGCATTATACGCAAGCACTTCAATTTCTACAGGCATGAAAGGTGCAACAAAGGCAATGGTGGCAATGAACAAGGTATGCATTTGAAGATAGACGTTGGTCAGCTCTACTATTTATTAGTACACTATAAGTATTGGATTTGTATAGCCATCAAATTTCTTATTTCCTTCATGGTCCTTGATTGATTAAGTGATTATTATCTTCATCTGTTTTTCATTTCAGGAAATGCAACCTGCAAAACAAATCAAAGTGATCAGAGAATTCCAGAAGCAGTCAGCACAAATGGACATGACGGTAATAGTAAAGGGTTTTTCAGAATAATTTCTTCCATGTCCCAAATTTTCATATTCATTATTTGCATTCTGGATTTGTTCAAACAAACACTTACAATACAAACCAAGAACAAGGAAATAGTAATGATATCATCAAATGTTTACTCATATTGTTCTCTATGCAGATTGAAATGATGTCAGAGTCCATTGATGAGACCTTAGACAAAGATGAGGCAGAAGAGGAAACAGAGGAACTCACAAACCAGGTGGATTCGGCAGCCTGATTGTACTTTTATTTCTTCTATAGGTTGATGCCCTTATCTCATTATTTGCATGTTTCATTTCTCAGGTTCTCGATGAGATTGGTGTTGATATTGCATCCCAGGTTGGTGTCAGTTCCCATGAGTTTGCTGGGTTTGTTATTGTTTATCTCCTGTTAAACTAACTATATTATAATTCTGGTTCTTGTTGTTCTCAACAGTTATCTTCAGCTCCAAAAGGCAAGATTGGATCAAAAAATGGTGAAAATGTTGCACCAAGGAATGCTGCAAATGTTGTTCCCAAGAGGTACATGCATGATAAAAGATTTATGGAATTGTCTGATTACTAATAGTAATACTAACTAGTGAGCAACTAGAAAATAACGAATGGTTTTTCCTTGTTTCCCAAGAACCTGTTGCATGATCAGCATTGATTCTAATCTGTCCAGCATGAATTGTCAAAATGCTATATGAAACTTTGCCACGATAAACTAGAACTCTTTGAGTTTTGAGGATAATTTAAGAACTAGCAAATAACAAATGGTTTTTCCTTGTTTCCCAAGAACCTGTTGCATGATCAGCATTGATTCTAATCTGTCCTGCATGAATTGTCAAAATGCTATATGAAACTTTGCCACGATAAACTAGAACTCTTTGAGTTTTGAGGATAATTTAAGAACTATTGCTCATGAAGATGTCATTAGCTTCTTTCATGAAAAGAGATAAAACTGAGTTACATACCCTTTACTTTTCTTTCTATTCTGAAGTCTGAGGATAATTTAAGAACTATTGCTCATGAAGCATGTCACTAGCTTCTTTCATGAAAAGAGATAAAACTGAGTTACATACGCTTAACTTTTCTTTCTATTCTGAAGTCTGAGATAATTTAAGAACTATTGCTCATGAAGCATGTCATTAGCTTCTTTCATGGAAAGAGATAAAACTGAGTTACATATGCTTAACTTTTCTTTCTAGTCTGAGGATAATTTAAGAACTATTGCTCATGAAGCATGTCATTAGCTTCTTTCATGGAAAGAGATAAAACTGAGTTACATACACTTAACTTTTCTTTCTATTCTGAAGTCTGTGAAGAACCTTGACCATGTTTTCTACAAAGAACTTCTCTGGTTTATATATGAGCTTCTTTCATCCTTTAGTTTACAACTGTATTGGTGTAACAAATCTATTTTAACTTTATGCAGTTCTGAATCTCCTGATGTTGAGGATCTGGAGAAGAGATTGGCCTCCCTGCGACACATATGATCAATCTTTTCATACCTGTGGCACATCCTAGTACGTCTGATCATGTAAATTTGTCAGATTATAAAGCAAATAACATAAAGAGTATTGTAATAGTAGGGTTCATATTGTTGAGATATATATCCCACATCGGGAATATGAGACCTTACATGTGGATTTATAAGGGTTTGGGTTACTCTCTCTATTGCCAATTGGTTTTGGAGTTGAACTCAGGTTTTGAAGAGTCTGCCTTTTAGTAACCCAGTAGTAGAGCTTGTGCACATGATGCTATCTTCTTAATAAAGTAATATTACTAATTAGTTGAAACATAATCCTAGTAAAAAAGTTGTTTGTTATTTGGAAATCTGCTCCTAGCAGAATTTCTGTAACCGTAAGTTCCTTGAAAGGCATAAAAACACAAAACTTTTAGCTTGAAACTTCTTTGGTTCCTTTGGAGAAGAGGACTTGATCTCTGAAAATAGCTTTCGCAGAATTTCTGCAAGCACAAGTTCCTTATAGGCATTAAAACACAAAACTTTTTGAAACTTCTACGGTCCCTTTGGAGATGAGGACAGCTTAGATTATCAGAGAAGGAATTGAGGGGAAATGTACGTGGTTTTTTATGCAGGCAGGATTCTAGCGACTTGAAAACACGAAATTTGTACAAACAAACTTCTTTCTTTAATAAACCAAAATAAATCACCAAATTCTTTAGTACACAGTTTCTTCATAGCCCATAAAAATGGATCTGCCTTCATAGCCCAGAAGAACAATTACCTCCAAAACCTGTAACCCAATCTACTCTTCTGAATCTTCCTAACGCAGCACAAATTACTTTGCTGTTTTAGACTACAATTAGCTACAAGATGGCCTGATCATTGCATCTTATACATAACATGAACCAATCTGGATTTGAGTGCCACAAGAGTTCTTTTCATTCATAGTTTCATACCAGCTCTGATATACACAGGGAGATTACGAAAATTTAAAATTTAGGATTAATGGAGGATCTAGTAGAACAACATTTTAAATTTATGCTTATTGAAAATCTGATGAGAAATTTGAGATTTGAGCGTTTTCAAATTTATGGCCTTAAAAAGTGAAGACTGGAAACAAAGAAAGAAGAAAAAAGTAACGACGCGATAGATCAATCAACCCAGATTTAAAATGTTGTACGCGTGTAAATATTTCATTGGTTGGGACCATCACTCAGCAATATTCCCGTACAAGGAAAAATTTCTCGGACAGAAATTTATGATGTTTTAGTACAGCTCTGAGCGACAGTTTCAGTTTCAGTTGAACATAAAATATTATTGTTACTGTATCCGTAAATTGCTTATTGGTTTTTCTAGGTATGAGATTTTGTTCTATGATTCCAAAATTTTTGATAAAGTAGTCTGGGGTTCAACTTCAAAACCAATTGGTAATAGAGAGAGTAGCTCAAACCCTTATAAATCCACAGGCAAGGTCTCATATTCCCGATGTGGTCCGATGTGGAATATATTTCTCAACACGCCCCCGCACGTGTGGCGAATCTTACAACAACTTGGGTGGTCGTGGAGTTCGTGTGGCCTTTGGGCTTCACACGTGTACGTGGGTAACCCGCTCTGATACCATGATAAAGTAGTCTGGGGTTCAACTCCAAAACCAATTGGTAATAGAGAGAGTAGCTCAAACCCTTATAAATCCACAGGCAAGGTCTCATATTCCCGATGTGGGATATATTTCTCAACAATTTTCAGTGCAGGAAGAATAACTTAATAAAAGGGTTATATAATTTGCTTATGAGGTAATCACATGGTATTGCACTTTCATTACACAGCAACAAACAACAAGAAAAACTTAATTTAATTCTCTTGTGGGTGTGAATTATCAGAACAGAGAAAATTCGATGCCTAGTGACATGAAAGTCGAATGGGAAGTCCTTTTTCTGGTGTCGGCATCATATCACCTGTGATCTTTTCTTTGGGAAATACCACTTCCCACTTGAACCTCTTGACCACGTTGTGCACAAAAGTGAGTATTGCAAGCCTGGCATACTCTTTTCCTGGGCACATTCTTGGTCCTCCTCCAAATGGAACAAAAGTGTACGGTGGGAATACGCTCAAATCATTGTACCTTGTGGGGTCGAACTTTTCTGGGTTGGGGAAGTATTCTGGGTTCATGTTTGTTGTGCTAACAGTCCAATATACCTGTAACAAAACAGAGACTTAGTTAGCTACTTGTGTCCTGTAATGAAGATGTTGAGCATTCTTTAAAACTATATGTGTGTATGTAAGTACCTTCCATCCCTTAGGAATGGTGTAACCGGCGTATTCGAAATCGGTCAGGGCCTCTCGGAATGTTCCCTGAAGTGGTGGAGTGAACCTCATCACCTCATATATGACATTCCAGGAGTACTTCATCTTATTCAAGTCATCCCATTCCAAAAGTTGTCCTGGCTTCTTTGACTCGGCAATCTCCATTTGTTCTGTTTTCATAATCACAAGACAAAACCCCAATAAGCTTACCATTACAAAAAATATATATATAAATTTGATGAACTGGGTTATAACGTTGTGAAGGAAATTACCTGCTAGGACCTTGGCATAGATATCAGGCTTCTCTCCCACATATTTCATGAAGAAAGTCATGGCAGTAGCCACAGTACTATACCCAGCAGTCAACAAACCCATCATCTTATCAGCAATCTCAGCCTCAGGCATGTGTTGCCCAGATGGATCACTTGCCACAATCATATGTGTCAAAATATCCATCATTGGTGCTCCTGACGCCATTGCAGCCTTCTTCTCCTGAATCACAGTCTTCAACTCCTTCCTGATTGCATCAGCTGCTTTTGTTGCCCTGTGGAAAATGGTCCCTGGGAAGTTCACAATGAGTGAGTGCATCCCCACAGTCACATCATCAAAGTTCTCCACCAGCCTAGCGATCCTCTCCGGCTCATCAATCCCCAAGAAGAATCTGCAGGCAAGACTAAGAGTCAAAGTCTTGGCCAAAGGGTAGGCCAAGACCTGGTTCTTGCCTTCCCAGTACACCTTCATCTGTTCTTGTGTGATTGAGTCCATCTTCCCCAAGTACCTCATCAATGCTTCCGGCTTAAGAAAACCAGGTGATCTTAGTACCTTCGCCTCTTCATCGCGAGCAATCTGTTTCGGAGCAGCAGCAGCAGGTGCAGCCTTGTATGACCTGAACATCTTCTGCATGGAGTGTGGACGGAATGCAGTGAAGTATTTTTGATCATTTGTGAAGAGAAACTTGTGTCCATTTGGTCCACAAATGACAGCAGTTTTCTCCCCAAGAATCTTGGTCTTGAAGATGTCAGGGGAGTACTTCTTCATCCTCTTGAACACAAAATTTTCCGGCTTGCCAAAAAGAAACTCGAGAGTTTCTCCCACAATAGGCCACCCCATGCTGCCTGGTGGGAGGTTCTTGCCATCTTCGGATTTGAAGGCAAAGAGGGCAAGGGCGAAAAGAGCAGCACCTAAAGATAGAACAAGGTAAAGGGTCTCCATGGCTGGTGCTCAAATGAGATTTAGTTGCTAGCTGAAACTGAGAAATGCAGTACGTGATGCTTAGGCAGTCTATCAAAGTGGGGTTTATAAAGGGTTAAAATCTCAGATGGTAGCACGCCAGGTTTTAAAGTCGTCAATGTTGAACTTTCAGAAGTGGAAATTAATTTTCACACAATATTACAAGTTGCAAATACCATGGTTTGGCTTTTTTTACTGCTCTATTATGAAACTGGAAAACAAATTATTTGCACCATGTCTCATTTAACAAATACCATAAATTTTTTACTAGAAGTGCTGCAATAAAATCTGTTAAATTTGGCATGGTAGTTTACTCGGTTTTGATACTTACCGAGAGATGATGACCTGCTCCAACGTTAGATGACGCCAAGGCCCTGTCTTCATCTTATCGAAGATGTGCGATTCTCCAATCTCAATCTCCTCACCAACCAAGTCACAAGTCACTACTGGTCATTAGTTCAAAGAAAATGTCTGTGGGCTATTCTCCAAACATGCGCTGCCAAATTGCATTAACTTTTCATTATGTAAACGTAGCATCATGATGCTACCAAGAAACGTACGTAAAGATGAAGTCATGATCGTGATGAGTTGTGCCAATTTATGGAATCCACCAGTAAAGGACATAAAACCCAAAAAAAACTATTAATTACTCATTTTGTTCAGTATATCCCACTATCGAAGCCCCATGCCTTTCCCATACGAGAACTAGGCATACCGAAAGTTTAGGCCGACGGATGTTTAGAGAGTCTCGAACCTCTGAGCTTTGTAACCAGATTGAGTGGCTACCAGTCATGTGTGGCTCCAACGAAGAACTTGGGCCAATTAAGCTATGCATATGACGAATGAACTTGGGACTTATATTGAGGGACACGAACACCTATCCTCAAGTGACATGAGCTGATGTAACAATGGACAAAAATCCAACAACGGTATTGATACTTGACGCTCTAGATCTTGGGGTTAGAGCAAGGATTAGGAGAATGAGATATCGATCTTGATTTTTATTGATCGATCTGTCACACAGTTACCTAGCACAGACAGTCCTACATAAGAAATTTTCTTAAGCAACTTTTTCCCCCACAAAACTCCATTTAACTACAAAACGATCTCCCAATTGAGGCGTGTTTGGCCAGTCTTGCGTCCATCCCTCTGCAAACCTCTCGGTTTCTTATTCCTTGTAGGTTGGTTGTTGACATGAAACCTCCCCGGTTTGAGGAAGAATATCACCCCAAAATAATCCAATATCCGACTGATTGATGTCGAAGTTTTACATCACCTAGCTTCGTGAAACAAATGTTCAAAGAGATCTTTGTATGTGAAGGAGTTTGGCCGCTGAAATGTGTACGCATACATTTCCTTAACCAAAAGATAGAAATCCGCTAAAGAATTCCCTCGATGTGAAGCTTTGAAGTCGCCTTCTATATAGACTCAAGAGCAGGAGAAAGGCCTTCATGAAGAACCACCATTATATTGGGCTAGCACTTCTTACGTTGTTGTTATTGTACAAATAAAGATGTGTTTTAGAATAATGTTGTGTTGTATTTCATCAGAATGATTGATATCATTTTATAGGAGATTACAGAGAGCTGTTACATGATATTTTTCTTATTCTGTGGTACATGCCACCACTACCATGACTATGTATAACCTGACTAAGTCTTATAAAAACTGAGTAAAACATCTAAAATACAGGAACAAAATACAATTATTAATATCATATAACACTCCCCCTTGTTCCGTATAAACTAGATGTTGTCTTCTTGACGCTTCTGTAATACCTCCTTAGAATCCTTGTCAAGCTAAAAACCATTGTAGGAGAAAAATTGATCTCGAACAAATAAAAGAGCGCAGACTGTCGTAGACGATGATATGACATTTATCTATATTGCCTCATTAAAACCTTGTCAAGTAATAAAACTCTTTAGAATAAAAACAACATTGGTCAAGGAAAAAGAGTACGTGTCCTTCACATTTAAGACATTCATGTGTATACCAGACTCCCCCTGAAGTCTACATGTCTCCCTGATTCCAGCAATCAGGTTAGCTTAGATAAGCTGAGCAATCTTATGCTCTTCACATGCCTCTCAAATGTGGATTTGACCAGTGACTTAGTGAATAAGTCTGCCACATTGTTTTCAGATCGAATTTGGTTTACTTGGATCTTGAGAAACTGTTGTTGCTGATTATAGAAAAAATTGGGCGATATATGCTTGACATTGTCGTCTTTGATGTAACCTAGCTTCATCTGCTCAATACATGTAGCATTATCCTCATAAATGCATGTAGGTTCATCAGTGGTTGATTCTAGACCACTTGATCTTTGAATGTGTGCAATTATGGCTCTCAACCATATGTCTTCCTTAACAGCTTCATGTAGAGAAATAATCTCAGCATGATTCGAAGATGTAGCAACAAAAGTCTGTTTTGTAGACCTCCATGATATCGCGGTGTTTCCCATAGTAAAGACATAAACAGTCTGGGAACGACCTTTGTGAGGGTCAGAGAGATACCCAGTATCAGTAAAACCGACCAACACATCACATAGATTGTTGGTGTAGGACGTGAAGGAAGGGGCGGCGTCACCCCCACTGGTGGCGTCCTTGCTTCCTGCAACGAAAGGTTTTCTTCGTGCCTCTTTATATGGATATAACAAACCCATATCTATCGTACCTTTCAAGTACTGAAAGATTGTCTTTATGCCAGTCCAATGATGTTGCGTGGGCGCTGAACTAAATCTAGCTAACAAGTTTACAACAAATGAGATGTCCAGTCTTGTGCATTGAGCTAAGTACAGTAATGCACCTGCTGCACTTGGGTAAGACATTTCAGCCCCCAAGACTTCTTCATCCTCATCATTTGGACGAAATGGATCATTTTTTGATCTAAGTTGCGGACGATCATGGGTGTGCTAACAGAATGTACTTTGTCCATATTAAATTTTCTCAACATTTTGTCGACATAAACTGACTGGTGGATTAATATTTCACTACTACGGTGCTCTAGCTCTAGGCCTAGTTAGAACCATGTCTTCCCAAGATCTTTTATATCGAACTCAAATTTCAAATACTTTGCAGTGTCCTTTAACTCGTCAAGAGTCCCAATAATATTCATGTCATCAACATAGACGACGACAAATTAAAGCTACTTGATTTGGGTAATGGAATTCCATTAGGAATTTTTATGTATATCTCTGAATCCAAATTCTCATAGAGATATTCAGTAATCACATCCATAAGCTGCATGTCAAGTTTTTCAGAAACTACCAAACTGACAAGGTAGCATAAGGTTATAACATCTATTACGGGAGAGTATGTCTTCTTGTAGTCAATTCCAGGGCATTGTGAGAAACTTTGCGGCATAAGACGGGCTTTATATCTTAATACCTCATTTTTCTCATTTCGCTTTCTAACAAAGACCTAAGGACCTATTTTTTCACGTAATGGTGGCGCGATAGGCACATAAAGTGCACAACAAAAAATGTGTAGATGTGATAGATTCAGCACATATCCAGTAGCCAACTGGTACGCAGAAAATGATTCTCTAGCAGCAAGTCTGAAATGAATAAGCATGGTTGCATGTAATATCGCATAAGCCTAAGCAGAAGTAGGGAGATTGGTGCGCATGGCCAAATCCCGTGCAACCATTTGAAGTTTTTTAATGGCGGCTTCTACGAGACTGTTTTGGGTATGTACATGGGGAACTGAATGCTCAACATCAATCTCAATGGACATGCAATAATCATCAATTGTTTGCGATGTAAACTCTCCAGCATTATCAAGGCGTATTGACTTAATAGGATGATCTGGGTGGTGAGCCCTCAAGCGAATAATTTATGCTATGAGTTTAGAATACGCAGCATTTCTTGTGGACAAAATTGCGACATGTGACCAGCGTGTCAAAGCATCCACCAATACTATGAAATATCTAAATAACCCGCATGATGGGTGGATAGGTCCACAAATATCACCTTGGATATGTTGTAAGAATGAAATGTTTTCTTTAGTGTCTTTAGCATAGGACAGTTTTGATCCCACTTTGGCTAAAGAACAGGCTTTGCAGAATGAACGATGAGCATATGATATAACCAATGAGGATGTTGGTTCAAGCTCAAAATCACCATTGACTTGGAAAGCATTATATGGGACTAAAGCGTCAATGTTGGCATTAGTTCTTTTCAGCTGGGGGATTGTGGAAGTGTCAATATCTAACTTATGATTCTTGCTTCCTTTCATTTTGAAGAATGGATGTTCATTTGAGTTTTTCAAAATATGGATCAACATATCACGACCTAGATATCCCAGTCTGTCGTGCTAAAGCTTATATGTGTTTGAATCCCATAAGTCATTTCTCATGACATGGTTAGATTCAACAACTCCTTAGGTTGTTATACATAGTCCATTTGGCTAACACATTAATTTTTCTAATATTCGGTTTCTTCTAGAATCATTAGAGGTAATACATAAGTATTCAATTCCACTCTTTCAATGCGTATTTGTATGGAGTCCATTGGCTCAGATGTCTGTATTATTTAAAAGGGTTCTTGGGGCCCTAACAGAATAGAGAGCATCGTTGATGGTGAGGATAGTGTCATTTGACAACATAAATTGGGTTTTACCACGCCCTTGGATCAATTTCATAGATTATCCCTTCATTGTGGTTAAAGATATTTGACAAGGCATAAAGTCGATAAAGAGTTGTCTATGACGAACCATAGTATGTGTGGTTTCACTATCGACGAGACATTCAAGTTCTCCGAGAAACATATTCACAAAAAGAAAATTTTGGTTCTAGAAAAATATTTTCTGACCTTTGTGTACTCAAACAGGCATAACTTTGTCTATAAAATAGATATTGATAAATCGAATATAGTTCTGTAAACTAGACATATATAGCTTTCCAATCAAATAAGATTCATTATCTGGTTCGTTTTGGTCTGTTGCCAGTAGTCTGTCAAAGTCGACTGATTTATACAGTCAAATTCTGATTTTGCACTTATTGTGTTTTGTAGTGATTTTTAAGGATTCAAACACTTTGTTGATTTCAAAAACAGTATATGAAGAACTTTGCTAGCAGTTATTTCATCTATAAATTGTTTAGGTAGCTCTTTTCACTCATAACCAAGCTAGGAGAAATAGATGTAGGTGGAGCATAACCCGCTTAAGTACACTATTATCGAAAGTCTCACTTTTCTAGATATTATGATCTACTAAGGTGGGCCCTAGTATAAAATAGATTCATAAATACTACAAATCGATTACTATAGATATAATATATTCAAGCATGTTTACAAACAAATGTCTTTATTGATAATGCCAACGAAATATAACAAAGTTGATAATCTAGAAAGAAATTGACTAAACATTGTCAAATATTAGGCACAAACTCCTTTTATTCTTGGAATTAAAATAAAAACTCTAATCAAAATCAGGTGTCTCATCAATTGAGTCTCTGCTAATTTTGAAGTCTGTTATGTTGAGATTAGTATCAGGTACATCTCCATCTTCTATTTCATTGTTGTAAGCTTCTAGGTCAAGCTTCTCACGATATGCTTTATATTGATCAACAAGTCCCTTGCTAGCTTTGCAATGCTTGTACCAATGGTTGTTTGATCCACATCTGTTGCAATTATCGCAGTTTTATCCCTTGTCTCGAGTTTCATGAGCCTTAGCCTTGCCTTTATCAGCATAGGTGGCTCGACCGCTTGGTAACTTTGGCCTCCATAGCCTCCTCCTCTCCCTCAGACTCCATGGCCTCCGCGTTGTACGTGTTCCTTCTTAAAGTGGTTTTGAGGACCAAGACGTCCTTCCAATCTTCCATTTTCGGTAGGGTTCCACTCCTTGTGCTTCCCTTGTGAAGTGCTTGCATAGTTTGCTTCGGAAATCATCTTTGTCTCAATTGGCCTTGAATTATTCTTCACAAGTATGCTATCATGCTTTTCTACAACCGACATAATCCGAATTAGCTGTTTCAAACTTGTGATTTTACCCCTCTAACCTCATTATGGTACTGATGTGTGAGAATCCTTGCAGGAACCGGGAATGTGGAGAGAGTTTTTTCGACCATGTCAGCTTCAGTCACATTCTGTTCACAGTACTGAAGCATATATTGAAGTTTAAGCATTTCAGAGTTGAAATCTGCAACAGTTTTGAAATCTTAGAACCTAATGTTGTTCTATTTCTCTTTCAGATCTAAGAGTAGGGTGTCTACAACATTACCAAAATGATCTTCAAGTGCAAGTCTTAAAGCTCTAGGATCCTTGACATTCATATACTGCCATTGCATGTAATGCAGGATCCAAATAGTGTCTCATGATGATTACAGCTTGTGCCTTTATGGTTGATGTTGATTGATTAATAAGGTCTTCATTGAGTGGTTAGATAGTGGTGATGATAGCCTTAGCAGTCAATGCGTTTTCCACATCTGTCACTCATTGGTGATACTCAATGCCTTGTGGGTCCGATTTCTCAAATCGAGCTTGGTTTCAAACATCCTGAAATAAAATAAAATATGCATTAGTTTTGTAGTTTAAAAGACATTCACGACAACTATGAGTTTTCCAAGATTAATATCTGAATTAGACCTTTGCATATATGGTCGACGGACTATCTTGGTTCGTTTTTATCGATGCATTTACGAACTAATTTGTCTAAATCGATAGTGAATTCTCTTGATTCACATAGACTTCATTGTCCATTTAGGAACATAGTTCCATAATTTTTATAATAATAGAAAGGGGAAGGAATCTCTAAATTCTCCGGATAATAAGGATTAAAAGAGTATGTTATTTTAATTAAAATTGCCGAAAGCATCACCTTTAACAATAAAATTACCTTTTTCTGTTTTTGTTTCTTCAGATAGAACCGGGTCAAGTCTAGTCACTAGGTCAGGCCTGTTTGCTTCTGGGTCAGCTCGGTTTGTTTCTAGGTTGGATCAGTTCTTCTCGCTTCTGGGTCGAGTTACAGGCCTGCGTGCAGCATTTTTGGTTCAGAGGTGTGGAGGAGGAAGAGGAGGACGCTGAATTGTGCGCCTGGGTTCTTCGCGCTTGGTGGATGAGCTGTGACGCCGGACAGAGCTGCTGGATCGCGACAGAGCTGGTTTGGCTGGATTCAGGGAACCGGAACTGGGTTTGGGTTTGACGAAGCGTGGAGGAGGATGCAGGGAGCAGCGCCGGAGGGCTAATTTCGGGCTGAGCAGTGTGGTGCATTCAGGGCAGAGCGGCGCGCTTCCATTCGGCTAGAGGGTGACAACTGGAGCTCGACTCGGCTGGAGATTTATGTGTGCTAATCTACTGGTGTTTTGTTATCAAAACTTAGAATAGCAATGTTGATAACGTGTTTTAGGATAATGTTGTGTTGTATTTCATCAGAATGATTGAACTCCTTTTATAGGAGATTACAAAGAGTTATTACATGATTTTCTCCTTATTCTGTGGTACATGCCATCACTACCATGACTACGTCTAACCTGACTACGTCTTATAAAGACTGAGTAAAACATCTATAATATAGGAACAAAATACAATTATTAATATCATATAACAAGATGCTCGCCTTGTGAAGCATACAAATAAGAAATGTTGATGTAAAATCCATATAAGATATGAGAGTACGAGGCTTGGAGCCATGAAATTCAGCATATGTTAGACGAGAACACATGCATATTCGATCTGTTATATAAGGGGTGTGGTAGCTATAAAACAAACCTAGAATCAAGTACTAAAATTTCGACAATCATGAAAATATCGATAGTTAAATATGAATATTTTCACGGATATATCGTAGATATATCGATATACATAAAATTTTAAAAGATATTATAGAAAGAAAGTAAAATGTATTTAGAGACTATATATATATATATATGCAACTTAACAGGGTTGGCTAGGGCGTTTTGACATTCCTTGGGTAACCAGGGTTCAAAACTTGTGGCACCAGAGTAGAAAACATGACTGGTAAATAGTGTGAGGCAAGAATATTAACTAAATATTACTTAAAATCTTGAACATATCTTGTAATTTCTCCAATTATCTTGAAATTTTGGGAAATATCGAGAATTTGACGAGAATCAAATGGAAGGAGAAAGGTATATCGCCAACTTAAAAAAATCATAAAAAGTTCAAAAAAGGTATCGATATTTAAGATCTTGTCTAGAAGAAACTATAGGTACGATGCGTACGTATAACTATAAGCGAACAAATTAAGAAAGCAAAACCATGCATTATTACAATGCAACATTCAATATGTTATCGTGTTTTCTTCTTTGCACATTAGTGAACTTCGACTCTCAACAGACGGAACTGTTACTGTTCTGTCGACATTCGTTGGAAATGTGAAATTTTTTTTCTGTTAAGTTTTTTTTAGCCGACGGAAAATTTTCATTGACTAAGAACTTCATAGCCGACGGATAAATTCCGTTGGAATATTTTCGTCGGCTAGGAGTCTCTTAGTCGACGGATCATATTTTGTCGGCTAGAACAATCTTAGTTGGCGGAAATATCTTCTTAGGCGACGGAATATTCCGTCGGCTAAAAAACTAAAGTTCAATTATTCTCTGACACCGCACAGAACGAATATTTTCTTAGTCAACAGATTATTTCCTTAGACGGCGGAATATTCCGTCACCTAAGGTGAATCATTTATTGATAAATACAGAGCGCTTTCATCCATCTATTCATTCGTTCCTTCTAGCTCCATCAAAAAATCTCCATACAACTGAGTTCGACGTCTCCATGAATTAAAGTTCATGTTATAAGGTACTAATCGATCTATAGCTAGCATTTTTATCATCAGTATGTATTGTTTAACTTTTTTTATTTATTTTCAACAAAATTCATTTAATGCATTAATAATGATGAAGCACACAGTTATATAGATCTGGTGAGCTTGATATTTTATATAGTCAAAGTTTGCCGCCCCAACATTTTTAGTAGGTCTAATTACATATATTATTCTCAACGTTAAGAACCTAGCTAGGGTTTTTATATATTAATTAAGACTAATTAATCTCTGTACGTAATTTCCGAGTAATTAAAGTCAGATCCATTAAAGTGTTCGAGCAACTACGTACGACGTTAGGTAGTAATTGGTAAATATATATATATAGTCCGTTTATATAACGGATGCTCGTTCTTTAGTTAAAGAACAGATTTCATTATTTGACATACTTTACGAATATATTTTCTCATCTTAACTGTTCAGATTTTAAGTATATATGTGTAGATCATCTCCACAAATTTTCAGCCAAATTAATAATCATTAAAGTATTTAAATTAATGAAACTAGAGTTACCGTTCATGGGAGTTTGATAGGCACTGAATAATACAATAGACAACTTGTGTTGAAAGGGAAGCAAAAATCATTTCAATTTTTCATATATATATATATATATATATATAAACGTACGTCTTGGACTGGGAGTTTGATAGGAACCGAATAATACAATAGACAACTTGTATTGAAGGGGAAGCAAAAACTCATTTCAATTTTTCGGAGTCGCAGATGGACTGAAATAGAGGGACTGAAATAGAGGAAGAAATACGTCGAGTCTCTTCTATCATGATTTGTGAAGACCTATTTTTCCAAATAGTTTTGTTTTGAGTTTCTATCTGTTTGAAGGTTCTTGATTGTTCCTAAAAAAAGGTTCTTGATTGAGTGGAGACAAGATCCCATGTAGATAGGTGAAATATTGTAAATAAGCTAGGTTTCATTTTCACCTACTCGATCAGTCACTCGTGTCTATACTACTGAGTGTGTGCCTTAAAAGTGGATATATATCTCATATCAGAAATATAAGACCTTACTTATGGGTTTATAAAGGTTTAAGCTACTCTCTTCATTACCAATTAGTTTTGGAGTTGAACCCCAGACTACTTTATCATGGTATCAAAGCGGGTTACCCACGTACACGTATGAAGCCCAAATGTCACACAAACTCCACGACCACCAAAATTGTTGTCTACGTGTTAGGCTTAAAGATTTGTCACACGTGCGGGGGCGTGTTGAGATATATATTCCACATCAGGAATATGAGACCTTGTCTGTGAGTTTATAAGAGTTTGGGATACTCTCTTCATTGCCAATTGATTTTTAAGTTAAACCAGACTACTTTATCAAAAAGAAATTTTATTCGTGAAGTCATAATAAAATGAGTAAGAGCAAAACTATATTGGAACATCAAAACGTATGATTTTTGAATAGCTTTTTAATCTTTCTTTCAAAACATAGTTACACACAATACAAATATGTTAAACTAGATTTTTTTAACGTCGACATATATATATATATATATATATATATGGTTGCTTGGCTGCGGACGTTCGCATCAAATAATTTGGTGTAGATGTGTGATTTTGTCCCACATTTCGATCTTAGTTTCAGATCTTAACCATTCAATATCTAGGTATATATGTATATATCATCTTTATAAAATTTTATCTCATGTGGTAATAGTTAAAACATTCAAATCTGTGATTTACTATGAAGAAAACTGAGGGTTCCGGTTAAACAGTTCAAAACCATCTGTTTTATTCATGGTAAATCACAGATTTGAATGTTTTAACGATTACCAAATGAGATGAAATTTTACAAAAATGATCTATACATATATACCTAGATATTGAACGGTTAAGATCTAAAACTAAGATCGAAAAATAAGGCAAAATCACACATCCACACCAAACCCTTTGATGCGGACGTCGGCACCTGAATATATATATATATATATATATATATATATATATATATATACACACACACACACGTATTCTACATATTAACTGGTCGGTATATATATATATATATCTATATATATATATTACACTCCTTTGAGGTCGTCGGTGTCCAAGTAGCTCTGGTGGGAGAGATCGGAAGCCAGCGTTGGGTGTCCAGAGCTATTTTAGGTTAAAATTTATGTTTTACTGTGGTAATAGATCTATTACGGGGTGTAGTAAATTTATAACACTCGGTAATAAATTTATTACTCGGGGCAATAAATTTTTGATATGCTATTTTTGAGGTGATATTGGTAAGATTCTATTTTTTTTGTTCTTAATTTTTTATTGAAGGTAGTAAATTCTTTCTTAAACTTTGCTACTAATAAAATTTTTGTTACATTCTATAAATTGTTATATTACTTTTAATACATTATTTGGAGATGTTATGGTGTTATTTTGTCTTTATTTCCCACTATTCAAGAAGTTTATTAGCCCTAGTAAAATATCTATAGAAATTTATTACCCCTAGTAAAACATTTTTCATCATTACTGACCTCAATAAACTTCATCGATGGTGTAGCATACATGCTTCTAGCGAGGTCTGGTCACATTTAACAATCTAGAGAAAAAATCCAAAAAGCTTCCTACAACCGGAGGAGGTAAGGTTTCGGCAAAATTACATCTCTCTTCTATTTTCTTTGTCTAAACATGTTTAAGAGGTGAGGGTAAAATGAGATTAAAATAATATAGCTCTCTTAAAGTTTTAATAAAAATATGTTCATTTGGACACAACTAATGATCTTATATTGGAATGAACACACTTTTTTAGAATCAATTAAATGAGTTAAAGAGTTAAATTAGTACTAAATGAGTATTTTCTAAAAAAAACTAATTATGTAAATTGTTGAGCACCGTTGAGCTAGCTAGCTCTTTTTGTTTACTAATTAGGTCGTCTTTTCTAACTTAATATACATACAACGTAAATTGGTGATTGGAGTTCGGCGTCTGGACACCGATGACCGTAGTCTGGCGACAGGAGACCGATAACCGAAGTCCGGCGATTAGAGATCGGAGTCTGGCGATGCTTCGGCAAAGCCTTCTCTCTTTAGTAAGAAACAGGGGTAAAATTTCTTAAAATTATTATTTTAATAAATATTTATATCGTTAGGCACAAATAAGTATATCTTTAATTCAATTAGGTTTTAAAGTCTTATTTTTATTAAAATGATATTTAACTTATATTATTTTTTGTGTAAATAGTCATTGACCCTATAATGTATGATCTGTCGTTCAAAACACTCGTAGTCCTGTACATATCATCAACTCGGCTCAAAAAGAAAATTATAGTAAGTAAATAGATGATGTTAAAGTACTATTAGTGAGCTAGCAAGATCTGTTTTGTTTACTAAAAGTAAGTCGTTGTTTCTAATTAGTCTGGGAATAAACGAGATTAATGAAACACATGATTATGTGACTCAAATGTACAAATTCATTGTTAATTCAGGACAAACTTGCCCACTGAGCAGCCAGTAATTAGATAGAATATGCAATTATCTTACGGGACGGCGCCGTATTGGTTGCGTCGGTTTCTTAATCGTGTTTGATGGCTGTGTGCTGGAAAAACCGGTTGCATAGCATACTGACCGTACAGCAGAAAATTCCTAACCTTAAGTTCTGTTTGGCATTTTATGAGATCATCAAACTCTAAACGTGAAGACTGATTAATTTACTCATACATAGGACCAAATCAATATAATCAATTTCTTAAAAGATGTTGAATGGAGCAGGTTGATCACCACTACTGAAACTACTCCATTATTTATATGTTTTTCTCAGATCATGTGAATTACTAACTACAAGTTTGTGTATCATACAATCCCGAGAGATTGACGGAGATCAGTGAGAGATTTAGCCGGATACTGTTGTTAAGATCGAATGATTTTTGCAGTACTGATTAGTCCGCAAGAGTATAATATCATGCCGCAAGAGTATAAATTAACCAGTAAATTTTTAAGTAGATCCAACACTACAATTTTTATCACATATTTTCCTATTTTGCCCTGAAATAGTAGATTTAAACATAAATATAATTTATAATTACTGTAATCAAACAAGAAACTCAGCATCTTGAATTGGGTGAAAAAGAATGGAAACCGAGCACCTCCGATCTTGATCGTTTCCATTAAACAGAGTTGTGTTTCAACAGTAATTCAAGATCTCATGGCCAAACGATTTTCAACCATCATTTTCATTTTCATTCACTTGAACAAACAACTATAAATTCTAATAAACTGCAAAATACCAATATGAAAGATGAAATTCCACAAAGAAGAGATCTAAAAGTATTACTCCAACCCTGATTTCCAGTGCTCTCGCGCTCCTCTTTAATTACACTAGCTAACCATATAATCATAATATTTGATATTTTGATTACCAGATATTAAAATGAAATTGATAATATTATAAACAGTTAAAGTGAAATTGATTACCACATAATATTTTAATTGTGCTCTCATGTTCATCGGACATAAAATGAAATTGATTCATAAACAGTCAAAGATTTGAGGATACGAGATGAGTTCCTCAAAGATTTGAAGGCAACGACAGTTTATTATGATGTTTTTAATTAATTTTCATAATATTGAAATTGGAGTAAAATAGTCATAAAAATAATGCGGGGGAGGAAAGTCAAATGACCCCTATCTTTTTTCGAATTGAGTTTTAATCTATCTTACACTATTTAATTATTTTACGCTATCATTCTAAAATATAATATAAAATAAATGTCTTTATCATATACCATCATAATTATTTTTAAATTTAATATATTTTACTCATTTTATAATCATCTATCTAACACATAATTATATTACCTTAACATTTTTCATTAATTACATAATATGTATCTTGAGCCTAGACAAATAAGACCCAGGTCTATGGTCTTCAAGAAAGAGCACTATATGTTTTAACTGGTGTAAAAAATGTTATTAGTTATTCTTGTTTTAGTAGTAAATAGATGTCCTAACATCTAAATTATATAGGTTCGACTCCTTGAGTTGTTATTTTGTAGTTTTTTTGTTTTCTTTTATTTTTTTATTTGATCATTTATATATATATTGTTATATTTTTTCATCTTAGACTTTTATTTACACTTTCTTTATTTTAAAATTCCTTACACTTTTTTATTTTTAAATGCCTTATGCAGTCTTTTTTTGTGGAGCATTGATTAGAAGGGCCCCAAATTTTTTTCACCTGAGCCTCTGTCACACTGGGCCTGCCCTGCAATATGTATATAAATATGATAGCGTAAGTTTTAGGGTTTAGGTTTCAATTGATAATAATATTTTTGTATATATATATATTTAGGTATATATATTTTAATGTAAACTCTCACTCATTCTTACTCACACTCTCGGTATTTCCTTCTACCAACATCAAATGGTATTTAGAAAACCAATTAAATATTTAAAATTATATAAACTTTTTTGCAAAATATATCATATATATAAAAGGTTAGCAAATTATAAGAAACCATCTTAGGTAATTGTAACTATTCGATGGAGTTTATAGCTGTGTCTACTTAAATATTTACCTGCTACATTTATCAGCACTCCTCACTAATTATAGTTTGTTTTCCAGTTTGGATAGATTACATAAAATCTTTCTAAACCGAAAAAAGGAGGGAAAAAATGGATGCCGTAGTGTTTGGTTGTTGCTCCTAATTAAGAAGAAATTAAACAAGTTATAGATAAGTCGATCGGTCTACACGTGAGGGTTTAGAGTTTTAGACTGACCAAGTCATAGAATATGATGAAAGGAATGTGTTGAGGTAGCTGTTGAGGTCATCTACAAAACGATGTTAAACAATTGATCGACCACCCTAATTGACCAAGACCAACAACGACTCCCACGAGTTCTATATCACGAACTGATCGAGCTGTACAGTTAAATCAGTTTTGAAACTTTCAAAAAAAAAGTTTTGAAGTTGGCCTAATTCGGTAATTAATATACTCCATAAATATTATGACGTTATTGGTTGGTGAGGACAGTAAGGAGTATCAAACTATCAATAAGATGAAGAGATCAAAGCCGACCCTTGGCATGGCATCTATACACTGCATGGAGCAAAGCATCATTTGCATAAGTTAAACTACACTCTAAGACTAGCAAAAGTTGGAATCAACAAGACTGCAACTACAAGCCCAGCCTTGAAATTAGAGTAAAATAGTCATAAAACATAATGCTGGATCTACTTCAATATTTACCTAGCAGCAATATCCTCACTAGTTATAGTTTGTTTTCCAGTTTGGATAGATGACGGAAAATCTTTTTAAACCAAAGGAGGGAAAAGTGGATGCCGTAGTGTTTGGTTCTTGCTCCTAAGTAAGAAAGAAATTAAACAAGTTATAGTTGAAGATCTGCCTGAATTATTTTACTTCTTTGATGAATATTCTTCTGTCTGAATTATTTTACTTCTTAATTATTAAAGAAGTTTCCCATTCTTCTGCCTGTAAAATAATTCAGGTTGAAGAATATTCGATCAACATTGACGACTCTTGGCCTATATATATAAACATCTTAAAGCTCCATAAACATCACTGCTTCCTGACTTGATCCAATCTCAGCAAACATTCAACTAAGCTCTCAACTCCAGCCATGGAGACCCTTTACCTTGTTCTATCTTTGGGCGCTGCTCTTTTCGCCTTTGCTCTCTTCGCATTCAAATCCGAAGATAGCAAGAACCTCCCACCAGGCAGCATGGGGTGGCCTATTGTGGGAGAAACTCTCGAGTTTCTTTTCGGAAAGCCCGAAAACTTTGTGTTCAAGAGGATGAAGAGGTACTCCCCTGACATCTTCAAGACCAAGATTCTTGGGGAGAAAACTGCTGTCATTTGTGGACCTAACGGTCACAAGTTTCTCTTCAGCAATGAACAGAAGTACTTCACCGCGTTCCGTCCACACTCCATGCAGAAGATGTTCAGGTCATACAAGGCTGCTACTCCTGCTGCTGCTCCGAAACAGATTGCTCGTGATGAAGAGTCGAAAGTACTAAAGTCACCGGGTTTCCTTAAGCCGGAAGCATTGATGAGGTACTTGGGGAAGATGGACTCAATCACACAAGAACAGATGAAGGTGTACTGGGAAGGCAAGAACCAGGTTTTGGCCTGTCCTTTGGCCAAGACTTTGACTCTTAGTCTTGCCTGCAGATTTTTCTTGGGGATTGATGAGCCCGAGAGGATTGCAAGGCTGGTGGAGAACTTTGATGCTGTGACTGTGGGGATGCACTCACTCATTGTGAACTTCCCAGGGACCATTTTCCACAGGGCAACAAAAGCAGCTGATGCAATCAGGAAGGAGTTGAAGACTGTGATCCAGGAGAAGAAGGCTGCAATGGCGTCAGGAGCACCTATGATGGATATTTTGACACATATGATTGTGGCCAGTGACCCATCTGGGCAACACATGCCTGAGGCAGAGATTGCTGATAAGATGATGGGTTTGTTGACTGCTGGGTACAGTACTGTGGCTACAGCTATGACTTTCTTCATGAAGTATGTGGGAGAGAGGCCTGACATCTATGCCAAGGTCCTAGCAGGTAATTCCCTTGACAATTTCATAACCCAATTCATCAATTTGATAATTTTTTGTAATGATATGCTGATTGGGGTTTTGTGTTGTGATTATGAAAACAGAACAAATTGAGATTGCCGAGTCAAAGAAGCCGGGACAACTTTTAGAATGGGAAGACTTGAATAAGATGAAGTACTCCTGGAATGTCATATATGAGGTTATGAGATTCACTCCACCACTTCAGGGAACATTCAGAGAGGCTTTGACAGATTTTGAGTATGCCGGTTACACCATTCCCAAGGGCTGGAAGGTATAAACCTTGTTCGTCATCATCTTTATTTGCGACTTAAAACGATATTCTTTGGTTAAAACTAAGTAGCTAAACAAATCTTATCTTCTTTTGTTGCAGGTATATTGGACTGTTAGCACAACAAACATGAACCCAGAATACTTCCCCAACCCAGAAAAGTTTGACCCCTCAAGATACGATGACTTGAGCGCATTCCCACCGTTCACATTTGTTCCATTTGGAGGAGGACCAAGAATGTGCCCAGGAAAAGAGTATGCCAGGCTTGCAATACTCACTTTTGTTCACAATGTGGTCAAGAGGTTCAAGTGGGAAGTTGTGTTTCCTAAGGAAAAGATCACAGGTGATATGATGCCTACCCCAGAGAAAGGACTTCCAGTTCGTCTTACTTGTCACTAGGCATGATCAGGGACTTCTGTGAAGTTCTCTGGATGGTGCAACTGCAATATCATTAGTTCATAACCAAATTAGATAGCCCTTTTTCAATATGTGATCTTTATTTTTGTGCTGTGGAAACTTACAAGAGGAAATAAATATTGAAATTCAGACTCATTTCTGTTGCTTCTTTTACTTAGACATCAGTCACTTTGTGCAAATCACAATTGCCAAAGCTACCTTCTTAATTTTGAGAACTAAAGAAAAACTAATTCTTTTATGAATTAATTTTAGTTTACCATTCTGAGGTTTATGACTAAAATCATTTCACCTCATGAACTTTTAAATTTAAAAGTTTACCCCCTGAAGTTTATAATTCTCATCAATCATCCCTAATTGCTAAACTTTCATCTAATTTGGACATTAATTATGACTTTATAACTCACTATATAAACCAAGATAGTCATATAACAACAAAAACCACATTTTGAGATCCTTTTGCTAAAATTTTATGTTATCATTTAACCTCAAAATTGAACGAAATTTCATTAATTCAACATGATTTTTTAAAATTGAAAAGTTTAGTGGGTAAATTCTTAAAATTAAAAATTTAGAGGATTAAATGATGTTAACCCTAAACCTAACTGAAATTAGTCATTCTTTTATCTTTAGACAATTATAATGGATCTACAGACTACAGAACAGCATTGGCTACTAAACCCTCCTAGTTGGAAAAAATAGAAGTCCACATAAATTATCTGATTGGGAACGGTAGAAGATATCATGCTTGGCCTGCTACAGTTGACTTCCAACTTTTTTTTTGGCAAAAATTGACTTCCAACTTTGATGTTGACCAACTAATTTCTTGTCCAAGTTGGTAGTAAGAAAACAGAAACAGATAATTTCGTGGTGCTTGACTGATGCAAAGATTTTCAGAAGAAGCTGCTACTACAAAAGGGTATCAAAATTCAAAGTTTCACATCAAAGTGCTTGAGTAATTAAGAGATGCATGCATTAGACGTTCATCTCCAGAGGCTGTCAATTCTGATCCCTATTATCTCAGAGGAGGAAATATATGCACCGGAAATCAGATTTGATAAGGATCAGAAATTATTACCGGAAATTAGACTTCTAGCTGTAGTAGTTAGTAGCATGTATCCAATTATCCTAGATACTTATTGTAATCATAATGACGATATCTTTACCTACTATTCTTTAACATTTGTATGTGTCTGTATCATTCACTAACCACCCTGATTTAAGGGAAAACAAAGGATCCTGTATCCTAAACCACGACTAATCATGTCCTTGATGATTAATTAAACATGATGATAGATCTTTATCAGATGTGACTTCACACAAACTCAGAATCGATTTATATAATCTGTGGATCAAACTATGTGATCCTCACAATACAGGAAAGAGGTTGTGCTTGTGTCCATCAATCTTTTTATAGTACCTGTGAGGCAAAAAACTAGTAAAGAAGTTAACCTAAACGCATTCATCAATGGCGTTCAAATTGGTTGCAAAGTCTAAAGTATAACCTGATTATGTCAAAGAACATGACAAAAGAATGTGGGAGGTCACAACCAAATGACCTATGTAGAGGAATCTGCTCCCGAGATTGACCAACTGTAATAGAAGTTTATAACTGATCAATCTTCAAGGTTGGTCATTTTACACTATAGCAGACACACCAGAGCAGACTTAACCCGGTTCGTTTAATCGAACTCTGGCGCAGTAGTAGGAAGACTATGCAATATTGCACTGTCAACCTTGGTGTGCTCTTTGCGCATGTGCCTTAAATATGTTAGGGTGAAGCTGATGTGAATATCTTAAGACAGTTTAGGAACTGATATATTTTTAGCGTGCAGATTGAAAAGACTACTAATTTAGAGTTGGATTGAATGCTTAACATTGTAGGAACTGATGTCTAACTTAACTGTTATCTTCCAAGAAACACCTCGCCTTACATCTATGACTCTTTAACATTTTGGCTTTATTTGTTTTAGTCCAACTGTCTAAGCATACACATATTGACCCTCTCATCATACACACCACAGTTCCCCCCTCCCCCAATAATAAAAACACGGCCTATGAAAGTGACAAACCTAAAAGAAAGCATAACATTTCCATCGTGCCTGAAAAAGCTCACACACAAACAAGAATTCATAGTTGTCCAAACAAAACAGAAAAGAAAGAAAAACAAAAATTGATAATGCAAACTCTTTATTGCCCAAATAGAACAACTTTTGCATGATAAACATGCATATTATATTCTTGAATTTGTTGAAGATTCCTCTATTTGTATATGCTCTCAAAATACAGGTTGGTACCTAGGTTCAACCAACCCAAGTTAAATACACGTGCAACCGATCCATCTGCAATTCTATATCTATCACCAAACAAACATTTACTATATACATATAGTGGGTAAAATTCATACAATATGTACTAAAGCCATATGAGTGGCACATAACAAACATGGGACATTTTAATACAGTAAATCTCTACAGAGGCTTATGGGTGGGGAATGAAAGAAACAAAAATCCCCAAGAACCCATTATGCAGGCTCTTGCCTCTTGCTATTAAGGTTCCTTTACTGCATTCTTAGGCACATTATCAACAACAGACAGCCCATTTTCCGAAGCAATTACTGCAGTGCATCTGTGATTCAACAAAAGTAAGAGAGCAAGATTAGCTGTATGGGAATACCTAATTAATATGATAAGATACAAACACTACAGCATGGTACTATTGAAAAAACACTTTTTAACAAATAATATAGGACATATGATTGTGAACACAAGAATGGAACAAAATTTTGGATCCCCATATGGACTCACTAGTAACTGAGTACATAGTCACAAGGTGCAACTCACTAAGTTGCACTTGTGTTCTTTTTTTTCAATTTGTTGTAATTGAATGCACTTCTGGAAACTAACAGATGTTCTGTGACTTACGAAAACGTCTTCGCATCCTTTTTATGGATGGAACATAATCTCTAATTATGATCAATATGATATATCATTTTTTATTGAACAATAAATGGTTCAATAGCAAATACAAGAGCGATGGACCTTTTAAACCAATGCATCTATTTGTTTCTACAATTCAAAATATATAGATTCTGATATGAAACAGCTAATGTCTAACCTATTACAAGCATCCAGCATCACTCATTTATATGTAAGAAAATGCTGTTCTGCTTATGTATAAAGCAAAAGGCATGTCATCTCTGTAAAAGCAAAAGTGATAGGGATCAAAAAACTTAACGGGAACTTGGAAATGATTCCATGCTCTATAACTCCATCAATGTTATCAAGGCTCATTGATACTTCGGCTACAATTGAATTCAGAAAGAAGCATCAAAACTTGTCATCAACTGCAACAACAAAATACCATGACTGAAAGACCTACCAAGGCTTAGAATTGGAGATGTAAATATGACATCAATAACGTTATGACCTTCTCTGGTGACTAGAGGGGACTGACCACCATGAGGCCCTGCCAGCCCAACTGAGGGTCTCCTCCAGAGCTTCAGAAGGATTAAAAGGAAACTACCATTAGAAAAGACGAGTGATTGTACAACATCAATTTATATTCCATCTCCTTTGTCTCATGAATAATTTCTAATTGTGAAATTGTATTTGCTTCTTAAATGAAAAATTGAAGACTAGCAATACTAACAATTTGATAGTAACTATTCTATTAGTGACCAAGACTTATACTTCAAAAGTATCTCAACAACTACTTGAACAAAATCACAGAACTGTAAATCCACATGATGTTGCAACTTGCAAGTAGCTTCATCATTTATGATGCTTCAAAGGTTCATAATAGTAGATTTGGTGAATGAGAGCTGAGTAAAAGAGAAAGCTCTCGGTTATGAAGGGTGGATCACTCTATTTAGGAATTAGGAGATTAGAGCTACATCTTGTTAGTCATAATTAGATTCATCCTTAAAAAAGAATTATTTTCTTTCAGTTTGTAAGTATTGCACACTGCATATTCACCATTTGTACCTCCTAAGAGACCCTACAAAATTCTTATTTGAGATATAATCACCTGTTCTGAGAGAAACAAGTGGCAAGTGCTTAGTTTCTTATGCTAACATGTAAAGGAAATTGATTACTGATTAAGGTAGTCTAAACAAAATACTGAAATAGTATAGGAGCAGACCTCTGCATCACCTAAAAACAGGTCATCAATCTCTTCAGCAGCTTCCATCCAGTTGACCTGAAAAATACTTCGACTGTTCAGAAAGTCATTCTATTATTCTGGTACTAGAAATTTCAAGTAAAACAGATGGTGGGAATAGCCGCTTACAGGATTCACCAAAACTGGTATAGAACCATCCATACCAGATTTATACTGGTTTTCTCTGACAATGAAGACAAGTTTATTTGCTGCATTTAGTATAGTCTGCAAGTAAAAGAAATAAAAATTGCAGGCTTCATCTTAACAGACATAACTCTGATATATCAATTCATGCAAGATGAATAACTGGGAACATATCATAACTTTAGACAAAAATTTACATGGCTAGAGAAATTTTCCGTGCTATGACTTGAATTTAGAAATCTGAAATCCCATTAAATAGGCACAGACAAGATTATCTCAAATCACCTTCTCTTGGATTATGGACTCCTCACCCTGCGATCTTGTTCTCCCAATGACAGCAATAAGTGTCCTTTCTTCTATAATATCAGCATCATCAAATGCAAAATCAATCTACAAAGGAGTAAGTGAAAAATGATATTCTACTGAGGTGGGGTTCTGGGGGCAATCTTATATCAAACACACTGAGAGTGGTGCACGGCACAGTGATCAAGAGATGTCTAATAATCTGTACTACCTAGTAAGCTAGCATATCTCTTACCATTTTCAGTTCTCATGTCGTGATCAATTCCTAGTTGTTCATAACAGGTTTACCTTTTTCTTTTGTGGAATCAAAAAGGGAAATGCATAGACAATGCAGTTGCTGGTCCGTTTTCTAGACTAACAGAAACAAAAAGTAAATGAAAAAGCAAACTTTCATATGTTTAGAAATATGTACACACTTGAGAACTATCCTCATGGTGCCCCAACGGAATTCCTGCCTTCGCTGCCTCACTTGCAGATGCTACTGACCTGCATAAGAAAATACTCCTTTATGATAAGATGGAGGGGGTAGGAAAGAAATGGAAAAGAAAAGAAAGCACACAACCCTCTGTAGGATTAGTTTAGTTCCACTTGTCTCAGTTCCATCCGCTACGAAATACCATGTGCAATGTATATTATGAATCATGTACATCAGTCCACATAGCCACTTGAAAAGTTTTTATAAACTTTGGAAGGAACCCAAGAATTTCAGGCAGAGCAAAAAAGAGAAAAAAGATGACTGTAAATCCTAACAGAGATGAAAGGATGCATACTCACGTCGGAATCCCCACTATATCCTTTAAAGCACCAGCTCCAAGTTGCATTCCTATATACTGCATGGCCATACCGGAAGCTATACCAGATCCCAGCCCAATCACCATACCACTCTTAATATAGGTATTCACCTAGAAATTCAAATATCAATCTTCCTTCGATTAGTTCCTACATTGATAAAGCATTGATATCACTAAAGCAAGACCATAACCATTGTCCGCCTTCCATAATTCCAATTTTCACGTTTCTTCCTTGCTAAACTAGTCAGTTCAACTATTCTAGCCCAAATTACAAGACATACCTCCAAATTTGACTAGGAAGCCATAAACACTGTGATCCCATAAAGAGAAATGTCCTAATTCTGTCATATTTGGTGTTCTATGCCACAACCAAATAGCTAAAACCTTCACAATTTCAGCATAACAAGCAGAAAGGTTCCTGCTTTCTCTTAGCCCATATACTAATTGCTCGCAAATTCCTAAACTTTACTCATATTCACAATAAAGATCATTCCTTTAACTCTTCAAAAGTGCCATACAGCCCTAAAATCATTAGTAATAACAGTTAAGATCCCATTGACTCAAAATTTTATTGAAACCAAGAATCAAAACAAAGCAGAAGTAAAGAAACTCATACAGTGTAATGGGCTGCTTGGAAAAGAGCAGAGCCATCAGACAGACTGGACCCACTAATCTTCAGAGGGTGGGTTCTTCTTGTGCAGAAAGCTCTTCTTCCTTTGGCATTTGATAAAGCTAGAGATGAATGCATGGGATTCGGTGAAGCTATTGCTATGGCTGCCATTGCCAGTGACATGATGAAATATTGGATAACTGATGAAATGAACTCCCAATTGGCGCCCTAAAACTTTGATCAGTTCAGATATACCTCACCTTCAGTGGAAATGTGGGCTTGGGTCAGTGTAGCATTGTGGGTCGCTGATGAACCCAAATGTGAGCTGAAACCCTCCTGCTCCACTATCTATTTTGGGCTCATAACAAGTCTTTTTGTTTGTATCCACATCAATCTTTGAACAGGTTTCCGCCGATGAGTATTCGCCGGTAAAAGCCTTTGATAAAGGAGACAACAAAACACACTTTTTACACATTTGACGAGAATTTAGTTTTACAAAAAATAATAAGAAAGAAAACGTGCATCACGGTAAATGTTCATCGATTAAAGCTTTAAGAAAGCAAATTTCAAGTGTTTCTGTCACACTTTTCAGCCGAATGTGATTGTGCATACATGAAATGAAAGACGATTGCAAAAGCTATATATATAGCATCAGTCTTTCTCTCGTAGTACTCTCTGAAGCCTGACCAAAATCATTTCTATCCTCCGTATAGATGGTTTCAATGAGCAACGGTAGAATGGTAGACAGCTTTCTTTTTCCTTTTGATTTTGTCACATGGAGAATGTCATGATTTCGGCTAAATCCTAATGATTGTAGGAATCAGGTCTTTTAGCACAGGGGAGGGCACCAAGAACTCCTAACGACTATTATATTAGCACCATCATGGTTTCTAAAAGAAGAAGAAAGATGCATCTAAACATGGTATCCTACCTCATGGGACGATACAGAAATGTATGGGACACATAAGTCTGTTAAATGTATAGTCTCAGTTTGATCGAATGTTGATGGTACCGTAGCTCAGATTGGACTCATTGGAGGGCCATCAGTGTTACGAATGCATATAACTTGAGGAAAAAACGTTCATATAAAAGGCGCTGGAGATATTATGAGTTCAACTGTCTGAGTTTCTTGTAGTCCTATTATAGAGTTAAACTTTGATCATGAAGACAATGCATTCGATCATTGTTTTACTAAAGTTACTAGAAAAGTATTAATTTCAACAAGCATCCGTGACTATTTTAACATCTTATCTTAAAATTTAACATATTTAACTTCATTAAAAAAAATTAGTAAGACGGATGTGTGATGTGATACGTATAATTCATATTAATATTAAAACTCAATGTATTTTATTTCTCTGTTTTGTTTTGAATCCATATATTTGAGACTTGCCTCTCTCCTGAAAAAAACCCTTTCAAACCTACGAAGTCCAACTCATCTGGTAGCAGCCTCACCCAGGATGGCATTAAGGCTTAGCCGACATTGAGTCTCGCTGTCGGACGAGAATTCTTTATGTCCTTTTAGTCTCTTATTGTGGTGGCTCGAGTTAGACGGAGAGATTCGAGACATGTTGGTTTGTGTAGATTTGGGATGCTCGAGAGTACGGTGGCGGGTCGTCATAGGCTTTCCTCCCCTTGTCGGCGGCATGGTGTGGCTGGGAAGATCAAAACCGCTTCGTGGAGACTTAGCGTGACCGTGTTCCTTGCTGGCAACATGGCGGCGATGAAGGCAAGTGGTGGTGGATGGGAGAGCAGATCACGAATCATCTTTTGTCAGATTTGGGCTAGGCCCACTCTTTGAGGCTATATGGGTTTCAATATGGGTAGACCGTGATACTTGGGTCTTAATCCTTTTTAACCCTTATAGGGATCTAGGGGTTTATTCCACCCAATGTAAAGAAGCTTAATCTCTCTTGGCTTCACCTAGACATATGATGAATAATTGTTCTTGTTTAGCTCGTGGATCAAATTTAGCTATACACCAATTAAGGTCTCTAGACAACTAATATTTTTTTTACGAGGTTAGATGAGAATAGTTTGATGTTATATGTGGTAGGTTTTATTTGTGCTTAGTTGCAGCAATGAATGCTACCTGTTATATATTAGGGCTTGTGCAGGAGTAGGTTTCAAGACAACATTTAATGTAAGAGCTTTATGACTAAAGATTTTATTAATGAAATTCTAATAATTTCTTTCTTAAATAATGTATTTTACATCTCACTGCATTTAGCATCAATAGAAGCATAACTTGACGTCACTTATTGCTGATCAGATTTTCGATCCCTAACGGCCTGACTGAAGAAGAACCTCGTCGGTGAGACAGAGAAATCATGGGGAGGAACACAATTGTAAACAAGGCAAGAGAATCGAAGAGAAGTCGCACTCAGCTTCACATGGTGCTCATTCACCCTACTGCACTCAATAAACCACCGTCTCACAACAACCCCACCGACCAAACACAACCAAAGGAAGGACCGAAGGAGTCTCTCTCCCATTTGTGCACTGTCACGGGTGACTTTATAAAATTAGAACGTTGGAACAAGTCGACAACCCAAGGCAAAGTTCCAAAGTAAAGAAGGTTGACCATCAAGCCCACCATCATTCCAGGTTATATAAATCAGAAAGTATACACTCAACACTGAAGTTTGAAGATCCTTTTTTAGCAACCAGAAAACTCAGAATCTGTTATTTGCAGTTTTCCACATATCCACCGATATTATATCCTAATCAATAAAAACAGTAATTAGTAATTATCAAAATGCTAGTAATATATATTAGAGATAAGAGATCTCACATCAGAAAAGTGACAAATAAAATATAACATATATATAGGTGAATCATTTTTAATTGTACCAATATTTTTATAGATAAAACTCAATAATTTAAATGTGGTTAAGTTAGGACAATATCGATACAAGTTTGATCTATGGACCACGCTTTTTGCTCGTGCTTTTACAATATAAAACAAAGATACACACCTAGACAATCGTAATACATCACATTCATTCGTTTAGTGATGCATTGAGTTAGCTTGGCTTTGAGGTAATCTCCATAACCAAACCATCTACTGTAAAATGCTGAGTTACTAGTGACACATAAAGCGATTTTCGTCATAGAAAAGGTTAAACAGATGAGTTTGCCGACGAAATTTTAGATGTCACTGGTCACTATGTCCAAGAATGGTGTTATGTGCTACGTGCTATGCCTAAGACCATATGGTAATGGTAGTTGAGAGAATGAGAACAAAACAAAAGAAAAACGTTCATATTTTCTCAAAGCTGAAGCCTTTGTTTTTTCCAACTTTTGCTTAATAAAATGCAAAGCACCCGATAAAGTGTGTTGCAGATTCTCAGTGCTCCATCTATTAATACTTCCTGTGCCTGCCTCACCAACTCTCTCTCTCTGTACCCAAAAACAAAACAAAAAAAGAAAGAAAGAGGGGTTTCTTTACTTCTTTTTGCACCCAAAAGAAGGCTGCTTCTCACTCAGCTCACTCATTATCTGTGACCCTTCACACCATTTCTCACACTGAAGTAAAGGGTCTCTCTGGTTTTGTGGTTCTTCTTCTTCACAATCTGCAAATGTTGCAGTAAAGAAGCTTCCTTTTTGCAAATGGAGGACTTGGGTTGTTGAAAGACTTGAGCTTTGAGGCGGTTTTGCTCATCTTGGGAGGTTTTGTTTTCTGTGGATTTGAGGGTCTTGAGATTTGGGGGTCTGAAAATGGGGAGAATTCATGGGGTGCATTTGGTGGTGTTACTTATTTTGGGGATGGTTTTGAGCTCTTGGTGTCAGGATGATGAGGATTCTGATAACAGCTCTGCTGTGTATATTGTCACTCTTAAACAGCCTCCTGTTGCTCATTACTTGGCTGAAGCTAGAAAGAACAGTCAAGGTTTGAATGGGGATACTGAGAGGTTGAACATTCACAAACCAAGGTATTCTTCTGCTGTTCAATTTCCAAGCTTTACTTGGAGTTTGAATTACTTTGATTTCATTTTAGTATACACCTGGTACTGGTTTTTCAATTGTGATCCAAGTAGAAATAGTACTAATTAAAGTTGTTGGATTTTGTTTTCAATGTGTGCCAATTGGAAAGAAAATGATTTGGGTATTTGTACAGGGTTGTGTGATGGGTAGGGTTTAACATTGTTTTCAGCTTTGTAATATAAGACTTGAATTCTAGAGGAATAGAACATTTTTTCACCTGCTTTAGTGTCTCAATCATGGGGTCCTTTGTTGTGTGTTTTTTGATATGCGGTCTGCACAAGTTGTTTGTTATGAACGTGGGGAAAATTGTACTGATCATATTGTCCTTTACCCGGTATTGGGTAGTGGCCATAATCATGTTCAAAGTTCAATTCTTTGTCTTAATTATTGTGCAAATTTCATATGATCAATTTTGTTTAACTTCTCCACCCTTAAAGTTCCTCATTGCTTTCTTTTGTGTCTAATTATTTGATGTTTTCAGGTTGCTTGTATTATTAGGACTTTTAATTTGATTGATGATGCTTTTACATGACTTTGTTTTAGGTCTGTAAATATCTCAAGAACGGATCCTAAGTATGGATCATACATTGCTCGAGTTCATGATTCATTATTGAGGAGGGCATTGAAGGGGGAGAAATATCTGAAGCTGTACAGCTACCACTACTTGATTAATGGATTTGCCGTGCTTGTTACCCCGGATCAGGTATATCACCAGTAATGTTTTGCTAAAATTAAAACTGTGATCATGTTTTTTATTTTCATAATCATTGTATAATGTGCTGCTCTGATTATGAGTTATGAATGTTTACTTTTCTGTCAATAAATGTCTAATTTTGAATTCATGTCTTCTTGTAAAAGGGAACATTGTTTGGCTTGCATGTGAAAAAAAGATGTACTTCAACATAAGTTCCTAAGCAGGTGGCATTTGTGAATTTTGTAGGTTAATAAGCTTTCCAGGAGGAGAGAAGTAGCAAATGTGGTCCTTGATTTCTCTGTTAGAACTGCAACAACCCATACTCCTCAGTTCTTGGGATTACCACAAGGAGCATGGGTCCAAGGAGGTGGATTTAAATCAGCCGGAGAAGGGGTTGTGATTGGGTTTATTGATACTGGCATTGATCCGACACACATTAGTTTTGCTGATAATTCTAAACATCCATATCCAGTTCCGGCACATTTCTCGGGCGTCTGTGAGGTTACTCGAGATTTTCCATCTGGTTCATGCAATAGGAAGCTAATAGCGGCCCGCCATTTTGCAGCATCTGCTATAACCAGGGGTGTTTTCAATATATCCCAGGACTATGCTTCTCCTTTTGATGGTGATGGCCACGGCACGTGAGTTTTCTTGTAATAATTGCTATACAAGATGATATGTAAAAGTGTCTGCTTTCATGTGGTTAGCTTCCATTTCAAAAGGTAGTTAATAGATCTAATTTTGAATTTACAGGCACACTGCTTCCGTTGCTGCAGGGAACCATGGAATTCCAGTTGTTGTTGCTGGGCATCAATTTGGACATGCAAGTGGGATGGCTCCTCGATCACAGTAATTAATCTAGAACTGAGTCTCTTTGTATATTCCTGTTCTGTTTGATGCTGCTGGTACAATTAGATACATACAGTCAATTTTTTTTCCTTTCCTCTGGCCCTTTTTGGATTGGTTGAATTGTGAGTATATTCGGCTATAGTCTTAATCACATGCCTATTTATTCCAGCATTGCTGTGTACAAGGCATTGTACAAAAGCTTTGGAGGCTTTGCTGCTGATGTTGTTGCTGCAATAGACCAGGTACCCTTGCAATATGCTTGGCATTTCTGAAAACTATAACCCATCAAACAGCTGATGAATCTTCAGTGGGGTTTCTTAACCAAAACGAAAAACAATCTTTTTTATATGTATAATTTGCTGGTTTCTTGAATATTTGATCTTGATTTGCATCCCAGGCTGCTCAGGATGGGGTTGACATAATAAGCTTATCAATCACTCCTAATAGACGCCCTCCCGGAGTTGCAACATTTTTCAACCCCATAGATATGGCATCACTATCAGCTGTAAAGGTTGGTATATTTGTTGTCCAAGCAGCAGGGAATACTGGACCATCACCAAAAAGCATGTCTTCCTTCAGTCCATGGATCTTCACTGTTGGTTCTGCTTCTCATGACAGAACCTACAGCAACTCTATAACACTTGGCAACAACGTCACCATTCCTGGAGTTGGACTTGCACGTAAGTTTATCCCTGCGGCTTATTGCTCAATTTCTGTTTTTTATTTATTTTGCCTACAGGATTAGTTAACAACACTACTCATTACATTAAATCTTTCATTCTTGTGAACAAATAGACTGGGTTACTATTCTTAATGAAACTAGGTCCACTATATATTTATGAGAATCAAGTTCTATCAAATTTTGTGAGCACTATATTTGGATCTTCTGTGGTATGCAATGAGCCATAGATCACTAGTATGTAAAGGTATTTAGATTTCGAAATGATTTATTTTCTTTTTCCAAAGCTCTTTTTTTTAATTTTATTTTATTAAGGATGTCTAAAATAATGAATGTGATATAATGAGATAGCGCATAAGTTGGCCAGAAATGCACTATCAAGAGTTCAAGCTATGTTTTGCAAGAGATTGGGCTGCCTAGGCTTCATGAGTTGATGCACTTAGCTGAGTTTATTTGGGGTTCCTCTATTGAGATAGATTAACCTCATGTTGATGTATTGTTTTGTGTTTTCAATAAAGATCTTCAGTTAATCAAAAAAATAATGAATGTGATAGCTTATATTGTATTCTAGTGATTGGTGAAAGCTAGGTTCATCATAGAGCAGAACTGGCTATTCATGTGGCTGTATCAATTGTGTTTTTAGAATAAAATTATTAAAATAGAAGACACAGTCAAATAAGAGGCAGAATCAGTGTTAAGACTTGAGATAAAAAATTACTGATAATAGTGTATATATACAATTGAAAATAGAGTTTGTATATGTGTGTGTGTCTAACTATCTCTACTATATATAAAGCGAGCAGTCTCTAAATTACCAAATTGTGTTTTACCAAAATTACCCCTATTAAGTTGATTTAGATTAATAAAAAAGGCTATCATGGTAAACAACAAAATAAAAAAACAAAATAAATAAATTGAAAAGATAATTTAGGAGAGAAAAACATGGGTAGTGGATAAAAAGTGGATTTGTGACACACGTGCAAAATAGCACAGGTAAAAGGCTAGTATATATAAAATAAGAAGCAGAATCGGCAATATATGGGTATGTATATATTTATAAATGTGTATAGTGAAGATTTATATGTTTGATACCTGATGCTGCATGATATATCTGTATGCCTACTTGAACTTGGAGATAACCTTGATTTCTAAGGAATAAACTCGGTTCCTTTCTCCAAATATATATCATTAGCAGCTTGATCCTTCAACTAACATTTTTACGTTACTTAAATAATTGAGCTGTCCAGTGTACCCATTTCTTACATAGAGTTGGGCAAAGTTAGTTCATCATTAAATAGCCATTTTTATGCATGGGAGCTGACGAGCTGTAATTGTACCCATAATCTCCGGCAGAGTTTAATGTTCTAGACAGATTGATTGTCTTCTAAAGTATTACATTACTTTTCTGTTCCTTTTGAATTACCTTCATCATTAACATCTTCATGCATGGCATGGCATTGCAACTTGCATGTGAGGTTGTGAACCATGACTGGAACCAGTTAAAATGAAAGGTGGACCTAATAAGTTTCTGTTTCTGTTTCTGTTTTCAGCTGCTACACAGAATGATACAATGTACACACTGATTTCTGCAATACATGCTTTGAATAATGACACAACAGTTACAGATGATATGTATGTAAGTGAATGCCAAGACTCAAGCAACTTCAATCAGGATCTGATCCAGGGAAACCTCTTGATTTGCAGCTACTCAATTCGATTCGTGCTTGGAATATCCACAATTCAGCAAGCCTTACAAACATCGCAAAATCTAAGTGCAGCTGGTGTTGTTTTTTATATGGATTCTTTTATGATTGGTTTTCAGCTCAACCCAACTCCAATGAAAATACCTGGCATCATAATTTCTTCCCCGGAGGATTCCAAGGTTGGGTTTTCCGTTTATTTATTTATTTTTCTATTAAAAAGTTCAACCGGCAAAATGGATGTTACCACATGGACATACATTTAGAGGGGTTGACTTTTCCTCTCTTGGCATTTTTAAAAGTCTTTCTGATATATGGGGCAGGGCTTTATCCAATACTACAATGGTTCCTTGGAGAGAGATATCACGACGGGGAAAATTATCAAATTTGGAGCAGTTGCAGCCGTTTGTGGTGGTACAAAAGCAAACTACAGTAATATTTCTCCAAAGGTCATGTATTACTCTGCTAGAGGGCCGGATCCAGAAGACAATTCTTTTGATATTGCAGACATAATGAAACCCAATGTGGTAGCTCCTGGAAACTCTATATGGGCTGCTTGGAGTTCTGCAGGCGCAGACTCAGTTGAATTTCAAGGTATATTTTTGAAGTCCAGATAGTTGGTAACATTAATAGTGATTTGAATTCATCTGTAACTTTGTTTGGTTCATAAGTGACAAAATTCTCCCATGTCCTATAAAACAATAGTATATAACTTTTACTTTTTTATTGACTACCTTTCAGGTGAGAGCTTTGCAATGTTGTCTGGGACGAGCATGGCTGCTCCTCATGTTGCCGGTCTTGCTGCACTGGTTAAGCAAAAGTTTCCTAATTTCAGTCCTTCAGCCATTGCATCTGCCCTTTCAACATCGGCTTCTCTATATGACAAGACTGGTGGGCCAATAATGGCTCAGCGTGCTTATGCCTTTCCAGATCAAAACCAGTCTCCAGCAACGCCATTTGACATGGGCAGTGGTTTTGTAAATGCGACAGGAGCACTAAATCCAGGATTGATTTTTTATTCCAGTAAGTTTCCCAATCTCTTCTCATATGTTATAATATCATCTCAGAAAGAATCTTATTTTAATTTATTTGTTTAACTTTATCATGTCTGAATGCATTTTCTGGTGTTGTAGGTTATGACAATTATATGTCATTTCTTTGTGGCATCAATGGAGCAGCGCGTGTGGTTTTGAATTACACTGGTCAGAGCTGTTCAGTTTATAACTCTACCATCGCTGCCGGAGACCTGAATTTACCGTCTATAACAATAGCAACCCTTAACCAATCTAGTACTGTTCTTAGAACTGTGATCAATGTTGCTGGAAATGAGAGTTACAGTGTCGGCTGGAGTGCTCCTTTTGGAGTTTCGCTAAAAGTGTCTCCGTCGCATTTTTACATTGTTAGTGGGGAAACACAGGTATTGACTGTATTCTTCAATGCGACAAGCAACAACACTGCTGCTAGCTATGGAAGGATAGGACTGTTTGGAAATCAAGGTCATGTTGTGAACATTCCTTTGTCTGTCATTGTCAAAATTACAAATATTACTACCATTAACAGCTAAAGCTCGAGGATGAAGTGCTTTGTTTATTTCTTTTTGGTTGGCTTTTGTTTTTGCTTGCAATATGTGATTAACCAATTTTTTCATTAATTTTGTGTAAATGTAATGAACTAATGATCATGTAAGATCTTGAAGTATCTATAGACTGTATATATAGATACAGTGGTAAATTTTAGTAAACAACGTTTACTTTCTCCCGCCTACTCTCATGCTCATTTACTCATAAACCTGCCATTAATTTCTTCATGCTACAACTTTCTTCATATTTTCTTGCAAAGCGTGCTCATTTACCGTCTTCCTCAGATTTTGAAGACTTCAGCAGATCAGATGAAGTAGGATGCGGTTCAACTTTAAAACTAATTGACAATGCAAAGAGTAACCAAAACCTTTATAAATCACAGGTAAGGTCTCATTTTTCTGATGTGTGATTTATATCTCAACATGTCTCCTCAAGTGTGACGGATTTTCAAGTCTAACACGTGGACAACATTTTGGGTTGACGTAGAGTTCATGTGGCCTTTGGGCTTCACACGTAGATGTGGGTAACCCGTTCTGATACCATGCTAAAGTAGTTTGAGGTTCAACTCCAAAACCAATTCGCAATGAAGAGAGTAGTCCAAACTCTTATAAGCCCACATGTAAGGCTCCATTTCCCGATGTGAGATAAATATCTCAACATACCCTCATACGTGTGGCGACTCCTCAAGTCTAACACATGGACAACATTAGGGATGACGTGGAATATGTGTGACCGGTAACGCTAACACACATGAACATGGGTAACCCGCTCTGATACCATTATAAAGTAGTATGAGGTTCAACTCTAAAACCAATTAGGAATAGAGAAAGTAGCTCAAACCCTTATAAATCACAAGTAATATCCTATTTTTTTAGATGTGAGATTTATATCTCAATAAGACATGCTCTCATCCTATAAAGATTTGAGTAGTAAATAAAAAATGGTAACATTAATGATTTGCTCGTATACCATGTCTGATTGGGAATATATGTTAAGCCACTTGCAAACGCGCATGCATGAAAACATGCATTTTCTTAGTGTTGAAGAGATATAGACAGAAGAAAAGGTTATACGTCATCACATTTAAATAACCCCCAACTTATGCACGGAGATAGAGATGGCACTCGTTTCAAGCTTTCTCCTACGGCATATGCCACGCACATTCACTCTCATTTCTAATAGCTTCCGAGTTCCAATACCTATCCAAGTCTTCTTCATGAGTATCTTTCTCTATATAACTACTCAATCTCAAAGCCTGAGCTCTCCATCACATTGTCTACTTGCAAAATGGGGTACTTGCATCTCATCTTCATGTTGAGTTTGATTTTCGCCTCTGTTATTCTTCATGTTCAAGCACGTCGGCTACAGTCCGAGACACCAAAACCAACCCAAGAGGAGAATGGGGGAGCTGCTGACAATGAAAAGGTGATGATGGAGGAGCAGTCAACAAAGGCTAAAAAGATGGAATTGGGTGAGATGAAGAATCTACCACCTATCCCTGAAATATTAACACCACAAACTCCTGGAAACCTTCCATTTACACCCCCATTACCAATTCCAGGAAACATTCCATTTCTTCCTCCCCCATTTCCAATTCCACAAATCCCATTCACACCTCCACTTGAGATCCCTAATTTCCCACCACTACCTCCATTTCCATTCCCAAGAATCTCCAACTTTCCACCATTTCCGCCTTTCAACATTCCTAACAATCCCTTCTTTTCTCCTCCTCCTGCATAAGTTTCCAAGATAAAATGAACCTGGTTTTACCACTTTTGTGTACTGTCAGTTTCATTGTGCATGTTGTTCTAGTTTAATATGCATGTAGTTTTTCTGATTGTAACTTTAAGTAGTTGAATGGAGCAGTTTGCTACTACTATCTGTTGTCCATCTGTCCCTACGTATGAAAATTAACATTGCACTAGTTGTGTCGTTACATTCTTGAATCTTTCAGCACTGTTTCTCTACTAGCTTGAGTAGTTTGCAATGGCTATTATAGCAAAATTAACTTGTTACAATCTTGATGAATGTTTGCAATGGCTATTATAGCAAAATTAACTTGTTACAATCTTGATGAATATAATTTTTTTTTCGCAAGTTAGGCATCCTTTGAATCGGAAGTTATGTAAGAATAATGAGCGACCAAAAAGCTGAAAAGATGACTAGCCTTTATTGTTAAAACTTTATAGCGCTACAAGCAACTCACCAGATCAATGTAATAAGGTTACATCTACATCAATAAAACTGTAAACCATACTGCTTGTAACAAAACAAAGGCTATTTCATGGGGTGGTGTTGGTTGGCTCATTGGTTGAAACCGCCAAGTCTGCAGATTGCTTTGCCCAGCCTGAGCCTGGTATCGGTGGTATAGGATGAAAATAAGGATTATAGGGAGGAACAGTTTTAATGGAAGGGAATGTGGGAATTGGAGGTAATGGAGGAAGTTTAGGAAGTGGTGGCAGCAGACTTTGGAATGCGAATGCAGGGTTTGGATTTGGCACTGGAATTTTATGTATGAATGTGGGTGGCAATGCTGGGTTTGGAATTGGAAATGGCACTTGGATTGTTGGCAATGCTGGGTTTGGATTTGGAATCATCATGTGGTTTTGGACTGTTGGCAATGCTTGGTGACTTGGCTGGAGAAGTGAGGAAGAGTCGAGTCCTAATTCTGTTGCTGGTGACTCTTTTGGCTCTGGAATGAGGCGAGACGCCAAGCATGAGTGAAAGCTGCAAAGCAATGGAGCAAGGAAGAGCAAGCAGATGAGAGTACTCCCGAGCCTGAAAGCCATTGCCATCTAGGAGATGAGGGCAAGTGATGTTGATGGTGATCACAGGATTAGAATTTGAGTGGTTTTTAAAGATGTTGAAAAGGGAGAGTGAAGTATAGTTTGGGTTCGTGGTTGTTGATGTTCATTGGTTTCATGTTTACTCCTACTATGAACCTAATACATGGTTATGCACTGATGCACATTCCTAATTCCAGACTGCAGAGGCAAATGTGTGACAGAACCAGTCATGATCGTATGCATCATAGGCATTTTGACAGAATTTAAATTTGAAGTCCTTTTTCTTGTCGCATACTATTTATCTATTTGATTTACTGACATTAATTAATGTTATACAAGAAATAAAATCTATTGTTTTTTCATGGTTATGAACTTCTTCAAATGATCGCAATGAAACTAAACACAAAATTCTCAGTCCTTATTCTAAGCCCTTCTTAGCTAACCGAAGGGTTTCCTCATCTCTTCGCATGTTAGCCTCCATAAGTGATTTTTGATTACATTGTATATTATTAAAAATAGCTAAAGGCGTCTCTTCTTTCTCCGTCATACCTTTTTTCCCTTCTTCTTTGCTTCCTTGGCCGCATTTATTCTCATAGGTCTAACGGGGTTTGAGGGACGAAATCTCTCTTGGTTTGACGGCGGAGTTGTGAATCCGTACTCACCATCCAAGTAAATATGCTCATCCATGTCAATATGCTCATCTGTATCATGTTGCTCGGGAGAACATGAAAAATTTCGATCAAACGGAGAAGAAGTACTACTTGAAACCGTCACAAAATAAGAATGACTCAACATTGGTTTATAACAATCTTTCTTGTTAAATTCTTTTTTCATCTCTTTGAAATATAATGATTGAGCTTGAGTTTTCTAAAAAAATAAACGAATATTAGATTTATAGGAAAATTTAATGTAAACAAAAAATTTATATGAAGAAAAAAATAACAAAACAATAAAAAACAATTTATTAATAGGAAAATTTAATCTATGTTAAAAAAAATATACTTGGAAAATTGATTAGGCATACCTCATCTACCAAATTCGTCCCGCTAGCCGCACAGCTTCTTACTTTGCTTAATGTTGTATGCCACTTCTTGAGTATTTTCTTCAATCGCGGAAAATGTGATTCAAGCGCACATTTAGAGCGAAGACTTTGATGAGGATCTTCAGGGTTGCCACACCAATTTTTGGCGTAATCTTCGTAAATTTTCTACCACAAATTGTCCTTGCATTGATATCGACCGGTGATGATACAAGTGGATTGTCGTACCCAAAAAACACATAATTGCAACTCTTCGTATGGAAGCCAATTACTTCCCCTTTGATGAAAGGAAGATGGAAGAGAGGAAAGAAGATGAGAAGAGAAGTGATGTAAAATCTAGAGGAAAAATTTAGGTATTTATAGAGAAAAAATTGTTAGAGGTGGAAAATGGCCGTTGGTTAAAAAAACGGAACCCACGGTGCTTTTTTTCTTACTCCTCCTACGGCTGCATACTACTTCTGTAGCAAATGTCAATTTGCTTGACCAATTGCCATGCTCTTATAAGTCTCGGGGCTCTATCACTGTTTTAGTTTAGTAAAGCGACTCAAAATCTGAGTCCAAATGTAATTCATGAATCAAAAAGCAAAAGCTTCATTCTACATACTAACAGACATTCATAATTCGAAGAACATTTCAAGGCAAGCAGAAGCAGAGCATGCTTTCATATCACAACAAAGCATCGGCACAAAAATCCAACTCAATTTTCCAAAATCCACCAAAAATTGCATAAATTCAACTTAAAATCCAATCATCTTATAAATTATAAACCACATAAATCTAAAGCAAGCAATAAAAAAAACCTAGGCGGTGAGAACCACAGCGCCGCCGGCCTCCTTGATCTTCTTCTCCGCGACCTTCGAGATAAGCTTGGCCTTCACCACCACCGGGCGGTCCGCCGGCAGCTTCCCCTTGCCCAAAATCTTGAAATACCCATACTGCGTCACATCAATCAACGGCACGTCGTTTTTGGTGGCCTTGTCCTTCACCACCTGGGGCAACAAGGACCAGAGCTTGTCGACATTGACGATGGGGCAGTAGAACTTGTTGCGGAGCTTGTGGAAGTACCTCATACCGACTTTACCAAAATACCCCGGGTGGTACTTGTCGAACAGGATCCGGTGGTGGTGCATCCCTCCGGAGTTTCCGCGACCTCCGGGGTGCTTCCCGATACGGCCGTGGCCGGCGCTGACGTGGCCTCTCTTCTTTCGGTTCTTCTTTTGGACTTCAGCCTTAATTGGGCTTTAGGGATTTTTGGGGTTTGGCCCGGTTAACTAAACCCCGACCTAACACGTGACAATTGACTTCGTTTAGAACGACTCCAGCGCAAGGATTGCGAGTTTGCGACTCATACTCGTTAAATTGATGTGTTCACGTCTCAAATCTTAATATTAATGTCACTGTTGTGATTATGGAATCATCAACATTTTTTTGGTAATCCCAGTATGGAATCATCAAATGAAAAACTGGATAAGAAAAACCTTCATACTTTACACCTATTCTCTCGCTCTCCCCTCTCTCAAGCCTTAAACCTAGAACACGTCTCCTCTTGGGTTTTTTCTTCCGTCCGGCGACGGTTTTTCCTTCCGTCTGGCGACACGTCTTAGTGATGTCTTCGTCGGACATGACGTGGTTGCCAAGCCTCTTATGTTGGAGTTTTGCTTGGCTAATCTGCCAGGACGGTGGGATGATCTTTGATGCCAAGATCGGGTCTCATAGATTGATCTAGTCGGAGTTAAAGCAGGGATGGTCTGTCTCCATATCACCAACACGAACTACCTTTGATGGAATGGTTTTGTGCAGGCATATCCAGTGATCGTCATGCCCAGATCTCAAGCGATCTCCAAGCAAGGTGGGTTTGACGACGGTTCCTGAACGGTATGGATGGCTCGATGGCGGCGATGGTCTGGCGTTGGTGGTGGTGCGGCTGAAGGATTGCTACAGGAAAGATCTTGGGTCTTGTGTAGGCTTATCTCTTTTTTGGACACATGTTGGGCCTTGATTCAGGTTTTGGGTCCAATTTGGGCTGTTATGTTTTCGCCTAAAATGGTTTTCTATTTATAGTTGTTGAAATAAGTCATCATTCTCTTATGGCTGACAAAGGGCCTCGCCCAAGTAGGTCTTACTTTTGGTTTTTGTTTTATTGTCTTTCAGTAATTTTGAATATTGGTGGGCTTTGTCCCGGTACGTGCACGTAACGTGCCATGTTTGCCTTAATGAGGCGGCGAGTTCCTTGTTTTGGCAAATGGTAGCAGTCTCCTAGTGGCAAGGTGAAACTTCAGGTCACGGGTTATTCCCAGTGACATCATAGCCGGAAAGCTGATGGAAATTGTAATTTATGGCTCTGTTTGAGCGGTATTTTTTCGCTATGTCACCAAAATTGTAAAGTAAATGGAGTTTTCTAAAGTTGCACTTTTTACTAAATGGTGCTTGTTAGAATACATCAATTATGTAGACATGTAATATCTAATATTATTTTAGAGTGTTTCTATAGTATGGGGTTTAGCCATTATGTCACCCTCTTGTATTCTGAGATTTTATCATTAGTTATGACGTGAGAGCTGCCGGTTTAGCTCTTGTTTTCAAAAAAAACTAAAGAAAAATCTAATAAACTTACACACATCTTCACAATTTAAAGTATCCAAAACATTCGATTTTTTTGTCAATTAAAAAAACAAAACATTACAACAAGAAACCTCACAAAACAACAAAACCTAACACTGTATATCAAACTGATAAACATGCTGCACTTGAGGTGGTAACTTTGCTAACTTATGCATCCAAGAATTACAATCAAAAGGGGAATGCCCCTATATGAGCTAAAGCATCAACTAGAAAGTTTATTTTTATCAGGAAATTATAAATTAAAAAAAAATCAGTCGGATATGCACAGCTTATTGAAATTAGACACAAATATGATGAACTAAAATTTTAATGTGCCAAACACGTTGAGCAACCTTGCAAAATATAGATCAATATTCGAATAATTGAAATATTTGCTTTTGACGTGTTGATATTAAAAAGTTTAAACATATTAAATTTTATATTTTACAATTTTAAAAAAATGGTTGAATCCCAAAGCCGAGTGAAATCCCAAAGCCGGAAATACCCTTGCAACATTCGGGTAATTACCAACTTGCTCTTCAACAAACTTCCCAAGGAATTTCCCGCCTAATAGTTTACTACGCTTCGTGATTCGCAATTCTGTTACAGCAAAATAAAACCGACTCGTCAAAACCTCTCTCTCTCCTTCTTCATGTACTCTCCATTTCTCTCTCCTCTCTCCAAAACCAGAAACTGTCACTCACAGAAAACCTCACCCCTTCTTCTCTCCCATGGCGCCCAACCGCCACCATCCACCACCTCCTCTCTTCCGTCTCCTCATCACCATCGCCGCCCTCACCCTCCTCAATCCCTCCACCGCCTCTCCCCCAACCTCCTCACCACAACCATCGACATCACCCTCTCCACCACCTCCGTCACCGTCGCCGCCTCCTCTACCTCCTTCACCGTCGCCGCCTCCACCTCTTTCTCCATCACCGCCGCCGCCGCTTTATCCGGCAGCAAGAGCGACGGCGCAGCAAATGAACAACATCGTCGACGCTCTGATCGGCTCCGGCGACTTCGGGAGCTGGATCAACATAATCACGGCGGTGAATCCGATCTCCCTCCCACTAAGCGCCACCGTCTTCATGCCGGAAAACACCGCCGCGTCACGCCTTCCCGTCACCGACCCGTTCTTGCTTCCCTACCACGTCATCCCTCAGCGACTAACCTACGCCGATCTCCGCCTCTTCAAGAACAGCTCTCGCCTCCCGACTCTCCTTCCCGGCAAGTTCATCGTCGTCACCAGCAACACCGAGTCCAATTTAACCGTCGATGACGCCACCATCACCCAGCCTGACGTCTACGTCACCAACAATGTCGTCGTCCACGGCGTTGCGAAGGTTCTTGATTACTCCGTTTACGGCGTCGCAACCGTCGACTCTAAGCCGAAGCAGCAACAGCAGCAGCAGTCGCCACCGCCGCCTATTCCAAGGAAGGCTCCTCCTGCCGGAACCAGCTTGCCGGAGTGGAAGTCCGGTGCGACAATGCCGTGCCTCTGCGTTCAGTTTCCGACGGGATTCATGGTGGCTTGTGCAGTTCTGGTGTTGAGGAACCAGATTTGGTGAGAATGAAAAACAAATTGGGGCAAATCTTCAAATTAGGGTTCTTGATTTCATTTGTTTCAATATAGATTTGATATTCAACTCTTTGTAGATAATTAGGGTTTGTGATCTTGAATTCTTGAACAAGATTGGAAATATAGGGTTCATCAAATTCATTGCTCAATCTTTTGGATTTGTTGAAATCTTGGCTTTGCTGTTAGAATTGATTTCAATATTATCGAGTGTTTCTGTATGAATTTCTATGATTTGAATCAAAAAATTTACACATTTGCATTTGAAGCATATACATTGAAGAACTTGAAATAGGAACCTTTATTTATACAAACTTATTCTTCAATGATTCACAATTAGAAGAAGAAAAGTATAAAGCTTACTGTGACCCTAGAAATGTTAAAACTGAAGAGGTTAGCAGAAGGCATTATTGGCCTCATCATCAAAACCCAAAACTGTAGAATTCAGTTCATCAGTAAAGCAACATTGCAAATATTCTGTGCCCCAGCTCAAGACCCAGAATCCCTCTTTCCCTTACGGATTTTTTTCAACCGAAGAATACGAATGATGACAAAGAATGATGGGATTGTGAAGATCTATGGCTTCCTGTTATCTACATTTCTCTGCATCTCTTCAATCATGTCTGCGCACGCCACTCTCGATTCGGCTGACTGACTGGAGAAGATTTTATGTAGTGTCCTAAACTCTTCAGGAGTCGGATTCACCTTTTCTAAGAGTGCGTAATAGTAACTGTGTCTCATTGATCGAGTGTTGGCCCTCCACATATGCGTTATCCTGCTCCTTATCTGTCATATTTATACCAAAGAATTTCGTCTGAGACGCTCCTAGAGAACTTGGTGCAGATGAATGCTGCTGCTTACGCCTGTGATTCCAGTACTCTGTGCATTGATGATCCAGATCAAGGGCTTCAATAGCCTGAGAAAATGCAATAAGAGTGAGATACGGAATTGATTAAGCTCTTTTCATAGAAAGCCAGAGTTATGGAAAAGAAGTTATGGTACCTCAACAATGGGTTGGGAGAGAAAGCCAAACATCGCAAACCCATTAATGCACTGCAAAGACTGTAACGGGGGTAGGCCTCTTTCGTCTAGACTACTCCGTCTACTTATTTCGTTGTTGAGTTTGTTTAGTACCATCTCCCAGCACTTGTCTGCTGACACATTTGCAAAAGATTCATCTGGACATTCTTCTAAACTAACCTGAAAATCACAACAAAACTCATTAAATAAGTGTACAAGGTAAAGAAAATGAAACTGCATTTGACGCTCATTCCTTTAGCATAATAAATTAGGGAAGTATTCCCCTTTATGTGATAGAGTGAGAGACACACCTTAAATAGGGGTCCAAGAAGCCCAGCATCGAGAACTTCTGATATATAGCTGCACAGTTTTGTTGGGTCCCGCACACTGTAGAACTTAATTCGGCTTCGAAACCCTGCAACATGTACCCAATCATGAGAACCACAGACAAAGGACAAACAATTCAACTGACATAGAAATTATGATACTCAATCTAAGCAGCAGTGTAGCTAGCATACCCTTTGGATATATGGCCTGCTTAGTGCACCAATATTTCCCAGCCATGACAGATCCGAAATTCAAAAGCTCAACAAGACTCGACCATCTTGATTGACAGCTTTGTTGTCTCATGGATGCATTCACAGTCGAGGTATCAACAATGTCACTTTTCGAAGAACTGATCGGTGGTATGTTTGAAGCAGCACATGGTAAGCCCAGATCAACACCAAACAACTTATTGCCCTCAGATGTGCTAGCCTTCTCTTGATTGGACATTGATGTAGAAGTTTCTTCCTCAATTGTGCTAGTCTTATTATCACAGCCGTCAGATACGTCAATTACCTTGCTTTCATGTTCATCAGAAGCACAATTGAGATTCAAATCAAAACTGCAATCATGCTCCACCTTTGGTGCAGCATTCACAACCAAAGATTGATCTCCATTATGATCATCCGGTGACCCTGACTGAACTACTGCAGAAGAAACATGACTCGAGGAACTGCAAGATCCATTCATGTTAACTTTATCTTTTGACACTGGGCAATCAGGCAAAATTTTCATTGGATCACAATACTTCGAAGCTTCATCCAGCTTAGGCTTCTTAGCAGTACATTTATGAGTGTAGTCTATAGAAACTATTCCAGAATCCTTAGATGCCCACATGTGAATGGCCTCCAACTCTCCTTCCAATGCTTTAACCAGCAGATTTAATTCCTCGACAGTGTAGCGGAGAAGGACATATCTCTGAGTCTTTTCACATGAACAGAAATGCTTAGCATGTTTGAGACATGAAAATCGATCAGGAGAGCAGTTGCAGCTGGCAGCAGATAAGTGTAAGTCATAGAAGCAAGAAAAGCACTCTCTCTCAGTGTTCGAATCAAAGTCTCTTTCCATCTTTTGCGACTTCCAACAAATTGGAAGACGATCCAATCTTTCCTCCTCCATCTCCACTCGCCTCTGTGAATGTCAAATACAAATAAAAGATTTGTTAGTTCTCTGTTCATAATAGTTAGCATCCAGCTACTTGTATGCTAGACTGTAGAAAGCGAAAAGGGAGAGGGAGAGGGAGAGGGAGGGTAAGATTTTACCTTAACTGCTTTGGTGAGCACACCATCTTTGCCACAAACTTTTTGCCAGCTCTGACTGCTGATCAACTTTGTTCCAAGAGATATTTCTCTGAGAACCCACACGGCTTCCAGAGATGAACGCAGTAACAATTTGTCGTGTGACAGTGATGTCTTGCGACACTGCTTACTGTAAAGCTCAACTGCAGTTTGGCCATGTTGTAACCAATCAACAGGGGCAACATTTACTGCCTCGGCACAGTTGAAGCCGCAATTAAATCCAGCGTGATATGCCCTCGGAAAGGTAAGAACGAACTCCCCAGCATGTTGGACAACTCGATGCACAGGTACACCCTCAGACTTTAAAACTGAAGGAGACAGCTGAGTAACCTGAAAAAAAGAAAGACGGTCATAATATTAATGCTTTGGCCGAACATATAAAAATATAAAAGCAAAGTTGAAGCCATGTAGAGAATTGTACAAGGGTTGGCTGAATAAATACAAAAGAACATGGCAAACAAAGATCTTTTTTACCAGTTCATTGAGCAAATCAGGTTGTTCCTCGAACAAATCTGGCAAATGCTTTCTCATTGCTTGTTCCAAAGAGGTAGCACGGCTTCCCGACACTCCATACCATACTTTTGGGTCACCAAAGTGCAGATAATTTAGCGAATAGAGGTGGTGGTCCTCAACATGCTGTTACAAACAAGAAAAAAAACCAAATAAGCATATCAGACTATTGGGGATTAATCTCTCTGTTTAACACAGGAAAGAACAGCAAAATATTTGACAGATTTGCTTTGACCATCATGGTAAAAAAAACATACCCAGCAAAACGAAGAAAAGCACATCCCAACATAGAGCCATGGGACTAGAACTCCTGATATATCACTTTCCTCAAAACATAGTACAGAACCAGGCAGACGAGGCAAGTTATTTAGATTCCAGCCAGACATTGCATAAAGATCTGAGTCACTGTTAGTAACTAGAGACGATGCCTTGGGAAAACCACTTCCAAATACTCCTGTTTCCAGGTCAGCTCCATAGTAAACCTGAAATGTGGGCATCATCTATTAAGTATTAACAAACATGAGTCAACAAGTCATAATCACAAATTCAGTTAAATGCATTGGAAGACCATAGTTACATACCTCAACCTCGTCTGTTGGTTGCTCAACTATTCGCCAGTATTCACCTTCAATATCCTCCACAGAGGGTTCCCATCTTTTGTTGATATTTCCACCAGAATTTGAACCCTCCTTACAGTCATGTGTTCCAAAGTAACTTTCCTTGAAAGTAGAGGCATGACTCTGAAACAATGAAAACGTAAAGTCCGATCCTGACTGGAACCCGAACTTCTCATCAGTCTCAGAAGCAGCATTAGCTTCTGCACGTCTCTTTGAGTGTCTTTGTCGTTTTCGCTTCCGACCTCGAGTTTTCTTTTTCATGGACTCCCTATTTTGAAGCAAGTCAACTTGCTGAATACGCGTGGAAAATTTTGCATTTTCCCACATGTCCTTCTCTTTAAGAGGGCAAGGAGGGATCCAGGAATGTGGAGGGACAATCCGACAAATACCATAAGATTCAGCCTGTGTCCAAATCTTTGCTATATAACCAAGCGTATCTTCAAACTCCTAAACAAGAGCACAAAAAGTAATTTAATTAGTGCACTATTAAAAGAGTCAATTTCAGAAGCAATGATGCTAACAGATATGGATACCTCAGCAGTTGGATAAAATACAGGTGCATCATCAATGACAGGCCGGCATGCTTCCTCTAGAACCCATCTAGCTGTTATCTGTAAGACACCAGGAATACCTAAGTTATGTGATGAAAAGAAAAACTCTGTAAGAATGAAGCTATTGCTAATCACTACTAATAATGGCACACGATTACTGTAAAGAACAAATGAATAACATGTAAAATGTTGCCTACCTTTTGACTTAGAGGACTGCCAGAGCACTCAACTGTGTTATCACTTCTCTGATTGCTGTTAGAAGAATGAAGCTGCAGATCAATTATTGAAAGAATTATAATTTTGACCTACTGTGAGTTAAAACAAAAATATTACATATCCTCCAGAGACCCAATTACTAGGGCAATAGGAAGTGCCCCGTAACTCCATCCACACTCGCAAGACTACGCGCTTTAGGAATACCGTGTTGAAATTTACTCTAGATTACCAAACAGGCAAACACGGTGAATGCACAAAAGTAAATTTTAGTTTAGCATGCATAACCAAGCATACACCATAGACAAAAGATAAGATACAGATAGCAAGGATCTGACATCTTGCAGTGCAAGATCAATGATACAAACAATGGTTTACAAAACACAAAACATTTTTTAACACCCAGAATTAGCAATCACCATGATCATATATATCAAATAAAGAGATCACAGAAACAACATTGAGATTAGAAATCCAACCTCTTTTGGCTGAGATTCTGCTGCAAAACTCGTCTCTTCCATTGCCTGCAAAACCAAAATCAAGAAAACCCTATCAATGACCTTATCCAAATCAATCAAAACCAAAACCAAAACTTCTTGACAACCCAACAATCCTAAACCAAAAGAATCAAATTCCTCTGTACCTAATTCACCAAAACACACAGAACATTATTCCCCAGAAACAAAGCTCCAACTTTCAGATGCCCCAAATTGCATGTATCCCCTAACCAAGCCCCAATCTTTCACCCTACTCTGGTAAAACAATTATATCCTATTAAAACAAATTGACTTGGTAAAACGAAATATGGAAGAAAAAAAGGGTAACAAACTGAAAAGGAATTGAACAGGTCTAACAATAAGGATTGAGGAACAGACAAAAAGCCAAAACAACACATGTGAATAAGGGAACAACCAAAAGGGTGGTACCTTAAAAGACATAGAACCCAGGTAAGGTTGTGTGGTGACGATGACTTGATATGTAGGTTATTGTTGTGTAAACTTCCTATGTCACTCTCTCACCCTCTCTCTGATTTTTATCAGTTTATTGTTTATTTGAATAAAATCTTTGTTTTTCTGATAGTTATATATTTATTCTGGGTAAGGAATGGAAATAAATTGGAATTTTTTTTCGTTTTTCAATAAGACCAGGTGGGAAGAGAAATCCAGCTTGAACGAGGAAGTTGGATCTAAATTCTAAAGCAAGTTTTATATGGAAAAGGAAAATTAAATTATAATTTTTAAGAGTGTGCTTAATTAGATTTTTATTTATAAATAGAGAGAGAGGGAGGGTCAACCTGGTCGAAGGCGCACGCCGTTTTAACGGGAAGCGGTGACCGCACAAGTCATATGAGGTGGGGCCCGCAGAGAATGAAACACAAGTAGCAGCTTCTTTGGGGCTGCAAGTACTGTACGACATCAGCCAAAGCCAAAGATTATATTTTTTTGTTTCTTTTTTTTCTTTTCTGAATTGAAGATTATATGTGTTACTTTTACTTCAGAAAAAATCACAAAGCATGGTGTTAGTCAAAACTCTTTTCTAGTTTTTTCTTTTATGCTTGAGTTGTGAGGTTATTGTTGTTGTTTCAATTTGAATGACTGAGAATCTAGGCTTTTGAAATAGTTTTTGGGGGTGATTTGGTTGTATGTCATGACGGATAGACATGAAAGTAGTGGCGTTACATTGACAGGGCCTGCAATCTACCATCTCATAATTTAATTAGGCCTTACACATTTCTGTTGTCTAATTTCTTTTTGTGAGTTGGATTTCTCAATAATATAATATTTTAAACTTTAAGCATACACAACGGTTATATATACATTTATGAGAATTTAGATGGTGAAAAGTGAACCCTTTGAAAACGTTGTGGGCCTCATTTGTGGTATAATAATATTTGAGGCATACGGTGACAGATGTATTTGATCTAAAATTTAAAAGAAAAAATAAAAGCAGTTTTTAAAAGCAAAGAGAAGTTCTATTTACACATTCAAATTTACTGAGTGTACTTTCATCGTATGAAAAGACATATAAGAACAAATGAACTAATTTAGGTTTCACCTACAACACATTTCTTCTCGTGTTTTTCTTTTCACGTTCTTCGTCCAGTCTCTCATTGGTGTCGAACAGATGATCTACATAGACATTATAATGTTGCACAACCAAGCTATCTGGATCGAGACTTGTGTCTTTGGTAGCCTTTCGAATCCCTCATAGAAATTTGCAAGAATGAGCATTCTTGAATCTTACAAGTTCAGGCTAGTGCAGGTAGATCACGTAAGCACAACATTTGTAGTTTCTCAGAAGACCCCATTGGCTAGCTGCCATGAAAAATCGCCTTCAGCCTTGTTACACCAGTGATCTCCAGTGAATCCAAGAAAGGAAACATGAATACTCGACGTGTGTGTCACGTCAATCAGATATTCCAAGCATCACAGTCTTCGAGTTTGAGAGACTTCAAGTTTTCAAAAAAAGTAGTCTGCGTCAAAGGCAATATTCAAGGGAGCTGTGAAATTCTTCATGCTAGATTATCTCAAGATAGATAGTTTTCTTAAGATGATCGAAAATAAATAACAGCACCAGACTGTTAAACCAGTCAAACCTCACATTGATTAGTTTCCAAGTTCTTTGTATTCAAACCAGTCAATTCCATTCATAGTCCCATGTTTTCAAGTTCTTTGTATTCAAACATGTACTGACTTAGTTTGCTTAAATTAGCATGTTTGTAATCTGTATAAATTGCTCTTGCTAGTTCAATAGAAATCAAGAAAGAAAAGCTTCAATAAAAACTTACATGGTATCATCCCTTCTGTGACTTGCCGTCATCTTCTCCGATCCTCCATGGCTTCCGCTTCCTCCTCTCTTACATCTGACATCTCTCTCCCCACCATTACTCATGCCCTTACTCTGAAGCTTGATGAAAACAATTATCCCCTCTGGCTTGCTCAAATTCGCCCCCTTATCCGCAGCCGCCGTCTTCTTTCCATCATTGACGGCACGGAGCCTTGCCCACCTCAATTCCTACCACCCCAAACAGACCCTCAACCTTCTAATGCCTCTCAAGCTTCAAAACCAACTGAAGACCTTGTTCCCAACCCTGCTTATGATTTATGGATCCAAAAAGATCAAACTGTCCTTTCTTGGATTACCTCCTCCTTAACCCCTCCCATTCTCTCCACCGTTTCTCGTCTTGATTCTGCCCGTGAAGTATGGGTTGCTCTTGAGCGTCGCTTTGCTTCCTCCAATCAAAATCGGCTTCTCCAGCTCCGAAGCCAACTATTCCGCACGATGCGCGGCGATCTGCCTATCTCTGAGTACCTTGACAAGATCAAACGGCTCGCCGACAATCTCGCCCTCTCTGGTTCGCCGGTCTCCGATTCTGATCTTCTCACTATCATTATGACCAATGTCGGCCCTCTCTAAGAAAATACAGTTGCTGCCGTTCAAGCAAGGGAGACTCCCATCACTTACCCAGACCTTGAGGCTCTTCTTCTTTCGGCTGAACAAAGGCTTCAGCCAATTGCCGCCGCCGCTCCTGACGGAACCCTCACCGCCCTCACTGCTGCTCGTGGTCGCGGCCACTCGTCCCGTGGTCGTGATCGTGGCGGCCGTTCCTCCTCTGGTGGCACCGGTGGCTTTCAACGCGGCTCTTCATTTGGCAGCGGCTCCCGTTGTTCTCCAAATCAGCGTGGGGGTTTTTCTAGATCTCATGGGCCTTACGCTGGGCTCTTGGGTCCTTATCCGGGCTCTTCACCTTCAGTTTCTCATGGACCGCCCACCAAGTCTTCAGTCCGCTGTCAGATTTGTAACAAACCAGGCCATACTGCCTTAACTTGCCGCCACCGCCTCAATGTCGCATATGAAAGCTCTAGTCCTCCTGCGCGTCTTACTGCCTACTCTGCTCAAAATGCCAACGGAGGACCCGCACCTTGGGTTTTTGATACCGGTGCTAATACCCATGTGACTAATGACTTGAGTACTTTATCCCTTGCTAATGAGTATCGTGGTTCCGACTCCGTTGGTGGTGTACTTGGTGGAACAGGTTTGCCCATCAAACATATTGGCTCTTCCTACATCCTTTTTCACAATCTACCTTATTCTTTGAATGATGTTCTTCATTGTCCAAGTGCCTCTACTCACTTAATCTCTGTGAACAAATTTGCCCGTGACCATAATTGTTGTTTTGTTTTCTTTCCCGATCATTTTCTTGTGCAGGATCTGGCAACGGGGAAGATCCTTTTTCAGGGACAGAGTAGGAACGGCCTCTACCCTTTTACTCCTTCATCAAATATGCCAGTTCTCAATCGTATGGCTCTTCATAGCGTACGCGTTGGTGGACCGATTTGGCATTCTCGTTTAGGGCATCCTTCCAGTTTTATTTTCAAGCATTTACTTTCTACAAATAAGCTGCCAGTTTCGGGCACCAAGAGTGTTTCTCAATTTCTTTGTCATTCATGTCCTTTAGGCAAAAGTATGAAATTACCGTTCTCTTCCTCCTCATCTGTTAGTTCTGCCCCCCTTGAATTAATACATAGCGATGTATGAAGTGCCTCTAATAATTCTGTCTCCGGTTTCAAATACTTTGTCTTATTTGTGGATGATTTTTCTCGTTATACGTGGATTTATCCTATGCGTTTTAAATCCGAAGTTTTCACACACTTTACACATTTTAAATCTCTTATTGAAAACATGTTTTCTACTAACATTAAATCTTTTCAGACAGATGGCGGAGGTGAATTCACTAGCACTATGTTCCATACTTTTCTCACCACACATGGCATTCATCATCGAGTGTCATGTCCTCATCATCCAGAACAAAATGGACTTGCTGAACGCAAGATCCGACACATTACTGAAACTGGACTTACCCTTCTTGCTCATGCCTCTATGCCTCTTTCCTATTGGGCTGAAGCTATGCATACTGCTGTTTATCTCATTAATCGACTTCCAACTAAAATTTTGAATTATTTTTCTCCTTATGAAAAATTATTTCGTCGTTCTCCTAACTATTCTTTTCTTAAAGTGTTTGGGTGTGCTTGTTTTCCTTATCTTAGACCGTATAACGCTAATAAATTACAATTTAAATCTACTCCTTGTGTGTTTCTTGGTTATTCTTTAAATCATCACGGATACAGGTGCCTTGATCTCTCCACCAATCGCATATTTCTATCACGCCATGTTCTATTTGATGAACAGAGTTTTCCGTTCCATCGGTCTGCTGTCTCCACATCTTCCCCAAGGCCAGATCCTCCACTGTGCATCTCTGGGCCCCTGTCTCCTTCGCCCAACTTGTCTCCCTTTCAGCACCTCGACCCGTCCTTACCTTCACATGAGGCACCTAGTCCGCTTTTGGAGTCCCTTCACCCTTCACCCATCACTTCCATCAATCCCACCACGGACATACCTATCTCATCTTCACCTCCTAATAACCCCATGGACCAGCCCGACACCCTAATCCCTATGGAGCTACCTCAATCCCCTGCTCCGCAGCCTACCTCTCATCCACCTCTTCTTGTCTATACTCGCCAACCCACCCAGACTACCTCACTTGTGACTAGCCCGCCAAGTTCCACACATCCTCCACCATTACCACCCGACTCATTGGTAAGAGATACTAATACTCATAGCATGGTCACACGTGGTAAGGCCGGTATTCGTAAATCCAATCCTAAATATGCTTTAAATGCGACTCTTAAGGCTGATGCTAATAAATTTCTTGAGCCTACTTGTTTTACCCAGGCTAATCAAGTTGCGGAGTGGCGACTAGCTATGGCTGACGAATTTAATGCTCTTGTTCAGGCTGGGACTTGGACTCTTGTCCCTCGTCAATCCAAGATGAATGTCTTGCCCAATAAATGGGTGTTTCGAATCAAGCGAAATTCTGATGGTTCAATCCAACGATATAAAGCTCGACTTGTGGCCAATGGCTTTCATCAACAAGAGGGGTTGGACTTTGGTGAAACATTTAGCCATGTTGTCAATCACTCTACCATTCGCTTGATCTTAGCACTCTCTGTTCAATTTTCATGGCCAGTTCGTCAGCTTGATGTCCAAAATGCCTTTTTGCATGGCTACTTAACTGATGAGGTATATATGCGACAGCCTCGCGGCTTTGAAGATCCTCAATACCCTAACCATGTGTGTCGCCTGCGTCGTTCTCTTTATGGGCTTAAGCAGGCTCCTCGAGCTTGGTTTCACTGTTTTTCATCTCACCTTGAGGATTTGGGCTTTACATCAAGCAAGGCTGATTACTCTTTATTCACCTATTATTCTGGGACAATTCGCATCTATTTACTTATCTACGTTGATGATATCCTCATAACAGGGAATCACCCAGGTCATATCTCCACGCTCATCTCTAGCCTCAGCCGCCTTTTCTCCATGAAAGATCTCGGCAATGTTCATTATTTTTTGGGAATGGAAATCAACCGTTCTCCATCCGGTCTCTCTCTTACCCAAACTAAATACACCACAGATCTACTACTCCGAGCTCACATGGAAGATGCTAAACCCGTTTCCACTCCTGCGGCTCCTGGCAAGCGCCTCAGTATCACAGATGGTGACCCTCTTCCAGACCCTACACACTTTCGTAGCATTGTTGGTGCTCTCCAGTACTTGACTCTTACTCGTCCTGACATTGCCTTCGCTGTCAATCAAGTGTGCCAATTTATGCATAAACCTACCACCACTCATTGGGTTGCTGTCAAGCGGATTCTCAGATACCTCAAGGGTACTATTACCCATGGTCTTCTATATACACCTAGCTCTTTGTCTCTTACAGCCTACTCCGATGCTGATTATGCTAGTGATCCGGACGATCGGCGCTCTACTGGTGGTTATTGTCTATATCTTGGCTCCAATCTAATCTCTTGGAGCTCGAAAAAGCAAGGTGGAGTTTCCCGATCTAGCACTGAGGCTGAATATCGACAATTGGCCTATACCACTGCTGCACTCTCTTGGTTTCGTTCTCTCTTTTGTGATTTGCATTTACATTTGGCTCGTCCACGGTTGTGGTGTGATAATATCAGTGCCATTTCTCTTGCCTCTAATCCTGTCTTCCATGCTCGTACACGACATGTTGAGATCGACTATCATTTTGTTCGTGAAAAAGTTGTTCGTGGGGAGCTCATGGTTGGCTATGTTTCCACCATTGATCAGATTGCCGACATCTTCACCAAGGGCTTGTCTCCTGTGCGCTTCCGTTTTCTGGCTGCCAAGCTTCCTGTGCGTACTCGCCCTGTCAGCTTGCGGGGGTGTGTTAAACCAGTCAAACCTCACATTGATTAGTTTCCAAGTTCTTTGTATTCAAACCAGTCAATTCCATTCATAGTCCCATGTTTCCAAGTTCTTTGTATTCAAACATGTACTGACTTAGTTTGCTTAAATTAGCATGTTTGTAATCTGTATAAATTGCTCTTGCTAGTTCAATAGAAATCAAGAAAGAAAAGCTTCAATAAAAACTTACACAGACCTGATGTCTTCAACACTTTTGAAGCTTCAAAACCAGAATAAATCTTCTTTGGAATTATTATTTCACCGACATAAAGCTTTCATCAAGAATATATCTCTCCAAGAATTCAGACCCAAACCATCTATCTCCATCGCAAGCAGCTTAGAGTTCTTCGTCGTTGAGTCTCTATGGCAGCAACACGACGGCTTTTCAAAGCTACCCGAAAGGACTATGGGTAAACACTCGAGGACCCAGGCGCATCGCAAAAACGATATTCGGGTCATTAAGGCACGAATGGGCTATGGCTTCTCTGAGATTCAGGAGGAAAATTCTGAGCTTTGTGTGGGTCCAAACAATCCAACCGCTACACCTGAATTTCCAGCAGTGAACCCATCTTCTTCGGCACTATTTTCCCTAGTGATATCTGTTCTTGCAACAGGTTGTGCAGCCACGTTTGGTCTGTGTCCTACTACTATGCAGCAAGTAACTATGCAGGACGAATTTTTCAAAGCACAAGTTCAGCTTGACGTTTTTGAATCATTAATTCTGAGATTATTACTTTTAAGAATTTGGCTGATGATTTTCGCTAATGGAAGTTGAGTTTGTCGCTTTCTGTGTGGTTTGAGAATCTTCAATGGAGTAATGCGCAAGAGTTAGGAGCAGATGAATTGCCAAACTTATTGCTCACTTATTTGACCACTTCCAATGGTTCTTCTGACGTGGACACTCTTCTATTGCATGAGAGTTCTCGTGGCATATCTGAATCTTATCATAGCATTTTGGCACTACAGTCAGCGTTCTCTCTCAAATGGCATATATACTCTATGGCTACTCTTAACCTATCCTTGCCTCTTGTACGTGTGATTAAATGGCCCTATCAAAACAGCTCATATGTACCATTGATTGATGCTACTCATGTGCTACATCAAGGAGCTGCAATTAGATTTGTTCTTGTAGTGGTGCGACACATGTATCAAATTTACCTTGCTTTCTTTCATTTCAGTTTTTTTCTTAGTTAGGGTTTACAGATCTCTATTAAACAATCTCCTTGGCAAAGCTCCAAGGTTTCGGCAAGGAAACTTCAAGACAACCCGATATGCAATTTTGATCTCCAGTAGAGAGTTAGTTACTTTTACTGGTATGGTTTCAATTGAGAGAACATGAGAGAGATAAATCACAGGTTTCTAGGGCTCTTCGGCCTGATCAATAAAAGCCGCACCATTCCTCTTCCTTCTCACAATTGTCGTATCATTGGGTTAAAGGTATATTAGTAAGGATGATAGAGATATACATAGCTTTTAAAGCATGTGAAAAAGCGAACGGGATGTGTATTCAGAAGATGTAATTAAAATTTCTTACGATGAAAGAAAAAAAATCTTAAAAAGAAATTTACACCTTTCGAGCTAAAAAAGTTTTTTTAAAAAAGTATTAAAGTAAATTCTCATCGACTCTGTACATGGGATCATGATATCATGGTTGGAAGGGACTCCAAATATTTAAGTGTGTGATTTTTCTCAAATCAAGTTTTTCATCACTCATCCGGTCAATAAATCTAATAATAAACGAGGACAAAATATCAATACGAGGTATTACAACTGTTATCCAAGTAAAACGAGTTTTGTGTTTGAAGTTCCTGATATAGGCAGTAGCATACTCACTAAATGGTATCGCCCGTCGACTATATATGTTTGAAGTCGTCTTCAACATGATAGATGATATTACTCAACTCAAACTCTGACTGAAATGTGTCTAACCTCTATGAAAAATAAAAGAAAGTTTCTGAACAAACAAATAAATAAAAATTTCTTACAGATTAAAGGTACTGAATGATGGTTTTTTTAAGTGATACTAATTGATGTAAGTTGTAAGCTTTGTTTACTTGTAACCACACGGTGTCAAAAATCTGTTTTCAACTAGACTCTCATTATCTCTCTCTTCATTACACATGCTATCTCCATATTTTTCTCTTTTTTTATTTATTTTGTTTATCTATTTTTTAGTTATTTACCTTATTAAAAAAGGGTCTTTATAATATAATGATATATTTAGTAGTGTACTTTTTGTTCATTCACCTTCAAAATTACATTGAATTGTTGAAAACAACGCTCCTTTAAAGATATTTTTTTCTTACTATTGGCTTAAATCCAAGGTTAAATTGGTTGAGCTTGAGTTACTCGGTCAGGCAGTGACTTGGTAAACATACAGTATAACCTCGATAAATAAATGTTTGATAAATTAATAACCTCGTTTAAGTAATAATTTTCTCCAGTCCCGACTCAGGACTAGTTTATATTACTAGGTTTCTCGCTAAATGCATAAGATAATAATTTTTTTTGATTCCCTTTAGGTTCCAACGAATATATAAAGTAATAATTAATTAATTAAATAATTAAAAATATTGTAAAATATAATAATAATAATAGATAAATACATAAAAATAAATGTAAATAATGTTCTTCATACAAAATATGAAAACTTATAGCAATCTTTACTTTCTCAATTTACTTACTCCTAAAGTATCAATCTATGGTTCTTTGTTTTTTTTATCTAAACCAAATTGAACATCATCGTTAATTTTTTGCAAGACATGCACTAGATTAACTACGTTTTTCTCATTTGGTAGCAAGTAATTATTTAAAGTTACCGCTGCCTGAAATATCTATTTGGAAGAAACTTGTGGTAGTGCAAAACTCTCATCTAGATCTTGTTCATCTTCAGTAGTCGGGTTCATGACTCCGCCAATGATTTCTTCATCAGTAGGTGATTCCATCATTGTCTCATTTTCACAAGGATAATTTAGAATATTCTTAACTTCTATCTCATTTCTATAACGGAGACTAGAAATTACTTCACGTAACTTGTGAATGCTTTCATATGCACTAATAATGTCGAAATAATCTTAACAAGTTTTTATGTAGCTTTCTTTCTTTTCCATCTAATTAGAGTCATTTATAGGCATTACATTGCCCCGAACTTAGAAAGAATATAAATGTAATACGACTAGGAAGCTAGTTAGAAATAGATAAGATAGTCAAACTAGACTAAGTTATTTAATTCAACTAGGAATAACAACAAAACCCTCGATAATGAATAAATTATTCATTTAGCGATAATATAATAACCCCGCTTAAGTAATAATTTTGTCTAATCCTGACTTTATTCATTTATAAAGGTTTTATTGTAGTTGAATCAAGATGCATCAAAATATATACATATATATATATACATATATATATATATATATATATATATATATATATAATGTTCCAAGATGCATAACATCGATAACTACTGTATATTGTTATTTTATAAATGTGAAGACACGTTGAAGAAATTTATCCACCGATCTTGATTTTCACATATGTGTCACTTACATTATTTTATGATTAGTGTAAATAAATTGTGTAGCAATTTGCACTTTGCTAATAATCTATCTAAACTGGATATAGACGAAATTCACAAGACATATGGTTAGTTAGACCTATGCTGATATTCGATGATATACTTGTATTCCGACCAACTTTTTTTTGAATGGATGTTAGTCGTTATATATTGATAACTAAAAGTAGGATTACATCATGAACATGATCCGCTCTTGAAGACAACCATGCAAAATAACTCAGAAACTTAGGACTAAGAACCTAAGCTAACCTAAGGTATATTAACATAAACCATATGCGAGGCGCCACAAAAACCTATCTTGGTGGCAAAAGAACCAGTAATCAACCACCAAGATACAAGGAGGAAAATACAAGTCATCAACCTATCATTATTCACTGCTTTCAACACCACCATACGTGTAAGGGGTTACACCAGAGCATCAAAAACCCTAGTTAAAGCCAATAACTAAGAAAATGTTATAGACCCGCAAGCAGTCCTAAACTAATTAAAGAAGACTGAAATAATTAAAGGAAACGGCTAAACTAGAGCCCAACAAAGAGTCATAGCCCAGCTTATAGCCCAACAAGCTAAATCTAGGCCCAAAACATAGAGTCAGCCCAAATTCATTCTTCACAGCCCAAAGAGAGGCCCACCAAACCAACCAGCCATCACCGTCGTCTTACCACCAAAACAAGCACCATCTCACGCTACCAGCTTCAGATCGGCACCACCAACCATCTCTGTCGCCAACAAGACAACCTTGATCGTCGATAATTCCATACAAAACCATCATTAAATCAAAACACACCCACCAACTAGATTTGAGTAGAAACAACCAATCGCAGTCGACAACCAAGCCAACAACACCAATTAACGCCACCATTAATCCCTACCGCCTATCGAACTTTGATTCCAACCAGTTTCGCCTCCCTCCCCCTTGCCACACCCCAATCCACACCCATCTTCAATCGCAAGCATGGACTCAAACCTATCCCTATCTCTTGACATGAGAGAAGCAAAAACAACTCTCATCTGACAGCATCCCTTAAGCACAAACGAGGTCAAACATCATCGTCAGCGTTGAGATGCAGCCAGACAAACTGAGAAACTCTGAAGCGGCGCCTCTAGGGTTTTTCTTCAGTGTTCTGTATCTATTTTAGAAATCTTTTGTTTGAGTAGTTATGAAGTTTATAGTTTATTCCAATATCTAATGCAATATTCTTCTTTAACACTATTTTAAATGTCATAATTAAAATACACATAAAAATCATATTTTGTTTTTGTCAAAATACTCAATTTTATAACTCACAATATATACAAATATGCAATTTGTTAAGTGACAGAAATCTACATGTTTGTAGTGATTTCTTCTCTATTCTCATTTTATTTGTGTCTACCATTCTTGATGCAGAGCAGCTTTCACATTGGCAATATGATGATTATGATCATTCACATAGGCAATATGATGATTATGATCATACGATCGAGCTTGTAGCTGGTATTGTCCATGCTTAAAAGAAATAGAAAATTATAATAAGAAAAAGAAAGGCTAAAAAAAGGAGGGGTGTCTTCTATTTGTCCTATATTTATAGGGGACACAGATGATAAAAATAAAAAAACCTACAATATTATTAGGCTCTTAGCCAGAGGTCAGAGAAGGGACTAGTCCTCTCTCTCTTGTGCACGAGCTCGGAAACCCATCTCCTCCTAGTTCGTGTCCCCCTCTGTCTGTCTATAGCCTCAATCGAGCTGTCCAGTTTACGACATAAGTCTGTCTATCTCACATCTCAATCTCAATCTCATCTCTTTTTTTCTCTCTCTCTCTCTCTCTCCCTCCCATTCTTCTTCTTCTTTTTCAACTCCCTTCATTTCACGTTAACTAAAATTCAAAACAAAAATTTCCCAATTCCTTGTTTGACCTAATCCCGCTTTTTCGATCTTACCCAATTCCCAAAATCCTCCCAAATTCAACATTTGGGTCTTAAAGCTCTCACCCATATTCGTTTCCTTTGTGCCCAGGTATTCGTTTTCTCTGATTATGTTGTTGGGTTCTTTGTTTTGTTTTCGGTTTCGTTTTGGGTCTGATTGAAGCTCTTGTTGTGTTGCAGTGTTTGAATTTGGGAGAGAGATCGTAAAGATTGAAACTTCTTGTTGGGGGAATCAGGTAATTCCTGGTTTGGTGTTTGATAATTGGGTTTTATGGATTCGACTGGTTTTTGTGTTATTAAATGTGTTAATGTGGTTGTGGTCCTAGGTGTTAGACTGTTAGTTTTGTGTGTTTTGGCCTGTCTGGACTTATTTAGGTTTTGATCTTTTTATATAGAAATGGGACTTGTTCTGGAGTCAGCCTAGTGATTTTGGTTGAAGAATTTGACGAGGTTCTTGCTTTGGTTGTAAAGGGCTGTAAAATTATAGGAGTTAGTTTGTATCTAAAAGTTAGCTTAGCTATGGAACTGTTTGAGTTTAGATGTGTAGTCGAGTTCTGAGGTTGATAATGAAGCAGCCCCATTATGGGTTTTTGGGTGTTCGGTTGAAAACAACTTCATCCCAGTATGTGGCATCAAGAGCCAGAGATCCCACGTTTGAGAAATTAATGGATAAGTATAAGAACCTTGTCAAAGTCGTTGCGGTGCAAGATCTCATCCTCGGAAACCCGAGTGACCCTACAGTTTCTGTTGATTTTCTGTCCAGGCTCTCTCAAAAGCTCCTTCTCAACTGTGGTGCAGTGGCCTTTCTTCGCAAGTGCCTCATATATTCCACATTTACCATGACCCGACAAAAGGACAGACGCGATGCACATTAACTGATATGGCGTTTAAGATTTCAGAAGAAGAAGCAGAGGCTATTAATGCCTCGTTGCCACTTGTTGTTGATCGATTGGTTCGGCTTCTGTCCATGTCGACTTCCAAGATGTTGCCACTACGTGGCATTTTTAAAGTTTTCAGGGAACTTGGGCTTCCTGATGATTTTGAGCAGTCTGTAATATCTAAAAACTCCCATCTTTTTCAACTTTGTGATGCTCATGAGCCTAATACTCGTAACTTGAAACTGGTTGGTGAAATATCTGACAAGTTTGTTGCAGCTGTTGAGAATTGGAGGGTAGAGGAATATTGCGAGGGTTGCAGTGTTGATAAGGCTGAACTTCAATTTAGTTTTAAGCATGGGTATCCTCCAGGGATGAGGTTAAAAAAGAAATTTAGAGCCAAGGTTAAAGAATGGCAGAAGTTGCCTTACGTTGGGCCATATGATGAGGTCACAGAGAAGTGGTTGTCTAAAGTCGGTATGAAAGTAGGGGAGAAACGAGCAGTTGCAATAGTTCACGAGTTCTTGAATCTGACAGCTGAGAAGATGGTTGAAGTGGAGAAAATCAGTCATTTCAGAAAATGGTTTGGGTTTGATTTGAATATAAGGGACTTGTTCCTGGATCACCCTGGAATCTTTTATTTGTTTACCAAGGGAAAGCGACACTGTTTTTATGAGAGAAGCTTATGAGAAAGGCTGTTTGATTCACCCAAATCCTGTTTATAACGCAAGGAAAAAGCTACTGGATCTTGTTGTTTTAGGACATCATGATATGTTTACTGGTGACTCAAAGATGAGGAGCATTGTTAATAGCAAGGAGGCTGAGTTTCTGGAGCAGTTCAATGGAGAAACCTCTGACTCTGATTATTTACTACAGTTTCTTTTCCTTTCTCCAAACGTGATAAATTCTACGGTTTTACCAGCCAGAGCTGTTAAAGTTTTGATCTACTTATAGTGGGACCCTGGAATGTCAATCTTTTGCTTTTACGAGACTGCAAAATTGATGTGATTTAGTTATACAATGGTGTGGGATTCAAGGAAATGCTAGGACTTGTGGTTGTGCTGTCCATTTGGTTTGCTCTCTTTTGGAATGATTTGTGGCTATAATTTATGTTGCTTTTTTAGTTTTCTTTTTCCTTTAGAAGGAAGAGCTACTTGTTAACTATATGTTGGCTTTGATTTTTGTTGTTTCTCTTGTATACTTCTTGTGTAATTAGTTGCAGGGTTGCACCTTTGTGTAAGTTTCAGCTTTAGTATGAAAAAGCTAAAAAAATTATGACCACCATACAAACAAACAAATAATAGTAGCAGACTGCAAGAGACTTGGATTATTTCTAAAGTTGAGATGTGTTCAACTAGAAGGTTCTTTAGGCCTTTATTGAAGATGCTTTCAGGGCGTTAACCTGTTCATCATAAATTTATTATTCTATATGGAAATACTTTTTTAACCTATTCAGGTTCTTCTCCCCCCTCCAAAAAAAATTACTTTCTTCAAAATTTGTAATGGGGTCAAAGTACCGATGCCTTGCATATTGACCTAGTAGATAAAACAAATGAGCTCGATTAATAACTACTGCAATTAATTTTTATTTGTTGTGCAAGCCTCATTGTTTGTTTGTTTGTTTCAATGTTGCAGCTATGCAGAGCCAGCTTGTGTGTAGTGGTTGTAGGAGCATTCTTCTATATCCTAGAGGAGCTTCAAATGTTTGTTGTGCATTATGCAATATAATAACCCCAGTCCCTCCTCCTGGTACTACACTGTTTATTTTCTCTTAGTTAATGGTTACAGAGTTAGTAAGTAAGCACTCTCCTTGCATGATATCTGGTACCTAAAGTGAATTGGCTTCTTCTTGGTAGGAAATGTAGTACACGTTTTTCTTATTCATCGTTAACTTAAATGGAGGATAAACAGTATCAATTTTGGTTATGGTAGGAATTAGTTACGTGTAAGAGGTATGGTTGAAATAAAATTTCAAAATGGTAGGGGAGTGAGATTACCTGGTAGCAGTTCTTTAGATCCTGCGATCAATCTTGTTGAGTCTCTGTTTTTTATTCTTTCTAAGTGACTTTGTCCTAGTATTCATCCTCTGGTGTGCATTTAACCCTTGAAATACCCATTTACCGGATTCTGTGTTGTTTACTGGGTTGTCCCCAGTCTTAATTATTGATATCATGTGGATTGTTAGTCAATATGACTACTTGAGCAGAGGGGTTGTCCCCAGTTTTAGTTATCGACATCATGTGGATTGTTAGTCGATATGATTCTTTTTGTAGAGGCTTTATATACAGTGTACTATCAATGTTAAACCAGACACTAATAATCTCAGACCTAAACTTTAAAAGCATTTCATGGTGTCATCCGGTTTGATGGTGTGACAAATCTTGCAGGTACGGAAATGGCTCAACTTATTTGTGGGGGTTGCAGGACATTGTTAATGCATACACGCGGGGCAACAAGTGTGAGATGCTCTTGTTGTCATACAGTCAATCTTGCTCCAGGTATATTAGAAGCACTTTTTCTATTTAATATTTCCTTATTTTTGATTGCAACATGGTGGAAGGTGACTATGCAACCTTACTGTTATGTCAATAATAGGCTTGAGACTTCTGTTCTTTTGAATACCTATTTCTTGGTTTCATGGATGATATTCAATACAAATCTAAAAAGCTGATTGCTCATGATCTGTTCTTCCTTGTTTTATTAAAAAGTTTCACAATTGCAAAATACAGCTTAATGTTCTTATATGTTGCATGCTTGGAAAGGTAGTTCACCACCTCCACTTGTTTATTATTGACTTGACTTCTAATGTGGGTTATTTTTGTGAAATACAGCAGCCAGTCAGTTTGCCCACATCAACTGTGGGAACTGTAGGACAACTCTTATGTATCCATATGGGGCTCCTTCAGTTAAATGCGCAGTGTGTCAGTTTGTTACCAATGTTGTAAGTTTAGATTATTCTTTGAACCCTTGGCATATCAGTAACTCGTACGCTCTTACTAAATACTAATGAGAAACTAGTTGAATCATGTATTACATCAATTGATGCTCAAACTGTAACTTCACCTTGATTATCTCCTACTTCGGTATTGTATCAAAGGAGAAAAAGAAAAAGTTAGAACTTACTACTATTTCTTGCCTATCTTATCTCTTCAATGTGGATTTTGTGTGCATAATGAGGTTGGCATTCTACATCTTATAAGGTACTTTTGGGTTGCATGTATCAGTAGTTTCAAAACATTCAAATGCAACTGTGGCCATATATGTTTTGGCGTATGATGATTGTGTCAAAGCAAGTCTAAAGTTTTGCCAACAAATCAACTGAAACAGGATACTTGAATAGGCACATATGTCAATTGTTATCAACTGTCTATCATGCTGCAAGTCGGTCAGTCTCTCTTTGTGCCTCAGTATGTATCTTACGTGCAACTTTGTGTACTTTTACAGATGGGCAATGCGAGGGTTCCAATTCCAGTGCACAGACCCTCTACTTCAGCAGTAAGTACACCATCTGTATTCTAGATGCATCTTTGTGGTAGTGACTTGTGATACTTATCAATGAGCAAGTGTTTCCTGTATTTCTTGCAGTCAGTGCCTCATACTCAGAGCCAGACTGTTGTCGTCGAGAACCCTATGTCGGTTGATGAGAGTGGAAAATTGGTATTTCTGTTCAATCATTCTTTTTCCCTGATAGGGGAATTTTTAAGTTCCCTTTTCCTTATCGAGGAAACAAAGATCAGCTGATCATAATATTCTTAATCTCACAGGTGAGCAACGTCGTAGTTGGTGTCACAACAGGGAAAAAATAGCACTTGAATCCTGGAAATCTACTGCAGCTACTTCTATTTTGAAGGAAGCGGATCAAATCCTTTACACATTACTTGAAGATAGACATCAAAATTGGTTGTATATTTTGTTGATGTTCATAATATAACATTTGTGCGAGAAACTATGTCAAATCTGAGGTGTCAGATTAATGTATGATGCACTAAAAACACCTGAAGTGGAGAGGATATTCATATCATTCTTGTGATTGCTCTATCGCCATGTGTCGTAGTTGAGTGACTGCAGATAAAGTATATGTTTCTGGATCTTTTTGTCAAACATTTATTCTGTATCTAAACCATTTCTTTGGTTGAAGTGATGCTTTTCTTCTGATGGTGCTTCGTTCATTCTATTTTGAGCCTAATTTTGCATCTCAGACTCTAGTCTTGCATTCGCAAAAGTTTGGACGCTCTAGTCTTTCTTTCTTTTGAGTTTTGATATCAAATTTGGTGTTAAAACCATGACGAAATGGGTTGACACGAACTTCCTGATTTAAAAGCAGACAGTGCTTTGAAATGAGTTATGTGGAATGAACTGTGTTTTGGGGTTGGGACTCCCATCACTGTTCTTGACAGGCCAAACAAAGAACTGAAACCAACAGATGGAGATAATGAATGTGCATGCATTTCTGAACTACTGAAGTGCTTGTCCTGGAAGATATCATTTTCGGCTCTGATATTGATCTCTATATTGGGGGATTTGTTCATTTGTATGTGATGCAAGGTTTCCAGAGATCGTTTCTGGAATTCGATGCCCACCTCTTAGCTTTCAAATTTCTACATTCTAAACAGGGATGTATAAGAACAGGAAAAACAATGCTCAGTTTGGATTACCAGACCGGTAGCATACTCTCTTACTCTGGAGTAGAGTTGAGAATGTTGATGACTTGAAGTTCACGGCAGTGATTGTCAAGATTGTTGATGGCTTTCTGTAAAGAGCAAGATAAAATAAGGTTTGTTGCCTTTAGAGTTTAGAGCATACAGCCATACACATTTGCTTAAGATAACCAAATGTTCCCATATAAAGGGATTGAGTAAAAAAAGTCTTCTAAACCACCTCTACCAACCTATATACCAAACATTGGATAGTTGAGACTACTCAAAGAAGTAGATATGTGTTTCACACTAGTTAGACTCAACAACTGATGACTTCTGTAAATCCATTTCCCTTCCTCTAAGTCGCTATATATTTCCCTCTACCTCAAAAACAAAGCATTCGATCACTTCCATCTCTCACTCTATTCTAACAAATAACAATGGCGCTAGAAGATGGTGAGAAACCAGGGTCTACTTTGGTCGTGTTCAGAAAGCCAAAGGATTGTATCATTCTAGTGCTGAGAGTGGTTGCATTCTTGGCCACACTTTCCGCAACTCTTGTGATGGCACTTAACAAAGAAACCAAAACCTTGGTTGTTGCTTCTGTTGGGACTACTCAAGTTAAAGCAACTCTTACAGCCAAGTTTCAACACAATCCAGCAAATGTGTAAGCACTAATCCTCACTAGTGTCATTTCCTTTCTCCTCTCATGAATGATGAAAATCCTTATGGAAAAGTATTCGTGTGCTGATTTTCATGAATGATGCTCCTGCAGGTACTTTGTTGTAGCTAATGCAATGGCCAGCTTTCATAACTTGTTGATGATAATAGTGCACCTTTGCGGAGACAAGTTCAAGGACAAGGGTCTTCGCCTTGTGATGATGGCCATTTTAGACATGGTAAATCAGCAGTTTTCTTAATTTTTCGAGCTTTTTGCCTTGTCATCAAGTCGAATAAATATTGTGTTGTTGGTTTTGCAGATGATTGTGGCCCTGGCATCATCTGGTGATGGTGCAGCTACTTTCATGGCACAGCTAGGGAAGAACGGCAACTCGCACGCAAGGTGGAACAAAATCTGTGATAAGTTTGGCAAGTTCTGTGACCATGGTGGTGGTGCTCTCATTGCTTCTTATATTGGTCTGCTTCTCTTGGTGGTTATCACGGTGTTGTCCATCATCAAGCTACTCAAAACCAAATAGACCACTCCTATGCATTAGTCTCTTTTCATGTATACTTGTTTGTTTTGTGTGTTAATGTTTGATTTGTGTGTTTACTTTTTCTGGTGTGATATCCACAAACCCACAATCACTTAAGAATTCGAAGATGGTTATGATATATGTAGGGGGTCGAGGCATGACATGAACTTGTTTGTAACTGGTGAAATTTTACATACAATCGCTTAAATATTTATCATTTTATCTTTAGAACAATGAATATCGTCTCATGCTTTTAATGATCTCATTCATTACTGTATAAATCCATGACAAAATAAATCTTCTGAATGCAAACGGAGGAAAGCATTGAAGGGTTCGGGGTAGGGCTATTGGCTAATTGCCTAATTCTCAACCCCAAAATGTAATACTCTACCAAATGTATGGATCGAAAACCATGATTAAGTTGAAATTGACGAATAATACATATAAATAACGTAAATTAAATAACTTGACAAGCTCAACATCTTTTTTTAGGAAAATAGATATATTTCATTAGACAAACGCCTACACTACCATCGGTTATGTAAGAGTAAATATCCAATGCACTCTCATATGTCTGGTTAAGTGGGAGAATAAACTCTAAAACTAGAGACTACTAATACAAGACTAAAATGTCTACTCCACCTTTCAAGAAAAATGCATTATTAGACCTAAATAAAGGAAAAAAACAAAAACTGACATGTAGGACTAAAACCCACACTACCAAGCCTAGCAACCTAAAATCCACAAAACCCTAGACCTAGACCTTTGACTGGCCGTGTTGCTCCTCCATCCCTGCCCCAGAAAACCTTGCGCCTTCCAGCCGTTGAACCGCAACAACTCCTTGCGCGCCTATCTGTAACGACATCCGCATCTCCCAGCCGCAGCCGTTGCAGCACCCCACCTCCTAGCAGCGACAACTCCCTGCGTCTCTGAACTGGGGCAAATCCTAGCACCTCCCTAAAGATAAAAGACAACAAGCGCATAGAAACTTCAAAACAACACGAGCTAAGTCGAATGAAGTGTCATCAAGTACTACAAGTTCTCAAATCAAAGGACTCCAATCATCGATACCCGTTCAGCAGCCGCGAGTCGACGACAAGGCAAGCTCCACGGAAACGGCGCACCGCCAGACGAGAAGCTGCAACTGTGCTCGGGCGGCTCTAAAGAGAGTTTACGGACAAGCTCAACATCTTGACTGGTCATGATTTTTCTCAACAACTAACGGCAACCAAAGCCCTCATTTAACTTTCACTTGATCTTGCGACCGGTCATGACCCATGTAGCGATTTTTACTTAACTAACTGAAGATCATCACTGTGATTCATGAATCAACTTAGAACAACCTTAACTTATGCTCAACCTAATTGTATCAGATAGACCCTTACAATACTTAGTATATGGAGTAAACCGATGAATAATAATACGATAAAAAACGAATTTTTTTTGGGTTAAGACGTATTGGGTTGGGCCAAGCTCCATATTTATTAGTGTGCTGTTCGTCTCTCTCTCTCTCAGATCTGCAAATAGAAACGAACCAGAGCCCCCCAGCCATGGCAGCACTAGCAGCAGGACCGGACCACCTCTTCAACCTCCGCAACAACTTCTACCTCGGCGCCTACCAGGCCGCCATCAACAGCAGCGAGCTCCCAAACCTCTCGCCGGACGAAGCCGTCGAGCGCGACTGCCTCGTTTTCCGATCCTACATAGCCCTTGGTAGCTACCAGCTCGTCATCAACGAGATCGACTCCTCCGCCGCCACTCCTGTCCAGGCCGTCAAGCTCCTCGCTCTCTACCTCTCCGGCCCCGATTACAAGGTCCGCCCCTCAAATATCTCTAGGGTTTCCGATTCTCTCTCATTTTGAAAATGTGAATTGGAAATTGAAAAATGTGTGTTTGCAGGAATCGGTGATATCGAATCTCAAGGAGCTGCTGGCGGATCCGGCGATCGGGAACAATCCGATTCTGAGGATGGTCGCCGGGACTGTGTTTATGCATGAGCAGGACTACAATGAAGCTCTCAAGTACACACACGCCGGCGGCAATTTGGAACTGTACGTCATTTTCTTTTTTAGTAAATTCTGATTTTACTGAAGTAAAGGTTTACTATTTAGATTTGCTTTTGGATTTAATGTGTTGAAGTATGTTTACCTGGTAATCGAAATCGGATTCGTTAGGCTAATCGTTACGAATTACATTGCTTTGCATTGCCATTACCTGTTAGTGCGTGCTATTTTTTCTAGCTGGAGTATGTTTTGGATTTGCTTGTTGTTTTAGGTTTCGTGAGCTAGGTAGGTCATGATCTTTCAAAACCCCTTTACAAGTGGCAGGAAACTCACATTCGAAACAAAATTGAAGGTCTAAATTTGTGGACATCAGTAATCAGTTGTGTATCTATTGTAAGTTTTAGATTATGTAATGTCCCTCTTATCATTTGTTTGCTTCGTCTTTGATGATAAGTTATAACCAGTTCATACGTTACCAGATAGGCTCGTGATAAATGGATATTAGTGTTGGAGCAAGCAGAATTATCAGGGCTTGTGATATAAGTGTTAAAAACATGAAATAGAATCAGTGAATGCTGATGTTCTTGTTATATTCTCTAGTTTGATGCATGCTGCTTATTTCTTTTAGGGATGCACTGAATGTTCAAATACTCCTCAAGATGCATAGGAATGAACTTGCTGAAAGAAAACTGAAGGAAATGCAAAAGATTGACGAGGACCACACCCTAACTCAACTTGCAACAGCATGGCAAAATATGGCAGTGGTAATGAATTTTGTTTGTCTGTATAGCTCTCTTACAGAGAAGTTATATAGTCCATGTTTCTAAATACAATTTCATCGGATTCAGGGCGGTTCTAAGATACAGGAGGCATATCTCATCTTCCAAGATTTCTCTGAGAAGTCTCAGGTTACAACCTTGATTTTGAATGGAAAGGCTGTTTGTTGCATACTCATGGGAAACTTTGATGAAGCTGAAACACTGCTTCTTGAAGCACTGAACAAGGCAAGTGTGATGAATCAGTTGTAGCTTTTTTTGAAATGTCTAGGGGCCTTTTTTGGGGGGGGATGTCATAATTTGCTCTAAACACATGATTACAGCCTTATGGCTGAATTCATTGATTGGATAGTTACACGCTAGTTTATTGATTGTGAATTCAATATTGTTGTTTGCCTTGTCATGGATCTAGTAATGTTCCAAATATTTTAACATCCTGATTTTCAATTAAAAAATGGCACTGATTATATTTTGAGTAATGTGGAGTCATTTTATGTTTCTCACAGGATGCAAAGGATCCAGAAACTCTAGCCAACATGGTCGTATGCTGTCTGCACCTTGGAAAACCACCTTCTCGTTTTCTCAGGTAAAGCTTGTTGGTAAATACTTGAGGATTGTGTTGTTATAGTTATGTCATTGTATAATGATTAATCCTTCTACTATCACTGCTTTTCAGCCAATTAAGACTTGGCCATCCAGATCACGTCCTGGTCAAACGTGCCGCAGCTGCAGAAGAGAGCTTTGACAGAGCTGTTCAATCAGTTGCTTGAAATCTCAGAGGTGGATTTCACGCAAGAGTTAATTACTGCTATTGTATACTCCTTTTGTGACGGCTCTTTTTATTTTGTAAGCTAAGGAATCGAGAATATATAAATTGAATTGAAAATGTGTATTTGGTGACACAGATCAAAGCTTTATACTATATGTTCCCAACCTCATTGTTGGATATGATACTGCATGTATTAAATGTTTTCAGGAATTTGGATTATGGATTTTGGGTGCATCACACTTGGTCTGATGCGTCTTTTGAGTCTTGAATGATAAATTCTTAACTAAAGAGGTGTGGCAGGAGGCTAGGAGCTATTTGCCTCAATGTTGTGTTGTGATCTGCATTGTTACCTTTTTTCACAAGGTTTCCCCAGTTCAAAGCTCACAACCTCCGTCTTTGGATATTATGCAAGTTTTTTGCTATTTAAAAGGTATCACCGTTCTATGGCTCAGTAATATGCTTGAAACTGAGCTTAAAGAAAACATAGAAAAATGGCAAGCATGAAGCTATACGAAGAGGTGGGACGTGCTTATGCTCTGCCTCGTGGAGAAGGTTTCTGCCTGCATGCAGGCTGCACTTGCTACTATCGTGCTGCTAGGTTTTGCGGTGGCTAGGGTGGTGTTGCGTCAATAATGCTGTCTGCTCTGATTGCATGGACTCACTGGCTGCTACAGACTCCGGTGAAGATGACTGATAACGATATGGGATTTGCTTTATTTGACGGAGCCGATTATTCCCCTTTAGGTGCTTTTGAAACAATTCAACAATCTAAAAAAGTCTAAGCTCAAGTCATTTTGGTAGTCTACTAGATTCCGAGAGTATTAGCTTTGAAGATTTTGCAACCGTTTCAGTTTTCACTGTGTATTGACTACACTATGATTTCTAGTATTTTGGCACAATAAACCGAGTGGATGCCTTCAAAGGAGTTTTATTAATTGGTTTTGCAAAAGCTTTCTTAGAGTTTTGTTTCACTTCTTATAAGGAAGCTTACAAAGGCCAAATGGGATCCTTGAGATCATAATTGGCACAATGATACTACAGTGAAAATAGACACAAAGTCTTGCCAGAACCAGCTTACAGCTTACAAATTATTCAAATGAAAAAATATGTTCAGCTAAGCCATCCAAACATTGATATGAAGACCCCCCTGGTCTGCAGCAAACATTCGCCTTCTCCATTAGCTTCATGCTCCTGTCTCTGATTTCTTGTCCTTCTTTCTCCTCCATAAGTTTCCTAATTGTTCCTTCAATCTCACCTCTCTCGATTTCGTTCTCAAACTGCAACCCTATTTTCCAAACCTTACTTACATACCTTGCAAGCACCAGTTGATCACTGAAACAAGGCGAACAAATCATAGGAACGCCTTCACAAACACTCTCCAACGTAGAATTCCAACCATTGTGAGTCCAAAAGGCTCCAACTGAGGGATGTGCTAACACTTCTTTTTGGGGTGCCCATTTCACAATGTGACCTCTCCCATTCAAATTCTCAAGAAACCCCTTAGGCAATGGTTCGAGCCAGTCTGACCCGTGGACTAAACCGGGTCGAACCACCCACAAGAATGGTCGGTTACTGTTGCCTAGTCCCCAAGCTATCTCCAAAAACTGAGCTTTGGTCATTGCTGCAATGGTCCCAAAGCTAACATAAATAACAGAGTTTGGTGCTCGAGAGTTTAGCCAAGAAATGCAACTTTGGTCACTAGTTGAAGAAGACGCTTCCTCAGGGAAACACTTGTGAAATGGGCCTATTGGGAAAACTGGAAGATTAGGGTATTGTTTCTGCAATATTTCCAGTCCTTGTTCTTCAAGGTCTCTAGAAGTGTTAAAAATGACTCCAGCAGAGGCAGCAATTTTGGTCACAATAAGGACACATAGTTCAAAATGTTTCTCCTGATCGCTATTTGGGATCACCGGAAGGTCTTTGATTCTGAGAGGTGGAAGCTCCGTCACCATCTTTTCTGGTAAAGAATCTAATGTCAACAATCAAACTACTGTGTTAGACTGTTAGGTTTCCCAAATTTTACTTAGAAGGATTCCATGGTATGAACTATGAACTTAAGGTCTTTGTAAGGCAATCCAATAATGTCACAACTCAATCATCAGTAGTTGTTTCATTGATTCATCTTCACAGAATATTAATAATTCGTTGGACTTTCGCACATGAATGATGGCAGGAAGTGAAGGAAATGCAAATGAAAGTAAAGGAATGTTGAACCTTGTTCGTTAATCACTTCAATCTATCATTACGAGTTCAACTCATTATACAACATATGCATTATCAGATTTCTGTTCCAAAACGATCAGCACTAACAAATTTGACATTATATTGTAACAGTTTCATGTATTTAGGGTCTAAATAACCAACACATGAAAGATGAAACCGTAATATTATTTTGGTAACATTTTTGATAAGCAAAACTTGGCTGAAAAATATAGGAAGAAATTAAGTTCACCTTGTGTGACCGGAAGGTAGCCTTTTTCTCTTAGTAGTGGAAAATGAGCAAAAACAGCATAGCAAGTCATACTCCCGGTCTCAAAGACAAGCCTTGGGAGCTTAAAGCTCTGAGCAACAGATTGAGTGAAATGAAAAATAGAGTCAGAGATTAAACAAGCAACAGGCTCCTCTGATAACAAGCTAGACAAGCATTCCTTGAAGGGCTCCACACACTTGGTATTAAAAAGAGAGAAGAGAAGGATGATATCTTTGGGAGAAGCCTCAGTTTCAGACAACCCATCTGGGATTGATCGAAAGGTTAAGTGTGGATGGAGTGAAGGGTTTGGGGAGTTGAATTGTGTGTGGATGATGGTTATGGAGAAGCCTTTGGAGTATAGAAGATTGGCTAGCTTTAGCATGGGGTTTATATGGCCTTCAAGGGGAACTGGGAACAAGATCAACCTCTTTCCCTTTGTAGTTGGCTCCATTTTGATCACTTCAGAAGGGCTCTTTTTTAGTGGATTCTATTTGTTCTTGAGTCCTGACCAACTTTGTTCTGCTCCTCTTTCTGCACGGCTACTTCAAGTCCACACATAAGTTAGGTGTGCACAAGCCTACTAGTGGCTCTTTAGTCTTTTTCACTAAAATAGAACACATTGATTCATAATAATGGGAATGCAGTGCTGCATACTAGAACCTTCTCATAATAATAGTGTAAATGGACAAAGCAAACTCAATACAAGTCTTTCCTTTTCTAATATATACCCCCTTTCTTTTCTTTTAGTGTAAAAGCTTTGTTAGAGCTCTGTTTCACTTCTTCAGAGGAAGCAATGGAATGCTTGAGATCATGAAATGGTAGGCACAAGGATACCAAAGGTAGAAAAATAGAAACAACGCTTCCATAAAAGGCACACCGCTCCTGGGCATCATTTATTGATATCATCATTCAAATACAAGTAACACATGCTGCTCCTTTTTCCAGCCACGGTATAGGCTGCTCTCTACTACTAAAGAATAATATAATATAATGACAAAAAACTAATCCCCTAATCTTTTTCTCAATGGTAATTCAGAAACCCCTATCACAATCGAGCTAAAGACGTGTGGCTCAAGTCAGCAGCACTGCAAGGGATATCGGCAGGGTTTGCAACAGCTGTGGCCCAATTAGAGAAGACATCATCGAGGGGGTATCTTTCAAGAAGATACTATCATAGTAGGGGTTCCGTATCCATCACGGTGCAACTTTTGCCATCTCCACGCAACCTGCAAACTCTCTTGAAGATTGGTGTGTTGCGCTGTCCAGTTTAGTTCACGCAAGATCTTAGATGGGTCACTATAGACTTCAGCGTAGTCACCAGGCCGGCGGGGAAGGTAATCCACTTTGATGTTCACTCCAGTTGCCTTCTTACATGCCTCCACAAACTCCTTTACAGAACTACCTGGTAATAGACACCCACATCCAAGCTTAAGACTACATCTGGATGTCTGACCATAAAAAATTTGGACTGCGAATTGCAATAAAAAATATAAATTACATTAACTTTACCTTTTCCAGTGCCAACGTTGTAGATTCCCAATTTACTGGGCCTTGCATGCTCAAGAGCTTTCACATGGGCATCAACCAGATCAGTGACATCAATGTAATCCCTGATGCAAGTGCCATCACTTGTTTTATAGTCTGTTCCTCTAACCTGCAAAGCACTTAAAGTATTATGATTCCAACCACTTTTGAAGATCACTGCAAAAAAAATAAATCACCAAATCATACCAAACAGCAGAACATACTAATCCGAAGACCATGGTGATAATTTTTACTTAAGTGAAAAACCAAAACTCCATTTTGTGAATATAGAAAGCCATACCTTTAGCCCAGGAATAATACCACGAGCAGCATCAAAACAAGCTGCTGATATGCGGCCATGCTCACGGAGTTCAGGTCTGGGAGCTTCACCCAATCTGCCCTCTGGATCTGACCCAATCACATTAAAATACCTGAAAGATTCCAGATTATATATATGATGATAAAACAAAGATGAACCATTAACTTTAAAGAAATCTTCATTTAACAGATGGTTGTGAGGCAAAACATCTAGTTTGGTTGTTAACCATCATGGCCAATGGCTGGAAACTGTTTTAATAAGGGTCAAACCATATGCAGGTCCTGTCAGATGCTAGTGCTGATATTCAATATGTATTTTTTGTTTTTTCATGCTTCAGGTACCACTACCAAATACATTAAGTCGTTTCCAATGATGAGAAGCCATTGATTACTAAAAAAGTGCTATTTATCAATATCCAAGAACAAGCAAATTAGTGTTTATATGAAGGCACCAACCTCAGGATCATGACTGCCATGTTTGAATTCTTAGAGAAATCCAGGATAATGTCCTCTGCCATCTTCTTAGCTTTTCCATATGGATTAATTGGGACCTGAATTTCAAAAAAATGTGTGATATACAACCGGAAAATAGTTTCTTTGTTGGAAGCAAATTAAAACCATAGATTAGAATCCACACCTGTGTAGTTTCTTCTGTAATAGGCATCTTTTCTGGTTCTCCATATGTTGCACATGTGCTAGAATATATCAATGTCCTCACACGATGTCTAGCCATTGCCTCTAATACTACCAACGTATTTGATGTAATATTATGGTAATACCTGTGAAAAGGCCCAACATGTCATTAAAAGATCGACTGTAATCTTATGGCATATGATGCACCATTTGACCTTCTTAGTTGACAAGAGACATAAAGTAATACAACAAGAACCAAAGTTTCACGTTCTGAATAGCCTTTAATAATTCAAATGTGGAAATAAACTTGTCCAGGAAACATATTTATATCATATTAAATATTCCTGAATCTCTGATCCAGCTTACAAGCAGTACTTACTTAAGTGGATCAAGGGTGCTTTCCCCAACATATGCTACAGCTGCAAAATGCATCACAGCATCAAATGCATTCTCTAGAAATATTTTGTCAACCTGGAATATGCAGTTAAGGCTACATGGACAATCCATTTTCATTTGCATAGATATTATTTGACAGTGATTATAAAGTCATAAGGATACAGATTTTGGATCGCCCAAGTCAGCATAAATAAACTGCAACCTCCCAGGCTCGGGAAATAATCCTTGGAGAACCTTGACTGCACCTAAGTTTCCCCGTGAAAGGTTATCCTGTAAAAAGCAAAATTTGTAAGGATCTAGAGTAATTACCAATCAAATGTCAGCCAAAAGAAACTTGTCAATCAGATGATCCAGATACGTAATATAAGATCCAAGAGAATCCAAAAGAACCTACCACAATAGTTACACGATATGAATCCTTTAGAAGTCGTAATGCAGCATGTGAACCAATATACCCAGCACCTCCCGTTACTAGAACATGAGTTACTCCTGAATCACGAATGGCAAACTGGAGAATGGTTCATGGAACAAAAGTTTAGAGCTTTTTAACGTCATGAAACTTCAGAATTAATTTTCAAGACATCAAAAAGAAGATTCCTCTGGAACTACAGGAGCAAGATTTGATCAAGTTCTCATATCTTATCTATGGTATCCACAATGTCCAAACAGGAAAATTGGAAGAAATAAGAAATTCACTTTGATCAAACATCAAGGAAGCTACAGAAGATAATTACAAGCATGTATAGGAAACAAAACATAAGGTACTGTGATGGAACAACTTTGATGATCACATCCAGAAGAAATCCATATGTTATCATCACTGTCCTTGAAAAAGTGATGACCTTTGACCCTTATTCTTTGAGCAAACGGAAAGGCAGCTAATAGAGCTTTCAAAAATCACTTAACCAGGAAGAGTTGATAGTGCAGTATAAAAACGACGATTGAGCTGAGAACCACAAGAGTATTACCATGCATTTTAGTATACACAGGATCAAGGGATTACCGTGCTAGAAGGATTAAATGATGGGGATTGCTTCAGCATAATAATGCATAATGCGGTAAGGGCAGCAGCCAAAATGATTTTTCCTACAAAATTGTTCTTCCTCTTGGGATCTGCATAATCCATGCCTACAAGTAAAATTAATTAGACAGACATTCCAAATAGAAACCAATGCAAACAATATGTGAAGAAGAAACATATTCAAACTCCTCTGAAAAAGCCATAAAAACTAATAAGCACATTTCACTTCAAGATATTTCAATGGGACTCTTATTTCAGCTCACTCCTCCAAATCCTATGTTCTGCGAAAACTCAATGATAGAAACCAAGACTCATCCTTTCAGAATGGTGACAGAAGAGATGATAGATAATAGCAATGTGATTTTCACCTCCAAGCGACATGGGTCTAGTGGATCGTGACTCTCGTCTGCCCCTGGCAAAATTTAGCATTGGGATAATATCTACTATGCTAATAAGAGACAACTACGATCATATGCCTCAATGAGCAAGTTATAGGACCTGCAATGAAAACCCAAACTCAATCTGCAAGATATTCAAAATTTGTGATAAAATTCATTAAAACACAAATGGTCTCATAACTGGGGCCCTATCTACAAAACAAAGAAACAAACAAAAAGGTTTGAGATTTCAAAAGATAGATCAATTCAGAACTGCAAAGACAAACACATACAGAACTCCTGGAAATTTCACCACACATCTTCAAACACAAGAAACATAACAGACAGATTCAGAATATGAAGACCCAAGCCATATAACAATTCAACTAACCAGAGCACAAAATTCCCAAATCTATGGAAATCACATAAACATAATTTTTTGGTTGTCAGAAACCGTCCCCAATGCTTTAAAAAGCTAAAGAAAAAGACGAACTTTGAAAGGACCATTTTACAGAACCCAGTATCAGAAAACACACCCAATACGATACAGAGCAATAAAGTTTCAAAATTTCCAAGATCCAAACAGACCCACCTGGAAATTTGATCCCCACCCAAAACCGAAATCCACCACCACCCCATATTTATATGATCACAATGTTACAACCAAAGTTCAAAACTTTAAGCAGAAACTGACTCAAATACCTGAACCCAACAAATCGAAATCACTAACAACCAAGTCCCCGATTGCAGGATAGAAGCAAAAACCAAAAGCATCCAGATGCGAAATCATGAACTGAACATCAAAAAGGTTGGAAATTTAGAGAGCTGCATGTAGCAAACTAGTTGACCGCAATTTATAGAAGCAAGAAAGAATGAAACGTTCAGAGAGAAAAGGAAAGAGAGAAACGTACAAGAGGCAAAGGGAGAGAGAAAGAGATACAGAGACAGAGAGAGAAACAGAGAAACAGAGAGAGAGAGAGAGTGAGGAGGGTCAAGCTTTGTTTGATGTGTTTGAGGATTTGAGAAAATGGGGAGGAGAGAAATAAGAGGAGAAAAAGGAGGGTGTGATTCTAATAATTAATAGAGGCACCAGGATTCCTCAGAAAGGAGAAGTTGATGTTCTCTTTTGTTTTTCTCTTCTTTTTTTCTCTTTTCTCTTTTCTCTTTGTTTAATTCTTTTTTCTCTTTCGGAATGAATTAATTTCGATGACAATACGGACATTTACGTATGTCAATATACTCCGAGAAACTTGAGCGAAATACAAAACCAGTGTCCAAAATTTATCAAAAAAAAAATCAGTCAAACAGGAACGAAACTAAATTTAAAATGTGAGTAAAAGTGATAAGTAACAATTAATAACTAGTTTATTTAAAACTAAATAAATTCATGTAAACATCCGGTATAATATTGATAATTAATTAATAACAAATTATATATTAGATCATCATAAATTTATATTATTTCATCTAATCATAGTCAAACACATGTATACATATATCGTGTGGTGAAGATGCTCTAAACTCTAAACAGTTTCGAAGTAATTTTGATGTCTTAATTTTTATTTTTTTGTGTTTGGTATGAATGTCTTTGTTTTGTTGGACTGACTTCTATGCCGCCACCAATTGAAGGCCTCCATGTAAGTCCACCCCTTAAAGCATCAGCACCGGTAAAGCATTCCAGCACGAGCTCTCCAGTTCCTCAGGTCAAATAGTGCGAGGAAGCACTTCAGCCCCCGAAGCAGCGTGCACCGGTCCCTCCCCTAGCAGCACAAGCTGTCTTGACCGCTCCTTGACCTGTTGCTCGTCCTCGAGGTCGAGCTCTGATAACACGAGTTGGAGCACGCCTCCTCGGGTGAAGCTACTCATGTGGGTGACAGAAATCAGTGTGGGTCCCAGTCGAATAGCACGAGCAGCCCTTCCTAGCAAGAGCACTGGCGGCCTTCTCCTGCGGCGACCGCACGTTGACCGAAGTACTAGCTAGAGATCGAGCCAAGTAGCACAAGCAGCCTCCTCTAACCGGTGCAGGTCCTCTTAGAGTCCGTTAATTTGTGGGATCCCTCTCTTATGACTACTTTTGAAAACTTTTTTCTTTGTTATTTTAGATTTTTAGTACTTTTTGGAAATATCTTAGCAAGATAAATTTTGCCTTCAAATACCAATTTTTGGTTTGTATCCAAACCGAGCAGTGATTTTTGACTAACATGATCGAGATTAGGGTTGACAAGTTAGGGCTCGGTGAAACCAATCAATCGTGTATCAACTGTGCCAACCATATTGGTATGTTGAGAAGTTGGTAATTGAAAACTCGGTACGATACTATCATATCAGTTTGCAAGACTCGGTTGATATATGGTACAAGGTACAAGGTTTAAAAGAAATATCATATACCGTATCAACCATATATTATATAATATATATATATATATTATAAAAATATATAACCACTAATCACAGTCATTGATTTTAAGTAAAGATGAATTTATACCGTTGATTTTACTCTAATATTTACAACCTCTCAGTTCACTTAAAGCCTATGTTCTCTCACCCTCTCAGATCTCAGCCTCTCCCTCGATCCTCAAAAAGCCTCAGAACACAAAACCCCAACCACAAACTCAAGCTCGCAGCACCACACAGCACCTCCCTCGCCCTCGCAGCGACGTACCGCCAGTGCCTTGCCTCTCCTTGCCTAACTACGCTGCTCTGCCCTCGCCTGGCAATGCGTTTCCACCCTCTCCTCACAACGCCGCTCCACCATCGCCTTGCATCGCCGCTCTGTCCTCACAGGTCATAAGCTCAGTTGCGTTGGCTTCATTCGAGAAGCCTTGTTGAGGTATCAATATCTTCCTTTTGTGTTTGTCATCAGTGGGAGATCTCGTTTAATTACAACATATCAAACTTAATTTGTGTCAATGTTGATCAGAGAAACATTATGTTCACTCAAAAATCCCAATTGCTCCAATAATCACTTAATTTAGAGTTGAATTTTACATATTTAGAATGAACAAAAGAATGAATGTTTATAAATCGTAACAACATACTTCTAATGCAAAACATGATTGATTCATCCATATCATTTTACTATCATTCCATATTAATGTAAACATGAGCAATCCCATTGTACGTGTTTGAGTATGTAATAGTAAATTTCTTGTAGACTAATAGCATGATCATATAAATTATTAACGCTAATCGACTTTGTTGGTTGGGTGATATGGGTTATGTGGTAAGCAAATTCTGTTAAGTAGCCTAATATTGTTATTGAAGTTGTATGACTTGCATCCGAAATCATACATTTGTATCAAGTACATAGCATTTCACTATAAATGTTCTATTTCAGAGTTGTAGGCCATGAACTCTTTCATGTCACAGAGTGGTTGTATTGGTAATTCAAGCTCAACACAATCAATTACATCAGTTGCAAATGACCAGACGACTGCGGGATTACAAGATTCACCATCGGTTCAACCATTATTAAACTTAATTTGCTCATTTGCTAAGTTTTTCAGTTGCTTTGCTGATTTTGCTTTGTTGTAACTAGAATTGCGAAATGTTGGAGTTGATCATTTGCTCAGTTTAGTTGACAACTGAGTTTCAAATTGTTGTTGGGTCTTTCTGTTTTTAGGCCTCAATATGATATTGGTAGATGTCCATTACCAACCGAACCAATGAAGTCGATATATCGACTTCGACTGTTGGTATTGGTACAAAATTTTATCTACCAATTATAAGTTGGTTAGTAAATGATATTGCAAAAAAAATCGGTATACCAACCGAAGCCAGCCCTAATTGAGATCGTGGATGTTGAAACACTTGAAACATGATTTGGTTCAAAGTAGGGTAGGTTGTCAATGGGTCCAGTTGGGTCAAAGAATTTCACATGTCACAAGATATAAACTCAAATCCAACTCATTTAATAATCCTGTTAAAAATCTAAACTCAAACTCAACTTGTATTAAACGGGTTACTCGTTTCCAATCCGTTTAACTCATTCAATAAATATGTCGTGTCTTATTCGACAAAATGACTCATCATAACTGTGACTCATTTAATAAAATAAAATAAAATCACTTGATTATGTTGATTAGAAACTTCACAAAAACATAATCTTATAACTACTCATGAATAATCAAATCCAAATTTCCAAGCAATCGAAAAAAATCTAAATTTCTAATATAAAGACAAACACTTAATCTGAAATTGAAAGATATAATCCTTAATTAAATTTGAAGTTTAACTTTGAATGTAACCCGTCTTATCTAATAAACGTGTTATGTAGGTTCATTTTCGTGTTGGCTAGTTGACCCGTTTATTAAATAGGCCATGACAGGTTGATCCGTCGCTGACCAACTTTTTAATCGTGCAATTACAAATTTAATCCGTTTTATTTCGTGCGGGTTTCGAGTCGAGTTCAAATTGATAGCTCTAGTTGAAAGTAATATTTTGTCTCGGCTCAACTTGGTTCACCAATCTACTAATTTTTCAAATGTCATAAATTATAGTAAAACATGTCTAAACAATACATTAACAGAAATGATTTCAATAAAAACAACAAATACAACTGAAATGACAAGGATCAAGTCACCAAAAATCAAACTTTATGTCTAGTTCCCCTCAACATAACATAACATAACACAAGACCCTACGATATCCCATAAACTACTTCTTTACGACACCACTCTTTTAAAGCCACACAGGGGTGCAACTCTACAAATATTTTAAATTTCTTTTAAAATCATATATTTTATTGGTAAAATCAATAAATTACATACATATGCCTTTTAATATATAAAACATCCTATTTTAGCCCCTTCATTGTGTAGTTTCAAGTTCGGTCATTGTTCTTTACCCATCTAGTTTGATATATCTTAGGTAGTTTTCAAGTATTTCATCATTACATACTTTTTAAAGTACGGCAGCATATATATACATAGGCGTGTGTATATAATATAATGTTACAAGAAATCAACGAGATATGATATATAATCTCCATGCAAATAACACAATAATTACCAAGTGTCGTCAAAACTTAGTTCAAACTGTAAAATGGTGTTGCAATAGTTGTGGTGTATTTGATATATTCGAACCATACATATTTTCTCTTCATTTGTTTTTTTTGGAAAGATTTTCTCTTCATTTGTTGACATTCGGACCATACATACTTGAATATCGAAGTTTATATAGTCATTGAAAGCCAGAAATTTGATTTCGATCGTGATGAGCACGACTAGCTCTAAGTGTTAGGCCGCCTAAGTATAACTAGCTAGTTCTAGGCAGAAGTTTTGCTTTGGAAGCTCTTATTCCTCTTAGGGATTATTTCTTACCTAAAAATAAATACCTACCATCAAATTGTTTTCTCATTCTCGATATATATCTTAAACTTGGATATATATATCGATAACCAAGACATGTGCTTCAAATTATCGTGATTTTATATCGCTTTTACTTAAGTCAAAGATGTTTTTGTAGGTACGCTTCTATATTATGACAATAAATATATATATATATATATATATATATATATATTACATGCAAGACATTTTGGTGTGATGCAACTGCAAGACTGATAAAGTCGACTATTATGTTGATTTTTCTATATTATTTTTGTACTCATGATTTGTGTACTATTCAATTTACAATAATTAAAAAAATATATATATATTTAATGCATCCAAGACATTTTGGTTTGATCCAACTCATTCAAGATTGTTAAAGTCGACTATTATGTTGATTTTTCATAAATAAAATAAAATAAAAATTGAGGTATAATTATTGATGAATTTCATACTAATTCAACCAAAAAGAAATGCACAAGTTGGGAGCAAAATCATCCTAGCAAAACGTACATCATCAACTGAAGTAACCAAGAACATGAGCCTCGATTGCAATCAAACTTGCATGTCAGTTATGAAAATAGTGAGACAGAAAGATCGAGCAGCAATGATGATAAACTGCTCCCAAGTACGAGGCCGTTGTCTGCTGCTATCATTTTCAAGCACGTAAAATCAACACACGTGTAAGTTTCTGCTAGGTACGGAGTCTGGTTGGTGACGTATTTAACGGGTTGCTGCTCTGTAGGTCAGATGAACCGGTCCACACGTGGCACGTCCACGAATAGACCGCTTTAGGGTTGGTACGTTTATATAATGCCGGAAACCAGAGGCACTGTAATTGCTTGCCGACACTTGCTTAGGGTTCCTAATTTCGATGGGTTTAACTAGTGTTGTAATCAATTGATTAGTGATTTAGGGCAATGGTGTTATGTTTATATAAGTAATTTAATTTGGTTAGGTCAGCTTTGTAGTTGGATGTTCGAGTGCTAGCTATCTTGATCGATTATTTACCGAATTTGATGGTTACTTCTCGTCTGTAAACTTGGTCCACCGGGGACCTGATTAGCTTAGGGAGGTTTTATCCTTATATTTAAGTAATTATAATCGAGTACAGTGATAACAAGAATCATAGTTAGCTTAGGAGAACGAGTGATTTATTAGTTATTGGATTATGATTTTCAATTAATAGGAATAACAGCAAAATCATTACATTAATCTTTAGCTGATCGGAACCGTCAAAAGGTATTATAAAATATGAATAAAGAAAAAATCTATCGAGTCATCAGAATTTAGAAGAAATTAGAGGTTGTAAAGATCACCAGTGTGTTTCTACCTCGTATTTGTTTTTTTCAATCGAATTTGGTTTAATTATTCTTCTGACTAGATTATTGTTTAGAAGATATATATAACACAATAATTTGAGTTTCTAGTAGCAAGACTAATTAATAAGCTTGTTTGATTAGCAATTTAGCATTGACCATTTGTATTATTAATTACTTGAGTTTTTGGAATGATTTTCAAACAATTAGGCGGGTACGTACTATCTATGGATATGGGGGAAATGAATGGTAAGGGTATGCTTTTAAAAGAAGAATATGTAAGAGGAGAAGATAGAAGATATAGGGGAACGATCGTGCTGTTAATCTGATTTGCAAGTGTTTTATATTTTCGCGTATATGCATACACATTTGGCTATATATACGTGATAAGACTGCACCCCTTAGCATGTGACATTTTCACTTTGGCAAAAGGAAGAATTACATATCAACGCAGGAACAAATTTAAAAATAAAAAAAACCTCATTTTAAATAATTTTAGACAAATTAAGACAGGGGTCTAGAATCCAAAACCAAATAACATGTTTGATCCAAATTTAAAAGTAAATGACCAAATTGTCTTATTTTCAAAAAATAATTACACTAATGCTGACAACTCTATTTTCTCTACATTATGATCATAATTTCTCTCTCTCTCTCTCTCTCAAATTACCAGATCCCGTCATCACCAAAATCAACCATGGCTCTCTCTCTAATCAGATTCTGTCATCATAGTTGGGTAAGAGTTGGAGGTCCACGGTAAGAGAGACGAAGTCATCGAGGTCGTCGACGGTGCATCTGAGTAAATAAAAACCCATACACGATGGCAAGGCCGTGAAGAGGGTTCGAGCTCGGCCTTGGAAATTGGTGAACAGTCTGATCTAGTCATGTTGCTACTGCTTCCTTTGTTTATCCTATTCGATTTGAAATTGAATTAAATTTAGTCTTGATTTGATTCTTTATGTCAATTGGGATGACTCAACGGTGAGGGAGGCGGATGAAGGTGATCGAGTCTCGTTCACGCAAATGCAATTCAATAGTCGTTGATTTAGATTAAATGTGAAAATTCAAAACTCTAGATCTGGGCGTATGAGTTATGTTACTGTACATTGGACATTAGCAGTAGTTATTCAGTTGTCAGTATCATAAAGTTTCGACAGTAGCAGCATTGTTTGGTTTCAGGAGAATTGCTGGAAGAAAATGCAATTGCACAGGCAATACTCTACTTGGCAAAAGCACACATTTTTGTCTACAGTAACACCTTTTTGGTTGACAGTAGCACGGTGGTGTTAGTGTGGACTTAGCAGTAGCACATATTCTTGGTCGACAGTAGCAGGGTGCTACTGTGCTACTCGTCAGTAGCACACATTTTTGGTTGACAGTAGCAGTTGATATGTAATAAAGGGTATTTTTGTAAAATTAAAGTGACAAATGACATGTGGATATTAGTTTGTCCTAATTTGTTAATATTTGTCCTTAAAAATATAAGATAATATGTAAATGATGTATTTATAAACTGAAATTTTATCAGTAATTTACAACGAGTGGATTTGCACTCTTAGCTGACGAAATTTATACTATTTTGTCAGTTATGTTTTTTTAGCCGACGGAAACAGTTTCGTCGGTTAGGAGAAAAAGTTCGTCGGCTAAGAACCTGTTAGCCGACAGAATGCGTTCGTCGGAAAATTCCGTCGACTAATCACTTCTTAGCTGACGGATCTGTGATCCTGGCTATTTTTGTCAGCTAAGAAAGCTCTTAGTCGACGGAAAATCCCGTATTCCGTCGGCTAAGATTAAAAATAATATTTACTTACAAAATTGCACTACGAATATTTTGGTGTCCGATTGACTATTGTGATGCCAATCTAGAAGCGGAACGGGCGTACAAGTCAAACTCATTGCTAATGTCATGACATGTGAGCTTTTTTGGCCATCCGAGTTCGTTTAAGGCTTCAAAATTTAGTTTTTCTAAATATTTAACATATGAAAACACCTAAATCTGCATCTATATAAGATATTTTGGTCAAACCTTCAACACAACAAACTCTCACCATGATGAGACGCAACTGCACATCTAAAAATTTTGAGACATTTACCCCTCGATGATAGGGCTTCCCATAGGGATAAATAATGGTAAGTAGTAAGCATGTTGTGATTCCGATCATCAAAATTCACAAACAGAAATCCGACATCAGATATCATCAATGTGTTTAAATATGTCTATGGTAAAAAATTCAACTTGATCTGATAAATTTAAGGGCTTCATCCGGACGATCAATCTTGTAAGTCAAACCCCTAAATTGTATTGACCGCAACTACCGGCACCGAGACTTTTCCGGAATTACGTGATTTTTTTAACCGTAGATGTATTTCACCATTCCGGTCATATTTTATTTCAAGACTTTTTTTTCGGTTGAAGCTTCTACGTATAGTTTGTTTTTGAAACGGAACATTTACTTAAAACTTAGTAAACATGTTATACAATATTAGTAGACATGTTGTGATTATGATGATCAAACTTGAGAAACAAAAATCTGACCGTTTGATATGATCATTATGTCGAAATATGTCTATAGTAAAAAATTCAACTTGATCCGACAACGATAAGGGCTCGATCCTTATGGTCAATCCTGTAAGTCAAACCCCTTTATACACGAAAAATGTCATTTAACCGTCTAAATTACGTATTTTACCCAGACCTTCAACCGAAAATAGTTTCAAATCGATAAGACGCAACCAGTGGTATAAAAATTTTATGAAAAATAACCACCAGAGATAGTGCTACCTCTAGGGAGAAAGAATGGAAAATTGCATTGATTATAACTATCGGCACCAAGACTTTACCGGAATTACGTGATTTTTCAAACGTAGACGCATTTCACTATTTCGGTCATATCTTATTTCATGACTTTTTTTCATTTGAAGTTTCGACGTATAGTTTGTTTTTGAAACGGAACATTTACTTAACACTTAGTAAACAAGTTATATAATATTAGTAGACATGTTATGATTCTGATCGTCAATATTCAAAAAAATATCCGACCATCAGATATCATCATTATGTTGAAATATGTGTATGGAAAAAAATAATTTTGTCAAAATTAAATAAAAAACAAAAAATAATTTTTAATAATTTTTAAGCCCTTATCTGACGGAATTAAATAATTCTGTCTCCTAAGGAATCGCTTAGTCGACGAAATTATTTAATTCTGTCTGCTAAGGGCAAAAAAATTAGAACAATTTTCTCGCGTAAAATTTTAGACCAAAATTTCAGAAAAAATTTCAAACACTTAGCCGACAGAATTATTGCATTTTGTCGGCTAAGAGCTAAAAATTTCAAAATTTCGAATCCCAGCGTTAAATTTCCAAAAATTCTGTCTCCTAAGATGATTATTAATTTATTTTTATTTTAAAATATGTCCGTCTCCTAGGAACTTAACCGACGAAATCATTCCGTCGGCTAAGATCTTAATAGACGGATCTTAGTCGACGAAAATTCCGTCGACTAGGTTGTCTCTTAGTCGACAGAATAAAATTTTATGTCGGCTAGGGTCTTCACCGACGAGTCTTAGCCGACTGATCTTAGTCGACGGAATTTCCATCGGCTAAGAGCTTAGGAGACGGAACAATTCCGTCGATTAGGAGCCATAATCCACTAGTGTACGTACAGACAGTAATTTAAGAAAAGTCAGATCTAATATAACTAGTTTAGTGAATACAAGAGTACGTAACCACAAGGGTGATGGGATTCTACTTCCAAGGACGAAACATGATGTCCAACGATGAGGGAAAACAAAAATCGGTTTTGAAATGGATTTTACATATTCTTATAAATTATTGTCCGGACAGTTTTTGCATTTTAAATGATGTTCATGTTCCAAACTGCAAGGGTGTTCTTACAATTTGAAATTTAGACATAATGTCTGGTCTCTCATTGTATTATAAAGTTTCATTAATAGTTTTATTAATGTTTCTCCGGCCCTTACCGTTTTAGCTCTAGTTATTCAAAATCAAATGTTCTTGTTCCTAGTATGTAAAGTCAGACTTCTGCATCCTCCCAAAAATCCTAAATGCCCAAGTACCGGTGAGTGGACATTTATCTAACTTTGATTTTAGGTTTATAGAGAAGACTTTTATAGTTAAAAACTTCAAATGATCGATGTATATATAGAGATGGTATTTATATATGTGGAAAACCGAAAACCTATCAAGTATTGTCCAGCATCTATTGATGAATAATCCTTGCCTTGTGCATATATAGGTACCAAATTACCGATTGACTAAGATTATATGGTATGCATGTACCAACTCTTTCAGTCTTAATTAATTTGATGCTTGCATTTTCAACATTGAAACGAAAATTGTTGCATGTATGTATGTGGTGGATTCCCATTCTTCCCTATGAAGGGAAATCGATCCTTGCTATTTGTTTTTGATACCGGACAGGAACACCAATGGAATTCGCTGAAGTTTCTGAGATCGAGAAACTTACTTATTAGACTTCTAAGTTCAAAAATGTATGGTTATAACAATTGATCAAGTCGATTCTATTATTTAGTTGTATAATAATGAATAAAAATAAGCTTTTCATAATAGAAGCAAAGTACATAACATAACATATTCGACTTTAGTCAACTTTATTTTTGTATGCATATATATATAATGCATTATTGAGTTTTAGTTAATTGTTGTGTGTTTTGGAAAGACTAGTTATGTACTTTAAGTGCAGGGACTCACATGCCGATACATAAGTATATATTAACAAACAAGTTTGAGACACGAGTATTTGTGGTTTTCTCTCGGTTATCATAAGTTAAAATAATAAATAGAATGTGAGTTCTTGGGACTGCTACTATTGATTTCCAACAAAGAAATCACTAATTATTTTGAGATCTCGTCATGCTCAGCTCCTAGACTCGTTGTAATTCGGATCGCGGGATATTCTTTGTGTTCTCTTCAAGCCCGAACTTCATATCGCTACGCACATAAGTGCTTCCCATATATTGTACCATTTTCCAGGAAAGGCTAGGAGAAAATTAAAAGAAGAATAAGAGAAAAAGGTCGTCTGGACCGTGTATCTGGCAGTCAAGAACAGCGAACGAATCTTTTCTGGAAGAAGATATAAGTTTGATGAGACTTTTCTTCTTTTCGTGGGTTTGGAATTTGTCGCATAATGGTAACTCTGGCGAAACTGATTAACTCAGTCCCGATTGGTTTCAAAATGTCGAGTGTGAATGTTTGATGTAGCCCCCAATCTTCCCACCCCACTGCTGACTTGTATATTGCGAAGAACAAAGATCTCGAAAAGGAAAGCCATCCTAATAATGGGACTTGGTAGCAGACTTGCCTTTTGCAATAATTTTTGATGTATACTGGTCTCTATTTTAGTATTTTGAGATGACGGATCTCTTTTAAAATTATTATTTTTATATATTTTAAAAGTATCTTTAACGGTTTTTATTTTTTTTTTTATAAAAGGGGAAATCTAAAATCTTTATAAAGAAAATGTCTCAACTCTAACCATTTTTCTATTATACTTTACAAAATTAAATGTTTTTTGTATAATTTAATTAGTATATATATATATGTATTTATTTAAATTAAAACCATCATATGTCACATGCTTAAACTTCTCAATCTTCAACACTAGAGAGATGTAAATGATATTTTCTTTTCTTCTTTTTTAAGAAGAGAAAGTGAAGTATAAAAGGAAAACAATAAATTTTAGAGAATTCTTCATGAAATATACAAATTTTGAGAATTCTACAAATATAAAGAAAATATTTCTCTCTTTTTCCACTTTTTCTATTATAGAGGATGATTTACATGAGATGTTGAAACTAAAAATCATGTTTTTCCCTCTAAAATATACGTAATTATAGTTTTACACGAGCTGTTAGAGATGCTCTAGTACCACATATAAACAAAAGATCATTAGATATATAAAGAAATACAACTTAAACGCTAAAACATATGCTTAATGAAACACAAATTTGACCCAAGTACTACGAAACCAAGAAAGTTTTTAAAAACAGATCACTTCATAAGATATATGTTTAGACTTGTACAGAAGAATACCGCCATTTTAAGCTCCACATCCTCGTGTAACTGATATCTGTTTTTTTGGAAAATGAGAATAATTGGACTCCGATATTGGCATGTAATACGTGCAAGGGCAAATAGTTTGCACTGAGATTATCCACTAATATATTGGGCTACAGATTTCTAGTCCAAAATTAAGTCCAGTCTGTTAGCCCACTAGGGTTTTGGTGGCAAAGCCGCACTGCTATAAATAACATTTTTAGGGTTTTGAGAGCCGCAGAGAGAGATGGGACGAGTCATCAGAGCTCAGCGTAAGGGTGCCGGCTCCGTCTTCAAGTCCCACACACACCACCGCAAGGGCCCCGCCCGCTTCCGCTCCCTCGACTTCGGCGAGCGCAACGGCTACCTCAAGGGCGTCGTCACCGACATCATCCACGACCCCGGCCGCGGCGCACCCCTCGCTCGCGTCAGCTTCCGTCATCCTTTCCGTTACAAGAAGCAGAACGAGCTCTTCGTCGCCGCCGAGGGAATTTACACCGGTCAGTTTATTTACTGCGGTAAGAAGGCTAATCTTGTCGTCGGGAATGTTTTGCCGGTCAGATCTATCCCTGAGGGTGCTGTCGTCTGCAACGTCGAGCACCACGTCGGCGACCGTGGGACCCTCGCTAGGGCTTCTGGTGATTATGCTGTTGTTATCAGCCACAATCCTGATAACGATACTTCCAGGTGAATCGTTTGCTTCTTTTTTTTGCTTTTCGATTAGGATCGTTTTGAGCATTGCATTGTATGAAAATTTGATCAAGTTATTAGATTTTAGGGTTAGCTAATAGTTTGTTTAGTGTACTTGATTAGACACAAATCGACTCTATTATGTGAAAATGGTTATCTAAAGTTCGTTATTTTGTTTAGTGATTTGCTCTATTATCGTCTTAGCTGATTAATTATTTTGCCAGATTATAGCTCCAAATTTGTTTAGTTCAGTGTTGGGAGGTTTCTGCGTAGTTCAATGTTACTGTTGGTTTATTTTGTTTCTTGAACTGTGCTTGTCTCCATTTTGTATTAGGTTTTCGTAAATAGATACACACTGATGAGTATCAAAGTTTATGATTGCTTTCATACACACTGATGATTGTTAAAGTTTATGATTGCTTTCATGCTGTGCCAAGTTTATTTTATTCCAGTGTGAATCCGAGTTAGGTTGTTTGTTGAATTCGAGTGCTTTTGCATGTCTATCAGGATCAAGCTTCCATCTGGTGCTAAGAAGATTGTTCCAAGTGGATGTCGTGCCATGATTGGTCAAGTTGCTGGGGGTGGAAGAACTGAGAAGCCTATGCTCAAGGCTGGTAATGCTTACCACAAGTTCAGGGTGAAGAGAAACTGCTGGCCTAAGGTGCGTGGTGTGGCCATGAACCCCGTTGAGCATCCTCACGGAGGAGGTAACCACCAGCATATTGGTCATGCTAGCACAGTCAGGCGTGATGCTCCTCCAGGGCAGAAGGTTGGTCTGATTGCTGCCAGGAGAACTGGTCGTCTCAGAGGACAAGCTGCAGCAACTGCCTCAAAGGAGAAGTAGAGTTGATTTTACATTTACGTGTATTGTTGATTCGAGTGCCATTAGGAAGACGACTACTGTTTCTGTGTATCTAAATTTACTGTTTTGAAAGAACAGGTTAATTTCTACCCAAGACTACCTACTATTTTGTGGTATAAATTGTTCTCCTGTTCTATGCTTCCATGTGGTTTCCGGGTGATAGCTGTTTTGAATTATATTTACTTCATGAGTTGGTAATTTTTAGTGTTGGATACATGTCTTTAGCTTCTTTATTTCTTCGTTAAGTAGTAAACAGATCTTTCATTGAACACTTTATATTTTGTGGCGCAAACACAATCACATATGAATGGCCGAATGACATGAAACTATTATGATTCGTTTAAGATGGAATATAGATTGAGCATATTTCTGGAGATGAATTGCTATTCTAGTACTCGGTTTCTCACTTCCGAACTTGTGACTCCATGACCCGTGAGGTCACATTTTTACACGCAAATTGTCATGTTAAATGTCAATTACATGTGGGATGAAAATTGAAACTAAATCTGATTCGTGTTCTTGTTACTTTTGCTTGCTTGTTAAACAATGGTTTTTGTTCGTTTAAGACTTGCTCTCTCTATGTAGCTCGTTTAGAAAAAAGCTCTAGTTCGCTTTCACCGTGGGTTCCCATCTACATGGTGGATTAAGATTTTGGAGGAAACTACTGATATCTAATTCCGCCGCGTGATTTGTAGATGACTTTTGTGTGGTATCTTGATCGTAGAATACAGATTCAATCTACTAGGATAATAACCTTAGTCATAATCCTTCCTCACTTGCCTTCCATTGTGAAACAAACACAAATCACTTTATGATTATGTGCTATCTACAAAAACAATGAACATACTTGTTTTCTATCCATGTTATATTTCATTATGCTATTTAACTGAAATTGTATATCGTGTTTTACATTTTATATCAAGTCAAAGAATAAGAGCTATAGTAACACTGCAAATTCTCGTTCACAATTTCTAAGTGACTAATTTACATACAACTTTGAATAATACTCATTGGATGTCACAATATTTCAAATTAAAATGAAATGAAAAATGTTCTATCAAAATGTTGTGATGGTCTATAATTTTTGTCATACATTAACTTATAAATATGACAGCAAATAATCTGTTGCTAATGTAGTAACTTTAGTTCAATCATCATAGTCGCTTGACTCAATTGGATGGAACATCTGCCATACATTATTTACCCACCTTTTGGACTTTGGTGCTCGTGCTTTCAGTCTAAATATTCTTAATTGGAATTTTACGTTGGTTATTTGAGAATTACATCGAATTTCTCCTTCATCTTATGTAATATCAACAATCTTCTAAATTTTCTTACTTTGGTATGAACGGTGATTTGTTCTGAACGTTCGATATTAACAATTGGTATCGTGATAATGGCATAGAATCATCAATATGACACCCATACTCAATTTTTGTAATTTGCTTCCATGATTGTATCATACAACCAGATTTCATTATGATCGTTTTCATTAGCTGCTTGGATCTCCAGCTAGCACTGAAGCGTTCGTGTTCCTCATGCACAACTCTCATGAATTAAGTATTAATCTAGCTCATGCCACTTAATTAGCTTGCTTATGGCTGCTGTGTAAGCATTTGCGTATTAAGAGAAACTTCTGGCATGACTCAAGACCAGGGGCGGATCTACGTCTAGGGCTATATAGGCTTAAGCCTAGACAGAAAATTGGATATATAGCACTACGTGTGCACCTTGTACCAAAGTTCTTGGTAGTTCAGTTGGCAATTGGTTTAGTTTAGTCCTTCATTTCCTCTCTTGAGCTGGGTTTGATTCCCGCTTCTTGTTATTTTATATTCTCTTAAATATATGTTTTTTTATATTTTGCAACTGTTTTAGGTAGTAGTATGTCATGTTATATTAAGATTAATGATTAGCATACATGGTTTGTTTTAGATAATTTGCTTCAATATGCAAGAGACGCGGCACACTAGTAGAGAGAAAATCCATGCGACGACTTGCTTTCGTCGCATAAGACCTTAAGCGATAAAAAATTTGTCGCATTAGATTTATGTGACGAAAAATTCATCGCATTAGATTTATGCGATAAAACTGCAAATTTTCGTCGCATCAGTTTTCTTAAGGGAGGAAATTTTTTTCGTCGCATAAACATATGCGACGAAAATAAAGTCGTCGCTTAAACTTATGCGACGAAAATTTTCGTCGCATGGACTTATGTAACGAAAAAAATTTTGTCGCTTAAAAGTTTTCAGTAAATATTTTTTTTTTCATTTTTGGTTATAATTTAAATTAAAAAAATTATGATTTTGTTTTTTTGTTTTGCTGGATCGAGGTGGTATATGGTGGTAGTGACAGAGGAAGAAGAAGAGGAGGAAGGAGAGGAAGAAGCACAAGGTGGTGGGGCGGAGGAGGTGGTACAGTGGTGGTACGGTGGTTGTGGTGGCGGAGGAAGAAAAAGAGGAAGAAGAGGAAGGAGAGGAGTAAGAAGAAGTGGTAGAAGAAGGGTGGTGAAGAAGTGGAGGTGGTGGTGAAGTGGAGGGGTGGTGGTGAATATGTAGAAGGAAAAAGAAGAAAAGGGGGCGGGGAAAATTTTTGGCGGAAGGATGCAAAATTCAAAATTTTTGTCAGAACTGATGTGACGAAATAAACAAATTTCATCGCATCAGTCAGGGGATGAGGGAAAAATTTTGGTGTTAAAATTCAAAACTGATGCGACAAAATATTAAAAATTTCGTCGCATTAGTTAACTCATGAGACGAAATTTGTTCATTTCGTCGCATGAGTCGGGATGTGGGGGAAAATTTTTTGCAGAACTAATCCAAAACTAATGTGACAAAATTTAAAATATTTCGTAACATGATTATGAACTTATGCGACGAAATAAAAAAATTCGTCGCATGAGCCAGCACAATGCAACATGTGTTTTGTCGCATCAGTTTGAAATCATGCTACGAAATTAATTTTCATCGCATCAGTGTGAACTCATGCGATGAAAAAATATATTCATCGCATAAGGCCTTTCCTCTACTAGTGGCAAACCATCTCAATGTAAAAATGCGTTATTATCGAAAATAGTATCGAGAATGATCCTTGGTGGTATTTATAAAGGCTAATGGAGTCTTTGATGGGAGAACTGGCAGCGGAAGTTAAGCACTTGAACCAGCTGTAACAATCATCCACCATCGAGCAACATTTCTTTAAATCTTCACAGAATCACGGAGCTCCCAAAAGCCACTCCACCGTGTAGTCCAGGTTCCGGCAACATTCATAGGTTCCGACTCTCCCATTGACCAGTACTTAGTCGAGCCCACCCATGATCCCCAGACTTCGTGTTGAAAATTAGAGTATCTTGGTGAAGTACGTATTTCTCTCAGCTTCGTGTACGAAGAGCAACCCGGAGGCCAAGCTAAGAGCAATGCCATATCTCACATTCCAGACCGGCAAGCTTTTTCATTTGAACAAACGAGTCCAAGCTGCGATTTGGCGTGAGCTAGTAAATACCAGTATGAGTTTTTTCTCATGGCATCGCCCAATCAATGAGTTGTACTGTTGTCCAGATTCGGATGCCTAAATCGACTGATAATCCTTACTTCACCATACACCTTTAGCCTTTGTTTTCCTCAGGTTGATATCTTCATGATGGCCGACCTTGATTCCTTCTATAATGCCAGTTTTGAAGAATCCTCCATCTGGAATGTCAGTCTTTTTTTCCTTCCAAATAATGTACTGATAGTCTGATAGCAAATTAATTCTACATTCAGCGATAGACGCATATGCGCATTCCTTGTCATCCTTAGTTTACCATTCTGTCTTTCAAAGCTATTACAGGTTTCTAGGTGAAAACTAAGTTATTGTCAATTTGAATATATTCATCTATGAATAAGCAGGTTCAGTTTAAACAGTATATACACTTTCATTTGGTTTAAAGTCATCTGTCCTCACGCTAGTTCTATCAAGTTCTCTACAACACATTATAAGATTATCAAACACAGGGTTAGCCTCATCATTTTTAGCAGTAAGAATGCTAACCTCACGAACCAACTGCACAAGAGTGTCTTTCTGAAACCTTTCTGCATTTTCCTTGAACAAATTCAGCCATGCTGTCTTTGAGAATGCCTGCAGATCATCGGGATTCGTTTTTGCAATGCAGGAGATAGCAACATTATAGTTACCTTCCTCCAGACTTTTGCAAAACCTTTCCTTGATGAGAGCAGGGGGTGGAATTCGGTCTGCCTCAGTCAAGTGCACCCAAGTTATATCCAGCAGCTCATCCTGAAAAAAGCATGCATGGGCTCACTAGTGAAACAAACATACTGGGGTTCATACGAAAAGACTTGAATGAAATAGCGGGATTTCGATTTTGAAAAACGCTTCTGTGAATGAAATGTGTGTGCACATATATAAATATTGATAAGAATATGTTACCTTTCCTGCTCTGCAAGCATCCAATATCATCCGAAGATGTCGTTTAATATTGAAGTTATATCCACTTTGCAGCATCCTTTTATAGAAAGACTCAAAATCAACCCACCTTTTCGCTGTGATACATGCTTCTAACAAAGTGTTGAATGTATATATATCTGGTGACACCCGGAGCTCATAACCAGATTTGCTGTTGAACCCATCTTCCAACATCTTTTGGAACAGCATTTTTGCTTCTTCATACATCCCATGGTCCAGGTAGCCTTTCAGCATTATGTTGCAAGTGACCAGATTTGGGGAGCAGAAGTTCTCCATTTGGTTGAAGACATATGCCCCGTTTTCAATACTTCCAGCATCCAAACAAGCTTGAATTAAACCAGTGTAAGTCACTACTAGAGGTTTATTCGCAACCTTACATATCTTCTCAATCTGTGAAAAGAAAAAAGAACATATTATGTCAGCCATAAACTCTAAACCAAATATGAGAAAAATAATAGGGAAGATTCTAGGTAGTCTGCAGAGAGCCACATCTGATTAACAGAACAATAGGATTCACAAAATTAGTCCTTGCAGCAGAAAAACTTTTCTCATAACATAGTGCATTGTTGAAGTGGCAGGTAACCCGAAAAAAGAATGAAAAAAGATAAAGGAAGCAGCAATGGGTAAAATGATTACTATTAATACAAGTGAAACAGTGACCAGCACTATAAGGACATCTGGACACAGGCACAAGTTCCAAGTAGTAATTACCTGCATTAGTGCTTCTTGACACCTTCCACCACTACAAAGACATCGAGCGAAGTCATAATAAAGAGATGCAGAACCAACTATTCCTCGTCTTTCCATATTGTGAACAGTCTGCACAGCCTCATCTATTTTTTCTTCTTTCCAAAGAGTATTCACAATAACTGTATTTACAAGGAATCACTAACATTATCCATCTATAATAAAATCCCAGGTGAAAATAGTAGCAAGTAACATACCTCTGTAAGTTAAAGCATTTGGTATTGAAGATTTCTGCATCTTCTTAAAAAACTCGTGAACCAAATTGTACTTGCCGCATGCAAACATCACCTGACAAAGCGAAAATTTAAGGTATCTGAAATTCAGAAGAGATTCAGGGTGACCTAGCAGTCTAGCAGCCTGGAACGACAATGACCCTTGCATCATTCTGGCCAAAACAAAACAAAACTTTTTTTTGCACTGTACATGCTAAAGGCAGTGATAAGTGCAAACAAAGATAAAAGAATTTTGATCAATGTGGAGATAGATGCTAAGGCATGAATAATTCTCTTGTATAAATTTTAATTAAACCAGCAGAATACTAAGCTGTTGACTTTTAAGAACAATCATTTGCTAAAATATTACTATCCTGGTGATTTGAACATAGTGAAATTCATACATATTGCATTTTAAACTGGCAAGGAAATAATTTAAGAAACCAAAGATCAACTGAACAACTATAACACCTTGCATGAATAATCTTCATGACAGACATTATTCCTTGGGACCAAGCAATATACTTTTGTAATGAGGTATATCCAACGACTACAATACGTCATAGGAAACAAAAAAGGGCGGTACTACCTCCATGACAAGTCCATATGTTGTAGTGGTGGGCTGCAGACCTTGTTTCTTTAACTGCTCCAAAACCCAAAATGCTCCTTCCCATTGTTTCCGCTGAACACAAGCATTTAATACCTGCTTATACATATGAATCATTAAATGAATGTACAGGCTTTCTGATTTCTCAAGGAATATACAGAGAATGTTGCACCAATTTCCACGTCTTTAAGAATTCAAATCAATTAGAAGATCACAATTTCTTCAACAGGAATCTAACATAAACTAGTTAAGTATTTGTTTCATCAGAAATAGACATTCTTTTTAGCTTAGTAGCTGTCATCCTACATACGGCTCCTTATAATATGGATACGAACAATGCCCTAAATTATACAATCACCAACACTGAAGAGATTGAAGTTCAACTGCGAGTATGAAATTAGTTGAGACAAGTGTCAACACAAGCAAATATAACTCAAAGTGATCCAATCATTATGATCTTATTGCTGTAAGAGTATCTAGATTAATATATTTGTCAAACGATCAATGGTCACTTGGGTAGGTCCTAGACTCCTAGTCCTAGATAACAAAGCAATGAAATAGTTAGGATGATAATTTCCTGAACTTTAAAATTATCCCTAAGTACCACTTACTGCATTGTAGACAATGACATCTGGTTCCAACCGAGGATCCCACTTCCCAAGTGTTCCAGTCTTGAACTTCTTCTTGGGAGGAGACCGCATAGTATCAATCACATCAAACAGTTGTTTGATGTGACCCGCTTGTCCAAGAGTAATGGCAATGGAATGATAAGCCACCAAGTCAGGATATGAGGACAGTTGTTGCTGGAAAGAAGAATTACAAAACAAGATGTCACTGGTTGACGAATGTAGAACTTCCACCTTCTGACTAAGTTTATTGTATGAGCAAGAAACACAATGTAGATAATGAATATCTATGTTACTTACCAGCATTACTTGAAACACATTAAATGCCTCCACAGGTCTCCTTGCCTTTCCAAGTACATCGAGTGCAGTTGTATATATGTATCTGAATTTTGAAGAGGAAAATGCTTCAAATTTTTCACGCACAATATTTAATGACAACAATCTATCTAGTAAAAGAAGATTATTAAAGTATCATCACTATCATGTGAAATAACTTATAAGAATCAGCTGTATATAACTTATACCAGCCATGACACCATTCCCGGGAAAGTAAAATTCTAAGCAGTATAGTCAATAATCCCACAATAGGGTGTACATAGCTCCATGAAATTTTTATACTTGAAAATGCAGGACTATAGACCAATCTTCGTATCAAGTGCTCCAATGCTAATTACCTGAGCTTGTGAGATTTGAAGCGCTCACGCATTTGAAGCCACTCGATGACTTGTAACACTCGTCTCCAGTTTCCGAACTTTCCTAATATCTGAATAACTCTAAGTATTGAATGATCTGTGAATATGATTTGTGCACTTCGCATCAACTTCGAAAACATCCACTCAGGGATGTCAATGTTTGCACCATTCAACCTGTTAAGATAGATTACTTTAATATCAATGATAAAATTTTAATTGCAATAGATCAGTACTTGATATGAACAAGTTCGGAGAATCAGAAAAAGGAAAATAAAGAAAATCTAGAGGATTTTACTGTTATTCATCAACTAAGAGATAGTAGAAAATGAGAGATTATAGATAACTTGTGACCATATAACAAATCCCTTAAAGTGTGTAACTTAGCTTTATTTGCATGCTATTCTATAGTTAACCAGAATAAAATATAACACGACAGCAGGACATACTGAGAAACTCAGCGATGGACTCTAAATGTAATTAAATGTGCTTAAATCTTTGAAACAGGTACACACCTATTGAGAATACCAAATTTCAGTTAATGAGTTGCAGTAAATTCTGATTAGCAAATTTTAAGCTACGATCATTAGTAAACAAACTAATTCCTATAAAAGACTAGAAGAGGAAAGACTCAACAGAGGAAGAGAGCACATACGACTTTGCTAGCTTCTGGATTCTCTCCTCCATTTGCATTTGTGAAACTCGTGGTTTGTCCATATTATCATTGCATTCATCAAAATTTTTAAATGCAGCTCTTTCATCATAGTCTTTTCTAGGGAAATCCCTTCCACCCTTGGTTGAATTTTCACTTCTAGAAGAGAAACTTCTATCATCAGTGGCTTTCATAGCACTGATGCGGTACCGCTCATATCCATCATCACTTCTAACACCACTTTTCCTTCTCTCAAAGTCTTGACCAGCTGACTTGTAATCTCTTGGGCTCTCTTTAGCATTTAGTGCCGATGCACTCTTGCCTGAGTTGAAGTCCAATTCTTGTTCTAGTTTATCAGTATATCTTGACCATTTTGCATCTCTTGTATCTCCCCTTATCTTCATCTTTTCCTTCTCATCCATGTTTCTTTGCCTGCTATCATATTCATCCTTATACCCTCTAACCCGTTGCCTTTTGCTTTGTTCTATGGAACCATTTGCATTTTCATATTGTCTCACAACTTTTGACCCATTCCTCTTATCCAAATGCCTTTCAGACTCCCCCCAGATTAAATTCTTTTCATCTGCCTCAGAAGAATGTCTTCTCGGAACATCTCTACTCCTCAAATTATGCTTTGGATTCTCTTCTTTTGGCCTGCTCTTCTTATTTTTGTCACTTCTAAGCTTAACAGACCCCATAACCTTCAAGCATTGATCAAATGACGGCTTAAATTCAAAATCTTTCTCAAGAATTTCACTACCAACTGACCGGTTATCAGTCCCTTCCTTCGCCAGAGCACTAACAACACTTCCACGATTCACTGTTCTTACACCAGAAACCCGGCTCCTCCTCACATTCTTCTCATTTAAGCCAATACCGAAAAAGGGTCTCCCACAAATCGAAAACCCAGATTGGAAATTAGAGAACCCCAATTGCCCATTTGACAATTCCATGTTCAACTCAACAAACAAGTTTCACACAACATCACTTCAAACTAAACTAGGCACTATAGAGTGATACAATTGCAAAATTGAACCAAACTTAAAAGCTGAAATGAACTATGAACTCCAAGTTTAAGACTTTAAGTAGCAGAACAATTGTAACAGGAAATTATTACCAGGACTCTTGTCCTCAAAGCCAGAGGACCCAAGTAGATGGGCGGGAGAAAGATGAGAGATAAAGACGGGAGCTTTAATTTGATTATGCTGTAGAGATTGAAAACTCAGGGAATGATAAGCAATGGATATTAGTTGGAGTTGCAGATAATCCTTTGAAACTGTGAAAGGGGGTTAGGGTTCTGCTGGATAGAGATATTGAAGTTCATATGTAAAACGGTAGTTGAGTATTTTCTCTATTATTTCTATCCTATATATATATATATTATCAGCTGTAAACTATTTAGACGATCAAGAAATTTACTAACCTTTACATTTATTGTCTTTCTTTTTATTTTTGTATTTAGGTCAATAATCTATAAATAAATGTTATCATGGTATCAGAACGGGTTACCCAGCTTCACATGTGAACCTCAAATGTCACACGAACTCTATACTTGTTATCCACGTGCTAGGCTTGAAGATTCACTATACTTGCGGGGTGTGTTGATATATATATATATATATTCCACACCGAGAATATGAAAGCTTATAAAGGTTTAAACTACTCTATTTATTGTTAATTGATTTTAAAGTGGTCGCACTATTTATGTTGGTATAATGATAGTATCAGTGCCCATGCAATTCCATCGGCTAATAGTTATTCTAGATGAGTTGTTTACTATCTAGAATTGAAGAATGGGTGGAGTTTTTGTTTGTATGGTTGATCATTGTCCTGCAGATATGAAGTGTTGAGAGATTTTGCTTTGTCCTCGTCGATGATTTGTTAACTGATCTAGTTATCTTCATTCTCTGTGCAATTGTAATGTCATCACAATCTTCACTCTTGACCTCCGCTGAAACGGTTGTTTTGGTCCTATTTGTACTTTGGCTTGTCATTTCCTCACGTTTGCTAACTCTAAGTGTGTGCTGGTGTTAAGGAGTATGTTCTGGTGATGGGAAGTGTGAGAAGTATTGTGCATTGTGTAATGTGTTGAAGTTTAGTCTTACGCAGAAGAATATACATGTGCATGGAGTCTCAGTGAGTATTAGTGAACTATAGTGTGTGGTTAAACTTGGCAAGTGATATTACTTGTGTGCAGCAGCTCTTTTAATAGTGTATTAGTGCTCAATCTACTGATGCAACTCATCATGATTCTTCCATCTTATCATGCTCCTCCATAATTGGGCTCTGGGTTGATCTCCATGGTCTTCTTGGAAGACATGTAACCAGCCATGCTGTTATCCCTTAAGCCTGAGCTTTCATGATCCTTTCCATGTTGGCAGTCCAGCCATACTTGTCAGTCGCCAAACATTAGGGATTTGTCCAATTTCAGCATTTATGTGCTTCAATTTGAGAGCCGCTGGTAATTTCTTGTCTCTGTTAGTATGGATGATTTGGTGATATAAAGTTGATGGTTGTTGCTTAGTGTTTTTCTACCGTAATATGTTTGCGATATTGACCCTGTAAGAAAATCTATGTTTGGAGGTGGAAGTAGTAATGTATGTGGAAATGTAGTAATAGATGTTGTGTAGCCTTTGTGTGTTGTAGAGTTGTGGTAATCACAACTAGAGGTAGTAGCCTCTGTATGATTGTAGAGTGTTGGTAATCACATAGTAGCCTCTGTATGTTTGTAGAGTGTTGGTAATCACAACAAGTAGTAGCCCCTGGTGGTGCAGAAAGTATTGCAGTGAGTGTATGATCCAATTAAAATGTGGAGGAAAACATTTTTTTTTGCAGCAGCTTATTATGACAATATGAGACTGCTGATTTGTCTAGTTCTAGTTTCAGATAAGTTCATTGAGTTTTTAAGATAATCTAGTCCAAAAAGAGAGAGTGAAGTTAGGATCAATAGTAAGACATGTCTTCCCCTCTTTGGTCTTTGTGTCTTACATGGGCTGAGACCTGAGACACAAGGAGTAAAATATCGACGATTACCAAATATATTAATGGTTCGAAAAAAAGGAATTGTAATGGATATATTTAAAAAATATTGAAGATTGAATATTGATAGAAATTATATTAAAAGTTATATATTTGATTAAAATAGACTAAATATAAAAATATTAGAGAGATATAAAATTAATTTCAATATTTTTTTATAAATGACGATAATCATGAATATATTGAAAAATTACAAAAACGGAAAAAGAGACATGATTTTTTTTCATGCAATAAAATATTGGCTGGTAAAAAAACTAATGGTAAACTCACTAATTTGGTTATTGATTACAGATTGTTGGGATTTGAGCATTCCGGATGGTTGAGGGGTCTTGGAGGACTTCTCATGGCACTATTTGGTGGCATTAATAATTTTTGTCTGTAATGTTTGATCAATATAGTTTGAGTAACTTGTTTAACCAAAATGCTGCTTGATGTCAAATGTTAAGTTACTCTTTGTATGATTATTTTTCTCTTTTCGTCTTGTTCATGAACTTGTACAATAGCATTTTTAGAGGTTATAACTATTCATTGGAGGTTCCAAACACCTATTAAAGTTAGTAAATTACTTTTTAACTAATTATTGAGGTTCTTTTAAAAAAACTAATTATTGAGGTCAACAATTGATTATCAGGGCCAGTAACTAAATTATTTTGGGTCAATAATACGATTATTGGAGTCATTAACTTGATTGTTTTCAAGTATTTATTCTTTTCTATTACATTAAACTGAAATAAGTTGATTATTAGAGGTTAGTAACTGATAATTGGGGGGTCAGTAACTGGTCATTGAGACCAGTTCTGATTATTAGAGGTCAGTAACTGGTTATTGGAGTTCAGTAACTGATTATTAAGGATTCGTAACTGATTATTAGAGGTCAGTTACTTGGTTACTAGTAACCAAAATCTGGCGACCAAAGAAAATCCAAGTTACTGGGGTCAATAACTGAGCAATCAGTGATCAGAATCCAGCGACTAGGGAAATCCTGTCAATCGGAATCCGGAGATCGGAGTCCAGTGACCAAGGAAATCCCGTCAACCGGAGTCTGGCGACCGGTGACCGAGTCCGGCGACCGTTGACAGTAGTCCGGTGAAGATCCGACAAAGTCATCCCCTTCTCTCTAAGTTTGTACAATGTCAAGGGTAAAAATGTCTTGTAAAATGTTATTTTAGTGTGGTTTTAATGAAAATTTGTATATTTAGACACAAATAAGTGTATCTTTCATTCAATTTAGTTTCAAAGTTTTATTTTCATTGAAATAAAGTTTGACTTTTATTTTTGTGTGCAAATGATCTTAAAAAATGTAATAGATATACACTACCAATATAATTTGGTTGCTACAATGGTCATTCACATAGTCTATTCCCTCAGAAACGAGCAAGTTAGAGTCGATGGATGTGTTGGATGAAATTTTGGTACATATACCAAGTTCAAGTTCGAGCAAGATTTCCACGGAACCAACTTTGCTCCCCACCCAAACTTCCCTACCCTTATTCCCACCTCTCTAAACCAATGACATATGTTATTTATATTCTTAAATATATGATTAGAGTGGGCTAAGGACACAAGCCATTAGTTTAGGGAGGTGGGGATGATGGTGGAGAAGTTTGGGTGGAGAGCAAAGTTGTTCCTGATTTCCACAGGATATGAGAAAACTCATTGGCACATATACATATACAACATATTTCTATCTTGTTGTAGCAGTGTAACAAATGTAAATTGACATTGTATAAATGAATGTAAATGAAACATGTACAAGTTACATGTTAGACCAACATAACTACTAAATGACTAGCAATTTAGCAAGCTAGGTAGATAGTATGGATCATATCATTGATGTGTTAGCGTGGATCAGAATATGAATGTAAATATATTGTAGTTATGTCGTAGAGTAATTTCTAATTCACCGTAGTTAGTACTTACCATTTATATTCCTTGTAAACTCCTCTATAAACTTCCACTGTGAGATGAATAATAGATCAGTCAATTCATTCTTTCCTACTCGTTATATTTGAGTTGGTATCAGAGCAAAAATCCGAAAGGACTTTGTCTCTTTTTTCTACTATTAAGAAATCCCATTATTAGGGTTATTTCTCCACACGACGTCGTCTTCTTCAGCAAGGCTTGTCTTCTCCTTCATCAGATTCATCAATTTGATTTAGGCATCTAATTTAATCTAGGCACACAATCTTCTTCATCTCTTGCTTCGAACCAGGCACTAATACTCGGCCCGCCGCCGCTGCACGAAATCTTCTCCAGCTACCAGCTACCGCCATGTCTTGCTTCCACTTTGTCTCTATCTAGTACCGGACCAAGTCTCGAACCCAGACCAGCCTCGTTGGCAGTTCCTGACTGAACTCGGACCAAGTCTCGAACTCGAACCTAAACACAGGTGAGTTTCAAACCCAGCCGAGTCTCAGACTCATTACTTGTGCCTAGGCGAACCCACCGATGATCCCAGACCCACCACCGTCTTTTTTTGGTGAGCCCAGTTCCTTCTGCGTTCCCGATCCAGTCGACCCGACCCTGTCTAGTTTGACCCGATCTAGTCCGGTCTGACCCTACCCAACCCGAATCGACTTGACTTGACCCAGCAAGCAGATCTGACCCGATCCTGTCCAGCTCATTTGGTCTGATCAGTAGATTTGTGACCGGGAGAAGAAAAGAAAATGACTCGTGTGTACGTTGGAAATTTGAGTTCCTAGGTCTTAGAGGAAGAGCTCAAAATTGTGTTCCGCAAATTTAGGACTATATGGAGGATATGGGTTGCAAAGAGGCCATCAGGTTTTACTTTTATCGATTTTAATGATAATAGAGATGTTGAGGATACTGTTCGTGAATTAGATGGTCACAATGATTGGAGGGTTGAACTTTCACATAACTCCATACGTGCGGTGAAACACAACTTCAATAACGGTAATATTTCTGCGACCAAAAAACTACGTAGAAGTGGTAAGATCAGTAAGGCTTTGAAAATCTCTAATTTTGTTGGTTTTGATACTTAGCTTAGTGATTCTGGTGCCATTGATTATATGACTTATGATAAATCTTATTTCACTAAGTTGTCTTCCCTTCCAGTGTCACATGTCACTAATGGTAATGTTGAGGCTTTTCCTGTGTTAGGGAAAGGGTCGGTCATTATTACTCATACTTTAGAGCTACATAATGTTTTATATGTACCTGACCTATCTCATCACTTGATTTCTGTTCCCAGTTGAATACCGAGTCTTAATTTTCTGTGACCTTTTATCCCATGTATGTGACTTTTCAAGATCTTTTTACCATGAAGCTTATCAGTCGGGGGTATTTGAGGGGCAAATTATTTCACTTGGATCAGACATATGCAGAAGAGAAACCAGGAGCATAGCTTCGTACTGCTTTGACCTCGAGCTCTATCCAACTAAGTGAAATAAGGTTGTGGCATCGCCGCTTAGGACATCCATCCTTTAGTGTTATGAAAAAATTCATGCCTTCTTTGTTTATTGGTGTGAATGAGTCTATTATACGTTGTGAAACATGTGTCCTAGCTAAGAGTCTTCTTTATTCATTTTGAAGTAATTCATTCATATGTCTGGGGACCCTCTAGAGAGCTATGTTGGGTATGAGGTATTTTGTATTGTTTGTTGATGATTGCACAAGGTTGTCATGATTGCTCTTTTGAAAACCAAAGATGAAGTCTCTCCAGCTTTTCAAGTTTTTCGTACTCTTGTTCATACACAATACAATAGCACCATAAAGGTTATTCATTCAGACAATGAGAGAGAGTATGTTAATCGTGATTTTAAACAGTTTTCCAAACATATGGAATTATTCATGAGACTACATGTCCACAGACACCAGAGCAAAACGGAGAATCCGAAAGGAAAAACCATCATCTCCTAGAAATGACTCGTGCCATTCTTTTTAGTTCTCATATGTCTAAATATCTTTGAGGTGATGCAGTACATGTTTCTGCTTATCTTATCAATCATCTTCCATCTAGTGTTCTTCAAGAAAAGATTCCCTTTGAGGTTCTTGCATCTCATGTTCCCATTCCCTCATTTCATAATATTTCTGTCCGTGTCTTTGGTTGTGTTGCTTTTGTTCATGTTCCTAAAAATCAGAGGTCTAAGATGGATGTCTGGGCTATAAAGTGTGTGTTTGTTGGCAATAGAGGACATCAAAAAGGCTATAAGTGCTACCATCCGCCTACCAGAGAGTATTATGTTACTATGGATGTCACTTTATTTGAAGATATGAGTTATTTTTCTTCCACTGATACTGCTCTTCAAGGGGATAATTCATGCTTTGAAGAGCTGCATCACAGTGAGGGAGAGAAATCAGAATAAGTGGAATGAGTCATGCTTGCAGGAGATACATTGATGGGTCCTGCGAAGGTCATTGTCCCGTCAATTTCTGAAGCAGAGGTTCAACGAGAAACAAAAGCACTGGTTCGAAGCACTAAAAATGTAATTGAAGACATAACTGCTCCTCTTGTCATTGCTCATACCCCTGATCCACAACTCGCTGGTACTGAAGATCACGCATTTGAGGTATGTCACCCTAGTGATACTAGTAATAGTGACTCTGATAGTGATCAATATGTGTTACCAAATAATGGTACATGGAAACTTAAGCCTCCAATACATGGAAAATGCCGTAGGTTGTCGTTGGATGTTTACTGTAAAACATAATGTAGATAGATCAGTGAACCTGTACAAAACACGTCTTGTTGCAAAGGGGTTTACTCAAACATATGACATAGATTATAATGAGACATTTGCTTCTGTTGCCAAGATGAATATTATTCGTGTTCTACTTTCTTTTACGGCTAGTTTAAATTGGTCACTTCGACAGTTTGATGTCAAGAATGCGTTTCTTCATGGAGAATTAGCTGAAGAGGGTATACATGAGTCTTCCACCTGGGTATGTAGCTGCTTCTCCTGGTGAATTTATATGCAAATTGAGAAAGTCTTTGTACGGTCTCAAACAGTCACCTCGTTCTTGGTTTGAGAGATTTTCGCAGTTCATGCGTAAGGTTGGTGACAAATAGAGTGATTCAGACCACACCTTGTTCCTCAAGCATCAACAAAGGAAGATAACAACCTTAATTATTTATGTCGATGATATGGTAATCACTGACAATGATATTGTTGAGATAGACAGATTACAGAGACAACTAGCCTTTAAGTTTGAGATGAAGGACTTGGGTGAACTTAAGTACTTCTTAGAAATTGAGGTAGCTAGGGGCGAAAAGGGATATACTTGTGTCAGAGAAAGTACATCTTTGATTTGTTGACAAAGACATGTATGTTGGATTGCACATCTATTGAGCAGAACCATCGTCTGACAGAGTATCCAGATCAGGTATCTACTGATCGAGCTCGCTATCAGAGGTTAGTTGGGCGCTTGATTTACTTAACTTATATTAGACCATATATTGTATATACAGTGAGTGTTGTAAGTCAGTTCATGCATAACCCGAGTGAGAGTCATATGGATTCTGTTACGAGAATTTTAAGGTACTTGAAGTCAGCACCATGAAGAGAAGTAATGTTTTCCAAACACAACAATATTCTTAATGTTTGTGGGTTCACAGATGCAGATTGGATTGGTAATATTACTGATAAGAGGTCAACATTAGGTTATTTTACCTTTATGGGAGATAATTTGGTTACATGGAAAAGTAAGAAATAGAAAGTTGTCACTGCTTCCCTCATTGAGAGATACTATGCAACAATTACAGTAACCAGAGGCGGATCTCTTTAAGGGTGGAGGGACTACGCCCCCCACAACAATTTTAAAAAATATTTAAATGTTATTGGTAACTTGTATTTTTTCAATGAATAAAAAGTTATTTAGATCAAAAATCATGATTATGACCCTCAAAAATTTATTATTTATCTTTGGCTCTCCCTCAAAAACAAGCTTGAGGAAGCTTGAGGTTCCGCCACTGATAGTAACAGAGCTCAAGGTTAAACAAGATAAATCATTAAGGAATAACGTACAATAAGCTAAGACTCAAGACAATAGCAATACCTGATTAAGAGAATTCCTAACCAACTACACACTAACAGATATTTTGAGCGGAGCCTCTCTCTCTCTAAACTTTGAGAGAAAGTGATCTAGCATCCTGTTCTTCCTTCCCCCTTCTTTATTGTCTAAGATCTAGATTGAAGGACTAGAGAGTTAGGGGTGGGTTCTCTTTTTGGATTTTCTCTTTCTCACGACCTTGCTTTGCTTTGGTTCGTCTGTACACCCACTGTGTGGTGTTTTAAACCCTTCATTGTGGTTATTTTCTGGCTTATGTCCAGCTTTAAGGGACCTTATTCCTTCTTAATATGTCGATTATCCCTTATCATTTTCAGATCAGGAAACCCTTATGAATCCCTCATCCACTGCCTCACAATATGCCCATTTCTTCTACCAAAAAAAACCACCTATCAAAAGTGAAATCGATCACTTACCTTGTGGTTTATGGGTGCTCACGCGTGGGTATACAACCCCCATTCACCTTTTTTTTTCTTTGCTTTGTTACTGGTTCTTGACCCAACCCGACGGCTACGTTCCCATTGCGGATCAAGTTTTTTTGGTGGAGAAGCAAAGACTATTGTGTGGTATTGTCTCAATTCTTCTATCCCCTTTAACCTTGGTTTAACAGGATTTGTGGTATTGGATTCTACTGGCAGCGGCTTATCGGTATTCATCTCTCCTATTTAGCATCACTTGTCACATCTAGGCCAAAGACGGCGGCAGCAGCGGCGACAACTGGTTTTAGTCTTGATGATTGCGACTGTGTTAGATGGGTAGTGTATGATGTAATTTTAGCTAGTTTTATCTTTAGGATTTACCATCTTTTATCTTATTCATGTGGAATGAGTTGAGTGGTACATTTTCTTAGTGTTGTTGTATGTTGTGTATGAAGCATTTCATTAATTCCAAAAAAACCAACCACACACTACATATGGAAACGTGTTGAGGCCAAGGACTCGTATATAGGCATTGCCATTACTAGTTTTATCCATTAAACCACGTACTTTTGAGCATATTACAAACAAGAGAGCCTCCTCTTACTATTTGTTCATGATGAATAATGATTTGACTAGGAAACCTTATTTCATTCGGACATTGTTCCCAAGCCAACGCTTTCCAAATACGAGAAGGATTCGACTTCTATAATCTTATATATATGCTGTTCACCACAATGACCACATCAAATCAATCAGTGCTGTAAAGAAACTTAATTTGGTATCTCAAAGTAATCAAGAATATTTATCCATACATCAAATATAAGCAGGGAATCAGACGGTACCGTTTGAAGCTGACCAACTGCTAGAGATGATGAATTGGCTCGCGTGGATATCTAGGGTTGCGGAGATCATTTGGGTAAAGTTGGAGAGCCACCCCACTCCATTAAAAGATGGAATCAAACTGAAGATGATCTGTGGCTCTTTCTATTTGCCCAAAGAAAGTGAAGGTCGATCGATTCTAGGTGAAGATGCTCACTTCATCTGTGCTGAAGAGAACACTATTGGTGTTGCGGACGGCGTTGGCGGGTGGGCTAAGCATGGCGTGGATGCAGGAGAGTATGCAAGGAAGCTCATGGAAAACTCAGTCATGGCTGTTCGTAATCAACATAGAAAATCAAGAGATGTTGATGTTGATCCGATACAAGTCTTGCATGAAGCCTACGCAAACACCAAGAATATTGCTGGCACATCAACAGCCTGCATCGTAACGCTTAGCGACGAAGGTAAAACCTTGCATGCTGTGAATGTTGGGGATAGTGGTTTTATGCTATTTAGAGACAATAAGTGTGTGTACATTTCGCCAATACGACAGAGTTACTTTAACTGTCCTCTTCAGTTGGGGATAGGATCAAAAGATAGTCCGCACTCGGCAACGGAGATTAAAGTTAGGGTGCTTCGGCCCGGAGATGTTATAGTTCTTGCGACGGATGGGTTGCTTGACAATGTGTCGCCGGCAGAAATAGAGAAAGTTCTGGAGCAGCATACCACCGACAGTTTTGTGGAACCGGAGATGTTGGCATGGATCATAGCAGAGAGGCTGGCTTTACATAACTCTGAGGATGCAGGAAAGTTGACACCCTTTGCAATTGCGGCTCAGAAGGCCGGAGTCGAGCACAATGGAGGCAAGAGGGACGATATCACCGTTGTTGTAGGTCAAATACTAGCAGCCTAGCTAGTTATAGTATGAACTATGAAGTAGCTAGAAGTGGATGGTTTATTGAGTATATATACGTAGTGTAATGTAGATGCAGTCCCAACATGCACCGTGGTCTAGATAGCACCCTCGATCGCCGCTGCTGGTTAAAATTGCCTGATGACAGAGATTGATGAGTGACTAAATAATGAGCTGGCAAGTTGCACAATACATATACCAATAATCATGCAAAATGTGGATGTATTCTTTTGATGTGCTAAATTGGGGAAATGACATTTACGCAAAAATAAAAAAATCGGACCTCATTTTAATGAAATAACAATAATTACGCATCTGATACTAATTATTAAGTCTGATTGTTTATTTCAATAAAAAACTTTTGTCATTGCACATTCCAATCAATTTGATTAAGATTATATTTTTACCCCTAACATAATCTATCTACTTCTCTCTCCTCCATCACATATTCCAATTCGATATGTTTCTTTCTCTCTCTCCCGTCTCTCTCTGACCCTATATCTGAGACGCGCCGACGAGATGGATCATCACTGCCGGCGAGGACGAACGCGTCGAGCATCACATTCACTACCTCCTGCTTCTCCTCGCATCCTTGAACACAATGATCACTTTCATCGATCGGAGCTCGTCGTCGACCTCCATAGTCATAAATTGAAGCTCGTCCTCCGTCACCAGCTGGCCGAGGCTCCAGATCCCTATCTCTCTCTCTCTCTCTCTTTCATGGTTTCACCAGATCAGAGTTGTCCCTCCCCTCTCTCTAACTCTAGATCTGAGATGCGCCGACGAGGAGGATCACGACCGTCGGCGTAGATGAACGCATCTGCGCGCCTTGGTCATTCTCTAATCTGGGACGCTATCCACACGATGTAGTCAAGTCGTAGACGAGGAGATCAGCGACGATCGAGTCCAGGTAGACGACTAGATCTCTCCTCAACGATGGTGACTAGATCTTCCCTGAAAACGACGGCCAGATTTAACATCGACTGCGGCTGCCAACACCGACTACGACGTATGATGACGACTCTTGAAGCCCAAGGTCAAAAGATCTGGTCACGCTTGAAGTATACTAAGGTCAGCAAACTTGGTTTTGATGTATACTAGGGTTAGTAGACTTTAGTTTTTTGCATCTAAGTTGATTTTCACTATTTTAATGTGTATAATGGGTTTTGGAGATACTGTTTTGCAAGTTTACTACCTCTGATAAAGTTTACTATCTCTAGAACAAGTTTATTAGGGGTAGTAAACGTATTATTTACTACCAATGCCTCGAGTTTGTTCATCTGCTTGAGTTTACTACCCCAGTAAACGTTTACTAAGGGTAGTAAACTTTAGATTTTGCATCTAGGTTGATTTTTCTCTTCTGACATTCTCTCTCTCTAACTGTCACTCACAGAGCCTTCGTCTCCACCATCTCCTACGACCTCATCCTCGCCTCCACTATCTCCGACGACCTCATCTTCCCCTCCACCTAATCTCCGCCTCGTCCTCCCCGGTCGCTGCAACACTGAGTCCTAATAACAACGTCAAATCCAGATCTGGTCATGTTGTCTACACGTCGGTGCTAGAAAATGTCGATACTAGGGTTAGTAAACTTGGATTTGATGAAATACTGAGGTTAGTAAACTTGGTTTTGAAGTATACTAGAGTTAGTAGATTTGGTTTTGATGTATACATTGTGTTATTAGACTTGGTTTGGAGTATACTGGGGTTAGTAGATTTGGTTTTGTAGTATACTAGGGTTATTAGACTTAAATTTAGAGTATACTGGGGTTAGTAGACTTGAATTTGATATAGATGTTGCCCCAGTAAACTTTCTGTAAATGTTTATTGCCCCTAGTAGAAAAAAAAATCCAGTAAAATTCCGGCTACCAGTACTTTTTCTGCGTCCGGTGACCGGAGTCCTGCGGTTAGAGACTGGAGACCGGAGTCCGGCAACTGGAGATGCTCCGGCAAAATATTCTCTCTCCTTTTTTTCTCCAAGTGTATAAAGAACAAGGGCAAAATTGTCACAAAAATATTATTTTATTATAAATTTAATAAAGATGTGTGTATTTGGGCATTATAGTAAGTACACATTGTATCGGAATGAGCATTTGACTTTTTAATTTATTGGTTTGGGGTTTGACTTTTCTTATTTTGTGCAAATGATCATTCTCTCATGAAATAAAAAGTCAAAAGCTCATTTAAATTAATATTAGAGAAAATCGTCTCAATGGTATGACAACTTTCAACCCTTATAAACTTTGGTATGCCAACTTTCTAAAAGATCAGAATAGTATGTCATATTTTTCCCTCGACCGAAGATTAATACTTTTCAACGTTAGCTCCGTCATAGTAGTTTCTAGTTAGCAATTTTTCATGGGTATTTTGGTCTCTCTGTACATATGCTCAGGCGATCAAGTACCTCTCAGCTGCGGGGTTTGGTGCATCCATGTCTATAACAGGAAAAAATATGTCTGCAAGGGCCCACTCGGTTTTCGACACGTTTATCTTGCCCATGCAGTAAATAGGCTTCTTCGGGTTATAAATCGGGTTGTGCGTGGCCAGGCGGTAGAGCTCGGGGTCTTCCGACGGTGGACTGGACCACCCATATGAATGGTCAGGCAGATTCTTCAAGCACCTCGGCTAGGATTAGGTAGGTTACAGAGGGTTGTAACCGCGTTGCTAATCTTTCCCGAATTGATATTCTAGTTTAATATCGAGATATTCTCGGTTCAGGGGGAAAATAAAATAAATGTCCCGAGGGTTAAATTATGTTAATACGAGTCCTCTGGTGTGTCCGGAAAATTTTTCGGAGTTACGAGCTGTTAGTTATGAATTTATCCAATTTACGGAAGTAATAAATGTTAATTGCTTTACCGTAAAAAAATGATTTTGCGATAAGTCGAGAATTTAAGGAAGTTTCCTTCGGGAAAGATGTAGAGGACATTAATACGAACTCGTGGATATGTCCTACAAATTAATCGGAGTTCGTATGCGAAAGTTATGTGAGATAATGTGTTGTTACCGTGCGGTAAATGTCACACCCCGAATCTTTTGAAGTTAATAAAAGTTACCTTTCACAGAGATTCACGAGTTACCGAGGACTTTTAATTGCGATCGGTAATTTGACAAGTTATCGCTGGAGTTAATTTTCGAGTTTTTAAAATTGCTCCAAATACCTGAATTGATGACTCGATGTTGTAGTACGTGTCGACACGAGTCTCTCGGTATTTTCGGAATATTTTTCGGAGCTTCCGGCTAATTTCTGTGAATTTCTGAAGTTTATGGTAACTTTTAATTATCCATCCGGTAAAAGAGGAGTTTTACCATTTAACCTTTTTACTTTTCACCTTCTTTGAATCTGAACCGTTGGATCTTTTCAAGATTGAATCTCAACCGTTGATTTCTCTATAAATAGAGAAGAGGGGTTTGACCGAGTCAAACCTCCCCAAATCGAGTCAACGGCTCCCCCGAGCCCTTCTCTCCGCTCCACTGTTTTCCGCCGGTGCCGGCGACTCCGGCCACCATAGGCCGGCGGACCACCTCCATTCTCTTCCTCTTCTCTTCCTCTACCTAGCCTAGCCTCCACAACCACCATACATCCACCACAGCCGGAGATCGAGCTAGGGGAAGGCTCGACTGTTTTCCGGCGAGAACTCGCCGTTCAGGCGACGATTTGGCGCGTGGTAGGTGTCTTCGTGTTCCTCTCCTCTTCTTCTTCCTTCCCTTGTCCCTTAATGGTTGTTTTGATCTCCAAATTGAAAAGCCCCAATTTACTGTTTCTTGGGTTTTCTGGGTTTCTTGGGCAGACTTCCGGCGGTCGAGTATTTGGAGTCTTTGACGTCTCCGCCGTGTCCTAGGGAGCCTCACTGAGCTTCTGTTGGAGTCTGTAACGTGATGGTGGAGTTTGGAGCAGCGATAGTTCAGGGGGACACTGCAGCAGCTTGAGCCAAGCGTGGAGGAGCTGCTGGGAAGTCTGGGAGTTGGTTTTGGGAGTACCTGGTGGTAGGCAGGCCGAGACAGTGGGTCTGTCTGGAAAGGAATTCGGTGAAAGAGATACCGGATTTGAAAGCATAGGTGAGCAGTGTTGTGTTTTTATCGTTGTGTTGTTATTTGGGATTGTTGTTGATGTTGTTGCTGAAGTGATATTGACTTACTGAATTGTGTTGTTGTTGTTGCTGTTGTCGTAACTTGGTGAATCGGAGCAAACAGGGAGGTTATGGCGAAATTTCTGGCAAGTTACCGGAATCCGGCAAAGACTCCGGGAATACGATTAAACCGGCAGAATGCCGAAGAGGTAGGAATCATTTCTCTCTGTTAGGCTTTTAGTCGAAGGTACGGTTAATTTCTAAGTTGAGTAATTACGGAAAGATGGGACGTAAGTAGGAAGTTTCCATTTTAGGAAACTTCCCATTTTAAGGAAGACTTGCCAATTTAGGAAACTTTCCATTTTGGGGAACTTTCCCTTTTTGGAAGGTTTCCATTTATGAGAAGATGTTAAATCGGGTTGAAAAGGTTAAAGAAAAGATATAATTCAAGTTAAAGGTTTTGAAGTTAAATTAGTGAAGTATGAGAATTATAATATGTTGACCACTCTAGTGGTTGAGGGAGATGTTGACTCCTATTAACGGAATTGTCAAGTTAATCGTGGAAAAACAATCGGATAATTTCATTATCGACGTATCGACTCACAATAAGTAAAGAGAAAAATACTTATGCTAAAGTGGCGCAAACGGAAACCAAACTTCGAGTCGATAATCGGAAATAAGTGTGATGTTTGAAAAGCTGTTAAAAAGAAAGGAATTTGGTCAACACGTGGTCAAATAGGATTTCCTGGTCAAACTAGGAAAAGACCAAGTCAACGATGAAATGACTAATGTATTGGGTTGTTTGTACAGTCTCTGGTTGAACGTGAGACGGGCTTGAATACGCGGTTAGTTCGAGGGTTTCGCTCGAGGAGCTTTCCGAGCGGGAAGGTCGCAATAGTACTGTGAGTGGACATATTATTTTTTTAAACAAATGCATGCCTTAATTATTGATTTTATTGCAGGGTTTTTATGATTGTTTCGAGAATTAAATTTTCCTCGGATTCTTGAATGTTTTATTTGGATTTATGCATATATGTCGAGGAATGGTTATACTTATTTGTTTTGGGAAGAGTATTGTTATGAATTTTTATTAAGGGTTGTCCAATGAATATGCTAGCTAGAGTAGCGTGAGGGCGCTACTAGAGCTCTTAGCTCCGACCCTAGCCTGAGAGGTCAGGCAAACTACGTAGTGCACTATGAGGGTTGTCCACTATCATTTTACCTAGAGCTCTTAGCTCCGACCCTGGTCTGAGAGGACAGAAAAGCCTGAGAGGTCAGGTTGATATTATAAGGGTTGTCCATTACCATTTTACCTAGAGCTCTTAGCTCCGACCCTGGTCTGAGAGGACAGACAAGCCTGAGAGGCCAGGTTGATATTATAAGGGTTGTCCATTACCATTTTATATAGCTAGCATAGCGTGAGGGCGCAACTAGAGCTCTTAGCTCCGACCCTAGTCTGAGAGGTCAGACTTATTATGTTTGTGAACATTTCTCTTCCCATATTCCTTACTTGTTTATCTTATCATGCATTTGTGGAAATTTAGTAATTGTGGGCATGCATAAATGTTATTTAAATCATTAAATTTTTGGGAGAGAATTAAAGGAAATAGAGTTTTTATATTTGATTTTCGTCCACTCACTCTAACAGTTTTTCAATGTTTCTCCCCTGGGCCTTTCGTTTTTAAATGCCCAGTGATGCAGGGTTCTTGAGAGGAGGTCGAGCGCGTACGAGAGTCGAGGCATAGTCGATCATTCCGTTGCTGCTTGAAATTCTCTGGGGTAATCATCTTTGTAGACTGCTCTGACTAACCCGGTTTAGCTAGTTTTGTAGGAAGGGTTGGCCATTTCAAGGGGGTTTCGGTAAGAAGTTCCCTTGAGGTGGTCCCCGCAGGATTTACTTCGGGTTAAAGGGATTTAACTCGGGGTGGGTCCTGACAGTAAAAGTAAATAGCAAAATATCTATTTACTGTTCATGGTAACTATTTATTGGCAGATCTGGACCGTTGGATTCGTGAGATCAAATCTGGGCCGTTGATTTTCGTTTATATATAGGGGTTGACTGGATCTTTTTTTTTTTTTTTTCTCTCTCTCTCTCTCTCTCTCTCTCTCTCTCTCCTCCCTCGATCGTTCTCTCGCTCTCTCTCTCCTTGGCGGAGACCGCCCAGGCGAGCCTCGCCGGTGCGAGTGCTACCTCACCGCCGCCACCAACACGTTCGCCAAGCTCCGGCGATCACTTCCTGACCACCAATGAAGCCAGCGCCGCCGTGATGATGTCCAGCGGAGGAGAGAGAGACGAGGGGAAACTGCCCTCTCTGCCTCAAGGCAGAACCAGGCGAGAGGGCGGGCAAGGGACATCCTGGCAGCACCAGGAGGTGTCCAGAAGCGTGGAGGAGGGAGGAGGAGCTCAGCGGAGCTCTATCGGAAGAATATCGTCGGAAAACCAGACGCACGGGTTTATGGTAAGAAATCTCGACTTTCCCTCTTGTTGTGGTGTTGTTAGATAGTCTATGTTGTTAAGAAGGTAGATTTGCAGTTGATGGAAGCAGGTTTGGCCGGAAAACCCTGGTTTTCCGGCGAACCAGCTAATCGGGAAAACCAAGCTCTAGTTTTTACCGCGGTAAATTTCCTTTTTACTGTTTTACTGTAGGGTGAAATGTTAGAACTGCCCCTGGTCATTTAGAGAAATTACAGGGGTGCCATCAGGGCTGAAATTCTAGAAATACCCCTGGTAGTTTGAGTTAATTACCGGACTGCCCTTAGGTTAGAAATTCCATAAATACCCCTGTCAGTTTGTATATTTACAGGGCTGCCACTGGACTGAAATTCCAGAAATACCCCTGACAGAATTGTATATTTACGAGGTTGCCATTGAAGTTTAAAAGATCATACTGCCCTTGATTGTTTTGTCTATTTACAGGGGCTGCCATTAGGGCTGAAATTTCTAAAATACCCCTAGCAACTTAGCATAATTACCAGGCTGCCATTAAGAGTGAATTGACAACACTGCCCTTGAGAATTTAAGTTAACTTCAAGGGTAACTTAGAGTGGTTTTACCTATATGCCCTTGAGGGGCTTTATATATTTATGTGATTGTCTATATGTTATATTTATGTGTTTGCATGTTTGGATTAATCTCGTTCGATAGATGATTAGAGGATACCTCAACGCAGAGGTGGACTACGGTTGTGATAGGCGTAAGCTATCCTTAAATTTAGATCAACCGATAATTAGAAAAGCGGGATTTTTACCCGGTTAAGGTGTTACTTAAATAAGAGCTACGTGTGGCTTGATCCCTGAGGACAGGGTACGTAGGCAGCCTGACCGGGATTCGAGTGCAGTCACAAATATTATTAGAACCCCCAGGTCCTCTAAATGATTGGTTTGAGGTCCAAATGCGGAAATCGGCATAAATTTCGGCTGTGAGATCTATTCCGGTTTCGTTTGGACTGTTTGAATTTGGTTTGAAAAGAGGGTTTTCATTTCTCAAGGGGGATTTCGAGTAAATCTTTCTTAAGATGGGTCCCGTACGTCCTAACCCTGGTTTATGAAGGTAAACTTGGATCAGGACGTGACAAGTATTGTATACTCCTACTTGGCCAGACCAACCTCGCTTCCGAATGAAACGTATAACACCGATCCATGTGGCTTCGTATCTAGCCACTCATTCACCTCTTCTTCAGTGAAGTTTGATTTCCGATTGGCGCGAACCTAATCGAACCAGCTGATTTCCAATACTGTTCAGGCAAGAGCGCGCCCACTCCCCAAACAGGTTTTTCAATCTTACTAGAGACGTACTCGATAAAAGGATGCTCCAACACAACACAGGTGTTGATCATCACTCCAATAGAATGCTCGACCTCGTCTAACCAATGTGGCCGGTCTCAGGGACCATGACCACCAGCAAGCACCGAAGGTGAAAAAGCTGACTGTCAGAATCTTAAACTTATGAAAAGTCTCAGATGTCCAGCTCATCATCTTGTCAAGAACCGCACAAAGGGGTAGAAATGAATCCAGACTCTTTTTTTCTGGTCGACAGAAGCTTCTTAAGCCCGACTGCCATCTGACCGTGGTGTGCGGGGTGGCGGTGAAGCGGCTGAGAGCTAGGCTCCTGTTGCAGAGGCGACGAGTCAGACGGTGGTTGTTCTTCTGAAATCTCAGTGATCTTGACGAGCGAATACTGGCAGAGAGATAAGGGAATGGATGAGGAGAGTTTAGAAGAGATAACAAAAACGACTTTGAAGTCTCTGGAGGTCAAATGCTTATAGAGCTCCATTAAAAGGAACAAATGGCCTTGACCAAAAAACGGAACGATCCATATCTCATTTGCCATATTTGCAGGGATGGATTTGTGTGAGAGTTTTGCAATACAGCTCAGGAATATATATAGGCCGGTAACTTAGTACAAGAATATATGCAGAAGAATAAAGGAGGAAGAAAGCTTAACTAAGGAATGTTGAAATGAATAGAGAGACCAAAATAACCATGAAAAATTGCTAATTAACAACTATCGTAACGACGTTAACGGTGAAAAGTACCAATCTTCGGTCTGGAAAAAAAGATGACATACCATTTTGATGTTTTCAAAAGTTAGCATACCAAAATTTATAAGGATTGAAAGTTGACATAGGACGATTTTCTCTTAATATTAAGAAAAAAACGTTATTACCCCGCGTGTTATTAACCGACACAAATCTTATCTTCTTCTCCTTCTCTCTTTCTATTTGGTTTCTTCTCTCTCTGATCTGGTTTACTTTATCTCTCCGATTTGGTTTTTTTCTCTGATCTGGTTTCCTTTTTATCTCTCCTTCCCTTCTCCTGATGACGCCCAAACAAGCAGTAGCATCGTTGACAAGCAACCGATGCAGCACCGCCATGATTGATTCTGACGAGTCTTCTGTGTTCGATTCTGGAGAGCCTCGTACGTGGTGCAGAGTGGTGGTGATGGTGTTCTGATCATTTTCTTCCTTCAGTTTGATTATTGGAAGTGAGTGAAGAGTATATATATAAGCTTCTGTTGAGATGATGGTGCATAGTGGTGGTGATGCAATAATCTTTAAGGCGGCCTAACAGCTCTTGTTGAGATAAAAAAAGAGTTATTAGAAATGTTACCTTGCAGAAAATGTATTTCCTACTCTAGTTTACTGCAACTTAAGTAGGTTGGGCTCCAAAGGGACTAGTTCTTTGTGTTTTAAAGACCTGTATATGATTCGTAGCTCAAGAGCTATGCTTTCTTATCTTCCTGCTACTCGTGTTGTTTCCATCCCTAAATTCATAGCGTTGTTTCATTCTCAATCCTCAAATCCAACCAAATTTAGAGAAACCCAGCTTGTGAGAGATCCGGTGAAAGTAAGTAATGTTGAGGATGCCTTGAAGGTGTTCGACGAAATGCTTCATAGGCATTCTTTGCCTTCTGTTATCCTTTCCAGTCAGATCTTGACCCAACTTGTCGAACTTAAACAATTTGAATTAGTCATGTGTTTGAATTCACAAGTGCGTCTCGTCGGCAAGATGATTTAGAATTTTGAGAGCAATATGAAACTACATATGGTTTTGAAGTTTGATAATTTTAGGTACTGTGATTGAATTTCAAGTTGAAGAGGTATGTTTATTAACTCCAGATCAAAGTTTATTAACCATAGTCTACTACATATTCTAAGTTTATTAACCTTAGTATACTTCAGATCTGAGTTTATTAACCTCAGTATACTCCAGATATAAGTTTATTAACCTCAGTATACTCCAGATCTAAGTTTATTAACCCAGTATACTTCAAATCAAAGTTTATTAACCCAGTATACTTCAAATCAAAGTTTATTAACCATAGCATACTTCAAATCTAAGTTTATTAACCCCAGTATACTTTAGATCTAAGTTTATTAACCTCAGTATACTTCAGATCTAAGTTTATTAACCATAGTGTACTTCATATCGAAATTTATTAACTCTAGTATACTTTAGATTTCGGCGGAATACAATTTTCTGGTCACAGACGATTTTCAGGTCACTGATGACCGGAGTCCGGTGACCGATGACCGGAGTCCATGAGTTTCCAACAAAGTCATTTATCTTCAACTTTTTCATTTTCTATGCATGTTTAAAAAATGAGGGCAAAATAGTCCTTAAATAATAATGTGTGTCAAAACTTTAAAGAAAGATTTGTTTATTTGGACATAAGTAATAACACTTTATATTTAATGAACATCTTCTTTTTAGAATCATTTAAATGGGCTAATGGAGAGCTAAATTAATACTATATGGTCAATTATTGATTCTAAATTATGTAACAATGATAGCAAATATGATCACAAATATAGATAAAAGGAAATTACATATTATTAGGAATGACAGTGATAGCCAAGGTTGTTTCAGATATAATCTAGCCAAGTTTGGCTTAGAAGAAGTTCGTCAGTTCGATATATAGTAGCCCTTGATATTCAGTAAAATCGTATTTATATTGTGACAGTCATTCATATATGGTATATGTTTCCCTTTGAAGAATTCAAGCTACGCATAATATATATACTAACAATATTTAAACATCTAACAAAATTTAGGTTTAATGTTTACTAATTGTATATAAAGAAACTGAAAAGGTATACTAATTATTGAAGGTATACATAGTCGATCCGAAGCTACTAATCAAACAGCCCAGAAGATAATATTACAAATTTAACAAACCACACAATTCAAACGTATATCGTTTTACCATCACATGCATGCTAGCTGCTGGCTAGCTATTTCCTTTAGTATGGAAGAGTAGGGATACTTTGTTCATTCCTAAAGAAATTACCCGGATCAACTTTTGTCTTAATAAGCACCAACTTATCGAAATTTTCCTTGAAATACTTGACACCAAAAACCCGTCCCTCAAAGTAGCTTCCCTTGTCATTGTGATTGATCCCAATGTCAAGATCTCTATAGTTTAAGAACGCCTCCCTCGGGTTCTTGGAAACGAAAGGAGTCATGTACGCGAACAACTTCCTCGTCAAATCGATATTTTTCTCCGCAGCCTCGGACCCAGAAGCGTCCCAGTTTGTTGCATACTGAACCTTCCAGAGAATCCCAGCTCTATGAGGAAAAGGCTTTGCAGATGCCGCAATCTCAGCCATTCTTCCGCCGTAAGGATTGAAAGTCAACATGGGCGTCTGCAACTCGATCATTTTCTGAATAATCCACTTCAAACCGGCTTTCGGAATTGGCTGCTTGACGTAGTCCGATTTCCTCTTTAAGTGGGTAAGTACTTGAGGAACTCTAGAAAGCAAAGCCTCCGGAGCTGTCCCGTTTGGGAAGCTTGTCCAGAAAAGCGTCGATTCAACCCAACTCATTTCTTGGCAATCAGATTGCTTCAAACCCAACTCAGGGAAACTCTTGTTCATCACGGAGAGTAGTCTCGCGGAGTCTCCAAGAAACAAGGCGTTGAATGTAGCTCTTAGTGTCTTTTCTCCAGTTTGAGAGCCAGTTGCATTGACAACATCCATGGTAAGCCTGATGAACAAGTCATTGTCAAGCTTATGTGCGACATATTGCCAACGGTACACAATGTCCGTTGCGTTCTGTTCTAGGGTTCTATTAACCCTGAAAACAGTAACGGTCTCTGGGACGGGTACAAGGTTGATCTTGTACGCGATCACCACTCCAAAGCTGGCTCCTCCGCCTCCGGTGATGGCCCAGAAGAGGTCTTCTCCCATCGATTTTCGATCAAGAAGTCTTCCATGCACATCAACTATTTGTGCATCGACTACGTTGTCAACTGACAAGCCGTACTTTCTCATCATGTTACCATATCCACCGCCACTAATGGTTCCTCCAACACCGACTGTAGGGCAAACACCGGCCGGAAATCCATGGACTTTGCTTTTCTCGTAAATTCTGTAGTAAACTTCGCCTAGAGTAGCACCGGCCTGGACCCATGCAGTCTCCGTTTTGATGTCTACGTTGATGGTTCGGAGATTAAACAGGTCGAGGATGAAGAATGGGACTGCAGCCACATACGACACACCCTCGTAATCGTGGCCTCCGCTTCTAATTTTCATCTGTAAGTTGTGCTGTTGAGCACAAAGGGTTGCTTGTTGCACATGAGATACATGCAGTGCAGTGATGATAAGGTAAGGTTTTCGGGTGTATGATTCGTTGAATCGGAGGTTTCGGATGTAGGATTCCAAAACGGAGGAGTAAGAAGCATTGTTGGGAGTGTAGATTGCTGGACCGATTGGGTGAGAAGGGAGAGCATGGCTTAGAAGACATGAAACAAAGTTCTCAGGAGGTGAGGATGAAGCTGATGAGGCTGTGAAAGAAACGGATAGAGCAAGAAGAATAGGGAGTAAAAGCTGTGAAAGCGTTCGAATTGCCATTTCTAGCACGTCTGATAATTTCTTTATCTAGAAACGTTGTGATTGGTTTGGGTTTTTGTTGTGTGTATGGGTGGGGAATATATAGTGGATATTTGTTTGACCTAGACAAAGTTAATCCTCTAAAGTCTAAAGAATTAATAAGATTAGAAGATTATGCAAATCACCTCCGATTGAATTTGACTTGCAGAAAATTCAAAGCAAAATAATAGAAAAAGAATAGATATGTGCGGTTTTTAACCTGTTTTTTGTTTCTTTATTTGTCTCACTTAGACGGAAATGTACATATGTTTTTTTGAAGAATATCATGTTATTATATCTCAAGCCATATATGGCCATTATATATTCTTTCTCTACTGACAAATGATAAATAAAAAGTTTGTGATAATAGACCACAATCATATATAAAATAGACCTCATTCGACAATATCAGTGCTTACTTATTGTGAGCCTATTAACTAAGCACAATAAGCAAAGTAATAGGCTAATGAAACAAAAAACATCAAATTGAAAAAAGTCTCAGACCCAGGCCAAAAAACCTGAGTCCAGAACCAACTTAGACCCTCCATGCGAGGCTCATTAGGACAAGCCCATTTGGCCCAACAAAATAAGGCCCACCCAAGCCCAGATTGGAGCCCAACTTGAAGAATGCAGTTGTCGCCACCGCCGCCTTGCTAGGACTCGCAGCCCTAGCTACTTCCACCGTCGGCGCCGGGTCCTCCTCTGAGCTTCCCTTGTCAGGCATTCGCTCATCACCACTAGGTCCACAACCTAATGCAGCCGATATGGCCTGCAACACCGACACCCTTGAACCAGAGGGCCATTCTGCCTTCTCTAGTTCCCAGATCTTAGTCACGCTAGAACTAGCACATACCACAGGGTCCAAGACTGCCATATTATTGGCCACCAGACATTTCAGATATATGGACGAACTGATCCACACAAGAGAAGATCTCCCAAATCCAATCACGGTCGAAGAAACCTTCTCCAGCCGCTTCAAGCTGCCATTGGGGAAGATTCTTACCGCCAGCAAGCGATCGACGTTGATAAAGCTCAACATCGTCGCCATCGTGAACAGAACATCACAATCAGCCTTCTTCCTGAAGGAAGATTGCAGCCACCAAGTCGAAACCCTAGGTTTCGCAGCAAGGGTTCTTAGATCTACCACCCGAATCCTTAGAACAGCTCCGCCCTTGTTGAACGACGTACCACCAGAACCAGCACTGATCCACACAAGAGAGCCAAAGGCTTCTTGCTGCCATCCTTTGCGCGGTCTTGCTGCCATCACGGTCTCGCCACCATCTCGGTCACCGCCTCGCCAATAGGAGATGCGCCGTCGCCCGATATCAGAACCTAGGGTTCCCAAGCTTGCAGAGTCACTTCGAGTCTCTCGGAGGCTCTATCTTACCATCGTGTCAAATTTGCTATATGATAATGAAGCATGGGAAATGGACATTAACAATTACTGAAAAATAGGGTAAATTCCTCCTATGGTATCTGAGGTATGACTACTGTTTGGGCTAAAATATTATCTTTTGGCGAATGCTTTATCAGAAGGCCCATTGGACTGATTCTTGCGGTCTACGTTATTATAACTGTGCGTCCTTTCGATTGGGGGTCATTATTGACAAAGATTCATGGTTGCTTAAGGGATCCTCCGAGAATCCAAGGAGATTTGATATACCTTGATCCGTAAAAAAGAATAAACTCTAGTGTTCATTATATAAAGGGGTTAAGTTGCACGGAATAGAGACATCTCAGCGATTCAATACAACTTTTGCACACTGCAACACAAGCCTCTCTGGAGCACCTTTACCAGAAAGATTCCTCGAGTCTTTTTGTCCACCAAAGCCCTATCCGTAGGCATTCCCTGCTGCTACTCATCAAAGCCTGATCCATCGGCATTATCCGCTTCTACCTCACTAAAGCCTCATCTGTGAGCACTACCCGCAGCTACTCACCAAGCCTCATCCGTGAGCGAACAGTCCACCACCGCTTCATTAAGCCTTATCCGTAGGCGAATACCCGCAAAACCATTGTTAGGGTGGAAACTCTAGCAAATATACACGGTTTGTCAAGGAACCATTTGACGAACGCATCTGCTCCCGTGATTTTTAGCTCTGCTCAACCATATCTGTCTGAGTATGAACGTCCGCTTTAGAAGAAGAGGAGGAAAATCCTAGTTGTTCTTTAGCTAGGTCTAAGAAGAACCTGAATGCAGGCCTGACCAACGCCTGTACAACAATCGTTTGAAGAGAAGTCAGAAGGCGAACACGCATCAAAATTAAGGTTCTACTTGACCCATAGGTACTGGCACACTCTCAAGCTTGGTTGTTCGAAGAAATACATTTTCACGCCAAACATTTGGCACACCCGGTGGGACGACGTGCTAAAAATAACGGGAGTTAACGAGTACTCGAATTTATACCCGGCTTGCATTAAACCACAACATTCGCGGGTTAACTTACATAACTCAGCGTACTGTAGAGGTTTATCAGTTGAAAAAACGATTTTGCATTTCTGTTTACTACAGGAAAGGTCGACAGAGCCCACTTGTGAGAAAGCTATCATGGACGACGAATCAAAGCGCCTAGCAGCTGATTTGGCTGCCAAAATAGCAATGCTCGCTGAGAAAATGGAGCGAGTTGAAACAACCATACAACACTTTGAGCAAACTCGATTGTTTTTGCAACCATTGTAAAAAACTTTATTGACTAATCATATAAACTTAATTGTTTTTGCATGTAACATATATGTCTATTTCAAATATGACGATCAAAATATCAATTGTAATGACAACTCGATCAAAACGTTATTGGTGAGAGCAACCATTGTAAGAACAATTACTCCAATATACGATTTATTTGGTAAACCAACAAGTATGTTTTAAATTAAGGTTGTCTCTTTTGTTAAATTTTACTCATCATATTATACATATTACATGAGGAAATTAAATTGCGATTATTGTGACATGTTATAATATTATATGCTATGCGTATATGGTTTCATTAAATAGTTATCTTTATTAGCATGCCATAAATTTGGTTGTTATGGAAAAGAAAATTCGTAGCATTAAAATGACAAACTTATGATAAAACATTTTCACAAAGCATCGAAAGAAAAATGTGACCCCTATAAATTTTGGTCTTCAAATCTAATTCATATATAATGGAAATTAATTACGTGAATGTCTTTATGACGGCGTAGAAATAAATGACAATGAAAATTTATGATTATAATTCAAAGAAAATGATTAAACCAAAAATTTATTGTAATAACTAAAATTCATAATTAAAACGACGATAATGCATCGTGAAATATTTTAGCTATCGTGGATGTCTATTTAGTCTACAAATTTAATACATCTTCTCCTTACTCTATTTTTACAGATGTCTAAAGTATCAGTCTGGCTAAAGCATCAGCCTGATTCCGACTTAATGGACTCTAAAGATTTTGAGTACGAGTTTCCCAATTTATTGAGTCAACTATGTCTCAAAGTAGTAATGTTAATGAGGCGCCAATCCTAGCTTCTACTGTATATATTTATAATTGAAAGAATTTTCTTGAGCTATGAACTGCTTTTAAGGATATTTTGAAAACATACAATGTAATTTCCTCCCAAATTAACAGTTCAGTGGAAAGAAATTATGTTAGATTATAAATCAGTTAATAACTTCATATAAAAACTTGATGCGTCTATTGGGCATGTTACAATTATGTGAAAAGTACATCACATATAATCACACGATATAAAAGACCCCAATCAAAATTTCATCACTTGCGCATTTATACTATCAAATTATTACATATTGGCCTATGGCCAATAATATCTAATCAGCAACATGCATGCAAGTAGTTGAGTAGCATAATCAAAATTTCTTAAATGGCAATGTGAGGACAAAGAAATGACCCAAAACAAATTATGCAACGTAATAAATAGTGAAAACAAATCTAAAGTAAAGGGCAGTTACCATGTGTAAGAGGGTCTAAAGGACATGATATAAGCAGTGACGTACACTGCCAACTTTTTTAAATCAACAAAAAGATCAAGCAAGTCGGCAAACGAATTAGCTGCGATGAGAAATAGAACAAGTATATTCAAACACCAGGATTGAAAAGGATTATCAATCCCGAAGCTTACCAATGAGAGTAGATAGAAATGATGCGAGAAAATTTCATACTTCGGTTAAATATGCTATGAGTTTTTCCAAAATATTCTTATTTAATTAGACTGTTTTTTTGGTCTTAAAGTTTTTATAGATAATACTTACTGAATTAGATGAAGCCTTGATTTAATTATCATTGACTTGTTAAATTTCAAATTATATTATGAAACATTAATTTTATTAGATCTTATCTATGGTTCGAAATAACACTATAAAATGCAAAGCAATGTATCTACTCAATAAAAAAGGTTATAAAATGAGAAACATATCATTACCTAAATCAAAATACTCTAAATAGATATGAGTTATACCTCTCAAATTATAAACACTCCCACATACTTTATGAAATGTATGGAGGAGAACCAACATGCTAAGTAAGACTATTCATACTACTTTAAGGCATATAATAGATAGTTAATTATGCCTTATAATTTCTATGTCATTATGATGCAATGATTATCATAAATAATAAAAAGGTGAGGCACTGCCTGATTTCTATTGCCTAATAGCACAATGTTTAAAGTTTCAGAAGCTCTGTATGTACCACGAGTCAATGAACCATGTTAGCTTCAAAGAAATTCATGCCAACGACTATTATATGAAAATAAAATATGGAAGAAAACCCACTGTGAGAATGAAATTGAATTACCTTAAATAAATATGAGAGGAAACACATTTTAAAGAACTTAACGAGTCACCTATAATGAAATGTGGGATAGTGATTCACACAGACTTTGACATGATCATCAAAGACACCGTGGCCATGACATGATGATTTGTATTTGAAAGAACGTAAATGGACATCTTGTCTTTTGAGTGAATGATAAAATTGGACAAAAGTTTGTCTCACTGCAGCAATGACTTTGACTATTGATCGGTCATAGTTAGTGCTGCTCCAATGTAGCAATTGAATTTTAAAGCACCTGATACCCAACTTCCTTCCCATCATGCCTCATCGGTTAGTCAAAGGCACATCACTCATTTTTTCAAAGTTTGCTCTTTAGCAAAACAGGATCAAGACCTTCTTATGTTAAAAATAACCAAAATATTTCATTCCGCAAAAAATACAATGTGATTATCGTGGACTTATTCATCAAGAAATATAGACCATTAAAGTACTTTATGGTTTTAAAGAATCGCTCAACACATTGGTCACATGTCGAATACTAGTCCACAATAAATACTGCATTTGCAAAACTCTTAGCGATATCATATATAACAAACTCTATAGGAATTGACAATGCTAGGAATTAATATCAAAATGATTTGATGATTGTTGCATATCTATCAAGATTAATGAAGAGCATCTTGTACCCCATATGTTTAGTTAAAATGGTCTCACGGAAGCCACCATAGCAAGGTTATAGATGGTGGCTAAGGCATTGGTTATGGACATCAACATGCCTATATCTGCTTGGGGTTATGCAATATTACACGTAACTATACTTATTCGTTTTTAGGCCCACCGTTAAGCCAACCATTCCATGAAAACCAGTTGGTAACTGGACATGAATCTGAGATTTACGCATAATAGGTTGCGCAACATATTTGCTTATTTGCGCCCCCACAACGCATTTCAATAGCTCCTCATAAACAAATATGTATTTGTGTTGGATACGCACCTCAAATAATTATACTCTATATAGAAGGCTTACATGCGATCTCACCGCTTGATTTGTGAATTATCACGTTGATGAGACAGTCTTCCCCTCGTTAGGAAGAGATAAGAAAAATGATTTTCTAAAAGAACGACAGAAATTTTTGTGGTTTGTCACCACTTTGTCTCATCCTGATCTCCACATAATCGATATCTAGAACGTAACAGGTTCGATGCATGATGTGTTTAAAGATAATGCCAAAGTGACACGTCACCGCAGATAGAGATGACACAACCATACCTAGTGGAGGTGTGGTTGAGGCCGTGGCTCCCTAAGGGAAAATGAGGAGGCCACTTGGTTTATCAATACTTGCTTAAAGGAATTGGGTGAGTAAGACACAACCTCATCAATGTAAATAATATCTCTCATGAGATCGTCTCTGATTACAATTATGTCCATGAATCAATACGGGAGGACGCTCCGATATTAAAATGATTTCAGAGACAAAATCTCAACAAATTACGAGAGTACATACATATTGATGAATGCACACTGTTGCTCAAGGAATCATGGAGCACAAAGGTATCAAACCACGCTCTGTTGAAGAATGACAACAAAAAGCATATTGGCCTACATAAACACATTCCATTAATAGCTAAATTATCTGACAAAGAGACATGTATTTGGTTTAGCAGTGCTAACTATACCAAGTGTAAAGCCTGTAGGATATAAATAAGTCTTTGTCAAATATGGTAATAACAAGAATAAAGCCTTAAAGGACAAGACTCGCCTTTTGGCGTCAAAGTTTTTCTCAATGCTCTGGATTGACTATAAGGAGACATGTTCTCCCACAACGAAAATGCATTTCATAGATGTGGTTATTACATATCTTCATGGGGATCGAGAGATATTTATGAAAGTGCGTGATGGACTTGCACTATCCAACTCAAGTAACACTAAACCATGGAGTGCGTTTGCAATTAGAATTGAAACGCTCACTTTATAGATGTGACTACTTAGTTGGAAGGGGATACAAGATGATAAACTATGCTCCTGCATACTCATAAAGAAAATAAGTTCCGGATTTATAATTATAGCTATCTATGTTAATGATATGAACATAGTAGATACTCTTGATGAAATAAAGAAACCGCGAGCTTGATCCGAATTGAGATAAATAATCTTGGGAAACTCGGTTAATACAAGTTTACGGAATACTAAATCACCAGTGTGCATGTGTCTAAAAAATTCAGGCAATTTCCGTGGACGAATTGCATACTATTAACACTCCAAATGATCGGTCGATGTTTCAATGTAAAGGAAGATCCATTTAGTCCAAAGAAATATGACGAAGAAGGGTTAGAAATTGAAAATCTCTCTCTATAGTGCAATGAGCACAATATTGTACTTAGCCTGAAGAACTCGACCAGATATAACATCCTCAAAGAACTTATAGCTAGACTTAGCTTAGCGTCAACACAATGTCATTAGAAGATATAAATAATGTATCATGATACCTAAATGAACTATTGACATTAGTTCATCCCATCCCATCCCTACATAAAGACGAAAGGGAATGTAAATGAAACTGCAACCCCCTTACGCCAATGCCCAAACGATGTTTTGGTTAGGTTTACTAATGTCGTGTATCGATGACTAATGGGTCGTTTTCAAAACAGGTTATGTATTCACCATTTGGGAACATGATGATATCTTGTTATAAACAATAATCACTCCTTAAGATTCAAGTGAATCAAATAACGTCAGAGGAGAATATGACATACTTGTTTCTCAAATGACAACTTAAGACTATCTAAAAAGTATGCGAGAAACCTAGGAATGCAAAGACATCCCTAGCTCCCTTGATTGATGAAAGAATAAGGGGAAATATAGACTTCACGGGGAGTCTAACACACATATACTATCACAAGTACGTTGTACTCTTTTTTCCTTTGACCAAGATTTATTTTGTCCCACTGAGTTTTGTTACTTGATAAGGTTTTTAATGAGGCAACACCCCATGCTCTGATTTTACTTTGACTTGGCACAAGAGAGAGTGTTAAAGGAAAAATACCTTAAGTGTGCCTTTGTCAAAGTAACTGACAAAGAGTTAATTATGCAATCAGTGATTAACGGATGTAATTACCCAATCAGTTATCAATTAGTCATTATAATCACTATGTACGATGTAATTTTTCGCATCCCGAAACCTTTACTGGCTTGAAATACTACAATAACCGCCATAATTCCGGCTAATGACCAATCAATATGTCAAACTGACATATTGACCACACACTGGCCTAAACTATAAGGCTAGGGATAATACAACTAGAATCTACAATATTTTTTTTCACGGGTGAAAACAGAGTTTATAGCGGAAATGCGACAAATAGTAAATAAAAACATGGTCCAACATTAAAAACATGCAACAACGCGTAAAACATTTCACACTTCAGGAAAACATGCAGAGGATCAACCAAGTGAAGAAAACGGTGTACTAGGAGTGAGCACTCGAATAAACATGAAGACAAAATGAATAGATCATGCTCCCAAACCTCCACCATGATTGTCGTGTTTCAATACACAGTACCTGCATCCACGAACTAATGTAGGGGTGAACACTCGTCCTTGCTAACTTAGATGGGGCTGAAACCTAACAGCGCTAGGATTTGAAAACCCAAAAGTGGGATATATAAAAGGGTGGCGCCAAAAATATAAAATCCAAGAGGATATATATTCAAGAGGAAACATTCATGTCAAATCATGAGGAAAACAATCAAATATATGTGTATATGCACACTAAGCTCAAATAAATATACATGCGACACTTGCAGGATTTTCTCTCTGGATCTCGGCGACAGAATCCCGTGTTTGTCTTTACAGCAAACCGGGTCCAACTACATATTACGTCCGAAGACGAATAGTAGCGAGAGTGTTCATTTACAGCAAATGTCCAACAGATGACTCATAACAGGACACCACACTTACGACTTGTTTAATTCTGTACGAGACGAGCGTAAGCTGGAGAAAAATATAAACAAGGCATCGCTCCTCCGAAGGTTCACGGCCATCGACACAGTGGGAATCTTAGTCTAAATACTAGGTCCCGTCACTCTCAGGCCAAACACCGGAAATCAGGATAACGATACTACTTTTCGATTTAGAACACACACACACACACACACCAATACGAGTAAAAACGTGTGGTAAAACTGTAAATCATGCAACTCATACTTTTATAATTAAAAAACCACTAAACTAGAAAGGTTACAGCTCACCCATTAGGTGTGCTCCCCATAACAGGATATGCCGACTCCAAACACATGCTCCAATGTCTCGCTCCTCAAAGCGTCTACGTTCTCGAGTCGTACTTCAAGTCATTCGATAAACTGTAGAAACGACCATTAAAAAAAGTCTCTAGAAATATCATTGAATTTGACCCTTTTCCTAGTTTGACCAGGGTTGACCAACCATTTCCTTGAGTTGACCAATTAACCTTCTTTCAACGTGTTCGACTTAACTTCCAGTTAAACGATCCGAGTCATTTTATTTTACTTCTTACTAAACATTAAACACTTAGGCGTCACTTAATAACTCGTTGAATTACTAAAGACACCCATCTTAACGATTACTAGTCTGTTTAAGTAATCGTCGATTTCGTTTAACCAACATGTTACATTTTTCATTAATTTGAATATATCGAAACAAGTTAATTCGGAATCTTCAAAAACAACTAAGTACATCCAAGAAGGTTTCTTTAATAGGAAAGCCTACTTAAAATAGAAAGTTCTTAAATATAATAAGTTTTTATTTTTACTTAATTTAACTGGTTAACCCTTATTGACTTTTCTTTTTACCGGTCAACTTTCAAAAAACAAAAACTTCCCAAAATGGTAAGTTTTCTAAAATGGTAAATTTTCTTAAACCGACGTTTCACTACGACTCAACGGAAAAGACACGTTTTAAAGAGTCGAAGGCTACCTCCTCGGCATTCTACCAGATTCCGGTGACTTGCTGGAATCTTTTGCCGAATTCCGGTCAACGTGCCAGAATTTCGTCATAGCTTACCTATTTTCTTCGATTCCAAATCGACATAAAAGCAAACAGAACAACACCAGATTAATCACCAATCATCATCAGAATCCAACACAGCAATAACACAGTAGCTCAAAATAAGATCCTTACCCTTGATCTTCTCCAAGATCGAACCCAAAAGATCGTCAACCTTCTCTTTGCCGAACTCCACCTGTTGTGATCAATGTTTTAAATATCGCGCCATGAGGCGCACCTTAGCGAAAAGCGAATCGAGGCTTGGAGCTTTCGCCTCATGGCACCCTCTGTTTAGCGATTTTGCACAAAAGGCGGGCGAATAGCGTGTCGAGGCGCTCCAAGGCGCAAAAAGTGACATGAGGCGCTTCAAGGCGTGTTGAGGTATTTTTTTAAATTACTTATTTATTTTTATTTAAATGTATTTATTTCAATTTTCCGGTGTCTCTATATACATTTTATTTCAATTTTAAAGATACATATTAGCAAAACGCTATCTTCTGGTGCCTCTATACATTTTATTTCAATTTTAAATGTATTAATTTACTTGTAATGATTTTATAACTATTACTTATTTATTTTTATTTAAAATATTGAAATACACAAAAGGCTTCGCCTTTTTCGCCTCAAGGCTGATATGAGGCAACATTTCAACTCGACGCCTCGCCTTTTAAAACATTGGTTATGATTGTCAAAACTCCATCCAGAGGCTGCCTCTTGCTGCAAGTGGACGTGCAGCTCACTGCCTCGATCACGACCTCACCATCTTCCTTTACCGTCCTTCCTGACTTCACACAAGCGCCCAGGACTCGCCAAAACTCTAGAAACAGGTCGCCGAAGCAAGGAACAGAAAAACCCAAAATTTAGAGAAAGAGGGATTTTCGATTTAGAGATCAAATCAAACATCAAAAGGCAAGGAAAGAAAGAAGAGGGAAGAAGAACCCTACCTGTCGCTGTCCTCGCTGTCGCCTGAGCTCGCTTGGAACCGGTGAACATCGCTACTGAGTTTCGGCGTCGATCTCCCTCCACGATGGACGCCTAGGTGATTGGAAGAATGGTCTAGATAGTAGAGGAAGAGAGGAAGATATTGGTGGTGGTGCACTGACGAGTGGTGGTGGGAGTTGCCGGGGTTGGGCGGAGGACGTCGGAGCTATAGAGAGAGCTCGGGAGGAAGGGGTTGACCGAAATGAGGTCTTTGACTTCGGTCAAAGGTCTCATGCCTTTTTATAGGCAAGTGGACAATCAGGATTAGATTTGGAAAAGATCCAACGGTCTAGATTTAATGAAGGGTAAAAATTAAATCTGAAATGGTAAAAACTATTTAATGAGAAGGTAATTAAAAATTACCTTAAACTTCGTCAATTCGTTGAAAATAGACGGAAACTCTGAAAAATATCCTGAAAATACCGGAAGACTTGTGTCGACGCGTACTATGACATCGAGTCCTTAAATGAGGAATTTGAAGAGTTTAGAAAAACTCGATAATGAACGTGGTCGTTCACTTGTGAAGTTATCGAGTGCGGTTTAAACCTCAGTAACTCGTCGTTAACCACGGTAAAAACATACACGGTCTCACATGTTTATAAACTCACATTTATATAAAGAGAAATATCAGTGATATAAGCAGACCAATTATCTATTCCCATTTGACTTTAACAATATCATATATATTATGGATATATTAGATCCACCACATGCCTTAATTATTAATTAGTTTAAGAAATCATCAAACTCATAACAGGCAAAGTACATCGTAGCTGATCACGTCACTTATGTATATATACTTTAGCTCGTCGATTTCCAGTACTTTTTTTGGTAAACATGATTTCCAGTACTTTGCTCAATCAATTAAAAATCAAGCTAACTATATGTATGTAGTTTCCGGCCAGCGGGCCTTATATACATATTGTCCTTTTAATGAGAGATCCATTAAAAAACAGATCTAATAATGTGAGCCTATCACTAGAAATAAACAAAAAAATGGATCTCTCATTAGAAGGACCCTATATATATAGGGTCCTTCTAATGAGGGATCCATTTTTTGTTTATTTCTAGTGATAGGCTCACATTATTAGATCTGTTTTTTAATGAGCTTGGATGGTTGAGATTAAAACAAAAAACTTAACAATTATGTCAAATCTACACCGTTCAAGATCATTAAAAATAAATCGAAACTTTGAATGTCTTAACGATCACCAAATCACATGAAATTTTATAGAGGTGATCTACCCATGTAGCCCAACAAAATGAACGGTGGAGATGTCGAAATTTGATTAGGAAGTTAGTGTAATAACGTATCCTTAGAAATGAACAAAAAATGGATTTCTCATTAGAAGGACCCTATATGTATGTATATATATAGTCCCCTTCTAATGAGGAATCCATTTTCTTGACAAATATGAAGGATCAAGGATTACATTAATTTTTTGATTATCAAATCACATTTCCACCGTTCAATATATAGATTTATATATGTAGATCATCTCTGCAAAATTTCATCCAATTTGGTGATAGATAAGGCGCTCAAAACTACGAATTAAAATTTAAGCATGAACGGTTCATGTCTGACAAATTTGATGCGTCAATTGATTTCAATTAGTTTAAAGCCTTAACGATCACCAAATTGAATGAAATTTTGTAGAAATAATCTACATATATGAATCTAAGTATTGAACGGAGGAGATGTTTATATGTGATCGAAAAGTTGGTCTAATCCTTGATATCTCATATATGTCAAAAAATGGATTCCTTGGAAAATATATAATTTTAATTCATAGTTTTGAACATCTTAACGATCATCAATTTGGATGAAATTTTGCAGAGATGATCTATATATTAGAATTTAAGAATTGAACGGTTAAGATTGAAAAATATGATCGAAAAGTTTGTCGAATGCCTATCCCTACAAATAAACTAAAAATATGGATCCCTTAGTGAAAGGGCCATGTGTGTGTGTGTGTGTGTGTGTGTGTGTGTATATATATATATATATATATATAAACCCATTTTCAATGAGGGATCAATTTTTTTGACATATATGAGGGATTAGGGTTTACACCAACTTTCAACTTTTTGATCACAAAATCATATCTTCACAGTTCAATATGTAGTTCTATATGAGTAGATCACTTATGCAAAATTTCATCCAAATTGATAATCATTAAGGTGCTCAAAACTACGAATTAAAAGTTAAAGCATGAACGGTAATATATATATATATATATACCCCTTTTCAATGAGGGATCAATTTTTTGACATATATGAGGGATTAGGGTTTACACCAACTTTCAACTTTTTGATAACAAAATCACATCTCTACCGTTCAATATGTAGTTCTATATGAGTAGATTACTTTTGCAAAATTTCATCCAAATTGGTAATCGTTAGGGTGCCCAAAACTACGAATTAAAAGTTAAAGCATGAAGATTTGACAGATTTGATTCGTCAATTGATTTCAGTTAGTTCGAAGTCTTAACGATCATCAAATTAGATGAAATTTTGCAGAGATGATGTATATATATATATATATATATGCATCTAAATATTGAACAGTGAAGATGCATGTTGACATGTGTTCAAAAAGTTGGTGTAAACCTCGATCCCTCATATATGTTAAAAAGATCCTTTAGTGGAAGGATTCTCATATGAAGAGGACGTCCACATTGCCCGTAAAATGCGGACGTCTCTGAGTTCTCAACCATCAAGCAACGATAACGACTCTTCTCTCTTCGGAGGCACACTAGAGACATCTCGGAGGCGTCACCATGAAGAAGAGGAAGGCAGAGGAGATCAGAATCGAAGATCTGGGCAGCAACCTCACCAAGAACTTCAAGACTGATCAAGGCTGGCTGCAAACTTGTCGCCGAAGAGTCCACTGGCTTGGAGAAGCTCAGTACCAAGGACTGGTGTCCGTCCGACAAGAAGAAACGGCGTTTTCGACGTTTGAACGAGAGAAATCAGAAACGTCTGCACTTTAAAGGTTGTTCAGACGTCCTCTTCAGAACCTCTTCTTATATAATTGTTGCATATTGCTTCCCATAACAGAAAATTAAGAAGATATATGTGAATGAACGGCGCACACACACACATATATATATTTTCTGTTATGGGAAGCAATATGCAACAATTGTTGAGATATAAATCGTATATCGGGAATATGAGACCTTGTTTGTAGGTTTATAAGGATTCAAGTTACTCCCTCAATTGTCAATTAGTTATGGACTACTTTATCAACAATTAAAGAGTTTCAAAAATAGTCAAATATCTGAACTCCACCGGGAAGATATAATCAAACATAAAGCTCAAAAAAGACGATGAATATTATAGATAAGGAATTGAGACTAGAACTGCTTGAAAACCCTTTTTAATGGGAATTACATTATCATTACACAAGCAATTAAAAATAATCTTGGTGATGAGGGTGGCCAAGTCAATCCGCTACCAGAGTTTCAACAGATCATATCAGAATAAAATCTCATGTTATCCTAAACTAATAACCAATAATTCCTTCTCATTGAACCGGTGAATAGTCGACCGATCATTTGTACACAAAACAGTTAGTGGTACTACTGCGGCCACAACAGTTTTGAATAGAGCTGCCCGGATTTGAAAGCAACATATTGAGCAAGAGCCTGCAGCTAAGACATATTCATTACTGTAAGATCGATCGACATGAACGTGCCTCAATTTCTAGAATAGTTGACAATTACATACAAAAGATTAGGATTTACATAAGGTGTTGGGCGGAATGGACCATTTCAACTAAATGGAGGTGAACATTAAATCTCTGAATCCGACTTGATGTGATCTCTGCACTAGTTTTCAAGGCATCGATCACTAATGCACCTCCAAATAAGGTTTACTAATCTTTCTTTCTGTGTCCAGAACTGAACTTATCTTCAGCAGCGTCTCAATGTAATCTTGACCCTTTCCAATAAACAAAATATTTAGAGAAGGAAAGAATGATTAGAATTGTCTAAGATATGCAACTGAATCAATTGCTCAAAAACTAGTTTTCGACGTCCCATTTGACATTTGGAATCATACCTATGTCCGCAAGGAAAACACCAAATAAGTTTCCTTCACTACATACAACCTAGTGAACCTAAATAATCCATAATTGGAAAACTCGTTTTCTTTATTTTCCGTAAGGACCTAGCATGTGTCTGCGGTCAAATATATATATGAAGCAAGCAAAAACAGGTTCACCAGAGAATCCGATTCCGTTTCTTAAATGATGGAAGCAGCATTTGATTGCAGATGGTATATATTTAATCCAAATTATTAATAATCAGCGAGAAGGTTAAGATGTATTAATGCATAACATACTGGGTTGTCGATGTGAAGGGTATCCTCAGTTGCAACCTAGCTAGTTTTAGTTTTACTCACTTTTTTCTTCCGAAGCATTGCTATTGTAGTCTTCAATATACAGCTTTCAACTGGGTTGTCGATGTGAAGGGTATCAGTATACGTAACGACCGGGGTGGAGTGCCAATTTAGATGATCGCATATTTGTTTGATAAGGTCGCCAAGTCATCAACTCTGTCTTCTTCAAAGTTATACAAAACTATTTACTAGCTTACAGTAAGCCATCTATAGCAGTGAAATTCACTCGCAGATTAGAAGTGTTTACTAGTTACGTTTTAGTACTCATTTTCAACTGGTATAGTGATGACAAAAACAAAATGTTTGACCGTGCGGCCAGACAGTGGTATATGATAAAAAAAATAGTAAATTTCAGCCTTCATATCTTAATTTTTGTGACACGGTTAAAGTGATATCTAAACTTACAAAGCTACCAATGTGGTACTCAAACTTTATTTTTAATACCAACGAAAGACCATTTTCCGTCACGGCACCATTTGTTTGATGACGTGTCTCGTATGAGACCCACTAAAATATTTATTGTCCATAGATAACTACATCAGTAGTATCTGAACTCTTTTAGAATGATCAATGTGATGCTCAGAATGAAAATCTAAGTTTTTTATGTTCAAACTAGGAGGGACAGTGGATCTGCAAGATTTAATTTTAGAGATTTTGGAAGAAAATGAGATCTAGGAAAGACAGAAGATTATTTTCGTCGAGAGTTTAGAGTTTAGAGACTTTTTATCGAGAGTTTAGTGTTTAGAATTTAGATGACTTTTAGAATTTTTCTACATCACATTTCCTTCAAATATTTAGGGTTTAGAGATTTTTTGTTAAGGGTTTAGGGTTTAGATGACATGTAAGCTTGGGTTTGAATATGAAAAATCTGAGTTTTCATTCTGGGTATCACATTGATAATTTCAAAAGAGTTTAAGGACTACTGATGTAATTATTTACTGACAACAAATATTTTTAGTAGGTCTCATATGAGACACGTCATCAAACAAACGGCGCCGTAATGGAAAATGGCCTCAGACATTTTGTTGTTATAAAAAATGAAATTTGAGTACCATATTGATAGTTTTTTAAGTTTGGGTATCACTTTGACCGTGCCACAAGAGTTTAGGTACCGGCACTGCTAAAAACTCTAAAAAAAATTATATATTGTTTTAGAATATTATGTGTCTTCAGTAGTGTAGCAAGAAACTTCGTTTATCGGAATCAAAACTTAATAATTATTGAGTTGAGAAAAAAAATCAATAACGTGATCATCAGCCATATATATAAATTAGCATCAATCTATTAAAAGAAATAAGAGGCAAAATTATATAATAGTTTACATTTTGAAGGGTCTGCCAAAAAAAACATAAAGAAAACTATGGAACTAAAATATGCTACAAGAGAGAGGTAGAGACTTAACATAAACATGTATTTAATAACAATCAAACAGAAAACAAAACCAAATGACTAAAGTATAACGCTTATAGAGAGATGTCTAAACCAATCAAAGCACTATTTTTAATATATTAAATCAGTCGGTCATAATAAACTATCTTATTATATTGATCAAATAGAGAACATTAACTATGATTTTGTCATTCATTTGAATTAATAGAAATTAGAAAATAAATGTAAAAAAGCAATATTATACATTTAATTGATTAAAAAATCATTACTATCATTTATAGAACTTAATTAAGAGGGTTATCATGCTATTATATTATGTTTTCTGTATTTTATATTAAAAAATTATCAAATCATATTTATTGACCACCCTTTCATATTTTTTCTCTACCTAAAAATAAAAAATAAAAAAATTGAAAAAGGTCAATTGTCTATTTTGACCCTCTCTTCCTACACCTGAGTACGTGTCTTTGTCTAATAATATTATTATATGTATTTAGAATAAGCTTATTATGTATTCACTACCGTCTATTAATACTATGTAATATTTCTTATATAAAAATCTCATATCAATAAATAATATGATAATTTAATTTTTATGTTTTCGGTACTATTTTACTTATCTACCTTATGAGACACGTTATTCTAACCCTAGAGTTAATAACCATTGAAAAAAAACAGCCCCATCGATTTTGATCTGGGCATCTCCTTCCCTGCGGCAACTGAAGCTCGCCTCCACACGCACTCCCGGCGAGCATATGTCCAATCAACAGCTCCAAGTTAAGCTTGATTTCTCCCGTCCCGCATTAATTTGAAGCAACTCGATGAGCGCCGCCCGAACAACGACGTTTCTACGCTGCACCGAACTGGTGCACCTGCAAATCCCCAGATCCGGTGCTCTATTTCCTCTTCCATTGTGAATCACCAAGGCTAAGCTCTGTGTGTGCGCATCAGCCCAAAATGGCGGCTGAACCACCACAACCAATGTGCGCACTTCTCGAGCCCTACCAAGACTCCAGCACCATCCACCGGCTACAGTCTCCAAACCCGGCGTTTTCGGCACGCACAGTTCCCCAGACCTCAATCTCCGGCATGAACTCAGCCCGTCGTCAACGCACTCCTGCCCTGCTCAGACCCGAACGCAGCGACTTCAATCTGGCAGACGAGTTCGACCCGGATCAGCGATCCGAATCCGGCAACAGAGCTTTACCCGGATTTACCCAATTAATATATGAGGGGCGAAACAGTAATTTCCTCTCCACGTAAAAACGTTTTACCTCACGGGAAACAGTAATTCTGTAACTGATTTTAGTATTTATATGATGAAAATGACTAATCATATGTTTTATTTTCCACGACTGCGCGATGAATCAAAATGAAATTACACGAACAACTACGCCGCACACGCGTAGAATTAATCATGAAATTTGCAATAACAGTTAATCATATTAAACACAGTCTATTTAGCAGAATAACAAATTAATTAGCTTTTATATTACAATTCCGTAATTTTAGAGTTCAAATAACTTGGGGGTATATTAAACGCTCAAAATATATGAGGCGCCACATCGACATGTGAAACATAAAAGTAATGACCACGTAGTACTGTAGAATGCACTCAACACTACTAGAAAAAAAATCTTAAGTGACGAGTACATTTTGTCGTCTAAACCTTAAAATTTGTCACTTAAAGTCTTAAGCGACAAACTATTTGTCGCTTAAGATTTGTCGTATATGGCGCGTCTGTTAGGTGCTTACGCGACAAAATGTCTAATTCGTCGTATAAGTGTCCACTTAAGCAACTAAAACTATTTCGTCGTATAGTGCTTAAGCAACAAAAGCAGTTCTCTAGCGACAAAATCTTTCGTCGTTACAGTGTTTACAATATTACAAAAAATATTTTAATTAATTTAATTTCATTTAAAATGAAATGAAATTAATTAAAACATTTTAGTTGCTTTTTTATTTTCTTTATTAATTAAACTGTCGAACCCAGTTCTCCACACCAACCACCACCACGTGCCACCACCACCGACGACACACCAAACATACCGCCGAGAGCTCTCCCACAAAAATAAAAATTGTCAGCCCTCCGCCGTCACAAAATAAACCACAATTACATTCACAATTCCCTTTACATCTCCCTAATATCATTTACTCCTCTCTCAATCCTAATCTGCATCTTGTCACCACCTCCTGCCTCCTCCTACGCCGCCACGTATCACATTGTGAATCCAACCAAAGACGACTTTCGCTGCAAACTCACATACACCCATATAAATTTATAATAAATAGATTCAATGTGAGGATAAAAAAAATTGCAGATCCGACAATGAGGGAGTAGAGATGGATTTGGTAGCGAGTTCGACTCTAGGAGGCGGCGATGTCGAGGTGAAGGTGTTGGATGGAGGGGTCGGGTACGGGCAATTTGGAGAGGGAGGAGGCCGGATCTGGTGGAGAAGAAGAGAATAAGTGTTTGGTTATGGTAAGGGGGTTCGAAGAAGTTGAGGTGGCTGGGTTTTGATTTCTGAAGAGGAAGAAATGAGGGCTCGATCATGGTAAGGGGAAAGAAATGGTTGAGGTGGCAGTGGGAGAGAGAGAGAGAGAAAATGAACATAGGGGGGGAAGATGAAGTGGGAGAGAGAGAACAAACAGATCGAGGGTCTGGGAAGAAGACGTGGGAGTGAGAGTTTAAATTTTTTTTCGTTGAAATTTTGAGCGGGACGGTGAAATTTTGAAATTTTGCGAGACACTTAAGAGACGAAACTTTAGTGACATGAAGCTATGGCCTTTCAAGGTGGTGACAAGCCTATGATTAATGTTTCATACAAAGGCGAGGAGAAGCAGTTTGCGGCTGAGGAAATCTCGTCCTTGGTTCTTGTCAAGATGCGAGAAATTGCAGAGGCTCATCTTGGGACAACAGTGAAGAATGTTGTAGTGACTGTGCCAACTTACTTCAACGACTCTAAGAGACAGGCTACTAAGGATGCTGGGCTCATTACTGGCCTTAATGTGCTTCATATTATTAATGAGCCTACTGCTCGCTGCTGCTCTATCAAGCTCAGGAAGAGGAGAATGTCTCACAGGAAGTTCGAGCACCCTAGACATGGATCCCTTGGATTTCTTCCGAGGAAACGAGCTGCTCGTCACAGAGGGAAAGTGAATGCCTTCCCCAAGGATGACCCATCCAAGCCCCGCAAGCTGACTGCTTTCCTTGGATACAAGGCTGGGATGACTCACATTGTGAGAGATGCCGAGAAGCTTGGATCAAAGCTGCACAAGAAGGAGGCATGTGAGGCTGTCACCATCATTGAGGCTCCTCCAATGGTTCTTGTTGGTATTGTGGGTTATGTGAAGACTCCTCCTGGCCTTGGTTCTTTGAACACAGTGTGGGCTCAGCATCTCAGTGAGGAGGTTAAGAGGAGGTTTTACAAGAACTGGTGCAAGTCCAAAAAGATTCGCAAAGTACGCCAAGACCTATGAAACTGATGAAGGAAAGAAGAGCATCGAAGCACATCTGATGAAGGTACAGATCACATGATCGTTGTTATGCTTCTGTTAGTTGGTTAATTAGAGTTTAGTTTTAATTAATGAAGTCAGCTTGTGTTAAGATCATAGCCTATTATAAAGTGGCACTTGTCACTCATGATAAGGCCATATAAATCGAATTTGGAATCAAGTTTTTCTTTTCGTTGTTCTCTTCATTTTCCATAGAATAGATGTTGCAGTTAGGGTTGAAACCCTAACACCATCACTCTGCTCTCGTCCCCAACGCCGCTCTCTGTCCCAGTGCCCACAGAGCGTACCCTGCAGCACTCCCCGCGCAACATCATTATTAGACTCACGGGGAAAAATAAATAAAAGAAGAGGGAATCAGAGCTCCTGAGCTAAGCAGATTGAGATCGGCCATGGAGTCTCAAGATTCAGCCCTCCAGGATCGTAAGAGAGACCTTGATGTCAAGAACGAGCCTAGAAAGAAGGCTAAAACTGCTCGGAAATGCTTGAACTTTAAAGGTATAATTCTCAATTTATTGTGGTTATTTTCAATGTTTTCAAAGGCGAAAACGAAAACGAAGGCGAATTGTGGAAGCCCCGCGAGACGAAAGCCTTAAGGCGACGGGGCGACCGCCTTTCCAACAAATATTAAATAAATACATTATATATATAATCTTAATACATAACAAAATATATTTAATTATTATTACAACCATAAATTCATCCTCAAATAATACTTCACAAGGTTCAAAAACAAGGTTCTAACCATAAATTCATCCTCAAATAGTACTTCACAAGGTTCTAAGCATGTAATGGATCTGATTATTCTAGATTATTGAGGATTTTGTAATGTTGTGATGTTTGTGGTATACTCTACTTGTTCTAAGAGTTGTCTGGGTCTTTACATTTAGATTGCAAGTGATTCCAGTAGGTATTCATCCATGTAGGTTGGAAAATTAGCAGACCTCTATATTCTATTGGCATATGCCAGTAAGTGGTTGTCTCCAATGCTCAAGCCATGTTCATGAGTTTCTTATACAAATTGTGATTCTGTAAAATGGTATTAACAAGAAGTTACTTGGCCTATGCCAGTCTCTTTGCTTATCATGATGCCGAATACTCTAATAGAACCGAAACTACCATGTAATGTTACACCACACCAGCAACAGATACTAAGTGCAAGTACGCATAGCTAAATGGACTATGTCGGCAACTAAAATTCAGATACATTTAAACCTGCCAAACCATTACAATGGTGCATGATTCTTATGTGAACTACCATGAACTAATAGCGTCTCTTTTAAATAACTCTTCCAAATCAGAATGGCCTTTAGGGTGGCCTGAATTGCCTATCAAAAATCTTAAACCAACTATTTAGATTAGACAAAAGCAGCAACTATTTATAGGTTTCAAATCATATAATCCTATATCAATAATATCAAAACATGTGCAACTTTACTGAAAGAATACTGACCTAGCAGAAGCCCCTGAATAGCTTGCACTGGGGAACCTGCAAGTTACAAAGCTAAACAAGTAAGCACGGAACCGAACTGGAGCCATGAACCGAAATGACAGTGAATAAAGCATAGATGATTAACTTACCCGAAATATGAGAGAATGGGAGTCAAGCAGGGGTCTGGAGAGGCAGTCGAAGATTAACTTACGCGAAGAGCTGGGGAGGCGTGAAGAGAAAGGAGGCAGGGTTAAATCGAAGGAGACAACCAAAACGGCGTCGTTTTGACGCGAAAAAAAAAACAGAAAAAAACCAAAACGACGTCGTTTTGACGCGGAAAAACCAAAAAAAAAACTTCAACGCGCCTCGTCTCGCCCCGCCTCTGCACCGCCTCGTCGCTCCGGCGGTCGTCTTTCCGGCGGCGTCGCGGCAAAACAACCGGCGAGGCTTTTCTCCCTCGCTCCGCCCTAAGGCGCGCCCCAGCGCCGCCTCACATCGCCTCTGAAAACACTGGTTATTTTGGGTATGACAGAGTTAGTCAAATATAAAACTACTGGTTTGTGATTGAATCCATTTGGTCTTCTCCTAGATTCACTCGTTAGTCTGTTTTTAAAGAGGTGTTACCTCTACTAGGATCTACTTCTGTTTCATCATAGTCCACAAAAACTGCCCTTCTCCTTGTCAGAGTCTGTTTCCCAATTTCCTTTTCAGTTCGTTCATTCTGATTTGTGGTCGTCCTCAAAATTATCAATTCAAGTACTGAACCTAAACATACACAAGTACAAATTAAAGAAAATTTAACTGATATGATACAGGTTTCAAATGTAAAAATTTGGCTACTGTGATAGCAACTCGTAATAACATGAAACAACATTACTTTTATCTCTTTATGAAATGAAAGCATGTATTGTTCATATAAATGTACAGATGTAGCTAAGTGCATAGTTAATAGTTTGTTTAAAAACAAAACAGACATATATAAGACTAGTTCCTATAACTGTGATATTTTACTCACTGTAGTGTAATTTGTGCAGATATAATGGCCTTTCCTGCTTGTGATGCTTTGGATGGCATCGCTAGGCAACTAGGAGCTTGGGTAGAGCTTTACAAAAATGGCAATGTTGATGCTGCTCGGGTTCAACTCTTCAATTTAATACTAGAGGTAATTATAACATGTGTGATTGAGATAAATTGTTACATTTGTGTTTGCCAAGCACGGTAATGAGAATTGCCTGGACTGAAAAAAGTCCAAATGCAAAGGTGGGTTTAATAGATGATTAAATAATTGAACGATTGAGATTTACCGTTAATGGAAGAAGTAGAAAAAGGTGGCTTTAATTTGACACAATTAGAGACATAATTAAGCCGCTGTGTCATTTGCAGAAGATTAACATACAGAATTATAACATTCAAACTTTGTCTATGGTATACCTTATCATTTCAACAATGAAGACAAGTATACTTGGAACCTCTTCAAGCTTGCAACCTTAGATGATGATCTGAATATGAACGTTTTTTGCTTTACTGCAATATTAGGTTATATTGTTTAGTGAGATGGAAATATAGCTTTTTTGGTAGCATGAAGGGTTGATGCTGGAAAACACAAGTATAAGAAATAAAGCATATGATATTCTTGTCCAAATTTTTATGCTTCTGGGAACAAAAACATGCTCAAGTTCTTTAAAATGGTACAGAGATTGTTTTTTTCATTTGTGTTTGGGCGCTTGAATGTACGTCTTTAGAGCAATATCTGTTGGTACTAGGTACCCCTCCTTTTCTCTGGCACAATTTGAAGATATTGTCACAGGTAGCTCAAGGCCCTTGCTTTTGCACGCTTGTATTCGTTCTTCTGCATTTCTTACACCATCCATCTGCAGCCACTGACTGATGAGGCTGCAAGTGTTTTCAATGTATCAAGCTTTGGTGCTAAGCGCAATGGCCTCACTGATTCAACCCACGCTTTTCTAGAGATCCAGCTGAAATAAATATACCGAAAGGGAGGTATTTGCTTAACTCTATGGCCTTTAAAGGTGACTACAACAGCACACAGTTACATTCCGGATTGAAGGAACACTCGTAGCTTCACCTGATTACTGAGTCCTAGGCCAAGCGAACAATTGGCCTCTGGTGTTGAAGGAGTCAGTGGGGTAACTATCATTGGAGGAATACTTTGACGCCAAGGGTTCGGCCTCTGGGCTTGCAAATTGAGCACAAACGCCTCAAATTGTCCTACAGGCGCCACGGTTACTAATTTGGTATATAGACTAAAATCATTTGCTAATGTACCTTCCTAGAGTTCAATAATTGATGTGCAAATGCACACTTTTTTTTTTCTCAAATAGATATCGGATGTGAAAATCAGTGATGTATTGCATCAAAACATTCGAGGAACATCAACAACAGTTGCAGTAAAATTTTCTTGTAGTGCAGAAAATCCATGCAGTGGGATAAGACTCAACTTACAGTGCATGAATGAATTCTTTTCCATATCTCAGGCAAGAGTAATTTTGCTTTAGCAAGTGAGCATTGTCAAGTGAAAGTTGAAGGCTTTGCCATTCTTGCCACTACCACTTGTAGAAGGTAGAGAGCAAAACTGCAAATTGATTAGTCATAGTGGAAAATTGTTTATTTATTTATTTTTCTTGTTATTGTTTCAATTTTCAATAACACGCTGTTTGGCTTCTTTCTTCTTCCGTTTTTTCTTTGTAGGCTGGATGTGTTGTATAGGGTAGGCCGGAATTCTTTTCAAGCGTATTTGCCATTCTGGCTGATTAGGTACACGAGATGAATATTGGTTCTGTAAAATAAGCTCATTTTAACTGGAGATTTTTCTGTACAGCACTTCATATGTGAATTAAGATTCGTACTGAACATTTGCATCATTCCAATCAACCTGGGTTATGTGCATCATATGTTTTATATCTTAAATCCAGGTTTTCGTTGTTACTCTAACCCAAAAACAAAGAAGCACTCGAAGTCAAGACCAATCACGAAGGCAGAGATAGCTAAAATTGATTTAAAAGAAGGCCAGGACATTTTACAAACTTAAGGTGACTTGATTCTATTATCCAGTTATGCAAGAAAGGCTAAAATACGACATAGACGCATCTGGAGGTATCGTTATTGTGCATCACCTCTAAACTTGAGAAAGAATCATATTGTAACATCTCACATCGACCAATTGAGAGGGTGATGTACCATATATGTACATCGGTGACACTCATCTAGTACGAGGCCTTTTGGGAGCTCAGTGGCTTTGGAGGGGATAAGAACTCCGAAGTTAAGCTTGCTAAGCTTAGAGCAATCCCATGATGGGTGACCCCTGGGAAGTTGCTCTGAGAGCTCCTGTAAACAAAACCGTGAGGGACAGCGGGCCCAAAGCGGACAATATCGTGCTACGACGGAGATGGTCCGGGATGTAACAGATTGGTATCAGAGCTACTCTGCCGAGGGGTGCGAGTGTGTCGACGAGGACGTCGGGCCCCTGAGGGGGTGGATGTAACATCCCACATCGACCAACGGAGAGGGTGATGTACCATATATGTACATCGGTGACACCCATCTAGCACGAGGCTTTTTGGGAGCTCAGTGGCTTTGGAGGGGATGAGAACTCCGAAGTTAAGCTTGCTCATGGGTGACCCCTGGGAAGTTGCTCTGAGAGCTCCTGGAAACAAAACCGTGAGGGTCGGCGGGCCCAAAGCGGACAATATCGTGTTACGGCGGAGATGGTCCGGGATGTAACAGATTGGTATCAGAGCCACTCTGCCAAGGGGTGCAAGTGTGCCGACGAGGACGTCGGACCCCTAAAGGAGTGGATGTAACGTCCCACATCGACCAACGGAGAGGGTGATGTACCATATATATACATCGGTGACACCCATCTAGCACGAGGCCTTTTGAGAGCTCAGTGGCTTTGGAGGGGATGAGAACTCCGAAGTTAAGCTTGCTAAACTTAGAGCAATCCTATGATGGGTGACTCCCTGGGAATGCTCTGAGAGCTCCTGGAAACAAAACCGTGAGGGCCGGCGGGCCCAAAGCGGACAATATCGTGCTACGGCGGAGACGGTCCGGGATGTGACAGATATGTTCTTGAGTTCTTTATAGTTAACCTAAAGATGAATGGCGTATTTACTCATTATTTAGCTTCTTTTGCTCATTGATACCATTACTCCATCGCATCCAAAGAATCCTATCAAGTAGACCAGCTCTAGCAACATATGCTAGTGAATACAAGTGAAAGGTACTTGATATAGATACAAATATGGTTTAGTGTTTATTACATGATTGGTTTTTTCGAACTTTGTGGAGTGAGAAAAGCTTCAAGGAACAAGTGAAATTTAAAGAAGATGGAGTCGCGGAGCTTGTAATTTGGCCAATGAATCTATGGATTTAAGAGGGTATCTGGTTCAACACCTTTATTTGCCACGCTCCCTGAGATTCTGATAGCATGTGTCACATATGGTACCCATTTCTAGAGTCAGTAGTGAAAACCTAGAAGAATATCAAATGGGAGAGAATTCCACAGGTCATCCCTTGAGAAGACACATAATTATAAAGTGGTAACAATGTTATTAACGTCATCTACCAATTTTAAGTCATTGATTTGAAATAAATGATATAAAATATACATAAGTTGAGAGTCGCTTAAAGTTCATATACTGTTTTTGCAATTATTTCTTTCTTACATAGGAAAAACTTACATGCAGCTAGGTGAAATGTAGAGAAGATGGAGTCCCAGAGCTCGTATTTGGGCCAATGAATCCAATATGATAGTGGGTAGACAAAGTTTTCTCTAACACAAATACTTTCATTCCAACATAAAAATAATTTTAAATGTGTCTGAACCCAGGTTCGAACTGGGGACCTCTAGTGTGTGAGACTAGCGTGATAACCGACTACACCATCCAGACTTGATTGACCATTTATCAAAAAATATATCTTAATCAAGTGGTAGGTCTTTTTCTTACCCTTTTAGTTTCATCAAATCCATCACGTGCATTCCTCTCTCCTTTCCTCTTATGTTCGTTGAGCTTTTGTCAGCAGAAGAGTGTTTTGGACAGACTTTGAGTTTTAGGGCTCCTTTCCTATTACTTACAACTTTACAATAGTAGGTCAAGTAAGTATGCAGTTTTCATGGGCTATTTTTGTCCCATGAACTCGAGCAGATATAGATGCAAAGATCACTTTTGTACATGATGCAAGAGAACATGGATACAAATAAGTTGTTGGGAATTCAAAATTTCCAAGACATTGCAGGTGTGTTTTTTGTTCAGCTGCAGTTTCCTATCCATCCATTATTGTGCCTTCTTGCTCCAACTTCTTTCTCTTGATGTCAATTTCTTGGCTTGTAATCGTTATGATACCAAATTGTTCTTTGCTGCTGCTACTGTGCGTTAGGGACTTGCCATGTTTTCAAAAATGTCGGTCACTGAACTAGATAAGTTGAAGAGAAAAAAGTCCAGTGGTCAAGAGAAACAATGGTGGTAGTGTTGTTTTATGATCAAGGCCCAAGTTTACTCATCTTGATTAGAAACTTACATGCTGTGGTAGTATCTTAGGATTTTATTAATTGGTGCTAGTCTTCAAGTCCTGTTAAGCAAATCTTGAGAAATTTCTCCAAATGAATAAATCAATAAATATTTCAGTCTCAAAGTAGGGATGAAAATCCCCAAAAAAAGGAAATGATACACTTCAAACACAGGACCATAGTGTCTATCTCCTCACACACTCATTGTTCTCAATCTGTAAAAGAATTCTAATCATATAATATGTATAATGCTCTCTCATTATGTCCCATATTCATTCCTCAAGTTCACCTCTCAAAAGCACTTGTTGGTCTTGTGCCTATACAGAACCCTCTTCTTCTTGCTTGAAGTGTTCTCAATTGTCAGGACAACCTTCCCTGGCTCATTGCTTCGGAAAGTGTTGCGAATAGGTCCTTCAGTAGCTCCAATCTTCTTCTTCTTCTGAACGATAATTGTGTATGACCCTTCATCACTTGGAACAAACTCCTCCTTGTAATTCACTTCCCATCCCAAAACACTCACATCCCAAACCAATGTGCTACTATCAACCTGCAATCATCAGAAACAGCATTTCAATCAATCCATCAGTTGAAGCCCTCCCAGCTCTAGCAATCAAACTCATAAATTTTAAAAAATTATCAAACCTCAGCTGCTTCAATCTCTATGGTTTGGGTTGATCCGGCCTTGAGAGTTAGCTCAGAAACAGAACCATCTTCAGAAGAGAAGAACTCAGTGTCATCTTCTCTTTTGAATCCTCCATACCGAATTGGTATCTCCTCAGCTGGAATGTACCTGAAGGTATACACAGTTTTAGTTCATTACTCAAATGCAAGCTTAAAGTGGAGTCAAAAAAATATCTTCAATAGAGGGAAATGACTCACTTGAGAAGAGTCTCAGTAACCTTAGCAGGGCGAGCCACAACAAACTTGCTCTTGGTTCTTTGAGTCAAGAATGGAGACAATAGAGCATTGAGTGCATAGTACCAGAATGGAACATTGATGAAAATCTACAAACAAAACATATCAATTCAGAACAAAACATATATCGAATTGGTAAAGCATGTTAGAAAAGTAAAAAAAAACTTACATTTTTGGCAACCAATTCAGGGTAGTTATCCTGCAAGAGCCCAACAGCTTGTTTCGTCGCAACCCTAAGCTCCTTCTTGATCGGTCCAGGCGAGTTCTTGAGGTCATTGACCTGAAGCAGAGAAGTAGCACCACCAGGCCTCAGTTCAAGCTTCTGAATACTCTTCTCCGTCAACTGAACCCTCCACCTCAAGAATTGGCCTCTCTTCTCTTCATTCCCAAACGTCTTCTGGTAAAGCTCTTCGTTGTCGAACACTCCAAAGATGTTGTAGCAAACAGGGTGGCCTTCACGGTCAACTCCGTTCAAGTAAGCGGCAGAGCTCAGATCAGAGCAGATCTCCTCCTCCAGAATTGAATCAATTTTGGACTCCTTCCTCCACTGCAGAGTCTTCTTCAGCATCTCGAAGGCTTCGTTCACCTTGAACTCCCTAGCCCTCAAGAATTTCAACAGCACCACATCAGTCCCCTCTGACCCTTTACCAGGGAACAAAGGCACACCCCAGATTGAGATATCTGTATCCACAACAACCTCACTGGATTCGGGTTTTGCTTCTTCCTCACATGCTGGAGCAACCACTTGTTCTTTCTCCTCAGCCGATTCTGGTGCCTTCTCTGTTTCCTCTGTTTTCTGAACAGACTCTGTTTCCTCTGTTTTCACAGCGGCAGGCTCTGTTTCCTCTGTTTTCACAGCAGCAGGCTCTGTTTTCTCCTCAGCCTTGTTGGGCTCGTCTTTCTTGAAGATATTGTTCCCCAAGATGGCTTCTTCGAGCTTCGCTTTGAGATGGACCAAAGCCTTCTTCTCGAACTCCTTGAGATCGGAAAGATAGTTGCTCTCCTCCTTGTAAGAAGAGCTCTTGTCCATTTTCGCTTGCTTCGAATCGGACTCCTCAACAGCAACAGCCTTCTCGCACTCCTCGACCTCCGCCACCTGGGTCTCCTCAACAGTCATTTTCAGAAAGCCAACACACAAAGTGGATTGTAGGAGAGAGATAAAGAGAGATGGTCTGTTTGTGTGTGATGGTGCTGAGAGGGGTTTGTGTGTTAATAATAAGAGAGAGGGTTGCAACGGCTATATATTTCGAGAAGAGGTTGGTGGGGCCCAGTAACGGATACTTAGCTGGAGGCCACCGCACAAGGAGCCGTTGGGGAGAGAATGATCGTGTATGGTCGGGACTCGAGTGCTTTAACTTCATGCGGAGCATTCCGTAACCGTCCATTAGTGTTCAAATCATGTGTGGTGTTTATGTACAACGTTATATTCGTTTGTAGGTCCGGTTTGCCATCCCAAATTTTATCAGAAAATTCCTGATTTCCCGGATGACAGGCCACAGATGAGATGTATTTGACTTGGGTCTTAAGCAACAGATTAATAGGCCATGTGAATTAGGTCCACTAATAACCATCAATCAAGCTCCAATTATGCTTCTGTCCACCAAGAACACAGCAAGGATCCATTGATTGAGATACAAATCCTGGTCCAATAATACAACATGCTTAGTTTGATCCTATTACATTGTTTGAGTACACCTAACAAATCCCACATCTCTGATAGTAGGGAATATCACATACAAAATTTCAAGGTAACACCCCCCTGCTCAATCATCTACCGTTAATCATGGCCAGAGCCGTTGTTTGGCCGTTGCCACCATCATGGTGTTTCATGAAATGAAAAGGTACACAAGGCATCTGTAAGCTAAGCTCACCAGACACCCCAGATGCTACAAGATTCCCGCTGTACAAGCATTTGATCACATAATTTTGCTATTTCCGCTCATTTGCTTTCGGAATATCCAAATATCGACCGGTTGCCCTGCTCAAGCACAACACTGAAAACATCATGAATATTCCAAAGTATTCGAGTATATAACTTTCCCATATAAAGCTGACGGGGAGAGTAAGAACAATATAATTGCATAAGAAAACTACACAAATGCCTTGACAGGAAAATAACAATCTAGTAGCTATGTGTCTATTTTTTTAATCTTCATTATCTTTTTCTCACATGATGATACCATTTTGACATGTAATTGACACGATTGGGATCAAAAAAAGCCAGTTCTTTCTTTCTTTCAGGGAAAAGACTAGAGTAGTTCCCATGTTTTCTCAAGTAATTAGTTAGAAGACTTTTATATTGAAAGCAATACAAGCCCCTTTTTAAAAAAAATGAAAATTACAGTCTTTTAAATGACTGTTTCCAAACAAAAAGATGGATGAAGTATAACTGGTGTGTGTGGTAAAATGCTTCTTAGCATAACTGGTATGCTACTATGGATACTTCAAAGCTGGATAACAATCTTCAAATTCTACTATACCTATCATATGTCAAATAGGCGTCACCTATGGTCCCTGCAACTTTATTCCGTACCTTACAAACACAAACCTGTGAATTGCAGTAATAGATAGCAACATTTAGTATCAATCACAACAATTAGGAAAAGAATGTACAAAAGAAGAATAAGATCAATCATAAGTGATGGCCATGGTTTGTGAAATGCCAGGGATGGGATTTTATGTGAACAAAGAGGATGAATAGAATTGTCAACTGTGTATGTGTAAATGCCCATGGATAATCTAGGTACAGTACTAACCTGTACTTTATCAAGGTCCCCAGCCTCTGGATTCCAATTACGATGAATTACAATTCCGTTGTCACATTTGTTTATGAAATGTGCACTTCCACTTATATCATAAAGATTAGGAGGACCCCCTACCCAATGATGCAACTGTTACAAGGTACATAATTAGAGAAATAACATGAAAAGAAAATGAGCACATTCATAGTCAAAGTAGCCCACCTGTCTGGGATGTGCGACAAACCAAACATGACAAGCATGATGCTGTGCAAACCGTTTTACATTGGTAAGCATCTGACTTACATACTCTGTTTCCGTCCTGTTACAAGTATTGTTGATAATCTCGTAAGCAGCTGTAAAAAGTGTTCAAAAAGGATTATGGCAAGCAACTATAATAAGCAACTCGATGAGCACCATAATAAGTATGGTACGAGATACCTCCAAATTATGTGAAGATGATGGCTATTCGCCTATTCCCAGTTTCCTATCACCTTCCCAATTGATCAATAAAGACAAATACCCAAGCTAACAACCCAAAACAGTTGGAAAGAATCCTTATCCAAATACAAGGATAGGCTAATGACCATGCATACAGATCAATAACTTAATTTCTCAAAAGTTCACTATTTATACCAGTAAAATTTCATTAATGTTTGGAAGATTGAGTAGAATAAGAACTTTGAATTACGAATTCATCATTATTCCTGGGATTGTTCATGTGTACATGTTCAAAGAAGAAATATATTGAAAATCACATCACACAAATATGTATTGTAAAGACTCACTGGTTTGGTGGGCGTTGATGATCAAGCTCGTTGTAAGGATCAATTACAAGTCCACGCACCCCATGTCTAAGTACTGCTGCTCGTGCAAGATCAAGAACCCATTTGATATTTGAAAGAGAATCATCCTCACACCTGTAACATGATAGAAGTAAAATCAAAAGAGCCCCACTATGATTAGAACTCTAAAGCAATCAGACTTTTACTCCACAAGGTATTTCTTTGGATGAAGTCTACAAGTTATAATTTATTGATATAGATATAACCTGGTGGTTCTCAAACACACAATTCATAAACATTCTACGCTTATTCAATAATTCTTGAAACTGCAGCCTACCTTATGAGGTGAAATGTATCATTTAACCATTGTTTCCCTTGCTCAAATTCTTCAACACTCATTCGCTCGGCAGGACCACCATAACTACAGTCAACCAATGCGAAATTGAAATTGACGGTGCATAAGAAAAACTTCTTTAGCTATGCTGGAAAAGCACCATAGCACCAATTTACACAAATAAAGGCAACAAACTGTGAAAATACTAGAAGATGTAGACTGATGAGTTACAATATATGATCACAATAACAATGTTGAAAGAAGAATCACTGTTAGATAATCAATTTGTAACTATCGAGGCAGACCCAGTAGGACATGATCATCATACTGTAAAGCTATAAATATAGAAGTTAAATTATTGACCAGAAGACAAAATGTCATGTTATCTGCATGCAGAAGATCTTAACCGATAGCTTGCTTTTTGTTCGTTATTAGTTTATCTGTGAAAGGAGTTGGGTGCTTTGGGAATAAAATAGCCAGACATTTATATCAGTTGTGTTTTGACTTTGGCGCCATACCTAACCAAATTTTTTAAATATTTGTAAAACTGCAAAACCTGATCAGACCTTTGTCAGCATGAAGAAAGGCTTCTGAGACATTTTTCAGACTTTCGCCATTGAGAACAAAACAGATGAAAATTCATGAGATAAATTTTCTTTCCACTCCTCGCTCGTGCTTTTTTATTATTAATTTCAGGGCAGAATTACTTATTATATTTGAATGATTTTCCGTGCTACTCCAGCTTAATATATCAAATAGTTGAATAAACATAGTCTAAATAAAAATAGCTTGTCAAATGCAATATGACAGGTCTAATCAACTAAAATAGATCTCTTACAACCAACAGCACACTAAAAGCATAAGAACTGAAGTCAGCAAGTTCATTGTTCCACTCATAAGCTCCACTCATAACCAAGGCCTTCTTGATTAATATTGTACTTGAGTACAATACACAAAAGTCACACCCAGAAACATCTAAAGCAATAACAAAGAATGTCGATAAGAACTCACCGTCCATCAAAGAAAGGCTTCTGTATGTGTTTCTCTAGAAGCTTTCGTGCATGCTCCCTAACCTGTAAATGATTAATTAGAAAGGTTATGAAAGATCAACATTCAAAAAAGAAAGAAAGAAAGAAAGAAAGAAAGAAAGAAAAAAGGACGCTGCAACTATGACTTCAGGGAATGTGTTTCTCCAAGTATAGAAGCCATACTGTTATCACATATCCAAATAAGGAACAAGGTCATATAGGGGAAAACAGAAAATTCTAATAATTATCTTTACCTTGTTTTCCATAGAACAAAGTGCAAACTTCCAACCATATCTTTCATAGAGATTGCACAAGAGAGCATCAATCCACTCACTCTTGCCTGAATTAGGAACCCCTGTGACTATAGTCAATTCACCTGGGACAACCTTTAAAATTACAACATAAACATTAGGAAGAACACTATAATATACATTTATGTAATATATGTATATGCGAGCCCAACATCCTCTTCTCCTTGCCAGCATATTTTTCAACGTACATATGATAACGACAGAACAAAATGTAGTATTGAATATTGGTAAACTGATGGCAATACTAAGGAAAATTATGATAGTAGCTCTTTCTTCTATAGGCTTTATCATATTGAGTCTTGAGAGTTTAGGGGATATTTAATGACTCTTGACAGTAAATATGTTATTCCTGGAAGACATGCCAATCTTACTTACTGCACTTAAATCATATGATCCTTGTTTTACTATTCTTATATGTGGTTTGCGTATAAATTTCAAATATGCAAAATGATAGATAATATGAAGACTAGTGTGTCTTTCTGCCAAAAAGGCAAAAACTTATACGACGATACTCTATTAACAATTCTTCCAATATTTAAAAATCTTCATGATCACATACATTATAATATCATCTCAACTTAAACAAGAAATATGTATCCAGTACTAGATATATCACTAAGAAATGTGCAAGTGTATCCTTACATTGTATAACTCATCCAGATCTCTCCACCCAGTTTTGACACCACAATCATGTTCATACGTCCGATGGTAATATGCATTAATTTCATCAAAGTAATCTTGAAATTTGAACAATCCACGTATAGGATATAACTCAGCATTTTCAATTACTTCCTTCAATACATCAGTACCCAAATACATAAGAACCTGCACAAGCAAATTATAAGGAATGATAAGGATTGCTACAGTGATCTTAAAGTATAATGTCAAATAATATTTAGGATGGCTGTTCAGAAGAAAACATTAAACTGGCAATGATGAGATCATTTTCAGTTCCAGAAGAAGATGCTTATAATACAAATCCTCGCACAATATCACCAGTTTTGAATACTTAATCTGTTGCCCTCCAGCATGCTGGTTAAGGATTTGTAACATGTATTAGAGATGATATCACAACTTAAAATAAAATGCCATTACGAAACCAGAATTGCACCAGCATCTTATGCATACATATGTTGGTAAATGCACATTTATGCATACTGAAAATTAGAAACTATTCTAAAATGATCTTCTCATCATTATACTGCATATCCAACCATTAATTAGAGAAAATAGACTTAAATAGTCAAATGTCTATTTTGCCCCAAAATCCCCCCCCCCAATTTACCCCCACACAACATTTTGTTCAAATGCACACTAACTTTCTAATTCTGACACTATTCCCCTAACCATCAATTTTGATGATTCCAATTTCTGAATTCACTATTTCACTTCATCTCAGACTATTTTTGTCTTCAACATATATATTGCCTAGGCCAAACACGTGAGAAAATTGAACAATAAAAAGAGTTTGATTCATGAAACTTGAGGCCTTATCTCAGACCATTTTTGTCTTCAACATATTGCCTAGGCCCAACACGTGAGAAAATTGAACAATAAAAAGAGTTTGATTCATGAAACTTGAGGCCTTATCTCAGACCATTTTTGTCTTCAACATATTGCCTAGGCCCAACATGTGAGAAAATTGAACAATAAAAAGAGTTTGATCCATGAAACTTGAGGCCTTATCTCTTTTCCCCTTTTTTCAGCTTTCCCTTGGAGGTTGAGCTTTGGTAAAATGAAATGGACAAAACTACCTTCTAAGGTAAGGCACACGAGGTCACCTTAGTGGCGAAATTGGATGATGTCAACATAAATGATAGCCATGGGGAATAATCAGAAACTAGAAAAGTTAGGGTCCTAAATTCTAATGCACGAAATTATTGTCGGGACAAATTGGCTGCTAAAACGAGCTGATATTAAACAAAATAAGGGTATTCAACTAAGTCTGCATCAATAATTCAATATATATGCTGTATCTCTGACCTCGTTTGCATCCTTGAAGTGTTCAACCTGGTTGTTTTTCTTTGGCCAGCTAACTCTCCAGCATCTGCAATAACACGGACAGGGGAAAGTTTATTACTACCAAATGGACATAATGATTGCTTCAACTTAACCAAAAGATAATAACAATGGAGACAATCATCTAAACCTTTCTCTTCCAAGGCGGCGGGCAAGTTCCTCAGCTAGGGCTTGACCAGGCCCATCTCCATCAGTGGCAAGTATAAAGCGTGATTCCTATCAAAATCAATTCAAATTAGGAGCCAAACCCATGAACTCCTATACCGATGTGTTTTAAATAATAGCAAGAAACGTATTACCTTCTTTAAGTATTCTTTGCAGTTCCACAAAAATTTATACTTTGTATCCTAGCTTTACAGAAGAGACAAAAGCATTAGATCCAAATATGAAGATAAGCATAAATAAATTTGTCTAGTGAGTAGATTCATTAGTAAAATCATCTGCTGTGTCTTACCAAATTATACAAGTAATAATATAAACTAATAAAATTAGAGAAATAACAAGTAATGCAAAATTTTGTTCGAGAGATGTCATTTGATTTTGGAAACCATAATCACTATCTTTCCCATCTTAGTTTCTTTATGCATATTGGTAATTGTTGAATCAATTACACTAAAGACGTTTATAGTGTCTTTTTCACCTTTTGATATAATTCCTGGAACTACCAATGAGAATATAGGGACCAGACTGATACAGAACTTTCGGATTTGGTATATTGGATCATTTGTATAAACAGTAGCCACTGAAACCAGTCCAGTCCAACAGAAGATGTTAACATATTCAGGCTACCAAGATCTTTTCATTTATATCCAGTTTTTATGGAGCATAGAGGTTCAAAGTTAAACTCGCTTCAGACGGTAACCATCAGTAAAAATCAATATAAATTGAGAAACCCGAACTGCATATCCATTATTAAAAAGTTACATGAATCAAAGTAATAAAAGGATATAAAGACACAAACCTGCTCTTCAGGTGGCACATCCTTACCGGGAGGAGAAGCCTTGGGAGGAGCACCATCAGGAACACTCAAGCAATTACGATATCCAGCTTCTTCCATTGCAAGCTTATCCATCTCGCCTTCTACCTAAATTATAAAACGAAGATAATATATATATAAGTTGCAACAATAAGGCATCATAAACTGATAAGGGGATGGAAATCATACAATGATGATATCATTTGTATCCCTTATATCATCCAGACCGTAAAAAATCCTTTCAGTATCCTTCTCCTGAGATAAAAGCAAAATAGTGAAATGAACATGTAAACATCCTGAAACTTAATTTTACTTAAAGCGGAAAAAAGGGTGAACCAGACAATGTCTTATGAGGATCATGTCTGAAAGTTCAAAATCCTCCCCACATAGGGGCAAAAAAACAGCCAATGTATTGTTATGCTATATGTGTTGGTGTGCATGCGCATATAGGGTCTAGAAAGATATATTATTACTGTGAATAAAAATATACAGCATCCTCACTATGATATATGCTATTCATGCTTGTGAAAAAAGGTTGGTTTATATTTGTAAAAGTATCATTCATTGCACATACCTGCCAGAATTTCTTGTTGATGTCCCGATACTTGCAACTAATCAGATTTCCATTCCTCCAATAAGTAAATGCAATAGAAATCTGCATTTAAAAATTCAAAAGCAGTTATGTACCACAGAATAATAGAAGCATCAGGTTGAAGAGACTACAAATGGAATATTTGCCTCAGAAGTCTGGAATGAGAAAATGATTTTGTCACCTCAGGTCCCCGAGTTTCCTAATTCGTATTACAGTGATAATTGAAGCTCAATCTTTATTAAAGGGACAGTTAACTTGAATGTAAGTCGCTGCAGTTATATACCATAGAGTTTACTACATCAGCACAACTTTTTTATTTTTATTCTCATGCCTTATATACTACACACTTGAAATATCCGTTCAGAATCAATCAATCTTTCCAAGATGATTTATCAAAAATTGTAACCAGTGGATGTAGCAGATGCAAACTATTGATACACAAAACAAATTATAAGCTGATGAAATGGCACATACATGAAAACTTACACATGTAACAAATTATAACATATAAGCCCAAACCATTATGAAACCTTAGTTTGATCCATGAGAAATTAAGTGGACTGCCTGACATATAGAAAACTGTGTGCCCACTATTTTTGGGTTCTCTATTAGGAAATTCATTGACATATAGCTAAGGAACCTAAAGTAATAATATGTAGCCTCATTCGGTATTATCTTTTCATGTTAATCAACAAAAAGTACGATCACACTTCATCAGTGCAGTTCAGTTTTGATGATTGCAGAAAAAATGTGATACATCTACAGTCTAATGATCCAGATTACTCTACTACTCAGCTATACAGTGGTTATAATATACACAGCAAATATCATGAACATCCAAATATAATGATGAAAGGGAAAAGTCATATTTTTCCTTTAGCCTCATGCACCTGATCTGTTATGGAACAACGCTTTTGCATTACTTTATTCCTCACCACAGTTTCCCTAGATATTCCTCGCTCAGAAAAAAATGCAAGAACCTGAATTAAGAGAAAGATGAATTTAAAACCTGGTTGTAGTAAGAAACTATAGTTTACTGATAACAGTGTCACAGAAGAAGCAGTCAGACTTCAGAAAATAATATGTTTTAACCTCCTCACAGAGTGGTTCCAGTCCTAAACTTTCCACTGTGATTTCCCTTTTTGTTTTATCTGTCGTGCTATTCTTTGACGTATTATAAGACTTGCTTCCTGCAAAGGCCTGCAAATAAAGGGAGCCAGTAGCCCAGTGACTCATATCCATCGATTTGCAATAAATTGTAATATACATTTACAGAACTTGGATGCAGAAACCATCATACCATTGTTCTACCTTTCCAATCACATTTTCGGCGGTGGCACTGCCAAGTAGCATAGCTCCTAAGAGCTCATATAGTACCAATATATAAGTAAGAAAAGTGCCCATAAAGTGCCAATATCTAAGTAAGAAAAGTGCAATATATTAATAAATATGATGAAAAGTATGCAAAGCACCAGCAGAAGAGAAGCATACCAATCTTTTTCAATAAAAATGGATAAGCTCTTTTCCTCTGAATCACCACCTTTGCACTAGCATAAGAGAAGTTAATCCGATTAATACTGGGACATTTATTCTTTCTTTTACTTCGTTAAAGAAGAGAAAGACGTATCATATTCCAAGCTCATCTATAGCACATCATGGCCACTCCAATTCCCTAAGTCTGTACACTGGTTTTTAAGAAACAAAAAAACAAAAATCTCCTTGATCTCCCCACTAGAGTTTTTTTTCTTTGAAAATTGTATGGCCTATCCACCCTTAAATGTATCTATAACCTGAAAAGGTAAATGCCAAGAAAGATTCTCTTTGGTTCTCTCAAATGCCATAGTTAATTGAAGTACGGGACACAGAACTTCTTAAGAGTAGGTTGCAGCTGGTCGAGAGGACTAATATGAATGTTAAGTTTTGGATTTCCCTTTCGGAAATCTCAAACAAAGTAAGTAATCGACGAATTAAGCTTTCATGTACAACAAACTAATAACTTCCAGCTGCTCCGAAGAAACACCTACCCCACATTGTTTGTTTCTGTTCTGTCTACTGACTCTACTCATATTAACAGTTCAACACCATTGCTCACAACAATACTTGCATAGAACATCCTCTAGAAGCCATAGACGTACATTTCAGCATACTAAACAAACTAAACTCCAAAAGTAGCTTATATAAACTATTGTACAGTTACATAAACGAAACCATACCATAGGACAAATCAAGTGGCCGTACTGCGCTGGTTCACATATCTCATCATCTATCCCAATCTCCTTCAACTTTTTCGTCAAAGACTCACATCTCTGCTCATCTGTTATCTCCAAATCAACTATATTGAATTCTCAAAACACAATTAAACAATATTCGAAACACTGTTAAAAGCAAACTCAATGTAACTAAATGCAGAGAATTCTCAATGGGGCCAAACCTGGTTTTGGGGATTTCACAGTGGCACGTGAAGCATAAGAATACCCATTAGTCCTGAGGCAAAAGGGTCGAGCTTTGGAGTTGGGTTTGGGCGGAAATGCAGAGAAAGCGAGTCTGTGAGAGTGAAAGAGGTGAGTTTGTGAAGAAGGAGGACATGGGTTTGTGAAAGGTGTAGACTTTAGGAGTTGCTTGGAAGCCATAAGAAGAGAAGTGCTTGAAGATAAGGCTGAAAGCTTGTGAAGAGGTCGACGAAGAAGAAACAGCATGTTTCTGCAAACTGGGTTGTTGAAAAGGTTCAAGCTTTAACTGTGAGGCTATGGTTTATTGTTGTTTGAATTGGGTACCATGGCTTTAGAGACAAGAGAAGAAGGGATAGGAGGAAGAGGAGGGGTTTAAGGTACATTGGTTTCTTTGGTTGCGAGCCCCTCTTGTTCTAAAACCTTTCCTCTTTTTCCATTTCTGTTGGTGGGTTCTTGCATAATTGCAGTCCCTTCTACTATAATTCATTAGTCGGTCAAATTGCGACGTAAGAAATGTGAACATATATTGCTGGTCTGGTTCATTTTTTTGTTATGGTTCACCAGTACTTTCTACTTTAAATTGCAGATGAGAAAGAAAAGGTCGTTTTAAATATACAAATAAGAAGTATAATGAAGATAATATACGCATAAATTTGTAAACTAAATGACGCATTTGTGAATTTGCTGTAGACAACAGCAATGTCTTCTTACCATTTGACTGATTTGAGTTTTTCACACGAAAATTGGACTAAAGCTTTGCAAATGCAAATTATGATGGGACACATCCTATAAATTTTCTGAAAGGTATATAAATACCAAACTTAATGGAAGTCTAGACCCGGGTCTCATTTTCAATGGAAATACCAAACCACTCGTTGTAATTTTGTAACTTGTACGCAAACAACTATGTTGGCAACACACCAGTGCAGTTGAATGTCTGCAATCTATCACTCCAAGAGTTTTGATGCCGGTTGGATTTCCTGATTAAGCAAAAGACTAACACTTCCGGTTTGATGCCGAGAGTTTTCACATGCACCATCAACTGATCGTTCGAAAACCAAATGAAATCAATTTGAGGTTTCCCTGCCTCAAAGACCATAACTTCTCATGCTCGAGCAAATCCACAATCTTCAAATACGTTTAAACTCATCAAAATCATCTTTAACTCATCATACTCGATTAAACCCGTAAAAATAGGGAGTTGCTGCGACACTCATAAAAAAAACTATGTTTAGTGTAGCAGTTTTATTGAAGATAAAAACTGAAATAACTACTGAAACTTTGGAATAAAAAAGCATCAATGCCTTGGTAGTTTAATTACATAAATTTCGGGTCCTCAAATATCAGGCCTAGGCACAAGGTTATATGCAATTAACACATAATCAGAAAGCCATCAGACTGGTGTACCTCTAGATCAAATGTTCCAAAACTAATATATCTCGTCATCAGGGACATCTGGTGTCAAGAACTTCATTGGATCTTTACTCATTTCCTCATAACTCATTCTTGGTTTTACCTTGTCTGGGACTGGCTCCAGAGGAAGAATGCTATCTCCGTCAATAACTCCATCAATTATTCCATATTCTACTGCTTCTATGGGGGACATATAGTGATCTCTGTCAATATCTTTTTCAACTTGCTCGTATGAACGGCCAGTAACATTTGAGATAATTCTTGTCACATTATCTTTATTGTGCATCACTTCTCGAGCTTGAATTTCTACATCTATTGCCTGGCCACTAGCTCCTCCAAGAGGTTGATGAATCATAACCCGTGTATTGGGCATTGCAAAACGCTTGCCTTTGGTGGCACCACCAAGGATTATTGAAGCTGTAGATGCTGCAATGCCGAGCGCAATTGTGGAGACATCAGCCCTCACAAGCTGAACAACATCATATATGGCCATCGTGGCACTGACATAACAGAAAAAGGCAAGTCAGAAATCAACAAGAACATGCAGCAGGGGAACCATGAAGTGTATACAGCAGAATAATGTTCAAGATGAAACTAGTTAAGCAAGATCTTTTACTCTCTATGTTACAACATCAAGAGTTCATCCATTGCAATCAAATTTATTATGCATTCAGTGATTCCAGTGAGTCACCCAGTTGTGCATGCATGCGAACAAACCCACATCCGTTAAGCACAAAGAGTTTAAGGTCGAGCTAAATGCAAACAACACCATCATAGCATAATCATCATCCATCCCGACTCTAGGTGCCACCCTTCACCAACTTTTTCTCTATACATTCCACATCCACCTGAGGTGGACTACAACTGCTAAACTACTCTGAACTGTAACACCCACAAGGCCAAGGGGTATTATAAATCCTACAAGATATAACATCCCCTATTTGATTAAGCTTCAGTCTTACTCATACCTTACTAGGGACATCTTAGGTTACTTCTTTTCCCGTGATAAATGAGAAGGCACAGGATAACATATAGGTGTGTGCACTAATTCATGTGTTATTTATAAAAATAACTTCGACCATTATGGGGCAACAACCTGGAACCCTATGTGCTAGCATGGGAGGGTAAAGTGTGTCACTGCCACAATGCCACCATGGCACTTCCCTGTCTTAGAACCTTGTCTTATACTAACATTAAACTCAACTTTTCTTCTTAATCTCACCGAAATGTAATTTGCCACTTAAGGTATGCTCCCGTCTTACTCATACCTTACATGGGACATATTAAGTTACGTCTCTTCCGGTGACAAGTGACAACGACACTGCATAACATATGGGTATATACAAATTACTTCGACCATTAAGAGGCAATGACCGAGAACACTAAGAGCTAGTGTGGGAGGGTAAAGTGTGTCCTTGCCACAATGCTATTATGGCTCTTCCCTGTCTTAGAAGTTAGAACGCAGTCTCAAGACTAACTTCAAAATCCACTTTTCTTAATCTCACCCCATACATGCTCCTTACTCTATTCTCATAAAACTATCAACTAGCACACCTTCAAGTCCTCGTTACATATAAACAACAATTTCAATAGTTCCTTATTGTCAAACATAAGGAACTACTACACCCTCAAAATCATATATTGTGTCCTTTACCACCCCCAAATGACTAAAATGCAATCTAAAAATGTGTCCTTTACCGATCACAACTGTTCTCAACTCGAAAAAGCTAACAACTTTATCCATATTCAAACACCAAAACACAAAATTGAAACAAACCCAGATGCAAGAAGACCAATACAAACCTGAGAGATCCCCCAGTGGAGTTTATAAAGAGCTTAATATCTTTCTTGGGGTCCTGAGCATCCAACAAAAGCAGCTGACTAATAATAGCATCAGCCACAAAGTCATCAATACTACTACCCAAAAAGACAATCCTCTCCCTCAGCAGAAGACCCATGGCGTCTCCCTCGGCGCCTCTCATGGCCGTCGCCGGCGTCTGGGGCGCAGAGCTGAGAAGAACAGAAGGGTTGAGAGACTGGGGCGAGAAGGAGGGTTTTGGGGTTTGGAAAGAGACGGATTTGATGGTGGGGAGGCGTGAAGATGAGGAAGAAGGGAAGTGGGAGATGGGTTTTGGGGAGAAGGTGTGGGAGAGCTTGGGGGTTGAGGAAGAGAAGAGAGGGGATGAGATTGAGAGAACGTCCATGGTTGTTTCTGCAGAGAAGAAGAAGAAGAAGAACTGAGATTTTGATAGAAGGAAGTGAAATGAGGTATAGAGGTTACTAGACACGAAAAGTCATTATTACCCCCACGTATTTAGAGTTACTTGTGGAAACGTAACCGTAAATAAACTGAATACGTGGAGGCAATACCGACTTTTTGCCTTATATCCATGACATATATGCAAATGGATTATGATACTCCGTAACAAGTTGGAAAAAACTTTCGTCCCAACCACAGGTTCGGAAGAAGTTTTCCAGTTTAAGTTAGGTTAAATGTATAATAATTTTAATTATTTAATAGTTGAATTAATTAATAGATATTATTTATACAAAAATTAATGTAAAAAAATGGATCAAATCAAATGGATAATTTTTGAGTTTTTATGATAATTTATTTGTTTTGTTCGATGTATTCGAGCGAGCAAACAATCTTTTTTACATTGATTTTTTTGTATAGATGATCTTCATTGGTTAATTCAACTATTGAACGGTTAAGATTACGATTGATATTGTATACATAGCTTAATTTGAAGATCAAACGGAAAGCTTCATCCGATCTAAATCGGACCGAAGCACAATTCGAACAAGTGTGTGTTCAGTTAAGGACAAACTTAATGCGTGCACAAGAACAAAATGATATCGCTGAAACTTGCTATGAAATCCAAACAAGCAAGCCAAATACTTGAAGTGACGTTTTAATTTGCAGGGCTAAGAGTTTAATTTACAAAATGATTTGGGTGTTGAGTCCCTATTTTCCAGAATCTGGTTGATTTTGTATTGCAAGTTCTGTCCTAAACAAACTAAGCAGGTGATCCTTCTCTTCAATCAAACCAAAGGGTGTAACAGAAGAAAAGAGGTTATATATATATATATATATATATATATATATATTATACATAAATTTAATTTATAATTAATCAATAATTATAAATAATGAAATGATGAACATATAAATAATTACTATGAACAACATTGGTTACCACACTCGATTCAAGGAGAAATGAAACTTGTTAAAGCTGAATCACGTGTCTTGGAACACCTAGTACGCAGAACATCAAAAACGTTTTATGACTCCAAACTCGAACGAATGATACAAGGAAAGTGATAAAGTCGAATCGTGTGTTTCACACTTTCCTCAAGATAAATTATGTCTCCTCTACCGGTGCAAAAGGTTTGATGACACTTGTCTCCCAGGATACAACGACTACTAGTGTTTTAGAGCTACACTGCTACCAAGAACACCCGACGAACTTTTAGTACCTTCAATCTATTAACAGAATACTATAAACTATTGAGAGAATAACTCTTTGAGAGGAGAAAATGATTATCGGAAAAAGTGTTTCGAATGATGATCTTTTTCAATTGTGTTTAGAACAAAGAAAGTGTGACCTATTTATATATGGGGGAAACCATCCACTACATGAATCACCATGAATTCTGGTTGATATGTTACAACTCTTAACATTAATTTCAACCTTTGGCATTCTATAGCTACAAACTTTCATATAAATGTGTGGTTACATCCTTGCACATTATATGAGGTTGCATCCTTACACATTATATGAGGTTATAGCTCATAGAATTCAATCAGTCAATAGGCTATATTAAGCCTATAATGCATGGTTTCAAGCAATTAGTCATCTTTGGATAACTATTTCTTATTTACCTTATAACACATTTAAATTGATTAAATAAAATGGTTATTTTTACAATTTTTTCAACAAGGAAACCTTCTTGCAATGAAAAGTTAAATTCAGGAAAAACTTTACAGCCTTCAAGTTCACTTTGGTGCTACCAGCCACTGTTTCTATCTGTGTATATACTTGATCAATCTGAAGTCTGAATTTATACTACTTTATCCCAGTCTGAGATGCATAGGTCATACGGTTCTGCACCTTCAATAACCTTTCCCAAAGTATCAGGTCCCATATATCTTATAACCTGCAGCCGTAAGCCAATAATTAGGTAAAATGTAACCACAAAGAAATCTTGACGTACTTTGAGATAAAAAGCAACAGTAGTTAGAGTAAGAGGGGAAGCAGAAACCTCATTAGCATCTTTTAAACAGCTGGATTCATCTTTCTTTGGCCAGCTTACTTGCAACATCTGACAGTCAATGAAAGTAAAAAGAAATAAGTGGACACATGTATTATCACTACTATGAATTTTCCCATTTGCTATTTGTTTTAAGGAATACCAGAATAACCATTCATGAAGCGCATCTACAATCTACAATGGTGTGGTATTACAGAAATGACCATCACAGAACTAAGTTTAGAGAATTGTTTTTTGTTCAGTAGTCATGGATTTGTTCCTGAAGCAATTCAGATTATACTTTGTTCCTGAAGCAATTCAGATTATACTTTGTTCCTGAAGCACTGACAGAGTAAGCTTACTGTCTTAATCATTTATATGGATGACATGGCAGTAACAGGTGATGACACTGATGAAATCGGAAGATTGCAAGTTCAGTTGTCTTCTGAATTCGAGAAGAATGATCTTGAGAACTTAAAGTATTTTTTAGAAATTGAGGTAGCTCGGAACAAGGACTGTATCATGTTGAGTCAAAGAAAATATGTTCTGAATTTGTTAGCAGAGACCGGTATGTTTGACTGTAAACCGATTAATATACCTATAGAACAGAACCATCAAATTACAGAGTATCATGATTAAGTTCGTACAGAAAAATGACGATATTAGAGGTTAGAAGGTTGATTTACTAGTCACACACTATACGTGATCTTGCTTATGTTGTTAGTATGGTGAGCCGATATATGCACAATCCTAGCGAAGATCACATGGATGTTGTGATGAGAATCTTACGATACTTACAATCTGCTCCTGATAAAAGCCTCGTGTTTCGTAAGCATGGAAATTTAAGGACCAGTGGCTACACTGATGTAGACTAGGCAGGGAATGTCACTCACATGCGTTCTACATCTGGCTACTTTACATTTGTTGGTGGAAACTTAGTTACTTGAAGAAGAAAAAAGTAAAATGTGGTGGCTCGTTCTAGTGCAGAAGCAGAGTATAAATGTATTGATGAAGGAGTTTGTGAGTTGTTGTGCTGAGAATTTTATTAAAAGATTTGGGTTTCAAGCAAGAGTGGTTAATGCCTCTTTACTGTGACAATATTGTTGCAATTGAAATTGCACATAATCATGTTCAGCATGATCAGACAAAGCATGTAGAGATTAATAGACACTTCTTCAAGGAGAAGCTAGATGCTTGTATTATCTCATTCCCGTTTGTTTGTTCAAATGAGCAGTTGGCTGACATCTTTACCAAAACTGTTTCGTCCATGACATTCAGTAACTCACTTGACAAGTTGGACATTCAAGACTTGTATGCACTAACTTGAGGAAGAGTGTTAGAGTAAGTCACAATCCTTGTATGTTTGGAATGTATATGTTCTGTGATTAAGTAAGATTCTGTAAATTGATTAGGTGTAAGTAGTTGTCTTGTAGAACTATAAGTGATATTGTATATATACAAAGTTCGGGATTGTTCAACATATCAAAAAATTCTCAAACACTTGTGTTCGGATTAACTTTATGTCTGATTTGTGCAGACAACTTATTCTAAGAAGAAAGTCATACATTTTTTTCCTATGATCTATAGGTTGATTTGTTTGGTGTTAACTCTTCCTTTTTCTACTGCAACCACTGAAAGAGCTTTTTTATCTATGAACATCATCAAAAACAAACTTAGAAATAAGATAGAGGATGATTTTCTTGATGATTTCATGGTGCTTCATATTGAAAAAGAATTTGCTGATGCGGTTGACAATGAGAAGGTGATTAAAGATTTTGAAGCTTTAGGACATCGTAGAGTAAAGTTTAGTTAGCTATGAGCGTAAGGATTGCTATGTCCCCTTATTTATGTGTGTTCTTTGATTAATGATAGAAGCATAAATATGCGACGTTATGATGGTTATTTTCCCTCTTTACTTAGTTAGTTTATTATATTTTTCTATTTGATTTAGTCTTTTTATGTTCATTAGGTGTTCTGAGGCAAAGAAGGAAAATATGAAGTAAAATTGGAGAAATCTTAAAGGAAAATGATTTCAAATCTTCGAAGGAAATGATTATGAAGAGCTGTCAGAAATTATCATCTACCTTTGACAGATGATTGTGATCAGCTCACAATGATCGATGAGATAAACTTTATATCAACGGAAATCTTGACAAGTCTACTTTCCAGAACTTTTACGGATCATCAATACCTTTTTTCTAGAAGAAGTTAGGATCATTTTAGTGCTCAAAGGTCAAGTCTGCCAAGAATCTGATAGTGGACCAAAACTTCAATTTCAAGGCCCAAACCATCTCGGCAAGCCTATGAACGGAAATTGAGGGTTCACTAACCCTAATATAATCTAATAGGATAAAGAAGAGCAGCAGGGAATGACTTGGAAAAAAAAAGAGAAAGCTTGGAGAAGAAGAGAGGGTCGAGAAAGAAGGATTATGCGCAGCAGAGAAATTGAGGAGAGCAGCCAGCAACATCAATTGCAATCTACAATCTTACAAGAGTTCTTTCTTCTCCTTCTTTAATTCATCTTTCATGTGTTCTTTGATGCTTTCATTCAAAACTATGTGTAACTAAACTTCTTAGTAGTTAGGGACTGATCGAAATCTTAGATATGTCTTCGATTTTGAACCCTAATTGATTTAAATAATTTTTAGATGATAATTTTTACACTATTTGTTCATTGATAATCCTATTGCTTGTTTTCTTGGGTCGACTTTGATGCATATTTTAGGGTTTATTATATTGAATGTGTACATGATCGACATATCATTGCATATTCTGTGAGATAGCGAGTTCCTTGTAGGTACTTGTGTGAAGTGATTCCTTAGTAATCTAAGGCTACTAACATTATCTTTAGATTCTTTGTTGTTATTCAATCGTTCTTCGATCTTCATGATTTAAGTTATTTTGGTATAGATACCGACATTTCATAGATCAATTAATTGAGAATATAGTTAAGACGATAACGATATTTCGCTTAACGTGACAAGTAATATAACGTAATACGTTTAATGACCTAACGATATTGGCTTACTTGTGAATGCATTCATCTATAATCATTTAGTTTGTTTTGTGGTGATTGAAGCATATCTAGTGGTGGAGAGAAGTTCATAGCTATTGTTTCTCTCATATTTATATCAATATTCATTATTTTGATATTCTGTTTTCAGCAGTATTTCTGTTTTGTTTATTTTTGTTCACCTGCAAAATCAACTCTGAATACCCTCAAATTTTGTGTGGTAGTTTGTCACTGTGTCCAGTATATATGTATTTAATTTCGTGATTTTTGGTTAAGTCTAGATTAGCTAATTAATTTGGTTTATGTATCTGGGTCGAGTCTGTCAAATTTCTGGTTTACGCGTCTGTTTGTGTTTCAAGTAGTTAGTTTCATCAATCATCTGCTAGTAATGACCCCTACTTGTCATTCTACTACATTGAAATATTTTCATAAGGAATATGATATATTTGATAGGTGGTTTTCTGCTGATCAATTAATAAAAAAATTCACACTATTAAGCAAAAAATTGTGTCTGTTCCAGGATATTTGGGCATGTGCGTGTGTCTTAGGTCCATGCTATGTATACGGGCTTGTAGGCCTAAGTAGAGATAAGGCCTATTTATTATGTAAACCCTAATTCATGTAGCTCTCTAGCTATATAAAGGGCTCTTATCATATCAATAATACAGTTCTTTTCTCCTAAAACACGTTATCAGCACGTGTCTCTAACCTAGAACAAACAACTACTCAAAACAAAAAATATAATTCTACCGCGCGCACCCGCTATGAACCACTGTGCACCACCGCGCGCCTGCTGCGCACCACTGTGCACCGTCGCGCACCACCGCTGCTCACCTCCTGCGCACCCTGGGCACCTCCTGCGCATCTTCTGGGCACAGTTGCGCACCTCCTGCACACCCCTGTGCACCTCCTGCACATCTTCTGGGGACTGCTGCACACCTCCTGCGCACCCTTGTGCACCTCCTGCGCACCCTCCGTGCACCTCTTTTGCACCTGCACACCGAAAACAAAAACCCCTAATTCCGGTCTCACCTTAGGGTTCTTGCCGCAACACCCCCAGCCGCACCCTTCTTTGCTTGCAGCCGCACCCTATCATCAAGGTATGCCTTTGAAACCCTAAACTCATTTTAAAGTTGACTAAACTCGGGGAGGATAAAATCGGTTCATTCCTTCGTCATCTCCATTATATGCTTGGTATTTGATGCATGTTTGTAAAATCTGACACTAACCGTGTTACGGGTTCACGTCGTTTGGTATCCGACGCTGGGATAATTAGATTAAAGTGGTCGTTTAGAGCACCCGCGTTGTTGGATAACGTTTAATATATTTTTGAATTCAAAGCATCGAACCCTCGTGGTCTCGGAAAACTAACTATCACTTGAATTCTTGTATGCAGAGATATGTACAAGTCTCATGTGGAATTTGATATCTTCGACGCTGACTTTAAGGAATATCATCGTTGGGTCCTGGATGTCAAGCCGACGTTCATTGGCAAGGACTTCACCTACACCATAGTCCCTCCTCCGACCCTGCAGCAAGCGCCTATTGAAAAGATTAGATCCAAAGCCCTTATGTTTCTGCGTCGTCATCTTGACACCACATTGAGATGACAGTATCAAGATATTGACCAACCGCAAGCACTTTGATATGCTTTAGTTGAGAGGTTTGGTAACATCCATATAGCACTCCTCTAGGAGTTACAGGCGTAATGGGATACCACTCGCCTCTTGGATTACACCAATATTAGAAAGTATCAAAAAGACATGTTGTGACTGCGTGCACGGCTTGGCTTCTGTGGTGTGAAGAAGATTGAGAAGATCTTATTGAAAAAAAACATTGTTAACTTTCCCAATATCAGCTAGTGTGTTGATGAAACAGTATCGCTTGGAGTACAAAAATTAGCGGATCACAACTTTTAGTGGTCTCATAACTCAGCTGCTTACTGAAGAAAAAGATAACAAGCTCTTGGATCGAAATAATATAAGACCTGTTGGGACCATGAATGTTCCGGAAAACAACTATAACAGGCCCAAGAGTGGGAAAGCTCCTCAGAACAAACCACGAGAACGTCCTAAATCATATGCACGACATGAACTATACCCCCGTGGGGACAACACACGGCATGGCTCCCACAATAGGAATCGTGGAAAGCCTAAGGGCCACCCCAATGTATGGCAGAGAGAGGATGCTGCCCCGGCCCCCGCCGTGGTGCTCCTCCAAACCGGTTCAACAAGCAAAGCCGATTAATGCTAGGCCCTCACAATGCCTCCGGTGTGGATCTTTGGACCACTGGATTAAGCAATGTCGGGCTCCTCCCTATGTTATTGCTGCATACAAGGCGTACAAACAGTTTTTTTAGAGTAATTGTACGGAGGCTCATGATAGAAATATCAACATCAATCTCACGATTGCTGATTTTCAGGATTCAAACACCGACATAGAAACCAATGACTTTTGATGTCACTAGGCTTATGGTTGTTCTCATTGTCTCTTTTTCAAGCTTATGTTAAGACATGATGTCCGTGCCGAAGTTAGTTGGTGGTTTTTAGACACCTTTTTATTTTTCGAGATCTCGTTGTAGCCATTTGGCGTATTGATTAATAAAAGTCATTATTTCTCGATGTTCTTGTCTCATTTTGTTTGATTATATTTGACACTATCCTCGATTATAACGCAGGCATAGTGCCCTAGGAGCCACCTAGGGCATCACCTGAGGTTTTCAAATCCTCTCATGTACAAATTCTGCAAAAACAAACCTCCAGTAAATCTACACATACTGGGCAATAACTTCGTCTGAGCACTGTGATCAGCTCCAGATGAATTAGAATGCAAACCTTATATTACTAGAAATCTCTCTGAGTCTTGTTTCCAACGATTTTCATGGTTTGATCATATCCATCTTGATGAGAGAGTTATGCCAGTTTTAGTGAGCAGAGGTCAAACTGTCAGAGAAGAATATCTCCAGTAACTCCGTACCTATTGGACAGTAACTTTGTCTGAGAGTGGTTTTCAGCTCCGAATGAATTAGAATGCAAACCTTATATCACTGGAAAGCTCTCTGAGTCTAGTTTGCAATGGTTTTCATGGTTCGTTGATAGCCATCATGACGTGAGAGTTATGCCAGTTTTAATGAGCAGAGATCATATTGTCCGAGAGGTTGTTTTTACTCGTGATTTGCATCTTTTGAGTAGAGTCCTTGTGTGACTACATGCTTATGTCTCTACCGTATTATATAGGTATGGAGCTAGAGTGATTTGCAGATTGTGGGACTACCCACACTATCTTGAGGAATAGGCAATTGTTTGTGCACCTAGTGCCGTGTCAAACATCTGTGACTACCATGATTGGATTATCACCCGTGGTACAAGGCCAGGGTTCAGCTGAGTTTCTGCTGCCCAATGGTACTCGAATCAAAGTTACAGATGCTCTCTATGCCTTAAAAGAGAATCGAACTTTGCTGAGCTTTAAGGACATCCGTGCCAATGGTTTTCATTTGGAAACGCATTGCAAGAATGAAAGTGAATTTCTGTGTATAACTTCAAATGAATGCGGACGTAAACGCATCTTGGAGAAACTAAAGGGTCGTTCTAGTGGTCTGTATGACACTAAGATATGGGTTATCGAATCCAATGCAGTCGCCAAACATGATTTTTGGGACTTCGACTCTTACATGCTTTTACATGATCAATTATGACACCCTAGAAGAGATATGATGATTAAGATTCTGAGAAACTCTCATGGACATCCTTTCTTCCAGTCCAAGAGGAAGGTACTGGAGCATGGCATCACCATTGAGGGTGACGGCACCGTGCCTACCGGTGTGTGGTCCCGTAGGCACCCCCTGACTCATCAACACGGGTGAGGTGTCTATGTCCTCTCCTGATGCGTCGATGGTTTTTCCGATGCTCATGGGTCATTTTGCAAAGCTTGTTCTTTAGCTAAGTTTGTACCAAGACCCTCTTATGCTAAAGCAAATACAGGAAACATTCCATTTCTCCAGCATATCTAAGGAGATATTTATGGACCCATCCATCCAGAATGTGGACCGTTCAGATACTTCATGGTCCTGGTGGATGCATCAACGCATTGGTCCTATGTCGCGTTGTTGTCCATACGAAATGCTGCATTCCCAAAACTCTTGGCACAAATTATAAAGCTCTGGGCTCATCACCCAGACCATCCCATTAAATTAATACGGATGGAAAATACCGAAGAGTTCTCATCAAAGACTTTTGATGATTATTGCATGTCGATTGGGATTGAAGTTGAGCATCCCGTCCCCATGTGCATATGTAAAATGGTCTTGCTAAAGCTATGATCAAACAACTTCCATTGATCGCTAGGGTATTGGTTATACGCACAAACCTCCCTATTGCATCATGGGGTTATGCAATATTGCATGCAGCAGTACTTGTTCTTTTCTGACCCGCTTCCAACCAAGAGCTTAATGCGTACCAGTTGGTAACTGGATATGAGTCTGACATTTCAAATCTACGCATCTTTGGTTGTGCAGTCTATGTGTCGATTACACCCCCACAATGTAACAGTAAAATGGGTCTGAGACAACGTATGGGTATCTATGTTAGATATGATTCACTAACCATTGTCAGATACCTAGAGTTCTTGACATGTGATCTCTTTAAAGCACGTTTTGTTGATTGTTAATTCAATGAGACCATCTTTCTGTCGTTAGGGGAGATGGGAGCGTTAACACTAAGGTGAAACGACAGGAATTGTCCTAGTGTGTTCCAACCTTGTATCATTATGATCCCCGCACTTCACATGTTGAAACTGTGGTGAAGAGATTAATTGACTTACAGAATGTGGCAGATTTGATGCCCGACTCATTCACTGAAATCGCAAAGGTGACGAGGTCAGAAATTTCAGCTGCCAATGTACCTGCAAGGCTAGAAGTCCCAAAGGTGGGCAAGACTACCCCAGGTTCGAGCATGGCTGATGTCAATGACGACACCGCCGACCCAAGTGGAGGGGTAGAGGTCATGGCTCCTCATAGGAAAAGGGGAAGGCCACTTGGTTCGATTGATACGCGTCTTAGAAAGAAGAGGACACCAAAGGTACAAACTAATCCTCTACACATCGACACTGAGAACTCTTCTTATGAGATGGTTTTCGACTATACTTATGTCCTTGAATCGATGTCGGTATCACTGGGGGACGCCTCAGGAACTTCATCGGTGTCAGGAAACATGGAAATCTCAATGTGCTGTGAAAACACCTTTGAGTTGCTGGACAGATCATCCATGTATGTCGATGATGTATTTGCGTATTCCGTAGCTCAAGAGATCATAACGCACGATGACATCGAACCACGCTCCGTTACCGAATGTGAATGTAGAGTAGATTGGCCTAAATGGAAAGAAGCTATCCAGGCGAAATTGGATTCCCTAACAAAGAAACAGGTGTTCGGGACTGTTGTGCTAACCCCGCCGAGTGTAAAGCCTGTAGGACATAAATGGGTCTTTGTTAGAAAGCGTAATGAGAAGAACGAGGTACTTAGATACAAAACTCGTCTTGTGGCACAAGGTTTCTCACAACGCTCTGGAATAGACTAGTTATGAGGAGACATATTCTCCCGTGATGGACATCATAACTTTCCACCACTTAGTCAGTTTGGTAGTGTACGAAAAACTTGACATGCAACTTATAAATGTGGTTCTATGGGGATCTAGATATAGAGATATACATGAGATTACCTGATGGTTTCTCATTGCCTAAGTCAAGAGACACTAAACCATAGAGTGCGTATGCTATTAAGTTATAACGCTCACTTTATGGATTGAAACAATCCGAACGAATGTGATATACTCGTCTAAGTGACTACTTACTTAAGAAGGGATATAGGAATGATGAGTTATACCCTTGCGTATTTATAGAGAAAGCGTCCAGATTTGCGATAGTAGCCGTATATGTTGATAATATGAATTTGATCGGTACTCTTGATGAGATAAGAGAAACCGCTGCTTACTTGAAATACGAGTTTGAGATGAAAGACTTGGGGAAAGCACGGTTCTGCCTAAGTATTGAGCTTGTGGAATACTTATTCATCAGTCTGTATATGTCTATAAGATGCTCAGGCGATTTAACATGGACAAAATGCATCCAGTTAGCACCCCCATGGTCGGTCAAAGTTTGGATGTAAACAAGGATCCATTCTGTCATAGAGATGACGATGAAGAGGTACTTGGAGTGGAGGTCCCTTACCTCAATGCAATAGCTGCGCTACTGTACTTGGCTCAGTGCACACGACTAGACATTACTTTCTCAGTGAACTTGTTAGCTCGATATAGTTCTGCGTCAACGCAACGTCATTGGACCGGTGTAAAGACTATTTTTCGGTATCTCAAAGGAACCATTGACATGAGCTTGTTCTTTCTCTATGAGGACCCAAGAAGGGCCGTGAGTGAGCAAGGTGTCCTTGAGGGCCACGGCAGGTCACATGACTGTGCCTATGCTGCCAGCGCCGTGGGTGTCGTAGTCGAGCACACCTCCCCCTATGCTCCCGACACCGTTGCAGCCTCCTATGCGGAAACACCGAACAATATGTTGGTTGGTTTCACAAATGCGGGATACCTATCTGATCCGCATAAAGGAATGTCTCAAACCGGTTATGTATTTACCATGGGTAATATGGCGATATCCTGAAGGTCTACTAAACAGACTCTAGTGGCGACATATTCAAACCATGCAAAGATCATTGCCCTTCATGAGGCTGTGCGTGAATGTGTATGGTTAAGGTCTATCATCAAACATGTTAGAGGAACAAATGGGTTGAAATCTACCATCGAGAAACCTACATACATTTATGAAGACAATGCAGCCTGCATAGAGCAGATGAAGCTAGGCTACATTAAGGATGACAATACAAAACATATATCACCGAAGTTCTTCTACAATCAGCAACAGCAAGCCTTCCTCAATATTTCAGTCAATCAAGTGAGTTTAGAAGCTAATGTTGCAGACCTATTCACGAAGTCTCTGTCTAAGTCTACTTTTGACAAGCATGTGAAGAGCATTGGACTACACAAGTTGTCAAGCCTCTCCGATTGAGTTATGCATTAGGGGGAGCCTCACATCTTGTTGAAGTAGCATGGTGCGTTGCACTCTTTTTGTCTTTCGTTCAAGGTTCATTTTTTCCCACAGAGTTTTGTACTTGACAAGGTTTTTAATGAGTCAACACTGAAAGCACCATATAGCATGAAGACGCACGCACGGCACCCTATATAAAGGGTTCTTATCCTATCTTCTTTTCTCCTAGAACAGTGTCTAATATTTAGCCTTGACATTTTGATCTTAGATCCGCCCCTGCCTTGTAGGAGCAAGTTTTCTAGGCCAAATTTTCGCTAACCCACTGCATGGATGATTGTTGGAAAACATGTCTGATCTCTGGGATGTGTTGTACCTTGGAGCGATCCGTACCTCCTCTCCTAATGGGCTGCAAAATTTCTGCTGGAACTATTGCCAGACCCAAAGTTTGTAGATTAGAAAGGAACTCAACGCCCTGTGGCACCATCTTCAATTCCATGCAGCGTTCAACCCAGAAGGACTGGAGATTGGGCATGGCCCCTTTCTCTATAGATATCTTTTCCAGCGCTGCATGATTGTGCAATTGCAATCTCATAAGCTTCACAAAGCCCCTGCGGAAACACAACTGTTCCCCAACATATGCTTTATAAAAATAAAGCATTGTTAGATGGGGAAGTGCTTCGAGTTCAGGTAGTATATCATCTTCAAGTCTTGTCCAATTCAGATACAGAGCTGTGAGGCTATGCAATGAAGAAAACCATGGTGTTACGTTTTGCAATCTGCCACACAAATAAAGCTTTTGAAGGTGCGGAAGCGGTGCACATTGTGCATTCACCGGAAGAATTTCCTCTTCATTACTAGCCATCAAATCCAGAGATCGAAGCAGAGTCAACTTCTCAATTGACGCCTGAAGGTCATTTTCATCTTTTTCCTTGACATTTGTAATGCCGATGGTCCTAAGTTGAGTCAGGTTACCGATAAGCCTAATAGTTTCCCCTTTTGATTCAATGCATGTTAAACATTGCAACTTCTGCAACTTACAAATACTTGATGGCACTCTTTTCCCCATCCAACGTAGATAGTCCACAGGACCGCCACAATAACGATACATAACTAGATGGCGCAGGTTTAGCAACTTCGTGATTCCTTGTGGAAGTGACTCTATCATAGTATTCGTGATGTTCAGAATCTGAAGGTTGCGGAGACGTCCTATAGACTTTGGAAGTTCCTTGATTAAAGTGCCCTTCAAGTTCAAGTATCTCAAGTTGAACAAGGTAACAACTGCATTAGGCAGTATATCAATTTGGAGATCCTCCAAGTCTAGAGTTCTCAACAATTTGAATTGAGAAACCAGTGTGTTTGAGAAAGTAACTGAGGACATATCAGTAGAAAATACAAGAAGAGAACGAATCTTTGGCATACCCGTGCATGATTTGATTTCTCCCTTCATTTTCTGAATTGACAAGCGAAGGCTTGATATGACTTTCATTACTTCTCCCTTGTCGTGTACAAGTCCAAACTTTTCTTCTTCAGCTGTGGACAGAGCAAGCTCTCGCATAAGATCATGCATCTTGACTTCTTTTGGCCTTCCTGCTCCATTTCTCTGAACAACTTGTAACATGCTACGAAAGCAGAGTTCCAACAGATAACCATCTGCAACTTCTTCTGGCGTGGCCCCTTTCACATGTTCAACAAATCCTTCGCCTATCCACAATCTAATGAGCCTTTTTCTCTTGATGAAATAATCTTCAGGGAAAAGAGAGCAATAGAGGAAGCAATGTTTCAACCGAGATGACAAATCATTGAAACTCAGCAACAAGATTTTTTTCACACGGCCTAGAGATGGATCGATATCTAGATGCCAATTCAAGTTTTTGTGGGCTTTCTCCCATTCATCCAGCAACTTCTTAGGCGACATAAGACCACCTAAAGCCACAATAGCCAAAGGAAGGCCTTCACACTTCTCCACGAGTTGGCAAGCTACTGACTTCAGCTCAGATGGACAAGTTTTGGTTTCATGAGTTGAGAATGCCTTCTTGCTGAAGAGCTCCCAAGCCTCATTTCTTTGCAGGGGCTGAATATGGTGCACATGGCTTCCAACTCCAAAAGAGTTGGGTACTACTTCTTCATTTCGAGTTGTAAGTACTATTCGACTTCCATTTTGTCTATCTTGAAGCGATACCTTTATTCCTTCCCAAACCTCAATATCCCACACGTCATCGAGAACAACCAGGTATCTTTTAAACTCCAAGTAGCTCGTCAGTATCTCTATCAAATCTCTGCTGCTCATGCTACTCATATTTGCAGGGACATCTTCCTGTCTTGATTTGTAGATTTCCATTATCAAGCTTCGAAACAAGTCTGCCACCACATAAGTTTGGGAAACAGTAATCCACGCACAAAAATCAAAATGTCTCTTTATCCTTTCATTCTTGAAGGTATTGGCAACCAGAGTTGTCTTTCCAGAACCCCCCATGCCAACCACAGATGTAACTGTTCGGTGTTGCCCTTCATCCATCAGCCATCTCATTAGTAGTTGCTTCTTGCCTTCGATCCCAACCACTTCTTCCTCCATCATGGAATAAGAATAATCCGCTAGGTTCCGCACCAATATGTGAATACCATCAGATTTAGTTGCTCCTCGGCCATCAATATATCTTCGATGCCTGTCTGCAGAGTCTATGATTTTTTCAGTGATTTTCTGTAACTTCTTTGCTGTTTTACGCCTGAACCAAAGATTATTCGGAGCATGAATGGTTTTGTGTAGCACCCTCGAAATTCGACCCCCACTTTGCTTCTCATACATGTGATACATGAATTCATCAATGATGTCTCCCGCATCATAGGCCAGATCTCTGATGCTAGCAAATCGCATTTTCTCTACTTCCGTTTGTATTTTGTTGTTGGCCTCCTCATCTTCGATGAAAGCTTTCATGTATTGAAGCTCCAGCTTAATCTTGTCAACTTCACCACGAACACCGGCTATGGTTGTTCTTTCGTTCTCAAGAATTGTACCAAGTTTACCAATTAGTAGGATTGTTGCAGATAAGGCCATATTGTCCTTCTGTCACTATTGGAGATCTCTCTGTAAAGAAGAGAAGGTTCAAGCATTTCCCTAAAAGAATAATGATAGACAAAAACAATACTGCAAATACAATTATTTCGTTTTTTATAGACATGGTCGATGTAGAAGGACGTACCAAGCACTGATGATTCTTCCTTTGCAGGATATGAAAGCTCACAGAAGCATTCCAATGATGATCTGTTTCAAATCCGATAAGTACCAGACTCTGAACACAACAAATGAATCTTTTTCTACGAAAGAATTGAACTACCTACTCCTTATTCGGAGGTGAATCAATACTTTCAAAGCCACCTAGTTTTTTATTCTCATCGCCCTTCGAATGAGGACAAGTCAAGAACACGACTTATAGCCTACTCTACTGAGAAGAAGCTGCATCCAGACTTTCTGCATCCATAAACCTGAGTTAACAGCATTTTAATTCCAACTTGACAAGGGCCTAATATATTTACTAGCCGACATCTCAGCAGAAAGTGTGGATGCAGCTTCTTCTCAGTGAAGTAGGTATTAGCTATAAGTCGTTTTCTTGACTTGACTGCATTCGAAGCGCGATGAGAAAAAAAACGGAGTGGATATCCACGACCATGTGCAGTGCATGTGATGGGAAAAGGGCGTTGAACATAATGATGCGTTAGTCACGTAACGGTAAAAAAAGGAGCAAAAAAAAACCTCCGAACACAGTAAAACAATATTTGCCGGACTAAACTAAAAAAGAAAATCTTTCAAAAACACACACACAAACTGTTCACATCACTCTAACAAATGCGAGCATGTTTATTAACTTGAAATGAAATTTATTATGAATCAGTATTAACAAGTATCGGTATCAACAAGTATCGGTATTGGAATATTTCATAACATTCTATTGTTTACTTATCATAAAGAATCAAAACAATAATAAAACTAATTATGATTGATGTTGTTTACTTATCATATGGAATCATAATCAAAACTAATTTAATTACTAAAATACCCTTACAATAAATAAATTTAAAATACCCCTAAAATACAATATACACACATATCTATACATATATATATATACACACACACATACACATATATATATATATATTTAGGGTTAAGTAATTTAGAAATATTATAAATACAACAAAATTTAAAAATATCTTCAATTTAAAATATTATAACATAATTTGTGGGTTTGGTAATTTAGAAATATTATTAATTATGTAAGGATATTTTGGAGAGAAAAGTTGATTCCATTATTTTGATTTTGATGCCCATCATCTTTTTGGATATCGAATAAGGGGTTTGATCAGGAATCGATTCATGATAAGCAAGTGGGACTTATATCCATTCAAATACTTTGACATGTTAGTAAACGCATAATTTCATTCATTCCGGAATCAATTACACCATTCTCAATTTTATTCTAGATTAGTAAACATGTCTTACATCTCCTCCAAAACATGATTGAATTCAAAAACAATGGATGGAATTTTTAAAACCTCATACACACCTTAAAACAAGAACACTAGATTTTCGAGAGGTTGTTGTGTTGTTCTCCTGAAGAGGTTCCAAAATGAATTGTAAGATTTTCAAAGTGCTAGATATGGATATTTAGATATTATTGAATCTTTATTACAATGCAAACTGCAAGTGAGGGATATATCGGAGATATTAGATAAAAAATATCAAAAATAATTTTTTTCTTTAAATATTAACTTTATTGGATTGACATATAAATTGTACATGAGAGACATTATATATATATATATATATATATATTGAAAAAGGGAGACATCTGATATATAGGGGATATATCAGAGATATTGAGGAAACATTATCTAAAATTCAAGAATAATTTTTTTCTAAATATTAACTTTATTGGATTTACATATCTATCGGTATTTTAAAAAATGGAGACTACTAGTGGAAAATAACACTTAGCCGATGAAATTATAATATTTTTATAAGCTAAGCAACGTTTAGCCGATAAAATTATAATATTTCTATCGGCTAAGCAATGTTTAGCCGACAGAACAACTTTTGTCTCCTTAGTTAGCACCTAGGAGATGGAGAACTATTCCGTCAGCTAAATAACGCTTTGCCGACAAAAATATTTAACCTAGCCGACGGTTTATTTATACATAAATATAAATAACTACTTTATCATCCTAGGAGACGAAATAATTTTCTGTCGGCTAAGAGTTACTTTGCCGACGAAAACTTACACCTAGCCGATAGAAAAATTTATTTTGAAAAAAAAAATCTAACAAAAACTTAGTCGATGGAATAAATGATTCTGTTGGTTAAGTTTCGAAAAATTTTAAAAAAAAATCCCGCCAAAAAATTAAGAATTTTTTTAAGGTTTGATCTGGATCAGATCGAACCAAAACTCTCCCTCTTTCCTCTCTCTCTCCTCTCTTTTCCCTCTTCTCTCCTGATCTTCTCCCTCTCCTCTCTTCACTTCTCCGTGGTGGTGGTGTGTGGTGTTGTGTGGTGGTGGTAATTGTCACGCTCCGACCCAAGTTTACCTTCCTAAACCCGGGATAGGACGTGCGAGACACATCCCAAAAGAGATTTACTCAAAATCCCCTTTGAGAAAGGATAACCCTTTTTTCCAAACCTTTTTAACAATCCAAACGATACCGGAATAGACCTCATAGCCGGAGGTTATCCCGATTTCCGTATTTAGATTTCAAACCAATTACTTTAGAGGACATAGGGTTCTATTAGGAATTGTGACTGCACTCGTAACCCGGACAGGCTACATACGTACCCTCTACACAGGGATCAAGCCACACGTAACTCTTATTTTAAATAATGTCCTAACAGGACAAAATCTCGCTTTTCTAATTAACGGTCGATCTAATATTAAGGATAGCCTACGTCTATCTCAATCCGGAGTTCAACCTCTCCGCTGAGGTAACCACTAACCATCTATCGGTAAAAACCCAAACATTCAACCATAAGTAAAATACAACATTCAAACACTCAAACACATAATTATAACATAGTGGCAACCATAAAATTATATAAACCCACCAAGGATAAAATAGTCAATTTACCTCTAACGGCACTCTTGTAAATACCTAGAATTTTTAGGGGTAAAATTATCAATTCGGCCTGAATGACAGCTTGATAAATATGCTAAGCTGCCAGGAGTATTTTATGGATTTTAGCCTCAATTACATCCCTGTAATTTTATAAAACATTCAGGGGTATTTATAGAATTTCCAACTCAGGGACAGCCCTGTAATTATACAAAACAACCAGGGGTATTTCCAGAATTTCATTCCTAGTGGCCCCTGTAATTACCCCAAACTACTAGGAGTAGTTTCGTCCTTTCACCACCACGGTAAATAGTAAAAATACCAGATCTACCGCAGTAAAAATCCAAAAATTTATCCCTTTTTACCCTAGACTACTCTGATCGGTCTGCCGGCCGATCCCAGCCCTTTCAGGCTGTTCTACCATTTCTTCCTCTCATCCCCAACAACAACAACAACAACCCTGGAGACTCACCACTCACCTCTGCACTGCCTAAACCCATAAACCAGCAGCTCCATACCAGCTTTCCGGACTCACCAAAACCTTGGGAAGGTGCCTAGGGCTTGAAGAACATCCTCCCCAGAGGAGGAATCGAAACCCAGAAAAAATACCGAAAACAAGAAAAAGAAGGATTTTCGATCAAAACTTTGGATATGACATTCAAGCACCAAGAATTGAAGAAGAGATGGAGATGGGCAAGGAAATACCTTCTTTTTGGCGGATAGCCGTCTGAGTTGCCGGATTTTGGCCGAGGACAGCCGCCGTCCTCCTCCTCAAATCTCCGTCGTCGATGGATGAATAACGAATTGAGTGAGTGGGCTTTGTAGAGGAGTGTTTTGGAGGTGGTGCGCCGATCGATGGTGACCGGAGTCGCCGGCGTCGAGCGAGGGAACGCCGGAGCAGAAGGAGAGCTCAGAAGAGCTCGAGTTGGGAGGTTTTACCGAGTCAAACCTCTCTTTTCTTTTTATAGAGAAATGGACGGCCAGGATCATATCCAGCTAAGATCTGACGGTCCAGATTAAATATTAAAAGTTACCATAAACAGTAAATAGTTATTTTGTTATTTACTAATTACCGCGCAGTAACTAAACATTATACCAAATAACTTCTGCATACGAACTCCGATTAATTCATAGGACATACCCACGAGTTCGTATTAATGTCCTCTACAACTTTCCCGAAGGGTGTTTCCCCAAATTCTCGACTTATCACAAAATTATCTTTTTACGGTAAAGTAATTAACATTTATTACTTCCGTAAACTAAATAAATCCATAAAAACAACTCGTAGCTCCGAAAAATATTCCAGACATGCCGGAGGACTCGTATTGGCATAATCTACCCCCTCGGGATATTAATTCTATTTTCCCCCAGTATCGAGAATATCTCGATATTAAACTCGAACAGTAGTTCAGGGAAAACTAACAGCGTGGTTACACCCCTCTGTAACCCCCCTAACCCCCGGTAAAAAGGTAAATTTCGGTGGTGATGGTGTGTGGTGGTGTGTGGTGGGGGTGTGTGGTGGTAGGTTCGAGATGGCCGGCGGTGGATTGCCGCAGATCGATGGTTGGCGGTGGATTGTCGGTTGGAGATCGATGGTTTTTTTATTTTTTATTTTAGGTTTACAGATGAAATATTTCATCGGCTAAGAGGAATATTTTTTTATTTTAAAATAATTATGTCGGCTAAGATTTTAGGAGACGAAAAGTTTCGTCTATAAGGGTTTTTGCCGACAGATTTTAGTCGACTAGGTTATCTCTTAGCTGAAGGAAAAATTTATTCCAACAGAAAATGACTCTGGCAGACAGAATTATTTTGTCAGCTAAGAGTCATAATCCACTAGTGAACATCGGATATATATAGGGGATATATAAGAGATATTGGGGGAAAATATCAGAAATTCAAGATTTTTTTTCTAAATATTACCTTTATTGGATTTACATATACAGTATAACCTCGATAAATTAATAACCTCGCTTAAGTAATAATTTTCTCCGATCCTGACTTGGGACCAATTCATATTACTAGATTTCTCGCTAAATGCATAAGATAATAATTTTTTTTATTCAATTTAGGTCCCAGCGAATATATAAAGTAGTAATTAATTAAATAATTAAAATTACTATAAAATATAATAATAATAATAAATATATAAAAATAAGTATAAATAATGTTCTTCTTACAAAATAAGAAAACTTATAACAATCTTTACTTTTTCAATTTAGTTACTCATAAAGTATCAATCTATGGTTCTTTTCTTTTTTCTTATATCTAAACCAAATTGAATCTTATCCTTAATTTTTTGTAAGGCATGCACTAGATTAGCTACTTCTTTCTCATTTTGTAGCAAGTAATTATTCAATGTTATTGCTGCCTGAAATGCCTATTTGAAAGAAACTTATGGTAGTGCACAAATATTATCTAGATCTTGTTCATCTTCAGTAGTCGGGTTCATGACTCTATTAATGATTTATTCATTAGTAGATTATTTCATCACTGTCTCATTTTCACTAGGATAATTCATAATATTTGGAACTTCAATCTCATTTCTATAACAGAGACTAGAAGTTGTTTCACGTAACTTTTGAATGTCTTCATCTACACTAACTTGTGGTTCAGAAGTCGTATCCTCATTTGATCGGATCTTGCAATGTCGAAAACAATTTGCAATGGTAGTTGTCTTCACATCAACATTCCATGCTGTATTGAACTTAGAAATTATATAAATGTAATACGACTAGGAATCCAGTTAAAAATAGATAAGACAGTCAAACTAGACTAAGTTATTTAATTCAACTAGGAATAACAACAAAACCCTCGATAAATGAATAATTTATTCATTTATTGATAATATAATAATCTCGTTTAAGTAATAATTTTGTCATGGTCTCAACTTTATTCTTTTATAGAGGTTTTACTGTAAATTGTACAAGTGGTTCTAATAAGGACCATTAAGTTGATGACTTTTTATTTTATCTCACTTTTCGACCTTATATCAACATCTTGACGGTCTAACTTGTAGATATATAAGATCAGATTATCTCTATCAATTTTCATTCAAATTGATAATCGTTAAGACGTTAATAAATGTCACTCACTGATTATAAACTTGAATTATTCTTGTTTGATAGATTTTGATCGTTCATTGATTTGATTTAATTTGATTCCTTAACGATCATAATTTAGACTGAAAATTTATAGAGGTGAGCTTCTTATATAGGCCTAAATATCAACGGTTAATATGTAAAAATTTAATTAAAAAGTTGATATAATAAACGATTAATTTAAAAATTATCAACTAGTCATTAACCTCATTATTACATCTCTCTATAAACATCAACTTGTGATTGAAAAGACTTAAAAGTGGCCTACAAAATATAGTATTCAGACCAAAACATATATCACTACAAATTGTAAGGTTGAATATGATAGTCATAAACTTCTTTGAAGTTGCCAACTGTTCCCCTTATATCTCTTTTCAAATATTGTTGAAGGTAATTCTTCTTTATGCCCAAATGTTTTACATATATTTATGTAACATATCGGAGAAATTTGACGGAATCAGAGGTATTTGATGAAATCAATGTCCATACAAGAAGCTTAAACAATAACCCCTCAAGGTCAGTAGGTCAATCCAGCAAATGATAAATACTTCTTCCCAAGTAAAAATACTGAATCTTTACACCAATGCAAACTACTAAGAGGCATTCAGTGAAACAATATTACACGCAATGCACACATACAATAATAGGTACAAACATAAAAAACAGTCTTCTGTATTATTCAATTTTCACAACAAGAAAGAAGAAATGATCAACCTGGATCGATGAGAATTCATCATCCAAATGCGTCAAATCATCTTCACTATACACTTGTGAGACATGATCAATATTCTGAAAAGGTACAACAATATAATAAACAAATATTAGCTAAATTGGACGAATATAGTTTCCATAGCTATAAATTGCTCGTATACGAGGACAAAGGATAAATGTATGTATAAGAAATCTACTACCCTGCAAAAGAAGAAATGCTAGGCCAAGTTTTCACTAACCCACTCCGATGACTGTTGGAAAACATGTCTGATCTCAGGGATGTGTTGCACCAGGAAGCAAAATTCATCACGTACAGTAAGCTTAACAAAGCCTCTACGGAAACACAACTCCTCCCCAACATATGAATTAGCAAGGAAAAGCGTCCTCAAACAGGGTAGTGCTTCTATTTGAGGAAGTATATCATCTTCAAGCCTTGACCGATGAAGATATAGAGATGCGAGGCTATGCAGTGAATAAAACTTGACACTTGACATCCGAGGCTATGCGTCCTCATTTTCTACTCAGTGTGTCATCCGAGCCATAGACATTCTACTCAGTGCGTACTCATGCTTTGCTGTGTATGTATGTGAAGTGTGGAGTTATGAGGGATGCAATGCAGGTTTTTGGTGACATGGTTGAGCTGAATGAGGTTACTTTTACGGCTATGATGGGGGGTTGAAGCAGACGGATAGAGTTGTGGAGGCTTTGGAATTTTTTCAGCTGATGTGTAGGAAAGGGGTGTGTGTTGATTCTGTTTCGTTCTCGAGTATGTTGGGTGTTTGTGCCAAAGGGTGTGTGGAGTCTGGTGTTTGTGATCATAGTGATGGGATTTCGAGTAATGTGAATGGGCAACAAATACATGGCCTTACAGTTAAACTTGGATTTGAGGGAGATCTTCATTTGAACAATTCATTGTTTGATTTGTATGCAAAGAGTGCGGACATGAAGAGTGCTGAGAAGGTTTTTGCTAGTATACCAGAAGTTAATGTTGTTTCTTGGAATGTCATGATAACTGGGTATGGCCTGATATTTCAGAGTCAGAAAGCTATAGAATATCTACAAAGAATGCATTCTTGGGGCTTTGAACCTGATGAGATAACATATATCAATTTGCGTGCTGCATGTGTCAAATCTGGCGATATAAAAAGTGGTCGTCAAATGTTTAATAACATCTCACGCCCAAATGTGACTTCATGGAATGCCATACTCTAGCTATTTCCAGATTGAAGACCATGTTGAGGTAATCAAACTTTTCAGGGAAATGCAGTTTCGGGGTGTGCAACCTGATCGATCCACTTTGGCAATTGCTCTCAGCTCTAGTGCAGCAATGGGGATTTTGGAGGCTGGAAAAGAGATCCACGCTGCCTCACACAAGGCTGCCTCTGATATAGATATATATATGTTGCAAGTGCACTTATTGGCATGTATCCAAAGTGTGGTAAGACAGAAATGGCAAAGCATATATTTCATAATATGCAAGAATTGGATGTTGTTTGTTTGAACTCCATGATAGCAGTTCTTTCACTCAATTCCCAAGATAAGGAGGCTTCACTTACTTTAAGTAGATGAGGCAACATGAGATGCTTCCCACCCAATTCTCTTATGCTACTATACTGAGTTGCTGTGCAAAGCTAGCTTCTTCATTTCAACGGAAACTGCTCCATGCTCAGAGAACAAAAGATGGATATGTGAGCGATGTCTTTGTTGGGAGCGCTCTCATAGGTATGTTTGCAAATGTGGTGATGTAGATGGGGCCCATAGTTTTTTTGATATGATGCCAAGCAAAAGTACAGTTACTTGGAATGAAATGATACATGGCTATGCAGAGATTTGACGTGGTGATGAGGCTGTCCTTTACTGGTCATGCCTCAGCTGAGAGACCTGGCGCCATTACTTTTATTTCTGTTTTGACTGCTTGCAGCCATTCTGGATTGGTTGATGCAGGCATTGATATATTCAATTCAATGGAGCACAAACATGGAGTAGAGCCAGTTCTGGATCATTACACTTGCATTATTGATTCTCTTGGTCGTGCTGGTCGTTTCCAAGAAGCAGAAGTCTTACTTGATGAAATGCCGTATCAAGATGATCCAGTTATATGGGAGGTTTTGCTTAGTTCTTGCAGGGTTCATGCTAATGTGAGCTTAGCGAAAAGAGCAGCTGACAAACTTATCCGCTTGGACCCTCATAATTCGCTCCATATGTGCTTTTGGCCAATATTTATTCCTCTTTAGGAAGATGGGACGAGGCAAGAGTGGTGAGAGATCTAATGAGTGACAAACAAGTCATCAAGGATCCAGGTTATAGCTGGATTGAGTATGAGAAAATGGTGGGATCATAACTTCATGCTGATTGATGATAAAGTTGGAGCAATAAACTCTTGGTACAATGCCTAACGTCTAAACATTGCTACAGAGACAGGCCTTGATACTTCATCACAACACAGGGGAAGCTGGTAACTTGGTATTTAGTGGAACACTCTCCAGAGGGAATAACTTGAAAGTGTCGCTGCGAATGATTCTCTCTCCTTGGCAACTTTAAAACAGAAAGTGCATCAAATTATAGCGTCTCTAAAATGAATCTGTTTACTAACAGTTCTCAAGAACCTGACCAGTGTTGTGCAGTTTGTATGACTGACAGCCAGAGCTGTGGAGGCTGCTGGCTGTAAACGATTCCAAGGTGAAGGGTGAGAGCATTTGTGAATCTGTTTACTAACAGTTCTCAAGAACCTGACCATCGCTGTGCAGCTTGTATGACTGACAGCCAGAGCTGTGGAGGCTGCTGGCTGCATACAATTCCTAAGTGAAGGGGTGAGAGCATTTGTGAAGGTTTTCATCTCACAGGCATAATAATTTAGGGAGATCCTTCTTTTGCTAGCTGTATATATGTTGCATGATCATCACATTGAATAACTGAATCACAGTATGATGAGTATAGTGAACTTTCATTCCCTCTCCTGCTCTCTCTCTTTCTAAAACAAATATATGCAAGTTATTAAGCACTGGTGTGTTATCGTGTATTTACAGGTCTCTGTTGCAGCATCCAGCGTCCTTTCTTTATGTAGCATCAGCATCAAAATGGAGAACACTACCAGCATTCCTGACCAGATCACTGGCATAATATATTTCAAGATGGATGTACAAGCTTCGGTTGATGCTTCAAATGTACTAATTTTTCCCTCAAGAGAAGAGCAACTACTAGGTTAGCAGGATAAGTGATGGATTAATCCCAAGACTACACTCTTAGCTGCAAATGTATCAGTAGCTAGCTATAGTGAGTAGAGATTTGACACAAATGCGTATTTAGTGAAAATCTTGCGAGTCATGTAGCCTTCACTTTCATCAGTGACTCGGTCTTAACTTTTAAACCTTTAAATTCTTCTCATTCACACCACAGTGCCAGCATCAACTGCTCTGAAATTGTTTAGTGTTAATAGATTTTGAGACTTCTGAAGAGAGCAGTGGCTTTGATACTAACATGTACAGGCGCGCCCCAATTCTTCACCATCTTCTCTTCGCTGACGACAGCCTTTTTTTGCTCAAGCTACTCTTAAAAGTTGTCATCAGATTAAGCACCTTCTCGATGTGTACACTACTGATTCAGGTCAGTTAATAAGTTTTGAAAAGAACACTGTTTGTTTTAGTCGTAACTTACCTGAAAGGGATCTAGCAAATTTGGTAGGGGTGGAGCTGGTGCCACATCATGATAAATACCTTGGCCTTCCCACTGTAGTGGATAGATCAAAGAAGAACACCTTTTCTTATTTGAAGGACAAGTTGAGGAAGACACTGTCAGGATGGAAAGGAAAACTTCTCAGCGAGACAGGAAAAGAATTACTGATTAAAGTGGTAGCTCAATCTCTTCCCAATTATGCTAGGAGTTGTTTCTTATTACCTGAATCCTTTTGTAATGAGTTGCAGCAAATGTGTGCCAACTTCTGGTGGGGTGATTCTGAGAATGCAGGAAAATCCATTGGTGCTCTTGGGATAAAATGTGTGCTCCTAAGGATCGAGGGGCTGGGTTTGGGTTTTAATAATCTCTATGCTTTTAATTTAGCCATGTTGGCCAAGCAAGTTTGGAGGATTATTCAAAACCCAAACTCACTTGTTGGAAGAATTTATAAAGCACATTACTTTCACTCCAAATCTGTTTGAAATACTACCCTGGGCGGTGCCCCTTCTTACTCTTGGAAGAGCATTATCAAGTCACGGTCAGTGGTTGAATTGGGCTCACGGTGACGGGTTGGAAATAGAAATTTGATAGCAATTTGGGAAGATAGATAGATCCCTAGACCTCACTTGTTTCGGCCGCTCTTTCATCTTCTTTTCCCTACCACTTTGAGGTATGTGTCTCAGCTTATTATTCTAGAAACTGCCAGTTGGAATGTTCTTTTACTTGAGACCTTGTTTCCTTTGGAAGATGTGGAAACATTACTTCTATTACTGAAAGTGACAGACGTCCGATAGATAAATTGGTGTGGCATTATGACACCAAAGGGTTTTTTTCGGTGAAAAGTGTTTATGTTGTGGCAAGAGATTATATTGTGCTTCCTACTTTGTTGGCATCTAGCTCTTCTTCTTCCTCATCAGAGGTCTTTACTCCTTTCTGGAAGAAATTTTGGAAGAGTAAGGTTCCGGAAAAGGTAACACTATGCATGTGGAAAGCTTGTCGTGATTTCCTTCCTACGAGAGCAAATTTGGTTAAAAAGCAAGTTGATATTCCGACTACTTGTACTCTTTGCGAAGTTGAGGTGGAGACTGCTCTTCACTTATTTCGTGAAACGGCGGTGCAACTCACTCACCACTCACCACTTTATTCTTCTCTCACATATCTTAAAGAGTGGTTATGTTGTTGTTCTGAAAAATTGTCAAATGACAACTTCTGTCGCCTTTTGGTTAAATGTTGGCTCATCTGGAAAGCAATAAATGATAAGGTTTGAAAAAACAAAGAGTGTCATCCCCAAAATTTAAGGCTTAGTGCCCAAGTTTGGTATGCTAAGTACCTCCAAGCCAATGTTGGTCCTCCTTTAGCTCCTTACCCAATGTATGGTTAGAAGAAACCCAATTTTGGTTGGTTTAGCGTGTATGGATGGTGCCGTAGATGTGAATTCTCATGTTGGTAGTGTGGGTATTGTGGTTATGAATGATTGTGGTTAGTTTGTTTGTGGTAAGACTTTGTCTTTTGATCAGGTTTCCTCACCTGCCCACATTGAAACTTTGGCTGGTAAAGTTGTCTGTAACCTAGTATTGGATCACGGATTTAGTCCACCCCGATTGGAAACTGACTCTCTTCTTCTTGTGCAAGTCATCCACTCAATTCATGATTCTACTGTTCTTCTAAAAGTTGTCTATGAGGATGTTCTACATCTCTTTTCTCAACTTTCAGGTTGCGCCTTCACTCATCTCTATAAGGAAGAAAACTATGCTGCTCACTCTTGCTCGTTGGACTCTAAATTGTAAACGTTGTGATGTCTTTTTTACTTCTACTCATTTTCTTGAGGATATTATCATTAGGAATTGTAACTGCTTCGTTTTATTGAATTTCTTCTCAAAAAATCCCAAAGGGATAGTAAAACAAGCTCTAGATTCTGACATTCTGACGTAGCTGTAACCAAAAATAAGCTTCGCAGTATCAACAGAAAAGATAACGAATGAGTGAGATTCAATAAAATTTCTACCTTATTAGTAAAGTAACTCAACATTTTCACATGTATCAGGCAACTCAAGGCTTACACCTTTTCACTCAAATGAAAACTGTTTATTTTTTCCTGTTTAAAAGTAATACGACATTCACCAAGGAACTTCCTGACCATCCCAGGCAAAGAACTTTCCGTTATCATTCCTTTTCGTGTTGTGGATGATGTTCAAGAGCTTCTGCACTGAGAACTCTGTGGTGAAAAGCTTGCCTTCTGGAACATTTTTTTGAAATGGCTTGGAGAGATCTGTGTCCACTGTACCTGGGTGCAATAAAATGCATATGATCGGATCCTTCCTCCGTGCCAATTCAACTGATATATTTTTTGTCACTGCAACATTTCACACAAGTTTTATGAAGTATGAAAGATATGTTTCAAGTATAAAGGGTTGACGTTAGATAGAAGTGGTCAAAATTCAGGCAGAGTGACTAAATTGCTAGATAGAAGCAGTCAATGGAGAAGGGTTGAGGAGCCCTGAGGAAAAGATCATACATTGATTAAGTGCAGTTTTTGAAGCTCGATAAGAATGCCAACCACCAAGACGGTTATCCCCTATGGATCCAACTCTAGCACTCATGTTGGCCACAACTGCAACATCCCCTTCAGTTCCCAGTCCTCCACCAATCCTTAGGAGAGGCCACATATGCTGCTTGAACAGATAATAGATGACAATGATTAATCAACTAGGGATATGCACTCGCATCAAAGGAACTTGAAAAGCCAAAACAAGAACAAGTAGCCAAGTAGGACCTTTCAAATGAATCATTTCGGGGGTTTGGTTAGTAAAACCTGTGCCATATAAGTTGGCGAAACTATATGGATGCCTTGCTTTTAGATTGATACTCCATACTGGAAGGCTTATGTTAGAGAACCTAGAAGGAATTTGCTTCTAGAAAGACTCTAAAAGTAGTCACTTCACACTGTATATCCACTTTATGGACCTACCACTCTAGCCACCTAAAATTCTAAAAACAATGATGAAAGTGAGCTAGGATTCAAATCTGAAGCGTGTAGTGGGCATACCTTGATTACTAAAATGGGGCCTACAGCATTAACCTCATAAGCAAGCAGCAAAGATGACTTCTCCACTTTGCTCAGTGTCGTTTCTGTACTGGAAATAAAAAAATACAATGACTGTCTGGATTTTACTACATATGTTGAACTTCTGACAATAACGTATATGTTGGTGCATGAAACACACTAATCTTAAACTCTGTTCAAGCAATAACCAATATGCATACCTGGTTGCAATACATTTGGTATTGAAAGAATCCCAGATGCATTGATGAGAAGGTTTAACGAGCCATATTTTTCTGTAATAGACTTTGCAGATTCCTGAAATGCAAAGACAACTTATTAGAAAGTAATTTCAACAGTCCAAACTACAGACACGAATTCTAATCTATTATCATGTTCAACTGAAGAGCATCTTCATTCCAAAAAGACAAAGGAAAGAAAAGATTCTTTTTATTTTCTTTGTTAAGGGTTCTCAAGCAACCCTGAAAAGTTGAAACAAGAAGGTTGACATGATAATCTGAACCCATAGCTGACTATAAGGCAACCAGAACTACCTAAGTTGACCAAGGTGGAATGGTGATTGCAACTGAGGTTACTTTTCAGTAAGGAGCAAGAGGATAAATGAACTTTTAGAGATCGAGAAAAGAAACCTGTATGGTGCTTTCATTCGTCACATCCAATTGCAGAATAGTAAGGCGTTCAGCAAATTTACTTTGCAGGTGGAGGAGACCTGTTGCCCCATTAGGATTACGGCAGGTAGCAATAACATAACCTTTTTCCTTCTCCAACAACTGTTTAACCTATAAAAGATACACAAAGAAAATGCCAGACTTGTAGAACATGTCACATTATTGAGGCACAAAGAAAAATGTCACAGCCATAATAAGGGAAACCTAGCTCCCCTCTCGAAAGACCAAACTATAAAAAAACAAAACGATTAATGGATAAATTCTTTTCTTAATTTAGTTGAGTAGCACAAAGATAACACATATTAAGATTTCAACATATACTCATGACATTTCAGTAAGTCTTTAAGTTATATGGCTATTACTCATGAGAGTAGAAAGCTAAACTGACACAGACACAAACATTATATATATCTTCTATCCGAGGATACATTGAACTCTTCAAAATTCTAGTGGTAAGAAAAGGGTAAATTTCAGACTACGCTGGCAAGATACGAAGGCCTGAATAAGATAATACCTGCTAAAGTTCTCATCACTCTTAATTCGGTTATGCAGCAAAAAGCAAACAACCAAACAATGAACATTAAGAAAATACGCCAATGGAGCTTCCTACAGCCAACTCTATCAGATAGCCATAAATAATAACAAATAAACCAATTAAGAAGCTTTCAGATATGAAATTGGCGTTGCAATGATACAGAAAATTCCCCATCCTTCCCTTTTCTAATTAAACCTTCAAGGATATTTGCATAGGAAACTGCCCATTGGAACTGAAGGACGCAATTAGAACCACCAATACACTACAAAGATCACATTTGATACATTTTTACAGAACTTCCGACATCCAAACACCCCAATGTGGTCATTTTCAAAGAAATGCTAGCAATAAACTACATACTGTAAGCTACGTAATAACATGCTCATCAAAAAGCAACCTTCTTTACTAATTATGGCAATATCTAAAGCAAAATCTCGATGAAACAGATCAACCCATTAGGAAAATCAGCAATACAAACTCCATCAAACAAAGATCAAGAAAGCTCACAAATTCAAGGCCAATTCCTCTGGAAGCTCCCTGCACCATGGAAACCCCACCTTCCCATTTGACCGCAGACGAAGAAAGTGAGGCCCTTTGGGCTATTACTCGATTCCTGCTGAGATGCCTCATCGCCTTGAATGAGCATTGTTGCTTCAGAAACAACTGCGTCATTTTGTACATTGTTGAGTGGTTCGCCAAACCCAAAGGACCAAACTTTGTGTTTCTTTGTGTTCTAGCTCACTGGTGCAACGTAAACACCATATGTGGCTGATAATCTCCCACCTCTCATTGTTTTTCTTCTGAACTATTCCTAATTCCTATGAGGAAGATGAATAATTGGGCCAGGTTGTGAGAATGGTAGAATATTTGGGCTAACTGGTACAGATTGGCCCGCAGTATCCTGGAGCGGCTTCTTGAATTTCGAAAGATAATCGTTCGGAACTCTTCGACAAATATTTTGTTATTTGTCATATCTTTTTTTTCCTTTTATAAAAAATGATCTAAGAAGGATTTCACTTCTACCTTCATAGTGACTCGAATCTATTGACAAAATGATCAAAGAATGATTTCTCTTACCTCAAACCCATAACTTCGCCAATATGTAATACTATGTCATGTCAATATGATTGGGATTGGGATTTTTGGGATTGAAAAGCTCTCAAAGCGCATATTCAAGAGTTAGAAGATGCGGATCAAAAGGAGTAAAATGGTAAACTATATATGCCCATCAATTACAACTCCATTTCTTTCTTATCTAAATCATGATCACAGTCACTCCATTAACCCCATTTTATTCCTTCATACACATAATGCCACTTAACCCATCAATCAAGAATATGTGAAACCCCATTCAAGTTCAAGAACTTTTTGGACTGTTCTTCTTTGTTGTGTTAAAGTTGATGGATTTGACGGAACTTGGTGTCACTATTTCTCAATAAGTTGAGTTGAGTGAAGAAGGCCAATGGGGACACAATGCTTTCAAATGCATGCAAGGGCGAATCATGACTTGTGTTATTAACACTTAAACAATGATAGGTTAAGATTAGAATCATGTTTATAGATAGCTTAAACATGATATTAAACAAATTCTTATGCAATATATTGCCAACTGCATTTGGATATGTTTGTTGTTTTCATTGAAAAATCCATTCAATTCCGATCCCAGTTGTTTTGTTTTTACGTGGTTAGTAAGATATCATCAATATATAATTATATATAGTCACATTTGCCTACTTAATTAATTAAGGGAAGAAACATAAATGAAATGTATTTTTCTTTAGTCACAAAACTATCCTATTGACAATCGAGGTCTTCCTCGATCTCTGACTAGTAGAAATGTATTTCATACTATATTCCACATTCGAGGTGATATATAGAAGATTCTTCACTAAAACTTTCCGGTCCGGTGAGGACTTTGACATTACCGGCCGATTCTTTTGGATAGTGCATGCCTGTTCTTTGACAACAAAATTTTGACATGGTGCTCTTAGAAATGTTATGATGAGCAGCAGGAAATAGATCAACAGGCTCAGCAGACTCGGCTATCTTTCCAGGTGATCCATTCACATGTCCAACCCTCACTGCTTCATCTTCACTATGCCTGGCCTGTGAAGTCGCATACTTTATGTCATCCTTGCTCTCTGCCATAGTGCCATCCTCTCTCTCTCTAATCAATCACTACGTACCTGCCTATTCTTTGACAACAAAAATTTGACTTAATAGAAGTACTACTTATACCTGATTTTTTTTGTAATGCGCATGCATGCTCGATGCCAACACGAGCAAACTAATCAACTATAGTAATTAACTAGTGCAAACTAATTAAAATAAAAGCTAGCTCGATGCCTCGATGTGCTGGACTACCTTAATTACGCAATATATAAGTGCCTTGTATATTTTAAGCATGATCGATAATTGACTCATCCAGTAATTTTGTAGCTTTCTGAGAAACACAAGGGCCAATATATTATTAAAAAAAAGTAATGCACTTTCAGTGAATATCCAAAAGTAGGCACAACAACTTGGATTGATAGATAATACACAGAACAGAAAGCTAAGGCAAACAGAGCAGGTTATATGTTGTTTTTAATAAAAGCTCTAGATCGAATTACACATCGATCTGTAGACAAGATTGATAAGATAGATCAAGCTTTCCATGCATTAATTCTTCCTTTGCTAGATTCTTTTGTATTCTTTTCATTATTATTCCTCTTTATTTTCTGGCTTTTTGTCCTCAATTTTCGCTCACGAGCTAGCAAAGCAATCAAGAGGGTTTTACTTCAGATACTGAATTTAAAAAAAAATACCCACCCAAATGACCAAAGGTTGAATAATTTCTCCCACTGAAAGATGAAGCCCAAGTCCCATCTTCCTCTTCTTATCAATCTCCTCCTCTCACTATTGAGAGTACTGAGCTCTCGCTGTCAGTGTCTGATGGATGGTACCTGTTTCAACTGTTAAAACCTTCTGTTCCTAAGCTTTCTGTCCCATCCACTAAAAAATCCAAAAGGAATGTGGGACTCTTAGGTCTGCTTCCAATCAACCAGCACTCTCTCTCTTTTCTTTTACCTGATCTCGATCACTATCCCTAATCCCTGACTAATTCTGGTAGATAAGTAAAATGTGATAAGAAGGTAAATAAGCGACAAGTAATCCACAACACATAAAATTCAATAACAGTGCTAAAACAACTACATTTTTAGACCACATTAGTGACACATTACATATCAAATAATGTGTCGCATAATAAAGTGTACGTAACAATTTACCTATAGCAACAAAGTTATGTAATGTGGTTTAAAAATGTGGTTCATCTCGTCTTACTCGATCACTCAATACACACCGGAAGATTCATATCAAAACATTACCACAAAAACTAACTTAAAAAGTTCAGTCTTAACTCTTGTTTAGTTGGGAGGATGTTAAGTTGTTTCAAGGGTACGTTGCTCTTGTTATAGACGCCTCTTTGCTTCATGAAGGATCGTTGTTGGGGGTGATATTGGCGTTTTGATATCCAGACCAATCAAAGAGAGTGAAGGGATCCATGGCACCCTTGTTTCCTCCCTTTTGCTGTTCATCTGCAGTGAAACATTGTGAGAACAAGAGGTTTAGTGGGTCAGCTTCAATTTCTCCTAGATCAGCAAAGAAATCCTCTGATTGGTTGTTGGACTGTTCAGGCATTGATGGTCTATAAGGAAACCCTTGATCATGATTGCTGAACTGGTGATGATAATCAGTACTGTCATGCTGCTGCTGCTGATGATGATGATGATGATGAAGAGGTTGATCAATTTCTAACTGTAGCATCTCAATATCCTCAAACTCTTCTTTAACTATTGAACTACTCCCAACAGTTGCATTAACTGGAGACGGTACATGAGTATCCTCGTTCATCCCTTCAACTGCAGCCTTTTGTTCTTCCGTTGCTGGGTTATTTGGTTTTTGGTGATGACCCGTAGTAGGAGAGGTGATCTTTGAACCGGCACCGGCTTTCGATGGCTGGGATCGGGTTGAGCCGGCGAGAGCATTTCTCTGGGTTGGCCAGGGATGGTTGTGCTCCGAAGTGTAGGTGATTACCAACATGTTTGGATCATTCCGGCTACGCTCGACTTGTTTCCTTGCTGGGCAACCCTTTGAGCTGCTGCATCTATAGTAACCTCTGCACATATTTGTTAATTAATCAGTTCAAAAATCAAAACCCTGTTTTATCTTTGCTTTCATCATAAACCACTTGTAACAGTTTAATTCATGACGAACTGTTTTGGAAATGCTTTTTATCTTTTTTTTTTCTCAAAAGTTTCAGACATGTTAGGGTTGACAACTTGTTTATCAAATCATTTTGCATGCCAAACTCTTAATTATCTAAGTTACACCTCCTTCAATTCAAATATTGCTACAACATCAAAGATTTGTAACTTGTGAAACTCTATATCTCATGTCGCACACGCATTTATTTGATAGATATAATTAAGCATTCAAACAAAACGATACACATGGTTAATATGTATGATATATATATATATATATATATGAAAATAGCTTCATCTTTTTCCCCAAAAATATCATTAATTCGAAGTAAATACTACATATACTCCCAAATGGATACTAAATTTGATATTATTAGCATCTATGATTTTTATCAATATTGCATTCAATGCTAGCGCTCTCCTAGTGCAGAAGGGACACAACATGCACTTCCATAGTTGTCAGTGAAATATGCAAATGGCAGCCTTAGCCTTAGTTCCAGGGAACTTTATGTATGCCAGTGAAAATGACGATGCCAAGAACCTAAGTAAAAGTCTGACTGAACAAACCTTGGATAAGGTGAACCTTTGATGGGTTTCTGACCATACTTTCTCCATGCCCACAGATCAGATGGAACTACTTCTCCAGTTGGCCTACTGTTTGCTGCTGCTGGCGCTGGAATGCATACCACCTTCTTCGCCTGGCTCTTCCTGCTCATACATACAATGCAATCCATTAATTAATCTCAATTACTTGATCAATCAACGATGGTTATTAGCGTGCTTATCGTTCGAGCTTAGCTAATTATCTCACCCCTTTCTGGTACAGAATACATATGAAAAAAATTGGATACGTATGTTGCTTCTTGGTTCAGTATATTCCAGAAAACAGCGATGTTTCGATAATCAAGTGAAAAGATATAAAGGATGAAAGCTAAGTGTGTGATTGTTGTTGTGACACAAACATTGCCCCCCTCTCACCTTTTGTAACTCACAAAGATCTACACCATGTGTTTTGGCTAGCTACTAGTGTTGACAGTACTTAACAATGTATTGTATCTCACCTGGAAAACAGTCCCAGCTAGCTAAGTTAGCTTAGACCCACTTCAGGAATCAACAAGATCCTACGGTCAACCTAAGGGAGATGATGATGACTAAAAAGAGAGACTAGAACAACCGTATTCTTAGATTGAACCGAAACTCAAGTTGCAGAAAAGGGTTGCTAATCTATGAATAAGTATAGCTACTAATCTCGGGGTTAATTAACAATTACTTTGAATAATTAAGTCCTGTAGTTGTTAACAAGGGTTTAATTAATCCATGGAATCATGCATCGATCAAGAAATATTAAAATGCTCCCTCTCTCTATTTCTAAAATCTAATAACTCTCCCTTTACCTTCGCTTGATACCCGGATTCCGTGGAGATGAGATCTGCACCCCAACTCCGGTGTTCTCGAGCAAGCAACCTTTTGAGCTGTTTGCATTAATCATGCCGCTTCCAACCATAACACCACCGGTCTCCGCCGTGACTCCTCCCCTCGGCGACCCCAACACTGCCACCGAATCACACCCAGCCACATCGCCGCCTAGCTTCCCGGGGGAGATCTGAAGCATACGTGAGAATATGTTGTTGCAAGCAGGCCTCTTGGTAACTTCACCTTGATGATGTTGACCAAGTGCACGAGCACCACCAAACGGCGCCGCACGAGCTTCCATGTCTACACTGATGTTGTTCATTTCTGGAGTCGAACTGAAGAAGCCGCCGCCAGTGGAAGTGGACGACGACAGCTCGTGAAGAAGTGGATCGCGTATGAACGACGAGAACGGATAGCCGAAATTGTCCCTTGCGTCTTCTACTTCTTCTTCCATGGCTACTGACGTCGAGAATTTCATAGAATGGTTATCATCGGACGAAAACTGCCAGCTATCAGAATTCATTGTCTCGGAATGATAAGCCGACGATGAGGACGATCCAGTAGCGCCAACACCAGCTCGAAGTACATCAGTTAAATCACCTTGATAATTCTCCATCGCAATTGGCATAGACAAGCTACACATGATACTACACACTAGTATAGAAGATCACCAAGAATAACCACCATTTGAATCAACCCTAGCTGAGGTAGAACAGCATATATGCTAGTAATTTGGGGTTTTAGGTTGTGTCTGATCAATCAGTCTGATTAAGCAGAGAGAGAGAAAGGAAACGAGGTTTGGAGGTGATCGATGATGATGATGATAATGTTGTGGGTTGTTATATGATTATGTGCTTCTCAAAAACAAACAAAGTCATGAGAAAGAGAATGGTTTTGAAGAAAGAAAAGAGATGAGGGAGAGAGAGAGAGAGAGGTGGAGATCGGGAGCTGACTTTTCATACAAAACAGCTCTACTCTACGCAACAAAAAGAGAGAGAAAGAGAGAAAGAACTTGAGATTTAAATAATGTCTGAATTTGTTGCCGAATTGCTAATATATAAACTATTTCAATTTGTCATCTAGCTAACTGTGGCTCTAGTTATTTTTATCTCTCTTCACTGTAAAAAAAATATATAGAAAGAACTTTATAATACAAAGTAGTCATTTCTAGCTAGCTTTCTATTTTCTTTTATTTATTTTGTAATAAGTTATAAGAAAGTAAAGAGGCGGCAAGTAGCCGCATTTCTCGCAGAAACGTTTCGAAACATGAACAAGGGTCCAGTGCTGGCTCGTTTATTTTCAAAGCTTTCCACATTCAGACGTTCATATATCACCAAAACGTTTAGAATGAGGAAGCGCAAATATCTTTGCACGAAACTTTCAAGGGTTTGAACGTTTTATGCAAAGTCATCATACAAATTATGAGTAAATGACCAAAATTGTATCCTAATTTTTCTTCATTATTAACTATAGTGTCTCATCTTTTTAACATATTAGAACTATATTTCAAGTTTTATCCCTGACCTAATTTTAGTATTTATAACCACTAACGGTGTTAACTCCATTAACAAAAAATCAGATTTTTCTCTCTCTCCCACTGTACTCTTGCGCGTCCTCCCCTCCCTTCGCCTGACTCGATCTTGGCCCGCCGCCGTCCGGCCACCATAGGTGGCAATCTTGGTGTCCAAACGAAGCTCTCGACATCCTCTTCAATTCTAGGTAAGTATCTCATTTTATCTCTCCACCATTTGAGAGAAATCAATCGAAGAAAGCACAATTTACTATTTACTCACGCTCACTGTCGATTCTCTCTCCTCATGCCGTTATTGATCGAGTTCTTGGGCCCAAATTGAAGCTCTTACCGTGGTGAACAATTTATCTAAAGGAATCAACTCGATTGTCACTAGGTAAGGAGAAATCAATGATTTTGATTTTAGGGTTCTTGATGAACAGTGCTGATTTGGGGATTTTTGTCGATTGACCCACTTAGGCTTGGATTTGGCAATTATTGTAGTTAAGAAAGTTGTTCAAATATTGAGAGTAATTTTTTGAAAATTGTTGGTGATTTTTCAGGTGACCGTCATTGATCACCGTTGACCGACATTGACTGGCGGTGACACTAGTAGAGTTAACGGAGTTAATGGTCCCAGATATTAAAATTAGGTCGGGGATGAAACTTAACATACCGTTCTGATATGTTAAAAAGATGAGACATGAAAGTTAATAGTGAAGAAAAGTTGGTCATTTACTCTACAAAATATATATGGATCATACGTTCCAACACTTTTACCGTTTCATTACACGATGAGTCAATCTGCAGATATTGGAGAGGATGATTAGTAACGACTTGTGTGCCTACTATACTGTGCGTGATCTCAATGGTTTGTCCAATATTTCTTTGTTTAAGTAGTCCTCAATTTTTTTTCTGTTTTTATAGCCTAGCTTTTGTTTTCCTTTCCTATTTGTTAAGGGAGGATCATTCCGCCTTCGAATTAAGGCTGGGCTCTAACGCCCTTCACCGAAAAACTAACTGACTCATTTTATTCTGACTCGTACCAGAATAAAGTCTTAAGAGTCGATGGATTCAGGGTCCTGAACCTTTAAGGACTTAAAATTTTCTTTTCTCATTGTGTGATCACATTAGTTTAGTAAAAAATAAGTATTATATTACAATCATTAGTTACTATTTTAGAAAAAATGAGTAATGTAAGTAAGTATAAAAAATATTTCTAATGTTTTATGTCGTTAGATTTTAAGTTTATAGCTTTAGTTCATGAATTTTTTGAAAAGATAAAATAAATTTGAATGAATACTATAGTTTAAGGGCCAATTTTTAAAAGTTCGACTCAAGTCTGAAAATCTTAGGTCCGAGACTGTCTTTATTTTACTTGAAACAAATATACAACAAGGAGATTGTTTGATATATACTTTATTTCCTACAATTACTTTACCATTCACCACAAACAATACGGTGATGGAATGTTATACATACATACAATCTATTAGCATTACTTAGAGGTTGTGCAAGCTTGCAGCTTACAATATTAAGATGCTAAAATTTTTTCTGGCGATCGATATTTCTATTTCTATTAAGATGCTCTAGACTGATGATGCATACAACATTTTATGCAACACCGGTTGACCTTAATTTGGCCATTACCATGAAAATGTTATAGTTTATGAGTAATTAAGGAGTTAAAAGGGGATTATGATTATATATAACATAAAATAAAAGGTGATTATGCATGATGAGCATGTGGGGATGATGAAGGACATGGCTAGGATTAGAGTTACATAGATTTTTTTTTTCAAAAACCTTTTTATTAATAATCCACGCACCAAAATATGTCAATGATGATTGAATCTGTAACCTCAAAGTTATCAATTAAACACCTTAACTAACCAAGTAACGACTCACCGACACCTAATGAAGCATATTACATGAGGTTTAATTAATAGATTAAACCATTGAGAGGTCAAATAAAATCCCTTCTGCTTTGGTATAAAAGTTGTGTTTCTATTTGGAGTCTAGTGTTCATACGTGACTGCTAGTTCAAAGATCAAATCAAGATGGTTCTACAAGTAACATCATCAGCATCATCGATCAACATAGATCATAATAATTAACATCATATAATCTGATATATAGTAATATAGGACTATGTATGACATGTAGTTCTGTAATTTTAAGAAATTCTCCAGACGTCTCTTTCAATCATTTGGTATACATAATGTTGAGATAGAAAATTTAGTATTTAGAATTCTGAAGTTGATATTGTGGGGGAAGAGATAGAAGGTGGATTTTGATTAGAACTCTGAAAGTATATGTATAATGGGTCAATAATGATTGACGGAATCACCGTCCTCATGCATTATAATTTGATGAGACATTTTGAGAATCTCTACCATGCACTAGTCTCTCGCCGCCAAGGGCACTTCACGAGTACAACGAGAGTTATTTCTTCAAAAGAGCAGTGCTGCCATCGATCTTTGTCTCCTCGATCGATCACTAGCTATCTTCTTAATGTTTTCTCATTTGTTTCTATATATTTGTAAAGCACGTTCCATACAGTATACTGTATAACTCACTAAACATTACAAGTGAAAAACGAGAATTTAAATTTTTCCGGCTATATATTTCCAGTATAGATCTCTAACACAACTATACGTGATAATATTGTACGAGTACACAAGATGCAATTGTGCATGCATACAATATACTGACATGAATTAGGAATTAATTGAAAAATTAAGCTGATAAATAATAATCAAGTGCTACTACCCTAGCTAGCAATAGTGCTGTAATTTTACACAAGATTTACAGCTAACTAGATCAATAGATATAGATAATGACCCAAATTAATTACAGTTTACACAACTGGATCTTGTGTGGTAGTTAATTTCTTCTGTTTAACATCTTTAAACAAAAAAAACAAAAAAACTGGATAATTATACAAGTGACATTTCTGGAGTCTGGATACCCCTGTTCTATAATATTGGGGATCAAGGCTTCTTAACAAAAAGTTTCTGAGCTTTTTTGATCGGGTGGTCCATTCTCTCAAACACAAAATCACATTTTATAGTTTAGTTTGCTAGATCGATACCATTATTGATGGACTTGCTTTTGATCAGATCAGACTAGCTCAGAGAGAGCTAGATAGAAATATATAGACAAACACTTGCCCCACGTTGTTGCATGACGAGCTTAATCTCTCGAAAGAAAAATTGAACTGGGATTCTCTGTGCATGCAGTACTCTACATAGAGCTTCTGTCTTCCCACAAGAATAGAATCGTTATAGCTAGCATCCTGCCATGTGAAGCAGACAACAGATTATTATAACAACACCACCCTCTCCAATTATTAAAAATTAACTAACACTTGAGTACATGACTCATCGAGAGCTTACGAATGCTCGAGGGGATTAAACTATGAGGAAATGAGGTGTCTGTAATATTTTACTGCGGTTTTATAATCTATTTCCAGTCCCTGATTATGATAAGGCTGTTGATTTGCACGCATGACGCTTTGCTTATGAGCTTGCCACACCTCTAAACGTCATCCTCCTACCGGCGAAGTTACCGGCAAGCCTGGCCTGACCTGACCTGACCTGACCTCAGTGACCTGAATCTGACGGACTGGTGGTTCTGTTCACACACAGATTATGCTCAAGCATAATCGTCTACTTGGACGGCTAGGATTCACTCGCCGTGCACCAGCTGTCTTTTGGCATTTGCCCTAATTTGCTAGGTATCACATTCCAATTTAACATCCAATATTCCAATGTCCTGAAGGCCCCATATAGCAAAGTCAAAGTGGGAGTTCGCATTAAGCTACCGATGTATTAACCCAAACCCTAACCCTAGCCTTTTTGTTCTTCGATCTTGATCTCAATTAATTTCAAGGTTTTGAGCTTGATCATAATATTCAGCTATATTTTCAATCCATTTCACGACATATGTACCCTCTTTCTAATTTTTGTTCATTTCAAGTCTGTCATAGATGTGCCCTTGTATTAAGCATTATGATTTTGTCGTTATAAGTATTGATACATATATACCTAAAGATTAAGCAGACACGTGGAAATAGACCTAGCAAAGTATCCAAATAGTTGGTCGTGACAGCTTAGTGCTTTGATATAATCCAGTTCATCAATGTACCTTAAACCAAGTGAACAACCTAGGCAAACCAATAACAGGAATGACAAGTTAAATTCCACTTCCAAGTTTAGTCAGTAATCTCAATACTTGGCGATTAGAACATGGTTGTTTCTAAAGAACTTCGGAGGGCCTATCATTGAGGGGTGGGGTTTTAGCTCTTCACCACCAACCACAATGCCCATTGTTTAGGCTTTAGCTATCTATGAAAAAAAGTAATAAGGAAAAATGATAGAAGTGGTTTTGTCTTGTAGACTTTAGCTGTGCATTTTGTTTTCTAATTTCAACAGATTAATAGAACTAGGTTGGTCCATAATATATGAGGCAGTGCACCTGAATAATGTATGAAACAAGCAAGGAAGCTAAGGCTAGCTTCTTCCATTGTTAGTCTCCAAAACTTCTTTTTTAGGGGAACATGAGAATGATATTGTAATCTAACATATCCCATACTTGGGGAACTGCAAAATTGTCATGTTAATTTAATTGAAACAAGATTAAACTAATTCGAGGGTAGCTAAGGATAATAATAAAGCCCTTGAATTAGAGTACAACGTGTCCCTTTCCCATGTGGATGTAGGTGATCATAAAGACTTTACTTCCAGTGAGAACAAGTTAAGAATAGCTTTGCGGGATTTGGTTAATAATGTGGTGTTCTTATTCTGGGGATAATCTTGATTAGGAGCAGTATAAACCCTTTACGTGAGTTTCAAGTAGTAGCGGAAAACCGCGGCGGTCTTGCTTAGTAGCCTTGCACAGTTATCTTCCTTGTCAAACCATCCAGGGCAAAGGTAGTTGTGCACTTTGCAGTTATGAGACGGCATGTAAAGCAATAACTTAAATAAGATAGCCTCTCCTCGTTGTTCTAGTTTAATCAGTATATATACGAGGTGCTGCACCCAGAAAGCTTGCTCCCAGCTTCTAGGAGATTAGAGAAATCGGAAGGTTTAAAAAAGTCGAGGTAATTAGAAGTAACCAACCATGGCCAGTGGTGGAAATTTCGTTCACAGAATCTGGGTAGTTCAATTTGTTCAGAGCTTCAGTGTTAGCTTGTAGTACCTAGCGAATAATTAGCCGAGTGGAACTAAGCTGTGAGTTTTCCAATCTCCCATCGATCCTGGGAAGGTTAACGCTTTGCACAAGTAATAGTTTTTGCCTTATGTGATCGTCGTCTCCATACATAAAACACTCCTGTTTGCGTAAACAGCTTACAATAGCAGTTGTAATGAAATAAATAATCGAATTTACAAGCCTTCTCACTTTGTCACTAGATCTCTATATGAACAGAGCATCAGGACAATGCTCACTACAAGTTTGGAAGTTGACCAGAATTTTGAGGGAATTTACTATTATCACCTATGAACCTATGAATAAATCGTTGATTAGACCCTAAAATATGAAGCTCTGGCCTCTTTTTCACTAACCTAGGTGATCATATGGTGAATGAACATCACTACTAATAACACACTAGAGGATTTTCTAATGAACGCATTTATAACTAAGACTTACAGTATTCATATACCAATTTCCTGTCTTTGCCTTGGCCGGTTTGTAAACTTTTTTTTGAATTTCCCTTGGCTAGATAACAACTTGCAAAGTGCACCTTGCTTTCTATCTTCTTGGAGGTTTGGATGGATGTAGAGGGGGTCTACTAGATTGCCAAGATGGCTCAGAGCCTTCCGAGACAGGCGACAGAGTGGACATATGGTTTAGAGAAGTTCCCTGTGTTGGGGAGTCTGGAAGATCAGGAGTGTCTGGAACAAAACAACAAAGTGGAGTTTAGAGACTGAATAATGCAAATCCAATCTAGACTAACTATATGCAGTTCAGGAACGCTGATTGTAAGCACATACCAAATAATGCCTTAACAGAAGGTCTCTTTGGCTTGTTAGTCTTTTTCTTCAACTCAGCTGCATTCAAATTTGCATTCATCAGTAAACAAGGAAAGAAACCTTCATGGGAGAATTTAGAGGGGATTCAAGAATAATCATGCTACTGATTCAGATATATTACTACTGTCAAATTTGCACTGGTCTATGAATATTGATACTGATCATAGTTGGTTTTTCATGACACGTATACTTACCAATCCCAGGCATGTGATGCTCATTGACAATTTCATAATTCTTGTACGTATAACCAACAAAATTTGTATCCATGGACGACAGCATCTGAAATGAATGCATGTAGATAATTCCTTGGTCATCAGGGTTTACTACAGAAAAGGCAGTCCTAACTGAAAAAAGGATTGTTTTTAGTATTTGAATTAGTTACTTGCCTTTCTCCATGGACCAGATTTTGATGGAGTTTCTACAGAAGCTCCCAACTTCAAGCATGAAAAAGAGAATATAAGCTTAGTTTGCCACATGAAAGCATCAACAAACAAGGGATGAACACAAAGATATCAAAATCAAGCTTACTCTAGATTGGAAAGTTCTACACATGCACAAAACAACATAATGTTTTCCTCAATGCAGAAGGTATAAACTTTTTTTTCCAAACCAACAATGATAGAAATTAAAACCAGGGATCACCGATTTTAGTATCTTCTTGACTTGTCATGACTGGAAAACAACTGAACATGAGCAAGTATTCATAGTATTTTCTCAGTGGAATGCATATCATTGATAAGAGATATATGTTCAGTAACAAGGCACAGTTTCCATCCAGATCGTTCCCATTCTACATACAGATACGGTAACTCTTTCAAGCAGTTATTCACAATAACAGTTTTTTAGGTTTGCTACCTTCAAGCATAATCAAAGTTAAAAGAGTGAATAATGTCAAATGTGATAAAAAATGATGGAAAAGAGTACTGCAGCAACCAAACATAAAAGATATAATCATTTCCTTTACCTCTTCAAACTTTTCAAAGTTTTGAGTATCTAACTCGTTGTTAACCTCTGGTATAAAAGCAGCTTCCATCTGATATAATTTCTCCCATTGTAACCCTTTAAACCATGGGTGTGCCTAAATAAGAAGAAAAGTGTCAAGTTAAATACATAAATTGAGACCAAAAAACAGAGAGGAAAAAAATTGTACACATGCATACTAACTTTTATTTCATAAGCTCCTTTAGTCCCAAGTCTTTGCTCAACATTGCAGAGGAGCTTGCAAATGAGATCTTTAGCCTCAGCAGAGAGCTTTGCTTCCTCCGGGAATTTCAGATGAGTTCTCCAGTTTACAATCTGCATGGAAATAGTAACCATTAATTTGATAAGAATATAAATGTTAAGTCTGCAGGAGATTTTTTGATCAATGATGATTAACTTTTCAAGTACTTAGGATTTATGAAGACAATTTATAAAACCTTCCTTGCATAACACAATCAGAAAACCAAATACCCTATCCCAATGTTACAAATTGTAAAGCAGAATGTCAACACTATGTCTTTATGTACCTTTCTGCATGTGGACATGGGGTCTTCAGAATAGAAAGGCGGAAAGCCCACAAGCATCTCATACATGATTGCACCAAGAGACCACCTGATAAAAATATCTTGTGAGAAACCAAATAACTGTCATATGCCATTAGGTGATAGATGTGCAGAAAAGTGCAACTAACCAATCACATTCCATTCCATATCCTTTCTTCAGCAGTACTTCGGTTGCAATGTAGTCTGGTGTCCCAACTGTTGAATAAGCCTACAAGGCATATGACAGGTCTATTTAAATGTACAAACAAAAGCATATCCTAATTAATGCACAGAAGGAATTCAGGAAAAGTCCATCTCTACAATCAAAGTTTCACTTAAAATAATTTCCCAGAATGTTAGAGCATATTACGATCTTGATGGCATGTATATGATTTATCCATGGCATTAGATGCCATTGACCATTCTATGCTGGCATGTACTTCTTGTTTACTCAAAGTTCAACAGCAATATTGAATGATCATCTGCCATAGTTTTGACAACCTAACCAATGTTTTAATTCATGTTCCACACCCAAGCAAACTTCCCAACACAGCAAACAGGAAATGGTTGTCTAATGTTACTATATACAAGTATTCGAAGATAGTACACAGATGCGAACAACAAAACACAAATACTCTTCATTTTATTATCGTATGTTACGATTTACAAGTTACATTCTTTCTATATGCATGTCTCACCAAGTCACCAGCAATTCTATTTTAACGGATACCAAGTAAAGGATGATGAAGAAGCGACAATCTCATCCGAAAAGTCCACGGATGCAACTCACAACTCTAGACCTTCACAGATAAGTAAAAAAAGCAAAGAATAGAACATACCAACATTCGTCTGTTCTTCTGCCAGTGCAATAACTGTTCCTGCTGTGTTCTTTTTGGAGCAGGAAGATTAGATTGCTGTTGTTGGTTACTATCTGAAGGGGTTTTTAAATTCCTTCCGACTGCTGAGTCATTCTCAATGAGATCCGGAAAGCTATTAGTGCCTAAAGGCTTACATAACCCAAAATCTGAAAGCTTCATGTGGCCATGACGGTCGAGCAGTAAATTATCAGGCTTAATATCCCTATCAAAAAAACAATAATTGTCATGACCATATACCACTTGAAGCAATAATCTCAAAAGCAAATAACATAATCATGGGTATAAAATAACTAATGTAAACATATCAAAACCTTAATGAAAGGACTCCGCATATGGTTATTTGGCTAAAGGTTTGGATGATCATAATCAAAGATCTGACAGGGTGAGTTAATATTTTGACGCTTCTGTAAGCAATATAACAATGTAATCAGGTAAGGCTAAATTTTGAATATGTATACATATATAGATCAGGAAATGTATCCGATCAGGGCAAAAGCCAGGCCCGTGCCACAGTGGTATTTCTGTTTGGATAAAAGTAAAAGGCACCTATAACTGCTGCCTAGACTAGTATTGTGGGGATAGCGTAATCATAATCGACATCCAGTCAGTACTTGGATCAAATTCAGTAAGGAACAAGAAAAATGACATAAAAAAACCTGTGAATGTAGCTGTGCTTATGAATAGACTCAATGGCAAGAACAGTTTCTCCGACATAAAACCTTGCTTCATCTTCAGACAAAATATCTTTGCGCATTAGTAAAGTCATCATGTCGCCTCCCGGAAGATACTCCATTATTAGATACAAAAATTCCTCATCTTGAAAGGAGCAATAGAGCTTGACAATGTAAGCACTATCAACCTCTGCAAGAAGATTTCTTTCCGCTTTAACATGCTCCACCTTCCAAAGAGTATTACAATTAAGATGAAACTCACACTATGTACATTACTAATGCCTCAAAGCAAAGAAAACAGCAGTTTCCCACACAATTAAGATGGAAATCATAGTCCTTCAGTAAGATTAATTCTTCATGAGAGTATGAAACAGCACATGTCTACCTGGCCTCTTCGGAGCATCTCCGATTTCTTGAGCTTTTTCATGGCATACACCTGGCCAGTAGACTTCTCCCTGCAGATTCTCACCTGCATTTTTTCCACCACACAAATAAAGACATTGCATTCGATATGATGAACAAGTCCATTAACAACAACAAAGAGATTACGAAAACCAAAACGCAAGAAGACCAGACCTCTCCGAATGCGCCTCTTCCAATAATCGTCAACAGCTGAAAGTCATCAACCCCCATCTTATGCCTCTGAAGATGCATATACTCCGTCTCTTTCTGCTCCAAATACTTAAGCACGTTCATCTGATCCTCCTGCGAAACCTCGGCATCCGCCAGCCGCCTCTCCAGCATCCACCGCCTGTAATTAGCCACACAAATACAGCCTTAGCCTTATCTCCAATCTAGAAACAAAATCAGCACACTTGCCTCACTCTACCTCTCCTTCCTATCCTGCAAGCACTTCATTTGCGCCTTGTAGTGATTCTCTATGTACTGCTTCGCTGCCTCCACCTTCTGCTTCGTCGCAGCCGACGGCGCCTCGTCGTCCAAAACAGCCGGCCGTTCATCTCTAGCATTTTCCGTCCCCTTCTTCTTCGCTCTCGGCTGAAACTTGTGGAACCAGCTCCGAGCAGAATCCATCGCCGAAAACTAGAAGAAAACCGAGAGAGCTTCTCCTCTCAGTCAATCGCGGCGCCGCGATTCCAGTCCAATCCAAGTCAAAATTTTCAATCGGTGATAAAATATTCAGCAAAATCGCAACCGAGAAAAATCAAAAGAAAAACGGAGGAACGGAAAAGGTAATAATTTTAAGCGAAGAATTGAATTAAAATACTAACGGATTGAAGAGATCGCATCGGGAAAAGCTCGCGTGGAAACTGTGACGACTGAATCAACGATCAATTAATTTAGCTAAAATTGACAGGCGTGTTGAAATGACGAAACTGGCCTCGGAGTGGGACTGTTCTGTGGAGGGGGTGGGGGTGGTTTGGGAAGTGTGAGATTGACGATGATTATTGGGCGAGGTGGGAGTTGCCGTCGCGGGAAGGGAGGGAGGAGGTGACCGGGAGTAGGGGGTCAGGGACAGACACGTGGCGGGGAACGTGATGGCACGAAAAGGAGGATGGGGTGGCCACGTCGGATGGAGCGTAAAGGCGCGCAAACTTGGAAGTAACGCGTAAGTGAATTCTGGAGGTGACCGGGGTTTGGATGTTTGCGTTTGAAAACGCGTGGGAAGGTTAACCATGGTTAGAGGGGAAAAGGGCTGTTCAATAGGGTAGGTGGAGAGGGTGAGAAATGAAGAAGGGTTCAAATGAAAAAGAAATGCACCAGCCGGGAATCGAACCCGGGTCTGTACCGTGGCAGGGTACTATTCTACCACTAGACCACTGGTGCCAAGATGAAAGGCTTACTCTTAGGTATTTTACTTGATCTTTAATGATCATGTTTTTAAAGTTCAAACAAGAGAGATAATTAAAACTCACGTATACTACCTTGTAATTCTTTAAAATTAAAAAAATGATTTGAAAATGTGGATTTAAGTTCATTTGACATGTTGCAAGTATAGTTAGATTGAGAATTTGCAACCATGCCATATATCTAATCTTTTTAATTAGTTTTTAATGCTTGAACTTTGATCCAATTTGATGTGAATGTTTTAGTGAATGGGTGTTATACATAGACTATAACGTATTCTATTAATTCTACCTATGAAACTTGATATCGTATCTGTTTAAATGGATGCAAGTTAATAGATTATATGGAAATGATAAAAAATAGAGTCACACAATGACGTTATGATTCACATAAAAATAATATTTCAGCACTTAATCTAGCACTCTTTAAAATCGAGGTGGAATATGATTGGATCCGCCATCCGCTGCAATTGTTATGTGTGACATCAATTACTGATTTAAAAGATAAAAGTGATACACCTACATCATCACAAATTTTTAATTTACACTGATATCTTGACAATGATAGATGTTGTATATGTAATTCTAAATGTAAAAATAGGCAGAATCCGTCCATAAACATGAAAAAAATAATAGGCTAAGAGTAAATCGATATGCTGAAATCATAAATAAGGACCGATGAGATAGAAAAAAATAGTAAGTAAATAAATGAGGTTCGAATTCCATAGATAATATGGAAGGTATATAACATCTAATAATATTATCCGATTGCCTAATCCTCCCACATTGCTTGTAAATACTTCGCCAACGGAGTGCTCTTATAACATCTTGAGAGGTAAAGATATTGCCGGATTTATCATGATCAATTCTTGTTAGAACTCTATCGATCGATCAAACATGCAAGATCGACAAAGGCTAGAAGTTCATGATATAGTTAGGAGACTGGAAAACATGCTCTTACCATGCATGAGGGTAAAAACGAAACTACATTTCACTTCTCATTTACTTATGCAGTAAAACATCAGTTTCACCTCCATTGCCACCACCGGTCAATACCACCAGCTTTCGAACGGCTCCAACCTTACATCACTTTGTATGGAAAAAGGGAGTTACCAGCCTCCTGCATCACTTGCCTTCAATTAATCCTGCAAGCAATGATTTCATCCTCTGTTCGAAAAATCGGCCTAGGCGGCGCCTAGGCGCTGGAAGGTGGCAGGCTGACCCGTTTTTGTAAAAAACCGCCTAGGCCCCGCCGTGCTATCGGCAATTCTTCCCAGGTACCTTTTCTGTCCATTATATTCAGCTGCATATGTATTTGGTAAAGAAAAATATATATGTTGCACTGGGGACCCAACCCGATTATATATGTTGTAATATATACTAGACACTTTTATTGTAATATATGCTACACTTTTATTTTGTGGTAGTAGTACTTGATTGTCTTTGCATGTTTGAGTTTATATGTATGTTTTTATGATAAGTTTTCGTTTTAGAGTTGTTTGGAAGCTCTTTTATTATTATTTGATTGTTGATGGATCAATTTGGTTGTTGGTAAATGTCTATTTGAGTATTATATAGAATTAAAATTATATTATAAATATATATATTTTTAAAAAAGGTAAAACCGCCTAGGCCCCGCCCAGGGCCGGCCTTGCCTACGGGCGAAGCGGGCGATGGCACGGGGCACCATAAAGAGGGGGCACAAATTTTTAAATGCATACGACTCTAATATATGATTATATGTGGTGCTACTCTAACTATTAAAAGCTAAATAGCTAATGATCATTTGACATGTAGAGAGCATTTAACAAATAGCAATATGCATATATTTTTTTCTTGAAAATCTACAATATGCATGATTAACTTCGGGATCTCTACTCCCATATAGTTATAGCACATGAAACCTCATTCCTCACTCTTCCAAACACAGCTGCATACCACCCTGTTTCTTCCATTTTTCTTTTCTCACTCATTCCATACTCATTGAAAAACATGAGTGAAGTTCATATATATATATATATATATATATATATATATATATATATATATACACACACACAATCCGTTTCAGGTGCGGACGTAGGTATCTTAGTTAAGGTACAGATTTCCACATTTGAGCCACTTTTTTATCACATTTTCTTATCTTAACCATTCAATATCTATGTATATATAAGTAGATTATCTCTGTAAAATTTCAATTAATTTTGGTTGTCATTAAGGTATCGAAAATGTGTTCAATCCATGAATGAACCAAATCTGTTCATCCGGAACCGTACTTTCTTTCAACACTAAATCTTAGTTTGGAATGTCTTAATAATCACCAAATTAGCTAAAAATTTGTAGAGATAATCTACTCATATATACCTAGATATTGAACGACTAAGATAAAAAAATGTGATCAAAAAGTGGATCAAATGTGGAAGTTTGTACCTTAGCTTCAGGTACGGACGTCCGCACCTGACAAATTCCCTATATATATACCTAGATATTGAACGGTTAAGATAAAATTTTTATCTTAACCGTTCAATATCTAGGTATATATATAGGGAATTTGTCAGGTGCAGACGTCTGTACCTGAAGCTAAGGTACAAACTTCCACATTTGATCTACTTTTTTTAGAGATAATCTACTCATATATACTTAGATATTGAATGGCTAAGATAAAAAAATGGATCAAATGTAGAAGTCCGTAACTTAGCTTCAGGTACGGACGTCCGCATCTAAAAAATTTCATATATATATATATATATATATATATATATATATATATATATATATATATATCAGCCCCTTCCATTAAGGGATCCTTTTGTGACATATATGAGGGATCAGAGTTTACACTAACTTTTTGATCACAAAATCACATCTCTACCGTTCAATATGTAGTTTTATATGAGTAGATCACTTCTGTAAAATTTCATCCAAATTGGTAATTACTAAGGTGCTCAAAACTACTAATTAAAAGTTAAAGCATAAACAGTTCATGTTTGGCAAATTTGATACGTCAATTAATTTCAGTTAGTTTGAAGCCTTAACGATCACCAAATTAGATGAAATTTTACAGAGATGATCTACATATATGTATTTAAATATTGAACAGTGAATATGTTGATATGTGATCAAAAAGTTAGTGTAATCTTCAATCTCTCATATATGTCAAAAAGATCCCTTAGTGGAAGGGTCTTATATATATAAAGAGTAGACATTAGTTATAAAAATGCATATTTTAAATTTTTAGACACAATTTGTCTTTCCTCTTCTTCTTTGTATTTCCCTTCTTACTTTTCATCCGTACTCAAAAACGGATGAAAAGAAGAGAAGAAAAACAATTCAACCAGCATTTTTAGATATGATCAATATGTGTTAAAGAAACAAATGTTCTTGTTTAAAATCATGCTGAAAATCTAGACAATGTATATGAAATACGACTCATTCCTGATAATCGAACTCGTTCCGATAATCAAGTTTGAAGCACATCAAAATCATTGCACGTCTATGTAAGATACGATGGGCACCAAAACCATTTTCTGCCCCGGGCACCAAAAAGGTCCGGACCGGCCCTGGCCCCGCCTAGGCGCTCTGGGCGCTAGAAGGTGGCTGACCGCCCGACTAGCGCCTAGCGTTTTTTTGAACACTGATTTCATCACATGTTACATAGAGCAAAATCGATTAACCATCTTGCAAGAAATATACCAAAAATGGTACTGAATCCCCATCCTTGCTAAAGTGTCTCAGCACCGTCCCAAAATGAAAGGGAAAATCGAAATGACTTTTACCCAATTATGTAGTTACAAGTCTCTTCCATGTACCTCTCATGCACGCCTTTGAATCATCATATGCCATTTTTGTGCACTACTGAACATCATCCATCAGTGCTCGATCATGGCTTTTATTCGATGTGTTTTGAGTTCCAACCCTGACGAACAAAACGGGTGAAGCGCGCAGCTACGTACCTATCTACCTCATGTCCAATCGAATAGACATTACAACACAGAGAATAATAGTCTCATTCCTCGATCTAGCATTCGATTGGCTCTGGGTCGATTAGTATGATTAGTTATGGAGACCTAACCCTAAGAAGGGCAGTGGTAGCTAGCTAAGAACTTTCTAAACCCACCAGCTTATGTTGCTTAAAGCTGGGACAACACCCATTTATCCATATAATTCCGTGGACCTAATCTCCTTATCTTACTAGAACCATTTCTAACTTTGAGGTCCTAATCAGAATCATTGCCTTTAGCTAGCTAGGGTTCGTCGTATCCCTTAATAATATTATTTAGCTGCTGCATAGAACCCTGCAAATGATTTTCAAGCTAATAACAGTATCCCCGAATCCTTCAACCATAAACACACATATATACGTATATATAATTATGAGTTTTTATTCATGTCGAATAATATTTAAGATCAATATGATCTCAAACTCCATGCAAATCCTTGCTGTTGTCATCTGCGAGCTATGATAAGGGAAAGACACCCAGTTAAACTTTTGACCGGGTGAGACGTATTTATGAAATGAAATATTATATACATGGCTAATGATGATGAAATCCAGGGGCGGCTTCTGGGCTGTGTGATGCGTGCAGCCGCACAAGACCTCAAATTTTTGGGGATCTCAGAAAAAATTTAACTTATAGAAATATTATAAATTCTTGAGAGATTGGCTAGAGCTTTTCAGCTGTATCTAACCACCTAAGTTCGAGGTCCCAACGCCTCAATTTTAGTATTTTTTGTGTTTTATTTTATTTTTTTCATTGGTTTTCATCTTTTTTTTGTGTTTTCCTCCCCTTCTTGTTCCTCTTTCTGTATTTTTCTTCTTGTGTTTTTATAACTCTTTTCTACTTTTGTTTTTCCCTACATTTTCATACTTTTTCTTCCATTTTCACCACATTTCTTTTCTTCCTTTATTTTTTGTGTTTTTCTTTTTGGAATTTTATAAGAGACTATCTCCTACTTTTGTTTTTTGCATTTTCACCCTTTTTTCCTTCTTATTTTTAGCGTTTTTTTTCTTATAACATTCGGGATCAAGCTTCTAAAAATAAAGCCACATTAAAAAAATGTCTCATTTAAAGTTTCGAAACAAGGCCTTATATATCACATACAGGACCAGCCCTGATGAAATCACATATATACCACTATAGACTCCTGATTCATTATGTAGTATGACCTAAAGCTAGGTTGATATTGTTAGGAAAATGGTGAAAATAACCATTTATTTAATTACTTTAAAATTGGGTAATTTAAGTGGTTATTAGGTGAATAAGAATAGTCACATAAAATTGAATACTCGAAATGATCTTATATGTTTCACCTTCTATAGTTGCTTGAATTCTTGAGAATGTAACATCATACATTATGAAATGATGTAACCTCACAAGAATGTGAAATGATGTAACCTCACATGCAAGTAAAAGGTTGTAACATCACATAATGTGAAAGGTTATAACCTCACAAATGTCAAATGTCATAACATATAAAGAATATAAAGGGTTAGCATGTGAAAGGTTGTAACTCGATCATGAATAGAGATTCATGACATTTGATCACATTCCTTCATGTTTAAATAAGTGACACTTTTGTTGTTTTAAACACATTCTAAAATAGTCTTGAAACACAAACTCAAATCATTTTCTCCTCTCTTGAGTTCTCTCTTCCTTACTATATAGTGTTAGTTTTCTAGTGATCGAAACAAGGTACTACGAATTCGTCAAGTGTTCTTGATAGTAGTGCAACTTCGAAATACAAGCAGTAATTGTATATTGAAAAAAAAGTGTCATCAAGCCTTTTGCATCGGTAGATGAGGAATAAATTGTCTTAAAGCAAGTGTATGAAACACACAACTCGACTTCAACACTTTCCTTATATCCTTCAATCAAGTTGGTAGCATAAAACGATTTTTGTGTTCTTCGTACTAAGTGTTCTAAGCCATGTGTTTCAGCTTCTACAAGTTCTATTTCTACTTCAATTAAGTATGGTAACCAATGTTGTACGTAGTAATTATTTTTATGTTCATCGTTACATTATTCAAAATTGTTCTTTAATTATAAATTAAATTTATGTATTATATATATATAATATCTAACTCACTTTTGTTACGATGACGCCTGGAGTGACATATTTATTAGTCAAATAAAGCTCATTCAACCTACTTCTCAGATTATATATTGCCTAAACATGGAATAATATTCATTTGGAAAGGTTATTGTGTAACCTGCGAGTACTACGCTACCTTTCTCGGGCACTAGCTACAATTTCTCAAGATAGGAAATGAGGTGTGGAGATGAGATCCGAGTCTTTTCCTAATGAGAGTAGTAATGTACGTACGTAATAGAGTGTCTGGATGTGAAGATATAGATGTCTCAGTGTTTGGAGCAACCTGTGGATCGAGGAAGAGAACAAACTAGTTGTGCGACATATGATTATCCTAATCAATCCAGCTACCACTAATGCAAAAGCCACATAAAACATTAGCCACGACGCGGATGTGTTGTCGTAGTTGGTCTAAGATTTGCGACGGCGTAGCAACGGCAAATGTGATGTAAAAAACGACTGTATTGGTGCATCCATGTTTGCGATTCTCATAGTCATCTGGTGGCGAGTGGATTCGACAAAATTGTTTGCATCTCATCGATCTATCAAACTATAATGATAGTAAATTTTGCGAATAATAATCACGAGAGAAGAAGAAACATCAATGATTTTGTACGTCCGGATGGATCAGAACACAGTAATTAAATGCTACTGAAATAAATTGTTTGTACTTTGTACTGGGAATTGACTCATTATTCATTATTACTGGTATTATTTTGTTTGAACCAAATTCGATCGTTCATTGTCAATGCTTCGAAGTACTGTTTGGCAAATATGTGCCAAATGAGAATTCGGTTCCAGTTAATTTCTCCTTGTCTTATTGTTTGACTATTACCCTTCCATGCTAGTTTTGTTCTTTTATGGTCTGCGTCACTGAAAGTCTCTACGACACATAATTTAAGTTGTCAATGTGTATGACTTGACAAAATATTTGTGACAAAAACAAAGGCATGTTGAGAATATGAATCTCAAATGATGATTTGAGAACTTGATCGGATTTATAACGATCTAATAAGGTCAACCCTATCGCTAATTAGTTTTGAACGTAAACTCATATGCTTTGGCCTTAGTTTTGAACTTAATCGGATTTATAAGGATCTTCTCCCTTCGTCGCTCATAGCGAGTGAAGCTGCCTATACCCCTTGTCGATCTAGCCGTGCATGTACTCTTGAAACAATACCGAATATATTGAATGATTATGCTTTATGGTTTCGAATTCCTCTGTGTAAATAACATTGGCTTGCACTTCTCCTTAGTTTTAGGATCATACAGTTCATACTCATGCACATTCTTTCTCCAAGAAGAGATACTTATTTTTCTGTGGGTTTCCAATCTTTTCAATCGTAAACAATGGATGGAACACCCGGAATTCAGGCATTGTTTTCTGTGATTCGGATATTGCTGTGCTTCATTTCCATACCAACCATATCGCCTAGATCATTGCCGACGATCTCTTCTCTAAGGCCAAAGCACGCTAAATTCCATGCTCTGCAGGAGGGAGAGGGACTTCTATTTGCCTCTATATATGATCATGGCCTTCTCCCCTCTCTTCTTTCTAGTGGACATTACAAGTCTTCTCTATTTTGCTCTACATGTTTCCTTCCTTAATCCCTTATTTATTTTTAATGCTGCAATGCATCAGAATTTCGTACCTTTCCAACTAGCTAGCTCTTTTGACGGTTCAATTATAAGTTCAATTTTCTTCGAATAAAATGATCTAAATAGAAATAAGAAATACTTAGATATATATTACTAAGAGAATCTGCATACTTAGCCATGGTAATGCCTTTCACGTTCCACTGATCAAGAACCAGTTAAGAAGAAACCTACATGAACAAGAGCTAATTAAAGACCTAATAATCATTCTCTGCTAAGAATTTAAAGGCGCTAATTAACCACAAATATATAGAGGCGCGCAGGTGATTCATAATAGAGTACCAAGTAGCTTAGCAGTCCAACACCGATAGCGGCATCATGGATCCTCTCACAGCTTTGGACGAAGCTCCACCGAGAATAACCCCATTTGGTTGAGCTGAGCCACCCCCAACTCCAAACGCAGCCCCATCCCCAGCCCCAGCCCCAGCACCACCGTAACCAGAAACAAAACTACCTCGTTGCCCTTGCTGCTCCTCATGATGTTGCAGCAGTGGTGCTTGTGTCGACCCTTGTGGTGGCTGTGGCTTCTTTCGCTTCTTCTTTTCATAAGCAATCCCTCTAGCCTTGGCCTGCGTGTCCCTCACTTCCCTCAGGTACAACCTCACGGCGCGTGCGCCGAAAGGGTTAGTCTCCGGCAGTCCACCGTTTTCCTCAAACGCCGCCCTCAGCCGTCCAATGAGCGCGTCCAAGCTCCCCCACGCCTGCTTCAGAGGGCATGGACAAGGCCCCGGAGGGTTTGGGTGCCCATAGAAAGGGCAGGCACTCCCATGGACCTTAGTCTTCCCAAACTGGTCCAGGTACCTCAGAAACTCCAGCACGTGGGCCCCGCTGCACCGTGATAGATTCAGTGGCGGGCGGTGGTTCTTCAGATACTGCCCGAAAGTGATCCAGTCCCTCCTCTTCTGCGACTCGTAACGGCTCAGCTGAGGCGCCACCGACTGCAAAGAAGGCGCCATGAACGCTTGTTGATGGTGGAGGTTGTGGTAGTTCGTCATCGTCGTCTCAGCGCTCGAGCTGCTGTTGTTTGAGCTCGAACTGCCAATCACCACCGCTGCAGCTGCCGCGGCCGCCGCCGCTGACATGTTGAAAACTTAAAACAAAAACTAGGGTTGGAAGATGATATATGTGGGAGAAGGAAATGGGTTTGAGACTTGAGTTCTGGGTTAGATAGCTAGGAAGAGATAGATGAGAGTTATTGATGGGGGGAGAGATATATAGACGTGTAAGAAACTGAGAATATATAAAGTAGGGGCCGGGCAATAGGGAGAGAGAAGACGAAGACATTAGAGAGGGAGAGAGAGAGAGGAGTGAAGGAGGAAGGTAGAGAGGGAGGGCAATGGAGGAAGGAGACAGAGGGAGGGCAATGGAGGGCCCTAACGCAAAGCGATGACAGTTTGAATCTCATCACTTCCAAAAACGTCAAATCGGTCATGTACGAAGGCAGGACCTTTAATTCTTGCTTCTTTTGTGTGGAAATAATAGTAATAAGCATAGAGGCAAAAACCCGATCAATAATATGATCTGTAAGTCTGATTAGGCAAATCGACGTGACTTGTTGGTGGAGACATTTAGTGACCTAATTTTGCCATTTTGGTGGTGAGGCCTCTGCCCTGCCCTGCCCTGCCCTGCCCTGCCCTGCACAGTACATTTTGTGTTCCAAAAGACTTTTGACTGTTTAAGGTTTTGTTAGGCAGATAAGATAGGTGTCGTATGTTTACAAGGGACTAATATTAAACTAATACATCCATGTTATGATGCCAAATGAATGCTACAAGGTAAGGTGTCCTCTAAATTTTGGAGGTTTGAGCCGATGTGTCCATTGGTCGATTAGTTCTTACAAGGGTTAACAATCTTTAATTTTTTGAATAGGGTTAACAATCATATAAATTGAGGATTAAGTGATATAAGTTTCTTCGGTAGCGGTCATCGCGTGAGGCGCCAACCCTTCCAAAGGGGAGAAGACCATTACACCTGAGAACACACCGCTCCTCCCTCTTTTTATAAATTGTATTAATCTTTAATTTTACAACCATTCCTTTCTTAATTTTGGTCTACTGCATACACCTGGTTAAAATGATATATAAAAAAAAGTTCAATGGTACGTTCACAATACTAATTTGTGCAAAAGAATGCATGGTGGTTCAATCTTAAATGTTCGAGACTTCCGAACAATCTTAACAGTGTGCATGGTTTTCCGATTCTTATTATTTGACTTATGAAATTTATAAATATGAAATTCTTGTATGCTTATTACATGCATGCTTCATCCAGTAGATCATTTTTCATTGGGGAATACTATTGACTATTTTATAATGATTAACATGAGATCTTACGGTTTTCTAAAACCATGTGCTATGGCTTGACTTCATAGTCAATCTTATGTCCGACATGAAATGATACTTAAATTTACGAACAAAAAATTCTCAATCATGTGTTGTGAAAGTCTCTTTATGTCACAATCAACTGAAAAGATATAATTTCGAACACTATTAATAAAACATGCGGTGTTCACAGTAAGATAGGTATCATCAACTTTTATTATCAGATAAGTGACATTATGAATCACACCACAGTAGAAAGAGTTCTTAACCTTTTAGCAAGAACAAAGTAAAGAGAGGGTAAAAGGTAAAAACGGGCATGTAGGGAATCCACAAAAGAAGCATTTTGTGGATGTAAAGGTAATCAAAAAAATCCCAACATTATTAGAGTGCACACAGACGGATCACTCATATTGATTGACAGTGCAGTCCAGAGACTTTTGTTCCTTCCTTCTTTGAATCTTATTTATTGTAGAGCACTCAATGAGTTGGGTAGAGTAGATCGATCGAGTTGAGGAGGAGGAGGTGGGGGCAATGTTCCATCTTGTCAAACATGTCAAATCCGATGAGACTAGGGTACTCGATGTTCGTCCTCTTTTAATTTTCTTCTCTTTTCCCCTCTTATTTTCTCTTCTGTCCACTGGTTCTGGTTTTTCCCAATTGAATTGGCCGATCACAGATCAGAAAGGACTCTAAATCTCTCATCCTTTTGCCGCTTTACATTGTTGCTTGCCAGATTAACTACCCAGCACTGGACTTTTTCACGTGGGTCACCAAGATCTTCTCGTCTGCAAATCCCTTGTTTTGGTTTTAGGGTTTTGGCCTTCTGTTTCAAAAATCTGGAACAGTGAACAGTGAACAGTGAAGCCTTGGTGTATGCCTAAAAGGGTTTCATCCTCATGTAGCTTTTGAGACCTGTAAAATGATTTGATGTGGTTCAAAGAAATTGCCCTGGATGAGTGATTGTTCTATGCGCAAAGGTTTCCAATTTGGTGCAAGATCTAGAAGAACTATAGGGCTTTAGACAAATTAAGCTGTCTGTCTCACAGTGTCACGCTCACAACCAAGAAGACAATTTTTTGTTGTGACACTCACGTCGATCGTAGCTTTTGATTATTCAAAACGACGAAAATGAACTGGAAAAACATGAAATCGTTACGTTAATGACATATGTTGTATCACTGTGTGTAAATGTGTATTAAAACAACTTAACCGATCTGACCTCGTCACACCTAAATAATGTTCGACAATGTATGATAACTGATTCCAAATTTCAGACTGAGCAATGTTTTAGCAAAAAGGGTCGAACAAAGGGTCGAACAAAGGATAAGACAAATATGAGGTAAATAGGAGGGATCAAACTAGATTCTTGCTAACATGCTGGATGGAGACACATATCATTATCTTAACACACCCATTACAGACCCTTGTAATCATATATTTCCAATCATAACCTCTAGTTGTACTAGCGTCGTCGCTTCTCCACCTTCAGATCTTGTTTGGTTCACATAAGGTAAATATTATGAAATGAAAGTTGTTAATTTTATGTGTTTAGACATGCAGAATAAAAAAGAAAGGTTTTCCGGGTTGAATTGGAAAATAAAACGGAAAATGGTTCGTTCAAAACTCCAACCTTTATGTAATTATGTTTCGTTTGATTCACAAAAAGTAAGCATCATGAAATGAAACTTGCTAATTTCCTGTGTTTGGACATGTAAAATGAAAGGAGAGGCTTTTCTAATTGAATTTGGAAAATAAAAGAGAAAAGTGGTTCCTTTAAATCTCCAACTTTTTATATCATATATATAGATATACACACAAGTTAACACACACAATCACAAAGTATATTTCTATATATATACAATAATCCCCACACACTCATCATCTCTAAATATTCCACTTAATCTTCTAATCATAGCACATTTAACACGAGGGACTTCTAATCCATGTTTATCATATCTCCAAAAAAAATAAGGGACCAAAAGCTCACTACTTTGGCTAGTTGCCCTATAAAAACTCATCACAAAAACAACAAAAAACTTGATCTAGAAGCAAGTTGTTGGGCTTGACTAGGCTATTCTTGGGCCAATTCTCATTCTCCTCCACTCAGTCGTAAACTAATTCCAGTTGTACAAAACCTCCCCCACTCTGACTCTACTCGTCCCTGCATTGCAACTCGATCAACCTTCGGCTTCTCAACTCAACGCATTCATATGAAAGCCCCATCCCACGTAATTTGACGTAAGTTTATTGCGACCCAAGTCTTTTGTTTGATCGATCGGACTTGTATTCTGTTAAAGTTTCAATCTTTATTGCTTTACTGTATTTAACATGTGGAAATTTGATGACCCAGATGTGAATGGTGTTTTATGGCTCAAGCTGACGTTCTGAAATTGCTGTTTGCGGTTAGTGTGTGGTGTTGTGCTTACATCGCCGTGGTTATTTTGGCTTCGTTTCGTGTTATAAGCTACGTTTGCAGCTGCGCGCTATGAATTTGGTGTTGAATCTGAAGTAGGTTGGGGAGTTATTGCAATGGTGATTCATAAAGATTTGAACTTGATTCTGTGTTTCTTTACCATCCATTGATACTCTTATTGCTTTTTACATTCCTGCAGTAGTTCACATTGAGTAGTATTTGTGAATTGATTTGGTGCTGGGCTGTGGATTGCATTGTTATTGATAGAATTGAAAGCTGTCCACACATGAGTTCTGCTTATTTTAGTTTTTCCAATTTGGGGTAGCTTAATTGGTTCTTTTGTTAAAATTTGGATTGTGGAGATTTGTTGTTAGAGTTGAACTGATGCATTACTACTTTGTTTGATGTTTGCAAAGCTTCATGATTGAATTGGTGGTCTCTTAGACTACTGAAAGTCCAATGCCGTCTCTCGCAGATAGGTTCTGTTTTGCAATATGATATATTTCTTTGTTTAGTGTCTAAATTTTATTTGGATCAAAAACAAAATCGTTATGATTTTTGTTTTGCCTTAATGGAGGGAAGCTTGAAAATTGACCTGAAGCTATGCCATTAGAGAAATGCATGATAGGGGTTTCTGACTGAATGAGATGATAGGGGTTTCTGAATGAGACATGAGGAGCGGGTAGGGAGCATTGTGGAAGCAAGAGGTGATATGAAACAAGAGACTTCCATGGCCCTAGTTTAGGATGTCATATTTTATCCTTGAATTAGGTGTCCAAGTGCTTGTTTTTCTTTGTTTCTGTGCAGCAATGATCCAAATAACTAAAGATTTTTGGCTTTATGCCAATATCTTCTGTGACGCGTAAGACTTCTATGAAGCTAGAAAGTAGAAACTTATTTTTCATTTTGGCTCGACTATAGATGATCAATGCTACCTGTAAGAATGAATAAGAGATTCTGAATTTAAATAGATCAAATGCAGGTAAGTTTTATTTATGTTTAGTAGATAGTTTCAAGAATCGTCAATTATAGTTATCAGCAACTTATGGGATGTATCACAAGTTAGTCATGTATGGCTGTGTGATTGGACTTGTTTTCTTTAAAGAGGGCTCCTACTTTCTTTTTTAATTGATTGCACAAGATCTGCTTCGCAGCCTAACTCAACTTTTATATTCAATTCATCAGTAATTTAGTTTTGTACCAAGGCCAGTACTATGATATGTTCACATATTTGGCTAAAAACTCTAGTTTGTACACTGCCAGAGGTTACTGTTATATTTGATTATTACAAATGGGAGTTGTTATGGGTATTGGCCTATATGGTTCCAGTGAGCCAAACTAGATAATGAAATCCCTATGCAGATCCACCATAATTTGTGTTACTGGAAGTAGTACTATTGTTAGATTTATCACATGCTTTTGTGGTTGTAGTTGATGTAGAATTGACTAGAGCTACTTTTGAGCTTTGATATATAAACCTAAGGAAGTTATAGGAAAGGTTGTATCAATTGACATACTATTGGTGCAGGTATTACTCTGTAAATGGTTTCATAATTACAAGGTACTTTTCTGTAAGTCAGATCTTTCAAAGCAATTTTACACTGAGGAAACCCACCCAATAATATGGATTTTGACTGATACCGCATGTAATTAACTTTGACGTTCTCCCTTCTGCAGTGTACAGTTATTCTTGGCCCGAGGGGTTGCAGTATAGAGAAGATCCAGGAGAAGAGCCTACGAGGCATTATAGGGCTTGAGAATTTTACAATCGCGGAAAGTATCATTTGTAAGATTATACGAAGTTTGACAATAAAATAATTCAAAATCAGGCATTTATGCAAATGTGAATAGTTAACTGCAAATGAGTAACAAGTTTATTTAAGCAATTTTCCAAATAGAAGCATCATATGGAGTCAGTTTTCTTTTCTTTAACTGGATATTTGGTTATTTCAAATTTTTGTATACATCTTTGGTATTTGGGATCTAAATTTTGTGATGCCTGCAACGTATTATGTCAAACAATCTCAAGCCTTACAAACATAAGAATTTAGTTTTGCTGCTGCTACCTTACCTTTGGAGACTTGAATATCAGATTTACCATGAAGCTACTTCAGTTTGTAACTTGCTATCTAACTCTAGTTCTGTAAATTTAGTATGGAAAGAATCGGTCGCTGCTTTAGGGACCACTATTTTGCTGTCTGCCACATCTAGTAATCAGTTGTCACAATCTCAAAGTAGTTGCTGGTCCAATTGACCCTACGTCCACCAACCATTTCGAATATATAGCACTTCTGTGACCCCTCTGTTTTATACTCGGCCTCACTACATTTGAAGTTTAGAACTGCGTGTGTTGAATGTGGCGGTGTTTCTAATTTTCACTTCTGGTAATTTTTGAAGAATTAAACAGAATCTCTTTATATTTTTCACAGAACTACACCAAGATGTTGCTTCTTACTATGGAAGATATACATATTTCCCAATGAAGCTTACTGAGATGGTAAGCCAAAAAGTGTTCCCATCCAATGCACTACTGCATATTGTAAGCCAAAAATTGTTCCCATAAAAATGTCCTCTACTTCTCTTTACTTTTTGTTAAGAAGATGGGCAAGGTAGCGAAGTTCCTCAAATGCATGCATTGTGTCTGCATCAAATCCTCCTGCAAACTGCATATCAAGCAAAAAATATATCTCAATCTTCTACATTTGCAAAAAAAAATCCCCAAAATTCAAAAGAACAAACGCAATGTCTTTCTTATGCTAACTAACCTGATGAATTCTGAAGGCAAATCTCACTCCCTGAAGCAGCATATAGTCCATTGCAGGATCTTTCTCTACTGCTGCCTTTGATTGTAGTTCCATAGCCACCCTCTTCATATACATCTTTGCTAGCTTGACTGAGCCAAATTTTATCTACAGAAGTTGGCTTTGAATTAGATGTCATGCAAATGTGAGAAAGGCGTCTGATATTCTGTTGAAGGCAGCAATAAAGTCTACCTTGCTTAAAATGCCATTGTCAAGCATCCAGTCTGTTGGTATTTGATAATCCCTGCAATGACGCATCAAGGACTCCCTTGTTCGGAGAATGTTGTAAACTGTACGCTCCATCCTGTGAGGTAAGAAAAATCTTGTTAAATTTCTCCAGATGACATGCATTACTTGCGAGAAAAAGCTCGGAAAATTGCTGCATACTTCTCAGACAAGGCAACCATTTTCTTGAGTGCAAGATCACATGGCGTTCGAGTATCATCTTTGAAAGAAGACACTTCAAGGTCCAGTTTCTTCAGATCTCTATAGCCAAATGCTGCTTCTCGCAGTGTGTCTGCTTTCTTTTCTGGCCAATCAAAGTGCTTTAGGACTGCTCTTTCATCCACCTTCAACATAAGCAAAGCATAATAACCAGGAGTCAGCAGATCCGACATATGGTAACATTAAAATTAAATGCAGATCGTTTACAAACTGGAAATCTTGTTATGAAGTTCGTTCATGAATGACATTTATATTTGCCTAATTCTTGCTTTAGTATTCCGTTGCCATGTGAACATTTCCACCATTATACTAAAGTAGGCAAGTAATATCGCAAAAATTTCAAATAGTTTCTCTGGTTATGATTATCAACTTACAAGAAAGCAAAGTTCGTCATCGAGCCACTTCACAAAAGCCACAACATCTTCAATACTATGATATGCAGCGTCGTTCACCTCTCTTATCAGTGAATTTACAAATTCTCCTTGAGTCTCAACATCTGCCTTTATCTGCATTAGAAAATGGTGATCATTTAGTAAGGACTTGCACTACATTACTACCCATGACAAATATATTGTCTTGTTCTACTCCATCTCATGTTTCCATAACAAATATTTGCTGGTTATATAAAGACTAAAGAGTAGCATTCAGCAGTTCGATAGAGTTAAACTACTCAACAAATATATGCTGGTTAATTGGCAAAGAATCAGCTAGGAAGTTGAACTACTCATGAAAGGAAAAAGACAGTTTGTCTGGAAAACAAATTTCAAATAGACAGAATCAAACAATCAGGTGTGCGAGCAACTTACAGCAAGCAGATGTGATGATCGGTTTTCAATTTCTCCAATCATATTACTACGAACATTGGCAACATCTGGTGCATCACAAATTCCTCCAGTTGAAGAATCCTTCCTGGAATCTCTTTTCATGAGTGAATGATAGAACTCAACTACTTGTGGTGCTCTTTGCACCGTTCCTGCTGTACTAGTCCTTGCTGCAAACTTAGGAGGTGGAGGGGGCGGAGGCGGTGGCACTTTCATAGAGTCATTCACTTTGGTTCCACTGGAAATAGAACATGAAGGCCTTGGAGGGGGATTTGGAATGCGCAATGCCCTTTTCTCAACATCAAACAAAGCCGTAATTTTATGGATTTCATGGCATTGGAGCATTCCCAAATCATATTTTTGAGAAGCCACTGGCTCTATATCCTTCTCAATATCTGGGGGGCACATAAAACCATCAGATTGCCTTCTCTTATTAGTAAGCACCAACTCTTCCGCAAAGCACTTGGATCCACTGATTGAGTGTCTTCTTCTAGGACTTCTTCCTTCATCTGAATTAACCCAACTTTTATCCAAGAGCTCATCTGGGGATGATTCCAGGTTAGGCACATCCTGATTAGCAATAGGCCACTTTTTCATCTTTTTTATCAAATTCGATCTCTTCACACTGTTGAATTCCAAGTACTCATTGCTCCTACTTGACAAATCCCCAGCAGATTTACTACTCCTATCAATCGAATTTGGACTCTGCAGCTTATCAGAGTTCTGCAACTCATTTCTTAAACATGAATTGACCCACCTAAGGTAAGCTAGCTCCTCAACCTCATTCAACCTGTTCATCTGTAACCCTTCAACTTGTTTGCACAAATCTTCATTTGTATGCCTTAACATAGACGCCTCGGCTTTGATTTTCTCAACAATGTCACTCTGATAATAACCAATACAAGTTTCAATAACCAAGAACAAATCAACGTAAACAGAACCAATCACAAATTGAAGTAATCATCTGAAATCAAAACTAAGTAATTACCTCAGATGCTTTTGTTAGAGAAGCCAATTGGGTTGTCACAGTGGAAAGTTTACAAGCAAGATTTCTCTTCTGAAGCTGTAGCTCCTTGTTAAGCCTTCTCAACTCTAAAACCTCCATCTCCAAACTCCCTGATGCCGAAACCACCCCACATTCTTGGTCTTCCCTCTTCAACACCTCTTCACTCCTCTCTGCAATCGAAGCTAATTGCTCAGCTAGACTAGCTTTCTCCTCTTCCAACACCTCAACTTTCCTCATCACACCATCCGCTTCTATCCTTTTCGCCTCCAGCTCCATTTCCAGCTCCAAAACCCTCGGATTCCTCTTCCATTCCGAAACCTCAGCCTGCAGCTGAAACTCCCTCTCTTTCGAATCCTGCAGCAGGTTCCTCAAGTGATCAAGCTCGAGAAACAAGTCCCGTGACGATTGTCTCCGGTGGGTCTGGTACATCTGATTAGCATTGTTGACTGAGCAAGACAAGTCTCCGATTAACGAACGCTTGACTCGTGATGAATGAGCAGGGGCTAGCGGCAATTGGGGTTTCGGATTCGACAAATCGCAACCCATTAGTGGCGGCTTCTTGCTTGTCACTGCGTTTAGAGCTTTCGTCTTCTTGTCTCCTCCAAACCCTTTGACTATATGAGATCCCCATGACGAAGCAGACTTCAGTTTCAATGTGTTGCTGTTGCCCTTTGTGTTTTGAGGCCTTGGTGCTTGGTTTTGGTCGGAAAACGCGGTTGCTCTGGCTCTGGTTTCAGATGGGTTCTCTTCTCTCATTGTGAAGACTCAAACTTTCTAGTTTCTACAACAAATGGACTCAAAATTTGGTCTGAATTTGAAGCATGGGTTGGCCTTGAAACACAGTGAGTCAGTGAGTGAGCTACTAAGTTTAAAATCTTTAGGACGAAAGATTTGAACTTTGAGATTGAAGCTTGAAATGGAGCTTTCCTTAACTTGTTTTACTGGAAGCTCCGATTCCAAGGTTGTAGCGAGAGAAAAGTAGCAGCTTTTCTTTATGTGTCCAGTCTCGAGTTTGAAATTTTGAAATTTGAATGTATCTTGGTACGAGGGAGGGGGCTTATTGCAACGGTCGTGCTCTGTGCCCCCAGGGCCCCACGTCCATTGGGTCTTTTGACTGTATTTTTTCGTTTCACTTTTCTATTCTATATCTATAGTTAAATATTCAAATAACAAAGTTCTTGTTACTTACCCAATTAGCCGGAAGTTGGTGGTGGCGTTAGTGGCGGTGGTAGTCAAGATGGCGGTGCATGTTATCGGAGGCGACGGATTGAAGTACAGTATATAGGTTGGCTTGGTATGTGACGGTGTGAAAGTATGGATAAGAATAAAATAAAATAAAGTTGTAGAGTTGTATGAAACATCAATATATTTTTGTAACCGAAAAATGAGAAGTAAGAAATATTTTCAACTCATGATACAATAACTTTCGGTCGAATTAGTTGAATTTGAGCATGAGAAATTTTATTTACACATCTTTATTTACTTAAGGAAGGGCTAATGACCATTGACACAAAAAAAATAATCAAAGTCAAACCTAATTTCAATGTAAGACTCTGAAACTCAAATTCAATTGAATGAAAGATACACTAATTTGTGTCAAAATACATAAATCTTTATTAAATCCAATTGAATGAAAGATACACTAATTTGTGTCAAAATACATAAATCTTTATTAAAACCATATTAAAATAATATTTTTCAAGATAGTTTTACTCTTGACTCTTGTACATACTTAGAGAGAGAAAGTACAACAAAGAGAGAAGACTTGCTGGAGGCTCGCCGGACTCTGGTCACCTATAGCCGGAATCCAGTGGCTGAAATCTCGTCATCGGAATCCGGTCACCAGAACCTCATCGCTGGATTTTCTCTGCCGTCACCGGATTTCTGCCCCCAATAATCAGGTTACTAAACCCAATAATCACCTTGTTAAGTTATTGACCTCCGATAAATTGGTTACTAACCCCTTAATAATCAGATTACTGGGTCGGTAATCAATTACGAACCCTTAATATATAGTGATTCCTGCCCCCTAATATTCTGGTTACTAAGCCCCAATAATTAGGTCACTGACCACCGGTAATCACCTTATTAAGCTATTGCCTTATTGGCCCTTAATAATCTGATTACTGACCCCAACAATTAGGTTACTAGCCTCAGTAATTAATTATGAACCCTTGATAGTGATTACTAACCTCCAATAGTTAGTTAGGTTACTGACCCTTATCAATTAGTTATTGACATCCAGTAAGTAATTATTGATGTTAGTAATTAAGTTATCGACCCTTAATAGTCATGTTACTAACCCATAACAATCAGTAAAAACATAGAAAACTGGCGAAGATAGATGAGGAATATATAAGAAAAAATGAACCGAGTCTCTAATCAAGAGGACTACAAAAAGCTAAGGTCCTTAATCCAAAGTCCAAATCAATGATAACTTACAAATCTAGTCAGCTGGGTTCAGTTGTAAGTTATAAGTAGTACTAATTTCAAAACCCAAAATATTGATTTTGGAGCTGCTGGGTTACCAAATGTTGAACACTACTCACCGACAGCAAAGTTCCAGATAGCGCCTCTCCCTCGCATTCATCATCTGAAATCATAACGCTACCAGAACAACCACTTTAGCAGACAAAATTTTTTCGTCGGCTATATCCTAAATTTCGTCGGCTAAAGTCTTAGCCGACAACACGTCGTCGGCTAAAAAGTCGTCAGGATAAAGCCGTCGGTCAAGATTTTAGCCGACGAAATTACTGTTCATCGTCGGCTAAAGTCAGTTATTTAGCCGACGAAGAAATTTTCGTCGCTTCTTTTCTGGACTTTAGCCGACGAATTTTTGGACCTTAGCCGACGAAATTTAATAAAATTTCGTCATCTATAGCTATTATTTTTATTTATTTATTTAACTATAGCCGACGAATTTTAGAAAATTCGTTGGCTAAAGTTATTTTTTTTTATAATTTTTTTCTTTTTTAAACTTTAGATGACGAATTTTAGGGTAATTCGCCGGCTAAAGTTATTATTTTTTTCTTTTTTAAACTTTAGCTGACGAATTTTAGGGTAATTCGTCGGCTATAGTTATTATTTTTTTTTCTTTTTTTAACTTTAGCCAACAAATTTTAGGGTAATTCGTCGGCTAAAGTTATTTTATTTTTTTCATATTTTTATTTCTTGTATTTGTGATTAAAACCTTTTCTTGTAGGAGAAGATGATAGGAGCAAGGCTAGGAGTAGGAGAAGGTTAGGAGAGGGAGAGGAGGAGAAGGAGGAGTAAGGAGAGGAGAATTTAGAGAAGGAGGAGGAAGGAGGAGAAGAATTTAGATGAGGAAGGAGGAGGGGAAGGATTTAGAGGAGGAGAATGATTTAGAAGAGGAGGAGAGGAGGTAGGATGAGGAGTACGTTGTTGCCGCCGGAATAGGAGGAGGAAGGAAGATGAGGAGGAGGAGGAGGAGGAAAATGAAAGATATAATGAAAGATAAAAAATTTCAAAATTTTAAAAATCTCCGCCAAAAAATTTTAATTTTTAATTAACTTTAGCCGACGAATTTCGTCGGCTATAGTTATTTATTTATTTAACTTTAGCCGACGAAATTAGGGTAATTTGTTGGCTATAGTTATTTATTTATTTATTTTATTTATTTATTTAACCTTAGCCGACGAATTACCCTAATTTCGTCGGCTATAGTTATATATTTTATTTATTTATTTAACTTTAACCGACGAATTACCTTAATTTCGTCGGCTAAACCTAAACCCTATATGTAGAAGCTTTAAACGAAAAAAAGTCGTGAAATAAGATATGACCAGAATGGTGAAATACGTCTATGGTTGAAAAATCACGTAATTCCGGTAAAGTCTCGGTACCGATAATTGCGGTTAACTCAATTTTCCATTCTTTCTCCCTAGAGGTAGCCCTATCTCTGATAGTTATTTTTCATAAAATTTTTATACCACTGGTTGCGTCTCATCGATTTGAAACTATTTTCAGTTGAAGGTCCGGGAAAAATACGTAATTTAGACGGTCAAATAACCGTTTCCGTGCGCTAAGGGGTTTGACTTACGGGATTGACCGTAAGGATCGAGCCCTTAACGTTGTCAGATTATGTTGAATTTTTTCCTATAGACATATTTCAACATAATGATCATATCAGACGGTCGGAATTTTGTTTCTCAACTTTGATCATCGGAATCACAACATGCGTACTAATGTTGTATAACTTGTTTACTAAGCTTTTAAGTAAATGTTCCGTTTCTAAAACAAACTCTACGTAGAAACTTCAAACGCAAAAAAGTTGTGAAATAAGATATGACCGGAATGGTGAAATACGTCTACGGTTGAAAAATCACGTAATTCCGGTAAAGTCTTGGTGCCGATAGTTGCAGTCAATACAATTTAGGGGTTTGACTTACGAGATTGACCGTCTAGATGAAGTCCTTAAATTTATCGGATAAAGTTGAATTTTTTACCAGAGATATATTTCAACATATTGATGATATCTGACGGTCGTATTTTTGTTTGTGAATTTTGATGACCGGAATCACAACATGCCTACTATTTACCATTATTTATCTATATGGGGAGTCCTATCATCGAGAGGTAAATGTCTCAAAATTTTTAGATAGACATTTGCGTCTCATTATGGTGAGTGTTTATTGTGTTGAAGGTTCGACCAAAATACCTCATATAGGTGTAGATATTGACATTTTCGTGTGTTAAGCGTTTAGAAAAACTTCATTTTGAAGCCTTAAACGAACTCGGATGGCCAAAAAAGCCTAAATGTCATGGAATTTGCCATGAGTTTGACTTGTAGAGCCGTTCTGCTTCCAGATTGGTGTCACAATAGTCAATCGGACACCGAAATATCCATAATGCAATTTTGTAACTAAAAGTTACTTTTAGCCGACGAAATACCCTAATTTCGTCGGCTAAACTTTTCAAATTTCGTTTGCTAAAGTTCACTTACTATAGCCGATGAAAAAATCACCTTAGCCGACGAAAATTTTTTTTGTTGGCTAAAATTTAACTATAGCCGACGAAAAAATTAGTTTAGCCGGCGAAAAAAAATTTATCGGCCTGTTTTTAGATATTTCGTCGACTAAAGTCTTTTTTCTGATAGTGTAAGTGATAGATTTCTACTTGTCCCAACCCACATGCATGGACTAACATCTATAACTCTGAGTCCTAATTCTTCTCCACAACTCAATTATGACAAAATCGATCTGCATCCAAATCCATTCATCAAATTTATTCAATCCAACTAAATAGTACCCTTGATCAAAACTAAACCCTAAACTAAAAAAGTTTATAAAAAACCCAGCTAATTGTAAATGGATGTTTATAAACTACAATACCTCATGTTCAGATCTTCTCACCGAAGCCGGAGCATAGGTTTCAACTGAAGTCCTCGTTGACGTCTTCGGCGAGATCGAGTTCAGAAGCTCGTTGACGAGGTGGTAGAAACCATGACTTCAATCTCCACGGTGGCGCTGGGAGAGCTATGCTATGTATGAGTTCATGCCCGATCTAGAGAGACGACTGAGATAGAGGGGAGAGAGAATTTTCAAGATCGGGAATCGAAGAGATAGAGGGAGAGATCTAGCGTTATGAAGAAGTTTTCTTCACGTCGTCATGGACTCACGCTAGCTCACCGCGGCAGCCTCCGACTTGGTCGACAACGACGGCAGCCTCTGTATTTACAACTACGATCTGGATCTGGATTGTGCGTTCTTGTCAGCGGTGTTGTGACGTTGGCCGGATTCGGGTCAAGGTGAGGATGTGAGAGAGTGAGAGGCCTGATCAAGAAGAGAGAGGGAGACAGGCTGATCGGGCTAAGAGAGTTATGATTGATATTTAATGAAGAACGAAATAATCTTTTGCGTAAAATTTGTGTAAATGGTATTGACACATTTAGATTAACATTGACGTTAGTGGATGGGCTACCTCTCCTCTCCTGATCGATTCTAGTTTTATTGGGTATAGCTGACGTTAATTGGATATCATTTCCTGGCCCAAAAACTTAAAAAGTAGGTAGATGATGTACGTTCTATAGTTCTATGCAATTAAGCTTGTGCAACTGTTTCTTTTTGAATTAAGTTCATTAGAAAACCATCTTCTTTAATATTGTAATCGTTTGTCTTCATTGAGCAGGTCTCCTCAACTGTCTTTTCATCAACATGTTTTTCTATGATGGCTCATTCTATTACATTCTTATCTTCAAATAAGGACATATAAGGAAATTTATTCTTATCTTCAAATGAGAAGGGAATATAATAAGGAAGTTTAAAGAGAAAAATTGAAACAAATTTGGTGTGTACCTAGTATTTAAGAATGTGCAAATATAATTCCTCTAATATGACAAAGACCAATCATCAATTCCATAAATGGAAGTAATTTGCTTAGTTGAGCTTCTTATGATGAGCAACATAGTTACTTTACATGTAACTTATTATTTATCATTCTGGTCATCTTCTTGATAAAAGCATGTCTAAGAGTTTTCTCAAAATTTCTCTAAAATAGAATAACAAAAGCTAAAATCTTCAAAAAAGTCATACTTAAACTCCAACAGCTTATTCATTTTGAAGATTTCAACATTTAATGCAACAATAAAATATACTATATCATAATTAATTATGACTAAAAAATTATGTTTTTTATTGTAACAATTAAACACCCAATAAAATATTATATAAATGACTTTATCTCATTGAAGAATGAGGAGAATTAAATTTTGGAGAAGGAAGACATTGCTGCAAATTTGGAGAATGAAGGCTTCTCTTTCTACTCATCCCCATTTTAGAGCATCTCCAACAGTTCTTACATTAATTCTCTATTATAGAGGAGAAAATCACAAAATCTCTATAAAAAATGAGCTAAACTCCAACAGCTCTTCTATTTTTATATACAAAATTAAATATTTTTCAAATAATTTAATAAATTTATAGAAACATATAAATTCAATCAAATCAAACCTTAATTATTTGGTTAATTGTTTTAACTTAATGACATTTTGTTATTTCTTTAGAGAAGAAAATGAATTCAAAAATGTAAGCAATAAAGTTTACATGAAGATACAAATTTGTAAAAATTTTATAAATTTAGAGGCTATGTTTCTCTCTCTTCTCACTTTTTGTATTATAGAGGATCATTTACCTGAGCTATTGGAGCCAAAACATGATGTTTTCCTCAAAAATAGAGATTATTCTAGTTTTACATGAGTTGTTGGAGATACTCTTAGGGAATGAGATAGGGAATCTGTTGGACCTAAAAACAGCCAAAAATTCTCTAAATTTAAGAATACCAATAAAATGAGGAAGCTGCTGTACTTGCTCTAACTACTTGCAAAACCATATACCACTCCAAGATTTATACATGTAAGAAGTGTAATCAAGAAATTAATTCTTGTACGTACACCATTTTCACATAATAATATGACTAAAATCTCCGTTTTACAAAAGATGATATTCATGTAGTCAGTATTTAACCGAGGAATCATGAAAAGTTGATGATAGAAAGAATAATTTAATCTTTGAATTTATGATATTCTAAAATCTAAAGGTGAATCATAATGAAAAACTAATATAAACATACGAAGTCTACAAAAACCCGAGCATGACGAGGAGCATATGGTTAACTAGCTTATTTCCAAATAGGGATCAATTTCAAGTACGTACTCTCATGAATTGTTTGTTAAATGAAAAAACGAATTTGGACTAAACTTCTTCCTTTGTTACATGAACGTCTTCAAAATCATTGAGGCATAATTTTCAACTCATGCTAATCAAGTTATTGAAAGGAAGGGTATCAAACAGATCATCCGTACACGTTTTGGGTTTTAGAAGATACAACGCAAGGTATGAAGAAAACCAAAGTCCGCAAGAAACCCAACCTTTTATACGTCTCTTATCGATCTCTGCAAATCGTTAGGCCAAGAAGTTTGACAATACCTAGCTATTACCCAGAAAATGAGACATGGATGATGAACTCTTCATATTATAAATATGGCCAACGATTGTAAGGAGAAAAGCCAAAAACCAGACTACTGGAAAGAAATGAAACAATGAAGTTACCAAATTATTCTGTAGCAGTATTTCTCTACATAATCTCAACCCTTTTGTTCTCAACTACTCCAAATCCTATTCTCGAAAACTTCCTGAAATGCCTTCCAGACCAATCCCACTCCAACTACTCGATCTCTGAAGCCATTTACACTCCACAAAATGCCACTTTTGAATCCGTTCTCCTGGCATACGTCAGAAACGGCAGATATTACACCCCCACAACTCCGAAACCCTTGGCTGTTGTCACAGCCAAGCATGAATCCCATGTACCAGCCATTGTGATATGCACAAACTGGCATGGTTTGCAGATCAGAATCCGGAGTGGAGGCCATGATATGATATTGAAGGAAAGAATCATTCCTAGTTAATAGGTTTCCTACTACAACTAAGAATTGTATACCGAAACCCTATCCCTACAGGGTTTGCACACCTAGCTGTCCCTATATAAGACACCTCTTGTAGTTGTTTTTCATTCAAGTAATACAGAAGCTTTTACACACAAACTTCTATATGGTACAAGAGCAACCAAGTTCTTGAGGACCTAAACAACCACCACCACAAACCAAAACCCTAACCTAATGACAGGAGACATCGAAACCAAAGACACCAGGGACACCAAGTCCTCAAACCAAACACCTGCATGGGAAAACTCAAACCATGCGCTCTACCTTCACCACTCCGATCACCCAGGCGCGATTCTTGTGCCGCAAGCTTTGGAGGAAGATAACTATGTTGAATGGAAACAATCCATGACATCTGCCCTGACGATCAAGAACAAGATAGGGTTTGTCAATGGAACCCTACCTTGTCCTCAGATGAACGAGGAAGAAAGAACGCAGTGGACTCGCTGCAACGCCTTGGTGAAAATCTGGCTAGAGAACTCAATAAGCAAACAGATCCGCAAATCAGTTGTGCACTGCAAGGATGCAAGAAGTGTATGGCTTGAGTTGCAAGAAAGGTTTTCACAAACCAATACTGTGAATCTTTTCAATATCGAGACTGCCATCCATGAGTGTGTTCAAGAAGGAAACTCGGTAACTTCATTCTTCACCAACCTAAAAGCGCTTTGGGATGAGAAGGACGCCTTGTGCTCATCTACACCGTGCACATGTGCGGCTGCAGCCGAGGCCGCTATCGCCCTTGAAACACAGAGAACAATGAAGTTTCTAATGGGTCTCAATGATGACTATGCTGCGGTGAGAAGCACCATCATTGGAATCGATCCATTACCTACACTTAACAAGGCCTATGCTATGGTATTGAGACAAGAAAAGCAAGCAGCAGTGTCGGCAAATAAAGGAGCATCCTCCACTGAAGCAGCGGCCTTCTACTCCAGCAAAGAAAACCGGGACACAGGGAGGAACTACTGGAACAAGGCCGATGGTTCAAAATGTGCAAAGTGTGGTAGAACAAATCACACAACCAAGAATTGCAAGGCTCACCTCACATGTACCTTTTGTGACGGCAAAGGCCACACTTATGATGAGTGCAGGAAGAGAAAAGCCGCCATTCGAGCAGCTGGAGAGGTTCCCAGTCGGGCAGTTGGAGAAGGTTCCAGTCGGGCTGCCAGTAACCTTGTCTTGGCCAAGGATGAGAACGTGAGCCTTACCTTCTCGAAAGAGGAATGTGACAGATTGTTCAGCATCTTGAAGGACGCCACCACTGCCTCGGCTAACCAAGTTGGTAAAGTGAATTATGAAGAGCTCTCGGGTAAGATTATTTCACAATGTGACTTAGATACATGGATCATTGATAGTGGCGCTACTGATCATATTGTATGCAATGAAACACTGCTTACTTACTCTAAGCCGGCAGTGAACTACACTGTTCGATTGCCGTCTGGTCACAAAGTCACAGTTACACATGTTGGAACAGTACAATTTACATCGGACTTCACACTCCATAATGTCCTATGTGTTCCATCGTTTTATCTGAACCTGATATCTGTGAGCAAATTGGCATATGATTCGTTCTTTATCACCATCTTTCTGAGACATGTTTGTGTTATACAGGACCTACGATCGGGGAAGACGATTGGGATGGGCCGTGAGGAAAATGGACTTTACTGCCTCAAGTCGGATCGGAAAGGAATGTGTAGCATGGCCAACACCATCACCTCAAAAACCGACCCTATCTTGTGGCATAATCGGCTTGGTCATCCCTCTTCAAAAGTATAATCTAAGTTTTCATTTCTTTCAAACACAAGTCATGTTCACAACAATTGTTTAATTTGTCCTTTAGCCAAACAGACTCGTCAAGTTTTTCCCTTGAGTACCAGCAAAAGAAATGCATGTTTTGTTTTAATTCACGTTGATATATGGGGTGGTTATCATGTTCCCTCACTTTCAGGTGCCAAATATTTTCTCACCATTGTTGATGACTATTCCAGGGGTACATGGGTTTTCCTCATGAAACAAAAATCTGAGGCACGGTCTCTCCTCATTGATTTTCTTCAATTAGTTGAAACACAATTTGAAACACGAGTCAAAATCGTTCGTAGTGACAATGGTCCTGAATTTATCATGCCTACCTTTTATGCTTCTAAAGGGATTGAAGTCATTGAACATCAAACATCTTGTGTCAACACTCCTCAACAAAATGGCGTCGCTGAACGAAAACACCGCCATCTTTTAAACATGTCTCGAGCTCTTCTTTTCCAGGCAAATTTACCAAAGAAGTTTTGGGGTGATGCGATTCTTACAGCTTCCTATCTGATTAATCGCACACCTACTCCTCTTCTTCAAGGACAAACACCTTTTGAACGACTTTATGGACAACCTCCTAATTACTCTCATTTGCGGGTTTTTGGATGTCGCTGTTTTATTTCCACTCATCCATCCAAGCCTTCAAAGTTCGATCCACGCTCTACCGAGTGCATCTTTCTTGGTTATCCCCATGGCAAGAAAGGTTACAAGGTTTATGACTTAAAGAGCAAGACAATTCATGTTTCCAGGGATATTCTCTTCTTTGAGACTCACTTTCCATACCATTCTCCTGCGTCTGTCTCCAGCCATGACACTCTACTTCCTCAGCCACAAATCACTGCCATGTACGACACTACCACACCAACCACGCCTCCTCCAAACCTTCGGCATAATCCATCTTCTACTTCTCCTGTCGATACCTTATCTTTTCATTCCGCTGCATCACCTCCAGACATCCACAGTCCTAACCCTACTCCTGTCCCCGACGACATTAATCCCACAGATCCAACTACCTCCACCTCCCAACAAAGTGACCACACCGAGCCACCTTCCCACACATCCACCGAAGCTCCACCACCGAACATCCTTCCTCGACGGTCAACACGACCAACCAAGATTTCTTCCATGCTACAAGACTTTCATATTGAGGCAGCCATTCCCTCTTGCACCGTCCCGTCGCCTTCCCCGGACGTGGTCACCACACAAGGTACTCCTCATTGTCTCTCTACGGTTCTCTCTTATGATCGTCTTTCGCCTACACATAAGGCTTATACTGCTGCACTAACCTTGCACCGAGAACCAACTTCCTTCTCACAGGCTGTCCTTGATCCACAATGGCGTGACGCCATGCAGAATGAAATCAAAGCCCTTAAGGCCAATCATACTTGGAGTCTTGTCCCGAAGCCTGCTCATAAGCGTCCCATTGGCTGCAAATGGGTGTACAAGATCAAGTACAACCCTGATGGCAGTATTGAACGATATAAAAGCGCGGCTGGTTGCAAAAGGTTACAGCCAGATTGAGGGCATCGATTACCGAGAGACCTTTGCTCCTGTGGCCAAGCTCACAACAGTCCGCGTTCTTCTCAGTCTTGCATCCATTCGCGGTTGGCATCTCCATCAACTTGATGTCAATAATGCCTTTCTTAATGGTGATCTCAATAAGGATGTCTACATGCAACTTCCTCCAGGTTTTGGACGAAAGGGGGAGCACATAGTTTGCAAGCTACACAAGTCTTTATACGGTTTGAAACAGGCATCACGGCAATGGTTCATTAAGCTCTCCAATGCACTCATTTCCTGGAGAACAAAGAAGCAAAGTACGGTTTCGAGGTCAAGTGCGGAGGCGGAGTACCGCTCTATGGCTTCTACGTGCTGTGAAGTAACTTGGTTACAGAATGTCCTCAAAGATTTGAATGTTTCATGTGCTAGTCCAGCTCGGCTTTACTGTGACAATCAAGCAGCATTGTACATAGCGTCAAATCCAGTCTTCCATGAACGCACCAAACATATAGAAATTGATTGTCATGTTATTCGTGAGAAGGTACAAAGAGGACTCATCCAGACTGCACACATCCGGACAAAAGATCAACCGGCTGACCTATTCACCAAACCAGTACATCCGAAGCAATTCACAGAGCTCTTGAACAAGTTGAATGTTCTCAACATACATTGCAACTTGAGGGGGAGTATTGAAGGAAAGAATCATTCCTAGTTAATAGGTTTTCTACTACAACTAAGAATTGTATACCGAAACCCTATTGTATACCGAAACCCTATCCCTACAGGGTTTGCACACCTAGCTGTCTCTATATAAGGCACCTCTTGTAGTTGTTTTTCATTCAAGTAATACATAAACTTTTACACACAAACTTCTATATATGAGGGTTTATCTTATGTGTCTCATGTCCCCTTTGTTATTCTTGACATGTTTCAACTCCGAGCCATTCATGTTGATGTTGCTGATGAGAGTGCTTGGGTTGAGTCTGGGGCTATTGCTGGTGAACTTTACTATGAAATCGCAAAGAAAAGTAAAGTTCATAGATTTTCAGCTGCAGCTGGTCCAACTGTTGGTGTTGGTGGTCATTTTAGTGGCGCTGATATGGTGTCATGATGAGAAAATGTGGGCTCACAGTGGATAACATTGAAAATGCTAAACTAGTTAATGTAAATGGTACGATTCTTGACAGAAAGTCTATGGGAGAAGATCTTTTTTGGGCCATTAGAGGTGGTGGTGGAGCAAGCTTTGGTGTCATTTTGTCATGGAAGATAAAGCTGCTTCCAGTGCCAGCCAAAGCTACTGTATTCAATATCGGAAGGACACTTGAGCAAGGCGCTGCAGATGTTCTTTACCAGTGGCAACACGTCGCACCTAAGCTTCCTAAAGAAACCTTCATCAGAGCAATGCCTCAAGTTTTGAACACTAGCTTGGGTAACAAGACACTGGAAGTTTCATTCATTGGTTTCTTCTTGGGACAAATGAGCTTCTTACATTGATAAATGGGAGTCTTCCTGTTGCAGAAAACAGATTGCATTGAAATGAGTTGGGTAGAATCTACGGTATTTTGGGCTGATTTCCCAGTTGGAACTTCCATAGATGTTCTACTTGAAAGGACTGAGGGGCCGACAGACAACTTCAAAGGTAAGTCTGACCATGTAAAAAAAACCAATTCCAAAAGAAGACATAGTATCCATATTGAAGCAGCTACTTAAGGTGGATAACATGTGGATGCAATGGAATCCCTACGGTGGAAGAATGAGTGAGATTTCCGAGTCTGAAACTCCCTTCCCTCACAGAAGAGGAAACCTGTTCATGATTCAGTATCACATATCTTGGGAGGAAGAAGGGATTGGAGCTACCAACAAGAAACCTTAGCTTATCTAGAAAATTTTACGAAATGATGACTCCATTTGTGTCCAAGCGACCAAGAGACGCCTTCCAAAACTATAGGGATCTTGACATCGGGGACAATTTGGATAATCGTACCCTCTTTGAAATTGCTAGACTCTATGGAAGCAAATACTTTGAAGGTAATTTTGAAAGGCTGGTACGTGTTAAGACCGAGGTTGATCCCCAAAACTTTTTCAAGCACGAACAAAGTATCCCACCTCTTCCCCAAGACTATTTGGTCGAGTGTATTAGCGTTTACTTAGTGAAAGGCCCTGAACTCGACTCATGTACCAGTTATTATGCATTCACAGTTGTAATATCCTTAGTTGTTCATATACTGTATCAACTGATTTATATACATGTAAAATATTTTCTTCTATATAAACATATATGCATGCCCTCTTAGTATTCAAAGGAATATAAATATACTCCCCCATATCAGATCATATATATGATTTTATTCCTTACAGGTTTATGATTTTGATCGATGCGTGTGTGTATGCACATATATATCGGAGATGTTTTATGGTGCTACTGCATGCGTACTCCCACTGAAAACATGATCGCAATAAGTAAGATGTTTGTAATGTTGAGTAATGCCACTGATCTTTTTCCCACTGAAAATATGCGCATATTAGTGACAAAGGAAAGAAAAATCATACGATCATTACACATTCTCTCGATCTATATATAGCAAATGTGTAATCACTTGCTAAGTTTAAAATATGAACTAAATATAGTAATGCAATGATCTTACTGCTATGTAGTGATAATCTGACCTACTATAACGGTAATATCATCGACCTTGCCTCCTATGCTCTCCTTCCCAACCTTGCAAGATGCAAAGTAGTAAGGACTAAACCTATTTACATCCTCGGAGTTCCGCAAAGCCAGCTGCTCTGCTATAGTCCATGCCAACTTCTCCGGTTCCGCAAAACCTTCTATGGTATGCTCCTCCAATACTTGCTCTATTTCTTCCGGCCACACATTGTCAAGCAACCCATCTGTCCCAAGAGCTATAACATCTCCCGGAATGACTTCAATCGGTTCTATCTCCACAGCAAATTGGGGACCATGCTTTGCTTCATCTCTTCCCAACTTAACAGGACAGTTAAAACGACGCACCTGTATTTCAGACTTGTAGATGCACTTCTTATTTCTAAACAACATGAAGCCGCTATCCCCAACGTTCAAAGCATGCAGTTTTTCATCTTTGCTATTAAGCGCAACGATACAAGCTGTTGATGACCCATCAACACCCTTGGTGTTTCTATAAGCCTCATCCAAGACCTTTCTCAGATCAACACCATTACTATCTCCTGGTATTCTATGTTGATTATGTACGGCCTCGACTGCATTGTTCATCAGCTTCCTTGCGTAGACACCGGAATCAATGCCATGCTTTCGAGTACCTCCCACGCCGTCAGCCACACCTATGATGTTCTCTTCTGCACATATGAAGTGAGCATCGTCCCCCTCAATCGGCCAGTCTCTTTTTTCTTTGGGCAAATAAAATGATCCGCAAACCATTTTCATAATGGTTCTTTCTTTTGATGAAGTGGGTTCATTGTTACCTAAGTCGACACGATCGATGATACCCCCAACCCTAGGCTTCTTATTTGGGAACGACATCGTATTCAGGTCTTCGTCATCAGCTGGACAAGGTCGCACTCCTCCTCCCATTTGTTGTAATTATTCTTAATCAATCGAGCTTCAAGTCGATCAGTTTCGACAAACCTACTTACTGAGCACTTCTGAAAGTTGATTCAACCATATATCACTGTGATTAGGTACATAAATAAGCATATCTCCCTGCTTGGTAATTTTACGTTTTTTAACAAGGATTACTACTACTCTTGTAATTGGGATTACCACCATAGGATAGATACAAATAGGAATTTCTAATCCTATATATCCGCAATATATTCATGTTTCCAAACAAATAGTTTGAAAGAATCAAACCCTAAATAGTGTACTAACCTGTTAGGAGAGATCGACAAGCGTTAAGCTAGCATAGGCCGTTGAACAAATCGAGAGAAACTTTGGCTTTTTATGGATACGGGTTTGTTCGAAATAAAGTAGATTATTGATTTATTTTATTTATTATGAAATTTCCATTTAGTTTTGGTAACTTCATTTTAAACGCAAAGTCAGAGTCATCCACTTACAACAAATGAATGAATTACTAAACCCTAGTCAATCTGTTTGGAAAATAACAAAATGAGTGTGGTTATAGGCACTCTACAATCTTCTTTCATACAGTTTACTGATTTATTAAATTACCAAAACATCTTAATATGAAAATAGGATACTGTCCGCAGTAGCAACCACCAAAATCATTGGAGACTTAATTGGGTTCAAGCGAATTGTGATTTATGGGTTCAAGCTTTGAATATGAAAAATTATAATTTGTTTTGCAGGTTCCTCTTGGGCTCTTCCATTGATTTCTAGCCTTTGTAGTTCATCCTCTATTCATTTCTAGTGATGATGGCATGGGGTTCCAATCGGCCATGCCTAATAGTTGTTGATTTTTCTATTTAATAATTGAATCATATGCATCGATTGATCCTCACCCGAATTTTTTATTTTTGGTGTATAACTTTGTTGGATAATCTCAAATGTTCATGAACGGCAATGATCTTATATATGGATGTCCTTATTTAGTATTACAGTACACATTTTTACTTTAGACTTACTTTTTAATCAAATTTTTACATCTTCATCGTCTAGTTTGTAGGTATTAATGTATAGATCATCTATGTAAAATTTCAGCCAATTTGGTAATGGTTAAGACACCCAAAATTTCATACATTTTGACTTGTTTTTTCGATTATCGACTCTTTGCTCATTTACCGGAAGTCCGACTAAACTTCCCAAACTTTCCTTAACCATTTTAATCTGTCGTTCGGGTCACATAATAATTCGTTGAATTACTATGGACACCCAATGCATCACATTAACCAAATCTTTAACCTTGAGTCGATTTATCAATTTACGTGAATCACCAATTTTACTTAAAAGGGTCAACTTGACATTTCCAGGATTTCAGTTATCATTTACCAATAACAATTCAACATTTATCCAATTTGTGTCAAACTTCAATTCTTTACTAAACCATTTTCCAAAAATGGAACTTTCCTAAAATAGAAAATTTCCTAAAATGGAAACTTTCCCTTAATGGAAACTTTCCCTTAATGGAAACTTTCTTTTCTTTTTACGGCTTTTATGTAATCATTCGTTCTACGACTTAACAAAACTCTACTATACGTCCTAAAAGCTCAGAGATTCACCTTCTGAGTAAAAATAGAGAGCTTCACTCGGATTTACTTTCCACACCAGAGAAGCTGTTCTCGACACCTGAACAATTGCTCTCCTCACTAACACCAGACCTTTCTGCCAAAGGCAGCTCCTCAGCTATTCTTACACACTTCACTACCATTTCCTCTACCAAATTCCAAAACCATATCCAAATTCAATCTCAACAACAACATCACATAATCGAGCACCAAAACCCAAAACTAAATACCAAGTCTTACCTCTGCTCACTCAACTTCGAGACTCGCCGGAATTGCTCTCCACACCCAAGCAAGGTCTCAGCTGCAACCAACACAGCCTCTTCTCTGTAACAAGCAGAGTATCACACCTCTCGGTCCTTCTTTCTCCATCAACTCCAAGAACTCATATAAAACACAGAGACAAAATCAAAACCAAAATAGTGGATCAACAACCTCGTTCATCAACAAATCAGAGAAAACCAGAAAAATCCAAAACTTGACCAAATTTGATTCTTTGATAGGGGTGGCTCACCAGCAGTCCAGGGATAATGCATAAGGCTTCCACGAGCTCAAAAAGCAACCCAAGACCTCTAGAAGACCGTCGCCGGAGCTGCTAGCCTAGTCGAGAATCCCACTGCCTAAACCATGAATTTTCTAAATGTTACTAATCGGAAAAACTAAACACAATGGCTTGTAGAACACATCGAGGAGAGCAAGAAACCTACCTCAAACAGAATATTCGATGGCCGGAGAATCTCGCCGGGAAATCTCGAGACCAAATTAGGATTTTACAGGAACCTCAATACTTTAGTGATTTTCGAGCACAGGAAGGATGGGCTTGAGGAGAGGAGTTGAACAGGACCATACACGCGCGCAGCCGTGGCCTGACGGCGGAGATCGCGACGGCGAAAGCGGAGGAGGGAGAAACGGTGATCTGCGTCGAGCGAAGGCTGGGGAAGACTTTGACCAAAAGTCTGACCCATGCCTTTATTTATAGGAGGACGGACGACCCAGATTTTCCCACTTAAGATCTGACGGCTCAGATCAAATTTCATTATTTTACTATTTACTGTTTACTGAATTACCAAAGGTAATTTTCTTATTACCACCGAAACTTCTGAAATTCGTAGAAAATAGACAGAAGCTTCGAAAAATATTCTGAAAATACCGAGAGACTCGTGTCGACACGTACTATGACACCAAGTCCTTAAATGACGAATTTGAAGAATTTAGAAAAACTCGAAAATGAACGTGGTCGTTAACTCGTTAAGTTACTGAGTGCGACTTAAACCTCAGTAACTCGTCGTTAACCATGGTAAAAACGTATGGGGTCTCACAGCAATGATATTGTTGAGATGGATAGATTGCAGAGACAACTACCCTCTGAGTTTGAGATGAAGGATTTGAGTAATCTCAAATACTTTTTAAGAATTAAAGTAGTTAGGGAGACAAAGAGATATACTTGTGTCAGAGAAATTACATCCTTGATCTATTGACCGAGACATGTATGTTGGATTGCACACCTATTGAAACGTCCATTGAGCAGAACCATCGTCTAGCAAAGTATCCAGACCAGGTACCTACTGATCGAGCTCGCTATCAGAGGTTAGTTGGGCGCTTGATGTACTTAACCCATACTAGACCGTATGTTGCGTATACTGTGAGTATGGTGAGTCAGTTCATGCATAATCCGAGCAAGTGTCATGTGGATGATATTGTTAGAATCTTAAGGTACTTGAAGTCAGCTCCTGGAGTTGCACTAGGTTCTGTGATATATCAATTATTGTCTTATGTTGGGTTCTAAACACAACAATATTCTTGATGTTTGTGGCTTCTTAGATGTAGATTGAGCTAGAAATATTACAGACAGGAGGTCTACATCAGGTTACTTTACCTTTGTGGGAGGTAATTTGGTTAGATGAAAGTGTAAGAAACAGAAGGTTGTGGCACGGTCTAGTACTGAGGCTGAGTACAGAGGTATGACTCATGGAGTATGTGAGTTGTTGTGACTGAGAAATTTGTTACGTGATTTGGGTATTAATCTCAAAAGTGCTATGCAGTTGTATTGTGACAATAAGGGAGTAATTAATAAATCACAGAACCCAGTGCAACATGATCGTACTAAACATGTGGAGGTTGATCGTTATTTTATAAAAGAGAAGTTAGATGCTGATATTATTAGCTTCCCTTTTGTTCCTACTGAAGAGCAGCTGGCAGATATACTCACCAAGAGAGTATCCAGAAAGACGTTTTATGACTCACTAAGCAAGTTGATCATGATGAATGTATATGCACCAACTTGAGGGGAAGTGTCAGTATGCGTCATATTAGGAATGTAATATTGTAATTATATCGTAGGTTTATACTTACCAATTGTATTTCTTGTAATCTCTTATATGAACCTCAACTGTGAAATGAATAATATTTCAACAAATTCATTCTCTGATCATTATATTTGGCTGGTTCCATTGAAAACTCTCATTTGTTGAAGTGGAGCACGGTGCGCTTTAGGCGCCGAGTGAGTACACAGAGAAATCCATTACCAATTGTATTTCTTGTAATCTCTTATATGAACCTCAACTGTGAAATGAATAATATTTCAACAAATTCATTCTCTGATCATTATATTTGGCTGGTTCCATTGAAAACTCTCATTTGTTGAAGTGGAGCACGGTGCGCTTTAGGCGCCGAGTGAGTACACAGAGAAATCCATTCTAGTCAAATCTCAGGCAGAGCTTTATGATCAGTCATCACAATATAATCGTGAAGAATATTAAGATGCATTTCAGAAAACAGAGTTTACTCAAAAATGCGAAGGAAGAAAGAACGAATAGAGGCTCCTAGTACCTAGATTATTCCTCTGTACATTTCTCTTGGAATTCCTGAAATTGAACCAAGAATCCAGAAAATTAAAGCAAACAGAAGAGAAATCGTGTAAGCCTCACTAAATATTAATCTTCAAGTAAAGATCGTAACGCAAATGCAGTAAAGAATCAAGCAAGAAAGCAACTTGTGAAGCAAGAATCGGTTTTTACTTCTGAGAGAAAGAGAGAGTAAATACCTGGAGTGAGTGGTAGTGTGAGTGTGATTAGAGGAAGGGAAATTTCTTTTGGTTATATAGGGAGTCATAAGCAGACAAAGTTGATAAGGACCAACTGTTCATTCCTCTCCCTGCGTTTTTGTTTTTCTCCGTACTTCCGTAGTGTGTGTGGCCGTCTATCTCCCGTGTCTCTAACTAACCGAAATCGTTAAATCTTTTTGTAACTAAGCGTTTGGTACTTTAAAAGTGTTATAGTTACTGTCTTGTTATATTATGTGGTTGTTGTTGTACATTAACATCCGATGAACTCAACTGTGAAAAGAAGGTTTTTAGTCAGGGGTTTTATTGCCCCTCGATTCTATAATGTGGTCACATGAACACCTCTACGGCTGTGGCTTTTGATTCATTTTGAAGTGTTGTCATATCGATGTGGAGACTCTCTACTCCGATGGAAGTTCAGACTTAGAGAAATCGTTTTCTTTTCACCTACACCAATGAAAACTTGAATTGGGACAAACATGACTCGTGGATCATCATTGTACCGATACTGTCTCAACTTAACTACTTTTAAGGTTTGGATTTTAATTACAAAATGCTTCAGTACAATTAGGTATGATCCACTCACATATATGTTGTATTTTATTTATCTATTTTCTGATTTGAGATATTTTCTCTCCAACACTCTCCCTCACGTGTAACCTATATTTTTATGTTGACACGTGTAATTTGATTTAGTCTAATTTTCACATCAGAAATCGATAATTTGATTCAGAATATGATTTAGTCCAATTTCTATTTCAGAAATTGGAATATGCGGTCCAAAGCCCACTGCGGGCACTTGGTATGATATGAAGCCAAAAGTTTTTCGATGAACCTAAATTTGGACTTATTATGTTGGGAGACGTTTTCCTATTATGCTGTGAGAAGTAATTGAAGAGGGACCCGCTCAGATACCAACTTGAACTGGAACAAACATGGCTCGTGGATTACCATTGTACTGATACTATCCTAATTTAATCATCTTTAACACTACTACAAATATAGTCATTGATGACACTTCATCAACGACTTTTTATCTTCCAATGTCATTAAAAGTGCAAAAATGTCATTGATTTTCAGATCTCATACATATATGATTAGTTCATGGCGTTTTAGAAACGCCGTTAAACTTTCAAAACATAAATGGCTTTTTAAAAACGCCGTTAAAATTTATGACGTTTACCAAACATCCTCATAAGGTTCTTTTATGGCGTTTGCAAAACGCCATGACCTATTTCATGATCCATGGCGTTTGTAAATGTCATAATCGAGTTATCAAAAGCCCAAAATAATTTCAACCTTCGCTCTACCTATTGACCAAACAAAAAAATATTTTGTTTCGCTTTCTCTTGTGGTTTTCGCTCTCGACTATGAGCACCTCACTTTGATCATTAGGCCCAAGAAGAAGAGGAGCCCCTCACCGAAGTTTAAAAAGGCATCGGCACCCAACTTGCTCCGATCATCAGGCCCGAGAAGTCGACGTCACCACCGGCGAAGAGAATGAAGACGGTATCCTCGATCTATACGTTTTGGCTTTCTCCGATTTGTTTGAATTAGGGATTTTGAGGTTTTGGTAATTCACTTTTTCTGATCAATCTGTCCTCCCTTTTTTCTCTGTAAAAACCATTCCTTGATTATGAAATCCTAAAACAGTCTCTGCCTTTGTCTCCCTCTCTGCGTTTTGGCTTATGGGTTTTCGAATTCAAAGCTCAATGGGTGGTGGGTCAATGAAGGACGTGATATCGAAGCAGGAGCTTGATGGGTTGGAGATAGTCGTGAACTGCATATCGTCGATTCATGTTTACTCTTGTTGCCCAAAATCCCTAAACTCTACGGTTGTGGCTTTTGATTCATTTCGAAGTGTTGTCAGATCGATGTGGAGACTCTCTACACCGATGGAAGTTCAGACTCAAGGAGATCGTTTTCTTTTCACCTACACCAATGAAAACTTGAACTGGGACAATCATGGCCCGTGGATCACCATTGTACCGATACTGTCTCAACTTAACCACCTTTAAGGTGTTGAATTTAACTACAAAAAGCTTCGGTAGAATTAGGTATGATCCACTCGCATATATGTTGTATTTTATTTATCTCTTTTCTGATCTGAGATCTTTCTTCTTCACCATGAAAAAGATGTGAAACGTATGAAGAGATGAGGTCTATGGGCGTATCAATACGCCATGATCTAGCTCAATGACTATGACAGCTTCTCAGACATCATGGCCTTTCCACTCAACTTTATATGGATCTGGGTGGAAATCATGGACTTACCGGAGGCATGACTAGTGTTGGACTTACTTTGGATTGTATGTGGATCAAAGAAGTCTAAAGTGTGGTGTGACTAGGGTTAGCCTCACCCTTCCCCTACATCCTCCGGTCAGACTTGAGATGAGGATTAGGGCTTCCCTTATTGATGTTTAATTTGCTTGTGAAGTACAAGAATGAGCGTCTCCTCGGAAGTGTAGAGCATTCATGCGTATCGATCATGGAGACCTGCCTTGTCTAGTTCTCCAAGAAGCGACAAATGAAGCAGAGGTTGTCCTGGACTCGGCTTCGGGTTTGGCGACTTGTCTCATGATTTTTCGAACCAACTCGCAGCCTCCCCTCACCTTTTCCTTAAGATAGGTGATATGTGACCATCAAGGAGGTGCCAGAGTTCCCTTCTTCGGTCAAGATTGTCGGAGTACACTGAGCTAGAGAGTAGGAGCGGACCGAGGAAGGGAAACGGGCTTGAAAAAGTTTGGCAATGATGCCACCTTGGTTTTGTTGTATGTACTGATGGAGCTCCTGAAATTCTGAAGCAGCCTCTGAATAAGAAGAGCAGACCTCGTGGCAGCAAGAACAAGAGGCCCAGAGGCAGGGGTAGAGCTACCTTCAAGCTTGAAGGGTTTCAGACCCCTACAAACATTTCTCAAACTTCCCATAAACACCACAAAATCTCATCTAAATAGAGAAAGTTGGAGTTAATTCCATCACTCAACCCCCTTAATTAGCAATCAAAACATGTAAGAGAAATTAAAGAGAAAAATTTAGGACTAATAATACTCAATATATACTAATTTACATCTAATGTATAGAATGAAATATGTAAAATTTACTTAGAATTAGAATATTTTACAGTTAATTATCATTAATGTCTAATTTGTTCAATTATTTTATTTTTTGGACTTCAGTAGGTAAAGTAAACCTTATTAAATATAACATTATTATCCTATATATTTTCTATATTTTGAATCTGAACCCTCTCAAGATTCAAATACTGACTCCGCCATTGCCGAGAGGCAATGGTGACTCAAATTCAATGGCAACAAGTGCAACGATAGTGGAGACGAGCTCGACGTTGGAAGTGAGTGGGAAGTGATTCTCAGGCAATATGCCAAGATAGGCACACTATTATTCAAGGTAACATAAAGTTCATCTTCACATTGATGGAAAAGTACACCATTGGGTTTTCAGCCTTCAATCATCATGTAACATTTTGTGTTATTTTGAATAGGCTCCTTTCTTTCTAGTTAGTATGTCCACATTTTTGGACCAAATTTTGGATTAGGTTTTCCCCTTCAGTTTTGTTTTTGTATTTGAATAATGAGTGTGCTTTAAACTTAAATTTAAGTTTACTTCTGGCTGACCTACCAATAATCGGTCATATGATATTTTCATGCTTTCATATTTGAAATATATCCATCAATTAAAAAAATTCAGTGTGCTGATAATTTATACTCTGAAGTGTTAGACTATCTCTCAATAAAGGTCTGCCTAGGGACAGTGAGACTGTCAGACTTCAAGGACAAGCGAATATGACAACTGAAAATAAATGCATAAAATAAGGTTGTTATAATTTTTACTTTTATATTTGATATATGTGGTTTATATGCATTGGTCCTTTAATATACAAAACGAAAATTTCAAAATAATGGACATTCACAAATGGTGTGCATTTAACGGAAAACATGTTCCATTCAAATATAGAAGAGCAAGATTTCATTTCTAAATATAATTACAACTTTCCTATCGTAACCAAACGATTTACTGTCGATCTTAATTACCCTTGTAACATGGAAACAACAAAGGAATATATAGCCTTCCCACAAGTCGGTCCACAAACCAAATGATTCTGAGATGTCATACCAAAACTGACAAATTATATGGGCTACGAACAATTTTAGGAGATTGATGATTTAGCCATAAACGGTTTTTTGACAGCTTCCTAAATAACATTATTGGAATGACAATTTGACATTGTTAATTTGTTATATACACGATCAAGTCAGCAAACATGCACTGCTAGTCCCCCAGATTCTTGAACATCCTATACAATGAGAGTGCTCGTTGTTCTATCAGTCCTTTCGTTGTCAGTATCATGGACAACTTCAGATCCAATTCTCGCAGCTGACTTCGTCCACTGCCTTACAAATCATTCTCAGTACTCCACCTCCCCAATCTCTGAAGCCATTCTCACATACCAAAACACCTCTTTTCAACCTGCTCTCCTTGCATACATTAGAAACCGCAGATATTCCACACCCACAACACCGAAACCTTTGGCGATTGTAGCAGCCAAGCATGAATCCCATGTCCAAGCGACTGTCATTTGTGCACAACAGCATGGATTTCAAATACGAATCCGAAGTGGCGGCCATGATTTTGAGGGCCTATCGTACGTATCAAGTGTCACACCCTTTGTCATGCTTGACATGTCCAATTTTAGATCCATCGATATTAATGTCACAGACGAGAGTGCTTGGGTCGAATCCGGGGCTACTCTTGGTGAACTTTATTTCAATATTGGAAACAAAAGCAATGTGCATGGATTTCCTGCTGGAGTATGCCCCAGTGTTGGTGTCGGTGGTCATCTTAGTGGTGGTGGTTATGGCCCTTTGGTGAGAAAATATGGACTTACTGTCGATAACGTTGTAGATGCTAAGCTAGTCGATGCGAACGGCACAATTCTATATAGAAAATCAATGGGAGAAGATTTTTTCTGGGCCATTAGAGGAGGTGGTGGAGCAAGCTTTGGTGTCGTTGTTTCTTGGAAGATCAAATTGGTTCCAGTTCCAACCAGAGTGACTGTATTCAATGTTGTAAGGACTTTAGAACAAGGCGCTATCGATACTGTTCATCGGTGGCAATATGTAGCCCCTAAGCTGCCGAAAGAGATCTTCATTAGGGTAATGCTTCAAGTGAAGCAAAATAGTACTTCAGGTAAGTTGGATATGGAAGTGTCATTCATTTGTCATTATTTGGGGGATAGTGAGAAACTTCTTTCTTTGATGAATCAGAGTTTCCCTGAATTGGGTTTGCAGCAAAGTGATTGCTTTGAAATGAGTTGGGTAGAATCCACTGTGTTCTGGGGTAACCACCCAATTGGAACTCCCGCAACTGTTCTGCTTGATAGGCCAATAGGGCCACCAGATTTCTTCAAGGGCAAGTCAGACTATGTGAAAGAGCCGATTCCGAAACATGGAATAGAATCGATACTGGACTTGATGTTAAAGCCGGGCCTAGATAAACTGTACATGGAGTGGAACCCTTATGGTGGAAGAATGAGTGAGATTTCGGAGGCGGAAACTCCATTCCCTCACAGAGCAGGAAACCTGTTCTTGATTCAGTATCTGGGATACTGGAAAGAAGACAAGGCTGAGACTGCCCTCCGCTACCTTGACTTGATTAGCAAAATGTATCAAGAAATGACTCCATTTGTGTCCAAGAACCCAAGAGAGGCCTTCCTAAACTATAGGGATCTTGACCTTGGGGCCAATACGGGTAATCAGACTAGTGTTGAATCTGCTAGGAATTATGGAAGAATGTATTTCAAAGAAAACTTTGATAGACTGGTCCGTGTGAAAACGGCTGTTGATCCTCGGAATTTTTTCAAGAATGAACAGAGTATCACACCACTTTGAGGCGATTCTGGCTCTGAACACTGAAAAGTAATTCAAAATGTCACATTTTTTTATATCGATGAGAATAATATTAATATCACCTTTTATTTTATCTGAAAATAACTTTCATATTAAAATCACCTTTTGTTTTATAATTTTAATAGTAAACTACAGTTAATGTTTACATGAAAATGACAAATGGAATTAGTTTAGTCATCTCATTACATATCCTCTTTATGTAGATGTGTGATTACAATGGTATTTCAATGTACATAATGATAATAATAACTGATTGATGACTAATTGAGCCGTTACATCTGTTGATCAATAACTTCATAATATCCTCTTCGTCAGTTACTTTGACGAAGACACACTTAAGGTATTTTTTCTTTAACACTCCTACTTGTACCAAATCAAAGTAATATCAGTGCATATGGTGTGGCCTCATTAAAAACCTGGCCAAATAACAAAATCCGGTGAGACAAAATAAGTCTTGGTCACAGAAAAAAGAGCACAACACACATATGTTAGACTCCTCATGAAGTCTATACTCTCCCGGATCTTTACATCAATCAAAGGTGCTAGGAACGTTCTCACATTCATATGTTTTTCACAATGTATCGTTGTGTTCTCAATGGTGAATACATGATCAGTTTGGAAACGACCTATTGTTCGTAAATACTTCGCATTTGTAATGACCAACCAAAACATTGTTTGGTGTATTAAAGTAGGAGGCTACAATTCCATATGCATTTCATTTCGTCTTTCTATAAGGATAGGATAAACTCAAGTCAATAGTTCATTTAGGTATCATGATACATTTTTATATCTTTAATAGCAATGCGTTGGCGCTAAGCTAAGTCTAGCTACAAGTTTTTTGAGAATGTTATATCCGGTCGAGTTCTTCAGGCTAAGTACAATATTGAGTCCATTGCACTATAAAGAGGAATTTTCAATTCTCAACTCTTCGTCATCTTCCTTTACATCCAAACATCGACCGATCATTGGGAGTGCTAACAATATGCACTTTGTCCATGTAAATCGTCTGAGAATCTTTTGGACACATGTAGACAGTGGATTAGTATTCCACAAACTCGTTATTAACTGAGTTTCTCATGATTATTCATCTCGATTCATATTTCATCCATCTCGGGGTTTCTCTTATTTCATCAAGAGTACATACAATGTTCGTATCATCAACATAGATAGCTATAATTCTAATTATGAAACTCATTTTCTTTATTAGTACGTAGGAGCATATTTCATTATCTTGTATCCCTTCCCAGCCAAGTAGTCACTTCTATAAAATGAGCATTTCAATTCCAATTGTACACGCACTCTGTGGTTTAGAGTTACTTGAGTTAGATCGTCTTAAGGCCAACAAACGCTTTTAGATATATTTTCCAATCAAGAACCCCATAGAGATATGTAGCCACATCTATTAGTTGCATTTTTATTACTGTAAACATGTCCCCTTGTAGTCAATCCAGAGAGTTGCGAGAAACCTTAGAGCCACAAGACGATCCTTGTCCTTTAGGGCTTCATTTTTCTCATTACGTTTTTTAACAAAGAGTTGTTTATGTCCTCAATTCCTTTAGACAAGTATTGATCGCACCAGGTGGCTTCCCCCTCTTCCCTTAGGGAGCCACGGCCTCAACCACACATCCATTAAGTGTGGTTGTGTTGCCTCAATTTACGGCAACGTGTCCCTTATTCGAGTCTTTTAACTTTGTAGGCATGTGCAGCTGATACGTATGATCTTGTCACTTTAACAATATCATTATATGCATCAGACATCGAAATTGTTACCTTATAGATGTCGATTATATAGGGATGAGGATAAGGCAGAGTGGGGACAACTACGACAATTCTTGTCGTTTTCTTAGAAAATCATTTTTCTTACCTCCCCTAACGACATAAAGACTGTCTTATCTAAGTGAAATTATGTAATTCTTAAAGATAAAAAGATCGTCTGCCAAGGGTTTTGAGTGCGGGTAATTGTTGAAGATCTGTTTCCAACATAAATACTTATTCATTTTTAAGGTCTCATTTTTGATACGTTGTGGAAGCGTAATAAACACATATATTGCGCAAACAATTATGCGTAAATCTCAGACATATGTCCAGTTACCAACTGGTACGCAGTGAATGGTTTGCTAGCAACGAGTCCCATAACGAATAAGTAAGGTTATGTATAGTATCGCATAACCCGAAGCAGGTATATGTAGGTTGGTGCGCATGACCAATACCTAGATACGGTGGCTTATACCAAGCCATTATATGTATGTAGTTGGGGTACAAGATAAGATCCCTAAAGATATGCAATAGTCATCAAGTCATTTTGATGTTAACTCCTAGCATTGTCAATTCCAATAGACTTTATAACCAGGGTGGTGAGCCCTTATAATATGTGCTAAGAATTTTGCAAATGCAGCATTTTTTGTGGACGATTATTCGATATGTGACAAGTGTGTCGAAACATCATCCAAAACCATTTGGTACTTTAATGATCAACATTTCTGGAGTGACAAATCTAAAATATAATGACAATGTGTAGTGAGTTTTGATATGATAATGTTGACATTAATGTCTCTTAAACTTTGACAATGTTTGATTATTTATTGGTGCATAGGAGCTTATGTGACTTTAACGATTATGTCATTTTAGCAAAAATGATCGGGCAAGTCCCTCGTTTTTTATTTGATGTGATGGTCTCATCATCATAGTCACAACAGTGTTATAAATTAAGCACTAGATTCTCCCCCATGTGTTCTTTAAAATATATGAGAGTATTTGAAAGATATAGCTCATATCTTTTAAAGTATAAGGATTTAGGTAATGATATGCTTCTCAATTATAACTTTTATTTTATTGGTTAGATGTATTGTTTTTTGAACCATAAATAAAATAAATAAAGTTAATGCTTCATAATATAATTTAAAATTTAATAAGCCAACGATAATCAAATCAAGGTCTCATCTAATTTAGTAAAACATTATACACATAAACTTTAAGGCCAAAATAATGGTCCAATTAAATGAGGGCATAATGATTTTTACATAAAGTATCTTGGAAACTCATATCAGTCTCACATCATATCTATCTTCTTCCATACGATAAGCATCTAGGGATTGATATTCATTTTTAATCCTAGTGTTTGAAGATACATTTTCAATTCCTCTTGCATTCGTAGTTCTCTTCATTTCTTGTAAGTCGTAGAAATTTTATAGATTCACAACACTGACAAGATATTTTACTGCTCATGTCACTTCTCATAGATCCTCTTACATGTGGTGCATTGTTCCCACATGCTCTCGATTGTAGAAATCTACATATACATGGTAATTGCCCTTTGTTTTAAGATTTCTTTTACTGAGTATATTTGTATTAGAAAAAGTCATTATCATAGCATACAATATATTGTCGTTTTCATCTACTTGCATAAAGTTGTTTGCATAATTATTTTCCATGCTCAAGCCATAGTTGACTTAATAGAGAGGGGATCGTGTACTCAAATTCTGTAGAGTCCAGTGTGTTAAAATTTGACTTCGAAGTTCATCAATTTATAAGATAGAGGAAGAACACGATATATTAGTCGCGGTCAAAGTAGACATCCATGACAACTAAAATATAACCAGATCCATAATTGTCATTTCGATTATGAATTTTCGTGATCTCAATAAAAGTTTCGATTTAATCATTTTCTTTAATTTATAAGCTCATGAAATTTCATTATCATTCCTTCATATACAGTCATCATACATCCACTTAAATCTTCCAAGAGATGAATTAGATACAAGGACTAAGAATCATGGTGGTCACGTTCTTTTCGATGCTTTGTGAAAATGATTTATCACAAATTTGTCATTTTGATGCTATAAATTTAATAGCGACACACTTTATATTATATGCTAATAATACAATAATAAAATAATGGACACAGCATACATCATAATAATATGTCACAGTAATTGTCAAATAATATTCTCATGTAACATTCTTAATTTAAATTATACTCGTCAGTCTGTCAAATAAACTGCATGTTGATGTCATTGCTCTTGCAATGGTTGCTCTGTAATTAACATTATGATCGCCACGTCATAGTTGATCAATCACATGCTGAAACAATAGTATACATGATTATTATGTTATCGTTTAAATCCGTAAGAAAATTAAATTGGAATTTGGAATTTACATGTATTATGTACCATAAATAATAGGCAGTAAATAGTATAGTTAGAAACTAAGTCAGTAAAGACAAAGGGCAAAAAAGAAAGAAGCAATATGAATATGAGGAGAGATAAACCTAAAGTCTGTTAGTGTATTTGACCCAATTAGAAACTAAGGTGGGTGCGTGTGGCTAAAACACACACCTGCGTGTATATGTAGCAGTTCTCTTTTCAATATCCATTTTGTGTTTGTTAGTTTCAGTCTTGAACATAGAAACAAGATGACCCATTGGTATATGCTTGTAGTGTCTGATCTATATTTCCAACCCTTAACTTCTCTTGCTTGTTGAAAAAATTATGGTGTTTGTTTGGATTTTCTGGAATGCTTTTTGGAGTCTGTGGAGAGGGTTTGTTGCTGCACTTCTATTCTGCAATGCATTGGCTATATTGAACGATCATAGGTTCCTTGCTCGAGTAAGGTTGACAATAAAAGATGATGATCAGGCTGGGGATCGGAGAAAGTTGTCTACCCTTATCAGTTTCAAATATTGGTTCACTGGAATTCTACACGCAGCCCGGTTCTTAAGGCACATCCTCATATTGGCGAATGGTCTCACCATTGTAATGTTGCTCTTGATGGGATATTGGCTCTAGCCTTTGTTTGGATCGATTTGTCCTTGAGTAACATTTGGAATGTTCAGAGTGGGTAATTTCTAGGAAATTTTTTTGTTACAATTCTAGGATATATTTGCCATGTAATAAACATTTGCTACATTTACTAGAACATTTATTGATCTGATTATGCGCGCTATGAATAAGAATCTCATAGTATTAATTTGTGGAGGAATGTTTCCTTCTGGCTATATTTTTTCGTTGACTAAATTTATTAATCTTTAATTTCCTCTCCAGCAATGCAATTCATGCTGGTGATGGAAATGACAATTAATCCAGTTATATTAACCTTCAATATATGGCACATATTTGTTTTTTGTTTTTGCAAATAGGGTTCTCGTAAAAAATAAGACAAAATAAAGTAACTAATTAATTATAAGATTCACTCTTATAGTACTCCTTTCTTTTTCCATCATTTACCAAGAAATTTTTGATAATTAATATAATTTGAGTGGTGCTATTAACACATCTATTTTTGTTATTAACACACCCCATTGATAGTCAATCATGAAACAAAAAAATAGATAAGGTGTGTTAATTATAACAAAACGGGTGTGTTAATAACATCATTTTTCAATTTTATTGCTCCAATTATGTCTCCTTTGGTAATAATAATAATAATAATAATAATAATAATAATAATAATAATATTATGCAACACAATGACTAGGTACTCTGTTTTATTCAAAAAAAACAATCAACTTTTTACATCTGAACAGAAACCATGTTTTCTGTCCGAAAATAGAAGTTGGTTCATCATAATAGAATTTTGATTTGCATCGTTGACTATTAAATCCAATACTGAATTAGGAAAGCTCAATAAGTTATAGTTCACTGAACAAGGACTTGGTAGCTTCGACATCATATATAATATATCCCCATTACCAGGAAGTGAAATGAGAAGGACCTTGCAGTTGAAAAATTCAGACTAAATATGAAAATACCAAGCTCGACATTACTACTCTTTTCGTTCTCATTCCTTCTCCTTTCACTCTCAGTCTCATGCACAACTTCAAATCCTGTTCTCGATAGCTTCCTCCAATGCCTTCCGAAACATTCCAACTCCTCCTACCCAATTTCCGAACAAACTATCACCCAAGAAAGCACGAATTTCCATTCTGTTTTCGTTTCATATATTAGAAACCGCAGACTTTTGACCGCCACATCTACAAGACCTTTGGCTATTATAACAGCCAACCATGAAACTCATGTCCAATCAACCGTGATCTGTGCAAAACAAAATGGTTTGCACATGAGAATCCGAAGCGGTGGCCACGATTACGAGGGCTTATCCTTCATTTCATATATGTCAAATCTTTCCTATATAGTCCTTGACATGCATAACCTTCGATCGATTGATATTAACGTTGCAGATGAAAGTGCTTGGGTCGAGACTGGAGCTATCTTAGGTGAACTTTACTATAAAATTGGGGAGAAAAGCAAATTTCATGCATTTCCAGGAGGAGTTTGCCCCTCTGTTGGTCTTGGTGGTCTTTTTAGTGGCGGTGGCTACGGCCCGATGATGAGAAAATTTGGCCTTACAGTGGATAATATTGTAGATGCTAGAGTAGTAAACGTGAATGGTACAATCCTTGATAGAAAATCCATGGGAGAAGATCTGTTTTGGGCCATTAGAGGAGGTGGTGGAGCAAGCTTTGGTGTCATTCTTGCATGGAAGATCAAATTACTTCTAATTCCATCCACCGTGACTGTTTTCAGAATCAATAGGACACTCGAAGAAGGCGGGATAGATGTTCTTTACAGGTATCTATTATTTTGATGAAGTATTTTGCATACATATATTTATTCAAACATACATACTAGCTATCATGGTTTGGTTGGTTAAATATTTTAACGGACAATTGGTTCAAACTTATTAATATGGTTCTTGCTTCATTTTGTTAACAGGTGGCAGTACGTTGCGCCGAAGCTACCTAAAGACATCTTCATAAGAGCAACTTCAATTCTCCGTAAGGGTAGTGGCAAAGTTAGCAACAAGACTGTGGAAGTGGTATTCCTTGGACTCTATTTGGGACAAAAGGAAAGCCTTCTTACTTTGCTAAACCAAAGTTTCCCTGAGCTCGGTTTAGAGCAAAAAGATTGCAATGAAATGAGTTGGGTAAATGCCACTTTATTCTTGGCCGACTACCCAGATGGAACTCCCACAACTGCTCTTCTCGACAGGCCAAAAGGACCAGAAATCTTCTTCAAAAGCAGGTCTGACTATGTGAAAGAACCTATTCCGAAAGCGGCAATCGAAACAATGTGGCAGAAGATACTTGCTATAGAGACGCTTCAGATGCAGTGGAACCCTTATGGTGGAAGAATGAGTGAGATTTCCGAGTCGGAGACTCCTTTCCCACACAGAGCAGGAAACCTGTTTAAGATTCAGTATTACACTCTTTGGACGAATGAAACGGACACGAAAAAGAACCTTGACTTGTCAAGCAAGTTTCGTGAAGCAATGACCTCATTTGTGTCCAAGAACCCCAGAGAGGCCTTCCAGAACTACAGGGATCTCGACAATGGTGCCTGTTGGAATAACCAGATGGACATCAAGACTGCTTCGGTTTATGGAAGAAAGTACTTCAAGGACAATTTTTATAGATTGACAAGCGTGAAAGCCAAGGTTGATCCTGAGAATTTTTTCAGACATGAGCAAAGTATCCCACCACTTTCCAACAAATAATGGATTCCATAGAGATCGATGAATCAACTTGATGACATACAATTTTTATACTATAGTGTACAGGCCTTGATGGCCTTTTACCTCTTACAATAAAGATCACATCAATTTATCTACTTACATTATTATCATATGGCAAAAATTTCTATACATTTTTTCTGATTAGTGAAAGAGGGGTACGGTGCAAAAGCGAGATGAGTTGACTGCTTTCTCTCTTTTTTACATTTTATTTGCTTTACAATTGTTTTATCATCATAATTTAAATGTAAAGCCATTGAAGTAATATTCAGGGTATTCGCTGAATGGTGCATGTTAAAATGCATATTCTTAGATTAGACGCTTGATATCATCTTGAATGACTCACTTGTCAGAATTATTTGGGTGTTAGTACCTGTAAAAATAACTTAACATAATATCTTGATTCTCTACATTACCTGTACACTAACAAGTCACAAGCAACATTTTGCAAAGAGTACGGTATGAAGCTGTAACACAACATTCTATATCGAAAAAATAATGTTCATATAATGCCGTGAAGCTAAGACTTTATATGACAACGCACTTAATTACACATGTTTTTATCTTTCAATTCCTAATAAGCAGTCAAACAAACAAGGTATATGATAATGATTACAGTAATATTGGTTATTACCTAGGTCAAACGTCAATTGATGGTCCATAAATATGTCCCTTTGTTCTCTAGGTTTGCTGACCTAGGTTAATTTATCTTCAATATTTGTATTTAATGGTCATATGATGCAAAATGGAAATTCTCTCAACATAACAACCAACTTCTACGAAGTTTGAAATTATGCAAGTGCATCCATCACATAGAGAAAGACCATTAATTCATTAAATCTAAATATCCAGGATACATTTTGATGCAATTAAGCAGATAATAAACAAAGAATATGTTTGGTTAATTTAACATTATATATTGTGCCAAGAAGTCGAAGACGGAGCCATCGATCATCTTGACAATTCTACAACCAATGAAGATTCCAAGCTCATCATTACTAGTCTTCACACTCAGTCCTCTCCCTATCAACGTCAATCTCATGGCCAACTTCAAATCCCATTCTCAATTACTTCTTCCAATGCCTTCCCAAATATTCCAACTCCCCAATTTCCGAAGCCATTATCACCCGAGAAAACACCAATTTCCAATCTACTGCTATCATATATATATATATATATATATTAGAAACCTCCGACATTACACACCCTCAACTCCAAAAACCTTTGGCTATTGTAACAGCTAAACATGAATCTCATGTCCAAGCAACCGTGATATGTGCAAAACAGCATGGTTTACATATGAGAATCCGTAGTGGTGGCCATGACTACGAGGGTTTACCATTCATATCATACATTTCAAATGCCTCATATATAGTCCTTCACATTTTATCAGTTGTAGTCATTGTTTCTTTTTATTAATTAAAATCTTTTAGTTTAACTCAATTTTCTCGTAGATTTGAGAACCGCTTGAAAATTTAAGAGTCAAACTTGTGGATTCAGATCTACTGTTGGTATCCAACAACTATCTATTCCCCCCGCATCACGAATGATAGAACAATTATACAAAGATTCCAAGTGAGACCTTTACTCAAGATACCAAATATGTATTGGCATCAATTCATAGGGAACGCAGGAAAGTAAATGATAATCACGGTGGTAAAAAAGGAGCTGACCCGGATGATCTTTAGATATGGAGAGATTGAAACAATGTGCTTCCATGCCACACCCTTTTCCTCTTTTTTTCTTTTCTAGGAATGGCATATTAATAACAAAAAGAGCAAGAATATACAAACGGAGAAGAACCAAATAGGGAGAAAAGTTAGATGAAGCAACACAAGATTAGCTAACAAACTTGCGGGAAGTCTTACCTATAAGGCCTACACATTGTAGCTAGCAATTACAGCAAGTCCTAATTTGAAGCAGCGCACAATAACAACAGCTAAACAGACTATTGTTAAACAAACTTCCTACAGTGGTCTCAATGGCTAATTAAAATCTTAATATGATCAAGTCGTATCTAAATATCTTTTTCCAATAGTTGTTCGACAACCACAACATTATGCACTTCTTTGACTGTCGATTCTATCTCAACCAATGCCTCCATCTCAGAGCCATCCAATAGTGTCGCACTTTCCAGAGAAGAAATAGCTTTCAACTTCAAACGAATTTGGGAAAGCTTAATCAAAATGGATCCAAAGTCATCTGGAAGTACCTCTATCCCATTGTCTTTGGGTTGCAAGGCTGTCTTCTTTTGTTTTTGAAAGACGATGAGAACTGTAGATATCCCTTTTGCCAATGCTCCAATCTCATCCAGCCGTGTCTCAACTGTCTTTAGATCACAAACAGATCCAGTAGTTTTCCCCTTCATTCTCTGAGCTACAGCTCTCCAAGTGTCCGCTGGGCCGTGCTTGTATAGGGACTCCAACAACCCAGACTCGTGCAAAGTCAACTTGGCTTCAGCAAGAATGTGAAGTTCAGTCAACATCCCCAAAATCTTCACTTGTTTGGCCCAAACTTGTATCACCTCGATGGTGTAGGGATGCATTTCAAAAGAATATGTCCCTTTTGGCTGGTTCTCATCTTCCACCATTTCTATTTTAATCCCCTGGTCCATTAAGTACTTCAACTGCTCTTGCATTCTTTTTTCCAAACGCCTAACTTCCAAATTGACAACAAAACAGTAATTAGACCAAGCAATGAGCAGCACCCACACTCAACTTGATGCGTGAGAAACTCACAAACCAACCCAACCAAATTGAATACAGACACCAAACATCCAGGAATAACAGTAACAATCGGAAACATTGAAAAACATAGTCCGAATGTTTCATCTAATCCAGAAACTCCACGATATAGATAACCCACAAGTAAAATTAAAAGCAACACTTGAAATTAAAGAAAGCAGAGCCTGTTTTCTTCATCTTTGAAAAATACTACACAAGAAATTCAATGTAAGAGATAAACTACAAAGCAGAGAGAGAGAGCAATAGATAAAGAATCAAACTGCGAAATTAAACCAAACCAAACGATTCAGAAAGAACAAGCTACAACAAAAAACCAATTCAAGACCCTGAAATGTATAAATTAGAAGGTAAAAAGTAAGAACATACCCTCTGCTTCCCTTCCAAAAGGTCCTGACTAATTGGGTCCTTCCAAGCTGGGTTCTTTCTAACTGGGTTGTTCTGAAAACACAAAATCAACACAGTCTTAGTTGAGTCCTGTAAACGCCCAATTATCTCATTCTGAAACACATCCGTAAAGATTCCTGATATGGAAATTGAAAACACGAGAGTTCAAAGAACCTCAATAAGGGCATACGGAGGCATGAACGAGCCATACTGCGCATAGAGGAGAACGCCATAGCTTTGGCGCAACCAGTACTTTTCTGGGGTTTCGTCGACAGTGGAGAGCAGAGTATGAACTCGTGTTTGGTTTGGTTTGGTTGAGCTGTAGGTTTAGCGTATTTGGATACATAATATACAACTGGGCCTTCTAAGTTTACATACCCATGACAGATCTGAACCAATCGAGGAGGCCCAAACTAATAATACACTTGGTCCGGTGACTCCTGTCCGTTACTACCTTCCCTTTCTTTTCATGAGCCTGTTAAACTAGATGGTTCAACCCAAAATTTTGCTTAAAAAAACTCGGATAGAAGACAACTATTATGTAGTCTGATGATATAGCAGTAACTGAAAGGTTGTGAGTTCGACTAACGATTAGAGTTGTTTACCTGATTAAAAATAAATAATACAATTCGAGTAGAATAATTTGGAGTAAACTCAACTCAACTCTTGCGGTAGAATACTAACCTTGTCGGTATGTTCACGGTTAAATGTCAATAGTTGTTGATTCTTCAACTAGTCCAACACCTCAGTACGCAATAGTATTGCAAGTTCCTTCCAACGTAACCCTTCAACATGTTCTTGGTGAGGCCAAATTTGTTGTCAATGCGCTCGGCAACCTTGAACACCAGCTTACAATGCCTAGTTATTAAATTTCGATTTTTCTGGAGCAGTTAAAAAAAGTCACTAATTTTCTTGAAGATTGGGAGTTGGGACATTGGGAAGGCTAATTCTCTTTCCTCAATTATCAGACACGAGCATTAACACTTACGAAGAAGACTTGCAAGCAGCAACTTCCTAGTAGCTTCTTATTGCTTAGCTTGTCCTAAACGCTACACGGTGATCAATGTGGCGAAACATGGCAACTCAAACTACTTCTGCAGCTCTAGCAATCTTCTCCTTTCTTCTTCTTCTCCATGCTTCCATGGCAGCTTCAGATTCAATCCAAGACACCTTCCTCCAATGCCTCTCCAATCTTTCCCAATCCCCCTCTCCACCATTCTCATCAATCACATATTTCCCCACCAACCCTTCATACACACCAATCTTACATTCCTACATAAGAAACCTTAGATTCACTACTCCTACAACCCCAACACCCTCATTCATTGTCACTCCAACCCATGTCTCCCACATCCAAGCCTCAATCCTCTGCTCCCAAATCCATAATCTTCAAGTCAGAATCCGCAGCGGTGGCCATGACTATGATGGCCTCAGTTACATCTCAGATGTTCCATTCATCATTATTGATATGTTCAATCTTCGATCCATAACAGTCAACATCGAAGAAGAGAGTGCTTGGGTCGAGTCTGGAGCAACGCTAGGTGAAGTTTATTACAGAATAGCTGAGCAGAGCAAGATCCATGGCTACCCAGCTGGGGTTTGTCCTACAGTTGGAGTAGGAGGACACTTGAGTGGAGGTGGGTATGGAAATATGATGAGGAAACATGGGTTATCAGTTGATAACATTCTTGATGCTCAAATAGTTGATGCTAATGGAAGGCTTTTGGATAGAGAGTCAATGGGGGAAGACCTCTTTTGGGCTATTAGAGGTGGAGGTGGAGCTAGTTTTGGTGTCATTGTTTCTTGGAAGATCAAATTGGTTCAAGTCCCAGAAGTTGTCACAGTTTTTAGAGTTGAAAGGACTTTGGAGCAAGGCGCCACCGACATTGTTCATCAATGGCAGTATGTAGGGGATACAATAGATGATGATCTTTTCATTAGGGTGGTTGTGATGCCAGTGAATAGAAAAACACAGAAGACAGTGAAAGCTAAATTTGTAGCTTTGTATTTAGGAAATGCAGAAAAGCTGGAAGCTTTGATGGGTGAGAGTTTTCCCCAATTGGGTTTGAAGCATGAGGACTATGTCGAAATGAGTTGGATTGAATCGGTTCTGTATTGGTCTAACTATCCAATTGGAACCTCTGCAGATGTACTGCTTGAAAGAATACCACAGTCAGAAAAGTTCTTGAAGAAGAAATCTGACTACATCCAAGAACCGATGTCAAAAGCTAGTCTCGAAGGACTATGGAACAAGATGATGGAGCTGAAAAAGCCAGTACTAACATTCAATCCTTACGGTGGGAAAATGAGCGAAATTTCGGAGCTTGACGCCCCATTCCCACATAGAGCAGGAAATGTGTACAAAATTCAGTACTCAGTGAATTGGAAAGAGGAAGGTTCAGAGGCTGAAGATAAACATCTCGATCTGATAAGGAGGCTTTACGATTATATGACACCTTATGTATCAAGGTCACCAAGGTGTTCATATCTAAATTACAGAGATGTTGATTTGGGGACTAATGGAAACGACAATGTGAGCTACTCAGAAGCCAGTGTTTGGGGGACGAAGTACTTCAAGGGAAACTTTGAGAGGTTGGTACAAGTGAAGACTGCTGTTGATCCAGGAAACTTTTTCAGGTATGAACAAAGTATCCCACCTCTTACTGCTTGGAATGGTAAAATGGCGCAGTGAAGGCTGCTTTGTGTATATGCTGAACTTTATTTAGTTATTTATACGTATAAGATGTCGTGGACTGGTACTACTACTACTACTGGAGCTGGTGTCTTGTAAAAGTTGAGTTCAAGAGTGAAATTGACTCACAGATTTTCCATTGTTTCTTAGCTTATTTGTTTTGCGTACAAACACGTCAAAAATCATGTAACTTTCTCATGAAGTGCAAAACTGAAGGCCCAGGCAAACAACACAACAAAACCACAATAGTAATATTTTTATTTATTTATTTTCGATAAGCATTACATCTACCACCATAATTGATGATTTTCAGAGACCAGGAATAGAGGTAAATCAAATATTTTGGATAAAAAGAAACAGGAAATGAAAGAATCATTGCAGTATCTAGTCCCTTATTTAGCATGCGACCGAGGCAACGGAAAGAGGCTGCATGAAGGACGTTGTATATCTAAATTGGATAATGCTGCCAAATTGCAATGGTCTTCCAGCATTGACAAGGCAGTCATTAATCGCAAGCCGCTTGAAAGTCATAGGGTTGATCACATTAACAGAGGTGAATTGACCACAGTTCAAATGGATTCCATGAATGTCACGCTGTGCGGGGCCAAAGTTGGCGATTTGGACAGAAAAAACTGGTATCCCGTTATATGATAGCCCACTTTGTCCCTGTAAAATCGAAATATCTCTTCTTGAACAATTCACTGCATTCAGTATTTCTGTGCCTGAAAACCATCGTTGGATAAAAAAACCGAGCAAAATTAGAGTTGGAGATCTTGAAATTATACAAGCGTAAGTACAATACGTACCGTTCTGGTCGATTTGGCTGATATCAGTTGAGCTAATGTCGTGTAGCTTGTAATCTTGTTTTGAATGAACCGGAAGCAAAAGGGATGCAGCCGCAACTGTAATGACAAACAGAACTGATAATCCCATGTTTTCTACTTGACTGGTTTGAGGAAGAAATTGTGCCAAGGATTCAATTGTTTACTCTATACATTTCTGCTGGACTCGAAGCCGTATATTTATACTAGTCACAGGGACTCGATTAGTGCAGCAACAATCTTAATTACTGTCATGACAGGAGGAAATAATCAATGCAAATGAACCAGTAATGTCAATTGATTTGCCGAAATCACATATATACGATTGTTTTCTAGAAATCAAAGTAAATTATCATAGCTGCATGAGAAAATTACGCAAATTAACAATGAGCGGCAATCATGGGTGGTTATGCTGAAATTTGGAAGTATGATGGAGGATCCGTAGAGGATTATATGATTCAGCTTCCTCTTTGCAAAACAAAAATAGTTCATTTCTTCCTTAATTAAGTTATTGACGTCTTATTACCAAAACAAATTGTTCATTTTCTTTATACACTTTGATCTGCTGGCCAATTTGCCACGAGGCTTATCTTCTAAAAATTAGTTCATTTTGTTAATTTTCTTTTCTAGATACGCATGATGATCGGTATTGAGTCTAGCTCTGTGGAATCATTTTGATGCAGCATTTTCGGCACTCACCATCTTTTGATCAGTACCGACCTAAACTACCAACCATCGGAAAAAGGGAGCGTCTGGCATGGTCTGCAGACCATATATACATCTGGTATATTTCGCGCGTGAAGGACACGTGCTAGTCTGGTGACGCCGGTTAGGCAGGTTAGAAGGCGTTAGTGAGAGAGAATCTATTTCTCTCTCGCAGAGTCGCAAATTCTCTGTTTCTCCTCTACCTGACACTCTTCTGTATCCATATATTTTAGAAAACTGATCCGATTTGATGGAGGGCAGTATCGTAGTCGGTGTCTCCGGCCCAATTCGGCGGAGGCCGAGAAGGTGGTGATGGTCTGAAATAAGATATGACCAAAATGGTGAAATACGACTACGGTTGAAAAATCACGTAATTCCGGTAAAGTCTCGGTGCCGATAGTTGCGGTCAACACAATTTACCATTCTTTCTCCCTATGGGTAGCCCTATCTTTGAGGGTTATTTTTTAGTAAATTTTTATATCACTAGCTGCGTCTCATCGATTTGAAACTATTTTCAGTTAAATGTCTGACCAAAATACGTAATTTAGACGATCAAATGACCGTTTTCGTGAGTTTAGGGATTTGAATTACGGGATTGATCGTCCGGATCTAGCCCTTAACTTTATCGGATCAAGTTGAATTTTTTTCCATACATGTATTTTATCATGATGGTCATTTTAGACGGTCAAATCTTTGTTTGTCAAGTTTGATCATCAGGATCACCACATGCCAACTAATGTCGTATAACTTGTTTTATAAGTTTTAAGTAAATGTTCCGTATCAAAAACAAACTCTACGTAGAGCCTTGAAACTCAAAAAAGTCGTCAAATAAGATATGACCAGACTTATGAAGTACATGTACGGTTAAAAAATCACGTAATTCTGGTAAAGTCTCGGTGCTGATAGTTGCGGTCAACGCAATTGACCATTCGATCTCCCTATGAGTAGCCCTATCTTTGGGAAATATTTTTAGTAAATTTTTATACCACTAGTTGCATCTCTTCAATTTGAAACTATTTTCAGTTGAAGATTTGGACAAAATACGTAATTTAGACGGTCAAATGACCATTTTTGTGCATTTAGGGGTTTGACTTACGGGATTGACCGTCCGGATCGAGCCCTTAACTTTGTCGGATTAAGTTGATTTTTTCCAAATACATGTATTTTATCATGATGGTCATATCAGACGATCAGATTTTCGTTGTGAATTTTGATCATCAGAATCACAACATGTCTACTAATGTTGTATAACTTGTTAACCAAGTCTTAAGTAAATGTTCCGTTTCAAAAACAAACTTTATGTAGAACCTTCAAAATCAAAAAAGTCGTGAAATAAGATATGACTGAAATGGTGAAATACATTGACAGTTGAATAATCACGTAATTCATGTAAAGTCTCGGTGCTGATAGTTACGGTCAACGCAATTTAGCATTCTTTCTTCCTATGGTAAACCCTATTTTCAAGGGTTATTTTTCAGTAAATTTGTATACCACTGGTTGCGTCTCATCGATTTAAAATTATTTTCAGTTGAATGTCCGGCCAACATAAGTAATTTAGATGGTCAAACAACTGTTTCCGTGCGTTTAGGGGTTTGACTTATGGGATTGACCGTCCGGATCGAGCCCTTAACATTATCGGATCAAGATTAATATTTTATCATAGCCATGTTTTACTACAATGATCATATCTGACGGTCAGTTTTTCTTTTGTTAAGTTTGATCATCAGAATCACAACATGTCTACTAATGTTGTATAACTTGTTTACTAAGTTTTAAGTAAATGTTCTGTTTCAAAAACAAACTCTACATAAAACCTTCAAGCTCAAAAAATTTGTGGAATAAGATATGACCGGAATGGTGAAATATGTCTACGGTTGAAAAATCACGTAATTCTGGTAAAGTCTCAATACCGCTAGTTGTGGTCAACGCAATTTACCATTCATTCTCCTTATGGGTAGCCCTATCTTCGGGGGTTATTTTCAGTAAATTTTTATACCAATGGTTGCGTCTCGTCAATTTAAAACTATTTTCTTTTGAATGTCTAGTCAAAATACTTAATTTAGACAGTCAAATGACTGTTTTCGTCCGTTTAGGGGTTTGACTTACGAGATTGACCGTCCGGATCGAGTCTTTAACGTTATTGGATCAAAATGAATATTTTACCATAGCCATGTTTTACTATAATGATCATGTATGACAGACGGATTTTTATATGTCAAGTTTGATCATCAGAATCACAACATGTCTACTAATGTTGTATAACTTGTTTACTAAATTTTAAATGTCTCATTTCAAAATTAAACTCTACGTAGAACCTTTAAACTCAAAAAAATCATGCAATAAGATAGGACTGGAATCGTAAAATACGTTTACGGTTGAAAAATCACGTAAATCCGGTAAAGTCTTGGTGCCGCTAGTTGCGGTCAACGCAATTTACCATTCCATTTCTATACGGGTAGTCCTATCTTCGGGGTTATTTTTCAGTAAATTTTTATACCACTAGTTGTCTCTCATCGATTTGAAACTATTTTCAGTTGAAAGTCCGGCCAAAATACATAATTTAGACAGTTAAATAACCGTTTCCATGCGTTTAGGGGTTTGACTTACCGGACTCACTGTCTTGATCGAGTCCTTAACGTTATCGGATCAAGATGAATATTTTACCATAGTCATGTTTTATTAAAATGATCATATCTGACGGTCGGATTTTCGTTTGTCATGTTTGATCATCAGAATCACAACATGCCTATGTTCTAAAAGAATAAATTTGTTAGCCCTTAGCCGACGAAATTATTGTATTCCGTCTCCTAGGATATCACAGCCAACAGAATAATTGAATTTAGGGTTGACCACGTTTACTGGGGGCCAAATGTTACCGGAAGTTTGTGATTTTTTCAACTTTAGTCGTAACTTATTAAACAAGTTATATCGCTTTAGTAGGCACGAGACGATCCGAGGTCATAAATATGTGAAAATTAGAATTTCATCATCAGATTTAGGAAGGGTAATTAGGTAGGTATGCTGGAAAAATTTCACCCCCTTTCAGATTCGTTACGTCTCCCATCGTATCGGTCAACATTAATTTCACCTCTTTTTTTACACGAAACACGTAACCGACATCATGGAAAACCCTATTTGTACCTGTTTTCAAACCTAAAGCTCATATATAAGAGATTTAGGAACCCATAATTTTTGTGTGAAATTAACTGTTCGGTGACTAGGCGTCAGTGCCACGTTTGGCGTCGGCCGGAGACGGAGAAACCATCGAGTTACCGCATAGGTATCTGGTCGTAGTCTCGTAGATCTAGGTCGACGTCATGTCTTTTCACAGTGCGTAGAGCTTGAAGATGACGAGCGAGTAGGCAACTCCTCCGTAGTCTCGAGCGCGTACAGCTTCCCGAAACCCACTTGCCTCCGTCTCCGTTAACGACTTCTAATTGGTAAATTTAACCCAAGTTAACCTAGCTACCTATCATATAGTGACATGTGTCGATAATTTGATGTCCATATGAACAAATTCCATGCCAGAATTTTTTGAAAAAAAAATGTTGAACCTACCAAACTCAGGCAACCCTCGATTTTCAGTCAACTAAGACGTAAGACCCAATAAGATACCTCTCATCAAATGAATGAAAAGAGAGAAATGCATGAATTTGATAGGGATCTTTCCACACTGCGTTGTGGACCTAACCTTAATCTCAGACTCGAGGCCTACAACCTCAGTACGAAGAGCATCTCCACTGCGTTGTGGACTAACCTTCCTCAATCTCGGTTATTCTTCGGTCTTTCGAAGTTGTTGCAAAGGTATTTGGCGACAGTGATCTGGCGGCAACGTCATGTAAAGGGAGGTGTGTCGCAAGCAACGGTGAGATGGAGGGCTGCGACACAGCTGCAATGGTCAGTTAGAGGTGGTTGCTGCAAGTGAACCTTGTTAGGTTTGGGCTTATTCCTATGAGCGTTTCTAGGTTTTACAATTTTGGTTTTGAACTTCATATCTATTGGGCCTTCTATCTATTGTGGGATTGGCTGAATTGTTATTGGCTCTCTGGGCCTGGTTGGACTAGGTCTATGACCATAAGTGCGATTTTTTTTATCAGAAGCAGAGTCTCGTCCTCCTTTGGTTGGTACCATTTAATCCTTTCTTTTAAAGGGGTGGAGACTCAACATTTGTGATTTATCTAAGGTGGATGTATTTTTGATTGTTAGAGATCTAGTGTAGTTAGGTGTTTAATAGTCGTAGAGAGTGATTTCTATATGAAGTGTTGAAATGTGGTTATTCCTTGTACCGTTTGCTATTTTATAAATTGGTTGACTTCTGATTCAAAAAATGTATTATAAATTTTATAGATTTAGAGGATATGTTTATTTCTCTTCTCATTTTTTGTATTATATATGATTTTTTGTGATCATATCATCTTCAGACTTGTCGACGCCACAAAAACTGAGTTGAGCTTGAAGGTGAAGCATGTCGCTATGGAATTCCTCCACAGTTTTGTAGTCTAGTAGGCATATGTCATCCCATTTAACCAATAGTATTGGCAGTAGTGTTTATGAACATTGCTGAAGCGCTCAGCCAGCACTGTTCAGAGTTCAAACAGATTTGATTTTTTCATATATTGGCAACGTAGAGTCGGGCACATATGCCGACGTAGAAACATTAGCACATGTGACTGCATCTTTTTCTCAGGTGGAGCAACTTTGGGATCATGGTGGATCGTCCTTATGAGATCTTTACCGATGAAAGTCTGTTCGACGTCTGAAACCCACCTAGGGTATTCAGTGCCATCGACATCAAGGATGTCGAATTTAACCCGTGCAGAATCCATCTGCAAAAACAAAAAAACCAAGGTGTCAGCAATTGTTTGAGACCTTGTAAAAAGGTACGATGCTAAATGGTTTGTCCAAATATATTTTTCTCACAAGGGAGGCAGACCTAAAAAGGTGACCCCGATTTGAGGATTTTAAAAACCTGCAATTTTTACAACTCCAAGCATAGAATAGTGTAGAAGAAAGGAGGAACCCCAATTTATCCTTCCCGAGGTTATTGAACTTGAAAATAGTTTAAGTTTGCTTTGAACTTACCTCAGAATTTGCTTGAAGAAGACTTGAGAATGTGGCATCAGATGGATCTCGAAATTGGACGAGATGATTTCGGAGCCGACGACGGCTAATGAGTGGCCGAGAAGAAGGAATCTAAGGAGGAGAAGCCGAGGGGCTTGAAGGTTTTTTGTTTTATGTTTTAGGGTTTATGGTTGCTATCAACTCAAGAGCTGCTGATAACGTGATGAAGTATGAGAATAATGTGAATAGAGAATCATGAAAGATATGTACTTTATTCATAGATAGATGTCTCTATTTATAGAGGATTACATATGACATATCCTTAAATAACTAATAAACATATCTCTATACGGAATATGAATTCCTTATTCTAATTGCATAAGACTAAGACACATATAACATAATATTCTAGAACAAATACATAATTGTTAACGAGGATCGGAACGGGTATGAGAACGTAATCCCCAAAATGTACGATGAATTTTCATTATCTAATTACAGGTACATGAACGGATATAAGGATGAGAAATAATAAAGGGTATGTGTATGATATTTTAATCTCTAAACCCTACCTTACCCATTGTGGACCATATGTGGATTAAAATAAAATATGGGATGTTTGGCCGTGTCTATATGAATGAACTATTTCATCTTGTAGGAAACCATAAGTTTGCTAATTATTCCAATTTTGAAGAAATGCACATGTATGCATTAAGTTGGCATGAATTATTTGTCCAATACTATATAGCTAGAATACGAGATAATCATAATATTAGTCTGTTTGATAGCCTATCTGATCAAAGCTGTTTCAATTCTTTGCCTTCCTTGGAAGAGGTGGAATACTCTGCTCATTCCGGAAGAAATTTTCTGGATCAACAGCACTCTTCACCTTCACCAACCTATCAAAATTGCCATTGAAGTACTTCAACCCATACACCTTGCCCTGTTCGTAGCTACCCTTCCCGAAATTGTTGACACCAATGTCGAGGTCCCTATAAGCCAAGAAAGCACTCCTGGGATTCTTGGACACAAAAGGAGTCAAAAAACTGTAAAGCACCCTAGTTTGATTCAAATACTCTTTAGTTGCTTCCTCTCCTCCACCGTTCCAACTCACTGAGTACTGAATCTTAAACAAATTTCCGGCCCGATGAGGAAAAGGCGCGTCGGAGGCAGAAATTCGGGCCATTTTCCCACCATATGCATTGAACACCAAACCAGTCTTGCCTAATTCAATCAGCTTCTTCCACAATGACTCCAACCCTTCTCTTGAAATCGGGGTCTGCACGTAATCTGACTTCCTTTTCCCGAAAATCGCCTGGTTGAGTTTTCGATCAAGCAAAACCTCCGGTTTGGTGACATTAGGAGTGGAACCATCGTTCCACCAAACCACGGACTCAATCCAACTCATTTCCAAACAGTCCTCCTTTTCCAAACCCAATTCAGGAAAATCCTTACTCAAAATAGAAACCAACTGATTAGCATTGCCTAGATATTGGGCCAGAACTGAAATCCTAACAGTCTTGCCTCCCTTCTTGGTCGGAGAACTCACCGGCTGCACCAACATCCTCATCCACAGATCATCCACCGTGCTCGGCGCCACCTTCTGCCACTTCAAAACGACGTCGGTTGCATTACTCTCCGTGTAACTCATCACCCGGAAAACCGTAACCTTTTCCGGCACCGGAACCAACTTCAACTTATATGCCAAGATCACTCCAAAGCTTCCTCCGCCGCCGCCTCTGATAGCCCAAAACAGATCCTCCCCCATTGCTTTCCTATCCAGAAGCTTCCCATTGACATCAACAATCAATGCATCCAATACGTTATCGACGGAGAGGCCATACTTCCTCAACAAGTTCCCATAACCGCCGGCGCTGACGTGTCCACCGACGCCGACCGTAGGACCAATTCCAGCGGGAAACCCTAGCGTTTTACTCTTCTCGGCGATTCTGTAGTACACCTCCCCGAGGGTCGCGCCGGCTTGGGCCCACGCGTAGCCGGCCTCTGCGTTGACGTCTACCGACCGGAAGTTGAAGAGGTCTAGGACTACGAAAGTGGGTTCGGTCGAAACGTAAGATCTACCTTCATAGTCGTGTCCGCCGCTTCGGATTTTGAGCTGGACGTTGAGTTGCTTGGCGCAGAGGACGGAGGCCTGGACTTGGGACTTTGTCGTCGGCGTGAGGATGAGAACTGGCTTTGGAGTCGAGGTGGTGTTGAAGCGAGCGTTACGGATGTAGGCTCTGAGAGTCGAAGTGAAGGACGGGTTGTTTTGGGGAATGACTATTTGGGCGGCTGAGGAGTTTGGGTGGGTGTTGAGGCATTGAACGAAGTCGTCATAGAGAGAAGCAGAGGTTGCAGAGACGTGAAGGAGAAGGAGGAGAAGAACAGAGGAGAGTAATGTGGTTTGATTAGATCGTGTCGTCATTGGAGGTTTGGTGGTGGAATATCTGAGGTTTTTGTGTCGCTCTTATAGGCTTATGGTACGTCAATACCACCGGCTGGGAGGTTTTAGAAAGTTCAACGGAAAATTTAGTCGGCCAAATAGAGATATACATCATTCATCCTGTGTAGGAGTCATTAAAAATATAAATTATTATAAATAATTAAGATTGTGTCGTACATATAACAATTTTTTCAGTTGATAAAATATAATTTAATCATACTTTTGCAAAAAAACATTTGTGATGAAAAATTATGAGCCATTAGATTAACATTAGGTTAAATTTAGACTAAATAACCAGAAAACTGACGAATAACATTGCATCGACATTAACAATCAACAATTTTATATTAGGAATGAACGATTTTATATTTTTATATTTTGATGAGATTTATCTCCCGATTTCTTTCTTTATAAAATCGTCAACATTATCCAGAATTATTGGATTTATCTAATTTTCATTTCCATTAGTTTTACTTTATTGTTTGAATTGAATCATCTTTTCTTTCTTTCTTTCTTTAGTAAGTAGTATCATTTTGGACTTTGAGTTAGGTCTTAGTGATGTATGTACGTGTTGACTTCTTCAGTTGAGAATATGTACGTGTTCATGTAATTTGCACCTATGGAAGTATGGAACCAAAATAACCAGGTACCTTCAGAAACTGTAATCGTCATTCTAAAATTTCAAGTTTCTGGATGTCATGTTAGATACGGAACCAATTGATTTAGGTAAGGTAGCTTCATTGACCTTAAATGTACCAATAACAGCATTGATTTCTTAATTTTTTTTATCTAAAAGTAATTCGTGCAATAGATGGAAGAATCCAATACAAGTTGGTGAAATACATAGTGGTCTGTCCGTTTTAAAAAAATACATAGTGGTCTCTCTAAACCTAGCTAGTAAAAGACTAGAAAGAATACCACTCTTATAAACCTTGGCATTCTAACATCATTTGTCACCAATAATTGAGTCATGACATACATTAAGCTCATGAACCGTCTGATTATATTTAAGGAGACGAACATACAGTTCACGGCTTGATATATGTTATACATATATGTACACTATAATTTTCCTCAATAATAAGTAGTGGCGGATCTAGGAATATTATCCAGCGAAGATAACCTCAAATTAATTAGTAACATATAAAAATACGAAAAATTTGATTATGAAAAAAAAGCATCAATCAAACAACGATGTAGACATTATCAAACATCTTGACTCTAAAGTATTATTATCAAACGCCAAAACAAAACAGCAACATTCATTTAACAACGATAAAAAAAAATTAAGAATACTTATTTGAAACTTCTCGATAGAGTATATATATTATGCAAAGATTAAGAGAGAAAATGTGAATTGATGATTAGATAGACTATTGGATTGAACCATTTTATAAACGTGGCAAAACTTCAAATCCTTTTTGGGCTCCTCCTTTGTTGTTTGCGTTAGTTTTTTTCTTTGAAGTTCTCTTTTAATGACGCCGTTTCAGACTTCACGTTAAATAGAACGACGTCGTTAGATTGACAGTTAGGAAAAAAACAAGAGCATCTGCAACTCTCTGCAAGTCATCGTCGTCCTCACTTTCTCCCCCAAAATTTGCCTTATTCCCGCCATTTTTGCCTCCAACCAAACCTATAAATACAAGGAAAATTGAAAACCTTGTTAGACAAGTGCCTAGACTCACCTACACATGGATCCGCCCCTGATAATAAGGATAAGGAAAAGATAAGCAAGATTTGAAGCCTCATGTGCAACTGTGTTGCAAACTATTAGGACATAACTTCGACTACAAACCTTAAAAGAACTGATCAGACTCCTTGCTTGATCATACGACCACGAACTTCGCTGAAATCTTCAATAAAATCATCCAACCCTGCAAAAGACATTCACGGCAGCACCCTCCACTTCCAGGTAAGTAAAACCTACCTAGACACTGAGCTCGTGGACTGGTGCAAACACCTCAACAACGTGAAGACTCCGTGAATAGCACCCTCCACTTTCAGGTAAGTAAAACCTACCTAGACACTGAGCTCGTGGACCGGTGCAAACATCTCAACGACTCAATAAATTATGTCTGACATATAAATTGTTATAAATAACTAAAATTTTATAATAACTCTACATTTAGATCGTATAAGAATTCCCCGATATTTTCGGCTTTCCATATTACAGCAAAACAGATTGACTTTCCTACGTATTCCGTTGAACTTTCTAAAACCCTCAGCCGGTTCTCGACCCTATAAGAGCGAGTGAGCGACACGAAAGCTGACAAATATTCCGACACCAAACCTCCAATGACGACACGATCTAATCAAACTACGTTCCTCTCCTCGGCTCTTCTTCTCCTACTGTTTCTTCACGTCTGTACAACCTCCGCTACTCTCTATGATGACTTCGTTCAATGCCTCAACACCCACCCAAACTCCTCAGCCGCCCAAATAGTCATTCCCCAAAACAACCCGTCCTTCACTTCGACTCTCAGAGCCTACATCCGTAACGCACGCTTCAACACCACCTCGACTCCAAAGCCAGTTCTCATCCTCACACCGACGACAGAGTCCCACGTCCAGGCCTCCGTCGTCTGCGCCAAGCAACTCAACGTCCAGCTCAAAATCCGAAGCGGCGGACACGACTATGAAGGTAGATCTTATGTCTCGACCGAACCCACTTTCGTAGTCCTAGACCTCTTTAACTTCCGGTCTATCGACGTCAACACCGAGGCTAGCTACGCGTGGGCCCAGGCCGGCGCGACTCTAGGGGAGTTGTACTACAGAATCTCCGAGAAGAGTAAAACGCTCGGGTTTCCCGCTGGGATTTGTCCCACGGTCGGTGTCGGTGGACATGTCACCGGCGGCGGTTATGGGAACTTGTTGAGGAAGTACGGCCTTGCCGTCGATAATGTGTTGGATGCATTGATTGTTGATGTGAGCGGGAAGCTTCTGGATAGGGAAGCAATGGGGGAGGATCTGTTTTGGGCTATCAGAGGCGGCGGTGGAGGAAGCTTTGGAGTGATCTTGTCTTATAAGTTGAAGTTGGTTCCGGTGCCGGAAACGGTTACAGTTTTCCGGGTGATGAGTTACACGGAGAGCAATGCAACCGACGTCGTTTTGAGGTGGCAGGAGGTGGCGCCGACTACGGTGGATGATCTGTGGATGAGGATGTTGGTGCAGCCGGTGAGTTCTCCGACCAAGAAGGGAACCAAGACTGTTAGGATTTCAGTTCTGTCCCAGTATCTAGGTAATGCCAATCAGTTGGTTTCTATTTTGGGTAAAGAGTTTCCTGAATTGGGTGTGAAGAAGGAGGATTGTTTGGAAATGAGTTGGATTGAGTCTGTGGTTTGGTGGAACGACGGTTCAACTCCCAATGACACCAAGCCGGAGGTTTTGCTTGATCGAAATCTCGACCAGGCGAGTTTTGGGAAGAGGAAGTCAGATTACGTGCAGACCGCGATTTCGAGAGAAGGGTTGGAGTCATTGTGGAACAAAATGATTGAGGGGAAGACTGGTTTAGTGTTCAATCCATACGGTGGGAAAATGGCTCAAATTCCTGCCACTGATGCGCCATTTCCTCACCGGGCCGGGAATTTGTTTAAGATTCAGTACTCGGTGAATTGGGACGATGGAGGAGAGGAAGCAATTAATTTGTATTTGAACCAAAGTAGAGTGCTTTACAGTTTTATGACTCCATTTGTGTCCAAGAATCCAAGGAGTGCTTTCTTGAACTATAGAGACCTTGACATTGGTGTCAACGATTTTGGGAAGGATAGCTATGAACAGGGGAAGGTGTATGGATTGATGTACTTCAACGACAATTTTGATAGGCTGGTGAAGGTGAAGACTGCTGTTGATCCAGAAAATTTCTTCAGGAATGAGCAGAGTATCCCTCCCCTTCCAAGTAAGGCATAGAAGAATTGAAACAGCTTTGATCTTATACATCATATAATTTGATTGTATAGTTGATTGGGTTACTATTGATTGATTATAGGAATAAAATAAAAGAAGGAAAAAATCTTTATGATACACCAAGGGATTGTCTTTGATCTTGTGTTTCATAGTTCAATATTGTTTATCAGTTCGAAGATTATTAGAGTTGTGACATGTATAAGAAATTCGTATCAATCTCAATCATTTTAGTTAGTTGACTTGGTAAACTCTTAGCAGGATTGACGGGTCTCTGTCTTTCCAAGCTGATTTTTTTCTCTTTGTTCTGTAATGGGTTTTGCTTCCTATGAGGTTTAGTGACTTTAGTCCTAGATTGATTATGTGTAAGAGGCTCAACCATTTAAAAATGGAGATTCTTCACGTCATAATAGAAGAAATCTCTGCTACATATTTCTCAAAGTCACAATGTTTGTTCCCTTCACATGGCTAATGCTTTAATCTGAGTAAACAACATCTATAATTGGAAGCTGTAGTTGCCAAGAACCTTCAGTTAGGGCCAGGTCTTGACTTTATGGTTAGAAATATGGCTGTGGATCCCATTTAGAGTGCAATGATACAAGGCCAGTTAGGTGATCTTATTATGGATCACAAGAATGACCAAGTCCTATCGCCATAGGCTAGTGTCCATCTGCATAATGCAGATGATTCTTTTGGCCTTTTCCTTTAGTGGATTGCCATATGGCACTTGCAGGCTAAGTAAATTAAACCTTCTCTTCATGATGATCAAACAATCTCTTACGGTTTCTGCATCCATTTCTAATTGCATTTGAACCCATCCGATGATATCTTCGCAACAAGCTGTCGATAATCTATACAATTACACTCGTTTAATTTGAAGATTGAAACTTCTGTGTTCTCTGCCTCTGTTTGAGGTTTGAACAAGCATTCTGTGGTTGAGGCACTGAATAATCTAGATAAGTTTACGAGTTCATGGCCTACTTGTACCTAAGATTGAGGCTTAAAATCCACTTCATTCTGAGGTGGGGGTAACTCAATTATTATGAAAGGAAAGGCTCGACTTTGTGGACTTCTGACCTTTTTTTTCATTAGTGTTGAAGAAAATTCTACAATAGGGACTGGCATGCTTGATATTGTTAGTCAACTCAACTTTTTAGTCTTGTTCTGCATTTAGTAGCCCTAAAGGTTCTGACTTTGGTTGCTAATTGCAGGTTTCCACTCAGCTGTGATTAGTGGATGAACTTCAGAAATCTCAATGGATGGCTTTTCTGCTATACTTGCTTATTGAAGTGCCATTCTTATAAGACGGTGCCAAAATTGGATGCTTATCCACTGTAAGACTCACAAGAACCTCTACCATAGAAATTTGTTTCTAGTTCAGATCTAACTGATGCCTAGCTGTGTATTAGTTATTTAATCATTAGTCTTGCAACATGGTAGTTACTTGGTTAGTGCTAACATCATTTTTTATTATTGAATAGGATTCGTTGATGAAAATTTTGATTCTGAGTTGATCTTACATAATGATCCTGATCTGTTTCAATCATAGTGTGTTTTGTTATTCATTAGAGCATATGCAGCGGTGGGAGGAGCAGCATGAGCAGAGGGGAGGGAGGCGGGTCCTGCAGCGGCGACCGCTCGTTGACCGAGCTAAAATGCTCTTGCACGAGCAATCTTTGCTCGCTCGAGAGCACGAGCAGAGGGAGGAGGCGGGCACCGCTGCACATGCTCTTAGTAGGATCATATATATGTCTCTCATGTTTGTTCGAATGATAGATACAAATAAATGTTGGCTTCTGGCTTGGTGGCTGCAAGTATAATGAAAGAATATTCCCGTGTCATTGAGATAGATTTATAGTTTGTCGTTTAGGGTTGCAAATCAATAGTTAGCAATATCAACTTGAGCCTCAAACTTCCTCTAGGTCGGCTGGTTGATTCCCTGCTTAAACTAGGAGAAGATACTAAAAAAGTAAACAGATCACTCTCTTAGCTAGAATGCGGCAGTTTGTAATAGTTGACAAACTGAACACTGCAGTAGCCATTGTTGCAGAAACGAGTCATTTACAGATGTATCTAATACAATGTCATCCATGGTGCCATTGTCATTCAATGATCTTCTATGCTTTTAGTTTGCGATTTTAATTTCTTCATTTTCGTAGATTTATATGCATACATGCCATACGTTTCTTATATAGTCCCCAAGAGCTGCCTGTTTGAACTAAAAGGATATTGACTAGGGATGGAACAAGAATGATGGCAGTACAAGCTAATGAAGCTATTGTAAAAGTAAACAATTTAGGAATTTAAAGTATTTAAGAACAATTCATGGTAGCACCTGCCTTGATTCCTTCTAACTTCAGAAATGAACAAAGCATCCATGTGTTCCCAATTAGGGGGAAATACACTGTAAAAATAAATTTATCAGATTGGCCAAGAGAAGAAAACACTAACTAGGCCACATAGAAATTTAAAATCACATGTGTTTACTGTTCTTCACAGCATTTTGCTCCTTCTATGGGCAGAAGAGCCAGATAATCTAATCTGGCCATGGCTGTGTTAAGTAACAAATAAACTGACCATATGCCAATACAGAAGGAGCTGTGTTCTAGATGGTCTTCTTGTTTATTTACAGACACTAATAACATAAGATAGAGTTTAATTAATTACAATAATAACATAATCAACATCAATTAGTCTTGTGCACAATATATCCATAAGCATACATTAGTCAATAATCTAGAAAACAAATCTCTTTTGAATACTAAAGAATATCTCCTTGCACTAGATGACATACAAAAGTCTGAACAAGTCTCATTCCAATTCAATGAAATTCTTCATACGAAAAGTCTGTAAACAGTAGAGCTTAGCTGTTGGTCTTTATGCATTGCCTTACGTATTGTAAATTATGGACAAGTCAGTGGTGGAATTTTCCTCAGACTGATAGGAAAATAATGAGAAAGACAGAAAATTGGACATTGACTTGTCTTCATTGGAATTCAAATGAGTGAAAGTTCACATTTATAAATGTCTAGCTCAGAGCATATCACATGTTTTATGCAGAGGAAATGAATATGGAGATCTCTCATGCAAAGCTATTTGCCCTACTTTTCATCCTTCTCAACTCAGCTTGGTCCATAGCTTCAAGCTCCATTTCTGAAAGCTTTGTTCAATGCCTTTCCTCCCACATTCCGAACTCTAACTCCAGTAATGAAATCATTCTCACCAGAACCAGTTCAGCTTATCCCTCAGTCTTAGATTCTTCCATACAGAACCTCAGATTCTCGAACAATTCCACGCCAAAACCAGAGGCCATCATTACTCCTTTTGATGAATCTCACGTTCAAGCAGCTGTAATTTGCTCCAAGAAAAATGGCCTACACATAAGAATCCGAAGTGGAGGTCACGATTACGAGGGCCTATCTTATGTGTCTAGAGCTCCTTTCATCATCATTGATCTGTTCAATCTCCGTTCTATTGATGTCGACATAAAGAATGAGTGTGCTTGGGTCAAATCAGGTGCTACTCTTGGAGAGTTGTATTACAGCATTGCACAGAAGAGCAAAGTCTATGGCTTTCCAGCAGGGAGTTGTCCCACCGTTGGTGTTGGAGGTCATATCAGTGGAGGTGGAATTGGAACCATATTCCGAAAATATGGTCTAGCATCTGACAACGTGATTGATGCTAGAATTGTAGATGTTAATGGCAGAATTCTAGATAGGAAGTCCATGGGACAAGAGCTTTTTTGGGCCATCAGAGGAGGAGGAGGATCAAGCTTTGGAGTCATTCTAGCATGGAAACTTAGACTGGTTCCTGTTCCCCCTACTGTAACAGTTTGCGACATTACAAAGACAAAAGAACAAGGCGCAACCAAACTTCTTCTGAAATGGCAAAACATTGCAGATAAGCTTCCTGATAAACTTTTCCTACATTCAGTTATAGGAAGTGGTGACAACACTATTGCAGTTGAATTCGGTTCCTTGTTTCTTGGCCCGGTTGAGAAACTTCTCCAACTGATGCAGCACAACTTCCCGGAGTTGGGTTTAGGAAGAAGCCATTGCACCGAGATGAGTTGGATTCAGTCTGTTTTGGATTTTGCTGGCTACTCGATACACGAATCCTTGGAGATTTTGCTGAAGCGCCGACAATTCAGCAGCTTCTTCAAAGCAAAATCAGACTATGTGACTAAACCCATCTCAGAACCTGGCTTGGAAGGCTTATGGCAGAGGCTGCTTGAAGCAAACACATCCTATATGATATTGACACCATATGGAGGAAAAATGAGTGAGATTTCCGATTCAGAAACTGCTTTCCCACATCGACGAGGAAACATATATGAAATCCAGTATGGTTACTTGGGGTGATGGCAAGGATACTGAGAAGTATGTTGGATTTATGAGAAGGTTGTATGCATACATGGCACCATATGTTTCAAAGTCTCCTAGAGCTGCCTATCTGAATTATAGGGATCTTGATTTGGGGCGGAACAGTAATGGCAATACAAGCTATGCACAAGCAAGCATTTGGGGTTTGAAGTACTTCAAGAACAACTTTAGGAGACTTGTTTATGTTAAGACCTTAGTTGATCCTTGCAATTTCTTTAGGAATGAGCAAAGTATCCCAGTGTTTTCATCAGTTAGAAAGTAGTATGTCAACCATCAAATGGGCTTTAGGGTTCCAAAATAAACAATAAATAGAAAAGTCTTAGAATGATATGACATGCATTGCAGAAAAATGTTTTGTTTTGAAGATGGTGGACCAACTTCAGAAATTTCAATGGGGATGCTGATGGCTGTTCTGCTATACTTGCTTATTGAAGTTTCATTCTTATAAGGCGGTGCCAAATTTGCTTCTTATCCACTGTAACATCACAAGAACCTCAGCAGAGAAATTTGCTTCTAGTTCAGGTCTAACTGATGCCTACCTGTGAATTAGTTAATTAATAATTAGTCTTGCAATCTGGTAGTTACTTGGTTAGTGCTAACATCAATTTGCTATAATTGATATGATTCGCTGATGAATTTTTTATTCTGTGTTGATCTCACATAATGATCTTGATATTTTTCAGTCATTGTGTGTTTTGTTATTCATTACTAGGATCATATATGTGTTTGTCTCTCATGTTTGTTCGAATAATAGATACGAATAACAGGGCCGGTTCTGAAGAATTTAAGACCCGGTGCGAAAAAATAATGGGCACCTTACATAATATTATTTTTTAACAAAAAAACTTTTTTTCAGTTTTTTTTTTTAAAATACATATGCACAATTAGGCTACACAATTTCATATAACATTTTCATATATAAGTTTCGTTTATCAATTCCATATATCAATTATATATATATATATATATATCAATTATATATATATATATATATGAGATGCATAGTTCCAAAAATAAATAAAAAAGTAAAAATAAAGTAAAATTGAAGAAACCTTTTACAACATCCCAAATGACATGATCTAAACCCCTATAATGAGAAGTTAAATTTTGGTGTCAAAGCTTTACCAAAATTTGAACTTTTAAATTTATCCATGATGTTGTAAATGGTTGAAAAAGAACTAAAAATATTAGACATGATTAAAAAAGTAAATATGGTGTATCTATTTCTATTTTGAGCAATATCAAAAGATTTTGAGCAGTTTATAATGAACAAAACAAATATTTTCGGTTGTGAAGGACATCGATCACCATCCTCTTTGTTGCTGCAACATTTTTCGTCATAATTGATGCGACAGATACATAAATTTGGAAGAATGAAGACTAATGTGTCATTTTATTAAGATATTTTTTTCTACAAAAAGATTAAAATTATGAAAATAATGATGTCATTTGATTAAGGATATAAGAATGAACAAGAGACTGAAATGAAAATGAGATGTCAATTAGAAAAATAAATTTATTAGAGAAGATAATAAATAACGAAAAGAAAAGTTCTCATATTCAAGAAAATAAAATTTTATAGAAAAAATAATGTAAATAAATTAATATAATTAAAAAAAATCATTAAAGAAGATTGAGTGAAAAGAAAAAGTCTTTTAATTATTTTTTCAGTATTTTTGATCGTATACAATACAACTATATATACAATATAACTATAATCCTTAATTATAAAAATTTATAAAAACAAAAAAAACAAAAATTGGGCCCCTTTGGCCATGGACCCTATGCATGGGCACTGCCTGCCCTCTCCTAAGGCCTGCCCTGACGAATAAATATCGGCTTCTGGCGTGATGGTTGGAAATATAATAAGAGAATATTCCTGTGTAGTTGAGATAGATTATAGTTTGCTGTAGGGTTGAAAATCAGTACTTTGCAATATCACTTAAGCCTTGATTTTCTGTATCGAAAAAAAAAGAAACTTAAACCTTGATTTCCTGCTTTACCTAGGACAAGTAAAAAGACCTGTTGTAACGGACGGAAGAAAGAACACAGATTTACGTGGTTCACTAACAATATGTTAGCTACGTCCACGGCAGAAGGAGAACAGTTTTATTGATTGAGGAAGAACCCAGAATACAGAGTGCGGAATACAGAGATACAGAGAGTGCGGCGCTAACAACCCACTACTAAGTATTATCACTCTGAATACAATTAGGTTTAGGACGTTTATATACTAAACGTCCGCGACCGAAACTGACCGCGAGCGAAACTGTCCCCGCGAGCCCCCGAATAGCTGGTTCAAGGCATATATTAACAAGACCACTCTCAGAATGCAGAAGTTTGTAGTAGTTGGCAAACTGAACATTGCAGTAGCCATTGTGACAGAAATTCATTTACTGATGTATCCAATGCAAGGTAGTCCCGAGTGCCATTGTTCATTTCCCTAGTTCATAAGCATAGCTGGCACCATATGTTTCTTAGTCCCCCAAGAGCGGCCCATTTGAATAACACTTGATCTGGACATGGGAAGGAACAATGATGTCAATACAAGCTATGCAAAATGTTATAACGAATGTAACAAAGAACACAGATTTACGTGATTCACTAATAAGGTGTTAGCTACATCCACAGGCAGAGGAGAACAGTTTTATTAATCCTTGAGGAAAACTGATTACAGATAACAGAATACCACACACACTCTAGGTTAATAACCTAATAGGTATATATATATATACCCCCGAATGGTAAGCCCAACAAACACAGTCTAGCATAATAGACTAATTTAACAATCCTTGTTAAATTAGGCTATGTTAAATTAGGCTAATTTAACAATCCTTGTTAAATTAGGGTTTATGCCTGATTCAAGGCATATTCTAACAAATCTCCACCTTGACTTGAATCCTCTCACAAATAAACAGATGTACCAGATGTATCATAATAGTGCCAGACGTACGACCATCTCCTCTACCTCAGATGTTACCCCCAAAAGGGCAACTAACAGCTTCTGACATTTAGCAAGTCCAAACAATGTTGGAACTTGCTATGTGGAACTGACTTGGTGAACATGTCAGCTAGATTATCAGCAGTACCCACTTTGTTCACCTTAACTCTTTTCTCACTTCTCAGAAAATGATACCTGACATCGATGTGCTTAGTCCTCTCATGATGAACTTGATCCTTGGCTAAACAGATTGCACTCAGACTATCACAATACACTATAGCATGATCGTGATGTAGACCCAAATTACTAACCAGTTCTTTCAACCAGATTCCCTCTTTGGCTGCTTCTGTCAATGCCATGTACTCTGCTTCTGTAGTAGACAAAGTCACTGTTGGCTGCAAAGTAGCTTTCCAACTAACAACAGAACCACCAAGAGTGAAAACATAATCAGTCATAGATCTTCTACTGTCAACATCTCCAGCATAATCAGAATCTGAAAAAGCTGTTACTAAACACTGTGTATCACCTTAGAAAACCCCCTGCAGCTCCTATTTATACTAAATAGGAGCTGCTGATACAACATGGTTTAGGATTCCTAAACCTAATAGACATAAGTCTATTTCAAATCCTAATAGAATCTTGAAAGACCAACTTTCCTAGAACTTATAGAAAATCTACATCGCTGTCCTCTTTCCATTCTAGACTTGGATTTACCTGTTGAATCCTAACTCCCAAATCATATCAACGAGCCAAAAAACACAACAATCTCCACCTTGGTGAGTTGATACCAAATGATTGCTGCTCCCTTCAGGATATCTTGAATCTTCTTGAAGTAACCCTGAACAAACCTCCAAGAACCTTCACCTTGGTAAGACTCTTCTTGCCTCAATGCACCTCAAGTGAGGAGGGTTTAGGGTTTAGGGAGCGCCGCATGGACCAAATGTGGTGGCCGAATGGCTAGATCCGTGACAAGTGGTATCAGAGCCGCCCCGACATCAATGTCCGTTGTCGCCGAGCGCTCACACGTGCCGTCGTGTCCCCGAGTGGATGGGGGATCCTGAAGGAGGGGTCGAGTAGGCAGGGTTCCTCGAAGGGTGAGGACCAGATGGATGTCCGATGCTGCCGAGCGCTTACACGTGCCGTTGTGCCCCCGAGTGGATGGGGGATCCCGTGGTAGAGGGGTCAAGTGGGCAGGGTGCCTCGAGGGTGAGGATTGGACGAAGTATGGCGCGGAGCTATGTTGGGCGATCTTTGGGAAACTCCTTTCCTCGCTCGGGCATCGTGGTGCAAGTAAAAGTGCGTGCTGCGGGTGCCGTGTACGAGGACGTACACCATGTTAGGTGGGGGAGGATGTCACGTCCTATTTTCGGAAGTGTCTACTGTGGGCGATGCTGGTGGGATTGCACTCCCAAATCACGAAGTGTAGGAGCATATGTACTGTCCCTTCGGAGTTCAGGCAGGCCAACCCGGTTGAGTTTGGGGAGCTTGTCGCTAGTCGATGACTTGACGCTGAAGAGAGGATTAGGCCATCCCTACACAAACTGGTCGGGGTCTGGAGCCGATCCCCTGATGAGCCCAAGGCAGGGCGAAACCAGTATGTTGCCCTATGGATAAGGCTGGCTCCTAGGTGGGGAAGCGCCGCATGGATCAAATGTGGTGGCTGAATGGCTAGGTCCGTGACAAGTGGTATCAGATCCGCCCCGACATCAATGTTCGTTGTCGCCGAGCGCTCACACGTGCCGTCGTGTCCCCGAGTGGATGGGGGATCCCGAAGGAGGGGCCGAGTAGGCAGGGTTCCTCGAAGGGTGAGAATCAGATGGATGTCCGTTGCTGCCGAGCGCTTACACGTGCTGTCGTGTCCCCGAGTGGATGGGGGATCCCGTGGTAGAGAGGTCCAGTGGGCAGGGTGCCTCGAGGGTGAGGATTGGACGAAGTCTAGCGCAGAGCTATGTTGGGCGATCTTTGGGAAACTCCTTTCGTCGCTCGGACATCGTGGTGCGAGTAGAAGTGAGTGCTGCGGGTGCTGTGTACTAGGACGTACACCATGTTGGGTAGGGGAGGATGTCATGTCCCGTTTTCAGGAGTGTCTACTGTGGGCGATGCTGGTGGGATTGCGCTCCCAGATCACGGAGTGTAGGAGCATATGTGCTGTCTCTTCGGAGTTCAGGCAGACCGACCCGGTTGAGTTTGGGGAGCTTGTCACTAGTCGAGGACTTGATGCTGAAGATGGGATTAGGCTATCCCTACACAAACTGGTCGGGGTCTGGAGCCGATCCCCTGATGAGCCCAAAGCAGGGTGAAACCAGTATGTTGCCCTGATGGATAGGGCTGGCTCTTAGGTGGGAGAGCGCCACATGGACCAAATGTGGTGGCCGAATGGCTAGGTCTGTGACACAAAAGCAAGCATTTGGAGTTTAAAGTATTTCAAAAACAAGTTTAGGAAACTTGTAATTGTTAACACCCTGGTTGATCCTGTGTACCCAACTAGGGGAAAATAGACTGTCACAAATAAATTGATCGGCTTTGGCCGAGAGAAGAAAACAATAAATAGGCCAAAAGAAGAATACGGTTTCATTTGTTTACTGTTCTTCCAGGCATTTTGCTCCACCAATGTGCAGAAGAGCCAGATGATATAATCTGGCGATGGCTGCTTTAACCAACAAATAACCTTGATCATTTGCCGCCAATACAAAAGGAGGTGTGTTCTAGATGGTTTTCTTGTTTATTTACAGACGATAATAACAAAAGATTGAGGTACATAAGCAGCATCAGTATTTGTGTCTTAGTCTTATTGAACTTCAATTAGTCTGGTGCCTATCCATATCTATAAGCACATATGTTAAATGGTGACAAGTGTGTCTGGTGGATCAGTCTTATATCGATACTGTCTTAGCTTAACCATCTTTAAAGTATTGGGTTTTAACTACAAACGGCCTCTGTACAATTATGAATGATCCACCCACTTATTAGTTATATTTTGTTTGTCACTTTTCTGATGTGAGATCTATTACTCTCCAATACTCTCAACAATACATTAGTCAATAAACTAGAAAACAAATCTCATTTGAATACTGATGAAAAGCTCCTTGCACTAGATGCCATAGAAAAGTCTGTAAACAAGTCTCATTCCAATTCAGGCATGCAACTTGCTTCTCAGTTACATGTTTCATCTCTTTCTATTGAAGCTGATTGTCTTCCTTTGATATCAGCTTTGAACTCCCATTCAGAGTTGGTTTCTTGTCTACGGCTTCTTAGATTCGTCAAATCAAGTCCAAAGCAAATTCTTTTTCTTCTTATAACTGGTCTTGGATCAGTCGTGATGCTAATCAAGCAGCTGACCTTGTTGCTTGCTTAGTATCAAAATCGGAGTGTCCCTGGACTGGATTCAGAATCCTCTGATTTTCTTACTTCATGTTTTATTATCTGATACTGTTTGTGCTCCCCATGAGGTCTCTGTTCATGGCTCTTTGTTTCTTTGGTTTATAAAGTGTTTGTTTGCCAAAAAGTCTCATTCCAATTCAATGACCTTCTCACAAAAAGTCTGTAAACAGAAGAGATTGGCTGTTGGTCTTTATGAATTGCCTTACGTATTGTAAATTATTGACAAGTCACTTGTGGGATTTTCCTCAGACAGATAGGAAAATAATGAGAAAGAGAAGAATTGGACATTGACTTGTCTTCATTGGACTTCAAATGAATGAAGGTTCACATATATAAATGTAAAGCTCAGAGCATTTCACATGTTTTATGCAGAGGTAATGAATATGGAGGGGGCAAAGCTATTTGCCCTACTTTTCATCCTTCTCAACTCAGCTTGGTCCATAGCTTCAAGCTCCATTTCTGAAAACTTTGTTCAGTGCCTTTTCTCCCTCATTCAGAACTCTAACCACAGTAATGAAATTATTCTCACCAAAACCAGTTCAGCTTATACCTCATTCTTTGATTCTTCCATACAGAACCTCAGATTCTCAAACAATTCCACACCAAAACCAGAGGCCGTCATTACTCCTTTTGATGTATGTTGCACGGACATGGACACGGCGACACGACATGAGAAATCTCAAAAACTGAAGTGCCGACACGGTTTGGACACGACAAATAATTAATATATTTTTAGTATATATATAATTACTAAATATTTATAAAAAAAACCCTTAAAACATACTAAAAGCTTCTAATATATATATATATGATTTCTTGGGTTTAGCAAGGTTTTGGTTTTGTTTTTTTAAATAATTATTATTAAATTTGATGACATTGCGTGTCTGAAACTTATATGACATGTCAATCAACGTGTCAGGGTTGTGTTAGAAAAGTACATTTTCCATCCATTATGTATTTACTACTTATTTTCTTGTGAAGATCATTGTATTCTTTATCATGAAATATTGGTGTATTTACATTAACATGTTCAACAGTTCAAGTAACATGTCTTACATGAATTGTTTTTGAAGATCAAGTCATATAAATGTAATATATGCAGCTAATAAAAAGAGACCTAGACCATTTCATGCATATATATATATATATTGAATGAATCCTGCACGAACAAAGTTATATTCATCATATATGTGATAGATCGTTACATACCCTACCGTTGTCATTCATAGACAGACAAAGAGTTAGTGGTAGTACCAAACGTGGTAAGTATACAATAGACCTATCTTTAATCACTTAAATCCTAAAGGTCGTAGTGAATATCCTCCTTCACTACTATTCCAGAAATGCTAGAGATACTTAGCTTCCTAAGGAAAATTATTAGAAATAAACGGGTAAAAACTAACTTAAAACTTTAGAGACCCTAAAGGACTTAGCAAAAATAAAATAAAAACATTTTGGACTTAGAGTGAGACCCGGGATGAGTTAGGCCCAGAGCAAGCTTGTAGTTAGAATAAGCCCAAGTAGGCTCATCTCTTTGATCTCGACCCAACAACCAATGGGACACACGGTCATACCACCACCACACTAATAAAAATAAGGTCTTCCATGACATTAAGTTTATAGCGTTTTTATATAAATGTTCTAGTAGTATGTCCTTATAGACTGTGTTTTCGAAGAAAACGTTAGAGTGCAAGTCATAGGAGAAAACGATATCATCGTCATAATTAGATGACATTTTCTAAACGTCGTCAAATCTTTTATCTTTCAATGACGTTTTAGACAAATGCCATTGGTTTGATGGCTTTTAGCAAACGTCATGAAAGACAAATCAGCGACGTTTGTTTGACAACGCTACAAACTGGAAATCGCTCAAAATATATGGGAAATACTTACGTCAATACCGGTATTGACACGTGCGTGCATACTCTCATTTATTTACATACTTCTAACAATGTAAATTATAATTTTAACCGTTCTAAAAGTTTAATTAACCAATCAAGATCATCTCTGTAAAAAATCAATTTGAAAAAAGATCGTTTGCTCAACCAAATACATCAATCAAATGGACGACAGTTCATGAGGCTGCTAACTTTCACCATAACTGTCCATTTGATTGAAGCATTTGGTTGAGTAAACGATCATTTTTCACATTGATTTTTTGCATATGTGATCTTGATTGAATAATTAAACTTTTGAACGGCTAAAATTATGATTTATATTGGTAAAAATATGTAAATAAATGAGAATATGCACGCACGCGTCAATACCGATAATGATGCTAAGTATTTTCTAAAATATATTTCTCATTAAATCCCTCTCTTGTGCCTTCTCCAGTCTCCACCCTCTTCTCAAATCTTTCACTCTCATACGGTCGTCCCTATCCCAAATTGAAAGAATACCAATAACCCAAATCTGGTATGTGAAATTCATTAGGTTGGTGATTCGCTGGTCTTAGGGCATGTCATCTCCGATCTACTTCTATCCACCTCGTGGTCTCTATCCTCTCTCCTTAAAGATCTGTCCTGAGTAAATTATGGGTTCTTTGGTTTGTTCACTAAATTGTTCATTTGCTTTCTTCATATGAGTATACAGGCCAAAAGGAAACAGACTTCATCTCTATCGTCCAAATCGTAAATCGCGTCTTTGAAGACGATCCTTACAGGATCAGGGTTTCAGCTTTTCCACAATTCTAATTTCTCACAATCCTTACCGTTATTGCTTTCAGATACCCTGACGAAGATGGCAGGCAATTGATGAACCCGTTGGTGCCGACGATTCCAAGGTTAGTTTGGGCAGATTAGGTAATGGTTCATTCCTGCTCATACACCATGACTGATAAAGCTAAGTCGTCAAATTTCACTTCTTTTTGATTTTGACCTAACTCTATCATTTGAGGTTTATCTAATTTGTGAAATAGAGGTTCATAAAGTGCATGCCATCGTGTTGGCTATGGGGCTATGGGCAAGACATGTTTGCTTATCTCCTTCACGAGCAACATATACCCTATCTCCTTCATGTGCAAGGTAAGTTGATTTGGTGTGAATACAGTTTGACATTTTGAGTCATGATTTTCTTAATTTAGTGTTTGAAGATAAATTAAAATGTGGTTAACATGATATGAAGAGCAATATAATTTGTCTGAGGATTGCAAATATAAATTAAAATGTGGTTAACATGATATGAAGAACAATGTAATTTGTATACGATGTTATGGCAGGTTCTGAAGTTTGGTACAAGTGGTTTAAGCAAAACATTTTGAGGTGTGGTGCACTTGGAATTGAGGCATCTGAGTCAGTTGCTAACCTACTCTCAAATAAAAGAGAAAATGCTTGCTACTTGGAGAGCTTATACACATATGGTACTTGACCAGGAAAAACATGGTAATGCTCTTAAGAAAGTAATTATGATGTGTGGTGTTAATTTTAGTGGAGGGTTTTTATTTACAGTAATTAAACATAACACAATGGAACTATACCTTGTGATCTTGCTATTAAACTTAAAACAATGGAACTATTTTCAATGTAACTATACGTTATGATCTTGTATTTAAACTTAACACATAAATGATCAGTTGCTTATTTAACTTGGATCATTCAAACGTTGATATGATTTTGGTTATACATCTTCTGTAATCTTAATTTTTTTTTCCAGGATCTTACCGGAAGAACTAGAACTTGTCCACGATGCTCTAAGGTTAGATATATCTCTAACTTGAAATATTAAGTGTGTACATGTATGACCTGTAATTTTCTCAATTCTCTATACAAATATGAGTGTTTATGGTTCTCTAACTTTGACAAACTTGGTCTTTACTAAATTGCAGCTAGACTACAAAACCTATTTGCTATCAAACCAGTTAAAAGAGAATGGTGTCCTGAAAAGACATATCGCACTTTAATTAGCACATTAGCATTTGTAATGGAAGTCTTGTAAATTGGTTATCTCTTCTTTTATTGCTGATTCAAATGTACATGTATGTTTGTAGAACTTTGTCATTGTGTTTTGTATTACTTTCTGCTGATAGAGTAAAAGATTTTCTATACCAGAAAATCTATATATATATTTAAAAAAAATTATGGAAAAAATACATTTCAAACGTCATTATAAGGTATAAAATGGCATTTCTGAAACCCGTGTTTCAAAAACGTCATTAAAAGTTTTTTATGGCGTTTACGAAACGTTATGGAACACTCTTTAATGGCCTCAAACGTCATAAAACTCGACACAAAAGGATGACGTCCATACATACGATGTTAAGGGACGGCGCAGAAAAACGTCGTGGAAGACATTCCATAGCATTATTCAAACACAATGGATATGCTTCTATGTAATAGTGCCATTAGACCACCCAGACCGCTACTTTGACGCCTCTGAAGCCTAGACAACCAGACTTCGTCGCCAACCAAGTCTTGTCGCAGCCAAAATGCACGACAACCCAAGCTGCCTAATCCCACAAAGAAAGCCTCTAACGTCCGCTGCTGGAATTTCATATTGGTGAGATAATAATGGAGGTAACTAATTTAGAAATTTTAAAGTAATCATAAATGCCTCATTTTTTTATTCAATGAAAAAAAGTGTTGAGATATAATCTTAAATCAGTAAGATGAAACATTGTATGTGAGATTATAAGAGTTTGTGATACTTTTTTCATTGTTAATTGGTTTTTGTGTGAACATAAGACTACTTTATCATGGTATCAGAGCGGGTTACCCACGTCCACCTGTGTTAGAGTTACTGACCACACACACTCCACGTTATTCTCAGATGTTGTGTAACACCCCGTCCCGAAATTAACATTTTTACCGAGATTAGACGAGTTACAGAGAATAGTAACCGCACTGTTAATTTTCCTCGAATTAATATCGAGATATTCTCGGTTTTGGGAGAAAATAGAATCATGGTCCCGAGGGATAGATTATGTTAATACGAGTCCTCCGGTATGTTCAGAATATTTTCCGGGGCTACGAGTTGTTTAACATAGATTTATTTAGTTTACAGAGGTAATAAATATTAAATTACTTTATCGTGGAAAAAGATGACTTTGCGTTAAGTCAGGAATTTGGAGAAACTTCCTTCGGGAAAGTTGTAGAGGGCGTTAATACGAACTCGTGGATATGTCCTATGAATTAATCGGAGTTCGTATGTGGAAGTCATGCGGAATAAAGTGTTGTTACCGTGCGGTAAGAGTAAATAGTGAAATGCCTATTTACTGTTTATAGTAACTAATCTTTGGCAGATCTGGACCGTTGGATTGTGGAGATCCAATCTGAGCCATTGGTTTATATATATATATAGGGGAGACCGGATCTTTTCGAAGGGGGGGCTCTTTCTCTCTCCTTTCTCCGCTCTCTCTTTCCTGAGCTCGACTGTGAGTACAGTCGCTCGGAGGCAGACACCGGCGAGCCCCTCCGCAGCGCGTCCTACCTCACCGTAATCACCACAGTCGCACCTTGCCTCTGCCACCAAGCCCAGAGTCTGGAGACGCCGTACCAGAGGATCGAATGAGGTGGGAGAGGGGCAAATCAAAGGCAGGCCGGGTCCTCGATGGCGCTGGAGGGTGTGGGTGATGCAAGGAGCAGCATCTAGTACCCACTCGACTTCCTGTCGAGTTTGGGAGCGTTCACCGAGATCGGGAAAAAACATCGAGTTTGCACAGTGGCGGTTCCCGAGCGGACCTGGAAGGTATTTGTCTCCCCTCCTCCTTGTGCCACTGTGTTTGGGTTGCTCTTTAGACTGTAGAGACATTGTGGTTTGATCTGGATAGATTATGGCTGGGGTTAGGAAGGAAATCTGGCCAGCAGATCGACCGGTGATAGGTTAGGATTGGTAGAGTAAATCCTTGGATTTTTACTGTGGTAGATCTAATATATTTACCATTTACCATAGGGGTGAAAAAGACAGAAATGCCCCTGGTTGTGTTGTTTATTCACAGGGCTGCCCTTGAGAGTAAAGTCCCATAAATGCCCTTGGCAGTTTGAGTTAATTACAGGGATGCCCTTCAGGCTGAAATCCCATAAATACCCTTGATAGTTTTGGATATTTACCAAACTGCCATTGAGATGGAATTGACTATACTGCCATTGACAGATTTGGGCTAATTACAGGAATGCCATTGAGATGGTAATTCCATAAAAATCCCTGGTAATTATAGTTATTTTCAGGGATGCCAAGTAGGAGGAAATATCTTAAATGCCCGTGGTTTGGTTTATTTACGTGGATGCCACTTTGTATTATGTTTATAGTTATGTGTGTTGGTGGTTTGTAATCGTGTGATTGCCTTTATTATCTGTCTTGTCGTGTATGGATGTTATTGTTTTGAATGATAGAATGCTCGGTTTAATCCCGAGGATTTGTTGGTCGGTGGATACCTTAGCGGAGAGGTTAAACTCCGGATACGCATTAGAGGTTTGATATCCGTACTATTAAATCGACCGATAATTAGAAAAGCGGGATTCTGCCCGGCTAGGGTGAATCTTATACAAGAGCTACGTGTGACTTGATCCCTGAAAAGACAGGGTACGTAGGCAGCCTGACCAGGATTCAGGTGCAGTCACAAATATTATTAGAACCCCTAGGTTCTTTAATTGGCACATTTGAGATTCAAATGTGGGAAACATGATAATCTCCGGTTGGAGGTTTATTCCGGCACCGTTTGGACGGTTTGAATTGGGTTATGAAGAAAAGGGTTATCCTGGCCCAAGGGGGATTTCTAGTAAATCTCCCTTGTGTTGGGTCCCGCACGTCTTAACCCAGGGTTAGAGAGGTAATTTTGGGTTGGGGCGTGTCATGTTGTCCACGTGTTAGGCTAGAAGATTCGTTACACGTGCGGGGGCGCGTTGAGATATAAACTCACATCAGAAAGATGAGACATTGTTTGTGGACTTATATGAGTTTAAGCTACCCTCTTAATTGTCAATTAATTTTAAAGTTGAAACTCAGCCTATTTTATAAAAAAAATAGATAAATAAGAAGTTATATATAAGTCACAGTTGAAAATGATAATATAGTTTGAAAATTTTAATTCTATATTTCTTATATGATATATTATCTAACCAAGATTCTCGCTTGGGTGCTCTCTGTCTATATCCATTTACCCATATTGCACTAAGAAACTAGTTCTGATTTCTGAAGGCAGTGTTTTCTCTTCGGGTGAGTTGGCATGAAATCATCATTACGAATCTTCCTGAGATCATCATATATCAAAAGGTTTCCATTAATTTATACTTATCTTTTATGTTTCCAATAAACATATATAAAAGACTTGTCATCGATCAGAATAAACAGATAACAACAAACCTAGCAAGCTAGAATGCTACGGATATCATTAACTTGGGAGTGAGTAGTCGATCCTCGTCCTCCGAAGAACACGTACAGCCGACGGTGCAGCAAAAGAAGCAACTGATTAGTTAAAAGAATTGGGTTCGAAAGCATGAGCAGTATACCAAACTATACCAGAAATATGGAAACTAGTTATTGTCTCTAGTCCTAAATTCCTAATGACACCTCCCAGTCCCAGATCTCTTCTAACTTGGCGAGCATGCCTTCACACACATCTCAGTTGGAACTGTGTTTCCAATAATTAACCTTCCACTCAGTATTATTCGAATGTGTGTCACTCCAAATGGTGGCCCTAATTACAGGACACCTCTAAAATTGCTCTAGCTTGATGAAAAAATATATAAAATTTCAGGGTTGTAAAAACATGCAATATTGGTGTGCTAGCTTAGTGCTGCAGTGCTGCTTGTTTTAACTTTAGGTTTCTAGAACAATTTTTGGAGACTCATATATATATATATATATATATATGTTTGTAAAGGACTTGATGCATTATTTTTTGACTTATATGAAGGATTGAAGATTACATCAACTTTTCGATCACAAAATCACATTTTCACCGTCAAATATGTAGTTCTATATGAGTTGATCACTTCTGCAAAATTTCATTCAAATTGGTAATCCTTAAGGTGTTTAAAACTGCGAATTAAAAGTTAAAATATGAATAGTTCAGGTTTGACAGAATTGATACGTCAATTGATTTCAGTTAGTTCGAAACCTTAACGATCACCAAATTAGATGAATTTTTACAGAGATGATCTACATATATGCATTTAAATATTGAACGGTAAAGATGTTTATATGTGATGAAAAAATTAATGTAATCTTCAATCTCTCATATATGTCAAAAAATATATCTTTAATAAAAGAGTCCTTTATATATATATTTACTCATTTAGAAATGAACAAAGCAATAGATGACCTAACAATTTCGAAGAACAATGTGACGGTGATCAATAATAAGAACGGCGATATCCTAAGAACTGGACTTATGAACGAATCAATCAACAATCAAGCTAATAAGGCTCACTTTGCTCCATCACCTTGATTCTAACAACTCCAAAAATCGCGCCTCTACCCAATAATCAGATTAATCAGATAACGAAACGATTAATAAATTGAGTGATGATCATCACATATGTTCCATTGTAGTTAAAGTACAGACAGATGAAATAAGAAAGTGCATGAAATTAATCATTTCATTATGAGTCTGCATGAGATCATTACAGATTACGAATCATGTACTTAACCTTTGAATGTAATCAATTACTTTCTTTAACACAAGCGACTCCCATTTCCTTAATCTGAAGTTTCGCGACCGATCATCACAGCATGAAGAGCAGATCAAAAGCAACTACGTACTTTGATTATTATTTGGTTTGGAAAGCCGAGTAGTACACCAAACCACCAGTTAATTTAGAAAGTAGTTCTTGTCCATACTCATGATTCACCTAATGACATCACTGATTCCAGATTAACTTGCTGAATCTGAGGTTAATTATAACCGTACCTAATTTGTCGGCATAGCCTAACATATTCGACCGTGTCATTCAGACTCACTAGCGAGCATATATATAGTGTATAACATGATGGTAAAGTTTGATTTAATTTAGTGATTATTTAAGTATCAAATTAGATTTATCAAGTTAATAAAATAATATTTGTTCAAACATAACTATTGATGTAAATCATGATTACAGAATCTCAAATGATATTCAAATTAAATGAAACATAACAGAAATGATATACATATTGTGTTCTACACATTAAAATGTAGAGTTGTGAAAATCTGACCTTAAAAATGAGTCAAATAAAGAGTCTCATACTTTAATTTTATAACAGAATTTCTCTTTGAATAGAGACTGATATATATATATAAACCAAATCATCGCCTAGTTAATCAAAGATGCACATATTTGACGATTGTAGAATAATATTTGACGATTGCATATATATATATATATATAAACCAAATAATGGCCTAGTTAATCAAAGTTGCACATATTTGACGATTGTAGAATAATGCAAAGCATGAACTTTACTATTGCTGGGTACTCTGCGTTGGTGCATGATTTTGACATTCGAGGGTGAAATGTATTATGCAGATAAAAGAGAAAAGCTTCATCTCAATTTGGACCCTCCAGTACGTAAGGTATATTATGGAGCACAATCAGCGTTTGAAAAGAGAATAGCATCTTCCGGAAGTTAGATGATGGAGCTGATTAAGCGGAAATAAAGCTCAAACCTCTTAATTTGTATGATCGATCGATGTGGTAGCCAGGTTAGTATAAGTTTTCCAGTCAAATTAAACATTTTATGGGATTAAGTTGTAACCTTGTAATTGAATCGTATGTAAAAGTCATCACATTCAAACATGAGCTTTTGATTTCTGACCTTGAATATGTAAAAAAAAGTTCTTAATTTGTGGCTTAATGATGTACGTACTTTCTTCATAGATTTCACCTTAATAATTAAATCTCAGTTCTAACATAGTGAAATTGTAATTAATTGTATGTTCATGTGGAAATGAATGTTTGGTGAAAAATGAGGAGGCTTGCCCCTAATGTATCATGTATATTTCATGATTCAAATCATGCAATTTGAAGTCATCCCCTTCATTTATGTATAACTTTGTTTAATTAAAACTGAAATTATTCCAAATTAAATAATGGATTCTTATTCTAATAGATCTATGCTATTTAGTATACTTGATCAGATAATGGAGGAAACTAATACAAACACAGTGTTACTCCTTTAGCAATGTTAATTGTAGAAGCGTTACCTTACCTTGAAAGATATAAACCGAAATGAATGTTTGAATTCCGATGAACGAGAGTATGCTTAGCTAGAGTATCTAATTTTTAGAACAATAACAATGGAAGACCCCTTGCGTTACAAATTTTTCTGGACGGGTTAGTCTGTGGTGCAGATATGTATGTTATACATACACATAAAGAGAGCAGCACATGCCTAACATGGTTGTGGGTGTTTTATGTGTGGTTGCAGATTAGGCCACATGGTATACATATATGTAGGTTAGAATTTCCCGTCTAGACTCTGCATACGATAAATTCTTATTTATTGGTATGTCATACAAACTATGTCTAAAAACAGAAGCTTTGATTTATGAGAGTGAGAAAATCATACATGAATAGTATATTAGGTTAATTAGTTGATGGAGAAATTTCATGGTTTCTCGATCATGATCACTAATAGATGGTCATTTCATTAAGGGGTCATTATTTTTAGTTTATTTATAAGAATAGATATTCGACAAATTTTTCAATCACATTTTTAATCTTAACCGTTTAATTCTTAGGTTCTAATATATAGATCACCTTCGCAAAATTTCATCCAAATTGGTGATCGTTAAGATGTTCAAAACTGCAAATTAAAATTATAGGCATTAACGGTTTAGGTTTGACAGATTTAATCCGTCATTTGATTTCAGTTATTTGAAAGCTTTAACGATCACCAAATTCGATGAAATTTTATAGAAATTATCTATATATATATATGCATATACGTATTGAACGGTAAACATGTTGATATGTGATCGTCAAGTTTGTCGAATGCTTATCTCTATAAATAAACTAAAAATAAGAATTCCCCAATAGAGGGTCATGCATGACTATATTCATTTTTTGACATCTTGTTATTCATTATCAGAATAAAACATGTAAAACGATTGTATTCCTCTAAATATAATGAAGGATTTGTTAAGCTTTCATGCGTGAATTATCATACTTTCATAATGAAGTTTGATATTTTTCGTTAAAAAGAACTTCAATAAAAAGTGACATTCTTCATATATATGCATTTGATATTAGATCCTCAAGCAAGAGAAGCTACTTGAGCAAACTAATTAACAAGCAACCTTAGGAGTGAAAGAAAAGTGGTGTCCCTAACTTAAAGTCATAGCCAATCAATTTTATGAACGAACAGAGAGCGGCTATTTTTGCCGTGTAAGCATATACATTTCGATTCTCCTGTGTCCAATCTAACAAAGACTATTGACCCGATCGGAAGTTCGAAACCAGCATGAGGTAAAAGAAGAGTTCCATTATTGGGGTAATCAACTACATCGTGTAATAGCACTGCTAAAATTTCCCTACATTCTGAGACATTCCACCATCGACTTAAAAACACTTTCTTCCTTTCAAACCACCCTTTCTCAATTATGTTCAAGACAATCTTTTCCTTATGAATCATCATACCTAATTTAAAGGAAGTGTAAACTTTGTGAAAAGGAAATGAAGAATATCTGGAAGCAAAAAATTAAACTATCTTTCATCACATAAAGAGAAAGCAACTAATACAAGGGCCACAAAAATGAATTGTGGATTGACAATGATTGTAAGCTTTTTCAAGATGAAACATGGTAGTGACACAATTGTCATTTTGATCAAAGAACTGTGAATGTTCATCACATTTTGAACGATGCTTTGCCGCACTAATTTTGTTTCCTTTCCCATCTTTTCATATGCTTCCTTTCCCTTGGATGTTGGGGTTAAATTTTGGGTAATGATAAGGGGAAAGATATTGGGTGCTGTTTGCAACTTTACAAGCAAGATATGCTTGTCTGATTTTTTCTTTTCTTTGGTTTGAATGCGATAAAATCTTCCCCCATCCAGAATCTACAGGCTTAGTTATTAATTAATTAGATTGTATTATAATAACAATGATTAGGAGTAAGTTCCACGAGCCAGCTCGAACAATATATTCCACGTACATGAAGTAGCAACGAGGTTTGGCTCAGTTGGTAAGGACGGGTTTGTGGTGGAGACCCCATCCGAGTTCGATCCCCGCTACCAACAGGTCTCGTTGGTTCGTGATCTATAAATTCTCCTGTGGAAATCCATATCTGGAGGCTAGTGTGACAGATACGTGTCCACTGTAAGTCCTTCAAGGTTAAGATTGCAGGTTTGCCCTGATGATGGTAGTGTAGCGTAACCAAGCTCTCACCTAAACTTTATAAGAAACACAGAATTGTGTTAGGTCGAGTTCATGCAAAATGTGCAGGTTATTCTAATTCGAACGAGATAGATAGAAGAACGAAGACCTAAACTGTTGAGCATAGATCATAAACAGCAAAGCCTTCGATCTAGAATGAATCCGAGTACAGACTCATTTTTACTCAAACAGAATTGTTAATTTCTACTCCAAGTCTCCAATTCGTTTATTGTTTTGCTTAAACAAAATTAAGTAGCATTTTTCCAAATACCCGTGAACTTGAATTCAAAGCAAGAACACAAGGAGAAAATCTTGGGTCATTGGGACATTTATTCTAAAAGTACATGAAGATAGAACAATACAATGCTGAATTAATTGGTCGTCCCTAGTTGTGCAGTCAATGTCCTCTTGTTTTAGAGTAAATGTTTTCAATTTTGGGATGTTTTTTGGTATCTTCCTTTGAAATTGTAGGTGGCCTATTTACAATTGCTGACACGAAAGGTTAATTTACAGATCCACGATCAAATTAACCAACAACGTTACGAAAAGTTAATTGATATAGTCTCAAATTTATAGGCTCGGTTCTGAATGAATTTGAAATTATATCTCTAGAAAATTTGATACAATCAAAAATCAAAATCTAGTCTTCCACTCGAAAATCGAAACACACCTCATTCGATCAGTTGGAAATCCGACTCATCATCAAATGTGGAAGATTGTATATAATCCCCAATTTCTAACCATACATTAGTCCTTTACAATACACTCCATAGTCGGTAATCCATTCTTAAATCATGGTACAAGTCGAGCTATAGAGAATAGCTCACATCACACGAATCACATTCAAGAACAGACGCAATTGAAATAGTGACCAGTGTGACCCTAAATGATCACAACTGACGTCTCCTTTACATCATCAGACTCTCGTTGGTGTCACTGCGACACCGTCTCCATGCTTCTATAAAGCAGCTCACTTCAAGCCACTTCTTCAACACAATCTCAAACCTTAAACAAACCAAGCAACACCATGATGCTTCCAAACATTTCAATATTTTCCCTCTTTCTTTTCCTTCTGTTATCATCGGCTTCATGGGCACATCTCAAAGCTTCAACTCTAGACAGTTTCAGCCAATGCCTCTCGGATAACACCGAGATTTTGATACCATTCTCTAAGGCCTTCATCACCCCAAACAATTCCACATTCCTTCCTACCCTACAGTCCACTGCACAAAACCTCCGTTACTTGACCCCTTCAGTGCCAAAACCCGAGTTCATTTTCACTCCACTGCTCGACGCTCATGTCCAAGCTGCTGTCATTTGCGCAAAAGAGCTTGGAATCCATCTGAGAGTCCGAAGTGGAGGCCATGACTATGAAGCACTCTCTTATGTCTCCCAAACCGAAACACCTTTCGTCATTGTAGACCTTGCCAAGCTTCGATCAATCAACATTGACATCGAAGACAACAGCGCTTGGGTGCAAGCCGGTGCCTCCATTGGCGAAGTTTACTACAGAATTGCAGAAAAAAGCAAAACACATGGCTACCCTGCCGGACTCTGCACGAGTCTAGGTGTTGGTGGGCACATTACTGGAGGTGCATATGGTACCATGATGAGGAAGTATGGCCTCGGTGCTGACAATGTCAATGATGCTCGTATTGTTGATGCTAGTGGCAGGATTCATGATCGAGAATCGATGGGGGAGGATCTGTTTTGGGCAATCAGAGGAGGTGGAGGAGGTAGTTTTGGTGTCATTCTCTGGTGGAAGATCAAGCTTGTTCCAGTTCCATTAACTGTGACAGTTTTCTCTGTTGTCAAGACCCTTGAGCAAGGCGCCACGAAGCTCCTCCATAAATATCAACAAGTGGCTGCTACTAAGCTTGATGAAGATCTCTTCATTAGAGTTATCATACAACCAACGGTCCTCGACGCCAAAAGTGGCAACAAAACTATCATGACTATCTACCAAGCCCAGTTTCTTGGAGGTGTCGATAGACTACTTGATGTTATGGGAACAAGCTTCCCTGAACTTGGTCTGACAAAGAAAGATTGCACACAAACAAGTTGGCTGAAATCTGTAATGTTCATAGCAGGTTACCCAAGTAACACTCCACCTGAGGTTTTACTTCAAGGAAAATCCACTTTCAAGAACTACTTCAAAGCCAAGTCAGATTTTGTCAAACACCCAATACCAGAATCTGCGCTTGAGGGGATATGGAAAAGGTTGTACGAACAAGCTTCTCCTTTAATGATATTCAACCCATATGGAGGAATGATGAGCAAGATTTCGGAGTCGGAGATACCTTTCCCTCACAGAAAAGGAGTGCTCTTCAAGATCCAGTACCTGACTACATGGCAAAATGGAACTGAAGATGAAACAGAGCACATGGATTGGATTAGGAAGCTGTACAATTACATGGCTCCTTATGTTACAATGTTCCCAAGGCAAGCATATGTGAACTATAGGGATCTTGATCTGGGGGTTAACAAGGAGAGCAACACAAGCTTCATTGAAGCCAGTGCTTGGGGTTGCAGGTATTTCAAGGACAACTTCAACAGACTGATAAAGATCAAGACCAAAGTCGATCCTGATAACTTCTTCAGGCATGAACAAAGCATCATACCTCTTCCACTACCTCTACGAACATCACCCACAACTGCAAGGTGATCATAGAAAAGCCACAGCGACATATTTATGGCGTTTGAAGCGTGGTAAGAATATCATTAGTACGTTTTGTGTAAGAAAATGTTTGCCTGATTCTACATACTAGAGCATAATTGTCAAATAAGTCTCTGGATATCAAAATTCAATTGTTGTAGAATAGTAATGTGCTCCAATGTACATGGGACCTGCAATAATGGATTGTTATAGGAAAGAGCTGGAACAATGGGATTGTTTAGCTTTTATGAGATGATGTAGTATGTAAATTAATTGATCATATGCATTTGTTCTTGCCCTTACATTGTGAATGGATTAGGTGTAGTTAACAAATCAACCAAAACCAGACAAATACCTACTCCTACAAATGGGGAAAAGCAATTGAAGACATATCTCTTTCAGAGTTTTCCAGGTAGCAAACCTAAACCTGCATGTGGCACCTGCAAGTCATAGTCCCTGTTGCAATAATTAGAAAGATAAAAAACAAATTGAATAAACCAAATGTGTTGCCACTTAAGCTGAGGGGGCATATTCATGTTAGTTTTATTACAGTGGAACAAACTTATGCCCATGAGTTTAATGGTACAGTTTCCCTTAAACTTGAACAAAGCACAAGTTAGTGAAACATTAAGGTTTTAGTTCTTCGAGAAGCATTGCGCTTAAGTTCCAAAGTACTCTTTTAATTAAATTTACAGATCCACATTAGTCTCCAAAATAGTGGGGGCAATCTCCAATAACATGACTTTGAAACACAAATTCTCATTTTTACTCATTAGACATTACCCATGCTTCAATACCCATGATTTGAATGGAATTTTTGGGCCAGAGGCACTAGTCACAGTAACATAAACATTCTTAAACGAACATTGGGCATAAATTCTCTGGAGCTAGAATTTTTTTGGGTGGACTGACAACGATGATATAAACAAGTACTCAACTCTGAGTCTGACAAAAAATCTCTGTTTAGGGAGAGTCACTCTAAGTCAAAAAGAAAATGATCATTTCTTAGACCAATTTTACATAATGAAAGTTATTTCTTAATGGAATCATAACTAAATTATACTACAGGTCAAAAGAAAGTTTACACTTCTATTTCTTTTGTTTCATCAACTTGCTAAACTATTCAATCAAAGGAAATTCATGCCCAGTTCACATAAGGATACTATAGGAGTTTCTGGTTTCAATTGCTTCAATACATCCAATAGAAAAAGTTGGCAACAAACATAAGCTAAACAGAAGCAATGATAGTGCAAGAGAGACTAACCTAAGAAGTATTTTCCCTTTGCTCAATTTCCTCTTCAGCAGATCTTGTTCATTTCTAGAAGTTTCGTAATTGCTATACTGTGCAACCCTTGACTTCATATATGTTTGGTCCTCTTTACAGAACATCAGGTTTAATAACACCATAGATTAAAAGCCTCACCACATTTTTGCAGCATATGGTCTCAACTTCCCACCAGGTCTTTGCCGTATTGGTGGTGCTGTGAACTATCTCAGTGATGGTGGGCATGGAACTCTGCTAAGAAGATTTGGGGTTGAAGTCAATATTCCACAAAACTCATTAAAATTGAGACCATTTACGCTTATGTGATCCCAACACCATATGACATGTGCATTAGCTCATCAAGTGAGCACTAATGCACATTCATGCTTCTATAAAAAGACATAAACTAAGCTGATTCATCAACAACACCCATAGACACTGAAACAAGGCAACAAGATGATTTCGAACTCTTCCATTTTCTTCTTGTTTCTTTTCATCTTGTTATCATCTTCATCGGCACAACTACAATCTTCAAAACAAAACAGTTTTCTCCAATGCCTCTCATATCAGTCTAGGACTTCTATTCCATTCTCCAGTACCTTTTTCACTCCAGATAGTTCTGCATTTACTACCGTCCTAAATTCAACAGCACAAAACCTCAGGTACTTGGTCCCTTCAAAACCAAAGCCAGAGTTCATTTTCACACCAATGCACGACTCCCAAGTTCAAGATGCTGTGCTTTGTTCAAAACAGCTTGGGATACATCTCAGGGTCCGAAGCGGAGGGCATGATTACGAAGGTCTCTCCTATGTGTCCCAAATTGAAACACCTTTCATTATCGTAGACCTTGCCAAGCTTCGGTCAGTCAATGTTGATATCCATGGCAGCAGTGCTTGGATTCAAGCTGGAGCAACTATGGGAGAAGTTTACTACAGAATTGCAGAGAAAAGCAGAAGCCATGGCTTTCCAGCAGGTCTTTGCACGAGTTTAGGTGTGGGAGGCCATATAACTGGAGGTGGATATGGTACTATGATGAGGAAATATGGCCTTGCAGCTGATAACGTCCTGGATGCAAGAATAGTTGATGTTAATGGCAGAATTCTTGACCGAAAGGCCATGGGAGAAGACCTGTTTTGGGCAATCCGAGGTGGTGGAGGAGCAAGCTTTGGAATCATCCTGTGGTGGAAGATCAAATTGGTTCCTGTTCCATCAACTGTGACAGTTTTTACAGTTGCCAAGACCTTGGAACAAGGTGCCACAAAGCTGCTTCACAGATGGCAACAAGTAGCTGCAACTAAGCTCGATAAAGATCTCTATATCAGAGTTTTGATACAACCAACACTAGTTGACAGCAAGAGCGGCAAGAGAACTGTCACAACTCTTTACCAAGGTCAATTCCTTGGAGACGTTAAAAGGCTCCTCAATGTTATGCAAACTGGGTTCCCAGAACTGAATTTGACAAGGAAAGATTGTACACAAACAAGCTGGCTCAACTCTGTGATGTCTATAGCAGGTTACGCAACTGGAACTCAGCCTGAGGTTTTGCTTCAAGGAAAACCCACGTTCAAGAACTACTTCAAATCAAAATCAGACTTTGTCAAAGACCCTATTCCTGAAGCTGCGCTTGAGGGGCTATGGAAAAGATTGTTGCAAGAAACCGCTCCTCTGGTCATTTGGAATCCATATGGGGGAGTGATGAGCAAGATATCAGAGTCAGCAATACCCTTCCCCCACAGAAACGTTCTCTTCAAAATCCAGTATTTGACTTTATGGCAAGCTGCAAATGAAAACGAGGCAAAGCACATAAATTGGATAAGGAAGCTCTACACCTACATGGCACCTTATGTTACAAAGTCCCCAAGGCAAGCATACGTGAATTACAAGGATCTTGATTTGGGGATAAACAAGAAAAAGAACACTAGCATCACTGAAGCAAGTGCATGGGGTAACAGGTATTTCAAGGGCAACTTTAACAGATTGGTACAGATTAAAACCAAAGTTGATCCTCAAAATTTCTTCAGGCATGAACAAAGCATCCCACCTCTTGCTCTCCAGGCAAGAAAAACCAGAACCTAGTTTTGATGGTAATAACACAGTAAGAGTCAGCTCAGACTGTTGCGTTTTTTTGTTTTTGTTTCTCTCTTTACTTAAATAAAAATCACTTTGACAAGATGACAAGAAAAGCCAAAACATGGGGTGAGTAGAGACTACCTACTCACCAAACCAAAGGCATCAGCATCAAATTTTGGCTAGTCTTGAAATTTTGTTTGAAGGATTGTTATTTCAAGAGTAAAGTTTTGTTAGTTTTGAGAAACCTCAAGGCCATGATTGGTCTTCAAAGTATGTACTTTGTTACATAGAATGTTTGGCCAAATTAATATGATAACGAAGAAAACTTGGTTTTAACATTCAATTGTAATATAACATTGAAAAAAACACATTCAACTGTAAGTCTGTAATGATGGATTCTGAATTCTGAAATCAAAGGAACCCTAAATTGCAAATTGAAAGAATTACTTTGGGAGTGGGAAGCACAAGTTAATCAAAAAAGACAGAAAATTTACAACAAATTGAGTTCAATTGGATTCCGAGAGCATCAAAGAGCCTCCGCCTTCCAGATGTGTGTTCTGTATTCATATCAACACGCCCGCAATTGCTGGCTTTCCAGTTTGGGTTTTCCCTCTAAATTTGGTTATAAAATGTCAAAATCACCCCCACGGTTGTTGCGCTTGAATGGGCCGGCCCACTCTGTATCGGTGTTGCATTTGCTAAATTGTAAAATAAATATTTTAATTATGATTATTCATTATTGTCATAAATAATTCTAAAAATATTTGATGTGACACCTAATTTAATAGATTCAATTTAAATTATATCAATTTTTAAAACTGTTTTAAAATAAATTAAAAATTATTAATTAATTTTGTTTAAAAAAGATAAATCTATTACTTAAATAATAATAAAACTTAGATTTCAAAAAATAAAAAATAAAACCTATTTTTTTCTAAAAATTACAAAGTTGTCACTATGTCTAAATTGTTAATAAAATTGTATCCTGTAAATATACGAAAGTTAAACCCTGAACCGTAACCACTAACTCTTAACCCTAAACCGTAACCCATAACCCTTAAACCCTAACCCCTAAACCCGAAAACCTAACCCCTAAAACCTAACCCTAACCCTAACCCCTAAACCATAAATCCCAACCCTAACCCCTACCCTCTAAACCCCAAACCCTCAACCCTATATCCTAAACCCTAACCCTAACCCGCCCTAAACCCTAAACCCTAACCCCTAACACGAAAGTTTGAAGTTTCGTGATCAAGATCACACACATGGACAGCAGATCAGTGATTAGAAGCAACTAGTTTGATACACTAAACCACCCCGTTTATTTAGGAACTAGTTGTGTCCATATACAATTCACCTGATAAAAACCTTTGATTCCAGATAAAATTATGGAATCTGAGGCTAGATCAGCGCCTTGATATATTTGGAAGTCTCATTCATTCGCAATGGCACAACAAGACCAGTGAGTGCCTTTGCTCACACCAGATTTTCCAACTTACAACGATAGTAGGCATTTTTTGTGTAACACCCCGTCCCGAAATTAACATTTTTACCGGGATTAGGCGAGTTACAGAGAATGGTAACCGCACTGTTAATTTTCCCCGAATTAATATCGAGAAATTCATTCAATTTACGGAAGTAACAAATCTTAAATTACTTTACCGTAGAAAAAGATGACTTTGCGATAAGTCGGGAATTTGAGGAACTTTCCTTCGGGAAAGATGTAGAGGACGCTAATACGAACTCGTGGGTATGTCCTACGAATTAATCGGAGTTCGTATGTGAAAGTTATTCGGGATGATGTATAGTTACGGTAATTAGTAAATAGTAAAAATATCTATTTACTATTCACGGTAACTTTCTATCATTAAATCTGGACTGTTGGATATTTTCAAGATTTAATCTGGACCATCCATTTCAGTATAAAAAGGCCTAAAGCCTTTGACGGAGGGGAGACCCGAAATCGGTCAACTCTGTCTCCTTCTCTGTTCTCCCGAGCTCACCTTCACCCTCCGCCGTCTAGCCGCCACTCGACGGCGCACCACCACCAAACTCTACCTCTCTTCCTCTACTTCCTAGCTCAGTCCTCAGATTACCCTGTCGCCCACCGTGGAGGGAAATCGACACCGAGACTGAGCGGCGGTCTCCACCGGATTCTGGCGAAACCAGGTGGCGTCTTGACCTCCAGCAGGTCGGGTTCTTTCCCTCTTCTCTTTTTCTTCAATTTCATGTATTTAATCCTGTGATTCGAGCTTAAATCAAAATCCTCTTTTACTATTTTGTTTTCTGGGTTTCGGCTCCACCACTGACAATGACTGTTCTTCGAGTTCTTGACATCACCGACGTCTTCTTCAAGCTTCTAGAGTGGCTGTCGATACCTTGGGACAAAGGCAGAGGCTTGGGGTGTCGATTTGTTGGAGGTGGTGACCGAGACTGGGTTGGGGATGTTTGGTGGCTCTAGATGTTGAGTTTTGAGCAGTGGAGAGGGGCAACTTGGGTGGAGCTCAAGAATAAGATTGCAGTGTTGGAAAAGCTAATGGATTCTTGGTTGGACCTGATCGAAGGTAAATAAGAAATCTAAATGCTACTGTGTTGTCTCTGTGTTTGTGTTGGAATGTTAATTGGTGTTGTTTGATATTGTTACATCAAGAACTTGGGATCGTAGAAAATGAGGAAAATATGGCGAAATCCGGCCTTATAGGCAGAGATTTTGGCCGAAGAAGTGATCAGAGAAGGGGTAAATCCCTAGATTTTTATTACCGCGGTAGATCTGGATTTTTACCGATTTACTGTGTTGGCAAAATGACAGAACTGCCCTTGGCAGGTTAGGATAATTACAGGGGTGCCACCCAGGTTGGAATCCCGGAAATACCCCTGGTAGTTTTGTTTATTTACAAAACAGCCACTGAGACCATAATGACAGAAATACCCCTGACAGAATTGTATATTTACGGGGCTGCCACTAAGGCTGAAATTCCTAAAAGGCCCTGGTAGTTCAGATTAATTACGAAACTGCCATTAAGGCTAAAATGTCCATGTTGCCCCTGACAGTTTTGGGCTAATTACAGGAATGCCATTGAGGTGGTAATTCCATAAATACCCCTGGTAATTATAGTTATTTTCAGGGGTGCCAAGTAGGAGGAAATATCTTAAATGCCGTGGTTTGGTTTATTTACGTGGATGCCACTATGTTTTACATTCATAGTTTGTGTGATGGTTATTTATAATCGTGTAATTGCCTTTATTATTCGTCTTGCCGTGTATGGATGTAATTGTTATGAATGGTAGAATGATCGGTTTAAACCCGAGGGTTAGTTGGTCGGTGGATACCTCATTTGCGAGGTTAACTCAGGATATGCGTTAGGTGTATGCTATCCTCATATAGAAAGCAACTGATAAATAGAATAGCGGGATTCGCCCGGTTAGGGTGTTAGTTAATACAAGAGCTACGTGTGGCTTGATCCCTGAGGACAGGGTACGTAGGCAGCCTGACTGGGATTCAGGTGCAGTCACAAATACTATTAGAACCCCTAGGTTCTTTAATTGGCACATTTGAGATTCATATGTGGGAAACAGGATAATCTCCGGTTTGAGGTTTATTCCGGCACCGGTTGGACGGTTTGAATTGGGTTATGAAGAAAAGGGTTATCCTGGCTCAAGGGGGATTTCGAGTAAATCTCTCTTATGTTGGGTCCCGCACGTCTTAACCCAGGGTTAGAGAGGTAATCTTGGGTTGGGGCGTGACATTTTGTGTTGTGCCCACATTATTACTTGTGTTGTGTCCCTGTATATAAATAGTGTGCCCCCATCAAGATTCTAAAAGACCCCACCTAAAATCACTTAGTTCCCGTTTAGGCTCTAGGCTGCAATAAGCCGCTTCGTTTTTCTTCATGGCCATTGTGTCAGGCTGTGGGCAATTAGACGGCCGCCTAGCCTGCTTAATTACCATCTATCCCGCCTAGACGCCTAGGGTTCTAAGCTCTCTAGCTAATTTTATTTACATTTAGTGGTGAGGTTGTTACATTGTGAGAAGCATGAGAGTATAAGAGTAAATGTTGTTGTTAGAATTAGAAGTGTATGTGTTTATTGATTACCAGGATCAACACTTTAGCAGACGAAAAAAATTTGTCGGCCTGTTAGCCAAATTTGTCGGCTAAGATCTTAGCCGACGAGTTGTCGTTGGCAAAGACTTGTCAGCTATGACTTTAGCCGACGAAATAAAAGTGGTCGTCGGCTACAGTTTAACACTTAGTCGACGACTTTTTTTTCTTCTATTTTTCGTCGGCTAAAGTAAGACTAAAGTCGACGAAATATATTGTCGTCGGCCTGTTAGGTGTGACTTTGGCCGACGAAATATAAATATTTCGTCGGCCAAAGTATTTTATAAAAAAATTAAAAAATAACTATAGCCGATGAAATATACTATAATTCGTCGGCTTAATATTGAAAAAAATAAAAAATATAGCCGACAAATTATAGTAAATTTCGTTAGCTAAATAGTACTATACCCAACGAAATAAGCCATATGTCGTCGGCTAAACCTTGAAAAAAAAATAAAAATATTATAGTCGACGAATTATGATAAATTTTGTCGGCTATAGTACTTTTTATACTAAAAAACCACAAAATTTCTAAATTACAATCCAAGCAAGCTGCAAATTACACAAAAAATTTCATATAATAACCAACAACACCATCAAAAGTGGTCTCAATGTTTTTCATTAAATTATTTATTAATTGTTCAAAAACCTATAAACTATATAAAATCTATATATGCGTCAGGAGGAGGTTGCGGCGGCTGAGGTAGGGGAATATGCGTAGGCATGGGCGGAGCCGGAAGTCCCTGAAGCTGGGCAGTTGAAAAATCTTGCAAGTACTGGAACATCTGCTGCTGCTGTGCCTGCTGGGTAGCATATACTGCTACATTATACTCTTGTTAAGCGGCTTGGTATTCCCGTAGCATCTGAACTTCCGCCTCTAGCTGAGTCGTTTTGCTGCTGCTCGAGGCTACATTTTTTCGAAATCCGGGAGTGGTCTTCAGTATCCCCTCGCCCTTCTTTCCTAGACCCCGGTAGTAGAAGTTATTTTCTTACGGTGGGAATGTTGTGCCCATGATCCTCACCCCAATCCTGAGATCCGAAGTGTCGATTCGAGATATGGCTTCAGACATGTCTTCCTCCTGCGTGTCCAGCCATGCCTCCCTCAATATAGCAGTCATCACCTCGTCACTAGCCTGCCTCACCTTCGCCTAATTGGATAGGAAAAAATAATTAATTAACATTTTAAAATATATATAATTTAATAAATTTGAAAACGTAAAACGACTTACAATATCCTCCTCGGCTTCAAGATATGTCTTATAGTACGTATAGACGTACCGGTTGACTTCTGGATATTCCCTGTCCGTCTCGTCCATCAACGATGCGAACGGTCTAGAACCGGCATGGTAGTTCATTGTTTTGCGTTGCCGGTTCTAAGCGTTCGACCGAGAAACGGCCTACAAAGGAAAAAAATAAAAAAATAAGTAAAATATTTTAAAGCGTACTAATTAATAACAATATAAGAAATTATTATTTTTTAATTACCTGTTTATGAGGGTATAGGGGAATTTTAGAAGAGTCAAGAATATCTATTGCGCTGGGCTCTTGATACGCAACATCTTCTTCCTTGTCTTCGGCCTCTCCAAGTGTAGTCGCCCGGTACATGTTTCGAGGATGCACAAAGTTGACTACTTTCCACGTGTCACCCTTAACAAGGTCATCAAGATAAAACACTTTTTTTATCGATGTGGCAAAAACGAACGTGTCATCTTCGTAACAACTTGTAGCAGTGTTCACCGATAAAATCTCATACTGATCGATCTTCATTCTCTACGGGCTGCTAGTATCAAACCATATACACTTGAAGATGTGTACTGTCTTGTTTTGTCTATAAAAAGTTCCACCACTGAATCGAGAACACCATAATAGTCAACTCCTTTTCGCCCACCATGCACATTTTTTAAGATCAATGTGTGCCTTAGAACCGTCTTTCGTCTTCCCCTCCAAGTTCAGCACTGTGCCTACCACACTGTCGCACACATTCTTTTCTATGTGTATCACATCTAGGTAGTGTCTGATCAACAACTTACTCCAGTATGGGAGTTCCCAGAATATGCTCTTATGTGTCCGGAATTTGTACTTGTCGGGTCTTTCAGTTATTGCCGCCATAATTGGGATGATTGCTGAGCTGTCTAAAATCGTACTCATTAAGCACTACTAAAATTTCTTCCCCCGTCCATCTTTTGGGAGACACACCATTTTGGACAGTCTCATCAAATGCATTGTCATCGAACTGCCATTCGTGATCATGCAGAAGGAGAGTACAGTGACCTAATTTGCATATCTTGTTGCAATGACTGCTGCTCCCCTCATCGCTAAGGCACTCTGGACAAGCCTTGTATCCCCTAACAACGTTTCCCGACAACATCCCATGGGCAGGAAAATCATTGATGGTACCAACAATCATGGCATGCATCTGGAACATCTCGTGCATGTACTTGTCATAAGTGGGATGACCAACGTTCCAAAAACTTAAGCTCTTCAATCAATGGTCTCAAATACACATCGAGACACTTACTTGGATAACCGGGCCTCAGATCAACAAACTCAACATGATGTATTCCTTTTTCATGCACATCCATGGAGGAAGGTTGTACGGTATCAAAATCACTGGTCATACACTGTATTGAAGACTCATGTTTCCAAAAGGATTGAACCCGTCGGATGAGAGCCCGAGCCTCACATTTCAGACCTATGACGCAAAATAAGGAAACTCCCTGTCTATATGCTTCCAAGCCTCCCCATCAGCAGGGTGTATAAGGGTATCTTCGTCATGTAATTTCCTATCAGCATGTCATCTCATAGCTTTGGCCGTGTGTGATGACATGTACAATTGCTCTAGCCTATCCCTCAACGGGAAATACCGAAGTACCTTCACAGGTTTGCTATTGCCTGCAAGAGTCTGCTTATACCTGTCACTATGACATATCAGACATGCGTCAAGGCCACGAAGGTCATTCTCTTTTGGATCTTTTCCCTAAAAGAGAACGCAGTCATATCTGCATGCATGGATATTGATATAGGAAAGTCCAAGATCTTTAAGGATACATTGAATCTTATGATGAGTGGTAGGAAGATGATGAATGTGGGGCATCATCGAAACAATGTAATGTAGATAATCATCAACAGCATTCACGGTCCATTTTGTCTCAACTTTAATCTTCATTATGTCCATCACACTTTCGAGACCTCTTCCCGACTGAGGAGGAATGCCGGCGACCTCTTCCCGGTGTGATGCGTTGGATAAGCAGCGGCTTGCAGATATGGATGAATTCCAGTCAAAGAAGAACAGCAGGGCCAAATCCATCTAACATCTAGAATCATAATATTCCTTAATTACATAGCATAATCACTCTTTAAAGGCTGTTTGGCAGTGCAGTTTTGACTTTTGATTGTAAAATACAATTATGTATGGTTAATGACATCATCATGAATCGGTATAAATAGAAGCAAACACAGCTAGGAAATAGATGAATTACAAGCACGTCCAGTAATAGCAAAAAATTACTTGCTCTCAAGCACGTCCAGTAATAGTAAAAAATTATCGTTCATTAACTAAATCGGTATAAATAGGAGCAAGCACAGCTACGGAAATAGATGAATTACATGCAAGCAAAAATGGCTTCCTCTTCTTCTTCTTCTTCTTCTTCTTCTTCTTCTTCTTCAAGCTACCTCACATCGTCTCTCTTCTTCTTCCTATTTTCCCTTTGTTTATTGTTTTCGGTTTCGTCTGCATCTTCTGTTCTCAACTATGGACAGAACTTTGCCAACTGCATTGGCTACCATTCTTCAAACAACCTAAGCAACCTTGTGTACGGTTCTAACAATGCCTCTTCGTTTTCAACCGTTTTCCATTCCTCCATACAAAACCTCAGGTTCTTCAACGCCACACCAAATCAAAAGCCTCAGTCCATCATCACTCCATATAACCTCACTCACGTCCAAGCCGCCATCATCTGCAGCAAGAAACTTGGCCTGCAAGTACGGATCCGAAGCGGAGGTCACGACTATGAAGGTCTTTCGTACAAATCAGATGTACCCTTTATCATCCTAGACCTTGTCAACCTAAACAATGTTAGAGTTGACACCAAAAAAGGCACTGCTTGGGTTCAGTCCGGGGCGACACTCGGTGAGCTCTACTACCATGTTGCAAATAACAGCAAAGGCAGACTAGGGTTTCCGGGCGGTACTTGCCCTAGCATCGGAATTGGCGGACATATCAGCGGTGGTGGGCAAGGTATGTTGGTGAGGAAATTCGGGCTCTCTGCAGATAATGTTGTGGATGCAATTGTGGTTAATGGAGATGGGAAAGTTCTTGATAGGCAAGCAATGGGGGAAGAGTGGTTTTGGGCTATTAGAGGTGGTGGAGGTGGAAGTTTTGGAGTAGTTGTCGAATGGAAGATTGCATTGGTTCATGTTCCTAACGAAGTGACAAGGTTCAATATCCCCAGGACACTTGAAAACAATGCAACCAAATTGGTTCACAAGTGGCAGCAGATTGCTCACAAATTACATGAAGATTTGTTCATAAGAATAATCTTCGTTGTAGTGAAAGATTCCAAAGGGGTAGCAACGGTTCAAGCCAATTTCAATGCATTATTTCTTGGAACCATTGATCAATTAGTCCCTTTAATTAGCTCAAGCTTTCCAGAGTTAGGTTTGAAGCCCAAGGACTGCACGGAAATGAGTTGGATACAATCCATTTTGGACACTGAAGGTATAAACCTCAGTCAGCCTTTGGAGGTTTTATTAGATCGAAACCAAGTTCTGAAGGGGTTCTTCAAATCCAAATCTGATTTTGTGACTGAACCCATTTCATCAGAAACTGATTTAGAGTCCCTATGGAAGGTAATGCTGGAAGGTAGTAGTGAAGCAGGTGTAATGTTGTGGGATCCTTATGGTGGAAAAATGAGTGAGATATCAGAGTCTTCAACTCCATTTCCACATAGATCAGGAGTGCTGTACAATATTCAATACTTCAGCAAATGGCAAAAGGGAGAAGCGTTGGTTGAGAAGAGGAGGCTGGACTGGATTAATAGAGTTTACAATTTTATGGGTCAATTTGTGACCAAAAATCCAAGAACTGCCTATGTCAATTACAGGGATTTGGACATTGGAAGAAATGTGAACTGGAGTTACATGGAATCCAAGGTTTGGGGTGAGAAGTACTTCAAAGTAAATTACAAGAAATTGGCACGTATTAAAGGTGAGGTCGACTATGAAAACTTCTTCAAGAATGAGCAAAGTGTTGTGCCGATTTTTCTTTAAGTGAGTATGATCATAGATGAATTTCTACTGTACTCAATCTTAGGTAATAACTAAATATGATTTGGCATCTTTAATTTCGTTCTCTTTTACATCACATTGAATCAAACTTTTACTTAGTCATGATTACTATTTTATGACATGAGGAACATCAATTGAGCAAGGAAGAAAATGCATTCAATCCTAGATCTACTGCCATAAAGAAGTAGAAGAGGACAAAAATGTTTGAAAATGCTTTGCTTATAAAATTAGGACAGAAGCCTAGCACTAACTGATGGCATCCTCCTCAGCTACCACATCACTTTTGAAAATGTCAGCTGCATGACCAATTCATATGCTTGCTGGCCATAGAAGGCTAGGAAAAAAACAAAAGAAACAGACAGACAGAAAGAACTAGAAATGCCTAAATCAACTATACATGCAATTTGACACAGCTAGTTTGCATGCAAACACAACTCATAAGCAGAACCAAATGCCAATCACAAGCCACAGTGGCGTATCCAGTAATCTAAGTCTAATGGAGCACAAAATATAATAGTATAAAAAAAATTACAACTGGTGAAATATAGTTTCTACAATTACAATGGTGTATGGACGAGATTTCATAAAATTACAATAGGATCGTTGTATGCTAGTCTCATCGTTTATAATAGTAAAATGTGTTTTTTTTCAATATATTAAATGAAATGATCATTTATAAACTCATCACCTATTCAACTTGATTATATATAAATATTTGAAGTACTTTTAAAATATTTATGTACTAGATTGATATTCTAATATAGTTGCAAAAAAAAACTATTTAAACAATACTTGTCTTTTAAATAGTTTAATCCCACCAAAATAGGAAAGAAGAAATACACTATAGTCAGTATAGTGTGAAAGATTTTTATATTAGTAGAAAGATGTTATGAAATACTAATATGTATATATATATATATATATATATTTATTTAGTCCTCAAATTAAATGAGGCATATATAATAGTTTCATATAGAGTGATGCCCCAGTTTTTTCTCTGAAATGAAGAATAGGACACATGCCCCCATATTGTCTTAACATCCCTCCCCCCTGACAAGGCAGTAAGAATGCTACCCACTTCAATCACTTACAGTAAATTGGTTTGAGTTAACATGTTAATTTAGTAGGAAACTCTCACAGTTCATCTCAATATTTTCAAAGACAAAAACAAAGGCGAAGACGATTCATTGAAGCCTCACGAGGCGAAAGCCTCAAGGCGATGGAGCCGCTTTTCTAACAATACTAATTTTATTTAATTATATCAAAATTGTTATGAAACAAATATTACATATATAAATGTTAATTTTCATTATAACAAATGATGGGCTCATAAAAATTTAAGGATAAGTAACAATCCAAACAAATACCCACCAAAAAACCCATAATACTCAAGCCCCACAAGCCCAAAATAGATATGAAGAAGTCAACAGAAAAAATTTAACCCTAAAACTCTCAAACGATGTCGTTGGAAAGCTTTTTTTTAAATACTTGCATCAATACCGGTATTGATGCGTGCGTGCATATTTTCCTTTATTTACATATTTTTACTACTGTAAATTATAATCTTAACAGTTCAAAAGTTTAATTAACCAATCAAGATCACCTATGTAAAAAATCAATTTAAAAAATGATCGTTTGCTCAACCAAATGCTTCAATCAAATAGACAGTTATGGTGAAAGTTAGCAGTCTCATGAACAACCATCCATTTAATTGATGTATTTGGTTGAGCAAATAATCTTTTTTTTTTTAAATTGTTTTTTTACAAAGGTGGTCTTGATTGGTTAATTAAACTTTTAGAACGGCTAAGATTATAATTTACATTAATAAAAATATGTAAATAAAATAGAGTATATACGCACGCGTCAATACCGGTATTGACACAAGTACTTCCTTTTTTTTTCTGGCCTTCAACCTCGCCTCTGCGTCGGAAGCTTCGTTTTTATGCAAAAAACACCTCCTTGACGATTGGGCAGTTGCCTTTTCAGCAGTGCGCCGGCGAATATCTCAACGAGGCATTTTCCTACCGTCCTGCATCAAAACGCGCCTCAGCGTCGCCTTTGAAAACACTGGTTCATCTTTGTTCATCTCCTCTGGTATAGATTGGGCTAGCTTGGTACAAGAGGTGGGGTAGTTTACATTTTGAGACATTGTGGGTTACTTGGCACTTGATAAGGCACAGTCTAGTCTTCTTTAAATTGATTGATGAATACAGACAGAAGTAAATAATATAAAAAACCACATTAAAATGGTAGATCCTTCATCCTTGTTTGTTGCATAGTAATCATCATTAATTTCAGTTTAGCTCCTTGTTTATATGCAGAGTTGCAGAATAACAAGCCGAACGTACTAAGTATAGAAGTGCATGAATAGCAGATGTATGTGTAGCCAAACTCAGACTCAAAAGCTCAAATATGCAAGAGATGAAGTTCTTAGTACTAGTGCTTTCTTTGTTTCTGAGTTTAGTTTCATGTGCAAGTTCTGATCCAACCACTGAACAGCTCAGGCTGTGCATGACAACTCAACTCAGTTACAACAGCGAAACCTCTAAAATTATCCACACTTCAAACTCATCTTCTTATTCAAATATCTTGAAATCCTCACAACAAAACCCTAGATGGCTAAACTCCACATCAAAGCCTCTCCTCATTCTCACACCTTTCAGCGAGTCCGAAATCCACGCAGCTGTTCTTTGCAGCAGAAAACGTGGCATACAAATCAGGGTTAGAAGTGGAGGTCATGACTATGAAGGGCTCTCATATCTCTGCAAGACCCCCTTCATCATCATTGACATGATCAACTTCAACTCCATTGATATCAACCTTGCAGATGAAACAGCTTGGGTTCAGTCAGGAGCTACATTAGGTGAGCTTTACTATAGCATTGGGAAGAAAAGTGATGTCCATGGATTCCCAGCTGGGATTTGCCCAACTGTTGGAATTGGTGGTCATTTTAGTGGTGGTGGATTTGGGACTCTGATTAGAAAATATGGCCTAGCAGCTGACCATGTCATAGATGCAATTTTAATTGATGCTAATGGGAAAATCATGAACAGACAAACAATGGGGGAGGATCTTTTTTGGGCAATTAGAGGAGGTGGAGGAGCAAGTTTTGGGATCATAGTTTCATGGAAGATCAAATTGGTTCGGGTCCCAAAAGTTGTGACAGGTTTTACTGTGAGCAAGTTAATATCACAAGGTGGAAGTAGCCTTGTGAATAGGTGGCAGTACATTGCACACAATTTCCATGAGGATCTTTTCATGAGAGTCATCCTTCAAAATGTAGGGAGTGGGAGTCACAAACAAGTCCAAGCTGATTTCAATTCTTTGTTTCTAGGAAATATTGAGACCCTAATGCCATTGATGAAACAGAGATTTCCAGAGTTGGGGTTGGAAGCAAAAGATTGCATTGAAATGAGTTGGGTCCAATCTTCTCAGTACTTTGCTGGGTACAAAAAGGACCAGCCATTGGAGGTCTTGTTGTCTAAGGAGGCACTCTACAAGAGCAACTTCAAGGCCAAATCCGACTTTGTAATAAACCCTATTCCAGAAATTGTGCTACAAGGGATTTGGGAGAGGTTTAATCAAGAACAACTTGTTTTCATGATACTGGATCCCTATGGTGGAAAGATGGCTGAGATTTCGGAATCTGAAATTCCATTTCCTCATAGGAAAGGGAATCTGTACAACATACAGTATCTAGTGAAGTGGGATGTGAATGAGGTTAGTGAAGCCAACAAGCATATGTATTGGCTGGATATGCTTTTTAGGTTTATGAAGCCTTATGTTTCAAACTCTCCAAGGGGTGCCTATATCAATTATAAGGACCTTGAATTGGGGACCAACAACAGAGGCGCAAACACTAGCTACATAGAAGCAAGTAGTTGGGGGATGAAGTACTTCAAGAACAATTTCAAGAGACTTGCAGAAGTTAAGAGCAAGGTTGATCCACATAACTTCTTCAGAAACGAGCAGAGCATCCCTCCGTTTCGTGTTTTGTCTAGCATAGAAAGTGTCTAATCAATCAGGCCAAGAGTTTCTTCTGAGTTTAGTTGAGTGAAGAACTTGGCTTTGTTTCAAGATGATGTAGCTTCCAGCTTATGATATAAGCTGTGATGCATGGATACACACGAAATTGAAGAATGTTGTATCGTATCCGTATCAGATACAGATATTTTGTAGATACATATCTTGAGGTTGTTATACGTATCAAAAACTATTTAGAATACTTTGACTGTTTGGATACGAAAAAGGTATTTTTATCAAAAAAATGAAGAAAACCCTTAAACACTAACCTAATACGACCGTCGCATACTTCTTGCTCACCAAAATCTCTCAAACTTGAACAGAGCTTTGCAGCGAATAGAAGGGAATCATGGGATTGAGTAACTTATCTTGTTCAAAGAATCAAAGGATTTGCAGAGCTTTGCAACGAATAGAAGGGAATCAAAGGACGAAAAAGACACAAGATGGGAAGATAGCAGAATGGTCATCGATTGAACAAGAGATTTTTTTCGATAGCAGAAGAGGGGAAGATAGAAACACAGAAGCTTGTATTGTTGAAACACAGAAGAGAGAAAGAGGTAAGTGAAGCAGAAGTTGTGCAGAACTAGCATGATTAAATTATTGTGTGGACATTGTTCAATCGATTTAGTGTTTATAGTTTACGAGATCAAGTGGCTAGTTTGCTCAGTCAAAGTAAACGGGTTTGTCTTGGGAAGTGGGGAAGAATCGAGTTGTATTTTATTAGCAACGGGGGACACCTGTTGAGTTTAAGCAGAATTAACAAATGCACTCATGTGTGTTCATGTCTTCTTAATAGTTTATTAATTGTGCGTGTATTATTGTGTGGATTTTGTTTAGCCGAATTAGTTTCAATGCACATTATTAGAAAAAAGACTTTAGTCGATGAAATTTTTTTTCGTCGGTTAAAGTGGACTTTAGCCGACTAAATAATCTATACTCTGTGAACTTTAGCCGATGAATTTTGAAAAGTTTAGCTGACAAAATTAGGGTATTTCGTCGGCTAAAGTACCTTTTAGTTACAAAATTGCACTACGGATATTTCGGTGTCTAATTGACTATTGTGATACCAATCTGGAAGCAGAACGGCCGTACGAGTCAAACTCATGGCTAATGCCATGATATATGGGCTTTTTTGGCCATCCAAGTTCGTTTAAGGCTTCAAAATGAAGTTTTTGTAAACACTTGACACACGAAAATGCCCATATCTACACCTATATGAGGTATTTTGGTCGAACCTTCAACACAACAAACACTCAACATAATAAGACGTAATTGTCCATCTAAAAATTTTGAGACATTTACCCATCTATGATAGGGCTCCCCATATAGATAAATAATGGTAAATAGTAGGCATGTTGTGATTCCGGTCATCAAAATTCACAAACAAAATACGACCGTCAGATATTATCATTAGTAGGCATGTTGTGATTTCGATGATCAAAGTTGAGAAATAAAATTCCGACCGTCTGATATGATCATTATGTTGAAATATATCTATAAGAAAAAATTCAACTTAATCTGACAACGTTAAGGGCTCGATCCTTACGGTCAATCCCGTAACTCAAATCCTTAACGCACGAAAACAGTCATTTGACCGTCTAAATTACGTATTTTGCCCAAACTTTCAACTGAAAATAGTTTTAAATCGATGAGACGCAACCAGTGGTATAAAAATTTTACGAAAAATAACCACCGTAGATAAGGCTACCGCTAGGGAGAAAGAATGGAAAATTGCGTTAACCGCAACTATAGGCATCGGGACTTTACCGGAATTACGTGATTTTTCAACCGTAAACATATTTCACCATTCCGGTCATATCTTATTTCACGACTTTTTTTTTCATTTGAAGCTTCTACGTATAGGGTTTAGAGTTTTAGCCAACGAAATTAGGGTAATTCGTCGGCTAAAGTTAAATAAATAAATAAAATAAATAACTATAGCCGACGAAATTAGGGTAATTCGTCGGCTAAGGTTAAATAAAAAAATAAAAAACTACAGCCGACGAATTACTCTAATTTCGTAGGCTAAAGTTAAATAAATAAATAATTATAGCCGACGAAATTTATTAAAATTCGTCAGTTAAAGTTAATTAAAAATTCAAATTTTTTAGCGGGATTTTTAAAATTTTGAAATTTTTTGACTAAAATTTTGAAGTTTAGTCGATGAAATTAGGGTATTTCGTCGGCTAAAGTTCATAATTTTCTATATCTTTCATTTTTCTCCTCCTCCTTCCTCCTCCTCCTCTTCATCTTCCTCCTACTTCGGCGGCAAAAACGTACTCCTCATCCTACCTCCTCACCTCCTCCTCTAAATCCCTCTTCTTCTCCTCCTCCTCTCCTTCTCCTTTCCCTCTTCTAGCCTTCTCCTCCTCCCCTAGCTCCTCTCTTCTCCTCCTAGCCTTGCTCCTCCTCTTCTCCTTCTCAACCACCGGTGTAAAAACGAAAAAAAAAGTAAAAAAAATTTAATCAAAAATACAAGAAAAAAATATGAAAAAAATAAAATAACTATAGCCGATGAATTTTAATAAAATTCGTCGGCTTAAGTTAAAAAAAATAATAATAATAACTATAGCCGACGAATTTTATTAAAATTCGTCAGTTAATGTTTAAAAAAGAAAAAAATAATAATAACTTTAGCCGATAAAAAAAATTAAATTCGTAGGCTAAAGTTAAATAAATAAAAAAATAAAAATAATAGCTATAGCAGACGAAATTTAAGCTAAGGTCCAAAAATTCGTCGGCTAAAGTCCAGAAATTAAGGGACGAAAAATTTCTTCGTCGGCTAAATAAATGACTTTAACCGACGATGAACAGTAATTTCGTCGGCTAAAGTCTTGGCCGACGGCTTTTTCCCGACGACTTCTTAGCCGACGAAATTTAGGGTTTAGTTGACGAAAAAATTTCGTCGGCTAAAGTAGTTGTTCTGGTAGTAGCAGACAACAATTTCACTAATTCAATTCAATTTAGCCAAACCTCTTTCATTAATTCAATTTCACTAGGCTACAAGATGACAATATATTGTTTGCTTGACTTTGTTAACAGGTGTTGAAGTCTTGAAAAATGAGTAATGCAACTACTAATCCAGCTACCATAGGTGATGATGGGGAAGGATACGATACCAGTACATATCATTTATGGAAGTTTGTCACTATAATTACTCCAGTAAAGAAATGTGATAGAGGTAATTGCGCATTTAAATGCCATTTTTGCAACGGTTAGTTTACTGGATCACAATCATCACATTATAGAGTGAAGTTGCATCTCCTCAATATTAAAGGATTAGAATTTGCAAATCAATTTCAGATGACAAGAAAAGAGAGGTTTAAAGATTGATAGAAGAGGCTGATACACGTCAAAAAAAAATCAAAGCCTAGACTTGTTCCTCTTGCTTCATCATCTTTAGTTGTTGATGGTACTTCAAATGGAAGTACATATGGGCTAAATTTAATTGAAAGGTTGTGGATGTTTCAAAGAAGAGAAAAGGAGTGACTGGACCACTTTGCAGAACATTTAATAATAGTGTTAAAGAAGCATTGGATGGTAAAATAGTAAGAATGTTTTTTACTGGTGGATTGTCATTCAACTTTGCCAAGAATCCACACTATATTCGTGCTTTTAATATGGCATGTGGTTGTCCTATTGCCGGTTACCGTCCACCTGGTTATAATGCTTTGAGAACCACTCTTCTACATAAAGAAAGAGTTAATGTTGATCACCAGTTGGAACCGATTAAGCATTCATGGCAACAAAAGGGTGTTAGTGTATGTAGTGATGGGTGGTCGGATTCTCAAAGAAGACCTTTCATCAATATTATGATAGCTTGTGAATCTGGAGCTATGTTTCTGAAGGCAGTGAATTGTGAGGGTGAATCTAAAGATAAACACTTCATTGCTGACTTGCTCATTGAGAGTATTTTGGATATTGGTCCACAACATGTTGCCTAAGTAATGCTAGTAGTTGTAAACTTAAAGATGTTGTCTATTGTCGATACTCGTTTTGCTTCCATTATGGTGATGCTTAAGATATTTAGGAAGATAAAACAGAGGTTAGAAAGAATGGTGATAAGTGATCAATGGGATGCTTATAGAGATGATGATGTGGGTAAAGCAAGAGCTGTGAAAGACATGATATTAAATGATGATACTTGGAGGAAGAATGATTACATACTTGGCTTTACATTGCCTATATGTGAGATGCTTCGGTGGAGTGGCACGGATGAGTCATGTCTTCACAAGGTTTATGAATGGTGGGACACTATGATTGAGAAAGTAAAGGCCGCTATTGTCACACCCCGAATCTTTTGAAGTTAATAAAAGTTACCTTTCACCGAAACTCACGAGTTACCGAGGACTTTTAATTGCGATCGGTAATTCGATAAGTTATCGCTCGAGTTAATTTTCGAGTTTTTAAAAGTACTCCAAATACCTGAATTTATGACTCGATGTTGTAGTACGTGTTGGCACGAGTCTCCCGGTATTTTTGGAATATTTTTCGGAGCTTCCAGCTAATTTCTGTGAATTTCTGAAGTTTATGGTAACTTTTAATTATCCATCCGGTAAAATGGAGAATTACCATTTAATCTTTTCACTTTTTACCTTCTTTAAATCTGGACCGTCAGATCAATTGGAGAATGAATTTGGACCGTCCATTCAAGTATAAAAAGGAAGTGAGTTGGTTGACTTTGGTCAAAGTTGAAAATCGGGTCAAACCCGATTTTCTTCTCCTCTCTCTCGCGCGACACAGCGTCGCCCTTCCCCCTCGTCGGAGCTGCGTCCGACCGCCCCACACCGGCGCATCACCACCAATATCTTCCTCTCGTTCTCCTCTTCAAAACCCCTATCACTTTTCACTTCGAGAGGCAAGGATGAGGGAGATCGACCGAGTTGGGGTGTGGCGGTCTTCGCCGGATTTTGGCCGTTCCAGGCGGAGTTAGGGCGCGTGGAAGGTAAGGTTCGTCTTCTCTGTACTTCCTCTTCCTTTCCCATGTCTTTGAACGTTCGATTTGAGCCTGAGCGAAATCTTCCTTTTTCTGTGTTCACTGTGCTTGCTGGGTTCTTGAGCTTTTGACTCCGGCGAGGAGTTCTTGGGCTTCCGGCGACCAATTGGAGCTCAGGCAAGCTGCAGGGCAGCTGCTGGTGCTTGGGCAGAGGCAGAGGTCTGGTGTTCTGCCTCGGATCGATGTGAAGGTGAGCTACTGTGTTGTGCAATTTGAGTTTAGTGTTGGTATAGTTGTTGCTGAAATCGTGTTGTTTTGTGCATGCGTGGTCGATAACTTGGTGACGAAGGAAACGGGGAAACTATGGCGAAATTCCGGCAAGTTACCGGAATTCGGCGAAGATTCCGGTGATACCGTAAACCGGCAGAATGCCGAAGAGGTAGAAATCGAATCCTCGTTACTCGAGTCAAAAAGTACGGTTAATTCGTAATTTAGACATTTACGGAAAATTAGACGTAAGTAGGAAGTTTCCATTTTGGGAAACTTCCCATTTTAAGGAAGACTTACCAATTTAGGAAACTTTCCATTTTGGGAAACTTTCCCTTTATGGAAGGTTACCAGTTATGAGGAAAGGTTAAATCGGTAAATAGACTCAAGGTTAAATGTACTGATTAATGTGACACGTTGGGTGTCCATAGTAATTCAACGAATTAATACGTGACACCCTAACGCCAAGTTAAAGTAATAAAGGAAAGTTCGGAAGCTGAGTCGGACTTTCGGTAAATTGAGTTAAGAGTCGATGACCGGGAAAGAAAGTCTAAAAGGTTAAAGTGCTAAAGAAAGGGACTTGGTCAACACGTGGTCAAATAGGATTCCTGGTCAAACTAGGAAAAGACCAAGTCAACGATGAAATGACTAATATAATGGTTTGTCTGTACAGTCTCTGATTGAACGTGAGACGGGCTCGACTACGCGGTTAGTTCGAGGGTTTCGCTCGAGGAGCTTTTCGAGCGGGAAGAAGGTCGCAATAGTACTGTGAGTGGACATATTATTTTAAATGAATGCATGCTTTAATTATGGATTTAATTGCATGGTTTTTATGATTGTTTTCGAGAATTATATTTTTATCGGGTTCTTGGATGTTTTATCTGGATAAAGTTTAGCGGGAACCTCGGTTGATGATTTTTATCATGTTGAGGCATTGATTTTGATGATTGAACGTATTTACCATTTTTACTCCAATTTTCTATTTCTTTCTGGAAATGGTTATAGACGGGGATGGCCCGTCATCCGAACGGAATTGAAACCGAGACTTTATTTGGAATTGGATTTATTCATATATGACAAGAATTTGTTTTACTTAATTGTTTTGGGAAGAGATTTATTTGGATAGAGAATTTGAGTAAATTATTTTATGAATTTTATTATAAGGGTTGACCAATAAATATGCTAGCTAGAGTAGCGTGAGGGCGCTACTAGAGCTCTTAGCTCCGACCCTAGCCTGAGAGGTCAGGCAAACTACGTAGTGCACTATGAGGGTTGACCGTACCATTTTATTTAGAGCTCTTAGCTCCGACCCTGGTCTGAGAGGACAGACAAGCCTGAGAGGTCAGGTTAATACTATAAGGGTTGACCGTTATCATTTTATTTAGAGCTCTTAGCTCCGACCCTGGTCTGAGAGGACAGACAAGCCTGAGAGGTCAGGTTAATACTATAAGGGTTGACCGTTTTCATTTTATCTAGCTAGCATAGCGTGATGGCGCTACTAGAGCTCTTAGCTCCGACCCTAGTCTGAGAGGTCAGACTTATTATTTTGTTTGTGAACTCTTCTCTTCCCATATTCTTTATTGTTTACTTATTAAGCATTTGTGAGAAATTTAGTATTTGTGGGCATGCATAAATGATATTTAAATTGACATATTTTTGGGAGAGCATGAAGTTATTGGTTTGATTGATCGTGGAGAATTTATAGTGTTTTATTGTTTATTTTTCGTCCACTCACTCTAACAGTTTTTTAATGTTTCTCCCCTGGGCTCTTCGTTTTCAAATGCCCAGTGACGCAGGGTCTCGAGCGGAGGTCGTGCGCGTACAAGAGTCGAGGCATAGTCGATCATTCTGTTGCTGCCGCATTTTCCTTAGGGTAATCTTCTTAGTAGACTGCTCTGATTAACCCAGTTTAGCTAAGTAAGTAGGTTAGGGAGCAGGTGGCCTTCATGAGTTAGGGATTTCTGTTAGATACTCATGGAAGTGCTGAGTTGGCAGGTAGGAAGGGTTGGCCATTTCAAGGGGGTTTCAGTAAGAAGTTCCCTTGAGGTGGTCCCCGCAGGATTTACTCCGGGTTAAAGGGATTTAACTCGGGGTGGGTCCTGACAGCTATCTATAAAGAAGAAGATAAAGAACTTGACGAACCTTCGATATTTTATGATGTGGTGTACAACATTTCAATATCAAGTTGAACAAAGAGTTCACCACCTCTTCATTATATGACACATTCATTGAACCCGAGGTAAATTAGATATACTTATTTGAGATTTAGTTTTACACTTTTACTACTTTAGATGTAAATATGAATCAATAATTTTTTGTTATATTGAATTTGTAGATATTATAGCATGGAATATCTAAGTGGAGCCCCTAATCGTGTCCCTCCATATCAAGATGCTGAGATTTCAAAAGAACGAAAAGAATGTCTCAAGAAGTACTATGCTAATGAAGAGCAGAGGCGAAGTGTGAATGAGAAGTTTGCCTCTTTTTCAGCATGCTTAGATGATTTTTCAAACCCTGATTCTATCAATGATAGAGGTAAGATTGCACCGGTGAAATGGTGGGTTGTCCATGGGTCTAGCACACCAAATCTCCAGATGCTAGCTTTAAAGCTATTAGGGCAACCTTGTTCCTCCTCTTGTTGTGAACGAAATTAGAGCACCTGTAACTTCATACATTCTTTTAGAAGGAACAGAATCACTCCGCAAACAGTTGAAGATTTAGTGTTTGTATATAATAATCTTCGTCTTCTTTCTAGAAAAACTCCAGAATACAAGCGTGGAGACATGTGGGATATCAGAGGAGATAACTTTGATTCGATGGATTTGGTTAATGGTGACATGCTTGAGATGGCCAACCTCTCTCTTGATGAACCAGATTTTAAGGGTGTGATATTTGATGATGCTTGAGTTGGACGTATTGTTGTTTCTTTTGCTTGAACTTTGATATTTATTTTGTTAGAACTTTACTATTTATTTGCTTGAAACAATGTCTTTAAAGTTTGAATTTCAGATTTGTTCAATATTTTTTTAGTCAAATAGATTTATTCGTATATTTATTTTTAATTATAATATATAAAAACGTACCCGTATCCTACTTAAAAAAACGTATCCTCATATCGTATCGTACCCGCATCCGTATCACATATCCGTGTCCGTGCATCATAGGATATAAGTGTAACCAACTATGACATATATATATAGTTATATACTAGCTGATCCCTATACAGGTCTACATTTGCATGCAATGCCATATCAATTTGCCTCGGTGTTGTGTCACTACCATTTAGTTATTTGGAGGATGAGATGAGCATATCCTGCTATATCAGCAGAAATTGCTTTTGGTGCATAACACAAAAATAAATAAATAAACTGGAGACATAACTGCAATATACACTCTTCTTGCTTGGCAGACACTAGCAAGTCTTAACTGATCCAAGCAATGAACTTTCACATTTTCACATGAACAATGACTTGTTGAATGCTAATTAAAAGGGCCTATCTAGTCGAAGACCACAACTATGCAAGAGATATCATCATAGCTTTTCCTTGATAATGCTTTCTCAATCACCATCTTTGCTGCTTTTTGAGCATCAACTAGACCCTTAATGCAGTCATAAGCATCTTGGTTTGACATCACCTGGAAGAACAGAAAAACTTTTCAATCAACTCGATTAATCTCATGTTAAGTTCAGAAAAAGAGAAGTCATATTGTATGTAACTCACCTTCCACGCGCCATCACTTGCCAATATGAAAAACTCTACTTCAGTGTCAATCTTGTTGATGTTGGTATCTGGTTCTGAAGTTATGTGCTCCTTCAGGTCACCATCCCCGAATGCCCGTGACATAGCGAGTTGCGCATCCACACGAGGAACATTTCCTAAATTATCACACCACAAGCATTTAGCAAGACTAACTAGAGAAATGAACAAAAACCCTTACCCCTAAAGATGCATAATTTCTAGTAACGAAAATGTGGGTTAAGCCAAAAGGTAATGTACATGTTAAGCAAACAAGTTGATGAAATGCTCCCATATATAATGGACGCCTACTTAAGTACCTGGAAACTTAACACAACCACCTCTGCTATCAACAATATTCTTCTCCTTCTGAGGGTCATGATCTACTGTTAACTGCTTGGCCACACCATCTCTGCATAAAACTGCTTGGGAGTCGCCGACATTGGCTACAATTAGCTTCTCTCGAATCTCTCCATTGATAAGTATTGCTGTAACAGCAGTGGATCCACCTCTTGAACCAGCCACCTTTTCCAAAATCTCATCATCTGTAGCTTTATAAGCTCTCTTAATTGCTTCTACTGGGTCGGGCCAAAAATCATGCTGCATAAAGAAGCTTCCAAGTAAAACATACAGCAGAAGAAAAAAAAAGAATTACAAACAGATAAGTTAACACAACTAAATATCAAACATAATACCTGACTTAGTATGCTATCAAATAGATGAGCTTGCAAGTATTCTGCAACTTTTTACCAGAATGGCCATCAAAAATTGCATACAAACCCAACTCATGGCCATTTACTTCTCTAGTTTCTGCCACAAGATAATCTTCCATTCCATGGTCCAATTGCCCCTTCACCAAATTAGATCCATAGCTGACCTTTCGACTACTAAGCTTCTTATCACCATCTTCATATTCCCTCAAAAACTCATGTCAATCTCTGTGCTACATACACACACACGTATGTTCATCACAAATTTAGATATATCTCTGTGAAGATGAATTCATCTTCCAAAGCATATAATCACATATAGAGGACATACCATCATGTTGTTTTGTAACAAAAAAGCTTTTTGAATGTCTTGTGATCTGCAGCAAAGCCATATCCTAAAGTTAGTATATATATATATTTGAAGATGATCATTGATCATGCATGGTGAACTGAGCATCTGCCTACTTCTCTGCAAGTAAATGATGATGCAACAACTATTACTGTATTGTAAATACCGAATGAAAAGGTTTACTCACTATTTGATTTTCTTCCTCAAATCTCACGAGGGTTTTCTACAATTAGCCTTTGAGGTATAAATTAAGGAGGGAAAGGTAAGCAAGTTTGTGGTTTTGTGCACAGGTATCAACAAAAAATGGCGACAAAGGGACACCTAGGAAGGGAAGCTGAGGGTTTATGAAGAAGTGTCCAACGCCGCTTGGGGAGGAGACTACAAGTGGCCACCGCCCACCGGCCGTTGTTGAGCTGCAAAGAAAATTTGGATGGATTCTGCCTACCTAATCAAAGAGGTAGGCAAAGTGAGAATGTAAATGTGAAGGCTGTACTAGTGATATAACTGCTATAGTGAACTGTTCCTTTTCAACTCAGACTCAAAAAAAACATCGCATTGTTTTTTAGAGGATAATGTGAATCTATGAATAGTTAAATATTTATAAATTAATAACGTTAGGACGTGTGCCCATTTAGTATTAATTTAAACTCATTATTGTCAATTTCAATAAATCTAATAAGCATAAGCCTAATTTTATATAAGGTTTTTATTTGTGTCTAAATACATAAATTTTTATTAAATTAGTAATAAAATAATATTTTTAAGACATTTTTACCCTTGTTTTTTTACACACTTAGACCATCTCTAGCAGCTTCCTCAAAATTTCTTCAAAATAGAGAAGCAAAAACCAAATTCTCCAAAAATATAATGCTCTAATTCCAACAGCTTCTCTATATTGAAGATTTGATATTTATTAGAACATACAAAATTAAATATGGTACATCATAATTAATTATGACAAAAAAAAATTATATATTTTATTTTATTTTAACAACAAAATAATTAATAAAATATTTTATTTTTATAAAAAATTTGTTGGAGTCCGTGAATAATTAAATTTTGGGAAATGAAAGCTTTGCTGCAAATTTGGAGAAGCAATTCTCATTTTTCTTCTCTAACCCCATTTTAGGGAATGAGATGAGGAAGCTGTTGGACCTAAAAAACACTCAATATTCTCCAAATTTGATAAAATCGAAAAAATGGGGAAGCTGCTGAAGATGCTGGAGATGCTCTTAAAAAAGAGAAAATGAAAAACTTTGCCGGAACCTCACCGGACTATGGGCACCGGTCACCGGTCATTGATCGCCGGATTCTAGTCATAGATCGCCGGACTCCAGATTCCGGCCACCGGACTCCAGTCATAGGTCGCCGAATTTTTTTCGATCACCGGTCAATCGATTACTGACCCTCAGTTTTCATTTACCAACCCCAACAATTAGTTACTGGCTCATAGTAATTGAGTTACTGATCCCTAATAACCTATAGTAATCAGTTACCGACCCCCAATAATTAGTTATTGGTCTAGTAAATGAGTTACTGATCCCGAATAACCTCTAATAATCAGTCATCGACCCCCAATAAGTCCCTAATAATCGAGTTATTGATCCTCAAAACCTCTAGTAATCGAGTTATTGACCCTAGCAATCCTCAATATAATCATGTTATTAACTTATTAACCACTGTAACTAGGGTAAATAATTGTTACATGATGAGTAGGGTCTGCCCCAACCAAAAAAACTCAATGAAAGCAAAAAAAAAGATGTGACTAAGATGTATTCCCTATGATTGATACCATGTGCAAACACACAACCAAGTTCTTCGTTGATCATGAATGATTCGTTTCAGTTTCCACAACTTACATAGCCCCAAATTATTATTTCGTTTCATATCCTCAATAAGTCATTCCTCTTCTCTGCAATAAACAAAAAATTCCATAAATCAAACAATAAATTCAAAATTAGATTCAAAAATCAAAAAAGTGAATTTCAATTTCGGATAACAAGATAAACACACCATTGATGATTAGGTTGAAGATATCATTGCAGTTAGATCTGAGAGCTTGTCGTTGACCGATGTCTTTAAACGAAGCTTTATGTGATAGGACGACGTGGAGGTGCCCGAGGTCGTTGTTCGCTCAACGATGAAGTGGTCGCCGATGAGAACTTCACAGAGCGACGACGAGGCAGTCTTGATTGAGAACAACGAAGTTCTCAAGGCTGGTGAGAAATGTTTCTCGATGGAGAATCAAATCAAACCTAGATTTGAGTATACTATGACGTGGGGAGAGAGAGAAGGTGACGACCTGAAAAGTGAAGATCGAAGAATAGAGAGAGAGGTTGTGGAGAAAACAAAAAGGATCAGACTATGAGTGATAGACAGATGAGAGACAGACTGGTATTAGATTAGGGGTAACATTGGAATGGACATGTGAAAAGGATTTTCATTGGATCAGGTTTAGTTCGGTTAATTTTGTGCAAATAGTCATTATCTATAAAATTTATTAATTTAACGAGGTATTAATTAATCGATAAATTAATAACTTATTAATTTATTAAAATCTTATAATTTCTTAAATATTGTTTTATTTTTTTAACAAAAATAATATTGTTTAATGATATTTCGTTATGTGTGTCTTGCCTTAAAACAACGCACTGTTTTTTTAGAGGATACTATGAATCTATGCACAGTTAAACCTCTATAAATTAATAACGTTAGGACTAGTAAAATTTACTAATTTAGCAAGGTATTAATTAATCGATAAATTAATAACTTATTAATTTATCGAAATATTATAATTTCTTAAATATTGTTATATTTTTCAACAGAAATAATATTGTTTTAATGATATTCCGTTATGTGTGTCTTGTCTTTATGTGACTATGATCTATATTCGGCACATTACTAGAATATGATTATGTTTTCTTTCTATATATCGAAAAGTACTTTGTGATTCAATCAATGAATAAGATACAACTCTAACATATCAAAAACACAAATATGACTTTTTATCTCAAAAGAGGTAAAAAATCGACGATGACAGATAAATTTTTATTGCAATAAGAGAAAACCACACTAGCTATTCTTACAGTTAAGAAAAGTTCGAGATGAGATTGAAATCATTGGATATGATATTAATTTCAAGAAGAAACAAGTCACAATTGACTCATTTTTCAGGAAGTCCTCTTAAATGAATAAAAAAATTTATGTAATAAAAAAGTATTAATTTATATATTCGATGGGGTCTGTGAATTCTAAATTTTGTATTAGCTTACAAATTTAGCAAATTATTAATTTATTATGTTGTCCTTGACTCAGGACCGAAGAAAATTATTATTTTAGCGGAGTTATTAATTTATCGAGTATTAATTTATCAAGGTTTAATTGTATGATTAAGAATCTTATGTAATTAAGGAATCTTGTAATTATGGATAAATTGTTTACTATTAGAGTTAGATAAACTGTTTCTTTTGTACTTGTCTATATACCCATATTGTGGGAGGAATAACATCAGTGAAATAACCATGCAGGGATGGTGCTGACATTTTGATGGCTTGAGGCGAATAACTGAAATGTGGCCTCGTAAAATAAATTAAATCAAATTAGAACAAACTTTGTTTCTACATATAAATTAGTTTCATGCATAAATTCTTGAATTAGTAGGATTCAAAAAATAAAACTTAAATACATTAGCAATTAATGGAAAATGAAAGAACAAACGGTCTTCAGTAACAAAAAAAACCTTAAATGCTTGCATTTTTATGAAAAAAAAAACAAAAGAACATATACATTCTTACAGAATTCCTCTCTCTAAAAAAACAAATTAAAGAAAACAGAAAAAAAAGGAACCAATGAGGAAGGAAAAAAGGAACAAATGACCCAGTTGGCCAATTTGACAGCAAAATGGGAAAATGAAACAAGAAAAGAAAAAAATAAAATAATTAGAATTCAGTGTAATTCAAACCAGCACTCTTCTAAGGACCAACGAAAAGCTTTTCCATTGGATTACGCCAGTATGAAAAATGGCCATATATTCATATATATATATATATATATATATATTTAAATAAAAATTATGTCTGAGCCCTGCCGGTGGCGTGAGACGGCCGCCTCAACCCGCACCCCTTAGGGCCGGCCCTATAACCATGCTTATCATCAGAGCAGGTTCAATCATGTTGAATTGCTTTGTATCTCTTGATTCCCTAATCCAGAAGAACATCTAAATCTATCACACAAAAAAACTGCGTACCACCACTACCAACATTGAAATTGAATCATCAATGAATCCTTAAAGTTTCGAACAACAATTGTACCACCACTAAAATCATGTACTACCACCGGACTCGAATTTAAACCCTCAAAAATCTGATGTCCAATTTTTTACTCGGACCAATATCCCTAACCTTGTGAAAAAGCTTAAATTCCTCAAAATGCTCTCTACAACTGATGTCACTCTAACTTTGATTGCCGGAGAAGGTTTCGTTGTATCTGATACCTTTACTGTTGAATTTGTCTTGGTTTTTCCATCACTAGCTTATAACTGCCTATCTATTGGTTATGGTTTTAGAATGAAGAATTATATTACATGGAGACAGAGTCTCGAGAAAAGCATAAGCATCTTTTAGGGCAATGAAGTCAAGAGGACTAAACGGAGCTGTGTGACTAAGACATCATCATTTAGGTCATCTAAACTTTTGGAATATGAAAAAGTTGCAACCTCAATTGTTTTTAGTTGTAAATGGTTCAGATTGGTCACACTTCTTCACTCTCGAGTCCATTAAGTACTTTTGTCCCAAAAGATGTTTAATTGTTTATACTTCTCCAGTCACTACAAGATCCACATGATATAATTTTTCCATTGTAACACAAGAACAAAAAATCTATCGAGTCAAAATGTTCTGCGCAACACACATAAAGACAGATAGAATATGACGGGCTAAATTGAAGTGCTTGTAGAAAAATATACGTGATGACTAGTACAATTGAAATTACCCTGAAAGGAAGACTATTGAAGTACCTTTGCATACACTTCACCATTTACAGACTTCAATGGAGGTAATTTGTCTAAGGACAACATTTTCATTCTCATAAGAACATTATTTACAGATGGGCTACAAGACGCCAAAACCCAATGGCAAAGGAATATATACACTCTTCATGAATCCTCAATTTTGTCAACATAGAGAACACTACTATCCTACTCTTTTTTGGTCATGAACCCTAATGAAATGGTAAAAATTTGACCAAAATCTCCTACCCTCTGTCCGCCCACAAATAAATCCTATGGCTACAACTTTGCATAAAAGAATTCTCCCCTTCAGGTCAGGGCATCCTTGGCAGTTTCACAAAGTATCTCGGCTCTTATCTACACTAGCACCTTGGAGAAGGCTGAATGACAAGTCTTGTTGCTGTTTTGGCAGCAAAGAAAACCACTTCCTTATCGACTGTGCCGGATCAGATTGACTTGCTATGCCAGGATGCACATTACTCTGGATAATTGTTTGGAAATCAGAAGACATCAGACTCAGCATAGACGTGACGGTGGCAATTTGAGTAGGAAGACCTGCACTGGTTGCTGACTCACGACATAAAAAAGCAGACAACTCATGTCTCAAGAATTCCACCCCTTTATCTTCATAGCCAACAGAATCAACTCCAAGCCTAAAAATCAGGAGCACATTGTTAGGACTTGGCACATCAAAAACAGATGGTACTACTATGACAAAGTTTTGGCCCACTATAAGATCAGATAATGTCAAAGCGACTCCAAGCAAGAAACAGTAATTGAAAACAGCTAATCAATCATATCATATGACGTGAGAAAAAAAACAAACAAACAAACAAACTTTCAAGCAAATACGTGATAAACATACATCCCAAGTTGACCGAGGAGGACAACAACTCCAGCAATAACATTCTCTGCATTGCATGATTCCAAAATTTTCATCAGCCGAGGAATAACTTCGTCACTGGTCCACGTCCAGCTCTACATTAAAATAAAGAAAATTTCAAGCTTCATTCTCTAAAAACAAATGGTCGAAAAAAAAAATAATAAACAAAGAAAACAAAACACAACAAAAAGTCTATAAGAACCATTTGAAGGAATAAACATAAACTCCTCCATATAAACACAAAACATAAAAGTTGCATACTTCTATGGAAAATTAAGTATTAATTATACGAACTTGCCAAAGTTTCCAAACGTAATATAAACATCAGCAACCCGTCTGTCATCCATCTACTTTGAAACTATGTCAGCAATTTTATACTGATTACATTTCAATTAAACATTTTTATCGAGGTCCTACGAAACAGTTCTATTAAAAATCTCCCTCAAACATTTCGTGAGCACAGAACATTACACAAAAAGATTAGCCCCTCCAAGCTCTCAAGTGCTAAGCACAACACAGCAGGAACTTGTACAAACAGTGTTAAATTAGAAAGGTGTAACAAGGTAATCAAGTAAAGCAGAGAAACAATCTATCCCTAATGTCTTGGAAAACAAAATAGGAAACTAGTATGAAATATAAACTCAAAATGTCTTGGAAACAAAATAGGAAAATGGTATGAAAAATTAACTCAAAAGGTATTAGCAAGTACCATGTTAGATGCAACCAACTCCACCAATGATAGGAGATCGCTGAGGTCGCTCAGTGAGAGATCTGTATTTGAATTGCCCGATTGCATTACCCTTTCTAAAAGAAATGTTATCGCAGTATCCACAGTAACATTATCCTCTGAAAATGGGCATTCGACACACGGACAGAATTCATTTCCTGAATTGCTTACTCCCTCGAGAAATCTAACGATAGATTTCAAGACATTCACTAAACTATAGTTACTGGAGTTGAAAAACTTCTCCCCACCCATGTAAGCAAAAACATGCAGCATCTTCAGAATCAATGAACGACCTAATCTCCTAATCAGCAAAATGTTGTAGGAAGTTTCACAAAGAAAACCAAAGTGATCAAATGCTGCACATAGTGATGCCAATACGATGCTCCCTGCCACCAACTCATCTGCTGATGCTGGATGAGGGGATATATCTATGTTGCCAAGTAAGAAGCTGCTAGAGTGACACTCATCCATCGACTTGGAAGGTACATCCTTACAGACAAAAACTCTCCCTTGTAGCATGAAATCCTCTATGAGACCAAGGGATTCATCTAAACAACCAAATTCTGAAAATATCCGTCTGCCATCACCATCAGACATCACTGCACAAGGAGGAAAATAATCATAACTACAACGGACCAAAGAAGACATTAGAAAACAACAAAATGATAAATATTCACCAACCTGAGCACATGTGTTGAGAAAAAGAATCCAAGCAGGTGTTAGATTCCCAATACATGCTCCCAAATTTACTTGAAGAAGAAACAGAGAAGTTAAGCAGTAACGAGGAAAATAATACACAAACCTTTTCCCTGTATAGAAAAAAATAAATCAATTAGCAGAAATATCCACAGTATAAAGACCTAGACATTGAAAAAGTAAAAACAAGATCAAAATCATCTCCAGTGAGAACTAAACAGCTTGCTTAGGAGATAGGGAAAGAGAACACATCAAAACACAGAAAGGAAAGAGAAAATTTGACCATCTCGATTCCATGAATTACTTACTTGGGAAGAAGTTTATCTTCACTCTTAACAGCAAACAGAATATCTCGCACCATCCACTCTGTATGAGTAGCCAAAGAGCACTGTGCAATACAACTTCTGGATGCATCACATATCCTAGAGAGGCTATTGCCATCTTCAGTGTTTGAAAACACATGATAGTGGAAAATATTGTCGCCCGCCGCACCATCACTTCCAAATGGGAACATATCATTACTTATTGATATAGGTGCATTAGACACCACTTCAGTACCAGCATAATGCACTTGGATGTCCCAAGGTGTACTCATTGCTACAGAATTAGCAGAGCCATTCCCATTCAGGCCTTGTATGTCACAACAATCACCATGGCCTCCATTCTTATTCAAATGTTCGTTGCAGATGGATTCCTTCATTGAAGGATTGATCTTATTAGCCTGAGAAGCTTCAACATCCTGAACCTCAATCTCAGGAAGTGTAGGAGACAATGGCATTGCCATTGCCATCCTGTAGTACTCTTCATCAGCAGCATTGTCCAATTCTAACAGTTTCATGTAGTTCCCATCCGTTACTTCATCAAAACATGCTATATCACTAAAATCAGGATCACTCATGCCATCTCTGCTTGCTTGGGCAGTGCCTATCAGCTCACCCCCAATTTTCAAAACCTGTCTGCAGACATTGGCACATTCATTTTCCAATCCATCTGCCTTCTTTTGCTCATTCCTGACTAAACCACTCGTCAATACCCATTTTCCTCCACGAACTGCCTCTCTCTTCTCAAGCAGTCTATCTTCAACCGGTTTTTCTAATTTCTTGCTTAACAAACAATGCAAATCAGATAGCTTCTCCTCTACCTGCTGGTGGAACTTCTTACCCTCACAGTATAGATTCTCAATTGATTCAACTGCATCTATTATCCTCTTTCTCTTCCTGCTGTACTCATTAACTTTTCCAATACCATTAGTTCGAACAAGACTTCTGACAGTGTTTTCAGCCACCATATCAATAGTTTCATTGCACTTTCTTTTAATAACCTCAGTAGACATGTGAGATATTGCTGGCTGCACATTTTCCTCAACCAATTTTGTCGACACGGTACCTTTTTCCTGTGAGCCCACCAACTGTCCATCAGAAAAAGATGCTGTACTCGAATTTATTGCAGAACTCTTTAACATGTTTCTCTTAGAGCCTCTAGGAGACTCTAATTTAGAATCAATACCTGAAATAGATCCAGTGCAGTTTCCCCCAGATAAAGGAGGATAAGGTCCAGTTTGTTGCATGGCTTCCCTGAAAGGATCCGATGCATCCAAAACTGGGAAGCCATGTTTCAGAAAGTTAGTCCCACTTTGAAGATTCATCTGCAAAGAATCTGATCCTTGGTAATTCTTGTTCATTAACCGTTGCTTTTTCCTGATATTCCAGGTCTGCCAAGAGAAAACAACCATTCAGTTAACGTTAAAGGACTAAAAGCTTGTGCAATGACAGATAATATCACATATATGTTTGAATTATCCAACAGACTAATTTAGTATGAAAGATAAGAACAAAAAATGTGGTACTTAGAAGCCAAATTGTAGATTTGAAAGGTGTCTTCCCTTATCTTAGGTGTGCGAAGAAGAGTTTGATGTGTGTTCCATTATGTTAGAAGCTCAGTAATTAAACAAACTGGACAAGTCAGGCGATAATATATATTTTTTCTCCAGATTTGTATATCTTTATTTGAGAAACGTCAGGAGGCAATATTACACATCATTTTAAACCTCACACTTCAACCCTGGCATTCTTTACAACTTAGCATGCACCAATTAGTATAATGAGCAAGCTTATTCTCTACCCACCAGAATACAACACTAAAGCCATCAGATGAACAAGGTTCATTTGTCATCAACCACGCCTGAAAAAAGGAAAGAGAACTTAAAAGCAAAGCAGAGCAGCAAACACTAAAACATGTACATACTACGTTTTGAGTAGAGATTCCCTGACCAATGTCATCATTACTAACAATATTAGCATAGAAACAGATTAGACAGGGTTAACTAAAACAAATGGAACAAGGGGACGAACCTTTTCACGGTCATCTATACCTTCGGCATTATAGGAGAAAGAGTTGTTAAGCATATACAACCGCTGTGAAATCTGATCAAAGTCCAACTTCAAGCGACCAAGTTCTTGATGTAGGATACTGTTGCGATTTCTTTCCAATATGGCCACTTCCATAGAATGCTTTCTTTGCATTTTCTCAAGCTTAAGACGTTTCTTTAGGAGACTCACTTTCGCACTTTTGAACTCCATACCTTTGGCAAGTTGTTGTACAGCAGACACCTCGATCAACTTTTTAGTTGACAATTCCTCAATCTCTTTTTTAGCTTCATCTAACTGCCTAGAGAGATGATCAGCACGAGATTTTTCTTCAACGGCCTTCTTCAAATTTTCTTCAGCAAGTTGTTTCTGCTTTTGAGTCTTCATCGCCTCCGAGTCTGCACGCCTTTTCTCCTTCATTGCCTTCTGCTTTTCAACTTCACACCTTTTGTTTGCTTCCTCCAAACATGAAATCTCTTTGGATGTATCAATTCTATCACTATCAGGTTGGCCACCAAGATCCGCAGGCAATTTTGTTGAACACCTAACTTCGTTTAGCTCTATTTGTAATTCAGCAACCATCTTTCTACTCTCTACCAATTGCAGAGACAAACTTTCAGCATGAGATTTTTCGTCAATGGTCTTTCTCCTGTTGGCTTCCACAAGCTTCCTCAGTTCCTCAGCTTTAGCCTTCTCTGAATTTGCACATTTTCTCTCCATTGCAACCTTCTGTTTTTCTGCTTCAAGATTTTTGTTTACTACTTCAAGCTTCAATGTTTCAGAGGCCAAATCAGATTTCGCTTTATCAACTTCTTTTTCCAATACCTCCAACCGAAGCCTATAATTCTCAGCCTTCTCTCCTTCAATATTGGCACGTTTCATTTCTTCGTCAGCCTTACGTTTTTCAGTTATCATACTTTTCAGTGCTTCAGCAGCCTTTTTCTGCTCCACTTCTGCTTTCTTACTTTCTGATTCTGCTCTTTTCTTCTCTCTCTCAACAAGTTCCTTCAGAAAACTAATCTCCTTTTCTCCTTCAGAATGAGATTTTGCTTTAGCGGCTTCTTTCTCCAATACCTCCAACTGAAGCCTGTAATTCTCTGCCTTCTCTCCATCAACATTGGCCCGCTTTCTTTCATCATCAGCCTTCTTTTTTTCAATTTTCATACTTTTTTGTGCTTCGGCAGCCTTTTTCTTCTCCACTTCTGCCTTCTTACTTTCTGATTCTGCTCTTTTCTTCTCTCTCTCAACCAGCTCCTTGAGACGACGAATCTCCTGTTCCTGGCCAGAAACCTGGCCTTTAAGAAGCTCTACTTCATTCTTATCTTGAGAATCTGCTCCTTGTCGCTGCTTGAGAGAAAGTATCTCAGATTTCAACTCAGAAATCTCGTTCTCGAGAGAGACCCTTGCAGCAGATTCTTTCACTTTCTCCTCTTTCTCGATATCAGCCAGCACTCGCAACTCCTCATATTCTACAAAATCCAAAACAACATAATTAGAGAATGTGTTGACTACCCAGCTCAATAAGCACAACATCCCAAGAATATCGAGCTTGTTCTTCTCCAAGCTTCAAAAATAAACCAAAATATTCCACTATATCTCAGAATTACAATCTATTTCGCAATCATTACATCTCCGTAAGCACTCAATTAATAACCATGTTTTGCATCCGACACTTTAGCATTACTAGCACAGGCTTCAAACATGAACCTTAGCATCAAATCCACAACAATCCCACCGAATAAAGTCGAGACATGTGATAATCAATTCAAAATCTTGCTAATCAATACCGGAAAATGTATCAGTTTCGAAAGAGGATGAGAAGTTTACCTGTCTTGAGAGTAGAATGCTGTGCCTGAACTTCTTCAGTCCCCTTCTGAAGGATATTCACAGCTTCCCGCAGATGATTCCGCAGCTTCTCACTCTTCAAATACTTCTTCTGCCACTGCAACAAAAAAACCCACAGACTTAGTCGAATATCGAAATCAATCCAATCAAAATCAAAGGGATTCGAAAAAATTGCGTACCGCAGCGCAGCAAGGATTGGCCGCCATTGCTGCAACTGAAAGAGATGTCCAATTTCAGTAGGGACGAACCCTAGAGCCGCAATCTTTCCATTTTACCAAGAGAGACAGAGAGAGTGAACCCTAATGAGGGATTTGGGTCGGTCACTCGGATCCTTAAACCCCCGTACCGCCTCTTATTATTATTATTATTATTTTTTTGTGTTGGATCTGGAAAGGGCACTGAAGCTTTGTGGATTGGGCCCGACCCAATATGTCCGGCTTATCAGGTTTCGCATCAGAACGTTTACTTCTTGTAATAAGGGACGTCCAAAAACTTCAATATTTTTTTATTTAGATTTGTTTAGATAATTTAAAATAATTAAATTAAATAAAAATAACATAATTATATTTAATCTAATAATTTTAAAATGAACGATTACGACTTACGAGGTGAAAGTATTTATATGTTTTACTTGTCCTCTTTACTAATACATGAAGGAATTAGAATGGATGCTTCAGTACAAAGTTCAGGAATCATTCCCGTACCATACAGATGATTTCAGATTTCATAACAATTTTTTTATGTAATGTGTACCAGTGAGCAATGATTTACATTCATGTTAATGAACGGATAAAAGATCTCAGATTCTGCAGGGACAGATCCCTCATCAACAAAGCATCTCAAAATGCAAGGATCGGATTAAGGAGCAAAATGAGAAGGCATTGTAGATGAGGAATTGCATAATAAACAACCAGTGATCTCAGTATATCATTCTTAATTTACAGAGCAACAAAAATTGAAACCTCCTTGATATACAGAGCAACAAAAATTGAAACCTCCTTGATATCCCAACCCCGAAAACATAATAACTTATGCAGACAATAAATTTCGGAGGATAAAGAATGTTAAGGAATCAAAATATGTTGAGCAGCGCTGATACTAGCTTTAAGTCTAACCAATTACGAGAATTATCTACTCTTTTTAGCAGCTTTGGTTTGAGGAAGTGTTCCAAACACCCTGTCCCATAGACTTGAAGTTATTCCAAAGCCCTTGTCCTGAATCCTGAAGTGATGATTCAAGTGGTATTTCTGCACAAAACAAGCAAACATCTTATTGATCCTGATACCAAAACACACTTAAAAGCAGAAACAGTATTGTTCTATTATGAAGCTATTGCAGGCATGCAACATATGGTGATCTTTACCTTGAGATCTTTGGGCACCTTACTGGATGGCTGACCATGATGAAGGTAATAATGGGTAACATCATACATGACATAACCCAATAAACCACCGCCAAATAAAGCAGGAGCAACAGAGGGGGAGGACATCAGCTTAACCAAGTTATAGAACTGGCAACAATAAAGGTAGAGTTGCAACAGGTAAAGAGTTATTGTTTTATTTTTAAGGACAAAAGAAATCTCTACATGTACACAGAACAATTGGGTACCAAGAAGATTTTAAAGAATAATAACAATGTATACTTCTACATCACAATAATGCAATATCAATATTGCACAGCTATTCAGTTGTTTCCAATACTGAGAACATGGCAAAGTAACATGGTTCACACAATGCAGGGCATAAACTATTGTTTCACATAATAAAATATTAATATAACATTCCAGATTTAGATAATCATTAATTATGTGCAAGCATTGTATTCTGAGGCACAACATACTGAACATAGTAAGTGACCACATGGTAAGACTAAGGATATGAGAAAATAACATACCGGAAAACATAATTTTGCTGTTGCAGTCGGAGGAAAAACAAGTCGCAAACCATCCATGGGGTGTTTGTGATGGCAGCCATGGAGAAGATAATGTGCGGTATTCCCCCTAAAGGAATATCAGAAAACTAGCACATTATTCTCAAAGAACATCAAAACATATATACACACAAACAAATAACTTGAGAACTGTGTGTGTGAGAGAGAGACTAACCAGTAGCTCTTTGTTTCAATGTGGAAAAGGAAACGATGCAACGTATATTCAACTAATGTCCACACAAAGATGCCAAAAATAACCATCAGAACTATTTCAGGAAAGGTATGGCCCATCCGTACAGACTTGGAGATAAAGTAACACACCACTGGAAGCCATATGGTAGGAACTGCCCACCACACAGTGCGGGTCAAGAACTGTTTCAAGTAATAAAAAAAAGTCAGGAGCGGAGCTCTAATATAGCTGAATAAATATTAATAATTCAAGTACCTCCCAAAATTCATTTTCAAAAAATCTAGGGCCTTCCACACAGACAATAGGCTGGTGAACCCACTCTTGATATGCTTCTCCAAGATGGCCAACCTGTGAAACATCAAAAGTTAAATGTTTGTAATAAAACTAATCACACACATGAAATGCAAAACAACAAGCTAGAGAAAGAAAGAGCAAGCTCCTCAGATGCTTGTAAGGGGAAAAAAAGGAGAGAAAATTGCTAAAGCAGTGTACACATGAAATGCAAAACGAGCTAGAGAAATAAAGAGCAAGCTCCTCAGATGCTTGTAAGGAAAAAAAGGAGAGAAAATTGCTAAAGCAGTGTCTCAACTTTGCTTGACTACTAATTTTTGTATCTCAACTTTGTGACATATCAAAACGGTATCTCAAGTTTCGATCCTGACTCAATTTTGGTATCTGTAACCACTAACGACGTTACAAATGTTAACTATCATGGGCAAATTCGTCCATTTAAATAACCAATTATGCTTTGATCTTCTTCTTCACAGACTTCTTCCTATCTGAAGTCCAAAACACCATTGTCTTTATCGTTCTTATTCTTCTTATTTTTAGTCTTCTCAACTTCAAGCTTAGACACATCTTCACAGATTCATCCTCGTCCTCTATCTCACCATTTGCATCCCATGTTCAAGTATGGTTGCTTTTATTATTGAAATTCCATCCGGAGTCCAGAACCCACAGTCAAGTATGTGTGTTTCAATCAATGTTCTAAAAATCGGTCTAGGTGGCCGCCTAGGCGCCCGGAGACCCCAAGCCGTGGCGATTTTAGGCTAATCGGCGGATGTATGCGGCCAGCCATTTTTTGGCCGCCTAGGAGGTGACTAATCGGCTTAGCAGATTTTTTTATCGAAAGAAAAAAAAACAAAAAACAAAAACCATTTTTTTAGTGAAATGGTTGGAGATGAGCTTGGAGTGGATAGTGGCTTAGATCCTAGAAGAAGTGCAAGGATTCAAGAAATAAGAGAACTTGCAGAAGATTTTGAATCGGATGAAGAAGAAGAAGGTATGGATTTTGAGTTTGACTCTAATACGAAAGAAGTACTTGAAGGTTTTGGTGAAGAATTGGAGGTTTAGGTTTGCTGTCACTTGCAACTTGCAAGAATGTATTATTCTTCTTATTTTCTTAAGGACATTGTTGATGAATTGTATTTTTTATTTCCCTATGAATATTGTTGTTATTAAAGTTTTAATTTTTATGGACATATGCTATTTATTTTCATTATTTTCAACCCTTATATATATTTTTCTTTATTTTTGGACATTATAATACTTATTTTAAATGTATTTCTATATTTATTTGTTCCTAAAAATAAAATAAATACAAAAAATAGAAAACCGATTAGTCACTGATTAATCTTTTAGGGGTTGTCCGCCCGACTAGCGCCTAGAGTTTTTTAGAACCTTGGTTTCAATCAAAAATTAAAATTGGGTATTGTTTGACTTGGGTTTCATCCTTCAGTCACCATCGAAAATCTACCCATTGGTAATTTTAACATCACCGATTAGATACTGATGCCCATTGGGAAGTAATTCATCCTTCTTTATCATGCAGAATTACCTTCTCCTCTAGTGCATCTCCACCCTGATCAGATCCAAACTTGATTTGCAAATAGATCTGGAATGGAAGCTTGAGTCATTTCATCAATTGGAAACAGCTGCAGATGAAATCTGTGAATTGGAAGAAGAAAATTGGGTTGGCAGCTGGGAAGCTTATGACTGGATGATGGTTATTTTGGGAAAGATACGAATATATCGAAGTTTATGCTTGTTTAGTGAAGGGAGGAATGAATCTCCTGGAGTGAGTACAAGGAAAATGGATATTTGTTTCAAGCACTTTAGAAAGCTAATTAAAGGTGGGAACCCGAACTGGATTGGTACCAGAAGTATGCGATAACTTTGGGTAGAGCTGCGGCGATTTCTTATCGGAATTCCGCTCTAAAGTCTACCATGATTTTGCCCCGCCTCTATAATTCATTGATGTAACCAACATTATGCTTCATTTCAATTTTATAGTTCAAATTAACCGATTTTAGCTCTAAAAAGAATATAAATTTGCAGGTTAATGTGAAGGAACCATTTTACCCCTGAAAAAATTAATGTTTGTAACGTCATTAGTGGTTACGGATACCAAAATTGGGTAGGGATCAAAACTTCAGATACCGTTTTGATATGTCACAAAGTTGAGATACAGAAGTTAATAGTCAAGCAAAGTTGAGACACTGTTTTAGCAATTTTCTCTTTGAGTAAAAAAGTTTCAAAGAGAAAAGAAAATGTATATTTACAAACCCGATGTGGAAAAGTAGAAGCAAAACTCACGTATCACAAGGAAGTACCAAACAAACACTATAGGAGAGAATAGACTGATAATCTTCAGGATAGGTGTAGTAATTGTTCAGACAACACCAGATAAATATAGACACGTAGAGAAAGCAACAGAAGAACAATATCCTGAAGTACCATGAAAATGATTTTCTATACGAGCCCTGTTATCTACATGGACATAGAATTAGGCTACGTAGCTGATTGAAGGGCAGGACCACATATTTTACCCTAAAAAGGCAAGAAACATATGAGAAGGTAACCTTACCTGGAATACAAGGGCTTTATTCAAATCAACTTGGAAGTCCTGAGCAACCATCTTGTCACCGAGAAGACTGCTGGAGCAACAGGCATAAAAAGGACTGATTAACACCACATATCAGAACTAGAACTCAGGGATTAAACAAATAAGGCCTCGTATACTCTCATCCTATCAGAAATCATCCTTACAATTCCACCAGCGCTAGTCTACATATCAAAAACAAAAAGCACCACAACTAACTCATTCAATTCACCGAGCCAGAATAGGGCCGGGAACTTAAAATTCCCAATAGAGTTGGTAACATTATGATATCAGTAATTGGATTCTAGCTCAACTCAGCATCATCATTGCAAGTGTATAATAACAAAACAGCAATCATCATGAACCAATCTTCAGCCAAGATACTGATCAAAACAAAAAACCCGAAAAAAAAAGTCAACAAGATCATCATGTACCACACTCAATAGATCCAACCCTTTTACTTTATCCCAAAGCTTCAATTTCAAGCTATACCTTTCATTTGATACCAACCCCACTTTTCAAGTAAAAAAAATCCAACACTCACCACAAAACCCTCAAAACCACACTTCACCATCAAACTGAATTAACCTCATCAAATCAGATAGACCACACAGTTCAACATCAAGAACCCCAAAATGCATGCACCAAAACCAAACCCAGAACCCCAAATAGCCAAAACCAGCAAAACCCAGATCCACAAATCGCACAAAACAAACGAAATCGGAACAAAATAATCACATACCTGAGAATACGTGCCGGGCCGGACACTCGGATCCAATCAGACCCGAAAACAAAGACTCTTCCTTTTGTTGTCTGCGTCCTAAAAACGATGAACCTCCAGAAGGGTTTCCGCGTTGAAGTCAGAATAGCAAGGAAAAGAAGAACAATCTAAAACGCTCTGTTACTTTTCTCCCTCTAGTAGTTTCAGTCTCTGAAAAATCTCCCAGCTGGGTTTTTTTAAGGGGTGTGGGGAGATCTGGGCCGTCCAATTTGGTACGGGCATCGACGAAGTTGGATTCTGCCTTTTTTCAGAATTCCAGCTCTATTGCTGACGTGTCGGGATACTATTAGATGCTACAAACGGTGGGCCTGGCGTGCCCTCAACGTTCGGTCAACGCCAACAGAGAGGGGGAATGATTTAACGGTTTTTCTGTAATGATATTTCAAAGCCTCCTGTCGAAAAATAATATTTCAAAGCCGTTGCTTGCAGAAGAGTCTGATTGATTCTTAACGTTGGAGTATAAGAGTAACGTATGGCCAGTTCAAAAAAAAAACTATTTAGTTAACTTGTAACGCAAGGCTTTCTATTCTGTGATGGAACTGCCAAGCTATGCATTTGGTGAACGGTGACTGATGGCAAAACTCAGGTACGCCGTACGCGCAGCCTCAATTTGCCTACGTACTCCATCTCCGGTGAGGAAGGAGGAGGAGGGTAGACCGTCGGAGACTTGCTAGAGAGTACGCACCTGGTTATTGTCTCCTAAGCAGCTTTCAGCTAACAATTAATCAGTGAATAATATGCATTTACACTACTTGAGATCAATCTATGTGAGTATTTGGGCCAAAATAATATTTCTTGGCGAATGATGACTTCTCGAGCCTATTGGACCGATTCTTGCGGTCTAAGTAATTCTAAAGATTCTCTTTCCATTTGAAGTCATGTTTGGCAAGGATTTGCAGTTGCTTAAGGATTCTTTCTATGAGCCGATTAAGATTTGATATGCCTTGATCCGTAAGAAAGAACAAACCTTGGTGTTCACTATATAAAGGGGTCAGGGTACAAGAAGAAGGACACATCTCAACGATTCAACACAACTTTTGCACACTGCAAAACAAGTCTCTCCGGAGCACCTCTACCAGAAAGATTCCTCGAGTCTTTTTGTCCACCAAAACCCTATCCGTAGGCAATTCCCGCTGCTACTCACCAAAGCCCGACCCGTCGGCATTATCCGCTGCTACCTCACCAAAGCCTCATCCGTGAGCACTACCCGCTTCTATTCACCAAGCCTCATTCGTGAGCGAACAGTCCACCACCGTTTCATAAAGCCCTATCCGTAGACTAATACCCGTAAAAAACCATTGGTGGAGTGAAAGCTCTAGCAAATATCCAGAGTTTGTCAGATATCCTTTGGCGGACGCACAAGCTCCCGTGATTTTTAGCTCTGCTCAACTATATCGATCTGAGTAGGAACGTCCGCTTCAGAGGAAGAGGAGAAAAATCCTAGTTGTTCTTCAGCTAGGTCTAAGAAAACCTGAATGCAGACCTAACCAACGCCTGTACAACAGTCGTTTGAAGAGAAGTCAGAAGGCGAACGCGCACCAATTCTAAGGTTGTATCTGACCCATAGGTACTGGCACACCCTCAAGCTTGGTTGTTCAAAAAAATTCATCTTCGCACCGAACAGTGAGAAGGAGAAGGAGAAGAGCAAGAACATGGATTGTCCAATTTATTATTGTAGTAATAAGCATCCATGATACAAGAGCAATAATATTACAGGGCCAATTTGTTGGGGTGCCAAAGCAACCAAACCCCTCAACAGCTTTACATATACAAAGCAGCCAGAAGTTCTTCATGTATTGATAGAGTCATTATTGTACTTCCAAAGTCATGTTCCATAGCTCCAAAAACTGCAGTTATTGTTCCCCAGTTAAAATCAAAATGCAAGCGATTAGAGAACTAGGTAAAAATACTATGACTCTTAGCTGCATATAAAAAGTGCAAAATGTTGCTACAATGTGAAAAAATGATGGAGTAAAGAGAAACTTAGATCAGGAAAATTAACATGAGAAGCAGAGAAAGGCTTACTAGTTTACTACAGAAGTATCCAGAAGATCCATGCACAGTCAGTGCTACTGGTTATTCATTTTCTCGGCAGCTTTTGTTGAAGACATTGTTCCGAAAACAATATCCCATAAGGAGGAAGTGACCCCAAATCCCTTACTTTGAACTCTAAAGTGATGGTTCAAGTGAAATCTCTGTCAAACGCAAGCGCAGGTATTTGTGAAGGCATAGAAATGCAGCTGATCGATACTATGAAATATAACAGAAAGAGAGGAGAAGAGACATGCAGGGGCGTCTTAAGTAGTCTCCAAATTGTTACCTTCAGATCTTGAGTCAATTTATTGGATGGCTTCCCATGGTGCAGGTAGTAATGAGTAACATCATATGCTACATATCCCAATAAGATTCCTCCAAACAAAGCCGGAGCGACAGATGGAGGTGATAAAATTCTAACCATATTCCAGAACTAGCACACCTATATATACCATAATATATCAGTTAATAGATCGAAGATAGCAGATAAAGTCCATAAGTAATATGATATATCATAAATTATATACAAGAAGACTGAAAATAGCTGTTAAAGTCGGAGGAAAAACAAGTCGCAGCTCGTCCAGTGGGTGTTTGTGATGGGAGCCATGGAGAAAATAATGCATGGTGTTTCCCCTACAGCAATATCAGAAAACTAGTACATTATATATTCACAAAGAATATGTAAACCATAAAAAGAAAAAAGATCACACAGACAGAGAGAGAAGAACGAGAGATAGAAACTAACAAGTAGCTCTTTGTTTTGAAGTGCAAAAGGAAACGATGCAACACTTATTCAAGCAATGTCCACACGAATGCCAAGAAGAACCATCAGAACTATTTCGGGAATCGTACGGCCCATCCGAACGGACATGGAGATTGAGTAACACACAACTGGAAGCCATATGGTAGGAACTGCCCACCACACAGTGCGAGTCAAGAACTGTATGATTAATTCAAGTAGTTAATAAAAATTAATAATTCAAGGTAACAAGAAATTAAGCATATTGTTAATCAGAGTGACTATTAGGCATGAACAAAGGGTATGGCTGTACCTAAAAAAATTGATTATCGAAAAATCGAGGGCTCTCTCTGTAGACAATAGGCTGGTGAACCCACTCTTGATATGCCTCCAAGATGGCCAACCTAGAAACATGTCAAAAGTTACAAGTTTGTTAACATGCCAAACTGATAAAGTAGTCTGGGGTTCAACTCCAAAATCAATTGGTAATGAAGAGAGTAACCCAAACCTTTATAAACCCACAGGCAAGGTCTCATATTCTCGATGTGGGATATATATCTCAACACGCCCCCGCACGTGTGGCGAATCTTTAAGCCTAACACGTGGACAACAACTTAGGTGGTCGTGGAGTTCGTGTGGCCTTTGGGCTTCACACGTGTACGTGGGCAACCCGCTCTGATACCATGATAAAGTAGTCTGGGGTTCAACTCTAAAACCAATTGGCAATGAAGAGAGTAACCCAAACCCATATAAACCCACAGACAATGTCCCATATTCCCGATGTGGGATATATATCTCACACAAACAAACACTCTAGGAGAACAGATTGTCAATCTTCATGTCAGAATAGTTGTAGAAATTGTTAACACAATGTACACCAGGGTCCAGGTATTATTTATTGAATATTGAGCGCACTTTTTCATCTACATTTGTATACGTATAGACTAAGTAGCATAGATACGGATACGTGTGTCCGTATCCGACACGATACGATACGTGGACACACCAAATTTATTTTAATAGTATATGGACACGTGATAGATACGTTATTATTTTAAATATTATATATATGCATAATAATAAGAAATAGATGAAATGCAAATAATATAAGTTCAAAAATAAAAACTTAGTCAATCCAAATCCAAACAAAGTTTCATAATCAAATTACAATGTAAATAAAAATGAACTAAATGTTCTCATTCATCTCCATCAAGTCATCAACACTATCCACTCCAATGTTTTCAACATCAATATCATCATCATCATCATCATCAAACAAAACCGACTCCAATAGTGGTTCATCAAGTGAAAGTTCGGCAATCTCAAGTCTTCCAACATATATAGTTACACTATATTGTATTACACTATATAGTTACAGCTGCATGCACTACTCTCTGTTTGATCCAAATATATAGGTAATTAGGTATCTTCTGCAACAGAATTAAACAACAAGAATACATATAATATTCAGTTTTGTGTGTTCAATTTTGTGTTCAGTTTTGTGTTCAGTTGTGTGTTAAACAACAAGAATTAAACAACAACAATATATAGCCTATATGTGTTCAGTTTTGTGTTCGTTGTTACACCTTGAAACATAGTTCAAACCTATATGTGTTAAGGCAATGGATGAAAGAGAAACAGTTGGTAATCACACAAAGAATCCACTCCAATGACATCAATTCTGTAAAGGCTTCCACAAAGAAATACCTCATAGTACTGAAACAAAATTGCCAGGTATAAGTCCTATACCTGTTATAGTGGCATTGGATTGCCGTGTTTGGATCAGCAATATAGTGATTGATACTCAAAAAATTAACCTCTGTATCAATCAAAAAATAATAATATGGTCAAACATGATTTCAATCCCTTAGAAACTATTCCATTTGTGCTGTTGTAATAGAGGCGAACAAGGAAAACAGAAAACGTTCTCGCAATTTTGCAAAATTTGACTCGTTCTTTGCAGCTGTGCTCAGAAACTACATGACCGATGAACCACAGATAACATAAAGATTTTGATGCCATCAATTTTGAAGCAGGAATAGAATCTGTGAAAGTGTGAAACCCACAGATACAGGGGTTTGAAATAAATTCTGATTCGATCAGAAAACCAGCCAGGATCAACAACAAACAAACTCCACAAATAATGATCGATGGAGACAATCAACCAAAGCTGGAAGGACGCATACCTAGCCAGGATCAGATGGCGCGGAGGGATGCAGATGGCGCGGAGTGATGGCGCGGAGGCAGCAGCGCGGAGGCAGAGGCAGAGGCAGAGGCAGAGCGGAATGGAGGGTGAAGCGCGCGGATAGGGTTAATTAGTTATTTGTAGGTTAATGTCCAATTTACCCCCTCGTATCTTGTTTATTTTCGTGTCCTAACCAGATACGTGCGTATCCAACTAAAATACGCGTGTGTCCGCAGCGTGTCTAAATACGATACGTGTATCGAAGCGTATCATACGCGTATCCGTATCCGATATGCGATATCCGTGCTTCATAGCGTATAGAGAACAATACAGAAGAACACAATATCTGAAATGCAGTGAGCAAGGCTACACACTTTCACCTGGAATACGAGGGCTTTATTCAAATCAACTTGGAAGTCCTGTGCAATCATCTTGTCACCTATAACTAATACTGCCGGGAAACTAGGAACCAATATCAAACCGGAACAAAGACTCTTCCTTTTCTCCTATCTGCTCCCTAAAAGACCAGAAGGGGTTTCTGCGTTTTGAAGTGAGTGGTGCAGTGGCTGAGGAAGAACCCCAAATTGTAATCCCTAGCTCTCTCTCCTCCAAGTTGTGGAGAATAGCTCGAACTGGGTTCCTTTTTATGGTCAGTCCCTCAAGAATTGGAGGAGGAAATCCATGCAGGAAAGCCTTAATTGTTGTAGCCGGCCTTGTGAGCCATTGAACGAAAAGAAGCTATATGAATGGCGAAGTTGGTCCAGTAAACTCTAAAAGGTGATCAACAAACCTACAAACTCAAATTGAAGGTGGCAGCAAATCTTAAGATAAAGGAGACATGATGAAATAAAGAAGAAGCTAAGCTTGACTTTTGCTTCCAATTGCATGATATGTGTATGAACTACGAAGCCAATCGCCTATGTATGAAAGGTTGCAGCAATACAATCCAAAGGTTGCAGAGTCATCCAAACTAAAGATTCCTACACTTGAGAGGTTAGTGATTCAATCTCCTACACGTTAATTACTTGATGTTTTCAAATCGTTGCTTCTGTTCTTGATATTAAGAAATAAAGTATTTTTTATGGCGTGAAAGTGATACAAGTGTGATTTTTGGATAAATCATGGCTTTGCTACCATACATAAGTCACGGTATTTGACTAATTAAATCCAATTTTCAATGATGGGTAGACATAAGGCTTCGTATGCTGTATAACTATGCCTTAATTATCTGGTAGTCTGGTACCACAACCTTCAACTTGCCTCCCTCAATCTTCTTCCCGACGGAGTGAACGATGGAGATGTGAAGAGCCTAGAGTGCTTGGCTAGTTAAAGGATCGTCTCAAATGAAAATGGCAGCAGAAGAATAATCAACGGTATAGAGCATGAACATACATCTCCAAATCTACTGTTGTAACAAGCACACATGATACATGAACAATAATATTAGTCAGTTTCAAGGAACCATATGGAGCCAGAGCACAACCAAACCCCATCATCAGTTTACATATGCAAAGCAGCCAGAAGTCCTTCATGTATTGATGGAGACTTTGTCATCTTCTCGGTCATGTTCCATATCCTCAAATACTGCAGTTATTGTTCTTCGGTTAAAATCAAATATGAACTGGATTTTATTGGCAAGTTATTGTTCTCTAGGTGGTCAAGTTGTTTGACGAAAAATCATGTAGATAGTGGTTAAGGATGTTTACAGTTAAAATGCACAAAATCATTTCATCTTCCCGACAATTTTTGGGTTTATAGAAAAAAAACCCTATGGCTCCAGCAGTCCAGCTGTTTATTAAAAGAACTAAAATACACATGTTTCTAGACAATGAGATATGAGGCAGAAAGGCTTACTAGTTACTACAATAGCAGCAAGAAGATCCATGTTAACCAGCCAGTACTACTGGTTACTCATATTGTCGGCAGCTTTTGTTGAAGGCACTGTTCCGAAGACATTGTCCCATAAGGAGGAAGTGATCCCAAATCCCTTGCTTTGAATTCTGAAGTGATGGTTCAAGTGATATTTCTGTCAACACAAACGCAGACATTTATGAAGGCATATAGAAACAGAAACTATCAAATAGGACAGCGAGTGGACAGGACATGATGTCTTAAGTTGTCTCCAAATTGTTACCTTCAGATCATGAGTCAATCTACTGGATGGCTTCCCATAGTGCAGGTAGTAGTGAGTAACATCATATGCTACATATCCCAATAAGGTTCCTCCAAACAAGGCCGGAGCAACTGATGGAGGTGATAAAAGCCTAAACATATTCCAGAACTAGCAGACATATACCATGATATATCAGAAACAGAAGATAGTAAATATAACTGAGATAATTTATATACCAAAAATAATAAATTACTCCCCAACTAGAATAGTGCAATCTTCAGATAAATTAAGTGGGTGAAACTTATGTGTACTACAGCAGCTGAATACTCAGAAACCGTAATTTCTCCCTAGCCTGATCAATCCGTGTCAGCCTATTCATTGCTAAGTGTTTAGGCGGACAAGTCTAGTTGAGATTGTGAAATGGATCCTACCGGCACACACAGAATAGCTGTCACTGCAGGGGGGAAAAACAAGGCGCATCCCATCCATAGGGTGCTTGTGATGGCATCCATGAAAAAGATAATGAATGGTGTTTCCCCTACAAAAAGTGACCAAATTAGGAAGACAATACATCAAGGGGAAAAGAAGAGATCTCAGACATGAATAGAGAACCAACCAATAGCTTATTGTTTTCATATGAAAGAGGAAGCGATGCAAAACATATTCCATCAGAGTCCAAATAAAGATTCCACCAATCACTGCTAAAGCTACCTGAGGTAAAGTAAGCCCCATTCTGAAAGACACAGAGACTAACCAGGATGCTACAGGCAGCCAAACAAGTGGAATCACCCACCATGCTGTGCGGGCCAAGAGCTGTTTCAAGTTAATGGGTCAATATACGGCCACAACAGTATTGACGAGAAGTTTACCAAAAATTTGAACTAACATGAAAGACTTGCAGAACTGATTTTACCAAAAAAATAATTATACACTTTCTGATACACAAACATTTAGCATATCCATTTTATTTCATCTCATTTAGGCTTAGTTATTAATGATTCTTGCTGTTCTATAACCATAATAGATGTTCTATAGTTCCAGTGCTAAAAATTATAGTCGTACACTCATACTCAACATATTTTCACTGCTAAGAAGGTCTCCAAATCCAAATTTTCTGTATTATTTGAAGAGAGTTACTAAGGCTATGACTTGTGATAATATTCCACCACACATGGGTGCACTTAGTTATGAAGTATTCAGGTATTGTATGCCTTTTTAAATTTATATGAGTGCAAGATCTTAAAGTAACACCTCCAAATAGTCATTTGCAAAAAATCTGGGGCCTTCCTTGCTGACAATAGGTTGGTGAACCCATTCGTTGTAAGCTTTTATTGCTTACATCAAAGTGTTGAAGAATTCCGATAAAAGTTGACAGCTTTCTGAACATCAAAAGTGTACTGGGAAAACACCCAGAAAGAATGTTAAAGTTCGAAGTTGGATTGGTTTTCTTCTCGGTGGAAAAAAACAGAGACCACGAGCTGAAGAGGTTAAAAGCGTAGAGAAACAGACTCGTGATGAAAAGGTAATAGAGAGAGTAAAAGTTGACACGTGTTACTGTTATACCTGGGGTTCAACTCCAAAACCAATTGGTAATAGAGAGAGTAACCCAAACCCTTATAAACCCACAAGCAAGGTCTCATATTCCCGATGTGGGATATATATCTCAACACGCCCCCGCACGTGTGGCGAATGTTTAAGCCTAACACGTGGACAACAACTTGGGTGGTCGTGGAGTTCGTGTGGCCTTTGGGCTTCACACGTGTACGTGGGCAACCCGCTCTGATACCATGATAAAGTAGTCTGGGGTTCAACTCCAAAACCAATTGGCAATAGAGAGAGTAACCCAAACCCTTATAAACCCACAGGCAAGGTCCCATATTCCTGATGTGGGATATATATCTCAACAATTTCTACATTCTACATATTTAAGTAAATGAAATATAAGATTTTAATAGCAGAGAAACCTCAAATCAACTACCTAAGAAACTAGATTTCCATCTATTTTACAAATCTAATCACCACACAATGCAGCAGAGTATAAACAAACCCAGAAACAAAAGCTCATCCAACTATGCATCCCTGATATACAAATTTAATAGAACCTAGTTCAACAATTAACACGATCATTATCATATAACACAACCCAGATCAAATCTGCATAGAAACTTGAAGAATTCCGATAAAAGTTGACAGCTTTCTGAACATCAAAGTGTACTGGGAAAACACCCAGAAAGAATGTTAAAGTTCGAAGTTGGATTGGTTTTCTTCTCGGTGGAAAAAAACAGAGACCACGAGCTGAAGAGGTTAAAAGCGTAGAGAAACAGACTCGTGATGAAAAGGCGAGTGAGAACGAAACGCGGCTTATATCTGAAACCAGAAAACCCCCCTCGAACTTTACCTTCGGATTTACAGCTTTGCCTCTCCTTCAGTTCCCAGCCATTTACCAGTGTGCCACCTGTCCTTTCCAGTATCAATTTCGGGTTTTCACCGTTTCAAATTACTTTTTCACTTTTACCCAACCTTAAGGTTTAGTTTTTATAGTTTTTTTACTCTTTTTCATCTAGTAGGGTTTAGTTAGATTGGATACTAAGAGTGATTTTGTTTGTTACGAAAGTAACAAAAATTCTTTTTGTAGCTTTATCATAATGAGAGAATTTTGCTTTATGATGCTATTAGCATGTATTTTTTTGCTATTAACACATCTTAACTATTTTTATAGCCACATATTTTGATTTTATTTACAAACTTGTCACTTGAATCTATTTTATGATTAGCTATTATCATAGTTAGAGTGTGTTAATTAACAAAAAGATGTGTTAATACCACCCTCCTTCGGAATTATTTTTACTAGCCTTTACCCGTACAAATATGTATGGTGTCAAAATGTTTTAATTTGACTTCCACTGACACTTTTTCTTCACTATGCACGTTTTTCTCTCCTCAATTTTCTTTTTGTTTTATTTATTTTGTATGTATATATTACTTCTTTCTATTTTTTAGTAGTTTTTGTATCTAATAGGGGTATTTATAAAAGTTTAAAAGTTTGGTGAAGCTGATAACACTAAAAGGGGCATGACTTTATAATATAGTATAGATAACAATTCTTCTTTTGTTAGGAACCATAATGTAAAGTTACATAAGAATAAAAATACAAAAAGGGAGATAAAAAAAACAGAACTACAACATAGAGTCATCTTTAGGATAATAAAGATTACAGGTACGATGATTTCTTCGCTAGTTGGTGTTTGTTAGAATACATGTACGTTGTAAAGATTTTTGATATTATTTCGGGCCTTTGTAATTAGGGATTTAAGTTTTATGTTTCTCCCGCCCTCCTCCTTGTATAGTTGTATTCGACAATTTTATTAATAAAAGACTTGAAAGCAGCCGCACCAGCCATTTATTAAAAAAACTACAATATCTCTAGCACACAGTTAATGCTAACAAACATCCAAACATAATATGGTTACAAACTTACAACAAAGTGCCAATTAACCTAGTTTTCTTATAAGCACATATTATACCCATATGAGTTGGTTCAGTTGATGTGGGTTTAGTTGTTTCTTAAAACAGTACTTGTGGTCGAGCCTAGCTAAATTCAAATTTAGTTTTTCAGTCAGGAATTTTACTTTAGGACAGTTAATGCTAACAAACATCCAAACATAATATGGTTACAAACTTACAACAAAGTGCCAATTAACCTAGTTTTCTTATAAGCACATATTATACTGACGTGAGTTGATTCAGTTGATGTGGGTTCAGTTGTTTCTTAAAATCGTACTTGTGGTCGAGCCTAGCTAAATTCAAATTTGGTTTTTCAGTCAGGAATTTTATGTTAGGTGGTGCGATCAAATATGTGTTCCACATCTCAGTCTCACTTCCTCAAATCTCCAGTCGTCTCTTCTAACAGAGAAAGAAGATACAAACTCCGCTCATGTGTTTACTAATTCAGAAGGAGAAGTTTTTAGGTTTTTGGCATCGTCGCTCTCCGGCGGCGCCCTTATGCTGACTTTGGCTTCTGGCCTCTTCGGTGTGGCTTGGGTCACTGTCGGACGGGCGTTAGGGTGGCCGGGTAGTGTTCCAACCCGATAAGCATGTGTCGGTGGATTGAGTTGTGTGGCTTTCATGGAGGCGGCCCGAAACTTTTATGTCGAGCAGTGGTGCCTCGACAACGAGGTCTTCTTGTTGTCTGTTGGAGCGGCGCCTCGGAGCTTCCCCATGATGAGGAGAGGAGGTGAAGCGGAGCGGCGAATTGGGGAGGTCAAAGCAAGTGGCTTTCGGGTTGCTCTGTCGATTTGGGTGCAATTGTGCTTCGATTTGGGGAGGATGTAGCCAGGAGGATGGGGCGGCGGCTCGAAGTTTCCCTATGATGAGGAGAGGAGGTGAAGCGGAGCAGCGAGATGGGGAGGTCGAAGCAGGTGGCTTCCGGGTTGCTCTGTCGACTTGGGTTCAAGTGTGCTTCGATTTGGTGAGGATGTAGCCAGGAGGATGGTTGGTGCTGCCTCTCATGGAGGGCTGCGGAAGGTGGTGCTTCTCAGGTGATGACGGGGCGTCGGCGGTGCGGCATGACAATGCCTCTGCATCAAGTCGTCAGCTATCTCCGGGCTAGATCTGAGGTGGCCCGCATTGAGATCCACCAGGTGGACTCTTTGAGATTTAAGGAGGTTGGGCCTGGGCTCATTATGGGCTCAGGTTTGGGCCATTTTAGGTTTTTCTTTTTTCTTGGTTTTTTAGTTTGTGTTGTTTTGGTTGTCGTCCCTCCCTTTTGGGCGAGGGTTTAGGGTTTTGGTAGGGGTTGTTGGTCGTCCGTCCTCTTTTGGATGAGGGTTTGAGGTTCCGGTAAGGTAGTATTGGTCGTGTTGTTAGGTGGGTCATGGTCATGGTGTCATGTCTATGGACTATTTTATCGTCGGTTAGTTCTTGTTGTCAATGTAATGGGGAGGTTACATATGTATATATACTGGTAGTTTTGGCATGTAGTGTTTGAAAGAGTTGGTTCTTCTTGTGGTTAACTGTAAGGATATATCGGTACTTCTAAATTAAGTTAAGTTACGGTTAAATCCATTTCGGTTCTTGTCCACTGTAATCGTATGGTTTTCTGGTAGGTATAGTAGAGTGGTGAATTTATTTTCACCACTGAAACTCTCATGGTTGTAATTTGTATTCTCGGTAATGAAACTCTCTATTGTTTATTTTCAAAAAAAAGATATGTGTTCCACATTAGTTCTTTAGAAACTAAGTTGAAGCTTGTCTTGAAACTAAGGTGTAGGATATCATTTATCTCTCTAAGCTCGTTCTAACGAACAATTGTTACACTAAAACAAATACATTTGATCTTATGAAAACGCTTTTGCCATTTTTACAAACAACTCCAAAGCAAAACAAATAATATCTGTAAGTCGTATTCAAAATTGGATGTTAAAATATCATAGATATTTTAGGGTGATGGGAAGCTTGTAGGTTGCGCAGTATGCTTCTTCATTTGGACTTTGATGCAAAACGTTAGCATCACATCATGTGCAACCACACCTTTAGCCAGTTGGCTGCAAATAATTCACGATGCTCCAACGGTTTAAAATATACCTTGAAACCAAGGATAGCCAAAGCAACCCACCACAATCAGATCTGGCATTTCAAATTTTGAAATCTGGTAGGGTTGCTCAATCGAGTTTGGTTAGAATTTATGTTCGTGTGTTGCTTCTCTCTATGTCAACCATATATATAGCTATAGCTAGGCAGCTCTGTCCTAGTTTCTTTGACAGCGCGCTTTGTCCTCCTTCAGGGCTGTCAAGCATGGTGATTGCTCATTTCTTCTTCTTCTTCTTCCTCATCTTTGCTTTCTTTAACAGTTAGCAATCCGATCAGGGAGCCATGACCGGAGAAGGCGAATACTGCACGGCCGGCTCTGGATTATAAACATGGTCAGATGGGGATGATACAGTTTCATGTAAATGATGTTTTGCAGTGCATCCAAGAAGAAACTGGATCAAATGTACTGGCTTCATGAGTGTTAGTGTTTTTTAAGGTTTATTTTTCTTTGAGTTTTATGAATTGCAGGCTTGTTATCAAGTTTCTTATTACATGTACATATAATTTGCCTATATTGTTTGAAATTGATTCTCTTAATTTTGTTTTTAAAACACATTCCTGACTCCAAATTCTCTTAATTTGTTATTAGCATATGACCAGTGTTGGTCTGTTTATGTTTAAGCAAATTAGAAAAAGAATATCTAGCTGTAACACGTTGAGACGAATTTAGATGAAATATGGTGGTGGTCAATTCCAACAATTACTAAACGTTGAGACATGTTCAGAACTTCAGATGCTCTCCATCTCTTTATTCCGCCAATAATTTTCACTTTTGACCTTAAAAACTGATTTTTATTCATAACAATAGGACTAGCTATTTTGCGTTCTTTTGCCACGCGTTACATTTAGCTTCTTATCATGTTGTGAAATTCAATTGTCGGAATTATTTATACTTACAGTTTCTCATTTATATTTCAAAAATTTTCTTAATCATAAATGTGAATAAAATCGTTTTTGAAACTATAATAATTAGATAATTCTTGCAAATGAGCTCAAAATACCTAAGATTCTCATGATAGAATTACATTGTAAGATGCATGGAGATGATGCCCGGCTCTCTTTGAAACATATGTCACAACTCATTTTGGTTACATAGGTTTAATGCCAAGCCAGGCATCTGTAGTTCTGTTAGCTTCGCATGAATCACATTTTAGTGGCACCCTTCAAACACGTTCTGCAACTTAATGTGGTTATGTTGTTAAACTGTTGAAGTATATTCTTGAACCGTGGGCGGCAAAAGTAGCACACCCTTAATCTTAAGACCAACCCATCTTTAGGGAGCTTCCAATTTTAGGGCAGCAATGTTTGATTTGAATCGCATGCTACCAAATTTGATTTGAACGTTGAATCGTAAGCGCCCTGCAGCAGTTTGAATTATTGGTGTCAACCGTGTATATATAGGGGAGCTTTGGCCTTTGTATTGCTCTCTTTCGTAACTCTGTCTTATAATTTCAAGCTCTATCACCATGTTGATCTGCCATTTTTTCGTTCTCTTCTGTGTGGTCTTCTTCACTTTCCTGCGGTACCGATAGCGGCGAACACCCACATTCAAATTCTTTCATTCCCTCGTACGTGTGACACTTTGATTTTCAACACGCCCTCTTATTTGCTGCTTAGAAGTAGGTGGATGGTTGCACAACATGAAGGTCACACATACTTATTACGTCCGCACGAATCTCGCGTATACTTATTTAAGTTCAGGGCCTCTTCCTTGTCCTAGAGTCGCTCATAAGTGCAAGAATGAACTCATAGTGGAATCGGAAGTCGATAGTAACAAGTTGGTGTTCGCATTGTCCATTGTTTTTTTCCCTGATATTGTCTCTAACTTGACCATTATTTTTAGGTGTGGCATTGTTATCCAAAAATGTCTTGGTAATTAGCCATGAAACCACTTACATTCAAATTCTTTATTCTTTTGTATCTTTAGACTCCTTATTGTTCAATCCTTTAGACCCTTCACTTGCAACTGTGTATTAGATTCCTACCATTTTATTCTGAACCATCCCAGAAGGAATAATTAGATGAACCACAAATTTAGTCCAGAAATCGGCTGGTTGATTCTCCGGTGGCAACTCTGGTAGCTTTTGATGATGCTTCTCCATGGCTACAATTCCTACAAAGACTTTCCTATCAAAAAAGCAATTGAGATGAGTTACAACTTCTAGTTGATATCTTGTGTTTGTGAATGACAAGATGCAAGTTCATGTGATAGTTTGATACATGGAGAGAAGCAGAAGCCTCTGTAATTGTTGGAATAATTAATCCCTAATCCTTGTAATTGTTAAAAATAATAGCAAAGTACAATTAAGTTACGGACAAAATATCACTTAAAAATTAGATCTATTCAAAGAGTTTTTAAACAAATAAGGGTCAAATTTTACATATAAGGACAAACTGTTATATTCTTGTCATATGACAATAACACATTTACAATTTTGTCTTTACTTAAAACATATTTAACTTCTACTGTTTCCGACTCGAAATCTGACTGGATACTATCTACTACTGTCATGCAGACCGAAAACTTGCTGCTACCGCCGCAGACCATAAACTTCCTGCTATGCCGCGGACCAAAAACTTCCTGCTACTGCCGCCGACCAAAAACTTCATGCTACTGCCATGCCGACTGGAAACTTCCTGCTACTGTCATTCCCACTAGAATTTAATCTATTGCTACTACTGCTATAGCCTCGCCGATCAGATATTTACTACTATTTCTGTTCATAAAAAAAATCTGCTACCGCCTTGCCGTCTGGAAACTTCTTGTTACTGCCCTGTTGAAAGGAAAGTGTTACTGCCGATGTTGTGGCAATTCTTCTATGGTAATGGTGTGTTGCTACTGTGAATCTAATGCTACATGCTACTACTTCCGACTCTGATGCCACCGCGCACGCTACTACTGTATATTGTAATGCTACTACCACGTTGCTACTGAAGCTGATACCGTCGATTCTGAGATATAATCATACAAACACAGCCACAATCCTAATCCTAAACCTACCATTACCACCACCAACAGTGCTCCCACCATCCCCTTATCCCAACTTTGTTCCAACAAATCACACAAATTCCAAAGATAGCAAGATAAACAACACCACAACTTTCAAATCTGACCAACCTGCTAGTTGTCCACAACAGCCCAACAGGAGTTGCATCTCATCGGTAGCAACAATCTTAAAGTCTCAACAATAGCAGAAAATTACAGTAGCTGCATCTCAACAGTAGCAACAACCTGAAAATTACAGTAGCTGCATCTCAATAGTAGCAGCAACCTCAAAGTCTCAACAGCAGCAGAAAATTGCAGTAGCTGCATCTCAACAGTAGCAGCAACCTCAAAGTCGCAACAGTAGCATAAAATTACAATATATAGCTACATCTCAACAGTAGCAACAACTTCAAGTCTCAATAATAATCAAAAGTTTCAACAGTAACAAAAAATTGCAATAATTGTATCTCAACAGTAGCACCCAATCCCAACAGTAGAAGAAAATGTGAACATCACATTTGAAAACCCGAAATCAGGATCTTAATACTGAGATGGCGGAGGTGGTTACCGGATATTGATTTAAGAGAGAGAGAGAGAGAGAGGAAAATTGAAAAGATTGATAGAAGAAATTGGAAGAGATAGGGCTTTTAGAATTTTACCATGGAGGAGATTGGAACGAGAGCCAGGTTTGCGGCGGCATGAGGTTTCGGGATTCCGGTGATGGCGGCATGAGGTTTCGGGATTCCGGTGATGGCGGCGAGAGGAAAGCTTTAAGGTTTTGCAGAGAGAGGAAGAGAGAGGGAGAGAGGTTATGTGGACCATGAAGAGAAATTGAAAATATTTCTCAAGATATTATGGATGAGAATCAATCAAATTGTGTGTGAGAAAAGTAACAGAGGATAAAAAAATTTGGACAATTTTGGAACTTAATCTATGCACTGTTGCTAAATTCACCTTATCTATATAAACTGGCTGTCTGAGACTCTTTCAGTGTCTATAATGCAAAAGCCGGAGGCTTAATTGTTCATTCAGAGCCATCATCTACTTCTATAACACTCTATAAATAATCGAGTTGGTACCCTATTGCTGCACTACTCTCTCAATCCTTCATCCAAACGCAGCGGACTCTCATGATAGAATTACATTACAAGATGTATGGAGCCACGAAGTCTTCACTTTTCTTAGAAAGATGATGCCCGGCTCTCTTTGTAACATATGCCAACCCATTTTGGTACAGAGTTATGTGAAGCCGAGCATCACTTCTGTTAGCTTCGCATGAATAACATTTTAGTGGCACCCTTCAAACACGTTACCATTAGTTACGTTATGCAACTAACGGGGGGTGTGCTGTTAACTTTTTTTTTGGCAACTGGTGTGCTGTTAACTTTTGAAGTGTGTATTCTTGAACCTTGGGCGGCAAAATTAACAAACCCTTAGTATAAGACCGTTTACCGGGAGCCTCCAATTTTAGGCAGCGGTGTTTGATTTGAATCGCATGCTGCCAGATTTGACTTGAACGTTTGAATTATTGGTGCCAACAGGGGGTGTGCCCTCAGATTTTACCCTGATCTTTTGAATTTTTTTTTTCAGTCAAGCCCAGTTTTGAGAAATGACTATTTTATCACTCCGTTTAGTTAATTACTAAATTACATATGTTAGTGTGTTGCTTCTCTGTGTCAACCTTATATTATACACCACCATATATATATAGCTATAGCTAGGCTGCTCTGTCCTAGTTTCTTTGCCAGCGCGCTTTGTGCTCCTTCAGGACTGTCAAGCATGGTGATTGCTCATTTCTTCTTCTTCTTCTTCCTCATCTTTGCTTTCTTTAACAGTTAGCAATCCGATCAGGGAGCCATGACCGGAGAAGGCGAATACTGCACGGCCGGCTCTGGATTATAACATGGTCAGATGGGGATGATAAGGTTTCATGTGAATGATGTTTTGCTGTGCATCCATTAAGAAACTGGATCAAATGTACTGGCTTCACGAGTGTAGTGTTTTTTGAAGGTTTATTTTTCTGAGTTTTATGAATTGCAGGCTTGTTATCAAGTTTCTTATTACATGTACATATAATTTGCCTATATTGTTTGATATTGATTCTCTTAATATTTTTTTTTGAAAACACATTCCTTTGCCGACTCCAAATTCTCTTAGTTTGTTATCAGCATATTACCAATGTTGGTATGTTTAAGCAAATTAGAAAAAGAATATCTAACTGTAATATGTTGAGACGAATTTAGATGAAATTTGGTGGTGGTCAATTCCAACAAATACCAAACTTTCATGTTTTTGTCATCCACTTGAAGTATTAGACATGTTCAGATGCTGTCCGTCTCATTATTCCGCCAATAAGTCACTTTCGACCTTAGAAAATGATTTTTGTTCATAACAATAGGAGTTAGGACTAGCTATTTTGCGGTCTTTCGCCACGCGTTTCATTTAGTTTAATTTTACATGATCATGTTGTGAAATTCAATTATCTGAATCATTAGTACTTACGGTTTCTCATTTATATATGAAATGAGGGAATGAGTTTGTATATTCATTAAATGAGAGACCTTTATATAGGAACATATTATGAAAATGTAATACATGTATTATGTGTAGTACAATAATATATATATATGAAAGGTAGTACAAGTTTCCTATTACAACTAAGGCTTATAGGCTAAGCCCATATAAGACATGAATCAAGACACAAATATCTTATAACACTCCCTTTTGTGTCGCGTGTCTTCAAGCCGGAATGGTGTTTATGTTGTTGCCTCATCAAAACCTTGCAAAGTAACAAAAACCATATGGGAAAACTAAACCTTGATCGAAAGATAAAAAAGTACAACGCACCAAACTACTGCATTGAGAACTCGTCATGTGATGCTCCCCCTGATATGTATTTCAATCGGATTTTCTTGATGAATAGTGCATTCAAACATGTTTCTCAAGAGTAGATGTGAGTCAAGACTTTAACAAGTATGCCATGATCAACTGTGAATGGGGATCAATGGTCTTTGCATGGTGCATGTAATGTTGTCTCGTTAAAAACCTTGTAAAGCAAAAACTCAGTGGGACAAAAAGTTTAGACGAAAGAAAAAAGAGTGCAACATGGTTGACACAAACAACCACACATTTCACATTTGATGATAACATGTATATGCTAAACTTTCTTTCAAATATGCATCTCCCTTGATTTTAAGATCAATCATAGGGTGCTTCCGGATCCTTAGTGACCACAGAGTTATATGCTCTTTTAACATGTCTCAATGTAACATTTGGCTAGACGCTCAGTGCTCAGCAGCTATGTGCACTGCGTCTAGCAGCTAGCGTGCAGCGCTCGACACATATGTGCACAACGCTTGGAAGCTGACATGCAGCGCTCGACAGCTGACATGTAGTGCTGGGCAGTTGGGTGCATAGAGCTCGGCAGTTGGGTGCACAACACTCGGCAGCTGGATGCACAACGCTCGGTAGAAAGGTGAACATCGCTCGGCAGCTGGGTGCACAGCGCTAGGCAGCTGGGTGCACAGCGCTCGGCAGCTGGGTGCATAACGCTCAGCAGCTGTGTGTATATCGCTCGGCAGCTGTGTGCAGCGCATGGCAGCAATGTGCTACATGTCCGGCAGCTTAGCCTCTAAACTGACTGGTGCTTAAATTCTGATTCTGCTTCCGATACATCTTGATTCATGCGTGGCTAGCGATGACATATGCAACAACTGTTCTCTCATGTCATTGTGTACATAGAGATTGAATGTGTCATATACTCTTAGAGTATTCAAGTGATGTCCTTTGTCATTTCATTGGTATTGGTGGACGTAAAGCTACTTAGCTTTTCAATGAATGAGAGGTCAAGTTTTTCTTTTGATTAAACGGATCACTCACTTTTGGGGTAAAGATCTTGACTGATCATTGAAGTATATGAGGGTTCTACTCTTCTTCAGATGACCTAAGTCGATTGATGGAAGTACATCATCAATACACAATCCATAAATTTCAATATGAGATTGTGTCTTTCCTAAGATTTTTTCATTCCAACATCGAACGCTCAACATATACTATGATATTCAGAATCAATACGCAATGACATTATTAATCATATCTCATCCAAAATCAAGGAGTCACGTGGTATGTGTATGCTCCACTTGATTTGGGCAAATGAAGTCTGTTCAAGACCTTCACTCGTATCTCAGATCCCATCGAGATGTTATTATGATCATATTCATAAAGCTTCATGTTCATTTCTTGAGGAACTACCAAACTAACAAGGTAGTGAAGTGCAATAACATCCATTACGAGAGTATTTCTCATCGCAGTCAATCCTAGTGCGTGTTTGTGAGAAACCTTGCACCATAAGGGAGTCTAAGACTCTTGTTCTCACTACGCAAACTCACAAAGGTTCACTTGATAGGGTTTATACTTGTGGTGTCAGTAACACATGTCCAAGGACATATCCCTTTGTCTGGGTCGCATATTCCCATATAGGCCAATCAACTTTGTCGATTTATCAACAAAGTGTGATTCGATAAACTCATCATCTAGGTCCTCATGTACACTAGTCTAGTCTTTGTAGATATCTCTCTTTATGAATTGGATTTGACGTTGAGGAGTCCCCCAACGATAGTCACAATTCATACTACCATGAGACGGAGTGAGTATCACTGCATGAATCAAGTAGTGTCAAACTCACTTTCTCTCTCAGTGCGAGTATGTATCGAACCCAAGGGCTTCACCCTAACCTTTGAGGAGCCACAAGGCCTAGGAAACCATGTTGTCACATTATGGCGTTCTCATATCACCACTCAAGGTGATGGCGTCCTCATATCACCACTCAAGGTGATGGCGTCAAAAACACCTCAATCTGGTCGAGTCATGTCCTCTTGGTAGGATATCATTCCTTACATACATATATTCAACATTGATCTCATCATTATAGTTCTTTTGAGATCATGTCGAGACTTAGTGATGACAAACCACGACATTCACGTCGTTCCCGCTTGAACACTGGTCGTATCTTCCCCTAACGGCAGGAATACAGTCTCAATAGTGACAATCTGCGGTGTAGCAGTTAAGGTGATGGTTTGTCGAGCAAACGTAAACAGGCTTTTAGGTGGAGAGTACCAAAGTGACTCAGATCCAACCTTAGAACATGTTCATCCCACGCGACACATCATCATTGGGCACTATGACAAAGCAATTTGGCACATTATCGAACTCAAAGCTTGGAGATCAGTTACTATCCTGCCAAGTTCAAGGATTAATTCAATAATGATAAGTCGTGGACGAAGTAACACATAGTTGCATGTCTCTTCATGAATTGACTTGGGAGTACCATCTCTAGGGTCGGGCACATCAACCTTTCTTTTGGGGATGGGTAGTGAACCCATAGAGACATAAGCAGTATGTGGTAGACGATGATGCAATACATGACCAGTGTGTTAGCCCTTCGACCAACACCATAAAAGCGTATACGGTGTCCGTACGTTGGTTGCATCTGTCTACATAATCCTTCTTTAGATTTGTAATAAGAATGAGATGATATCTTTCGTGGCATAGCATAAGAGAATCTTTCACCTTCCTTAGCTAAACAACAAGCTTTTCAAAACGAAACAATGAGTGTCGAACAATGTCAAAGACCGAGTAGAGCACACTCAGCTGTGTGCACAGCGGGTGGTGCTACCGAGCAGCATGCCTGCATCATGTCGGCGCACAAGCACATTGTACAATCATAGCGTGATTTCGTTTGATTGGAGGAATGGATGCCCAAGAATATCAAACAATTCAAGCTCGCATATCCCTTCCGGTATGACCAAAAATGTCACAGCTTGTCTGAGTCAATTGTCCCAAATATATTTATTGGTGACAACTTAGGACTCGTGCTCTTTGCCATGATGTTTTCCATCAGCACTCACGAGAATATAAACGTAGAGATATTTTACCTCGTAAGCTAGACGAGAACACTCAATTCATTAACATTTATAACACATGTTAACTTTGATTTAGATTTTAAGGCAACAAGCCTTCTGATTTCAATATTCTCTAATTTGATTTTTGCTTCAGGTAAGAAAGATATTTAGTTCAGATTGTTTATTCTGGAGACTTCTAAATAACATGATATAAACAAAAGTTACTGATTTCATCATGTGATCCATGAATGAAACTTCGAGTTTCTTAAGTTGGTTATTATCTAAACTACAAGTTCGATTATATACGAACTACTGGTTCAAAACTGAACAATCGGTTCATCAGAGACATGTAATTTGAAAAATTAGATTGAAATCATGTAATAGTTGATGATATTACATCCACAATACTAATTCAGCATTGTGAATGTCACAAAATTATATACAAATGCTTCTGGCAATTATCTACATGTTAAATATGATAAATATAATAACAAAAGTCATTATGATAAAGCATTTATAGTGTCTTGTAGACATATATAATGACTAGGTACAGAAAACAAGTATCATTTGATTATTTTCCTTTTGTTTGATTATGCTGGACGAAATGAATTGACTTTACAATAAAAAGAAGTAAACCTCTACATATTGTACAAGCCTATGTGGCATAATCTGAGAGGTATATTGGGTTGTTAGGTCCCGTAAAGGGATAGTGGGCCCACTGGGCACAAAATGATCTGTCAATAAATATAATGTTATTAGCCAACCGTTTTGATAACTCTAATTGTACACGACCAGGTAAGACATGATGAGGTGGTGGAGCGAGGCTCACTTAAGCACACACCCTCAAACGAACTTTCCTAGACATCGCATCCAACTGGATGAGCCTAGTTTGAGAAGAGTTATAATTATTGTATGGACTCATGACAACGCATTTGGGAGCTTATGTGCTTGCTATGCAGCTTAAGCTGAGATTCCGGCTTCATTTTGCTATAGTTTTCCAGGCTTGATTGAAGCTTCTGGCTTAACATTATTATTGTTCACCAATATAATATAAATCAATTCAATATACACATGTTATTAAATTATAACAAATCAACTCAATTCAAAAGTAATTATATGTAACCGAAATAAGTTAAAATTATAACTTAAACAATTTCATTAGTATCAACATAATGCATGTGAAATAGGGTACTCACTGAACCAATAAATATCAAAAATGTAATGATTACTAATTGCTTTTGGCATTAATTCATATTAATGATGACATATAAATAAATTAAAAACCGACGCAATATAATTAAATGGTGAAACCGAGTAACTACTTTTGGCATGTTTATATAATATAACGTGTTTCAGCTCATAATGTTTCTGGCATAATGTATGAGTTATAAATTTTTTAAATGCTTCTGGCATTATATTTTCTTAAATTATAATGCTAATAGTTTAACATTTACTATAAAGGAATCATATTCTAATATCATTAAGAACAATAACATTTATTCCTTATTTATATACTAATATGCTACGAACATAATGAATATTGTTAATATGTAACTGTTGGTATCAATGACTCAATTTATGGTATTTTAACAATAACCGACATATCATTTACATAGTGGTTATGTTCTTAAAGAAATGAGTTCAAATCTCATTAATGTTGCTAGCATCTTATATACAAACTGTGAATTAGGTTCATTCTTCTGGCATAACAGATATATAATAATCATGTAACTAAAACACATTATGTATGCTTCTATAATAATTTACGTAATAAATTCACCTATCATGCTTCTAGCATAATTGATTATTATAAACATACTTTACGTATAATTAGATGTAACTTCTAGCATAAACGACCAAATTAATAATTACACGTGTTATTTATGGAACCTGTGGTTACTCAAATTAATAGGTTGTAACATGGTAAATGTTTGTGGCATTACATGCTCTTAAATAAGATGTTGAATTTTACACAATTCAAATTGTAACAGACATAATGTATTATATATTAAATTTCAAGTAAATAACATAATAAGACTAAAATGTCATTGTATTCAAAACCCATTATGAACAATATTAATTTGTATCACTAAATGCTTCATGCATAAATATTCCATATATGTAACCGTTGGTATAAATGACAAAATTAATGATCCTACATTAGCGGTTACATGCATTTCTTACAGAATGCATTCACGCTCTTGAGTGAAAGTCATAGAAAACAAGATACTAAATCAAAAGTTCATTCATCCATGCGCCTTTTGGTATGCATTACTAGACATGTGATTAGGCTTATTTCGGTGACTACTGGCCTCTCCGATGATATTTGATAAGAAATTTTTATTTTTCAATTCTCGAAACATAAGCAAAATTATATGACATGCATGTTCATATGTTTTAACCAAATATACTTACATTATAAATTTGGTGATTCATGCATCAAAGCACAAAATACTCTACATCCAAGCACAAATCAATAAGTATGCAAATACGAATTTCAAAATAATAAAAAAAATATGGTTCATACTTCATGGTGATTTTGTTCAACATATTTTCAAGGCTACAAATATAGATTGCTTTAGGATAGAAAACGTTACTCATTGCCGAACATATATTCTTCATCTTTTATGTGCATTATCAAACATGTCATTTATAGAGCTTCTAAACCAATCCAAGAGCTTGTTTGTGATTGAATTTCTGAAACCTTGTTGAATGACTCTTCCATCGATTGATCAATGGTCTCTCAACCTTGCAGGATAAAAACTATCTCAATGTTAGAACTATATGTGCTGATAACGTGTTGTAAACCATAATATAAAAGAGACTAAGTAAGGAGAGAAACAACTAAAATAATGAGAGAATGAGTGTGTATATTCATTAAATGAGGGACCCCTTATATATGAGTTTACATAAAGCTTATTATAGAAATGTATTACATGTACTATGTGTAGTACAATAACATATATATAAAAGGTAGTACAAGTTTCATATTGCAACTAAGACCCATAGGTTAAGTCCATATACAAGGATTGGATCAAGACACACAAATATCATATAACACATGTGAATATGTTGTGAAACTCTATATTTTGCAATCTTTTGCCATGCGTCTCATTCAGCTTAACTTTGCATAGTGAATCATTAATACTTATAGTTTCTCATTTATATATCAAAATTTGTCTTAGCTCTTAATCATGTGAATATATTAAAATCGTTCTTTGATTTGACATACTATACATATATAAAAACTCTATAATGATTAGATCATTCTTACAAATGAACTAAAAATTCCTAACTCTCATGATAGAATTACATTACAGTATAAGATATATAGAGCGACGAAGTCTTCGCTTTTCTTAGAAAGATGATGCCCAGCTCTCTTTGTAACATGTGCCAACCCATTTCGGTACATAGTGTACGTAGTTATATGAAGCCTCGCATCACTTCTGTTAGCCTCGCATGAGTAACATTTTAGTGGCACCCTTCAAACACGTTATGCAACTAATGGGGGGGGGGCGCTGTAGCTTTTGAAGTTTGTCTTCTTGAACCTTGGGCGGCAAAAGTAACAAACCCTTAGTTTAAGACAGTGTAGTGTACAGGGAGCTTCCAATTTTAGGCAGCAATGTTTGATTTGAATCTTCACCAAAAACAAATGTTTGCTTTGAATCGCATGCTGCCAGATTTGATTTGAACGTTGAATTGTAAGCGCCCTGCGACAGTTTGAATTATTGGTGCCAACGGGTACTGTTTACTTAAACAGTGTCATTCCGATTTTTGATTTTTTTTCCAGTTCAACAATTGATGTTTTAGTTAATTACAGTTTGTCTTTATTTTTTTATTTTTGAATTAAAATAAAAAATCTTTCATCATTTTCTACTGTTTTTACTTCTTACCCGCTCATATCTTCATTGACCGTTTTACATCTTATTTTATATCGTATTGTCGTCCAACCAGTCTTCACCCCTATTGACTTTTTACCTCTCAATTTTTACTTAAATACACCTATTTAACTTTTCACCTTTTACTTTATTACAGTTTTGAAAATATTTAAACAAAATAAAAGTTCCTTGGGGGGGCTTGGGTAGCAACACATTGAGAGGTATGAGGCTCTTCTATTGAGGTATCCATATTTATTTGTATATCAGGGTCCTTCTATTGAGGGATCCATATTTTTTGTTTATTTATAGGGATAGACATTCAACAAACTTTTCGATCATATAACAACATCTCCACCGTTCAATATGTAGATGTATATATATAGATCATTTATGCAAATTTTCATCAAATCTGGTGATCGTTAAGGCTTTGAAATAACTGAAATCATTTGACGGATCAAATTTGCATAATTTGAACCGCTAATGCCTATAATTTTAATTCGCAGTTTTGAACATCTTAACGATCATCGATTTGGATGAAATTTTGCAGAGGTGATCTATATATTAGGACCTAAGAATTGAAAGATTAAGATTGAAAAATGTGATCGGAAAGTTTGTCGAATGTCTATCCTTATAAATAAACCAAAAATAGAGATCCCTTAGTGGAAGGGCCGTGTATATATCCACTTGATAGTTTTTAGATTATTCCGTTAACAAATTTTATTCGGTATTTTAAGTCATTATTGATGACACTCTTTTTTTTAGTATGACTATAAGAGCTTTATGACAAATACATGTAAGTATGAGTACCTTAATGCATGTATTATCAAATTTTCTCAATTTTTATTCGAGAATATATATCCATCATCATTGAGTTTCACATCGATATAGAACAAAATCTTCCTACACACACGAATAACATGTTTTGAGGCTAGTACTATATATAGGGAGCTTTGTGTTGCTCTCTTTCATAACTCTGTTATTATCCATGCTCTCACCATGTTGATCTTCCATTTATTCGTTCTCTTCTGTGTGGTCTTCTTCACTTTCCTGCGTTATTAGATCGAGAAAATGAGCAAGACTGCAATGGAAAATTTTGCAAATTCGTGCATTCAACTATTCATCATCCAAACTTGGTATCGGTGAACACCCACATTCAAATTCTTTTCTTCCCTCATACTTGTGACACTTCGATTTTCAACACGCCTCCTCATTTACGACTTAGAAGTAGGTGGATGAAAAGGTGAACAACGAAGGTCACACATACTTATTATGTCCACACGTACCTCGCGCATACTTATTTAAGTTCAAGGCCTCTTCCTTGTCCTAGAGTCGCTCATAAGCACAAGAATAAACTCATGGCGGAATTGGAAATCAATTAGCAACATGCGAGTATTTGCACTGTTCATTGGGTTTTGGTCTGATATTGTCTCTAACTTGACCATTAGTTTTAGGTGTGGATTTTTTATCCAGAAAATGTCTAGATAATTAGCCATAAGATCACCTACATTCAAATTCCTTATTCTTTTGTAACTTATGATTGTTCAACCCTTTAGACCCTTCAGTTGCAACTGTGTATAGATTGGAATAATTAGATGAACCACAAATCTAGTCCAGAAATCTGGCTGGTTGGTTCTCCAATAGCAACTCTGGTATCGTTTGATGATGTTTCTCCATGGCTTCAAAAACTTCCCTATCAAAAGCAATTGTAGATGAGTTAAAACTTCTAGTTGATATCTTGTCTGTCTGTGAAGTGACAAGAAGCTTGTTCATCTGATACATGATTACATGGAGAGAGAAGCAGAAGCCTGTAATTGTTGAAATAATTAATCAATATCTTAATCCTTGTATACCTTAAAAAAATATTTTCTCAATCTATTAAAGGAAAAGATCATACTATACCTTAACCATTCAGTTGATAATTAGTAGAGTTGTAATCTCCTACTTTGAGGGTTTATAGTTTCCTTCTACAACTAGTGTAAGAGTTTCACCCTTCTAGGGTAATTTGTGTATATATACCGATGTGATTGCACAGAATAAGAATACAAGTTTATTCCAGTATCAAACTTTTTATGGTAGAGCTTATATCGATCGAGACAAATACACACACACACCTGTGACAAACTGTGATGAAGAAAAAGCCGCCAAGGGCACTTCCAGAACACCTAAACCTTGAGAATACCCTAACCATGTACTTTATCTTCATCATTCAAACCAGCCTGTTGCGGTCCTTGTAGCACATCCACTGTTAGACGATAACTACTCATAATGAAGTCAATCAATCAACATGGCATTGAGAATCAAAAACAAATTCGGGTTCATAAATGGATCCGTTAAAAAAGCAAAGGTCAATGAGGCAGAAAAGTTTCAATAGGAACATTGTGATACCTTGGTGAAGACTTGGCTCATTGCATCCATGAGCAAAGACATATATGGCAGCGTCGAGCATTGCAAAACAACGAGGAGAATTTGGATCGAGCTACTAGAGCTCTTCTCACAAGCAACAACCCTTTCAACTGTTCAATATCGAAATCGTTATCCATGGTTATGAGCAAGGCACAGAGACAATCACTACTTTCTTCAACAAGCTCAAAGCTTTGTGGGACGAGAGGGATGCTCTATGTGATCTAACTCCTTGTGATAGTGAAGAAGGAACCAAGATAAGTGACTATGTCAAGAATCAGAAGACAATGCAATTTCTCATGAGGTTGAATGAGAGCTTTGCAACGATGCGTGGAACTATAGTGGAAATCGATCCGTTGTTGTCATTGAACACCATTTTTTGATATGGCTTTGCACACCGAAAAGCAAGCAGAGGCTTCTGCTGGAACCAAGTCAACATCTCAACCTGAAGGAACCACATTCTCTATGCGGAATATCAACCAGGAAAAAGGGCATTTCTAGAATGACCAGTGATGCTCCAAGTGCATCAAGAACAATCACCTTACTAAGATCTTCTAGAATTGTAAGGCGCACTTAAGGAGTAGCTTTTGTGGATTCAAAGGACATGTAATTGAAACATGTCGGAAGAAGAAGACAGCAATGCAAGGGCTTCAAGCTTATGCTAGAGACAACAATGCATCAACGTTTGATGAAGACAATACCAACTACTTTCCATTCTAAAAGGAAGATTGTCAAAGGATTATGGAGACATTGAATAAAAATAAAACAGCATTCGCGAACCATGCTAGTAACACCTCACTCTATGAAAACCTTTCAGGTAAAGCCTTTCGTTTTCATAATCATGAGAAGTCTGGTGTGTGGATTTTAGACAGTGGTGCTACTGATCATATAGTTTGTAACCATACTCTTCTTACTCACATCAAGCCAACACAAAATCGTTTTGTCAAACTTCCTGATGGTAATACAACTAGGGTCAGTCATATGGCACAATGGTCTTCTCATTCCAGTTCATGTTACAAAATGTGTTATGTGTTCTAATGTTCTATCTCAATCTCATATCAGTTAGTAAACTAGTACATGATTCGTTTTGTATCACAATCTTTCTCAAGCAAATTTGTTTGTACAGGACATTTGATCCGGGAGGATGATTGGGATGGGCTATGAGAGGGACGGACTATACTGCCTCGACCAAACCAAGTAAGGAACATGCAATGTTGCTAGCAACATTTCGAGTGATCTATGACATCAATGTCTTGGTCACCCTTCTAGTAGAGTCTCTTCTTTATTTCCTTTTCTTTCAAGTGAAACTTGTGATTCAAACAAGTGTTTAGTATGTCCTTTTCTAAACAAATCAGGAATCTTTTTCCATAAAGTTCTATTTCAAGTAAGTCATCTTTTGTTTTAATTTATGTTGATATTTAGGGAGGATATCATGAACCTTCAATTTCTGGAGCAAAATATTTTCTCACCATTGTAGATGATTACACTATGTCTACTTGGGTTTACTTGATGGTACAAAAGTCTGAAGCTCGTAAGCTTCTCATTGATTTCATTAAACTTGTCGAAAATCAGTTTGATAAAAAGGTGAAGATCGTGCATAACGATAATGGTCCCGAATTCAAAATGGTAGATTTTTACTCTTCAAATGGGGTCGTTCATCAGACAACTTGTGTCAACACACCACAACATAATGATGTCGCTGAACGCAAGCATCGACACTTACTCAACGCCGCTCGTGCTCTTCTTTTTCAAGCAAACCTACCAAAACTATTTTGGGCAGATGCCATTCTTATAGCTGCATACCTCATAAATCGCACTCCTACACTGTTACTTTCAGGTCAAACTCCCTTTGAAAAGCTTTTCAACAAATCTCCGAGCTACTTACATTTAAAAGTTTTCAGATGCATGTGTTTTCATCTACACACCCATCTAAGCCAAGCAAGTTTGATCCTAGAGCAACTACATGCTTATTTCTAGGCTATCCACAAGGGCAAAAGGGAGACCGAGTGTATGAACTCGAAACAAAATGAGTTTTCATTTCTCGAGATGTGACCTTCTATGAAACCGAATTTCCTTACCAAACCAGAGTTTCGCGTGAACATGGAACTTTATCTAGGGTTTCGGGTGAGCCTAGGGTTAGAGATGATATTGGGTTTCCTAGTGATGATATTGTTACTCGTAGGGTTTTAGATATAGTTGATGTCCTTCTCGTACACTTCCGCTACAAACACCAACCATTGACCAACCAATCCTTATTGAACCTGGCGCATCGCCTCAAACTCCAACCTCCCAAAGTCCCGAACGATAAACCCCTGTTCCAGAAGTCATTCCAAACCCTACTCCTCCACCTAGACGTTCTTCTCGACCAACTAGAATACCAACATACTTGCAGGATTTTCATGTTGAGGCATCACTTCTCTCTCAGTCTCCTTCATCATCTTCCATGAAACAAGGTACTCCTCACTCTCTTTCTACTGTTTTGCTTACTATCATCTTTTCTCTCCACATCGAATCTTTAATGTTAACCTGTTTGTCCACAAAGAACCTACCTCTTTCACACATGTTGTCTAAATCCCAGAATGGAGAGATGTCATGCGCAAAGAAATTGATGCACTCCAAAGTAACGCATGGAGTCTCGTATCATTACCTCCTCATAAAAGACCTATTGGCTGCAAGTGGGTCTATAAAATCAAGCTTAAAGCTGATGGCAGTGTTGAAAGATACAAGGCAAGACTCGTTGCCAAAAGTTACAGTCAAATCGAGGGAGTGGATTATCGTGAGACATTTGCACCAGTGGCTAAACTCACCACCGTCCGTGTACTTTTTGGCCTCACCTCACTGAAAGGTTGGTATCTTCATCAACTTGACGTGAACAACACGTTTCTTCATGGCGAATTCACTGAAGACGTATACATATGAAACTTTCGCCTTGGTTGGAAGGAAAGGGGGAGACTAGAGTTTGACGGTTGCATAAAAGTCTCTACAGTTTGAATTAAGCTAGTAGGCAGTGGTTCATCAAACTCTCTATGGCACTCAAGGCAACAAGATTCACTCAGTCATGGTCTGACTATTCCTTATTTGTTAAAGCTCATTGTGGGAAGCTCACTGCGTTACTTGTGTACGTTGATGATGTGATCTTGGCAGGCAACGGTTTGAAAGAAATCACAGCTACAAAACAGTTCCTTTCATGCTGATTTAAGCTCAAGGACCTTGGAGAGATCAAGTACTTTCTTGGCATAAAAGTGGCTCAGTCAAGAAGAGGGATAACACTTTGTCAGAGAAAATACGCATTAGAGATACTAGAAGACACTGGATTTATCAATGCAAAATCTTCTTCGTTCCCAGTTTATCAAAACGTATCATTGACTCAAGAAGGAGGAGAGTTACTCATTGGTCCTTTTCAATATCGACGTCTTGTAGGCAAGTTAATATATCTGACAGTCACACGACCAAACTTAGCTTATGCCGTGCACATCCTAAGCCAAATTTATGGGAAAACCACGACAGCCTCATCTAACAGCAGCTCATCAAGTGTTTCGTTACATCAAGAAAGCATCGGGTCAGGGTATTTTTCTCCCATCTACAGGAAGCACTAAACTCACTGCTTATTGAGATGCATACTGGGTGCGCTGTAAAGATACAAGACGTTCCATCATTGGTTATTGTGTGTTGTTAGGAGATGCACTAGTTTTTTAGACTAAGCAGAGCACTATGGCTCAATCTAGCGCTGAAGTAGAGTATCGTTCTATGGCAACAACAAGCTTTGAGGTGACTTGGCTCAAAAGCTGGCTCAATGACTTGAGAGTGAAGCAACTCAATCCGATCAAAAAGTATTGTGACAACCAGGCTGCATTACATATTGCAACCAACCCAGTTTTTCACGAAAGAACCAAGCACATCGAGATTGGCTGTCATGTCGTTCGTGAGAAGACTCAAACATGTTTTCTCAAAACTATGCATAATGGAACCCATCAGATTTATTCACTAAACGGCTCGGATCAGCTCACTTCAGTACACTACTTCCCAAGTTGGGTGTAATTGATATACATTTCAACTTGAGGGGGAGTATTAAAGAAAATGATCCTACTGCACCTTAACCATTTAGTTGATAATTAGTAGAGTTGTAATTGAGTTGTAATCCCTTACTTTCAGGGTTTATAGTTTTCTTGTACAACTAGGGTAAGAGTTTCACCCTTATAGGGTTTGTGTATATATACCGATGTGGTTGCACACCATTGAATACAAATACAATCTTATTCCATTATCAAACTGTCATGTATTGACTTTTTATCAAATCAAGTATGGCACTGTGACTCGGTCTTAAGAGAACAAATGGCAAGATAACTAACTGATAATCTGACCCTATCAACCCCAGCCCTAGCATTCCTCTGAATTTGGAGACAGAAACTCTAACATATATTATGCTTTGGCTTGGTTGTTTAACATATGCATGGTGTATTATCTATTCAAATTCATAAGGAATAGAAATTTAAGAGAGGATAAAAAATTGTCGACAATTTTGGAACTTAATCTATGCACTGTTACTGAATTTAGCTTATGTAAAAACTGGCTGTCTGAGACTCTTTCGGTGTCTATAATGCAAAAGCCGGCAGCTTAAGTGTTCTTCATTCAGAGGCTCAGAGCCATCATCTACCTCAATAATCTTCTATAAATAACCTAGGTGGTACCCTATTGCTTCACTACTCTCTCAATCCTTTTAATCTTTCATTTGCAGATAACTTCATATCTCAAAACTAAAATGGCAAACAAAATTGTGCTTTTGGCTTTTGTAGCCATGACATGTTCTCTGGTCCTTGCTTTTGAGCCAAACCACTACAAGATTTCTGCATTGCTGACACTACTAGCTCAGGTGTATATCAAAACGTTTCACTTCATTTCTGCTAAAACAAGCTTTCTTTGCATTTGAAGTATGCATACTTAACTTTTGTGTTTGGTCCATTTGTGTACAGTCATAAAAGTAAATGGCTTCCCTTACTTGGACCCCAAGCTAGCTCAAGCTGACCATTTCTCCTTCGGAGGACTTCACATCCGTGGAAACACCTCAAACCCTCTCGGCGTTAATGTTACCCCAGTCAATGTGTCTCAAATTCCAGGGCTCAACCCCCTCGGCATCTCACTGACTTGAATTGACTATGCACCAGGTGGTGCTACCCCTCCCCACACTCATCCTCGTGCGACTGAGATTTTGAAAGTTGTGAAGGGCAAGCTCTATGTTGGTTTTGTGACCTCAAACCCAAAGAATAAGCTCATCTCAAAGGTCCTGTTGGACTTCTTCACTTCAAGCAAAATCTGGGGTCAGGAACAGCCATTTCACAGTCTTCTCTGAGCAGCCAAAATCCTGGAGTCATCACTGTTGCTAACTCAGTTTTTGGATCCAATCCCTCAATTTACGATGATGTTCTGGCCAAGGCTTTCCAAGTTGACAAATCCGTTATCAGTAGTCTGCAGGCACAATTTTCAATAATTTCTGTGGAATAGTTTCTGTCGCCCTCCGTAATTAGTCTGAAGAAGAGTTTCTGATTCATGATCAGGGCTAGTCATTTGCATTGTGTGTGTGTGTTAGACTTGTAGAATTGTGTGCTAAGATCAATTGTGATATGCAATATTGTGAATTACATGTATTGAAGTGTGTACCAAAATTTTCATGAAATCAATTTTTGTTTTCATAAAGCATAAGTTATTTCAATTTGGTCTCATCACTAGGATTGTTAGCTAAAGTAACTCCTAACCTACAAGATTTGGATCAAAGCTTCTGCTTAAATGGGTAAAAACTGTGTTCACAAAGGCATTGTTTCAAGAAATTCTATAGTACATGCGCCGGCAAGATCGAGATGTTTCCAGGAAAAGAAGACTGGATATGACATATGATCAGGACAGATTTTCATGCCTCTGTATCCCCTGGAGTTACATCTGATCAGGACAATTTCAGTCTATCCGCTCAATATATCATCTGCAGCTTTTTCTTCAAATTGTAGGAAATGAATCTTCACTTGTGCAATGTATCAGTGTGGGAAAAGCACTAACTGAGATGTCCTGAAGTGCAAGTCGGGAGAATGGCAAGGATCACTATGAATAATGCCTACTAGTCACCAGTAATTTAAGGGCTTCAATGAGGTGCATGATAAAGAATCTGTGAAAGAATTACTATATTGGAGGACCAAAAAAAATCAATGAGCTGAAAGTTGCAGCCAGAAGAATCATCAAACAACCAATTACCAAGGTGATCAGTCAGTTGCCAATTTGAGAATGATTAAAATAGAGAGCTTTTGGTGATAATATGATCACTAGCAGTCTAGTCACGATCTAATAAAGAACTAAAAAGACCACATTATATGGTACTAAATTAAAGAAGGTGGAGAACAGGTCCAAGGTTCATAAGAAGCTTCCATATTCCGGTTCCCAGTTCAAATCCCTTTCCTTTTTTTTCTTTCTTTCAAGGAGACAATTCAGTGATTGACATAAAGGATAAGGACTAATTTCTAAATATCAGAGCGGAATTTAGAATCACTATAAAGTACCGAGTTGTGATAGCTAAGTAAAACTAGAATATATCCAATACAAACTTCTTAGAGAGAAAATTGGAAATCTACCCACCTTAAGGCCAGCCAATAAATTATCACCATCTGAAAAACGAAGTTCAATTATGGTTTAAGCTAGAGAGTATCAACCAACAGATATTCTAATGAGAAACAGAAAAAATGACAGTAAACTGAGCATCACAAAAAGTGGAATTGATACAAGGAAACAAAAACTATGTCATGATTTGTATTTGAAACAATATACAGTTTGAAGTACAACACTTCAAGATGGCTGGCCAACGAAAAGGTTGGAAATTCTATCACTAAGCTTTCAGTGCCAAACTTCAAGTGAGACTTGAATAACACATCTAAAACATCACTATAGCGATTCCAGATTTCTACAAGGAAATTGGTAGGGAACACCTTTCATGGGGAAGGACATATTGCCTGATCCGCTCCAACACCTGATCAACTTCAACATAAAGCACCAAGTGATTGTAAGCAGAAGAGCTAAAACCCGACCTCCAACAAGTCCAGCAAGAGCTATCAAAAACAGAATGAGATACCCAAAATTCTCTTTGCTTTCTGTTCCCTTCTTTTCAACAATCAATGAAGCTACTATTCCATCAGCTTCTTGCTTCTCACACTTGTTCCCTAAATTTACTGACAGTGTTGAACTATTTTCACTCTCTTCTTCCTCAGCACTTAACTCTTCCCTTCGGTCATCTTGAACTACCGATCCCTCCTCACAAACTTCAGTACTTGGCTTTGGCTCTGCCTCAGTCCCAGATTGATCCTTCTTACTGTTCTTGCGCAATTTCTTAGGCACAAGCTTCTTGATAAACTTTGCTCCCAGCTTAGGCACAAGCCTCTTTCTACCCTTACTCTTCTCACAAACCGAATCCGACAAGTCATCCTTATGATCACCCACCTCAACCTTCTCCCTCTTCTCAACATCCATACTCAAACACTCGATCAAACTCATCTGACTAACACCCTCGTCGATACACACAGTACCACAACTCATAACCTCAATATCCACAATCGATGAGTCTGATTCAACCCCAGGTTCAACCAATTCAAACACAATACCCTCACTCTGGTCTTTCACAATCACATCACTCCTCAAAACCAATATTGCATACCCCATCCTCCTAGCCATATATCCCAAAGCCGATTTCGCGTTCGAGCAAGGTTTCACTAAACAAGAAAAGTGCTTACCCACACATTCCAAAAACAGAAGCAGAAAAGCCGACAGTGTGATCCCGACGGCGAACTTGGTAGTGCACAGAGCCAAAACCACCACCGCAAAAACCGAAGCCAAATCACCGGAGATGCCATGTGGCGATTCCTCAGCAACAATTCCGGAACTTTCCGCATCCGAAACCCGAGAATCAGTGTCTTCCGAAACAGCAAGAACATCTTTTCCGGCGATGCAATTCTCGATCTCTCCCGAACTGGGTACCGCCAAAATCGACAAATCATCGGAACCCTTTTCAGAACTAGTCACGATCTGATCGGAGACCCGGCCAACGGGATCAAAATCCGAACTTTTGTTGCAATTTTTCTTAGACTGATTCTTTTTCGACTGTTTTCTCATCCGATCGCGGTTTTTGACGAAGAGATCTATAAGAGAGGTGGGGAAACCGGTCTGCACAACCATCGATCCGCCCCTCCTTTTCGGCGATTGGAGATCCGCCACCATCTGGGAAATTCGCCCTTTTTTCCATAGCAGCGGCATCGTCACTCACTCGAACAATAAAATGTGAGAAATTGTGGACTGAATTGGGATGTTTTAGAGGAAAATTGGGTTTCCCACAGTCCAAAGGAAACTGGAGATAGTAGGAAATTTGGTTTAGATGGAAGAGAACTGACTTGGTTTTATAGCAGAAGGAAAACTGGTGTGGATTACATAGAATAAACAAAAAGCGAGAGGAAAATCGAGGGAACCCGAGAGGAAACTGAGTGGAAGCGTGTTGTGGTTGTTGAAAGGTTGAAACTTTGAACGAAGGCTTGTTTCGTTTTATAACAGGGACTTCTGACACGTTTGTTAAAAAGGGCAAGTTGGAAAGGCCTGTGTGTTGTGGTCTCTGTTTGGATTTTTGGGTTTCCGGGAGTTTCTGAGCTGAGCTCTCATAATAAAGAGGAGTTTTGTAACGTTACTGTTAATTTTGTTCCTTCTGTTTCCTGAGGAGAATTCAAACTAAAAACGGTTTAAAATTGATTTATTACTCGTAATTTATCTCGTTTTATCTCTTTCAATTTATTTCCGACTTCTTTATTTTCAATTAATTGTGAATAATGACTTTCCGGTTCCTTATTAATTATTATAGTTTCTTCTTGTATAATTTTGAGAAAGTTAGGCCGTCAATTTGGTTTACTAATTAGTTTTTCTGATTAAATAAGTTGGTAGAAAACCAACCAACATTTAAGCTGAATTCCAATAATATATCTGTATATATGGAGGCGTCTTAGCTTCCTATTTCTTTTTATGGACGGCCTGGCGAACCTAATGAAAATTTAGTGACATTTGTGGATTGTTAATTGAGTGATTGAGTGAAAGAGATGTGGTGTGCTATCCTAATTCTCGTGTAGTTTTTCATGGATAGATATAAATACATAGTTGCATTCTCATGTATGGAGTGTAGTACATTTACCGTGACCATCAACTCATAAGATTAAGAATAAAGTTAACAACTTAACATAACAATTGAAATCACCATAAATTCCAAGTGCTTTCATATAATTGAGCTTTTTGGGGAGCTTTATCATTTTGTTTTGTTTGAAACTTTGAAGGGTCTTTTGAGCTTTAGTGGCATAATAATATGAATCCTTTACAAGTTGCTATCCAACCTAACCTATCTCCAATACGCAATTCCAATCCAAGTGCTCAAAATGAATAATAATGGTGCCATAAAACCAATCGCAATCCCTTCATGAGTTGTTCCGATAAGACTTTGCCCCCATTTGTTCTTCTACATATTTGATTATAAATTCGAAGGAAATAAAATAGAAATCAAATCACAGAAAATCTGCCAAGTGTAAACCCAACTTCACCAACAATCCCAATTTTGATCGATCAGCTTTAAGCTTTTAGTTCATGTGATATTGTGATGGTTGTCTCCCCCTGGCTACTCTACACTGAAAACCACCATAATTGGACCAACTTATTCATCAGGATTTTTTCTCTAATGATTCGAATCTAGTAGCAGCTGGTTCCTTAATCCCAGAAAGCTAAGCAATAAGCCAATAACAGAAAAAAAAAGAAAAAGAAAAAAAAGACAAATATCTGGGGATTAAAGTGAGAACAGTAAATTAAACAAATGAAACATGCATGTTAAGTGGCCTTAGAATCAAGCACGTAGCATTTGATCAATAATTTGAAGTTCTGCTGGAACGATTAGAATGAGAAGCACGTGGAATTTTACTCATATATATGTTCTGTGAATTTCTTTTGGTTTATACAGCTGCAGCTGTGCTTTGTGATTCTGTGTACGTGCAGCTGTTTGGTTCTTTACTATGCTTCCAAAGCTGAAAGGCAAAAACACAAGCCGAATGCGTGGAAGCGAAAGCAAGGTTGAAGGTTGAAAGCTCCAAACTGGACCCTCTTTTCCAGAAAGAAAGGATACATATGAAGCTTCAAAATGGATTTCCTGTTCAGAAAGAAAGCCCTAAGCACATTAAACGGTCTACGTAAGTTCACAGGTGACCTGATAGTATTGTGGTGCGACAAAGCATAGATGAGAGTTTTTGTTTTGAAAAATACTTCCGTCCCGACTTTCTCATATTTACGTACTTTCCGTAATATGAATTTAAACCCATTATTAGCCAACCATTCTATTTGTATCAGTTGGTAACTATACTTAAGCCTAAGATTCACGCATTTTGGTTAAGAAAATGTATTTATGTTGGATATAGACATCCAACAATTATCCGCACTCGAAATCTTTGGCAGACGATCTCTTTACCGTTACAAATTACGGAATGTCACTTAGATGAGATAGTATTCTTTTCGTTAGGGGAGGTAAGAAAAAAAATCTAAGGGAACGACATGAATTGTCAGGGTGTCCCCACTTGTCTTTTCCTGATCCTCATATAATCGATATCTATAACGTAACCGTTTCGATGCCTGATACGTTTAGATATTGTCAAAGTGACAAGATCATACGTACCAGCTGCACATGTTTGCAAGGTTAAAAATCCTCAATAAGGGGCATGTTGCTGCAGATTGAGGTGACGCAACCACACTTAATGGAGGTGTGGTTGAGGTCGTGGCTCCCTAAAGGAATAGGAGAGGCCACCTGATTCGATCAATACTTGCCTAAATTAAAGGAATTGGACGAGTTAGACATAACCTCATCAATGTAAAAAATATCTCTCATGAGATGGTCTCTGAATACAATTATGTCTATGAATCAATACGAGATGACGCTCTGATTTTTAAAATAATTCTAGAGACAAAATCTTAACAGATTATGAGAATACATACACATTGATGATGTACAACGTTGCTCAAAGAATTATAGAGCATGAAGATATCGAACCAAGCTCTGTTGAAAAATGTCACAAAAGCATATTGGCCAATGGCGGATCCAGCCCTGATGAGAATTTGAAAGTATAATAATTGCTTACATCAATTACAAACATAATAGTGAGCCTAGTTGAGTTGGTAAGTTATTTCATTATCTTCTATCATGATGTGTGTTCAATCCCCCTTAAAAGGTAAGGGTTCTCTCGTTTTTTTGCTTTATCTTTCCCAATTTTCCCTCATTTTTTGCTTTCTGTTTTGTTTGTGTTTTCCGGACTTTACTCCTTTTCTTCTTTTTTCCCCACAAATGTTGTTTCATTATTATTAGGGAAAATGTTAAGAATGGTGTATGAACTTTTGGTGACTGATAAATTTGGTTTATTAACTTTCTGAAATAGCATATTAGTACACCAACTAATAAACCCGATATCGTTTCCATACATGTTGTTAACAGTTCTGTCAAGTACTCTGTTAAGTGTTATATTATGAGGGGAAAATCAGTCCGGGTTGAGTTTCCCGCCTTTCATCCTATACAGCAATAGTCTTCATTTGTCTGGAGTAATTGCTAAACAAACAGCTATCATCTTAATTCTCTCCAACCCATCCATCCAAAACAAACATAATACATCAAATCCAACAATTTTCATAACCCAAAACTGCATTCTTTTCCTATCAAATTAAGAAAAACCAAAGCATCCTAAACATTTGTGAAACACCATAATTGAAGAACCAAACTGGGAAACTTGTTCTTAATTACTTATGGCTATGATATTGTTCAAAATCAAAAAACCAACTGTTACACAAAAGCATGGCATTTGCAAAGTTGAAACACAAAACAACATAGAGAAATGCCACCATAACAGTTGGTTACATGCCATAAAATACTACCAGGTCTCAATATAAAGTTCTAGGTAAGACCAGCAACCAACTAGGGCTTCCACGACCTCTTTTACACCCGGCGCTTTGAAACCTCAACACTCTGAGTGCTTTTAGAAGATGCTTCAGCAAACCTTGTTGATTTTTTTGACTGGATCCTTTTTGCAGGCACCTTGTTTATCTTCCTAGGAGAAACTGACACAAAATTTGCTTGCGGTGACATTCCAGAAGGCTATGAATGTAGAAAATAAACCCTTCAATTTTCATTTTACTTGAAACATACTCCACATTATCAGTTCATAAAACCACATAAAAAATCATGACGTACCTGGATATTTGGTTGCAACACAGATTCATTGCCTTGAGAAAGTCCAGTTGTTTGACTCTCATCTTGAGATTCAACATTGACTGAGAAATTGATCAAGTTTGAAGCTTGAAAGTTTGATTCTTGGGTTTGCATTAGGACTTCATTTGCAGGCTGCTGTTGATCAGGTACTTGAGGCTCAACATTAGGCACCGACACAGGTGGCTCAACATTAGGTACAGGCACAGGTGGTTTAACATTCACACCCTACAAACAAAATATATATATATATATATATATATATATATATATATATATATATATATATTAGCAGGCTCATTGTATTTGTACATGTGCAACTCTATATTAACAGTGATCTTTTAGCATGTTGCCACCAATAATGATAGTACCTGGTTCCTTCTTGCACAAGTTCTAACGTTATGGCCTAGGTTGCCACATTCCCCACAAGTTATTTGTGAATAAAATCTTTTTGGTAATCTCTCAATTCCAGGTGTTGGTGGTGCTTCACCTACATTTTAAACGAGTCACATAGTTAGTAAAGACAAATGAAGTAATTCGAATTAACTAAACATCACATTAAATATGAAGAAAATTGACCTGGTTTCTTGGTCCTATTTAACTTGGGTCTCCCTGGCTGCCTTCTGTTCAGTGGTGGTGCAATAGGTCTATCTATAATTTCCCACTCAGCGACACCAGCTATGGGATGAAGCATGACATCATAAGCCTGCATGAACTTCTTCTGAGTGTACCATTCACTACTCATTTGCAGACCTTCCCTTTAAGTGTATTGCAGCAATGGCATGTCCACATGGGAGGCCACTCAAATCCCATCTTCTACATGTGCATTTATGCATGTCTAATTGAACCGAATGTTTAGCAATTACTCCAGACTCACACCCTACACCTCTGCCATGTAACTCAAACCTCCATTCAGATGACTCTACAGGCCTATATTCAGTAGCTATATGTTTATTTTTCTTCAGCAATTTTTCTATTCTTGGCCCCACCCTTGACCTCCATCTAGGACCAGAGTTCCTTCTATTAGCTAACCTCCTCATGGTTGCAACCCTTAGATCCTCCAAGCATGAAATGATTGGTTTCTTCCTAGCATCTAGGACGGTCTTGTTGAATGATTCACAATGGTTGTTTAACAAAACATCACATCCTATCTTCTCTTCAAAGTGAGACCTTGACCAATGTACAACTGGCTTTTTCACACACCAATCCCAAGCTGGCGAAGAACTCTGTTTTAATTCATCCATAGCCTTTTCGTATTGTGTCATGGTCGTTGCCCTTGCCACTGCCCACATTTGTTGCTTCAACTGTAGCCCAATATGTCCATCGGTCTTGAAATTATTGTGTAAATGTCTTACACAATGTCTATGGTTTGAGTGAGGAAATAGATCCTACAATAGTAAATCAATCAAAGTGATTATTAAATATGTATTTATTAAATTAAAGTGCAAATTAATTGTCATAGAATAATCCACATTACCTTAATAACTTGCTCAAGCCCTTTTTGTTTGTCTGAGATGAATGCATAATGCCCAGAATGATGAATCTCCAAGTCCTCTCTCAGAAAAGTCAAAAACCAATGCCAAGAATCTCTGCATTCTGACTCCATAATAGCCCATGCAATGGGATACATGCCATTGTTGCCGTCAATGCCAACTGCTGAAAGTAATTGACCCTTTTGTACACCTCTTAGATGAGACCCATCTAACCCTATGATGGGTCTACATCCAGCCTTCCATCCTTCCTTTAGTGCAGCAAAACATATGTAGATCCTCTTAAACCTTGTGACATCACCATCGAGTTCAGTTTGAATCCATATTGAAGTACCCGGATTCCTCTTCTTTAACTCACGAGCATAAGATTCCAACATATTGTACTGATCTTCGATGTTTCCTTCAGCTAGCTTTCGAGCCGTTGCCTTAGCCCTATAACACATATGATAACCAATACTCATTCCAAAGTCTCTAATTACTGCATTCTGAATGCCCTCTCTAGATCACTTCGCGTCTGCCAAGAATTGGTCCTTGTACTCTTCAGCTAAAAAAGGAGCATGGCAGTGATATACCCTCTGTCTAATTGATGAGCACTTGTGTTCAGGTCTATAAACCTTAATCTGCAATGTTGGGTTATTAACATCAGGGCTACTTGCATACAACCAGAAAGGGCAATCTGGACTAGTGAAGCATCTGGCCAAGACCTGGTGCTTAGTGTTTCTGGGAAACCTAAGTTCCTTCTTTGTCAGCACTGCATGTTTTCTAACTGCATGCTTGAACACTTTGGAATTTGGAAAAATCATTCCCAGCTCAAACTTAGGATTTTTCATATCAACCTTCTGATTGAATTCAATCCAATCAGAATATCTTTTCTTACCCTTGACTCTGAATGGTCCACAGTCTTCCCCCTCATCATCTGAATCATGTATACTCTTGAACCCATCAGAATCATCACCTTCATCTGAAATTTGCCCATCATACCCCATTTCATCAAGCTCATGTACTCTATTTGTGTCTTCGTCAACAATTTGCTGAAACAGGTCTTCATCATCCTCAGCTGCTAACTCATAATCTGAGTCAATGATCCCATCATAGTTGGGATCATCAGAGTCCTCACTCTCGAAACTCAATTCTTCTACAGGTGTAGGTATAGACCTAGAGCTTTCACGACCACTCCTAGTACCATAATTCATTTTCAGATCCTTTTTAGGTCTCCCCACTTTCTTCTTTGGTTGTTGAACAACTTTGGCCTTGCCTTTACCTTTATCCTTGGATACTTTAGAAGTAGGAGCAGTAGCTCGCACACCATCAGTTGGCTCCCTAATTTGAATTCCAACACTTGGTCTTCCTCTTCTTATCGACCTCACATTGTTTACTTCATGTACCCAGGGGACTAGCTGCAGGTTGCTTCCATTGCTATCATTTGACAAAGGCAAGTCCTCGATGTAGTGACCAAAATATCGCAAATGGTCAGGTTCTTCTTCCAAATGGTCCAACTCCCACTCACTAAATTGTACCCTCGGAGCCAAGCAAACTATATAGACATCTAAAATGCGTTGTCTTGAAGCTGGAATAAACTCAATCATGTCTAAAGCATCTTTGTTAGTAACAACTGGCATGTACCCAGTGCCAAACTCAGACCCAGGTACTTTAAACCAATAAGCTATTGGCCCGTGAGTGTAACCTAAATCGAATGCCCAATAGTTGAACCCAGTAAATGAAACCTTACTCGGGACAACCCCATCCACATAAACCAGCTCTCCACCTCTGTACTCTTTATCCACACCCCCATTACTGTAGAACCTACCACCATGATGAATGGCCACAGAAAACACATCCCCTCCTGCAAACATCAAAGCTATAGGACCACAATCATACACAACACAAACAAATACAGACAAAATCCAAAGAAAATGCAGAGATTCATGAAGCACGCTTTCTATACCTCCGTGTGTGGGTGGATCTCCATCAGACCTAAAATATCTCCAGTACTTGGCCATTCTTTCAAAAAGGAATCGAAGCTGCGTTTATCAGTTGCACAGATCTGTTCATATTCTCTGCAATCTCTATTTCTACAACTGAACACAATGAACAGGTGTGTGAAGTCGAAATTGGGGAATGACATCAGCTAAGCCTTAAGTAACAGATATGGATAGGTTTCGGTAATAAAAATACCATTTTACCGTCATTTATTTCACGACGTTAAGGACCTGTTAACAACATGTATGGAAACGATATCGGGTTTATTAGTTGGTGTACTAATATGCTATTTCAGAAAGTTAATAAACCAAATTTATCAGTCACCAAAAGTTCATAGACCATTCTTAACATTTTCCCTTATTATTATTATTTCTTATTGTTGTTTTCCTCTTCCCTCTTTTTTTAGTCACAATATTTTCTACTAGCTAATATTTCTAGATATTTTGCAAGCGTTATTAACAACATAAAAAAACTCTGAAAGTAATTAGCCCAGTTGAAGATCTCATCTTAGATCCGCTACTGATATTGACCTACATAAATTCAATACATAAACAACTAGATTCTCTGACAAAGAGACAAATATTTGGTTTGGTAATACTAACTATACCAAGTGTAAAACCTGTAAGACATAAACAACTCTGTTAAAAAGTGTAATGAGAATAATGAAGCCCTAAAAAACAAGGCTCGCCTTGTGGTGCCAAGGTTTCTCGTAACGCTCTGGATTGACTACAAGAGGACATGTTTTCAGTAATAGAAATGCGACTAATAGATGTGGTTACATATCTCTATGAGGATCTTGATTGAAAAATATATCTAAAAGCGCTTGATGACCTTAAGCGATCAAATTTACGTAACTATAAACCATAGAGTGTGTTTGCAATTGGAATTGAAATGCTTATTTTATAAAAGTGACTGCTTGGTCGAGAATGGATACACGATGATGAACTATGCTGCTGCATACTCATAAAGAAAATGAGTTATGGCTTTACAATTATAGCTATTTATATTAATGATACGAACATAATATTTATTCTTAATGAAATAAGAGAAACTGCGAGTTAAATGAATTTCGAATTGAAATGAATAATCTTAAAAAAATCGGTTAATAACGAGCTTTACACATTGCACGATCGAACTTGTAGAAGTACACTTCCACCTTCTAGACTGTCAATTTCACGATGGCTACCAGATCATCACTATCATTGTTTCATCATCTAACCCAAACTTGTCAAGCCAGCAAAAGAATCACACTCAATACACAAAATTGGGAGCAAAGGTTAGAAAAAAAGGAAAATTAGAGTGTTATTTCCATAACCCAGTTCACTCATTTACAATAATAATACAGTTGTTTTGTAGCTGTTGCTCTCCCAAAACGGAAAATCATAATTCAATTATCCAAAAAAGAAAAATCTCCAAAAAAAAACAACTCATCGAAACAAAAATTAGAAACCAATTCAACCCCACCAATAATAACGCATCACCCACATTCCCCAAACTAGCCCTCCACAAATCCCACAATCCCCACCCGCACCCTCCTTTAAAGCCCCCAAACTCTCCTCCGTCTTCTTCTTCTTCTTCTTCTTCCCTCCCATTTTTTCGCACCAAAAAAAAATCAGAAATCTTTGAAATCTCCACCATGAGAGAGATCCTCCACATCCAGGGCGGCCAGTGCGGCAACCAGATCGGCGCCAAGTTCTGGGAAGTCATCTGCGACGAGCACGGCATCGACACCACCGGCCGTTACTGCGGCGACGCCGACCTCCAGCTCGAGCGCATCAACGTCTATTACAACGAGGCCAGCGGCGGAAGGTACGTCCCACGCGCCGTCTTGATGGATCTCGAGCCCGGGACCATGGACTCTGTCCGATCCGGCCCGTTTGGTCAGATTTTCCGGCCTGATAACTTCGTCTTCGGTCAGTCCGGCGCCGGGAATAACTGGGCCAAGGGGCATTACACCGAAGGCGCCGAGCTGATTGATTCGGTTCTTGATGTTGTGCGTAAGGAAGCTGAGAATTGTGATTGCTTGCAAGGTATTTGATCCAAAACTTGAAGATTTGAATTTGTTGTGATTTTTTGGTTTCATTTTAATTGATTGTTACGATTTATTTATGTGAGGATTAGAAATGATTGAAATATTTTATCAAGAATCTAAAGATTGTTTTTTGGCGCCATCTATTAGGTTAATTGCTGTAATTGTTTTATGTTAGTGTGAGTGATTTGTTAATTTTAATTATTATCATTTGCGATTGTTGCTATTGATGATCATGATTGATTCTTTTAATTAGAATGCGTGATTAGTTTTCTATTTGGTTTCGAATGGGGGAGGAGTGTTGGATGCATTGATTCGGATTTTTAATTATGTGATTTGTTTTTGAACAGGATTTCAATTGTGCCATTCTTTGGGAGGTGGCACTGGATCAGGGATGGGAACCCTTCTTATTTCAAAGATCAGGGAGGAGTATCCGGATCGGATGATGCTGACATTTTCGGTGTTTCCTTCTCCAAAGGTGTCGGACACAGTTGTGGAGCCGTACAATGCGACTCTTTCTGTGCACCAGCTTGTAGAGAATGCTGATGAATGTATGGTTTTGGACAATGAGGCTCTGTATGATATCTGCTTTCGGACTCTCAAGCTTGCGACCCCAACTTGTAAGTCCAGTCTTAATGTATAGTAGTTGAAATGGTTGAAGAGTATTTAAAGTAAGGCTGTGTAGTCTGTACTATGGAAAGTTTATATACATCAGCAGTTGGTTTCTGATAATGTCTTCATAAGTTGTAACCATGGATAGGTGATTTGTGGTTTACTGCTGTCATCTTTATGGTGGTTGTACGTTTCTTTTTTACGTTATGGTTATCTAACTTAACAATGTCCTTGCATACAGACGTCTTAAATGATCAGCTCCTTTCAAGTCAGTAAATGTTAGTTTAATTTTCAGATCAGGAAAGAATACCAAAATAACATGATCAACTGTTATTTTTTTTGTTTGTCAAAAACTGTTGAATGACAAGTTTCTATAACATAATAGCTCTGATAGCTTTGTTTTTTCTTTTTCATGTGATTTTTTGACTTGATTTTATGTGATGCTCATGATACATATTTCTTTGCATTTCTATTGTAGTTGGTGATCTTAACCACTTAATCTCTGCAACCATGAGTGGTGTCACATGCTGTCTTCGGTTCCCTGGACAGCTGAACTCTGACCTTCGAAAGCTTGCAGTCAACCTAATCCCTTTTCCGCGTCTCCATTTCTTTATGGTCGGGTTTGCACCCCTGACCTCAAGAGGATCACAGCAGTACCGTTCTCTGACTGTGCCTGAATTGACCCAGCAGATGTGGGATGCCAAAAACATGATGTGCGCTGCTGATCCACGCCATGGACGTTACCTAACTGCCTCTGCCATGTTCCGTGGTAAGATGAGCACCAAAGAAGTTGATGAGCAGATGATTAACGTCCAGAACAAGAACTCCTCATACTTTGTTGAGTGGATTCCCAATAATGTCAAGTCCAGTGTGTGTGACGTCCCACCTAAGGGTTTGTCAATGGCTTCCACCTTTATTGGGAACTCAACTTCCATCCAGGAAATGTTCAGGAGGGTTAGCGAGCAATTCACTGCTATGTTCAGGCGAAAGGCTTTCTTACATTGGTACACCGGGGAGGGAATGGATGAGATGGAGTTCACCGAGGCTGAGAGTAACATGAATGATCTGGTGGCTGAGTACCAGCAATACCAGGATGCAACTGCCGAGTATGAGGAGTATGAGGAGGAAGAGGAAGAGGAGGTTGCTGCTTGATCCATCTTTGCAGTTTCTACATTTTGTTTGGTTGGGTTACTTGTCGAATGCTCATTGAATTTAGATTCGACATGAAATAAATTGTGGGTTGTTGTATATGAGATGAGTTTCTGATAAAAACGTATGTTGTGTTGGATTTGAATGTTCTGTGGCACCGAGTAGGGCTTATATAATGTGAAAAATATGTTATGATGATGAACTTTTCTGCAGTGATGCTGGCGCAACTTTACTCTAGAATGTTTGTTTGGATAGACTTGCATTTTTATGTCTTTTTGGCAGTTGTTGCACAACATGCAGACCTATCTACCATTTTCTTTTGACCCTTTAAGCTTGTATGGTGATGCCTTTGGTTTTTAGTGCAGAGCGTTATAATTGTTCTACTGGTATTTCTGCACTCCTTCCTCACAGCTATGACATATTTTGCTGCATTTTCTTTCTTTATGACAAATGGCAAATGTCCCTGAACGCCTGAAACTATTCCCTATATCGAAGTACAAAAACTGCAAACCGAAACCACAGGCATTAACATATCATCCAAACCAAAAATAAAAAATAAAACGTTACCAGAAGCCCCCTAGTTTCACAGATTTTATTTTTGAAAAGTAGAGGCTTTGAAATATGAAATCCTAAGATTTCTGTCTCCTGCGGCCGAAGGGAATAAACCGAACTAGTCTCCTGAACCTAATCTTCAAGAATTGGCCAAACAGTTGCTTTTTGACCTTGTTTTTCTTCAAAAATCAAATCAGTGCCGGCATATGAAACAGAGTAGGGTGAAGATGACAAGCATTCGGTGAAAATCTTGTCATACACTGTTGAAGAAAATTGACGTAGCATAGGACTGAATGAGTGTAGGACAATATGCAGGTACAATAAGCTCCATTGCTTTTCCTATAAACAAGCAGCGTCATACAATGGCTTTTATCCACAATTCAAGTTCATCCTACTACTTTACACAGTTGAGTAAAGTAACTAGGATTGATCTCACTCTGTTTAATTCCAACAAACAATTTGCCAATGGCCTCTCAGTTTGCATTGTTGGCATTCCTGGCCATAAGTTGTTCAGTTGCTTTTGCTTCTGACCCAAGTTCTCTTCAGGACTTCTGTGTGGCTGAGCCTACAAGCTCAGGTAGGTTATGTATCTCGATTCAGATATTCATATTCGTTCATATGTTCATGTGTGACATAACAATCATCAGCTAAGCACTCAGCTGGTGTTTATTATATGTTTCTAACTTTCCAATATGCTATTTTCAGTACCAGTTAATGGACATGTGTGTAAGGACTCCAAGCTTGTTGTCGCCGATGACTTCTTATTCTGTGGACTTCACCTTGCAGGCAACACATCAAACCCTGCTGGTTCAAAGGTAACCCCTGCGACCTTAACCCAAATTCCAGGACTCAATACTTTTGGTATCTCCCTTGTTCGCATCGACTATGCACCATGGGCATTAATCCTCCACATACTCATCCTAGAGCAACTGAAATCTTGACAGTGGTTGAAGGTAGCCTAGAAGTGGGTTTTGTTACCTCCAACCCTGAAAACCGTCTCATCTCCAAGGTGCTCCAGAAGGGTGATGTGTTTGTGTTCCCTGTAGGACTAGCACATTTCCAGCACAATGTTTGGAATAGTAATGCCGTTGCCATTACAACTCTCAGCAGCCAAAATCCAGGTGCTATTACCTTGCCAACGCCGTGTTCGGATCAAAGCCAGACATCTCTGCCGATGTTCTTGCACAACATTGTCTTCAATTTCCAAGCGAAGTTTTAGACTTCATTATGGATCGCCATCGATGACTAAGTTGGAGGGAGTTGCAATTTCATTCGAGTTTCAGTAATATGCTGAGCAATTGTCTGCAGTTCATTGGTCAGGGCAACCATGTTGGTGTCTTTGTTTGTTTGATTCAGTTATTAATTTAACAAGTGAATTTCAATTAGCAATGGTGATCAATTTACGAATCCGTTTCATAGTGTTGGTTCAAGAAATGATATGGACATTATTCTCCTTTTCTTACTGTATTAAACCATTGACAATCAAAATAGAGGGTTTTATGTTTCGAACTCCAACAGATGCATCCGTGAAAATTGCAAATACCTTTTGAAGTAATTCCGTCATTTATGAAAATCGAGGTCAATCTTGGATCCGAAGGTAGTTGAAGATACTGTAACCAAGTCTAAGATCGAAAAGATAAAACCTCTCGGTCTATATTGCTATAAAATGGCTGTATGATCCGCTTTCCCTTAATCATTGAGGTGAACTCCAATATTTGGGGGCCGCTTCATTCTAGCAGCTCAAGTCACTTTGTAACTATTGTGGTAAAACACTCAATGCATGGGGTTCATTACTTGTATCAACCATCAAATATATTAATCTTCCCCTGTCCAGCGTACTTGGCTTCCTTCGAGCTATAAGTTGAATGCCATAGATTGATTTCAAAATAAAGATAAAAACTTATGATTATATGTTTAATTTCCTCTACTATCTTAGTTTTAAAGTATATGGTGCAACTCAGAATGTAAATAAATAGACATGAAGTGATAAACCGTCTTCGGTTTATTGATTTGTGTCTTGCCATCATGTTGAAAATATGCATTTGCAAACTGAAATTCATGTAAAAATGGAAATGATCGACTTATGCATGACCATAATTTAAATGTTCACATTTCCAACATGAACGTTCACTGTTATAGTTATATCTTCTGTACTCTGTACAAACATGGATAGCAAGTTTTCTAACAGATGCAGGCTTATCGGTCAAGGGAATAGGGATCATATATATAGGGGAGCACCCTAAACAAACACATATCCCTAACCAATGAGATTTGTACTCATGATCTGATTGATCTCGACGGTCTCAGTTGAGTCAGCTAAGCTGGTAGAGTTTCAAGCCTCATGTGACAAAATGATTTCGTCGTATAAGAGACAATTTTCATGGCTTAAGATTTTCATCGCATAAGACCTTAAGCAACGAAATATTCATCGCATAAGCTTCAACATAAAGTTAAGCACCTGAGAAAGAAAATGAACTAATCTTTTGATCAGATAAATAAGCAATAAACAGTGATTCACTTTGACCTGGCCATTCTCACTCTTATCATACATGAAAGGAATCAATTCAACGCCCGCGCCTGCGAAAAACATAAGGCAAAAGATGACAAGCTTTAGTGCAGAGACGGCATATTACGTTCTTTATCCACAACTCGATTTGTCACACACGGTAACACAAACTAGACCTTTTCAATGAATGAGACAGAATGCAGACACAAGCTTCATAGCTCTCACTATAAAAGCAGACACATATTGTGTATAGTATCAACATAATCCAGAGTTGAGCAGATTTTACTTGAATCATCTGTTTTCTTAGTGTTTTCAGCCTTGATATAGTGTGATACTAATCTTGCGAGAGTCAATTTCCAATAAATGGCGTCTAAGTTTTTGTTGTTGGCATTCCTTGCCGTAAGTGTTTGTTCCATTGCTTTGGCTTCTGACCCAAGTTCTCTTCAGGATTTCTGTGTTGCTGATCCAACTGGCTTAGGTAGCTAGCAAGCTAGAATTATATTAACACATATGTCAATGTCACTGCATTTTTCAATTAAAGAAATTAGCTAATGTTTCTGATGCATTCCTCTCATGAACTTGATTTCAGTAGCAGTGAATGGACATATGTGCAAGGATCCTAAGCTTGTTGTCGCCGAGGATTTCTTCTTCAGTGGACTTCACCTAGCAGGCAACACATCTAACCCTTCTGGTTCAAAGGTGACCCCTGCTAATGTAGTCCAAATTCCAGGACTCAATACTTTTGGTATCTCCCTTGTTCGTATCGACTATGCACCATGGGGTATCAATGCTCCACACACTCATCCTAGAGCTACCGAAATCTTGACAGTCCTTGAAGGGAGCCTCCAAGTTGGTTTTGTCACCTCCAACCCCGAAAACAAACTTATCACAAAGGTGCTTCAGAAGGGTGATGTGTTTGTGTTCCCAGTAGGACTCGTGCATTTCCAGCACAATGTTGGAAATGTTAATGCAGTCGCCATTGCAGCTCTGAGCAGCCAAAATCCAGGTGTTATTAGCATTGCCAACGCAGTCTTTGGATCAAATCCCGCCATTTCTGCTGATGTACTTGCAAAGGCCTTCCAGGTTGACAAAGAGACTATCTATGATTTCCAGTCCAAGTTCTAGACTCCAAGATAAAGATATCTATGATTGCGTCGAAAAGGGTTGCATATTCATTTAAATTTGTGTGATTTATTTTGAGAGTTGTTGAAGTTGATTTGTCATTGTAGCCACATTGGCGTTTATTTGTCTGATTCTGTTACTTGAAGAAGAAAATTTGTTCGAGCTCATTTAGCAATATTGTTACCAGAGTTGATCAATTGTCTTTCGTTTCATGGTTCAAGATATATATCATATAGACTTGTTAATTTGCACATTTTATTTCTTTGAGAAATCACCAATATGTCATACGTGTTCCTAGCCAAAGTTACTAAATCTTGTTGATAAAGCATAGCTACTATGTAGCATGAACATCAGAAAATGTAATGTTGGTTTCCTTGAACTACATTCTAAAATAAGTTTGAGAATTAGTTATGCAGGGACATCCATGATGCAATTAATTAAAATTGAAGCTTCAACGAAGACACTCATCTGCAGCTGAGATGGAAAATTGGAAATTGGAATGGTGCCATGCACAGTACTCTTTCTTTGGGGGTTCAAATCTGTCTCTCTTTTTGGAGTTGACTATAATGGCTGTCCGGTCCAAAAATTTTTCTTGGGGTTCCAATTCGTTTCAAAGTTAATTAGGTATTCTTGTAACTTCACTAACTTGTAAGCATTTTCTAAATTCTGGTGTAATTATCGACAACGTTGTCTACATGACTGAATGGTAAATGGGTAAACTAAAACTTGAAATGTACTTCTGGAGCACCTACTCATAAACATGCTTAAAAATTGATGAAGCGTGCTTAGAGATCAAACAATACAAGAACAAGATAACTTGGATCATAAGTAACACCTGAAGAGGCCGCCGTTGCACAAAACCGTGTCTGAAGTCTGCATGACTCAATTGGAACAATCTTTGTTTAATAAGTCAATCAATGTTTGAGAACGTGTCACATTTGTCTCAAAATTACAACCAGATTGAACTTATTAAGGAAAGTATTAAGGAGAGCAATCCCAAGTAATTAAAGATTCCTAGAATAGATTGGTTACCATGTTTATCCCTAGAATACTGGATCAGAATTGAACAAACTCTATATATAAGAGGTGTAATACGCATGAATAAAATCAAGAAGTCTTTTCTTCATCTTATAATTCTCTTTATGGTACCAGAGCGTACGATCTTGAGAACATAACTTTTCTACAGAATTACCATACCTCATGGCTGGCGATGATGAGTAGAAAGTCATTGAGCACAAGAAAGGCTCATCTGCTGCAGCAGCACCATGGGAGAATCCTAATCATCTACTCTATATGCATCATTCCGATCAACCTGGCATGATTCTTGTGCCCCAAGCATTAACGGAAGACAACTACATTGATTGATCCGATTCAATGGCCATGGCACTCACAGAACAAACATGGTTTTATTGATGGAACCATAACCAGATCACTCTTCAACGTTGCAGAACAAGGGCAGTGGGATCGCTGCAACATTCTCGTCAAGACCTGGCTGTTTAGCAGCATGTCAAAGGAGATCAAACGAAGTCTCGCTCATTGCAAGACTGCACATGACATATGGGAAGAGCTAAAGGAGAGGTTTTCCCACACCAACACTGTCGAATTGTTCAACATAGAGAATGACATCCACAAGTGTGAACAAGGAACAGGTACGGTCACCACATATCACACAAATCTCACAGGTTTATGGGATGCAAGAGACGTGGCTTGTGCACTGACTCCTTGCACATGTGAAGCTGCAAACACGTACAAGACCTACATGGAAACGCAGAAGACAATAAAGTTTCTGATGGGATTGAATGAAGGATATGCGTCTCTCCGGAGCAATATTATAAGCATGGATCCTCTACCAAACTTGAACAAGGTATATGCAGCAGCCCTACGCCATGAAAAGCAAGCAGCAGCCTCGAGTGAGAAGGTTGCTATCACAACGGAGGCTTCGGCATTTGCAGTCAAGAAGTTTGCCAGGCCTTCAACAGAGAAGGAACTCCACTGTGAAACATGTGGCATGAATAACCACATCACAAGGAATTGCAGGGCACATCTCAAGTGTACCTACTGCAATGGCAAGGGTCATACCTACAACTATTGCCGGAAAAGAAAAACTGACCTGGAGAGAGCACAAGAAGCAAGCAAGGTGAATCTTGCAACCCTATCAATGGAGAACGATGATGGTTTTCCTCTGACAAAGGAGTGTCAACAGATGATGGGGATGATGAGCAAAATAAAGTCTATTGCTAAGAAACAAACTGATGAACCTCAAATGCTTGAGATGCTACAAACGACTCAGCCATCTGCTAATCTTGTTGGTAAAGTTCCCAACTATCAAGACTTCTCAGGTAAAGCAAATGTTATTTCAAAAGGTAGTATTGATGCTATATGGATTTTGGATAGTGGTGCCAGTGACCATATTGTTTGCAATCCAAAATTCCTTACTTCACTTAAACAAGTTCATCATCGTTTGGTGAAACTGCCGGATGGGAAAATGAGCAAAGTAACACATGTTGGGACAGTAGTATTTACTGAGAGTCTAATCCTTCACAATGTTCTATGTGTTCCGTTGTTTTATCTCAACCTGATCTCCATTAGCAAACTCGTGTTTGATTCATTTTATGTAACCATATTTCTAAAACAAGTTTGCTTTATACAGGACCTTCGATCGGGGAAGACGATTGGGACGAGAACTGAATGTGAGGGACTCTACTGCCTCAATCTGCCAGGGAAAGGAACATGCAATATGGTCAGTACCAAAACACCAAACCTATGGCATCAAAGGCTCGGACATCCATCTAGTAAAATCTTAGCTATGTTTCCTTTTCTGCACAATAAAACTTCAGACACAAGCAACTGTTCAATTTGCCCTCTAGCCAAACTCACTAGGAAACCATTTCCATTAAGTACTTCTTCCAGCAATTCTTGTTTCGAGTTGATTCATGTAGACATATGGGGAGGATACCATGTCCCAGCTATTTCTGGAGCACAATTTTTCTTAACCATTGTTGATAATTATTCAAGGAGTACTTGGGCTTATCTTATGCAACACAAGTCAGAGGCTCGACCCCTACTTGTTCATTTTGTCAATCTCGTTGAAAACCAATTTTGCAAGAGGGTGAAAATTGTTAGAAGTGATAATGGTTCAGAGTTCAAACACACAATTTTATTCTTCCAAAGGTATTGAACATCAGACAAGCTGCATCAACACACCACAGCAAAATGGCGTTGTTGAGCGTAAACACAGACATCTCCTCAACATCGCTAGAGCCTTATTGTTTCAAGCACATTTGCCTAAACAGTTTTGGGGGGATGCCATTCTCACAGCCGCTTACTTAATCAACCGAACACCAACACCACTTCTACAAGGGAAAACACCATTTGAAATTTTATTTCAAAAGCCACCAAACTACAACCATCTTAGGGTTTTTGGTTCTCGTTGCTTTGTTTCCACACATCCCCTCCGACCTAGCAAGTTTGATCCCAGATCCATCGAATGTATTTTCCTTGGTTATCCACATGGTCAAAAGGGTTACAAGGTCTATAGTTTGAAGGAAGAGAAAGTCCTAGTTTCAAGGGATGTTTTCTTCTTTGAGAATGAATTTCCTTATCAAACTGATGTTAGTCCGATCACCATCCCTACAAATCCTCCTCAATCTTCTCCTCCAACACAATCACTTACTGATTATGACTATCCCATTCACACCACCACTTCCGCTGATCTACACCAAATACCTGACACAACATCTCTTCCCTCCTCTCAAACAGAAACACAACCTACCATTACCACTTCACCTCCAACAGAAACACCACCACCAGACATTGTGCCGTCTCCAACAATCCCACCTCGTTGCTCCACCCGACCAACCAAGACCCCAACCATATTGCAGGACTTTCACATTGAGGCAGCCCTCCCTTCTAGGCCTGTTCCGTCGTCTTCGTCGAACGAGGTAATTCCTTCAGGCACTCCTCATTCTATCTCTCATGTATTATCGTATGATAGACTCTCTCCAAGGCATAAAACTTTTACTGTTAAAATAACTCTCGACAAGGAGCCTAAGTCTTTTTCTCAGGCAATACACGAACCAAAGTGGAGAGAAGCCATGAACAAAGAGATTGAAGCTTTACAGGCCAACAATGCATGGAACTTAGTGCCGTTACCCCTGCATAAAAAGCCAATTGGTTGCAAGTGGGTTTACAAGATCAAGCATAATCCGGATGGAACTGTGGAAAGATATAAAGCTCGATTAGTTGCAAAAGGATACAGTCAAGTTGAAGGAGTTGATTACAGAGAGACTTTCGTACTTGTGGCCAAGCTAACAACTGTACGCGTTCTTCTTGGTCTCGCTTCTATTCAGAGTTGGCATCTCCATCAATTGGACGTCAATAATGCTTTCCTCAATGGTGACTTGTTTAAGGACGTCTACATGCAATTGCCACCGGGTTTCGAACGAAAGGGGGAGACTAGAGTATGTAAGTTGCACAAGTCCCTATATGGGCTCAAGCAAGCTTCGAGGCAGTGATTTTTGAAGCTTTCTCAAGCCCTCAAGAGTGTCGGTTTCAAACAAAGCTGGTCAGATTACTCATTATTCGTCCGAAATACACATGGAAAATTCACAACATTACTTGTCTATGTTGATGATGTGATACTAACAGGTAACAGCTTACAAGACATAGAAGATACTAAAAGCTTCCTTGCGAAATACTTTAAGTTGAAGGACATGGGAAAGCTCAAATACTTTCTTGGAATAGAGGTGGCAAGATCCAAGCAAGGAATTGTATTGTGTCAACGAAAGTATGCACTAGAAATTCTGGAAGATGATGGTTTCTTAGGTGCCAAGCCTTCTCGGTTTCCTGTGGAACAAAGTTTGGTACTTACACAAGGAGATGGAGCAGAACTGCAAGATGCTTCACAATATCGAAGACTAGTTGGAAGACTCATATACCTCACAATTACAAGGCCTGATCTTGTCTATGCAATGCACATTTTGAGCCAATTCATGGACAAACCTCGACAGCCACATCTAGATGCAGCATACCAGGTTCTCAAATATCTTAAGCAAGCGCCTGGACAAGGAATTCTCTTGCCTTCTACAGGCCAGTTGGAATTAAAGGCGTATTGCGACGCTGATTGGGCTCGTTGCAGGGATACAAGAAGAAGCATTACTGGTTATTGCATCTTTCTTGGGAATGCACCTATTTCATGGAAGACGAAGAAGCAAGGGACAGTGTCTAGCTCAAGTGCTGAAGCTGATTATAGGTCCATGGCCACGACATGTCGAGAAATAACTTGGCTTCACAATATTCTGAAGGATTTGAACGTAAGCCAACCACATGCAGTAAAGCTCTTCTGTGACAATCAGGCTGATATTCATATAGCGTCAAATCCCGTCTTCCACGAGCGCACGAAACACATAGAAATTGACTGCCACGTTGTGCGTGAGAAGGTAGAAAGAGGACTGGTCGAAACTCTTCATGTTCGAACAGAAAAACAACCTGCAGACTTGTTCACCAAGTCATTGAGTTCGAAGCAGTTCACTGTACTGTTAGACAAGTTGAGTGTAATCAATATACACTCCAACTTGAGGGGGAGTATTAAGGAAAGTATTAAGGAGAGCAATCCCAATAATTAGGGATTCCTAGAATAGATTGGTTACCATGTTTATCCCTAGAATACTGGATCAGAATGGAACAAACTCTATATATAAGAGGTGTGATACGCATGAATAAAATCAAGAAGTCTTTTCTTCATCTTATAATTCTCTTTAGAACTAGTCCACCTTAAGTCCTGAGACACTGATTGTCTTTGTCTGGCTGCTCCTCAAAACATGTCAAGGTACATACGTATATACTCGTAAAGCTAGCTTAAAACAAGAACAAAATCCAAGTTTTCTAATAAGATATTACAAGACCAATTAAGCATTTCACTGGTATACCTGATCGGATTATAATATCTGATTAACCAACACTGGGAGGAGGCTGGGGCGGTGGAGATGGTGGTGAAATCGATCGGCGTCGTCGAGGCTGACTCTGGTTGGTACTCACTGAGTGGACTCGGAGGAAGAACATTGTGACTCGCTGAGTCGATTAGGCTTGAGAAGGGAGAGGGAGAGAGATAGAGGCGGCGGTGATTGTGTGCTAGCTGAGGAAGGTGGCTAACTGGCGATCGTCAAACGGCGTTGGATTTTCTGTATTTTTCTACTAAAATATTAAAAAAATTAATTTTAGCGGGTTAGGCCGACACGTGTCGTGCCGTGACTGTTAGTGTCTTTGTAACGCTAAATGGGCCCCGGCCCCACCATTTAAAAACATAAAAATGAGAAACATAAGCGGATTGATTTTTAGCGGGCGGGGCTACGCAGTAAGGGTTCAGTGGTTCTTCATTTAAAAACATAAAATAAGATAAAATAAGAAAAACTTGGGAAATTTTAGCCTAGCGAATGTAGAGGGCACCATCGCGCCGGACCTGAAAGTTTTGGCAGTAAAAGCTACCACGCACGACGTGACGACGAGGACCATGTCGACGATAAGTACATCAGGGAGATCGTCAGCATGACGTCACATTAGCGAGGGTTCATAACGGCGGCGGTGGCGAGTTTTGTTGTTAAGGGTTCGTTCTTGATAGAGTTTTGGCATGCAGGCCGGCTGGGTTTGCAAAGAGCTGCTGCTATTGTCTGTCTTAATATATAATGTTAATATGTACATCTATTATAAGATCAATTACTTACATGAAACGACGAACACATTACGGTTCACATGATTCTGTCTGGTCACCCGTACTCAGAGCCTCGAACCTTTAAGGTTCAAAATTTTCTTTTCTCATTATGTAATCATATTAGTTTAGTAAAAAACAAGCATTATATTACAAACATTATTACTATTTTAGAAAAATGAGTAGTGTAAGTAAATATAAAAAAGATTTATAATATTTTATGTCGTTAGATTTTGAGTTTATAGCTTTAGTTCATGATTTTTTTTAAAAGAGAAAATAAATTTGAATGTTTATAGCTTTAGTCCAAGGAGGATTTCAAATCCAACAAAAGTTGTGTCTCCTTGAAGCTCCCGAATTCCCTAGGGTTTTGTTTGAAATTTTCTGTATAAATAGACATGTATAGCTCTTAGTTTAGTGTCTTCAACCTTTGTAATTTTTAGAGAGCCAAGCTCTACCTACAAAACCCCTAAACACTTTAAACACACAGCTGCCGCATCCATTGTTCACCGGAGAGTTCAGCCGTTCCTTCACCTTAGTCACCGTACCTTGCCGACTTTGTTAGGAGGTTTAGGTATGGATCTTTGTAAGTTTTTGTGTTTATTATTGTTTTTGTCGAACTCATTGACTATATATTATGATTTTGTGGTTTTATGTCTCATACATGTTCATATATTCTTCTTTGTGATTTATATATGTGATTGTGTAAACATAACGATTAGAATGCATGTTTAGGTTGTGAATAAAAGACTTAACTTGCTGTGTTTATATGATTAGAGAACTTTAATTGATTAATCCTCACCGTACACGTAATCGAACTCTAGGTTAGCTTGAATCTAGACAAGTTAGCTATTAGGGGGGAGTTTCATATGCCGTAGTGTTCTAAGGGTTGAGATCAGGCGATTGTAGGTCTTGATTCTTAGTCACTACCAAGGGTTGCTAGGGTGAGAGATTTGCATGACGAATAGGATGAGTGACGCCATACCTAGGACCATGTTTCCAATGACTCTTGTTCGATAAGTGTATCTTGTCTTAGTGTCAGGCGATTGTAGGCACTGAGCAAGGTGACACATATACAAATTTAGTGTCAGGCGATTGTAGGCACTAAGTTTACATGAGAAGCCTACATAGTTGGAATTAATCAAAGTATTTGAAAATATAATTGCTGCATTTTTAATCTGTTTCATGAACTTGCATGCTATTTAATCGGTGCTATGTGCTGTTCTAAATGTTACATTGTTGGATGACCATGTTTTGTAAATACTTGTGTTTATTTTCTTTTAAATTCGAACCAAACTCAAAAATCTCATTATAATTTGTACTTGTATTCTTTTGAAATTACTAACATTCTTTTTTGCAGTATATAAAGTCCTTCCCTAGTGTCCCCGGTTAGAACGATCCCTACTTGCACATACTACACTGATAGGGTTTTTTAAATTTCACAGGTCAACTTTTGACAGGTCATGTAAATTTGGGTGTAATCAGGAGCCTCCAAGTGGGTTTTGTAACCTCTGACATCGGGGAGTCACATTGTCGGTCTCACCAACATGCCCTCACGAAACATATTTTGAAGACTTGTCCCACATCAGAAATATATAGAAGGATGGAGTCTCCTTTTATATGAAGGAGATAACCTCCTTCTTATTAGACATTCAAGATAGATTGATTGCTACACTTGTAATACTTTGGGGAGCCACTTTGGCATCCAACACTAGTACATGTTAAGTGGGCATAGCTTTGTCCATCAAAGGTAAGGTGAACCACTAGATCTTGTCTTCATTTTGTCATTTGACACACACATATCACACTCATAACAAACATATCTAACAGGAAAGGTTAATGCAGTCGCCATTGCAGCTCTCAGCAGCCAAAATCTAGGTGCTATTGCCGTTGCCAATGCAGTGTTCAGATCAAAGCCTGACATTTCTGCCGATGTCCTTGCAAAGGCTTTCCAAGTGGATAAGAACATAGTCTACAACTTTCAGTCAAAGTTTTAGACTCCAATATGCAGAAGTGCAGAACCCTGTTAGTTTGTTTGTTTGATTCAGTTTGAAATGATTTATATATGTACAGCAAATTGTTATGATTCTTTTTTTATAGCAACCATGTTAGTCTGTTTATTTGATTCTGTAATCTTAAGTACTCTAAATCATGGTTGTTCCAAATATTATTGTCTCTATATTCTCATTCAAGATGAGCAACTTTATGACAACATGCATCCTTCAGAAAACTTTTGATGGTGAAAATGTTCCCAAGGAACTTTATTTACAGAACTGTGTGGTACTATCTCAGTATATTTGACATGAAGGATAAACTTTCCATTAATGGTATTTTCTGCCCCATGAAGGGAGTGGCCAAAACATAAAACATTTGCTTGTACTATTGCAGCTTGAGCTTTCATCATCAACATTATAGAAGGGATATATTTGTCAAGGTTGTAAAAAATGCTAGTAGCTCCTTGGGCGGACAACACCCTCAGAGGTTGGAGTGCTTAGACGGCTCCGCGATTTTTTTATCAGATATTACAACTGCGTGAGTCGAACTCACATCTTCTTACTTATTAAAGAGAAGACTATGCCGCTAGATCAATTGATACTGGTCTAGGCAATCAATAGGCGGGTAAGGCGGCCTCTATGTAGATCTAGGTGGCATCTGGACGGATTTAGGGAGCCTTTTGGGTGGTTTAGGCAGCCTCTTGACAGGTCTACCGACCTCTTGGTGGGCCTAGGTGGTCTTTAGTTTGTTTTGTCTCATTTGCCTTAGCGAATTGATCATCCATCATACTTTGTTCAAAATACAAAATAGAGGCTCTCAAATTCTAACACATACTCAGTCACTCTTGATCAACAGTAAAATCGTACAATGTGAAGCTGCAACACCTGCATAGAAAATTTCGGAACTTGATGTACAACCACCATTAGTTCCGAAATACTGATATATGGAGCTATGGACTAATTAGGAAAATGGATAAGTACCTCAATCTTTGGCTTTTACATACTAAAAAGAAATAAGCACTTCAGAAAATTTCCATCAATATTATTTCATGAACCAAAGTAATGACAGAGTAACAGAATTCCTACTGTGATAATTACATTGCATATGAGCAGAACTATATTATCTCAATACAGAACAAAATGAATATCACTGATGAATGAACAACAGCAATTTGCTAAACACGTAATCACACTAAATAAATCATATCGGACATCTAGAACTTGGACTGAAGATTGTAGATTGTGTCCTTATCCACTTGGAAAGCCTTTGAAAGAACATCAGCAGAGAGCGGCAATGGATGATCCAAATACTGAATTAGAGATGCTTATAACACCTGGATTTTGGCTGCTGAGAGCGGCAATGGCGATTGCATTAACTTTTCCAAGGTTGTGCTGGAAATGAACAAGTCCTACTGGGAAAACAAACATCACCCTTCTGGAGCACTTTCGTGATAAGTCTGTTTTCAGGGTTGGAAGTGACAAAACCAACTTGGAGGGTCCCTTCGAGGACTGTCAAGATTTCGGTAGCTCTAGGATGAGTGTGTGGAGCATTGATACCCCATGGTGCATAGTCGATACGAACAAGGGATATACCAAAAGTATTGAGTCCTGGAATTTGTGCTACGTTAGCAGGTGTCACCTTTGAACCAGCAGGGTTAGATGTGTTGCCTGCTAGGTGAAGTCCACTGAAGAAGAAATCCTCGGCAACAACAAGCTTGGGGTCCTTGCAGACAAGGCCATTTACTGGTACTGTATACATCATAATAAAAATACATTAGAAACATGCTTATAATTTATACACACAGACATGCATTAATATGTTTCAACCAAGGTTCAAAAAGGCGTTAAGCGGGATTAGGCGATGCAGCTACTGTCTAGCGCCTAACAGTTTAGACGGAGTTTAATCAGTGATTAGACGGTAATTAGGTGAATTATTTTTTATATATTTATATGGTATATTATAATATAAATTATAAAAAAAATGTCAACAAAACATTCAAAACACATTGTCTAGAAATAATGTTATCAAACAATAGCTCAAAAATACAAATCCAAATAAAAGCACAAACAAATAATTAGGTTGTTTAGGGTTTAATAGCATTAGGCTGTTTAGGGTTAATTTTTTTTAAAAAAAAAACTGCAGCGCCTAATCCCATTTAATTACAACCTAATTGCTAGGCGTCCCGCTTAATTACCGATTAATCGGCATCGCCTAATGTGTCCGCCCAGCACCAAAATTAAGCTTTATGCTTGGTTTTTCGCCTAGACACCGCCTAATCGGCCTAGGCGCCCGTTTTTGCGAACAGTGGTTTCAACCTGATTCTACAGAAGTACCTGAGCTTTTCAGATCAGCCACACAGAAATCCTGAAGGGAACTTGGGTCAGCAAAAGAAAGAGAACAAGTTATGGCAAGGAATGCCAAAAACAGAAACTTAGAGGCCATTGGAAGCTAATTCTCTCAAGCAACTACTAAACGGAGGAAGGAGCTAAAGAGGTGTTGCAATCATCTTCTATTCACTTTATGTGTGGCAACTACACTAATATCCTAATTTGCCACACATAAACTGAATAGAAGATGATTGTAAATCATGATTTTATAATTTTTCTTCCTTTCGTTTCCTCATATGACAAGAAATGAAGAATTGCCAGGTCAAATACTCGTATAAGCTTCTAGCATAGTAATATGGCCTATTGTTAAGAAATGAGCAAACCATCTATTAATTTGAAAAAATAGCACAATTTATAATAATATATAAAGAAAATTGTATCAGATCTCGTACTAAGGATATTGACAGAGACGTTTAGGATATTTAAGGAATCAAATGTCGAATGTGTGTATTCATACATCAAGGTTGAATCAGTCCACATTTAGTCCAAACTATATTTTCTTAGAAAGACATTGCAATATTTAACTGATGATTGTAAATTGCAAAGACCATAAACATGACAAATGACTAGATATAGGATAAAATTCATCTTGTGCTACCCAGCAGGCAGCGGCTATTGTCTTCTCTAGAATGCACCATCAACATGAATCCATACAGCAACTGCAGCCAAGAATTAGACAATGATAACTGAAGGTCCTAGTGCGCCATGCGTTCCAGGAGACACTCACAGATGAAGCTTTAAGTTGGTTCCTTAATCTCCCGACTAACTCTATTGACAGTTTTGAATAACACTCGGAATGCTTCCTTAGCCGCTTCATATTACATGCTAGCATCTATCGATGTGTCGACGCTCTATTTCAGATTAAGCAACATAAAAGAGAAGGACTACATAGTTTACTCTCTTGGTGACAGTCCGCCACGGCCCCATGTCATAACTTGGAGCCACAGGTAGCCGAGCAGGCCTTCCGCCAGGCACTCCTACCAGGGAATTTTCTATTAGAGATCAACAGAAATCCTCCTGCCTCCAATGATCTCCTGATGGGCCTAGCAATTTGATGGGCAAGGGCTGAATATGTCACCTTTGGTAGATCCCACTATGTCGGAGCGTTGGCCTTGCCAGTCTCGGCTCCACACCAACTACTTCCGATCAAGGATTTCCCTCCCTCTAGTACCGACACTCAACGCCGGCCGCACCCTCATTCCAATAACAGGGGTCGTGGCCGCCACAATAATGATTGAAGACGTGGTCATCCTTACGGTACACGAGACACTGATCTCAAGGGTCCCGACAATTCGGTACCTACCTACGAGATTCACACAGCCCTTACTGCCTCGTACGCGGACATATGAGCTCGCCATAAAGAACTTATTCCCTCTTCACCAAAAAGCAGGCGCCCCAAAAAGCCCCGCCAGGCCACATGCAACAAGTTTTGTGCATATCATGACGATAATGAACACACCACAGAGTCATGCTACGGTCTCCGTAATACCATCGAGCATCTCCTTCAGAATGGACAGCTACAGCAGTACCGTGCACCTGCGACGGGCGCCGATGCCATTGAGCACCATGGACAGATCTTGACACTATTGAGTAGCGCCCGAGACCTCCATCACGAGACCTCAGGTAGAAACGACAATGTCGACAACAGCTGAATATCTTAGAACTTAGGCAAGGCGTCTCTACTGCAACCCCTGCTTGGGACCAGGTTGCCTTCAGCCATAGAGAGAACATTATCCATACCCATCACAATGAACCCTTCATAATTTCAGTATAGGTTGATCATTATCGTTGCCATCGTGCTCTTATCGACACCGGGGCCGCGGTCAGTGTCATGTTCGCCAATTGCTACCGCGGCTTTCACCGGGACAAGGCCAAACTTTATAACATCCATGACCCTTTGGTCAGGTTTTTTAGGGACATCGTCCAACCCCTTGGATCAGACAAGTTGACCCTCTATCTCGGCATCGGCTCTTGTCATTCCTCCATCATTTCCCGCTTCCTTATTGTCGATTGCCCCTCTTGCTACAATTTAATACTTGGTCGTGACATATTATGGGGACTTCAGTGCTTCATTGCCGGACACATGCTCCTCATGAGGTGCCTACCACATGAGGCATTCTTACAGTCCATGGGGATAAGACCTCCATTGAAAGCTGTAGCCTTAATGCTGTCCAGCAGAGTCGAGTATCCTGTGAAATGATGCCACTCAAACTCTCGGATCCCATCAATGATCCTCGCGAGGACCCGGACAGTCCAGATAAAAAGAAATGAAAGTATGTCCCGCGGCCAATAGCTACAGAGGAGATCGAGTGGGTACACCTATTTCCCAACAACCTAGACCGTAAGATCCGCATCGATACTGGTCTTGACACTTCGTCATGACAAAAGATGATATCTTTTCTCTAATCAAAGCGGGATGTCTTTGCTTGGTCTTATACTGACATGCCTGGCATATCCCCTGAGATCATCACCCACAAACTCCATATCTCCACAGATTATCCCCCAGTCAAGCAAAAGCGCAGAGCTTTTAACCTTGACAAATACCAGGTCATACATGCCGAGGTCTAGCGACTCAAGGAAATCCAATTCATCCGTGAGGTTTTCTATCCTACCTGGGTTTCTAATGTGGTCATGGTCCCTAAGCCCAATGACACCTGGCGAATATGTGTTGATTACACCAATCTTAATAAGGCTTGTCCAATGGACAACTTTTCTTTGCCACAGGTAGACCAAATGGTGGATTCAACGGCAGACTTTCACGTCCTCAGCTTCCTTGACGCATTTGCTGGATATAACCAAGTCCGGATGGATACCCCGGACCAAATCCACACAACGTTTGTCACAGATAAAGGATTATTGTTACAATGTCATGACCTTTGGACTGAAAAATGCAGGAGCCACTTATCAACGAATGGTTAATGGCATGTTCGAAGAAGAAATTGGGGATAGAATAGAAGTTTATGTTAATGATATGCTTGTCAAAAGTGTTGATGTCGACAACAACATTGCCAACCTTGATCGAGCCTTCTCCAAAATGCTAACTCATGGCATGCGCCTCAACCCATAAAAGTGTATCATCGCTGTCGCAGGAGGAAAATTCTTGGGTTATATGGTCAGCGAGAGAGGGATAGAGGCCAACCCCGAGAAGGTACAGGCCATTCTCGATATGCATGCCTCGACAAAACAGAACGAGGTCCAAAGCCTTATGGGAAAACCTGTAGCCTTAGCTCGATTTATTTCTCGCTTTATAGACAAATGCTACTCTCTATTCCAACTCTTCAAAAATCAATTTTGAAAGCAAATTGAGTGGGGACCAGAACATGAGGAAGCATTTAATGGAATCAAAGAATATCTGGCTACAGTTTCCTTACTATCAAAGCCCATTCCTGGTGAAGTCCTCTTCCCATATCTTGCAGTGTCGATCACTGCAATCAATGATGTCCTCACTCACCACGACAACGACACTAAACTCCATGTATATTATGTGGGAAGAGGATTCCTTGATGCCGAGACCCAGTATCCAGCTGTCAAGAAGCTGGCCCTGCCCCTCGTAACTGCTACCAAAAAGCCCTGTCATTACTTTCAAGCCCATACAGTGCACGTCCTCATGAACGAGTCATTCAAGCAAATTCTCCAGAAGCCCGAGACTTCAGGACGCCTCGTCAAACTCGGGGAATTTGACATTCACTACAAGCCACGACAGGCCATCAAGGGACAGCCTGCAGCTGAGCGCGGCATCTCCGGAGGATGTCTGAGACTATATGTCAACGGCTCAACTAACTTCCAGCACAGTGGTGCCGACATCATAATCTGAGACTCGGAAGGGAATGATTATGAGTATGCTCTTCGGTTCGAGTTCAAGGCCACCAATAATATTGCTGAGTACGAGGCCATGATAGCCGGCATTCAGATATGCCGAGAACTCAGGACGACTCACCTCCAAATATTCAACGACTCCCAGCTCGTTGTTAATCAAGTCACAAGAGACTTCAAGGGCACTCAGAGTAACCTGGAGTCATACAAAACACTAGCAGGGGCATTACTCCAGCGTTTCAGATCGTTCAAACTAACTCAAATCCCAAGAGCAAGGAACACACAGGCAAATGCCTTAGCCAGACTAGCCACTGCCCCTCCCGACACCTCGTCCACTAATGTGCACATCGAGACCTTAGCCAGGCCTAGTATCTCTAAAGCTTATTCTGAGATCTTTCCCATTGATGCTACACCACCTTCCTAGATGGACCCTTGCATTGTCCTCAGTCATGGCACCTTGCCTAGTGACAAACAACAAGTTCAACGCATCTGCCACAAGTCTGTCCTCTATCTCCTCAAAGAAGGCAAATTATATTGTCGTAGCTAGTCATTCCTATTGCTCAAATGTATCTCCATTGAGGACGGTCACCAAGTGCTTAAATCCCTTCACGTTGGAATTTGTGGCAACCACGCGGGAGCCCAGAACCTCATGTATAAGGCCTTAAGGACTGGGTATTATTGGCCCACAATTGAGGACAATGCGAAAGCCGTGGCCAGTGCCTGCCTACAATGTCACAAGTTTGTCAACATCTCTCATCACCCTCATGTCCCTCTCTCCATCATCCACTCTTTGGTTCCCTTTAGCCAGTGGGGACTTGACATCATGGGCAAACTCCCCACAGCTTCGTGACAGTTGAAGTACGTCATTTTCATTGTCGACTATCATACCAAGTGGATAGAAGCAGAAGCAGCTGCCACCATCACTACTAAAAAGTAATTACTTTCTTATGGCGCAACCTCTATTGTCGTTTTGGCGTGTCACAGATAATTATCACTTATAATGGCACACAGTTCGACAACGACACTTTTTGAGACTTTGTCTCTGCCCAAGGAACGACTCTATTCTATGCCTCCCCAGCTCACCCACAGACCAATGGTCAGGTAGAAGCTGTTAACAAGCTCATCAAGCAAACTCTGAAAAAGAACTTAGAGAATCACAATGGGTTATGGGAAAAGCTACTTCCTTAAGTGTTATGGGCACTCTGTACCACAACAACAGGAGAATCTCCGTATCTCCTCTCCTATGGTACCGAGGCTGTCATCCCTGTTGAGATGAACATCCCGATCACCCGGGTCACGGAGTATGACCCCGACACCAATGCTATAGGGCTGCGCCTTAGCATGAATCTCCTTGAGCAGCGCCAGGACAAAGTCCACATGCGCAATATCAATAATAAGCAACGCGTCGCTCGGCACTACAACAAGAATGTTGTTCCTAGGCCGCTCAAAGTTAGAGACGAAGTCATGAAAGAAGCTATCCCCCACCCCATATGTCTCAAAGATAAATGGGAAGAGCCCTATGAGATTGTCGACATCTCGGGACTAGCCACGTTTTACTTTAAAGACACTACAAGATGCACCCTCCCACACCCCTAGAACTCACAACATCTCTATCTCTTCCCTGTCTAAAGTACTCGCACTGTTTTTAGTTTTTAGTTTTTACTTTCCCCAAGTGTACAGTCCGACACCAACCCGCACCGTGTACACCTCGTCCATTAGCGACATAGTAATGAAAGATGTTTGTTACTCAAAACTTTGTCTCACCAACACAAAACAGTCATGAGACCACGAGACAAAAAACTGACAACATTCATTCATTCAAACATCACAAAATAATGGTAAAATCTGTTAACCTGGCCGTCCAGGCAAAGGAAAAATTGTCATACATGGCTAACCATACCATAAAAAAAACAAAAAAAACAAACAGAAACAAAAATAACAATCTTCTCCAGCCTCACTCTTCTTTCCCGAGGTGTTGCTGCCCTTTTGTACACCATCAGCGCTCTTTGTCCTTTCTTGGCCCCGACCCTGGCTTGCATTTATGGAGCCTCCCTTGCTATATTGAGATGTTAGCGGCGGCGACATTCCAAGTGCTTAGAGTGGTGGTGCGCAAGGAGTTATGGAACGTGGCCCCGTCACAAGAGCCGACACTTGCGTAGATTGGGCACCTACAAGGCGCACCACGCTAGCCGGCTGAGCACCTGGGAGAGGACTCGAACTCCTGGCAACTTGACTTGCACCCCCAGGTTGTCCACTATCCACTCGGTCCGAGTACCACTTCCGCATTCCAGCCTCATATATCCATTTCCCATGAGCTTCGGCCTTGAAGACGTCCTCATTCCCCTTATTATACGCTGTCTGCAGCTATTTCTTGTAATTGTCGCTCCCTCGGAAGACCTGGACCCCTACCTCACCAGCCCTGGAGCACCTAGCCTTCCAGCTCGCCTCCAGAGACACGAGGTCTAGCTATAGCTTCTACACCTGACCTTCAAAAGTAGCCAGCCTCCAGAGTGTCGTCTCACCCTCTTGCAGCTACAGATCTTTCTTATCTATTGTCGCCTTCCACTGTTGGGCCTCGACTTCAGCCTTCTTGGCACGTTCCTGGGCCTCCTTCAGATTGGCCTCCAGCCCTGTCACCCGCTTCATTAGAGCTCGATCGGACTGTTATAGAACCGCCACCTCTTGCTTCTTGGCACCCACCATCTGCTGAAGATGTTCCACCACCTTTTCACTTACAGTGTACACCATTAGTGTCGCCTGCACACAACGACAACAAAAAGCCAACATCAACAACAGAGTTATCACAACAAAAATAATAAAATAAGAGGTACGTAGCTCACATCTGTTAGCTTCTCCTTAACAAGGCTGAGCCCAGAGAGCGGGTCCGTGGCCTCTTTAAGCGCCTCGACGTCCCGGGAATGATGACGCATATTGTATGCCATCCGCGCCAAGTATGGCTGTGTTGAGCCAGTGCCCTCCAAGGCTTGAGTAATTTCAGCCAAGCTCCCCGAATTCCCGGACTGCGCGTCCTTCCTCCTCTTCATTGGGGCATCTTGGGAAGGCTCATTTCCCTTACGCTTCCTCTTGAACCCCCGACCCAATCTCCGAAGAGGAGTCCTCGACTTGCTCCACCACAACCTTAGGCGCTGGACCTGAATTGTGTCCCAGCTCCTCAGACACGAGCGACCTATGCGGGACCTCGATGTCACCCTTGGTTTCCAGCTCCCCTTCCTGCTCTTCCTCCTCTGGAACCTCGAGACCAAGCACGGCCGCCACTGGCGACGGCAGACTCAAGTAGTCGTCATCCCCAAGCTCGAACTTGGTAAAGTCATCCAGTTCTTCCTCCATTTTGAGGCCGGTCTCTGGATCGACATCACGATCCCTCGCGTAGTCCACCTCGAGCTGCAGACCATTCTAGATATCGTCTTCTGAAACCCTATCATAGGGACCCTCATTCCTACGAGTGTCTCCCTCTCGCGGCATGATATCTGCATCACAAACAAAGAGTGAGTGTCGAACACCCGGAACACATGCATTAAACAAAAACAAAGGGTTACCCACCCGGCAGCCGGGCATATTTTAAGCGACTATATATTGTCAGTCGACATATCCTGTATGAACTCCTACACTTGAAGGCCCATAGCACCGGGCAATGCGGTGTCTCATAAGGGTAATTAGCTTATATATTTAAGGCACTACACGCAAGTTTTACAGTTAGTACAAAACAAAGCAAACAAAAACTGAATCGTTGCGTCCTGAGGACTCAGAAGGATTAGTACATATCTCCTGAAACCCGCAAGAGACGATGAACAGAGGCGCATCCATATCCTGCCACCTTCCTCAACAAGGAAGCATTTATTTCGCCAACCGTCAAACGTCGATGTCGGTAGGTCGTCGATCATCACTTCAAACTTCCCCCAAGACCTCAGGGTCACGCAGCCTCGGCTTCCCTTCTTTGTACAAGGTGTCATATGTCATAGCTAATTAAACTCACTATAACATAGGTATCTCATCCTTAGTAAACGGAATAAGACCCTGGTACCTAGCAGCTGCTTCAACATATTGGGCGTGCATTGCCCCGGGGCAATGTGTAAGCATGCCAATATGTACTGCACATAAGGTGCAAGCAGAAACGATAGCCCACAACGTAGCTGGTACTCGAACACCAAAGTATACCCCATAGGGGGTTCCGAAAGTCGGCATCACTCAATGGCCGCAATAGTACTTCGTCCGGAATATGCCAGTTTCTCCTCAGGATCATGAGCTCCCGCGACGTTAAGCTTTCGCCATGTGGATCAAACGTCATAGCTGCTTGCCGGGACCTCGCCATCACGACCTCTATTTCCTGCAATAGAGGAATAGCAGAGGACACGTGAGAACTCGCGTCCTCAGCAAGGGGTCTGTTCCTGGCTCCTATCACAGCAAGCAATTCATCCAGTTCCAATTTCCTCCGACGCGAGGTATCAGAATCCGTACTAGATATCTCGATAAGCTCGTTGCTCGACACCCGCGCTGGATCTGACATCTAAACACCTAACAGTCAAGCTCTTGCTATCCTACAAATCCTACCCCTACAAAAATTCAAGCAACCCAGATCTATTTCACTACCAAAAACAACCTAGCAATATCACCAAAACACATATACACATCTCAGATCCACAAATCACACAGCAACAACATCAAAAAAAGCTCAGATAGAGAGGGTCAAAGATCATACCTTTGAGTGGCGCATGGTAATAAAGAGATGAAGAGGCTGTTTGCAAACAGCAGAGCCTCTGAACCACGAAAATCATAAAGACGACCCGAAAACTCCCTCTTCGAGCAGATCTGAATCTGGGTTTAAGCTTCAACGAACGACTGTGTCTCCCACTTCGAGTCTCTCTCTCTCTCTCTCTCATCTGTTTTCAAAACACAAACTAGTCACTTCCCACCTCTTTCTCCGTACCCCTATAGATAATAGCATAAACCCCCATCCACCGTTGAATACAAAACGATCCAACGGTCAGATTGTTGCCACGTTAGACCCCCATTTATTGCGCAGTTATCCACGACGCGTACGGGGGCATTCGCATTATGCATGCCATAAAAGTGTATTTACTGTGCAGAAAGTAGCCGTTACATATGTCACGTGTCCATAAATGACCACGTGACTTTCATAATTAGCCACTTATGAAGACGCGAGAGATATGGACCGGCGTCGGCACTGAACTCTCACTACACATGCGAACTGTAGCTACACACGTGACCGCTGCATTATGATATCACTACACTCGTGATCCTTCACTACACGAATTGTCGCTACACATGCAACCACTGCATTATGTGACATCGCTACACACGCGATCCCTCGTTGCGTGAACTGTCGCTACACACGCGACCGCTGCATTATGTGACATCGCTACACATGCGATCCTTCACTACGCGAAATGTCGCTACACACGCGACCACAATATTATGTGCATCGCTACACACGAGATCTCTCACTATGCGAACTGTTGCTACACACGCGACCGCTGCATTATGTGACATTGCTACACACGCGATCCCTCGCTGGGCGAACTATTGCTACACACGCGACCGCTGCATTATGTAACATCACTACACATGCGATCCCTCGCTGAGCAAATTATCGCTACACACATGACCGCAACATTATATGACATCGCTACGCACGCGATCCCTCACTGCGCGAACTGTCACTACACACGTGACCACAACATTATGTAACATTGCTACACACGTGATCCCTCACTACACGAACTTTCGCTACACACGCGACCACTACATTATGTGACATAGCTACATATGCGATCCCTCACTGTGCGAACAGTCGCTACACACACAACCACAACATTATGTGACATCGCTACGCACGCGATCCCTCACTGCGCGAACTGTCACTACACACGTGACCACAACATTATGTGACATTGCTACACACGTGATCCCTCACTACGCAAACTTTCGCTACACACGCGACCACTACATTATGTGACATAGCTACATATGCGATCCCTCACTGTGCGAACAGTCGCTACACACACAACCACAACATTATGTGACATCGCTACACACACAATCCCTCACTGCGTGAACTGTCGCTACACACGCGACCGCTACATTATGTTACATCGCTACACATGCGATCCCTCACTATGCGAACTGTCGCTACACACGCGACCGCTTCATTATGTTACATCACCACACACGCAATCCCTCACCGCGCGAACTGTCGTTACACACACGACCGCTACATTGTGACATCGCTACACGATCTCTCATTGTGCAAACTGTCGCTACACACGCGACCGCAACATTATGTGATATCGCTACACACACGATCCCTCACTGCATGAAATCTCGCTAACCACGCGATGTGCCCCTACAGCAGCGCCACACTCTTCGACTCCCGCTAAAACAGAACAACCTTGTCGTCCTACGAACTCACGCATGAAGACTTGGGGACTCACGTCCATGCCTTACTCATAGACGGACCTTACTTCTAGCACAAACTTAAGAAACTCTCCACCCGAGAGTCCTCATTGATTAGGGACTTAGGGACTTGTTAACAGGAGGAGGAAGATCTCCACTTAGGCCTGAAAAATTGTCCAAGGTCCGGTCGCCGGTGGCCTCGAGTCCCACCTGTCACCCTCAAGGCAACTTAAGCAGGTAGGTGATTAAAACTGGGACCAAACATACCAAGTTATTCCCCCTGCAGCTCACCTTCTAAGCCTCTCAGTGAGAAAGGTTGGGAAGGGCCTTCATGGCAGTCCCACATCAGGAGAAAGGGCGCGGTTCCTAAGACACAACCATATAAGCAGACCAAAGGACCATGAAAAATGTAAGATTCTTCTAGCTCCAAAACTCTGCCAAATCGCTCACATAACAGTTCTAACTTAAGCATCGGAGAGTCGAAGACTGGGCCCACCCCAGTCTTGACTCCTGACGCTGCTACTACTTGTGTAGGGTATCAGATAGCTGAGTCAGTGGAATTCTTTCGTCCCAAACTCTCAGAACATGAGTAACAATTGAGAAAAAGTAAAATTGAATACAACGAAAGAACAACACTTTACATCGGAACAAAAAAGAACCTATGAGCTAAAGACATCATTAACAGCCCAGATTGTTCAACAAATACGAAAATTTAGAAGACCAAGTGCATCCCTCCTACAAAGATCAACGATGGAATGAGGAGTAGTATCCCACCATGACCATGCCTGTCAATGTCAAACCAGTTTTAGCAAGCGCATTGGTTACCTGATTACCTTCTTTAAAAATATGAGAGGACTGAAAATGCATCTGTGAGATATGATGCAGGCAATTTCTCCAATATAAAGATTGAAGACTTTGTCAACTCTTTATTCTTCACTTGTGATATCCTTACCATCAGGATATGTAAAAGAGCTTGTCTCTAGTGTTTTGATCATAAAAGGGACAGCCAACAATCCTTATACCAACAATAACTACATTTTATGGATTCAAAATGATCAAAACCAGCCCTTTATTCAACCAAAAAAACCAAGAAGAAGAAGGAAAGAAGCAGCAGCTAGCAAACTGAGGAGCTAAAGAAACGTTTGACCTGGCGTCATGCCATATAGGGAAGGAAACCACTTCAATGCTGGCGACAATAGCCGGCCCCTGAAAATAAACCTAGGTAAGTGATGACAAACTGTCAGTAATCGAAGAAATTTTCATACACATTACCAGAGTAGACATGTTCCGAACACCAATATGATCTCTCTCTATAAATGCACAGAAAAATGCTGCTCTCATTCCACAATGCTATCAAATTTTCTTGCTTTGCAAGCTTTAATAAAGTATTTCCAAACAAACAAACAAAATCCAAAGTTCCAAATGGCCTCACAGTTTCTTTTGTTAGCATGCCTTGCTATAACAGCTTCCATTGCTTTGGCGTCTGACCCAAGTTCTCTTCAGGATTTCTGTGTGGGTGATCCATCAACCTCAAGTAACTAGCTTCAATAATACACTTAACCATATGTTATTGAATTTCCCAAATAGAAGTACATAGTTGATAACTTATATTAATGACTCAGTAATGTTTCTGATGCATTTCTGACATGATCAAATTTCAGTACCAGTGAATGGACATTTGTGCAAGGATCCCAAGCTTGTTGTCGCCGATGATTTCTTCTTCAGTAGAATTCAACTAGCAGGTAACACATCCAACCCTGCTGGTTCAAAGGTGACCCCTGATAATGTAGCACAAATTCCAGGACTCAATACTTTTGGTGTCTCCCTTGTACGTATCGACTATGCACCATGGGGTATCAAAGCTCCACACACACATCCTAGAGCTACCGAAATCTTGACAGTCCTCGAAGGGACCCTCCAAGTTGGTTTTGTCACTTGGGAAAATTTTAAGAATGGTATATTACAAATGAGACTCTAAATTAAGAGTAAGATAGTTTTTGTAATATCAAATCATACATTTCTTTAACTTCTCCGTTACTTTCAGATTTTTCTGTTAAATTTGTAGGGGCAAAGTTGTCCCTCTCTTTCTCCGCCAATTTACTATGTACACACTGTCATTCGACTGGCAGAGCTCCTGCGCCTTGCAAAGTCGTCTCCTCCCAACAGCAGCAGCCCTCCGACAAACCCGACAGCTTCAACAACTACAACGTCGCCTTCAACAACCATAAGACCTTAGTTGACCTCGAACACGTCCCCAACGATAAGCTTTCCCCCTCCTCCTCTGATGACAAACTCGTCTCCCCTCCCGAGGGCCTGGAAAGACTACTTGACCCGAGTCATCTCCCACCCCCAGGCCCTGGCCTAGTGTGAGCTCACTCTCACCAAGCTCGGCCTCAACGTCGCGCGCGAGGTAGTCGATGACACCCCCGGCGATGCCGAGTTCATCTTGACGAATAACCTCTAGGACACGGTGGCAATCGCAAGCGCATGCACCACCAATCTCTACGGGCTGGACATCTTAACGGATGGGATCTGGGACGACTCGAGCAGCGTAGCCCAGTTCGTGATGCTGGCCTAGGAGCCCATCATTCCCCGGACTGACAGACCCTTCAAGATGAGCATCATCTTCACGCACGATAAAAGCACTTCGGTGCTGTCAGCGTTCGTGTTCCGAAACATCAGCCTGTAGGTCGCCTTTTTTAGTTTTCCTTTTGAAGTAATCTTTTAACTGTGTTTGTTTTCGATAGCAAGCTCTCAACTTTCGATAATATTTTCTTTTTCTTTTTTGAGAAGAGAGATGAGATTATTGTTAAGACGTGAAAACCCAATTTAACTCTTCTATTATTTGAGAATGGCATACACCGTCAGTGTGGGGTTAACAGAATGTACTATTATTGGGTCGAGTTCAAAACATCATGTACCGATTTGAAATTACATAAACTATATTACCCTTAATTTATAGTCACCCATTTGTCATGTACCATTCTTAAAATTTTCCCTAGTCACTTCCAACCCTAAAAACAAACTTATCATAAAGGTGCTTCAGAAGGGTGATGCGTTTGTCTTCCTAGTAGGATTAGTGCATTTCCAGTACAATATTGGAAAGGTTAATGCAGTCGCCATTTCTGTTCTCAGCAGCCAAAATCCAGGTGTTAATTGTAAGACCCCGTCCCAAAAAATTACCTTTTACCAGGACCAGACGTGTTATAGAGGGTTGTAACTGCGCTGTTAGTTTCCCCGAATTAATAACGAGTGAAATAACCTGGAAATTATTAGTGGTATTAGTACGTATTCGTAGCTTCGAGAAGAGTTTCAAAGTGTTCGGAGTCAAATGGACGCTCGGAAACGACTTAATTAAAGGGTCAAAGGTTGACTTTTTGCTACGTCAAGTTTCTCGAAAAACTTCCTTCACGAAAGTTGTAGTGCTCGACGATACAAGTCCGTGGACACACTGCAAGTGTGAATCGGATACCGTGTGGAGAAGTTATGGTCAACCGAAGTTGAGTTTTTATTTTTAAAGAAGTATATAAATAGAAGGGATAGGTTTCCAAAAATGGAAATAACCCATTTTCTTTTCTCCCTCCACGCGCGCGCGTTCCCCTCAATATCCAAAATTTTAAACTGACCCGACCTAGACCTCGCCGACCCGACCTGACTTTTGCGGCGAGCTTGACCACCAGAGACGTCAAGGCCGGTCGGAATCTCTTCCTCTCCTCCGTGTGAGCCTCCCTGTGGTGATGGCGTGGTCCAGTTCGGCCCGGAACGACGCATCTGGGATTGAACAGTACGGCGTCGAAACCCGGTTCTTGACCCGACTTGTTCTCTGGAGTGGGGCGGTGGCGAGGCATGAAACCAGCCCAGAAAGGAAGGCCAAGGCGTTCTGGGTGGAGCTCCGGTGGTTTTGAAGCTCAACGCGTCGGCAGGAGTGACTAAGCTTGAAGGCAGCCTTTCGGGGCAGTTTTGGGCCACTTCCAGTCTGAATTGATCAAAACCCCATGTATTAAAGTTATTTCCCTTTCCTTGATCTTCATCTTTCATGTTGGAAGTTTGTTGAAATTCGGTGTTTTTCGTGGAGGCGAGTGATGCCCACGCGTCGTTGGCTGTGCAGCACGTGTAGGCGCGTCCGGCAGTTATGGGAGTTCTAGTTGCTCCTATAGGCCTTCTAGGGTTGTTGTAGTTCAATGTATGTGGTTTTTGGATGAAATTGACAGGTTAGAGGGTGGTGGCGCGTGGGAACCACGCGCAATCGCTTGTGACGGCGTGTGGCGGCGCATCTGACATCCTCAAGGGCAGTGTGATAGGAGCATTTTATGCAACATTCTTAATATGTTTTTACCTCCATTTATACTTTGTTTATCTTTTATTTTATTATATTAAAATCATATTTTGTATAAAGGGTTTTTCTGTAGAGTTATGACTGAAATGTGTTAAACATAAAGGAATAATGTAGAAAATTATCAAAAACCGAATTGTGGAAGTCTTAGATATGTATTGATGATTCTACGAAGCTTTTACATTGTCATAAATTAATTTAACTTCTCTCATACTTAGGTGACATGTAGAAGCGTTCATGGGAGAAATAATCAAGAGAATCGGAGCTATGGAAAACAGAAAACAGCAACATCAAAGGGGCCAAGAGCATACAATTTCAGCAAAAGCAGGAATTTCCTGGGCACATCACTCAACTTCAAAAATTTCTCTAAGACAACTCACATGGAATTAGACAATGTACCATATATGGACGGAAAACTGTGTGAGTCTAGTTTTCAAAAAATTTGGAATCCTATCCATATCTATTTTCTAGAGGGAGTTATTCCTAAAATAGTACCGGAAGGTCAGTTTGTCGAAACAGGACAATTTACTGCCGCCGAAAGAAAGTGTTCCTGATGGACCTAGGGAAGCAAAGTAGCTGATCTATGAAGCCTAGTCCATGAAAGGAAGTCTAATGCCGAGTCCAATGAAGAATTAGAAGTCAAAAATTCACCATAGTAATCCAGTGTGGTTTAATCCACCATAGTAATTCATGATTAGGATCAGACCGGAAGGAAGGTTTTAATTCTAATTACTAACTAGGGTAGATATAATTCTGATAATTTGCATGCTAATAGGATGAGTGACGTCATACCTAGGATCATGTCTCCAATTGACTCTAGAGCTTAAGTGTATTTTTTGTTTAATTTAGGCCGGAAGGAAATCTTAAACAAATGTGACACATATATGTCTTAGGATCAGGTCGGAAGGAAGTTTCTAAGTACACATGAGAAGTCTAAATAGGTTGGAATTAACTAAAGTATATGATAGAATAAACTTCACTATTTTATCTTGCATAAGACAGGTTGCATGTTTAATGGTGTTTTCTGTTATTTTGTGCTTAAATATGGTTTGACCACCACATGTGAATATTAGATTTAGGACCTAGATTAAATTAGAAAACGAATTTAAAAACTCATGATTTTCTGTGTAAATATGTTTATAATTTGTATACATGTATATTTGTTTATAGGTATTCTTGTTTGTATTTTACTTGTGTAAATGTGACAGATTTATACTTGTATTTTGTTTTGTATATAGATAACTAACTTATCTTTCTGTCTTATCTACCATAGGTATCCCCAGCTTAGAACGATTCATACTTATCTTTACTACTAACGAATTACAGGAAATTAAATTGTAGGTGCTTATCCTTAACCCTGTAACGGACCGTCGTCACAGTGAGTTGTCCCCGGTTCATGTACTCGTCGATACGAGAGCGTAGATATATAAATTACCGGTTTCGGTTATCGTTTAGTGTGACGTTCAGTCGAATTGAGTCATTATTACCTTCGCGTGGCAACTAAGGTCGTTTATATAATTGTAGGTGTATATTGATCGACCAAATGTTGAGGATTTACCGTGTGACGGTAGATAACGTAGCGGGATTTTGAGGTGAGTAAATTCCACTGAAGCTAAAGTCTCAAAAATACCCCTGGCGGTTTTGTTTATTTACAAGGCTGCCACTAAAGTCAAAATTCCTTAAATGCCCCTGACAGTTCAAGTTAACTACAAGGGTGCTCATTGGGTGGTTTTACTTATATGCCCTTGGGAGAATTATATATTTATGTGGTTGTCTTTATATTATATTTTTATGTTTTGATGCTGTTTATTAGAATGGTTGAATGTTAGGGTTAATCCCGATCAGTGTTCTAAAACTCGACCTAGTCGGCCGAGTACTCGGCGAGTACTCGCTACTCGGCCTCCCAAAGATGCGATTTTAGGTAAATTGTCGGACAAAATCGTCCAGGAGAAAGTCGGCCGAGTAGTCGGCCCGACTCGGGGAAACTCAGCCCAGAACCGAAAAACTCAGCCCAACTCGTGGCCCAAAAAAACGCAACTGACCTAACTCTCTCTCACTTAGTCATTCTCTCACGCAGTCAGTCATTCTCTCTCAGCCTCTCACTCTCGGCATCTCTCTCTCTCAACCGGCCTCTCGTTCTTCTTGCCTCGCCGTCATCTCTCTCTCTCATCGGTGAGTTCGATCTCTTTGCTGGGTTTGTGTTGGGTTTGGTTTTCGGGACTTCTTTGGTGACGATTTTCGGGTGTTGGGTTTGGTCTTGAATTGCTGTTCGATCTCTTTGCTGGGTTTGTGTTGGGTTTGGTCTTGAATTGCTGTTTTGGTCAGGTTAGAGGGTAAATTGTGTTTGCTTATTGATAATAGCATAAGAGTAAATGTTTCAGATGGTCAGGTTAGAGGGTATAACCATGAAATGATGAGTAGTATTGTCCAACACTGTCATAAGAATCCGACCAAGATGGGTTCAAGAGTTGAAGGTAATTGGTATTGGTTTGTCAGATTTGCTCGACAGAGGATTCAAAAGTTGGAACCGTTCCCTGGATGGTATTACTAGAATTTATTATATTCTTGGTTGTTGATTCAAGGTAAGTGATATCTTTGAGGGGTTGTGGATTTCTTACTAGAATTTCTTAAGCTTTGTTGGGTGATTTGTGCAATCTTCAGGTAGGACTTTGGGAAAGGGTTGTCTAATATTTTGTTCAGTTTTAGCTTTGTAAGTATATTCTGTATATGAAGCTTTCATTTGAAGAATGTAAGGACATCCAAATTTATATTTCTCTTAGCATAGTGGGGGTGGTCACAACATGTACGACTTTTTTATGAATGGGAATCATACAATGTTGGTTTACTTTCTTCTATTGTCTATCTTTTCTCTGTTAATTTCCCTTGTATAGATAATGCTGAGTGCTTGATGGTATATAGAAATTCATTCTAGAATCCCTATGTTTCCATGAGGATTGGTGGGTTGATATTTTGTTAGGAGTTACTAATTCCTTGAGGTGTTCAGCCGTACTCTTCTACTGCATTCTAGAATCCCTATGTTTCCATGAGGATTGGTGGGTTCATAATGTATTGATTCCTTATCTCTGGACAATGTATTGAAAGTTAATGTATTATTTGTACCCATCTTTTCTGTCACAAGCATAGAAGACCATCTAGAATTGCTTTTGCCATATCAGGGTTTTCGTAGGCTTTATAACTATTGAGACAGTTATAAGTTTTATTATTTAGAATTCATTGAGTTATTGTAATGGACTAATGGTTGTTAATATCTTATTATTGTTGAATATTGTGATGTTTTATTAACTATTTTTATTATTTTAGACATTATATTACCTTTTAAAAAATATATATTTAATTATATTTTTTAAAAATAAAAATAAATCCAAAAATTAAAAACCGAGTACTCCCCGAGTACTCCTCTACTCGCTAGTCCCCGGACGGCTGACCGACTAACGACTAGCGAGTTTTAGAACATTGATCCCGATAGATAGCTAGTTTTTGAATGCCTCAGCGGAGAGGTTAACTCCAGAATGGCCTTAGTCGTACGCCATCCATAAAAGGTTATCGACCGATAAATACAAAAGCGGGATTCCCCCGGTTAGAACGTTAATTAAAATAAGAGCTACGCGTGGCTTGATCCCCGAGGACGGGGTACGTAGGCAGCCTGACAGGGATTCAGGTGCAGTCACAAATAATATTAGAAACCTAGGTCCTCTAAAGTAATTGGTTTGAGATCCAAATGCGGAAATCGGGACAACCTCCGGTTGTGAGGTCTATTCCGGTATTGTTTGGATTGTTGCAATTGGTTTGGAAAAAAAGTTATCCATTCTCAAGGGGGGATTACGAGTAAATCTCTCTTAGAATGAGTCCCGCACGTCCTAACCCGGATTTAAGAAAGTAAACTTAGGCCGAGGCGTGACATTATTAGCATTGTTAATGCAGTCTTTGGATCAAAGCCTGCCATTTCTGCTGATGTCCTTGCAAAGGCATTCCAAGTTGACAAAGAGACAATCTATGATTTCCAGTCCAAGTTTTAGCAACCTTGGAACCTTTTGAAAGGGGTTTGACATATGGTTCATTACTTCATTTCAAGTGTAGAAATTTGTTACTGTTCATTTACTTCATTTACCAGTTCAATCATGTTCAGTCTGATTTTTCGTTTGCTTCTTCTATTCAAGAGTATTATTTGTTTCTGATCACTTAGTGATCCATGTAAGAAAGTTTGTGTATGAATTTGTTTGATTCTATTTCTCTAAAAGGGCTCTAAAATGCCTTGTTTTTTTCTTGATTCCTGACATTCTCCCTAAATTCTACACTGAATACATCCTCCACAAAGGCCTCTAAAGTTTTTTACTAAAACATTTGCTTCATCTTCCTAATAAGAAAAACATAACAAAATTTTGGATACTTTTGTCAGGGAATTTAAATGAAAGTTTAGAGCAAGAAAGACAGAAAATTGGGTCAGTTGCACAAATTTATTAGACATCAGAAACCAGCTCTCTATTAATTTACTTCAAAAAAATACTAGTTGATTTACATTGTAAAGATCCCAGCTGGATACTATATGCGTATACCGAAAAAGGTACTACACAAGTTATGAATGACTTGAATCTTTGCATTACAAATGAAGCAGCAAAATTCCAAGCCAACTACCAACTTTGCAGTTCAAGATATGTGCCTAATAAGAGCACATTGAATTTTGGCCTGGATAGTTGGATATTCTTAAGGTATATATAACAAACAAAGATATGTGAAACAAGCTTCCAGTGATACAAATCTTTATACTCGGTTCCAAGGTTTAGATCTATCTCTAAGGGAAGGATCATATGGTGGTCTCATTCTACAACTCGATTGAGTTTGTTCTAACTTACAAAGTTTAAGCAAATTTTGTCCATCTCTGTCTTGAGAGAATCAATTCTGAAAATGGCCTCTCAACTTCTGTTTTTAGCATTGCTCCTAGCCATGACTTGCTCCATTGCTTTCGCAACTGAGAGCCTGCTAGATTTCTGTAGCACAGCCAACACGCTTAGGTAATTAGCACAACAATCAAACTTCTCTCCACTCCTATTTAGTTATGTTTCTCATGTATTTTGTCACGACTATTTTCAGGTGCAGTGACTGGCATTGTCTGCAAGGACCCTAATCTTGTTGAAGCCAATGACTTCTTCTATAGTGGGCTTGACATAGCAGGCAACACATCAACCGTATTTGGTTCACGTGTGGCCTCAATTAGGGTGAACCAAATTTCAGGACTCCACACCTTCGGTGTCTCCATCGCACGCATTGATTTTGCTGCATGGGGTGTTAATCCTCCCCACACACACCCCCGTGCTACCGAAATCTTGACAGTCCTAGAAGGCAGCCTCCAAGTTGGTTTTATCACCTCCAACCCCGAAAACAAACTCATTACAAAAATACTTCAGCCAGGTGACGCGTTTGTGTTCCCGGAAGGTCTTGTGCATTAACAATACAATGTTGGATATACTACTGCAGCAGCCTATTCAGCCTTCAGCAGCCAAAATCCAGGAACTATTACCCTTGCCAACACAGTATTTGGAGCAAGGCCTCACATTTCTAGTGACATTCTTACAAAGGCTTTCCTAGTGGATAAGGAAGCAATCTACAACATACAGTCAAGGTTTTAGATGTCATTCTGGATTCACCTCTTTCTAATAAGTTCGAAATCGATTGACAGTTAGATCATACAATTGTTTTGGATGAGTTCAGAGACTATAGTGTTGTTTCAGCTCAGTTAGCAGTGTAATTGAAGCTGAAATCCTATTACATATTTACATTCATTTGACGTTTCATCAATGTAAGGCACACCTACTCCTATCTATCATATTGTTACTTATTAAAGCTAATACAAAGTGTGACATCAGAGCAGGGCTTCTAGGCTGCGGACGTCCGTGATAAAATAGTTTGGGGTTCAACTTCAAAACTAATTAGCAATAGAGAGAGTGGTTCAAACCCTTATAAACCCACATGCAAGGTCTTATATTCCCGATGTGAGATATATATCTCAACAAGCCCCCGCACGTGTGGTGAATCTTCAAGCCTAACACGTGGACAACAACTTCGGTGGTCGTGGAGTTCGTGTGGCCTTTGGGCTTCACACGTGTACGTTGGTAACTCGCTCTGATACTATGATAAAGTAGTCTGGGGTTCAACTCCAAAACTAATTGGCAAATAGAGAGAGTGACCCAAACCCTTATAAACCTACAGGCAAGGTCCAATATATATTCCCGATATGAGATATATATATATATCTCAATAATCCGCACCAAAGGGTTTGGTGCGGATGTGTGATTTTGCTCCACTTTTCGATCTTAGTTTCAGATCTTAACCATTCAATATCTAGGTATATATGTATAGATCATCTCTGTAAAATTTCATCTCATTTGGTGATCGTTAAGACATTGAAATCTGTGATTTACCCCGAAGAAAACGGACGGTTCCCGAACTGTTTAACCGGAACCGTCAGTTTTATCGACAGGTACATTTTATCGTCTAAATCCCATAATTTGCCGCTTAAGAACTTAAACGACAAAAAATTATCGTTTAAGTTTCGTCGCATCTCTTAAGCATTTAGGCGACAAAATATTCTATTTCGTCGCATAAGTATCCACCTACGCAACAAAACATTGTTAGTCGCTTGACATCTAAAACAACAAATATAGTTCTCTAGCACGACAAAAACATTTTGTCTGTATAGTGTTTACAAAATTAAAAAAAAATGTTTTCTTTTTTAGTTTCTTTTTTGAGTTTATTTTCTTTTAGTTTTTTTCTATCCTTTTATTCTCAAACACCACCACTCGTCTTCACCACCAAATCCACCACCGAGCTCTCCACCAAAATAACTGCCGGCGCCCTCGGTTTGGGAAGAAGATGAAGTGGGGGAGAGATAAAAGGATAAAATGAGACTTGAAATTTTCAAAAAATTTGGTTTGAAAATTTTCCAAATTTTTAGCATAAGATTTTCCTAAATTTTTGGTCTCATCCGTGGAAATCTTTCAATTTCTTTGCTTAAGTGTCTAAAATAATTTTTTGAAATTAAAAAATTTAAAAGCTTAATTGATAAATTTAGTAACTTATGGCAAAACAGGAAATCACATATTTCAGTATAACATATTAAAATAACCATTAAAAACAGTCATCATAATATACATCTCAACAAAAAAAATCAGCCTTAAAATTAGCCATCTTTAAAAAAGAAGTTTAATTAGTCCCCTCAATCAGTATTAATTAAGACAATTTGTTTTATAAAACTTTTTTAAATACCTATTATGTCCTTGATTTGTATAAATTTGTAAAAATAAACATAGGTCAAAAAAGTAATGTGAAAGAACAGTTAATTCAAATCTGAAATATAAACTGAAATGAGGGAGATTGCAGACTTACTTCTCTCCACCAACTACTCAAAACCCTTTCGTTTCGTCTCTCACTGCCTCAATCTTCTTCCAAAATTTGACACCAAACTCATCATTCTGGTTCTACAATCAAACCCAGATCTGCTTCCATTTCCCTTAAAGGTTCGTCCTTAATCAGTTTAACCCAATCAGTTTCTTCTTCTTCTTCTTCTTTAACCCAGTTTTCTTCTTCTATCCAAAAAACAAGCGTTCTTCTTCGATCTAAAAAACCCAGCATCTCTGTAACCAAAAAAGAAAAAAACACAGCATTCTTGGATTATGGGTTCTTCTTCACGTGCATTTCGATTAAAAATGTTCAACTGCGTGCACATATATGATGAATTCTACCAGTTAAATTGATCAATTGAAACATGAACCAATACACCGATTCATGGCGAGAGGTTCCTCTTTAAAATGAGAGATGATCTAATTAAGGGAAAAAACCGAGACTAATGCACATGTAATCAATCAAACTCATGGCAAATCAAAAAGCAAAATGAATATAGACATGATTGCTTGAATGTCTTGATGGTTGAAGAGATATATGTGATAATAATAGAAAAGAAATACAAAGTCCAGATCATCTGATGCTAAATTTTTTTTGGCAACTATCTGATGCTAGATTTGGTGGTCAAAGTAAACTAGACTCGTGTGTTCCATGGTGTAACCTAGCCCAACTCTCCCATTTGCTTTCCCCTAATTTTTTTTTGAAACAAATTATCAGTTGTATATATTGAGTTTTTATAAATATCTTTTTAATTTTTTGTTATGTTTTACTATTTTGTAAAAAAAAAGTTTTACTATTTTGTTGTCTAATTTTTTGAGCAACCCCTCTGGCCGAGCTTGGGTATATATATCATACCTATTTAGAATTTTTTATTTTCTATGTCTAATTTTTTTTATCACCCTTCTATAATATTTAATCTAGCATAAAAGAAGGATAAAGTAGGCAAAACTCAATAAAAAAGGACTAGCCTTCATGCACGCGCGATGCGGTGCGAAAGGTCCGCTCTCGCGCGTGCATAGAACTTTCTTTTTTCTACTAATATCAATTGTTTTCAGACATAACAAATATTATAGTAGTACTTTTTTGTTTACTAATATATTTTTGTAAAATACTAATTAATACTGATAGAATATTATTGAAATAAATTTAAATTGAGGGTTGACTTTCAAATTTCACTTAATTAGTCTTAAATATTAACATTAATGGGATGAAAATAAATATTTATACTATTAAAATATTAATCCCATAAATATAAATCGTGTTTAAGAGTTTTTTTGCCTTATACATGTGCTTTATTGCTTTAAATTTTTTTTAATAGAAAAAAAATATTGTAGGTCAACCGTGGTATATGAACTAAAAATATTGAAGCTTGAAGTTGAAAAATAATAGAATCGAAGTTCAGAACGTGTTCCATGTTGAAAATATACATATTTTCTTATATTAACTATATCTAACGGTAGTTTTCTTCAGATTCAATTTCCTTACTATACTTGTTTCATGAACTTAAAGATACGAAAGGCTTTATATATATATACAGCCCCTTCCAATGAGGAATCCATTTTCCTGACATATATGAAGGAACAAGGATTAAACAAACTTTTTTATCATCAAATCACATCTCCACCGTCCAATATATATATTTATATATGTAGATCATCATTGCAAAATTTTATCCAATTTGGTGATCAATAAGATGTTCAAAACTGTGAATTAAATTTATAAGTATGAACGGTTCATGTTTGACAGATTTGATGCGTCAATTGATTTCAGTTAGTTCAAAGCCTTAACGATCACCAAATTTGATGAAATTTTATAGAAATGATCTACATATATAAATCTAAGTATTGATAAATGAAAATGTTAATATGTGATCAAAAAGTTTATCTAATATTTGATTTCTCATATATATATTGATGTAATTGTGAATATATATATATGGAGAGCACGCTGCCATGTATATATATATATCGAGCACGCTGCCAACAAGAGGAGAGCACGCTGCCATGTGTTCATTCCATTGGCTCAAGCTAATTAACCAGACTTGCTGCACGTGCTAAACCAACGTGCTCACCAAAATCAACTTAATCATAGTTTTAAGTCTTATATATATATTGATGTAATTGTGAGGGTGTGCGGGCGTTTTGGTGTCTCGGTCAACAAGAGGAGAGCACGCTACCATGTGTTCATTTCATTGGCTCAAGCTAATTAACCAGACTTGCTGCACGTGCTAAACCAACGTGCTAATCATAGTTTAATTATATCTGTGTCTATATATAAAGGACAAAGTCTCCATTGGAAAGGACATGGAACGATTGTTTACAAATCACGTGTTACTCGATGGAATCTAGATCATCTCCATGAGAGAGGGTCTCATGAAGTCATATATATGGATCATCCGATCGCAATATTAATTGGCCATGACGGCTAATCAAGCTCGTATAGTAAACTAGTCAATTCATATATCCCGACACATGCAATTTGTAACAACCCGGCCCCAAGAGCCAATTAGAAAATTAAATATTTTCCCTCCCTGAAATTCAATGTCGACTGAAGTCCAGGTCGGCGGCGTCCAACCTAACTTCTTGTTTTTTCTTATTGGGATGATGAAGGTACCACCAAGTTGGGATGATGAAGGTACCACCAGGTTGGATTCCTTGCATGAAGACTAGTCTTTCGTCATCGTTCATGTACTGCAATGAACCCAGTGACCAAGGGTCAACCGAGAACAAAAGACACAGTTTTCTATTAATTCCAGACTCATTTTGTGATTTATTAATATCCACGACCAGGGTCGGCGGCCCAGATTTGGAATAGAAAGGTAGCTCGAGCAGAAGGTGAAGTTGTCCGGAAACTTCCCGCGTAAGATCGACTTCAAAAGGCCGAGAATCGGGAATACACAGTCTATATATACTGCTTTACTTTTCATCAACATTCAACAATACACCTATTTCATACCAATACTCCATCTCAGTTACAATCCACAAGCAAGCAAGTGCTGCATCACTGCATGCATGTCGATCATGGCCATGCAATTCCGATTGGCGGCAGTCCTACTCCTATTATCGGCCGCTAGTACAGCAGCTGCTACCCAAGCCCTTCTTGGCTGCTCGGACAAGTGCGGTGATCTCACAGTTCCATATCCATTTGGCATGGAGAAAAGTTGTTACCGGAATGATGAATTCTTTATCAAGTGCAACCGCACGACTCAACCACCAACTGCATATTTGAGGGATGAGAATATCGTTGTTACTAACATATCCCTAGAGGACGGGGAGTTGCGAATAAAAGTCCCCCTAGCTAGAGCTTGCTATGACGCCCAGGGCAATACAACGTCGCACCGCTTTAGTTGGCTCAACCTGCCTCGTCGGCTTTCTTATACCGTCTCCGAATCCAAAAACAAGTTCTATGGCGTTGGCTGTGACACTTCTGCAACCTTGCGAGGCTTCCGAGGGGAATTAGAAGTCACTACTGGGTGCACGTCAATATGCAACAGCCTTGGCAGGGTCGTTGATAACTTTTGCTCTGGCGTTGGGTGTTGCCAGATCAACATTCCCAGTGGACTGAACAATGTTACCGTAAGGGTGACTAGCTTCAACAATCATAAGGATGTGTGGAACTTTAACCCCTGCAGCTACGGCTTTATTGAGGAGCAAGGCCAGTTCAATTTCAATGGTAATTCTACTTTTAAACAACTGAATAACACGTGGCGGATTCCTGCGGTTATTAATTGGGCCATCGGGAACGAGACAGATCCCTGTGATAAGGCTCAGAACAGGACGGATTTCGCATGCAAGGGTAATAGCACGTGCTACAACCGGCCTATCAATGGGTCTGTAGGTTACTTGTGCCAGTGCAAGCCTGGTTATGAAGGAAACCCATACCACCCAGATGGTTGCACAGGTGATGATTCTCTTAATTTGATATACCTACTCAGCTACAATTATATCTATCAAGAGAAAGTAATTGAAGCTCTCACCATTGGAATTTAGTGATCTCTTATAAGCTTTCCCTGTCCTAACTTCCTTTTCAGATATTGATGACTGCAAAGGCTCAAACCCCTGCGGCCCGAACGGAGAGTGCAAAAATCTTCTATTTCCACAAAATTACACTTGTTTATGTCATAAAGGATACAAAAATGACAGTACGAATGACAAGAGTTGCATCAAGGACGAATCCTCAAAGATCGTTGGCCTCCTTACTGTTTCATTGGGTATGTGTATATAATATTATAATTATATATATAACACGCATGTATACATATTGATATTGTACTTCTAATTGCAAAACTATAGCAAAAAAGAATGATGAAATAAAAAGTCTAAAATTGAATTTTGATTCACTAGGATGGAAAGAAATTGATTAATATCAAAATTGTGACCCTAAAATCTGATAATTTATTATAATGTTTAGACTGTATTAGGAAATAAATTTAATATTGTTTATTTAAGGTAATTAAATCATCTCGATATAAAGTTAACTAAATTAATTCGAAAAGGATAAGAATGTATTTTTATTTAAGATTGACATGACGTGATTTTTTTTAAACTGATGATGTGTTCATGCGACATTACATGATACATAGGATTAATGCTAATAAAATTAGGCTTTATTAAGGCCCTATAAGAGTGCCCTTCTTAATAACTAGCTAGCTAAATAACAAATATCTTTCTAATTACTTTTCCCACAATGAGATAATTTATCCAACTGATGAGACAGAATTAAGAAGAGTTGAGCTTCAGTGATGCCAAGAAATGATGTTAGAGAATTCTGCTAGTACATATATAGAAGCTAGCAGGCTAATCAATTAGCATATGTATAGACAGACCGTTCTCTAATGCATATGTGTTTTATGCATAAGTGTAACGTATCTAAAGTAATTTGCTTATGACAATTTATATGCAGGTGTCTGTATAGGCATCTTGGTTTTATTGGTTTTAATTTGGTGGGTTTATTGGCGAATGAACAAAAGAAGAATCGTGAGGCTCAAAGAAAAGTACTTCAAAGAGAACGGTGGCTTAACACTACAACAACAGCTCGCCAGTCATGGAGGTTCTGTCGAGACAGCAAAAATCTTTACTGCAGAGGAGCTGAAGAAAGCCACAAACAATTACCATGTAGATGGAATCCTTGGAGAAGGAGGCTATGGGACAGTTTACAAAGGAATACTAAATGATTTGAATGTTGTTGCCATCAAGAAGCCAAAGGTTGGCGCTCCAACTCAAAGTGATCAGTTCGTTAATGAGGTTATCGTTCTTTCCCAGATCAACCACAGAAATGTAGTGAAACTATTGGGTTGTTGTTTCGAGACCGAAGTGCCTTTACTAGTATACGAGTACATCAGTCATGGTACTCTATTCGATCATGTATTCAACAATGGAAAAGGATCCTCGCTTTCATGGGAATTACGATTGAAGATAGCATCAGAAACGGCAGGGGCACTAGCATACTTACACTCATCAACTTCCACTCCAATCATACATCGAGATGTGAAAACTACGAATATACTCTTGGATGACAATTACACTGCCAAAGTGTCTGATTTCGGAGCTTCGCGTTTCATTCCTCTAGATCAAACTCAGCTTGCAACACTAGTTCAAGGGACTCTTGGATACTTGGATCCTGAATACTTTCATTCAAACCAGCTGACAGAAAAGAGTGACGTATATAGCTTTGGAGTTGTCCTAGCGGAGCTACTAACAAGTAAAGTTGCACTTTCTTTTGCTAGGCCGGAAAAGGAGAGATGTCTAGCCAGCTTCTTTGTTTCTTCAATTGAAAACGATCGCTTGATTCAGATTCTTGATGCTCATATAGTGAACGAGGGAAACAAAGAGACGATAGAGCAAGTGGCGAAACTGGCAAAAAGATGTTTGATGATAAAAAGCGACGAAAGGCCTACGATGAGAGAAGTTGCCATGGAATTAGAAGGGATGAGAGTCATGGCAAAGCATACATGGAAGAATGGCGATTCCGGCTTGGAGGGGACTGAGTACTTGCTCGGGTCACCTGATTCAGCGGCTTACGCAGTGAATATTGGAGGTGGTGGTGACGGTGGCTCGAGCGCTATGAATTCCGGTACCCTAAAAACTGGTTACGACAGCATGCACATTCAAATGCTGATGCCCTACGATGACGGGAGATGATTAATCAGAGTTCTATCTATGAGTTCTAGCTAGTAGTACTGAGTCGTCATTGGTTGTATTTTAAAAGTGATTAGTGTTAGAGTTTCGTGTGATGCAAGTTGGGTTGAATAAACTCCTATTTATTAGAAGTCAGTAGTTTGCTTCTGTTAGGATTTGTTTAGGTCAGTATATGACCGAGTCATTTGCTTAGTTACCACAATCTTAGGGATATGAAGACGTGGTTGTTTTTAGATTTGATTTCCAGTTGTAATGGCTATTTAAGCCAAGTTGATTTGTTAATGAAAATAAGTATCATTTACAATCTTTGCAATTCTGTAAAGCCAGAGTTTTGATACTTCAACAATTGGTATCAGAGCTCCTAACGGGGCCTGATTGTGAGAAAGAGAGTGAAGAAAGAGATTGAGAATATTCTCTCAAAATGTCAGAAGGGAGCAGCACCAACTATGTGCCTAAGTTTGTTGGGCACTATGATCATTGGGCTGAGCTAATGGAGAATCTACTACGTTCCAAGGAGTATTGGAAATTGTAGAGCGTGGAGTCATGGTGGATGTAGCGGCGGAAGCTAGATCTTTCTCCACAGTGGTGGCAGAAAGAGTTCAACTCACTGACAATCAACGCAAGGTGTATGAAGAAAACAAGTTGAAGGACTTGAAGGCAAAAAACCTTCTCTATCAAGCAATCGAAAGAGAAGTGCATCATACCATTCTTGATAGGAGCTCATCAAAGGCGATCTGAGATTCCATGAAGCAGAAGTTCTAGGGATCAACAAGGGTTAAGAGGGCACAGTTGCAGTCTTTACGCTGTGATTTTGAGGTTCTTCGTATGAAGGAAGGGGAATCTGTGAATGCTTACTTTGCTCGTGTTCTATCCATATCCAACAAAATGAAAGCTCATGGCGAGGATATGAGTGAGTCAAAGATCATTGAAAAGATTCTCCGATCAATGGTCTCAAAATTCAACTACGTTGTGTGCTCGATTGAGGAGTCCAACAACATGACTACGATGACCATTGATGAGCTACAGAGCAGCCTCCTTGTTCATGAGCAAATAATGAAAGGTCAAGGTGAAGAAGAGCAAGTTTTCAAGATCACACATGAAGATAGAGCAGGAAGAGGAAGGGGGCGAGGAGCTGTCAGAGGAGGACGTGGAAGAGGAAGACAAAGCTTCAACAGAGCAACGATAGAGTGTTACAAATGTCATAAATTAGGACATTTTCAATATGAATGTCCTAGTTGGGAGAAGGCTGCCAATTATGCCGAGTTGGATGATGAGGAAGAGCTTCTACTGATGCCTTATGTTGAGGAAAAGAATGCAAAGAGAGATGGTGTTTGGTTTCTAGACTCAGGCTGCTCTAATCACATGTCAGGGAACAAGAATTGGTTTGTGGAGTTGGATGATCAGTTTAGACACTCAGTGAAGTTGGGCAACGATGCAAGGATGCTAGTGATGGGAAAAGGGAACATCAAGCTTGAAATTGACGGATTAACTCAGGTGGTAAGAGATGTATTTTATATTCCAGATCTCAAGAACAATTTATTGAGCGTAGGCCAACTTCAAGAGCGGGGACTTGCTGTTTTGATAAAAAATGGGACTTGTAGAATATATCATCCTACTAGAGGCCTTATCATTCAAACACCGATGGCTGCTAATAGGATGTTTGTTCTACTAGCCACTGTGGCTTCTCAACCTACAAAGTGTCAAATAGCAACTGAAGATGATGTATCAGACTTGTGGCACCGGCGGTACGGTCATGTGAACAACAAAAGCCTTAAAGTTTTGGAGAGCAAGCAACTTGTGAAAGGACTTCCTCAACTTAAAGCCACAAACAAAGCATGCACGGTTTGTCATCGTGGAAAACAACATCGAGCGGCCATACCAAAGAAGAGTCAATGAAGAGCTTCAAAGAGACTTCAGTTAGTTCACGCTGATTTGTATGGACCAATCACTCCAACCTCAAATAGCTTCAAGAGGTACTTGCTGTGTTTTATTGATGATTTCAGTAGAAAAGCTTGGATTTACTTCTTAGCTGAGAAGAATGAAACGTTTTCTATGTTCAAAGTGTTCAAAAGTCTTATTGAAAAGGAGTCAGGATGTGATATATGTTGTTTGAGGACAGATGGAGGAGGTGAGTTCACCTCAAAGGAGTTTAATATGTTTTGTGTGGATCATGGCATTAAGAGACAACTTATTGCTGCTTACACTCCTCAACAGAATGGAGTGGCTGAACGTAAGAATTGAACTATATTAAACATGGTTCGATGCTTACTTTCAAAAAAGGAAATGCCTAAATTCTTTTGGCCCGAAGCAGTACGATGGGGATTACATGTGTTGAATAGGAGTCTAACTGTGGCAGTAAAAGGAAAGACTCATGAAGAGTGTTGGAGTGGGGAAAAACCCAATGTCGAATACTTTAAGGTTTTTGGGTGTATTGCTAATGTTCATATTCCTGACAATAAAAGAGTAAAGCTAGATGAGAAGAGTCATAGATGTGTATTTCTTAGTGTTAGTGAGGAATCTAAGGCCTATAGGCCTTATGATCCTATTACTAAAAAGGTGATTATTAGTAGAGATGTTGTGTTTGAGAAAAATGAGGGCTGGAATTGGGGGAGGAGTGATGAGAATGTGAAGCTTGACGTCTTCTCTTGGGTAGATAGTGATGATGGGGAAATTAGTGATTATGATGAAGAAGAAGTTGAAAATGTGGAAGCACAAGTAGAAGGGGCTGATTCGGGAACAAGTCAGTTGGAAGCAGAAGATGATGCTACTACACCAGAAGAGAAAGTTCGAAGAGCACCGAGATGGATGGAAGACTATGTTAGTGGATCTGGTCTCTCTGAAGAGTCAAACTTAGCCTGTTTTATGATGCATGATGATCCGACCAGTTTTGATGAAGCAACTAAAAGAAAAAAATGGAGAAAAGCAATGGACTTGGAGATAGAGGCTATAGAAAGAAATGAAACATGGGAGCTTGTAAACTTGCCGAAGGGAATGAAGAAAATTGGTGTCAAGTGGGTCTTTAAAACAAAGTTGAATGAAAATGGAGAGGTGGATAAGTGCAAAACACAGTTGGTGGTCAAGGGATATGCTCAGAGATATGGAGTTGACTATAATGAAGTGTTTGCACCTGTGGCTCGTTGGGACACCATAAGGTTGATTTTGGCTCTAGCTGCGCAGAAAGGGTGGATTGTTTTCCAGTTAGATGTCAACAGCGCCTTCCTTCATGGAGAGTTGAAGGAGGCAGTGTATGTGGAGCAGCCGGAAGGCTACGTTCGTAAAGGAGAGGAGCACAAAGTATTGAAGCTTAAGAAAGCTCTTTACGGATTGAAACAGGCTCCAAGGACCTGGTATAGTAGAATCGAAGGGTACTTCATGAAGGAGGCCAGGGGTTTGAGAAATGCAGTCATGAGAACACATTGTTCCTCAAAAATGAAGATGGAGGTAGTTTTTTTTTTGTTAGCCTATATGTGGATGACTTAATTTATATAGGAAATGATGTGAAACTGTGTGAGAAGTTTAAAGAGTCGATGAAGCTAGAGTTTGACATGAGTGATTTGGAGAAGATGAAATACTTTCTAGGAGTTGAGGTTCAGCAGAGTAGTGAAGGGATACACTTGTGCCAAAAGAAGTATGCTGGAGAAATTCTAGAAAGATTTGGGATGGAGGGCTGCAATCCTATGAAAAATCTCATTGTACCTGGTACGAAATTGGTGAAAGACTGTGGAGGAGATAGCGTGGATTCAACTATGTTCAAACAGCTAATTGATAGTTTAATGTACTTAAGAGCTACTAGACCGGATAGACTCGAGTGCGGACCTATATATTGTTTTCAATTTATATAGGGAATACACAGTCTATATATACTGCTTTACTTTTCATCAACATTCAACAATACAACTATTTCATACCAATACTCCATCTCAGTTACAATCCACAAGCAAGCAAGTGCTGCATCACTGCATGCATGTCGATCATGGCCATGCAATTCCGATTGGCGGCAGTCCTACTCCTATTATCGGCCGCTAGTACAGCAGCTGCTACCCAAGCCCTTCTTGGCTGCTCGGACAAGTGCGGTGATCTCACAGTTCCATATCCATTTGGCATGGAGGAAGGTTGTTACCGGAATGATGAATTCTTTATCAATTGCACGACTCAACCACCAATTGCATATTTGAGGTATGGGGATATCGTTGTTACTAACATATCCCTAGAGGTCGGGGAGTTGCGAATAAAAGTCCCCCTAGCTAGAGCTTGCTATGACGCCCAGGGCAATACAACGTCGCACCGCTTTAGTTGTCTCAAGCTGCCTCGTCGGCTTTCTTATACCGTCTCCGAATCCAAAAACAAGTTCTATGGCGTTGGCTGTGACACTTCTGCAACCTTGCGAGGCTTCCGAGGGGAATTAGAAGTCACTACTGGGTGCACGTCAATATGCAACAGCCTTGGCAGGGTCGTTGATAACTTTTGCTCTGGCGTTGGGTGTTGCCAGATCAACATTCCCAGTGGACTGAACAATGTTACCGTAGAGGTGACTAGCTTCAACAATTATAAGGATGTGTGGAACTTTAACCCCTGCAGCTACGGCTTTATGGAGGAGCAAGGCCAGTTCAATTTCAATGGTATTTCTACTTTTGGGAAAATTATAAGAAGAGTACATCAACTTTAGTTCATTGATAATTTAGATTTTTTAACTTTCTAAAATAACAAATCGGTACATGAACTAACAAATCCTGATAACTTCTTATACATGGCGTCTGTTACACCGTTAGTTTGCATCTTCTCTGTCATATTTTCAAGGGCATACTTGTCTCTTCTATATTTATGTAGCTCTCTCTCTCTCAAGTGGCCATGGATGTAAATCGAATTTCATAAATGCAAAGCTTGTTGGCAATTTGCACTGCACCCAAATCCATCTCCACCGCACCCACTCGAATCGGGTCATCACCAGCGCGAGCTTTCTCTACCACCCTCCCTTGTGATGCAACCCCTTCATTCTCTCCCCAAAAACCCACTCACCTTTTCCTTCTTCAACTTCTCTTCCCCCTCTCTAATTATTCCCTCAATTCTTCTCCAAACCAGAACGAAAAAACAACTATTTCATGGAGGATCAGAAAAAACTGGCGAATAGGAAGAAGGCGAGAACAATGACAAATGGGTGGCAAGGATTGGTGATCCCGCTCTCGGATGGGGCTCGGCTCCTACTCCACCCTCGTCACCACCGGCTAAGCCGATAACACCGTCGTCTTCTACTTATATGTGACGAGACCAAAAGTTGACCTGTGCAATTTAAAAAACCCTATCATTGTAGTAACTGTAAGTAGGGATCGTTCAAGCCGGGGACACTAGGGAAGGATTATATCTACATCAAAACAAGTTAGTAACACTCACAAATATAATATAAACATACAAGTACAATTCTGTCACAACTATACAAGTATAAACATATATACAAAATATTATGGGGGATTTATAGAATGGTTCGAAACATATAAAGATAATAAAAACACTTATTTACAAAACATGGTCAATCAATACTCAAGCATAAAACAACATAGCACCGTGAAGAAAGACATGTCACAAATTTCGCAAGTTTAAGAAGTTGTATTTACGTTTTCACAACTTGTAATTAATTCCAACTATTTAGACTTCTCATGTAAACTTAGTGCCTACAATCGCCTGACACTAAGTTTGTATATGTGTCATCTTGTTCAATGCCTACAATCGCCTGACATTGAGACAAAATACACTGATCGAACGAGAGTCATTGGAAACATGGTCCTAGGTATGGTGTCACTCATCCTATTCAACATGCAAATCTCTCACCCTACCACCCTTGGTAGTGACTAAGAATCAAGACCTACAATCGCCTGATCTCAACCCTTAGAACACTACGGCATATGAAACTCCCCCCTAATAGCTAACTTGTCTAGATTCAAGCTAACCTAGAGTTCGATTACGTGCTCAGGTGAGGATTAATCAATTCAAGTTATTAATTACGTAAACACAAACAACTTAATCTAAATCGTCATCCTAACATGCAGTTCTACACGTTACAATCATAAACACAATCACATGAAAATCACCAAGAAGAACAAGCAAACATGTTTATAACGTAAAACCAAAAACCAAAACAAACATATATATATAAAGAACCATCATCCATACAGTAGATACACACATAAACCTTGAATGTATTCATACCTAAACCTACCCTAAGAGTCGGCAAGGATTGAAGAAGGGATTGGTGGCGGCAAAGCTATGCAATCGGCAGCAGAAAATGCAGTCGGCAGCAAGGGGTTGGCGGCGGCGGCAAGGCTTTGTGTTTCTGTGTAGGGAGGGTTTTTAAGTAGAGCTAGGCTATTCTAAGGCTTAGAGCAGTTGAAAAGACACGAAATTTGATGTACATAGGTCCTATTTATACAGAAAATTTAAGGGAAAACCCTAGAGAAATCAGGAACTTCAAGAAGACACCTTCCTTGTTGAGCTTGGTTTCCTCCTTTTATCTTTGGACAAAGATTTCGACTTGGACCTTGGATTTCTGATTTCTTGGACTCCTCTACATGTTATTGGATCCATGTAGGCCTTATACACAAGTTCTTGGGCTCATAGGCAGCCGAAATCATGGACAAACTCGGCAAGGACAGACTTTCCCGGTTTGACCGGAAAAGCTCCATACTTGGTTGTTTCGGCTGCCATGATGCATTCTTCGAATCTTCTTCTTCAATGCAGCTTCCCATGACTTCATTAAGCTTCTCTTAAGTCCTTTGACATGCTTGGGAAGAATTTTGGTGAAGAAACATCCTCCCAAACTCGTGTGACAACTTAGGCAGAAACTGCCCAGTTTTGCAGCTTGACCTCCGTCCATTGTTTTGATCATAACTCCTTCATCTGAACTCCAAATGCTGTAATTCAAGAATATCTGAAAACTAGACTTCCGTAGCTTTCCAATGATATATGGCTCGTCCTCAGATTCCTCCTGGATATTTAGATATGATTTTCCGAAGTTGATGTAGGATTTCTGTTCGCGGGAGAGATTTCTGTTCGCGAGTAAGATTTCATTCGCGGGAGAGTTTCATTCGCGAGACTGACCTCCGGCCATTGTTTCCAGCATAACTTCTTCCTCAGAACTCGGATTGCTGCGATTCCAAAAGATTTAGACACTAGACATCCACAGCTTTCCATCCATATATGGCACGTTCCCTGGTTACTCCTGGATCGTCCTAGGGAAATTTTTGAAGTTGAGTTATGGTTTCTGGAAATTTCTGCTCGGATCAAAACCTTATGTTTCGGAGTGTCTTCTTTTCCATGGCCTCTTTTGTTGTCCTCCATGAGTCTAATCTTCATGATTCTTGTTCTCATATGCTCATTTACATGTCATCTACACATTAAACCAAATTCATCAAAAATGACAATGTAAAGGTAAGGTGAATCATAAGAGAAATAACCAAGTCTTATCCAAAATCAGTTTTACAACACTTAAGCACAAATTTCTGTATAAATACATGTTTTAGCAATTGCTCTACAGAAAAACCCTTTTGACTCAATATAAGTAAAAACAAAATTACTAAGGAATAAACAAGGTACAAATGAGGGTAAAAACACATTAAAAACATAGCGTAAAACGCACTTATCAATATGGCCCCTCAGTGAGGCTTAATTTCCTCGAGGCCTTGCCAGTCGTCAGCGACGGATGCGGCTACGACGACAACATGTCCGCGGTGTCGATACGGGAAAATGCCACTGAGGTCAGCATTGATACCTAAGCAAAGCTCTCTCCTGTAATCGATTATGAAGCTAGAGGTGAGATTTATGACGGATTCTATCATAATGGATTGTGTTGGATTTGAAGGGGTGTGGTATAAATACCAAACCCTATTAGAAATAGGGTCTCTAGAGGTGAGATTTATGAGGATTCTTTTCTTCTTCCTTTCATCATAAAAACGAGTCAAAAGCAGAAACGAAATGAGCTCGAGCCTATCAGAAATCCCCAAATTGAAATTGGCATCTGGGCACCAGGAAGATGATGAAGATCGACATATGAAATTGAAGAACATTTGGGAGAACAAGGTCTGTCGTTTTTACTAACCAAAGCTATTCTCCATCTTTGTTGGATTCAAATTTCTGTGCTTTAATTCACTGAATTTCTATATGTATTTTCTATTTTGGGTTATCATAGATATGTATCAGTGATGTCGTTGATCTTCTTCTTCATTGCGGTTTGATTCAGTCTTGTTCCCCGACGTCGACGACATTCCCGGCTACTGCTGGGCTTCTGAATTATTGCATATGTGGACGAGAATGTGGAAGCTTACTAGATTGTGGCATTAAAATCTTTGCTTCATAGTCAAACCAGTTCGATAGTGGTATGGAAAAGAGTATTTAGCTAAACTATCTCAAAGATATAATTATAACCCTTATATTTCAGTTTTGGTTTTATGGCAACTACTTGGATGATAAGCTGTTAATTTGATTATGGGTTGTTTTGTTACGCATTGAAATGTATATACATGTATGTTGGATGAGTAGTGAGTCTATGCTCAATATGGAAGAGACAAGTATGCCCTTAAAAATATGACAGAGAAGATGCAAACTAACGGTGTAACAGACGCCATGTATAAGAAGTTATCAGGATTTGTTAGTTCATGTACCGATTTGTTATTTTAGAAAGTTAATAAACCTAAATTATCAATGGACTATAATTGATGTACTCTTCTTATAATTTTCCCTCTACTTTTAAACAACTGAAGAACACGGGGCTGATTCCTGCGGTTATTAATTGGGCCATCGGGAACGAGACAGATCCCTGTGATAAGGCTCAGAACAGGACGGATTTCGCATGCAAGGCTAATAGCACGTGCTACAACCGGCCTATCAATGGGTCTGTAGGTTACTTGTGCCAGTGCAAGCCTGGTTATGAAGGAAACCCGTACCACCCAGATGGTTGCACAGGTGATGATTCTCTTAATTTGATATACCTACTCGGCAACAATTATATTTATCAAGATAAAGTAATTGAAGCTCTCACCATTGGAATTTATATTTTACCATATATGTAGTGATCTCTTATATGCTTTTCCTTTCCTAATTAATTTCCCTTTCAGATATTGATGACTGCAAAGGCTCAAACCTCTGCCCGAACGGAGAGTGCGTAAATCTTCTATTTCCACAAAATTACACTTGTTCATGTAACAAAGGATACAAAAATGACATTACGAATGACAAGAGTTGCATCAAGGACGAATCCTCAAAGATCGTTGTCCTCCTTACTGTTTCATTGGGTATGTGTATATAATATTATAATTATATATATATATATTATAATTATATATAGCAAAAAAGAATGATGAAATAAAAAGTCTAAAATTGAATTTTGATTCACTAGGATGGAAAGAAATTGATTAATATCAAAATTGTGACCCTAAAATCTGATAATTTATTATAATGTTTAGACTGTATTAGGAAATAAATTTAATATTGTTTATTTAAGGTAATTAAATCATCTCGATATAAAAGTTAACTAAATTAATTCGAAAAGGATAAGAATGTATTTTTATTTAAAATTGACATGACGTGATTTTTTTAAAACTGACGATGTGTCCATGTGACATTACATGATACATAGGATTAATGCTAAAAAAATTAGGCTTTATTAAGGCCCTATAATACTGCCCTTCTTAATAACTAGCTAGCTAGCTAAATAACAAATATATTTCTAATTACTTTTCCCACAATGAGATAATTTATCCAACTGATGAGACAGGATTAAGAAGAGTTGAGCTTCAGTGATGCCAAGAAATGATGTTAGAGAATTCTGCTAAGTATTACATATATAGAAGCTAGCAGGCTCATCAATTAGCATATGTATAGACAGACCGTTCTCTAATGCATGTGTTTTATGCATAAGTGTAACGTATCTAAAGTAATTTGCTTATGACAATTTACATGCAGGTGTCTGTATAGGCATCTTGGTTTTATTGGTTTTAATTTGGTGGGTTTATTGGGGAATGAACAAAAGAAGAATCGTGAGACTCAAAGAAAAGAACTTCAAAGAGAACGGTGGCTTAAAACTACAACAACAGCTCGCCAGTCATGGAGGATCTGTCGAGACAGCAAAAATCTTTACTGCAGAGGAGCTGAAGAAAGCCACAAACAATTACCATGTAGATGGAATCCTTGGAGAAGGAGGCTATGGGACAGTTTACAAAGGAATACTAAATGATATGAATGTTGCCATCAAGAAGCCAAAGGTTGGCGCTCCAACTCAAGGTGATCAGTTCGTTAATGAGGTTATCGTTCTTTCCCAGATCAACCACAGAAATGTAGTGAAACTATTGGGTTGTTGTTGCGAGACCGAAGTGCCTTTACTAGTATACGAGTACATCAGTCATGGTACTCTATTCGATCATGTATTCAACATTGGAAAAGGATCCTCGCTTTCATGGGAATTACGATTGAAGATAGCATCAGAAACGGCAGGGGCACTAGCATACTTCCACTCGTCAACTTCCACTCCAATCATACATCGAGATGTGAAAACTACGAATATACTCTTGGATGACAATTACACTGCCAAAGTGTCTGATTTCGGAGCTTCGCGTTTCATTCCTCTAGATCAAACTCAGCTTGCAACACTAGTTCAAGGGACTCTTGGATACTTGGATCCTGAATACTTTCATTCAAACCAGCTGACAGAAAAGAGTGACGTATATAGCTTTGGAGTTGTCCTAGCGGAGCTACTAACAAGTAAAGTTGCACTTTCTTTTGCTAGGCCGGAAAAGGAGAGATGTCTAGCCAGCTTCTTTGTTTCTTCAATTGAAAACGATCGCTTGATTCAGATTCTTGATGCTCATATAGTGAACGAGGGAAACAAAGAGACGATAGAGCAAGTGGCGAAACTGGCAAAAAGATGTTTGATGATAAAAAGCGACGAAAGGCCTACGATGAGAGAAGTTGCCATGGAATTAGAAGGGATGAGAGTCATGGCAAAGCATACATGGAAGAATGGCGATTCCGGCTTGGAGGGGACTGAGTACTTGCTCGGGTCACCTGATTCAGCGGCTTACGCAGTGAATATTGGAGGTGGTGGTGACGGTGGCTCGAGCGCTATGAATTCTGGTACCCTAAAAACTGGTTATGACAGCATGCACATTCAAATGCTGATGCCCTACGATGACGGGAGATGATTAATCAGAGTTCTGTCTATGAGTTCTAGCTAGTAGTACCGAGTCGTCATTGGTTGTATTTTAAGAGTGATTAGCAATAATTAAGGAATTAATTGTAAAGGAGACCCGAACTATGAGGTCGTTTTTATTTTCCTACCCAGCTAGCAAAATGTTACGTTTATATACCTGAATGTTTTGCCGTTTGACAACTTAGTACCTCCGTCATTCAAACTGTTAAATTGGGACGTTTTCCGCTGACCTGGAGTTTCTGGGACCCACAACTATCTGCTTTGAAATAAATCTCAGGGGTAGATTTGTCCAACTCTATTTGACTCTCTATGTTGATCTGATTCAAACCGGCATCTCAAATATCATTGTCTTCAAGCTCTAAAATCCCAGAGTGGAATCGACGGTGAACCACGCCTTGGTGAGTGATGGGGCCGAACCCAAAACCCAGTCATCGGAATCCGACGACCTGAACGTGATTGGCAGACCCCCGATGCACAGTCGTTGACTCCCTCATCTTCAGCATCGTCCTCGCCGGCTTTCTTCCTTCCACTTGGTTACTGATATTTCATGAAGCTAGAAGAACCCTCCTCCATCACAGACCACCCAAAGCAAATGACACCAATTAAAAGAGTGAGACCTCATTCGTACCTCAATAGTTCACATACCCGATTTTTGTGTCGTGTCTCAAATTGCCTATGTTTATGTGTTGAATTATCTGAATGCAAACTCACATATATAGCAGAATCGTACCTTAATGGATTAGAAGGTTAAGGTTTCGAATTGCAGGTTTTTGATTTGTAAGGGTTTCGATTCGAGAGTCGGTTGACGAAGGTTAGTTGTTTTGATGCACTCACAGCTGGAAGACGAACACCGGCGACGACGAAACTGGGTGATTTTGATCAACGATGTTAAGATGTGTGAAGATGAGGCTGGATTTTTGTCTCCTCTTGGGATTGCTTCTTGTGGGATCCAGTAATAGTTATCGGATGTAATCATCTAATTATGTGTGTTAGAAGTAAAATTTTGGGAAAATCAATTTTTTGTGGTTTATTAACCCAGTACCGGAGTGGCTGAGGAATGTTGCTTGAGAAGTACAGTGTGGAATATAATGAGAGGGAAGTAAGATGGGATACGTGAAAAGACAGTAAGATTCGTCAAGGAGGGTCGGACAAATTTACCCCTGAGATCTATTTGAAAGCTGACCATTGACTGACGGAGAAAACGTCCTAATTTAACAATGTGACTGAAGGAGGTAGTAAGTTGTCAAATGGTTGAAACTTCAAATATGTAAACGTAAGATTTTGATAATTAATTATGAAAACGGGAAATATTTGTATACACGTTAATCATTCATAATATCTATTTCATATCTTTTAATCTCAACAGTTAATTTGTTGACTAAAATATTAAAAAAAAGCTGCCTCAGTCAAATGAATTAAAAAGACAAGTACAACTAGCACATCTATATATATAGCTGGTTTAAAATGAACACGTGAACACATCAACCACGTGAATTAACCAGTCAACTGACTAATTAACCACTTGAAGACTAATTAACTACTAATTATTGATTAATGATTATAATCTAACAACCCTTCAGATTGATAATTCTCTTAAAGCATCAAGCTGAAATATAGATGATGTGGAGGAGAGCATAGACCTTTTGTAAACAAATCAGCAAGTTGATTTCTGAAAGAGATAAATTGCAGTTTTAGGGATCCAGCCTTGACAATATTGCGAGTAAAATGAATATCAACCTCAATATGTTTCAGCTTGGAGTGATAAACAAGATTAGTAGCCAGAGCCAAAGCTAAGATGTTGTCACAATGAAGAACATGAACTTCAGCCAGAGGAATATGAAGATCATGAAGTAGAAGCTGAAGAGCCATATTAGCTCTGAGGTTGTATCAGCCATGCTCCTATATTCTGCTTCAGTAGATGGCCTGGATATTTTTGTTTGCTTCTTACTACACCAAGATATTGGACATTGATTAAGAAGAAGAACAAAGCATGTGGTTGATTTTCGATCAGTAGGATCTCCAGCCCAATCAACATCACAATTGACAGTCAGAGAAAGAGGTGAGGAAAAAGGAATATGCAAATTGGAACCAACACCCTTTTTGAAGAAGAATCCTAATATAATAGTCCCTTTGACATACTTCAAAATTCTTTGTGCAGCATACAGATGAATGTGAGTTGGAGCTTGAAGAAATTGACAAACTGAATTGACACCATAGGTGATGTTAGGTCTTGTGAAACTCAGATATTGCAAACAACCAACCATGCTTCTAAAAAGAGTAATCTCATGAGCTTGTAAAGGAATGCCTCTATCTTTAACAAGCTTTAGACCTAACTTACAGAGAGTGGAGAAAGTATTGCAATCATCCAGACTAGATTTATGAATTAAGTCGTGAGCATATTTTCTCTGTGATACAAATATTCTAGTAGATGAGTATTTAATTTCCAATCCCAGAAAATAATGAAGTTTGTCAAAATCCTTCATATCAAACTTCTCTTGAAGACTTTGTTTGACTACAGAAACAAGATCATCACTAGTTCCTGTAATGATGATATCATCCACATATAGTAACAAGAACACATAATCATGCTGATAACTCTTGACAAACAAACTTGGATTTGCATAAGATGTTGTGAATCCAATACTTGGAAGAAAGTTGGTAAATCTCTTATTCCATGTCCGAGGAGCCTGTTTCAGACCATATAAAGATTTATTCAATCTGCATACATAGATAAGAAACTGAGGACTGATATAACCTTCAGGTTGAGTCATATAATTAAACCTCTTCACTAAGAATATCATGTAAAAATGCATTCTTCACATCCATATGATGTAAGGTCCAATTATAGCAGGCAGCTAAACATAAAATCAACCTCACTGTAGTATGTCTCACAACTGGAGATAAGATTTCATCATCATCAACCTTATATTCCTGACTGAAACCTCTTGCAACTAACCTGGCTTTATAACGAGCAATTGAACCATCTTCATTTTTCTTAAGTTTAAAAAGCCACTTGTAAGAAACTAGATTTTTATTTTCTGGTAGAGGAACTAAAGTCCAAGTATTTTGTTGTATCAAGGTATTATATTCTTCATCCATAGCCTGTTTTTAAGAGCTGTTTTAAAATTTTGTGGTTCTGAGAAAGAACACTCTGAGGTCACATGAGTAAGAATACTATTAAAACATTTTTTCTTTGAAACTCCCCTTTTTGCTCTTGTCAACATAAGATGACCATTATTTCAGGCTATAGAAATATCTCCAACAGGATGAAGAATATTTTCAATTGATATCAGAAAACTGGTATTGGACTGATATGCACAATGAAGAATAACTGAAACATCACTAGTACCAGGTATAGAAGTTACAGAAAGAACTCCATCAGTTTCTTGAAAACTGAATTGTAGCATTAGCCTAGGAGTCAAAGAAGACATTCTGTCTTATTAAAGCATCACTATTGTGAGATTCAGGATTTTCAAAAGTTAGAGTAATGTCTGAATCATTATCACTGAAATCAAAATTCTCACAAACTGCCACTGACTTAGCTGGAACTGAATTCTCAGATGTAATTAAAGGAGATGTAAGAGGAAAATGAGTAGTGAATGGACTACAAGAAACCTGACCTGAGGTATAAAGACATACTACACTTGAAGAAAAACTGACAGGAGAAGGCATGACCAGGGACTGAGATGGAAGTAAGCAAGGTGAGCTAGAGGGAGAAGACTTTATGCAACTAAGTACTGAAGCTGATGTAGTTTTACCCTTATCCACTGCAGAAGGAAACAAAGTTTCTTCAAAAAATACATGTCTGGAAACAATGTATTTTCTATTTGTTGGATTGTAACAGACAAAGCCTTTATAACGTGCAGTAAATCCTATGAAGACATTTAATTGTCTTAGGTTGCAATTTATTGGACCTGTATGCAGACAAAAGAGGAAAGCAAGTACAACCAAATACTCTTAGCATAACCACCTTAGAAACTGAACCATGCAACATCTCAAAAAGAGAACACTGATTAAGAATTGAGGTAGGCATCCTATTAATCAGAAAAGCAGTTGTAGCACATACATGATACCAAAACTGATTAGGTAAAGATGCTTGTTGAAGTATAGTAAAAACAATCTGTCTTACATGCTTATTTTTCCTTTCTGAAACTCCATTTTGTTCAGGAGTGTAAGGACAAAACACTTGATGCAAAATACCCTTGTCCTTTAGAAAATAAGAAACTGCAAACTCATATACTCTCCTCCTCCATCACTTCTAAGAGTTTTCACATTTTTATGAAACTGAGTTGAAACCAGAGCACACAGAAATTTGAAGTAAAAGAGTACTTCATTTTTCTTTTTTATTGGAAATAACCATGTAAATCTTGTACAATCATCTATGAATAGAACAAAGTATCTATAGCCATCTATACATACATATGGAGCAGGACCCCAAACATGTAAGTGTACAAGATCAAAAGAAGCACAACTTCTGTTTGTTGATTTCACAAAAGGAAGCTTATGCAATTTTCCTAAGAGACAAGGTTCACAGACTGCACTATCACAATCTTCTATGGAACTGATCTTTGCTTTTTCACGCATTAGCTTCACTACTTCAATGGTTCGATGACCAAAACGTTGATGCCAAAGAGATTGCTTGATCTGTCCCATAAAAGCTGACTGAGTTGAAGAGCCTGAATTTTTGTTTCTACTGACTCCAATTTTATTACATTGATTACTAACTGATCTAGTGTGAGTTGAACTTAACTGTTTAAGATGAGGCAGATCAAAAGGAATAGGGTATAGACCTTGCTTACTCAGTCCCTGGTATAAAATCTTGCCCTCAACCTTGTCCTGTATCACACACATAAAGTCATCAAAGCAATTGTTTAGCTTGCACAATTGATAAATGGAAAGCAAATGTGCTGCTAAATCAGGAACAAAAAGAACTTTATCAAGTTTCAAAGAGTCAAGCTTAGCATCACTAACATGAGTGATTGTAAGTTGTTTACCATTTTCAATTTGAACTGCATCATCAACAGGATAAGTGGTAACATTTTGAAGCATCTGCATATCGTATGTCATATGATTTGTGGCACCTGTGTCAGCAAACTAGAACTAAGGGCCAAGGTTTGTTGTTGCTAACATTGATGTATGTTCTTTAGCTTGATTTTGTTGACCAGGAAAACCGATTATGAAGAAACATCCATTTGCAGTGTGACCAAAACCATTGCAATATTAACATTTCTCTTGAGATTGATCAGTTGCAGAGCCTTGCTTTAAATTTGACAATGAATTGCATGTCTTAGCTCCATGACCAGTCTTTTTACAAAGTCGGCACACTATTGCAGTACCTCCAGCATTTCTTGAGCTTCCATTGCCACCAAAATTATCTCTTCCAAAACTACCAAAATTGCCCCTTCCAGCACCACTAGTGGTACCTGCACCTTTTCCAAAACTTCCATTACCACCACTATATTCTTTTCTAGAATTCTCAAAGTTGTCTCTTCCACCACTATTGCCTCCCTTACCTCCATAAGAGTGTTCTCCACCTCTTCCAGCAAACATTCCAGCTACTAGAGCAGGCATTGAGTATGATGGCATTGGCATTTGAAAATCATATGAAGGCTAAGAAACTGGTATATAAGGAGACTGATGTGCATAGGGATATGTAGACATGTAAGGAGAGATTGCTGCTACATTAGGCAACACGGATGGAGAATTGCCAGATGTTACATCAGTCAACACTTTAAAAGAATCACTAGGAGTAACTGAGCCAAAAGTTGTAGTTGACATATTAGACACTGAATTAGAAGAATTGGAGCCATTTTGCAGTTGTGATAAAGAGCTGGACTGCTGAGTATTAATATTGCAAATAGCTAACATAGCAGTGAACAAGCTTTGAACACTTTGAGTGTCTGCATTAATCTCCATTTCTGCAGCTTTAAGAAGAGTCTTCAACTGACTCAGAGAACTACAAGTATACCGAGCTCGAATGACTATTTTAATTGCAGCATACTCATGTATATATATATATACATATGTGTGTGTGTATATATATATATATAGCCCCTTCCAATGAGGGATCTGTTTTCTTGACATATATGAGGGAACAAGGATTAAACCAACTTTTTGATCACCAAATCACATCTCCACCGACCAATATATATATTTATATATGTAGATCATCCTTGCAAAATTTTATCTAATTTGATGATCAATAAGATGCTCAAAACTGTGAATTAAATTTATAAGTATGAACGGTTCATGTTTGACAGATTTGATGCGTCAATTAATTTCAGTTAGTTCAAAGCCTTGATGAAATTTTATAGAAATGATCTACATATATAAATTTAAGTATTGATAAATGAAAATGGTGATATGTGATTAAAAAATTTGTTGGATGTGCGGGCGTTTTGGTGTCTCGGTCAACAAGAGGAGAGCACGCTGCCATGTGTTTTCATTCCATTGGCTCAAGCTAATTAACCAGACTTGCTGCACGTGCTAATCAAGTTTAATTATATCTGTGTCTATATATAATGGACAAAGTCTCCATTAGAGAAAGGACATGGAACGATTGTTTACAAATCACATGTTACTCGATGGAATCTAGATCATCTCCATGAGAGAGGGTCTCATGAAGTCATATATATGGATCATCCGATCGCAATATTAATTGACCATGACGGCTAATCAAGCTCGTATAGTAAACTAGTCAATTCATATATCCCGACACATGCAATTTGTAACAACCCGGCCCCAAGAGCCAATTAGAAAATTACATATTTTCCCTCCCTGAAATTATTGGGATGAGTGTATGACACCACATTCAATGTCGACTGAAATCCAGGTCGGCGGCGTCCAACCCAACTTTTTGTTTTTTCTTATTGGGATGATGAACGTACCACCAAGTTGGGATTCAATAACTTGAATTTTTCTGTTTTTGTTTTTGTCTCGAAGGTTGGATTCCTTGCATGAAGACTAGTCTTTAGTCATCGTCAGCCCCGCCTTTCATACGGCGCAAGTGGCGCTCTAGAAACGGGCTCCACTTTAGATGGGACTCACTAAAATTTTTTTAAAAATATAATTAATATTAATATTAATAAAATAAATAATTTTTTTATCATATTAAACCTATTATGTGTTTTTACTTGCTGTTTGTCATTTTTTTTGGTTTTTTCTCCAGTTACCGCACCACCGAAGTCGCTCGCTGCTATCAAATTCTTACTTCATGTTAGTTTTTTAATCCATTCAATTTTTAAGTTAGTTTTTAACTTAAATAAATTAGCATAATTGAATATTGAAATTCTTATACACATAGGAAACTATTGTTGATTAAATTATTTCTATTTAGATTTAGGGTTTCTCAAAAAATTTTAAATGAATTTTCTAGGTTGATTGTTCTTTATATTGATTATTTTGTCATATTCTTTGTTATGGTTGAAAGTTATGGCACCTCTGTTATATTATAAAACCACCAAAACCAAACACATATTCATAAACACATTCGTACATATCAGACCAACAATAACTTGTAAACATCAAGCATTCATAACAAACATATGATCATGAAAACAGTAGCATCACTTAGATGATAGTGTGGTGTACCTTGTTCAATCATCCCAGCAGTAGCAGCCATCTTGTATAGCAAAATATTGAAATCACAGGTGAAAGAAGTCTTCTGTGCAGCACTCTCATGTCAGGCACAATGGAATGCAAAACTGGTTGACGTACGTTAGAGTGTGCACATGGACTCCTTAAATACAACTTAAGTGATAACTCAAAACCTTATCCATCATAGAGTTAGAGTTATTATCAACTTCTTCTTAAGTCTATCTCTCAATATCTTGATAACAAGATAATTCATTGTATTTCAAATATAATATCTATCCAATTCAAGTAGATATTATTAACATGATCTTTGTGATATATTATTCTCACTTTATTTATTCTGATAAATGTAGGAAGTTGTTATTATCCTTATAACACTAAATGTAGAGTCCAATCTAACATTCTCCCACTTGGACCTACATTTAGGTTGATAACAAGAATTCATACTTAGCTCACATGTAATATAGTTCCTTTGTGCACTTTGAGAAAAATATTCACAGGTCAATACAATATCATTGATCTGTCACTGTATATGAAAAGGTGGAACCTTAAGTGAATAGCACCCAACGAATGCAGACAACATAAGATCACTCACTGTTTCCGTGTAAACTCGTGACCCCTTTAGCGGGTTGCACGGTTCCAGAAATAGCGAACTTCCTTGTACTCCGAGTTTTCCTGTGTAAAGAACAAACACGTCAAAGGGCGTCCCCGGGTTTACCGAGGGAAGCCACTCCGATGCTTAAGTCAGACACTGTCAGATAAGCAGAAAACTCAAGAGTAGTTAAGGAATTGTCCGTCCTCTTACCGGGAGGTCCTCACCGGTATTTATAGTAGCATTAAAGGCAGCACTTTGTCTTTTTCCAATGTGGGAATGAACTCCCTTGCTTTGCCTCAACCTTACAATGAACTGGGCCCTGACAAAGGACCCAGAGTGGCTTCTCAAATCTGACTGGCCTTTGACCCTGTAAACAGTACTTCAAGCATAATAAACGATGCATATTTAATAATTGACCACACTTGGTGTTATTTCTTGAATTGTAACCCGGTAAAGGAGAAATATTAGGTTCCACATATAAACAAGTCCCCCAAGTCCTCAGTCAAGGGGTACGCTTGGGTGGGGACTTGAAATCATTTCTTTACCGGGTTACAAGGGTATCATCCAGACCCGGTGTACCCAGTCCCCCAAGTCCGTACGCAAGGGTGCCCCGCAGACACGTTGACTATGGGAACTGAAAATGACGTCTCCGTGTTGTAGTGGGGGAAACTGAAAAGTTTTCGGTTTGAAGTGGGGGAAAACGAAAAGTTTTCAGTTTTGAAGTGGGGGAAACTGAAAAGTTTTTCGGTTTTGGGACGCGGCATGCGCGACACGTGTCGATTTTCTTGAAAAACCGAAACGTCCCTTCAGTGTACGTCTCTTAACTGTATAAATAGGGGTTGAGGGTGACAGTTTTGTCGTACCTTCGAAATCGAAAACTTTTTCGTGCTTTTGCTCTCGTCCTCTGTTGTCGCTGTGCTTGTTGGATTTCCAAACTTAAATCGACCTCAAAATCCTTTCAAACCCTCACAAGTAAGGTACTGTTTTCTGTTCCGATGTTTTTGAGTGTTTTGGATCGATATTGTGTACTGTTTTCTGGGATCCAAACTGGGTTGCTGCGTTAGTGTGTGCGTTTATCGTTGTGGTCGCCGGGGTTATCTGGGTTTTTGACGATGTTCCCGTGTTTCTTGTTTTGCAGATGACAAACCCCGCAATGGATGCTCATGTCCCCGAGTTTGCCTCAGTTACCTTCACTGATGGGACCGCTCTCGACCCTCCCGGGTACTCGCTGACCGCGGAGGAGATTGTGGAGCTAAGGAGCAATTGGAAGATTCCCGAGTCTGTTGAAATTCGGACTTTAGAACCCGAGGATCAGTTCTTCGCTCCCGGGGATGGGTGGACGCTATGCCACGAGTACCAGCTACGTTGCGGTCTGTCACTCCCGCTAAAGGTGGAGGTGCAGTATCTCCTGGCTGCGAGCAACTTCGCCATCGGGCAAATTGGCCCGAATATGTGGAGGCAGCTGCTAGGGTTGTGCGTGATGTACAAGGTGTTGAAGCAGCAGATGCCGAGCTACCACGAGTTACACGCCATGTACCGGGCCGAGTACTCCCGGAAGGCGGGTTTCAGTGGGACCATCCAACTGAAGTCCAAAGGGGTCTTCAAGAAGATCATCGAGGACCTGCCGACCTCCGTGAGCCGGACCTGGAGGGAAAAAAGTTTCTTGATAAGAAACTTTCAAGACCCGGGACACGCGTTTCAAGTACCGGGTGACTTCCAGCCACTGATGAGTAAGTCCTTTCTCTCCGGATTCTTCTTTCTTTTCTCTTTCCCGGGTTATAATTATATTGTACGTGTTGCAGATGTTCCCGACATTCCTCTGGAGCCGGTGATGGAGAAGAGGATCCGGAGGATGCTATGGGCCTTCAGAGGTCAAGATGACCGGAGCTCGTACCGGCTTTGCAGGCTGTATGTGTACAGCCGTTGTCGGTTGATGGAGCTTCCAGGTTTGTCTCGTTTCCTTTACAATTTTTGTTGTTTACATGCTCCGGTCTAACGGGTTATATCTTTTGTTGCAGCTCTTCTCCCGATGGAGTTCACGAAGCGAAAGAACCCGGGAATATACGACGGCTTCGAGGACAAGGCTGTATGGGCCGGGATCCGGGCGCAAGGCACGGAGGGGCTGGCGTACGATATCGACCTGACATCGAAGGCGGCTTTTCTGCGCCCAGACGCCGAGCAAGGGGAAAGTCGGCAGTTCCACGTTGACGTCTCTTACTACAACGAGGTTCCCGCGTACTTGGCTGAGATTCTCGGGCCAGAAGTCTACCCGGAAGGAGAGGAGGTTGAAGGGAATCCCTCGAAGGCGGACGATAACCCGGTATTTGAAGAACCGTTTGCCGATGAGACTGAAGAGCCGATGGTGAGCGCGGTTCCCTCGTCTGTGTTCCCGGGCGAGGAGGAATTTACCGAGGAGGATGACGAAGGGGGTGAAGAGGTTGGAGGGTTAGAAAGGGAAATAGGTAGTGAGAACCCGGAGGGGAGTGAGGGGAGTGACGAGGTTCTTGAAGTGGAGCCCGTGCCTTCTCGCAAGCGTACCCGGGAGGCATCCAGCTCGGGGAGGTCCGAGAGGAGGAAAAGAAGGAAGGAGAGGAGGGAGAGAAAGCAGCAGCGGGACACTACTGAAATAATGGAGGAGTTGGCGACCGCAGGAATGGCGGACGCGGCCATCCAAAGGATGGTAGCGGATTTGAAGAATTGCGCCGCTGACTCCTATGTCCTGGAGCATGAGGACCCGTTGACTGTAGCCCGGAGGGCACAGGAGAAGCTGATGCGGGTAAGTTAGTCTTCTGCTTTAACTCGTTCTCTTTTTGTTTTTGGTTCCTTGCACTAACCCGTTGTTTTATTTGTGTAGGCTGTCAGGTTGTCGTACTTGGCGACTGACCGGCTCATAACCGAAGGCATCCCCGAGCGAGAGAGAGTCCTCAGGGATGATCTCCGGGCCGCCCGGGACCAGGTGACGGCGAGTGAAGAAAACCTGGCTCGGGTCCGGGAATTCGCAAGCGCATCAGCGATCGCGTCGAGTGCGAAGTTGGCCAAGGCGGAAGAACACATAGCAGACCTGGTGGCTAAGAACTCAGAACTGGAGAATGTTATCGAAGGTCACCGGGAGGACCGGTGTGCTCAAGACGCCGCGATAGCCCAGCTGACCGAGCAAAACCAGGGGCTGCAGCAACAGGTCACCTCCCTGGAGCAACAAAAAGGAGATTTGCTCCAGGCAGTTTCCCGGGCCAAGGACTTAGCGGTCTCCGAGTTTCTGGCGAGCCCAGAGTTTGACCTGAAGCTGCGGTCGGCCAGGGCCGAGGCTCGTGCCGAAATAGTGAGCGCTGGGATTCGCCAAGGCTGGCTGGACAAGGCGGGTTATGACGGTCATCAAGGTCATGTCAGACCCGACGAGGCTGCAGGCACCTCCCGGTCGACTCCTGCCGTGGCTGCGAACCCTAGGGCTCCTGCGAACCCGGCTCGGAGTCCCCCGGTTCGTTCTTCAGCAGCCGGGAGAGGTGCTTCCCGTGGTGGGATTGTGGGTGGTCCTAGGAACCGGCCACCTCTGCGTAGGGGTCAGTTCATCATACAGCCCCGGGGAGGTCGTGGCGGTTCTAGCACTGGCGGGGGTAGGGGGTCGGCACCGGAGCCTTAGGATGTTTTTCATTTCTGTAACAGATTAGTCTACCTGTAGCGGTTTGCTACTTTTTGTAATTGATATTTTTGAAGTAATAAAATTTTTCCTTCTCGCAATCCTTCCTGTGCCAAAACATGGTAACCTGATAAGTACAAAAATGTACATATAACGCCGGTTTGCCATGTGAATAAAGATAGTGCCGCTAAGGCTTTAAAGGCCGCTAGGGCTTTAAGGATCCGTTAGGAATTCCAACCCGATGCATAACCTGCAAGTGTTGAGAAAATTCACACATATAATGCCGGTTTATGGGAAATAAAAATAGTCCCGCTAGGGCTTTATGGGTTCATAAGGACTTTCAACCCGATGCATAACCTGCAAGTGTTGACAATTCACACATAGTGCCGGGTTGGCATGTTAACATTATAAAGTGAAAATAGGGCCAGTAAGGCTTTACGGGTCCGTTAGGACTTCCAAGGGCTTCTTTGCCAAATAACACGGTAATCTGATGCAAAATATGCAAATGTGATAATTTACACATATAATGTCGGTTTAGCATGTAAGTAAAAATAGTGCCGCTAGGGCTGTATGGGTCCGTTAAGACTTTCAAAGACTGAAACAAGGCCGTGATAGGCTTGCAATATTTCAAGTTATGGAGATTACCAGAGATTATTAGAGATCTATCGGAGCTTGCCGAGTTTTGACCATGAAATAAGGCCGTGAAAGGCTTTCAATATTTCATGTCATGGAGATTATCGGAGATTATCGGAGCTTGGCGAGTTTTGACCATGAAATAAGGCCGTGAAAGGCTTGCAATATTTCATGTCATGGAGATTATCGGAGATTATCGGAGCTTGGCGAGTTTTGACCATGAAATAAGGCCGTGAAAGGCTTGCAATATTTCATGTCATGGAGATTATCGGAGATTATCGGAGCTTGGCGAGTTTTGACCATGAAATAAGGCCGTGAAAGGCTTGCAATATTTCATGTCATGGAGATTATCGGAGATTATCGGAGCTTGGCGAGTTTTGACCATGAAATAAGGCCGTGAAAGGCTTGCAATATTTCATGTCATGGAGATTGTCGGAGATTATAGGAGCTTGGCGAGTTTTGACCATGAAATAAGGCCGTGAAAGGCTTGCAATATTTCATGTCATGGAGATTATCGGAGATTATCGGAGCTTGGCGATTAAGGCATACAAGTAGGGCCGCTAAAGGCTGCATTCACTTCAACAAACTCTTTAATAAAACATAACCCGGTAGGGGAATTCATGCATTGTGGGCCTGAAAGGCTTTATATACAACATCATAAACAATAAAATTGGACATTCATAGATAACTCGGTACCTATTTGGGGAAGAGATGCAGATGTTGGGCGTTCCATGGTCGTGGAAGCGTAACTCCATCTGTACCCCGGATGTAAAACGTTGCCGGGCCCACGACTTCAACGATTTCATATGGACCCTCCCATGGAGCTTTAAACCCCGTTGGCTTAGGGATAACTTCCTTCATTACCCAATCCCCGAGTTTGAGTGGGCGCTTGATAACCCGGGAATTGTAGTGTTTAGCCACCTTTTGCTTCTTGTTGATATTTCGGAGATGTGCACGCTCCCGGCGTTCCTCCAGGAGGTCCAGGTTAAGGCGGATGCCTTCATTGTTGGTTTCCCTGTCAAACAGTTGTACCCGGTCACTCGGGACTTCCATCTCTACCGGGATCACTGCTTCAGAGCCAAAGGTCATAAGAAATGGGCTCTCCCCATTGGCTTCTGTTGGAGTTGTCCTTAGTGCCCACAAAACCTCTGGAAGTTTCTCAGCCCATAAACCCTTTGCGTCCTCCAGCTTCTTCTTCAGAACTTGCTTGATGAGCTTGTTAACGGCTTCAGTTTGTCCATTAGTCTGCGGGTGTGCAAGGGAGGCATATAGGACCTTTGTCCCATTGGAGTGTAAGAATTCCCGGAACTCATCGTTGTCAAACTGCGTCCCGTTATCTGTGATAAACGTCTCCGGGATTCCAAACCGGCAAAAGACATTGTTCCAAAGGAATTTCTTAACATTTGCGGTCGTGATCCGTGCCAGGGGTTGAGCTTCTATCCACTTGGAATTATAGTCCACTGAGACAATGGCATGTTTGAGCTGTCCCGGAGCTGTGGGTAGAGGCCCGATGAAATCAATCCCCCACATGCAAAATGGATATGGAGAAATTATTACTGATAGTGGGACTGATGGGGCACGGGGAAAGCTTGCAAATCGGTGACATTGAAGGCAGGAATCTACGACGATTCTGGCATCGTGTTCCAAAGAAGGCCAGTAATATCCCATTCTTAGGGTTTTGAAAGCCAGGTTACGGGCTCCAAAGTGATTTCCACATACCCCGCTATGAAGCGACTGCAAAACCCGGTCTCCTTCCTCGGGTGTAATACACTTCAAATCAGGAAAAGTTTGTCCTCGTCTGTACAGTTTCCCATCACGGATACTATACCGCGCCGCTCGAACCCGTAGTCGTTTGGCCGCTACCGGGTCCTCAGGTAGGGTTCCATGTTGGATGAAGTTGATGAACTCATCCATCCAAGACGGTGGCGGGTTTGCCTCTACCGCGAAAATCTCAGAAAAGGAGAGTGAGATGCTTGGTTTCTCCAATGTCTCGACCAGTAAGCTTTTAAACTCGGTATTGGAATCGTCCCCTGTTGCAATCCTAGCCAGGGTATCTGCTCTCACATTCTGCTGCCTCGGTATCTGAGTAACCTCAAAGGTGTCAAATTTCTCCAGCAAGAAAGCCGCTAACTTTTGATAGGACGAAAGATGTGTTTCCTTTGCCTGAAATCCGCCGTTAACCTGCTGCACTACCAGCTGTGAATCACTTAGTATGCGGAGATGCCGGGCGCCCATATCTTTAGCGAGTTGGAGGCCTTTGATTAGGGCTTCGTACTCAGCCGTGTTGTTTGATGCTTTGAAGTTAAAGCGTAAGGCATAGTCAAACATATTACCCTCCGGGTCTATCAATGTAATGCCTGCTCCACATTGCTTCTGATTGACTGATCCATCTACAAATATCTGCCAACTCTCCGGTTCAGCTTGTGTAGGAAGAGTTTCAGCAACTGTTGAATCTGCTGGGATTAACTCGGCAATGAAGTCTGCTGCTGCCTGCCCTTTGATTGCCGTTCGCGGTTTAAAGTGCAAATCATGCTCCCCCAACTCAATTGCCCATTTGACCAGTCTTCCCGAAGTCGCCGGGTTTTGCAGAACCTGCCGTAGCGGTTGGTTGGTGAGTACATGGATGGAATGTGCTTGAAAATAGGGTCTTAACTTCCTTGCTGCTACAACCAAGGCCAGGGCCAGTTTTTCAATATCTGGATAACGAGTTTCAGGATCATTGAATCCTTTCCCAGTATAGTAGACCGGCAGTTCTTCAGAGTCTGGCTTTCTTATCAAGGCACAACTGACAGCCGTTTGAGACACCGCCAGGTACAGATAGAGTATTTCCCCAGGGTTTGGTCTGGATAAAGAAGGGACTGACGCCAAGTATTCCTTCAATTTTTCAAAAGCTTGATTGTGCTCTTCCTGCCATGTAATCCGCTCGCGGTGTTGACTCTTGAGAATTTTGAAGAAGGGGGCACATTTATCTGTTAACCTGGATATAAACCGGGATAAGGCTACCAGCCTGCCAGTAAGTTGCTGAACTTCATTCCTGGTTTTTGGCGGTTGCATGGCCAAGACGGCTTGAATTTTGTCGGGGTTTGCCTCAATTCCCCGAGCGCTGACCATAAACCCGAGAAACTTTCCTCCCGAAACACCGAACACACACTTCTCCGGGTTTAACCTCATCCCCTTGCTCAAGGCAATGTCGATGACGGTCTCCAAGTCATCCGGGTGTTTGCTTGTTTCCCGGCTTTTGACCAGCATATCATCTATGTAAACCTCCATAGTATCCCCGAGTTGGTTTGCAAACATGCCCACTACGAGGCGCTGGAACGTGGCTCCTGCATTCCGGAGTCCAAAAGGCATCACTCTGTAATAATACATCCCCTTGTCCGTTGTAAAAGATGTGTGCTGTTGATCCGCGGGATTCATCGGAACTTGGTTAAATCCCGAGTATGCATCTATAAAGCTCAACTGGGGGTGGCCCGCGGTTGAATCCACCAGTTGATCAATCTTTGGAAGGGGAAAACTATCCTTCGGGCAAGCCTTATTCAGATCTGTGTAGTCGACGCACATCCTCCACTTTCCGTTTGCCTCCTTGACCATCACCACATTGGCCAACCAATCCGGGTATGTTGCATCTCCAATGAACCCGATGTCTTTAAGACGTTTAACTTCTGCTTGAATGGCCTTGTACTTCTCTGCGCAAAATGCACGACGCTTCTGTCTTACCGGTTTAACACCCGGGATAATATTGAGGGAATGTGTCATAACGTCTGGAGAAATCCCGGGCATGTCTGCATATGACCATGCGAACACCTTCTGTTTCCGGGTTAGCAGCTCAACCATTCGGGTTCTGACCTCGGGGTCAAGGCCTGTGCCAATGCAAATCTTCCTCTCCGGGTATTCTTCTGAAATCTGAATCCATTCTGTTGCTTCAATTGGGGCTGGCCGGGGGAACTTGGCAGGATACTTCTGGCTCTTCTTCTGTGCCGTCTTGCTGATGGGCAAAGAATTCGGGTCATCCCTGGGGTCATCGGGTTTGTCAAATGGAGACAAGGAAAAACCGGCCGAAAACATCTCGTGCTGGGACTGAGTTGCTATCGCGTTGCATCTGACAGCGGCTTCTTGGTCTCCGCGAATTGTAACCCAACCCCCGGGTGTAGGCACCTTCATAAGCAGCATGTGACCCGCTATAAAACTTTGTAGGCCCCAGAGTGCATCTCTCCCGAGTATGGCATTGTAGGAGGATGGGCAGTCCACAATTATGAAGGGAACTACAATTCTTGTGGACTGGTGCCCGGTTCCAACTGTAACCGTTAGTTGATCAGACCCCAACGGTTGAGTCGTCTCACCTGAAAAACTGATCAATGGCTCGTGGTTCCTATAGAGCTTATCTCGTCCTCTTTTAAACCCCTTATAGCAACTGCTGAACATGACGCTGACAGCGGCTCCCGTGTCTATTAGAACCCTCCGAGTTCTCCAGTGGTCAATCTGAAGAGTGATAATGAAAGGATCATTGTGATGCACTTTCAGCGTGTCTTCAGACTGAGAAAATGACACGGTATCCCAAGGAACCAGCTCCTTGCGGCATTCCTGACGAAGCTGCATTATCTCAAACTCCGGGCCTCTTGGGCAGAGTCTTTTGGCCCGGTGACCGGACACCCCTTGGGTGCCGCCCCCATGAATCGTCATTATCTCCCCATATACTTCAATCAGGTTGACACCTGTGGCGGGTGACTTATACTGCTGTAACTTGCCGTTCTGGATCATGTACTCAATGGTGTTCCGAAGAGAAAAGCACCGGTCAGTTGTGTGGCCAGACTCGTTGTGATAGGCACAATGTTGCCCGTTGTCCGGCCCTGCCCTTTTGGGAAACTTTCTTTTTGGAGCCGGGGGAACTTCATTCCTATGGCGGTTCCAAATTTCTTCATAGGAGGCAGTCAAGTTGGTCAACACTTCATATCGGGGGATGTAAGTGTTCTTTTCCTCCCGGGTTGGATGTCTTGGGTATGGAGCCTCTCTTAGTTTCTCCCTTGGTCTGTTTGAACTTTTGCCGTAGTATCCCTGGCCACTCTTATGCTGCCCTTCCTTTTTCCATCCATCAGCTCGCTGGCTTGTGAACCCGGTGTTCGTCCGGCGTTCCCCGAAGGTGTCGTACTCGGCTTGAGCTTGCCGAGTTACTTCATTAATTAGATCGTCGTAGCACCTGAACCGCTGCTTCCTGAGCTCCACCACAAAGCGGGTTGGTTTGAGCGCCTGTAAGAACGCCTCTGATGCTACTGACTCGTCCAAGTGCCCACACTTGGAAGTCGTGGACAGCCAACGGGTTACAAAAATTTTCAAGCTTTCATCATCCCTTTGCTGGACTTTGAATAACGAAGTGGTGCTTCGGTTGGCACTTGACAGCAGGATAAACCGGGACAGGAACCTCTGTGTCAACTGACCATAGGTCTCTATTGACAAAGCCAGTAACTTGAGGAACCAACTCAATGCCTCCTCACTGAGTGTTTCCTGGAAAGCATGGCATGCTTGGGCGTCTGTGAACCGGGTTGAATCCAACTGAGACTGGAACAACTCAAGGTGTGCATACGGGCACCCCATTCCGGCATATCTCTTAATCTTAAATGGCTTTGCTTCTGGTGGCTTTTTGTCTGCTTGAACCCGTGCGGAGAATGGGCTTGCACGGGTAATAAAGGGTTGGTATTGTTGTGGTCCCGTTCCCGAGTTTAGGCGCTGCTCAAGTTGGGTCACAGTTTGTGTCAACTGTAACAGCAGCTGGGTCTGGGCATCTGCTGGGGGAAGTGGTTGATTTAACAACGGCTCTGGGGGTGGAGGAGGTCCTGTAAGATTGTGATTAAACAAAGGATTGGAGAGATGGATCATTTGTGGATTTGGGTTAGGGTGGGCAGTGGTTGGGAGAATAGCGGGTGGTATGTATGCACTGTCAAAAGTTCGCGGGTTTCCACAACCCGGAGGATTCCCTTCTGGGGTGATGATATCAGCAAGTCTGGCTGACGTCCCCATGGCATTCGCTCTTTGAGTTAAGGTTGCTTGAAGAAGCCCATGCTCGGCCTGGATAGTCGCTAACTGCTCCCTTACCGTTATTAACTCGGCATGTTCTCGAGTAGATTGCTCCTTTTGAGCGAGAAAGTCCTTTTTCAAGAGCTCGAATGCTGCTGCCAAATCTGTTTGGCCAAATTGGGTCCCGGAGGTCCCTGGGTTATCATCCCCTGAGAAATTAAGCCTTCTAGTTGGATCTTGTTCTCCTGCCATTTCCACCGTCCTTCGAAATACGAATTGGGAGGTCTTGAGTCCGACTCTCAACGAGAGCACCAATTGTTTCCGTGTAAACTCGTGGCCCCTTTAGCGGGTTGCACGGTTCAAGAAATAGCGAACTTCCTTGTACTCCGAGTTTTCCTGTGTAAAGAACAAACACGTCAAAGGGCGTCCCCGGGTTTACCGAGGGAAGCCACTCCGATGCTTAAGTCAGACACTGTCAGATAAGCAGAAAACTCAAGAGTAGTTAAGGAATTGTCCGTCCTCTTACCGGGAGGTCCTTACCGGTATTTATAGTAGCATTAAAGGCAGCACTTTGTCTTTTTCCAATGTGGGAATGAACTCCCTTGCTTTGCCTCAACCTTACAATGAACTGGGCCCTGACAAAGGACCCAGAGTGGCTTCTCAAATCTGACTGGCCTTTGACCCTGTAAACAGTACTTCAAGCATAATAAACGATGCATATTTAATAATTGACCACACTTGGTGTTATTTCTTGAATTGTAACCCGGTAAAGGAGAAATATTAGGTTCCACATATAAACACTCACATATTCAAAATGCAGCACATGATCAAACAAGAGATAATAGATTGCAAAGTATAATTTCAATGAATTGGTAATATACAAATGCAATTCAGTCCTCCTTATGATTCAGTATGCAAGAATCCAAATACCTGCTCTCAATATATGAGAACATTTAACAGTATTCCTTTAATCTGCAGAAAATAAGAATGCAGCAAATATAGATGTATCCAAGCCTCCCCGTCTGCGGGGTGTGTAAGATTATCGGGATCTACCCTATCCTGCCCTTGGTGCCTTTCGTGGTGCCATCTCATATCGTTGGACGTATGTGAAGACATATAGAGACGCTGTAGACGATGACCCAATGAGAAATAGTGAAGAACCATCCTTGGAATTGGACTTGTCTGTCTAGAACCAGAGTGTACTTCATACCTTAGCTCATAACAGTGTGGGCAGTTAAATGCGTTCTTATAATCTTTGTAGTACATGATGCAGTTATTGACACAGACATCTATCTTGATGTACTCAAGACCGACGTCACGCAAGATGTTTTTGACCTTGTCAAAAATTTTCGGACAATTGTTATAAGCAGGAAGCAATTTCTTCAAAAATGCAAGGTTATTGTTAAAACAAGCAATAGTCTTGTAACTTTTGTTTTTGATACTCATTTGCTTCATGATAGTTTTCAACACAGTATGCTCACTTCCGGGGTACAACAGTGTATGTGCTTGCTGACGAAACCTGTTATAATTCTCATAGTAGTCATTATTACCGACCTGAGAGACATCAAGTAAGGTTGTATTGCTGTTGTCGTGACACACTTTCATCATATGCTGAGGCGTACGGAAAAACATCATTTAGAAAATTCTTCACAGTAGAGTCCGCGTAATTGACACTAGAAGACTCGTCCTAGTTACGTTGTGCTTGAATATCTGCAAGTGTGGGCATCTGTTCAGGAACTTTGTCGTGCCATGTCCAAGTCGACTAACTAGGACAAATGTCGTATTATGACAGGTGAAGATACACGTCCTCAAAAGTTATATGAGTAGCAGATCTGTTGCAACATTTTGTGCAGGGAGAAATGTGCAAAACTTGTTCTGGAAGAGCTTGTCGACGGACGAACTCAATAAACTAAAAAATTCTTCTCATGTATGGCACAAACCCTCTATCTAACTGCATCCAGCTCTTGTCCATATTGTAACCTGTAATAAAAGAGGTTACAACTTATTATTAGAAACAAAAATTTATATAATCAATCATAAACTATATAATTATCACAAAAATAATTTTTGATTTAATATATCACGAAGAAAACGTCATCATGAAAATAAATGACATTTAATACAAATAATGATTTACATAGACCAATATTTTCAAAAACATATATAATATATATACATACATAATATATATAATCTATATATATACATCCATAATTAATAGTTCACATATATATATATACATACATAATTAATAATTAACATATATATACATCCATATGCACATGAAACCAGTGCTATTTATATACAAATTAGCATTGCAAAACATTTAATACTCATCCTCATTTATATTAAAAAACATATTTAATACACATATATATATATATATATAAACATTGAAAATCTAAACATCTATATTATTATTTTTAACATGCAACATATATATAATATATTGGATCAATTCACATACATAATATAATATATATACACATACATAGATAATTAATATATAATTCACACACATATATAATTAATTTATATACATCTATATATACATATATATAATCAATAATCCACACAAAAATAATAATATACATATATACACCTACATACACCCAATTAATCAACTTATAATATTAATTAATCTTATATATGCATGGTTATATATATACACATACACAAACACAAACACATAATAAAAATATGAATTAAACAAATCGAAGCCAAAGGTTAAAATTGTCATGTTAGATGTAAAATATGACATTAAGGAAATAGGGATGTTGATAAATCTATCAATACCAGTAAGGTCACCGTCAATGTGTGGGTTCAATCCTACTTGCACTTATCTTTTGGGCAAATATAGTATAATTTTGTAGAGTCAAAGGTATGTAAAATGACTAAAAAATAATGACGATGTGTGCAGAAATTGATTTGGTGAACCATTTCAGTCACACTTTGACACTAAATGATACATGATAAAAATAATGACGATGTGTGCAGAAAGTGATTCGGTGAACTATTTCAGTCACACTTGACACTAAATGATACATGATAAAAATAATGACGACGATGTGTGCAGAAAGTGATTCGGTGAACCATTTCAGTCACACTTGACACTAAATGATACATGATAAAAATAATGACGACGATGTGTGCAGAAAGTGATTCGGTGAACCATTTCAGTCATACACATATATGCAGAATATTCCGTTGTCTAAGAAAATAATCCGTTGACTAAAAAAATATTCGTTATTCGCGGTGTCAGAGAATAATTGAACTTTATCTTCTTAGCCGACAAAATATCCAGTCGTCTAAGAAGATAGTTTTGTCGCCTAAGATGATCCTAGCCGACAGAAAATGATCCGTCGAGTGACTGCTGGCCGACTGAAACCAACAGAACTTATCCGTCAGCTATGGAGTTCTTAGTCGACAGAAATTTTCCGTTGGTTAAGTTTTTCTTAACCGACGAAAAATTTCACCTTTTCAACTAATACATTTTCGTATGCTAAGATGCTCTTAGTCGACGGAACATTAACAATTCTGTTGGCTAAGAGTCCAAATCCACTAGTGGAAGGTTTTTAAAAAGGCAACAATGCATGTGCCGCTTGTCTCTTGCAGATACCATTGATCAACATGAAGTTGTTCAAGAATGATCAAATACTCAATGAAGCAGTTGATACATTCTGTACTATTTTCTCCTACGATCAAGGTTTAGTTTCTTCCACAGAGTTATTGTTACTTGATGAGGTTTTGACGAGGCAACATGCGAAGCATCATTGACAAGAGACGCTGGCACAAGAGGGAATATTTTAGGATATTTTATTATGTGTGCCTTGACTGTATGTCATTAAGATCTATACTTAGAATATGACGTATTCATTGTTATTATCATATCAGTACTCTATGATATCCTAGACAAAAGATCTCATATTAATAAATATAATAATGATTTTTCTTCCAATTTTTCTGCTCCTGTTTTTTCTAGATCAGGAAGCCAAAGGTTAAAGTTGTCATGTTAGATGTCAAATATGACATTAGAGATGCTCTAACGAAATAGGGATGTTGATAAATCTACCAATACCAGTAAGGTCACCATCAATGTGTGGGTAAAGTCCTACTTGCACGTATCTTTTGGGCAAATATAGTATAATTTTGTAGTCAAAGGTATGTAAAATGACTAAAATTATACACTTGACTCTAAATGATACATGATAAAAATAATGATGATGTGTGCAGAAAGTGATTTGGTGAACAATTTCAGTCAGCAGCATGTTGTTTAGGTTCAAAACTCGTGACTTATCATATATTAGTCTTTATTCGTGTAATTACGTACGGTGTTAAAAATTTATTTTTAATTTGACTCTTCTAATTTCATTCGCTCTTCACTATTCACGTTTTTTTCTTCACAATTTTCTCCCTTTTATTTATTATTTTAATCTATTTATTGGTTATTTACCTTATTAACTCTTGTGTGTATTATTTATTTCTATTTTTTTTTTGTAGTTTTGGTATCTGATATGGGTATTTTCAGAAGTTCAAAAATTTTGTGAAGCTGATGACACCAGTGCAGATATGTACGATGTCAAAAATTTGTTTTCAATTTGACTCACACTATCTCACTCTCTCTCTTCACTACCCACATTTTTAACTCCACAATTTTCTCTTTTTTATTTATTTTTTATCTATTTTTTAGTTATTTACCTTATTAACCCTAGTATGTATTACTTCTTTCTATTTGTTTGTAGTTTTGGTATCTGGTAGGAGTATTATCAGAAGTTTAAAAGTTTGGTGAAGCTGATGACACTAAAAGGGGGTCTAGCTTTATAATATAGTAAAGATATTTTTTTAAGTGGGTCACTTATTTAATAAATTATTTTAAAAATATTCTATAAATAAATGATCTTGATTTTAATCAAAATTAAGGTTTTTATAATGATGCATTGCCTCCATAGTAAATGCTTTAAGAAAAACAAATGAGGTTTACTCAAGTCTCCTTCTCCTTCTCTCTTTCTCACCCTCTGGTTCAGCAACTATAAGTTACTCAATCAAGATTATAGGAAATCCAAGGAATCTTGATGAACCAACCAAGAAGTTGAAAAGCACTACCAGAACAGAGTGTTTGGGCGACGAAGCAATTTCGTCACCCTGTTAAAAAATTTCATGGCCCAAGATCTTAGGGGACGAAAGAAATCCTTGTCGTCGCCTAAGGTGTTGTCACAAGAAGTCTGTCGCCTAAGAACTTAGGTGACGAAAGAAATCCTTGTCGTCGTCTAAGAGTGAGACCTTAGGCGACGACACACATTTCGTTGCTTAAACAGCCGTCGTCGCTTAAGAGTCTAGATCTTAGGCGACGACGTTAGTTTCGTCGCCTAAGTGTTATAACTTGGGTGGCGATACATGTATATTCGTCGCCTTATAATTTTTTTTTAAAAAAATAAAAATTCTCTTAGAAGACGAAAGTGGTATATTTCGTCACCTAAGTAATCAGAATACATTGAGATAATAGAATGACTTTAGTTTGTCTTTGTGATGACATTACATGTTTTGATAATTGAATGTAGGGTTTGGTGTATCTTTGACATTGAGATCATTTACCTTGCTGAATTCTTTCATGATGTCAATATTGAAAGGAAGTATTGAAACACCACATACTAACCACTAAGACTTTATGTTTCTGCAAACACTAAACAACATTATAACAATGTTTATCATGCCATCACTTTTTCAGACCAAACAATTGGTAAAGAGGACAGTGACCCTTATATTGTGTAGGCTGTTGTAGTTCTGAAGGCTATTAACCAAATATTGGTGGAATATATATGAAGTAAGTTTAATGATCTCAAGTAGCTAATATCTTTTAGCATGAGGATATTTCGGACGAGTCATTCTAAGGCAGAGGTATTGTTTTCCTAGCAAAAACTAATTTTGATTAATCAAAACTAGTAGTCATGCTTATAGCCAAGATATGGTTTTTGTCTTCCTGAAAAATGGATGTAGTTGTAAGATTGTAGGAAGTGGAACATTAATAAAACTGTTGACAACGATTCACTCAAAAGTTAAACTGAAGAAGAGAGGTAGGCAGAGGAGAGCGAGAGGGAGTGAGAGGGAGGCAGAGGAGAGGGAGACGGATCGGAGAGGGAGAGGGAGGCGGATCAGAGAGGGAGAGAAAGTTAGGGAGGCGCGATTTTTCTTATACCCGACCACTTAGGCGACGATAAAAGTATTTCGTCGCCTAAGGTCCCTCTTATAGTTTGTATTAAAAACGATACTTGAACTCCACATTGTATAAACAAGTTATACAACATTAGTAGGTATGTTTGTGATTTTGATGATCGAACATGAGAAATGGAAAACCGACCGTCAGATATGAGCACCATCATGAATTATGTGTGTGGGAAAATATTCAAGTTCATCAGACAACGTTAAGTGCTCGATCCATATGGTCAAACCTTGCGGTCAAACCCTTAAACGGACGGAAACGGCGATTCGACCCTCTAAATCACGTAATTTGGCCGAACCTTCAACTGAGAATAGTTTCAAATCGATGAGACGCATCCAAGTATAAAAGTTTTACCAAAAATAAGCACCCGATATAGGGCTACACATAGGGAGAAATATGGTAAAATTACGTTGACCCCAACAACCGGCATCGAGACTTTACAAGAATACCGTGATTTTTCAGCCGTTGAAGTATTTCACCGTTCTGGTCATATCTTATTTCACGACTTTTTTGCGTTTGAAGGCTCTACATATAGTTTGTATTAAAAACGATACTTGAACTCCACACTTGTATAAACAAGTAATACAACATTAGTAGGTATGTTTGTGATTTTGATGATCGAACATGAGAAACGGAAAACCGACCGTCAGATATGAGCACCATCATGAATTATGTGTGTGGAAAAAAATTCAAGTCCATCCGACAACGTTAAGTGCTCGATCCGTATGGTCAAACCCATAAACAGACGGAAACGACTATTCGACCCTCTAAATAAATCACATAATTTGGTTGGACCTTCAACTGAGAATAGTTTCAAATCGACGAGACGGATCCACCGGTATAAAAGTTTTACCAAAAATAACCACCCGAGATAGGGCTACACATAAGGAGAAATATGGTAAAATTGCGTTGACCCCAACAACAGACATCGAGACTTTACCGGAATACCGTGATTTTTCAGCCGTAGAAGTATTTCACCGTTCTGGTCATATCTTATTTCATGACTTTTTTACGTTTGAGGCATCTGCATATAGTTTGTATTAAAAACGATACTTGAACTTTACACTTGTATAAACAAGTTATACAACATTAGTAGGTATGTTTGTGATTTTGATGATCGAACATCAGAAACGGAAAACCGACCGTCAAATATGAGCACCATCATGAATTATGCGCGTGGGAAAAAATTCAAGTCCATCCGACAACGGTAAGTGCTTGATCCGTACGGTCAACCCCCTAAACGGACGGAAACAGCGATTCGACCCTCTAAATCACGTAATTTGGCCGGACGTTCAACTGAGAATAGTTTCAAATCGACGAGACGCATCTACTGGTATAAAAGTTTTACCAAAAATTAAAACCCCTATATTTAATTTCAATCTGTTTTAATTTATATAATTTATTTGGATACTCTTAGCCGACGAAATGATGTAACAATAAAAAAACAGAAGGTTAAACCACAATGAAAAAATAAAAATAAATTCAAAATGAAACATGAAAATAACCTTAGTCGAAGAAACCGAAAAATTCGTCATCTAAAGTTTAAAAAAATCGTCGTCTAAGATGGTCACTCTTAGTCGACGAAAGGACATCGTCGCCCAAAGTTTTCGGATCTTAGGCGACGAAAAATATGTTGTCGCCTAAGAATGACCCTCTTAGGCGACGACACATATTTTCTTCGCCTAAAGTTCCTTTTAGGCGACGGAATTTTCTTTTGTCGTCCTGTTTCGGCTCTCTTCGTCGCCCAAATGCCTTTTTTGTAGTGAAGATACATATAAAATTTACAGTAATCATAAATTAAGAAAGAAGATTGTACTTTGTACAGTAATCATGGTTAAATACATGAATTTGTTCATTATGGAGAAGGAGAAGAGAACGGGGAACAAAAGTTACCTCGAAAAAAGAAGTTAATCATCTCTTCCACTATAACTGCAAAATTCAGAAGAAAAAAACTACAGTTGATAGCAATTGTGAATTGACCAAAATTAACCCAGTTCTCATCAATGAAGTCTGACCTAAAATGAATCTGTAAAATTGTCATTGGATTTTTCGTTGCTCCTCTTTCTATATGAACCGTGAATTTAGCGAGAGATGAATATCCATGGAGCCGTGCACACCTGTCTAAATAAATTGTACCAACTAAGGACATTCATAACAGAATTATTTTCTTTGTTTGCTCTTTCAGTCTTTCTAGATTCTTTGTTCTTCTGTATAAACTAAGGATATATGTGAGGAGCACATCCGCAACCCAGAAAAAGTGTGGACGCCACTTGAAGGAGCTTCATGCCTGCGTCGATGGAAGCTCTGGTTTCGACGTCCTCGGAGACTTCAGACATCTCGGGCGTCGTCACCATCAAGGTGAAGGCCATGGTAACCTAGATCACATATGCAGTCGGGAAGTTTGTCGGAAAACTTCAAGCACTTCATTAATGACTTCAACAACACCGCTAGTGAGTCTATCGACAAGGAGAAGATAAGGATGGAGGACTGAGCAACACCAGCAAGATCGGCGAAGCCATCGACGTCGGCCTGAAGCTCCTTCAGATGGCGTCCACACTTTTTCTAGCTTGCGGACGTCCGCACCAAAGGGTTTGGTGCGGATGTGATTTTGCCCCACTTTTCGATCTTAGTTTCAGATCTTAACCGTTCAATATTTAGGTATATATGTATAGATCATCTCTGTAAAATTTCATCTCATTTAGTGATCGTAAATCACAGATTTGAATGCCTTAATGATCACCAAATGAGATGAAATTTTACAGAGATGATCCGTAAACTCTTAAAGTAGGATTTTTTTAGTTCTAGCTTGTATTTTGACAATCAAAGACACTCATTCCCTAGTTACCTACCCATATATGAATCCTACAAAAAATTAGCCAAAATAGAAAACGTTTACCATTTGATTAGCACAATATTTGTTTCAATTTTATCTAACGGCCTACAATTGTTTACATCATTTTAAATGACCAAATGATTATAGAATTAGTTGAAATTTTATAGACATAGTTCTTGCATAGGTATCTAGATAGAGGATCAACGGTTAAGATAGTTAAATGAAGTCATCTACTTGTGTAAAATAGTAGAAATCCTCAAATTCTTAAAGTAAAGATGTCCTCTCTACATCCACCCTGTATATATATAAGAAACCGTTTGAGAGTAGACGTTCACACCGCCCTTAAAGTGCGGACGTCCCTGTTTTTACTTCAATCAAGCTCCGACGACAGGGCTCCTCTTGACCGGCGGACACCAGAACTCCATCCTAACCTTCTCCTTACTGGTGGACTCGCCGGAAATGAGTTTGAAGCCAAGAATGAAGTACTGCACTACTGCACTTCTTTCTTGGCTTCAAACTCGTCGTCAACGAGTCCACCGATAAAAAGAAGGTTAGGATGGAGGTCTGGTGTTCACCGGGCAAGCAGAGCCTCATCGTCCGCATCTTTAAGTGCAAAAACATGAACATCCTCACTTTAAGGGTGGTGTGAACGTCCGCATCTTTTAAGGGCCGGCCTTGAGTTAACCGGGGTTCTAGGCGAAGAACAAAATTGGGACCCCATCTTTTAGTGTATTCATTTTTTCTTAAAAATAAAATTAAGCTACTATGCTAAAAAAATTATATATATATATATATATATATATATATATATTAAGCTACTTGATCAGGCCTATATATATATGTATATATATACGGTACAAGTTGATACCAAATAATGACTTAAAAGTAGTAAAGAATCTCAGAAGCTCAAATAAAACCAAGAAAATGAAATAATGAAAACATACCTAATTAAAAGCCTAAATAATTGAAAATAAGATTGAGAAATTTCAGAAAAATGATGTTTTATCAATTGATGAAGAAAAAAGAAATAAAGTAATTGTATTGCATACAACAATGATAAATCGATGATTTGAAATTTAATGGTTGAGGATTTTGTGGAAAATGAAGGAGGATAATTAAAGCTAATTATTAAGTATTACCATTGTTATTTTTTCACTTTTATATACAGCAAAACCTCATTAAATTAATATTTGATTAATTAATAACCTCGTTAAAATAATAATTTTTGTCTGTCCCGAGTCAGGGACAACGTGATAAATTAATAATTAGTTAAAAAATAATGCAAATACGAGAATTCACATAGACGCTAATGAATATATAAATTATTAATGTCTTAATAAATAGAATTTATTACACATTTATGGAGACTTGATCAAAAATGAGTCAATTATGACTTGTTTTTTCTTAAAATTGAGGTCACCTTGAATCTCATCTTGAACTTTTCTAATCATTGTAAGAACTTGTGGTGTTGTTTTCTCATAGTGTATCAAAAATTTGTTCAATATCATTGCTGCTTTAAGTGCTTCCAATCGTGACGGAGGCTCTATAATTGAACTATTATCTTCAGCTTCAACTTCATCATCTTGATTAGTTTTTATGACCCTTGTAATAATCTCCTCCTTAGTCAACAACTATGTAGTTGACTTATTTTCTTCAGAGTAGTTAAAGAGGTAATACACGTTCATAACATTACAATAATTCAACCCTTTGATTACATTTTCTAGTTCTTGAGCGCCTTCGTCATCTAAGTGTCCATCCAAATTCTCTAAAACCATGCTATCTTGGCCTAATAGTCCTAAGCTGAAATTGCAAGATTCATTGCATCTAAAACATTTATCTTCTTTCGATTTGGCCCCCCTACTTCATTACCCTCTAAAAGACTGTGATAAAATTGATGTCGGTAATGCATCTTGAAATTTTTTATAATCCTAGCATCACAAGGTTGAATCTTTGATGTTGTGTTTGGTGGTAAGAAAAATAGTTCAACATTTTGCAACCCTTCAATGGTTTTCGGATGAGCAGGACAATTATCCACAAGCAAGAGAACTTTTCTGCCAACCATTCGTTTATCGAGTTACCGAACATATTCTTCAAATAACTTAGGGATGGGGTAAACCCGAAAAAAACGAATGTAAAAATGGGTCGGTCAACCGTTCTGAATAAAACAATTAAAGATTGTCCCAAAACCGACCCGACCTGGTTAAAACCGGTTCGGATGCGGGTTTACTCTGAACGACCCGTATAAATCTGACCAGACAGACCTGACTTGGATATTTAAATAAATAATTATTATAATAAAAAAATATATATACTAATCGACCATATAAATACCAAGAATCCCTACTCATTCAATCATTTTTTTCATCCTAAAAAACCCTAATCGGCTGCCTCATTGGACTGCGCGACTGCGCCTCTCCCTTTTAAGTCTAACTCTCAGTGCGCCAATCTCTCTCAGGTCTTCTCTTCTTTTTTGTAACTTTGATTCTCAAAAATTTATCATTTATTAACAACAGATCTTAATTTATTCATTTTGCTTTTCAGATGATGGATTCAGATCAAACCAATCCGGTGTCCAGCCACAATGTAATGATCCCTACCCTTTCATCGACTCCTGCATCGGGTTTTGCTGCAACCGTGAGCAATGCTACTCCTTCCTCCGAGGTTCAAGTTCAATCAAAGATGAAGAACCATAGCATAGCATGAGATCATTTCACCATGATGAAGAATCCTGATGGCACACCTTTAGCCAAGCCAAGAGCGAAGTGCAATCACTGTCCCCAAACCTATAGCTATGATTCAAGGTCACATAGGACAACCAACATGAAGAAACACCTGCTGCATAATTGTCTGAAATGTCCGCTCAGGATCGTCAACACACAGAAGCAGATTGTAAGTTTCCTTTTTTTTAATGTTTTCGATTTTTTGTTTTTCCTTCAGTTAAGTTCTTACTCATGTATTTGCATCTTAATATGATCCCATTATCATTTTACTGATAGAAATCTTTTATTATTTTTTTTAAGGTTCATGAGAGTTTTGAAAAAGGGAGTAAGATAAGCTTGGTATTATGATGAGGATTTTTATAGGTTAGCTCTTGCTAAGATGGTAATTAGGGATGAACTACCGTTTAGCTTTATTGATCTAGCATTAAATACGTTGAGTTCCACCTAGTGCATACATCTAAAGGCACTATCCCACCTTTGTGTTCCACTTTTTCTTGAGCTGCACACTTCTTAAACTTCTTCAACCTTGATAGACTCGATCTAATATACTTCACACAATATCTAATACTCTCAATAGAGGAGTCTAGTTGTGTCATTCCATCCTTAACCACCAAGTTAAGAATGTGGCAGCAACACCTAAGATGCAGGAACTATTCTTTCAGGACCAGCTCATTCTAATTCCCTATCTTCTCTTTCATATAATCTAAAGCCACTTGATTAGGAGACGCGTTATCTATGACAATGCAGAAAATTTTGTCTATTCCCCGGCCACCCATTGAGACAAGTTTCGACTAGCTACCCTATAGTCTTACCCTTGTGGTTCGGAATCACACAAAAACTTAAGATTCCTTTGTGCAGAACCAAATCTTCATCAATGAAGTGGGTTGTGAGAACCATGGAATTGATATTTTGGAGCGAAGTCCAAGTATCAGTGGTCAAGGAAACTCGTTGTCCAAAAGTGACTAAGGTGTTTTTCATTGAAATCTTCTCCGACTTATACAACTTCTAAATATCTCTAGCTACAGTCCTATGGGAGAACTTCCTAAACTGTGGTTGAAGTTGGCTAATAAATTCCTTAAAACCAGAACCACCTAGATAAGGTCTGCACGTGAATCTATGTCACCCTCTCCATTCAAACACCAATCTTTACTTGCAACCAGACTCAAGGGTTTAACACGTGTATAAATGTCTAAACCAATCCGACCACTAACCCGGCCCATCTGACACTTGGTGATAATCCACACAAACATTAACCCTCACGTGCAACCAAACTCAAGGGTTCAACACATGTATATATATCACACCAATCGAACCCACCAACCAATGAGATACAATTAGAGAGGGATCAGCTCTGATACCAAGTCAAACAGCGACAAGTGTGGCCCGTGGATCATCCGTGTACTGATACTGTCCCAACTTAACCATATTTAAGGTGTTGGATTTTATCCATAAAAGACCTCGGTACAATTAGGAATGATCCATCCACATATAAGTTATATTTTATTTATCTTGTTTCTGATGTGGGATCTCTTCTCATCAACATAAATAAGCAAAGACAATGTTCAAGGGTAAACTTACTAGTGGAAACCAAGTCCATGCACTAGTTTTGGTGCATCGTTCTTTCCATCAGTGTAATTTTCTGCTGAAAATAGTCGATTCTTCCATCATCTAAGTTATAGATGCAAATCACATAATCACCAGAGCAGTTTCTCGCACAATATATGCAATCTCCACCCTCTAAGTCCACTGAAAACCTTGTCGTTCAATACTGTTGACATTAAATTGGCTAGCTTTGAATCTTTGATGATGGAATCCAGATCTGTCTACTAGGGCGTGTGAAACTATATGGACTTATAAAGATTGTCTGGTTTTCAAAAGGAGTCTCTGCCAATTCTGGTTCAGAGCCAACACCTAAAATGAAGCATCTGAATTCTACATACGATCGTAGCCTCGTGTGAATGTTTATCACTACCAAAAGAATGATCCCATATAACCAAAATCACACTTTGAAAGAGATAGCGATCGATGATGACCAAAAAAGGTTAAGAGGGATAAATTTCTGAATTTGGGGACTCGGTAATAACTCAACTAATTCAGTGCGGGTTTTGCTGGGTGTAATTTAATTAGTGAGTTTTGCTAGGTTTAACAAAGAAATGGTATTATTGGAAAGTTGCTCGGTCTATTTAAAAAATTGGCTTTTTAGACAATTTGCTACCCTAGCTTTCATTATATTGTCAATTTGCTACTATACCTTTTTCTGTCATTTTGCTACCATAACTTTCATAAATTTGCCAAATTGCTACCCAACCGTCATATATGTATTTTTCTGTTAGGTGTTCCGTCAATTTTTTTTCATGTTAGGTGTGCCTTTACGTGAGAGAATTTTTATAATTTTGAATTCAAATTGGGTTTTTTTAATAATTGAATTTGTCTCTTTAAATTCTGATCTTTATTCAGGAAAAATAAAATAAAATAATACATGGATTTCGATCAAAAAATCAAAATACATCCATGAGACGAGAAGAAAAAACAAAGAACTGGGTATCAATTCAATCTCATGGATGTGTTTTACACGTCCCATGGATGTGTTTTTCTTTTTTGATCGGAATCCATGTATTATTTTATTTTATTTTTCCTGAATGAAGTTCAGAATTTAAAGAGACAAATTCAATTGTTAAAAAAACCCAATTTGAATTCAAAATTATGAAAATTCACTCACGTCAAAGACACATCTAACAAAAAATTGAATTCATAGATGTGTTTTTTTATCAGAATTTATGTATTATTTTATTTTATTTTTCCTGAATGAAGTTCATAATTTAAAAAGACAAATTCAATTGTTAAAAAAACCTAATTTGAATTCAAAATTATGAAAATTTTCTCACGTGAAAGGCACACCTATCATGAAAAAAATTGATGGAATATGTAACAAAAAAAGACATATATGACGGTTGGGTAGCAATTTGGCAAATTTATGAAAGTTAGGGTAACAAAATGGCAGAAAATAAAGGTATGGTAGTAAATTGATAATATAATAAAAACTAGAGTAGCAAATTAGCTAAAAAATCAAAATTTATAATTTTGCTGGGTATAATAATTTTGTTGGGTCTACATAGATATTTGTTTGGTACATTTAAAAACACTCAAAGTAAAATATGTAAGTAAGAGATATATAATCAACAAATTTAGAGATATGCAAAAACTAGAATCCTCAGCAAAACATCGTTGAATTAGTGCAATTTGAATTCAGTATTGAACAGTAGCAACTTGGATCTGATGGATGTTGAAATGGTTCAGTATTGAACAGTAGCAACTTGGATACTGGTGGATGTTGAAATAGCGCGTTGCTTGCGGGACATAATTGATAGAAACAGTCTCAAGTTGCATTATTGCAAGATATGTCATTTGTATTTGATTTTTGTTATAATTATTTTAATAGAAGTTTGATATGTCAAATAAGATGTTACCATCCTGATTGATTTTAATGAGCTAGCCTCGCTCAAGCATAGTAATTCTTAAAATCCCTATAAAAGGTGGAAAGTTCTGCCCTACGTACCGTATGGAATACCCATCATAAAGCAATTGTGCATGCAATACAGTCTTAGTAGTTAGTACTATAACTCATTCCCTCTTCGGCTCTTCCTAGCCTATACATGTGTAAATGTGAAATGGCCTTAAAACGGATGATGTTCGCTGTACAACTGATAATTTCATTGTTAGCGGTGGCCATAGCAGCAGCAACAGCTCAAATCAAACCTCCTCTGGCACTGGATGGTTGCCCGGACCACTGCGGAAATTTCACAATCCCATATCCTTTCGGCATCGGGGATGGTTGTTTCCAGCGAGAATGGTTCAACCTCACTTGTAACGAATCCGCCGAACCCCCAACAGTACTCTGGATCGATGGTAGTTTCATGGTTACAAACATATCGCTTGCTGAAGGTGAGTTGGAGGTTTTGAATTACATAGCCTATGATTGTTATGATGAGAAGGGTAATCAAACAAAAGACATGTTTAATTCCCCTTATCTCTCGTTGTATCCTCCTTTCACCATCTCCGGGAACCGAAACAAGTTCATTGCTGTTGGCTGCGACACTTACGCAATTTTCAGAGGGTACCGCCCTCATGATGAAGACAGATACATCACCGGATGCATGTCTGTATGTGACAGTCTTGACAGTTCAGTTAACAACTCATGCGCCGGCATCGGCTGTTGCCAAACTTCCATCCCTGCTGGACTAATGAATCGCACAGTCAGTTTGGATAGCTATTCTCAACATAAGGACGTGTGGGAGTTCAATCCATGCAGCTACGCCTTTATTATTGAAGAAGGCAAGTTCACATTCAATCCTAACACAAGTTTTGAAGAACTCAAGAACACTGAACAACTTCCCATGATTATTAACTGGGATATTGAGGAAGGGTCATGTGATCTAGCTCGGAACAGCCCTGGTTATGCTTGCAAGGCAAATAGCAACTGTGTGAATCGGACGGTCGATAACCAGGCCGAACCAACTGGTTATTATTGCCAGTGCAAGCCAGGCTTCGAAGGGAACCCGTATCTCCCACATGGTTGTCAAGGTGCGTGATCTTTATGTATCTCTTTTATGTCTATACATGTAGGTACGTAGCTAGGCTGGTATTCGTTGTAGCTGGAAACTAAATCAAAATTTTTTGGTTTTACCTGATTATTTTTTTTTGTTTTTGCTTTTTGTAATCAGATATTAATGAGTGCATGGCTTCTAAAAACCCTTGCAATGGAACATGCATAAACTTACCTGGAGATTACAGTTGTGTTTGTAAGAAAGGTTTCAGAAAAGAGGGTTCAAAGCGTTGCATACAGAAAACTCCCCTATCAGAGAACAAGTCCCTGAAAATTTCGTTGGGTACGTATATATGATATATGTGCGCTCAGATTTTCTCGATTATTTGGGTACTTTTTTAGTACAAACAAATTTATTTATTTTTAAGGTAAAATGGAGTATTCTCATGATCATAAACGATCGTAAAAGGTCAAAAACAAGAGGATCCCAAGACCACTCAAGTCAACAAGTTCAAACCTTGAATCAAAACTACGACAATGAATTGAAGAAACTGCCTCAAAACTATGTCTAAAAAGGAGGACCTAACAACTAAAAAGCAAATGAACCCTAAAACCAATCTCTACTTCTCCGATTAGAGGTCTCAGACCCTAATTGGTGTACCTTTTATTGATTTGAGAATTCAAAAAAGCTTTAGGGTTCAACTAGAGATCTTGATCAGCTACAAGAAAGAAAGGATGAAGAACCCACAGGTCCAGCCTAATAACGGGCCCAACGAGTCCATCACTTCCCTCTCCTTCCCAACCGGCCATAGCTGTCGCCACTCCTCACTACTCTGGTAGTCGGCTTTGTCCTTCAGCCATCCTCAACCGGAAAAAAGCCTAGTCTCACTAGTAGAGGGAAAGTCTCATGCGACAAAATGATTTCGTCGCATAAGACCTTAAGCGACGAAGAATTCGTCGCATAAGGTTCGTCACATTAGATTTATGCGATGAAACCATAAATTTCGTCGCATCAGTTCCCCTTAAGGGACGAAATTTTTTTTGTTGCATAAACTTATGCGATGAAAATTTTCGTCGCTTTGACTTAAGGGACAAAAAATATTTTGCCGCTTCGACTTATGCAAAGAAAAATATTTCGTCTCTTAAAAATTTTCAGTAAATAAAAAAATTATTTTTATTAATTTAGTTATAATTAAATTAAAAAATTATGATTTTTTTGTTTTTTTTGTTTTGCTGGAGGTGGTGGTGGCGGAAGAGGAGGTGGTGGTACGGTGGTGGTGGTGGCGGAGGAAGAAGAAGAAGAAGAAGTGGAGGTGGTGGTGACGTGGAGGGGTGGTGGTGAATAAGTAGAAGGACAAAGAAGAAAATGGAGGAAGAAGAAGGGAGGTGGGGGAAAATTTTGACGAAATGATTTAAAATTCAAAATTTTTGTCAGAACTGATGTGACGAAATAAACAAATTTCGTCACATGAGTGTGAACTTATGTGACAAAAATTTTAATATTTCGTCGCATCAGCCAGTGCTAGTGGAAAAATTTTGGTTAAAAAATTCAAAACCGATGCGATGAAATATTCAAAATTTCGTCACATGAGTGTAAACTAATACGACGAAATTTTAAATCTTTCGTCGCATGAGTCAGGGCTAGGGAAAAGCTTGGGGGAAAAATTCAAAACTGATTCGAAAAAATTTAAAATATTTCGTAGCATGATTATGAACTTATGCGACGAAATAAAAAATTTTGTCACATGAGTCAGCACTATGCGACAAAATGTATTTCGTCGCATCAATTCAGAATCATGCTACGAAATTTATTTTTTTCGTATCAGTGTGAACTCATGCGATGAAAAAAATATATTTTCGTCTCATGAGCCATTTCCTCTACTAGCTAGTGTTTGAGTTGCTCTCAAGATGTCGACCTACTCACAACAAAGTTATCGTCTTAACTTGCAATCATTCTACAGCCGCTCCGCCGCACCGACAATTTGTACAAACTGCACCACCTATCGGCTGCCTCAAACTGCCTCTGTCTGATCTGTGAATCATAGCAGAATAGACCACACACCTCGATCTAAGATTTGGTTCAGAAGAAACCAATCACCAACGTGCAAACCTGGTCATGAGTTCAAGCAGCCAGACTCCAAACAACCTTCTTCCGTCTCTTCCCCTCAAAGAAACTGACTCTAGAGAGGCCGTGATGTGGTCGGAATTCCCGCCTGGTTGCTGCCGTCTTGCTCACGAAACCTAAGGTTTCTAGGTTTCGGTATTGTGGTCCAGTACAAACAAATTCATTTGACTTAACAACTATATCAAAAACTAAAAGGAATTCGTTGCGAGTTGCCAAGCAAGCTATTGGATGTCAGATATCGATTATCAAACAAACTTCACCTTTTGTAATAGGATGAAACTTACGATTTTAAAGAATATAAAACTGTCTTAAAAAACACACCAGTGAATAATTAAATGGTGAAATCAACTTTATTTTGGTCATAGATGAAATTAACTTTGATGGTGATTTTTCTCTTATATGTATACATATGCAGGTGTCAGTTTAGGCTTCTTAGTCTTGGTTCTTGTAATATCATGTATTCATTGGGTAGTGAACAAAAGAAGGCTCATCAAACTCAAAAAGAAGTACTTCGAAGAAAATGGCGGCTCAACATTACAACAACACCTAGCTAGCCATATAGGAGGGGTGGATACAACAAAAATCTTTACCGCAGAAGAACTTGAGAAGGCCACAAACAATTACCATGGAAGTAGAGTCATCGGAGAAGGAGCATATGGAACTGTTTACAAAGGAATATTACAACAAAATAGAATGGTTGCCATAAAGAAGTCCAAACTTGGTGCTCGAGCTCAAAGTGATCAGTTCGTCAATGAGGTTATATTTCTTTCTCAAATCAACCACAAAAATGTGGTAAGACTGTTAGGTTGTTGTTTTGAGACGGAAGTGCCTTTACTAGTATATGAGTACATCACTCATGGAACTCTTTTTGAGAACATATTCACTACTCCAAACGGAAAAGGATCACCACTTTCATGGGAATTACGATTGAAGATAGCATCAGAAACTGCGGGAGCACTAGCTTACTTACACTCCTCCACATCCACTCCAATCATACACCGCGATGTGAAAGCAACAAACATACTATTGGATCAAAATTACACTGCCAAAGTGTCAGATTTTGGGGCTTCACGTTTCATTCCTCAAGATCAAACTCAAGTAGCAACCTTAGTGCAAGGGACAATGGGATACTTAGACCCTGAGTATCTCCAGTCAAACACGCTGACAGAAAAGAGTGACGTTTATAGCTTTGGAGTTGTCCTAGCAGAGTTACTAACAAGCAAAGTGGCAATTTCCTATGCCAGATCTGAGGAACAGAGAAGCCTGGCAAGTTTGTTTATCTCTTCAATGGAAAAAGAATGCTTGTTTCAACTACTTGATCCAGACATAGTGAATGAGGGAAATATTGGAACAATGGAGCAAGTGGCGGTTCTGGTGAAAAGATGTTTGAAGGTGAAGGGAGAGGAACGACCAACAATGAAAGAAGTGGCCGCGGAGTTAGAGGGACTCAGGATTACAACAAGACATCCGTGGAAAAGTTCGAGTTCCTATCCGGAGGAGACTCAGTACTTGCTAGGGTCTCCTACATCAAGGGTTTATGCTGTGGACAATAGAGGTGTTGGAAAAGGTGATTCGAGTGGCACAGGCAGTGGGTTTGACAGCTTCCAAGTTCAAACGTTAATGCCATACAATGGTTCAACCAGTGGGTTTGACAGCATGCAAATTCAGACACTAATGCCATACAATTACGGCAGATAATTGATCCAAGGAATTTGAGATATTAATTTCTTTGCGGGGTGTTTATGTCTATAAGTTTGCTTAATTTGTTTGTATTAGTAGAATGGTAAGAGTGTGTACGTAGTAGTTGCATATGCCTTGTATCTATATGAACTAGTGATATATATATGTACTGGTGCTGATGTTGCAATTCCAAATACTTTACCTTATTTTGTGTTGTAATAATGGTTAGGTTTCCCTAAACTATAAACAGTGTGTGGGCTTGTAAGAATTTTAATCAAGTCTTTACTTTAATTAGACTCAGAAATTTTGCAGATTCTCTTTTCTTCGTCTTCTTGGTTGTTGTGGTTGTGTTGGCTTTTTGAATTTGTGAGATTGAGCATTCAAATGTACCAATTAACTTGGATAATGACTGATATCAAGATTGATGTTGAAATATCGCATAGCTGTGGAAGATAATTGATAAGAAAAAGTATCAGACATTTGTGTACGTTCAAATTTGGATATATTTTGAAGTAATAGTAACAATGAAGCATTTGAGAAAATATTTCATTTGAGAACAAAAATATTAGAAAATTGATAGAGAGAAATCGGGTACCTTTCTTGAACCAAACCATTGGATTGGTCTGATTATTTCTTAAACAGAGAAAGAACGGAGAGAATAGTAAAAGACTAAAAACAAACCCTAGTACAAATAGGGCTCGGCGAAAATCTGAAAAAAAAAAAACCGAACAACCCAAAAAAACCGAAAAACTAAATGGGTGGGTTAACTGATCCAAAAATACTGGGTGAAAAAAGCCTCAAAACTAGCACGACCCGGTTTAAACCAGTTTGGATACGGTTTAATCGGAACTGTCAGTTTTCTTCATGGTTAATCACAGATTTGAATGCCTTAACGATCACCAAATGAGATGAAATTTTATAGAGATCTATACATATATATACCTAGATATTGAACGGTTAAGATCTGAAACTAAGATAAAAAAATTGGTCAAAATCACACATCCGCACCAAAGGGCGCACCAAACCCTTTGGTGCGGACGTCCGCAGCCTAGCAGTCCTGTATATATCAACTATCAATTGGTGTGTTTATTGTTTTGAGTTTTTAACAATTGACTTTCATTCATCAATTATGGAGAAGAAAATGTTAGCAGAACTGAATCGATCAAAGGAGAAGCTAGCTGAAGTTCTCGGTACAGCCTCACTTGAGGAGATAGAAGTTCCACTTTTAACGCAGCTTAAAATCTTGGAAGATGGCGTTGGAAAAGCAAAGGGTAGAGGCATTCGCGGTCTGGGTTATGGTCCACGAAAAGAATGCAATTCTTCTGAGAGTAGTAAATCCAGTTCCTCCATGACTGAACAAAATGTGGTTAAGTTGATAGCAAAAAAGCTATTGAGGCGTTTCAAGCACATCGAAGCGCAACTTGCTACTGCTAAAGGTTATACTATTTATGATTCTACTGATGATTATGCTTCTAATATTGAGGATGATGATGCTAATGAGGATGATGATGATGATGCAAACATGTATAGGGATGGAAAAAGGGATGAAGACGAGGGTGCAGACTAGATGATAGCAACTTTAGTTTAATTTGCATTGGTACTTTAGTTTTATATCTAAACTAGGAAACTTGTTTTATATCTACTGCTTTTGTAAAACTATGACGATGTGAGTTTCATTTTCATGAAATGTTGGTAATCTAAATATATGAAATACAAATTAGTAGCTAAATACATTGTATCAGAATGGGCATCGAAATAACATGTTGTCACCTATATTTAATTTAAATATTTTTAATTAATTAAAAATTAATATTAAAAATATTGGTGACAAACCTGTTTTATCACTCATTCATAGCAGTTTGTCACTGATCTGCAATTGTCCCGCCAATTTTATTTAAAATACCCGCCAATTATGGATTTTCCAAAGCTGTTAAATTGTTTTAGTGACAAAACAAAAGTGTATAGGAGACAAACAATATTTTGTCCCTATCATTTATTGGTGACAAAACTAAACTTTTGTCACCGAAAACAATCGGTCACACATCATTAGTGACAAAATAGTTTTGCCACCAATACTGACAAGTGACAAAACTTTAAAAATTAGAGACAAAACGGGTTTGTCACTAAAAGAGTTTTCTCCTGTAGTGGGGGGAGTTCCTGTGCTTATAAGCAATGATGAAACTAGTGTTTGGTAAACACATAAAGAAGCTCCTTTTTTTAAAAGTCGGGATTGTTTTTGAGGCAAAAGGAGAAGGGGAACCCTCATTAATGATTTTTTTTAAATGACAGTGGGTATCCTTGCAAACTTGAGCAAATTACAAGGCAACCTAACAGAGACATTCCTCCATCGAGCCTCGACCCTCTCTCAGACCTCATTCATCCATCGCTCGTTCACCTCAATCATCTTACCTCGAGCAATCCTCCACCGCCGCCCAGGTCTTCTCTCTCTCGTCGCCGATTCTCAAATTCCCCGTCTTACTCTATTCGTTATGCAATTCAGGTGGGGCTCGTTATAGGCAAGCTCAGCTCTACTCTAGACAGAGGCTTCGTCTTCGATCTGGTCCCCACTCCTCCCAACGAAGCCGGAGCTCCGGCTTGCTCTCTCGTCGAGCCGGACAAGTGGAAGGGGCCCAAGCCCAAATCACAGTCCTCTGATGCGCAGTCGGTGTCTAATGACAAGGATTGGGTCGCCGAACATGCTCGTCAGGTCAGTTTCATGTAGAAATTGCACTATTTACATACATTCATTGCTTTGAAATTAAGAATTTGATATGATTTCGCGGTTTCGATGATTGTGATTGTGTGTTTGAGATTAGTTTTTTGACTGCATTTTGTGTGTTTTGATGTTTGAGGTGTCAAGAATGTTGGTGAGAGGCAAGAAGGTGGTTGGGATATATGTTTAGATTAGCGAAAATGCATTCAAGAATTCAAACATTGTGCTTTGCCAGGTGTGTTATTGTGCATGGATCCGATTGATCTTGGCTAAGTATAAATATATGTTCTTTAACAGGTGCAAGTACCGATCATTATGTACTGTGGAAGTATGTAGGAAGAGATGAGAGTGCTAAAATTTATGAAATTGGCTAAATGTATGACACATCCTTTTCATTTTCTGAAAGCTAATATCATATAGTGTGACTACGTCTAGAAATCTTTGGTTCTCTATGAGTTGAATCTTTGCTTACTTATTGCTAGCTAAGGTTTTGAATTTATAATCATGAAAACCTGATGGAGAAATCGCTCTTAGCTCATTTATTGCAAATAATGCATCAGGTATAATCAATATGGGACTTCTATGTGCTTTTGAGATATATGCTATGAGTGAAGCTCTTCGTCATGAAATTTGGGCATATGAGATATATGCTATGAGTTCGTCAACCTTCACATGTCTGTTAAATTGCTGGATATACATATATAAGTTATGCCATGTATTGATGTCCCTGATGGTACAACGATTTTCCAAAACATATAATTTGGAGTCCAAAAGATGTTTTCTCAATCTCAGTTGCATGTCTTGTTTAGATTAAACATTTTCTAACATATAACAGTACTAGAAGAAATCTTGTGGCGTGGTGTTAATTTGTTTTTACCTCCAGTTGTAACTGGTACATACTAAATTCTGAAACCATAAAAAAAAGTGTTAGAAACTGGGCTCTAATTCTTACCTTAAGCATGAATTAGAAAGTTGAAGACATTTTCCCTTGGTTGATTAGATGCTAACAACCTTTATCATCGGTATTTTTTTAAACCATTTCTCTTTTGCTCTTGCAATGTGATCATGGTACACTGTTTTGTTTTCCAGGTATCTGAAGCAAACTTGGTTTGGATTGATCGGTTAGGGCTTGACATGCGCCTCTGGTCTCCTCAGAGATGTAACAGATGAAAAAGGTGCAATGTCAATGTTCAATTTTATGGCTCAATTACCATGGGAGGTCGAAAAGAATTTTCATGCCCCAAATTTTGAGAAGGTGAAACAAGTTAAGCAGATAACCAATGTGTAACTGTATCCATAGCTACAGTTCCGAAAGTTGTGTCTTTGTTAAGCTCTTTATCTTCATAGAATCTTAGGCCATCATAATTGAGCTAGTGAATTATGTACAAGGCTTTTGATATACATGCAATTTTACCCTGCACTCAGAGAGATTACAATTTTGTGATCACCAGAATAACAGATTCAAGTTTGCATCATCTTTGGCAAGTGTAAGTTTTTGATGTAAAATATAACTTTATTTCGTTCGTCGTGGCGAAACCGTTTACGGGGTGGGTTTTTGATTATAGTTCAAGAGCATACTATCTAAAATTGGAATACTTCATTTATTAAACTATGGCATCCAGAAAGAAGCATCAGTTTTTGAAACATTTGAGATTTTATTCATTGTGAATTTGTAATATTAAATGAATTAATTCTATTGTTTACACTACATTGAAAATTGAAAAACTCGAAGTCTTGAACTACATTATACAACCAAACAATTTTGGCAAAAACAGATTTCATGTCTAAATTGGTCATTTTACAAATAAAATTGATGACAGTACTTATAAAAAGTTAGTTTTATCAAACGCTCAGCTACTTTGTTTTTTAGCTACTTATTCTCAAATATAAGTACAAGTCAGCTTTACTTAAAAGTCACAGCTACCCCAAACACACCCTAAGTTGCTGCCTTGTGGGGGAATTTGGCCATGTGGTTCAGATCTAGTCTTCACCAAATACAGAGTTGCTTTCTTGTGGGGATTTGGCGATTCAACTACTTTTCTGCCATCGCACCTGAAGAGGTCATCGTAAACAGAAACTGACCCGACACGAATTAAATGTTCAGGTGGCCCGAATATTCGGCTAAAGTTGTTCATAATCCAGTTTCCGGTTGAAAATTTTACATATCCTAATAAATCGGTTTGGGTTTGGTTAATTGAGCCTAAAAATGACCCGATCCGAATATGCCCGTCCCAATACAATAGTCGAAACTCACTCGTCAAAATCTCATGTTTGCCGACGATATATAAATGCTATTTCCGACGAATGAAATTTAATGAAAAACTTGTCGGTAGGACTCCTGTAAAACCTTTCAAGCAGCAGGACCTGGTATGATACTCAAAAAAAATCACGTAAAAAAAAGGCCCACAACAGAATACATGTGGCTGTAGTTTACTGGTAAGAATTCAACGTTGTGGCCGTGGAGACCAAGGCACGAATCCCAGCAGCCACACATTTGAAACATATTATTATTGATGTTATCTTTATCAAAAAAAGGGGGTGAAAGACTGATGATCAGAGGATGTTTTGAATTTTTTATAATTTGACATGGTTCAATCATTCATCTACTCTGCTACACATTTTTCAGTTTCATTAAATAGCTTATATATCGCTTAATGCTTTGCCTTAATTCCAAAACTTAGGAACTGCCCTAACAACAAAGTAGCAAAGTAGTGTTGATTTGGTCTTCCAGCAGGCCATTGATGTTAAGAAAAGATCAATGGTGTTCATCAGTAGAATCCAAGCTCAATATTATTGTCTTCTTGCTTGGCCGGCTTCTCCAATCACATTGGCAGAAACCATCTCTATGATATAAATATTTGCATCAAAATTATTTGCTGAAAATGGTTCCACATCATATCTACTATCTTTAATTTGTTATTGCTCTATATTTCCCCCACAAAATAACAGATGTAAACAACCCCATATATATTTCATGAAGTGTATCAAGTAGTACTGTAGTAGACACTTGATCTCATGGCCGGCCAGAAGAAAAAAAAATTTGCACTTTGGTTTACGCTCTATCTTAATTTAAGGGTTACTGTTTCATTGTAATAATCTTGCTTCATTCGAGTTGATGAAGTCAATGCCGAGGTGCTTCTGTTTACTTTGACAAACAGCTAGAGCCAAAATCTGTGCTGCTTTAAGACACATAAGTAATGGCATTTCTCCTTATTCCTCTCACTAGCAAGTAGCAACACATGAATGAACTTCATGGCATTTCTTCAAAAGATGCTTATTTTGCAGCTCTCAGTATTTTCTGTAATGTTGCAATTGCTAATACCAGCAGCAGGTCAAGCTTTGCCGAGCTGCCCCGATCGCTGCGGTGATTTGGTAATTCCATACCCTTTTGGCATAGCTGAAGGTTGTCACTTGGGAAATGGGTTCTTCATCAACTGTACTAAAGTGGAAGGAACACCTCCAACACCATATCTGGCAGGAACTGCAATCCCAGTTTCCAACTTTTTTCTCGATCAAGGTGAGTTACAAATAATGCAGTTTGTAGCAAGAGACTGTTACGACAGCAAGGGTGTTTTGGATACGAAACTCAGCAAGACACGAATATTGAGCCTCAATCCTCCTTTTACAATCTCTGGCGCCAAAAACAAGTTCTTCGCTGTTGGTTGTGATACTTATGCAATCTTCGAAGGCTATCGAGGCCAGGAAAGGTATATAACTGGCTGCATGTCCTTCTGTGAGAGACTTGGGAGTGTTAATGAGTCTTGTTCTGGTATAGGGTGTTGCCAAACTTCAATCCCTACTGGACTGCAAAACCGCACGGTGAAAATGAATAGCTACTACAATCATGCCTTCATATGGGACTTCAACCCCTGCAGCTACTCCTTCATTGTGGAAGACGGCCAGTTTGAATTTTCTAGTAGAAGTTTTCAAGAACTCGACCACACAAGCCGGCTTCCGATGGTTTTGAATTGGCAAATTGGAAATGAGACATGCGATGAAGCTCAAAAGAAGCAGGACTATGCTTGTAAGGGAAATACCACATCATGTGTCAACCAAATCAATCAGTCTGGTTACTACTGTCAATGCTTGCCAGGTTATGAAGGGAATCCGTACCTATCATATGGTTGTCAAGGTGAGTTTTTTTCCAAACAGTTTCGACTTATGACATATTTCACATGTTAATGTGTTCCTAGTTAGCTTATATTTGGGTTTATATGCTCTTAATCTTCAGATATTGATGAGTGCAAGGATTCAAACATCTGTAGCGAAGGAGCGTGTGTAAACTCACCAGGAACTTATGCTTGTTTATGTCCAAAAGGGTTTGAAGGCGATGGAAAGAAAGCTGGAACGGGTTGCAGGAAAGGCAATCCCACAACTCCTCAAACATCTCGCTTGCTCATTATGTCTCTGAGTATGTATATTTCTACTCTTAAGAAACTTGTGACTTGTTTTCAAAGAATATGCAGAAACTTATGTGATCAAACTTGGATTGCAGGTGTGAGTGTAGCCTTCTTGTTCTTAATGGTTGGAAGTTCATGGACATATTTGGGAATGAAGAAAAGGAAGTTCATCCAACTGAAAGAAAAGTATTTCAAAATAAATGGTGGGTTATTGCTTCAGCAGAAACTCGCTAAGCATGGAGCTGTGCAGACAACAAAAATCTTTACTTCAGAAGAACTTGAGAAGGCTACAAACAACTACCACGAAGAGAGAATCGTCGGCGAAGGAGGCTTTGGAACTGTTTACAAAGGGATATTAGCAGATGGTAAAGTGGTTGCTATAAAGAAGTCAAAAATCAGAGCCCCAACTCAGAGTGAACAGTTTGTTAACGAGGTGATTGTTCTTTCTCAAGTTAATCATAGAAATGTGGTGAGGCTGTTAGGTTGCTGTCTTGAAACACCAGAGCCACTACTGGTTTACGAGTTCATTACCAACGGCACTCTTTTTGAGCACATACATGGTAAAAAGGGCGAAAAAACATCCCTTCCGTGGGAATTACGATTGAAGATAGCAGCAGAAATCGCAGGAGCACTAGCATACCTACACTCATCCATTTCCATGCCAATCATTCACCGAGATGTGAAAGCAACAAACGTACTGATAGATGATACTTACACAGCAAAAGTGTCGGATTTCGGAGCTTCAAGGCTGGTTCCTCTAGATCAAACTCAGATAACAACTTTGGTACAAGGGACACTCGGTTACTTAGACCCCGAATACTTCCATTCAAACCAACTAACAGAAAAGAGTGATGTCTATAGCTTTGGAGTTGTCCTGGTGGAGCTACTGACAAGTAAACTAGCACTTTCATTTGCAAGGCCTGAAGTGGAGAGAAACCTAGCGAGCTTCTTTGTTTGTTCAGTGGGAAATGGTCACTTGAATCAAATTCTTGACGAAAACATAGTCAACGAGGTGAGTACTGAGACGCTAACAGAAGTAGCAAACCTGGCAAGAAGGTGTCTAAGGGTAACAAGGGAGGAAAGGCCTACAATGAAACAAGTATCGATGGAGCTGGAGGGAATGAGGATCAGTGCAAAGCATCCATGGGGAAAGACTGGTTTCGGCCAAGAGGACACCGAGCACTTGCTTGGTTCACCTTCATTTTCATCTTCTAGAGGTGATTGTGGTCCGAATAGTGCAACAATCACAGCAGCTAGTGTTTATGAAAGCATGCGAATCGAAATGTTAATGGCATATGAGAACGGGCGATAACCAACCGTTCTGTCAACAGTTAATGTAATGTAGGAAATGTAAATCAATATTTGTTTGTTATACCCTTGAGATTGCAGCATAGATCAACTTGCACTTTCTCAGAGGGGGATCAAATACAAATTTTAACAAAGCAGGAAAATGTTGCTATCATATATGGAATTTCAAAGTTACATATCTCGGGAAAGCAATTAATTTGCCACCTCAACCTAATTTGTTTATTCTCAAGTCACAAGAATCACCTAGACCAAAATGCTCAAGTTCATTACAAGTGAAAACTATATGATCATGAACCTTGCAAACAAATTTCAAATAGAAATACATGAGAAGCACAACCTAACCAAATCCCTTTTCTTTTTTCTTTTTTTCAAAATAGAGAAAAACTCCTGCTCAATGAGATAAAAAAACTAGCATAATCGCCGTCGTATCTGAAGGTTGAAAAATAGCTCCTACTTGAGCAGCATAGATCACCTTATCTGGGACGGAGAGCAGAGTAATCCAGATGCATCAGATCCAACAGCTGCAAGATCACAAACAGTACAAAGCTGCCCTTCCTGAGTAGGCACAAACCGAGAACTGCAGTACGGGCATGACACATCCTTCTGTCCACGGTAAATAGGTACATATGTTGCCCCACATACCACAAATGGATTTCTGAAATCATAATTGAGCGGGGTTGCATCATTCATGTTCTTCTCAGCAGCCTGCAGGACTTGCCTTGCAGTCTTAGCTTGATTTTCATTTGTGGGATTGGTCTCCAAAAGTCGCCTGGCAAAGTTACCAGCTGTGTTGAGATTACCAGCCTTGTAGCAAACAGTCATGGCATTTAGTAATGCAAGTCTCAAGTGGGGCATCTGGAGGTTACAGTGGGTGAAGTAAGCTGCTAGCTCCTGTTGACGAACTGGATTATCCTTAACTTCCCTCCTCTTGAGTTCCATCTTCAAACCCAGAACATATTCCCTTACAATGATAATTAATTCCTTTACTTCATCAACCTCTCTCCTTGTATCAACTATGACCAGAGGAATGGTGTGTAGAATACCAAGTAGAATTCGTAAAGCTTCAGTAAATTTCCCTGTAGTTGTGGCCTTGTAACCAGCCTTTAGCTTCTCTTCCAGGTCTGAGAATTTAAAAATCAATGCAGGGCTCCTAACATTAGGGCTTACTGATTCACTCCATCCCCTCTCAATAGCCAAGGAGATCACAGGAGTTGTTGATAAGGCACGTAAATACGTATGACTCCCCATGTGCAAGTCAAGAAACAATTGTTTTGAGGGAGCAAAGTTCTTTATTCCCAGCTGCCGGTTCAACAATCGCATTGCAATATCAAAATTCCCAGCTGCTGCATGTTCAGCAGCAAAAGAAGATTTTTGGCTCCAAAATTGACTAACAGGCATACCTGGAGTTGGGGCAACAAACACAGAAGCCCGGGAACTGTTGCCAATTTTGGGAGTATCAAGCTCGGGTGGAAGTTCAAGATCCTCAAGATCCCACCCTCCATCTTCATTTTCCTCATGTGCTTCCCCATCTCCCAGCACTGCACTAATGTCGCCATTCTGAATGTTCTCCACATCAGCAATATCCAATTCCACTCCCCAATCAAGAGGATCTGTAGGCTCCTCATATTCATCATCAGGATCTACGCCCACTTTATTGAGACCACCCTCAAAAATTCCTTGCGTAACATTATACAAGGGCCAATCTCCACCACAGATAATTGGGGTAGGAGGTGCTAGAAGAGATGGAGACTTTCCCTCAGGTAAAATCGGAACATTATCTCCCAGCTCACCTGCCAACCGTTCGGCAATATCTTGGAGGCCGTGAGCTTTAGCTGTAGCATATGCAAGGGGCAAATGTCCAGCATTCTCCAAGATCTTAACACGCTCTCCAACGTCACCCAAATATAGAGCATTGTGGAACTGTCCCATCACATCATTCTTCATTTCAGCAATTTTCATCATTTTGGACAACTTATCCAAGTATCCGGTAACAAGATATAGGAATGATAGCCTCTCAAAATTCTTTGTCCTCTGATATGCAAATTCTACAATACCTGAATTACCTTGACGAAGAGCCTCTACTCCCAATCGATACCAGTGATCTTTCTCATCAATTTCCTTGGCAGAAGCAACAGCAACCTCTATGTTTCCACTCCCAAGTGCCAAGTTGAAGCGAGTCTTCTCATCCTTCACAAAATGAAGGGCAACCTCAGGGAAACCTTTTTGTTGTAGATATGCAATCATGGCCTGGCCACAGAGCTCAGAGCTCCTAATCATGCTCATAACATGGTCATACCTCTTCTTCAGTAAGGCCAACTTAAAAAGATATTCTGTTGCATCGACAACAACTGCACAGTTCTTCCCATCTCGATCCAAGCAATGTACGGTGCTTCCATACACCTTTGTAATATAAACAGGAACATCAAGCGTCCTGATGATTCCACTGTCCCCATTAGGAAGACAGTATTTGATGTGGTTCAAAGTTGTATATATGAAGACACCATGGTCATCCCAAGCTCCGCTCTTTACACGAATGGTCTCATGTAGAGTGCATTGATGAACAAGCTTCTTATTGGCTATCACAATTGAATGTTTGCTAAGTAAAGCGATGTTCTCCATGTCATTTGACCATACAATGTACCTCACAAAAGGAGTTTGAAGCTCTCCGAGAATAATTCTCTGCTGTAGGTCAAAAATGACAACTCTATCCTCTGCCCTGCAGAGCAAGTTTCCAGTTCCAGCATAAAATATTGCATCAGCAACAAAAGGTAGGGCACTCTTCTTGACAATCTCATTTTTCAGATTTTTAACTAAGACTTGGTTGGTGCTTTTTTCAAGCACAGCAAATCTATTTCGAGCCACAAAAACAGCTGGCCCTCCAACTCCTCTTTTGGCCTCCTGTGCAGTATCACCCCGACCATAGCTTTCTTTGGGAATTATGTATAGTTCATAGGAACCCCCTTCAGTATCAGAACAGATCAAAACAGCATTTTCTGTAGGGCTATAAGATAGAGTTTTAGCCCCTTGATTCAAGGTGGAAGAACCAGGCCTTCGAATAGGGATAACCTGAGTGTCTCTCTGGTTTGAGAACTCATATAAGCGGAGAAACCGATCTTTGACATAGTACATAGAATCAGCACTGACAGAAAAGGCAGGGCGCTCTCTCTCCAATTTAAAGACAATCATGCCACTATCATGACCAGCAGCCAAAAGGTTCATTTCAGGGTGCGCTGAAAGAATCCAGAACCTATCATGCTCTCTGCGAAACGTCTGAAGACCAGTTCTTTTTGTGGCATCCCAGACTCGGATGCTCCTATCCTCTGAATTGGAAACAATAATATCCTGCCTTGAATGGAATAAAACACATGATACATTGTTCATGTGGCCCCTTAAAGTGTCCACCTCCCAAGCCTTTGTATCTGAAATTGCAAAAAAAATGTTAGTTCAAATAAACGAATTCTTGTAACTTTAAAATCCACATCATTGTCATATACAGACACCAAGATAAACTTGATTGAAAACAAAAGCAAGTTATTTGACAAGAGCTTAATCAGCTGAATAAAGAACTGCATACTACTTACTCACAAATACAGGGAAATGTATAAAAAATAAATTAAAAAATAATAATTACATGTGCTTCAATTCTACTTCTATTTATCGTGAAACTCCCCAAGAATTCAAAGGTCGGCATGCTCTATTTAGCAGCCGACCAGGTTGTAAGAGACAGGAAGATCTTACGTAGGCTGATTAAAATCAGTACCAATATTTTTCATTCCTAACATATGCTACATTTGGCCTCACAGAGATCAGAATTATTACTTTTCAGAAGAATAACATAAATGGGTATTTATTCTTTCACACAGAAATTGGCACTGTTATACAAATGAACAAAAATAAACTATCAACACTTCACTCTTGTATTCTCACCTACTTTTGCACTAGGAAACACGAAACACATGCATGCAGCATGACATCTATTGTTTGGTTAAAACCATCGTATTCTACTGTATATGCCAAAAAATTAATCTGGAGATACTGAAACAAAAGTAAAACAACAGAAGCGACTTAGAAATGCATACCATTCATTCGCCAAAGTTTCACTTGGCGATCATCAGCTCCAGACACAATCAAAGGCAGTGTAGGATGGAACGAGGCCCAATTAACACCCCGATCATGACCTTCCAAGACATACTTCACAACAGCGTCAACTCCACCAAAGAAATCTGCATTCATTTGACTCAGTCGTAGGATGTCATCTGCAGGCGCAACTGTTTTCTTCCTAAGTGCACCAATATCCCAAACACGTACAGTTTGATCCAAAGATGCTGAGACAACAAGATCCTCCTTGGGATGGAACAAGGCACACATGACGTAATGGTTGTGTCCAGTGAGCACAGAAATGCAAGTCCGGGACTGCCAATTCCATATTCTGATGGTCTGGTCATCACTGGCACTCACAATCCAAGGGTACTCATGATGGAACTGAACAGTACGGATGTAATCAAGGTGTCCAAGAAGAGTAAACAAGCACCTATGCAACTTATAGTTCCACACCTTGATCTTATAATCATCCCCTGCAATTTAAACATAAACAATAAATTAAGTTCCTACACCGCTCTTTCTGGATTCAGAGGGCCATCGCAACACAAAAAAGTTCTGCAAACCAGTAATGCCCATCCAAAATGAAAATCAAGAACAAAGCAGGTAAGAGTAGGTTGTGCGTGACACTTGTACAAGTTTCCAGGTATAGAAACACATTATAAAGGTACCAGGTACCAACAGTTTTCAGGTATATTTCCTCGCAACAAAAGAAAAGATTCTAAATCTTTTTCTCTTCTATTTATTCATTATCTTAGCATAAATCGTGAACATACGTTACTTTGGAGTATGAACTGATCAGTAGTTAACTATTGCATTTATATATATTTGATCTTAAGCCACCCTAAGTCAAATCACCAATCAAGATTACATTGTTCATCTCATGCTCAATTACAAAACTTCATTTCAGATTCTCAAGAGATATAGACTATATCCATGTTAATTATGCAGGAGACACTGCTTAGCAATCACACAGCGAATTATATGCATCAAGTACTAAATTTGATGTAAGAAGATGCACAGATTGCTTGTGTTCAGCACTACTAGACTTCAGACATCACTACCCTGAGCAGCACATGTTTTCATGTCCAATGCAGAATCAACACAGATTTCTACACATCAAAATATCAAAAATGTATGTGAATAGCCTAGATCTAATCTACTCTACTCAAGCATCAAGACAATCGCATCCAACTAAGACTAATCTCTAGCGAAAAAGGAATGCCGTAACTAAATTCACAAGACAGAATGAAACCGAGATGATGATGATGTCATACCGCCGGAGACGAAAAGAGGCTGAGAGGAGTGGAAATGGACGCCGCGGACGGGGCCGTCGTGCTCGTCAAAGCGGTCGATGAGAGTGCCCATGCGGTAATCCCAGAGCTGGATCACACCGCTGTGAAGACTCGCCAAGATCCATGGCCTCTTGCTGTGGAAGCTAAGCCCCTTCACACGGTTACTCTTGGTCTCGAATTTCGTCAGCATCTGAAAAAATCACACAATTTCAAATCAAGCAACTCAAACTTTCAACAATCCGAATACGATTCGATTCGGATTCAAGAATTGACGAGACGAAGAGAAATAGCGTGAGAATGTTTGCCTCGGATCTGGCAATGCTAAATGTCGATCGGTGAGGATTTGAGAATGCAGAACAATCGGACGGCAACGATCCGGTTGTACGGATGCGTCGGAGAGTGAAGGCTCAGATCTGAATTGGCTACCGGAAATTGAATTGGTGAGAGAGAGAGAGAGAGGTGAGAGTACCACCAAGTCAGTGACCTTGCAGATCTAATTTCATTTTTGCAACCTAAACCTTCGTTCTTTCTTTCGTTTATTGTAGAATTCTGGCTCTCTCTTCTTTTTTTTCTTTTTGGTTTTTGGACAGGTAATATACTGCTCACGTTTTGTTCAATTTAATTTCTTGAAGCTGATTTAATATAGTGATGTACTGATGTTAAAGATTATTAGAAGAAGGAAGAAAGCAAAAAGAAATATTAAAATATTTATCCATGAAATGATTGGGCAAAAAAATAAAAATAAATATATATAAAGCAATGAAGTTGATCTAATAAAAACATATTTTAATATAAATGAAACAACTGAAAAATACACTTCTTTGATTATAAGATGATACATTTGTGACATTTTTTTATTATGTCTAATCACGATGAAAGTTAAATTGTTCCTCCTCGCTTTTATAAATATAGAAGATTAGTAGGAATAAGAGTAAGTTTTGATTTAAAGCCTAATTTTTTACTTGCATTTGTTGCAATAGTTACAGGGGCTTGCATTTGTTGATGTCGGTGGTGGCTATATTTCTATTAGTTTGTGTGCAGTGGTAGATCTAATGCTGCTATAATTATAGGTTGATAGAGGTATTTTCTACATAAAAAATAACTAAATAAAAGAACTTGTATAAAGTTGGAGTTGAGATCTGCATAGCAAACTAGGAGGGTCAACAAGAACCAGAAAATAGCCAACGCATTCCAGAGAGCAAAACATTTGGCAGAGCACTTGGGTAAATTATGAGAATCAACACAGGATATGAGAATTTGATGAGCATTTGTTGCAAAGTTTAGAACAAAAGGGAAAAACAATTAGTCTTCTGTGCTGACTTCTGAGCAAAATGAAATGCATATATATTGTCATATGCCGCGTCAAATGCTTCTTTAATAGAAGGATCAAGCTGGAATGAGGAAACAATTAGTTTCACAAATATATATATATATATATATATATATATCATATTTAGTAAATATGCATATATATATATATATATCATATTTAGTAAATATGCAATATAGACTTGATGACTAAGAAGATATCCTGTATCTAAAATCACGTCTAAATTGATATACCTCTGGATCTGGAAGCTCATACTTCTACAACTATCTTATCCAGTTCAACTTTGTCAAACTTTGCAGAATAGCTGTATGAGAAGAAAGAACAAAATATCTGACTCAACTCAAAAACATTGAAGATACTAAACAAAAACTTGTTACTTAAGTATATGAGCACAAAAAAACACACACACACACACATTTATTGAATATAAATACTAGTAAATTGAGAAAATAATGAAAAGGATCAAAGAAGTACATACTCCTTGACAGCAGCATCACCTCTATAGCCAATATCATCTACAATTGGGTTGACCCAACCAAGTATAGCATCTCCAATCAATGTGTTACTTCATCAATGAACACAAATCCACAAAACTTTCATATTCTTAAGAATCAATCTATGTACAAACAAAGGCTCACCGTGCTGAAAATCAACGAAAAATCAATCCTAGGACGAGTCTTGAGGTTCTGAACCTCAGCAGGTGTAAGTTCAGACAGCCTGTATGACTTCATCGCGCAACTTATCCTCTTGCAAGCAAACCCTGACACAACAACAGTATTAATAAGAATATTTGGTAACACATATAGATGACATATATAGCTCAATTCCCTCACACACTCCTATATATAAGCCTAACATACACATTCTTATACATACATCATAATAAGTAATGCATATACAGCACAAAGCTCCAATAATTCAATTTCTTGTAAGAACACAAATAATAAACAGACCAACTTTAGAACAGAGAACAGAGAACCCAGTTCAGATTACCTGGAAAATCGGAAAACTCAGCGGCGGCGGCGATGACGTAAGCTATGACGTAACCCGGTCTAACATTCCCGAACCGGGTTCAGTGCCCCAATTTTTCCGTGACGTGTTACGCGGTGTCCTCTTCATAGTGGATGGTTAAGATCATGGAATGTTAATACAAATGAACGGTTAACTCCGACATTATTTAAATACTGTATTTATATGACATATATAAACGGTTGAAATTAAAAGATATAATGTTAATACATGAGTAGTCAAACATATGAATTGTTATAAATGATTAAAATTGTGTCGTGTATATATACGTCGTGCATACAAGAATTTTTCGTTAACTCGTATAGATAGATGTGAACGGCCAATTACTGTACACTGTTCACTTGCCGTATACAAAAATTTTGGTATGAAGAGCTTGACTCATGTAAAAGTTGAATTTGAGGGGGTTTTTTCACCTTTCACTTCAAATTTGAAGAACTAGTTTACTAAGTACTGACTCCTTATTTGAAAGATTTCAGGATTCTGTGGAAAGATATGAATTTACGAGCATTCACCCTTAATCTATAACCGAAAAAGATGTTAAAACGATAGTAGATTTTGTTAACTTGACTCACATCTGAGAAGAAATCAAGAATTTACTAATTGACTAACATGAATTATCCAAAGTATCTAAGGAACCAAAAAGACATTGATTCCTTTCAGTAATCAAACAATGAGTTCTACACTTTTGTAACTTGCAAGTGCATATATGACAGAATGACAGATCTACAAAAAAGTTGAAGCACCACTGACAAATGAGATGGGGGAAAATTTACAGAAAAGAATCCATGTAGAGAGATGAGATATCCCCCAAGTACTATGCATCTGGATCATCAGTTAGTTATATCCTGGAAACTCTGCAGCCTGTTTCTTCTCTTCAGTCTCAAGTTATTTTCATAAATAGAACCCTTCCCATTCAAAGCCTCCTTTGCAATAGGTGATGAACTGATGTAATCTACCGATTCTGACTCCTGCTGCTTATCGAAAACCAAAGAACGGCGCGTGGTAGGATTCCTTGGTGAGCTAGTATTTCCAGATGTCACACCTTTTAGATCAATTGATTCAACCTTTTTGCTCAAATCCTTCATTTGAGTTAGAAACTGAAGACTTTGAGGAGTCATTATGTTGGGATTCCTGTTTTCATCATCAAACTCATATCCAGTATTCCAACTATCAAAATACCCAGTTCTTCCACTACGCAACTCTTCTTCTTCTTCTTCTTCAACCATATCTGCCCAGCTTTTCTTACAACTGCACTTCCAAAAATCAGGGGTTGGCTTTTCAGTTTCTGCTGGGGACTGATGGAGGGTTGACTCTTCATTTTCTGCTGGAGGCTGATGGACATTATCTAATGTACCAGAACTGTTATCTCCCAAGAAATCTTCTTCCATCGAAGGATTCATGTTTTCCATTCTCCCTAAAACAGTTGTGTCAGAACTCGAGTCACCTTCGTCAATAGAAAGCAGCACTGCTTTTGCATTTTCATCAACCACTTGTGATCCTGCAGTAGATTTCATCACAATACCACCATTATCCCATGTAGCCCTTCTTATGTCACCATTTCCTGTATACTTTGAAGAATGGTCGATCATGGCTTCATTTCTCACTGTGAGGTACCATTCATTCCCCCTGGACGTCAAACTTGATATAGGTTGCAAAACAGGTCTTGCCACTGCAGATCCTTGGAGCTTCCTCCAATCTCCGCTACTTCCAGAAGAGAGACTGGAGTTTGACTCTCTGGTAGTTGAACCTTCTAAGTCTGCATTCAGATTCCGAACAACATGTGCTTGAACATTTCCTACTGATCTTTCAGATGGAAGCTTTTTATTTGAATTGCTAACACCATTTCCCCATATCTCACTTCTCTGATGCCCATTATTAAATCCCCACGAAGGTCTTCTTGGTTGTGTGTATAGAACTGGAGAAACACATGTTTTTTCATGTGGATTTACTTCTTTACCATCCTGGTTTTCCTTCATACTGCTGGAAAGACTAGGCCTGCTATCAACTGTGTTTTTGAGATCATAATTCCATTTATCAAATGACTTTGCACAGCTTCCAGGTCTCAATGGTTCTCTGCGATGTTCATTAGCCACAGTCACATATCCACGTCCATCTGTCCACCTTCTGGGTGGCATAGGCATATAACCAGAAACAGAAGGTTTGGGTGTTCTTGAAATTCTAGTGCAGTAGTTCTCGTTCAGTTGAATCGGTCTTAGAACTGAATGCTGCTCTAGTTCAGTAAGCATTTCAAAAGAACGCTCAAAGGACTTGGCATAAGATTCATCCATTGGTTTATTTCCAGAGGAATCTCTTACAGCTTGAAGTAGATGCCTTGCTTCTGTAATTCTGTTCATGTGCATCAAGCAGACTGCTAAGTTGCACTGCTTGTTCTTATCTGGCTCCAGTGCAAGAGCATTCCTGAAATATATATATTTTAAGAATGGAACAACTCATAAATACTGAAGATATTTTATTCGAGAAAAAAGTAATAATGAAAATATGGTTTCATATCTAGTTGCAGGAAGTAGGATACAGAAAAACTAACTTGTAATGTTCTTCGGCAGATTTGTAGTTGCCTTGCTGCATGTAAGCCCATGCCAAGTTTCCTAGTACTCTGCATTGAAGGAAGACATAAAATTCATGTAACCTTGCAGAAATTTTTGGTCAAATAAAGTAGAAAGAAGAAGCTGCGATATCCACCTTGATCTCTCCTGTTCAACAGTAATTTGAACCTTTTTCCCCTGAGCTCTTGCGGTCTTTGTCCTCTTTCCACAAAAGGCTATACCTTCATCCATACGTTTCAGTTTGGACTGAAGCATTTCGATCTCATCCTCGATCCTTCCTGCCCTCTGCAAAACCAGTACATAAAAAATAGAAAACTTAGCAATGCATCAACATGCAGGCGCAAAAAGAGATACAATACCTCAGGGATCGGTATCAAGAGCACTGACCATGATAGTATATTCGGTAGTATATAATTGGAAAAATAAAAAATCATTGTAGCATCTACTAATCTTCTACTGGTAGCTTGATTATAAAACTGATATACAATCAAGAGTTAGAATCGAATATGGACAAAACCAATTCAAGTCAGGTAGGAATTTCTTCCGATTCAAGTCTGCCAATAAACAACAGTGCCCCTATATATAAGCTAATCCAAACATCAATTCTAAACCAGATCCCATAATAACTCCAATCAAAATTACGTCCCATGATCCATTCTGATTGCTATCATTACCCGTCAACTAGTTTCATTCTCCTAGCTGTGATGATCTAAAATTAAGCCTTTGCAGAAGGTACATTTAATGAAAAATGTCATTTACTGAAAAATGAGATGCACGCCTTACATGCTAGGCAAAAAGTAAAACCTTTTAAGTACCATACATGAATTGCTTGTGATTTGTGGTCATCAAAATCTATGCATTTTCAGACATAGCATAGCTCCTTCCAGTCCTTCACTCTCATATTCTACATAATTCAGATAGTATTTTTGGCTAGCAATCTTGTAATTCAGATCGTAATCTCCTAACTAATCTTACAGTGACCGAGTTAAAACAGCATATGACAAAAGGTAACAACAGAAAGGAAAAATGGAGCTGCTTTCACCTTGTACAATTCCACAAGCACATTGTTAAGAGACTCCTGAGACTCATAGGGACAGAGATGGCGAAAGGATTTAATGGCTTCAATCGCCTCTTCAGCTCGATCCAGTTGCTTCATGACCACTGCCATGTCCTTCAATGCACTATCAACTCGATCTCCGGCATTTATAGCAGCCCAAAAGAGGGATATGGCCTTACTGGGGTTCTTGTCTATCAACTGCATTGAAAGCACAGAACAAACCCAAATCAACACACCACAAAATACATCATAAGCAAGAAATAAAATCAGTCCCTAATCTTGAAACCAAAACTGAAATCAAATCTCAATCTACAAATCCTATTGATGCTTTTAAGTAATCACAATTCAAAACCCAATCAATACAACTGTTCTTTTAACCCAATTCAAACCCAAAAAGGCCGTACCTGACATTGCTTAGCTCTCACGTACGGCGAGTCGCCGGCCGGAACCTTGTGGGCGACGTGAAAAAGATCGGACCTTGCAGCCGGGGAGAATCTCTTCCGCTCCGACATCGGCGGATGGTTCGCCGGACCTAACTTTCTTGGAGGCGGCGGCGTGAAGAACCCAGCCGGTGGGTAGGTCTGGTCTCTGGTCCACATTGCTTGAAAAGGTGAGAAATTTTCCGGCGAAAATTCAATTATCCGGTGAGAATTTGGGGGAAAAACAAATTGGGGTTTTGAAAAGGTGAGAGCCTTTTCTTGAAAAGTGAGGTTTATGAGAAATTTGGGGGAGAGCAAATTGGGGTTAGAATTAGAAAAGCCTCGGTTATTTTGTTTATGGGGTTTATGAGAATTTGGGGGTTTTATGATCACAGAGAAAAGTTAGACGCAGGTGAAAGTTAGCCGTTGCGAATGTGAGGATTTGAACGAGCCAAAATTTCATCTCGATTTTTTTATGCATTTGATAAGAAAAAATTTAAAAAAAAATTATCAAGTCTTTTAACCATCTATAATTCATCAAATGAAAAATATGAAGTAATAATTCACCGTCTGAGTCACAAACGATACATACGAGATGTCAAGAAAATTTCATGTTATAAACTCAATCAAGCACAAGTGAAATGCCACACATTTGGTTGTGTAGTGGCTTCAACTAAATTACTTTTTCAAAGAAATGAGACTTTCAATGTACCCAATAATTCTCTTCTCGTGTCCACTCTATTGTTTTTCCATGCATTTTATGAATTCGATCATACCAACAATAATGCACCGGATCTCATCAGAATTCCGAAGTTAAGTTTGCTTGGACGAGAGTAATACTATGATCGGTGACTTCCTGGGAATGTCTCGTATTGCATCCTCTTTTTATAAACCCATATGGGTTTAGTCTAGTGAAAGAGGTTGGGTCTACCATGTTGGACGAATGTTACAGTGATACTTCTGGTAGTAAGGAAATCACTGGTTCGATCATCCGTACGTGTAAAAAATCTGCATAAAGAGAGCCAAAACTTAACCTCTCTACAGCTCGTAGTGGTAGTTCACTCGGTCACCATTGGTGTTGTGAATCTTTTATCCATGTGGGTTTGGTCTAGTGGAAGAGACTGGGTGGTCCACCATGTTGGACGAATGTTACAGTTACAATCCTTTTAATTGTAATCTTTGAATTTCATTTACTGTTGTTGAATTTTTGTAGCATCTTACATAGTTGGACAATTAACGTGAAGGAAGTTGAATTAATTGGTTTCATGCATGGATTCCTATTCTCAGGTAATTTTGCATATGTAACGAGTTGATGTATATGAATACTTCTTTCAAATTATGCTTGCAGTACACCAAGCCAAAGGAGTGTCTTATATATCCAATCAGTTGTGCATGCATCAAGTTCTTTCACCCGCCACAACTCTTTTAATCATGGTGGCCTTTTACAGCCCTATCTTTCACTTTCTTTTAATATGGTTCATGTTTTGGCATGCCAGATGGGTTGAGATTGTTGGATGTCATATGTTCATAACGTAGTGAACATTGATGATGGGGAATGCCTTAGCTCGCCTATGTGCTTTTTGGTGAAGTAGCAGGTACAGAGGAATCGCATACGTTGGTTTACCATTATTCTGTTATCAATTTGTAGGGAGTTGGTGTGTATTTTGATTGAGATTAGGAAGCGTTGGAATGCATGGGTGTATGATACACAACTGCGGGCGTTAGACATGTGTTTGTTTTTTATTAGCATATAAAATAATAGAGGGACAACATTGTAATTTTATGGGTGTCGGCCATTCCCGTCGATGTCGACGGTTTTTGGTGAAAATGGGGGATTAATACGACATTGAATCCGGAGGAGAGCATTGTGCACGATTTCGACATTGAAAAGGCGTTAGTTTGAAATCGATGAAGGTGAAAATCAGAGTGCGTTCTGTTCGGAGGTAAGAGTTTTGATCCATGAGTCGTAGCCTAGCTAGTTTCTGTTCATGGGGCAATGGTTTTCTGGGTCAGATGATCGGGCAGAGTTTGGGTAACGAAGTTGGGGCACATCGAACTGAGAAGACAAGACCTGGTGTTGTTAGATGGTAATCATAATTTCTTGAGAGTTTTTTGTTTGATTCTTTTGTGACTCTGTTTTTCTCAACACAGTCAATCTTGATCTATTAGGTTTGGATACGAGACTCAAAGAATGTTGCTTTAGTTCTCAGAGATTGTGTTGTTTTTGAGCTTCGATCCGTTTTAGGTTTCTGTTATACGAATCCATCATTCAGTTTGCTATTCTAACTGTGTCCAATGTTTTTGATTTGGATGAATATCTCTACCCCACTAGAGATCTATTGATTATGTTAATGAAGTGAATGTTAAAAGAAAATTTGTTGAGTCTCGTATTGGTCTCTATGGTAAGTTGGTACAATTCAAGTTTCTTATATAGAGTGCAATTTTTCTAATTTTTCCTTTGGCTGCAAGTCTTGTCTCCAAAGTTTTGGAATATGCTGTTTTAGGCTTGAATTCTCTCCTCTCCCATATTTTCTCAGCTCTTCTGTTCATTCGCAAAGGTTCCTTCCTCCTTACACACCTCAACAACGAGCTGGTGCCTTCTATGGAGCTCACTTAAGGATGGTATCGTTGATTTGAAACTGGAATTTTTCAAGTTCGAGTACCAATCCAAAGCCAAAGATGTCGGTGCTAAATTTTTGCGAGAAAGGTTGTGTATCATAGTTCAATTTTTGCTCTTAATTGTTGGAAAAAGAAAGATATGATTGGTATAATCTACATTATTGTGCTATGCAATTTTGAAGTTAGTTTTTTTTAATATTTTTTTTTCATCTTACCAGAAGATCTGTGACTCCCACAATAAGAATAATTCTTGTAATAGGATTGTACTGTGTTCCAGTTCTGTAAAATTATCCTAATTTGCAAAATGTTTGTGTTGATTACTAATTGCAGGTTGTAGTTGGTGGATGAGAACTTAGAGCGCAGTTTACCCAAAGACCTTGTATCTGATGGCGATGAGAACGTAGATGATAGCCCGATGTGAAAGCGGTTATAATAATTGATATACAGATTTCTCATATCATCTATTAAGAGTTGCTCAAACCAGTTCTATTGGATTATGGCTTTCGAAAGATCAGGGTTGCAGTCTGATCCTTTATGTTGAAACCAAAAGGAGAAAAAGAATGAGAAGCATAAAGTGCTCATTTTTATGAAGCTAGAATCTGAATCCAGAAAATTGGCCGGTATACTTTGTATTCATTTGGGCTGGCATTCTTAAAAATACATCCTAACATACTGAGATTTTCCTTCCATATTTTTTTTCCAATGCTGGTCTTCACTGACCAGGAACAAAATAGAAAAAATTATACAAAAATGTGAAACACCTGCTCTAAACCTAATTACAAAATGTTGTCCTCAACTTCCTCAGCAGTATTCAAAGATTTCCATTGACAGACAATTAGTTTGAAATAAGGCTCACCGGTTAATAATCTTCAAGAAACCGAAGAAAGGATACATGAAGAGTTTCCATAGTTCAACGGTAAGGACCTCAAATTGCTAACTATCGATGACATGAAAGAAGTTTATTTACCTAGTGTGGCCATAGCAGAAGGTTTCTATGCATCACATTCCAAATTCACAGGGTTCAGCGTACGTAGGGACATACTAGATAAGGATGTTACTGGACAGGTCATACAGAGGAGTTGGGTTTGTTCAAAATAGAGACAAGTTCAAAAAGATAAGGCGTCAACTCTGCCTAATCACATTTTATGGCCATCTGAGTTTCAGTTACAACAATTGCTGAAACTGGGAAATATAACGTATACAAACCTTCAAAAACATATATGGCAATAAAATGGCTATCTTCACAACACAACTCTTACCCCAATATCCCAACTGGTACCAAAATGCATCATGTTAATCACGTAAACGCCACAGTCAAAACAGTTTGGCTGCCTTGGTGCCCCTTCAAAGTTAATGACAGGGAAATTACCAAACTCCAAGTCCTTTCTCTTTGACCTCATTTTTTCAAAGTAGAAGCAGTGATCGAGATGACGAATATGCAAACCATCAACAGTAAATATTTCAATACGAGTTCACACCAAATATTCATGCTCCAATACACATTCATGAATGAAAATACACATTATATTGTGGAATCATCATCACTTACTGTTGTCACCAAAAATTCCCATCTCCATGCATCCCAACTCCTAGACGGAAGCTATCCCAAATCTCCACAACTCTCCTCACCATGTCGACCACCCCAAGGGAAAAGTGGCCACAAAATGCCTCGTCACGCATTGGCAGAAAAAATCTACATAGTTAAAATGGATAGTTGGTACTATTGTTAATCTTCCACAAATTGTGTTCTTTTCATCCCAAACTAGCATAGTGATTGAAAAACAACTTCATGGAACCCAACACTTACTCTCATGCACTTATCAAACAATCCAGCAAACCTTTTCAGGTTGCAGACGTCTCGACTGTCTTCCACCCAAGCTTGAAAGGATGTTCCACTAAATGCGTTTTCCTTCACCTGTTCACCATAAATAGGATAAGTTTACATAAGTGGAAATGGAATATGAATAGTGCAAATTCATTGTATGCATATATAAGTGTGTGTGAATATATATATATATATATATATATATATATATCAGCAGTATATGAACTCTCAACTCAGTCACATGCTCAAATGGGCCATACAAACGTCTTCAAAACAATTCTGGTATTAACCTTTGTCAATCATTTCTCATGGAAACAATTGGTAAAAAAGCAAACAGGAATCCTGGAGGACCAATGATTCGTTTGCAGATATAGATGATCATCTCTAATCATTACAAAATTTCAACAACCAAGCACGTTATCTCTTATGTGCTTCATGTTTAAGCCTCAGTAAGAGGTTGTGCATTTTTAAAGCCTTGTTCACATATGTGTTTACTTGTGAAATACAATATAACACCCATATTCACACACACACACACACATATATATATATATATGTGTGTGTGTATAGTTAGGGAAATGTATACCCAAACACGTATTAACTCACCGAGAAGTATGTTGGTAGCCACCAGCCCTGGTTTGTTAAGAGCAGCCACAACATAATTAATGACATGCAATTACCATCAACTGTTATTGAAAGAAATTCCCAATTGTACCCAAAAAGTTGGTTATGTCTAAGAATGCCTTTAGAAACTTCAAATCGTAAAATTTAGAAACAGAAGAAACCTGAATCAGATCGTGTTGGACTTCCAACGATGACTAACGTTGGTTAGAGTCGAACCAGATCTCCTCATGATGCGCTTGTATACAAACCTCTCCCCCTCTTGAACCACATGCTTCTGTATTAATGGTACTAACAGCAGCGAAGAGAGGTAGGGGCTCGGTGAGTCTTGTGCCTCACTCTGTCTTTTGCACATTATTTTTGGTTGATACGTGTCCCACGGTTATACATAGAAAAGTCTGTCATTTTACAGCATATAACGTTTAGTTTGATAGTTCTTGGACAAGTTACAAAGTACATTCTGGTCTTGGGTTCAAAACATGGCAATCCTCTCTTGGCTTTTTTCTTTTGTTTTTCTAATACTAATTTCTTTCTTTTAATTTCGATTCTTTCTTTTTATTTTTTTTCAAGGAATTTTTATGTGTTATTTTTTTCTTTTCTAATACTGTTTTTTTCTAATAATTGATCAAGTACTCTTACTGATTTCTTTCTTTTTATTTATCTCGTATGAAAAGTTCATGTTTGTCACATGATACAAAAAATGTTTTGAACATTAACACCTTGTTTAATTTTTTGAATTATTATTTTTTTAAATAAATGAATTAATGACAAATAACTTAATTTTATTCAATGCCCCACTGGGTACCAAACACTCAGAGGCACCCGTTAATGCTTACACTTGCTAGCGCCTTGAGGATGCAGCGCCGCTGCATTATAGCTAGGGGTAAGTTATGACGAAGCGGCAGCTGCTCACCACCACCAGAGAGACCACCGCCTCATGGAGGAAGTGAGTGCAAAGGTCAAGTGATGAAAAGGTATAGATAAAAGCGGAACATGACATTTAATTCGGAAATCATTCAGACAAGGTAGGAAAACTCAGAAGATAAGGATTTGATATTAGAAATTTCGTGATACTTGATTTGAGAATTGTGTGAAAAATGAGGAGAAATTTGGTGGGATATGATATTAGAAATTTCGTGACACTGAAGAACGAAAATTCTTGTATACATAAGGTGCAAGTGAATAAGTATTTATTAAAAAATCTCAACCGATAATTATACTTAGTTTATATTTTAAAAAATAAATAGCATCATAAATGTAATTTAATCGTTTATTTAAGTAACAGTGATTAAAATAATTGATTTGCTTACAAAAACAACTAAACATATTGTGAAAAAATTATAGAAAATCAAAGTTAAACAACATTATAGATCACAGGACAGGGTATTCAAATCACCAAGATGATGACAGCAAACTTCACTAAACAGACAATTGAACAAAGGCTGTCAAAGGAAAGCAACCAAAGGCAATTGTCATTTCTCTTCGGGTAGAAATAAGCAGAATTGAGACTTGTCGAGGCTGTCAAAGTAAGGATGGTCCATTGCTTCTTTGGCTGAAATTCTCTCGGCTGGATCATATTTAAGCATTCTCTGCAAATTACAAATGCAAGACAGTATCAGAGGCAACATCAGAGTAGTCTTGTAAGCGTTTCCAAACAAAAGCAACAATTCATCAACATAAAAATGTGGGTTCTGTTTCCATAACCAAAACAAGATCATGGTAATCTACAAATTGCACTAGCCAGCCAAGTCCACGGTCAATCCTGTTACTTTTGCGGGTTTACACTTATAGTGTGTTCTAATGGCATAGATAATAAGAAAATAGGGTATTTGATGTTACATCCAATTTCTTAGACCCATTTTAAATTACACACACCTTTAAGATTGTTTTAAAATACACCCAAATTTATTAATTAATAAATTAAACAAAATAAACCTATTATTTAGGATAAAAAATAAAATCTATTTTTTTCTTCTAAAATTACAGAAGTTGTCATTATTTCTAGGCGTTAATAAAATGTTATCCCATGAAGATATGAACCCTAAACCCTAACCCTAACCCCTAAACCCTAAAACACCCTAAACCCTTAACTCTATACCCAAAACCCAAAACTCAATTCCTCTATTTGTAACCTAACTTAAAGGTTATAAACAAAATGCATGGTTAATACCTATACCATAAAAACAAATTAAAATGTAGAAAACATAATTAAAATCAGAATGACAAAATCGTTAGGAGAAAAATGGTGACAATTTTAGTTTTAAAAATAAAACCTATAAGGCATGTTAAATCATTTGAATTGGGTGTAAATTAAAATGAAATATGTGAATGAGTTTATCTTAATAGAGGCTCCATTTTTTGGGTTTTTCTCTAATTTCCTCTAAGAAATATCATCAATAGAAGCCATCACAAAACATAGCTACTCAACCTCCTTGATTTTCGAAAGCGATTGCAGGATACATTTTCATGAATAAATAGAGGATGCATAAACAAACAAAAACGAGATATCCACTGAGAACCACACAAGTACACTCAAATTTTAACACAGCATGTCTCCTTTTGAACAAATATACATTGTTAATTGATAGAAAAAGGCAATGTTTCCATTGTATAAAGATCCAAGTAACTAAAATTCCTTAAATGCCTACATATCAGGTTCGAACAAAACAGTATTATGCTCGGGCAAACGAGAAGTTAATTCTCATAGCATCTTCTAAAACACTTACAGATAGAAGGTCCACTCCATCAGGCCCCAAAGCAGGAACAGCACCAGCCAAGTTCTGAGGCTCCCACACTGGGTAAACATGCCAATCCTGCAGAGCAGTGACACCAGCCCACTGCTTCTCAGTCAGTGTTCCCAGTAGCCTGCACCACAGAAACAGTTACAAGTAAACAAATAAGCTTCTTCTCAGTAAACAAATAAGCTTCTTCTCAGTAATTGCCACAAAAATGAAAACAAGAAATCGAAATTCCAAATCGAGTAGGGACACAAAACAAAAACCTAAAGATATGTAGCAACTGCTGGAACTCCGAATCTCCATGGAACAGCGCCCGCCTCCTTCCATTTCAGCTGCAAATCCATCAATCCAACATACAGTCAATAACACAACTAACTACAAACACATTAACCTCAATTCACACAAAATCAAGAGCATATTTCAGTTGCACATTCATGAATCAGCTACTAATACAATCAATAGCTGCAACTGCAAAACACGCCTAACTCGAAAATTCACTAAAAATCAACCAGAGAGGGCATTCATCAGAGAACATTCCAGTCAAATACTAATCGCAGACACATTAACTCTAATTCACACATAATCAATCAAATAGAGCATCTCAGCTTGAATCATATACTAGAAGTACGAATACGATCAAATGAACCAACTAATCCATACGAAATAAAACTGAGCAAGAGAGAGAACAAACCGAAGATGCATCCAATGGACCACATATAACAACGCCAGTGGAGTAATGAGTAGCAAAACCTCAGCGCTCTATACCAAAGCATCACTCTGGCGGATTTCACAGGAACGTATGCAAACAGAGCTGTGGCGGTTGCTAATCTGCTATATGCCCATAAACCACAGGAGCTATTGGATGTTGTTGCCGCCGGGGAGGATGCGGTTGTACTGGGTTACCCAATTCATGGAGAATGACTATCTCTCGGTCCGAAATACTTGACCTACAACTGAGCTGGCTCGTCGAGAGATAGTCCCAAAGGTCTCTCGGGTAACCCAGTACAATAGCTCGGCATCCTCCCCGGCGGCAACAACATCCAATTTGGTGGTATACCCAACATATTTGGTATGGTTAAAAGAATACTATACCATGTATCGTGTATCAATTTGGTGTTATATCAACATATTTGGTACGGTTAGTATATGAATTGGTTAGAATGTAATTGTGTATCATTGTCAGTCATATGTGTAAGCGTGTCACAGTTATTATCAGCATGTCACTGTTGTGTGAAAGCAAATAGAGTTGTCATTAGAGCATTACTATTTGTTAGTTGGTACCTAGTTGAATATATATTTACAGAGGTTCATATTATTATTTCAGATCTTTATAATTAGAGATTTAGATTTGATATTCTCTATATATTCGACAATCTCATTACTCAAGACATTAATGTAGCCGCCAATCCTTTATTCACTCTCTTTCCAAAAAGTGATGCTTTTGGTATTGAGCGTCGGAGGTTTTAATTTACGGTCATTTGACCATACTATAATTAGAGTGACGGCTGAACTTAATAGAATGATACAAATGAAAAAAAACTTAAGTGATCCACATGTGCAATTCCGATCTTGACTGATATTGAGATTTTGAAGTGCTGTCCATTAGAAGAAATACAAGTTACAATATTAATCATTACATTATGTAGTGTTTAGTTAAAGTCATAACAAGAGAAAGGTTACAATTTTAGAGTGTCAGTTACTCGGACAGGCTCTGTTATCCTCAAGAAGACACAACTTGAGGTCAAGATCGTTGATGGCTGTAAGAAAACAGGTCATGAGCCATCGTTAACATGGCAATGATGTGCGTCTAAGGAATACAACAGTCTGTTTCTAAGGGCAGTCTCGAAGGGATTATCGAGCACAATATGAAGGGCTAGGTTCAATAACATCAGCTTTGCAATGTTGCCATTTTGCCAGTTGGACTAGGAACTATACGACGCAACAGATATTTAATCTGGAGAATGCTTCTCAGAACAAAAATAATCAATTGGAATCATAGGCTTTTTTGGTTAAAGATGAACCTCATAAAGTTTGGAGATTCTGGTAGGGACACTAATAGACTAATAGCAGTGATTCAAATAACAGATTTGCTTACTAAACATATTGTGAAGTAATTATACAATCAAATTCAAACATCATAATAGATCACAGGGTATTGAAATCACCAAGATGATGACAGCTGAACAAAGGCTGTCAGACATAAAAGCAAAGGGACACAGAAGGCAAATGTCATATCCCTTCTAGTAAGCTTCAGAACTGAGACTTGTCAAGGCTGTCAAAGTAAGGATGGTCCATTGCTTCTTTGGCTGAAATTCTCTCAGCTGGATCATATTTAAGCATTCTCTGCAAAGTTACAAATGCAAGACAGAATCAAAGGCAACATCAGAGCAGTCTTGTAAGCGTTACTAAACAGAAGCCCCAATTCATCAACATAAAATGAGGGCTATGTTTTCCAGAACCAAAAAAAGATCATGGTAATCTACAAATTGCACAAGGCAGCCAAGTGCAGGGTCAATCCTGTTACTTTTGCTCGTTTAATGACATAGATAATAAGAGATAGCATCAATAGAAGCATCACACACTTTTGCTCGTTTGACATAGATAATAAGAGATAGCAATAGAAGCATCACACAACATAGCTACTCAACCTCCTAGATTTTCAAATGCGATTACAGGATACTTTTTCATGAAGAGGATGCATAAACAAACAAAAACGAGATATTAACTGAGAACCACACAAGTCCACTCAAATTTTAACACACAATATACTACCATGTCTCCTTTTGAACAAATATACATTGTTAATTGAAAAAAAAGAGAAGGGCAATGTATTCATTGTATAAAGATCCAAGTAACTAAAATTCCCTAAATGCCTACATATCAGGTTCAAACAAAACAGTACTATGCTCAAGCAAACAAGAGAAGTTAATTGTTAGAGCAGCTTCTAAAACACTTACAGATAGAAGGTCCACTCCATCAGGCCCCAAAGCAGGAACAGCACGAGCCAAGTTCTGAGGCTCCCACACTGGGTAAACATGCCAATCCCGCAGAGCAGTGACACCAGCCCACTGCTTTTCAGTCGGTGTTCCTAGCAGCCTGCACCACAGAAACAGTTACAAGTAATGAAACTAAGCCTTTTCTCAGTTCAAACTGCGACAAAATCAAAACAAGAAATCAAAATTCCAAATCGAGTGGGGACACAAAACAAACACCTGAAGATATGTAGCAACTGCTGGAACTCCGAATCTCCAGGGAACAGCGCCTGCCTCCTTACCATTTCAGCTGCAAATCCATCAATCCAACACCAATACAGTCAACAACACAACTACAAACACATTAACCTCAATTCACACAAAATCAAGAGCACATTTCAGTTGCACATTCATGAATCACCTACTAATACAATCAATAACTGCAACTGCAAAACACGCCAAACTAAAAAAATTCACTCAAAATCAACCAGAGAGGGCATTTCATCAGAGCACATTCCAGTCAAATACTAATCGCAGACACGTTAACTCTAATTCACACATAATCAATCAAATAGAGCATATCAGCTTGAATCATATACTAACGAAATCACTTAAACTAACCAAGTGCGAAATCCATACAAAATCAATCATAGGCAGCGCGCTTAGTCAATCAAACTAACCAACTGCAAACACATAGTATAAAGTTAAATCGAAACGAGAACTAACCGAAAATGCATCCCACAGACCACATATCCACACCGGTGGAGTAATGAGTAGAGCCAAGCAGAACCTCCGGCGCTCTATACCAAAGCGTGACAATCTCATGCGTATAGCTCTTCATCGGCACAGTGAACGCCCTCCCCAATCCAAGATCCGCAATCTTCAAAATCCCCCTATCCTTATCCAACAACAAATTCTGCGGCTTCAAATCCCGATGCAGCACTCCATGCGAGTGACAGTGCGCGACTCCCTTACAGAGCTGAAACAGAAAGCTCTGGACCATCGCCGGCGCCAGCGGCCCGGGGTTGGGTCCCTTCCGGTAGGAATCGATGAACTTCTTGAGATCGGTGTCGAGGTACTCGAAGACGAGGTAGAGGACGGGCTTGCCGTCCTTTTTGTTGTCGACGTGTTCGACGCAGAGGAGGCGGACGACGTAGAGAGATTGGGAGAGCATTTGGAGGAGGGAGACTTCGCGGAGGGCGGTGGGAGGGACGCCTTCTTCGTCCATCTCCAGACGAGTCTTCTTCAGGGCCACCAGTTGGCCGGTGGATTTGTCTTTGGCCTTGTAGACCTTACCGTATGTGCCTTCGCCGACCTTCTCTAGCTTCTCGTACTTTTCCATTGAAGAAAACCCTAGGGATTTGAATTTTGGGGCTCTGTGTTTTTGGTGGCTTCGATCTAACCGTTCGGGTGAGACTGATTGTTTTTTTTTGAATTTATAAAGGGAGGAGCGTCGTCGGGAACGGAACGGAACGGGCACGTGTCGCGCGGTAGCAGATGTGGCCCGATTTTGAAATCGCTGATTGCCCGCTTTCCCCTTTCAACTCTACATAAATGATAAATACATCAACCCTAACATTATTTCAAAAAAAAAACCCTCATTTTGTTTCCTTTTTATTCAAATGGATTCCCTCTCGGCCAACATTACGATCGTTGTAAAAGATTGTGTATCAAACGGCCCCATTGGTTTCATCAATCATTATTAAATTTGATTTCATTTAAATTTAAAGGTTAAATATGTTTTAACTCAATTAATCTCATTTAAATGAAACCATATCCGATAATAACTAACCAAACTCTTCATGATCAGTAGCTGTCCAAATAAACAGGACTGGTGTATCAAATCTCAAAATTTGAAGAGAAGATTGTGGTTCAACAAAGAAAAGCAAAATTTAGGCACCTTTAATGTAACAAAAACTGATTTATGATACCCATGTTCACGCTAGAAATGCCAACTACTCTCACAGCAGCAGCTGTGAGCGAACATAGTTTTTCAACTTATTTAACCAAAAAAGGTAACTGTAGCTGAACCTCCTTGAATGGCACAGTAACCCAACAACAAAATTTAGTAAACACTAGATTGAGAAGTCGTCCTTTTTCCCTATGTTGCCTTCCTTGTGTTTCCTAGTTATCAACAACTTCAATGAGGGATGGCTCGTAGTCAGCAGGGGCTTCAAATCCATGCAGATTGATCATGGTTGCAGCAACATTGGCAAGACCACCGCTGGGAAGATCCCTGCGGAACCGAACACCAGGTGACAGTCCAGAGCCTCCAATAGCAATTGGAACCTTAACAAAGAAAATCAATACCATGAATTAAAACCCGCCAAAGTGGACAATAATCTTGACGACCAACACTTACAAGAAGCAATGTATACAGATGTTTGCTGAAGCTAAAGGCTAAAACTTTCATTTCCTAAAGAGTGAGAGCGACTTACTGGTTGGAGAGTGTGGGAGGTAAGGATTTGGATCTTTCCACCCTTGTCAAGAAGAGGTTGCCCAGTCTTATTTCTCTTTACCATATCCTCGGCATTACCATGGTCGGCTGTGACAACATAAATTCCACCCACTTGCTCTATCGCATCAAGAATTATCTGCAACCAGAAAATAATATCACAATAAGATTTTTTTGGACGTAAAAGATCACAATAAGATGTTAGCCCCTTTTCAAGACATGACAGAAATTCCAAGTACACAGGGACTGGAAGTATGTCATATGTCAATGAGACTCAATATGACAGTACTGGTTGGATAAAAGAAATAAAAATAAAAGATAGAACTGGTGACGCTACAATAATCAAGTTGGATTCCCTTTTTTCAACTTGATTAAATACAAACCATCAGATAAGTACACAAGGACTGGAAGTATGTCATATGCCAATGACACTCAAATAGACAGTACTGGTTGGATAAAAGAAATAAAAATAAAAATAAAAGATAGAACTGGTGACGCTACAATAACCAAGTTGGATTCCTTTTTTTCAACTTGATTAAATACAAACCATCAGATATCCGCATAAAGAAGTCATCGCCATTTGTTCAAAACCAACTCAAAGAGAATTACAAAAAGCTATAGCAATCATACCTTGACAGCTTCATCAGCAGCCTTGCAAGCAACAACTGTGGCCTCAATGTCACCAGTATGCCCCACCATGTCCCCATTAGGTAGGTTGACACGCACCTAAATATAAAAGAATGTAATTATATAGCATTCTGGCTAAATATAACCATGCCTAAAATACTCATATCAGAAGGCTTTATTACCTGTTCAAACTTCTTGCTCAGAATAGCATCCCGTGCCTTTTCAGCAATCTCCACTGCCTTCATCTTTGGTTGTTCGTTGAATGAGATTCCACTATCACTTGGAATTTCCACATACTCCTCCATATCAGCGTTAAAGCATCCAGAGCGATTCCCATTCCAGAAGAAAGTAACATGGCCAAATTTTACAGTCTCGCTATGCATAGAAAAAACAAGAGAAAAAGGAAAGGGTCAAAAGAGTAGGAAGCCTAAATTTTATAACTCAAAGAAAGAAGAGTTAAAATAAGAGTGACATGGTCATATTTTATTTTACTGGAACTAAATTTATGTTAGAGTCAAAGACAAATTTCAAGAAGAATAAAACTAATTTGATAAAAACAAAATGACACATTGATTGTCAAATCCTTCCAATTCCAATATGTGACTGTTCCATACCCAAAATCAAAATCAGAAAAGTATAACAAATCTAAATTGCTTTGCACATACGGACAATAACCGGCTCGGTACTTAAAACTCACCTGCAGGCAAAAGTATGGACGCCATTATAAGTTAAATATTCCCCAGATGTTCTGTCAATCTCTGGAGGTTCTACAAGGTACCGGGCTGGAAGCTTCAGCTCACCATCATACTGAAGCATACCAGCATAACGGATTTTAGGAACTCGAACTCTATCGAATTTATCAAAATCTGCATACTCAAATGCCTTAGCAGCCATAACCATCCGGTCTGCTCGGAAGTTGAATGTTACAACAGCATCACCATCGACTATTGGGCCCACAGGCTTTCCACTTTCATCAACAATAACAAAAGGAGGTAGATACTGATCATTGGCTTTTGGTTCTGCTCTCAGTGTCTTGATTGCTTCAACAGCACTCTTAAATTTGTAGGGGGCTTCACCAAGAACTTGGGCGTCCCATCCTCGTTTTACAACAGACCAGTCATTCTGTATAAAATGAAACACCGATCACATTAACATCAAATAATGTATGGTTAAATTCAAAAGGTCAACTTGCAACTATATCAAGTACAAATATTTGAGTATGAATCGTTCTTCCATACGGTCGGCTAAAAATTTAATGATCCACATGATGTGGAAAGGGTAGCTAACATATAAAGATGACCCGGAACTCTAATCTAGGTGATTTAGCTACATGCCTACACTTAATACTTCAGCTACATGTAAACCCATTGAACGATGACATAGAATAATTAGCTACAAGAGAAGTGCAATACCATATAGATAGATAGATACATAGATAGTTCAGTGGACAAGTGATGGTCATGGGAAACACACAGAAGAGCAGTACAATCAACTATAGATGTAATAAGAATTTTGATCACATACAGCACATTGATGCAGCAAATCAGGTTTGAAACACTCATTTAAAACCAACTGATCCAAACAAAAGAAATTGATCCAATCATGTAAGACATCATTAGTTGCATTCAATATACCTCATAACGATCCATGGTGACGTACATGCGACCTCCACCAGATGCAATCTGTGCATCCACACCTTTCTCCCGTAACTTTGCAAGGTCCTCTTCAAGTGTTTCAGCAAATTTCACACTTGAACCATCCAGAACATCACGTCCGTCAGTAAGAACATGAAGACGGATCCTTTTAGCCCCACGCTCAGCAACTCCCTTGAGAAGCAACTACACCAACACAAGAAAACCAAATTTCATAACAAATTCAGTACGTGAAAAATGAATCAAAACACTGTAAAAGAAACAGCAGCAATGAGCTTAAATAGCTCACCTGAACTTGATCAAGCCGAGAATGGACTCCACCATCACTCAACAACCCAATGAGATGCAAAGTTCCGGTCCCAAACACTTCCTTGATGTACTTAAATCCTTCTCCTTGGTAAATCTTTCCAGATGCAAGAGCTTGGTCCACAAGCTTTGCACTAGATTCATTCAAAAACAAACAAAACTATTAAGTTCCAATAGAAACTCGCATACCTACAAACAACAACAAGTGAACAAACCCCGAAAACGATGCAGTTAAAACTACTCACCCCTGGGCGAAAATACGGCCAGCACCAAGAGCGTTGTGACCAACCTCACTGTTGCCCATATCATCCTCTGTAGGAAGCCCCACAGCAGTTCCATGAGCTCTCACTAGCCTCCACTTATCCGGTTTACCCTAGCATCACATCATCAACCAAACAAAGTCAACACAAATCGAAATCCGATACTACACGATCATAATCGGATCCGATGTTAGCAAATCAATTGAGTCAAAACAATCAAAAGCATACATTCTTAAGCGAATCCATGGTGGGAGTCTCCGCCACGGAGATACAGTTATACTGATCGTCAGCGGCCTCGCCCCAACCGTCCAAGACGATCAGCGCGATGGTCTTCCCCTTTGGAAGCTTCGGGTGATCCGCCAATTTCCAATCTACAGCGCTCCCCATATTTTTTCTCCCAGTCTCTAAAACCCAAACCAAAATGAAATTCTATAAGCCACAAGCAATTATTCAATACCAAACAAACACATCACTATCAGAAATACAAACCTCAAGAAATCGCAGACAATGGCGGAGGCAACAGCAAACAGTTATGTGTGCGGAAGAGAAGAACACTCGATGATATTTATATATAAAACTCTAAACCCCAGAAGCTAGTAAACCGGCAAATCTACACCGTTGATTTTGATTGGTTACCATTTTGGAACCCACATGGCGTGGGGGAAAAGAACTACTGGCCTAATATGTGATTGTCTGGTCGGTGGTGTATGATGTTAGAGTGAGGCTCAGATCTCAGCCGTGGACGTGTCGAGGAGGGAGGGAGTAGACGGTTGAGGAGAGCACGAGGGCCACGTGACGTTGGAAAACAGCTGCGTGATGATGCACGTGACGGGTTCAACTACAAAAGTGATACAAGGGGCCAAAGCGGCGTCTGTACCTACCGTTTTTGGGCTTTCTGCGTTTCGTTGGAGAGAAAGGTGGTTTGAATTACGTGGCTGCTGGAAAACGAATATTCCGCTAATATGCTGATTTTTCCTTTCTGAAAATTTTGGATATTTCAGATATGGAGGGCTTCTCGATGTCTACGAAATTTAGGCCGCCGTTTGGGGTTTGGTGCGGCAGAAGACCGAACCAGCGTGGGAGGCAGTATGGAGTTTGGGCTAGAGTATGGGCCTGGGCCTGGGCCTGGGCCTGGGCCTGGGCTTGAGCTTAATCTTTATGCTTAAGCTCTATTTGAAAAAACTTATCTTCTAGCCTATATTGCTAATTTAAACGTTGTGTAACTGATTTGTTGAGTGAAAACGTACATCATTAGGTATTAAGTGTCATATTCTTCAAAATGGTGGTTTTGTTTCAATGTCGGTTGTATAGGTTTATAAGTTATTATCTTTGTTTTATAGTTTGTTAATATCCATCTTTTTGGACCGTAGTTTTATAGTTGTTTTCAATTCATAGTTGGTAGTTGTTTGTATAGTTTTTGGACTATCATATTTGACATTTTAGTCGTATGATCTTTGATCAATAAATTTTCTTCTTTCTCTAAAAAAAATTGTTATATTTAGAAAGAATTTTGAAATTTAGATATCAATTTAACAATATTGTTCCAGGTGTTATTTATTTTGTTTTAGCATATACTATGGTGACATGTGGGCAAGAGAGGAGAGAGAATGTTTAGCTATTATGTTAGTTATGCATCAAAGATTTCATTAATCAATTATTTAATTTATTAATGTTTTATGTATTCTGCTGGAGAATCAATTTACCAAAAAATTGACAAAATTCAGTTTTATCAAAGTTGTTGAAGACGCTCTAATATTCCTAAGTCCTAACGGAGTTGGTGTTGCACAAATTTGATCTACGCAGTTTGGTCAAATTTCGGTTTTGCTGTTTGCTTACTATAAGATTTGGCGATTCTAATTAGAAGCTGAGTGCAAAATAGATGGTCATTTAGAAGTATACCGTAATAAGCTTATACAAAAATCTTTTATTACGTATGAAAAGAAGTAGAAAAATGGCAAGAAGTACGTATGCATAAACGGATGATTTCTAATTTGAAATTTGATGAAAGAACATGCTTAATTAAATTTTTCTGTGTATTTGACCCTTTTGTTGTCCTCTTTATGCTCTTGTGCTCAGTTCAATAACTTGATTCAGTCACATACCAAACTTGAAAAATCGTAGTTTTATAATGTTGAGGTCGTTTTCTGGATTTAGAATTTCATTTTGGTTGATGAGTCAATCACTAGTGAAGGGCATGCGTGCATATGTTGTAATCGATCGAGCTTGACTTCTAACCAAAATAAATAAGAAATGAGAGAGGTTGAAGTCATTCAACTTCTCACATTGTTTAAATAGCTAAGTAGGTAGAACATGGGCGTAGAGTTGTGAAGAGAGTGTAGGGGCTCGTGCTTTATTTATTATTTTATATAGAAAACAACTGGAACACAATTTTAATAAATTATTATATATGTCTCACTCATTTTGAAGGTTAAATATAAATATATACATACATATATAATAGTAATGTCATGAATATATATATATATATATATATATTAGCATTTATAGCATCTTTTTAATAATATAAAAATATTTCACATGATATTAATGAATTTCTTTTCTTTTGTTGTTACAGTTTAGGATGCGACTATTGCTCAAATAGTTTTTTTTTTTTTTTGGCAAGTCCTAATATTAGAATAACAATCTAATACATAAATCTTTTAAAAGTTTTTAAACATTTATATATAATCCAGTTGAATATGTGACGAGTTTATAAATGATAATTCATTTGATATAGAAAAAAGAACAAAATACTAATCACTCCTTTTATTTTGTAGGTTTCGACAGTTTACTTCTCCTTTTTTTAATTTTGATAACTCACTCCTATTAATATTCAATGTTAAACAATTCAGTCCAACCGTTTAAATTGACTGTTAATATGATGACATTGTATGTTAATGCGCCGTGTGTCCACGTCGGGCTATAAAATCTCTTGACTACCCTTAGCCAGTTAGCCTACACCATTTAACGCAGTCTCTTTCCAAACTAGACTCCGAAAAAAAACCCAAAAAGTTTGAAAGCGCCGATGAAGATCTCTCTTCCATAATTTCCATAACCCATTAATGTCACGCCCCGACCCAAGACTCGAAATCCCCCTTAAGTCAGGATAACCCTTTTCTTCTTACCCCAATTCATACAGTCCAAACGGTGCCGGAATAGACCTCAAACCGGAGATTATCCTGTTTCCCACATTTGAATCTCAAATGTGCCATTTAAAGAACCTAGGGGTTCTAATAATATTTGTGACTGCACCTGAATCCCGGTCAGGCTGCCTACGTACCCTGTCTTCAGGGATCAAGCCACACGTAGCTCTTGTGTTAACTAACACCCTAACCGGACGAATCCCGCTATTCTATTTATCGGTTGCTTTCTACAAGAGGATAGCATACACCTAACGCATATCCTGAGTTCTCAATGAGGTAACCACCGACAAACTAACCCTCGGGATTAAACCGAACATCCTACCATTCATATCAATAACATCCATACACGGCAAGATGGATAATAAAGGCAATCACATGATTATAAACAACCATCACACATAACCATAAATTAAAACATAGTGGCACCCACGTAAATAAACCAAACAACCATGGGCATGTAAGATAGTTCCTCCTACTTGGCATTCCTGAATATAACTATAATTACCAGGGGTATTTATGGGATTACCACCTCAATGACATTCCTGTAATTAACCCAAAACTGTCAGGGGCAACATGGACAATCTAGCCTTAATGGCAGTTTCGTAATTATACACATCTGTCAGGGGTATTTCTGTCATTTTGGTCTCAGTGGCTGCTTTGTAAATAAACAAAACTACCAGGGGTATTTCCGGGATTCCAACCCAGATGGCACCCCTGTAATTACCCTAACTTGTCAAGGGCAGTTCTGTCATTTTGCCAACACAGTAAATCGGTAAAAATCCAGATCTACCGCGGTAAAACCAGGGTTTTTACCCTTGATTTTCCCGATAGGCTGGTTCGCCGGAAAACGAAGCTTTTCCGGCCAAACCAGCCTCCAACGCTTGCCTAGTCAGTTTCCACACCTACCCAACAACATAACAAGCTAGAAATTTAGGGAAAAGAGAAGGTTTTTATACCTCCAAGGTGCAGAACACAGCGCTCCGGTCTGCCTCTCCGTCGAAGCTTCACTCGTCGCCTCCTCCCTCCCCCATGCCCATGGCAGCTCCAGGAAACTCCCCAGATGACCCTACTCCCTCCTCTTGCCTGGATTTGCTTAGAGACCGAGTGAACAGCCCTCGAGCTTGCTCCCTCCTCTGCCAGACGAGGCTCACGACGACGCTGGCACGATTGAGGGTCAAAACAAGGTTGCCGGAGCAGGGCGAGTCCGCCTGTGGCGGCGGTGAGACGTGACGCGCGCGCCGGTGGCTCCGGTGAGGAAGAGATAGCGAGTAGAGAGTGTGAGTGAGGGATCGAGAGGGAGGAGAGAGAGAGATCCCCCTCACTGTTCGGTCCACCCCCTATTTAAACGAAAAATCAACGGCCCAGATTCGATCTCATGAATCCAACGGCCCAGAGCTACCAAAAATAATTACCGTGAACAGTAAATAGATATTTTGCTATTTACTTTTACCGTACGGTAACAACACATTATCGAGCATAACTTTCGCATACGAACTCTGATTAATTCATAAGACATACCCACGAGTTCGTATTAACGTCCTCTACAACTTTCCCGAAGGAAGTTTCTCTAAATTCCTGACTTATCGCAAAGTCATCTTTTTCTACGGTAAGGTAATTTAACATTTGTTACTTCCGTAAATTAGATAAATTCGTAACTAACAACTCGTAGCTCCGGAAAATCTTCCGGACATACTGGAGAACACGTATTAACATAATCTACCCCTCGAGATATTAATTCTATTTTCCCCCAGAACCGAGAATATCTCGATATTAATTCGGGGAAAATTAACAGTGCGGTTACCATTCTCTGTAACTCGTCTAATCTCGGTAAAAATGTTAATTTCGGGACGAGGTGTTACAATCTACCCCCCTTATAAGAATTTCGTCCCTGAAATTTCCACTGCGTAAGGTAAAACCAACTGTCAGGGAATGTCGTCAAGTTCCACCGAACAGAGCTTCAGAAAAACCAGAGTCACAAGCTCTATGTATCATTTCCTTTAGCATTCAGAGTCTCCCCGCATTTGCAATACAGAAAACATAGCTACACTCGCTTAAAACACTAGAGTACGGTACCCTAGTCTCATCCCTCTCGTCGTAATCGACTCCATAAGACTTGCCTCTTTACTCTTCACAAGCTAATTTCCAAAATGGCAATTTCGACAATCTGGTAGCTTTCCCAGACATAAACCAAACTAACTTGAAGTCGACTCGAATGCTCTACTTACACGACTGCCACACTTGACATTTAATACCAAAGTCTTCCACATGGAAGGGTAAAAATGCTACGGTCCATCACCGTGGAGGAAACTCATACATCTCTTGCACCTTTCGAGACTAAAGAGATATGAATTTTCTACACTAGGCCTTGAGGCCACAGACGTATTATCTCCTGCGTCCATAATCAAAACTCCTCAACCTAAGTTCCTAATACCCCAACTTTAAACCACAGGGCTCGAACAAGCGCGCATACCACAATGCGACCTCAAACTGCTCACTTGAGCTGATGAATCCGCTATGCGACTTCGCGCCTACATAGATGTCATCTTCACATACTCAGTAACAGTGAATTTTCCTCATCCTACCCCCTCTTATAAAAGAGTCTTCAGTTGGGCATTTTCCAACAATCAGAGCTAACAAGCTCGCACACTAACTCATGTGTGCTAAAGTCTTGCCTAATGGACAAAATTTTGGCCCAACATCCTGTATGCATCTCATAGTGCTACTATAATCAGTTTCCACTTTTTACACCAATCAGCTCAACATCTACCATACCTCATGAGTGGGTTTCCCTCGAAGGAATATCCTGATCTCTTTCACCCTAAATTCAACCACCACACATGCAAACAATCGCGAGCAACCCGATCCGGCTCCAACTATACCCTTAGAAACAAGGTACCACGCTCCTAAATTGTCTATATTATCCAAAACCAGTGTGAACCTGTCAACACTTCTGGCTAGGGTCGGATCCTCTCATACCCTAATGGTTTTCCACACGACAAGCTAATCCCAAGAGGAGCCCGCTCAACCGTAACTCATGAGGAGTGCCGCTCTACTGCTACTCGTAAGGAGGAGCTCCCACTCTACTGCCACTCGTAAGGAGGACCACCCGCTCTACTGCCACTCGTAAGGAGGAGCACCCGCTCTACTGCCACTAGTAAGGAGGAGCACCCACACAACCTATAGCCATGGTCCGTATGTTTGATCCCAGTGAGAATCACCGACAGAGTATGACAACCCAAATAACACATAAATAGGGTCCGTACGCTCGGTCTCGGTTAGAATCACCGACGGAATCTGGCGACCCGAATAGCTAGGGTCCGTACCCTCGGTCCCGGTGAGAATCACCGACGGAATTTGGCGACCCGAATAACACATAGATAGGGTCCGTACGCTCGGTCTCGGTTAGAATCACCGACGGAATCTGGCGACCCGAATAACACATAGATAGGGTCCGTACGCTCGGTCTCGGTTAGAATCACCGAAGGAATCTGGCGACCCGAATAACACAATCCTTTTAAACCTTATGGAAAAATTAATCCGAAACCAAGTCAAATCCCCCATGACTTTACCCCAAATCTTAATCCTTATTGGAAAGGTTCACACAAAAAATAATAAGTCTGACTTCTCAGACTAGGGTCGGAGCTAAGAGCTCTAGTAGCGCCATCACGCTATGCTAGCTAGATAAAATAATAACGGACAACCCTTATAATATTAACCTGACTTCTCAGGCTTGTCTGTCCTCTCAGACCAGGGTCGGAGCTAAGAGCTCTAAATAAAATGATAACGGACAACCCTTATAGTATTAACCTGACTTCTCAGGCTAGGACAACCCTTATAGTATTAACCTGACTGCTCAGGCTTGTCTGTCCTCTCAGACCAGGGTCGGAGCTAAGAGCTCTAAATAAAATGATAACGGACAACCCTTATAGTATTAACCTGACTTCTCAGGCTTGTCTGTCCTCTCAGACCAGGGTCGGAGCTAAGAGCTCTAAATAAAATGATAACGGACAACCCTTATAGTATTAACCTGACTTCTCAGGCTAGTATGTCCTCTCAGACCAGGGTCGGAGCTAAGAGCTCTAAATAAAATGATAACGGACAACCCTTATAGTATTAACCTGACTTCTCAGGCTAGGGTCGGAGCTAAGAGCTCTAGTAGCGCCATCACGCTACTCTAGCTAGCATACTCATTGGTCAACCCTTATAATAAAATTCATAACAATAATTTACTCAAATTCTCTTCCCAAAACAAATAAGTAAAACAATTCCTTGTCATAAAAAGAATAAATCCAATTTCCAATATCATAAACGCATTAAACATCCGAAGCCGGTGGTAATTCTCATCACAATCCACAACATACTGTACCCCCAACAACATAAATCAAAGAAAGAATTTATTTGATTCCCGCAATCCTTTGGTCCGAGATTTGAACCTAGGCTCTGATACCATTTGTCACGCCCCGACCCAAGATTACCTCCCTAACCCTGGGTTAAGACGTGCGGGACCCAACACAAGAGAGATTTACTCGAAATCCCCCTTAAGTCAGGATAACCCTTTTCTTCTTACCCCAATTCATACAGTCCAAACGGTGCCGGAATAGACCTCAAACCGGAGATTATCCTGTTTCCCACATTTGAATCTCAAATGTGCCATTTAAAGAACCTAGGGGTTCTAATAATATTTGTGACTGCACCAGAATCCCGGTCAGGCTGCCTACGTACCCTGTCTTCAGGGATCAAGCCACGCGTAGCTCTTGTGTTAACTAACACCCTAACCGGGCGAATCCCGCTATTCTATTTATCGGTTGCTTTCTACAAGAGGATAGCATACACCTAACGCATATCCTGAGTTCTCAATGAGGTAACCACCGACAAACTAACCCTCGTGATTAAACCGAACATCCTACCATTCATATCAATAACATCCATACACGGCAAGATGGATAATAAAGGCAATCACACGATTATAAACAACCATCACACATAACCATAAATTAAAACATAGTGGCACCCACGTAAATAGACCAAACAACCATGGGCATGTAAGATAGTTCCTCCTACTTGGCATTCCTGAATATAACTATAATTACCAGGGGTATTTATGGGATTACCACCTCAATGGCATTCCTGTAATTAACCCAAAACTGTCAGGGGCAACATGGACAATCTAGCCTTAATGGCAGTTTCGTAATTATACACATCTGTCAGGGGTAGTTCTGTCATTTTGGTCTTAGTGGCTGCTTTGTAAATAAACAAAACTACCAGGCGTATTTCCGGGATTCCAACCCAGGTGGCACCCCTGTAATTACCCTAACTTGCCAAGGGCAGTTCTGTCATTTTGCCAACACAGTAAATCGGTAAAAATCCAGATCTACCGCGGTAAAACCAGGGTTTTTACCCTTGATTTTCCCGATAGGCTGGTTCGCCGGAAAACGAAGCTTTTCTGGCCAAACCAGCCTCCAACGCTTGCCTAGTCAGTTTCCACACCTACCCAACAACATAACAAGCTAGAAATTTAGGGAAAATAGAAGGTTTTTATACCTCCAAGGTGCAGAACACAGCGCTCCGGTCACCCTCCTCCGTCGATATTAATTCGGGAAAAATTAACAGTGCGGTTACCATTCTCTGTAACTCGTCTAATCTCGGTAAAAATGTTAATTTCGGGACGGGGTGTTACAATTAACCCATACCCTTCAAAAACATTCATACTTATTCCAAGCCATCATTCAATCACCAAAAAGACAAAGGCTGAAAGCAGCGAAATGTCAACAACCCAAAATTGTGGGTTCCAAAACTAAATAATTTTGTTGAGTGTATTTTAACCTATTAATAATTGTATCGATTGTTCAGAGTTTATATTAATTTATATCATTTTTTGAAAATATTAATTTTGACGATGCATTTGAATGTTAGCATGCGAGTTTAGGGTTCAATTTTTCAGGGTTTATATTTATTTATATCAATTATTTAAAATATTAATTTTGACTATGCATATGAATGTTGATATGTGAATTTAATATTTAGGACAACAATTAATTTTTTTATTGATTAAGTTTATCAATTCAACCTGAAAAGCTAGTTTCTGGTGATATGTGGGTCACTAACGTAGAACCTGAAAAGCTAGTTTCTGCAACACCAGAAAGTCAGATTCATGTTTCCTTATTGTATCTGAATTACAAAGAATAATAGGATGCATGCTTTGATCGAATAGAATCCCTTACATCATTAAGAGTATTTAGTAGAACGTGTGTATATCTTTTCTTTTAATCTATTGTTCAATTCCATCGTAAGTGTTTGAGGGAGGTGATATAACGCATGTAAGCTCAAAACTGAGTACGTAACCATACCAATTTGGTCTTGCATTCGTCGATACTAATTAAGCTCTTCTCAAGGGGCCTTTAATTTTGTGGGAGTAGCTAGTTACGCAAAATCGATCTGTGGTCTAATGTGTCTTCTCGGAGTCTCGGCCTCTCGGAGGCTATTGATTCAGCGACTCATAATATGTTTGCACCAAATGATATTCTCCTTCAAAAGAACTCATAATATGTTTGCACCAAATGATATTCTCCTTCAAAAGAATCATACACAATGAAATATGTATAAATATGAGGCACAATGTACTGAAGATTAACAATCCATTTTGATAACAAAAGCAAAAGCATATATTCCCAGAAAAGCATAGGAAGCGAAAGGAAATTGGTGCAATAGTGGATCAGGATTTTAGTTTGGGGTGGGTTGAAAAAAAAATCTTAAAGTTTACAAATTTTTTATAAAATTTTGCCCATCACAACTAAACTAAAAACATAATAAATAATTATATATTTAACTGATCATTAAAAAATTAATAAAATAACATTTGAATAACAAAAGTTAAAGACTAAAGAACATACACACTATAAAAATGACCGTATCTACTCAAATCACACCCTCCGATCTTGAGGTGAAACAAACTCTTTGATTATTGAATCAGAATCCTAATTCTCGCCCAACTCTTTTTCAATGTGGAAAATTATATTATCAACCAAAAATCATTCTTCATCTTGTTGTGGAAGAGAAGAATGGAGTCGACAAGACGACAACGATACAGAGATAAAAAATATGGAGAAAGAAAGTTAACCTAATATATTAAAAGGAGCAAGTTTTTAACTAAACTTAAAAATATATAGAAAACAAATATAACGAAACTTCTTTTTAAAAAACTATACAGTATATATAACCAGAAAAAAAACATGTGGACTAGATTCAATTATATATGGCCATGTGGGTTAAGTACAGAAATTTAGGGTGTGCTACTTTTCAAAATTTATTTATTTGAATTATAAATATGCTACAAAGTAATGTTTTTTTTAAATCTGGGTTGTGTTGTAACTCATCTTAACCTGTGTGTAGATCCGTCATTAGGACCACAGCCTGAAGTTGCTAACTAGTTGTAAAGGGATTGAAGCAACTTCTTATACAGGACGCATGTGTTCCAATAACGATGCGAAAGCAATGTGGTTGATTGCAGCAAGTTTACAACAGAGATTGCTCCAAAGGCTCCAAACGGCCTTTGAATTTGTAGGTGTGGTTACACAAACGTTGTGGTCGACTATTGCTCTCGGTGTCTCAGCCTCTCGAGGGCTAATCATGATTCAGCGACTCTGCCGACTCGTATATACATGCACCTAATGATCTCACTCCAAAGAATCATACACAATTAAATATGTGTATAAATATGCATGAGGTGCTCTTTTTTTTGAAAACCAATTCATTGAGACTATGCATGAGGTGCTATTGTTGTCTGTTTATTGAAAAGATGGTAGCTTACGCAATATGAATTTCATTGATAATTTCATATACAAGATACTACTGAGCCTAACTAGGGGAATATCTTACTGTATTGGAAACAAATAGTCAGAAGTAACAGAGATTTCTAATACTCCTCCTCAAGTTGAAGAGTGAATATCTCACACTCCCAACTTACGAATCATATGAACAAATCATTCCCTAAAGCTTTAGTCAGGATGTCTGCAAGCTGATGCGATAAACCAACAAATTTGGTGACAACTGAACCGTCTTGTATTTTATCTCAAATGTAATGATAATTTATCTCAACGTATCTCGTTCGTTCATGAAAGACAAAATCTGTTGTGATGTGCAATGCTTCTTTATTGTCATAATATAATAAGGCAGATCCTTCATGCATTATGCCCAAATCCTTAAGCAAATATCACATCCAAGTCAACTCACAACACGTCCCAGCCGTAACACGATACTCGACCTCTGCTGATGAAAGTGACTGTCTTTGACGCTTAGATCTCAAAGAGATTAGTGAAGGTCCAAGAACACGTAATACCTTGTAGTAGAGGGCCTAGTTAGAGGACAACCTACTCAATCCGAATCACAAAAGACTCTTAGTCTGAGATCACTGTTGGAGAAGAAAAGCAAAACCTTACCTAGTGCACTCTTGAGATAACGTACAACTCTGAGTGTGGCTTCCCTGTGAACTTTTCTTGGTTGATGCATAAAACAACTCAACACGTGAATTGCATAAGTAATATTCGGCCTTGACACAGTCAAATATATTAACCGGCCAACCAATCTCTTATAACAACCTTGGTTTTGTAAATCACTCTTATTAGACAACTGTAATCCTCGTTCCATAAGCGTATCAATTGGAGTTTCCCCCAAAAGTCATGTATCTTCTATAATCTCCAATGCGTACAAACGTTAAGAAATAAAAATCTCATTTTTTAAGGCGGAAACCTCAATACCGAGGAAGTATTTCAAGCCACCACGATCCTTAATATGAAAATGATTATGCATAATTCTTTTAGTAGCAGCAATACTTTCACAGTCATTCCTAGTAATCAATATATCATCAAAATATATCAATAATGCAATAAAAGGCGTGTCTTGTTGTTTGGTGAAAAAAAAGTAATTTTCTCGAGATTGTACATAACTGACAGAACAAATAACTTCTGAAAACTTGGCAAACCACGGCGAGAAGCCTGTTTCAGACTATACAATGCTTTGTAGAGACAACAAACTAAACCTTCATCCCCCTGTCTCTGAAGCCCAAGCGGCGGAGACATGTATATTTCTTCATTTAGATCGCCATGAAGAAAAGCATTGTTGATGTCCCTTTGATGAAGTGTCCATCCTCTAGCAGCAGCCAAACAAAGTAGGCAACGTAGTGTGATAATTTTGGCAATCGGGGAAAATGTGGCTTGATAATCAACACCTTCAGCTGAGTGAAGCCCTTGACTACGAAGTGTGTTTTGTATCTCTTAATGGAGCCATCAGACCGTTGTTTAATTTTATAAACCCATCTACAACCGATAGGTGTCTTGTCGGCAGGGAGTTTGGTGAGTGTTCAAGTGTCATTAGCCTGAAGAGCCTATAACTCTGCATTCATAGCCCCTTGCCACTCAAGATGAGCAGCGGCCTCAAAATAGGTCTTACGTTCTTTGTAAGCACTAATTTGGGAGACAAAATGCTTATAAACATGCTTATAGCGATGATAAGTGACATAATTCGTCAAAGGATATCATGTACCTTTGTTAGGGCCTAAAGTTAGGGAGGAAGATTGGTCGGATCTAACGTGTGAACAGACATAATCATTGAATTTCATCGATTGGACATATGGACGACTAGATCGACGGAGAGGAGAAGGGGACTTGTGTAGTGGGTATGGAGAAGGAAAAAGAGGCTTGGTCGGACAATCAAGAATGGTTGAAAAGGACGGCGGAACGGAGGGAGGCAACACCAAAGGAGGCGAAACTAGATCGACGGGAGGAGAGGATGAAGGTGATGTGGGTGGCTGAAGTGGCTCAGAGGGTACTCTTGGGCAGTGAGAGTATTGTAGAAGAGAAGGTGGTGTCGGCGGTTGTTCAGGCAGTGGAGTCGGAGAAGACAAGACTGTGTCCGAAGATAAGAATTAGAATTGGGGTTTGTTGTAGTTGTTGCAGTTTAGAACGAACAAGAAGTGCATGTATTAGTAAGAGTAGGAGGTGTAAAATAAAAATCAATAAAAGAAGAAATTGGAAGTGAACTTTGAAAGGGAGAATGTGGTTGGGCTTAATAGAGGCATAAGGAAAGATGGTCTCATGGAATTTGATGTCACGACTCGTGGTAAACACGTTTTTAGAAGAGAAGTTAATAACTTGTAACTTTTTTGTCCAAATGGGTAACCAATGAATATAGAGGGCATGGCTCGGTGATCAAATTTATGAGATGTGTGAACATTAGTGGCATAGGCAAGACGACCTAAAACACAAGGATGAGAGTAAGAGGGTGGTTTAGAGTAAAGCAATTCATATGGTCTTTTGAAAGAGAGTAAATGAGACGGTGACCAAATGATGATGTGAACAACGGTAAGAGCATACTCTCCCTAAAATTTGGTGCGAATGTGAGCTTGAAATTTCAATGGTCATGCCACTTGTAAAATATGACAGTGTTTGCATTCCACAACCAAACTTTGTTGAAGCGTGTAAACAAAAGAATTCTGAAATATGACACGGTTATCTTGAAAGAAAGAATAGAGTGAAAGAAATTCACCACCATTATCACTTTGAAATTTTTTAATGTAAGAATCAAATTGTGTAGAAGCATTGCTGAAGAAACACTTTTATAAGTGGTTGTGTTTCATTTTTGAATCTCATCAAAAACATCTATGTGCAACGCAAATAATCATCAATAATAGCAAGAAAATAATGAGAACCAAAAATAGAAGGGTGACGATAACGACCCTAAATGTGATAATAAATAATCTCAAAAGGTTTTGTTGAATAAATAAAACTAGTAAAAAAAGACTGACGACTTTTCTTAGCCGAAAGACATACAAGACAAGCATTATTTGGCTAAATGGAAAAATTCAAAAAATTCTTGGCAATATAGCTTAAATGAGAAAGTGACACATGCCCGAGACGAAAATGTCACATATCGGTGGAAGAGTTTGTGAGATTATAGGATGGTTTGTGTGATGGTGAGGATTCTTGGTGGAAGATCTCTCTGTTGCTAGTGCCGCTAGGTAATACAATCTATCACACAATTTACCCAAACCAATCGTCCACCTAGAAGCCAGATTCTGCAAAATACACTAATATTGATAAAATGTCATTGAACAATTTAAATCTCTCGTCAAACGACTAACAAACATCATATCAACGTTGAATGAAGGAACTAATAACACACATCATGCAGATAAAAATTTGAATCCAAAAGAAAAGACCCTTTTTACGATAATTTTATCTCGTTCTCCACTAATAGGCAATGATACATATGAAAAAGAATAATTATGAACTTTATCGAGTAATTTAACAGAGGAACTAATGTGATTCATCACCCGTTGTCAATAATCCAATTACTAGAAAAGATTTTAGACAAACCTGGTGGTGTTAACATTTGTCATGAAATTATAGCCCTCATCTTGACCCTTGGGAATAAGAGACAACATATATTTGAGTTGACTTTTTGAAATCATAACCATCCTCTCATCCGATGCATAATTGGCAGCAACTCTAATTGAATTCTCTTTTGCTTTTGGGTGGCTTCTGGGTACCCATGCAGTTTATGACATGTTTTAACCCAATGGCTCATCTCATCACAATAGGAACAACGATGCCTCCTTTTTGACCCATAACGACCACCACCACGTCGTCTTTCATTCCAGGCCCCGTGATAACCTCTTCCAACACTGCCATATCTGTGCGGTCACCACCACGTTCCGCTCGGTCATTTCAGGATCCACGGCTATTCTGATCACCTCCTGCAAATCGATTGTTTCCAGAAAATTGATTTTCTTTTGCTCATGGTTTGCTGTTTTCGGATCGGGTTGCCATGGCGGCGCTGCCGGATTCCTCTGTCATATGTGATGAAGCAACCAGGCGCTGCTTTTCTTCTTGAATAATAGAGGATAAGGCTTGACGAACACTGGTTAGAGGCTTCATAAGAAGAATTTGTCCGCAGATAGCCTGGTACATTTCATTCAATCTTATCAAGAATAACATCAGTTTTTGTTGATCTGTTTGTTGTGTTGCATCAAGTGTTGTTAATTCATTCCATAGAGCCTTCAATTTTGTGTAGTAGATGAAGAAAGAGAGTTGCTCTTGTCGACGAGGGGTGATATCTCGTTGTATCTCAAAGATACGAGTCACATTTGCTTGAGAAAATTGCTTATCAAGATCCTCCCAAACCTCATGAGCACTAGAATAATAGGTCACACTCTCGCCTATTTATAGATCACAACAATGGACCATAACATTGCATCGCGACCAAATCGCGTAGCCTTCAAGATCAGCTTCTTATGAGGGAGGTTTTACATAACCATTGACAAATCCAATCCAAGCTTGTTTTTGGAGTTTAGAGCTCGGACCATAGCCCTTTCCAACCTGAGTAATTGTTTCCATTCAGAGGTTTGGAGACGAGGACCAATGCAGAATGGTCTGAATGATGAATAAAATAGGGACTGGAAACAACCTCTGATGAGGTTTTTGAATTCTTTGAAACGGAACCTCTAAGGTTTCTGAAGAGTCATTGTTATTAGTTTCTTTTGGGGATAAGACTTCATCGTCAGACATGATGACTAAGATGGCTGAGATAGGGAGGGCTACACGAGAGATTAGAGTGCAGCGATAGAACATGATCTTACTGCTCTAGTACCATGAAAGATGGTAGTTTGTGCAAGATGAATTTCATTGATACATGAGGTATTACATATACAAGATACTGCTGAGCCTAACTAAGAAAATATCTTACTGTATTGGAAACAAATATTCACACGTAACTGAGATTCCTAATAAAGAAGATACTGAAAATTAAAACTCAACCAACAAAATGATTAACAATCCATTTCGATGACAAAAGCATTCCCAGAAAGCAACGGAGAGGATTGGTGCAAGTGCAATTGTACAATGCTAGCTGGGTTGCTTTGGACTTGGTTCAGTTGGTTGCAAATGTCCACGGGAACACCGCCCTGAAGTTGCTGAAGCAACTTATACAGGACGCATGTGTTCGAGTGCTAATTTCTGAGTTCTCAGTCAATTACTATGCTAATGCGATGTGGTTGATTGGAGCAAGTTTACAACAGAGATTGCTAGTGCCAAAGAGAATTTTGGAAATTAAGACAGTGTCGAAAACTGTTTCGCACATAGAAGTGATTGAACACCTTTTGAGAAGGGCGTCTGAGCTGCACCCACCTGCCAAGCCTTTTGAGCAAGGAAACCGTTTGATGTGTTTCCTTTATATTGTTGATTCTCTCTTATCAATATAGTTAGACTTGACGTTATATTGCCAGAGCAAATTACTTCAGCATTAAGTGAACCACCTGCCTTTTCAGTAGTGCGTATATTCAACAATTTCTTCGGCATAATGCAATCTCATACTGTCAAACTGAATGCTGCAACAGCAAAGATTCTAAAGCTATTTGCTATGATTCATACAGTAAAGCTATGAAGAATAATATATGATCAATGATCGATGAAGGAACGAAACAAATAAAGATTGCCACAGCCATAGGGCAAATGCATAAATAAACTCATGCGTCTGATTCAGTTTCAGCACCGAAAATCAGAATGATATTCGATCCTATTGATATAATTTTCCATTATACAAATATTCTTATCAGTTGATTATTTTTCTCACGAAATGATCATCATACACGCTCTCATAGACTTCTATACTATTGGATGGTGTTTCAAAAAGAGAAATTGCAACCGAGGGTCGTTTAAAGAAACAACTTCGGTCGTGCCTGCAGCCATGGTTTTATCCCTTTAGGGTTAGGTTTACAGTGTCCACTTTCATGCAATAGTGAGAGCTCGAGACATAGGAAACTACAAGCACTTCAAACATTTGGAGGTCATGAAGCAACATGTTTAACCTGTAGTAGATTCTTTATCTTCTGAGTTTCAACTATAATATCAACTTAATTGGCGGTGTTCTATGACTTAATCAGCCAACTCCTCTGAACTGGTTCTCGTCGATTACAACACCTTCTGAATAATCTAGCTAGTTAACCAAAATACACTCAGTTTTGTACAACATTCAACGTAGCTCTTCAGCAACACCCTCTGTCAAGAAACAAATATCATCGGTCAGAGCCCAAACCGTGAGGCCCATCATACTAGCTTGTATACCAAATCGGGTAAAGGGAGAATGATATCTCTCAATTGGTTGTTCCTCTACTCATTGCCGCAAAGTACTCAATTGGCCGGTGTCATATACAGAGAAGGCCCTCTCCAATAGAGCACCTCTCAACCACGTACACCTTAATATGGATCATTTGGCTGCAGCCATAAACTTGACACTAACTAAGAGATAACGCTCAAGTATGCTCGATCAGCTCTCAGTACTCACTAGCAAGTCGTACGATAAAATCTTTCTCACTTGATACTGGCAGTGTGCACCATTGATAGATTCCCAAAGATATGGCGGCAAGGTGTTGGGTTCTTCCTGGCCGGTTTCCACCATTCCAGACATTGTTAATCCGTGATAGTTTTGATTGTTTATACAACCTTAACCCTAATGAATACAGCTATAGATATGATATATAGGGGTGGGAACGGTTCGGTTCGGTTTGAGGCTCAAACTGCAACCGAACCGTTTTTTTTTCGGTTTTATAATATTTCAAACCATAACCAAACCATTTTTTTCGGTTTTTGAATAATTCGGTTACATAATTTTTCGCTGCGGTGCAGTTCGGTTTTCGATGTGAACCAATTTAATTATTTTAACAGTGGATGTCCAAATCTTTGCCCAACAATTCTTATAAAGCATAAACAAATTTTGAATGCATTTAGAGTCCATACAAGTATACAAATATCATCAGAATATGAATTAACTAACAAAAACATCATATTTGATAACTTAATAAATCAAATATATCAACTATCATGCAAACACACCAACTTGCAAACTACAAAACTGAACATAAATGATTTTTTTATATATTACAAATCAAATTCCATCAATAAAAATTTTACAAATAAGAAAAATGTAATTCAGTATGGTTCGGTTTTAATCGGTTGAATTATAATCTCAAACCCCAACCGAACCATTTTTATGCGGTTCGGTACGGTGTGACTATGAAACGATACCGTTTAGTTCAGTAACGATTTGGGTCAGTAACCGTATTTTCGATGCAAAACGTCCATCCCTAATGATATCTTCATCGACTTAGGGTTAGAGTTGTTTAACATTTCGCTTGGTTCTAGTCCTATTTTATTATGATCAATCACCTCGATTAGACCGGCATGAGTTTTCTATTATAAGTTCTAAATCTCCAGCAATCTTTGAGCATGTATACATCCATTATAGTTTTGAAGATTCAACAACGTATGAACTATCCATAATAGTAAAAAACCAAACAGAATTCCAGTACGAAAAATTTCCATTATATACCAAATTTCAAAGTTGAACAACTCTTTGAACCGAAAAATTTACAATGCAAATATACACGCACTAAATTCTAAACCTAACCTATGATAGTGTACGAAGCGGTTTATTGCTTTCTCAATTGGACACTACATATACATACCCACGAAGCCTGGTTTTTTATATAAAAGGAAAAAACCAAGCAGCTTCATTGATTTTTTCCGAAAAAAAACAGAAAAAAGAAACACAGAATAATGAGGATACACGACAAAGATAATGGAAATGAAAGAGAGGTAAAGATGTGAATCCACCAAGGGGAAAATGGTGGTTGAACTAGACCCATATCTAACGCATAGATTAGCCGTACATCTGGTCAAGGAGGATGACAAACGCCATCGCTACCGACGTGTCAAGATCGGGCTGCACGACAAGGCGGAAGACGTCGACTCCCATCGCCACTCCGCCCACCGCCGCCTCCTTCCTCTTGATCTCCGCCACCTTCCTCCTCTTTCCGTCGTACACGGCGCAGCACCTCTGCGTGTACGACCCTTCTACCTGGTACAACACCGAGTTCTTGTTGTTCACTTGCGCCAAGTACTTGTTGTTCAGCATGTTCACGTTCTTCCTCACGCAGAACCGCGGAATCTCCGCCGTCTCTCCGTCGTAAACCACCCAGTTATCCCCCAAGCTTAGCCTCTGATCATCAAACACAACACAATAAACCTCTGTTAGCAACGATAACGGAATATCATGTTATATTGTTAGTCTGTCGAATATATATATGTGTGATGAGAGATCGAACATATGTATATACCTTGCGGCGGATGGTGAGGAGACACTTGCCGTGGGCATCCATGAGGACGATCTCGCGTTTAGGGCCAGACAAGTAGTTATCCACCCTAAAGACGAGGTTTCCCTTGGTGTCAAACACCGTAAACCCGTTGCAGTTCAACAACAAGGACTTCTTCCACACAGTCAGCACCGTGGCCTCTTCGGATCCCGATGCCCTCCACTTCTGCTCAGCCTCGTAGGCGGCGACATTGGACGTGGCCGCTGCTGCAGCACCGTTTGGGTATACTTTAGTCATCACAGAAACTTCGAAACGTAATTTGGAAATGTTAAGACAGAAGAGTAGTGCTAGCTACTAGTGATCGATGAGGTTTCTCGAAGTTTTTTTTTTCTGAAGGTGTAGATGGAATAAGTTACAGAGAGATGGGTCTGTGTGTGGTATATATATATATGAGGAGGGAGATGAGATTCGGAGGTGATATTAGGGTCAGTGGGTAAGGGTCAGGGTCGGGGGTTTTGCATGGTCCAGAATGAATGAGCGTAAAACAAGCGTTGAAGAACGTGCAAGATATCGATGGAGCACCGAGAGAGCATCGTAATGAGTAATAAACTAGGAGAGATGGAAAGTCATACCGGCGAGGGAGTGCGCCACCAGAGTGTGACGTCATTCACGTAATGGTGGGATTTAAGAAATGGACGGAAAGTGGAACAAGAGATTAATATGATAGGTTGGCTGTCCACCGTCTGATCGATGCAAGATAAGGATCGAATATATATTTTCTTTACGATTAGGTCTGTCTCTTTACTTCTAATCCAATGCAAAATTATTACAATTAATTAATCATTCAAAGATTGAAGTTTAAGTATGAGAAAAGGTAAAATGATTCTAACATAGCTGCTCGAGCAGCTAAAAGGACGGTTATTAAGGCTGAGTTTGGTGCAGCTGGACTTATAAGATATAAACTGACTTTTACTTATAAGCAGAAGTTGAGTGTTTGCAGCTTCTCCTTTTCCCTCAAAACACCTTTTACTTTTTTTAAAAGTAGCTTATTTTTGGACTTACCAAACACCAAAACATTTGGTGCTTAAAAGCAAAAGAGTTTATAAGCTCTCCCAAACCCAGCCTAAAAGAGACCTCAATTGCTTCGTAGAGGAAAAAAAGTATTTTTTGTTTTTTCTTATAAAAGGGCAAAAAGAATGAGAAATGAAGTTTCTCATCGTTTTTTACCATTCCTTAACACTCAAGTGACTAACAGGGGGCGTAGCTACATTATAACCATAAGATTCAAATGACCCCTATGAGGTTGTGACAACAAGCATCAATTTGTTAATGGTTTCATATACGTTACATTTCAATGTATAAATCCATCTCTATCATAAAAAGAAAGAAAAAATACTAGATGTGATTGTGGTTGATCAACAAAAAAAGACGAGATTGTACGTGAGATTGCTCAATCTTTCCACAAGTTTTGATTATGTTAGTAGATTTCTAAAACAGTAAAACAATTCATAGAAGAAGCATGGCTTCATATTAATCAAGATCATCAAACTCTAAATTGTAATTTACCTATTGTTCTATGTATAAATTTTGACTCTTTTTTAGTTAAAATTTCTAACTACGTCACTACTAACGACATAAAAATATTTCAAAATATTGGACAAAAATTTCAATATTTGTGCTTGCAAGTTTGGGTCATGTCTTCCCCTAGCTATCAAAAAAAATTTGGAGTACTTCCTTCTTTATTTTTGGAGAAGTAGAGTTCTTCCTTCTCAAGCTTTCCAGACGCTATATTTAGATTCTCCTAATATTAGATGTCTTAGAAGCTCCTCTTTGTAACTGATGAACTATTTCATTTCTTCTTAAAATAAGAACAAGAATTTCAGAACGAGTTAAGTTCTCTTTCTAATATAATTTCTTCTATATTTCTAATGCAATTTTTCTTGTACATTTTATTGATTTTTTCTTATCACACAAATAACTCAAATGATACAACTAATTTATCATGAATTGTATCATAGTACTTAAATATATAGAATTTTCAAGACGGCTTTTTATATTAAGAACTATATGAAGAATGGTTTAACACCACCAGATTAAAGGACGATAGGATTAGTTACTCTAATTCAGCTCTGAGAATACACCACAGGTTAAATAAAGATTGTTGTGTGGTTGAGGACGGGTTTGTGGTGTAGAAGAGAGCCAGGTGTCAAGTTGGGCCATCGTCTCCACAACATATTTGCAAGACATTTCTAAGTTGTCATCTTTGATTAAGTTTATGGCTAATGACTATTTAGTATTTACTGCAGAAAAAATGTGTATTTGGTCTAAAAAATTTATTAGTTCTTATTCTAACTATTTGTAACAAAAAGACAAAAAATATCTAAAACTAATCAAAACCAACTCTTCCTGACATCCTCTCATTTTCGATCGTCTATCTCTCTCTCTCTCTAAGATCCAAGCCGGTAACATCACCCTCTCCGCCACCATCTCCGGCAAACAGATCCTAGCACTGCCCACCTCCTCCACACCAGCATCCTCCTTGCTCGCCGCTCTGCTCGATGACGAAGTCAAACCCAACCTTGACGACAAAGTTCTTGCCTCGACACCGGAGTCACAACATCGACGACAGACTCTCCTTTCCTTTCAGGAAAAGAAACGAAGGTGATGACTACTCTTGGCTCCACCTAGGCCTGCCACTCTTTGGGCTCTCTTTCTTCAACGAACACTATTGGGTCGAGTCGCGGACTGCTTGTTGAGTTTGGCGTCCCTTTGCTACTTGAGATCCCTTTCAGTCTCGCCTCCATTTCCTTCCTCTAAGTTCCTCGGAGTTGTCGAGCCCAAGCTCCCCAGTCTCTAAGAAGACCATTGATTTAATGGTAGCTTTGTTGGCCGAAGTGTTGGTGGAATCAGAGACCTCGGGTTGAGTCAGCGACTCGTCGTTGAATTTCTTAAGTCTTTACTAAAGTTTACATCCTCTAGTAAAGTTACTTAGTTAATTTTTTTTCTTAGTAAAGTTTTCATATATAGTCAAGTTTCTGTTCATTTTGTTTATAAGAGCCACAAAAATGAAAATAGAGATATTGTATAGTTGTTTACCGATCGACCTTAATAAAAGTTTACTAGAGGTAGTTAACTTATTGTTTGGATATGAATATGTACACAAGTTATATATGTGTTTATTTTGTGAATAAACGTCGTGAAAATGAAAGTAGAGTTACTGTGTTGTTATTTATTAACCTCATTTAAAGTTTACTAGGGGCAATAAACTTGACAGTTTGAATATCAAATATATTATTACAGACAATTACATGCTTATTGGGGTTAGTAATTTTTGTTATCGGACTTCGACGATCGAATTCTTGTGACGAGAGTCAGACTAGTGGTTGTTGGAATTCGACGACTGGTGACCAGAAACCGGCGACCGGTGATCGGAAATGGGCGACCGGTGATCGGAGTCAGTTAAGTTTCTGTCAAACATTCTCTATATTTTATTTTCTCTCTCTAATCATGTTTAAAAGATGAGGGTATAATGGTACTAAAATAATATAGGTTCTTAAGAATGTCTTACGAATTTAGATGGACACAAATTCTCTTTTGAAAGTTTAAATTGTTAATGTTTTAAAAAAAGTTGGAATAAAAAATAGGATGCCCAAATTTTGTAGTGAACGTACATTTTCTCTATAAATTGAAAGCTTAATTCCCATGAAGGTAATTATTCTAATTAGATGATAGGGATGCCATTGTTTAGGGCGGTTTGGGATACTCGCCTCAGGGGATTTAAAAAAGGGTAGACTTCGGACTTTATCAATTATATATTTTTGTTAATTTTTTGAAATGGTAAAGATAATATTGAAAAATAATTGGATAGAAAATTTGACTGTCATAGCTAGGCTTGTATGTATCTAGTTTAGAATCTCCTCTTGTCAAACGATCGATGGTCCCGAAACTAAATTTGGTAGAGAAATCAAAATCTAATATCTGGTTTGTCTCATTTTCTTCATGGAGTTTGTCCTTCTAAACTAGTTTAGTGCAGTCCTAGTCTGGAGTAATGATAGAAGATAGAAAAAAAATGATAGAAGATAGAAACAAGTTAGGGCTAAAAACAAATGAAGTTTGATTAGAGGTGGTTCCATAAGTTACGTGTCAATCTTTTGTATATTTTAAGAAATCAAACTTTTATATAATTGTGTACAATAGTACGAAAACTTATCGGAAAAATCCCCAAAATCCTCAATGGTGTTATACTGCACTCATTTTACTCGAAAACATAATTTGCTATCGTAAAATATCACATATAATATAATTTTCAAAATGTTAATGAAGACAAATTGTTCAATTAGTTGATTCAATGAAATTAGAGACGAATAGTTAGATTAAAACAACATATTGTGTATGTTTCAAAATCTCGGATGAAAAATCTGACAACCTAAACTGTAGACATTGAGTTTGGTTGAAGTACACATTGAAGAGTAGATAGCAAGACTCGCAAGGCAGCATATGACATGTCTCTTCATTTTCCATTAACCAATCTTTCCAAAGCTGCAAATTTGGATTGTTCCCTTCACCAAAAAAAATTGGATTGTTCCTTGTCACACTCATAGAGTTTGGGGACCCTTACCATGTTCCGTGGACCGACCTGAAATCCACACCCTTAAAGAAGCCTAACACATTTGATCAAAGAACCATTTCGTTCCATACATTATGAAAAAGAAACAGTGACACCGCCACCTGAGCCAGATATGATAGAATGATAGATACGCAGATATACAAGCATTACCATTCCACACGAAAACAAGCAGTGACACCCACAATAGATGGCGATCGCTTGGCTAGGATATATGGAAAGATTCAGTGATGCTCAGGCAACACCATTTATATGAAAAAGCATAGTGACCCCTTCGATCCATCATCAATTGCGATTTTTATAAAGATTTAGATTGAAGATTCTGAATTTAAAAGTTGTGGACGTCGATTCTTAATGAACAAAATCGTTTATTTTGAAGTTTTCATTCTCACAACAAACGCGACGTTTAAAGAGTGACGTTTTGACGCATCAAAGATAGAAAACGCCCCTTTTAATGTTTTAAAAATCATCGTCTAGAACTGATTAATTCTCGTTTAAACGCTAGATAGTGTATCATTGTTTCGATTAAAAACGATTAATCATTGATTTATCCCTGATTAATCTTTTAGGCTTTAGTCACCCGACTAGTGCATTTTAGAACATTCAAACACCAATTTCATATCGGAAAATTAAGAATAATAGCACTAATAACCACGGCATAATCTAGAAGATGAAAGAATTTTCGGTTGCACTAGTAGTGTGTAACACACTCCACGCCCTTGAATGATTCCGATCATTGAATTGCTCACGTTGCAAAATCATAGTAAGACAAGTAAACATTTGCGAATATCAGCTATAGCCTACAGGATCGTCCCCACTTTGCTAGATTATACGATGAAAGTTGCATCAGCCATGTCTGTCAGTTCCACAGTTTCGTAAATTCCAGTGAATCATTGGATTCGATTTGCTTTCGTCTAGCCGAAAATGTGTCACATAAACTGAAAATTCAAACTCTGCTTGTGTAGTTAGCAATAATATGATCAGCTTGAGCCACAAGACGAACACTAACTGGCTGTGGGGTGACAGTAGAATCGTGTTCACAATGAGCACTTGGATTTTTTCTACTCCAGAAATGAATGCAGCAAATGTTGGATGCATGCTGAAAGAGACCTGCACAGAAGTGGTGGGAGCAGAGTTGAACAGCCCCGGCCAAATTCCAATTCCCACTCCCACCAACTCTCACCACCTTTGCTTTACTCACCTAAACATGAATCTATTCCATTCAAATTCGATTCCCAAATCATCTTAACAATCAACGAGCATTATTACCCCATCTCCTTATTCATAGCACCATTTGAGCTGCGCTATGTCTTTCCATGTGTATGCACTAGGACATTATAGGACAACTTTTCCATATTCCTACACTAGTACGCCCATGAATCATTACTTGCACCCCGTCCGTCATGCGTTGTCTCACCACTTTCTTTGAGGATATATTCCTACACTAGTCGTATAACAAACTGATTCTGATGTACCACAAGTTAATCGTATGCGTTTAATTATACGACTAAGTTTTTTTCTGATGTACCACAAGTTAATTGTACACGTTTATGCGACTCAAGAGTGATTCTTATGTTCCACAAGTTAATTGTACTGGTTTATGTGTCGATTTTTCTTGTTACGTGTTAGGTAGCACGATGGGAGAGACGTTTATGATGTTCTTGAGAGGCCTTACTTTCACATAGATGACAATTCCGAAAGTTGAACTGTCATGTATCATAAATGCTCGCTAGACTGTCATAATTCTAGGCTTTCCGTTCAAAGGAAGAACCCTAAAAATTCTAGGCTCTCCGTTTCAGGTCAAAGGAAGAACCCTGAAGAGAAACAAATCTCTGGTTGTATAACCTGTATATGTCAATGCCTATTGTCAAAATAATAGTACTGTTTGGTGGGCAATATGTGCACCACGGATAAACAAGTTGGAATTTTATTCGCTTTGCCTTTCTGGAAAAATAATATCTGGCCGACCATGTACTAGCTAGTCAGATCAATTGCATCATTTTTCAATATGATCCAAAACCGCCTTCGATGGTTTAGCCGACTAAACAAAAGTGACGACGATCTGGAAATAAATTTATAGCAATGAAAAGATATACACAACACAATGCCAGATTTCATTCTCTTAGGAGTGACTTTCAGAAACATATCGAGTCTTTCAGAAAGAAATTGCCCATCTACAAATTTCTTAACAGTCAGCACTGTAACAATATGTATATACAAGAAAACTTCCAGCACAAACAGGCACTAAACAAACAGAAATTACACACATCACAGCTGGCCTTGGACTCACACACAAAGTATTACTACTTCCTGTATAGGTGATCAGTATGTTAGCATAAAGATCGGTAAGCATCTAATTAATTTCGACATGGCATGCACCAGAAAAGTAAAAGAAAAAAAATATCTAACTTAATAAACCAATTTAAGTTAGCATAAAGATCGGTACTCAGTGTAGTTCAATCAAGGAACAGTCGTATACAACAGTACTCTACCTACTAGGTAATTCACACTATCTATATGATACAATCCTTGTCCCAAATATCAATAACCACCATAGATTAGTTTGGCGATTTCATCCTCAACGAATTCCTTCTGGTATACATTGTGGAACAAAGACTAGAAATCTTAAACCTGAAAGATCCTCCTCTTATTACTAGGCTGAGTTGAAGTGTATATCAACGGAGGTTTACCTATAGTGCAACCCTATACTGATCAGAATTCTATGGCCATGGAGTTCAACCTAAAATGTGCTCTATGCTTTATCAAGTTTCTGATATCGTAAGTATACATGCACAAGATAAAGCTTGTTTAGAAACATTTCCAGGCCAAGAGTGTGCGAGGAAGCATCTATATTTACAAAATTTGGCATACTAGAAGCTGCAAAAACTAACTAATAGGCGTAAATGTACATCAATAACAATGACAAAGCAAACAATTATCTTTATTATTGTGGTCTGGAGCCGGAAGCAAAATCTTGTAAGTATACATGCACAAGATAAAGATTGTTTAGAAACATTTTCAGGCCAAGAGTGTGAGGAAGCATCTATATTTACAAAATTTGGCATACTAGAAGCTGCAAAAACTAACTGCTAGGCATAAACATAAATAACATGGACAAAGCAAACAATTATCTTTTATTATTTTGGTCTGGAGCCGGAAGCAAAATCTTGAGAAGGATAATCACAGGATATACAAACAGATATCCTTGAAAATTTTCTAGAAACAGAGGTACTAATGTCAAAGGAAATTGCAGTAGTTAAACTACAAAAAGAAACACCGTATGTCAAGGGAGTAATGTTTGAATTGGAATCCGAAGAGTCTAAGACTCTACAGGTAAGACCATAATAGGGCAGAATGAGAAGGAAAAACATAAGCCCCTAGAACTCAAATCTCCATGGAAGCAAACTGAAAAGCATAGTATAATGATTCCAAAAGATCCAGGATTACTTTTGAGACTATGCATGCTACACATGCTTATTGATCAACAGACAATAGACTGAACAGATTTAAACATCCAAAACAATATGAGACACCAAGCTTAAATTTAGACAGGCAATGCATTTCATACAAGATTCAAAGTCATCATCTATTCATTTTATCTCAACATTACAAAAAGAGAGAGAGGATTTGGAATCAACTGTGAATTAAAATTGAAGTGAATTCACACCTACACAAGTTCAATGTACGCCATGGGTGCATTGTCCCCTCGTCTCGGCAGTGTTCTGATAATTCTAGTGTAACCACCATTTCTTTCTCCATATCTGTCTGGTACTTCAGCAAATAAAGCATGGACAATCTGCTTCTCATAAATGAAACCAAGAGCCTGCCTCCTCTTATGCAGAGACCCTTCTTTGGCCAATGTAATCATCTTGTCCACATACTTCCTCATTGCGCTAGCCCTTGCTCGAGTAGTTTTGATGCGCCCATGCTTAAGGAGCTGAGTAGTGAGGCCTCGAAGCAGCGCCTTCCTTTGGTCAGGAGGCCTGTTGAGCTTAGGCACTTTCCTTCCGTGTCTCATTGCATAAACCCGGCCACCATTATCAATAATGGTAAAGTTTTGTTCAAAACTTGTGTTGTCTGCAAGAAGACAGACAAAAGAGTTCAACATTCATGCATCGTTAGTGACATACACATACACCATAAAATGGAGAAAATGCAACACATTTTATGCCATAGAGGCTTCTCTTGCAGACATCTCAAAGTTATTAATCTCAGCTTGAACCTACTAACACCCAAAATTATTCGGGTTTTAATGTCTAAAACAAAAAGAAGGTTACACTGTAAGTATACCATGTGTTGCCTAATGCTGAAATGAGAATTGAGCTGAAAAAGATGTATAATTTCATTAGCAGTAATGCACCCAACTGCCTCAACCTCCATTATTATGTACAAAAATGAAAACTGAGCTGAAATAAAACTAAAAGACACAAACTTTCATTAGCATTACTACACCCAATTGCCTAAACCTCCATTGTTACTCCTACACTTCATCACTAGCAGAGTAACACAGAATTCAACAGCACAACTAAATGAAATAAAGGAAAAACAGAGAGAGAAGTACCTGAGAGGCCAAGAGGGTTGAAGGGAGAGAGACCAGTGAAGGACCCAAAATACTTCTGGGTTTTAGGGGCAGACTGAGTGAGGCTAAGGCTAAGGCGCAGACCACGATGCCCACAATGAGTTGAAGACGAAGAAGCAGAAATCATAAACGGTGACGGAAGCGATGACCTCAGCGACGCCATGCTCCATCTACTGGCAGTGTCCACTGTCCCGGTTGCGGTTGCCAATGCCATTGTCGTCGCCATTCCCGAATCATACACTCTTTTGCTTCTCTGCTGTTTCTTAGATTCTTATCTTTGAAAAGGGCATGTTGGCTAGGAAAATGGGTACAAGAAAAACGGCTGCCACATTTGAGGCCCAGTATCAGTGTTTCATTTTCAGCTGACCCAACACTTTTTTTAGGCAAACGAGATAAGAGCTCTCTCATCGTCCTTACTCAAACATTTACCGATAGAAAGTAAATATACAAAAGAAGATGGGATTGTGCCAAAACCATTCTTTCAAAAAGAATGAAGAGAGCAAGAAGCTTACAAAAGAAAAGTATTGAAAAAAATAAATAACAAACAAGAGTTATTTATGTGTAACAACCTCATCTAAAAAATAATAATACAGACCTTTAACAACACGAAGGTAAGAGAAACTAAGTTCATCCATCTTCAGATATTGAGTGATTGTCGTGGGAGGAGTCTAATGTCAAACCAGTAAGTTGAAGCCAAACCCAAGTCTGCCAAACTATATGAAACTGAATTTCCCTCCCTAAGGATGTGAGAGCAACGAAAATACATCAACTGAATACGACTTAAGCATATTGACCAAGTTATTCATAATGGTCATGGAGGAAAGAAAATAAGATGAGGTAATACCTGTGATAGCACTTATATAAAAGGGCTGGACTCGGTACGGTAGCCGAGTTTTTTTTGCCAAAACAGCCTACCATACCAACTCTTACCGGTAAGGAAACTTAAGTACCACTATGCAAGGTTGTAAATCTCGGATATCGGTCTCGTCTCGGACGAGGACCAAAACGAGATACCGGGAAGATATCGGTTATCTCGGAAATCTCGAATTTGCTATTGTGTAATTAAATTTACAATATTATCTATGTAACTATGTTACTATATGAATATAAATCCATATCATGAAAATAACACCCATAAAAACATGAAAACATGAAACTAACATCCATACCATGAAAATAATAAAAGAAATACTTAGGCAATGATAGCTTCAAGTCCATTTAGCTCATAGACTAATTCATCTTCAATGTCTTCGGTGTCGTCATCTTCATCTTCAACCTCCACATCCGAAACAAAATCATCCTCATCAACCTCTCTTATCATCACATCAGTGTCACTATCCTCTAACTCAAACTCATCACACTCATTTGTTTCTTCTCTCACATCACAAGCAACTAGCCACTCTTGTGCTTGTTTTGCTTCTTTTATTTGTAATATCTCTAATCATTTTTCCTTCCTATGCTTTTTGTTGATGATTTTGGCATTGAATTGCACATATACTAAATCACTCATCCTTTTGGCCTCTAGTCGGTTTCTTTTCTTTGTATGTATCCCCTCAATGGTACTCCAATTTCTCTCACATCCGGATGAACTAGTAGTCAATGAAAGAATTCTTATTGTCATTCTTTGTAATCTTTGAGCACCACTTCTATAAGTATACCACCATGAAACTACAAAAATAAATTTTAGCATAAGTTTTAGAATAAAGTCAAATCAACCTTAGCATAAGTTTTAGAATATAATAAAATCAAATCTATAGTATAAAATTAGGATTGTATGCTTATAACAATAAATCATGAATTAAATAGATACATACCCGGATCATAGTAAGCATCATTAATTTTAGCACATCCTCAAGCGGCCAAAGGTCTTCCAAATGCACCTTCTTTATTTCTATACATATGCATCTCGGTACGCATGACTTCGCTTTGTGCTTCAATGTCTTCTGGGTGAAATTGCTCATTACAAACTAACACACCACTCATGACAACTCGATCCAAAAATATGTCTTCATCCTTGTAAAAGTGGTAAAGGTTCAAGAGATATGTCATTAAGTGTAAGGGACTATCAAGCCGCCCATTGGCTTTTTGATCAATAATTTCTATGATTAGAGCATATTGGGCTGCATGATTGTTGTATACCTCTTTAATCTCCCTCTTTGCCGCTTGTATCTCCCCATACACAAAAATCATAGATGCTTTTCTATCTCCATCAACTAGGTGAAGCAACTTAACTAATGGAGAAAACACTCTCAAGATAGTTGCAACACTACTCCAAAACACCATACTCATTACAGTAGCATATGCCAATTTTCCCTTTGCCCTATTAGCATATTTGCAATTACTCCATTCAACACTAGCAAACATACTTTTAATCTCATGCTTCTTGCTAAACAAACTTTTCAAAGTAAGAAAAGAAGTACCAAATCTAGCGACTCCGGCTCTTACTATTGCCTTCTTATTTGTAAATGTCCTTATCATGTGAAGTGTCATGTGATGTGCATAGATGAAAATGGCGAATGACTTTGCTCTATCAAGTGTGTTTGAATTTAGGAAGGTTAAGCGTGAGATTGACGGTGTGAGTCGCACTTGAGGTCCAAAAGATATTAGGCCTTTTTCCTTCAAGTGCTTTGCCGCCAACATGTTGTTGAGACATTGTCCGTCACCACCTGAATGATATTTTGTGGACCTACATCTTCAATGCACCTATCAATATAATCAAAAATGTACAACCCGGTATGTGATGAATCCGATGAAGCTTCCTTAGAAGAAAGGAAAGTTGTGCCGGATTTGCAATTCACACATAAATTCATGATGCTTCTTCTTTTCCCATCACTCCAAGCATCCATCATGATTGAACAACCATTCTTAGCCCACTCATCTTCTTGCTTCTTGAGTATTTTTTTGTCCTCTCAACTTCACTTTTCAACAATGGTACCCTTAATTGATATTGGAATGGAGGTTTGTATCCCTGACCAAATCTCTCAACGCTTCCACAAATCTTTTAAAGACATAATTATCAATGACATTGAAAGCAACCCCACTTTTATATATCCAACGTGCCAAGTACTCATGCACTTCTTGTGTTCTTTGCTTTCCAAGTGTATCATTAATGACTTGTTGCTTCAATGTATTGCTGGTTGGAGGGTGGATGGATGATGCAAACTTATCTATAGGCCCCAAAGTGATTTTTCTTTTTTTGAAAGCCGTGATGTGAACTTCATCACCTTCTTCTTCTTCTTCTTCTTCTTCTTCTCCTTCTTCAACCGATGTCAAATGCACTTCTTTCCTTATTCTTAAACTATGAACACTCATTGCATGCTTCTTTTCCTTTGTCTCATCAAGTGCTCCCTTACATTTTGCTTTATCTTCTTCGGTTGTTTTGAGGCACCTTTTCACATTTCCTTTTTGACCCGCTATGTGCTCCTTCAATCTAGTAATTCCACCTCTCATTACCTTCTAACACAACTTGCATTGAACCATTGCACTCTTCGACTTATCGGGTGTAAAGCCATATTCCCTACCAACATCACTCGAAGTGGTTGTTTGTGATGACGGTACTGTGTTGTCACTTGAATTAGTTCCGGCACCTGGATTAGGAGCAGAACCTTTTGAAGATTCTGTAGAGGTCATCGATGTCTACATATCATAGATTCATAATTAACAGTTAACATCCGCATACATGCCCATTGAATGATATAATCATATATTGATATAAGCACATAACTTCAATTAAGTGAATTAACTAACTTCAATTATAATAAGCACAACAAGCCATTAGACATTTAGACATCATTAGGTCATTACCCAGACATCATTTAGCACAACACAACAAGCCACTTCAATTCAATTAACTGATTTAACTCTACCCCATTAGACATTTAAACATCATTACCCAGATTACCCAGTCATTAGTTCACTACCCAGATTACCCAGTCATTATCTAATACAGATTTGACAAATAGAGGAATTCAAGAACAAAGCTAAATTAGTAAAAAAATTACCTTGAGCCGAAGAGGTAACTCAGAATCTCAGATACAAGAGGAGGGACTAAGGAAGAGACGAAGATGCAGAAATATAGAAAGAAAGAATGAAAGATGCGAAAGAAGAGAACTAGAGATCGAGTAGAGAAAGAGAAGTCAATAAGTCATGTAAGTCCATATTTTATGTTAAACGACACCGTTTTTCTTTTTTTCCGATATATCGGGTCAACCCGAGATTTTGACCTATATATCTGTCAATTTTTGAGATTTTCCGTTGACCGAGATGAAGAGCCGATATGGCCGATATCATATCGGGTTCTAAATCTCACTGAGATCTCCCCGAGATCTTGACTGAGATTTCCGAGATTTAGAACACTGCCACTAAGCCTGTAAAAGTCGGTATACCGACCACTTCGGTAACTGAAATTTCAGTCGTTATGGCACGATTAGGCCTAGGACCAAAAATGTTTGGTCGTTACCATCTTGAAATTTCGATCGTTACGGTACAATTGGGTCAATTAAAAAACAGGCCCAGTCTAAGACACTAGAAAGCTAGAAACCAAACATTTTTGTTGTGATTCAATTTCAAACTTTCAGATGCACTTTCATAGGTCACAATGAATCACAAGCAAGTGAAGCAACAAAGTTACAACTTACAGGAGTTGCAGCTGCACCTGCACATTTAAGATTTACAGCTGCAACTTACAATGAATAAACAAATGAAAAATCAGTGAATCACATTTCAGTCATAATCGAAGACTGGAAAATAGTAAAGGCAGTTAGACACGGCTGTCATGCCTGAAAATAGCTCACAAATCACAAGTTCACATACTAAAATACCAAAGACTGAAAAATTCAAAAACTAACACAGATGTTTAAAACTATAAATTCATTGTTCACAAACACAGTAAGGCTGCTGACTTGCTAAGCATATGTTTGGCCAGAGCTTCCGGTGAACTTTATTAAGCTAGTCCCTTACATCTCCTTACATGAGACAGCATTAAGCTTGTCCCATTCCTCTTAGCTTCACACATCACTTTCTCACCACAAATGTTGCAGGTGCACCACTCCGGATCAGTTACATGACTTGCATCTTTGAATCAATTTTTTGAATCAGAGACTCACTGATTCAGAAAGAGAGAGATGAGCGATGAGAGACAAGGGATTTGAAATGCTAAGATGAATCAGATAATTCCAATTTACCCAATTGCCAAATCTAATCAAATTGATGAGAGAACGAGGGTGCGAGAATGGGTAGGGATTTATGAAAGACTAAGAGAGTAGGGATTTGTGAACGAACTGAATCTAGGATTAAGTTCAATAACCTGAGATGAGTAGAGATGAACAATGAGGGATGCGATGACAGAATAAGAGAGAATGGGGTTGAGAGAGAGAATGTGACTGAGAGTCTGAGAGAGAAATGAGAGACAAAGACAGACTGACAAAGAATGCGAATGATTAGGGTTTAGATTTCGACATCTAGGATGCATTCTTCATTGGATCGACGATTTAGATTAGATTTAAACAAAATAACATAAAATTGTCGGTACGGTACGATATACCGTATGTTTAAAAACTCAGTACCCAATACTAAAAACCATAATTATTTAAATAGGTCGTAACCAAAGTTTAAGCATACAACTCGCTCAATTTGCCTAACTTATTCATCATTGATATCATCACTTCCGCCCTTCAACACTAGCTTAGGATTCCTTAGAACAAATTTGTAAAGTTTAACCGACAATAATCCGATAGACAACTACCAATAATAAATTTGTCAAATTACTAATTTTGGAAAATTTCAAAACCTAACCAAAACTTCTCAAACTTCACACCATTGGGCACCTCTAATTTACAATTTATTTGGCACGAAAAACTATCCAAAAAGTAACAGCACCACCGGTGACAACGGCTAGCCGGCGGCCAAATCCCGGTCCCTCCAATCCTCACTAAAATTTGATAAAAGCTTCCTCTCATCATATCGAACAACTTTCATGAAGGGATCGAAGACCAATTCCAAGCATAAACTGGCCAATCGAATCAAAACACAAAAATTCCAATTTCAAAACCCTAAAATTTTTATTTCAACAATTCTCTTCACACAGATCGAATTGAGTTATTACCTTCTAGGGGATTGTTGTACTAATCAAGACCTTCAAAACCATATATAGGTTGCACTGATTGGTGCCCTGAGGAGGGAGATTCTGATCACAATTCTACAACAGTAATTCTGGTTCTTCTAGTCGTGATTTCTCCTGAACGGCGACGAGATAGCTCAAAAGAAGACCAAGAACTTAGCCTAACTCTAGCTGATGGCGGCGCTAGATGGCGTGCAATCTAGCAAGTCGAGCGAGCCTGACGCGGGGGATGGGAGAGGAGAGAGAGAGAGTAATTCTAACTTTTTGACGTTTTACTTTCTATTTTAGTAAGATTTCATTTTTTTATCCCCTTTTGAAAATAGTAACTTTCGTTTTTAAATTATAACTTTCACATACTAACTTTAATTAAAACGCATAACATATCTACAGATTCGTCTTAACATCATTTATGACAAATCTTAAGAAAATTTCTTGAAATATTGATCTTATAAAAAATCAACTCTAGGACTCACTTACTGTAAAGCGGTTATTATAAATGATAAAATACAAAAAACAACGAAAAAGTAACAACCCGTAAAATAATTTAAACACGGTGATAATTCTTGTTTAGATACGCTTCTCTTCGACCATAACCGCGGCTCATCTCCGCCGTGGACATGCCAATCGCCGCTGCCGGTGGCGGCCTTGATCTTCGATTCTTTTGAATTGAATATGATAATAATCCTTCTCACAAGGTGTGTGGGATTGGAATGAAACAAGCTTTGATATTTGAAACTTTAGAAATGAATAACAGTCCATATTATTCCTTAATTGGAGCACAGATATGCGAGAATGGTTTCCTTGATGGATATCAGTGATCGAGTTGGGTAAACTGTTTTGATGAAGTAGAGAGGAACCCAAAGGCTAATTTTTGTATGGAGTGACAATGGCCGAGCTCGAAGATTGAAGTGGATTCATGACTTTTCAGTTCTCTCCACAGTGGATTGTGTTTCTTTTTTGCAAAATAGTCAAAATGCTCTCTCAATTTGACATTAATTGTTGATTTACACTCGCTTCGTATAAACTATCGATTTGCACCCTATCTGTCAGATTCAAATCGGACGGTTTCATCTAATTTTCATCAACGCACATGAGGAAGAAAACAGGGGTCCCCACTGTGACCGTAAGCAATAGCGAAGAGGAGGGAAGTGGGAGGAGCGCACATCCACAGGTCCATCACTCTCAAACCGCTCACAGAGAGAAACAGTGTCACCATTGACACTTGGAGAAGACAATAGCGCTCTCCCTGTCATGTCTGGTCTCCTCTCCGCTTTAACTGCCAAAAGCCTGTAACAAAGTGAGAGTTCATAAGTGGGGGTACTTCCGTTAGTTATAATAACAAGAACAATTAGTGCGCTTAAGTTAAGAAGAGCGAGAAAGAAACGAGGATAAAAAGCTGAGGGGAGCAAAAGTGGAGAGACGAGGTGGCCATCGAAGAATGAGACTGGCCACTAGTCTTACTTTTACCTGCTCAAGTACCACTTCCTCTCACCAACCCCCCTCACTTTCCTCCTTCCTCTTCTCTTCTCCAACTACCTCTAACCGTAATTTAACCGCCTGATGGGCAACTGCGGCACCCGCGAGGAATCTGCTGTCGTCACCAATGCTCAAGGTGAGTCCATTTAACCCCTCAGACATTCGTTAGGATTAAGGTTGTTGCTTCCGGGGTAAAGATTTGTTGTGTCTTGTTTTCGGTTACAGTTCAGCAGCTGCCGTCGTCGGTCAAGAGCGACAAGACCAAGAATCACAGCCGCTCGATTTCAGATCTGAGCGATCCTTCCACCCCACGCAACTTCGAGGACGCGCGCAAGAATGCCGTGCTCTACACGCACGTCATCGCCTTCACCCTCTACGAGCTCGAGACCATCACCAAGAGCTTCAGGTCAGACTACATCTTGGGCGAGGGAGGCTTTGGGACTGTGTACAAGGGCTACGTTGATGAGAATGTAAGAGTTGGGCTGAAATCGCTCCCGGTGGCCGTCAAGGTCCTCAATAAAGAGGGCCTTCAGGGCCACCGGGAGTGGTTGACCGAGGTCAACTTCCTCGGCCAGCTCAGACACCCTAATCTGGTCAAGCTGATCGGGTACTGCTGTGAGGATGACCACAGATTGCTTGTGTATGAGTTCATGTTCCGAGGGAGCCTTGAAAATCACTTGTTCCGGAGTATGTTATCTTTGCTGGTTTTTGATATGATTTGTTTTAGCTGATATAATAAATTTTGGTAATCATTTAATCCAGAGGCGACTGCTCCGTTGCCGTGGTCGAGAAGGATGCTGATCGCTCTTGGAGCCGCTAAGGGACTTGCTTTTCTTCACAATGCTGAAAGGCCGGTGATTTATAGAGACTTCAAGACTTCTAATATCTTATTGGACTCTGTATGTGTTGTTCTTCAAACTTTTTCTGATGTTTTTGTGTTTTTAATGTTGACATGCAAACTCAATTTGTTTTCATCATAATGACTGGTTTTTTCTTTGCAGGATTATACTGCAAAGCTATCTGATTTTGGGCTGGCTAAAGCTGGACCCCAAGGGGATGAGACTCATGTGTCAACTAGAGTGATGGGCACTTATGGCTATGCAGCCCCTGAGTATGTAATGACTGGTATGACTTTCTTCTTCTGTGTTGGATTTGCTTGACTTGCATTTTGATTGATAGAGTAGTTGGCGTACAGTGTATACTCTTTTAATGTAAAGCTTAGTTGAGTGGGAAACAAATCTACGCTTTTGTCTAGACTCTAAAATTTGACTGCTTCCCATTTATTGAAGAAAATTGAATATCTGTACCAGTAAGGTGCTTCATTTGTGGGGATTTGTGATGTTTTGTGTCACTGGTGTTAGTATCATTTGAGGAATGCTCTACCATAATCAACTTCTTGTGTTCTCTACCAATACTTGTTTACAAAAATTAGAATACCAAGGCCTGCACCTGATCTGGTACTATCAAAGCAGGGTCATGGGAGGGGAGAGCTAGAGAACTTGTGTCAGGGTGCATGCATGGCTCACAAGGGTTCCTGCCTTTATACAAGTGGATTGTATTTTAGGCTATAACCTCTTTCACAAGCAAATATGCTGAATAAAGTAGATACCATAGGAGTCATTACAGTGCTCAAAGATTAAACTTTTTCATGGTATTTGACTTGAGCTTTTATAGCAATTAGAAATTGAATTTATGGATACTTAGCACCTGCATTGCACTTTCAGTTCCAACTATTCTAGTGCTGACCCTCTATAGATTCAAAGGGTTAGGTCATACTCTTTGATTTAGTATCTTGTAGGAGTGTTACATGTATGTGCAATTCATCTTTTGTGTTTAGGCGTCCAATCAATTGATGATACTGCTAGATTCCAAATGCCTGCAATTGTATTTTACTATTGATGACGAGTGATACTCTTGCTTTGAAATACTCAGTGTTACATTGTTTATCTACCCTCTATTTTGTTTTGAAACTCATATAGAGATCAGAAGTAATTCCACCAAAATCCTCTTTATTGGTTAAAAAAGTATCGACAAATGAAGTAACGCTGATATGTACCGCATTGTGTCTACTTTTCTTCCTTGTATTGTGGCAGCTAGAACTAATTTGCATGTATTAATGCTTTTCTTCTGTTGAATGAAATCTATATGAATGAACAGGCCACCTGACAGCTAGGAGTGATGTATACAGCTTCGGAGTCGTTCTTCTTGAGCTTCTGACTGGAAGAAGATCGGTTGATAAAACCAGACCAAGTAAAGAGCAGAACTTGGTAGATTGGGCACGACCAAAACTGAATGACAAGAGAAAGTTGCTACTAATTATTGACCCTAGGTTGGATCAGTACTCAACCAGGGCAGCACAGAAAGCGTGCAGCTTGGCATACTATTGCCTCAGCCAAAACCCCAAAGCAAGGCCCTTAATGAGTGATGTAGTAGAGACTTTGGAGCCGCTACAAAGTTGTAACGATCCAAGTGAATCATCCTTGGGTGGACCGTTTGCCATGAGCAGACTTCCTGATTATCAAATGCGTCAAAGGTTTTCTAACAACGTAGGTCCAGGTGCTATTTGTCGATCTCCAAATCCAAATATTTCTCCTGGAGGTCCTGCAGCATGCAGAGTTAGATGAGAATGTATCTTTTATGTATACTTGTTTGTATGCTATCTCCCCCAACCTTTTTTGCAATGACAAAACCTGCTTGTTATATTAACCGTGCATATGTTGTATTGGTTTCATAGTGTTCCTCTAGTTAATAATCTTGGTTAACTGAGTGTGCTTGTATTCAGCTTTTATCATGCTCATGTGCCAATGAGAATTGCTATCTGAAAAACCACATCTTCACATCTAATCATAGAGCCATTTTTACTTCCAAAGTCTGGAGCACACCATATGATCACCTTCTATTATAATTTCACCTTACCCAAAGTTTGGAGCACACCATATTCACCTTCTAAGTAATTTCTGCTTCTTACCCTTGAATTGCTCATTACATAGAATAATTAGAATCTGAAGGAAAAACCGGACAAGGTTGGCTCTCATAGGCTCATAGCCAGTTAGCCACTGGACAGACTGGAGAATCCAATTGCCTAATTAGAATGACCCAAATCTTCCCCAACATCGTTAGCCTCACTTAAAACACATTGTTAATAACACTAACCATAGAGATGGTTGATCTCACTAACGTACATCTCCTAGAAGGAGCTGGAATCAAAGTGTCCAGGGGCATCCATAAGCTAATTCAGATGAGAGTAGACTGGCTCAAAACTATGTATGCTTATATTTGAATCCATGAATACAATCGGGTTGGGTACTCTTGACTCGAACATGATTAGCCTACCCTGGAAGTAACCCAGATCACATTTTAAAGCCATTTTCTAAACCAGGCGAATATAAGAACGTACGTCTTTCCTAACCAAAATAAAATATCCATTCATTGAACCACTTCCCTTCATCAAATCTCTTCCTCTCTACTTTGAACCACACAAAATCTCCATTGTTCCTAATAATTCTTCTCTCGTCGACTCTGGAGTACTGTAGATACTGTACACCATCTGTGTCAGCATATAGGTTTTGCTAAGGGTTGCCAAACATGAACGACTACGAGTTCATCCGTAGCACCATCAAAGCCTTGGTCCTCTTCATTGTGGTATCAACCATAAGTTGTACTACTACCACTTCTGCAGGTAAGCAAAAACTATGCTGTATTATATTCTTGCCACAGACACGAAACCATTAATAGCAACTTATAGTCATATACATGTCACTGTTTCAGCATCTCATGATGTTCTTGAGTTTATTCCAATGAATAATCCGACGGAGTTTCGAGTAATGGACGCGGTAAGAGCTCACGACGAAGTACGAAGACGGAGGCTGGAGCCCTACCAGCTATGCTTGGTTTGTAAGTGCTGCGCCGGCACGACATGCTCCACCATGCCTTGCTGTTTCGGCATAGACTGCCAGCTTCCAGGGAAGCCCTTCGGGGTTTGCGCCTTTGTTCCAAAGATCTGCAACTGTACCAACTGCACAAGTAATAATAGTAGAACTCCTTGAAGTCATGTCATGTCTGCTAGATCCAGACTCCTCTTCGATTTCGATCTAGGAGATGAAAGGAAGACGAAAACGACTAACTGATCGAGCTGGTGTGCTTTAGCTATAATACAAATGATGACAACCTTGCAGTGTCAGAGTTTTGTAGTAGTACCATAGAGAAAATATTCGATGTTTTGCAAATCTTTTGGAGCGTCCTTCGTCTTGTATAAAAATATTGTTCTCACATCATCACATGGGATACGTACTTTATACATTGCTGGAGATTATGTACTTGCAAATGATGCAACCTCACTATCTCATACTAGTTGATCTTGAAAATTAATGATGGATGTTCAATAGATCAATGAAGTTGTTATATATTTGAGTTAATTAAGTATTGTCTTATAACTCAACAAGTTGCTTATTTGTTAATTTCGTATATGAAATTACATGTGATATAGTCACATCAAAAAGTGATATAGTATATGTGAATTTTATATCTCAACAAGTTGCTTATTTGTTAATTTTGTTGAGATATAGTCACACATCAAAAAATGAGACATTACATGTGAGTTTATAAGAGCGAGTTACTCTCTCAATTATCAATTAATTTTAAAATTGAACCATAAACTACGTTATCATGATATTAAAAACTTAGCTAGGTTTCCACCTCGAGTTTATTCTTGGCATTGTGATGTGTCCACTTAGCATCGTCTCCAATTTTCTTTCTCTGTGATCAATCCTTGATTTGCTACAAAGATATGTTCATCACGCTTGATCCACTAGTTCGATATTGACCCTTAACACTACTTTTATTGTGGTCTTGTGTGTCATTTGTGATTGTGTTGAATTCTAAAGGTATATATTTAATCATCAAATCAAGAGATGAAGGAATTGTCAAATGTTCGTTAAGTGTCATCTATTTACCGGAAACTTATATCTATTAAACATATAACACGTTTAGTTTTACATTTGTGTATACGATTAACATATTCAAACTTGACACGACACGATACGAAGATGATATCAGAATACAAATTGCCGTTTCTGACAAACGTAAAAACGAAGTCCAACATAGTGCGGGTTATGAACAATTTTATAACATTCATAAGTGGATATTAGTCCTCCACTAAGTCAAAGTATAAATTATGAATCGAATTGCATGATCAACTCCTCAATGGTCAGTTTTCAAGTTGCTTTCAACAGCAACTTAATTTGTAAACATAGAACGGACAATAAGTGGACTTTGCTGCCAGTCATTTTGTCACCACTCATTTACATTGACAAATACAAAACGTTCTAGCTAGGAGCTAATTATACAATTTAATCAACTAAGTGTTCTCGATTATTATAGCCTAATGCGAATTAAAGCCAGAATTAACAACATTATCCCTCGTTCCCTATCTAATTATCAATATCGATTTCTTAATCAAGCTCTTCTTATATATAACAAATAAGTGTAAGTAATAATGCAGTAGTGTTCGCCGGTCAGCTATTGACCAAGATTGTTTGATCTAAATCCAATAATAAAGAATAAAACTTAACTTTTAAAAAATGCTCTCCATCTTTATATTTAGATCCAAATGTAATTGATCATAAATTTCTTGATCACTAATTGACCAGATAAACACCACTGTGTAATACTGTGTATGCTTTACACACTCTTCCACCACATTGTGGGGAGAAAGCAAAGCATGCATTTAATTAAGAAAAATTAACAGTCATGTATGAGGAAATTAGAGCACTGATGCATAGTTAAGTCACTTAAGTGGCTCCATAGTGGTGTGATTTTACTTTCACATATTCTTAACATAATTGTCACCTTCTTATAGATCTATGATATTCTACATCACACCAAAAGAAATAAAGCAATACAAAAGGTATTATCTACTTTATATCACTCACTCCCTTTTCACTGAGGGTCTCTATTTTGGTTTATTTATATGGATATGGCATTTTATAACTTTTCGATCATAAAATCACATCTGCGCTGTTCAATTTGTTGATCCTAATATATGTAGATCACTTCAACAAATTTTCAGATAATTTTGTGAAAGTTAATGTGTCGAACAAGATTAAATCAAAAGACGAACCAAATCTACCTAATATAACCGTTCATGCTTATAATTATAAATTACAGATTTGAATAACATAACGATCACCAAAATGCTTATAATTATAAATTACAGATTTGAATAACATAACGATCACCAAAATTTCAGAAATTTTACAAGAGTGATCTACTCATATAGAAATACTAAATGAACAGTGAAGCTATGAAATGGCCTATCGGGGAGTGGTCCTTATTAGAACCACTCCTCTATAAATAAACCAAAATAGGGATCCCTCAATGGAAGAAAGCTATATATATAGGCAAAATAGCTAAAACACCTCCTGAACTTGGCTCCAATTGTCAATTTACACCCTCAACTTCCAATTGTGCTAATTTACCTCCTCAACTTGGTAAAAACTGCCGATTTGCACCTCATCCATCAAATTGGATGATTTCCATCCAATTTTAGATTATGTGTCATGTATGACTATCTTTTTATAATTTTTTTCTTTTAATAATAAAATTTATGAAACAAAATCTTCAATTGAGATCATCTCTATAAGTTTTCAGCTAATTCAAATATGTGATTTAGAACAGAAAAAACAAACGGTTTCGGTTAAACAGTTTTATTATATTCTTAGTTTTGATTCATTTTCAATATCTTAATGATCACCAAATTTGCTAAAAATTTGTAGATATATATGATCTACTCATATATACTTACATTTTGAACGGTTAAGATGAGAAATTATGATTGAAAAGTTGATCAAAATGTGAAAGTCCGTATTGAAACCGAGTATATATATACACACACGTCCGTTTTCTTTATGGAAAATCACAGTTTTGAATGTCTTAACGATCACCAAATGAGATGAAATTTTACAGAGATTATCTATACATATATACCTAGGTATTGAACAGTTAAGATCTGAAACTAAGATCGTAACGTAGGGCAAAATCACATATCCGCATCAAAGGGTTTGGTGCGGACGTCCACACCTGAGAAATTTCTTATATATATATATGTATATATATATGTATGTATATATATATATATATATTTGTTTGTTTGTTTTCCAAGTTACTCCTTCGAGAACGTTTCTTGCGAATAATGAGGTCAATCGAACATTATTCTCTATTTTAGATCTCATTTGTGACTATTTTATGACAACTCCTTTATAAATTAAAGTCTCAACGAAAACGTAAATTGTAGTGAGCATGAGAGCATCAATGAACTCAAATCTTAGAACTTTTTCACACATGCATATGACTAGGTGACTAGATCGTGTGCAATATGTACGCAAAAATACCAAATACAAAATATATACTTGTTTGGTCGGCATTACAACAACCACAAGGCCACAACCATATTGGATGAGTTCTGCAAATTCGTGTATACATGCATATAGAACTTTGCCAATATTGACATAGTAAAAAGAAGACCAATTAACCTTTTCAAAACAAGTAACTTTGGTAGTTTTTGAAGGTGGTAAATCAATTCAGTAAAGAAAAGCGATCGACCATCTTCTTTCATACGAGTGTACATCATCAATATCCAAAGCATTGGATTAGTGGACGGGAACTCATTGCGAGAGTAGCCAATATTTCTTTGTAGGGGCTCCAATTGATCATAGATGGCTGCTTATCACCTAATTCTATCCCCTTTTGTTTTCACGACTGTCGGCTTCTATATTAGAAGCTGTACATGTAAATTATCTAATATTGTTCTTGTTGTTTTACACGTACGTAGGTCAAGCTTGAACTAAAACTAATGATTTCAGACAGATGGTATTGTTTGGAGGGAGAATATATATATATATATATATATATATATATATATATATATATATATATATATACCTCTGTTAAACAAATTAGTGAGTGCTTAATGCTTTAGTGACTCGATCAATTGCAAAACCAGGGGCACTAAGCAAGTTGCTTAACTATACTATTAACAAAAAACAAAACCACTACGTATATATAATTGGCACAGTCCCGTTTACCTGGTTAGCTACTGACCAGGAAGGATTTGGTCAGTCACCATCAGATCTGGCTTCATTCAAATCTAAGGATTGAGATTAATTGAGTTAAAACATATTCAACCCTTAGATTTAAATGAAGCCATATCCGATGGTGACTGAACAAACCTGACATTGTCAGTACTCAGTAGCTGACCAGGTGTACGGGGCGATAATCAGTAGCTGACCAGGTGAACGAGAGCGATAATTGACATGCACTAATTTGTATTAGGGTAGTGCTAGAGGACTTTTTAAGGGCTAACATTTTTGGCTTTAATCTTATATGACATGTCATCTCATCAATACACATCATGAATTTTAGAAACCTTGTTATGTCATATTTGGGTTAAAATACAATCTTATCCTTTCAAATCCAATGGTCTAGATTGTTTTTTCTTTATTCAAAAATGAAAATAGTTTTAAGCCAAGAAAAATAGTTTCAAAGCTATTTTTTTATTACACTCGTTTTTAAATTTAAACACCAAATATAATGAGAAATATTTTTTAAAAAATTATAATTGTTCAAAATATATCCAAGTGAATAAACATATATATATACTATTTAAAAATAGTACTATTTCAAAGGAAAATAAACATATATTTTTGTCCAAATAAACTTTATATAATATGTATGATTTATCCAAAAAAATTGATAGAAATTTATTTTTTACTACTTTTAAAAAAAATCGATGGATATATATATATATATATATATAATTCTATATCTAAATTTTGAATTAGTGTCGAAAAAAATTGTTAATATTATAATTCTGTAAATGGTTATAGTGTAGACTCTATTAAGAAATAAATTAATATAGTCGAGTAAGGTAATAAAATAATCTAATTAAAAAGAAAAATATCGGCGTCATTATTGCCTAATTTGGGGTGAGTACTAATTAGATTATTATTAAGTTTACATTTGGTACACAAGACCGATATATAATATTTTAACAAATACTAGGCGCTAATCGGGCGGACAACCCCTAAAAGATTAATCGGTGACTAATTAGAGATTAATTGGGGAATAATCGGTTTTCTATTTTTTGTATTTATTTTATTTTAGGCACAAATAAATATATAAATACATTTAAAATAAGTATTATAATGTCCATAAATAAAAATAAAATATTTATATATAAGGGCTGAAAATAATGAAAATATATAGCATATGTCCTTAAAAGTTAAAACTTTAATAACAACAATATTCATTGAAAAATAAAAAATACAATTCATCACCAATGTCTTTAAGAAAATTAGAAGAATAATATATTATTACAAGTTGCAAGTGGCAGCAAACCTAAACCCCTAATTCTTCTTCACCAAAACCTTCAAGTACTTCTTTCGTATCAGAGTCAAACTCAAAATCTATAATTGCTTCTTATTCTTCTTCTACTTCTTCTTCTTCTTCTTCTTCATTCAATTCAAAATCTTTTGCAAGTTCTCTTATTTCTTCAGATAAAAAAACAAACCGCTCAGCCGCCTAGACGGTCAAAAATCGGTCGACCGCATACACCCGCCGGTTAGCCTAAATTTCACAACGGCTTGGGGTCTCCGGGCGCCTCTAGACCGATTTTTAGAACCTTGTTTATGTGGCATGTCCATAATAACTACATCGAATATGCAAACATACCATATTAGTAATGTATTGCCATCTATAAAACTAATCTGTCTTACTAAGGTAATAATCAGAAAAATCAGAACTTGCAAAGTCATTAATACATGAGACTAGCTCTCATCAAAGAAAATTAATGCATGAGACTTTTAAATGATGAAATAATGGAGCGTTTGATACTTAGTCTTCTGTACGTTTGTGTGGGGAATATGCCATTAGGGAAAGTTCAAGGTGAACTTGTACGTCTCTTATTATTAACTACCTTATATTTAATCCTTTTTTCCTAAACCATAGACTCTTCTCCTTAAATCCTAAACTCTAATTTCTAAACTCTTATCCTTAAATCATGAACTCTTACTCTAAACCCTAAACTCTAAGTTCTAAACTTTTATCCTTAAATCCTGAACTCTTAACTCTAAATCCTAAACTCTAAGTTCTAAACTCTTATCCTTAAATCCTAAACTCTTAACTCTAAACCCTAAACTTATTAGTTCTATTTTAGTGTGAACTTGTATGTATATACCATTAAGCTAGGAAGCAGTCCTCAGTGAACTTGCATGAGTTCATTATCAGCTACTTAGTACGTATTTCTTTTTTGGAAGAATACTTGATACTCTTGTAGAATATGTGCTTAAAGAATGAATAGAAATCAATCTTCATATTATGAATAGGGAGGAGCTCTTTATATAGAGACTCACTCTAAGTATAATAGGCCAATCCTATATGGATTGGGTTAAGTTCATAATGCAAACCTATTACAACTAGGGCACACGCATAAGACCCATTGGGCTAAGCCCATATACACGGCATAAGACCAAGTGCACACATCCACATATTATATGTCCTACAACACTCACCCTTGTGCCGCGCGTCGAAATGCCGGATGGTGCTTATAATGTTACCTCGTTAAAACCTTGTCAAGTAATAAAAACCCTGTGAGAAAAAACAACCTTGATCGAAGGAAAAAGAGTACAACACACTATGCTTCTCGATCGAGAGCGTGGCTCCCCCTGATAAGTAGCTCGATCACTTGGGGAGGCTCGATAGTCGTCGCATTCCAATGCTCTTCACATGTTTCTTGAGAGTAGACTTAGATAGAGATTTAGTAAACAGGTCTGCTACGTTTGCCTCTGAACTCACTTGATTAACTTGAATGTTGAGGAGGACTTGCTGTTGCCGATTATAGAAGAACTTTGATGAGATGTGCTTTGTATGATCACCCTCGATGTAGCCTTGCCTCATTTGTTCAATACATGCTGCATTGTCTTCATAAATACAAGTTGACTTGTCTGTGGTGGAGCTCAATCCACTAGTCCCTCTAATGTGTTCTATAACTGATCTGAGCCAAACACATTCGCGAACAGCTTCATGTAGCGCTATAATCTCTGCATGGTTGGAGGATGTTGCCACTAAGGTCTGCTTTGTGGACCTCTAAGATATTGTTGTATTCTCAATGGTGAAGACATAACCAGTTTGGGAGCGCCCCTTATGTGGATTTGATAAGTATCATTATTAGGTCACTAACTCATTATCCACTAATGTTGTTGATATAAGATAGGTTATATGATGAATGCTTATTTTCTACTGTTGTTGAAATCACTAATGTATGGATACCTAGGTCGTAATTATTAATGTAGAACAATAACATTATGTTAATGCCGATGGTGTCTTCTATATTAGACATTCTTTAAATGAAGTATCACTTCACATTTAAAATACCTATTCACCCACTATATATCTCATGCATGACTCAAACTTATTGTAATTTGAATGAACAAGAATACTAATTCGGAGTATGATGCTAGAGTTACCTAAACTAACATTTTCAAATCAATATCATAAGTAATTACCTTAAACCTGTATAAAATCAAATTAATCAGTGGAAAACTTGCCTTTTAAATTTATAATAGGGGGAGAATGACGATTTCCACAAAATTATAAAAGTCAAACCCCAAATCAATGAATTAAAAAGTCAAATGTAAATTCCAATATAAGGTGTATTTACTAATGTCCAAATATACAAATCTTTATTAAATTCATAATAAAATAATATTTTGAGACAATTTTACCCTTGTTCCTTATACACATTTGGAGAAAAAAATGAGGGAGAGAATATTTTGCCGGAGCATCTCTGGTCTCAGGTCTCCGGTCACCAACCCGCCAGACTCCGGTCACCGGAAGCCGGAAAATTAATAGTAGCCTGAATTTCACCAGATTTTTTTTCTACTAAGGGCAATAAACTTTTACAGAAAGTTTACTGTGCTACATCAAATCAAATCAAAGTCTACTAACCCCAGTAGTATACTTCAAACCAAGTCTAATAACACACTGTATACATCAAAACCAAGTTTACTAACCACAATATACTTCAAAACAAAGTCTACTAACCCTAGCACTTTATTAAATCCAAGTCTACTAACCCTAGTATCAAAGTTTTCTAGCGCCGGCGTGTAGACGAAATGACAAGATCTGGATTTGACGCTACTCTTCAGACTCAGTGTTGCAACAACCGACGAGGACAAGACAAAGATTAGGTGGAGGGGAGATGAGGTCGTCAGAGATGGTGGAGACGAAGGATCTGTTAGTGACAGTTAAAGAGAGAGAGAAGATCAGAAGAGAAAAATCAACTTAGATGCGATTAATAAATTTTACTACCCTTAGTAAACTTTTACTAGGGTAGTAAACTCGAGCAGATAAACAAACTCGATGCATTGGTAGTAAATCATAAGTTTACTACCCCTAATAAACTTGTACCAGAGGTAGTAAACTTTACCAGAGGCAGTGAACTTGCAAAACAGTATCTCCAAGGCCCATTATACACATTAAAAACAATGAAAAATCAATTTACATGCAAAAAATAAAGTTATTACCCTTAGTAAAATTTTACTAGGGTAGTAAACTCGAGCAGATGAACAAACTCGGTGCATTGGTAGTAAATCATAAGTTTACTACCCCTAATAAACTTGTACCAGAGGTAGTAAACTTTATCAGAGGTAATAAACTTGCAAAACAATATCTCCAAGACCCATTATACACAATAAAAACAGTGAAAAATCAACTTACATGCAAAAAATAAAGTTTACTACCCTTAGTAAACCTTTACTGGGGTAGTAAACTCGAGCAGTTGAACAAACTCGAGCGACAACGTCGGAATCCAAAGGCGGAGGTGGATATCCACTCACATCGTCGTCATTTGAAGACCAGATCGACGTTGATCTGCTTCTGAAGACAGATCCGAGATCGTCAGAGGATGTGTTGGAACTCCGAGGCGGAGACGAAACCGGTGGCATCCTTGTCGTGGACCTTGAAGGCATCGCAGATCTGTCAATTGAATGGCTCTGACTTTAAGAACGTCAATTGAGAAGATGATGATGACGAAAACAGCTGCTTCAATCAGACGATGATGACTTCGAGGGTGCCTATGTCGTAGTTGGATGAAGGCGAGATCTATGGCCGGATCACAGAAGAAGAAGGACATAGATTGAGAAAGAGAGAGCGGCAGAGTTTCTGAAAAGAAAGAATATCGAGATGAGAGGAAGCAGATGAGATTTGCGATTTGTGTGGCTATCAATTATACACAGGAATAAATTAGTCTTTTTGTTAAGATTGGAGTAAATGGGCAAGACAAATCAGTTTTCATTGGAATGGGTAATGAGAGAATAAAATTAGTATGAAATGGTCAATAATTGTTTATAATATTATCGTTCCATTTTGTGAATTTAATTAACGTTTTGACTTTTTCAATTAACTTATTTAAGTTTATAGATGACAATAGGTACTAATGGGGAATATCTACATATCCTCCGATATTGATTCAAGAAATAATTACAAAATATAATTTAGTCATAATGATCTACTTAATAGTTATAGTAAATTAGGCAAAAATTATACCGGTTTCCATCTAGATGATTTAGTTACTTTTGGGTTGACTACATTTCTTGAAAAATTTACGATATTTAATGTTAAACTCATTCCATCTTTGTGAATCAAATTTAATTTTAAATTTTTAATTCGTCAAATTTAATTTTTAAAAGTAATTAAGAAATAGAAAATCTCTATCCACTACCAGGATAAGCACTTTAGCCGACGAAAATATTTCGTCAGCCTGTTCATCAAATTCGTCGGCTATGACATCGTCGGTAAAGATTCGTCGACTATAACTTTAGCCGACAAAATAAAAGCAGTCGTCGGCTAAGTGTCACACTATAGCCGACGACATAATTTCAAAACATTCGTCGGCCAAACTCTTACTTTAGCCGACGAAATACATTGTCGTCGGTTTAAACATAAGACTTTGGCCGACGAAATATAGTACATTTCGTCGGATAAATATTTTAAAAAATTAAAAATTAAATGGAGAAAAGCCGACAAAAATATAGTACATTTTCGTTGGCTTAACTACAACTTTAGCGGTAAATTTCGTCGGCTAAACGTTGGGAAAAAGAATACTAGACCTATAGCCGACGAATTATGGTAAATTTCGTCGTCTATAGTACTTTTTATACTAAAAAAACTACAAAATTTCTAAATTATCATCCACCCAAGCTGCAAATTACACAAGCAATTTGATAACCAACAACAACAACAATTTCATAGGTTTCCTATTGCGTGCTGGAGTCAGCTTATACATGTCACTCTGACATACTGAACATGTGTCAAGGTCACCAAGGTCATTCCCTTCTGGATCTTTACCCCAGAAGAGAACACAATCATATCTGCATGCATGGATCTTGTTGTAGGAAAGTCCAAGATCTTTCAGGATACATCGGACCTTATGATGAGTGGTAGGAAGACGATGACTGTGGGGCAGCATCGAAGCAATGTACTGTAGATAGTCATCAACAGCCTTCACAGTCGATTTTGTCTCAACTTTAATCTTCATAACGTCCATCACACTTTCAAGAACCGTCTTCTGACAACCGGGGTACACAGGGGTCTGTTGGAAAGCAAGTAGTTTGTTGTACCTGTCAATACCAGCAGTGTTGACAACTCTAGGGAAGGGTTGCACCGGCTCAGACATATACGGTCCTTCAGAGCATACACCGCTCTAATAAGGAAACATACGTTGATGAAAGCCGTTGTTGGATCGTTGGATGTACTGCCCGTCTCAGAAAATTGCCCATGATCATGCGGACCCCCTGATGATGTTTCACCGTGATATATCCAACATGTGTACTTCTCCCAAAACCCATTACTTTTAAGGTGCTGCCAAACCTTGACAATTGTAAATCGATGCATATCGCTGCGACACTGACATTTAGTGCACGGACAATAGAAAATTGTATTCCTTTTAGCATTATCCATCACATATTCAATAAAACTAACAACTCCTTTACCATATCTTTTGTCCTATTTTGGAAGCGAAATCTAACTCTTATCCATATCTTGAGAATATAACATAATATATATGTATAAACGCTAATTAATTAATTAATTAAATTTACAAATCATTCAATATTCTATCTACAGTTAACGTACAATTAATTAATATATATATACATGCATATATATAATAATTACTAATTAATATAATCAAATTAATATATATATATATATATACATATATATAACAACAACTTCATATATATTATCAAACACAAATCGATCTACTCAATCACACTCAAAATCCAATATAATCAACTCTAATTAAAACTCAAAATCAATGCATAACGAAAAATAAAACTCTTAAATCAACTCAAAAACAAGATATATACACATATACGTACATATATATAGCGTCACAAACTAATTTCGGACAGATTTCGACAACGCCCAACAATTTTGCCAACCTCTAAACTTTTTCTCCCGTTTTTTCTTTCACATCAGCTGCTGTCCAGATCTGGAAATATAAGAACTTTTAGCCGACGAAATTATATATATCGTTGGCTAAACTTTAAAAATTTTGTCGGCTATAGTTCACAGACTATAGCCGACGAAAAAAACCATTTTAGCCGACGACACAACATTTCGTCGGCTAAAAGTCCACTTTAGTCGACGAAAAATTAACTTAGCCGACGATATTTTTTTTCGTCGGCTAAAATAGACTTTAGCCGACGAAAAAAAATTTCGTCGGCCTGTTAATTTTTTTTCGTCGGCTATGACAGTTATTATGGTAGTGATCAATTTGTTTTGTACAAACCTATGTAAATAATAAATCTATATATATTCAGATAAATTATATATTTTTAAATAGTATATGTGATTATTTATATGTATATGTATATATGTATAATCACTTAGATTTATATTTTCGAACTTTTATAATTTTTAAAAAATATTCCTCATTATATTTGGTGTTTTAATTCAAAAACTAGTGTAATAAAAAAATGGCTTCAAATTTTTTTTTTCTTGTCTTAAAACTATTTTCATTTTTGAATAAAGAGAAAACAATCTAGAGTCATTGGATTTGAAAGAATAAGATTGTATTTTAACCTAAATATGACATAACAAAGTTTTTAAAATTGATGATGTGTCTTAATAAGATGACATGACACATAATATTAAGGCCAAAAATCATAGGCCTTAATAAGACCCCAAAACATTTTCCTTTGTGTGGGTATTATATCAGCAAAATTACCAAAACGAAGAGAGCTCGTAAATTCCTTTTAACTGTTTCATTCCTGTCTGATATTCCCCTTCTCTTGTGGCTTTATTCTCCGCTAATTACTTTCTGTTGAGCATAATTTATGTTTGATTCACACCGACGGATCAAATTATCAGAAATTTGAGAATCATGACCACAGCAAACGAACAAGTTAACCTTCTTGGTTTCCAACCAAACCCCACAAGTACTAATGTTAGCTAGCTTTGAATATTAGATTATTAGTCACAGAAGGAAAAGCCCTAGTTTATATGATATAGAATATCCCAAGTTGAAATATAGAAATATGAAAGTTTTAGATCGAAGTTTCGATATGGAGACAAATGGAATCACATGCCTGCATGAAGTTTGAATTACCTGCAGATAGCTAGCTACCTCTTTGTTTGAATGTTCATGGTGAATGTATAAACTAAGCTTGATTATTGTGTAGATTAGATCGACCACAGTGATCATGGCATGGATGAATGGAAAGCAAATTACGGGACAGTTTGTCTTCCTGGGGTAAGCACATTTCTGGTGCAAATAATGCTTATAATTAAAGTCATAGGAAACACGATGTTGATGATGTTCACAAAGCCAGAAATGTAAAATGATTACAATGCCTAACTCTTCGACCATGTACTTATTGTGCCCCCAAAAAGGGGGCCATTGCAAGTAGAGAAATACTTGTTATATATTTCAGACACGTAAAACATCAGCATACAAACCAAACTTAAACTCAAGCTCAATGCTAGCTAGATGAATTTGGCATTATGTCTAATCCTGATGGCACCTCAAACTTGAGAACGGATTACAAGCACCAAGGTACATTTGCACTATTAACGTGCAAATAGTGGCGACTGGAGCGACGTAAATAGATCGAGAACCATGCCTTCACAAAGACAGCGGTCCTTCACGCCTCCGTTGTTAAACTAAGCTACTGCAAATCAAATCGTACAGGACTGGGCAGGTTCTATATTTCATGCGTAGGATGGTCACCACTGAGGTCAGAAGTCTTGCAATTGGGTTTTCAAAAATGAAGCAAAAGAGAATAACAAAGAGGAAACCAGCCGGGCTCGTTTGAATACTAATTAGTATATACAAAGCAAGCTAGCTATGGTAATGGGGACCTACGAAAGAATTTTGTGTCAGTTGTTAACCACTAATCAAGTAGAAAAACATCCTTAGGTGGCGGAAATTTTTCAAGCTAAAAAATTTTCGTCGCTTAAGAAGCTTTTAAACGTCGGAAATATGAAGGCCATAAAAATTTCTGTCACTTAAGCTCTTTCACTTAAGCGATTTTTTTTGCTTAAGTGACAGAAATTATACTTCAGTGATGAAACTTTCCGTCGCTTAAGTAAAATTTCAAATTTTCACCATTTGACACTCAAAACTTTAAAATTTACTTAAGAGACGGAAATTATTTACTTAAGCGACGAAAAGTTCCGTCGCTTAAGTAAAATTTCAAAATTTAACCATTTGATGCTCAAATTTTTTGAAACTTAAGCGACGGAAAGTAGTTTCGTCGCTTAAGCAAAGGATTCAACCCCGCTCAGGTGAAGAACAGAAGAAGAAGAGGAAGCAGGTGAAGAGAAGAAGAAGCAAAAGAAGAAAAAGAAGAAAGAAGAAGGTGGTGGCGGTGGTGGTGAAGGAGGCGGTGGTGGTACCGTAGTGGTGGCGGAGGAGGTGGTACGGTGCTTGTGGTGGTGGAGGAAGAACAACAACAACAAGAAACATTTTGTAGAACAAAAAAAAATTCGGCCAGAAATCTGACGGAGAATTTTTTTTTGAAAAATCTAAACCTTAAACGACGGAAACATTGTATCGTCTAAAGCCTGTTTCCGTCATATAGGTACATGACTTAAGCGACAAAATTATGGATTTCTGTCGCTATGAAAAAATACGACCGAGATTAGACGACGAATAATCAGACTTAAGCAACGAGATATTTCCGTCATCTAACGCCATTTTTCTACTAGGGTAAGCTAGCGAAACAAAGACACACATAGCTCTCTTTGTTTCCATGTACTTACGTCCTCTATTATAGTATATACACAAAATTCCATATCTATATAACTAGTCTCGCCCTAGCTACCTAGCAAATCTCTCCTTAAGTACCCCCAACACAAATCATTTTCACACCACTATTCCTCTCTTCTCTTCTCTTCTCTTCTCTCTCTAAAGACCTTTGAGATCATCGTACTGTGTAGAACTCCAGCCATGTCGAAGATACATCCAGCTGCAGAAAATAGATACCAGTATCAAGATCGTGGTGTACTTCACCATGATCAACATCAGGTGGAAGATGTTCATGATGTAAATCCATCTGTGATAACTGTGTGGAAGAGATCTAGCATGAGTTTCCAGGGAACAGATGGATTTACGGTCTTCGATCACCAAGGAGTATTAACTTTCCGAGTTGACAACTATTCCAGGAAGAACTGCGGCGTCCGAAAAGGGCTCGTCCTCATGGACGGAGCTGGAAGAGCCTTGCTCACTCTCAAACCCCAGGTAATTATCTGTGTACGTTCGATGTTATCATGTACATAATGTTTTCATATGAAGCATGTATACAAATACATGGAAGCTGATGAAGGCCATTTTGTATGAACAGGTTCTGAGTATACATGACCAATGGAATGCGTATCGAGGAGACTATGGATGTGCGAAGAGTCCCAAGTCCAGTAGAGTATTCATCATGAAAAATACAGGGTCTGGTCTTTTTAACCGCAGCAATAAAAGTGAAGCTACAGCTGAGGTGTTTATGGGATCTGAAACTACGAGCCCTTCACCGGATTTCAGAATCGAAGGTTGTTTTCGGAGGCGAAACTGCAAGATCAGGAGCAGCAGTGGACAACTGGTGGCCAATGTAGCTAGGAAAAGAGTGAACAACACAGTCATGCTTGGGGAAGATGTGTTCAGCTTGGTGGTACAACCAGGGTTCGATCTTGATCTTATTATGGCCTTCGTAATAGTCTTGGATCGAATTTGTGGGAAGCCATTAACGCCAATTTTATGTTCTTGATTGATTGTCCTTATGAGTGATGTACAAAAATAAAGCCAACATAAGAAGATACAAATTGTAAGGAGTAGAGCCAATTAGGGCGATTACTACTCCAATTTTCTTTGTATTTAAATAACAGAACAGTTTGCCTTCGTCTTCTTCCTTAAATCCATTATTTTCGTTTGATTGTATCAAAGTCGGCAAAGTTATGAGGAACAGAGACTGTAACAGGCTAACCATTTGGATGGGACAACACAATACTAATCTTCTTCCTCATAAGCCTAGTGTTGTTGTGATGAGTAATTGTGGAAGGTCGAGACGTAGATGATCGTCTCAGCCAGCCAAATTAACACTGTCGGTATGGCCTTTGCAGAAATTCTTTGTCGACTACTAGCATCATGTGTAAGAGAGTGAAGACACAGGACATGTTACATGCAGCAAAACAGGTGGTGTTACAGTGCAGCACCACATGTGAGACTAAGACTTATACATGCCAGGTTTTCTGGACAAAAATCAATTGGTCTGTGCGTAGATTTTAAATCAAGATATGCACAACAGAAAATATAGATTGCATCGATCTGTGACCACAATGAACTTCTATTAATGTTAAAAGGGCATGAACTAGCAAACTCGAAAAAGCTCTTGTAATGTTCCACCTAACAAACCAGTTTTTTTTCCCTCAAGTTCTAAGGTTTGGAATTGAATTCCATAGTAATCTAAACAAACACATATATAAGTACAAACTCAGGAATCACATGTAATCTAGGATCTGGGAATCAAAGCATATGGATTTACCAACCCAAATTGGTCATATCTGACGTTAGTACTACTCCGTGAAACTGCAAAAATAAAAGAACAGGTGCCCCAATGCCCCATCCATGTATCATCTCCTCAGGGATCAATCACCAGTAACATAAGACTTGCCTTCATAATACTTTTGCTCACTAGCTGCCTTCTTATCATTTCGTTTCTGCAGCAAAGCAACAAAATCAAACAAATAGACATCAACAAAAATGAGAGCTGGAATCTTCATATGTTTAAGCATATGGACATAAATGCCAGTATACTATGCCTTATAATTACCATGTTGGTACTTTATATCATATTGTGTCTCTGAGTTACAAAGTGCAAAAGGTTCAAGAATTAGAGGGGAACCTGGTATGCTTCATGATTAGATACAATCCTCCTAATTATTGTGGAAGTTGTAATATCAAGCGGGCTTTCCAAAATTTTGAAGATACCCATACTGATTGGAACCTCATATGGATTGCCTTCCTCCTGTAAGAGAACAATAAGTAACTAACCAAAGCAGCGTGGTACCACCATTCAATGAAATATCTTTTTGTTGGTAAAAAGGGATGGGGTAAAACATGACAACACCATTCGCCATTGTTTGCAATTTACCTTCTCAAAATTGTTATTCTCGGCTACTGTCCCATGGACAACCAAAGAGATGTTGAAAGTAGTTATCTGCAGTCAAAACATGTTCCAAGAATATTGCAAGCATGGGAACTGTTATAAGATGACAAAACCATGGCAAAGTAGAAAACTGTACAGTGTATTGGCACTCAATTTCAATTCAAGTAACAGATATATCCAGAACTCTTCATTACAAGGGGTCCTATATACCTGACATCCCTACAAATGAACTTTTAGCAAGGAAAGATTTCACACCCAAAGGACATCAATAAAATACACGAAAAGAATAAAAACTGACTAAATGCATTGTAGACGAAATTCTCTATAGATGATAAGAAAAGCATACCACGTCTTTAGTAATTTCCCATGGAGCACCAATTATAACCTCATCCACATAGCGGCAACCCAAAACACTTAGGCTCCGTTCATGAAGGTTCATGATGGGGCGATGTGCACCTCTACTAGCACTGCAGTGTCATTATCGAACATACGGCTATTACCAAGTATATTTTAGAGTTCCAAACTATCAAACACAGAAAAATATTTCGACTTGGGGATAAAACATGATCAGATGTCGCAATTACAAATAAAAACAGTAGAAGAGACAGTAAAGTGGAAACCGACTACAAAGATGGACCAACAAATCAACTTGCACATAAGAACTCTTCACTCGCTCTGCCAGTATTTTTGAAACAGTAACATGTTATAGCCATCCGTCACAAACACAACCATTTTGCCACTCAATACCTATTTGATGAGCTAGCAGAATGACTACAAAACTACTCGTGGACTCATTTAATTTTAATATCATATCCAAACATTCAGACTCGTAAACATATGGTAAATATATGTAAACAACTACACATACAAATGACTCATCATTATCAGTAAGAAGTAAAGGTCTAATGTTATATGGATCTAACGTAGTCCTAGTGACTAAAGGATTATCTTTACTGAAAGTTACAGAAACTAACATATGAAGGATTTACAATTGAACTAAATGTAATAAATAAACCTAGTACCTCTCTAGAAACATAATCATGGTTAAATGACTAAAGAGCATAATTTAAATAGATATATTATATATCATAAAATGAGAGCTTTCATAAAGACTGAGAAGCAGGAAATGATACCTGACAGTTTGGTCAGTGTGTATTCCAACAAGAAGAAAATCCCCAAGCTCTCGAGCAACCCTCAAGATCTGTATGGATAAGTATCCAGATAAGTAAGTTTTAACCATCTTATCGTTTATTCCTAAAAGTTCATTAGCAAAAGCAATACTAAATGAGAGGACAAACAAACTAACTTCACTGAAATCTAAAGCATACTACAATTAAGGGGAACAGAATATTACCATAATGCAGAGAATAGAATAAAAATAGGAGAGTTAAAGGTTTAGTTTTTCTTTTATTTTATCATTCGTGTTTTCCTAATTACAAAAAAGGGACCAGTTACACAATTAATTGGGAGATATTATAACCTTAAAAGTGCTGCACCCAACTACCATATGCAGTACTACTAATTTGGAAGCATACATTAAGAAAGAGAAGAAAATAAGTTGCATGTGGACAAAGTCATCCACATCACCTCGACATGTCCAGCATGAAAGAGATCAAATGCACCATCTATATATATTATGCGCGCATCTGACTGAGGTCCCTGCAGCCATATTCACAAACAATTCATTAATAACTATCAAACTCCATCTCACCAGCTAATCCAATGACAAGTAAAAGAGTGTAGTACTTTTCCATTAGAGAACTGAACAATTCTACGAGATGTTGGCAGGAAATGAGACACACGAGTTCCACTGCCGGATCCACCATCTTCAAGCTTCTGACCGTTGCCATGGCTAAACTGTCTTTGCAATGAAGAATGGTTACGATTCTCACTAACCGACCTCTCTCTGACACATAGAAGCATACGCCCTGCAACACAAACATTCGTCACACCAAACTCAGACCAACCAATTCCAATGACAGAAAAGTCTCCGAACCATGCTAGAACTGCATTACAGCTATAAAACATAAACATACCGACAATGTCAGTGCTCGAGACACCTTCAGTACGTTTGATCTGCTTGTAGCGCCCGGCTTTCTTCGCAAGAGCATATGCGTCGGTTCCATCAGGAAGAACACAAGGATCATCTCCATGGATTATATAGTCTATATCATACTCATCAAACAATTTCTTCATGAACTCTTCCGTTATAGCATACGGTGCATCCGGAATAACCTCATCAACCCATTTCACAGCTTTAACCATAATCATCCTAGTAAAACACAACAATTAATAAGCTCAAATTCACTAACAATCACAATGCTAATTAATCAAATGCGAAAAAGGCGTCACCTTTCGTTGAGAGGAGTGACGGGAGGACCTTTATTGGCGATGATTTCGGCGTCGCTGACGACGCCGACGACCAATTGGTCGCCGAGGGCACGCGCCTGACGGAGCGCGTTGCAGTGGCCGTAGTGCATCATGTCGAAGCAGCCGTCCATGTAGACTCGGATAGGGCGGTTCTTCTTCCTCCGCCACCGAGTTGGCAGAGGGAGGAGGTGGGTCCCGGAGCCGAGCATGGAGACTCCGACGCCGATTCCCACTGCCACGACGACGCCGCCGACGAGACACGTGGCGACGAAGCGCGCCCAGCTCCGCGCATTCTCGGACTGACCCGAATCGAGACCCATTTTGGTTTTCGGTGAGTGTTACTGAATCAAAGAGGGGAGCTTTTTTGGTTTCAAAAGCCGAAAGGAAGAAGAGGAAGCATTTTTGGGTTGTGTTTTTCCAAACTTTTCTCGTTCTCACTGAAATTCGATGCTTTTGCTTTTTTGTTTCGTTCCTCGTTTTTGTGAGGCAGGTGATTGGTGGGGCTGGGCAACCGTCATTTTTAAGATCTTTCTACGTCTTTCGTCACATTTTTTCAAATACTAAAATATATTATTGAAATTTCGATGGTTTATAAAAATTGATAAATATATCTAAAAAATATTAATAGAAATTTTATTAAAATCGACAAAAAATAGACTAAATACAAAATATCAAAAATATATGAAAATTAATATCGATACTTGTAAAAAATAAAAATTTCGAAGAAATATCACAGATATTTTAATCCTTGCATTTTCTTCTTTAACGAAAAAATGTTTTTAGTGCGACATTTTTTGTTGTTGACGTTTTGTTAGTTTTGGTCGATGAGAGGTTTGAAAGAATGATAGTGATATATGTAGGTGTCTGATTTATAAGTCATGTCAAGTTCAACTCGGTATGTGACCATTTTATTACGCTAATTAGTATGTGTGACATGTCGACATTCGATAGATGATGACTACTTATGTTCGTAACAAGATGTTGTAAAATTGATAGATTTGTTAACGAGATGACACACCATGAGATTTAAATGTGGAAGGATACAAAATTCAGAAAATTTGAGAAAAAGTGGAACGTCTCCACTCAAGTTGATTGGGAAAGCGAAACTCAAGCATTCGGTAACAGTTTCGCCTTTCAATTGAGCAAAGATGTTTTAAGAACAAGAGAACTCGTAGCAATACAAACGTTACTCAATCCATATATCAATAGGGTTATCAAATTCAAAAATCGTGACCTTCTCAAGTTAGATAATTGATCCTTGATACCATTAGTAATGTGTCTTTATACTAACTAAAGTTTTCAACGCCGTGTATATATGAATTTTTAACGTTAAGCACTCAACTATCCAAACGAAGTGAAAATTATGGGTTTGACTAATACAACATCTAAAAAAATTTATATGTACGACCGTGTATGTACACAATATAATCTTAATCATTTATACACGAATTTGGAACGAATATCCGTAAAAATCTCTTAAAATCGTGATAACTGTCGACCCGTCTCATAAAGTCTTGCGGGAGTTGGTTTGGCGTGGACTTCACTCTAATTTGCTCTTTCGTTCTCATACGTTTATTCCATTTCAAAATCCGTTATTCCAACGACGAGGACCTGAACCGAAAACCAAAACCGAGATCGAGGATGGCTGCTTCCACCTCAGGCCTGGTCCCGATCAGCCGCGCTTTCCTCGCTTCTTACTACGACACCTACCAGTTCCCTCCTCTCTCCGACGACATCCCCCGCCTCTCCTCCAATATTCACTCCCTCACCTCCGATTTCCTCTCCCACTCTCCCCCGGCTGCCGGTAAACTCCACAATTTCAAAAATGACTATTCTCACTGTTCAAGTTTCGATTGTTGAAAATCTGTGTAAAATGATTCTTTAGGAGAAGAGAGGCTAGTGCTGGACGAGTCGGAGCGCCGGCCGCCGCACAAAGTCGACGAGAACATGTGGAAGAATCGGGAGCATATCGAAGAGATACTCTTTTTACTTGACAGGCCTCATGCGGTGAGTCTTTGTTTGCCTTTGAATGTTGGAACGGTGCGTTTTCGCTTTCCTTTGATTTTGATTACTGGTGATATGAGCAGCTTCAGGAGCCTTCGAGTCCTGAAGATGCGCAGCTCGCTACTGTGTTGACGCGGCTGCATCATAAGTTCAATACGGCCTTGAAGGCGTTGGAGTCGTTTCAAGCTAAAAACTCCGAGCATGTGTTCAATACAGGTTTTGTTTAGGGATCTAGTCAATGTTGAGGTTTTCGGAGTTTCGAGTGGTTTTGGTGATGGGATTTTGGAATTTGTATGCAGTTATGACCTACATTCCTCAGGATTTTCGCGGGAGGCTTATTAGACTGCAGAGGGAGCGATCTGAGAGGAATAAGCAAGCCGAGATTGATGCTATGGTTAGTTCCGGGGCGAGTATACGTGATCGTTATGCTGTCTTGTGGAAACAACAAATGGAGAGGTGAGACTCTCCTTGCTTTTTTATTGTCTTTTTTACCGATTCCAGTTGCTGCCTGTGGTTCATGTTATGTACTCATTGATGACCGTCCGTGCAGGAGGAGAATGTTGGCCCAGCTTGGTTCTGCTACTGGTGTCTACAAAACCCTCGTCGTGTACTTGGTTGGTGTTCCACAGGTATGTACTCCATATCCTTGTTTGGACCTTTACTTATCGTTCTTGTCCTGTTCATTGCAAACAGTTAACTGATCTTAGTGGTGTGATTAGCACTTCACAATTTGGCATGCCAATTGAGTTTTCCTTTGTGGTTCTTACATGTTGTCCATGTATCTATCTAGTAAGAGAGTGATTTTCGATGAACTTCCAGTGTACATTATTCTTAGACATATGTTAATGCATAGTTTACCTCGTAATTATTACAAATTTCTCTTGGGTGCAGGTTTTACTAGACTTTGTTCGCCAAATAAATGATGATGATGGGTAAGTTCTTTTGGTGCAGTAGAGTTTATAGCCTGTTAGACAGTAACATAATGACTTGCTGCATCCTTTATTAATAGGCCCATGGAAGAGCAACGACAACGTTATGGACCACCTTTGTACAGCCTTACAACTATGGTGCTTCTTATACGTCTTGCTATTCTGCTGTCTTGGGGGCGGTTTGAAACTAGAAAATTGTGAGATATTTTTGCTTACTTATTATGCCTGGTAGTTCTATGCAAAACCAGTTTATCTTTCCCCCTTGCTATTCATTTGCATTGACAGTCTTTTTTTCCTTTTTATATAATGAGAAGAAACAAGCAAGAAGTAGCTCTCTTGGAACAAGCTGTTGACGTCTACACCACTGAGTTTGAAAGGTTCACTAAGTTTATCAGGTATTAGTGCTACTTCCTGGTTGAGTTGGTACATTTGATGATGGTATTAGTTTTGTTAAGTGATTGGTTTAACCATGTCTTTTTCTTCTTTCTTCTTCCAAAAAAGAAGAATGAAATAGCATGTCAGTTTCAAATTTTCCTTTTGGCTAGTGTTTGAGTATTGCTACACATTATCCCGTAAATGCGTAAAAGTTGAAGTTGAGAATTATATTTCGTGGTATACTTCCGATAATGCATTACGTTTGCATAAATTGAGATAGCTAAATGCCAAAATGAAGCTATGTTAGGCCATTAATCTGATTTCAAATGTAGTGCTGCTCAGCTGCTTATTTTATATCAATTAATGGAAGTGTTTTTCTCAGTGAGGTTTTTGCAAATTCGCCCTTCTTTATTTCAGCAGAGGTTGCTGGGGCACTAGATGGAGGGTAAGATTCTGTTCTTTTTCTTTTTCCCTCTTTCCTTATCATAGGAAAAAAATCATTCACTTTCCTGTACAGGAATAATGATGATTACAAAGAGATAAGTGTTCCAGCCGGTAAAACACATGAGGTTTGTTTTGATATCTTTTGCACCTCCTTTAATTTTGGGTGGATGTTGGATTGATCCTACTTATATTCGATCAGATGAACACCTTTTATCTAGTCCATATGTGATTGAGGGATCAGTTTGAATGTGTGACTGAATGCTCAAGTAACTGAGTATTTTGTTATTTTATTTATGATTTGTTGTAGCCTGTAAAAGAATGTAGAATAAACAAGCTCTCAGTTTTGTTACATTGATACTATGGAAAATCTAAGAACTTTCAAACTGAGTCATGTGCTATAATATTTACTCAAACTTAGTATAGTAGGTAGTTAAGAAACTTAGTGAGTAAGATGGGTTCACAAAAAAATCTCTTATCTAGCTGGTTTGTGGTTAAGAAACAATCCTGCAATTATCTTATTCAGTTTCTTCACCTAATATATGAGCTATACTGCTTCAAACTTATGGCATTTTGTATTTCATTACTCTTGTAGGTTTCTCTGACTGTGGATTCTATAAATTCATACATTGCGTGGGACTTTTCGCTTGTGCAAGGGAAGATGAACTTGGTATATTTCCTAAATTTCATTATATACCCGGTGAATATGACGTCTTGTTTCATAACCTGCATGCTCTGGCTGTCTTGGTTTCCTTTAGTTCTCTGTTGTATAATTCATGCGATTTTATTTTATGGCTTATTTGTATGGATCAGATAGGTATGAGTTCAATTATAGTTATTAATGAAATGACATATTTCAAACTGTATGAAGACTGTAAGAATGTTAGTTGGAATATTCACTTTCTGATAAAGATTGGCAATAGAGAGAGTAGCCCAAACCCTTATAAACCCACACTCAAGGTCTTATATTCCCGATGTGGGATATATATCTCAACACGCCCCCGCACGTGTGGCGAATCTTTAAGCCTAACACGTGGACAACAACTTGGGTGGTCGTGGAGTTCGTGTGGCCTTTGGGCTTCACACGTGGACTTGGGCAACCCGCTCTGATACCATGATAAAGTAGTCTGAGGTTCAACTCTAAAACCAATTGGCAATAGAGAGAGTAGCCCAAACCCTTATAAACCCACAGGCAAGGTCTTATATTCCCGATGTGGGATATATATCTCAACACTTTCTGAGCCACTCTGAGTCCTATGAAGTTGAATATAGCAAATAAGTGCTTTCTTTTCAGCTTCTCCAGGAATGTCGGGTTGTGGTTGTATAATTATTTCCTTGTGAAGATTCTTTTTAACTTGTGACGAACCAGTAGAAGTTGCCTAACCCTATGTTTGAAGTTTGATAGTACTTCAGCAGTTCTTGAATTTATAGTATATATGAGCTTAGACCATTGGTAATGAGTTATGCTGTATAATATCAAAATATTTTCCAATTTTTAAGACTACACTACATGTTTCTTTATCGGAAATTTATGAAGATTGATGTCTGGTCAGGATATTGGATTTAGTGTGGAGTATACACATGCATCTGGGGAGAAATATGTAAGTTGAACCGTGATTTCATGAATGTGATTATGTATAATACTGCCTTCATCAATTTTGTATTGTAAGTTAATTGCTTTCTTGCAACTACCCCGGGGCATTGATGATTATGCTACAGCCCATTCTACCTTACAAACGTTACGAGTCTGACCAAGTAAGTTTAATATTTCTTCTCATATGTTATCTTATAAGTTAAATCGCTTTATTAAGTCTCGTCTTTCTTTACCTAAAAAGTAGTCTCATGATGATATATTATTTTGTAGGGAAATTTCTGCACATGGGAGGCAGGAAAGTACAAACTCGTTTGGGACAATTCATATTCAAGTTTCTTTAAGAAGGTACTTGTTTCATTCTATGTTTTGTTTATGTTTCACTTTCCCACTTGTCTCGTCTTTCATCGGTTTGAGAATCACCGATCCATTTGGGTGATGAAAGTTAAGATTATGGTAATACCCCCGAATGATAATGTTAATGGTGCACTTCTAGACACGACTATGTCGTATGTTTATGTAACATATGTGAGCTTGCACCTCAATTGACATCTTATGCTTGCATTCTCAACATTTATAAGAACCCCATACATTATCACTAGACATATCTGCTTGGAGCCATTTCAGTTTCCTCATCTGTACTGACCAATATTCTTTTAAAAAGATTTGATTATTGACCTTTCAGATCATAATAAAGTAAAATCAGGACAGTAGTTGGCTGACCTTAGAAATCAAATGTGAAGTCCTTAGCCTAAAGTCCTTTTGTTATGGTGCCTTTGTGGGTAGATCATCTTACTCCTTTCCATCTTTTTGTCTTCCGGAATATAGGTGCTGCGCTATAAGGTAGATTGCATACCTCCAGTGGTTGAGACAGTACCTACTACGACTGAAGCTGAATGAGCATTTTTAACACCACCTCAACTTGTAGAGGATGTTTTAGCCTCATGTGTTAGATGCTATCAGTTATCAATTCATGTTGCTTTAAATTGTATCATTTTATTCATAGTTCTTTGTGTTCCATCTCCTGAGGTTGGTTTTTCCATATCGATTTCCATCGTATCAGGGATGCTGCTGTTAATTGATGTTACAGAATGTTGTATTATAGCCTTTGTATATTTAAGTGATTACCTCAATGTACTAGTAAACAATGCCTATCAAAATATCAATAGCTCATAAGGCTATGAATCTCTTCTCTTTCTAAATTGCATGCAATCAATGCTGCATTTGCAGCAATCCCTTCATTTGCAGCAATGCTGCTTATTCATTACTTAATACCCAATTTCTTCTCTAGCTGACTACATTATTGGTGTTCTCAAAGTCTAACTTTATCTGTGATCCAAAAATTTCTCTCTTTTGATGATGATTGAAGTTCTGAACTTTTGATATATGAGCCTGTAATCCATCGTTCTCCCTCTGCTGTTATATTTCAGTATCCATTTATCTGACCTCATGATCCAAGCGTCAGTTGTAGCCCTATGTCTTGTTCTCATGTGACTCCAGAAAACTCATCTTGTATCCAAAGAGAATGTAGAATAGTAAGCGAACTCTGCAATTTTCAGGAAGTAAGCAATGATCTCTTTCACGGTTTACCACAGCTAACATCAGTACCATAAAAAACTACCAACTTTGATGCAAAAACACCACATATATGGTGGTGAAGAAAATTTAATCATAACAAATAGACAATCTAAACTTTGAATGGTATTGCACCTCTCAAAACTTGACAGGATGAAGTCCATGTCTAGCCTTGTGTCTTGCGACTTCTCTTTTCTTCAATACCTGACTGAGAAAATCTACATCTTAAAATTTCTAGAACATCTTCCATTTTTCCATTTTTAAGGGCCAGCAGAACCATGGAATGATAAAGCACATCTCCCATCTCTGAGGCAGTACGCAACTTATCCTCATTATCCTCTAATGTTCGACATAGCTCATCTGCCTCTTCCCTAGAGTAAGAAAAGAAAATCATCAACTGGAGAAAAGACAGAAGATAGACTATAAATTAACAGTCTTCCAAGTTTATACACATGCATTGCCAGCATGCATATCACTTCTCATATTCCTTTAACTTGTTGATTACTTTGTCTATATGCAATCATTACAACTCACACAATGTCGTACCTGATTTTTGAACACAACAATTTCTCATCAAGTAGTAGTCGTCTCGTCCACGAGGGCTTTCCAGTTTGTGGAACTTCAAGTTCTCCTTTTCTCTTTGCAATTGTAAATTCTAAAGAGTTCAGAGTAGTCAATGGGAATTTATCTCCTCCACTCTGTCACAAATAAACTGAATCACTTGCAAAACATAGCGTATTTTAACCTGAGTAATGCATAGAATAGATAACATGGTAATCTTCTCTAATTATTTAAGCTGAGAACCTGCTGATCTTCTAACAAATCAATCACCGAGGTGTAATAGCAAGTCTCTGCTCCTGTGTGACAAGTTGGGCCATCAGGTTTCCCTAGGTATATTATCTGAGAAAAGGTACCAAGCAAAGGTAATAAATACGAGCACAAAAAGCATATAGTAGGAAATATGTTCCAACCAGAATAGGCCAACAACATACAGAGTCCCGATCACAATCAAGGAAGATGTCATGGACATTAATGAAATTATTGGAGGTCTCTCCCTTTGTCCACAACGTTGATCGCGACCGACTGTAGAATGTGGCCTTACGGGAGGAGATTGTTGTAGCCACTGCTTCCCTGTTTGCAAAACCTTGCATCAAGATGGCTCCTGTGTCAACATTTTGAGCTATGGCAACCGCTAAACCTTTGTCATCCCATTTTACACTGTCTAACACTGTTTCAACCTGAAACCATGTCCAAAGTTTCTATCAAGAAAATGTAAGAAGGACGAAAGATGACCAACCAATGAGATTAATGCATAACTCAATGGCATGGGAATAGTCATGGCTGAGGAACTCCCTTGGTTTTGCTTCTCTATCAAATCTTTTTCAGACATGTAACAGTCTACCACACCAGGCTTTGGGAGACAGAATATGCTAGACACTATAACCAGTTAGAGTGTGGGAGTCTCATTGAAATAGAAGAAGAGATATTGATAAATGAATCAAGTAATCATGTTACTGTTGACCAGTTCAAGATGTGCCGAGTAAAAGAGGAAAACCATACATTTAATTATTCACAGGTTTTTAGTTTTAGACATGTACGAGTCCCTACCATGTCACAGTGAACAAAACAAGACAATTGATTGAAGATGATAGAAGAAATAGGCACCTTTGATTGAAGATGATGGTCCCTGTTGAAGTTGGTGGAAGCATAAACAAGACAATTGCTCTTTCTTTTGAAATTTACTCTACCAGAATAAAATGAAGTAGATATGAAAAGCCGAGATGGGGAAGAAACTTTGAATGATTGCAGACAGTGGAACTGTGAACTAGCCATTCATATGAGCTTCGCTGTGACAATGAAAGCAATATGAAATTATTCCCAACAAAAAAACATAATAATAACACGAATAGCATCCGGAATACAAAGATAGAACAGCATTCATATCAAGAATGGATACCTACAGAATCAAATATATGCACAAGAGGCACTTAAACATATAATCTTCAGAGGAAATGAGGCGGAGAAAAAAAAATGTCTGCAAATAGTCAGATAAAACCCTGATAATAATGACAGGAATTTCCTAAATAAAGACAGGGATTTAGATCATGATCTATCGATCTTTAAAGTTCCATACAGACAAGCCAATCTCAAAAGTTGATGTCTAAATCTTTTAAATATAAAAAGGTTTACCCAGTAATCAGACATGAAAATGTATGTGCTAACAACAGATTATACACTGACCAACACTATAAAATGAACACACTAAACAAAGGTTGATACTGCAGAGGCAAAGATGGAGCAACCTTGATAGGTAAGAAAGCAACAATACAATGTAGTGATCATGTAAACCTGCCCTTGTAAAGGAGCGAGGCCATTGACTTCAATTTCCTGATAAACATCTACTAAATGGAATTATTGTTATATGAACCAGAATGAATAAGTCAATAATCAATCTGTCAGTGACTTAGCTGTGATATTACTGTTCCATTATCTGATTCCAATGTTCTTACTCCATTACAACTCCAATGTAATGGGCCTGATTAAACCCCCTTCCTCTTATTGTTATCTCAACTGAACCACATTTCCATCCATATTTGTCTCGAATCCTACTTAAACACACAAAACCAAACCACGCATATGTTCGCAAACAGTTCAAGACAAACTCAACCAACAAAACACAAGCTCGAGACTTTACAGAGGAAAATTGCATCCAGAATTGCATAGGCACCAACCAAAATAGCTATTATCAAAATGTATAAAAAAGCTTATGGCATTTGAGTTCATCTCATGAACACAACACTGTAACCAATCAGAATACTTTCAGTGACCTCAGTCGAAACAATAGCAACTACTACCGATTGAAACTAGAAAGTAAACACTAAAAAGAAGGGGATACCTGGATAAGAATGAGAAGCTCAGCTAGTTCAAAAAACTTGAAGCAATCCTTGTAGAGGGTATACCCGGAGGTTAAAGTCAAGACAAGATGCAATCCTTGTATCAAAAAGCTTCAAACTTTCATGCACAACAACCAAACCCAGAAAGCAGAACCACAAAAGTTTGATATCAGAATCGGTTTTAGTAAAACTTGACACAATCTGACACAATTGTGGTAACAACACCGCGGCGGCGGAGCGCTTATGATACTTTCTTTTCCCAACCCTAACGTTAACAGACAACATTCAGTGTCATTACACAAACCTGAATGGTTAGATTGTGGTAAGTACATATTTTATTTATTTATTAAAGTCGATAATTTTATTAGAGTTTTTAGTTACACCTTCGTTACTTTTTTTATTAAACAAAATTTCATTTGATAAACTATAATTACAAAGTAATTACAACTTCAAAAAAATAACTCCAGCTTCAAATTACTTATCTTCATCTTGGAAATGAGAGACTCACATGTCAATAAATCTAATGAGTGTCGAACTGGACAACCGATTGAGTTAACATGACCAATATAGGTAGCAATTACTAGGACAGGTAAGCTACCCCAGAATCTCCATGTCTAGGATCTCCTCTCTGCAATCTTAACACAGGCTAATAATATGCTCGACCAATGATCGGCAAAATTCTAAGTTCTTGTAACAACAAACCAGCTATCCAAAATCAACATTATATTGGAATCTATAACATATTTCCAACAAACTCGAAAAAGTAAGGACTTATTTGAGATATGATAATCAGATCCAAAAACTAAACGACAATTCAAAACAAAAACTGCAACCAAATAATAAATTACCAGAAGAGACCCAAACACCCAAACCCAAAGCCCAAAAACTAAGGCCTAGTCCAACCACCTTATTCCACAGAAAACCTTTAGTGTCGTCGGCCATTCTTCCTGCCACCGAGACAAACCACCATGATCTACACTGTCACGTCACCGCCAAGCATAGCCCCGCCACTGCGCTACATCCCTCGATGCAGAAAACAAAACAAATAAGGTCCCATGTTGAAGAAGAACCACATCAGGGTCATCTCTTCAATGAGATCTGATGTCCATACAAAAACCGGAATCATAGACCATTGGTTATACCCGTCACCGTCGCCAAGAAGATGCCTTCCGACATCGATCCTTGCTCACTCTTGGCCTATATCGTTGAAGAGTCGAACGAGGAGAATTCATTAGAAACAAAAACTTCTCACCTGAACCATGTCTTTGCCTTGAGCCCGTGTCTCTGGTGCGGCCTTCCATCCCTTCCCGGACCAGAACGTAGCGACGAGGTGCCAGCGACGTTCGACCGGGAGAGAAGCACAACAACGAGAGAGAGAGAGAGAGAGAGTTTTATGAGTTAAGGTTTCAGTGTTCAGATCCCCACAACATGAAAGTTTTTACACCTCTGTTACTTAATACATCTCCATTTCACTTTTTAAAAGGCTTCTCTATTTGAATTTTTATTGTTGGATTTGCTTGGATGATTTTTTAGGGAAAATATCAAGAATTTCATTAAACGGGAATACAATATTACAATTATGAGGGATATTGATAGAGGAAATAAATTTATCCTACTCCTCCCTACCTACCTGAAACACCAGCGATTATAATGGACAAGAACCGAAACGGGTTCAATTGTAATCTAACCTAAACCAAAAGCCTCGATACATCCTTACAGTCGATCTCAAGAAGAAACAACCATTTTAAACACTATATGCCAAAACTACCAGCATATATACACATGTAACCTCCCTAGTATATTGACAACAAGAACTAACCTACATTAAGATAGTCCATGGTCACGACACCATAACCATGACTCCCCCAGAAACACGACCAAAACTACCCTACTAGAACCCCATACCCTCACCCAAAAGAGGAGGGACAGCCAACACCACCCTACTAAAACTCTCTCTCAAACAAGGAGGTACAACTAACACCTAAACAATCCAAAAAAACAAGACATAGGTCCAAAGGTCTAAGCTTAAGGCCCATAATTGAAGCCCAATCCCAAAGTTTAGAGCAGGTGTGGCACAATCCACCATCATCCACGTCCGGCCGATGTTGCATCTATGCACTGCCATCACAACATCCACCGGCGTCAACCATGAGCAGTTACCATCGGCAAATCTCGTCGTACACCGAATAGTCGTCCACATCCACAATCCAAAGTAGGACTGATCGAACCCAGAAAACCTAGGTTGACCCCCACTTCTTTCACGATAACCTACTGAATCGATCCAAAGAAACCCATCAAGTATGATCATCCGACCACCACGAAAACTGCCAACAGAACAAGCAAGGAGATGATCCGAGTCACAACCCGCTGAACCAGATACAGATGCCGTCATCATAACAGAAAGAGGCAGAGAAAAGCTTCTCCCTTCCCATCCTCAGAACTCGGACTATAACCACCAATTAACAACACTCGTCTAACTGCACTCGACAAGATTTGCACGGCTAGAGGCCAGTACCGATGCCGCCATGCAGTCGGACGAGGGAGATAAAACTTTTCTTGTGAAACCCTAAGACCTGCTATTTTACGGAGCTATGGTGACTGACTGACCGTATTAAGTGAACTAGATGATTTAAAACCATTAGATTGAATAAAGATGACAAGAGAATGACATTACATGACCACATTGTACAATCTAATGGTTTTAAATCATCCAAGCAAATCCAAACAACAAAAATCTAAACAGAGAAGCCAGATCATTTTTAAAAACCTAAGTATACCTTCTATTCTTTAACAAAATAGCCCTGAATAATTTTTCTTAGTCGTATTCCTTTAGTACGAAAAAGAAATCAAAATCTGAAGAAATCAGAATTACAAACCCACAATTACTGGATCTATACCTTCTTATTCTCCGTTTGATTACAGTTATAGCTAATGAGATCTGTTGCAAGAATCTGGTATATGTCATGTCGCAGTTGGAATGAAGGAAACAATATAATGCTGTTTGAAGATGCCTGGCAGATCGACAATATAAGATACACGTTAGGAGTTCCAACCTGAGGTTTATCCTCACAAAGGATTCATTAGAAATTAAAAGCATCTGTTATTGCTAAAAGCATCTGGTTTACCTTTGCCAATTTGCTACTAGACGTAATTGATTAGCTTAAATATCAGATATCTCGTCGGATTTAATTCTTTTTAGTTTGGTGTTTGTGAGGTTGAGGTCAGATAGGTTGATGCCTGATAGTCAGGGTATGAAGTTTTTGATAATTAGGTAGGAAGTATGGGTAATTGGGATGGTATGGTTTAGGGTTTTCTCAGCGTTTCTTCACCTATGATATTATGGGAGGCAACAACTCCACAAGTATAAGTAGGGGCGGGCCCGGTGCGGTGCAATGCGGTTTAAGGCCAAAACCGCAGTACAGACTGCATTTTCGGTGTTCTAATTTTGCAGACTGCAACTGCTTTTAAATAATGCAAACTGCATTTTCGGTTGAACTGCATTTTCGGTGCGGTTTGCTTCAAACCTCATTAAATAGTTAAACCAACATTCAACATGAAATAATTTCCATTTGTCATTCGAGCAAATCAAGCTAGAAAATTCAAATCATTCGGATTATCACACTTAGCTTAACTAATCTCCTAGTGATTTAGATTCATCTAGATCAACAATAAAACAAAGCCCTGATCGTTAGCAAAATTAATATCCGACTAAATTTGAAGATTAAGAATCGAATTAGTGGAATCGAAGAGAGAGATTACTAGGGAGCATAGAACTCGACGAGAGCAGGGCGATCTTGACCGACCTCCTTCTCGAAGTTGTCCCCGGTGAGCACGACGACGCAAACAAAGGAAGGGATGCAAACAAAATCAATGTTCTAGATCCCTCTATCGATCGATTATAATCAAGAGTGAGAGTTTGAGAGGCAGTGAGCAGTGAAGGACTGAAGGGAGAAGAAGGTCGAGACTCAGCAGTGAGGGCCTGAGGGGAGAACGAAGAGTCAAAGCGGCTAGGGTAAGAGTGAGTCAAAGGCTTTATATATATACACTAAACGGATTGGTGGGTTTTAAATCGGGTGGTTTTATACCCGGAACCGCAACTGCACCGTTTGAAAACGTGTCGGTGCGGTGTATGAGCAAAACGATGTTGTTTTGTCTAAGTTCGGTTAATATTTCGGTGTGATGCGAGGGGTGACTGCATTTCGGGCTCAATGTGCCCACCCCTAAGTATAAGAGGTATTGAACTGTAGCAATCTCCCTAGTATTGTGCCGATGAGCTTGAAAAGTTGATAGATTTAAGTAGAGAGAATTACATATAAGGAATAAATCAAATTTATAAACACAAAATCCTCATTTCATAATTTGTTATACAAATTACTACATGAGTCTAAACTAAAAACTTATTGCATCAGGCCTGATTCAAATTTCACCTATTAATTGACTATAATGTCCTCCTTTCATCAACGTTCCTCTCTTCTTTCACCTTTCTCTCTCTCTCTCTCAACCAACCCCCTGCCACCACGACGAAGTCGCCGCCTTAAAAGCGACGCTCCTCGGCCGCTCACCCTCATGGTCATGGACGATCCGAACAGTAGCCGAAGTGTCGCTAACGTTCGCCACCTCTAGATCAGAGTTCGATGTCACGTTCGCCACCGCTAGATCGGAGTTCGACGTCGACAATGAAAAATGAATTTTTATATATTACAAACCAAATTTCATCAATGAAAAAATAAAAAAAATAAAAGAAATGTAATTATGTGCGATTTGGTTTAAATCTATTGAATTATAACCACAACCGAACCGTTAACTGGCACCATTTTAGTTCGATGCGGTTACTGAATCATTTTGTTTTGTGTGGTTCAGGTCAGAAACCGCATTTTTTGTGCAAATTGCCTACCCTTAATAAAAATTAGAAAAATAGTGGAGTTACAAACAACAAATTTAGATGTGCAACTAGAATCTCCATAATTTTATTATTCGGATCAAATGTTACTAATGTAGGCTAGAAAGCCTTGAATAAATGAATTAAACTATGAATATCAGTAGATCGCTTGTTAGGTCTTTGTTACATTTTTTAGGTTATTATTATGATTGACACCATAAAGATTGTCTAGTATTGCTTAGGTTTTTGTTTAGAATTGATTAGATTTCCATAGCCAGTTTTGCATGGTTTAATTTGTTCGTAGCTAGTAAGAATGGATCTTGTATGGTTTAATTTGTTCGTAGCTGGTAAGAATGGATCGTATTCATTTTGTCTTCTTACTTTAAGTTAATATATTGTATGCCTATATGGTGTGACGTCATTTTTTAAAAGAATATATATAAATTAATCAATAATTGACCATATAGTACTAATTTGACTCTTCCTTTATCCATTTAAATGATTTTAAAAAGAAAGTGCCCATTTGAATGTAAGGTGTTATTACTTATGTCCAAATTAATGAACAAATCTTTCCTTAGTCTTCACACACATTATTATTTAAGGACTATTTTGCCCTCACTCCTTAAACATGTATAAAAAATGAAAAAGTTGAAAAGAAATGACTTAGCCGGAAACTCATGGACTCTGATCGCCGGACTCCGGTCACCAGACTCCAGTCACCGGTCGCCGATCTCCGGACTCTTGTCACCGGTCGCCGGACTCCGGTCACCAGTCGTCGGACTCCGGTCACCAGTCGCCGGACTCCAGTTACCGGTCGCTAGACTCCGGTCACTAGAAAATCGCCGGTGACCGGAAAATTGTATTCTCTCCGAATCTAAAGTATACTGGAATTAATAAACTTAGATCAGAAATATACTGGGTTAATAAACTTAGATCTGAAGTATACTATGGTTTATAAACTTAGATCTGAAGTATATTAGGGTTAATAAACTTAGATCTGAAGTATACTGGGGTTACTAAACTTTGATCTGAAGTATACTAGGGCTAATAAATTTAGATCTGAAGTATACTCGGGTTAATAAACTTAGATCTGAAGTATACTCGAGTTAATAAACTTAGATATGTAGTATACTAGGGTTAATAAACTTCGATTTGGAGTATACTAAGGTTAATTCACTAAACCTTCAAAATAACCTTCTCTAAGACAAAAAACAGTCATTACAAAAAGAAAAATATTTACTGTCCCTAGTAAAAAAACCTATGAAACAAGTTCATAAAACCAAATCATTACATCTGATCCTTCTATCATTTGCATTTTCGTCGGTCAAAACTTGAATCAAAACTATATGATTCACCGATTTGAATCAGAACTATATGAACTGCATAGCTATTAGATTAACCGATTAACATATGTACTACAAAACTTGAAGACCTTATATCAGATCTGGAAAAAGAAAAAGACCTTATATCAAATCTGCAAATAGAAAATGCAAATAAACTTCACAACATAAACCAATTGACAATACAAAAAGTGTGTTCTCAAGGACCAAAACTGAAGACATATTATAATCATATCAAACTACATAAATGGAAAAGAGTCAAAGATCTATTAATTACTACCTTGAGTAAATAACGTACATGGAAGATTTCCTTTCCCATAGCAAAACACGACCAAAATCTCCGGTAGATGGTCACCGACATCGGAGATAGATGTCGTCGACAAGAGATAGAGGGAGAGAGGGGGAGGGAGAGAGAGAGAGAGGAGAGAAAGGATCATCTGAATGGTAGAGGTCGCCAAAGGAGAAGAAGCACTTGGCCTTAAACAGAGTAGAATGAGGAGATACGTATGAATCTCGAATAGATATGGTATGGCGCAGACGGCGACAATCAGATCGGACCTGACCTTCACCAACCCGACGAGATCCGGCGACTACTCAGATGAGAGAGAGGTGAAGCTTTTGGAGCGCCAGGGTTTTGGCTTTGGTTCAAGACCGAGGAAGATGAAGCTCTGATCGGAGAAGCGATCCAATTCCATCTAGGTGAGCACCGAGAGGAGAAGCTATGATCAGTGAGAGAAGATCTCTGAGCACGACCATCGAGCGAAGATGGATGAGATATGGCGTTGTCGAACGACGACGGAGGAGCAATGACCTCCGAGCACGAGCGACGACCTCTGAGCACGAGCGATGACCGAAGAGCGTCGTGACCGACGAGGGCTGAGGCCTCGGCCTTCGACTCGCTGCTTCAAGAGAGTGGACGAAAAAATGTAGATGAATTCAGATCAGGGAAAGGAGAGAGTTAGTTGAATAGAAACGAGATAGTACAATCAACGCACTTCCTCAAACACTGCTTACTTGAATTGGCTCCGTCCTTCTCGGAGTTGAGCAAGCTAAACCCTAGGGTTTCATGCAAGAGGGAACCATGTGGCCGGGCTTGTCTTCTCTTGTTCTAACCTGATTTTGACTAGGCCATGTTGGATCTGTTGTGGGTCTGCTATGGAAAATATATCTTTTAACATCTTACAATCTCTCTTTTTCTTTTTAATTTGGTAAGAGGTAAATCATTAAGTTTTAAACCTGATATAATTGAAAGTAGAGTCCTTCTTAGAGGTCAGAAGGTTATATGCTTTATAGTTTATCATATTCATTTTTTTAAATGTAGCTTCGAGATTGTTTTTCAATTCTTACCCTCAAATAAAAAAAAGGAAACACACTTCCTCAAACTAATTGGGAAAATAACATTAAAGCTTTGTGCTACTACTCGTATAAACTAATCCTCGGAACGTGTGGTTCCAAGATAATCTAAAGCCGTATTCTTCTCCTTCAATCAGATTGGCATAACTTCTGATGTCCGGTGGTTCAGGTTGATCCAAATTGCAATAATCTTTCAAGGAAATCAAGCTGCTAGTGTAACTCAAGATAGTGGTATCGAACCCTTTACTCCCCAGCAGTATCATGCTATTTATGGAAAGGCATCTGAGGTCCAAAAAGATTACATTCATCATCTTGGAAAAATATGCCATGCTCCCATTCCCCACATGTAACATCCCAAACCCTGAATCCAAAGTGATCACGAGCCAACTGATGGAACATTCTGCAATTTAGTGTGTAATCTTGTGTCTATTCTTTTCTATCATAATCTTTTAAAACCCATATTTCAATATCACTCGTTCCACCTTGTTATGGTGAATCATGCACTAATGCCATAGATCCTCTTAGAGTAAGCAAGTATAAGTGGAAGTAGTTCAAGTGCTTCTTCGACCTCTGTAACAAGGGATGAGGAGTCCAAAAGAACTCTTCTTTCTTGAAGTCGAAAGAAATTATGACATGTTCCCTCACTTCCTTTCGTTATGAAGTTACCAGTAATCAGCCAATGCATATCTCCATACGCACATACATTCTTCTCATGGTCTAAATAATCAGGAGGAACTGAGGGTATCTCTCGCCATGAGCTTGTGCCTAGTACAAGAACTTGAGCTATAAAGTAGCTTTCGGCACCGCTACCATTAGAAACTCTGGAAACATGAACAATCTTGTAGGTATTGGTTACACAATCAAATCCCATACCATATCAATCACACTCTACCATAGAAAACTTGACATACTTGGTAACTTCATTCATAGGGAGCCTTAGAACTTCTCCCTTGGGATTGAACAAGAAGCAAACTCCGAGGCTGCATTCAGATATGGTCCGAAAGCAAAACAAGTTGCAGAAGACAAAATCTATTCTGTAAGCCGTGTGGTCATATTGTCTTTTGGTCACAGCCCTGCCATCGTATTTCACCGGTTGCAACACCCATATAAGGGAACTACGATTACTAAACAGCCTCGGCTGAGAAAAGGACATGAACTGAGGTACTTGATCAGCAACATTGTTGGGAGTGATGAGTAAACGCCTGTGCAGTGTAACTAAAGAGAGGTCATCAACTATCTTTAACAAGGCATTGGAGACGGATCAAATGCAATATAGTGCCTTGACCGGCAATCTCAGAAAGATGATGAGGATATCCGAGGCAATTTTAAGAGGTCCATCACCATTGTTAGCATTGTTGGCTTGTTGCTGCTCTTGAACTCTTGAAGTGATGCAGCAGAACTGATGGAATCCACCAACAATGACTTGAATCCACAAGCTAGGGTTTTCACTTGCACATTGACTTGTTCACTTGGTTCACGTATCAGGAAATCAACTGGGCATTTGAAAATTGTGGAATTACACATTGAATAACTAAATTAGTGACACATTAGTAGTGTTAGAAGGGGGACCAAGTATCCAGTCAAGTGGTTAAGACCTCAAAAGAGTATTTCAACTACATGAGAAAATTATGGTTCAAGTAAAGGCATAGGCTCGCTTTGCTGAATCAAGTGTGTTTGATAGAAGCATAGCAATTGTCATAGGTCCAACGCCTCCAGGAACTGGGGTAATGGCTGACACCACCCGCACTGCTTCTTCATAGCAAACATCTCCTATGAGGCGATAACCTCCCTCACAGCTAGGGTCCTGCCAATACAAATTGGGTTTAGTCAGGTAGTTGGTGTCATTCAACATGTTAGCGCAAGACAATTTCTACTGTAACTATAACATTTTGATTAAAAGTACGATCTTCAACCTTTCAAAATCAACCTACACAAGAAAAACTAAAGCTCACATGAAATGGATGCATCAGTTAAGTGGTTGTAGATAAGGTTTCCTTTCTATCTAAACAGTAGAAACACTCTACTCCTAAATTTTCTATTGCATTACAATATTATTCATTTTCCTTAACAGATAAAAATTCCATTTCATTATTGCAAAACATGACATTGGCCACCAAAATTTCAAAACTGAAATTAGTAGAATCAAAAGACTCTTTAAACATTATGATCCAGAACGAATATACACTATTTACCTCAACTGGATTGGTCCCAACATCGATGACAACTGCTCCAGGTTTTAGCCAATTTCCACGGACAAGATTAGGCACTCCTGCAGCTGTGACCACAATGTCAGCTTCACAGGTGATATGTTCTGGGTTCTTTGTGAACGCATGTACGATACTGACTGTTGCATGGTGTCTCTGCATAACAATTTGAGGCCAAAGTTTATCGATGTATAATTTCATTTCTCTCTCTATCATTTCAAAAGGAACGTGACATTACCTGCAAAAGCAATGATGTGGGCAATCCAACAATATTACTTCTGCCAATGACAGCAGCTTTCTTCCCAACTATTTCAACACCAGACCTGAGTAACAACTCAATGCAACCCTTTGGAGTGCACGGAATAAACATAGGCTCCCTTCCTCTCATGGCAAGATTTCCAATATTAATTGGATGGAAGCCATCCACGTCTTTCTCCGGACTCAGCACATCCATAATTTTTCTCTCATCCAAATGCTGTCGCAGACAGTTTGTTGTAAGTCATCCATACAACAGCCGCAAGTTCTGACATGTAATGCAATAAACCTCAACTATTTAGTTGCCAGGCATGTGATCTAAGAGACATACCAATCCACTGGGGTGTTCATGGGTCCGGTCCTAAGTCTCGGTTTAGGAAAGATGGTTTACTTCAACCAATTCGACAATGTCAGGTTGGGACCCAAAAGCCTAAAAGGCTAAAACCAGCCTCTGTGCCGGTAAACCCCAAATACCCAAACTTTCAATTGCATGGGTTCATACATTTTACAGATACCATTTTACTTGAAAGTTCAAAGATTTTAAGGGAAATAGACAAATAGTTCCTAACATAAATGAGCAGCAGAAGCAAAAAAGAAGAAGACTGAAACGGTGAAAGTACAAACACCCAAAGTGATACTTATACCCTTCCAAGGACATAAATCCACAAGAGGCAAGCATTCATCATCAGTTAAGAAATCACAAATGCAAAAAATCTTAAAAATAACTAAGAATTTAAAATTAATTTAGAAAGCTTCTAACTGTGGGGTGGCTGTCTTAAAGACTTAGGCTTCCAATAATAGGCATATTCCTTTTAGTGAGTTTGGTTTATGTAACATGTCTCTTAAGAACTATTATAATTTGTTACGTCATTCTCAATCAAATTATCTTCTATTTGATTAAGTATTCTAACAATTCAAGTTTTCTTGGCCTATATCCAGGAAATTATATACCTGCATTTGGGGAGGGCAGAAGGTGTTTTAATTCTAATTATAATTTCCAGATGGAAACTATCTTGCAGCAGATTCTGACATTTTGCGAAAGAGGTAGAACATAACAGACTAAAATCAATGTCACAGAGAGATTTGGGATAATTTTAAGTTCACTTCTATGTGCATATAAAAAAGGATGAATAAATGAGTATTGGCACAGATTAAGAAATTACTTGTGGTAGAGGAAGTTGGACGAGAATACCATGAACAGAGGGATCCACATCAAACTTAGACAAAGTTTTAAGAAGCTGATCTTTTGTACAATGCTCAGGCAGGTGAGCCACATTTGATTTGATTCCAACTTCTTCACAAGCCATCATCTTGTTCCGGACATAAGTCTCAGAGTCCCTTCTCTGACCAACCATAATTACACCCAACCCAGGCACCATCCCAATGCTCTCTTTCATCCTCCTTACCTCACTCCCTATTTTTGACCTAATATCGTCTGCGATAGACTTCCCATCAATAACAGCAGCAGTCCGCTCATGGGCTATGATCCACATACAAAAAACAGGTACCCAAATAAGTATCACCAAATTGTTCCAAAAGGGTTTTCAGCTCACTAACACAGATTGATTATCACACATTATAATTGAAAAGCATAAAGATTCAAAAGAATACAACTTTATCATAACTGGGCTCAGCATATATAGATTCTTTAACACCAATCAAACTGACTAAGAATTTGGTTTTTTTTTCATACCAACACAACCTAACGATTTAACCACAAGCAATATAATGAAAAACAGCACAAAATGTCACAGATGAACACACCTAGAAGCAAAATCATCAAATATCACACATATTAATGAAAAACAGAAACTTGCAATAAGCTAACAGCTTAAAATTGCAAAAAATTAAAGCTTTATAAGTCTATTCATACTTTGAACAGAAAACAAATTTGTCAAGAACTGGGTTTTCTGCAGAGCATCACATAGTGATATACCCAGAAGCAAAACAATCAAACATTTCAAAAAGAAGAAAACTTTGTGGAAACTTACAGCAGTTGATGGGAAAATCAAAATGGGAAGAGGGTGGAGAAGGAGTCCAATCATCAGGAATGTCTAGAGAGACAAGAGGAGGAGAGATGACAATTTGGCGGGAGGGGGATACGCCGTCGTTTAAGGTGTTGAGGGCTCTGGTTCTACATGGAAGCCTCCTCATTCTGAGTCCATTGCGCCATGACATTGCCACTCCAGGCATCATTGTGGTTTTTGCGGTCTCCCCTTTCTCTGACCCCCTAAACTCGTAATATGTAATAACTGAGCCTCCTTTCTTTGCGCTTCACCATTGCACAACAGCCACAACTTGTACAGAAAACCAGTCCATTCTATTCTAGAGGCCCAAAATGACCTATCAATCCTCTTTAACTTGGGCCCTTATCAACACCTTTATTTACATCCTAATAATAAAAGACAAGCATCTTCTCAAAAAAAAAACATAACCAGATAGCTCTTATTTTCATAATAAATTTTCAGAGGCTGCCTGTAGTATACAGCTAAAGATTGAACTTGTTGGTTCGCTACATACTCAGAAAACGTTTATTGCCAAGGGATGAATAATGCTTATGATGCTAATTACTTGTTTGCAAAAGCAATTACTATTTGCTGGCATATTTGGAGGGCCAAAAATGACTAGATTTTCTAGGGAAAACAACCAAAATCCTTATAAGAAATTCGGGTCAATCTTTCTGAAATACGCCTGAAGATGGAAGGCGCCTGGTTCGTTGCATCACACTAGATCTTCAGATCATTGGGGTCTGTTTTTATTACTGTGTTTGGTTCGTCCTCAGCAATGATATATGTGATGGTTTATTTCAAGGTTTCGTCAGCAACTCAGCACAAGTTGCTATCGAGTTGGATCCTAGTCAAAACACCATGGATGATCCCTTTGAGATCTTTAGTTGGACCCAGGTTCGTTTTCTTTTCAAGTCAATCCAGGTATGGCATTGCTTCCTCCTCTATAATTATGATATTTGGAGCTGGATTTTAAGTACTCTCTTTCTTGATTTATATTTATTTCTATGTTCATAAGTCCCTGGACAAAAAGCTAATAGCTTATATGCTTATGACCTTCTACCTTTTGGAAGTTGCTTGTTGGTGTGTCAGAGAGTTGCTGAGATGATTAGTAATGGTACTGGTAAAGCAAAGGTTAAAACTTGTGTGACAGTGTGAGTGCTTGGAAGCACTCTAACATTTGGATGTTTATTAAGTCCTTATATATTCAAAAATTGATAACAGATTTTGCTGATCAATGTTCGGCCATTCTTTATGATGGATGAAGTGGATTTGCATCTGGCCAGGCTTAGGGAGATTGGCCTCTCCATCCCACTTCCTAATTTGTTTAAATGTTCTCTGGAATAGCCGAGGAACTGAGGAAGTTCTCGGCCTGGTTTTCAAGCACACTCTTTTCTATACAACTACTTTAGCTCTTGATGTCTTATTTATCATTGATACTAGAACTTCTTCTGGACTAGGAAATAAAATAGGTGGCAGTTTGCCGTTTGATGAATCTTATGATGTTCCTGCACAAGGACAACGCGGGTGCATTTGTTTTTTTGAAATCGAGAACCATTAATATTAATGTTATCTGTCTGCATACCCAGTTTGTTCATTGCCGTATTACTGATCTTAGTAATAACTCGTCCTGGTTTACAATTTTGGTTTATGCTTATCCTCAGAAACCTTTACAACTTAATTTGTGGAATGAAATTTCAACATTTAAACTACCAAAAGATGAGGCTTGGCTTCTTATGGGTGATTTTAATATCATAGAAAATTTGATTGAAAAACTTGGTGGTGCTCCGTGCATCACTAACTACATGGTAAATTTTGGTAATTTCCTAAAAAATATTACCTTATATTCTCTGCTTACTGTCCCTTTTACTTGGACAAATAATCACAAAGATCATACTGTTGTCTATGAGAAGCTGGATAGAGCTTGTGCTAACCCCAATTGGGTTATTCAGTTTCCAGAAGCTGAAGTGGAAAACCTCCCAATTATAGGATCTGATCATGGACCTGTTTGTGTTTCTCTGAATCATAAAGCTCCAAAAACGGCTAGTCCGTTTAAGTTTGGGGCTATTTGGTTGACACACATTTCTTTTAAGGCTTTGGTGAGAAATACTTGGCATCCAAAGCATGATGCAAACCCACAGAAACTTTACAATTCTTTGTGAGAATTTGCAACTGTGGCGAAAAATTGGAATAAAGAGGTTTTTGGCAACCTCTTCAGAAAAATAAATGTGTCAGCAAGAACAAATTTCTATTATACAAGCTCAATTAATGATTGGTGCTGATTTTCTTATTTTGTAGGATAAGAATGTTTTACTGCTCTCTGAGTTGGAGGATTTATACAAAACGGAGGAATTATTCTGGGCTCAAAAGACAAAGACAAATTGGCTGGCTCTTGGTGACAAGAACACCAATTTTTTCAGAAGAAAGCAAATATTAGAAAAAAGAACTTTATCCATAAATTCAAGGATGATAATGGATGTTGGCTCACTAACGCTGTTGATATCAATAGACAGTTTGTTATGGATTTTAAAAAGCGTTTTACTTCAGATATATACTAATTCTAACAGAAGTGTACTTGATAATTTCCTTAATATTAGCACTCTAGTGGTCTCCAATAACGACAACACTATTCTGATGCGTGCAACAGGTTACTAAAACTGAAATTCTCGAGGCTGTAAAGGCAATTGGTCCTCTAAAAGCCCCACGGCCGGACATACTTGACGACCAGATTTTAAGCCTGTGTCAAATAAATCATTTTTATTAAGTGTGGGAATTTGGACCCGAAATCTTGATCCCGAACCCGTCCATCCCGTACTGATACCGAACGGGACGGGACAGAAAGTTCAGATACGACGTCCCGATACCGAACCCGATCTCGAATTTCTTAAATGGGCCGGGATCAGTATAGGCTCTATCCGTCCCGAAAAGCCTGTCCCGTACCGAACAGCCCAGTCCAACACTCCAAGTCTCCAACAGTCCAACACTCAAAATCCAGGGTCTGATGTAGCAGCAGAAACCGCTGCTGCACTGGCTGCAGCTTCCGTAGTCTTCAAAGACTCTGACCCTTCTTACTCTGGAAAATTGCTTCATACTGCTATGAAAGTAAACACACTAACAATAAAACTGAATTCACCACTTCATTTTCATGGAATCTACTAACACTGATCACCATGCAGGTGTTTGATTTTGCAGACAAGTACAGAGGTTCTTACAGTGACTCCCTCGGCTCCGTGGTCTGTCCTTTTTACTGCTCATATTCTGGATACCAAGTAAGCATTGGGATGATTTGCTTGTGATTATCTTCTCATCTTGACACACACACACACACACACACACATATATATATATATATATGAAGGCTAGGACTGTAATCATACCACTTTCTGTTCATTTATAATTAGGATGAGCTTCTTTGGGGCGCATCATGGATTCATAGAGCCTCAGAGAACAGTTCATACTTGTCATACATCAAGTCGCTCAAATCCGACCATGTCCAAGCTCCTCTTCCTCCTCACTCTCTTCGCCGCCGCCGTCTTTCTCTCCTCCGCCGAGATCCGAACCTCCTCCGTCCGCAACGACTGGCGTCCGATCATCCCCTTCGACGAGTTCGGCTTCACACACAAAGGCCGCCTCGAGCTCAAAGGCTGCGCGCTCAAATCCGACCATGTCCAAGCTCCTCTTCCTCCTCACTCTCTTCGCCGCCGCCGTCTCTCTCTCCTCCGCCGAGATCCGAACCTCCTCCGTCCGCAACGACTGGCGTCCGATCATCCCCTTCGACGAGTTCGGCTTCACACACAAAGGCCGCCTCGAGCTCAACGTCTCCAAGATCTCCCTCTCCCAGCAACCCGCCCCGGATCCGGATCTCTCCCGGGTCGGATTCTTCCTCTGCACCCGCGACTCATGGATCCACGTCTTCCAGCAGCTGGAGGAAGGCGAGATCGGCTGCGCGCTCAAATCCGACCTCGTCAAACGCGTGAAGGCTAGGAGAAATTAAGCAGATGCAGGTTTTGGCCGTTTTGCTTTTGGTTCTGTCACGATTGGTCCCGAATCCGTCCCGAACTATTCGGTATCGGGACGGTTCGGTACCAAATCTCAAAAACACCAATCCCGTCCCGTACCGATCCCGAAAAAACATCGAGATCGGTTTCGAGATGGGGTGAATCTCGAACCGTCCCATCCCGATCCCACCCCTAATTTTTATTGTTAATAGCGTAAGACAAGTAGAGTTACGTATAGCTCGGAGATTAAGGGTACCTACAAAATAAGTGGTAGTATAAATCACAAAAATTATTACAATTTAAAAATAATTACAAAAGTGACTACTGTTTCTAACGAACAACAGCCAAAAAACTAATTAGAAACATAACCTAAACTACTCAGAAAAATACGAAAATTTACAGAGATATATTAGACACACATATGAACAACTGTACAAAATTTCAGGGGATTCGAAGATCAGTTGGTAGAAAAATAAAATCAAAGAAAACATGGGACAAAATAGTGATGAAATCTTAAACTAAAAAGAAACAAAATCCTAAGCTACTATATACATGTGATCATCTCTTTTGCACGCAACGAACATTCAAAGACTCATCATGCTATCATACTGCTTCAATCCAAACAACCTAGAGCATACATACTATCAATCAAATCATATTCTCATGTTCAGGTAGTTTTACCAACCAGATTAACTATTATCTACTCAAACATCTAATATCATCTTAAAACATCATACTAGCAAGAGTCAATGCATAAGAGTCACTTAGAGCAAGAAACAAGAACATAATATAATACTTTTTATCAATCGGATTAACTATTATAGCATCTACTATGCAACTTACAAACTCTTTATCAATCGAATTCATGTCCTACCGTCCGGAGCCAACACAAATAATGGTACATATATATATGAATCACAGATTATAAGTTGACAATCAATAGCGTGAACAATCTAAATCAATCAAACATCATCAATAGCATGAATACATAAAGATAGAACTCAAAACAAGTTATCAATCTCCATCAAAAACTTATTCCAAAAAACAAGAAATCAAAGAATCTACTGCTATTAAATAGAAAAAAAAAACAAAATACATGAGTTTGAAGTTAAGATTTCACTTTTCAAAGAGAAACAACGAAGAACTTCAAGAGAAAAACCTAAACTAAAGGCTGTTTTGTGACGAAATTTGGAAGGAGAAGGAGAGACATGGCAAGAGCAGCTTCTAGGGTTTATGCGGCAAAAGAGAGATCCCTTTTCACGTCCTTTAATTATGCTATATATATGAGCAGCTGCTATTAGGGTTAGATAACCCCTAATTTTCGTCCATGGACTCTCCTATGTGATCTGAGCCTTGAAATTGAAGTTTCGGTTCAAATAAGTCATAACTTCTTTTCCAAAATAGGTATTAATGATCCGCAAAAAAATTCTGAAAATTAGACTCTTCAGGATTTCCGTTGATATATGGCTCATCTTCTGGTTAGTTGTGAGTTGGTCACAATATTCTATCGAAGTTGACTAATGATTTCTGACAGCTTTTAGGATTTCATTCATTGAACAACATGAACTCCTTTTTCTTTCAAATTACTCCTTGTTTCCTTCTTTTATGCCCCTCAGCATTATTTGTGACCGAAAAAACACAAAATAAGTTAAAACAAATATTGTTAAAGGAATTACATAGCTAAATATGGTTGGAAATACATTAAGAACGTAGCACTTTGTGCTCCTATCAGTACTTCATGCATCTTTCTTTCAAAATGGTTAGGAAGAGGTCAAGCATAAAGTTATTCCTATGGTTAAACAATTCTTCCAAGACGATACTTTTCTTTCTACTATAAATCACACTAATATTGTTTTGATTTTGAAAATTGACAACCCCAAAGTGGTTGCTCATTTTAGGCCCATAAGTTTATGCAATGTCTCTTACAAAATCATTTCAAAGATTATTGTGAAAAAGCTATGATCAATCCTTGATAATTGTATTTCTAAAAACCAAGGATCTTTTGCTCTTGGTAGATCTATACATGATAACATTCTGATTGCTCATGAACTTTTTTTGGATTTCCAAAGAAAAAAGTAAAAGTGGTGCCATGACAGTTAAGCTTGACATAGAAAAAGATTATAATTTTCTAAATTGGAAGTATTTTAAAGATTGTGTACTCAAGTATTGTTTTTGTGATAGCTAGGTAAACTGGATTTTGGAATGCATTACTTTTGCCTCTTTCTCAATTGTTGTTAATAGAAAACTTGAAGGCTTCTTTCACCAACAAGGGGTGTAAGGAAAGGAGACCCTCTCTCCTTATGTGTTTATTCTCTGCATGGAACCTCTTATTAGACATCTTAATAAGCTCGTTGAGAAGTCAAGTTGTCATGTGGGTATTTTATCCTCTCCCCATGGTTTTAGAGTCAGAAATTTAATGTTTGTTGATGATTGTCTCATTTTTTGTAAAGCTTCGACAAAAGCTATTAGGAATGTTATTAAGGTTCTTAACAATTTTTCAGCGGCTTCTGGTCAAAAAATTAATTATGATAAGTCTTCTCCATATTTTTTCTCCTGTTGTACCTAGCCATACTAGGAATGAGATTGTTAACATCATGTATATTCAACATAAGGCCACTATAGGTAAGTCCTTAGGCATTCATAATATCGTTTTCTAAAAAGATCCAACTAATGTCGATGGCTTATTATCAAGAATTAATAACAAATTGGCAGGTTAGAAAAAAGATCTCTTTCTAAAGCGGGAAAACTCACTTTGATCTAGGCTAATATTTTAGGTATGACAAATCATGATATGTCGTATTTTAAAAGCCTTAAAAATCACAATGGTCATTGCTAAAAAATTTAGAGATTTATTTTGGGGCTCTCAAAGCAAAGCTTGTCATGTGGCATGGGATCAAACTTGAACTCCCAAGGGCAAGGGTGGCCTTGGGTTATTACCTTCGGCTAATTTTAACAATGTTGCGGTAGCAAAACTTAGATGAAAAATTCTTAATCACAATGTCAATTGGTGGGTTCAAATTGTCTTCGAAAATACCATAGAAATTTCTCTTTCTTTCAAGCTAAAAAGAAGGCATCTTCCTCCTTAGCTTGGAAAGACATTCTTGATTCTAGAATTCTCATTCAAGAAGGAATGAGATAGATTGTTGGTGATGGCAATTCCATCTTGTTTTGGCTTTTTAATTGGGCTTTTCCTTTTCCCCATGGTAGTTTTATTGTCTTTCAGCATAACCTATTAACTGGAATGGCACTGTTGCGTATAACATTATTTGTAATAATTGAAACAGGCAAAAACTTCAAATCTTTTTTGATGCAGATATTGTGGAATAGATTTGTGGAATCCTTATTTCGTTGACTCCTCAGAACGATTCTTTTGTTTGGGGTCCTTCTCCAAATGGAAAATTTACGAATACATCTGCTACTTGGATGCAAAACACAAAGGCTCAACTTCATGAACATTCTCCCCTTTTTAAAAAGTTGTGGAAGCTTAATTTACCACCGAAAGTTAAAATATTTGGTTTGAATTTGCTACGTGACAGGTTTGGGTTACTCAACCATATTATTTGCCCTCTTTGAAATGCCGAGGAAGAGACCATGGACCATTTATTTTGCAATTGTCCGCCTAGTCTTGCGGTTTGGAATCTTGCTGATTGTTATGATATTTCAAATGCCAATGATATGGTTGAATCCCTAAATGATATTTTCATTAACATGCCTTATGTTGCTGATAAGCTCTTAAAAATTATTCTTCTAGCAGACTTGACAAAAAAGAAATAATGTCATTTTCAGGAATGAAAGTTTCTCTCCCCATGCAGTAGTAGCAGCAACATCAGTTGCTTTCACAAGAAGATTGAACTCTCAAACCAACACTTCTTCTTGTGTGGCAGCTCATTCAAACAACATCAAGTAGTCTCTTTCTCCTTCAGGTTATGTTAAATTAAACTTCGATGGGTCTGTCTTGCAACACAACTCAAGTGCTGCTTCAAGATTTGTTTTACAAAATGATTCTAGTTGTCCTCTCATCACCTCTACCAGAAGAACATGGAAAGCTAATGTCCCTATAAATGAGGTTGTTGCTTTTAGAGATGGTCTTCTCTATGTTCGATATCTCAACATCACAAGAGTAATTGTTGAAGGAGTCTCTCAACTTGTCATCAATTGCATCAAAGACACTACATGTTCATTGGAAGCTAAGATCAGTCATGAAGGACATCATTCACATTGATGCGGGATTTGATCATATATCTTTTTGTCATTCATTCGGGAAGCAAATTTTATGGCAAATGTTGTTGCCAACCTCGGTCACACCTATGATCACCCTTAGTACTGAGATTTGAATTTCCCTTAATCGATTATTACTGCTTTAAATTTTGACCTCTTTGGAGCTAATTGCTCTACAGGCTTTACTTTATAATTCAAGTCTTTTAGCATTAAAAAAACAGCTAAATCCTTATACAACATATGCAATTTCAAATGAGCTAATGACCATTTGCACACAAAAATAAAAGTCAAACCTCATTCTAATAAAAATAAGAATTTGAAAACCAATTGAATGAAAGATTCATTTATTTGTACCCAAATACACAAATCTTATTACTATAACCATATTAAAATAATATTTTTCAAGAAATTTTACCATTGATACTTGTTAAATGATTTAAATGTTTTTGAATTAAAAACGCGACGAAAGACGTAAGTACCGAATAAGAAATAATCCTGAATTCTCGCCGGTTCTAGAATCGGAGTGTCAAATAAATTAGACTCTAATGTCGGAAAGATAAACAGAAAATGTTTATCAAGTCGTAATTGTAGATAGTAAATCCACGAATTACATATACTTGACTATGTCATTGTTATCTCACCCACAGACTCAGGAGCACATCAACGTTGGCTTCAGGAGGACCGGAAGTTGGAGCGTAGCCAGCTGTATCAGCATGTCAGGTAGTAGGGGGCACGCCCAATGGGTGAGCCGAAACCCTCCAGGTTGGTGGCTTTTCTTTACTTACATATAAAAATATAGCGGGTCAAGGGATACACCAGCATGTTTAGGAGGAGGAGATGATCACAACGAGGGTGGTTTCAACTCATAGAACCACCGCAAACGGCAGGGAAACAACCGGGTCGAAATCGGGTCTCCACTACCACTGTTTAGACTCAGTTACGCTATTTCAGGTCAAACCGGGCCATGCCGCCACCACAGGGGGGCTCGCACGGAGGAGATTTCGACAGGCCTCGACGTCTCAGGTGGCCGGAGCTCGCCGTAAAACTCCGGTCGGGTCGGCTGGAAAACTTAGATACTGAAGAGAGAATTTGCGCAGAGAAGAAAGAAGAAAAAGGGAAAGTTTTTCCATTTTAGAAACCTAAGTTTCCTTTTATAAACTTCCCAAAATCAGAAACTCAACTTCAAACGATAATAACTTCTTCACACGATATCCGATTCACACCTGCCGCATGTCCACGGATTCATATCGTTGAGCGCTACAACTCTCGTGAAGGAAGTTTTCTAAGAAACTGGACGTAACAAAAAGTCAACCTTTGACTCGTTAAATAAGACGTTTTCGAGTGTCTCTTGACTCTGAGCACTTCGACACTCTTCTCAAAGGTACGAATACGCACCAATTCCACTAATTAATTTCCAAAAAATATTATAAATTAACATTTAAATTTTCGGGTTATTACACCCCCACTCTTTCCCATCTCCACCACCTTCATCGGGTTCTCCTACTCCATCATCTCCGGCCACTCCCAAGGCAGCGGCTCTGACGTCGTCTGGCTCCTCCATTCTCGTCCTTCTCATCCATCCCTTACACCTCCCCTATTTGCCGCCTCGACTCCCCTGGCTCACACTTCAACGTCGTCGTCTTGACCACTCCACCTCCTCCATGCCAGACCCTCGTTGTTAAAGCCTCCGAGTGGTGGTGGGATTTGGGGGCGGGATAGTGGTTTCGGTCGGTCGATGGTTAACAAAACAATTTCAGATGGAACAAAAGTAAAAAAAAATTAAAAATTAAAAATTAAAATAAAATTATTGTCAAAATTTAAACTTTCTTTGACTAAGATTTTAGTTGACGAAATAATTTATATCAGATAAGTTAATCGTTTGTTAGTCGACGAACCAAGATTCGTCATCTAGGATATGTCTTAGTCGACGGAAGTTTTTGTTTCCGTCGACTATTGTCTTAGCAGACGCCTTTTAGCTTACGGATCTTAGTCGACGAAATTTCTGTCGGCTAAGATTTTAGTTGACGGAAAATCGATAGTAGTGGGAGGTACAGTAGGGCACTCCCGTTGGGCCGTGGAGGCATTTCAGGGCAAGAGGAGGGAGAGAGGCAGTGAGTCACGTATGTCTGAGAGAGATCGAGAGAGAGAGAGAGAGACACTAGTAGAGGAAAGGGCTTATGCGACGAAAATATATTTTTTCGTCGCATGAAATCACACTGATGCGACAAAAAAAATTCAAAGCATGATTATGAACTAATGCGACGAAACACATTTGTCGCATTGTGCGGACTCATGCGACGAATTTTTTAATTTCGTTGCATAAGTTCATACTCATGCTACAAAATATTTTAAATTTCGTCGCATCAGATTTGGACTTTCTGCCAAAATTTCCCCTACCCCATTACTCATGCGACAAAATATTTAAAATTTTGTCGCATCAGTTTACACTTATGCGACGAAAATTTTGAATATTTCATCGCATCAGTTTTGCTTTTTTCACTAAATTTTCCCCCAGCCCCTGATTAATGTGACGATATATTAAAAATTTCGTCGCATTAGTTCACACTCATGCGACGATATTTGTTAATTTATTCGCATCAGTTATGGCAAAAATTTTGAATTTTAAATCATTCTGTCAAAATTCCCCCCCACCCCCCTTCTTCCTCCCTTTTCTTCTTCTTCCTTCTACTTATTCACCACCACCCCTCCACTTAACCACCACCTCCACTTCTTCTTCTTCACCACCCTTCTTCTTACTTCTTCCTCCTCTCCTTCCTCTTCTTCATTTCCTTCTTCTTCTTCTTCTTCTTCTTCCTCCGCCACCACAACCACCGTACCACCTTCTTCTTCTTCCTCTCCTTCTCGTTTTCTCCTTCTTCTTCTTCTTCTTCTTCTTCTTCTTACCACCACCTTCTCCGCGACCACCATCGCAACCACTCTTCTTTTTCTTCTTCTTCTTCTTCTTCTTCTTCTTCTTCTTATTACCACCACCTCCTCCGCCACCACCATCGCCACCTCCTCCACCACTACCACCGTACCACCACCTCGATCCGGCAAAAATAAAAACAAAAAAATCGTAATTTTTTAAATTTAAATTATAACAAAAATGAAAAATTATTATTTTTTATTTACTGAAAACTCAAAGCGACGAAATATTTTTCATCGCATAAGTTCATGCAACGAAAAGTTTCATCACATAAGTTCAAGCAGACTTTATTTTCGTCGCATAAACATATGCGACGAAAAAAAATTTCATCTCTTAAGGGGAACTGATGCGACAAAATTTTGCGGTTTTGTCGCATAAATCTAATGCGAAGAATTTTTCATCGTTTAAGGTATTATGCGACGAAAACAAGTCGTTGCATGAGACTTTCCCTCTACTAGTGAGAGAGAGTAGATTTGAAAGTTTGGAGATGTGAGAGAAAATCGAGTAGTTGAAGGATTGGGGGGTATTTTAGAAAACAAAAATACGAAAAAAGATGACAATTTTGCTAGTGGGAATAACATTGTAAGCGTGTATTAGATTGATTGGAATTTAAGCAGGGCCGGCTTTGCACATGTGCAAGAAGGGCGACTACAAAGGGCCTCCAAAATCTAGGGCCTTATATATATACTTACTAATCTTATATATAAAATAAAAAGAGCATTTTCTTACAAAAGTCACATGTAGTTCAGTTGATCTATGTTTTCTTTTTGCATCCAGTTGGTTAAGGGTTCGACTCCCAGCCTTGAAATTAATTTTTTGCAACATCTTTTTATCTCTTTTGGGCCCTTTTTCTTTTCTTCATTTTTTAACAGATTCCATTTTTTAGGGCCCTTTTTATTTTTCATAGATGTTTGTTTTTTTGTTTTTTCTCTCTCAGTCTTTTCCTTTCCTCCATTTTTTGGTCTTTCTCACTATTTCTATCGTGTACGTGTTAGTGTACTTATGTTTAATTGACATATATTTTAGTTTTTTTATCTAAAGAAGAGATTTATTCCGTAAACTTATTTTATTGTTCTATACTAGTATATATTCATGTGTAATCTTGATTTTTTTGTGAAAAAAATGAAGAGAAAACATAGTATAATTTTGTATTTTAATCGTATCAATAAGTTTGTATTATCTTTTTAATTAAAAAATTGCATTATAATTTTTTTAAGAAAAAAAGAATCAATGATAGAGTGTATATTCGTTAAAATAGGGGTACCTTTTTCATTCTCGCACAGGACCGTAAAATTTTTTGAGACGGCTCTGAAATTAAGAATCTTATTTTGTTAGCGGAAAAAATCACTAAATAGGGCTGTTGAGAATTTTTCCTTTAATTTGTTATGACAATATATATGGAAGTAATGGAACGTTGAGACCAGTTTGGTGTGAGCTATATGTTCGATCAATGTATCAATATGCATGCTGTCAATTCCAAGTTTTGCTTCCTAACTCGAAGAAGAAAGAAAATAAAAAGACAGAGACAAAAATGGGAGAAGAAAAGGGAGAAACAAACAAGAATGAGAACAGTGTAATGTTCGTAGAAAGGGTGGACAGTTAGAATCTCCTGGCATGGTGAGAGCTATATATCATGTTCCGGAATCACTCTTATGTAATTTTCCTGCGTCCCATCTCCATCTCCATATATTTCTTAATTTTCAATGGAATACTGATTGCACAATAATTTGCATGCATGGATCACTATATGCATGCCAACATCAGCGATCAGTTCCAATCCAGAATATCTGATTGAAAACTCATATACAAGAGCTGGAAAAGGGCCGGCGAGGGTGTAGTACTGGATTCTTCGAAAGGGAAGGAACGTTGCCGGGGAAGACCTGGACTGGATTGGACGTTTTGGAAGGGATGGCAATGGCATATGTATGCGTATGATTGTCTGCTCATTGCTTTTTCAGACCAAGAATGATAGTAATAATTCTACAGACGCTTAACTTCGACTGCTACAGCAGCAAGTTTTGGCCTAATGCTGCTAGCCGCATTCTAAGTTTTAGGTTGATTTCAAAGGGTTGCCCTTGTTGTGTTGTTAAGGATCGAATGTTTGGTACAGCATTGTGCGTCTTTTTCCTATCAAATGCAGGTTATCGTTTCTGCATCAATATTTTTTTAACCTAATGTGCATTGTTCAATCCATATATATCGATCAATCCATGTGATCTTGCACCTGCGCCCCGAGTAGTTTAATTCTAGTTGTTTTAACATGTCACTAATGGCATACATGAGCTGCCTATGATCCACAATACATGAATGTTCCCAACAATCACTACGGTTTCACTCAACAATTGATCGATAAGTGAGCGAATCAATAAAGGAAGTTGATCGAATTCAAATGAGCTAAAGCTACACGGAGAGAGATGGTGATTAGATACTAGTCATACATGCGTTTCACGTATGTTTCCATGTTTACATACCCGTATCAAACTATCAATGGATACTAACTAATTTCTGATATTTTGTGTAGGGTTTCTCATTCGAATCCGAGGTGATTGCTACGATAATTTTTGAAATGTGACTTCATTGATAACCAACAGATCAATAGCCAAAAATCAGCAATATTCTACATACCTTACATAAGAGAGACGAAAAAAAAACTAACCTATACACCAAACAAGCTAATAAATTTCTTACGCGCTCACAAAATTAAGGCCTTACACAAATGTCTATCTCACGCCTTCTATGATTCCATGCAGCTAGCTACTCTCGTACACTGCCTAGCATGCGATTGTGGCACCACTAACAGAAGAATTACTTTAACTGACGAAAATTTTTTATAGGCCTGTTACGAAATTTCGTCGGCTAAGGTGGTCGTCGGATAAAGACCATCAGTAATACTTTAGCCGACAAAATTAATAAAATTCGTCACCCAAAGTCTGAACTTTAGCCGACAAAAAACTTTTCATCGTTTACAGTCTAGAATTTTAGCCGACGAAGAAACTTTTCGTCACCTAAAATTTGGACTTTATGTGACGAATTTTTGAACTTTAGGTGACGAATTTTTGAACTTTAGGTGACGAAATATCGTTGCCGGAAAGTTCTATATATTGGTCAAAATGGTTGGCCGAGAAAACTTTAGCCGACAAAATTTAATCGCCTAAAGTTTGAATTTCGTCTCATAAAGTTTGAATTTCGTCGGCTAAAGTTTTCATGTCGTCGGATAAAGTTTAAAAAATATTTTTATTATTTTCTTTTTTTATTTCTTGTACTTTCGATTCATTTTTTCTTCTTCTTTTTCGTTTTCCCGCCACCACACCACTGTCCGGATGTGTTTGGAGGAGGAGCCGCGGTGGAGGAGAATAAGGAGAAGGAGAAGGAGGAGGAGGAGGAGAAGGAGGAGAAAGAGGAGGAGGTGTTACCGTTGAAAGTGGAGGAGTTGCCGCCGGAAGAGGAGGAGGAGAAGGAGGAGGAAGAGAGATGAAGGGGAGTGAGAGAGATGAAATATATAGAAAAAAAAAATCAAAATTTTTGGAGAAAATTTTGACAATTTTGAGGGTACTTGAGCCGACGAAATGAAAAATGTCGTCGACTAAACTTCAAAATTTTTAACGGGGATTTTAAAAATTTTGAGGGTATTTCGTCGGCTAAAGAACCCTTTACTAAGCAAATTGTCAAATGTGGAGTTCAGTGTCCTATTGACTATTGTGATACCAATCTAGAAGTGGAACGACCCTACGAGTCTTGACCTTAAACCTTAAAACTTTAACCGACAAATACCCTAAATATGAATCTCGTCAGGTAAAACAACTATAGCCGACAGGTTTAATGTTTTATCGTCGGCTATGGTATTTAAATTTGTTTTTTATTTATTTTCTATTTTATTTATTATATCATAGCTTAACCCTAAACCTTTATTATACCATAACCGATGATTTTATTGCGTCTTTGTCGGCTATGATATTTAAATATTATTTATTTATTATATTAAAGTCGACAATGTTTTTTTTTGTCGAATAAAATATAGAGACTAAAAACGACGAAAGCCCACGCAATTCTTTTTTTGTCAGCTAAAGTGACTTCGTCGGCTTAACTTTAGCAGACGAAATTATGGACTTTAGCTGACAAATTAGAGTTTCGTATGCTAAAGTCCAGTATAGTTGACTAAATATTTTTTTGTCCGACGAAAGAAATTTTCGTCGGCTAATGTTTGAATTTCGTCGCTTAAAGTTTTCATGTCGTCGACTAAAGTTTAAAAAATTATATTTTTTTGTATTTTATTTTTTTATTTCTTTTACTTTCGATTCCTTTTTATCTCCTTTTTCATTCTTTCGTCACCACGCCGCTGTCTGGAGGTGTTTGGAGGATGAGGAGGAGAAGAGGAATGAGAAGGAGGATCCGCGGTGGAGGAGAATAAGGAGAAGGATGGGTAGGAGGAGCAGAATGAAGAGGATGGAGAGAGACTAAAGTATAGCCGACGACACGTGGTATTTCGTCGGCTAAAGTACTTTTTACATACTGAGCAAATTGCCACATGTGGCGTTCGGTGTCTGATTGACTATTGTGATACCAATCTGAAAGCGGAACAGCTCTACGTGTCTTGACCTTAAACCTCAAAACCTTAACCGACGAATCCCCTAAATAATAATTTCATCGGGTAAAACAACTATAGCCGACGAATTTAATGATTTATCGTTGGCTATGGTATTTTTTTATATTTATTTATTATATTATAGCCGATGAATTTATTACGTCATCATCGGCTATGGTATTTAATTATTTATTTATTATATCATAGCTAAACCTTAAACCCTTATTATACCATAGCCGATGAATTTATTGCGTCTTCGTCGACTATGATATTTAAATATATATTTTTTATTTATTATATTATAGCCACGATAAATTCATTTTTTCATCGGCTAAAATATAGAGACTAAAACTGACGAAAAAAAAACTTTAACTGATGAAATTCCTTTTTCGTCGGCTTAACTTTAGCCGACGAAATTATGGACTTTAGCCTACGAATTAGAGTTTCGTCGGCTAAATTCCAGTATAGACGACGAAATTTTTTTTAGCAGACTAAATTTCCCTTCATCTGTATTTTAGCTGACGAAACTTTAGCAGACAAAACTTTCATTCGTTGGCCTGTTTTTTTTTCGTCAGCTAAAGTACTTACTTTGGTAGTAGTGCACAGATGGATCCGGTCTGCCTACATAAAAGACTGATAGAGCACTAAACATTGGAAAAGTCCTTTCCCCAGACTAAAATCGAAATTAAAAGATTACAACTTTCATCCATGCATTCAGGCATTAAAGTTGTCTAGATAAATTTTAAAATAAAGCATGAAGATAATTTGGTCCAAATATAATTCTTATAGTCTTATTGGATATATAGAATTATAGATTGATAACTCTACTAATACGATATTAACTCAATTATCAAATTAATTAAGTCAAGCTGGTTGAATTATGATTCATAGACAAGACTCCCTCCATGGCTCCATGGATGGTGGTGTTCAAAGATCGAAAGAAGAAAATGTGTCTTTTCAATTCCCAAACAATGATTGTAGCTTTTAGTCGATCGGATAACAATGTGAATCTAAAGCTAGCTGAATGAGTAAAGATTTATGTTTGAAATCTACATCAAAAGAATATATGTTCAAGATAATTGAACTCAGGTAGTAAAACTGTCATACGCAAAAGATGAATGAAAGTCTTCCATTGTGGGTAGAGTAGGGCACATCCCATGTTACCCACAAAGAAAGGTTGTTGCTTCCATTCAGTCAAAACTACAATCAAATTGAACTAACACCATGCCAAATACACACACTTTCTGGCATTCCTAATTCGAAACATATAGTCAGGCTTAAGTTAGAGTTGTGTCATTGTTTGGATGAAGACTTTTTAATCATAATGAAAACTCATTTCACTTGATGCTTCGACTAACTCTCAATATTACATAGTTACACAACATATAATCGCAAACCATATATTTTTTGCGTCTTTGTGCATATTGAACTTTGTGTATGTTGCAACGCCAATGAGAATTTTCTCAATATAAATTGTGACTCCGATGTACCCCAATGGGAATTTTCTCATTATAAATTATCCAAAAAAATCCCCTCTCTAGGTTGAACCTGTTCCTTTATCCCTTGGTTCTTCGACAATTATAACCCTATGAAAGATGACAATTATAACCCTATGAAAGATGAATACACTTAATATCATCAAGAATAGGGTCAAAAAAACAGTATGAGACCAATAGTCATCAAGATATGTACATGTCAGAATAGCCCACCATATCTACTACCAGCCAAATATCTACGACGGCATTCAGCTCTATATCTACCTTTTCTCCTTTCAATGTGTAAAATTTTCTGTCCAAACTTCAAAGGATGGTACACATGCTTTCACTGTGGGTGTAAATTCTGAAGTTAATGGTAAGCGTACATCCTAATGATCCTATAGCTTTCACTGTCTTGGTTAAATTTCCAGAGGGGAGCAAGGGACCATAGTCCAGTAGTCGACACAGTACTGGAGTATTCACACAAGAGGGAGGGAGGGTCCTCAGTTTCAGAACAAGAACAGAAACGTATAATGAGACATGGGGCTGTAGAAAGAACCAGAAGAGAAAGCAAAAAGAGAAAAGCTGATGATCGATAATGACGATATGGATCTGTAGGAGGGAATACAGAAATCTGAAAAGGACTACTGTGGTCGAGAGAGAGAGATGCTAAAACTTATTGAAGACGTATTGGCTCTGGTTTCGATCCGGGAATGTGAGGTTAGTGATGATACGTCTCTCTTTCACGTGTTGAAGGTTTGTGGCTTTGTCAGTGTAGCTCTGAAACAATTTCTGGATTCAAAATCAGAAAACACGAAAGAGAGAGACAAGGAACGACGGCCTAAAAAGACGAACAACTTTTTACATGCATATGCAAAATACCAAACCAAAATCATGCATTATTATAAATATTAGTTACACTCACTGCTTGATTGAATCTACTAGATTAAACCCGGCCAGTGTAAGCTTTCTTCACACAAGTCAGCTTCTAGGGCTCCTTTTAGGTGCTAGAACGTGCTTTCCTTTTTGTTCATTACAGTTCTGCTTCTCCTGCTTAGCTGCCACATTTTGTTTTGGGGAGAAAGAGTGAGGGCACTTTGCTTAATATAACGGGTTTTGCATTCGAGTGATTTTACAAAGTAGGATACTTTCTTCGGATCCTATTTCTGTTTGTTTCTTGTGTAAAGAATGACTCCTGTCATCACAATGGAGACTAGATATGATTGCTACTGCATAAAATTAAGATTATTTGAGAATGAAGTTAATTGAGTTTTTCATTAATTGATATCATATGTTAAAAACTAAACAAAAAATCTACCAATTATTTATGTATTTTTCTGTCTATTTTCTGTCATAGGAGTCAAAAATGTGGATTTGATATCATATATGTTAAAAAGCAAACAAAAATTCTACCAATGAGTGATCTTGTAAAAACTTGAGAAGGGCCAATTGACCCTTGTGGCTACGCCTTTGTCTGCAGCCTCAGGAGGAATAGACGTCTGAGATCACCGGTGGCGGAGCCATGTACAACATATATGGGGCACGTGCCCTATTTACTATTTAGCAAAAAAAGACTTGTAAATATAACTTTTATAACTAGTGCCCCACTCAATATTTAATGTTTTTTTATAATATATCTATTATTTGGGATCAAAAAAGAAAAGAAAAATCAGAATATATATTATATATACTATTCACGTGGTCATGGTCCATCCTTTTTTTAGACAACTATTCATGTGGTCCTGGTCGATCTTTTTTCTATTTTTTTCGACAACAATCCTTTTTTCTTTGATGCTTATTTATTTTCATATTTTTTGTTTTATTAATATTAAATTAAGTTTTCCATTTCCTTTTAGTAATAGATTTACATATTTAATACAATTCTTTGTAGCAAAAGAAATCCATAGCAAATATAATCTATATATAGTCAAGTACGATGGATTACTGCAACTTATATTGAAGAGAGTTCCAAATCTTCATCTCATCGCATTCAAAATGTTGAAATACTTCTAGAAAATAGACAAACCTATTGAAGAAGGTTCGGTAGTTTCAGATACTTTAAAGAAATCACCACGTTCACTAAAAAAAAAGAATAATAGTAATTCAAATACCTTAGAGGAGTCATCTTCCGAAATTAATTTTAAATATTATTATTTTTATTTAATTTTAATTTTTATTAATTTGTCCCACTCATTCGTAATTCCTGACTCCGTCACTAGAAACTGCCGAATCTTCGTGTTAGGAATATCATGACCAACTTCAGCAATTGCATCCGCAAGTTTGTTTGCTTCTCTTGAAACACGATCCAGAAACACTCACGAGCGAGTGACTTAATTCGCCAAGGAATACTAGAAGTATTCTTGATACATCGGATGATCAACATACCCTTTACCAAAATATGACCAAGATTGAATCTTCTTGGGGCTAAGAGGTCATCTTTAAGAGCAGATCGATCAGTCCGTTGAGGAGAATTTGCAAGGAATAGAGGCCAATTACAACGATTACGATAACACATAGTTTCATACTACTCCTAATTCAAGGGTTATCTACGGTATCGGGATGTATATCATACACTCATTTAGTATTAATTGAACAAAAATAAATAGTTAAATGAGTAAAATTTACAACATTCACAACAAAATTTATATATTTATTTTATACATTTACGCATAATTATACAAAGTTACTACAATAACAACAAGTTGTATATAAACTTGTAAACTGTCTTAAATTGAGTAATTACCTCTAATAAAACAAAGATTACATAAATAATAATTATATTTATCAAATGACAATAAATTTATTATTATATAAATAAATATAGGTTTACACAAATGAATTATTATCCCGGTGAAGGAAGGATGCATGGAAGAGTCAAACAAGAGAGGAACACAGACATTGTTACTACACTGTTTGGTAGGTACAAAAGTAAATGTAAATAACAATGCAAGAGATACTAATACAAATAAAGTAAGATCAAGAGGAAAAAGTTGATGAGTGATAATGCAGTTGAAAGCAAAATGTCAAACACTAGCCTTCATGCTACTTCTCTCTCTTCCTGCTTCTGCTCCAGTTGGGTCGGGTCACGAGCTCCCTCCCAATGCAGCTTTACATCATATACTTGTTTCTACATATATAGTTACATATATAATTTCATTTCTCCTCTTCGATTCTAACTTAGCATTTCTATATTGATTACTTCATCATCTTCCTCATGGAGCAGTTGAAGAAGTAAAACTGGGAAATGATAGTTTTACAATATCAACGTTAGGAGGGCTAACTTTTCTTTGCTGTTAACGATGCTTAAAAAACAATGGATGCAACTTTTAGACTTGCTTTACGGTTTGGTTTCTCAATCTCGTATTGGAATCTGCATGACATGTTTTGCTTGGTAATCTAATTACTTAATCAACAGATCTGATTAGCAACGATTTCCCATGCGATTAGTAAATATTGAGAAATGAAAAAGTGACTTTTGTGAGTCAAATACAAATCAAACGCACTGGAATTACGCGTCGTTTTCTTCCCGACAAGTAAAAAATGAAATTGATGCAAATTATGTACTGTGGTTTAAGTTTTAATTAATTAACATTAGTTAACTTGCACCCTAATGTACTCGGTTAAACAACAATGTAATAGAGCCAGAGAGTTGATGTGGTCGAAGGAACAACATGCATACAATTTTGATAGCATTATTGGCATGGATCAAACCATTAAGAGCTTGCGTTTTTGTAAACCTTTCTGAAACATTCTTTTGTCACAATGAAAATTTGGCAACTTTCAAAGTGCTGGCTCGTCGGATTTGTCATGTATCATTTCATCGTGAGGTGAGCTTTTCTTGTTTCTTCCGTTGTTTGGAGTTCACTGATGAAAAAATTTTCACCAAGTAATTTCGATTATACACGTGTTTTATTGTACTTTAATCATCAAACAATAATATATATGTATACTAATTAAGTACGTCATTCTTTACAAACACTCATCATGTTGTAGGATACATGCATATCGATCATTTGCAACTCTCGATTTATTACAGAAAAGTAGTAAATTATGTTTGTATGTAGGAATAATTAAGCTGAAGCTCTAAAGGAACTTAATTAGAGTTACACTAGATTTTAACCTGATCAAAGCTAAAATCGTAAATGATCCACCAGCTGTCAGTAACATTAGATTTGGACTATTGCTGTCTGTCAATATTGCCTTGTATTTTACTTCCTATTTTGTTTCAAAAATCTGAGCTTCAATTCAAATATCGACACCTTTATATATATTAGTGACATTGCAATTTATAGTGTCCCATTATTCACTTCACCCACCTCCTCCATCACATTTACTGATTTACCAATCAATCTGACATGATAATCAATAGATTTTGACATGGTTGCACCCTAGCATTAGTACCACTACCCAAAAATTGCAAAAACTTATCTTCCTTAGATCACATTAGCTACCTGCAAATTCAATGCTCTCATATCAAATTCAAACTCGAGGATAAATATAGCAGGGAGAATAGTCGAGCACGTTCTTTAACAATGGCAGGTGATAAAATTTATTGAAGCCATTCAAAACTCCATCTAACTTATTACCTTAACTTTGTCCCCTCATTGTGCTTATAACAACGATGGTAAGACACTGCTGCTTCATCGTAATGGTCGTTCCCTACTCTAAACCTCAATGAAAACGTCAAGCACTTGAAGACATTCCTCGCTCAAAAACACCCCATCACTCCAAATCTTTGCTCTTAATGTTTGCACCGCTAGGTTTAATTCCCGTCTTCATCCTCGAGCTAGAGAACTCCACGAAGCTTGAGCTCTGTATATAACAGTGAGATCCATAACTATACCTTCCACAAAAGGACGCTTAGCTAAAACCCTCTTCCCTTTCTCTTTCTTACCCTTCTCTTCTCGGGTATGGAAATGCTGGGATGCATCCAAAAAGCATAGCTTCGGCGTAGTTATATTATAAAATTTAGGAAGACAGAATAATAAAGGTGGGAGAGGGAGTGTGATTAGATTACTACTTTGGAGCTCGTGTTGGGGTTTGAGATTTGAGACTATAGCCTCAGCTCTAGGAATCCCAACGCCGCTGTCTCAATCTTTACACCGTTATCTGTTTGGGACATTGCTCCATTCCTTCTCTGCTTAAAGCTCTTCATCCTCTTGATTCTTCACCCATGAGGCATTACATCCAACACTACCTTATACCCTCCAGCTCTTCCATCTCCCCAAGAACCAGAACCAGAACCATTCATGGCTGCTTGTGCTTTGCTGGGTGACAATGGCGACCATGTTAGCGGCAATGGAAGCAACAACAACAACAGTAGCGCTAGCCACAGCCCACTGAACTCCACCAGCCAAGGAAGTAGCGTCGTTGAGCAGCAACAGCACAACCCGACTCGGTCGAAAATGGTGAGGAAGAGAATGGCGTCCGAGATTGATGTGCAGCCTCACTTAATCAAAAGCAGCAGCAACAACAATAATGCTGTTGATAATTATACGAGGGTTTCGCGTAACCGGAGCGTTATGCTAAATCCAAACCCGACCCATGACAAAGTCTCCAACTACTCCACCACTATGCTCAATCTACCAGTACCATCATCGTTCATGACGTCAGGTGGTGGTGGGGGTGGGATTTTATCAACTGCTTCAGCTTCTTCTTCCTCTCCAGCCTGGGGTATTGACCCCTTGTCCCTCCATCATCCCATTCACCACACCCAGATCGCCGCCACCGCTCCTCTTCCCGCCGTCTGCGGCTTTTCAGGGCTGCCTCTCTTCCCACCGGAGAGAACCGCACCTTCAAATAATCCTAGTTCAGCGCTCTCTACTATTATGGACCATCAAGATAACTCGGCCACTGCGTGGATCGACGGCATCATAAAAGACCTCATCAACAGCTCCACCAGCGTCTCCATTCCTCAGCTCATCCAGAACGTCAGGGAGATCATCTTCCCTTGCAACCCCAACCTCGCTTCCCTCCTCGAGTACCGCCTCCGCTCCATATCAGAGCCCCCTCCGCCTCCGATCCCGGCCTTCAACAACAGAACAAGAAGAGAGCAAGGTCCGGGGCTGAAACTCAATATCGACTCCACCTCCTTAAATGACGTCACGCCTGTTTTCCCAACGGATAGCGGCGCTCACCATGTGATGAACAACCCGGAGATGTACTGGGGAGCCACCACCACACTACCCCAACACCAACCCAACCCTACCTCCTCCCCTACTTGCAACGAAAGCAACCTCCAAGCTCAACAGCACCACATTTCCCAGCCACAACAACCGCAACCGTTTGATAAACATCCACAGCCGCAACAAAACTCACCGTCCCCGGCTGCCGCTGAGTCTCCACAAGCTGCGCCAACCCCAGCCACGCAATCCCCGGCGGCACTACTCAGAGAGAAGAAAGAAGAGATGCGGCAGCAGCAGCGAGACGAGGAAGGACTGCACCTCCTCACCTTACTCCTCCAATGCGCCGAAGCTGTCTCCGCCGATAATTACGAAGAAGCAACCAAAATGCTACTCGAGATTTCTGAGCTCTCGACTCCATACGGCACCTCCGCCCAGCGCGTGGCGGCGTATTTCTCCGAGGCCATGTCAGCGAGACTAGTCAGCTCCTGTCTCGGAATCTACGCCTCTCTCCCGGTCTCCGCCGCTCCGGTCTCTCATTCCCAAAAGCTAGTCTCCGCGTTCCAAGTCTTCAACGGCATCAGCCCCTTCGTGAAGTTCTCCCACTTCACGGCCAACCAAGCCATTCAAGAAGCTTTCGAGAGAGAAGACCGGGTGCACATAGTAGATCTCGACATCATGCAAGGCCTACAATGGCCAGGACTCTTCCACATTCTCGCTTCCCGCCCCGGTGGACCGCCCTACGTGCGCCTCACCGGTTTAGGAACCTCCATGGAGGCTCTAGAAGCCACCGGAAAGCGCCTAACTGACTTCGCCGATAAGCTAGGGCTTCCGTTTGAGTTCTTCCCCGTGGCGGAGAAGGTGGGGAGTTTGGACCCTGATCGACTCAACATAAGCAAGAGAGAAGCCGTCGCCGTCCACTGGCTGCAGCATTCTCTATACGACGTCACTGGCTCCGACGCCAACACGCTGTGGCTTTTGCAGAGGTAACAGCATTACATACATTGACATATCAAATCAAGATTTGGGTAGCTTTGCATTGCGCTGTTTTGATGTCTTTGATCGATGTTGCATGCTAAAGTTTCCAACTTTAATTAGCTAGCGCTGACTAATTATTAAACAATTAGTTCATGGCTTAATCCGACATTGGCCTCCGTTGTTGCTAATCCAACTTTTGGTTTGTCTCATTTCGTTATAGTAAACCCGGGTCGCTATATCTTTTTCTTGTTGCAATCTATAAAGCTGTAGCCAATCCACTTTTCTGTTTTACTCTTTGGTTAAAATCAACCAAATAGCCTAGCCTGTCAAACTGTGTAGCGGAAGAAGTTGAAGTACATTATTGTCGAAGCTATTGGTTTCAGTGATTTGATACGACTGATTTGACTGCAGATTGGCACCAAAAGTGGTGACGGTAGTGGAGCAGGACTTGAGTCACGCCGGTTCTTTCCTAGGGAGGTTTGTGGAGGCCATACACTACTACTCGGCCTTGTTTGATTCTTTGGGTGCAAGCTACGGTGAAGAAAGCGAGGAGAGGCACGTTGTGGAGCAGCAGCTTTTTTCGAGGGAGATACGGAATGTTCTAGCCGTCGGAGGGCCGTCGAGGAGTGGAGAAGTCAAGTTCCATAATTGGAGGGAGAAGTTCCAGCAGAGTGGCTTCAGGGGCATTTCTTTGGCCGGAAATGCCGCGACGCAGGCGACGTTGCTACTTGGGATGTTCCCTTCTGATGGGTACACATTGGTTGAGGACAATGGGACTCTCAAGCTTGGCTGGAAAGACCTTTGTTTGCTCACTGCTTCGGCTTGGAGACCACCTTATCATGCTACTACCAACCCCAACCTTCACTACTGAGCTTGTGTTTGAATGTATCATCTGTAATGCATTACCCGGTTTTAATTTTGTTTAGTTGATCCAACTATTAGGAGGTTTTTGGAAGAAAATTCGGTTTCAGGTTTCATGTGTGCTTGGCATCAAGATTAGTTAAGGTGTTAAATGGGGAGCTATGAGCGAGACCCTCAATTAGAATACCGAAGATTCGGAATTCGATAATGGGTAATACTTTGGTTCGTAAAACCAGTATAATTGTCGGGTTAAAAACCATCTGGATCGCTTGGAGGGGGAATTCCTAGAAGCTTTGTGTTTTCGATTGACCTTGAATGAGACAAACAAACAAGTAGGGTTGAAAAGGGGGTGCCTACCTTGCCATAGGCCATAGCCGTGAAAAGGAAGAAGGATTCCATGGCTGTCTTGATGGGATTTTAGAGTAGTTGTAACTAATAAGAGTGAAAAAGAGGATACTGACAATGCCACAATTGGGCAAAGGCTAATTGAATTGATTTGTTTCACAGAACTGATACAGGAAGTAGAGAAAAAAAGGAAAAAAAAGGGATTTGATATCACCCAAACAAAAGCTCAAAAATAAAATACAACCTGAAAAGTCAAGCAAGAATGATTTCTCTGAAAGGCATGCAAGACTACCGGCTTTCTCAGTCTGATTATATGACGAATGGTAATTGAATCACATTTTTTTTTGGAGAAACAAACAATGCACCCTTGCAGTGTGTACAGTATTTGCTGCACAGCTTTTACACTAAGCAAAATTTTTCTTCAAATCACTCCCTGGAACTCGGTTGTCCATCAAATCACCTTCCATCCCCCAACGGTAACTCGAAGCTTAAGCTGCCATCTGGAATCCTTCTGCTCTTCCAGAAAGAAAAAAAATTTTAAGGTCCTTTTATTTACCAAAAAATTACAACTCTGTCTGAAACTCATCGCGGCTATTGCTTCCACAGAACCAGATATGCTTTGGAAGCCTGATAAAAAAAATTCGGCACCCACGGAATAGATGTCGACTGGTTAGCGCTTCTCGATCCCCATGTTTTGGAGAACCTCTAGCAGTAAACAGGGTAATCAGCTCACTATGAATTCACGTTGCAGTCAGTTAAGAACGGATCTTCTAGGTTCAGAAATTTCTTCCAGAAAACCCTATATTTTGGGATCCCTAAATCAAGCCAAGGTTTCATCTTTCCGTTGTAGTGCAGCACTGCAGCATTTGTTACTGCAGACATATCTATATTATAGTCATTACCCAGTCCAGAGAGAGCCCACACACTATCAAGAGGATAAATCAAGTCCTTAAAGGTTAGTAAGCTTGCATGCAATGCAGCAGCTTCATTTTGTCCCTCTTGTGTGCTCGCCTGCCATTAAGATGAGGAAGCACATAAATCACAAGTTTTAAGTGGAAGCATGCAAATTTCTCTTCCAAATTTCCCTTTTAGTTCTTTACCCTACGTTTTAAATATATATTCGAGTGTTCAACATAAAGCATCAACAAAACCACAGGTAGCTCAACAAATAGTTGCACTGATCAAGTTGAAATGATACTCACCTCATTTACAAACCTTCGGTAAGTTTCAGTGAGATCAAGTTCTCTCCACTTAGCTAGATCAATGACATTCAATCCAGACATCCAAGCACATGAGGTTTTATCAAAACTGCTCTTCAGAAGATTACTCAACTTCACTGAGCACAACAGTACAGCAGCATTAACTTTCCCTTCCATGTTAAGGCTCCAAAGTGCAGACAAGTCCTGCTGTACAACAACATCTTCATCCAAAACCACAACTTTCTCCAACTTCTGGAAGATCTCAGGAAGAAGATAGTGTGAATGAGAAAAAATAGATAAGTATTCCGTTCTAGCTTCGGCACCAATGCCAAAAGAAACACGGAACTCCACAGGCAATGACAGGAATAATTTACGGTTGTCAAGCTCCTCCAGGTTTAAGACCTGAACTATGGCCTCTTTATAAGTATTTCTACAGAACCATAGTTTCAATGCAAAGTAATTCTGTTGATCCGTCAGCACATGAAAAACCAGTTTCCCACTTTCCTGAAACATTGCAAATTAGTTATTCAGTGTTTATCACCAAGAAAGAGCGCAAGTACAGTCAAATACACATGGAAGAATGTCTGAACCATACTTTTGCATGCATTACAGTTGAGTTGATCACAACTGATGATGCAAGTACATTGGTGGAGAATATGACATAGTGCTGCAATGAAGGATCTATGTATTTGCTCGCCAGAGACTCGATATCATAAACGGGATCTCTGAAAAATTCCACAGTCAGTCTCATAGACAAGCAGTGGAGACTCTTTGGCATAGTCTGGACCGCAAGTTGGTAGAGGAAGACACTTTGTTTCATGTGGAAGTGAGCTTCATCAGCAGTCATGTCAAATATTTGTCTCAGCTTCTTGTCAACATTATGACATTCCACAGGGAAGGTTTTGGCCTTCACTATCAAAGCTTGCATCCTCTCAAGCTTCTTCTCAATCCTGATAAAACAATTGGAATTGTGCTTAGTTGTTGAAAAGGGTCAGACAACAGCAATACCCAAAATCAGAATAAATTTTTGAAACCTGGTATAGGGCTCGCTAAAAGTAACTGAAATATGAAACAGCAGCATGACTAGGCAACAACAAAAAATGAAGTATTGAGATGTTGTGCAGCATCCTTACAGATGGATGCAACATACAAACTACGACAGCAGATTTTGAAACATTGACTGCATATGGTTGGAATCGTTATATGATTCTAATTGATGATGAACAGAGGTAAAATACGAATATTTGGGATCGTATAACATCGACTGTGTCAGCCATAGATGTGTAATAGTAGGAATATTATATGACTCTCATTGACGATGAACAGTGGGGAAGTATGAAAATTTGCCATGACTTACTGTGATGGAAGATCAGCATCTGTAGTACTTTCACTAAGAACTTTCTCCAGCTCTTGAATGTTTTGTTTCATTTCACTAGAGAACTTGCGCTGAGATGGAAGTTTTGCAATGGTAGGAAAATATGCTCTTGCCACAAACAGTGAATCCTTCAATTTCTTCACCATAAAATCCTTCATGTCTTCTTTATGTTCTTGGCGCCAAAGGCAGTAACTCCCAAATTTCACTTGACATGTTTTTCCACTTTCATCAATACCACCTTTGGCGTAATCAATCATTTCAACTTTTTCCACTTTGGAGTTCTGTCACAAAAAATCCAAACTAGTGAAAACGGTAGAGGACAACTAGTCAGGAACTGGAAAACTGTCAATATGGTTATATATATATATATACACACAGGGCGGCTTGGCTAAGGACGCCCGCACCGAAGGGTTTGGTGCGGATGTGTGATTTTGCCCCACTTTTCGATCTTAGTTTCAGATCTTAACCATTTAATATCTAGGTCTATATGTATAGATCATCTCATAAAATTTCATCTCATTTGGTGATCGTTAAGGCATTCAAATCTGTGATTTACCATAAAGAAAACTGACGGTTCCGGTTAAACAGTTCATGAACCGTCCGTTTTCTTCATGGTAAATCACAGATTTGAATGTCTTAACGATCACCAAATGAGATGAAATTCTATACATATATACCTAGATATTGAACAATTAAGATCTGAAACTAAGATTGAAAAGTGGGGCAAAATCACACATCCGCACCTGAGAATTCTTGTATATATATATATATATTCATTTTTGGGGTAACCATATTGACAGTTTATATACATCGAGAGATTGAGACAAGGAGAGAGGTTGGTTCATTTGTACATTGTTTATAGAAGGGGTTTGTGGAACGTCCTGAGGCGGGGCTCGAAACTCTGTAACAAAGAAAAAAAATATATAAATCAATATCTATGAAGTGACAATTAAAGAGGCCCGAATACAATAATGAGCTAGAAACAGACCTTTTTCTTGTTCACTCTTTTGCAGTGTGACTTGATTATTGGTTTTATTCTTTAGAAAATCCTGGAATAAAAGGAAGAGAAAAATATTAGGGGTCATATGACTTTCAATGCATGTATCACATCACTTCAAATCACTAAGATTGTCTGTCAAACACCCCAAAAGAAACAAAAACAGAATTTCAAACCAAACACATCATGCTGTAGTTACAACAATGAATAGAATACTACTAAAAAGCTCTTCAAAAATTATGATGCACGACATATACTGGAAATAAAAATAATAATAATAAAAAAGTAGTTGCAATCACAGCTACAGGCCCGAAATGCAAAGAGATCAAGTCAAGGAATTGATTCCCATATCAACAGTTAACCCACACTACCGGCACCTCAAAAGGTCAGTGACCCAATATACAAATGCAAAAATTAGGAAGCAATCATGGGAGTAGGGAAAAAGCAGTTAAACATTAATAGTCAAGCACATTTTTCACATAAAACATATATGCAGCAACATAACCATTACACTTTCCTTAAAGTCATGTGAAGTAGATCTGTCAGAATATGGTAGCTTTCATATTTTGTTTACACTGTCCAATGATCCTTTAATGCCTTCATTCAGCATAAAATGACAAGAGCACAATCCATGCATCATCTCGGATTGAACTTGACACTTAACCTCCACCATAGATTAAGGGATGAGAGGTCACTAGAGCCAAAAAACCATTGGTTGATTAATGGGAAAATGCCCATTTAGTAAAAATCAGCAAAATGATGTCCTATTTCAATGAAAACATTTTTGCTAAGCCCATTCCAATTAATCTTGAGACAATGACAGTTATACTCTCGTTTCAATTCCAACCACTACATCTCCCTTATCTCTACCCGATCTGAAATTCGATCCTCTTTCTCTCACATCTGCTTCTCACATCTCTGTCTCTCTTCACAGTCGATATGGAATTTGACCGCCGGCGACTCACGTTGGTGTAGGTGACGCCCTCAGCCTCACCTTCCCCTACGTGGCCATGGTGAGATGCAGCGAAGCTTCTTCCTGCTTCTCCCCCCAGATCTATTATTCTGAATCTCTCTCTCTCTCTATGTTTCAACTCGTCAACCTCCACGTCGCCAAAGCTTGACGGCGACGCTCCTCCTCGATGTTGATGGGGTCTCAGGTCGACCGACTGGCGAACGTCGCTGTTTCAACCGGATCTGGGACTTCGTCTTTGCTCGACGTCGTCGGAGCTAATTCTCCGCCAGCAGCACGACGATGTCGTCCAGAGTAGTGATTAAGAGCTCCGTTTGGGAACCAAAATCCAAAGCAGATCGGAGCTCTACGACGGTGATATCGAGCAGAGGGAGGTCAACTACGACGAGGTGGCGATGATGTTAAGTGAGATCCTCTGCGACAGTGATGGCTGCATACCCCTGGAGACTACTGCACTGGTTCATAAGCGAGTCGGCGGCCGACTCGAAACTCTCTCTCTCTCTCTCTCTCTCCAGTGAAGCACCGTTTGAATCACAAATGAGGTTGTCTGGGGTGTTGTGGGAGTGAAGAAGATGAATGCAGAATTCCTATCTAAAGTTTATTAGGTTAGTAAAAATTTATTACGGCCAGTGAATATGATTATTAGGGGGCTAATGGTTATGCACGTATTGTTTTTCATCAAACCGATTGTTGTTGCCATCCATACTGCTTACGGTAATACTGTATTAGGGTTAGTAAATTTATTTGGTAATCTTTTATTAGGGTTAGCAAATTTATTTGGTAATCTTTTATTAGGGGCAAATTTTGTTTTGGTTTGTTTTGGGTAAAATTAATGTTTACTACCTTCAGTAAAGTTTCTCCATAAAGTTTACTGCTTCCAGTAAAGTCTTCCTATAAAGTCTACTACCCCTAAATAGGCATTTTTCATCATTACTGCCTCCAGTAAAGTTCTCTCATAAAGTTTACTACCCCTAGTAAAGTATTTTCATAAAGTTAATTACCCTTAGCAAATTATTTTTCAATATTACTAACCCCAATAAAACATTCAACGAAGGTACGAAATGGTTCTGGCAAGGTTTGAAGATATTCCAGTGATGTTTTAAAGAGTCCGATGAGATTCTGGTGACCGGAGTCCGACGACCGGTGACCGAAGTCCGACAACCAACGATCGGAGTCCGGCGACCGGTTATCGGAGTCGATGAGGTTCCGGTCAACTCTTCTCTCTTTTCTATGAGGGTAAAATGGTATTACAATAATATAGCTTTCTTAGAGTTTTAATAAAGATTTGTTCATTTGAACACAAATAATAACACCTAATATTGGAATGGGCAATTTTTTTAGAATCATTTAAATGGGCTAAGAGGGGGCTAAATTAGTACTAAATGGGCAGTTTCTCTTGATTAATTACGTGAAATGTAGCCAATACCTATTAGTTCAAAACACCTAACACAAACCTGCAAATTTTATAGGACTTGTCACCTTGAATTAATAGTGACACACAGATGTTTCATAGTTTAGTTAGCGTTATAGTTGTAATGTGCCATGGTTTTAGAACTGGGGGACTATCCTACCTAAGTGACCAGGTTAGATAGATGAGACAGTTGATGAATACCACATTTGCAGGCATACAGCCACGTTTTAATAGTATGCATAGATGCCCTTCATTTATCCCTCCTTTCTAATCTAAAGCGTATTAACAAGTTCCCAGAAATAGTTTCTCAAGCAACAAGGCCAACTTAAGAATATACTACAGAAGTTCAACACAAAAGCTGTCTACTTTACCAATGAAAAGACACTCATCAGTAAATGTTATCTAAATCTACATGATGACTCGATTACAAGCTTATCTCCCATAACTAGTTCAGCATTGTGATCATTAACCTAAGCAAATGTAAACTAGCAGGACCACCAACAATAAAGGCAAACATTCGGCAGCCATAAGAGCAATACAAAACTCACCTTAAAAATTGGCGGTGCAAATTGTTTCACAAGATTCTCTACACGCTTTACATGATCCTCCTACAAGAAATCACCTATCTTTAATCTCCGATACAAGCAATGTGTGTGTGCCTCTATGTGAATCAAAAACAAAAAATACCTTGGCTTCTTTGATAATGATCGGTGTAGTATGCTGCAATCACAAACACAAAAAACTAAGATCAACACCAACAATGCCGGAATCGTAAATCAAATCCCAACCAAAACAACACTAAAAAATCTTACAGTAGGCGAATTCGGCTGCTCCGAACCATAACCTGCACATTGCAAAACACAAGAAAGCAATGAGAGAGAGAGATCCAGAAGCTTTACGAAATCGAATTGAAATAAGATCTGATTCGAACAAAGAGAAAGTAGATCTAAGTGAGAGTGTGGCTTCTTCACTCGCCTTGAAAGCCATTATGAATTCCGAGAAGGAAGAGAAGAGGCACCAGCATAGAAAGCAACACCAGGCCTAATACTCCAACCACCAATCCTTTCCATCCCTTCTTTCCCGCGTACGCCATCGTTCTCTCTCACCAATCCTAATCCGATTTCATTCCACCATCCACGGCGACGACGATTCCAAAATCCACCGCGAAATTTCCTCGCTTCTTCTTCGAATGCGGCAAACTCGTCTCCGCCGCGGAATCAGAAACCGGAACGCCGTGAAAGGTGTTGTTGTAGTTGTTCTTCAGCGGCGCGTAGCATTCAGATTCTCACAGTGCGGTTATGGAAGCTACAATCTTTCTCTCTGTATAATTTGGTTTCTGTAAGTAGGAGGAGTCTGTCACTGCGATTCAAATCAAGCCTGGGCTGTACGGCACTTGACACAAAAAAAAACTGTGAAGAGAGAATCTGTGGAGCAGAAGTTGGGGCAGAGCTTCGAATACTCTTTTTATTCTTACCGTTCCTCCCTGGAGTTAAAGGTCAGTAATTGCTGCCCTTTTTTCCTTTTTTATTTTTTTACTTATTTTGAGTCAGATCCACTTCACATGTGTGAGGTTGTCACTGGTGACTAGACTCAACCTTTTTCTAGAAAAAAAATTTTAAAAAAAAATCATTTTTATTTTATTTTATATTTTTGATAATACTTTTACAATCTTTTTCTGGTTTAAGTTTTTTTTTTCAAGATTACCTAAGAGAAGTAGAATTCTGAATGTTTGGTTTCATCGCAACTCTTGAATGATAAACCAGTCTTTATCATTCTGTTATCTTATTAAATACGGCCTTCTATTTATGACAAAAGAAAAATGATGGTCTTGGATCACAAACCCTATATATGTAGGAATTGGTGGTAAACAATTGTTATGCAAAGATAGTAAATTAGAGTCACCATTTTTTCGACGAAATTGTTATAACGCAGTGGTAAGTGCATTTATTAGCTATTGACAAAGTTATGAGTTCGAGTCACTATGAGGACATGAGTGAAACTTTTGATGCCCTTTATAAAGAAGAAAAAAGTGGAAAAAAGTAAATTAGAGGGAAAATATAAAATGTGTACAGTCTTATTATAATGGTAACTCTTTGTTGGATAGGACACAAATGAGTTAATCGTCAATCAATTTAGAACGAATTACGAATGTGAGGATGAATTTGTGACGCATTAAATGGATGAAATAATCGTCAATCATTTTAGAACGAATTACGAATGTGAGGATGAATTTGAGACGTATTAAATGGCTCACAATTTGGGGGCAATGCTGCTCTTTTCTTTCTAATACCATAAAAGAGTAAAAACATGAGTATGGGCTTTTCTTGCTTGAGGGGCTAACTGTACTCAAAGTAGAAAGAAATGGAAAATCTGTTTCTGGAAAGTTGCAAGCGAAACTGAAAAAATCGTATAAAAATGTGCTAACTAAAACTTTTGAGGCACTCTGAAACATTGTAGAAGTATTAGAATTACATTTCTATTTGACACTTCAAATGTAGAGGCTACATATATATATATATATTCTTTTCCTACTATTTATAAATGGATACAAAAACATAAAAAAAATATGTATATGGATACAGAAGGAACCATTAGACGAGATGATCAACCATTGTGCTGCACTGACTTCTATTTTGGTTCAATTTTTGCAGAAACTGCGTATCCGCCACTGTATTCAAAGGCGCCAGTACTGTCCCTCATTTCTTTCTTTGGCAAACCATCGTCGTATGGATGTTTAGGAGCACTTTTTGAAGAATTGAAGTCAGTGGCAGATGAAGCGGCTGACGTCGAGTTAGTATTGATGCCATCATTTTGTAGAATGGTTTCAACAGCCTTCACAAGATCACTCATTGTTGGACGATCTGCAGCTGATTCTTCTACACATTGCATGGCCAACTCCAAGAACCTCGCAAACCCTATAAGTGGTCCTGAGTTTCTTATGTTTCTGTCTATTAAGTCCCTTAACCCATAGTTTTCTTCATCATCCTTGTTCATTGCCATGCGTACCTCGCGGACAATGTATTTTCCATTTTCAATCGGTTGCTTTGCAGTTATCAATTCAAGCATAACCACCCCGAAACTGTATACATCACTCTTCTCAGTTAACTGTTGAGTCATGTAGTATTCAGGATCCAGATATCCCTGCAAACAAATAACAGCTTGCAATAAGAACTCAGGAATGTGTTACTCGAGGCCTATCATAAATTTAGCAATTCGACTGAATATAATGGAAAATAAAAGAGCAAAAACTAAAAAAATGTTTTGGACTGAATTTGGAGAGAGCATATTACAGTCGTATCATCTTTATCTGAATGAAAGCTTTCTACTTGGTGTTTCATAATTGACAAAAAGAAATGCTACTGTAAAACTTACCAGTGTGCCTTTGACCTGAGTTGATACATGCCCTTTTCCACTGTCAGAAACCAGCTTGGACAAGCCAAAATCTGCAACCTTTGCTGTTAAATTTTCATCCAATAGAATGTTGGTGGTCTTGATATCTCTATGGATTATAGGAGGGTTTGCAAGCTCGTGTAGGTAAGCTAGTCCTCTTGCTGAGCCAAGAGTGATGCGGAGTCTTCTTTTCCAGTCGAGATGAATGCCAGATCTCCCTACAGGTCATATATGCACAAAGTTCATCACTACATGATATAAATAGGTATCTGTCTATTTTCTTTCTCTATACTATCATGTAGTGTGCACAAAACATGAAATCATGCTTTTATTGGCCTTGGTGGATGTACTACTTGAAAATATACCCATGCATAAAATAGCTCATAAAGAAATGCAGGTGAACTAGCTGAAACTATACAAACTGATGATTACATACTGTCTTACACTCAACAAATTATCTCCAGGCAAATATTACAAACTACAACTGACCTGACAAGCTTTCCCTAAGTGTTCCGTTAGGCATATATTCATAAACCAGCATCTGCTCTCCTTGTTCAAAACAAAACCCAACTAGACCAACAAGATTTTTGTGATGAACTCGTGAGAGCAACTCAATTTCAGTCTTGAACTCAAGACCACCCTGCATTGATCCTTGCTGAGCTCTTTTGATTGCTACTACCAGTCCATCACCAAACATGCCTCTGTAAACCTATAGACATACAAAAAGGAAAAAGTAAGTCCTTCGTCAACAACTTGAAGCAGGCAGAATTCAATAAGATGTCAATAGAATACTTGAATCTTTACCTTGCCGTAGCCGCCAGATCCTATCTCATTACTGTCCGAAAAATTATTGGTGCACTTCTTCAGCTCCTCAAAAGAAAACCATCTTGCTCCCTTTAATTGTGGTGCACCCCCACTCTCCTTTCCGCTGGGTGCCCAAGAAGCTGAAAGATAAAGACGCATAAAGAAATCAGCCAACATATTACTAATATTGTACCTCTGAAACTTACAGATGCCAGAATTTCAGTCCAATATATTATCAAGAACAATGACTGACCAAATGGTCTGCTTAATCCAATGGCCTTTTCTGCACGTTTCTTTTGCCGAATGGCATATATTCCGACTGCCACTAATCCCACAACCAGTAAGGTACATCCAATTGCTATCCCAATGACAACACCAGTGCTTACAGATTTCCCATGCGCGGCTGAAACAAGTTGGATTCTTTAGTCAGTTCACTTAGTCCTCTAATGAGCCGAAGTTATATAAGTGTGTATAAATATATATGTAGTAAAAGTATGACTCAAATTACCCAAGAAAGTATAAGGAGCTGCAATAAATAAATAGGGACCAAACTCTTCAGGTGGCTTGTAAGTTTGATTGGTCAGATCAAAACCAATCCTCAGAACCTCTGATCTATTAAAATAGGTTCCTGTAGATGGAAAGAGTGCCAACTGTACTTGAAGATAGTCATCAACGTTGAAGAAAGGGTTCTGTAGATCAACTGAACCAGGATTGAGGTTAAGTTTTGACCACAGGCTCATTTCTAGGGAGTGAAACTTAGTTGCATCTGATAATTCCCTGAAAGTCGGTGCTCTAAAATACAGTGTTCCTTCAAACGGATATGCACACTGACAACTCTGAGGGCTGAGCTTCTGATCATCGGGGCATTTAGCATTTCCACAATTCACTGCAGTAGAATATACAGTAGTTTGGGGAATGGTACAATATGAGAGCCCAGTGGTTCTGTTGCACACAGGGTTCCCAACAAGTCTGCAATATGGAAAAGTGACAAATAAGAGGGATGGCCTGCTGAAGATACAAATCACAAAAGATTCAAGATAAGGCTCATGAACTGACTTACATTAGGGAATTTTTGTACTCATAACCCACAGTAACTAGGGATATATCATTGTTCTGCAGATCAACAAGGTCTAGTTGTGCACTGATACTATCACCCAAGTTCAGTGTGTCATTAAATGCATTATTTTTCAGCTTCCTGACAAACGGAAAAACATGAGTGGACATTCCTAAAACGACAATTAAACTTCAGTAGTATATACTTCATTTATATATGTATTAACTTACACTGTCTGTATATCTTGTAGGCTGAAAAGCTTCTCTGGCACAGTACCTTGAAGAGGTCCATATTCTATAACCCTGGGTACCGTAACAGTAGAGAATTTCAACAAAAGTACCAAAAAGAGACATAGGAGTTTGTTTTATGCAACCACCTAAGGACTTACAGAGTGGTGAGTAGGGGTAACGCTGAGAACCAACTTGGTGCTTCTGTTGGGTTAAATGAGTTGTTACTAAGGTCCCTGAAATGTATACCATTAGGAGGTATCAGTACAGTTGCAGCAGAAGTGTAACTTGGCACAAAAATGAAACTGAAAATGACAGCTTTAAAAACCATCTACTCACACATAATTCAGGGAGTTCATGCCAGTCAAGTCAGGCAAAGGGCCTGTTAAACTGTTGAAGGCCAAATTTCTGCAAGAGAATATAAAATCATGTAAAAATTGATTAATCATAATTAAAACTGTGGAAAGAGAACATCAAAGCATTACAATTTTTATTGCTTACAATTCATTGACATTTGAAAGGTTGCTAAAAATTGCAGGGACTGTTCCCGACAGAGCATTTCTATCAAGCCGACTGTTGCATACAAGAATATATAAGTCCAGCAACTGTCATGAAGCAGATACTTATATATGGAAGAGAAATCAAGGCGTTTTACTCACAGAGCCTCAAGAAACTGAAGTTGTCCTATTGTTGAAGGAATAGGCCCACTCAATTTGTTTCCATCAAACAACCTGCAATTGAAGAATGACTGGCAATTAGATGAATAAAATTCAGAAAATATTATTGGATCAAGGATTCAAATAGTCATGTATCAGGACCATCACAATGCTGGAGAGATGAAATACAGAACAGAAAATGATAGATCGGATCATGGAATCAACTTACACATGTATCAGGCTCATGTTAGCGCTGAATAGTTTGGCTGGAATTGAACCTGAAAGCTGGTTCTTGTTGAAATGGCTGTGTTCATAAATCACTTTAAAGTTTATGCAATATACTATGGCTTAATTCCCATTAAAATATACTAGATCAATGGAGAAGGAGTTGGGAAGAGGAAAGATACTCACAAATGTTTAGCATTCACTAGTTGGTCCAAGCCTGGGGATGTTGTGTTTGAAACTGGGATAGATCCAGTCAACTTATTTTCTGCAAGGTCCAGCCAGTAGAGTTTGGAGAGATTACCCAAAGAAGCAGGTATCGTACCAGTCAAACTATTTGTATTCAGAGCCCTTAGAAGAACCAGAGATTTTATTAAGTCAAGAAAAGGATAATCATTTTGGTATTCACTATGTACTAGCATAAATTCTTACAAGAAGGTTAGTTCTCCAAGATTGCCCAATTCATCGGGAATATTGCCAGTAAATTGGCAGCCAGCTAGGATCCTAAAAGATGAAACGAGTCTTATATGCTTATTCAACAACATTTGCATTGCATATTCAAACTCAAAGGTGGAAGAAGAAACTGAAATTGCTTGCTTATGTGTTCTTACAGAATATTTAATTTTTTCAGCTTCCCTAATTCTGGTGAGAGAGGACCAGTAAGGCCAGGGTTGAATGAAAGGTCCCTGCATTGTTAACATGTATAAGATTTCCATTAAAAACGAAAAATGATAAAGGATGCGACGCAGATCAAGATCTAGAAATATCAAGATAAACTGATATCATAAAAGAAACATATTTTGTGCCTATGCTTGGATATTGATTGGGTAATTGGGTTGCAGTGGTTCAATTCATTATGTGCTGGAAACATAATGCAGGTACATATAGAATTTTTCATATACTCACAAGGCTGTTAATTCAGTAAGTCCCCCAATGTCGCTACTAAGATCCCCTACCAGGCCCATGAGAGATAATTTCCTGCACATAATAAAAGCAGAACAGATGTTAATTACTAATTTGTTCAACAAAGTGACCACTGCATCAAAACATAAAGCTAGAACAACGCTTACATTGCAGTCACACTGGATTCCTGATTGCAGGTTATTCCATCCCACACACAGTAATTACTTGACTGGTCCCAGCTGGGTGGATAATTTCGCCACGCGACCTTTAAGGATTCAAGTGCAGCAGCTGCAACAACACACTTATCAATTAGCTAGTTTCAAATATCAAATTTCACACACCTGTATAAGATCTTCATCTTAAAATCAATGACCTTTAAGAACAATCAGCATTAGATGAGCTATATTCTAATTCAGAAGCAGAAACTTGAAGATATGAACAACAAACAATGATCCTCCACTTGGCAAAGCCAACCGATAAAACAAAATCCCTCTAAGTTTGCAACATTACAAACTACACAAACCCCAAATCCCACAAACATGAAGATATGTGTCGAAGATATGAACAAGAAACAATGAAAATCCAGACCATACCGTCATCGGAGAACACCACTTGAATCCCAGAGCACAAAGCCAGAAACAGCAGCATCCTTATGGTTGCCATGGTGATGGGAGCAAGCAAAATATTTCTTCTTCTTGGGAGCAAAAGCAAAATCTAGTACAGATGAAACTTTAGATTCTAACCGACTGATCAATCAAAACCCATTTCTAGAAATCACCAATATGTCAATACTACTCAACAAATCAAAGACTCAAGTCTTCCACTACACCAACCCCCATCAATGCACACATTTGCTTATTTCTGGAGAAAAGCACCCTCTTCGGTGACTTGGGTTTTCAACTCTGTCAGAATCAACCTGCAGGCACGCCGAGACACAAAGACACAAGCTAAAACAAAAGCAAAAACGCTTTGGATTGGCCCTTTTGTGGGTTCTTTAAAATGATGAATACTTGTCTTTGAAGCCAAACCTATAAGCACTAGTACCAACCGCAGTCATCATTATTCTCCCTCCCACAAATAACAAAGCCATCTTTTACCGTTTCCTCCGCCCGCCCGCGCAGCCCAAAAGACAAACCAGATAACTCCAAAGCTCACTTGGTGTGCATGTACCAATTACAAATAGCACGACCTATTAAACAATGGCGAAAACTCTCCATATATACAAGTATACAATTTGTGGGATTTAACAAAGCTATTCAATGAGATTTAACCAAGTGGAGGAGGGTCCTATTCAAGCTTCTGGGGGTATGGACCTTTCCCCCTTGCTACGATTTTTAGAGTTGAATGAAAGCGGATAATGACACGATCCATTGTCTATGCAAACTAAATGCAACGCCTCCCTCTAATGAACACCGAGAAGGCCTTTTCCTAAACGTGGCGGTGTCATTTTCCTAGTCTTTCCTTACGACCCAAGCATATGTTCACATTTGATGAAAGGATTGAAATCTAACCATCTCCTGGAGGAAAGTTCTATTCAAAAATGTCTTCCGATTAAGAAAATAAAAAAGATATGGACCAATTCTAAAAAAGTAAACGAGTTTTTTCTATAAGAAAATCAAAAGTGCGCACGAGGTTGTCTAGGGTTGACTAGCCCCAACCCCTATATGCACAAAAAGGAAAGAAGTATCTTCTTTTTTTTTAGTTCTCGTGAAAATGGACAAAGGTCAGATTAACAAACTTTTAATTGGAAAATCATGGTCGGCCGGCCGCTTTGAGTTCAGATGGTCCCTATTTCCGATGACGATTGAGCAGTGATTGTTATCTCAGGAGGGAAACCCGTGCCCTATGCCATAGTGGATGCATGCGCGCAGAAGCCTGCACGTAAATGTTTTATATAGCTTGATTTTTTATTTAACTAGCATTGATGTTTGTACCGGTGACAGACGCAGATGATTTGATTTTATCTTTTTGAAATGACTCGTGGTTGATATATTTTCACTTTAGTATGACAACACTTAATAGTGATAGAAGGAAACAAAAACTCTTAACATTGGTCTACTCGGTTGAGTACTTGAATTAGAATGACGGTTTTCATTAGTTTGATTAATTATTGTCTATTTTTTTTGCTATTCGATTCAATTATTATACAATTTTTGCTATTTGATAAATTATGTGCAGTTTTACTACAAATGTAAATTTCATTTTGGAATAAAACTGAGCAATAATCAACGACGAAAATTTCTAAATTATATGTAGTAAGTTATCGATAAATATCATCAATTAATTTCTCTATTGATTCAGCTTAACATTTTTAGCTTATGACATATATTGATGAGTGTTTCTTACTTGCAATTCCAGACATCTTGGTTGTTAATATAAATTCGGTGTTAACTTCATCTTAATCAATTGAGTTCTTTTTATTAGAGTTTCAGAGAGTTGTTGCACAAAACTGATCGAACTATCAAAATTTCACAATAATTAATCGAACCTACAGTAACAGTAACACACTTCGACAAAATTAATTGACGTTATAAACCCGAAAACCAAACCCTAATTTAAATTCAAAACATAACCTAGATAAATCCATACACCAACACTCACATATCAACATTGATAAATCTATTTTTTTAATAGTATTATGAACACTCACATGCACCGCTAAATTTACTATTTTAAAAAAGTTATTTAGGTTTAGAGTGACTCAATTTATTTTATATTATTATTAGGATTATGAATATTATCATTATCATTAATATTATTGTTTTCAAAAATGTCATTTTTTAAATTAAAAACAAATAACTTATGAAAAAACAAAAGTAGTGACAGAACTGTAATTATATTAAAACTAGGATAAAATAGTTAATTTTATAACAGAATAGTTGATTTGTAAAAATACATAAGAAGAAGAGACAAAATCGTCCCTCTACTGTTTATAAAAACAGTAAAAACCACCCTTGGTTTATATATAGAGATACGAAATCAAATGTGGTGGCTCATCAATTTATGGTTAATTATATTTTTTTTTCGGTCAAGCAGATGAACGCCTTGGAAATCTTTACGATGATAGGTTGATAGTACGTACTGTCATGTTTCATTGAGCTTCAATTCACATGATTTGGTCACCCTGAATGAAGAAATAGTAAACGAGGAAAGGGTTGGAGAACGAAAGACCCAGAGATCTTAGTTTTTTTTATCATGTGGCTCAGCCGCAGACAGCAATGACTGACTGTCTTCTAACTAATGTTGTACTAGACAAACCTACAGTTGTTAAGACAACTATCTACTTCAACTAATGTAATAATGTAAACAAGATCCTCTCTATCCCCGAAGCCAATAGCTGTCATACTTCATATAAGAGCAATCAATCATTGTCTCTAACAACAGCTTAGATGTTTTTCTCTTTAACATTAAGCGATTCAGAAGGCCAACATCATACATGGCTTGGAATTGCTTGTTTAAATATATAGACGTAACAAGAGAAACCACATAAGCGCTTTGTAAGGTGTGACGGGTGCTGTGTACAGCACTCGGGTACTTATTACTAGCGATCCATACTCCATGTCCCATTTCTGAAGCTTTGTTACTGTTGGGGTAACAAAAATAAACCTTTAGACCCTCAATAGGGTAGTAAGCAAGCTGCCTTAAGTGCCTTCGGGCTATGAAAGGATTCTGCTACTAGTCCATGGATAACAATAACTTCGAACAAGAACTACTAGTCCATGGATAACTTAACAACGTAGAACAAGTAGTTCAGGTGGCTGTCAAAGTTAAGTGGACATGAGGTATTCATGCAAGAACTATGTTAAGGCATGCAGAATTTCATTTTGAACAAAAACAGTTGATCTATGTACAAAACAAATACGATATAAGGAGCTTTGATCTATCAACTTTATAAAGGTTTCAGATTTTTTCTCAAATATCATTTCAAGTTAGGTGAGACAATTTAAATCCACAGAGTACAATGGTGTATTTGAAATGAAAGAATTGAATAGTTCTCCATATACGGTGTTGACTTATAATTAGAGCATCTCTAATAGCTTCTATCACATCCAGACTCAAGTTTACATTCCTAAACCTAGGTTGGGACGTGCGGGACCCATCTTAAGAGAGATTAATTTACTCGAAATCCCCCTTGAGAAGGGATAACCCTCTTTCCAAACCAAATTCAAACAGTCCAAACGGTACCAGAATAAACCTCACCTTCGGAGTTTATCCCGATTTCCCGCATTTGGATCTCAAACCAATCCTCTAGAGGACCTAGGGTTCTAATAATATTTGTGACTACACCCGAATCCCGGTCAGGCTGCCTACGTACCCTGTCCTTAGGGATCAAGCCACACGTAGCTCTTATTTTAGTTAACGTCCTAACCGGGCAAATCCCGCTATTCTATTTATCGGTCGATCTAAGAAGAATGATAGAATACACCTAATGCATATCCTGAGTTTAATCTCTCAACTGAAGTATCCACCAACCATCTGTATGTCGGGATTATTCCTAACAATCCACCGTTCATAACAATAACATCCACAGCCAAACACATAAGTATGAAACATAGACAATCACAGAAATATATAATGTCCCTTGTAGGTAAAACCACTCCAAGATACCCTTGTAGGTAAAACCACTCCAAGATACCCTTGTAGTTAACTTAAATTCTCAAAGGTAATGTTGTCAATTCCCTCTTAATGGCAGCCTGGTAATTATGCTAAGCTCCTAGAGATATTTTAGGAATTTCAGCCCTAACGGCAGCCTCTGTAAATAGACAAGACAGTCAAGGGCAGTATGGTCTTTTTAACCTCAATGGTAGGCTTGTAAATATAAAAAATATGTCAAGAGCATTTCTGAAACTTCAACCTCAATGACATCCCTGTAATTATATAAATAATCAGGGGTATTTATGGAATTTCCAATGTAATGGCAGTCTTGTAATTATACAAAATCACAAGAGATATTTCTGGAATTTCAGCCCTAGTAGCACCCCTGTAATTATCCTAAACTACCAGGGCATTTATGAGACTTCAACTCAACCACCCAGAACCGGCAGCGCCGCCGCTGGTGGCGGGCGACCGGTCATCGGAGTCCGACCAAACCTAGAAACCTTCCAAATTTACATAGAATGATCATCAAGTCATTCTGAACATCTTTCATGTTCAACTCGAAGCCTAAATCCGGCTCTAAACCGGTCAAACCACCATGAACAGTCAAACCTGAATTGGGGCTAAAATCCTAAAATTTCAAATCAACAATTCATCTTACACCCAATGAATCGAGCCTCAAGCTCATGGAGGATTGTCATACACTTCATGAGGATCAAACCATATCTGGATTGTTCGAGATGGCGGCCTGAGGAGGGAGAACTCCGGCGAGACCCGACACTGTGCATTCTGTCCTTCTTACCGTGATAACTCTCCACCGACGGCGAGTCAAGCTTCACCTCCTACCCAGAACGAAAGGTGAGGCGGTGGCACGTCGAACGAGACCGGTGCGGCGGTCTGTGGAGGTCCGACGGCGGAGCACCGACGCGCGCAAAATCCGGCAGTGGAGGAGAGAGAAAGTCAGGGGAGAAGAGAGAGAGAGAGACGGGTGAAATTCTGATTTTCACCCAGATAAAAAACCCTGTTTATAGCCATTTACTATGAATAGTCACTTTAGTTCTTAGGCCATAACTTTTTCATGCGAACTCCGATTAATATGCACGACATGTCTACGGGTTCGTATTAACGTCTTCTATAATTTCTCCGAAGGAAGTTTCCTCAAATTCTCGACTTATTGAAAATTCAACTTTTGAGGCATTTGTGGTAAAACAAATAATAATCGAAAACTACTATACTCTTCATAAATTCTCAGTAAATAGCTCGTTGCTCCAGAAAATAATCCAGATTAACCAGTAAGCTAGTATTATCACATACTACGACTTTAGAACTTCAAATCCCTTATTTACCGATTCTAGAAAAACTCGATAATAAGCCCGAGCGATAACCAATAGTATTTATGAACGCTGTCAAAAATCCTCGGTATAATTTTCTGCCCGGTAAAAAAGGTAACTATTAGGTTCGGGTCGTGACCTAACATTTATACGAAAGTCATCTTTTTACGGTAAAGTAATTAACATTTATTACTTCCGTATATTTAGATAAATTCATAATGAACAGCTCGTAGCTCCGAAAAATATTCCGGACATACCGGAGGACTCGTATTAACATAATGTATCCCTCAGGACATTAATTCTAGAAATATTAATTTAGAGAAAATTAACAGCACGATTACAATCCACTATAACCCGCCTAATCCTGATAAAAAGGTAAATTTCGAAACGGGGTGTTACAGCTTCCCATATTTTTGAATTTCTCAAATTTAAAGAATTTTTGTGTGTTGTGGTCCAACAACTTCCCTATCTCATTCCTTAAAATAGGGATAAAGAAGAAAAATGAGCATTCGTTCCCTAAGATCATCTCCAACACCTTCCCTAAATTCTTGGTTTTCTCAGATTTAGGAAAGATTTTGGATGTTTTATCCCAACAGATTCCCTATAATTTTCTATAAAATGAGGAATGTGAGGAGAGAGAAAACCAAATTCCCTATATTTGCAGCAAACTCTAAAATTTGAAGGAAAAATTTGGAGAATGAACATGAAATTATGGAGAATCTGTTGGAGTTGGAGAAGAAAATTACTTGAAGCATTGACTTTTGCTTCCCCATTATAGAGAAATTATGGGGAAGTTGTTGGAGATGGTCTAAATTTGCAGCAAAATTATCATTTCCCAAAATTTAATTCTTCACCAATTTCAATAAGAATCAAACAAATTTATAATATTTTATTGGTTTCTTATGGATAAAATACAATTTAAGTTGTTTTTTTTCTTATAATTAATATTGTAATAGCATATTCTATTGTTCCATTACATGTTGAATTCTCTAAAATATAGAAGTTGTTGGAGTTGGAGAATTTTTTTTTGAAGATTTTGTCTTTTGCTTTCCCATTTTAGATAAATTTTAGAAAAACTATTAAATATGCTCTTATAATGCAGTTACAGAGCTCGTGAGAAGAGCCTGTAGAATACTAGCAGCTGCAGCCTCTTTATTTCAAATCTTGCACCTGCTCGTATCTCCAAATTTATTTACACCAAGTACTATTTGATAGACCACCGGAGCATATCGGGTTCCCTTTAAGTCTGCAATATGTAAAAGTGACAACATAGAGTATTGGTTATCTATCGGGTGAAAAAATTACAAATTGTCTCCAAGAAATTAAGGTCAAGGACTGTGAACTGTCTTACATCAATGCATCTTTGTATTCTTCCTCCACAATGATCTGGGAAATCTGATTGTTCTGGAGATTAACAAGCTCCAGTTGTAGACTGATGCTATCTCCCATATCTAATGTACCGTTGAGCGTATTGTATTTCAGTTTCCTGTCAGAGTTAGGAAACGATGAATGAAGGATTAGTTTTACTACAGGTAATATCAAATTGATGCATTGCTCAGTATTCGTCCTTGGAACTTACACTTGTTGTAATTCTGAAAGGCTGAAAAGCTTTTCTGGCACAGGCCCTTGAAGTGATCCATACTCCATAACGCTGAGAAGTCCAATGAAACATGCATGTTCACCAAGTCAATCAGAGTTTCTTTTTCATTCGTTTTCTAAGATACAAAGGCATTGTACTTCAAAAGAGAAAAAAAACAAAGGCATTGTGTGTGAAGAATTTACAGAGTTGTTAGTTCTGGTAAGGTAGAGAACCAAAGAGGAGCTTCAGATGGGTCGAATGAGTTGTTACTAAGGTCTCTGAAAATTACAGCAGTGGTATTTGTTAGTAAATTATAAGTGTTTGAGGAAAACTGAAACCCAGAATGACTGCTCTTACACATAATTGAGAGAATTCATTCCGGTCAAGTCAGGCAAGGGGCCTGCCAAATTGTTGTTGGCCAAATTTCTGGAAAAGAATAGTTAGATTATAATGCAGAAGAACAAATTAAGAATTCTTAAGAAGTCGATACTCACAGTTCATTGACATTTGTAAGATTATTAAGATTTGAGGGGACACTCCCAGTCAGATTATTGCTATTGAGCCGACTGATAGAGAAAAAGAAAATATTGAGTCAGAAAATTTGACAAGAAAGTGATAATATAAAGGGAACTAAATGAAACCAACTTGGATTTTACTTACAGCACTTCAAGAGTTTTAACAAGTCCTAATGTCTTTGGAATACTCCCTGAAAAATTGTTTTCGTCAAGTAACCTAGAATACAAAGTATTAGTCTATTAGATGATAAAAGCTACAGAACACAGGACCTCAGAGATAATGTTAATGGATCAACTTACGCGTGTATCAATATCATTTCTGAGCTGAAAAGCTTGAGTGGGATGGAACCTGAAAGCAGGTTCTTGTTCAAATGGCTGCATGTTTATAAAATCAAGTTAATGTGATGATGCCAAGCAGTAGCTGAAAAACAGCGAAATCATTTTCATTTGTCATAAAGCTGTTGGAGTGGTGATAAATGGAGAAGTACTAACAAATGTTTAGTGTTTAACAAGAGGTCCAAGCCTGGAGCAGTGGAGGTCGAAATTGGTAAAGGTCCGCTCAATTGGTTCTCTGCCACGTCAAGCCAGTAGAGTTTGGAGAGCTTGCCCAAAGAAGGGGGTATTTTACCAGTTAAGTAATTTGTATTCAGAGCCCTGTAGAGAAGAAGAACCAAATGTTTACATAAGTGGGGAAAATAAAATCTCAGAATCGATTTATTCATTAACAGTACGAGTAACATTCCAATTCTTACAAGAACGTTATCTGCTCAAGATTTCCCAACTCGTCTGGAATGTGGCCACTGAAGCTGCAGCCAGCTAGGATCCTAAAATACCACACAAGTCATATACTCTTTATGTTGATATATATTGCACTGCATATACAAGTTTGAAAACACATAAAATATGTATCAAAATGACTTTGATCTGCCTATTTGTTCTTACAGGATATTCAACTTTTGGAGATCCCCTAATTGTGGAGGAAGAAAACCATCGAGTCCAGGGTTGAATGACAGGTCCCTGCATAGTGTTAAGGTCTCAGCTAAAAAAAGTGACAAGTTGGCCTCATACTCTCGTGCAATATCAACTGATATCAAAATGCTTACATACATTAATTCATTTTGTGCAACTGGTAAGCATAATACTGGTATAAAAGGGACTACTATAATCATACTCACAAGGAGTTTAGTTCAGTAAGTCCCCCTATGTAGCCGTTGAGTTCCCCTTTGAGGCCCATAGCTGATAATCTCCTGTACATAATAGTAGATCGAAGAGGAATAATTCAAAAATGTGTGCTTAAGAAAGCAACATTGATTATAGTCCTTGATTACCACAGTATATCAGTCATATCCAACTTGAAGGGTCGAACAGTAAATAGTACTCACAATGCAGTCACCCTTGCACCGGTGCACTGGACTCCTTCCCATGGAAAACCACAGGGATCAGAAGACTTATCCCAGCTCGGTGGCGTGTTTTTCCAGGACACTTTCAAGGTCTGGAGCACAGAAGCTTGTTTGGCACATTTATAAGTCAATATCTTAATTTTAGACATCTTATGTGAAGGATGTTCATTTTACAATCTGCTAAAGCTTCAATATTATTTGAATTATACCCAGATTACATATACAATATGAGTGAGGATTCACATGATATGGCAAGATCATTTCCTAGTTTAGACAAACAACATCTGGATGTAGGAAAAGCATTTACATGTTAAGACTTAAAGACTATACCGTCATTGGGGTCCGTAAGTGAGGAGATCATATGAATGCCTGCAGAACATACAGCACAAAAGAGCAGCAACCTCATGGTTGCCATGGTATCTGAGAGACTGAGACCAGAAGCACTCAGCAGCTACAGCTTTTGTGAAGGAGTTGACTGCATGCAACATTTGTGTCCTTTATAGAACAGGCCACATAATGATAAAGAATGATTATTTCTGAACAAGGAATTGAGATAGTCAATTTGATATGATCAAAGTAAACCGTCTAGTTAACTTTGAGGTTTCCATCACCCGCCCGCACAATCCAAATAGCCAAGGAGATAACACAAGAACAAGTTATTTGTCTCACCAAAAAAAAGAACATGTTATTTGAATACGGACAAGTAGAAACTACAAATAAAAGCTGGCTATATTGAAATATTGAATTTCACATATTTACTCTAGGGAGGGAAATCCAAAGTAAACTATGAACACAGTATTCTGATCACTAGAAGAGTTCTCTTGCCAGTTTGATTAATTTTCGAAGGAACAAACACATTTCTCAGCTTTGGAATCAGGGTTTAGGAAAGCCATGACGTTGCATATTTTAAATCACATCATAGACAGTTTAGCCTGAATACCTGACCAGTCTGAGAGTTCTGAATTCCCAGTTGGACTTCAGTCCTGGTTGCCACTGTAAACTTTGAAAAGGGACCTACGTTGCATGGACACGAATACAGAACACGACGACACGATAAAATTTAAAAACTGCATATTCGATACGATTTCGACACGGTAAATAGAATAATATATTTATATATATTTTAATACATCAAAAAATAGTAAAATATGAAATAAATCTATTATATTATAAAAATAATGTTCTGAATCTATTCCATTACATAATTCTAACAAACAACATCAAAGAGAATTATCAAATGTGCCCAAAGCTAGGCAGTCCTCTAACACAAAAACTTGGCATAAACTAGTTTAGTCTAAATATGCATAACATGGGCAGTAGGTTGGTTGGCAAAAAACTGAAATCCTAGCAGCATGCCTCCAACATCTAATATGACAATAAGAATTCAATCATTCCATAATTCATCCTAACATTTTAATCATTCCATAATTTAATCAATCGAGATGAATACAACAAACAAAATATCAAGTCAATTTACCTACAAAGTAGTTTCAAGACTCTATCTCATTATAAATAATCATCCTCTCCAATGCCGGTTCATCAAGCGACAAACTTGCAAGCTCAAGGACATCACCATTCCCCGGTTCCATAGAGTCATGATCATCTTCTGTAAGATCTCACATAGAGTCCTTACTTTTAAAATAGCTAGGATCATACCTTGCCAAAAGTCGAAGATTTATATGAACATAAACCAAATCTTGAGCTCTTTTTGGTTCAAATTTGTTCTTCTTCAAACCATATATGAAGCTATAAGTACTTCAATTCCTTTCACAACAAGAAGATGAACAATGTTTATTAAGCAACTTCAAAGCCAAAGATTGGAGTCTTGGTGTAGAAGCTCCATAGACGCCCCACAAAATTATTGGCTCAAAATGAAATTTGTTTTCTAAAGCCTCCGGTCTTGAATAATCACTCATGTTCAATGAAAAATATGCATATTAATTCTTTCATCACCTTGTTACGGACTTGTGCATCTGGAAAGAGCTTTTGAAGACATCTATTTTTTTTCATTAGTGAGCTCGGTATCTCTATGTGGAGCAACCCGGTTAGAATCTTCTTCAAGCTATTGAGAGCTATAATACCTTGGATTTAAAGAGTGAGCCATGCAATGAAGTGAGGTGAAACTCTTGGTCCACCGAGCAATTAAGATGGAGTACACCACATCATAAAACCTTGACACATCACAATGGGGTGTTATGACATAGACAAATTTGGGCTTAAAAATTGCCTTCTTCACTTTATCATTGTATCCCATCACTCATAAACCAAGTGAAGACTAGGTTTATCCAAATCGGTCATCCTTATCATCTCATATATAGGACTCATAAAGGTAATCATGCAATCAATTTGGTCTTATAAGGTGTCATTCAATAACATATCTTTCGCCGCTTTTGCTTTATCAACACCGTCTTCTTTATACATGTCCCATCTTGAACTAATAACCATTTGTTACAAGCCACTCTTCACCTCTTTATACAAATTGTCATCCACATTCAAATCGACCCTAGGTCCTGATGATGCTCATGTGCTCATCCTATTCAATAAACATTGTAGTTCATATACATACTTCAACAAGCCAACAAATAAACATATACTTCAACAAAATCATGACTTCGCAGTTCACACAATCAAACATTCCCCACATATTCTAGATTTTGGAACAATAATTATGAAAGAGAATGAGATAAAATGATGAACTTATGCGAAGAGTACTTTTCACAGATCAGAGAAGTTGGAGATTGACCACCAGAACTGGGCATCAGAGCGGGGAGGTCGAAGGTCTCTCCTGGCCGTCGGAACTCGAAGGTTGGCCGCCGGAGTTGGGCGTCGAAGCTGGGCGTTGGAATTCGCATCTCTCTTTGCGTTTCTCTATTTGTGTTTTAGGTGAGGTGCAGCTTAGTGGCTTACTGTCGAAAGTCTCGCCTGGTCGTCGAAACTCGAAGGTTGGCTGTCGGGCCCAGGCGTCAGAGCGCGGAGGTCGAAGTTAGGTGTCGGAACTCTCCTCCCTCTGTGTTTTAGGTGAGGTGTGGCTTACTGCCCGCTTTATGTTTTGATATTTCTTTTTGTGTGAAAATTCTCAAATCGACGACGTGACGTGTCGGGGCGTGTACAATAACGTGACGTGTCGAAAAAGTCAAATTTTCCTGACATGTCACGTGACGTGTCCGTCACCATGTCAACGTGTCGGGGAGTTCCCGACACTCCAACACTCCTTCAAACGTGTCCGTGCTTAGAGAGAGGGACAGAGACACCCATTGCTGTAATCTTTGACGACAAAGAGTTGAAAAATCCCTTCTTTTTCTTGTGTTGTTTTTAATGATTAGAAAACTATTCCTGATCTCTAGGGCCCCTAGTATGTCACATTGACAATGAGTCCGGTATGGCCCTTGTTTATATGGCCGGCACCTTCAAATTTTTCGATGTTTTGATTCTAATTTTAATGAACTCCCACTTTATCTACTCAATCGATCTTCTTGTACTAATGAAATTTTCCTTTTTAGAATTGTAGTAATGCATTCTAGATAAAGTAAAATGCTTTGCAGAGTCACAAAATATTAATTGTTGTCCTCACCAGCAGTATTGGACTGTGTAGAAGGTCTGACCATCTGACAAACAATACAATTACAGAAACATTCTAACTTTTCTGCATGCAGATGCATTTGACAGAATTACATTGATGAGTGATCATCTCTATGTACTGCAGAACCAATTTGCTATGAGAACTGTACATAAGAATTTCCATTATGATCTACTTGTAACTATAAAATATTTATAAGAAATATATTTATTCATTATCAGTATGATGCATACTTGATTTGTACTCTTTATATGTTGCTAAGCTCCAATGAAGGAAAATCCTTAACTCTGGCATCAAAGACTTGAATATTTGAATTTTTAAAGCCTAAAGCTGCTACATCAAAATGAAATGGTGCATGGATTACTAAAAATCAAGGACGTAAATGAAGTTTGTGAATGATGTGCAGTGAGAAATCAATGCATTATCTCATTTCCTAAAAGAAAGACATGGAGAGCAAAATTACCACTTGAGTTGGAATATTGTGGAGAAGCAGTAAATACTGCAGTGTATTTTATGAACAGACATTTAACTACTGTTGTTCAGCAAATGACACAATTTGAAGCATGGAGTGGAAGAAAACCAAGTGTAAATCACTTGAGGATGTTTGGTACATTCAATCTGCTATGCACATATCCTAAAAGTATCGATGAAGAAGTTTGATAAATCAAGTGAAATGTGTGTGTTCATGAGATACAACTTGCATATAAAGGGTTATAGGCTTTATAATCTAAAAAAAAGTGATTATCTGCAAAGATGTTATGTTCAGCGAGAATTCATATTGAGATTGAAAGCAAGGCTCAGTCTAGCAACAATAGAGTGGAAGGAAACCAAGTGTAAATCACTTGAGAATGTTTGGTTCAATCTGCTATGCACATATCCTAAAAGTATCGATGAAGAAGTTTGATGAATCAAATAAAATGTGTGTGTTCATGAGATACAACTTGCACATAAAAGGTTATAGGCTCTGTAATCTAAAAAAGTGATTATCTGCAAATTAAGATGTTCTATTAAGTGAGAATTCATCATGGAAATGGAAGCAAGGCTCGGTCCAGTAACAATGGGTGTCAGATAACACTGTTCAATATAAAAATGTTCCAGAAGAGTTGAAACTCAACTCACCACAACAAACTCCGCCTTAAAGTCTTGAGCAACCAACACTAGCACCTTCAAATGCTCAATCTACACCAAACTCAACACTAACATGGATGAGAAACTTCAATGAAGTATATGAAAGATGCAATGTCTGCTTATTTGAGCCTGCAAGATTTGAAGAAGTTATGAAAGAAGATGACTGGCAAACAACAATGAGGGAGGAAATAGATGTGATTGTAAAAAATAACACATAAGAGCTTGTTGATAAACTAGAAACAAGGTTGTCATTGGTTTGAAATAGATCTACAAAACCAAGCTGAATGCAGATTGTTATGTACAAATAAACAAAGCAAGATTGGTGACAAAAGGATATTCACAGATACCTGGAGTTGACTTCAATAAAACTTTTACACTAGTTGCAAGGCATGAGATAATAAAAGGTCTTAATTCCGTTTGCAGCACAAAAAGACTGGTTGTTGCACCAGTTTGATGTCAAAGCGACATTTCTAAATGGATTGCTGAAAGAAGAAGTATTTGTGAAGTAACCACAAGTTTTCATCATCAAGGGTAAAGAGCAAAAATTTTATAAACTGAAAAGACTCTTTATGATTTGAAACAATCTCAAGATCTTGGTCTGGTGAGATCGATTTCTATTTCACAAATAGATGGTTTAAAATTAGTGAAAATGAACATGCTCTTTACACGTAAACTGAAAGTAAATCAAGCATACTTATTATCTCCTTATATGTTGATGATTTAGTATTTACTCGAAGTTGTGAAAATATGATTTCAAATTTTAAGTCTAATATGATGAAGAAATATGAAATGAGTGATTTGAGAATCCTGCATTGTTGAGATATCTATCTCACATCAGGAAAATGGGGCCTAGCTTGTGGGCTTATAAGAGTTTGGGTTACTCTCTTCATAGCCAATTGATTTTGGAGTTACCTCAGACTACTTTATCATGGTATCATAGCGGGTTACTCACGTCCACGTGTGTTAGCGTTACCGGCCATACGCACTCGACGTCATCCCTAATGTTGTCTACGTGTTAGGCTTAAGGGGTCACCACACGTGCGGGGGCGTGTTCAGATATCTATCTCACATCGAAAAAATGGAGACTTGCTGGTGGGCTTATAAGGGTTTAGACTACTCTCTCCATAGCCAATTGGTTTTGGAGTTGAACCCCAGACTACTTTATCATGAATTATTTTCTAGGAATAGAAATTATTCAAGGAGTGAAGGGAATCTTCATTACTTGGAAAAAATACGCAAAGACAATTATAGAGAAGTTCAAAATGCTTGGTTGTAATAAAGTTGCAACACCTCTAGTTGTCAACAAATTTTTTTCAAAATAAGATAAAAGTGGTAGTGTTGATAAGAATTTATATATAAGTTTAGTGGGAAATCTGTAGTACTTAACAACAACAAGGCCTGATATAATGCATGCTGTAAGTTTGATGTCCAGATTTATGCATAATCCTACCAAGATTCACTATGGAGCTGCAAAGAGAATCTTGAGGTACATACAATGTACAATGGACTTTGGAATTATGTATGAGAGGAATGTGGAGCCAAAACTCTTTGGCTTTTGTGATAGTGATTAAGGAGAAAGTGTTGATGATTTAAAAAAACACATCAGGATATACTTTCACACTTGAAACTTACGAGTTCTCTCAGGCTTCATCTGGATATCTTCACTAAAGCTCTATCAAGAAAGAGGTTTGAATAACTTAAAGGCCTATTATGATTGGATAAACAAAGCATTAAGAGGGAGTGTTGAAATTAATGCTTTTCTAGGAATTCTAGGAAACTGCCGAAGAAGCTATGACTCAGTGCAGATATTTTTTTCCACTTATTCTACTGTTAACCACACTCAAATCCAATTTAGATTTTTGTAATTAAAATACAATTTAGATCTTTTAATTAGATCTTTTGTAGATTATCTTGATTCCTATATAAGGGATAAGAATGTTGTGTAACTCAACAAGAATTTCATAAGTAAGAAATATAGAGGCTGCAAAGGTTTGTTTCGAATATTCAACTGAGTTTTCTTCTGCCTCATTCGTCACAACAGGTTGATTAATGATTCATACTTTTGTTCAAAATACATAAGTACAGACGTTCAAAATCTAGCACCATCATCATCATCCTCCACTTTTTGAAGCTTCTTTTCATCATTTGAAGACTCTAATAGTGTAACTGCATCATTTGAAGACTTCAAGTGTAAACCATGAACTCCTGCGAAACCAAGTCATTGCGAAAGAGCAGATTAAATCATGGGAAGAAGAATTGATGAATTATTCATGACAATCCATGGATTCAATGGGGCTATGCAGAAAGCCCGAAACTCAAAATGCGCTTGTAATATCACTCGAGAGGTTTAGTACAGTGCTCCTTGTGGATCATAAAGCCAAGAGTGGCAAAGGCAAAATCCACCCCTTTGAAATCCCCACAGCCTGGCCCGGCCCAAGACAAGAAATATACGATGGCATCACTCTAACGACGCCACCACACTCAACACCTCCGCAATCCACACTCATATAAACAACAGTGAGCCTGAGCCAGCAGAGCAAACAGAGCCATCAAAAATGGCCGCCCGATTGTTATCTCGCTCCGCTCTTCGCAACCAATCCAATAAACCCTTCTCCCTTCTCTTCACTAACGTTCACTTAGCCACCACACCTCCAATCGACCCCACCCACAAACCCATCTTTTTCTCTCCTCCTTCTTTGTCATCCACAACAACCCATCACATCAGCCCTCCTCTTCCTCCGATTTCATTCTCCTCTTTCCGCCTCTTCACCTCCTCCTCACCCACCACCAAACGGACCACCCTTGTCAACTTCTCTCTCCCCTCCGACGACGAAGAAGACGACACCCCAACTCCCTCCAAACCAAACGACAGGTCGTCTACGTCGTCGTCGAGGCCCCTCCCGCCTCCCTACGACCCATTCAACCACAAACCGGCGTTCGAAGACCCAGAAGACCCAAAAGACTTGCAAGAAGTGTTCCACAAGATGCGCTCAGACGGGCTCCAAACCAATGCAGTCAAGATGTTCGACGCTTTGTCCAAAGACGGCCTCACCCACGAGGCATTGGAGCTCTTCGCCCACATCAAAGACAAAGGTCAAATGCCCGACGTGGTGGCCCACACCGCCGTCTTGGAAGCCTACGCCGCCGCCGGAAAGCCTAAAGACGCGCTCAAGGTCTACATGCGGATGCTGGCTTGTGGGGTGGCGCCGAATGCGTATACTTATAGCGTGCTCATCAAGGCACTCGCGGCTGATGAGAGGTTTGTTGGGGATGCGAAGAAGTATGTGGTGGAGATGTTGGGGAAGGGAATGAGGCCTAATGCCGGGACTTATGTGGCGGTGTTTGAGGCGTTGGCGGGGGAGGACAAGGCGGAGGAGGCGAGGGAGTTGCTGGAGGAGATGAGAGGGAAGGGGTTTGCGGCGGACGAGAAGGCGGTGAGGGAGGTGCTCAAGGGTAGGCGGGGAGCTGTGGTGAGAGGTGTCATCAATATTCTGTTTGGCAAGTAGATTTGATTGCTGGTTTGGTTGTGTTTGATTTGAGGACATTACTTTTTGTGTTTGATTGTTATGAACTTATCCACCAACTAGAACAGACCAAATCTGTGAACAACTTCGTACTTGTGTGCTAGAATGATGATTTGTTCCGCTTGATCATTACAATGTGAGCTACGACATGTTCGTTTGTTTGAACACCAAGTTGGGCTATTATAACCAAATTGTAACTTCACTTGAAATTCGCAACGGATGTATATACAAATTGCTTCAGATTGAGTTACAGGAAAAACGAAAGCTCTTTAGCGGTCAACTTTCTCATATAGTAGAATTATTGGTGAAAGAGCGAAAGAGAACTGTCGTGTTCAAACCTTTAGCTGGATGAATTTGGTTTATTTGTTTGGATTTTGTTGTTTAGATTTGCTTGCATGATTTAAAACCATTGGATTGAATACAATGTGGTCTTGTGATGTCATCTTCATTTAATTTAATGATTTTAAATCATTCAAACAAATCTAAACAATAAAAAGCCAATTCTCTGTTTCAACTGTGCAGTGGGCAAAACAGTAGATCTAGAGCTTGTCGTCAAGGGAGAGAGAGAGGAGCGAGAGCTCCTCATTCTTGTGTTTCTGTTTATATGGTCGGGTTCTTAGACAAATTTAAGTAGAGAATATTCAAAAAGAAAATTTTGAAAAGAAGAGAACATATGTGGGATTTGGTTTTTCTGCTTGAATTTTTGTTGCTTGAATTTGTTTTGATGGTTTAAAATTACTGGATTGAATATAATGTTGTCTCGTGATGTCATTCTCATGTCATCTTCATTCAATCTAATGGTTTTAAATCATCCAAGCAAATCCACCCATAGAGTTTGGTTCAGTGGAAGCAAGCTGGATGTACTTGTTGGACGAATGTGACAGTGATCTCCTGGTATTATGAAGTCACTAGTTGTATCATCCCCAAGTGAAAAACACCATATGGGGAGGGGTCATACCAATGTTGCTTATAGGTTCCGGAGTGGTAGTCTCACCCGACCACCATTAAATCATCCAAACAAATCCAAACAATAAAAATCCAAACATAGAAGCCAATATGATGATAACAAAAGAAGTGGTCCGACTCCGACCTATGACAAAATCAAAACCAATAAGTTAACTCGGCTTCAATTATACCTTCCCATTTCATATCACAGAGCTGTTCCTCTTTTCACAACAGCTGAAGTTCTTTCACAAACATGGAATCTGCTCCATTATTTCCACTGCAACAAGCTATCGTCATAATTTCTTTCACTCTGACTAGACTGGACTCTTTTTGTTTTGAGTCCGGATGCGGTGGCGTACACCGCTGTGTTTAAGGCGTTTGCTCGGCGGGAGAAGGCGGCGGAGGGGAAGAGGTTTTTGGAGGAGTTGAAGCGGAAGGGGTTTGTGGCGGAGGTACATCAAGTCAGGGAGGTTCTTAACGGCCGAAAAGGACGTCTTGTTAAGAATTTGTTCAACATTGTATTTGGCAAGTAGATTAGTTGGTGATAATTATTAGTTAAGAACTACTATGGTTTATGTTTGATTAGTATGCATGTTAAGAAGTGATGATGTTTGATTAGTATGCTATTGAGGTAATTACTATGTTTGATTAGTATCCTCAACCGCATTCAATTTACAATCTCATTACAAAAAATGTACTAATTAAAACTACAAACAACAACCATTCCATCAGCTTCAAGAAGGGTGTTCTCAAACCTAACATGCATACATTGGCTGGGACTTGGATTGATTGGTTGCATCATCTTGACTGATTGCTTTCTTGAAGTTCTTGAATCAGTCCATTGGATTTGCTTCTCCACCACTCAAGATCCATTGGTGTCTAAGTGCTTCCTCTGCAGACAGTCTCCTAGAAACATCTCTACACATCATCTTCCTCAACAGATCCTTCGCGGCCGGCGAAACTCCTTTGAAAACCTTCGGTGGGAACCTCAGATTCCCCCTCAAAACAGCCTCAAAGATCCCCGTCGCCGTTTCGCCGTAAAAAGGAGGATTCCCACCCAACATTATATACAACATCACCCCTGCACTCCACACATCAACCTTCTCATTGTACAACCTCCCCATCAACACCTCCGGCGCCACATAATACGGCGTCCCCACCACGCCTTCCATGGACGACCCTCCCTCACCGGAACACCACTCCGCCGATCCAAAATCCGCCAGCTTCAGATTGTTTCTTGAATCAAAAAGAACATTCTCCGGCTTCAGGTCCCTGTGAACCACACCAACTCTGTGGCAGTGATCAACTGCTTCCAAGAGCTGTTTGATAAGATTGGCGGCTTCCGGCTCCGGCAACGGCTCTTTGGCGATCAGGTCGTGGAGCGTTTCGGGTTGGCAAAGCTCCATCACCAAGGCCATGGAGTCCTCTGTTTCGAAGACGTTGTGGAGTTTGAGAATGTTTGGGTGGGGAGGCAAGAGGGTCATGATCTTGGGTTCTTTTTTAAGACATGCGCGGTCCGTGCCATCGGTGAGGAGGGTTTTGTCGATGATCTTGACGGCGACGGACTCGGAGGAGATGGGGCAGAAGGCGCGGAGGATGGTGCCAAATCGGCCGCGGCCGATTTCTTCGCAGAGTTGGTAGCTGTCTTCGAGTGTGTTGTACATTGGAGGGTTCTTTGTGGAAGAAAGATTGAAGCCTTGAGTTTGAGAGAGGAAGGCCTTTGGTTTGGGGGTTTTGGTTTTGTTGGGGTTGCTACTTTCAGGCGAATGGCCTATTTATTGGCTCTCACTTGGCATTTTGTTGGTGAATGTTAGCAAGTTCATATTCATCTCCCAAATGGATAAGGAAGCATAGTCCTGTAAGTAATATGTTTGATAATTTGAAGGACAGCCAATAATTTCTTGAATAGTTCATATTTGTCCCGGTTTGATAAGGAAAGCCTGTGTTTCCTAGCCTTATAAGTAATAGAGTCATAATAATCCAACTACTTCAACTTGGTGATTGAAAAATCAATATACAGCAGCCATGTCGAGCAGCCAATCCAACATGGTTAAGGCGAGGGAGGTTTTGCAAGAGATCAAGAAAGCTATCGGGATCGGTCAGGGTACCGAGAAGGCTCTTAAAGGAAGCAGGGGAAAACCTCCGCTGGCCAAAAGAATTTACAAGATTGTCGTTGGCAAGAAGCTTCATTAACTGATTGTGATTGTTCTATGTTTGAGTAATACAGATTACTATATAAGATTAGTTCAAAGAACATTCAAAGCTTTAAAAGCAAGTCCAGAGATTTGTCTCTGTTCTATCTAGTTGGCTTGGTATATTGCATATCGCTTGGCCTAAAAAAATTTCCATTTTTCATTGTTTCATCCCTGAACAAAACTTTGGCTCTCCGTTTGTTAACAATGCTGTACAGACAATCTTTTATGTAAAGACATCAAATATAACATCAGCAAACCTTCTAACATGCCATTTGAATTTAGCAACTACAACTATATTCATTTTCTTCGCTGGCAGATGTACCAGACTTGTATGCCACCTCCTGACTCACATTGTTTGCAATCGTCTTCTCAACACTTCTTTTGCCTGCAGTTATTGTACCTGCTTAGTGATTAGACTAGGAGATAAGTAGAACAGAGCATTGTGCATTTGCAAACTAAAGAGATGATGGTACTAACTCTACATGTGTGGATGAATCATTTCCATTGCATGAAGACATAATACATTGAAGTTTATTTGCCACTCATAAGAAATGCAAAGGCACACACACTCATTTGATCTTACTGACTGTAAGTTTTAGTATTTATTAAACTGTGAGCACAGACAGCATGTTGTGAAGATTAAGTGAATTCTCGGAAAGAAATGTAAAGGCATGATAAAGGGTTGGTAAACAGAACAGGAAAACACCAATCCTCTTCACTAGTAATTAACTAATGAAGCTTAGTATCCGAAATCAAAGAAATTAACTAATGAAATTAGTATCTGAAATCAAGAATCACACTAGGAGAGAGGGTGAATGTGCTTATCTTGGTATATATAATACAGCTTGTTACTACAGTTTATCCTATTTTGCTAATAAATTGAGCTCTTCTTGCTTATCAGATTGAGCTCCAGTACCAAAAGTTAAGACTAAAACCTGGGATAATGGCAGCCAGTCCCAAACACAGGATGATTAAAACTTTACTGACCCTTGCCATCACAGTGCCCAGCCCTCCTGCTCCTTCAGAACCAGTACATCATTATCAGATTGAGCTCCAGTACTCCCACCAACAGCATCACTAGTGTCAACCTTAGATTTAGATTCTGCTCCACTTCCACCACAAGTTTCAAATGTCACATTAAATGACCAGTTTATTACAATGGGTTCTTCAAACTTGCAACATAACATCAGACGGACCAAGTCATTTGAAGGTTATGTTTATACTGTTATAGTGTAATAGCATACTTCTGCAAAGAAGCAAAATATTACTGAAATCCATTTTTTTGACATATTCCATTTTTTGACATAAAGAAACCTCAACTGTTAAGCCAAATAGCAAATGTTTTGACACGTACATAACCAATTAATGAACACAGCTAAACACTTACCGAATTTCACAAGTCTGGTTTCCAGTCTGCTCAAAATTGACCTTAACATTGACCGAAGCGATCATAAGCAAATCTTTTCTCAGTTCTCATCATTAGACAGGACCTACACAAGTTCTTCATTACCATAAGAACGAAAAAAACGAAAAACTTCATACATCATACAATATAATCGCTAGTTCACTAGTTTCCTTAATGGAGATAAATTTATGAAACTAACTCAATACTTTTAAAGGAAAGATGAAAAGAAGCAAACTTACCTCATTGCAGCAGTAATCTCATTAAACTTTTCCTCGGCTCCAGAGTCCTTGTTCAAATCAGGATGATACTGTTCCAATTCCAACAATCAAAATTCATTCATATTCGGAAACAACAACATAAAGATCAAACCTTTTGGGTTCCAAGAGAAAAAAAAATATAATCTGGGTGCTAAGCAAGCTTTCAGAGATGACATTTTGATTCAACTGAGAAATTTACCAAATGGGGAAAGCCAAACCTGTAGAGCGAGCTTTCGGTAAGAGGCCTTTATCTCCTTCAGGGTTGCATTTCTGTTGAGGTTGAGGGTCTTGTAGTAATCAGTTCCGGTGGCCCTGATGACCAAACTTGGAGGTTTTGTAGGGATGAAATGAGCGAAATTGGGTTTCAAAGTTAGGTCTTTCCTGGTAAACAATGTGGTGGTAGTGCCGGAGCTGAGAATGGAGTTGGGGAAAAAGTGAAAATATATAAATAAACTAAACCCAAAATTTCATTAGTATTAACTAACAACAATGACTGGCTTCGTCGTACATATAAGATAAGTAGAACAATTACCTTAACTTTTTACGACAATGAAGAAAAATTGTAAGACTAATCATCTACGTACTTGTGCTCATAGCGCGTTCACAAATATAGTGTGGTCAGAGAGTACTCGTAGCTCGATTAGAGGTATAGTAAGTAAGTTAGTAAGTAGTAACTGCTTGGTAAAGAGGCCAAAACAGATGAAGAGACGTACCATAATCAACAACTAAACACGTTGAATCTTAAGAAAAGGACTTGACTAATTAAAAAATAACATGGACATAGGTGATGTTTGTTGATTTATATTACGAAAATGGTCCTTAACGTTGAAATAATGGTAGATACTAGTTACTAAAATCGGAGATAAGAGGATAAAAAGGAAAAAATATTAAGAACGGTACATGAGAAATGACCGACTCATACATTTGATGCATCTTTTTCAGAAAAAATCAAAACAATACATAAACTTAAGAACCCAATACATTTTTAATACATACTGTTAATGATACAGTAAATTTTTATAATTACTCATTGTTTATGAAAAAAATGTGGAACCAAAACTCTTTGGCTTTTGTGATAGTGATAGGAGAGGAAATGTTGATGATTTAAAAAACACATGTGGATATACGTACTTTCACATTTAGAACCAGTGTTCTAAAAGGCCCCGCCTAGGCTGTCTAGACGCTAGGCTATGGGTCGCCGCCCGCCTACAGTCTAGCACTTTTTAGAACATTGTTTAGAACTGGTGTATTTTCTTGGGCTTCAAAGAAGCAAAATCAGTAGCACTGTCTACAACTGAAGTAGAGTGTGTATTTGCATCAATAAACACTTCTTAAGCAATTTGATTCAAAATAGTCATAGATGACTTTGGTAAGAATTAAGGATCTGCAACAACCATTCTCAGTAGTAATAACAAGTCTGCAATTGCCATGAGCAAGAATCTTGTGTACTGCAATACAGATGACGGATGACCAAGTTGTAGATATCTTCACCAAAGCTCTATCTTGAGAGAGGTTTGAATACCTCATAGGCCTACTAAGAGTGGATATGCAAAACATTAAGAGAGAGTGTTGGAGTTAATGTTTTCTCAAAAATACTAGAAGACTGCAGAAGAAGCTGAAGACTTACTGCTGATATTTTCCTCCACTTGTTATACTGTTCACCCCACTCAAATTCTAAGTTAGATCATTTGTATTCAAAGTACAATTAAGATCTTTCGTAGAATTTTTAATTAAATCTTTTATAAGTTATTTTGATTCCTATATAAGAGGCCACTACCAAGATAACAACTTTAGTTAAGGAAATTTTTTCGTCGACTATGTAAAAAATTTCATCGGCTAAAGTATTTGCCGACGAAACGTCGTCGGCTAAGAAATCATCGGGAAAAAGCCGTCAGCTAAGACTTTAGCCTACAAAATTACTGTTCATCTTCGGCTAAAGTCATTTATTTAGCCGACGAAGAAATTTTTCGTCTCTTAAAGTCTGGACTTTAGACGACAAAATTTTATTAAAATTTGTCGGCTATAGTTATTTATTTTATTTATTTAACTTTAAACGGCAAATTTTAATAAAATTCGTCAGCTATAGTTATTTATTTATTTAACATTAGCAGACGAATTTTATATAGTTATTTACTTTTAGCCGACGAATTTATTTTATTTTATTTATTAATTATTTATTTAACTTTAGCCGACGATTTTTATTAAAATTAGTTGGCTATAGTTATTTATTTATTTCAATGTAGCCGACGAATTTTAATAAATTTCGTCAGCAATAGTTAATTATTTTATTTATTTTCTTTTTTTATTTAACTTTAACCGATTAATTTTAATAAATTTCATCGGCTATAGTTATTTATTTATATTTTTGATTTTTTTTCTTCTTTTTCATTTTTCTACCGTAACTAGTAGAATCTAAAACTTATGAGACGAAACAATTTCGTCGCATAGGAGCACCAATTCGTCACATAAGAACATAAGCGACAAAAATGTCGTTGCATACTTACCGTTGCACTGGCACCTATGCTACGAAAATAAAGTATTCGTCGCAACAAAGTACATATATGCAACGAAAAATGTTTCGTCTCTATAATCTTAAGAGACAAAAAATTTCAACTTAAGTGACCAAATATTTAGTTGCTTTGGTGTTTATAATATTTCAAAAAAAAGAGCGGGAAATTTTTTTGTTTCTTTTTTTAGTTCTTTTGCTCCTTTGTCGACCACCCACGCGCCACCATCACCACCGAACGAGTTGTAGCCTGTTGGAGATGGCGGTGTCGTGGTGGAGGATATGTACAAAGGGGTCAGGTTCGGGAAATTCAGAGATAGACGCGTACGGAGGCCAGATTTGTTAGAGAGAACAGTGGAGTCGTAATTGTCGAGCGGTGGAGGAGATGGAAGGAGGGATCATAATCGTCGTCGTCGTACTCGTCGGTTGGTGGAGGAGATGGATAGAGGGCTCAAATCGACGTCGTCGTCATCGTCGAGTGGTGGAGGAGATGGACGAGGCGGTGGTGGAAGTGAACATAGAGAGAAGTGTGGTGGCATGGCTAGGTTGAAGAAGCAAGAAGCGTGGCGGAGGAGTCTGTGTGAGAGAGGGAGAGAACGAGGATGAAATGGACGAGAGAGAGGGAGAGAATAAAAAGACAAAATGAGAGGGAAATGAAAATTTTTCAATTTTTCAGAATTTTTTTGCCGGATTTTTTTTTTAAAATTTTGAAACTTAGGCGACGAAAATATGTTTTATGTCTTATAATTGTGGGCGTAAGTGACAAACTTATTTTCGTCATTTAGGATATGGATTTGTCTCATATGTCACAACTTAGTGAGTGAACTTTAACTGCCGAAATTAGTTTTGTAGCATAGCTTGAAACTTTTGAGACGAAATTGTTTAATTTCGTCGCATAGGTCTCGGATTCTACTAGTGCGTTGGTGGTGTCTGGAGGAGGAGGCTAGGCCGGAGAAGGTGAAGGAGGAGGAGGCCGACTAGGAGAAGGAGATCTATAAGGCTAGGAGAGGGAGAAGGAGGAGGAGGAGAAGGCTAGGAGAGGGAGAGGGAGAGGAAGGAGAGAAGGAGGAGGATAAGGAAAGGAGATGAGGAGGAGGAGGAGAAGAGAGAAAGATATAGAAAAAATTCAAAATTTTAAACTTTAACTGAAGAAATATCCCTAATTTCGTCACTTAAAGTTTAAAATTTTAGTCGGTGATTTTGAAAATTTGAGGGTACTTTAGCCGACGAAATTATATATTTCGTCGGCTAAAGTGCCTTATATTTAAACTTATATTTTATATATTTTATTTATTAATTAACTTTAGCCGATGAAATTTAATATATTTCGTCGGCTAAAGTGTCTTATATTTTAATCTTATATTTTATATACTTTATTTATTTTTTTAACTTTAACCGATGAATTTTAATAAATTTCGTCGGCTAAAACCCTAAACCTTCACCGATAAATTTTAATTAAAAATTTTATATCACTGGTTACGTCTCATCGATTTGAAATTATTTTCAGATGATGGTCTGGCTAAAATAATTTAGATGGTCAAAATGACCGTTTTCGTGCGTTTAGGGGTTTGAATGACGAGATTGACTGTCCAGATGGAGCCCGTAACGTTGTCAGATCTAGATGATTTTTTTTTCATACACATATTTCAACATAATGATGATATCTGACGGTCAGATTTTTGTTTGTGAATTTTGATGATCGGAATCACAACATGCCTACTAATGTTATATAACTTGTTTACTAATTAAGTGTTAAGTAAATGTTCCGTTTCAAAAACAAACTATACGTAGAAGCTTCAAACGAAAAAAAGTCGTGAAATAAGATGACCGGAATGGTGAGATATGTCTACGGATGAAAAATCACGTAATTCTGGTAATAACTTGTTCTGGTACAGATACCACAAAAAATATAAATATTATTAATTACACATATAATTTTGTTTTTTCATTAACTTTCCAACGTACTTTCCCCCATGCACAACGTCCGCCCAAGTGTTCCTCAGGTGCTGGGGAACGTCAAACCACACATGCATTAAAACGTTTATTAGTTTAGTTTTTTATAAATCAATAATATAATACATAATATTAATTGTGAATTTTTTAAAATTACCGACATTGAGTTGTGGACCATGTCCTTAACCTCTTGTGAGTCCTCGCACCAGTCTGACCACAACATAGGGACACTATCCCTATTTAGCGCTCCCACGCGGCCGAAGTACATCCTCGTCTTCCCGCCCGATACTACGTTGCCATCCCCGTCAGTATCGATGACGATCTTTCTCGAGGCACTCACGGTCTTCTAGAGAGTCTTTTCTGAGACGGGGCCTCTCTTCTTCCTTATCGGCTTGGCTCCGACAGTGCTTATCACAAATTGATTATTAATAATTTTTTCTTACTATGACATTATAAGAAAACAAATTATTTATATTTCATTACCTGCGGGCGTTGGGGCGGACGCGACGGATTCCGACTTTGTTGTCGATGATGCTACCCTCACAGAAATAAGATCCGTACCAAAAGGCACGAACTGGTACGCCGCTGATGGGGTCACCTGCGGGGGCAGTGGATAAATAGGCGCCCCTGAGTCATCGACTGCCGGTAATGCCGGTAGCAACCGCGGAAGGTAGAAAAGAGGCGGCGGCATCTGTACCCCAGATGACCCACCCTCCGAAACAGTAGGGCCCGAAATCAGTGCCCTTTGTATCTCAGGCATACGTGGTGCAGACACATCCGCCTGAGTCGGAGGCCACAGCTGCCTCGAGGAGCTAGGGGCGTCCGACTGCCTCTAAGAATGTGTGGCCCCCGGCTGTCTGGAGGAATGAGTGGCGCCCGGCAGCCACTACGTCGGCTCGAGATGGGACGCACGTCAAGCTGTCATGGGGCCCTGAAACGACGTATGAGGGTTGCTAGACGTTCCCTCAAACGATTCGGACCTTAGGTCATTTGAACCCTTTGTTTTATCGAAAAAGCATTTCATCATGTTTAAAATATTAATTTATTAAATTATTAGAATTTTAAATTTTAATTGGAATTTTTATATTTTAATAAAACTAAAATTGTTAAAATTATTAACCTCATCATGCTAATACAATCCTCAAATAAATTCAGAAAAAATCACGGATACAAATAAATTTATATACATCAAATTTTTCATATAATTCAATATATAAATCAATAAAATAATTTCCTCAATATATAAATCAATTCAAAATAAATATATAAATCAATTCAATATATACATCAATAAATTCATATAATTCAATATATACATCAATAATTCAAAATAATTATATAATTCAATATATACATCGAATCACATACCTTAATTTCTTTAAAAAATTCGAAAGAGAGAGGAGGGCAGTGGGAGGTGAAGAGGGCAGTGGGAGCCGAGGTGGGCAGAGGAGCTGAGTGGAGTTCGAGAGGAGGGGAGCGGAGTGGAGGCCGAGAGGAAAGTGAGGGAAGAGGCAAAATTTGTGAAAATGTTAGGGTTTCTGTCGCTGGGTTTTGATATATAGGAAAAAGCATAGCCGACGACATAAAAAATTCGTTGGCTAAAACTATGTGTTTCGTCGGCTTTGGTTCAACTTTAGCCGACGAATTTATTTTAAATTAGTCCGCTATTTACAATACTATAGCTGAAGAATTTACTAAAATTCGTCGGCAATAGTACTTTTTATACTAATCCATTTAATTTATTTCCAATTTATATGTTCAATCTTGTGAAACAAAAATCCGACCGTCACATATCATCATTATGTTGAAATATGTGTATGGGTAAATTTTCAACTTCATCCGACAACGTTAAGAACTTGATACGGATGATCAATCTCGTAAGTCAAACCCATAAACGCAAATAAACGGTAATTTGACCGTCTAAATTACGTATTTTGACCGAACATTCAACTGTAAATAGTTTTAAATCGATGAGGCGCAATCAATGATATCAAAATTTTATGAAAAATAACCATCGGAGATAGTGCTAACTCTAGGGAGAAAGAATGAAAAAATGCATTGACCGTAACTATCGGCACCAGAACTTTATCGGAATTATGTGATTTTTCAACCGTAGACATATTTCATCGTTCCGGTCATATCTTATTTCACGACTTTTTTTCGTTTGAAGATTCTACGTAAATTTTGTGTTTTGAAACGAAACATTTACTTAACACTTGGTAAACAAGTTATACAACATTTGTAGACATATTGTGATTGTGATGATCAATCTTGTGAAACAAAAATCCGACTGTCAGATATTATTATTATGTTGAAATATGTGTATGGGTAAATTTTCAACTTGATCCGACAACGTAAGGACTCGATCCGGACGGTCAATCTCGTAAGTCCAACCCCTAAACGCAATGAAACGGTAATTTGACCGTCTAAATTACGTATTTTGCCCGAACCTTCAACTGTAAATAGTTTCAAATCGATGAGACGCAACCAGTGGTATTAAATTATTAATTTATTTATTTAACTATAGCCGACGAAACATTAGGGTATTCGTCGGCCAATATTGTTTTAGCTGACGAAATACATCTTAATTCGTCAGCTAAGAGAGCTTTAACCGACGAAGCATGATATAATTCGTCGGCTAAAACAATATTGGCCTACTAAATATGGCCTATTTCGTCGGCTAAAACTGAAAAATACATAAAAAACAGGCTGTTTACTGTAAACCACACCAATTTTCTATTCATATATCACCAAAATTAAACAAAATTATGAATTCAACAGCTTGTAGCATATAAAACACACATCAATCTATCGCTGATGAAGGCCGTTGTTGGATCGTTGGATGTACTGCCCGTCTTAGAAAATTGTCCATGATCATGCGGACCCCCTGATGATGTTTCACCGTAGTATATCCAACATGTGTACTTCTTCCAAAACTCATTACTCTTTAGGTGTTGCCAAACCTTGTCAATTGCAAATCGATTAACATCAATCATAATCAAAATATTACTTAATTCATACTTTATATATGCATCAACACAATATTATAATATATATATATATATATCTACTACTTATTAATAACAACTTCATATATATTATCAAATTAAAATCGATCAACTCAATCACACTCAAAATCCAATAATTCAACTCAAATTAAAACACAAAAACAATATATATAACTTAAATAAAACTCTTAAATCAACTCAAAAACAAGATATATACACATATACGTACCTATATATAGCGTCACAAACTAATTTTAGACAGATTTCGACGACACCCAACAATTTATCCAACACCCAAACTTTTTCTCCCTTTTTTTCAAATGAGTTGATGTCTAGATCTGAAAATATAAGGACTTTTAGCCGACGAAATTATATATTTTGTGGGCTAAACATTTAAAATTTCGTCGGCTATAGTTTACAAACTATAGCCGACAAAAAAATTATTTAACCGACGAAAAAACATTTCGTCGGCTAAAAGTCCACTTTAGCAGACGAAAAATTAACTTAGCCGACGATTTTTTGTTTCATCGACGAAAGTGGCATGTTTTTTTCGTCGGCTATAATGTTTATTCTGTTAGTGATAGTTGTGGATAATTCTGGTCAAATGACCGTTTCTGTACGTTTAAGAGTTTGACTCGTAGAGCCGTTCAGCTTCTAGATTGGTATCACAAAAGTCAATCGGACACTGAAATATCTGTAATGCAATTTTATAAGTAAAATGTACTTTAACTGAAGAAATACCCTGATTTCGTCGACTAAACGTTTAAAATGTAATCGGCTAAAGTTCACAAACTATAGCCGAAAAAAAAATTAGTTTAGCTGACGAAAATTAAATTTCGTCCAAGGTTCAAAAAGGTGCTAGGCGGGATTAGGCGGTGCAGCTACTGCCTAGCGCCTAACAGTTTAGACGGAGTTTAATCGGTGTTTAGGCGATAAATAGGCGGATTATTTTTTATATATTTATATGGTATATTATAATATAAATTATAAAGAAATGTCAACAAAACATTCAAAACACATTATCTCAAAATAATGTTATCAAATAGCTCAAAAATACAAATCCAAATAAAAGCACACAAAAAATAATTAGGTTGTTTAGGGTTTAATTTTTTTAAAAAATTGCAGAGCCTAATCTCGTTTAATTACAGCCTAATCGCTAGGCGCCCCGCTTAATTACCGATTAATCGACATCACCTAATGTGTCCGCCCAACACCAAAATTAAGCTTTATGCTTGGTTTTTCTGCCTAGGCACCTCCTAATCGGCCTAGGCGCCCGTTTTTTCATATAGTAATTTCGTCGGCTAAAGTCCACTATAACCGACGAAAAACAATTCGTCGCCCTGTTTTTTTTTCGTCTGCTAAACACTTTCTCCTTGTAGTGGACAATAATATTGTGTATTCTGTAAGAATTTCAAAAGTAAAAAATATAGAGGCTACAAAAGTTTTCTTTAAATTAATATTTAACTGAGTTTCTCATTCACCAAAGCGGATTGATTAGAGAATTATACTTTTGTTAAAAATACATAAGTAGAGGCTCTCAAATTCTAACACTTGAAATGAGAATGTTTCTTATGTCCTAGCTTCTGTGGTGTCTGTTCACAATTTTGATCCGTTTGAATCTTTGCATGGTAAATTACAAAGCTTGTGAGAAGATTTAGAATCCTTAGCTAAAAGATTTTTCAAAGCTCTCCAACTTCCACAAGTTATTTGCTCTTGGCCACTTAATTTGTTTATCTCTTGCTAGATATAATGAACCGGTACTGCAGAATTTCTAGCTGTTCTATATTTCATTTTCCTAACATTTCACTGAACCTGCATTTATCACTGAACCTGAATTTTGTAGTGTATCATCTTGAGAACCACTCTGGAGCTTCAGTTTGGATTAACTGATTCTGAATGGTTATGGTCTCTTTGGAATCATTGAACATTCTTAAAAGGACACCAAACCCTCGTGATTGTCAGCAAGTCAATTTTAATACAAAAAATAATGACAAGATTGAAGAGGCAAGAGTTATTGGTTGTAAAAGACTGCAGTCACTAGCCTTTATCTTTCTTTCACCAAAACAGCAACCTCGTTCATCATGCCTTGTTTCTGTAAAGCCTGAAACCCTGGATCCATGTTTAACTTTGCTATCAGCTTTAAGGTACAGTAAACACGTTTCGAACTCTCATCAGTCCAAAACCCTAGTTCTAATAATATATAACTCACATCCTACGTTAGCAGCACCACCCAAAACCCTCAAAACCACCTCTCTCGTTCTCTCGTTCTGCAGCTGCCATGAGCATCAAACAAAGCATTGCTGATCTCTTCGATATTGCGGTGACTGTAGGCTTCACCTACTGCCTCGGCTATGTCAAATTTCATGCCCTTTATCATCCTCGCCGCCGGTTTGTTGACTTCGGTCTCCTGTGCGCCTTTGCCGCATTCGTGTACGGCTCTTTCCTGACGGTGCCGCATCACAGCCTCCATGTGCGTCTGGTCTCTGCTGCGGTGTCTGTTATCTCCTTCCGGGTCCTTAGCAACCTTTTCTTTTCAGAAATTTAGGGTACGTTGGATGAATGAGAGAGCTGTGGGTAATTGATGTGGTTTCATTTTAGTATGTTAGTAGTTTTAATCTGCTGCTCTCTCTGTAATAATCTACTCAGACTACCCTCTTGAATAGCTAGCTTTAGTTGTAATTGTTGCTTAAGTTATCACTCTATGGTAAGAGATTATTTAAATTCCAGTTGTTATATTATCGGATTATGCATGATGTGTGTTATGGTTAAACGTTTAAGCCTCTTCCTTGCTTATTAGTTTGCCATGAAATCATGATTGGTTAATGGTTGATTGACAAATCTGAACAGGTAAAGCTGGATCTGGGTAAGTTCATGATTGGTTGATGTGGCAAAAAGTGTCTAGCTTGCTAGTTCATTATCTCTTTGATTTAAAGAATGATAAGATTTGATCGACATAAAATTAGTTCATAATGCACGTTTTGTTCATTCAAAGTCATCACCTATCAATGATTTGATCGCTAAGGAAGGAAGTTGTCAGTTTTCACTTCTTCTCTTTAGCTATTTGTCCTAAGAAAATATTGACAAAACTAGTGTATAAAACACGTTTTTGTTTCCTGCATTTTAAGTTAGGTTGAGTATGATGAGCCAAAATGGATCCTTGTTTTCTATTGTTCATTTTGAAACGATGAGGTTCTAAACCCTTAACCAATGGACCGATATAGGAACCAAATCTAATTTTTCGATAATATAGATCAAATAAGAAAAGAGATAAATGAGGAAGAGACAAAAGTGTTTTATGATAAAAAAAATATAAACTTAAACTACCAAGCCTCCTCCAAACGGCTCTAAATCTAATACGATTTTTGTGTTGGCGTAAGGTCATTCAATACGACTAAGCAAATATAGTTACTGCATAAAGCTACCATTGAATTTCTTTCCTTATTTGAAAAAAGAGCTACCACTAAATATATCAAAGAGTTTTTTTTCTTTCCTTATTTGAAAAAGAAAAGAAATAATTTGGCTAAAATGAAAAAGCAGCGGTTTGTGGAAGAACCAAAGGGTTTTAGACTTTTAGAGCATCTGCAGCGGTGTCCGCCTCCTCTCTCTGTTCGTGCTCTCGAGCGAGCAAAGATTGTTCGTGTAAGAGCATTTTAGGTCGGTCAACGAGCGTTTGCCGCTGCAGGACCCGCCTTCCTCCCATCTGCTCGTGCTACAGGGCCTCACCGCTGCATATGCTCTTAGGCAGCTCCAATTGGGTCCTTTTACTCAATTTCAATTCCATTCGTCTCATCAGTCCAGGTAGATTTCATTTTCGGGGTTTCAGGTTTCTTCAAGATTTGGACTCATTTAGACTTAGATTTATTGTGAGAGAGCTTGCAGAGAGAGTTCGCTATAGCTAATTAGTGTTTCCTTTTCTCTTTATCACTTCACTTATTGAGTTTAGGTCGCTTCAATTCTTACCATGGCAATTAAGCACCATCTCTAAACCCAACATCAAGATGATTAGTACAATAAAGATCAACAGCATAACGTCAGTTACTTCTGTCGTTGCTCTCAGAAACTAGGAAATGACACCAAAGCTCAGAAACTAAGAAGAAAAGAAAAAGAAAACTCGATCACCATAACTGTTGCAGCTAGCTAGCTAGCAGGTACGTACTAACCTCTCTTCTCAGTGTTATCAGATGTTTTGGTAATTAAAGTGAGGATGATGGCAGAAAGCAGAAAGCTAGCCGAGTCTAGTCAGAGAAGGCAGTCAAGAAAATAATGATGGCAGCTTGTTACATGTCTGTGAAAGAGCTTTAGCCATTGTAGAAAGGGGAACAGGTCTGTCAATTGAAATAGGAAGTAAAATTGAAGCCCTTCACGCCCTTACACGTAGTATTCTTTTGCATATAATTGAACCCATTGAATGACAAAAGTTGGAAATGTACGCTAAAAGCAACACCACCCAAAACCACCTCATCTCTTGACCTCTGGACCTCTTTCTCCGGTTTTAGCTCAGTTTACAAGAATGAGCTTGTGATGGAGACCTCATTCAAGTTCGATCCCTGCTACCAACATGCTTCATTGGTTCGCAATCTATAAATTATCCTGTAGAAATTCATACCTGAAGGCTAGTGTGACAGGTACGTGTCCACTGTAAGTCGTTCAAGGTTAAGGTTGCAGGTTTGCACTGACGATAGTGGTGTAGCGTAACCAAACTCTCACCTAAACTTTTTAATCATCAAATGGACAACAACGGAGACAACGCTTTTTTCTTCGATGTTGCGGTGACCGTAGGCTTCATCTTCTGCATCGGCTATGTCATCGTCTTCTGCTGGACCTCTAGCAGCCTTTTTAATTAAGAATGATTCAGGGTACGTTGGATTAATGAGAGAGATTTGGGTAATTGATGTGGTTTAATAGTACGTTAGTAGTTTTAATCTCTGCTGGTCTCTCTATAATAATATACTCAGATTACTCTAGATTAGCTAGCTTTTGTTGTGGACATGTCTTAAGTAATCACTCTAAGGGATTATGTAATTTCCAGTTATAAATGCTATTTATCGGATTATGTATGTGTGTTTTAGTTAACGTTTTAAGCCTCCAATGATTAGTTTGTATGAAATTAATTAATTTTTGACAAATCTGAACATGTAAAGCTGGATCTGGGTTAAGTTTTTTTAATTTCTGGATCTGGGTTGAGTTGAAAGGTTTCTACCCCTTAAGTAATGAAACCAACTCATTTGTTCAATATAAACTCATTAGGGCAAAAGTTGTCAGGGTCATACTGTTTCTCGATATGCTCTAGTACTGTACTACTGTTGGAGAGTGATAAGGGTTCATGTCTTAGGCCAAAAATGAGGGCAATTGATGATAGAAGTGGGTTGTAGTTCTATATACGGAGGAGGTGGACCAAAGTTATGAGCCACTCCGGCGCGGCGGAGTTATTCATGGTTGACTCGACCAAGGAGGCCATCAGGGTGTTCTTTGAGGCCAAGATGGATTCATAGGTAATGTTCTACGCCTTTTAAGGCTGAGAGCTCGAGAGAAGAAGATGAATATGGGGCATATGGGGTTTCCTGATTAAGCAGGTGAAATCCAAATGGATTTGTAGCGATAACAAGATTATGGCAAGGGACGTTTTCTAGAGTAAGAACATACAAGAAGCATCATTTGTTAAAATGGTCATCAATATTCACTTTGGTAAGTAGATGTGTGAATCGGTCGTTTAGATTCTATACTTTTTGATGTGGAATAAAGTGTTTAGGTATATAGTTAGTTTCTCTCTTTGATTTGCTTGATCAACATAAAATTAATTCATAATGCACGTTTTGTTTATTCGAAGTCATTACATCTTGTTCAGGAAATAAGTGTGTGATAAATTAATGCTTTGAGCCACACCAAAGGAGGTTGGTCGATTGAAGATGCTTTAATCTAAAGTACAAATTCTTTTTATTTTGTTCTCTTTAGTTATTTGTGCATATATGGCCCATGAAGTGTTATTAGAGTGGTCAGCTAAAACACATTTTTGTTTCATGCATTTGAAGTTTGGGCTTAGAGGTGTCAAATGGGTCGTAAAGCACAGACACGACACGAGCATGACACGTTTAAAAGTGACCCGGTACGGTATGGCTTTAGCCGACGAAATAAAAACAGTCGTTGGCTATAGTGTCACACTTAGCCGACGACATATTTTTCAATTATTTGTCGGCAAAAGTAAGACTTTGGCTGACGAAATACATTGTCGTCGGTCTCAACCAAAGAATTTGGCCGACGAAATATAAATATTTCGTCGACTAATTTAAAACACTTTAGCCGACGAAATATACTATAAATTGTCGGCTAAATATTTTAAAAAATTTAAAATTAAAATAATATAGCCGACGAAATATAGTACATTTCGTCGGGTTAAATTCTACTATAGCTGACGAAATATGGTAAATTTTGTCGGCTAAACGTTGAAAATAAAAAATAAAAAATACTATAGCTGACGAATTATGGTAAATTTTGTCGGCTATAGTACTTTTTATACTAAAAAAAACTACAAAATTTTAAATTACTATCCAAGCAAGCTGCAAATTACACAAACAATTTGATATAACCAACAACATACACCATCAAAAGTAGTCTAAACGTTTTACATTAAATTATTAATTTATAAATTATTCATAAACCTATAAAACTAAACAAAATATATATCATCTAAATCTATATCCGCGCCAAGAGGAGGTTGATGTTGAGGAGGTTGCGGCGGTTGAGGTAAGGGAATAGGTGTAGGCATGGGCGGAGACGGAAGTTAGTTTTAGCCGACGAAATACATCATATTTATTTCGTCGGCTAAGATAGTTTTAGCCGATGAAATATGATGTATTTGGTCAGCTAAAAATATCTTGGCCGACGAAATATGATGTATTTCGTCGGCTAAAAATGAAAAATAGATAAAAAAACAGGTTGTTTAATGTAACCATACCAATTTCCTGCATATATCACCAACATTAAACTAAATTATGAATTCAATAGCTTGTAGCATATAAAACACACATCAATTTGTATTACAAATTCAAACTAAGAAGGCTCGTAATCGGAATCATCCGATGAGTCTTCTTCGGTGTCGAATTAATTTCTGGCAATCTATGTCTTTCTGCATCACAAGAGTCGTCGTCTGTTTCTTGATTTGGATCCACATCAATAAGCCTTGCGTCTAAATCACGAATTCGAACCGAACGACCCGCTTTAAAATTATTAAGGCGAATTGTAGAGGAGTCAGGAATACCTATTGCACTGGGCTCTTGATACGCAACATCGTATTCCTCGTCTTCGGCCTCTCCAAGTGTAGCTGCCCGGTAAATGTTTCGAGGGTGCACAAGGTTGACGACTTTCCATGCGTCACCCTTAACAAGGTCATCAAGATAAAACACTTGTTTCACCGATGTCGCAAAAACGAACGGGTCATCTTCGTAACGGCTTGTAGCAGTGTTCACCGATAAAATCCCGTACTGTTCAATCTTCATGCTCTGCGGGTTTCTAGTATCAAATCATCTACACTTGAAGAGGTGCACTGTCATGTCTTGCCCATAATCGAGTTCCACCACTGAATCAAGAACACCGTAATAATCAACTCCATTCCGCCCACCATGCGCCATCACCCCAGAATTTTGTGTACTCCGTCTGTTGTCTCTCTGTTCACATACAAATTGCACGCCATTCACCTTGCACATCGGATAAACTCTTGACATTATCGGCTTCATCGCTAGAAGTCTTAGTTCGTGCGGCCAATTTGGGTGACCATCGAATTGAATATGGTTCATCTGCAACCAAATATTTAATGTATTGTAAATATGAATAATTATGCAATGAATGAGTTATGAACAAAAATAAAGAATTACATACCCAGCCGCCAAAATAGTTGACGAACTCCTTGTTGTGGTAGTCGAGATCACCTTGAATGTCTAGACAATATAAATGGATGCCTTTCCAGTATTCAACTTCTGGACAGTTAATCAATACCCACTAATGGGCTATGACTAGCTCATGTGGTTGCAACTTGTAGGAGTCTGGTAAAATTCCATTAAGTTTAACATCATTTGAGACTATGGAAATGTTGAACTTCGGTACATCTATCAATATGGTTTGTGGAGTTTCCTTCAACGCTCCTAAATACAACTTCATGTAGGTGACGCACTCGTGCGTAATGAATGCTTCAGCTATACATCCTTCAGGCGCGGATTTGTTAGCCACATAAGCTTTGTAGTTTCCAAGTTGTCTATATATAAATAAATTTGTTTTAATATGTTACGATTATATATTGAATATGTAGAACAAAAAAATTAGGTGTAAAAACATATCTTTCCATATGATACATCCAAGTATAGTGTACTGGACCTGTAAGCAACAATTGCTCGGGAAGATAGATCATCAGGTGCGGCATGATGTCAAAAAATTTGGAGGAAATATCCTCTCAAATTTACACATGATATAAATAATGTACTGTTGCATTTCACAGAGGTGAGATTTTGTCACTTTCCTTGTGCATAACTTTTGGAAGAATCTTGATAACGCTACTAAAGGCTCCACCACCCAACGGGAAAGGAACGGTCGAATGAAAATAGGGAAGAGACGTTGTAGCAGAATATGACAGTCATAACTCTTTAACCCGTACATTTTATTGTCCCGAATGTTTACACACCAGGCTATATTTCCTGCGTAGCCTGAAGGATACTTTACAAAACTCATCCACCTGAAAATTACGTTCTTCTGGTCAGGCTTCACGGTGTAAGGAGCTTGAGGTATTTTTTTCTTCCCTTCTTTCAACCACAAATGTCTTCGTATCTCCATTTTTTTAAGATCAATGCGTGCCTTCAGACCGTCTTTCGTCTTTCCCTCCAAGTTCAGCACTGTTCCCACCACACTGTCACACACATTCTTTTCTATGTGCATCACATCTAGGTAGTGTCTGATCAACAACTTACTCCAGTATGGGAGTTCCTAGAATATGCTCTTATGTGTCCAAAATTTATACCTGTCGGGTCTGTCAGGTATTGCCGCCACAATATTGGGATGATTGCTGAGTTGCCCAAAATCATACTCATTAAACACTGCTGACAACTCATATATTAGCATGCATCCTATGATTAATCTCTACCAATTTAAACTCATATTAACCCACGCGGTCCAAATACAAGTCTTGATATGTTTTTACGAAGAACAAATCATAGCAATTTCAATATTGAACAAACATGATCAAGATAACTAAAACATCATTCAATCAATGAATAGAAAAACATACAAGACACACATGAATCAAGAACAAACTAAAAACAGAAAAATATATGTTAGTATGTTCGATTTTGTGCTTAAACTTTTAAACTTAATGATTCAGGTTATGTGAAGCTTGTTTGCATTGCATGGAATTTGTTTATTATTGTCAGTGACGTGCGCGGGTATTAGAGATAGTTTAGAAAAATATGAGGGATTACTGGGCCGTGTGGGCTGTTTTCTCTTGGAATTTGGTTCAACTATTGAATTTGCATGATTGTAGGTTGTTAGAATTGTTATTCATCGATATGTTCTTGTGTTAAGTTTGTGTGTTTGTTTGAGGTTGGTCGCATGTATATAGTAGCTTAGATTTGGTTTTCTTTTTAGTTTAGGATTTTCGTCACTATTCTGTCCCCTGATTTCTATGATTTTATTTTTGTATCCAATGATTTCCGATCCTGCTGAAATTTTGTACAGGTGTTCATCTGTGTAAATTTTCATAATTTTCTTTGTAGTTTAGGTTAGGTTTTTAATTAGATTTGTAAATTTTATCTTTGTAAATTTTCATAATTTTCTGAGTAGTTTAGGTTAGGTTTTAACTGCTGTTCGTTAGGAACAATAGTCACTTTTGTAATAACCAGGGTACGCAGGGGTCTGTTGGAAAGCAAGCAGTTTGTTGTACTTGTCAATACCAACCGTGTTGACAACTCTAGAGAAGTGTTGCACCGGCTCAGACATATACTGTCATTGAGCACATATACCACTCTCATAATGAAACATATCGTTAATGAAGACCGTTGTTGGATCGTTGGATGTACTGCCCATCTCAGAAAATTGCCCATGATCATGTGGACCCCCTGATGATGTTTTACCGTGATATATCCAACATGTGTACTTCTCTAAAACCCCGTTACTCTTCAGGTGTTGTCATACTTTGTCAATCGTAAATCGATGCATATCGCTGTGATACTGACATTTAGTGTACGGGCAATAGAAAATTGTATTCCTGTTAGTATTAGCCGGCGCATATTCAAAAAACTTATAACTCTGTTATCATATCTTTAGTCCCATTTTCGAAATGAAATTCAACTCTTATTCATATCCTCAAAATATAACAAAATATATATGTATAACTCTAATTAATTAAATTTCATATATAAAATCTCAATTCATTTAGTATTTTACTACAACTAATTAATAACAAATTAATTAACACACACACATACGCATATATGTATGTATATATATATATATTAACAATAACTTCATATATATTATCAAATCATCAACCAAATCGATCAACACATATATATGTACATCCAATGTACTCAAAATCGATCGACTCAATCACACTCAAAATCGATCAACTCAAAATCAACATATATACACATATACGTACCTATATATAACTCTACAAACTAATTCTGGATAGATTTCGACAACACCTAAACTTTTCTCCCGTTTTTTTTCAAATAAACTGCTGTCCAGATCTGCAAATATAAGACACTTTAGCCGACAAAATTATATATTTCGTCGGCTAAACTTTTAAAATTTCGTCGGCTATAGTCAACTTTAGCCGACGAAGAAACATTTGTTGACTAAACTGGACTTTAACCGACGAAAAAAGAATTCGTCGGCCTATTTTTTATTTTTGTCTACTAAAGCCTTTCTTTTAGTAATGAAGTGTATGAAAGCTGCAATACCTGCTTATTTGAGCCTGAAAGATTTGAAGAACTTATGAAAGAAGATAACTAGCGAACGATAATGAAAGAGGAAATTTATGTGATTGTGAAAAATAACACATGAGAGTTTGTTGATAAACCAAATAACTAGGATGTCATGGGTTTGAAATAGATCTACAAAACCAAGCTGAATGCAGATGGTTCTATCCAAAGAAACAAAGCAAGATTGGTGGTAAAAGGGTATCACAGATACCTGAAGTTGACTTCAATGAAACTTTTACACCAGTTGCAAGGCATGAGACAATCAGATGTCTTATTTCTATTACAGTACAAAATACTGGTTCTTACATCAGTTAGATGTCAAATTGACGTTTCTAAATAGAGTGCTGAAAGAAGAAGTATTTGTGGAGCAAACCACAAGATTTCGTCATCAAGGGTAGAGAGCAGAAAGTTTACAAGCTCAAGAAGACTCTTTATGGTTTGAAACAAGCCCCAAGAGCTTGGTATGGTGAGATCGATTCCTATTTCATAGATAGAGAGTTTCAAAAGAGTGAAAATGAACCTGCTCTCTACACCAAAACTGAAGTACATTAAGCATACTTATTGTCTCCTTATATGTTGATGATTTGGTATTTACTGGAAGCTGTGAAAATATGATTTCAAATTTCAAGTCTGATATGATGAAGCAATATGAAATGAGTGATTTGAGAAACTTGCATTATTTTATGGGAATAGAAATTATTCAAGGAGTGAAGAGAATCTTCATTACTCTGAAGAAATATGCAAAGACAATGCTAGAGAAGTTCAAAATGCTTGGTTGCAATAAAGTTGCAACACCTCTAGTTGTCAATGAAATTTTTTCAAAAGAAGATGAAATTGGTAGTGATGATGAGAGTTTATACATAAGTTTAGTGGGACGTCAACTATACTTGACAATAACAAGGTCTAATATAATGTATCCTGTAAGTTTGATGTCTAGATTTATGCATAATTCTACCAAGATTCACTACGGAGCTACATGAAGAATCCCGAGGTACATACTGTCGAAAAAAATTATTTAAATATATCATAGTATATAATCATTTTTAGATGGTTATGGGTGAATGAGAATAGTCACCAAAGTAATGCATGAAACAGTTAATTTTTCACCTTCCATGATTCTTGTTTTGTAGCAACATCAAATTCAATAGCATGATAGTGGAAGGTTGTAACATATTCATGACATTCAAGTTTTCTCACAATCCTCCTTGTATAAATTGGTGACTCATTCCTTAATTCTAAACACACCAACTCAAAAAGCATATCCTCCTCAGTTTTGTTCTCTTTCTCCCTCTCTGAGCTGTTTTCTGGTGATAGAAGAAGGTATTTCAAGTTCGTCTAGTGTTCTTAGTAGCTGTGCAGCTTTAAAGAACAAGCGGTCGTTGTAACCTGTGAGACAAGTGACAACAAATCTTTGCACCGTAGAGGAGGCATAATTTGTCTTAAGGAAAGTGTGTGAGACATACGATTCGACTTTAACATTTTCCTATCCTCCTAAATCCGAGTTGATAACATTGGTGTTTATCATATTGTTCTTGATTTTATATTTATAATTATTTATTTAATTATAAATTGAATTTGTGTTATTATATATTTGCAATATCTAACTTATTTTTCTAACACATACAAGGTACAATGGAATTCTCATTCGCCACAACAAATTGATCAGTATCATACTTTGTTCAAAATACAAAGTATAGGCACCCTCAAATTCTAACAAATAGTTGAAAGCCTGACATCAAATGTTATCGCCTCTGCCTTTTGATGTAGTTCTATGATGTGCTTTTGTAAACGCCATGGAATACCAAAAATGCCATAAAACTCAACACAAAAGGACAGTGCCAGTATAGACGGCGTTAAGGGACGGCGTCGGAAAACGCCGTGGAAAACATACCATGACATTTTTCAAACGTTGTGGATATGCTTCTATGTAGTAGTAAATGTCAAGTGAACTAGGAAATGTATCTGATGTCCTAGCTGCTTTTGTATTGTGTGGGCAACTCGATTGCTCATTCAGCCTTTTCTTTTGTGTCGATAACTGACATAGGCTTAAGTTCAGAACTTGAAATGCAATCAATATGTTTCTGATGTCTTGTTTCTGTGTTGTGTGGCCTTGCTATTCCTTTTTGCAATTGTTGGTCCAGTTTTATCTTTGGAGAGTTGAATGGTATTCCACAGAGCCACTGAGCTTATGACAGGTTATTTTGGCCATCATATGTTAAAACTCGATGAACCAGTGCACAAGTTTCCTAACACTACTAAAACTTGATGTATTCTTTAGCTTGTTATCTAGTTACATTTGTTGATTGAAACTTGAAGTGAACCAAAATTAATTTCAAATAGATGTTTCACATTTTCTATCCTTGGCCATTCTCTGTGGAGATGCATTTTCTGTTCAATTCTATATGGGAAAATTGAACTCTTTAGTTCTCTGGAAGCAAAAATCATTTGGATTTATCGGTACAACATGACAAATTATTTGGAGAACTGAAATTGTGAGTTATGAGCTACGTTGCAAGGAACCTTTTTTGAAGGCACGTTTCGCGCTTCTGAAGCTGAAGCGTGGCCGAAGCGCGCGGAAGCGCCATTCCGGAGGAGGGGACTTTGGAAGCGTGAAGGAAACGCGTAGGAAGCGCGCGCTTCGACTTTGGAAGCGCCAGTAAGAGAAAGGAAGCTCTGGCGGTACCTATGCGGTTTTGATTAGGCACCAATTTTCTAAAATTTTACATTAAACAAATTTAAGACAAATTCACGAAATCAAACCTCCTGAATTCAAAAGCTGCACAACGTTTCTACTCTCTGTTTCTCTTCAAAACGACCACCGCGTCTATTCTCTCTGGCAAGTCCAGGTCAGTCTTCAATACTCTCATAAAGAAAGAGAGGGAAGATGAAGGTCTGTGTTTCTAAAGAAGTAAATAGAGTAGAAGATGCAGGCATGTAGACGATGAGAAAGAAATAGAGATGGAGATCAGCAGAAGAGAGTAAAAGAACCTGGACCAACCCAGATCTGCATATCTCAAGAACATAGTAGTTATTTTTGATAAACAAGAATAAAGTGGTTATAGTCATGGTTTATCTTCTTTTCTTTAAAAGATGGGTCTAGACACGTAGTGGTTGACAACAAGTCAACAACCAAAAGTTTGAATAATTATTCTGACAAGATTTGAGATATATTATATATGTTAACTATTAAGTATTATTAGATATTTGATAGATAGAATTATGGGTAGAATTATCGAAAGAAAACAGACTGTTAGAGTAATTTTAGACATTATATCACATTTTTAATGTTATAAGTAGACTTGTCACTTATTATTTTATAATTATATATATATATATTATTTTATTTCAACGCTTTTAAACGATTCGCTTCCATTGAATTTTGAAAAAAACGCTTTTGCGCTTCTAAAAGCTTCATTTCCTCGTTTGCGCTTCCGTTTTTCCGTTTCCGCTACCGTTTCCGTGCAACGTAGGTTATGAGTAAATGAGTAATAGCTTCAACCTCCATTTACCATCTCCTCGGTACATAATGGAAGGGATCTTTCGTTCTCATGAGCTAATTTATCAAGGGGATACAAAATCATACAAAGCATGATTAAACAGGATCCATAAGTTGTGGTAAAACAAAATCTGTTTGAATTCCCATGCCAAGGTAGTGCACAACTCTTTGTAGCAGTAACTCAAAATATTGGCTTGTATCTCAGGTGATTCACCAATCCTAAACCATTGATCCTTGGAGACGTGTAAGGTAGGAGATTAAGTTGCACCGTATCTAACATGCACATGAGCTCTGCATTTTACAGTCTTGTCTGTGCTACTGTGCTAGCATGAAGGTGAAAGTACAAGATTCGATGGGGTTATGGTTGGTCCGTAACTGCGCATATAGAGACATGGGAACTTGGGTGACTCGATTCGGTTGTTGCAGACTGGCCCAGAAACTAGGCGCAGAGATTTCTTGCACAAGCAAGGCAACCTGCTCACCCATGCTTAGTCTTGTACAGCCTCACCCTCGTTTTAACCCATTTGCGTGAAATCAGTGACGCTACTTTACTAGCTCAGACTGAATTGACTGCTCTTTCATTTTTTTCATTTTTTTACTCTTCACATTCATAACTTCATTTCCTTTTCTTTAAAAGTTTTACTGTTGTGGAAGTTAGTGACAAAAGAATTCATGTTGCGAGCTAAACTTCAAAGAAAAGAAAAGAAATTGATATTTTATAATTACTTTCTGTATACGAAAAAAAATTAACCCAAATAAAAAAATGGCGGGTAACCGCCTTAGAGGCACCCGTTTAAAATTTGGGCGGGAAGTGGACAATATTAACACCTATCCCGCCATTTAAAAAAATATAAGCAGCTGAACATTACTATTTTATCCCCACTTTGATAAAAATTTACGAATTTGCACATATACACGACAGAGATAGCCTTTGGCTTTAGGCAGCGGTTTCCCAAAGACTCAACCACAACAAAAGAATCTCTCTCTTTCATCTGTACCAGGTAGCCCTTAATTCCTCACATCAAACTTCACTGTAGGTTCCCCAATCTCTAGTCTTTCACTTCGTTTTTGCTGTTTAGATATTTGGGTAAAATGTTCCTCTTACCTTGAGTGCTTAAATTTTTGTTTTTATGTATGTGTTTTCTATAGGGATTGCTACAATGGCAAGAAAAGCCGCCAAATCCAAGAACAAGACTAAGCTGAAGGCTAACACCACCGAGGGGATGGATAGTTTATTGGAGATTGAAAATTTCTACGACCCAATACCACCTCCTTACAAACAGGGCCTTGACCCCATTGTGGTCTTCCCAAATGACCCCAAGGACTTGGGACAAGTCTACGACAAGGTGAACTTCAACGCCACCGGTGTCCTGTTCAGTGTTGTGAAGATGCTTGAGGGTCTTTCGATGGATGGCTACGACCATGAGGCTGCTGAGATTGGGACTGAGGTCTTGGACAAGGGTAACATGCCTGGGGTGGTGGTCTTCACTGGCATCATTGAGGAGTACGCGGAGATGGGTAGGACCTTGGATGCTCTTAAGGCTTATAAGAGGATGTTGGCTTCTAATGTCACTCCTAATGCTTATACATACAGTGTTTTGATTGAGACTCTGGCGGGGGACGCTGATCGGAAGTTTCTGGTTGTTGCGAAGAAGTACATGTTGGAGATGATGGGGATGGGGATGAGGCCTAATGCGCTGACTTATACCGCTGTGTTTAAGGGGTTTGCACAGCGGGGGAAGACATATGAGGCGAGGGAGTTTCTGGAGGACATGAAGAACAAGGGGTTTGAGCCAGATGAGAAGGCTGTGAGGGAGGTTCTTATGGGGAGAAGGGGACCTATGGTTAGGAGCCTCTTCAACATTCTCTTCGGTAAGTAGTGCTTGTCGATCTTGCTATATGATAAGGTAGTTAGATCAAGGTACAAAGTTAGACTTTGAAATCAATTGGAACGCTTTTGGGGTCCTAGGTTCGTTTTGCGGGTAGATGAAATCAAAGGGGAATGGTTTTGGTGTCCTGGTTCTGTATTTTGTGGGTATGAGAAGTATCATAGGAAATTCAAAGGCAAGTAGGTTGCTTTTTCCATTAGCTATGCTTTAGATTAAAGTTAGAAGTTAAACTCTTGGAATGGAATTTAAGGTCGAGCATCGAGATGTCCAAGCTTCTGTGCTATGTAGTTTATTATTAAGAACATTGATTTGTAATGGAACTGTTTATATATCCCAGCTTCAGTTCTCAAGTGCGAATTAAGATTTGTTAGTGTAAGAAAATAGGTGCAATGGATTTTTATGATGAATTTGATTGCAAGTACATCTGTTGCTAATCTATCGTCCACAACTTTAGCTAGGTGCGATGCGTGCTGGTGTTTTAGGTCGCCTTGCACAAAAGCAAGTCCAGAAGGCTAAGAAGACCCAAGAACAAACAACCAAGACTTCAAACATATAATTTTTATAGTACGTAGCACTGCACTTGTGACTTGTGAGGGTGCCGGTGGTCAAGTTGCCGGTCCGGTTATTTTGTGAAAACCTGTAATCGACTCTACAGAGAGCATCAACCCAAGCATGTTGCGGCGGCAGTAGTGTAGACATGAACCACACCGAAGACATGATCCTGAATTCCAAACTCACCCCTTCACCAGAGGCGATTTCCTCCACCACTTGGTAGCCAAGCTGTTCCTTCCACGCATTGAATTTCCACTCCACACGAGAATGGCTCCTCCTTTTTGAAACAAAGGAATGCCGCGGTACTTTCACAAGTATGTAAAGGACTGGACCATACTCGTAGAGGAAGCCGGCCTCAATGTGCTTGTAGTAGATGTTGAAGTTGTGGGTAGTGGCGAGGAATGTGATATCCCACTCGGCGGTTAACTCATGGCCTTGTGCATGGAGCTGAACCGTGGCCGATTCGACCTGAAACTTGGGGGGTTTGGGTTGCATAACTAGCAAGTAGACGGACCAAACCATGTAGCCTAAAAGCAAGAGTATGCAGAAGATGTTAGTGCAGAGCTCAGTGATGTAGGGCTTGTTCTTTGGAACTTGGCCTTGGACCTCCAGTGGGGCGGCTTCGAGTTGACCTGGATAACCCACATAGCCCGGCACCATCTCAATTGTCTTGGCTAGTAGTAGTCACTGAGGAAGAACAACATGACCACTAAATACATAAACACGGTCTAAGCTCATCGGAACTAATGTAGCGGGTTCGAACACATATATATGAAAATTTGAGCACAGAAAAGACAGATGGGATCAAAGAAAAGAGATGTTACATTACGCGTAGTAGATGAAAATGCCTCTTCGCCAATCTGAGTTAGAACTGATCAACTTAGGTACCGAGATGAACGCGATCGCCATAACCAAAAAGCCCTGATGCCATTGCTAAGCTATCTCAAGCAGTTAACAAACTGAAACCGAAAATGACAGCTGGCAGTCTTCATTGATCGAATTGAACCAATGAATTATCCTTCTTTGTTCCTATATCAAAACTCAAAACTAATTCGATATAAATAGAGTTAGACTCGCTCCATATGCATTGGTACAGTCAAATAAGAACTCTAGCTAACAACAAAACTACTACACATTATATAGTAAATTTGTTACGCATATAAGTAGAGAAGTTGTCACACCAACAAGCGAGGAGAGACAAAAGACGAAAACCTAGCATTTACCTCTCACAGAACTCTAACTCCCAATCCTCAGCCATGAGTAGGGTACCAACATCATCACCATATCTCACTACTAGAAAAAACCCCTTTAGAGACGAATTTTTTCAGGACGAACTAATTTTTTATCTCCCAAACACACTGTAGGGGACAAATTTTTTTGATTTGTCCCTAAAAGTTTTGTTAGTTCAAAACTGTCGATCAAGGCAGTACTCCGAGACAAATAAGTTACAATTAGAGACAAACCGTATTCATCCCAAAGTTTAATTGGAGATGAAATGTGATGTTGTCTCCTATGCATTTTGTTTTCTGGCGAAACAATAGTCTTTCACGTAAATACCCCTTATAGTGATAAATAAGTAAATTACAAATAACAAAAACATATCTCTCCTCTCTCGCCATCTCTCCTCGATGACGCGAGGATGAAAACTCGGTGAACACTCGGAAGTAAGTCTCTCTTTCTTTCTCTCAAACTATTTCGATTCATTTAATCTCGAATATGTTGACCAATGGGTCTTTTCATTGTGAATGAATATAGAGAAAATGTTCATTTCTACCATTTTTTGGACCTTATTTTTTTTAATTTAACAGTTTTTTAAACACATTGATCATTTCAATTTTTTTTTAAAAAAAATTTATACGCATTCCAACAAAACGTATAACAACTCTAAACAATCTATAATTTTCCAATATACATGCTACGTACCCCTCACCCATTAAAACATACTTAGAGAGAGAAAATGGAAGAGAGCGGAGACATGTGTAGCGCCTTGGGAGGAGAAACTACAGTGGCCACGAATTTAAGCAAATAAGAAGCCAACACGTCCGAAGGATGTGCCAACAACTTATTAACCTAAAGTCGTAGGCTTTTTAGTAAGTAAAAATAAAATTAAACTTTAAATAGAGTGGCACCAAATAATTTCTTAAAACATTCATCGAAGGTTTTCCAATTTCGCTGAAGGTGGTCAAATTAAAGGGTCAATTAAAAACTTTAGCGACAACAATAACAATATACAACAAGGTTTATAAATTAGGGAGACACATCTACTGTTGATGTCAAATACTCTGGTAAATGACTCGAAGGGTAAAACTGGAAAAGTGAGTATAACTTGGACCAATCATCGAGTAGGAAATGAGACTCCACACATACAGTTCTCTCTATTTATCCTGTCACAGTACACAGTACCTGCAAACAATTTGTTGTAGGGGTGAGTGTCGTCCTCGCGTGCTCACATATAGGCCCACTAATGATAGGTTTCAAAACCATAAGACCATATATATACATATAGATTTAAGCTCTTAATAAAATCATTTAGAAAATCCTTGGCATACAAAATCATCATTTAATATCTTTTGAGAAAACTGTGCAGTATGCTAAAACATGGGCCAGAGCGCTCAATGAACATTATAGTCTGCAGGACTTCATGGATCTAGGCGGCCGAATCCCGGGTTTGTCTATACAGCAAACCGGGGTTAACTACCTATGCGTCCTAAGATGAATAGTAGCTAGAGTTTCCATTTACAGATAATGCCCAACACATCGCTGATAGTACACACCACACTTACGGCTCGCTTAACTTTGTACGAAATAAGCGTAAGCAAGAAAACAAACAGGATATTGCCCCTCCGGAGGTTCACGGTTATCGACACCGTAGGAGTACTATATACTAGGTCTCGCCACTATTAGGCCAAACACCGAAAATCAGGACAATAGTACTACTTTTCCATCCGAGTCGTCACATAAAAATCATTTACGTCTAGCCTCGGGTTTTCTTGGCCCAATCATTTATCATTTAATATAAAGAAAACTTTTCCGAGGCATCGACCATGAGCATACAAAATCATGCACTTTCATATAAAGACAAAACCACTAACAAAGGGGGTTTAGCTTCCCTATCTGGAATTGATGTTCCTTTCGTAAGCTCTAAGCATCCAGGAACCGTCTCGAATGAACCGAGGTCTCTGCGTAAGCTACCTTGTCCAAATGAATCACTGCAGAATTAAAGTAGCTTAGCAACCAAGAAACTATAACAGTCAACAGACCTCAGCATTCCTAGTTTGACCAGGAATGACCACATTGACCAAGTTGACCAACCAATTTTCTTTTTAACTCTTTAACCTTTTTGACTTGCTTTTCCGATTAACGACTCTTTACTTATTTACCGGAAATCCGACTTAACTTTCGAACTTCCATTTACCACTTTAATTTGACGTTAGGGTGTCACATGGTAATTCATTGAATTACTATGGACACCCAACGTGTCTCATTAACCAATTCTTTAACCTTGAGTTGATTTATTGATTTACGAGAAACACCAACTTTTATTAAAATGGTCAACTTGACATTTCAACACTTTACCAACTAAACCAAAATGTGTCAAATTTCGTTGAACTTTAATTTTTTACTAAACCGTTTTTTCTAAAAATGGAACTTTCCCAAAATGAAAAACTTTCCCAAAATGAAAAGTTTCTCAAATTAGTAGGTTTCTAAAAACAGAGAGTTTCCTAAAATGGAAAGATCCCAATTACGGTTAGTTTCGTTTTGGTACGTTTCCTTACGTAAATTCCGATTTCAACTCTTAACTCGATTAAACAGAATCGATGCACTTTAAAAAGGAGTCGAAGACTACCTCTCGACTGTAACACCCCGTCATGAAATTTACATTTTTATCGAGGTTAGGCGAGTTACAGAGGATTGTAACCGCACTGTTAATTTTCCCCGAATTAATATTTGAGTTTATTATTGAGATTTTCTCGGTTTTGGGAGAAAATAAAATAAATGTTCTGAGGTGGTAGACATGTTAATATGAGTCCCCCGGTATGTCCGGAAGATTTTTCAGAGCTACGGGCTGTTTAATATAGATTTATTCAACTTACGGAAGTAATAAAGGTTATTTACTTTACCGTAAAAAGATGACTTTGCGATAAGTCGAGAATTTGAGGAAGTTTCCTTCAAGAAAGTTATAGAGGACATTAATACGAACTCTTAGGTATATCCTATGAATTAATCGGAGTTCGTATACGAAAGTTATGCGGGATAAAGTGTTGTTACCGTGCGGTAAAAGTAAATAGTAAATTATCTGTTAGAGATGATGTAACATCCCGTACCCAAAAGTTACCTTTCACAGAGATTTACGAGTTACCGAGGACTTTTAATTGCGATCGGTAATTCGATAAGTTATCGCTCCAGTTAATTTTCGAGTTTTTAAAAAGTACTCCAAATACCTGAATTGATGACTCGATGTTGTAGTACGTGTGGACACGAGTCTCCCGGTATTTTAGGAATATTTTTCGGAGCTTCCGGCTAATTTATGTGAATTTCTGAAGTTTATGGTAACTTTTAATTATCCATCCGGTAAAAAGGAGAATTACCATTTAACCTTTTCACTTTTCATTCTCTTTAAATCTGGACCGTCAGATCATTTGGGGAATTGATCTGGACCGTCCATTCAAGTATAAAAAGGGGAGTAATGAGTTGACTTGGTCAAAAGACCAAAATCGGGTCAAACCCGAGTTTCCCTTCTCCCTACCTTCCGCGACGCAGCGTCGCCCTCTTCGCTCCGATCGACACCACCGGTGCACCTCCACCAAACTGACCCTCTCACTCTCCTCTACAAAACCCAGTCACTCAATCCGAGATTCATCAACCGTCGACGGAGATCGACCGAGGAGAAACTCGACTGTGATCGTCGTTTTCCGGCGACTCAAGCGGCGATTCGACTGTTGGAGGTGAGCTTCTTGTTTCTCCTCTCCTCTTCTTCATTTCCTTGCCAAGGAATCGATGGTTTGGAGTCTCAATCAATAACTCTCTCTTTTCTGTTTTTCGGGTTTTCTGGGTTTCTCGGGCAGACTTCCGGCGATCGAGTTTTTGGAGTCCTTGACATCTCCGCCGTGCCCTAGGGAGCCTCACTGAGTTCTGTTTGAGCCCAGTTACGTGTTGATGGTGTTTGAGCTGTGGCAGCTCGTGGGGGGTCGATGCAGCAGCTCCTGCAAGTTAAAGGCAGAGTTGGGGTTGGGTTGGTGGCCGGGGGAGCTGTTGGAGTGGGTCTAGGAGGTGGTAGGCAGCAGGAAGCTGCTGGGTTTGTGGTTGGTTCGTGTGGAAGCACAGAGGCAGAGGGTAAGGTTTTCCCTTTGAACTGTGAAATTTGGTTGCTACTGTGTTGTTGGTTAAAGGTTGTTTTGATTGTTGTTGGAGATTATTCTGATGTTTTGTTGTCTTGTTGTCGAGAACTTGGTAATCGGAGAAACGAGGAAGCTATGGCGGATTTCCGGCAAGTTGACCGGAATCCGGCACAGGATTCCGACAAGTACCGGAATCCGGTAACGTTTCCGACGGCAGTAAGTCTAGCTGAAATGCCGAGGTAGTCTTCGATCCCTCTAAATGTGTTGTTTCCGTTTAATTGGGTTAAAGTGTAGTAAATCGGAATTTACGTAAGGAAACGAGTAAAAACGGAAACTAACCGTAAATTGGGAACCTTCCATTTTAGGAAACCTTCTATGTTTGGAAACCTGCTAAATTGGGAAACTTTCCATTTTGGGAAAGTTTCCATTAAGGAAACGTTTCCATTTTGGGAAAGTTACATTGTCAGAAAGATGGTTAAGGAATTGAAGTTCAATGAAGTTGGACACTAGTTGGTTAAATTGGTAAAGTGTTAAATTGTTATCGGAAAATGATAACTGGAATTTCTGAGGAATTGTCAAGTTGACCATGTTAAGTAAAGTTAGTGTTTCACGTAAATCGGTAAATCGACTCAAGGTTAAATGTATTGATTAATGTGACACGTTGGGTGTCCATAGTAATTCAACGAATTAATACGTGACACCCTAACGTCAACTTAAAGTAATAAAGGAAAGTTCGGAAGCTAAGTTGGACTTCCGGTAAATTGAGTTAAGAGTCGATAACCGGGAAAGAAAGTCAAAAAGGTTAAAGTGCTATAAGAAAGTAACTTGGTCAAATAGGATTTCCTGGTCAAACTAGGAAAAGACCAAGTCAACGATGAAATGACTAATATAATGGTTTGTTTGTACAGTCTCTGATTGAAGGTGAGACGGGCTCGACTACGCGGTTAGTTCGAGGGTTTCGCTCGAGGAGCTTTCCGAGCGGGAAGAAGGTCGCAATAGTACTGTGAGTGGACCTTTGCTTTTAAATTGAATTGCATGCCCATAGACTTTATTTGCTTTCTCCTGCATATGTGATTTCCTCCATTTAATGTTTTACGGTGAATTTGGGAAAATGGGATTTAACGATTTTAAAGAGAAACGAGCCGGGTAAGAGGTTCATACCCTTCCCGTGATTTTAATGGATTTTCCCTGGATATGATTTAATGGTTTTCACCGTTTTGTGGATTATGGAGGGGGACGTTTTAAAAAGGAGAAATTTGGCTCTTGGATTTAAAGGGTTTTAAAGTAAAGGCAGAGAACAGGTTTTTGGTTCCTGGAAAGGTTTTTAAATCCAATATATTTGGAGTGAAGTTAGGGAGATTTGACTTGGTTTTCGATTTATTATTCCCACGAGGTTTTACAAGGTTTTACAGGTTTTACAGGTTTTAAAAGGGTTTAAAGGATAAGATTATGTATTGCATGCTAGCACGGACCCTCTCCAGATGGAGCAGGTACCATCTCTGGATAGTAGCAGGTCGGGACCCTCTTCGGTAGTAGCTGGTCAATAGACCCTCCCGAATAGAGCAGGTCATGAGACCCTCTCCGATGAGCTGGTCAATAGACCCTCTCGTAAAGAGCAGGTCGGATTTCTCGTGGATGAGGTTAACACCCCATATAAATGTTTATATTTGAGCCAAGGCATTGTTTATATTTTACTTGCATGCGGATTTTCTTAGAAAACTCTAAGGGAGAGCATTAAAGGAAAGTAGAGTTTTTACATTTTATTTTCGTCCACTCACTCTAACAGTTTTTCAATGTTTCTCCTCTGGGCTCTTCGTTTTCAAATGCCCAGTGGTGCAGGATTCTTGAGCGGAGGTCGCGCGCGTACAGAAGTCGAGGCATAGTCGATCAATCCGTTGCCGTTTGAAATTCTTTAGGGTAATCATCTTTGTAGACTGCTCTGACTAACCCAGTTTAGCTGATTGAGTAGGTTAGGGAGCAGGATGCCTTCATGAGTTAGGGTTCGTTGTTAGATACTCATGGAAGTGCTGAGTTGGAAGGTAGGAAGGGTTGGCCGTTTCAAGGGGGTTTTGGTAAGAAGTTCCCTTGAGGTGGTCCCCGCAGGATTTACTTCGGGTTAAAGGGATTTAACTCGGGGTGGGTCCTGACAGATGACGACTGTGATTTTGGGGATTATTAGAGATGACGATTGTGTCGTTTTGAACTTCAAAGTGAAAAGTCGAGTGAAGTCGGGATTGGAGTGAAAGTTGGATCTGAGGAGCGACCCGTGCTGTTTTATGAAATAGACAAATCTGACCGTTTCTTTTCATTTAAACTAAGGCTGATCTTAATCTATTTGCAGATTTACAAATTTACGGACGTCCTCTCTCGATCTTATATATATATATATATATATATATATATATATATATATATATATATATATATATATATATAGTCGGGATTGGAGTGAAAATTAGGTCTGAGGGAGTGATCCGCGCTGTTTTATGGAATATACAAATCTGACCGTTTCTTTTCATTTAAACTAAGCAACGACTGATCTTAACCCATTTGCAGATTTACAAATTTACAGACGTCCTCTCTCGATCTTATATATATATATATATATATATATATATATATATATATATATATATATAAGATCGAGAGAGGACGTCTGTATAGGACCCTTCCATTAAGGGATCTCTCATTGTGACTTATATGAAGGTTTGAACATTAGACTAACTTTTCAATCAAATTTTTCAATCTCCACCATTCGACATTTAGGTATATATGAGTACATCATTTCTAGAAATTTTCAGCAAATTTGGTGGTTGTTAAGACTTCGAACTAGCTTAAATCAATTGACGTTTCAAATATGTCAAATCTGAACCGTTCATGAAAATCGCAGTTTTGAGCACCTTAACGATCATCAATTTGGATGAAATTTTGCAGAAGTGATCTACATATTAGGACCTAAAAACTGAATGGTGGAGACTGAAAAATTTGATCTAAAAGTTAATCTAATTTTCAATCCCTTATATAAGTCATAATAAAAGATCCCTCGTTAGAAGGGTCATATATATATGATGAACAAAGTAAAAAATTGAGAAAATTGTATTTTAGATTATTGTAAATGAGTGAACAAAGTAGACATACATTCAAAAATATATAAATAGGGTGTGAAGAAAATGTTTGGTGAGCTAAGTAGATTATGGGATAACAATAGACGCAGCCTTTGTTATTTATACATACTCTATAACTCTAATGCATGAGTATATACAGCATAGCAGTATGACTGGTTTTCATCATGTAAAAGCCATCTTCATAGAATTAGTGAGATTATGCATATTAAATTGGTTGAATAAAAGTAAAATTTCACAAAATTTGTATTGATCAGGAATATATACGATTGAGGTTCTTCAAACACTCTCATGTACTAGACTACTAATAATGGTACTATATATGGTAGCCAGCAGTCGTAATAGCGTCTCGGTGCTCTGGATCCTTGGCTATCTCATAGGCTGAGTTTGAGCCTCTTTTGGAACTTAGCATTGGCACTTGGTTGATATAAATTACATAACCATATAATCAGTATCAAGAATCTACATATGCTCTAATTACTTTATTTGTTTCCTTGAGAAAGAAATTGCTTACTGTAGTAATCATATGGAAGAAAATCAATTTCTGTTTTTTTCGTTACAAGAAAAAAATTACAATGAAAAACCCCTAATACAACCAACAGAATTACAGAACAAGTGTAGTTGATCGAATCGATTAAGATCTTTGAATCACCCTCCTTTTTAAGTTTATGAATCCATATATGGTTGCCGCCATTAAACCTGCTCTTAAAACACAAACTTCACCAATAAGAACATTTGAATGACCAAACTTCTTGATTGAGGCCAGGATATGATTTTCATCACTGAAAATCAATTTCTGTTGAAATTAATCCTCTCGTACATGTAAAATTTTAAATTATGAAAATCAATTTCTGTTGAAATTAATCCTCTCGTACATGTAAAATTTTAAATTTCTTTGACATGACAAGACAAGACAAGACTAGTGGCTTGGACACCTCAAAAGAACGCCAGCTTTCACCAACTTTTCCCATCCATCTACTGCAACTTTAAACTCTCTTCACTCAAGCTCATACTCGAACTGTTTGCTCTGCAAGAGAATCCCTCTAACAAACCAACAATGGCTTCAAGGTTGTTAACTCCTACCTTACGTTTTTTTGCCCCATCTCTTCCTTCCTCAACAACTTACGTTTTTTTGCCCCATCTCTTCCTTCCTCAACAAGCACCCTACTCATCCCCACAAAAGGACCTCATTATCTCTCACCTTTGTCACTAGTAACCCCATCAGGCTTGTTAGGACAAGGCTCTTCACCTCCCAACCCCACCACAGTGACCACACCAACGTTTCCGATGAACACAAACTCAAAAGTACTGTCACCCTCACCAGCATCATCTACGAGCTTGTCGACGCCGGCCAGACCAAGCAGGCTCTTGACGTCTACAAGTGATTCAAAGCCGCCTTAATATTCCCACCATATACCTCTTACAATTACCCTGATCAGGGCACTGGCCGCAGACCACACCAACGTTTCCGATGAACACAAACTCAAAAGTACTGTCACCCTCACCAGCATCATCTACGAGCTTGTCGACGCCGGCCAGACCAAGCAGGCTCTTGACGTCTACAAGTGATTCAAAGCCGCCTTAATATTCCCACCATATCCCTCTTACAATTACCCTGATCAGGGCACTGGCCGCAGACCCGGAGTTTGTTGCGGAGACCAAGGAGTGCATGGACTGTGAAGACCTGATGACCAACCAACTCTGCTGCCATCCGTGTGAGATTGCATTCATGGTTGCCTACGTATAAAGGGTTTGTTTAGCAGGACAAGGAGGGTAGGAGGTTTCTTAAGAATCGAAGATTAAAGCCAAGGGCTTGTCTTTTTTTCCCTTCGTTCTTTCAGTTTGTTGATTTTAACTGAATATGCTGTTCACAAAATCAAACAATACACAATATGACAGATACAAACGAGCATGATAAATATTGATACATTTTGATTTCAATAATCATGAACAATGTTTGCCCTCAGCTCTGCTCAGGCACGAGACACCAATCACATATGACACGCCCTTAAGCTTTGAGAGCAAAGCCAGTGAAACTAACCCAGGAAACAAAGACTTGTTGCCAAAGGTAGCATCGTATCGGTTACCTCCATGTTTGGTAATCTCCCCTTCCTGTGCAAAGCAGTAGATAGGTAAGCTGATGTAGTAATATTAATAAGAACAAAGCCATGCATAGAATCTCGCATATGTTTACCTTGAGCAGTATTTGTGTCCTCAAAGAATCTCCGTGGCTGTCTCACAAATGAAGCGAGCATGAGAAGCAGTATATGTACTTTTACCATAGAAAGGCTTTTTGTCAATTAGGGTCTGGAATCTTGTGCTTAACCATCGCCCACCTCTCTTGAAAAACAGAAATGTGATGAGGTATGTTGATGGAACATTGTCTTGCCTCCCTGCTTCAAAACCACCTAAACCCCTTCAATCCTTTCTATGTAACGAAGCCTGTGAACTCACCAACATTTTCAAACCCGCAAAGAATGAATCACTGATTTTTTTTTCAGGAAGTTGAGAAAGGTGCTAGCTCGCTAGGTTTGAGGCGCCTGGGATTTTGAAACTGAGACGGCAATAGAGAACGAAACAAGTGAAGTTTATATAGGGTAGAGGTTATTGTATGTTTCTAGGGTTTGTTTTTTGGAATTTACGAAAAACTTCATTAATGATTTCCAAAAGGGTAAAAGCCCAATGAAAGTCCAAACAAAGCCCAAGTACAGAATATATAAGAAAAATTACCAGTCTAATTCACATAAAAAGAGTAAAAGATAATAACCCTAAAGATAAGAATAAATTACATCAACTTTAACACAACAGCCTCTAACCAAACCCTAGTTGATGCCGCCGCCACCGACGATAATCACCAGATCACGATAAGTGTGGAATTGGAAGGCCAATGACCGATAAACTGTTGTGAAATCAATCCTAAAACGAAAATCATGTCAAAACCAAAGTTAGGAGAGATGAATAAAAGGAACCAGCACTACACAAAAGACTTCTCTTCGCCACCAAAGAGACTTGATCCGGATGGGAAGCAAGACCACCGATTTGGGACAGAAACCAGTCACAAAGAAGAAAACGGAAATCAATGGTGAATGAGGGGTGTAACACCCATGCGTGAGCACCCATAAACCTCTAGGTAAGTTATCATTTTCACTTTTGAATGGTGATTTTCTGTGATAGATAAAGATAGGCTGATGTGAGGTAATTAATGGGCGAAGGAGATTATGGAGGCTTTCAGATCTGAAATTGTTTTTGGATGATTGACAGAAAATTGAGGAACATAGCCCTTTATGATTGAACATAAGTCAATAAGATAACCACAAGATGGGTACAAAATCACCACAAGAATGGGTGTAATATCACCAAAGAGGGTGTAGGATAACTAGGATGGAAATCAACAAAGAGCAGTGAACTGAGAAAGGAAAAAAGCCAAGGGGTCCACCCCCAACTCTCAAGTTTTTGATTTAGATCCGGATAGATCTAAACCAAGGCAAGAAAGAAGGGGGAGGAGGTTGGAAATTTCACATCTGTTTTCTCTCTAAAGTTAGAGAGAGGGGCTCTCGATCTAAAAGCTTCTATGTTTCAGGGTTTGTAGTTTGTTCATCTTTGGTAGGAATCGGGGATCAATGTTTTGTGGTTCCCACAGGATAATTACTCGGATGGAAGAAATCAAGTAGAAAACTACCAAGAATTATGCCGTGAAAATGTGAATAGCAATTCCAGACTACCAGAAATCAGAAACATCAAATGTTCCTACTTCAATTTGAAATTCACACCTTTAAATGCATATAGGCAAAAGGTAACTATATTGTCAAACAAAACACATATGTGGAGACCAGAGAATAGCATTTCAAAACTAATTCCTATGAAGTATGGTTAAATCTGATTTTTGTGACTCCCTGGAGGAACGAACATCTCCCACTCTCACTGATCTTCAACAGTCCACAAAATACATAATAGTACAAAGCCATACACAGAGCGGCGGTAGCAGCCACCTTCAACCGACCAATGGTGCAGGAAAACTGGTGTTTAAGGATACACATCTAATATCCTTGTTTCTTAGAAGGGCACTCTGATGCCCTGTGCCCAGACTGCCCACAGTTGAAACAGGAACCTCCAAAGCTTCTGCAATACAAGTTCAGACATGATTTCAGCTTTCTGTAGATTTGAAAATCAATCATGGAGGAACTACTACCCTAATGATTTGAATATCAAACAGTAAGGAATTCCAAATGATTAGTTCGTAGCATGCACCCAATTTGTTCCCATCTCAGTTAGTGGCCAACACAAGATTTTGATTCTTAGCAAAATGAATTAACATTAAGAGACATAATTTACAGAAGGGATGGCCCATAACATACAGAGAAAAACGTCCCCAAATAGCCATCAACAATGTACACACAAAACTACTATTATTGCTGGCTCATAAGTTCATAACTGTAGATTATTTATGAAGAAAATTGAAGTGAGTTAAAGTTGGAAGCCCAAATTAAAAAGCATAAACATGTAGAGGACAAGTCATGAACTTCCTAACCACATATCTACTATAAAAACTGGTATTGATGGTTCATAAGTTCTGAAATCCATATTATTCTGTAATCCTAAGTGATGGCACCATTCTTCTACTTGAGACTAAAATATCAGTGTACCAAAATAATGTTTGATTGTTAGTGTTTGTATTTTCTCAATGTAAAGTGTGAGTTTGAAATTCTCAAAGCACCTTATAGTGCAAGAAAATGATTTGACTTGCAGATGACATACCTGTCTCTGGATGGTATTCTACCTGTTCGTGTACCACCAATAAGCCAATCATCATCCATACTTCTTGTCATTCGAGGTCGGCCGCTGCTGCTATTTCTAGTAAAACTTCCTCTGCTACTCCTAAAATCATCATCACCATCACTAGAATATCGGCCGCCTCCCCATCCACCCCTAGAACTGCTTCTAAAACCTCCCCTTCCACCACCACCTCCCCGTCCACTACTAAAACCTCCCCGTCTACTACTCCGGTCCCTAGCTGAAAACCGGCCATAGTTGTCACTCACTGGACCGTCATCTTGCAGAGGAGGCAACTGGCAATACAAAATAAACAAGCACATAATAGCTCAGTTAGTCACTCTAGCGGCATGGATAGAGATTTGGGCAACATAAATATAAAACTGCATGAGTAATATATCACATTCTCATTCCAAAGCTGCTGATATTTCTCAAAAAATAAAAGACAAAAACTGCAACCAAATGCGAAATTCACCTTGCTTATCTTGGAAATACTGTTTCCAGGAGGTATTTGCCTCTTCAGCAACTCTTTTGCAATCTCCTCCGGAAGATCAAAAACTGCTCCTTGAACCTGAATTTTTTTTCATTAATATATTTATATAAATGAAGGCACTCGAATGAAATGAGATATAGAAACAAACCCTTTCATCTGCAATTAAATATATTTTTCCAAGTTCATCAGCAGCTGCAGAATAAACATCTGAAAGAAACCCAGTGACAGATCTAGCAGACAGGTATCCTCTGGCAAACTCTTGATCCCGAATTATTTGCAATGTTGTCCACCCCTGCAATGTCATTCAAATAGTACAAGACATCAGAGGAAGGCTACAGAATATATACGGTTTTGAGTTTATACACACACAGTACAGAGATGTGTATTTGTGTGTGTGAGAAAAATAGCATTCACAGTAATTTTAAGTATTTGATGGGTTTAATTAATACCGGCTCGTGACTGATTAGAGACCGAGATGATGGAGGTCGGGAAAATCCACTTAGCTGTGCCAGTGCAGCAGCAAGAGCAGTTGTTCCCTGTTCTTCAATCAGTTTCTGTGCTGTTGGTGTGAAAAACTTAATAGATTCAGGATGAACCCCATTGAGAGTAGCAACCACATGTGAAGCAGATGACTCCAAAACCTCTTCAACTGTCGGCGGAGTAACAAACTCAAACCTGCACCCCACATCACGCTCAAGAGTTTTGACTGTTCTCCTCTGGTTATTAGTAAACATCAGAACGGCATTACCAAGTTTCCCTGCACGTCCAGTACGGCCAGAGCGATGTACAAATGTCTCTGAATCATTGGGAAGTTCATAGTGGATAACCTGGAGGAAAGAATATTTAGATCACCGAAGTGTTTCAGTCTGGGCTCTAGTATTGGCAAGCTTGTCCTGGTGTCATACAGATTTTAGGAATCATTATAGCTTACCAAGTCAACGTTGGGAATATCAAGTCCACGGGATGCAACATCAGTGGCAACGAGAACAGTAAATTTCCCTTGCCGAAAACCATTAAGGGTTCTCTCCCTTTGATGTTGTGATATATCTCCATGCAATGCCTCAGAAGCTATGCTAGCTGTTAATGACATTGACACTTCATCAGCATCACGTTTGGTTTGTGTAAAAACAATGGTCTTCCCACCCTTGGCATAAACCTGAAGATATCACAATAGTTAGTTATGCAGATAACGGCCCAGCTATAAAGAATCATATCATTTTATCCAAAAAAGAAGAATCATATTACAGGTAAAATTATAACCCTAAAAATATTCAAGATAATGTTATAACCCTGGAAACATTATCTTCTACTCAATCAAGAGCCAAGTCCACTACTTATACAGTTATACTTAACGTAGCAGGAAGCAGTGGACTTGGCTGGCAGAGATTAATACACATCAGAATTTCCTCAAAATGAACCACAACAAGACTAAGATAATGAGTTCCAACTCTTACTGTTATAAGATCACTAAGAATAGTACGCTTTGAAGAGTTAGTGGTTGACAGAGCGTAGAGTTTGATCCCTTCTGCAAGCTTCTCGTCTTGATCACCAACCTTTGAGAAATAAGAAACAGAAAACGCAGAATTTTAAGAACCAATCTACAAATATATCAGATTTGTAAAAACATAAGACACAAAACAATACTTACTAATTAGTATGATCTATTATGCAGACTTAGAACGTACACACCCAACACATACAACTCCAGCACACCAAAAATTCTTAACGTATAGCTATCCAATGTACATATTTTCATGCAAAACCGCTGCCATATTTTAGTAGCACATATCAAGCAAATAATGAAATGTTTCAAACTTGGAAAAGCATTGGAAGAGGACATAATAACAAATTACCAAATCAATCGTCAATGGATTGTCTAAATATTTCCGTGCTAGTTTTTTAACCCAAGTTGGCATAGTTGCTGAAAAAAGCATGCTCTGCCTCTGAGCTGGAAGCCTTTGTAAAATTGTTTCCACATCATCCTCAAATCCAACAGCAAGCATCTGATCAGCTTCATCAAGTACCAAATACTGGACTTCACTCAACTTGAGGCTGCCACCATTTATCAGATCAATAAGCCGACCAGGAGTTCCAACCACAACATCAACCCCTCGCGAAAGAGCACTCTGTTGTGTCACGTATGAAACTCCTCCATACACACAAACAGCGTTCAGATAAGGTGCAGACTCCTTAATCTCCTTCTCCACTTGCTTTGCCAACTCCCGAGTAGGCGCAAGAACCAGAACTCTAGGAAGATAACCAGACCGCCTACAAAAAGACACTTGATCAAAATCTTCACATTCAAACACTCCAAAGCTCAAAGTTACCAATGTCTGAAATACAAAACTAGTACCTTGAACCTCTCTGTTCATCATCTTCTGTCAGGCGTTTAAGGATGGGAATCCCGAAGGCCAATGTCTTCCCAGTCCCGGTTTTCGCACGAGCTATAATGTCTCTACCATCCAGCGCAGGCACTAGCACAGCTCTCTAGATATTTAACCAAAATTGAGTGAGCATTAACCATCACACACAAAGTTTAACCACAATTCAACAAACTATTCAAAACTCAACAACTTCAAACTAAACCAAGAGTCACACCTCATGAACATTTGCCTAATTAATTTACTTTTACATACAAACAACACATAATCTGAATGACAATGCTCGAAAGTGTTCTGACTCGGAATAAATTACAAAGCTTAAGAGGAATAAGAGACTACCTGAATGGGAAAAAGAGAAGAAATGCCACGTCTCTCAAGGCTATCCACAAGACGCTGAGGCAATCCCAATTTCGAAAGAGCCAGCTCGTCTTTACTCCCCACCGCCGGCTCCACCGCCTCACTCTCCGACTCATACTCCGACTCCGAGTCAAACTCCTCCTTCCCAAACCCGCCGAGCCCCTTAAAGGCCTCCTCACTGAGCACAGAGTTCGGCGTCGCAATCGCCTGAGTCATGAAAACACTCCTCGCTCTCAACACCGTGTTGAAATGCCCCCTCTGCCTCTCGGGAAACGCCAACGAAACTCCGCCGCTACTGCTCGTCGTCGTCGCCGTGGAGGCAGCGGCGGATACAGGCGCGGCAGCTCGTTTGTGGAGGTCACATGGAGTGTGGTAATATATAGACGAAACTCCAATGATAGAAGCCATGTGATGGCTTGGGGTTTACTCAATTCGCTTCCTACAGTCCTTCTTCTTCTTCCTATAGAGAAGAAGATAGGGGAGATAGAGAAGCGGCTTGAAGATATTTTAGGTTTGAAATGAGAGAGAGAGCGGTGGAGGGGTTTAGGTTTATATAGACTGAGAGAGTGAGAGGGAAGATAAGGCCAGCGCAGGAATGTATGGCCTCCCAAACTTCCACCTCGGTCGATTATATTGCTGCTCCCTCAATATCGGATATTTCCCTCTCGCGGGTCTTCCCTACCCGAAATCATTTCCGGTTTGACCTGATTACCCGCCACATCGGGTCGGGTTCTGTCTTCTTCCCTTCATTTTCTTATTTTAAAACTTGGAGCAACTTGTTCTCCAGATAAAAATAAATATAAAACTTCGAGCAACCCTAGTGCCAGCATCATTTCATGATCCGGTATCATGATTTGTGCTACAAATGAATCAAAGTCCGAATTCAGCTATTGGATTGACTAATGTTTGTTTAAGTTTCATAATTGATGTACATTTGAATAAAGACTGATGTGATTGTGCTCAAACCTCAATTAATGAAACTGCTGAATACAAATAGAATTAAAGAGGACATTGAACTTAAATCCATAATTATAAAGATCTGAAATAATATCATAAACCTGTACAATACTCTAGCAAAAAATACTCTATTTGTTTTGTATAAACTTTAATCAGTTGTTTGTGTAACAAATATAAAATGAAACAATATTTCTTTATTAAGGATCTTTAGACAATGTGGTAGACTCAAACATGAGATCAAATTCACACTTGACGATGTTATATAAAAAATAGAAGTTTTTAGAATATATGAGAATCAATGAAAATTCTTATATGTGCTTATAAGTGAATTAGTAATTATTAAAAAGTTTCACCGGATAATAATTAAATTTTGTTTTTATTTAAAAAATAAATAATATAATTAATATAATCTAACTATCAACTTAAATTAATTTAAATAAACCAACCATCAAACTTAAATAAAAAAGCTTAAATAACCCCTGGTTAATTACTTTTTCCTTTTAAACAAAGATTTAATCTTTAAACGGCACTGGACTTTCTGTAAATTCAGTCTCTGCAGGATAAAATTTAGGATTCCGAACACACTGAAAATCGAGGCCGTTTTTTTGTTAAGCCCTCTGTTTCCTTCGTCTTCATCCTTCGCTCACCTTATCGGTCCCGACGGCCGGCAGATCGGTCTCCGATTTGGTTTCCTCGATTCTTCTAGAATTTCGAAGGTAAAGTCTCAGCCTTCGTTTTCGTTACGCGTCTCCGATTGAAAATTGAGGTTTTCACTGTTCTTCGTTCTCAATTAGGGTTCACGAATTTGTTATACCACCTCGCTTTCATGGAATTTCTCTAATTCCAAAGAGAGCCAATAGTGGAGAGAATAATTGCCGCTGCTCATTCCGATCAGGTTTTTAACTAATGCTGAATTTCTGATAATTGATGTAATTTGTGCTCTTATTTGATGTTGAATAGAGCTTGTTGGGTTTTGGATTTTAGGATATTGAGAATGGCCGAATCGGTCCCAATCTACCTGAGCATTGTTGCGTTTTTCTGCACTGCTGGAGCTATTGCTTTGGCGGTTATGCATATCTACAGGCACCTCATGAATTACACCGAACCGACTTATCAGAGATACATTGTTCGCATCATTTTTATGGTCCCGGTGAGTGTTCAGATCCGTTAAGCTTGCTCTCAGGTGCTACCATATGTATGATTGTTATCATTGATGTACAACTAGATTAGCTTAGTTTCATTATCTGTAGCGGCTTTGTCATGGTGTCGTTAACATCGGTTGCTGTTTTTTTCTATTTCCTTGCATTGTTATCTTGTGTCTGTCATCTAGAAATGGTGTAGGAATGAGTTGTTAAAGAGAATCTTCAGTATAAATGTACAATGATGATAATACACATGATAATTGGGGATATGTATTTGTTAGGTTTTGCGAGTGTCAAGTGTCTGATTTTTTTCCAAGGAGAAAGTTTATGATTTGCTTCTCTTCATTCTGCATTTCAATTTCTATGGCCTTTTTCACCTTGCAGTTTCATATCACCTTATTTCTTCCTGCTTTGAACTTCAGATCTTTTAGATGTCACTATTTTGTAATGCTAGTATCTTTTGATTTTGACCTGCGTAACCAGCATGACCTTTGTTTCCTTGACAGGTATACGCATTAATGTCTTTCTTATCCCTCGTTGTGCCTGCGGGCTCCATCTACTTTAGTTCCATCAGGGAAGTGTAAGTATTCTTTTTTTTTCATATAGATGAATAATTTACCGCATGTTGTTAATATTCTCTTCATGAGAGAAGTAGGAAAATGTCACCAAATGTTTTGGTCTCAGCTTTACCTGCACGTGTAAAATGTTTGTGGATAGATATTAATTATCAGTGTCTCCTATGACCTTTAGTCGAGATTGTGTCATTGAAACACCATAGCATTGGCTGGCGATCCGTGCCCTACATTTCTAGAAAAATCGTACAGGTCCAGTTTATTACTGAACTCATATTATCCATCAGCTTTAGAGTAGGATGATTAGAATGTTAGGTGTTGTTTTTTACCAAGAATGCATATCAGAAGTAACTTTGGGATACTTGTAAGTTTTTTTTTCCTTTTTAGTGCTAGTTCCAATACTTCTGCCATTGGAATGCACAACTGTGCTGAATTGGACCAACATTCATGCAGCAACAATCACAGTAGTCGTGGTGCTAAGTACTTTCATTTTATTTGCACTAATTGCATTCATTGGGTTGATTCTTAATAAAGCTTCTATATGAAAAACAATATCTTGTCAAATTCTGAAATCAATAGTTGATTTACCAATGGTGATAACTGTATCAGTGTCTGTTTATTTCATGCTGGGTTTTTGCAATCTATAATATGTCTGATCGTCTGTTCTCACATTATTATAATATTTTTCTTATTTCAGCTATGAAGCTTGGGTCATTTACAATTTTCTGTCGCTGTGTTTAGCATGGGTTGGTGGTCCAGGATCTGTTGTAGTAAGTTTAACTGGTAGAGTTATAAAGCCTTCTTGGGCTCTGATGACATGCTGCTTCCCTCCCATACCCCTGGACGGGTGAGTTTGTAATCTGTGCTTGTTTTTTTTACTTTTCTTTTCAGGATTTGTCTTTCTCTAGTTCAAATATCTAAGTTCTAACTTTGAATTTAGTAGCTCTTGGTATCTAAGTTGTTAGATGCATTCTTAGTTACAAAATGTTAACGTGAACCACACCAATGGCCTGAGCTTCGGGCCATGTCTCATTTAGTCTCATCTTAGATGCAAAAAGTTGCTTGATTGACCCAAAGATGGGTTTCTGTTTAGTTAAGACAGAAATCAGCACCGCTAATTCCTTAATATTCAGCATACTTTGTTTCTCCTACTGGTCTCTCTCCCTCTCTCTCTCCCCAAGATGTGCCACGGCAGCCTGAAGCAGTTACTATGTGGAAGAATAAGCTGCTTCATTCATGGAACTTGATGTAGGGACATGAAAAAATAAAGTATCCATGAAATTGGCAATGTCAACAAGAAAAGATGCTTCGATTCATAACTGATTACACCTACCATGCTCAGAATGGGCCATCTTGCTGTCCATTCAGATTGACCTGGCCCTGACCTCATTTCCAGGTGTGCTGCATGGATGCCATGTCAGCCATCTTCCAGGGGAAGAGATAGGAGAGGAGGAGAGACAAGGGAGAGGAAGAAAGAGAACAATTGGGCAAGAGGTGTGTGATTATGCCTGAAGTGATGAAAATCAACCCAAAGTAGTCATATACCCCTTTGCAAATTGAACCACGAGTCTTAAACATTGAGATTTGACCTTACTACATGTTACATTCAAATCAGAGCCATATGCAACTTTTGAGTTGTGTGTCCAAAAGCACACAACCCAAAGCTTCAGATCATTGGTGTAATTAACCCATCTTACAATTTACAACTTGCTTGCATGAAATCAGGCCTTTCTTTATAGTTGGCTGAGTACCTGCACTTGTCTCTGGCAATAATGGGGATTTGATGTCTTTCCCAACTATAGAATCATAGGATTTTGTATGTTAGACGAACTCATATGTATCAAACTGTGAATGCAGGCGTTTTATACGTAGGTGCAAGCAAGGTTGTTTGCAGTTTGTGTTTCTGAAACCTGCATTAGCTGCTATTACTCTGGTACTTTATGCAAAAGGGAAATATGCAGATGGAAATTTCAGTCCAAACCAGTCATACCTGTATCTCACTATCATCTATACAGTCTCATACTCGATGGCTCTTTACGCTTTGGCATTGTTCTATGTGGCTTGTAGAGATCTGCTTCAGCCTTTCAATCCTGTTCCAAAGTTCATCATAATCAAGTCTGTCGTGTTTCTTACTTATTGGCAGGTAACCCTTCTTTTTACTTTGAAAATTTAATGTTGTTAATTAGATACTGTTCAATGTGTTATCTTAGCTGCACATGATTGTAGATTTGTAGATTATGGTTATGCATGAAGAAAAGATAATTTATTGTTTTGTCGAGAAGCAATTTGAATACCGATGACCGCACTTATTATCAATTTTTCTTTCATGCTTCTTTCTATTCATCAGATGCTGCTTAAAACTTGGAAGTCTGTAGAAAAGGATAGTCTAGTGTGTACTATATATTCTGCAGTTGCAAGGATTACAGAATCAAATACTTGCAGAGGCTTGCTTGAGTCGATATGCATTTTATCTAGGTGTATTTTTGTTTAGGATAGTATAGTGTATACTATTTAATATGTTTTTGCTTGAGTCGCTGTCCATTTTATCTGTTATTGATGCTGAAGTCTATAAAATGGACAATTATATTCCATCCAATTAACAGTTGGCTACTTGCAAATTGACTCCATATGTTTCTGATTCTTTGTCTGCCTTGTAGGGTGTGTTGGTTTTCCTTGCTGCAAAGACTGGATTAATAAAGAATGCAGAAGATGCTGCTCAATTTCAAAATTTCATAATATGTGTGGAGATGCTACTTGCAGCTGTCGGTCATCTATATGCATTTCCTTACAAGGAGTATGCTGGTGCTAATATTGGTGCCTCTGGAGATCTCACGGGAAGCCTTGCTCATGCTGTAAAATTGAATGACTTTTACCATGATACTGTCCACCAGGTGAGTCTCTCAAATTGTTTTTATTATCATAGATGAGTCTTTCTCAACCTTCTTGATGATCAATATATTTTAACTCTGCAGTTTGCCCCTACTTACCATGATTATGTACTCTACAACTCTTCTGAGGGTGACGAGGGAAAGAGAAAGTATCGATCACGCACATTTGTGCCAACTGGCCCTGAGATGGATGCTGTCAGAAGGAACAAGAACATCTTTGGCAACAACAAGCTAGATGAGATACAGCTTTCCAGTCTCTCATCTTCTAGTGCAAGCACTCCCAATGATTCTGGCCGCATGCCTGTGCCTGTGCCTCCTCCAAACTCAGATGCAATGAAATCTTCCCTGCTTGTTGATACCTCAAATTCCTCATCAGTGCCATATGACATGTCACTTATTGACTTGGACTTGTCCAGCTATCCCACAAAGGTTCCTCCAGCAAATGAAGGCAATAGGTGACAGATTTGAAGTTCTCAGTAGAAAAGAAGTGTTAAACGGGTTTCGGGGCCTTTGGGAAAGCCTCGTGTGCATAATTGTTTGGTGATGCTGGTGTCGGTACCTCTCTTCAGTTAAATCATTTCATGCACTGTAGTCACAAATATTAGGCTTCCCACTGAAAGCTGTTTTAATATGGCCAGTTAGTTTAGTGTGCATTGTAGATATGGAATTCTAATTGTCATGCGTGTTAGATCACAATAGGAAACATGAAATTGATACTATTTCTTTCATCACATTGAAGAGTACCCATTGGATTTCATCAACTTGATACTGTAAGTGTTTTTTAGTGGCAATTTTTCCCGGTTTGTAATATACTTTTTTTTTTCAAGCAATTGAACTTCACACAAGAAGCATAGGAAATTAGGGACGGTGCAGTTTTTTCCCCTACTCCCCAACACTTCTTTTACCATTTTTTTTCATGTGCGTATGCATCCGTAATCCGTTCTACTTGTACCAGTGTAAATCAATGATGTTGTGCTCTATATTTCCGAAATATTTTCTTGTTAAATGATCCGATTGCCCCCTATATGTCATTAAGGATTAAGAATTTGTATTGCATAACCCAACTCTTCTCATACCTTGGAGCAACTATATGTGATGAATGATTTGAGCAAACAATATCCATATTCTATGCAGGGTCTTTGAAACGTGTACATTTGATTTTCCTTTGTTATTGAAATGACGGATCAGTTGATGAGACTTTGATAATGGTATTGTTAGATATGAAGATGATGATGCAGGGTGATACTAAGTTTCTGATAACAACTCCAAGACTTTACGGTCTTTCCCTTCCAATGAAAGTGAAATGCTTCTGGGTTGTAGAGAAGTCTCATACTCTTAATTTTCAAGTTGGCTGCAATGGTTTAGATTTTTGGGTACACGGTTTGATGAGTTGGAGAAGAATTTTATTTCTGGAATATCTTGAATGTCAAGTATCGTCGTCGTATGGCTCTCGGTGCATCTGCTTTGAACCTTGTCTGAGAATTCAGGTTTTGTGAATTACACGAAGACTGTATGAGATACATAATACATGATACACGTACTGATGGTGAAGGTTGCATTATGTACGGGTTGGTTAAAAGTATCTGCTTTGTTCTTTCTCTAATTGGGATCAACTTATCTAGTGTTTGGTATTGAGATTGACCCTTTGATCGGTGAACGTGTCACAATTAATTACTCTTAATATTTTTTTTAAGACGAAGAAACAAATTTTATTTTCTCACCTATTTACTACGACGACGAAGAATCAAATTATCACTATATTTATTCTTTTTTCTACTTCTTCTTCCGAGTGCAGGATAACCCCTTTATGAGCTTTATGGCTCAAGTTCCGCACTCTGTCCTTAATGGTGGTAAATTTGCAAGCTAACTCTGAACATAACAAGTAAGAAGATTTAATTCATTTAACAACCAATGATGATAATGCATGGAGGTAGGAAATCCACATTTGGCTAGAAATTGTGTATGATGGCATCATCAAGCTAGGACTAAACTCCTCAATTGCCATGGCACTGTCCATAGATCAAAGACCATAAGTCTCCAAGTAGAAAAGATGAAAATGAAACACCAGCGTCACGTGACCGTCTACTCAAACCACGTGTTAAAGCAGCTCTATTATATATAACATCATCCTAATAGAAAACCAGAGAGAAGAAAAAGGTTTTTTCCCATAGCAAGGCTAAGCCAAGAAGCTAATCGGTCCTGGCTCCTATGGCGGCGCTTTGCTCGTTTGCCATGTAAAGCAAACACTAAATGACTTAACCAGCACTTGTTCTTCGAACTTATACAAATCCCAAACCCTTTATAATATTTCCTCTTCTTTCTTCTTCTTCTTCTTCTTCTTCCTCCAAATCTCATATCAAACACACCCCAAAAGCCAAAACATACACACACACCCTCTCTGTCTCTGTTTCTTCAAGGTTGTAGTACTTCATGGCCGGCCTGTGGGATCCCCATCCGAACCCTACTCTCAGCAGGACCACCTCAACAAGTAGCACTAGTAGCTTTGGCTTTGGTAGCTACTTCATGGATCATCAGAGCAATCAGAGCTGTTATAACTACGTGATGATGGAGAAGATGGAGAAGAGGCAGCTTTTTCTTAGAAGCTACCAGTTCTGCAGGAAGAAGAGTCTGGCAGAGAAGATCAAAGGGTCTTTGGTTAAAGTGAAGAGGGTCATATGCTTGAGGCTGCGTAATGCTAAGAAGCTTAGGAAATTGGTGTGCTTTAGACTCCGGTATGGATTCTCTTTCCGGCGAAGAAGACTGTGCCGGCTCTTGAATTACTACCGCCGTAACAAGAAATGCGATAACTCCTATTGCTTCTGGTAGAACACAACTCCATGTCGATTATCTCCTTAATTTGTTAGTTTTAACCTTTCCACGAAATTTGATGTTACTTCCATGAGTTAATGATTGATATACATGATGGTGATTTCGGGTGATTTTCATATATATTATTAGAAAATTGTACAAGTTATTTTCGATAGAGTTGCTGTGAGAATCCCAAAATAATAGAAGTGTATATATCTGTTGATGCAAATTGAGAGTTTCAAAGAGAAAATGGGAATGGAGCCAGACCATGTTTTCTGGGTTACACACAAGTTTGAGGTCCATTTTGGCACCTGAAATAGTTGTTTTAGCTGGTGTCCATGAAAAAGAGCCAAATAGGAAGGAATTAAATCTGTGCAAAACATGTTCAAGGTTTGAAGTTTGAACTCTCAAGGGAGGAGGGTAGAATTTGGAAACCCAAAAAGGTCAAGCATTTCTGAATTGATTCTTTGAATGAAAGGTAAAGGAGTAAAGAAAAGAAGTGGAAGATGAGAGAGAGCAGAAAAGTCTTTATTTGGCAACTGTGACTTTCACACATTGCATGCGGTTGGACTGTTGATACAGTTGAGTCACATACCCAATAACTCTTTTGGCCATTTTTTTCTTAGCCACTTTAACCCCTTTTTCTTAGCGATTGACTCAGCAGTAGTGCCATTCTCAACCATCCAAGCTTTAATTCACAGGCTCTGCATTTTTCATTTAAACTTGGAACATTCCCTACTAGATTGCTCTGATCTTAAGGGATCATCCATTTTCGGTGAATGAAATGCAAAAGTGAACCACACTTCTACCATTTCCCCGCTCACCATATCCGAACTCCTCTAATCCGCGAATCAAACGAGACTTACATTAACCTTGCTTTCATCCGTTGTGTTATTAAAGATTCGATCTTTATTAGAAACTTACATTATAAACAATGCCATGGTCGTGGCATGGTAGAGCAAGCTCTGCCATTGGTATAAATATGAACAATAAGGCATGGCGCTCATTGCAGAGTTTTCATTAAAAATCCAACGTCGGATACAGGTAGAATTAATTCATGAATATAAAACCAGGTCGGCCGATTATTCAATATTGAGCTACATTCTGCAGTAACATGACAAATGTGGTAGAATAAAAGAGCCTCATCTAAAGTGGGCATCTTTGTTCATCTTTATGGGGGTGGCTAGGAGAGTGGAGCATCTCAAATTGCAGAAGATCGATTTCTTTTCTTTCTTTGGTCGGCTTTCATTTCATAAGCTGACATAGACAGATCCCATAACCTGTTCTTTGTGCTAAAAACTTGGTATGGGATATAACTCCTTTCTGGAAATAAAATACAAATCAAAATGAATGAGAAATTTTGTTGTTTAGCACAACTCATGAAGATGACTATATGCTAGTTGACATTTTCACTTAATAACTTGGAGCAAGAAAAGGATGTGTGGCTCTATAAAACCCAGCAGTGCTTAGCTGCTTGGCCTTTTATAATAGTCCATTTGGTTACTTCTGCGATTATCTAAGAGCTAAGCAAGAAAAAGATGATCTCTTTCTGAGTTTCTGGCATGTGTTTGCCGATCAAGATATTTGGTTCATAAGATCAGATTGATCGACTAGCTGTGCATACATATATATTATTGGTTAAGCCTGCAAAGTCAACCAAGTTAAAGAACTGTGTGCATGGTAACGGTAACATGCTAAGCAAAATGAGATGTGGAAATTTTTTATATATTTCTTCCACTCCAAGAGTAGATCTAACTAGGAGTCTGCATGTTCATTCTTACCCTAGAAAGGTATGAACACATGAGGTTTGAGCCAAAGTCTATATACTCGCTAGGCTGCTAGCTTCACCACTAGCAATGTTCTTCAGTTCGGTCCCCAATCTAAAACTAATGAATTCAGAAACTTTTAGGTTGTTGGTGTGGTGATAAATTCTCAAGTGTATTTAGCGATGTTGGAACGAGTAGCTTATAATAGAGTTTTTGGAGTCTCACATTGGAAAGTGTAAAATCATCTAAAACCGAGACCTTTTAAAGAACTTTTGGCCTATTTGCCTTATAAAATGGGAAGAGGATAGGCATTGTTGGATACGTTTGGGGTGGTCATGTTCGTGGTCTACTGTGAAATTCAGGAATCTGAATTCTTTATATCATTATAGGCTTTTAGATGAATTCCGAAACATTTTTAGGTGGTTGGTGTGGACATATATTCTTGAGTGTACTCAACAACAAGGTTCTAAAAAATGTTAGGCGTTATCAGGATGCACAATCGTCTAGACGGCGTCTAGGTAGTTTTGTATTTTACATATTATTATTTATTTAACAAATATAATTATATAAATAAAATTTATAAAAAAACATTTTTATGTTCTAAAATAGTAAAAATACTTTAAAATAGACAAAATAAAACAACAATGTTCTTAAAAATAATAAAAAAAAAATCGTGTATCCTTTGTTTAGACTTTAAGTATAATATTGTACTTTTCATGTTTAATTTTACTAATTTTTTATAGGATTTTATGTATTTTATAATTTTTTTTAAAAGCCTAATCAGGCCGTCTAAGCACCGTGCAGCCTGCCTAGGCGGCTGATTTTTACACCGGCGCCTAGTTTGGCAGAAAAATCAGAACGGTAACCTGCCGCTCAGCGTCGAGGCAGTCCTCGGTGTCAATTTTTAGAACCTTGCTCAGCAACTCCCTAATCTGTTTTAAAGGATCTTTCCCTCTTTTACGGGATGTGGACTGGGAAGTTTTGAGCTACCCAATATGAAGAAGGGGCTGAAGAACCAATGTGATTTGCTGCAGGTTTTCTGGTTAGACCAAAACAAGTTGCAGAAAAATACAAAATGATCCCCAGTTCTTTTTCAATTGCAAATGCCAAACATTGTTTTCTTCAATGTGGGACAACCTAGACTAGCAGATCATGTTCTTGACTTGATTATGAACTCACTTGGCTTTGATTAATAAAGAAATAAGTAATCAGGTATTCAGGTCTCAGCTAAACATAAATTCATAAATATCAAATTGAAATGAGGCATGAGGCACCTATATATGTTTGTTTTACCAATACCAAACTATCATTATTCCTCAACTCAGTCCCAGTCTAAATCAAATGAAGACAAATGAAGAATGGAATTAATTTCAGAAATTTTTCTAGGTTGTTGGGTGTGATGATCAAATTCCTTTCTGTATCAGCAACAATCCATTTTATTTCTTACGCTAATCTCCTCCATTCATGTGAAGCAATGTGGATTCTGAAATTTGACCTGCCCAGTATAGATGAAGAAATCCTTAACTAATGTTTTGCTGCAGAATTCCTAGTCAGACAAAAACAAGGTGCTCATAAATACACAATGGCACCTAAGTTAACAGTTGCTGGTACCAACCATTGTTTCTTTCAATGTGGGACAAATTAGACCAACACATCATAGCCTTGACTTGATTATGACTCACTTAGTCTCAGATTAATAAACAAACAGCTAAACCAGCTTTTAGCTAAAGATCACAACTGCAAACCTTACTTTCATCAGAAAATGATTGGCTTTGATTTGCACCCTAACATGGTCATCAATCATTTGCACATGCCTCTAATATTCCTTTTCACCTGCATTTAAAAACCTAAGAGAAGAAGAGCAGCTTACAATCACTGGTGGTTATGAATGTGGTGGTAGCCATGTGTTAAAAAGTAGAAATACCAGGAATTGTATCAATGTATCTATCTCTGATTCTACATATACAGAGTATATTGAGCTAAAATATGTAGGGTGAGAGATACATTACCTCTATTCATTCCAACTAACTCATTCCTCTATAAATATCCATAACACACACTTAAAACAAAAATCCTATCATCTCAACTCTCCATTTCTCTTCTCCCTTCTTGGTCCGATGGGATTTCAAGACTTGGTTGGGGGAGGTTTGAGATTTCAATATGAGAAGCTTAGCAAGAGGAATGAGAAGAATGGAAGGTCTGGAAAACATATATGGGTGAAGAAGATGAATGGAAGGCTAAAGGGTTTTCGTCTTTCCCGCTCTAGGAAGTTCACTTTGAAGGTTTTCTCAGTAGTGTGGCCAAGCAGGATTGCAAGGATTCACAGTGAGATAGTGAACAGACTGAAAATAGATGGAATTTATCCCAATATTGTTTTCTGTACTCAATGGGGGCTTCCAGTTCTGTCTCATTCATCGGTTAAATTTAGGGGACAGTAGCAAACGCTCCCTATGCTAGGAGCTGTATCAAATAGCATACCTCTGGATTGAATTGTGTATCAGCTTCCTCAGTTAATACAATTGCTTTTCTTACTTTTTCCTATTGTCCTTCTTTATAATCCAATTTACAGAATTTATAGCTCACTAATTGTAAGTGGCTCAAAACTTTAACCCTTAGTCTTCAATTCACCTTGTTTATATACTAATCTTATAAACACAGTGAAATGACTTTGGGAAAATCTTCTGAGTGTTATGAGAAGAAACCAATTTTAGTTCATTTTCTTGTGTGTGTGTGTGAGAGAGAATTAATTAATTAATTAATGTGAAGCCATTCATCAAAGTAGCAGCTAAGGTGTTCGGGGTGAAAATGACTTTTCTTCGAACAACCAGACTTGTGACGTGCCAGTATCTATGGGTCAGGTACAACCTTAATCTTGATGCCTGCTCGCCTTCTGACTTCTCTTCAGACGACTGACGTACGGGCGCTGGTCAGACCGGCACTCAGGTTCTTCACAGATCTAGCTAAGGAGCAACTAGGATTTCCTCCTCTTCTCGTGAAACAGACGTTTCTTACTCAGACCGGAATGGTTGAGCAGAGCTATAAATCAGGATTGCAGTGTGTTCGCCAAAGGATTCTCTGACAAACTGGGGATATTTGCTAAGGTTATTCACCCTAACAATGGTTTTGCAAGTATTCGCCTACGAATAGGGATTTATGAAGCGGTGGTGGACTGTTCGCTTACGGATGAGGCTTGGTGAGGTAGATGCGGGAACTGCCGACGGGTCGAGCTTTGGTGAATAGCAGCGGAGAATGCCTATAGATAGAGCTTTGGTGAACAAAAAGACCCAAAAAATCTTTTTGGTAGAGGTGCTCTGAGGAGGCTTGTTTTGCAGTGTGCAAAAGTTGTTTGTTGATTGATTCGAGATGTTCTTTTTCCTTCGCCATGACCCTTTTATACAGTGAACACTAGAATTTGTTCTTACTTGCAGATCAAGAAATATCAAATCTCTTGAAGATTAGATCCTTAAGCAACTGCAAATCTTCGTCAAGCATGACCTCAAATGGAAAGAAAATATTTACAATTACTTAGACTGCAAGAATCGATCAAATGAGCTTGAGGAGTCAGCATTCTCCAATAAATATTATTTTGGCCTAAACATAGCCCTCCATGTCTTGAAGAAGAAGTCATGCGTCTTGACTGAAAAGACATATAGTCTCTATGCATCATTTACGTCCTAAAAAACCACTTACTAGATTAACTGGTAAACACCAAACTCAGATGTAGGTCTTGACTTTTGTAACTTCAACGATAATGAACAGTAGCTAGGTAGCCCATATAGCAACATAATTAATCACCAACATGATAACCAATGCACCCAACATGAATACTTTGTCTTTGAAGATGATGAAACACGTTCTGACGAAAACATGTCTTAAGCTCACGTTTAACCAACTGGATGAGATAAGAAGCCCTCCACGCTTAATTAAACATGGTAGCAAAACCACAAGCATTGGTCTTGATGAAAATTGATAGCAATGAACCAAGAAATTATAGCCCTAAGGTAGGCACAATTGCACTCCATGAAGCCAACTTTAGATGAATAAGAATGACTCGAACCAACTGCCAACTGGTTGTTTTATAACTTGACGTTGTTCTTTAAAATCAAAGCCTCTAAGATGAACCAACTTCAAAATAAACTTGATCAAAAAACTGATGACATTTTGCTGCTCAAGAGACTAACTTTAGGCACGATTTACTCCATGCTCAGATGATGATTCTGATTAGTTCTTGGCTTGATAATATAGTAAAATATATGTAATTGAAGGATTGATGAAGCGAGCGGCCAAAGAAACCTAGGAAGATGGCGCAAATGATCTCACAAAACAGTCCCATGAAAACCACTTTCTGAAAATTCAGCCTTTTCCTTATTATTTGATCGACTTGAAGAGCTTGTACCTTTAGCTTCTCATGGTATTTTTTGATGATTCTTGATTCTAAAATGCTTTACAACATCCCAACTTGATGTATAAACAAAAATCCCAGTGATAAGTACATGTTAACATGAAGAAACAAGGCCATCAAAACTCATTACAGTGCAGTTTTTGGGAAAAAAATTGTTTCAAGATGTAACCTTGTAGACCTCGTAACTCACTCCTCAAAGCAGCGAATGACATGATTCTTTTTCCTACTTTAATGACATGATTCTTTTTCCTACCTGTAGTCTTATGTACTGGCTTCAAGATGGTGTATGCAAAACAAGACTTTAACCCTTGAAATGATGCGCGAATGAGCCATGTCAACTTGTAGACCTCGTAACTCACTCCTCAAAGCAGCGAATGACATGATTCTTTTTCCTACTTGTAGTCCAATATACTCGCTTCAAGGTGGTGTATGGTGAACAATACTTCTACCCTTGAAATGATGCGCGAATGAGCCATGAAAATGGCAAAAAATAAGCCAAATTTGAAATTTTCAGATTTTTCCTATGCAGGGGCTGACTTGGTTGGTGATTTCCATAGGTATTTCTTGTGATTTCTGGACAATTAAGCATCCTAACACATTTTCTTAGCATCCGTATTACATGTGTGAATCTATGGATGCTTGACTTGAACCTCCAGGAACCTTAGAGTCATCTTGCAAATTAGTATCTCGAGATAACATGTTTCCTCGAGTCTTTGACAACTTTTTTGCTGTTGCAAATATTTTCGAAATAATAAGCCACATGTGTTGGCCTTGAATTATAATGATCAACCTTAAGAATAGATTGACTAAATAAAATGTAAAACCACAAATTGGTTTTAGAAAACCACAGAGATTGGTTCAAAAAGTAAATAAACATTGAAACTCTAAATGTTTCAAAATTTCAAAAATTTACCCTAAGAATTGGCAGAATATGTATACTGTAGCCCCCAGTTTAATTGGGTGCAATAAATGTAGTGAGAGTAGGTCGATTAAACTGATCTTGCAAGCTTCCAAAATAGGTTTTTCTTGTAGAACCTGATGTAGAGAATTGAGCTGCATATGTAGAGTTGAAACTTACTTCTTTGCATGGTTGCACTAATTTGGCTTCATGAATGAGAAATACAAACCTCCTTGTGGTGATTAGACACAAATAGACTTGTGTTGTTACTATGAACGTTTCGCCAAAAACGCAACATTCTTGTACTGTATCAACTCTGTCTCCATTCCTCCAAAAGATATCAGAGCGTCCTCTAAACTCCTTCTGATGAATGTCAAATTTTGCCTTTGTGTCAACTCAAACTCCTCGAGCTCTCTAGTAACAACTCAAAAAGTTGTTATTAAATGTATGAATAAATTCAGAATGATTATAGCTCACGGTTTACAGCATCCAGTATAAACAATGATGTTGCCTTTATACAATGACTTCTGAAACATCTCTGCTGCTTACATATGAAACTTGAAACCCCCTAGTATAAGAATTAGAACAATCCAACCTCAGCAAAAGCCTTCGTTTTATTTTGTTGCTACTTTCTGCATATCTGATATGCATGAGGCTCCATAAATACTTGGAAAACTTGAGTAGATGTCTGCCATGCATTTAATTTCAACTTTGATGCGCCATTCCTCCAAGACATACTATATATGAGAACATTATGCCAAAACCTCCCTCATATCTAGTTGCTGAATGTATAGAATTTCATCTCCTCATAATCAACTTTGCATGCACGGTAACTGACATAAGTAATGAAGAATTAAAGACTACGAAACTTGGTCTTTGAAGTACTAGGCCAATGAGATCCGGTATTATGATAACATCACAAAGCTAAAGAGGTACGAGCTCTCCAAGAACACGAGATGCATATCTTGGTTTGTATTAATGCCCTCCATATGAACAAAAGATTCCACTTGTGCAGATTTAGATGACTCCACTGTGGTGCATAAACTGAATCTTGTGAAGTTGCTCTGCATGATACCATTGGTTGAAGTATAGTGATGCCCTATTTGAATTTTTAGCTACATGTGTTGGCTAAATTAAAACACTGCTGGCCAATGCTTCAGATATGAAGAATTATAATTACACTTCTTCTCAACCTAACCACTATCGTTAACGGCTGTGGAGAAAACACATAGTTGTTTTTCAAACTTTTGAGAAAAAGATGTCACATATATTGGCATAGGAGAGAGCATCAAACCCTTAACGATTTAACACCATATGGATTAGCTTTATGAACACCATATCATAAATAGATGGAGTCTTGATTTTGAAATCATCTTTTCCTCTTAACTACTTATTTTCGTCTATCTCCATGTATTGAGTATCCTTATATATTCACATCTGAGAACCCTCAACCTTTATCAACTCGAACCACATTATACTGATTTATGTCCCTTTGTACACCATGTTTTGGTGTTCGAAATAGAGTGAATAAAGGAGAGAAAAACTTGAAGCAAGCCCCCCAAGTATGAAAGTATGAATAGAGAACATTCCGGTATGCATTCGCCGAGCTATGAGTGTCTGCAAATCCGTTTGCCGTAATCACAAACACAAGATGCAGATTTTCGAGCATTCTGACCTTCCTGCACTCAAACTATTATAACTCCTTCCTAGAATGTCGAAATCATGGACCGTAAATTTTCCTGGAAAGTAGACATCTAGCGCTTTCTGTGGATATGCAGCTTGCTCACTAATTCATTCAATATCGTCCCCAGTAATTCATTAAATTTCTTGTACAAAAACTGCAACTGAAATTGGTTGAACTGCAAACTATTTAGTTTTGATGCCTATATTTAGGCGAAGGAGGATAGCGAACTTGAGTGTCAAGCTCCCTAAGCACATTAGAACATGTATAGAAGGCCGCAATATACATTCGCCAGCAAAACGAGACCTTTAATGCCCATTCGCGCACACATAAACGCATGCTGCAAATTTTTCGTTCATCTTGACCTTCCTGTCTTCAAACTGCAATAACTTTTTATTGGAATGTCGGAATCATAAGCTGTAAACTCCGTTGGAAACTAGACATCCGGGGTTTTCCACACATGCAGTTTGTAGACTAGTTATTAGTAGATCAACTCAAGTGATTCAGTGAAGTTGTTGCACAATAACATAGGCTGCTGTAATTTACAGATTTGCACCCAGTCTTCTTTTCTTCTGTAATTCAACTTCATTAGCTCAATGGCAAGAAATCTAAGACACATGAATTGTGTTTTGAATCTAAGGCCTCAGGTATAGGCCTATGAGTATTATGACACCACCATGGGGAAATCTAGGAGAATCACTAAGCTTAGAAAAATTCCTCAACAATTTGAAATACTTGGTTCTGACCATATGTTCCTTCAATTTGGTGTCCGAATTACATGAATTAAGGATACAAAAACTTCAAGCCAAGCCCTCTAAGCATGTAAGGACATGTATACATTGCACATATATGTATTTGCCAGATTAAAGAGGCTCGTAACATTCATTCGCGCAGCCACCAATGCATGATGCCGATTTTTACGCCTCCTGACCTATTGGGACTCCAAAAACCATCACCCTTTCTTGGACCGTTGAAATTGCAAGCAATAAATTACGTTGGAAATTAGACATCCAGGGCTTTAAGTGCATATGAAGCTTGTATTCTAATTCTTCCTGGATATTCCCAGTTTAATTTGTGAAGTTGCAACATAGAAGCTGATGCTGCTACGAATTTGCTGAACTGTACACTTGTCTTCAAATCTTCTTTTTCTTGCGCTTCCTGGCAGTAGGGCAGAAATTTTTGAAACACATACATTATTTATTGTATTTGAAGCCTCAGGAATAGGTTTTTAATAATATAGGACATAATTCAAACCTTTATCAGGTAAGAACATTGTCTTGCATTTCAGCAAAACACATAATCTCTTTTTGTATTTTTTGTTTTTCAATGCAACAGAATCAAAACGAACATGAACCAAAAACTCAAAAGCAGAAGCAAAGAAGCAAGAAACTCAGTATGATTAGTTACCCTTCGTGAGGCCACGAGGGAGGCCACCAATACTTCACTCCAAGCCTTGACGTTTTGACATTGTCGGCATGAGATTCTCTTCTGCGAGAAACTCCAAATATTGAACAGAGATGTTTGGAATCAACTTGAAAAATCTGAAGTGGTTGTTTGTACGGCCTGCTTCATAGCCCCCCATATATCTTCATTGTTGTTTGACAAAACATGATCCTCAATTGCACTTGCAGAGGTGGTGTTGTGTAGAAATCAGCCTTGTCACCTAGTACTATATCACAATGCATGGTGTATGCAAATGCAGACATATATTGGTTTTCACAAAGAACCGCTTGCTGGTTCATATTTTTAACAAGAGACTTAAAGTAATTGAATTCATCTGCTTTAGACTTGCTGATTTTGGAGCGAAGAGTCAACCTGTAGTCATCATCGTATTCGTCGTAGGTTGGCTCTATAGAAAAATCATAACCAGAATCACCACAAATTGGTGAGTTAATTTCTGCCTCAATGACAAACATATCAAAGATGTGAACATCATTGCAATATGTCTACAAGGCTTGTCTTGTATCATCATAAATAAACTTCTTCTCCACATATTTTAGAGAGCACCAGCTATAAGTCAACATATCAACTTCTTCGTTGTTGGAGTAGCGTAGTTGAATATAGTCTTCATCATTGTGCTGCACATGAGATTCACCACAAATTGGCAAATCGATTTTCTCTAACTCGACTAGATAAAAGCTTTCACCACAAGATTGATCAAGAACTGTTTCAACCTCTTCGGCGAGAGTGTCTTCATCAACTTTAGATTCTACTTCTTGGGCTTGTAAAACCTCTTGGTTAGTATTGCAGACTTCATGATTTGCTCCACTTTGCAACTTTGTGGTCTTCACATTGGCTTCTTTAATTTCCTGGTTATGCCGATCCATGGAAGCATTTATCCGAGCCACAGTTCCATTGATTTTCTCAAATTGCTCAATGAGAGCCTTCAATATCTGTTTCAACTCGTCGTCCATGTCCAACACTACTACTGGCTGACTATACTGAGTCTTCTGGTAATCAACCAAAACGCGAAATCGTTTCGTCTACAATCCTGACAAGTTATTTTCCACTGGGCGTGCCAGATGTTCGGGGTGAAAATGACTTTTCTCGAACAACCAGGTTTGAGGTATGTCAGTACCTATGAGTCAGGTACAACCTTGATCTTGATGCTTGTTCGCCTTCTGACTTCTCTTCAGACAACTGACGTACGAGCGCGGGTCAGGCCGGCACTCAGGTTCTTCACAGACCTATCTAAGGAGCAACTAGGATTTTCATCCTCTTCTCGCGAAGCAGACGTTTCTTACTCAGACCAGAATGGTTGAGTAGAGCTATAAATCAGGATCACAGTGTGTTTGCCAAAGGATTCTCTGACAAACTGGGGATATTTGCTAAGATTATTCACCCTAACAATGAGTTTGCGAGTATTCGCCTACGGATAGGGGTTTATGAATCGGTGGTGGACTGTTCGCTCACGGATGAGGCTTGGTGAGATAGATGCGGGAACTGCTGACGTAGTGGGCTTTGGTGAATAGCAGCTGTGAATACCTACGGATAGGGCTTTGGAGAACAAAAAGACCCAAGAAATCTTTTTGGTTGAGGTGCTCCGAGGGAGGCTTGTTTTGCAGTATGCAAAAGTTGTTTGTTGATTGATTCAAGATATTCTTTTTCCTTCGTCATGACCTCTATATATAGTAAACACTAGGATTTGTTCTTATTTGCGGATCAAGACATATCAAATCTCTTGAAGATTAGATCCTTAAGCAACTGTAAATCTTTGCCAAACATGACCACAAATGGAAAGAAAATATTTACAATTACTTAGACAATAAGAATCGGTTCAATAGGCTCGAGAAGTCAGCATTCGCTAATAAATATTATTTTGGCCCAAACATAGGGTATTATGATCACTTGCTGCCTTGTTGGTGTATACAGATTTTTTATGTCATTACCTAGCTGTCATACAGCTTCAGACTCAGTATTATTTTGTTACATACCTAGCCCTTAGCTCAAATTCGATTATTACGAAAGTACATATTTCTAATTGATTAATTACAGTCATGGCACTAGTTACGAGTACACATCAGAAATTGTGAAGACAGATAGTAATTCCAAGTTTCCAACATACTAATTACATGTCAAGGAAAGGTAGAATTTGATTATTGCAGGAACAAACTATACAGTATGTTAGAGTTACTTATCTAAGTTGAACGCAGCAACCAGTTGGTCCCTAGCTTATTCAAAATTTCTCTTGTTCTTACAAGCACACAACAGATTCAGTATTGGAGGACTAGTCTGGGTGCCTACCTCTTAGATGCAATGCCAGTCATGAAGAGCAAATAGGAGTCTTTGAGGCTGAAATTTGGCATGGGAAAGTGCCTTATGATCATCTCCTTTGTACGAATCTTCTTCTTCTCATTTTTCACCACGCACCATAGCCTTGGTGGTGTGAGGCTTTCCTCACAAGTCTCTGGTTCTTCCTTGATAGTTGCTAGCTTGCTCTTGAGTATCTCTTCAATGTCTTTCCAGGAATCAGTTCTCAGAAACTTTCTTCTCATGCAAGGCACCACCCTCCACATTTTTCGACATGCCTTTATCCTCATTTCTATTAGCTAGCTAGGAGAACACTAACTATCAATCACCTACAATGGTAGAAAACTAGAAATGCTGCCATGCCAAATGATTTAGACCATTATCAATGCTCTTGTACTTATTGTGCATATTTAAAGAGAGGTAAAGTGGGTGAATAAGGGTTGCATTAGTTGGAAAGATGCAAAAAACCACAACAGCTGTTCCTTTACAGCGATTTTGGTTCAACTATAATTGAGTTTTGGTTAGATAACCTTTATAAGTGATAATCATGAAGTTATAAGCCTACTAAACCCATAATATATGGAAAACAACATGAAATCCGTTTTTTCTGAAGTTGGAAGTTTATATTATCCTGCTGATTCGTTCTTTCAGCCACTTATCAATAGATGATGATGAACAAGGAAAGACATGTCTGCTACTACAACTTTAATGCTTGCCACTTTGTCCCTGGAAAGTTTATTCTATTTCTATTGTCTTAGAAACATGCAGTTCTCATTCTCCTATGACTGCCAATCTGGCATGGTATGCCAAGCTAATCTTGGGTGATCGTTAGACAAAACAAAAGTTTTGGTTCAAGCGATGTAAGGCCATTGTCGATGATTTTGAAGAGCTCAACAAGACGAATGCAGCTCACAATTTATGCATTGAATGATTTCTCTAGCAAACTTTTGCTTAAAGAGTAAAAATGAAGTTATGCTGTTGGGAGCAAAATTTTATGAGACGTTCAGCTCATGAGTAGTAAGCAAAAGACAAAATGTCTAACCTTAAGGAAACCAAATATAGTTTATTGCGAGATCGAAATTTGTCTGAATGCTCTGCTGCTTGCTAAAGCACTCCATTTCTAGATTTTGATTTTCAAGTTGCTGAAGTATGATGCAACCTTAAATGATATGATGGCCATGGTTCTCTTGCAATGAACAAAGGCAACCATCAGATAAATACGCAAGTCTCCAAATATGGTAACAATTAAAAGTTGATTTGTAATATATAATTTGACAGATAAAAAGACTGAAATTACTAAAATTAAAGGATACAAATGAAAACATCTATGCATATATGTTGACGGTTTTAGTATATAGTGCTTGACAAGATTGTTTCTTCTTGAGGTTAACTGTAAGAAGGTATCGAGACTTCTGGATGAGGTTTGAAGTAAGTTGCATTTGGACCATTTTCGGTTCATGGTCATGTAATCACTGATATGTGGGTCGAGAGAGTGTGAGGACTTGTTGTTCACCACCGAGATCTCTCATGGTTGTAATGGTTTATTATTATATAAAATTTTACTTTCTAAAAAAAATAAAAATGAAAACATCTATGCCACCTATACTGTCACACCCCGAATCTTGTCAAGTTAATAAAAGTTACCTTTCACAGAAATTCACGAGTTACCGAGGATTTTAATTGCGATCGGTAATTCGATAAGTTATCGCTCGAGTTAATTTTTTTTGAGTTTTTAAAAGTACTTCAAATACCTGAATTGATGACTCGATGTGGTAGTACATGTCGACACGAGTCTCCTGGTATTTTCGGAATATTTTTCGGAGCTTCGGTTTATTTTCTATGAATTTACGAAGTTTCCGGTAACTTTTAATTATCAATCCGGTAAATCAGTTTTACCATTTTACCTTTTACTTTTCACCTTCTTGTGATCTGAACCGTTGGATCTTTCTAAGATTGAATCTGGGCCGTTGATTTCTCTATAAATAGAGAAGAGAGGTTTGACCGAGTCAAACCCCCCATTTCAGTCAACTCGAGCTCGACCGAGCTCTCGCCTCCCCCACTGTTCTCCGCCCGGCGCCGGCGACTCCGGCCACCCCAGGCCGGCGGACTACTGTCATTCTCTTCCTCTTCTCTTCCTCTATCTAGCCCAGCCTCCACAACCATCATGCACCCACCACAGCCGGAGATCGAGCGAGGGGAAGGCTCGGCTGTTTTCCGGCGAGAACTCACCGGTCAGGCGGCGTTTCGGCGCGTGAGAGGTACCGTTCATCTTCTTTTCCCTTCCTCTTCCTTCTCCTTAGTCTTGATCATTCAATCGAAGCCTTAACCGAAACCTCATGTATCACTGTAACTGTTTCGGTTTTTTCTGGATTTTGGGGTTTCTCTCCGGCGACGGTTTCTTGACGGATTTTGGGTTGTTTTCAAGCTTCAGGAGGTTTGTCACACTTAGGCAGTTGGAGTTGGAAGCGAGGTGAAGGCACAGGAGGAAAGGAGACCTGGAGAAGCTGCTTGGACTCGAGGCAGCAGGTCTGGCTGGGGGTTTGGTCTCAGTGGAGAGAGAAGGAGCTAAGGAATGGAGTACAGAGGGAAGCAGAGGAGCAGAGGAGGCTGCTGTATGCTTCGGAACACTTTTGGAGGTGAGAGGCAGTCTACTGGTTTCTGTACCTACTGTGGTGTGTTACTGTTTTTGGACCTAAGTTTGAGTTGTTGATCTGTTGGGTTGATAATCTGAATGTTTCCCTGCATGTGTTGTCGTAACTTGGTAAACGAGGAAACGAGGAGGTTATGGCGAATTTCCGGCAAGTGGCCGGAATCCGGTGACGATTCCGGAGGAGTTAAACCGGCTGAAATGCCGAGAGGTAGTCTTCGATTCCTTCAAGTGTGTTGGTCCCGTTTAATAGAGTTAAAGTGTCGTGAATCGAAATTTACGTAAGGAAACGAGTAAAAACGGAAACTAACCGTAAATTGGGAATTTCCATTTTGGGAACCTTCTATGTTTGGAAACCTGCTAATTGGGAAACTTTCCACTTTGGGAAAGTTTCCATTAAGGGAAAGTTTCCACTTTGGGAAAGTTGCATTTTCAGAAAAATGGTTAAAGGATTGAAGTTCAATGAATGTGACACTTGTTGGTTAAATGGGTAAAGTGTTAAATGGTTATCGGAAATAGATAACTGGAATTTATGAGAAAATGTTAAATCGGTATATCGACTCGAGGTTAAATATATTGATTAATACGTGACACCCTAACGTAAAGTTAAAGTGATAACCATGAGTTCGGAAGCTGAGTCGGACTTCCGGTAAATTGAGTTAATAGTCGATAACCGGGAAAGAAAGTCAAAAAGGGTAAAATGTCATAAAAAGGAACTCAGTCAACTTGTGGTCAAATAGGACTTCCTGGTCAAACTAGGAAAAGACCAAGTCAACTGTGGTATGACTAATTTGATGATTTGTTGTACAGTCTCTGGTCGGAGGTGAGACGGGCTCGACTACGCGGGTAGTTCGAGGGTTTCGCTCGAGGAGCTTTCCGAGCGGAAATGTCGCAATAGTACTGTGAGTGGACATATTGTTTTAAATAAATGCATGCCTTAATTATTGAGTTAATTGCATGATGTTTATGATTGTTTTCGAGAATTATATATCTCTCGGGTTCTTGAACGTATTTACGTTATTACTCGATTTTCTATTTCTTCCGAAAATGGTTATCGACGGTGAGGGCCGTCCTACGAATGGAATTGAACCCGAGACTTCGTTGGAGATTGGGTCTATGCATATATGTCAAGGAATTGTTTACTTATTTATTTTGGGAAGAGAATTGGATTAAAGTATTGTTGTGAATTATATTTTAAGGGTTGACCAATGATTATGCTAGCTAGAGTAGCGTGAGGGCGCTACTAGAGCTCTTAGCTCCGACCCTAGCCTGAGAGGTCAGGCAAATTACGTAGTGCACTATGAGGGTTGACCATTTCCACTTTATCCAGAGCTCTTAGCTCCGACCCTGGTCTGAGAGGTCAGACAAGCCTGAGAGGTCAGGTTGATACTATGAGGGTTGACCATTTCCACTTTATCCAGAGCTCTTAGCTCCGACCCTGGTCTGAGAGGTCAGACAAGCCTGAGAGGTCAGGTTGATATTATAAGGGTTGACCGTTATCACATATTCTAGAGCTCTTAGCTCCGACCCTGGTCTGAGAGGACAGACAAGCCTGAGAGGTCAGGTTGATATCATAAGGGTTGACCGTATTATTTTATCTAGCTAGCATAGCATGGCGTGAGGGCGCCACTAGAGCTCTTAGCTCCGACCCTAGTCTGAGAGGTCAGACTTATTATGTTTGTGAACATTTCTCTTCCCATATTCCTTGTTGGTTTATCTTATTATGCACTTGCGGAAATTTAGTAATTGTGGGCATGCATAAATGATTTTTTAAATTGATATACTTTTGGGAGAACATTACAGGAAATGAAGTTTTTATATGTGATTTTTCGTCCACTCACTCTAACAGTTTTTAAATGTTTCTCCCCTGGGCCTTTCGTTTTTAAATGCCCAGTGATGCAGGGTTCTTGAGAGGAGGTCGAGCGCGTACGAGAGTCGAGGCATAGTCGATCATTCCGTTGCTGCGAAAAATTCTTTGGGGTAATTATCTCTGTAGACTGCTCTGACTAACCCGGTTTAGTTAGTTTAGTAGGAAGGGTTGGCCATTTCAAGGGGGTTTCGGTAAGAAGTTCCCTTGAGGTGGTCCCCGCAGGATTTACTTCGGGTTAAAAGGGTTTAACCTGGGGTGGGTCCTGTCAATGGTATCAGAGCATTAGGTTATCGTTCCTGTTACTACCTCATATACTTTGTATCACTTAGTGTCTATAGAGTGATGGTCCGACCGCGGCGGATCCATCGGCATTTTATGCTTGGACGCTTAGTGTTTATTGAGGATATGAGTTAGTACTTCCTGATTGAGATATGGACCGAGTGGTCCTGTAAACGATCGAATCTTCAAGACTATGCCTCAGTACGCGCGACCTCATAGAGAGTTCCTGTAAGGAACAAGGTAAGCTCATTACGTATTTATGTTTTGTATTTCCCATTGATTTATGAGATTTGAGTTGGGGATCGAGCTGTAAACTCCCGCTATTTAACGAGCTTGAACATTTGTGTGAATATTCGGTGGTGAAACAGTTAATTCACACCTGGAAGGCTGTCATGGTTGTTGACAGGGATGCTGTAGAAGCCTAAGATAAGGCTTTGGTGTTCGAGTTATGAGACTCTTAGCGGTGGAGAGTCGTACGAGTTAATGAAAGAGATTTCATCCTACCAAACGCGATTGTTCAGAAAGGATGAATATTGAGTTTTGACGATTGTCACGACTTTGTTGAGGTTCGTCATTAGTGTGGTTTTGGAGAAACCAACGGACTTATGAAGAGGAATGACTCAGGGAAAATGAGTGTAGTCATTTTGTGAACAATAGACTTGTTTCTAGTGACGAGTCCATGATGTGACACTACTGGAGAATGTTAAGAAAGTAAAGGCTAGTTTGGTCACTTGATGCTTTATGGGACAACCACTGGAACTAATGGCTTGGGTCACCTTTGGTGCTGAAATTGTTGTCGTCAGCTACGACTAAAATCTCTTCGCTTCAGCCATCCATGATTGGGGTACTGGAAGGTTTGAATTGTTAGTGAGTCCAAGCATGATTTGAATTGTTGGTGACAATGGTCATTGGGGCCATTTATCGTAAAGGTAAATGGTGTCACCAGATCTTGGGGCTCATGTCAACCATAAGGTGAGTATCCACCTGCGGTCAAAGTGTTGTAATTAGTACACCAGTGGAAGAGTCTCCAGGTTGGCTGTATTATAGGTCGATTTTCAGATCGAGAAAGCGTTACTAGTGGAAATTAAAGGTAATTGGTTTCGGAATTTAAAGGAACGTGTTGGAAGTGGCAACAAGCCACCGGGTCTCGGACCAAGGGTGCTTGGGGTACCAGAGATAGTGATACGAGCCTTGATGGACTTTGGATTATTGGAGTGTTGAAACCGGTCGTTGTGCGAACGACACTGTTTCGACGGCTGAAGATGTACATGGGTATACCCCACCGGAACACGTGTACCCTTCTTTGTTGGAAAGTGGTAAGCGGAAATCTGGGTAGCACATGCTGGTAAGGCATAATTAAGGTGTGCAGCTGTGTGTGGTCCAAATGACACCAGGTAAGTGACTAAGGCTGCTGATGACATCATTTTAAGAATTTGTCTTGAGAGTTCCATTTATTTTGAAGACAGAGGTTAAGGACGTTTGTCAATAGTTTTGGTGCAAAACGTCCAGTAGCTGGCCTAACCATTTAAGTACAGGTCGGAAGTGGGTCATTGATAGTCGCTCCGACTCTTATGATGGTTAGCGAGATTATTATTATGTTGTCAGTAAGTGGTTGATTGCCTGCTGAGTTAAAGGCACGGAAAAGGTGAAGTGACAGCAGTGGGGCAAGGTCTACTGAATCTTTGAATTTGAGTGAGAATGTTTGTAGATGGTCAAGCTTCGACCTGCAACCAAAGTCGTCCGTTATGACACGTGGTTTCCTTGAGGGTGACTAACTGAGCTTGATGACATGGAAAATTGTGCACCCACTGGCTGTGGTCTAATCAAGCATTGTAACCGGAGGTGTACTTAGACGTGTTTGGGAATCATAGGTCATATCCCCTGCAGTGACAGGAAAGATTCTCAATTCGATTTGTGAAATGAGGATTTGATCTGGGAAATTGAGTTCTGGGGTATATAATGAAATCCTGAAAGGATTAAAGTATTGTTGGTATTGCTATGGTCATTGGTCATTTGAGTAGTGACCCTACTTGTTAGGAATTATTGACCTAACGACAGTTCTTGGTGCCACGAGTGTAGAATGGTAGCAAGAAAGATCATTGGAGGTGACCCTCAAAATTGTCAACATTTTCGGTGGGTGTGAAAGCGGTGAAACTGAGGAAAGAGTTTCTTTGATGACTCAAAGATATTACGAGTCAAGGTTTTGGAAACCAATTTGTTACAAGAGTAGTAAAGTATGTTGCTAAGTTGTGCAACACTTCATCGAAAACCGTGGAGTGATTAAGCCACGTCCAGATTAAGTTATGATCTGAGAGGAGGTTAATGTGTGATAGTGGATCTTGTAATCGAGGATCTGAAGTGGTATTGTGAATTTTGAATTTTTACCAAATAGATGATGCGATGGATGCTTGACTGGCAGAGCAAGGGGGACAGTTTTGTTAGGAACTATCTAGTTGTACGAGTTGACCTTGTGATGTTCACGCGCCCAGTGCGGTGATGACATTTGTTAATTTGCGCCTTGATAACTGGAGGCTCGGTGATCAACATGGTTGAGCCTGGTGAAATTAATTCCTGATGCTTTGATCAGGGGTTTCGTTGGGTGTGCACCAGTGGCACTAAATTTTATGTAGATGTCCGATCTGGTTAAATGTCCAAAGTTGTCGGTTATTGCCAGACGGTTTGGTAATGGAGACATCTGTGAATGAACCATCCTTGTTGAGCGGGTAAGGCTCTGAATTTCTTTTAATGGTAAGTCTATTTCAGTACTGATGCGGACAATGTTTAATAGACGCACGGTGGTTGAAGTGCAAGTTCTGCACTATGCGCCGTTCCAGGCTAAGGTAAGAGATAGGGAGGTCAGTGGCACCTCACCTATGAGTGGTACGGGTATGTATTACCAGTTGCAAAGTATGCTGTAACCCCACCAAGTGATATTTGAGCTAGCGACTCTAATGTTTGGCTTGTGAATAAAAAGGTCCGGTTGTGTGTTGTCAGAATAGTTACGTGAGCAGTGTGTAGCCTGACAATTTGTCTTCATGCGAGCAGTAAATATTGTTGGATCTCGGTGTCTGGAGACTGGTATCTCCCTGATTAAAAGGCTATGATTTTGGATTTACGCTAAAATTCATGGCAACTCGTGTCCTGGGTGTACTATGGTTTGAGTAATGATAGAGTAAGGGAAGACAATTACTCTACAACATGACAGAATAGTTTCTAGAAAGCGTAAACCAAATCAGGGAGCCCGGTTCAAATGAGGTGATGGTTGTGTAACACAATGTGATCATGGTTTTCTCGTGGACTTGTTATCAGTAGATTTGGCTCCACGTGGTATTGTGTTACCAGAGGATTTAAATCCATTAGTGACATCGGACCCTACTCCTCGGGCGTGATAGTCATTTCCTGCAGAGGGAATGTGTTGAGTTGATATCTAAATTCAACGAAAGAATACGAGTGTTCTTGAAGAAATTTTACTCGCGACAAGCGAGGTGTTATTGGATCAGACGAGTATTAGTAGTATTGTGACGACGTCACTTGTGGTTAGTAAGAATATTGGGTGGTGTTTAGTTGGCTAAACCAGAAGGGATAGGAGGTTGGTTACTGGTCGAAGTTATTATGTGGAGCGTAAAGGGCATGTGTTTAGAGTTTTGACAATGCTATTCGTGAGACGTTTCAAATGAGTTCTCAGAAGGAAGTGATATTGGAGAACAATATTATTATTTTAAGTGGTACTATCCCCCACAGTATTGGACTTTGAGTATAGAAATTTCGAGGACGAAATTTTTATAAGGTGGGGAGAATTGTCACACCCCGAATCTTGTCAAGTTAATAAAAGTTACCTTTCACAGAAATTCACGAGTTACCGAGGATTTTAATTGCGATCGGTAATTCGATAAGTTATCGCTCGAGTTAATTTTTTTTGAGTTTTTAAAAGTACTTCAAATACCTGAATTGATGACTCGATGTGGTAGTACATGTCGACACGAGTCTCCTGGTATTTTCGGAATATTTTTCGGAGCTTCGGTTTATTTTCTATGAATTTACGAAGTTTCCGGTAACTTTTAATTATCAATCCGGTAAATCAGTTTTACCATTTTACCTTTTACTTTTCACCTTCTTGTGATCTGAACCGTTGGATCTTTCTAAGATTGAATCTGGGCCGTTGATTTCTCTATAAATAGAGAAGAGAGGTTTGACCGAGTCAAACCCCCCATTTCAGTCAACTCGAGCTCGACCGAGCTCTCGCCTCCCCCACTGTTCTCCGCCCGGCGCCGGCGACTCCGGCCACCCCAGGCCGGCGGACTACTGTCATTCTCTTCCTCTTCTCTTCCTCTATCTAGCCCAGCCTCCACAACCATCATGCACCCACCACAGCCGGAGATCGAGCGAGGGGAAGGCTCGGCTGTTTTCCGGCGAGAACTCACCGGTCAGGCGGCGTTTCGGCGCGTGAGAGGTACCGTTCATCTTCTTTTCCCTTCCTCTTCCTTCTCCTTAGTCTTGATCATTCAATCGAAGCCTTAACCGAAACCTCATGTATCACTGTAACTGTTTCGGTTTTTTCTGGATTTTGGGGTTTCTCTCCGGCGACGGTTTCTTGACGGATTTTGGGTTGTTTTCAAGCTTCAGGAGGTTTGTCACACTTAGGCAGTTGGAGTTGGAAGCGAGGTGAAGGCACAGGAGGAAAGGAGACCTGGAGAAGCTGCTTGGACTCGAGGCAGCAGGTCTGGCTGGGGGTTTGGTCTCAGTGGAGAGAGAAGGAGCTAAGGAATGGAGTACCGAGGGAAGCAGAGGAGCAGAGGAGGCTGCTGTATGCTTCGGAACACTTTTGGAGGTGAGAGGCAGTCTACTGGTTTCTGTACCTACTGTGGTGTGTTACTGTTTTTGGACCTAAGTTTGAGTTGTTGATCTGTTGGGTTGATAATCTGAATGTTTCCCTGCATGTGTTGTCGTAACTTGGTAAACGAGGAAACGAGGAGGTTATGGCGAATTTCCGGCAAGTGGCCGGAATCCGGTGACGATTCCGGAGGAGTTAAACCGGCTGAAATGCCGAGAGGTAGTCTTCGATTCCTTCAAGTGTGTTGGTCCCGTTTAATAGAGTTAAAGTGTCGTGAATCGAAATTTACGTAAGGAAACGAGTAAAAACGGAAACTAACCGTAAATTGGGAATTTCCATTTTGGGAACCTTCTATGTTTGGAAACCTGCTAATTGGGAAACTTTCCACTTTGGGAAAGTTTCCATTAAGGGAAAGTTTCCACTTTGGGAAAGTTGCATTTTCAGAAAAATGGTTAAAGGATTGAAGTTCAATGAATGTGACACTTGTTGGTTAAATGGGTAAAGTGTTAAATGGTTATCGGAAATAGATAACTGGAATTTATGAGAAAATGTTAAATCGGTATATCGACTCGAGGTTAAATATATTGATTAATACGTGACACCCTAACGTAAAGTTAAAGTGATAACCATGAGTTCGGAAGCTGAGTCGGACTTCCGGTAAATTGAGTTAATAGTCGATAACCGGGAAAGAAAGTCAAAAAGGGTAAAATGTCATAAAAAGGAACTCAGTCAACTTGTGGTCAAATAGGACTTCCTGGTCAAACTAGGAAAAGACCAAGTCAACTGTGGTATGACTAATTTGATGATTTGTTGTACAGTCTCTGGTCGGAGGTGAGACGGGCTCGACTACGCGGGTAGTTCGAGGGTTTCGCTCGAGGAGCTTTCCGAGCGGAAATGTCGCAATAGTACTGTGAGTGGACATATTGTTTTAAATAAATGCATGCCTTAATTATTGAGTTAATTGCATGATGTTTATGATTGTTTTCGAGAATTATATATCTCTCGGGTTCTTGAACGTATTTACGTTATTACTCGATTTTCTATTTCTTCCGAAAATGGTTATCGACGGTGAGGGCCGTCCTACGAATGGAATTGAACCCGAGACTTCGTTGGAGATTGGGTCTATGCATATATGTCAAGGAATTGTTTACTTATTTATTTTGGGAAGAGAATTGGATTAAAGTATTGTTGTGAATTATATTTTAAGGGTTGACCAATGATTATGCTAGCTAGAGTAGCGTGAGGGCGCTACTAGAGCTCTTAGCTCCGACCCTAGCCTGAGAGGTCAGGCAAATTACGTAGTGCACTATGAGGGTTGACCATTTCCACTTTATCCAGAGCTCTTAGCTCCGACCCTGGTCTGAGAGGTCAGACAAGCCTGAGAGGTCAGGTTGATACTATGAGGGTTGACCATTTCCACTTTATCCAGAGCTCTTAGCTCCGACCCTGGTCTGAGAGGTCAGACAAGCCTGAGAGGTCAGGTTGATATTATAAGGGTTGACCGTTATCACATATTCTAGAGCTCTTAGCTCCGACCCTGGTCTGAGAGGACAGACAAGCCTGAGAGGTCAGGTTGATATCATAAGGGTTGACCGTATTATTTTATCTAGCTAGCATAGCATGGCGTGAGGGCGCCACTAGAGCTCTTAGCTCCGACCCTAGTCTGAGAGGTCAGACTTATTATGTTTGTGAACATTTCTCTTCCCATATTCCTTGTTGGTTTATCTTATTATGCACTTGCGGAAATTTAGTAATTGTGGGCATGCATAAATGATTTTTTAAATTGATATACTTTTGGGAGAACATTACAGGAAATGAAGTTTTTATATGTGATTTTTCGTCCACTCACTCTAACAGTTTTTAAATGTTTCTCCCCTGGGCCTTTCGTTTTTAAATGCCCAGTGATGCAGGGTTCTTGAGAGGAGGTCGAGCGCGTACGAGAGTCGAGGCATAGTCGATCATTCCGTTGCTGCGAAAAATTCTTTGGGGTAATTATCTCTGTAGACTGCTCTGACTAACCCGGTTTAGTTAGTTTAGTAGGAAGGGTTGGCCATTTCAAGGGGGTTTCGGTAAGAAGTTCCCTTGAGGTGGTCCCCGCAGGATTTACTTCGGGTTAAAAGGGTTTAACCTGGGGTGGGTCCTGTCATATACCGTAACATAAAACCAAGTTTTAAAACTCAATTGTTTGAAGTTTGCAATTTTGTTTTAAAACTTTCCATTGTATTTCCTCTAAAAACATCAATAATAATCATTTACATAATCAATACGGTTCAACATTTTAAAGAGTTCCTTTTGGTCTATCTTTCGCGGAGCATCTCCGAAGGAATACTCTAGGGTTTCAACGGCGGCATCGACGTTCTTCCTCCCATCTTGGTGAGAGATCGTTGTCAGATCGTAGTAGACGACGGCGCGGAGGAGTTCCTTTGCACATATCATCAAGGCGACGTTGGGTCTTGTTTTGAGATTAAGTGCGGAACCTTCGATGGCGGCTTTGTTGAGGAAGATCTTTGGATAACGGTGTTTTTGTTTTCAAGTTTGCTGTCAAGGTGAAGGTGGTTGCGATCAAGATCAAGTTTGGGTGGTTCTTGAGGTGCGTTGAGTCAGAGCTTCTCGATTCGACCTGTCTGCCTAGGTTGAGTGGAGTAGCAGCGCTGACGGTGGCGGTTGGCCGAAATTGGATCTACCAGTTTTGAATAGGGGTGGGCAAATTCGGACCGGACCGGTTTTGAGCCCAAACCGTATCCGATCCGAATCAATCGGATTTGTAAAGTATGCATCCGAATCCGAAACCGAAATCCGGGTTATCCGAATTTCGGGTCATCCGAAAACCGGATCGGATCGGTTTCGGATTTCACCCGAATTTGGATAATTTCACTTTCAGTTTACAATTTCCAATTTCCAAACCTCAAAAACAATCCAATCATCAAATGTAAATCAAACTCAAAAATGCTAAAATTACTGAAGCAGGTATCAACCTCTGCAGCATTTTCCTCACACCAGAGAAATTAACCGTCCCAGGAGCAGGACAAGGACCAGCACATCCCTGTCTAGATTCCAACAGTTTCATCGCCGAATCCATAACCTTCTTATCAACTTTCTTCTTCAATTTCCTATTCAGACCACCCAAACTGATCTTCTTCTCCCTGTAATCGTCGCGCAAATTGTACAACACACCCATTTTCTCTGGCTTCAAAAACCTTGCAAGCACCGGCAACATATCATGATAGTTATAAACCTTCGAAAGAGGAGCCGCATACTTCTTCAAGCAACCCGGCGCCTTGAAGCTGACAACATAAGCAGGACAGATATGCGAATTCATGGAAGCGCTCCACACAATGTACTTCCTAGGATTCATCATACTATCCACCCCCGAATCAAACTCACTCAAACTCGGTCCATTTCCATTGAACCCCTCCGGCATCAACTCACTCTTCCCCATTATAACCCTACAAATCAACACATGCCTCATCCCATCCTCATCCACACCAGACTTCTCCGCCGCGTCCACCGCGAATCTCATCGGAACCAAATGAACCCGACCGCGAACCGCCTCATTCCTCGCGCTGAATCCATGAACCAAAATCTCAGCAATCCTTGGTTCCTCCGAAACAGGCATACCTGATATTCGGATTTCCTCCGCATTTCCTCACCATCGCATCCGTGAAAACACTAAACGCATGGAACCTCGCCTGCCGCGCCAGTCCAGAGCTCAAATTCCGATGCTAGGTCCATCGAGAGAGGCTCAGAGGCGAGTCGAGATCGAGAGGTGAGATGACTGATTGAGATCAGAGAGGTGAGAGGAGAGAGAGGAGAGAGGGCCGAGAGAGGCGAGGCGAAAGAGGATATGAATCGCTGACTGAGATCGAGAGGTGACTGACTGAGATCGAGAGAGGAGAGAAATTTTTTTCAGAGGCGAGTCGAGAGAGGCGAGGCGAAAGAGGAGAGAGGGCCGATTAGACGATTAGGGTTTTTTGGTTTATATATATATTATGTTAAAAATATATATATATATTAAAAAAATTCGGTTTTTTCGGACCGGTTTTTAATCAAAACCGGAACCGACCCGGTTCAAACCGGATCGGATCGGTTTTACCTATTATTTGACCCGCTTTAAACGGATCGGTTATCCGATCCGTTTTTTCGGATGGTTTTTTCGGTTTTCGGTTGAAAATCGGATTTTTGCCCACCCCTAGTTTTGAAAAGTGTCATTTGGTGTTGTTGAACCTCTGAGAACGGCAGGGGCCTCTACCAGGCATACCTTTTAAGGTTTCAATGACAGAGGATCAATGGAGACCTCCGGATTGAGGATCCGGTGATGGATCCGGCATATGGCTTCTAGGAAGAGATGAGTGAAAGTTTGGGCCGTGAGGCTGAGCTTTCAAGGCTTTTAGTGGGCTTAGGGGCTGGACCTTAAGGACTCTCTTTCCTTGTTTTCTTTTTTGGGCTGATTTGTGCTGGGTTTATAGGATGCAATAATTTTCGGTCTATGTTACTATACTAAGCTTAGTTGTTGTGCTGGTCTATTTAGTGGAAACGTATATCATTAGGTCTTAAGCGTCATATTCGTCAGGATGATGACTTTGCTTAGTCGTTATTTTGGTTCAGAAGTTATTTTATTTGTTTTCTATAGTTGGTTAATGTTCACCTTTTTAGGTAGTAGTTTGTGGTTGTTTTTTTCATTCTTAGTTTATTAGCTACATGTATAGTCTTCAAACTATCCTTACTTGACTGTAATAGTTTTAATCTTTGATCAAAGAAATTATCTTATTTAACGTTAAAAATAATAATCAATTACATCCTCAATTTAAAGAATGAAGTTGAAGTCTTTCTTAGAAAACATTGTTTACTTGTATAATACTAAATTCATCAATCATTGTGAAAGGTCTGAGTCATCGCTTTGCAGATCAAAGAAAAAAACATTATGCCGAACTATGAATAAGGATGATTAACCCTTCACTATCAAGAAACATTATGCTCACTAAATAACACAAAGATAATCGCAATTAGAAGACCTGAGATACGCACTTAGCCTCTAATTAAAGACATCTTTTTAAGCCCTCTATATCAGACGCTACCTTCAATCTCAGCCATCACAAATCCACCACGTAGTTCTCTACGTGTTCACAGAGAACCAGTCGAAATCCTAATTTCTATTCCTACAGTCCACGAAATTGTAGAACCAGTCGAATTTTCTGACCCAACACACACAGAGTTTCACTTTCACTCCTTTCTCCTACAACCTAGCCGGAGAAACCGAGCTTCCCTTGAATCTGTAATACTCTCTAATCTCTCATTTCCTCACATAAACTCTTAACTTCAGCTCTGATTCTCATCTTGGTCTCCTCCTTTTTCTTCTGCAGTCCAACATTTCTGATCAAAATCGAACCTTTATTTATTGATTGCTATTGGTGCTTTATTGGTTCCTGTTGTGTTGAACTGTGATTGAATCCAAACTCTCATCTGGGTTTGTTTCTTTTGGTTCACTGGTCCAACATTAGTGATCAAAATCGAAACTTTAATGCATCCTTATTGGTGCTTTGACTGCTTTTTCGGTTTTTGAGTAGCCATTGTAGAAATATAGCTGCATAAAATTGATGTCTGTGCTTGATAAAGAGATATCAAGCAGTAGTAGAGATTGTGGGGATGATGATGGTGAGGAGGAGGAGGAGAATGAAAATGGTGCTGGGGTCAATGATATATGCAGATGCAAGGCCAAAGGTGGAAAGAAGCATAGTGGAATTGGGTTTACAAGGAATTTGGGGAAGGCCAAACAGGTGGTACTGTCTCCATTCACAAAAGCCAAGAAGCAATTACCTAGAAGAAACAGGGCTGCTGCTTCTTCTTGTTCACCGTTTGCTTCAGGTAAGAAGTTTGGAGTTAATGGAGGTAATACAGGATGTTACTTGTGTTTCATGCCATCATCAACTGTGGATTCATCGGCTGAGTCTCCCAGCAGCGATCCGAATAGCCCGAATTTTAGTTATGGGAAGTTGAGGAGTTTGATTGAGAAGAATGATTTCTATTCCAGAGAATACAATTACCATTTAAATTTTTCTGAGTCACCAAGTTGAAAGGAATTGCTGTCGATTTGTACAATGGCTAATGCTGTTGTTGTTTGTTGTGTGGAAGAGATCCCCGAGGATTTTCCCATGAGAAATTTAAGAGGTTGTAGAACTTGCATTTATAAGAAGAGTGTCATTCTTTTGAAGATGGAAGTGAAGATTTTTGCGGGCGTTTTGGTCGTTTTCTGTTTCATTGTGAGAATGGAAGTCTGAGAAAATGCTGGTGAAAGATGTTCAGTCATTTAGTGCAGGTTAGTTTCAATAATGTAATGCTAAACCTGCCTTAGACAACGAATGGTAGACCAAGATTGGTTAGCAGTTTATGTCCTTTCACTTGGGAATTCTGATTCCAAATTTTTGTTGTTATGCTATGGTTCAGAATCAAAGCCTGTTACATGACTCAATATCTACGGAAAACTGCTTGCAATGTTACATTTTTGGTAAACATATGCAGCAGGACATTGCTTTGTGGAGAAATTGAAGTGTTTATTTGATGTCCTACAATTACTAATGCAAATTTTGGTTCCAACTGTCTAAGTATGTGCTGCAATGTTGTAGTCCACATTTACATATGAAAGATGAAAACTACATTGATCAGCTGTAGGAGTGGAGAGGTTGAAACCTTTGTATTCTCTCAATTTGTTTCATATAACCTTTCGGTTTGTGATATTGTTTTGTGATGTTCTGTGGCTACGTTCAAAATTTTCTCCAAGTGAGGTTAGGGGTGAACTAGGATTTACATATGAAATAAAAAGACTCCTATGATCAATTGGAAGATATTCAAATTTTTCAATCTTTTGAATTTGTAAATTCTTTGGCACTTTGTTTCATCTGGCAGTGTTTTCTGATATTGTGTAGAGAATAGAGTTTAAAACTTTCTCAACCAAACAAGCAAAGTTCGATTTTCTCATTGAGAGGCATCTTGCATAAGATGTTGCAGTCATTCCAAGTACCATCTACGGTATGAACTTTTCTGCCTTTACTTTCTTTTATATGCTTTGGGTTCTGTGAGTGAATCTCTTTTAGACTGCAATGATGAAGAGTGGAGTTGAATATTTCTACTAAATAACTATGGTTCCATTTCTTTACGCTTCTCTAAACACTAGTGAATCTTAGCATAAACTCAAATCAATCAGCTGAACCTAGTAGTAATATTGTTTGGACAGGAAACCATTTTACACTCTAATTTATATCCTTTGATACACCATTATCTTAAACTACTTCTTAAGTAATCTTAAATTTATATTCATATACTTCTCTGAAAAATCTCCTGATGAATGGACAGTATTGTAAATTTTCTCCAATGGGGACTCTTTTTCCAGAAATTTCTGGCTTTACTTCTATATAGACGTTTGGTCATGTGAATGCACTTCATCGATACGTATTGGAAAATCTTTCTTGAATGCAAAAAATAGGTGGTGAGCTGGAACTCTTTTGAACTGTCATGTTTTTTCTTGCTTCTTCAAACACCTAAAATATTTAGCTTAAAGTTAATTCAGGCAGTTAAGCAGTTTAAAGGGTTTTAATAGTGGAGTAAGTGTTGAAAAAGAAAGAAATAGAAACACTAGTCTTTGCTCTTCCTACATGTCAAGTTTTAGATCTTTTGGTTTTGTATTGAGATTATTATGAAGGCACAGTTAAGCAATCCATATGTTTATGGTTGTTATCTCTCATGAGGCAGACTGGATTGTGATTTTGCTCTCACAAATGGTTTTGAACTGAAAAATCTTTACAAGATCTTACGTCATTTGTTAACGCATATTGAAGTTTGCTTCTAAATTCACAGGTAGTTTAATTAATTCTAGTAACAGGGCCATCTTCTCATAAATACATAAGCTGGTTTAATTCTGTCATCGGTTTCCACTTTCCAAGGTATGTTGGAGTGTGGAAAGGACAGTTTTGGATAAAGGTGTGTTGAAAGCTATCTCCTTAATATAATTCCTTTTCATAGAACTATAGAAGATCTTTTGAAAAAAGACCATTAAGTCATATTCGGATATGAGTATTGTCTTCCAGGTTATGAGTACATTTTCTATGATGCGTCGCTACTTTGGCAATACTTGGAATCTAGAATTAGTTTAATTTCTGGTAAAGTTCATAGTTCACAGGCATGATTTTGTTCTTTGCCTAGACCAAGCAGTTATGTTTAGTGACAAATATCACTGGATAGTGTTTGGACCAAAATTATATCTTTCGGCGAATGCTTTCCAGGAGGGCCCATTAGACCGATTCTTGCGGTCTACGTTATTATTAATGTTTTTCCTGTCGGTTTGAAGTTATGATTGGCAAAGATTTGCGACTTATTAAGAAACCCTCTAATGATCCGAAGAAGATTTGATATGTCTTAATCCGTAAATAAGAACAAACTCTAGTGTTCACTATTTAAAAGGGTCAGGGTACAAGGACATCTTCAATCAATCAAACACAACTTTTGCACATTGCAAAACAAGCCTCCCTCAGAACACCTATATCAAAAAGATTCCTTGAGTCTTTTTGTCCACCAAAGCCCTATTCGTAGGCATTCCTCGCTGCTATTCACCAAAGACCGACTAGTCGACATTTCCCGCTTGTACCTCACCAAAACCTCATCCGTGAGCATTATTCGTTTCTACTCACCAAGCCTCATCCGTGAGCGAACAGTCCACCACCGCTCCATAAAACCCTATCCGTAGGCGAATACCCGCAAACTATTGTTAGGGTGAATAACCTTAGCAAATATCTCCGGTTTGTCAGATGATCCTTTGGCGAATGACCTGTAATCCTTAATTATAGCTGTGCTCAACCACACCGGTCTGAGTAAGAAACGTCCGCTTCGCAAGGAGAAGAGAAAAATCCTAGTTGCTTTTCAGCTAGGTCTATAGAACCTATATGCAAGCTTGACCAGCGTCTGTATACAGTCGTTTGAAGAGAAGTCAGAAGGCGAACAAGCATCGAAGATCATGGTTGTACCTGGCCCATAGGTACTAGCATGCCTCAAGCCTGGTTGTTCGAAGAAAATCCATTTTCACACCGAACATTTGGCACGTCCGGTGGGATAAGGTGTTAAGAATTATTAATATCCAGGAGGGCTCATTGGACCGATTCTCACGGTCTACGTTATTATTAATGTTTTTTCTTTCGGTTTGAAGTCATGATTGGCAAAGATTTGCGACTGCTTAAGGAATCCTCCAATGATCCGAAGAAGATTTGATATGCCTTGATCGGCAAGTAAGAACAAATCCTAGTGTTAACTATTTAAAGGGGTCAGGGTACAAGAAGAAGGATATCTCCAATCAATCAAACACAACTTTTGCACACTGCAAAACAAGCCTCCCTCGAAGCACCTCTACCAAAAAGATTCCTCGAGTTTTTTGTACACCAAAGCCATATCCGTAGGCATTCCCCGTTGCTACTCACCAAAATCCGACCAGTCGGCAGTTCCCACTTCTACCTCACCAAAGCCTCATCCGTGGGCATTACCCGTTTTTATTCATCAAGCTTCATCTGTGAGCGAACAGTCCACCACCGCTTCATAAAGCCCTATCCGTAGCTGAATACCCGCAAAACTATTGTTAGGGTGAATAACCTTAACAAATATCTCTAGTTTGTCAGAGGATACTTTAGCGAACGACCCGTAATCCTTAATTATAGCTCTGCTCAACCACACCGGTCCGAGTAAGAAACGTCCGCTTCGCAAGGAGAGAAGAAAAATCATAGTTGCTCTTTAGCTAGGTCTATAGAACCTATATGCAGGTTTGACCATATACAATCGTTTAAACAGAAGTCAGAAGACGAACAAGCATCAAAGATCAAGGTTGTACCTGACTCATAGGTACTGGCACGCCTCAAGCCTGGTTGTTTGAAGAAAATTCATTTTCACACCAAACAGATAGCTTCTGATTATATGGAGATTGAAAACCAATGTGAGGATTATAAAAGCTTTTACCTTCTCCTTCAAACTTGCGAGGTGAAGGTCTGTGGCTTAGGAGTTGGGAGAGACCTCCCACCTGAATGTCCTTTCAGCTCTAAACTCTTAGTTCTTTTGGTTATGTTCCGTGGGAGATTTCCTTATAGTGGTATGTAGTTCCTTATCAAAATATATAGGAAAAAAGGCTTTCCTGTTCTGATGGATGAACCAAATTGCCGCTTATTGCAAAAACAAGATTAGATTGCTGAAAAGCATGTGGTCAGCACCAAGAAAATATCTGTAATTATGTCGAACCCAGGAAAAGTCCCCCAATACACTAAAATACAATAGGACCCTTAAAATCATGGAACGTGCACAGCATGGAATGAAGTGATGCAGAAATTTATTGCATCTTGGGAGATAATTTGTTCCCTTCCTAGTTGTAAGCAACTTCCAAGTTGTAGGCTGTCCGCACACAAGTGGTGTCACCTCCATGAATAAATGGAAATGTTAAGAGTAGACTGTTGCAGCAACATAAGCAATTCTGGTTGCTTCATGAACCGGCATTTACATCGGAATTATCGAAAAAATGTGATTAACTGACGTAAGCGGATTTCATTCTACTAAACGATGCGTTAACGATATGATCAGCATCCTGTCTTTACACTACTGTAAGCGAATACGAAAAAATGGTCAGCAATGTGATCAGCATCACATCTTTACACCACTATCGACAGCTACACTCTTCTCATCCTAACCTTAGTCTCGAGCCAAATATAGATGCAGTGGAGTTGCTTTGGTATCTACTATCTAGTTCAAATACCTCATACTGAGACAGTGACTTTGATACCATACAATACCAATTGCACCCGACTGCTTGACCAGGAAGACATCAAAACAAAGTTGGTCATAATTTTTCATTACAAGATAGGAAAGGTAAAAGGAGGATAGAGACCCCCAAAGAACAAAAAAATATTCTTGATCAAATAAGGGATAAAAAGGGGCGAAATCCCATATGTGGAAGTATGGGCCAAATATAGTAGTGCGCGTTATATGCCCTGTCCTAGGGTAATATAACCCTTAAAACAAGGATCTTTTGTTGGTTTCCTTAAAAGACATGGTATTCGGTTAGGTTTGGGAGAGCTTATAAGCTCTTTTGTTTTTAAGCATCAAAAGTTTTGATGTTTGGTAAGTCCAAAAATAAGTTATTTTTTAAAAAGTATAAAGTGTTTTAAGGGAAAAAGAAGAAGCTGTAAACACCCACTTTCTGCTTATAAGCTAAAAATCAACTTATATCTTATAAACCGAATTGCACGAAACCTGAATGCTGTCTTCTCTCTGTAACCCAACTTCTCAGTTCCCATTATTAGTTTAATATCTGTAGTGCAATCATGATTAGTATACCCACTTTGAGTTATTATATACTCTGTTGGGTTTCCACTACTAAGTAATAGGGAGTGAGAGATTACTATATGGGGAAAGGAGCAGCATACCAATCCATGCCAACCCACTTGTCCCCTCTCATCTTTGGATCCATTTCTTGTTGTGGACCCAGTTTGGGTATTTTATGCTTTCTAAATTTGGGGTATCTTTCACTTGTTTAATAGTAGAGGCGGTTCCGGTTCCATCATATGTTGGTTTTGTACTTGAAGCTGCTGCTGCTAGGCTGTGAAACTGTGAAAGAAGCAGAGAAGAGACAGAGAAGACGGTGATCGATATTAGTCTGGGGCTCTGTTTCTGAAGTTTGAAACCCATCTTTGCATTTCTTGCTACTAAAGTTTTCAATCTATATAAGTTGAGGGTCACATCTGCATCTGAAAGCTACTGGAGTTCTCTGCTTACTGCTTGAAAAGGTTAGGCTGTTCTCATTTCTTTGCTTAGGTTCTATTTTTCTTTTAGCAAAGTTCTTCATTTCTTTTTCTTTTTGATACTTAGTTGTTATTACAGTTACTATTTGCTTCTTTGACTGATTTGGTAGTTGGTTTGATCTTAGCAGTTTTATTCTTTGGGGTTGCATTGATGAACTAGTTGCTTCTTAATTGGTTGTGTAAGAATCAGTGTAGCTTGGATTTTTCTTCTTCTTCTTCTTCTTCTTCTTCTTCTTCTTCTCTAGTTTCAGTGAGGTTTCTGGTCCATGTTCATGTTGTTCAGTTGCTTTCTGTCGGTAGTGGTCAACAGGCTAAACTGAAAATCCTTAAATTTGAGTGCGTTATGTCTTGTCTTTCGATCTTTTGAAACCTTGATCACGAGTTATGCGAGTCTTTGCATAGTGGGCAAGTTATAGTTTGAGGTAGTTAGTTGAGAAACTGTTGTCAGTTTAGTTATTGGTTGCGATAGTGACTTGTGGCTTGTGAGTTAGTCACAAGTGAGATGGAAACAACAATCTTTTCTGGATAAATTTTAGTGATTGTTATTCCTTGAAGACAAGGGATTGAGCTTCCTTTAGAATTTTTTATTCAATTCTATAGTAGTGTTGTGCTTATTGTAAATTTGTAATTGTTGTATGAGTTTTCCTCACTGCAGAAGTTCTACATTAAGTTTTATGAATATTGCCTTTTAGGAATCATGAAATTCGCATAAGCGTCGTTGCCCCTGCTCCTGATTAATACTTTTACTGTGATGGTTGTAGTGGTAATAGTTATGATGGAACTGATATATCAAACAAAAGTAGCTAGCCTATGGAATCAAGTCTAGTAATGTTTTCAACAGGTTAAACCTTAGTTTGATTATTGGTGTTTTGTTTTCGGTGTGCAGTTTCATGTCTGATGTGAGAATGTCATCTTCAAGGCCTAGTCACTCATCCAGCAATTCAGGGAGATCAAGACACAGTGCTAGAGTTATTGCTCAGACAACTGTAGATGCAAAGCTTCATGCAGACTTTGAGGAGGCGGGCAGTTCCTTTGACTACTCGAGCTCAGTGCATTTTGGCAGTGAAGTTACTGGGGATCAACAACCTAGGTCTGACAAAGTGACCGCTGCTTATCTCCATCACATACAGAAAGGGAAGCTGATCCAGCCTTTTGGGTGCTTGCTAGCCTTAGATGATAAAACATTCAGGATCATTGCATACAGTGAGAATGCCCCTGAAATGCTGACTATGGTTAGTCATGCTGTCCCAAGTGTTGGGGATCATCCAGTTCTTGGCATAGGAACAGATGTAAAAACAATTTTCACAGCCCCTAGTGCCTCTGCATTGCATAAGGCCCTCGGGTTTGGGGAGGTTTCTCTCTTAAATCCCATCTTAGTCCATTGCAAGTCATCTGGAAAGCCTTTCTATGCTATAGTCCACAGGGTGACAGGTAGTTTGATCATTGATTTTGAACCAGTCAAGCCTTATGAAGTCCCCATGACTGCTGCTGGAGCTCTGCAATCATACAAGCTTGCAGCCAAAGCAATTGCACGATTGCAGTCTTTGCCTAGTGGGAGCCTGAAGAGGCTTTGTGATACAATGGTTCAAGAGGTGTTTGAGCTTACTGGTTATGACAGGGTGATGGCCTATAAATTTCATGATGATGATCATGGGGAAGTAGTTGCTGAGCTTACCAAGCCTGGCCTGGAGCCGTACCTGGGTTTGCACTATCCATCCACTGATATACCTCAAGCTTCACGGTTCCTTTTTATGAAGAATAAGGTCCGTATGATTGTTGACTGTTGTGCAAGAAATGTCAAGGTCCTTGAAGATGAGAAGCTTCCATTGGATCTAACATTGTGTGGTTCAACTCTCAGAGCCCCACATAGTTGCCACTTGCAATATATGGAGAACATGAACTCCATTTCCTCTCTTGTTATGGCAGTGGTGATCAATGAAGGGGGTGATGAGGTTTCCGGTCCTGATTCTGTGCAGAATCAGAAAAGAAAGAGACTGTGGGGTTTAGTAGTATGTCATAACACAACTCCAAGGATTGTACCTTTCCCACTCAGATATGCCTGTGAGTTTCTAGCTCAAGTGTTTGCAATCCATGTGAATAAGGAATTAGAGTTGGAGGATCAGATGATTGAAAAGAACATCCTGCGCACACAAACGCTGTTGTGTGATATGCTCTTGCGTGATGCTCCTTTGGGTATTGTGTCACAAACACCTAATATTATGGATCTGGTGAAATGTGATGGGGCTGCCTTGCTATACAAGAACAAGATATGGAGACTTGGATTAACTCCAAGTGACTTCCAGATTCAGGACATATCCTTGTGGCTCTCTGAGTGCCATATGGATTCCACAGGTTTGAGTACTGATAGTTTGTATGACGCAGGTTTCCCTGGGGCTCTCGCTCTTGGTGATGTAGTATGTGGGATGGCAACCGTGAAGATTACTTCCAAGGACACAATTTTTTGGTTCCGGTCCAACACTGCTGCAGAAATCCGATGGGGTGGTGCAAAGCATGACCCGGATGAGGACAATGGCTGGAAAATGCACCCTAGATCATCATTCAAGGCTTTCCTTGAAGTTGCCAAGGCAAGGAGCTTACGTTGGAAAGACTATGAAATGGATGCAATTCATTCATTGCAGCTTATTCTGAGGAATGCATTCAAGGATGTTGTAGACATGGATGTAAACAACAATGGAATCCAGATGAGGCTTAGTGACCTGAAAATTGATGGGGTGCAAGAACTGGAAGCAGTGACAGGTGAGATGGTTCGGTTGATTGAAACAGCATCAGTGCCAATTTTGGCAGTTGATATTGAGGGATCAGTTAATGGGTGGAATACAAAAATTTCCGAGTTAACTGGTCTTCCTATTGATCTAGCAATTGGAAAGAATTTTCTCACACTAGTGGAAGAATCCTCAACTGGCATGGTGAGCAGGATGTTGGAATTGGCATTGCAAGGTATGTTGTAAACCCTGTTGTAAAATTATTCATTTAGATGTCAAGGCAGCAATGAGCATATGCATGCATATGCATGTATATGCCTAGCCATGAGTATCATAGATATCTTCCACACATGACACCACCCCTCTCTCCCTAATTTCCCCTTCTCCACCTTCCATCTGGGTGTGAAGAGTGGAAACGGGGATTTATTTGCCATTCTTTTCGGAGTTGTTCATGTTTATTTTTGTTGTTAATTGGATCAGCTGAGTTCATTTTTTTCTTTGCTTCTGGTCAGGCAAAGAGGAACAAAATATCCAATTTGAGATAAAAACACATGGTGCTAGGGCTGACTTTGGTCCCATCAGCTTAGTTGTGAATGCTTGTGCAAGCAGAGATATTCATGAAAATGTTGTGGGAGTGTGCTTTGTGGCCCAGGATATCACAGGTCAGAAGACTGTGATGGACAAGTTCACTCGGATTGAAGGTGATTACAAAGCAATTGTACAAAACCCAAATCCATTGATACCCCCGATATTTGGCACTGATGAATTTGGCTGGTGTTCTGAGTGGAATCCAGCAATGACTAAACTAACTGGTTGGAAACGAGAGGAGGTAATGGATAAAATGCTGTTGGGGGAGGTTTTTGGGATCCACATGGCTTGTTGTCCTCTGAAGAATCAAGAAGCTTTTGTAAACCTTGGTGTTGTAATCAATCGAGCCATGACTGGTGAGGTGACCGAAAAGGTTCCTTTTGGTTTCTGGAATCGGGGTGGAAAGTACACTGAATGTTTGTTGTGTGTAAGTAAGAAATTGGACAGTGAGGGTGCAGTCACTGGAGTGTTTTGCTTTTTGCACCTTGCTAGCCCAGAATTGCAACAAGCACTTCATGTCCAACGTTTATCTGAACAAACTGCTGTGAAGAGATCTAAAGCATTAGCTTATATCAAAAGGCAGATCAGGAATCCTTTTTCTGGAATACTATTTTCTAGGAAAATGATCGAGGGTACTGAGTTGGGAGCAGAACAAAAACAGCTATTACATACCAGTGCCCAGTGCCAGCAGCAGCTCAGCAAAATACTAGATGACTCAGACCTTGATAGCATCATTGATGGGTATGACAAAGTCCTGTAGTTATAGTTATTTTCCTTATGATAAGGTAACTCATAAAATTCTTGATTGCCTTTGGAAGTTTATAAGTTTTGCATCTTTATCTACTCCCAGGCTACATTTACTGATAGTAATTAGTTTTTCATGGATCACTTGAAATGTTCTATGATTTATTATGGGGATTCGCCTTTAGATTCTTATAATGTTTGATTAAATCTGGGCATATTCTTTTCTGTAGAAGCTATTGAAGTACTCAATTTCAGTTGCCCATATATCCATAGTGAAAGTGATGCAGTGAGACCTAATTAGTTCCTTCTGTTTTCTGATCATTTGACAGCTACTTGGACCTGGAAATGGTTGAGTTCACTTTGCAGGAAGTATTGGTTGCCTCTATTAGTCAAGTCATGATTAAGAGCAATGCTAAGAGTATCCGGATTGTCCAAGATGCAAATGAAGAGATAATGACTGAGACATTATATGGTGATAGTCTTAGGCTTCAACAAGTGTTGGCTGATTTCTTATCAGTGTCAGTTAATTACATGCCATCTGGAGGGCAGCTTACTCTGGCAACTAATTTGACAAAAGATATGCTGGGTCAATCTGTTCATCTTGCACATTTGGAATTCAGGTACATCTTTGAATACATAGTATTGATGTCTGCTTTATCTCTACCATTGGTTTCTACATATAGACAAACAATCTGTGGTTTTTAAAACTTGTTGAGGAACCAGTTCTGTAGCAAAGTGTGAATTAATGAGGCCTAATGAGTAGTACTATAACATCTAATAAATTGAAGACTATCAGATCCACTGGTTTCTTGTATAAATTGGTTGCTTATGTTACAACTTAAAACTTAAGTGAATATCAATCATCAAATGCTGAATTGATATGTTGGATCAGGATATCACATGCGGTTAGTGGGATTCCAGAAGGATTACTGAACCAGATGTTTGAAACAGATGGAGACATATCTGAAGAAGGCATTAGCCTACTCATAAGCCGAAAGCTAGTGAAGCTCATGAATGGAGATGTGCAGTATCTCCAGGAAGCAGGGAAGTCGACTTTTATCATATCTGCGGAACTTGCAGCTGCTGCACATAAGATCAGGTCCTAGACATTCAGTTTCCAGTGACATAGGACATTAGCTTACCGATCTCAAATGTACAGCCTACCAGGAATGAGAGTTGCATGTTGCAATTTTACAGATTATCCCGGTAATTTCAGCTTTTAGGTCTTTTCGTAACAGTTTGCATTACTGCTTTGCACTGTAAATAGTCACCTACTTCCACTGCTGAAAATGCATATCCCGTGTCACATTTCGCATTCATAATGTTTGTGGACAGAGCAACTACATGTTTAAGTTCTCAATAAAAGCGGTACTGTATGCAGATCAGTTTAGTATGGACGAGGTGGTACATTTTATGTTCAAAACTCATGTTTATTACTGTCGTTTTCCAGTTGTAGTGGTTCTTCTCGTTAAAATATTGTAATGTGTATTTGATGAACCGATAGAGATTGCAGAGAAAACCACAAAATAGACAAAATATCAATAAGTAAACAAAGGATTATAGAATTAGGTCGGGTATGTTAGAATTACCATTTACGATGCTCAAATGTAGGGTTGTAAGTAGGCTCGAGCTGCTCGTGTTTCGCTCGCGTTCGACTCGATTTTTAGTTCTTTCGGCTCATGCTCGTAAGATAAATAAGTCAAGCTTGAGCTCAATATTGAACTCGACAAAAAAACAAGCCGAGCTCGAACAAGATTGTATTCGGCTCGTTTAGCTCGTGAACAGCTTGTTTTTAAAACTTAGCTTTAAAAAAATTGTTATACGTAAAATATATTGTTTAAAATCCATATCTTCTATTCTTTTTATTTCTTTCTTTTTAGAATCAAATTATTTAATTAAAATACATATATTACAACAATCAATTTATGAAAAAAATGAAATCAAACACTAACAATTACCACAATAAGAAAGTAATTAAGATAACATAGCCTTAAATTTAATGGTTTGTAATTTAAACTAAATGAGTCAAGCCGGTTCGAGCTCAGCTCGAGCTTAAACAAGCCGAGCTGAGCTTGAACATGAAAAAAAATTCAAGTTTAAGCCCGACTCGAGCTCGATAAAAAAAAATGAGTCAAACATGAACACTATAGTATTCGGCTCGGCCCGACCCATTTACTCCCATACTCAAATGACATATTCATTCGTCATAGTAATGCATGTGCCGGATAATATGTCATTTCACTCTCATATGCTCTATTTAAAAACTTCTTGTAGAAATATAAACATATAAACAACGTTTGTGAAGGGCTATTGTAAACCCTTAAACAAAATCATATAAACTGCAAAATAAATCACATTAAATGCAAAAGGTTATTGTCACAAGTCTGAATATCTCACAAGGTTACATGAGATGGTAATGGTACAAAAGATCTTTGTTGGAATGATAGATTACACCGTATTATGTCACCATCAGCGAACATGCCACTTCCATGAGCAACGTAAGTGTTAGCGAGGCAACCTCTACATGACACAATAAGTCCTAATCTCGTAAATTTATTTGATATCTAGCATGTAAATCTTTGTAACATTTCTACCTGTTAGTTTTATGGAGTGTATTTAATTTAGATTTTAATTGATTATGTCTGACTTTTTATAATCTGTGAATTCTCATTAAATTTGCTGGATTCATGGAAGGAAAGTACTTGGTATTAACGCGTGCGTGTATGCTCTTCTTTATTTACATATTTTTACCAATGTAAATTATAATCTTAGCCGTTCAAAACTTTAATTAACCAATCAAGATCACATATGCAAAAAATCAATTTAGAAAATGATCGTTTACTCAATCAAATGGACAGTTATGGTGAAAGTTAGCAGTCTCATAAATTGTCGTCCATTTGATTGATGCATTTGGTTAAGCAAACGATCTTTTTTCAAATTGATTTTTTGCAGAGATGATCTTGATTGGTTAATTAAACTTTTGGAATGGCTAAAATTATAATTTACATTGTTAGAAATATGTAAATAAAGGAGAGTATGCATGCATGCGTCAATACTGGTATTGACGCAAGTATTTCCCTTCATGGAATGTTTTAATTCCATAAGGATTTAAACAAATTCTAATGTATTATATTAGCAAGATTTCTATGGATTTGTATAGAATTCATGGGGTCTAAAAAAACATGAATAAAGATACCTAATGAGAATTTGATGTTGAATGCTCCATAAAATTCTAACCTGGAAACCTAGCCGAAGATACGGTCATTCACTTTAGGAGGCTGAACAACATGATCAATGTTCATCATATCTATAAACTTGTAGGGCACAGTTACTAACCTGGAATGGATTATATCATAAATCGGTATTGATTTTAATCGGTATCAAGTTGAATCGGTATGAGAATATTTCATTTTCATTCAATCATTTACTTCCCATAAGGAATTATTATAGGAATCGGTATTAAAACTAGTTTTGATGACTAAAATACCCAACAAGAAATGAAACTATGATATTAATAATTTTATTATTAATATTTTTATTGATGAGGTTCCCAACAATATTAGCAATGTGCAAACAATGATGATCATATATATATGATGCCGTAGTTGATATATTTGATGTTGATAACATTTTGTATTGGTATTTATAGGGTTGAGTAATTGAAAAAATATTAAAATTATGCAAGGGTATTTTGGAAAGAAAAGTTGATTCTATAGGTTTGATTCGATACTCACATTCCCCCTTGGGTATCGAACTAGGGGTTTTATCAGTAATCGATTCCTGATGAACATCTGTGACCCACACTCATTTCAATACCTTTGTATGTTAGTAAATGTTGGATTTCTCTCATTCTGAAATCAATTCCGCCACTCTCTATTTCTTTCCATGTTAGTAAACATCCTCGTAATATAATGAATGGAGAACTATTTGTGTATGAGATATATACAAAACAACATGATCAATGTTCATCAGATTTATAGACTTGTAATGCAATGAAAGAAGAACTATCTGTGTATGAGATATTTACAAAATTATTGAACTCACATTTTCACACAAATTAAACATAAGTCAAACAATGACAAGCATGACCTGTGGATCAACCTTGCACCGCTACTGTCCCAACTTAGCTACATTTTAAGGTGTTGGGTTTTAATCACAAAATACCTCGGTATAATTAGGAATAATCCACCCACATATAAGTTATATTTTATGTATCTTATTTCTAATGTGATCTAATGTGAGATCTCTCATTTTCAACACGCTTCCTCACGTGCAACCTAACAAGGTCTGCATGTGAATCTATGTCACCATCTCCACTCAAACACCAACCCTCACGTGTAACCAGACTTAAGGGTTTAGCACGTGTACGAATGTCTAAACCAATCCGACCGCCAACTCAGCCCACATTAGACACTTGGTGACGATCCACTCAAACACTAGCTCTCACGTGCAACCAGACTCAAGTGTTTAGCACGTGTACATATGTCAACCTACCAATCTAACCAACCAACCATTCAGACGCAATTAGAGAATGACCAACTCTGATACAAAGTAAAACAACGACAAGCGTGGGCCGTTGATCAACTTTGCACTGATACTGTCTCAACTTAACCACTTTTAAGGTCTTGGATTTTAATCACAAACGTATTCGGTGTAATTAGGAATGATCCACCCACAGATAAGTTATATTTTATTTGTCCTATTTCTGATGTGAGATCTGTCATTTCCAACAATATACAAGTATTTCCAAACAGACTAAACTGATATTGAAATAATACAATTTGCAAAAAATGATAGATATCTACCAACTTGTGGTTGATGGATCTTTTTTATAATTTCCCATGCAAATTTGCACATTTCATCAAGTGACCTAAAACTAAGAATGATTTATTTTTTATCTGTTTGGTGTAGTACAGTTAATCCTTATAATTCAACTTTCTAATTTCTATCTACTACTCAAATTTTTCTCTAATCAATTATCTCTTCATTTTATTTTACTTTTTTTATTTTGCTATTTACAATAGTAATAATTGTTCTTAATCATCTGAAGTAAGACATGAGTAATATCGACGTAACACAATTTGATAATTTAGATATTTCTCTCTTTTATATAAAGTACTGATAAGTTTGATAACATTCACATTACTAAAAACATCTTACAAATAGTACTATAATACATAAATACTAAAATATCAACTATTGACAAAATGTGTAAAGGAAAAAAAAGCAGTAAGAGCATCTTTTTTTGGCAATGAAAAACATATTTATATTCATAAATAGAAGTTTACAAACACATAGATCCATTTTGGATCAACATAGAAACTTAAAATACAAACATACCAACCAAAAACCAAATCTATCACGAAGCCAGGCCAACCTTGCAGCAAACACAGCGAAAGAGGGTTTCGATCTTGTCTTCGCCGCCAACAATCGAGCCTTCATGTGACACAGAAACGCCACTACAACGTGACACAAAGACGTCACCGGATCCACTAGCAAGCGTCGAGACCAACAATAAATCTTCCATGTTTATGAACACCTACACATAACCCACCAATTGAACTCCAGAATCCAAACCCCAGAACCATACACAACATCTGCAAAGCCCAGTAGCAAAAGAAACACATGGTCAGACAAAACATTAAAAGACCAATTGATAACCAAAATAAAAATGGAAAATAGAAGGGAGATTCGGTATAAGCGAGGGCGACATGAAAATCGCTAACACTTATTTTTGACATACGATACAACGTCGATCGAGTCGACGAACATTCGTTAAAACTACTGTTGATTAAGTACGGTGTGCACCTTGACTGTGAAATATCTAGGACTTGGAAACCAAGAAGAGAAAAGGGTTTGGTCATCTGAGATCGAAAGAGACAATAGATTTAGATGATGAACTTAGGTGAAAGATTGAGGGAATCAAAAAAAACCGAAGAACGAACAAATGAAAGAAAGAGAAATATGCCACTGCCGTGTATAGGAACTACCGCAAACGGGTAGAGGAAAGCAAAAAAGAGGCAGGTCATCCTCCTCTTTCTCTTAAGTCAGAGATCGGATCAAAAGAGATCCAGATCTAGCGAGGAAGAAAGGAGGAAAACCAGAGGTTAGGTTTGGTTTTTCCACACGAGAGAGAGAAAAGGGAGAAAACGTGTTAGTTTATACTAGAGCATCTGCGTAAGTAACAGTTTCTACTAGATCATCTGCGTAAAGCCAACAACCAAGGAGTAAACTGCTAAACTTGTGAATTCACCACTTGCGAATTGGCTATCAGTTTGTAATCACTCTCCACCCAAATGAATAGGACTTGAACATCCTTATCACTGTATGCCAAATCATCAAAAACACATAAGAAAAGAAACAAGAAACATATATCATGAACATGACAAACACCAAGAATTATATTATCTGAGTGTGTATAATGGTGAAAATAACTTGCACCTTGAGCTTGATCATTGTATATTAACGTAAACACTTCAGCATCACATCTATCCTAGAGAATTCAATCCTCTATATATATATATATATATATATATATATATATATATATATGCTTTTTCTGAAAAGAACACTTTCATAAAAACCATAAGGTACCCAGGTAGGTAGCATATGATAAGTGCAGTGAGACCTTCTATCAACATAATTAACAACTTTAAATAATTCAAACAAATCCAAACAATAAAAATTAAAATAGATAAACCAAATTCATAAAATAAATACTCATCTTTACACCACAGCATAGAATTAGGTGTCGGCCCATATCAGTCAAAGCCGACCACCCACCCACCCACAGAATCAGTTTTCTGAATAGTGAATGCCGAGACTATAAAACCCCGCCTTGTTCTCCACTCTTCAAAACTAACCAAATTCTCAGCCTTGAATTTCCAATGGACCCCAAATCGCTCTCTTTCGCCGCCGCCCCTCCGCTCTCAGTAATCGCGGCGGCCAATCTCGCCGGGTTTTCTCTCCCCGCCGACGCCTCTCTCCCTCCTGATTCTCCCCCGGTTCTTCACTTCTCCGATGGGTAAGTTCTTAATTACCTTCCCTTGGCTTTCCTTTTTAATTTCTTATCTTCAATTGGATTTGCCTTCGTTTTTCAGGCGAAAACTGAGCGGCGTTTTGCCGCTTCTTAGCTATTTCGGCGAAATTTTGGGTATGTGCGGCCTCGATGCGTTTCAAAAAGCTAAGATTGCCGAGTGGCTTGAGTACGCTCCGGTGCTTTCGGTCGGCTCTGCGTTCGAGAATGCCTGCAACCATTTGGATGAGTGTTTGGGAAGCCGGACCTTCTTGGTTGATCAGTCGTTTTCGATCGCCGATATCGCAATCTGGTCAGGCCTTTCAGGTTAGTAGCTTTTGATTCACTTCATTCAAGGTACATTTTTGATTGGATGATTGATAGGAATTGGTAGATATATTTGTATCGCCTTCGGTTAGTAGTTAAAGTCTATTGCTTGGCAGGAGCTGGACTTAGATGGGAGAGTTTGAGGAAATCAAAAAAGTATCAGAATCTTACTAGGTGGTACGGTTCGATATTGGCTGAACACGATGAATTGAATCAAGTAACAGCTGCGTATGTTGGCAAGAAAGGCGGGGCGAAATTGGAAGAGAACAATGCCAGTCAGAAATCGAATGGTGTGAATGGAGAAGCAGAGAAAGCAGGAATCACCGAGCTATTTAAAAAATACAAGATAGAACTTCCGGAGGCTGAGGTTGGGAAGGTGAAGTTGAGGTTTGCGCCAGAGCCTAGCGGTTATCTTCACATTGGGCACTCGAAGGCAGCTCTGTTGAATGCGTACTTTGCTTGGAAGTATGGAGGTGTAGTTATTTTGCGGTTTGATGATACGAATCCTGCTAAGGAGAGTAATGAGTTTGTGGATAGTCTTATCACGGATGTTAAGACTTTGGGTGTCCAGTGTGAGACGACTACATATACTTCTGATTATTTCTCTGACTTGATGAAGATGGCGGAGAAGCTGATTAAAAAAGGCAAAGCATATGTTGATGATACACCTAGAGAGCAGATGCAAAAAGAGAGAATGGATGGGATTGAGTCGAAGTGTAGAAACCAAAGTGAAGAGGAAAATTTAAAAATGTGGGAGCAGATGATTGCAGGTTCAGAGAGGGGTCTGCAGTGTTGTGTTAGAGGGAAGCTGGATATGCACAACCCTAATAAATCACTTCGAGATCCTGTTTATTATCGTTGCAATCCAATGCCTCATCATAGGATTGGGTCCAAGTACAAGGTCTACCCAACTTATGATTTTGCTTGTCCATTTGTTGATTCCCTTGAAGGTATAACTCATGCACTTAGATCTAGTGAGTATCATGATCGCAATGCCCAGTACTATTGGATTCTAGATGATATGAGACAAGTTGATATGGAACTGAGAAGAGTGCTGATATATGAGTTTAGTAGGTTGAACATGGTCTATACACTTCTCAGCAAGCGCAAGCTTTTATGGTTTGTTCAAAATGGGAAGGTCAATGGATGGGATGATCCTCGATTTCCAACTGTTCAAGGAATTGTGCGTAGGGGTCTCAAAATTGAAGCATTGATAAAGTTCATTCTTGACATGGTAAGACACTAATCTGTTATACCATGATTAACATGATATATGTTTATCTTAGTATCTTATAAAACGCCAAGGGTATGGAGGACCTAATGGAAAGCACCAGTTGGTTAATGAAATATAGTACCTGTCTACTGCTTTAATTTATCCAACTTTGAATGTCTAACTTTATAGCTGATATTTCATGAATGTATGATATAGGGGGCTTCGAAGAATCTGAATCTTATGGAATGGGACAAACTGTGGACAATTAACAAGAAGATTATTGATCCTGTATGCCCAAGACACACTGCTGTCAGTGAAGAGGGACGAGTATTGTTGACCCTTTCTAATGGCCCTGAGAAGCCATTTGTCCGCATGATACCTAGGCATAAGAAGTATGAAGGTGCTGGAGAGAAGGCAGCAACATTCACAAGGAGCATATGGATAGATCGTGCTGATGCAGAGTTGATATCAGTTGACGAGGAAGTCACGTTGATGGATTGGGGGAATGCCATTGTTAAGAAGATTGAGAAAGACCAAGATGGAAATCTTGCGCTCACAGGGGTTTTGCATCTTGAAGGATCTGTGAAAACCACCAAATTGAAGCTTACCTGGCTGCCTCAAATAGATGAACTGATTAAGCTCTCGTTGATGGAGTTTGATTATCTGATAACAAAGAAGAAGGTATGTGATGTTCAGTAATTGTGAAGTTTTCTATGCCTTGCGAAAATGTTGAATTTGTGGACTCAGTAATTCTATGCATGATAGTTTATTGCTAGCTTGCCCATGATGGTTTGAAAAGTAATTGAGTCGGTTGTTTTAATTTGTGATTGCAGCTCGAGGAAGGCGAGGATTTCATTGATGTGGTCAATCCATGTACCGAAATGGAGACAACTGCCCTTGGTGATGCCAACATGCGAAATTTGAAACGCGGAGATGTATTGCAACTTGAGAGGAAAGGATACTTCAGATGTGATGTTCCGTATCTCAGGCCTTCCAAGCCTATTGTTCTCTTTGCAATCCCCGACGGCAAGCAGCAGGCTGGGTCAAAGTGAGCTTCAAGAATTTGCTGTATATGCACGTCAACTGATTTCCTATTATTATATCAAATTTCATGTTGGTAGTTGCAACCTGGTTTGAATTGAATTTATCTGATGTGTATATTAGTTGCTATATTTCTCTGTTTGTAATGTTCTTTCATTTCATTGTTATTGCCGTATGTAAAACTTAGTATTTTTGTTCATTCACAGACATTACACCTTCAATACTTGTTAAACAAGCAACAGGAGTCGTTGTGCAGAAATTTCAAAAATTTCACAGTAACAAGTATACAATCATATATTTTTTTTGTTGGAGGTGAAAGAAATTTATTTCATTGATCAAGGATCATTACACAGCAAAGATAAGTTCCTGCACAGGTGGAGGACCAACAAACATAAAACTTGAATTCAAAGCAAACTGAGCTAATGAGCGAGCAACCCTATTTGCCTGTCTTTACATATATTACTCTAGCATTAGGCCATTAGCAGCTAACCTTAAGCATTCCTTCAAGTCTGTTCTGAGAACCTGCTAAAATTGCCTTCACAAATGTCTGACAATCAGTTTCAATAATAATAGGGTAAAAATGGTGCATGAAAGCTATTCCAACACCTTCAAGTACGCCATTAACTCACTATGTTGAGGTGAGCTAGAAACAGATGCGAATCTTGTGAAAACACCAAGACTGCTACCATGGTGGTTACGGAACACACCACGAAGTCCAGTAATGGGATCAAAGGCTGCATCCACATTCAGTTTAATAAAAGCCAATAGCAGGCGTATTTCAATTGGCTGTAGATGCGGTTCTGGGATTTCGTGAAGAGGAATAAGCTAACTTAAACTCTGCCCACCAACTCAGAGTAAGAGGCATTAACTCAGCAGCCAATTTAGCTTCATCTTCCCAAATTTTCATATTCCGATTATGCCAAATAAACCAAAGTAACATAGCATAGCAAGATTAAAAGCATAGCAAGATTAAAAGCAAACAAGTGCCGAAAACCCATACCTCCCTCCACCTTCAGCTTACACAAAGTATCCCACGAACGCCAATGCATACCCTTCTTCACATCTGTTCCACTCCACCAGAAATGTGCACATAGCTGATGAAGTTCTTAGATAAGGTGTTGAGGTAGCAGATAGTTGTTCATAGTATAGAGGGGCATCACTTGGGCAACAACCTTTAGAAGGACCTCTCTCCCTGCAACACTCATCAATTTGGATCTCCACCCTACCAACTTTTAGACAAATTATCTTTTAAATAAGTAAATATATCATTCCGAGATCTACCACCAAAGTTGGGATACCCAAATACTTCTCGTGCTTTGACACTACCTGCATACTTAAGTTTTCAGCAAATTCTTATTGCAAATGAGGTAGCACATTGCCACTAAATACCACACTGCTCTTCTGTAGATTAACTTGTTGTCCAGACGCAGCTTCATAAACATTCAAAATATTCCTGACCACCTGACAATCCCTTAAAGACGCTCTAGAGTAGAGCATACTATCATCAACAAATAAGAGATGACTAATCGTGGGAGCCCATTACATACCTGAAGTCCATGCCACAGACCAGAAGTAACAGAATTTGAAATCAAAGCTGAGAGGCCTTCAGCATAGAGGAGGAACAAATATGGTGATATAGGGTCACATTGTCATTGGCCTCGATGAGGAGTAACAAAGTCTTTTGGAGTACCATTGATGATGAATGAATAACAAATAGAAGATAAGCAATGCATAATGAGGTAAACCCAGGTCGAATCAAAGCCTATTTTCATCATAATCTTCTGTAGAAGGTCTCATTCAAGTCGATCGATCATACGCTTTGCTAATATCCAACTTTAGAGCCATAAATCCTTCTTGTCCACTTCGCAGCACATGCATATAGTGAGCCAACTCCGATGCTACTAAAGTATTATCTGAAATTAAGCGATCCGGAACAAATGTGCTCAGCTCAAGAGACACAATAGCCGGCAGAAAGGTCTTCAACCTGTTTGCCAACACCTTCGAAGCAAATATTAGACAACATTACATAACTATATGGGTTGTAGCTCAGTCATCTGTTGGACTTCTCACTTTAGGAATTAACACAACATTAGTATAATTTAGATCATATTGCATATCCTTCATGGTTAGAAAGGAAATCACCGCCACACTAACCTCCACTCCAACAAGATCCCAACATTTCTAGGAGAAGAAAGGGGACATCCCACCTGGCCCCGACACTTAGGGATGCATTTAAAATAGAGCGGTCTTCACTTCATCTGTTGAGTAAGGAGCTAGGAGAGTTTGGTTCATATCCTCCGTAACTCGAGGTTGAATGGTTTGGAGCATAGTACCTTGTGCTGCCAAATCTGGTTGTTGAGAAAATAAACATTGAAAATAACTAACAACAACCTCTTCAATTCCTTTTGGATACCTCTGCCAAACACCTTGATGATCATTAGCCTTTGAGAAAATGTCTATTTAGTACAAATTTAGCTATTTCTTAGCTCATTTCAATAATTCTAAAAAAATGTGCCCATTCCAATACAAGGTGTCATGAGTCGTGTCCAAATGAACAAATCTTTATTAAAACTCTAAATAAGTTATATTATTTTAGTACCATTTACCCTCACCCCTTAAACATGTTTAGAGAGAGAAAATAGAAAAGAGAAAACTTGGTCGGAACCGGCTCCGGTCACTGGTCGCCAGACTCCGGTCACCGGTTACCGACTTCGATCACCATAATCTCGTCAGAATCTTTAAAATATCACCGGAATATCTTTAGACATTGCCATAACCATTTTTGCACCTTCGTTGGATGTTTTATTAGGGCAGTAATATTGAAAAATAATTTACTAAAAGTAATAAACTTTATGAAGATACTTTATTAGGGGTAGTAAACTTCATGGGAAAAGTTTTCTAGAGGCAGTAATGATGAAAAATACCTATTTAGGGGTAGTAGACTTTATAGGAATACTTTACTGGAGACAGTAAACTTTATACAGAATTTAGAGGTAGTAAACTTTTTTGAAAAACTTTACTGAAGGTAGTAAACATTAATTTTACCCAAAACAAACCAAAACAGAATTTACTAACCCTAATAAAAGATTACCAAATAAATTTACTAACTCTAATAAAAGATTACCAAATTTACTAACTCTAATACAATATTACCATAAGCAGTATGGATGACAACAACAATCGGTTTGATGAAAAACAACACGTGCATAACCATTAGCCATCTAATAATCATATTTACTGGCCATAATAATTTTTTACTAACCTAATAAACTTTAGAAAGGAATTCTGTATTCATCTTCTTCACTCCCACAACACCCCGGACGACCTCATTTGTGATTCAACCGGTGCTTCGCCGGAGAGAGAGAGAGGGAGAGGCAGAAGAATTGTCAGATCTAGAACGGGGAAGAGTGTTGGTCACGACACAGATAACGACGGGCACAGTGATTTGCCGAGATTGGTGATGATGACGCAGATCGGAGGACTACGACGTTCACGGTGGTTTGGGTAGCTTGGTGATGACGACGCAGATCGGACGACAAGGCTTGACGGGGGGGGCGAGAGATGGAATTGAGATTAGCGATGACACACTCGATCGGAGAAGAGAGGGAGAAGGAAATTTGGTCAGAGATTGGGTGGAGAGAGAGAGAAAGAAGAAGAATTTTGATCTGGAACGGAAGAAGTGTTGATTTAATTAAACAGGAGTAATGTCATCATTTTGCTTAGTTTCGTTAGAATGGGCTGTTGACTAGTATTTTTATTGAAATTGGTATTTGACCTCTTGTTTTTGTGCAAATGAGTATTATCCCGAAGTCTTTCAGCCTATTTCGTTTCATACGATTTGAAGCACGTCGATGGAAAAACTTAGTTTTGATCACCATCCTTCAACCATATTACTCTAGACCGCTGCCTCCAGCATACCTCTTCAGTTGACATCAACTCATTCAACTTCTAGGATAACCTGAGCTTCTCAGGTTGGTCATCAACAGAGAGGTTTATGTAATAACCTATGCTGCTCTTGCCACACCTCCTCAAGTTCCTTCCTTCTGCCTTGAAAGACTGCCTGGTCCCAAGTAAACAAAGCCGTAAACTGGTTAACATCCCGAATTAGACCTCCAGACTTCTCTCCCAAACCCAAAATCTCATTGAAATCACCTACTACAATTCACTTACTAGAGGAGCCTGATGTAGAGAACGAAGAAGGTCCCAAGTAACTTAACGCTACCCTGTGCACGTAAAAGCCTGTGAATCGCCATTGCTCATTCTTCGGTCCAATTACATCTGCATCGATGTAGAAGAACTGGGTTTCTTGAATATGTACCTGAATTGAGTCATCCCATAAGAGTGCCAAGCCTCCTGACCGATCAACCTTATCAAAGGCCTCGAGATTGACAAATCCGATTGGATTTTGGAGAGAACGGTGTTGCTTCTTGGTACAATGGGTTTTCGATAGAAAATTTATATGGATCTGATGCCCTGACAATTCCAAACGAGGACGTTCATCGTGACGAAGGAGACGCAGGTGTTTGCTCTCTCTTTTTTATACGAAACAAACTATTCATTTCTAGTATGCGACTATTTCTAACTATCTCACCCGCGGGAGCGATGTGCAAAACCGGATAAAACCGGCGACAGTCGTTCGATGTTTAACAAATTGATCTAACAGACAGGATTAAACAGACTTAAACGGACATGATTAATTCATTAAAAATCAAACGGCTGTCGTCGTTTTATCTCGTTCCGTCCCGCACGGCGCTTCGACGCCTGACCAATCCTGTTCTAAGTATATAATCATATATATAAGAAACTGTATCTTGAAATCCTCAATAAATTAAGAAAGCCGTGGAGTAAAGCTGTTTTGACAACTATTGTTTCTCTGGTACCACGAGTCCTATCTTTAACGTGATTCAGATATCTATAAAGTTTTTACCATAACGTAATGAAACAAATTATTCATTGGGTCAAAACAATGAACACATTAGACATGAGCTAATACGCCATAATAAACAATAGCGATGATGCCCGTGAGTAGCATTAGTTGATATGGGTCACACCTAATCATGATTATAACATATAATACTATCCTTGTGATGTTATTTATAGCAATCGGTATTCTCCTTGTTTGTTCTGGTGAAGAATACTCCTATTTGACTTAAAGAAAACATATTATGCACCTAATAGCTCCTACCTCTGCAATTTTCTCTCCAGGATTAAATGGACTTTTTCCTTTAAATGTTTCTGCTTATGTTCATCTAGTACTCCTTCTGATTTTTTTATATAGGTCGTTTTAGGTTGTGAGTTTTGGTTCAATATATATATAAGTTATTTTAACTTATATTTCTTAATTTATCTCCAAACCACAATAATAACATGAATAAAGTGTGAATTTATATCTTAATCTATATGCAAACTTATTATATAAGACAAACTAAATAAGAGTTAAATTATCATTAAAATTGTTTTTTAATTTATGTGTAAGCTCTTAAAACCACCTATATTAAAAATTAGTTAGAGTATTTGATTGAAGAGGCAGTGACTATCTGCATATACAAGTAGTTTACCTTTAATTTCTTATGGACGGGTTTACTGCCTCCAACAAACTCTGATTGAGCCAAAAGTGAGTAATGATTATAAGTGGGAACAACCAATTGTAACAATCACTTTTGCATCATTCCCACTAAACCCGTCTTTACCATTGTTGAAGAAGCTCAAGAGCTTTCAAAGTTCCCACAAAGTTTGGTGAATCTGTGGTTAGAAAGTTGTACAAACTTAGCCATTAAGCTAGTTATTAATTCATTACAGATTAGGAAGACAACTCCTCCGGACTTGAATGTGTTATCAACAACTTATCAAATATCAAATATCAAGTATCAACAACCATACATTAACACTTATTTTGAAGGAACAGGAAGAAACAACAACAAAAAGAAACACAGGATTAACTAAGAAACAGAATACAATTCTCACACCCCATACTTAGAAAATTTCTAGGCCTTGGGTGCAAACTTTGCCTTGATCTTCTTAATCTCTTTAGTACCAACCTGGAAAGTACTGGTCAACACATCATCTGCCACTGGAGGTGTGGCGGCAAACAATGTAAGGGCAATGTTGGCTGTACCCTGCAGTTGGGAGTTGAACCCGGCGATCACTGCAGCAGGGACCTTGCCATTGTTCTTCTGGAAGTGAACCAACCCCTTTGGGAACACAAACACTTCACCTTTGGCAATGGTCTTTGTTATGAGCTTGTTTGCTGTTGTAATGAACCCAACATCCAACGAACCTTCAAGAACAAAGACTATCTCGGTAGCGCGTGGGTGAGTGTGAGGTGGGTTGATGCCTCCGGGAGCATAGTCAATGCGAGCCATTGACACGCCGAGGGTGTTAAGACCCGGGATCTTCTGCACATTGGCTGCAGTCACCAAAGAGCCGAAGGTGTTGTTGGTCAGTCCTGGCTTGGCTAGTCCGGCGAAGAAGAAGTCCTCCGCTGTTGCGTTTGCTGCGTCCTTGCAAGCGAAACCATTCATTTTCACCGCTGCCCTTTCAGAATACAATCGTATCAATATTGAATCTTCAATAATAGACTAGCTACAAGATAAACTCATAAAAGCAACAAGAAATGGGAGGGTTCGTACCAGAAGCGTAGTCGGCGACGCAGATATCTTGAAGCATGTCTGGATCAGCAGCTGAGTTGCCAAAGACGATGGCAAAGGTCATCACGAACAGTGCCAACGCAGCCGCCATGGTTGTGTTTTGCTGCTAGCAGTCAAAGAGGACCCAAGAGAAAACTTGGGAATGTCGGAAAAGGGAGGAATGAATAGGAAGTGATGGCAAGGTTGAGTATTTATAGAGAAGGTTAGGGTAGTTGAACGTCGATATATGGGAAAGAAATATGGCAACGACTACATCAATATTGTGGATGGTAACTTGCTAATGTTGAGAAGTAAAGCATGGAGCTCGCCATTGTTGTTGACCTTGGACCAAAAGCAAAGTCATCGATCACTTTGCCTAGCATGCCTTCTCTCTCTGTTGGGATACTGTTAGATAGCGGTAGGTTAGTACCAATACGTTATCACTTTCTCTTTTCTTATCATATCGAGAATAACACGGGAGAGTATTTCATGCACTCTTAAAAAACAGAAAAAACAAAAGTGAACAGTGCATACATCTGACGGTAAAGAGATGATCGGACAGTGTGAATTGGACGGGTCACGGACGATGACGGTGCACCGAATAATTTTTGTAAAAACAAAAGTCACTTAGATATCTAGATCGTCAAAGGGCAATCTTCGACTCTCCAGCGTGTAAATCAGTATCGTTGTTGACATTATAACAATATATAAGAAGTTATTATCTGTTAAATGGAGAGAGAGAGAGAGAGAGTTACTATTTGAAGTCTTCTTTTTAAGAGGCTCCAAGTTGTCCGATGTGGGATTCTGTCCATGCTATTCCTAAATGGCAATATCCGGACTGTACTTGAGGATGCGTCGTTGTCTAGTTCAGATGGCGGGCCGTGGTTAATGAAAGCTGACCATACTATCTATATGTTGTATATTTCAATTATAACGGATTTAGCCCTTATGGTCGCTGTGGGAAAAATAAATATAGTTAGCATTTAATTGCCTAAAATGATGAATAAAAGTAAGTAGGAATAGTGACATTGACGCCATTGTTATTGCCGTTGGTTGGCAACGGATGGCGCTGATGTCATCGTTATTGTCGTTGGTTGGCAACGGATGACGTTGATGTCGTCATTATTGCCGTTGGCATTGACGCCGGCGTTATTGTCATTGGTTGGCAACATATGACATTGATGTCGTCGATCATTATTGTCGTCGGTTGACAACGGTGTCATAAATGGCAAAATAAATGGTGTCTTAGAAGACAAGTCTAACGTCGTCATTATTACCATGGGATGTAATAGAACCATAAAGATGAGTAAATGGAAACTTGATGTGCAAGTTTACAAAGTTGTAGTTTTCTGTAATATGGTTTATGTGGAGAATTGAGATTCTTACAGAAAACTAAACATGAAAGGATTAATTGAGTTAGATCAAGTGAAATTTTCATGTAGAAGATGTAATAGGTAGAGTTTCACTACTAGGATATGGAGCAATAGCAACAGGCAATTTTCCGTCCCTATTGGGATTATAGGGCACGAAGTCCGTCACTATAAAGCTTTGGGGACGGTTTTTCCTCGTGTGTACCATCTCTAAAATGGATTTTAGCAATTTGGGAACGGATTTTCCTGTTCGTCCCTCCTTGAGACACTTTAGTCAAAGAACACATCTGACAGTGAACAGTTCCTATATATTCTTTATTTCATACTTTCTCATTTGCCATAACCTTTTGTGTCCGTGGCTAATTAGCACCAGTAATATCTTGCTTGTTCGTGCCCATGTTAATTAACACAACTAAAAAAAATTGGTCCGAACCATCAGGTTCGGATTTGGCTCGGCACAGTGCTTTCCAAGCTAATAAATACAATTCTTTATTTCTTTTAATGGTCTAAACTGTTATAATACATAATTATACGAACAAATTGAAAATGATGGGCATAGCCCCAACAATCACTATTGAAAGTTAAACACTTGGAGATAAAACATTAAAACTAGTAAAATTGTTCACTTTATAACTAACTCTAAAGCTCTTTAACAAACTGAGAGCTGGTGATCTTTAATACCAAAGAGACTGGCGTACATCCAATGACTGGTGCATGGTGCATGCTGCTTCCATTTCCAAATTTGTAAATAATTTGAAAAAAATAAAAATCAATAAATACCCAAATGCTAGCCCATAATTATTTCATCATGCAAAGCTGAATTTACTCAACTTCATATAAGGAAATGACTGGCAAAAAAAACTTGCAAAAGCCGCTCATCGTATATACATATGGCAAACAAATAGAAACAAACAACACTATTAATAAAGAAATAAGTAGGTGCCCAAGAATTTACATCTCAGTTGATATATACATATCATTCTAGTTTAGCACTAAGGTTAGAACTCTCAATTCACCTATGTCACTATAATACTAGCATAGTAAATGAGTCAACTCTGTATTAAAACATATTGAGATTTCTTACCTTACAACTCTGTTGTAAGGTCAACTCGGGGCTGCCTCCACAGTAAATGAGTTCCATTTGCCCGAATGACACTACCTTTATCACTCTAGACTGACCTTGAGATATGCAACAGTAATAGGAAAAGTCAGTGCATTTCTTTTTTCAACTTCACTAGCAATAGTATTAAAATTTATCCGGTGTCATTATGAATGTATTAGTGACGCAAAGGCAATTAATATCACCACTTAAAAATGAGAGCAGTGTGCAAAAACAAATGTGTATAATCAAATGAAACATATATACATATATGTAGCTGAACATAAACGATGTTATTTGTTACAATCTCAACTTGGCTAAAGCTAAACAAACAAATAGGTAAATAAACTGGTACTATCCGTCACTGCATTCTATAAATGTTATCTGTTTTTTTTTCATGTTTTATGAACCTTTGGGTTTCATATCAATAACTAATCGAATAATAGATTATCATCTGTACTGAATTCTCATGGCCTAAATAGCATCAGACTACTCAACTACATTGAAACCAAACTTCATTTCACAAGTTAAGACTTATCAATGCATGACATTTTGGAAATTTTAGAGAGAACTCAAATGAATGAAAATACCTGGTCATTTTCAGGGAACAGTTGAGACCTCTATCAACAAAAGACCAAGGAAAAGCACCTGTAAATTTGAAAAACTCCTCCTATATGGTTTATTGACACGACCTCCTTGTACTGATAAGGCAAAATTTCAGTGATTTTGAGGAATTAAAGTATTGATCAGTAAAACTGAAACCTAAAATAGACATTGTTAGCTGTCCCATAATAGTTCGAAAGGTTCTATGATTGTCTCTGCTATGTCCATTACATTGATGCTTCACATTCCCACTATGCACTAAGAAAATTTAATATCCAAAAGCCTTTAAATCAAAGTTATTACTGTATTTACATGTGTACGTATCAGATATAAGGAAAAAAAATATGTTTCCAAATTCCAAAAGAGAACAGTACACAGCAAAAACACACAAACTATAAAAATATCGAATTAGAAACTAACCTCCAGTGCATTCTGTATTTGAACCGGATCAGGCAAAAACCTAAATGCATTTCCTTCAACCTTCAACATGTATCAGTTCCACAGAAACCCAGCAAATTAAACTTGGAAAAGCCACTCATCGTATGTACAAACCCACTTTATGAAATCAAAAAATAACATTTAAAATCTAAAATTTATTTCAAGGAAATATCATTAATCTCAAACCCAATTAATCATTATAAACCATATCTAAATATTAAACAGAGATGAGAGATCTCAAGATCTGAGTCTTATGAAATCGTGCATAAGCAAGGTAATATATGAAACAAATACTGATGAAAGGTGAAATCGACGGCTATGTCGGGGTAGATCAAGACCATAGACATGGATTTGCATCGATTTTTTGACCGAAAGAAGAAAAAATAGTTTCATTTTCTTCGAGGAATGAGAAAGAAATGTGGTGATGCATCATCGAAAGGAGCTTTGGAAGATCATTGATCACTTGTTTATGATCGAGATCTGGGAGGTAAAGGAACTGGAAGGAGATTTGGGCAGTAGAGAAGAGTGCATTTTATTTTTTATTTTTGAAATAGATACTCTTAGAGAGTGCTAGGGTATTTCTTTTAAGATGTGAACCGATGGTCCTGATGAAAAAGAAACGGTTGAGGTCTGGGATCGAACTTGAGGCTTTTCACTTGGGATATATGTGCTTAAATTGTCACAATATTAATTATTTTACGCGTAGGTAATTTTTTAAGACGGAGCTTAAAATTGTTCGTGTCCAATGTAACGATTATTTTATTATATTTGGGTATGTTTTGGAGACAAACCTTAAAGTTACCCGTGCTTAGCATAATTATTTATTATTTTGATAAGATTTTAGGGACATATCATAAACATGGCTGTGCCCAATTTAACACTATTATTGAGTATTCTATTATTTCTGAATGTTTTAGAGACGGATCATGAACTTGTCCGTGTCCAAATTAATGATTTGTTGACTTGGGTGTAATCTGAGGACAGAACCTTTACTTATTTGCCACGGAGTCAATTTATACGTCCGTATTGAGCTATATAGGCCACGGACAAGGTGACCGTGCCCAATTCTTCTGTCTCTAAAAGTCGATTTCCTAGTAGTGTTTCATTTTTTCGATGAGTATAGGTAGAGTTTCACTGTTACTTGTTTCTTTTACTGCAGTCCAGGTAAAAATTAATATATAATATCTAAAACAAGTAGGTTTGATGGGAATTGGTACACAACTATTGAGTAACACAAAAATAATTAAGAAGCTTGAGCTCTTCAATTACTTCTCCTAAATTACTTTTGTGAACTTCTCAATCATATATAGTACGTAGTCCAGCTTGAATCGACATCATAATTTGATGTATGAGTTTTCATGAGTAATTAAACAAATGTTGTATATATAGGCATGAAAATGTTTCTGTAGATGTGTATTCATGTGTTTAATTAAGTAAATATATATAATTCTGAATAAGTTTGTGTCTTATTTCATTACCATGAATCATTTCGTGAATAACATGTGACTTGATAATCAAAGTGGACATAGATTATGGGTTTTACGAATGAGTAAACTCTTATGACATGATAATGTTAGATCATTTCATTATATAAGGTAGACTCCTACATGATCTCTTATACTGTGGTTTACATAATATTCCTCTTTACGAATAGTTATTATACGAAATATTTTCTTATTCCAATCTTATTTGTTGTGATTCGTAATAATAATTATTTACAAGTAACGTATCATACATTCTTCATTTTTTCATATCATTCGGTATGAGCTACTTCAATTTATAATAAATTGACCATTTATAATCATCTTTTTAGAGGTAAATGACTAGCTTCTCTGTTATACATAGTAGTGCAGATAAATACGGTTTACCTACCTGTTCATTATTTCATCAAAATTTATGTACGTCAATCGACCACTCATTAGTTGCCCGGTTGCGTTTCTTGTTGTCTTATTATTACTAGCTAATGAGTAGTTATAATTAAAAACGTAGCATGATTATATATACAATAAGAAAGATTGAGGAATCTCGAATATATATATATATATATATATATATATATATATATAAACCATTTATTTTGCTCTCAAAGCAGTTTCTATATATGTATTGTTGATCATGCACGCGGATATATGGCTCTGCATGAAATCTTAACACTAAACTAATAAAGCTTGATTTAGGATAAGTTAATAAACTTATGCTATATATAGACAAGAATGCTATATATATAGCTTGAATTAATATTGCTATATATAGCTTGAATTAATATTGCCAGCAGAGGGTGACAAAGGTTTCCTTATTGTTTGATTTAGTTGGAGAAATGAATGTTATAATATATTGTTTTTAATTGGTTCTATCGTCCAACCTATATATGTTCTTAGGAAGAGGTTCTATTAAGGACCTTGTTGTTGAAGGCTAATTGAGGGTTTTTTCGTTTTACCATATTTTTGATCGCATATTTACATCTCGACCATCTATTTTATAGATAAATATGAGTAGATCATCTCTACAAATTTTCATACAAATTAAATATCGTTAAGGCATTCATAAATGTGATTCATCGATTATAAACTTGAACGGTTCATGTTTGACATATTTAGAGCATCTTTTGATTTGATCTATTTCGATGCATTAACGATCACTAATTTGACTGAAAATTTGTAGAAGTGATATACTGATATAGACCTAAACGATTAAGATGAAAAATGTGATTGAAAAGTTAGTGTAATAAACCAGTAAGAAGAAAATCCTTAACTTGTCTTCAACAAAAAGGTCCTCAATGGATCTCCTCCCTATGTCCCTATATGTGGTTCTTCTTCATTTTGCTACGAATCATTCACATTTTCTTTTTGTTCGTACTCCGTCATCTTTCGGAGGTTACTTACTGTAAACACGAAAAATTCTTATAACGAATAGCAGAAATACACATGTACAAAATAATATATTTGTATTAATGAATTTACAGGTTACAATCTTTGTTGGTATTCTTTTAACAAGAACGTCCTCTGATTCGATCTCCGACGTTGATTTGATCCAAAGGTGACAAACACTTAATCTTGAATTAATTGGATTTGATTTGATTTTCTTGTCGTGTTGACGATTTTGAGAAGATGTTGACCAAGGGCCGTAGAGGCTTGTTCATGATCGGATTTATGCCTCGAGTAGTGTCACGTGGTGAATGTTCTTCTGTTTTGATGGTGGATAAATCGGCACGTGTGTTTGGTGCTTGTTGATTCTCCACGAGCTTGTTGAAGAACAAAGAGGAAGTCTTGATTTGTTGAAGACTTGAAGACGAAGGTCGATCAAGGGCCGTGGAGGCTTGATGTTGATCGGGTTTGATCCACGAGCGGTTTCACGTGGTGATTTGTCTTTCGTCTTGAAGTTGGTGAAGAGATCAGCTATTTGGCAGCTTGGTGACTCTTCGGGATTTGACGACTTCTAGGCTTGAAGTTGGTGAAGAGATCAACTATTTGGCAGATTGATGACTCTTCAGGATTTAATGACTTCTAGGCTTGAAGCTTGTTAGAAATTGACTATTTGGAAGCTTGATAATTCTTCACAAGTGTTTTCGAGATTTTTGAGCTCTCGGGGGTGATTTGTTCTCTCTTGTCCGAAGTCCTCCTCTTAATATGAGAGAGGGTATTTATATTGTGAATGCTTCTCCGTGTAAGGAATGTTTTGAAAACATCATTTAATCGTATTTCCTTAACAGTGTAATTAAATTAATCAATTTTAATTGATTAGTCTAATTATAATTATTTACATAATTAAATTAATTGATATTTATTGATTGACTCGATTATGACCGATAAGGTATTACGTCAACTTGATTAAATGTCAAACTTCATTTTCGATGAGATCTCGTCTAGACATATTTTTTCTTGTTGTATGAGCTTCATGATGAGATCTTTCAAGGCGAAACACTTCTCCACCAGATGACTGATGACACGGTGGTACTTGCAGTATCTTGGGTCGTTAACGCGATACATCTCTTCTGTACGCTTGCAGTTTGACAATTTGATTAGTTCTTTTTCAAGTAAGTTTTCCAACATCTTAGCAATGTCAGAATCTAGAAAATGATAACTTTTAACCTCTAGCTCTTCTAAAATGCGCCTCATTGTTTGATCTTAAGTTGAATGAAATTTCTTTTGATCACTTGATTTGACTCGTGTCTTGATCCTTGCAGAAGCTGCGCTAATTGCAAATGACTCCATAACATGCTTGTGACTATATGGTTCAATGACGTCACATTCTTTTTGGCCATGATTAGCCAAGCTAAGTTCCATGTCATGAGCTCGAGTGGCTAATTCTTCGAATGTGTGAGGCTTTATTCCTTGAAGAATGTACAACAAGTCCCAATGCATGCCTTGTATGCACATCTCGACCGCTGACAACTCTGAGAGTCGATCTTTATAGTCAGGACTTAGTGCGCGCCAACGATTAATGAATTCTATAGCAAGCTCATCCTTTCGTTGCTTGGTGTTGGTGAGCTCTAACATACTCACCATGCGACGCGTGCTGAAGAAGCGGTTCAAGAACTCTTTTTCCATTTGCTCCTAACTATCGATGGATTCAGGCTCCAAGTCTGTGAACCATTCAAATGATGTACCTCAGAGTGAGCAAACAAATTGCTTCACAAGATGACCACCATCGGGTGCCAGCGTTATTGCATGTTTCGATGAAATGCGCAATGTGTTGCTTGGGGTTAACTTTACCATCAAATTGTTGGAACTTCGGAGGTTGGTAACCAATTGGCATCTTCAAATTGTTTAGCCGTTTGGTGTAAGGCTTGGAATACGTCAATGTATCTCGAGATGAACCACTATATTGAGTTTTGATTGTGTTAGCAATCCTGTCATGAAGTTGTTGAATCGACAATGAAGCTATGATGGAACTCGATTCTTCTTTTACTTCAGAAGATGATCCACCAGAAGTATCTTTCTCATCGCCACACATGTCATTATCCGAGGCGTCATCATGTTGAGCTTCTAGCTTCTCTATGAGTGATGCAATCTCTACATCTTTGTCTTCAATAGTCTTCTGAAGCCTCCCCACTGCTTCAGTCAATTGGGCTATTTGAGCCGCTTGTTCCTCCACGGTAGTCACTTCTATCGCCATGACTTGCATGGTGAAAGAGTCATCTTCTGAAATCACTTCAATTTGATTGCTAAGAGGCAATTCCATGTGTGAGCATATCTCCGAATCAACTCCGGTCGTGGACGAAGGAGAATAACTCATCGAGTTGCTTGACGTTGTTGAACGTCTTTGCTTCATGAGATTTGCCCCCATTTTCGACAAAGCGGTGATCTGATGACCTAACTGCGAGACATGAAGGTTGAGAGTTGTGAGCTTTAATGACTCATAACAAGCAACATGATGACCAAGGCTTCTACGGATTTTCATGGTAGCAACCTTGTTGGTCTTGTTTGTCGATTTGGTTTGGGCCATCTTTGACTCCATATGATGAGGATGACGAATAGCAGAAAGACACGTGTATAAAATAATATATTTGTATTAATGAATTTGCCAGTTACAATCTCTGTTGGTATTCTTTTAACAAGAACGTTCTTTGATTCGATCTCCGACGTTGATTTGATCCAAGGGTGAAAAACACTTAATCTTGATTCGATGGGATTTGATTTGATTTTCTTGTCGTGTTGATGATTTGGAGAAGATGTTGACCAAGGGCCGTAGAGGCTTGTTCTTGATCGGATTTATGCCTCGAGTAGTGTCACGTGGTGAACGTTCTTCGGCTTTGATGGTGGATGAATCGGCACGTGTGTTCGGTGCTTGTTGATTCTTCACTAGCTTGTTGAAGAACTTGGTGGAAGTCTTGATTTGTTGAAGACTTGCAAACGAAGGTCGATCAAGGGCCGTGGAGGCTTGATATTGATCGGGTTTGATCCACAAGTGGTTTCACGTGGTGATTTGTCTTACGTCTTGAAGTTGGTGAAGAGATCGGCTATTTGGCAGCTTGGTGACTCTTCAGGATTTGACAACTTCTAGGCTTGAAGTTGGTGAAGAGATCAACTATTTGGCAGTTTGATGACACTTCCGGATTTGATGACTTTTAAGCTTGAAGCTTGTGAGGAATTGGCTATTTGAAAGCTTGATAATTCTTCACAAGTGTTTTCGAGACTTCTGAGCTCTCGGGGGTGATTTGTTCTCTCTTGCCGGAAGTCCTCCTCTTAATATGAGAGGGGGTATTTATATTGTGAATGCTTCTCCGTATAAGGAATGTTTTGAAAACATCATTTAATCGTATTTCCTTAACAGTGTATTTAAATCAATCAATTTTAATTGATTAGTCTAATTACAATTATTTACATAATTAAATCAATCGGTATTTATTGATTGACTCGATTATGACCGATAAGGTATTACGTCAACTTGATTAAATGTCAGACTTCATTTTCGATAATCAATTTAACTTGATTGATGTGTGATTATCGATTGACATTTAATATTTGTAAATTTAGCATGATTTTTAGGCTTTTGAGTTTTAACTTCTGATTGAGAAAACACACCTCTTGATTCAAGATTTTCAGTTTTTGAAAATTTAGCACAATTTTCAAGCTTTGGAGTTTCAACTTTAAAATGAGACAACACATCATTTGATTTAAGATTTCTCGCTTTTATCTCTTGGTTGTAAACCAATTATCCAAAGTTTTAATTATGCGTGTAAGACTTATTCATCAACAAATAAAAAAACTGATATAAAAATATGTAATTAATCAAAATCATTGAAATAAACAAGAAAAAACAAATTGATATTGTATGTACTTTATTTTTACTGTTATTGCCTCTGATTGTGAATGAAATACAAAATAGTTTATTAATACGTAATAAAATCGGAATGGAGACTCTAATATAGAAAGAGAAAAAATAAAAAATAAATTATATATATTGAGGGAAAATGTCCAAATAAATATAGGATTCTTTATTTAATGTTTTTTTGATTTTTTTATCCAAATATTTTACTATTTTAAGTACTTTTTAAATTAATTATTGTTTTTACTTTTATTTTTATAACAAAACGGCATCGTCCACGTGGATTTGGAGAAAAATGTTGGAAGGAGTAAAGATATGTCATTTAAGGGGTTTATTATTATTAAATACATATAATTATAATAATTTAATGTAAAATATACTTTTCTGCTGAAAATCTGACGGGAGCCGAACTCCAACAGGTCTGACCGTAGCTCTGCCCCTGTATATATATAGACGAAGGATGGAGAGCGTACATTCGTGCACACTATCCACACGTAGGCTTTTATTGGTTAGTGCAAAACGTTCAAATTATCAACAATTGCAGCTCATTGTTGGGTCTCATTCGTTCATTTATAGCTTTTATTAGTCAAAAACATAAACCCAGAAACTGATGAAGGAAATGGAGAAAACCATAGATCCTCAGCTATGACATGCCTGTAACAACGGCACGGTCCAAATGCCACCGGTGAACTCTAAAGTCTTCTACTTTCTTCAAGGCCACACCGAGCATGTATAAACCCACGTCATTTCCCTGCCTCCATCAGAATCCCACGTCTCATTCTCTGCGGGTCGCCGGAATACGATATATGGCCGACCTAGAAACCGATGCTGTCTTGGCCAGAATCCGGCTGGTCCCGTACGAAACCAACTAGCTTTACTTCGCTAATGACGGAGGCTCTATCGAGAAAAGCTTTCATCTTTCGCTAGATTCTGAAGCAGTCTGATGCCACAACAACGACAGATTCTCGATTCTGAGATACTGCGTTGAGACCATTTTCCTGAGGCTGCACTACTCCGCTGACCTTCCAGTGCAAACGATGATTGATAATGACGTTCACTGCGAGGTGTGGAAGTTCCGACACAATATTTACTAAGCTATGAAACTGGGAAGAAGATGAAAAGGATTAGAGACCTCCATTAGCTTCGAATCTTTGATACTGACTCGAAAACTGTAATTTTAACTTGAAGTTTCTCATAAAGAGACCTGAAATCTAGCTCTACGTGAAAAATGCAACACAAAAATTAGATTTTGAAGTTCCACTTCTACTCTCAGTTGCTAAAGTTCTTGACAGTTGCTTGGGGTTCAGTGGCCTTGGCTGCCGGAGACAGCTCAACGCTTGGCGTTACCGGCTTCCTGGTAAGCTCAGCCAGTAAATCCACAATACCCTTTAAATAAAACATGTAAAACAGCTTGATGGGGAGCACAATCAGCTTCAGCTTCATCTGCCCGTACACACACTCAAAGGAAATTTTCTAGGGTACCTACCTGTTTGTGATATCTACATTTATCGATATAACAACAAATTTATTGTCATTTTGATAAACGTAGTTATTATTTACTCCATATGATTTTTTATATAGGTCATTTTAGGTTTTGAGTTGTGCTTCAATATATAAGTTGTTTTAGCTTATATTTCCTAATTTATCTCTAAGCCACAATAATGACACGAATAAAATGTGAATTTATATCTTAATCTATGTGCAAACTTATTAAATAGGACAAATTAAATAGGGGTTAAATTGTTATTAGAATTGTTTCCTAATCTTTGTGCAAACTCCTAAAACGACCTATATAAAAAAATCAGAGAGAGTAGATAATATTTGTTATATCAGAGGTAATTACTCAACATTAGACAATTTACAAGTTTATATACAATTCGTTGTCATTGTAGTAACTTGGTAGAATTATATGTAAATGCATAAAATAAAGGGAGAATGACCATTTGCACAAAATAAGAAAAGTCAAACCCCAAATCAATAAATTAAAAAGTCAAATCTGCATTCCAATACAAGGTGTACTTACTAATACCCAAATACACATATCTTTATTAAATTCATAATAAAATAATATTTTTTGAGACAATTTTACCTTTGTTCCTTATACATTTGGAGAAAAAAAAAGAATTTTTTGCCAGAGCATCTCCGGTCACCAACGGTCGGACTTCGGTCACCAGACGCTGGAATTTCATATGATTTTTTTTCTACTAGGGGCAATAAAATTTTACAAAAAGTTTACTGGGGCAACATCTACATCATATCCAAGTCTACTGACTCCAGTATACTTCAAATTTAAGTCTAATAACTTTAGTATACTACAAAATCAAATCTACTAACCCCAGTATATGGAGAGTTGGGGTTGTGGAGATATGGTGAGGGAGGTGGAGAGGCGGAGGAAAGGGATTGGGGGTTGTGGAAGGTGAGGGAGGTGGAGTAGCTGGCGGCAAAGGTGAGAGGGGTGGTGGGGGAGAAGGTGAGGGATTGTGGAAGGTCGATTTGGATTGAAGATCAATGGTTTAATGGGAAATAAATGAGAGAGCGGGAGGGAGGGAGAGAGCGGGCCAGTTTTCAAATTTTCTGAATTTTTTTACGGGATTTTTTTTTCAAATTTTTGGAAGTTATGCTTTTCGTCTCATAAGTGTGGACGTAAGAGACAAACTTATTTTCGTCGTTTAGGTTATGAATTCATCGCATAGGTGACAAGTTAAACAACGAATTGTTGTTTTCGTCTCATAAGTTATAATTTTGGCGACGAAATTATTTTCATGACATAGATTGAAACTTATGAGACAAAATTGTTACATTTCGTCGCATAGGTTTCGGATTCTACTAGTGTACCGGGTTTGTTGTTTACAACCTGGTGCACCATTTCTTGGTGTAGAGGTTGAACATGCAGGTGTTGATCCGCAAGTGTGACTTGGAGATCAGCTCAGGATACTTTTGGGTAATTAACTGTGAGACTTGTATTATATTCTTTTTGTTTGATTCAAGAGAGAGTTTGTGTTTTCTCGAATTTCGGGTAACTATGTAACCAGATTGTATTCTATTTATTACTATGCATTATTGTTGTTGGATTTGTGAGAATTACAGGTTTTGAGATTGTTAAATTTAGAAAAAAAAATACTAGTTATTCAAAATTAGGATCGTGACAGTAAAAGTGTAGAACACACCAGTAACTATTGAGAAGAAGCTGGAGAGGATCAGTTATGCTTGTTAACCTTACTGCTAATGCTGGTCGTAAACTTTATTTTCATAACAAGCGAAACTTAAAACATGCATACAACATAATTCATACTGCTTACAACGCTTGCATATAGGCACAGCGAATATCAGCTTATTATACGTAGAAACTAACTAAAGCCTTAAAACACACATCGTTTAATTAAGGCTGCTGAAAGGAAGTCCAGGGGAACGTAAGTTGGAGTAATCCAACAAATTATAGCCCTTTTATTATTGACGAACTCGACCAGTCGGGGAGGATCACAGCTAGCACCTAAGCTAGCTAGCTAGCTAGTCTCTAACTAGATAGGGAGTGCTCTGCCTTTGGCTTCGGTCTTCTTACCACAATAGCACAGTGCAGCCTCAATCGGATAAATTTGGGTGCAAATTACACACTCATCACATTTTTCAATGCATTCCGGATATGGGATAAAGCCTCCCACTGATTTTGCAACTGGTTTGGCGACTACGTCCAACTCTGTAGATAATTTTTCTGCATGCGTGCATATGTTTACTAACACATATATAGAAATTTAGTCTATTAACAAAGAAAGTATATATTGATTATTGATTCATCTTGGTATTTGTTATTCAACAGTGTTTGAGTTAATTGCCGGGCACCGTATATATGTTCCACATGAAATACAAACTAGCTATATGTCAATGTCCATGTCCATGTACTCGATCGCCGTTCGATTATATATCAATGGCCACTCCTCTATTTTCCATTTGTCAGTTCTTATTGATTTGGTGCATGTTTTTGTTGCATCTATGTGGATAATATACCAAAAGAATAAAGGTGATTCTCCTCTTTCATATATAACATTTTATCAATTATTATATCACAGCTAGAATGGACCGCATAGAAGAAAACAAAATTATTTCATGTTCTCTTAATTAGTTAAATTTTACCAGATTTCTGGAGTTCTTCATCAATTGGTTTCCACTTTCCGCAAGAGCACTCTGCAGCCCATGGAACACGCCTGTCGCAACCACAAGCGTCACAGACACGGTCGCACAGTAGAAATGGAATTTTCTGACAGCCTGGTAATTGAACAATAACTAATATTTATAAGTGACCGAACATGTTACACCGATAATATAGAGGTCTGTTAAGATATAATTTAACATGAAAAAACATAGTCAAACATATTTCAAAACGGCATCCATGAAGCAATAAAGAGGAGTCAAAAAACATGAGGAATCTCCGAGCCTTTTGGAGCCTCTTCTCTCTGAATTCTAGGGTTCAGCTTTAGTGGCGGCGCGTTTTCTATGAACTTAGTGACGACCAGGATGACAGCATGACCGCGACGATGGCAAAACCATGTTTCTGGTGGCAGCGAGAGGAGTTTGTTCGTTCTCACACTGTGATGGTGTTTTTGTTATGAATCGATTATGGGTCGACTATATACATGTCGATGTGGTGACGATGAAGTTGAGGCAGACCTCAAAGTCTGGGACAGTGGGTTCGGTTGAGATCAGGTATAGCGGTGGTGCCCGACATCGAGGAAGAATTGAAACAACTTTGGGTGCTCTAGATCTGGGTGGTGGTGGAACATATCTCAATCACTTAGGTCTGGTGGTGCGTGCGTTTTTGTCTGACCTAGCTTGGTTAGGCGACACTCACCAGGATGATGTTGATGGTGGTGGCTCGCCAAAAGATGCCTTGAGATGGGATCAACGTCGACGGTAGGCAGGAGGCTGAGGGTCTCGCCAACCAGTGATGGTGAGACAGGTCTGAGGTTGTCAATTGGGCTGATGGGGATGCTTGGTGGGCTGGTGCCTATTGTAGGTCTAGTTGAAGTACAGTTTTGGGCTGGCGGGCATTTAAATCTGGAGTTGGGCTCAACATTTTGTTGGGGTCTGTTGACGACCTCTCTCTGTCCTTCGGTGTTCCAAGAGTGGACTCATGCCTCGAATTAGAGGCTAAGGACGTACAAGTAGTCTCCTATCCATGTTATCGCCTTATCAGTAACACCTCTTGTCTATTAAGATGAAAAGTACACCATTGTGTCTTAATTAGGCCTCTAATCGAGGCAGGAGGTACTGCTGATAGTGGGATGACAGGTTATTATGCTTTCTAGAGTTTTAGGTCCGTCATTTTGGATGTAGGTTTGATGTTGTTATTTCAATTCGTAGATGTACTTAGGTTTGATTTAGCGTAATTATACATTTGTATGGTCTTCGGACTATTCATATTTGACATTTTAGTTGTATGATGTTTGATCAAATGATATTTCTTCTTTTCCCTAAAACACAATAATATTAACATGTTTATTGCTAGCTAAGCAGATATGGGTAATTACCAGGATAACGGTCTAGTTGGTTTGTTAGAGGTAAGGAGCTGGGAAAATAGATCTGAGTGGGCATGAACACAGGTTGCTGCCAAAGCCATGGCATGCAACACTAAGAAACTGACTCTCAACATAATTCTGAAACTCGAAGTGTTTTCTCACTCAACTATAGCTCAACTCGGTGTGTGAAAAATGAAGAAGGAAGTGAGGTCTATTTATAGCTGAAAATTGTACCGATCGATCGACTTATTTGACCTTCTGATCTCTTGCTAATTAGGAACGTGTCTGTTTTATTTTCTTCTGGCGAGATCGATGCCATTGTTCAATCAATAAGATCCATAATATATGGATAATTTCAAAATAATAAAGGTGGTTGTTCTCTTTCGGATTCATAACATTTTATCAATCTCAGCTACAACACGCAATATCTATATAGATGTTTCATATTCTCTTATATTAGTTCAATTACCAGTTTTCTCGGGTACTTGACCAACTGGTTTCCACTTTGAGCAAGTGCACTCTGCAAGCTGTGGAGCACGCCTATCGCAAACGCAAGAGTCACAGACACGGTCGCACAGCAGAAATGGAATTTTCACACATTCTGGTAATTGAACAATAGTGAGAAAACGTAGGCAAACAATAACATGATTACATGAACATGTAATTTTAGTTAAGTAGGTATGGGTAATTACCAGGATAAGGGTCTAGTTGGTTGTTAGAGGTAAGCAGCTGGGCAAATAGGTCTGAGCGGGCATGAACACTGGTTGCTGCCAAAGCCATGGAAAGCAACACTAAGAAACTGACCCTCAACATATTTCTGAAACTCGTAGTGTTTTCTTACTCAACTCTCAACTCGGTGTGTGAGAACGGAAGAAGGCAGTGAGGTCTATTTATAGCTGAAAATTGTACCGATCGGTCTACTTCGACCTTCTCTAGCTAATTCGGAACGTGTTTCTTCTGTTTTTTTTGGATAATTTTCTTCTGGCGAGATGCCATTGTTCAATAATGATCCATAATTTGGACCACGACATATGTTTGTTTATCAGCTTGTTTGTAAATTAAGAAGCGGAGCCATTGACAAGAAATCAAAGATTATCCATATCCAGGATACGTATATTTGTGGTCCAATATTACACTATCATGCATACACCAATTTTCACAAAATTTGACGTGGGTCACGTAGAAGACTACTGCCCTTTACCCTTTGGTAAATTTTATGACCTTGAATTTTTACACCATTTGTTTCGTGGTCATTCTTGAGTTCCCTCCTTGATCTTCTTATGGCTGATTAGTCGTTTATTAAACCCAGCAAATCTTCCCATTTATGGTGAGCTTTAGAGCCTGCAGTTCTTCATTGAAAATTTTAAGCTTTGGCTTTCTACCAACGTCAACTTGATTGTTGATACGGTGGTTACTGGTGTTTCTGATGTAGAGCCCGGAAGTGAACAATACCTACAAAAACTAAGGAAGAAGACCAATTGCGCGCGCGGCATCAAGAGCTAGCTAGCCAGCAAGAGCAGTCACCAGTCAGTAGTCACCACCATCCTTCAGAGAATTTGTTTGTTTCTGTGGATTTTCCTTATACCCACGTTTATTCATGCAGACGCCTGCCACAAAATCTCAGAAATTTCAAGGGCTGTAGATATTTGACAGATTATGGTGGATATGGATATAAGATAACAACAATAGTGTACATCTGTTGAATCTGCTACAAATAAAAAGGATTGATTAACTTGTAGTAATCAAAAGTGACACACAGCTGGTCCCCGGCCGTTCTATAGATCGGTATCATTTTATACATGCATTTTTAAACAGGGAAAATGCTTGGTTGGACCCAGTCGTATAAATTCTCTTTAATTTGCATATATTTTTTTTAATATAAATTATAATTTTGACTATTTAAAAGTTAAATTAATTAATAACAATCAACTATGTGAAAATTCAAAAAAAAACAAGAATCGTTTGCTCAATCAAATTTATCAAACGAATGAACAGTTGATTATGAGATTGTTAACTTTTATCAAAACTGTTAATTAGTTTGGTGCATTTGAATGAGCAAATGATTTTTGTTTACATTGGTCTTTCGCAAATGTGATCTTTATTAGTTAATTCAACTTTTAAACGGTTAAGATTATAATTCATATTGACAAACTTATGCAAATAAGATTGAGTTTAGAAGAGTGCGTCAAAATTGAGTTGGATGCAAGTTTTTTCCTTTAATAGATTGTAAATTTTCTCACTTTTGTTGTCCGCAACATATTTGAAAAACTGTTTTATTAGAAATTATTATTGTTCGAATAATGCTAGAACAGATTCGAAACGGCCTTGCAAAAGACTTGGACCAATCGACGTAAGGCTAAAAGTATACGAACTTCATTTCTTAATAAGCTAATTTAGTAGCTGATCGAAACTGAAAATAGTGCAACATAAGACTACCGCAAACGTTCATATAGAGACAATGAAAAGCTTAATTTGCAGAGAAACTAAAGCCTTAAACATATAACCAAGGCAACTCAAAGGAATTCCGGAATCTAGCAGGACTAAGCAGCCCTTCTTATTATCATTGAACTCGACCTTTAGGCCGTGTTTGGTTCCTAGAATCTAGGTATCAGGAAAGGAAAGCAATTGCTTTCCAGTGTTTGGAAGACGAAAGAAAAAACCAGGAAAGGAAAATGATCCCCACGTGATTGGAAAATTGGGCGGAAATCTCTTCCTTCCCCCACCGCAGGGAATCTCAAATTCCCGCATTTAATGCGCATTTGTTTTACAAAATTATCCTCGATCAATTTTTTATTTTCCAGTTTTATCCATATATCAAATATAATTCTCTTTTCTGACGCAGTCGAGAAGAACCAAGAGAGATCAGAGCTTTTGCTTTTGGTAGGTGAGGATGGGTTGTTACCCAAATGCTTTCATGGCTATATGCATCTGCTCTGTGTTCTTTTGGGTCTGGGAATTACCTACACAGGCTTCATATGGTGAAAATGGGTATTCTCTCTCACGTTCTCTTTGTTTCATTGTGCTGTATATATAAATAGATTGTTGTTGCTTGTTAATGTGTTGGGCATGTGTGATCATAGATGTAATACTTGAAAAAAGTAGGCAGTAGATTGATATGATTCATTGATATCTTAATATGTTGTTGCTTTTAAACTGTCACCATTGTTTTTATAAATTTCCCCTCCCATCGAACTATCATATTATGTTTCAAGTCTAAAAATTCTTGGTCTTTTGCATTGTTTTATCTTCCTCTGTTTGCAAGGGTTTTGTGATTTCATTACCTCGTTTCTTGTTGAATAATGTTAGAGTATCAATGAGGTGTTCCGTAGAACTGATTCATTACTATTTTTGAGTACATAGAGCCAAATGTAATTCAACTTCATAACTTGACAGGGAGTGATCTGATAGTACTTGAAATTCCTAGAGCCAAATTTAATTCTAATTGGACTCTAGCAACTTTCTGAAAATCTTGTTCAGTAGTTCACTCCAATTTCTTTATGATGTTGTTATTGCAATCTTTTGACTAGAGATGATATTATATATCATTCTATAGACTAATCTAGCAACTATTGATATCTTATAAATCATACCCTAGTATGGTTTGGATATTGAATAACTGGATATCGGATAGTATTCCCTAGCATCTACCGATATCTTATATATCATTTCCAAGCAGCTACTGATATCTGATATGTATCTATATATAATTCCCTACTCTACTTTTTTGCAGCTGCATTGTCTATACCGGAATAGTTCCCACAGCCAGAGGTTATCCCGATTTCTGCATTTGGATCTCAATCCAATCATTTAGAAGACGTAAGGTTCTAATAATATTTGTGACTGCACCAGAATCTCGGTCAGGCTGCCTACGTACCCTGTACTCAGGGATCAAGCCACACGTAACTCTTATTTTAATTAACATCCTAACCGGGAAAATCTCGTCTTACTACATATCAATCGATTTACTAATAAGGATAGCAACACCTAATTCAAATCCGGAGTTTAACCTCTCAAGTCGAAGATTGCCCATCGGAGGACAATCTTCTTCCGAGACCTCCTGAGGTCATCGGACACTCACCAATTTACAACTTTGCCCCTAGGTCTAGATTTAAATCAAAAAATCGTAACGTATGTAAACATAAACCAGATTAAACCCAAGCATGTCACAACGGTATCCAAAATCTACAAACTACATAACAACGCGCTTGTAACGCCGAGTACATGATGATGGGACAAGCTACTGCCCCTGAATGCATCGGACGCGCCGCCACTCAAAACACCGAATTACAACAAACTTCCAACATGAAACTTGTAGATCAAGGCAATAGAAACACTTTTATACCTGGAGGTTAAGTCCAATTTGGACCGGAACCGTCGCAAAACGCCGCCACATGGTCTAATCTCCGATCTGCCACTCCACGTTTTGAATTGAGCTTCACCACAACCATGGATCGAACCAGCATCAAGAGGCTAACAAAACCTGACCGGTTTCAGCCCCTCCCACCGCCGTTTGCCTTAAACAAAATCGGATCTTGATCAAACCCGAATAGGTTCGGTTTTTGCTTCGATTCCATCGAACAAGGAGGAATCGTCACAAACCGCCACCACAGGGAGACTCGCACCGCCGAGACGAAGAGAACCCGACCGGCCCTACCGCTTGGGTCGACCGGAGTTGGCCGCAAAAGACGGGTCGGGTCAACCGGGTCCAGGTCAGGTCAGTCAGATAATTTTGATACTGAAGGAACGCGCGCGCGTGGAAGGGGATTAGAAAATGGAATATATCTCATTTTTGGAAATCCACCATTTCTATTTATATACTTTCCAAAAAGAGAAACCAACTTTCTTTGACCATAACTTCCTCACACTGTATCTGATTCACACATGCCGCTTGTCCACTGACTCGTATCGTCGAGCATTCCAACTCTTGTGAAGGAAGTTTTCTGAGAAACTCCACGTAGTAAAAAGTCAACCTTGACCCCTTCAAATAAGTCATTTTCACGCGTCCCTTAACTCCGAACACTTCGGCACTTTTCCGGAAGGTACGAATACACACCAATACTACTAAAATTTCCAAACTTTACACTCGTTAAAACTTCAGGGAAACTAACAACGCAGTTATAACCCTTCGTAACCCGCCTAATCCTGATAAACAGGTAAATTTCGTGACGGGTGTTACAATATCATTACAAGCATCGATATGATGTCAACATAAGAAGAGGAGGCTGTCTTGGACTTGCTACAGTCTAGCTGGGGCGGTTCTGGGCAATTTGGTGAGGCGGCGACGTCTGAGCGGCTGCCGGCACGTGGAGGTAATGAGAAGCCATGGAAGCTATGGTTTTCTCTTCAGCTGTGGAGTATATGGGCCCTTTGGGCCTCTATTTTGGGTATGGGCTTGTTCATATGGTTCTTTAAGAGAGGGATGGGTTGGGTTGGGTCTTTATGGCCAAAAATAGATCTTAGTTTGAGTCGATGTCAAAGTCAGGATGGTGTAGTTGGTACCATTTAATTTTTCTACATAAAGACTAATCTCTACAAATAAAAGTGTTAGAAATTGTAACCAAAAAGTAGGTGTATTTAAACTTTTGAGCTTAGTTTTTTACTAGGTTTGTAAGTCTTAAAAGTTAGCTCTATATATCGGTGCTTAAGGCTGTGTTATCTTTGATACTGTTTGCTAAATATATGAACTGGTTGACTTTCAACTCAAAAAGAAAACAAATTAATACGTAGGAACATGAAAATGAATTGAAGCCAGTTACGCATAATAATTGTTGGTTTCTTTTTATTTTAATACGTTTAACCTGAAGTTTGGAGTTGTAAGAAGTCTTTTACCACAATATATACCTCCATAATTTCTCCAATGGCCAAAGTTCTTGTAATATATATGGCAATAATGGCATAAAGCATAGTCAAATTCTGTGCAATTTTTCTACATATATGCGAATGTTAGTAAAATATATAAAATCTAGTACGGTTGATATCTTAAAGTATACGCTCATCCTTGTTTGTTTGATAGCATGCATTAGCTGCATCTATATGGATAATTCCAAAAGAGTTGAAGCACTTAATTATCTTTTTCATATGAATTATAATAAAAATAATTTATCAACTCTATGTCAATTTTGCTCGGTATTATTTGGTCTAGTAGCATTAGTTTTTCTTTAACAAGTGAGATATCATGAGTTTGGCTCACAGTATTATAATTCAATTATGCATTTGATAAAAAGTTATATATATATGTCAACGAGAACAACAAAATTATTTCATATTCTCTTGAGTTAATTAGTTAAATTACCAGATTGTTGGAGTTCTTCATCAACCGGTTTCCACTGCGCACAAGTACACTGAATACTCCGGTAAACGCCTATCGCAATAGCGAACGTCGCAGATCGATACGACCGCATAGTAGATATGGAATTTTCTGGCATTCTTCTGCTTGAACTATTAATGACAATATATATGTTAATTACAAAATAATATGCGTCTAATTTGGTATAATCTGATTAGTTAATAAATAGTCTGAAGTAAAATAGTTTATACATTTCACACGCTCATCACTGTGTATTGTCCACAATATTTATCATATCAGTTTGCAATGAGGAAATTTCCAGTACTGTAGACAAACAATTATATGAACTATACATGTAGAGTTTGAACTTCATCTAACTCATTATATGAACATGTTAAGTATATATAGGTAATCACCAGAATTAGGGTCTGGTTGGTTCTTGGAGGTAAGCAGCTGGCCAAATAGGTCTATGCGAACATGAACACTAGCTGCTGCCAAAGACAAGGCAAGCAACATAAAGAAACTCAATTTCAACGTATTTCTGAAACTCAGTGATTAATTTCTCACTCAATTCTCAACTTGATCGGTCTGTGAGAAATGAAGAGGCCAATGAGGGATATTTATAGCTTTAAAATTGTATGGACCAATTGTTTGGGCGTGATTTTTCAGGTGCTGGCGTGCCAACGCTTTTAGGTTCGGCGTAACCGTGTTGTCTTGATGTTGTACGCTTTCTTCGTGACTTCTGCTCCAAGCGACGATTAAAATGATACTTGCTGAAGTAAACCCCAACAATGTCGATGACGGAAGGTTCTCTGACGGATCAAAAGGATAACTAGCGGATCAGGTCATGAGATGGAGGCGGGATTTCACTGACGGACCAGTAGGATACCAGCAGATTGGTCCTGTCAAAAGACACCGTAGAGTCTTTTTGGTGGTGCGTGCACTCTGGAGAGACGTATGTAGTGTTTTACAAATGCTGCAAAGGTTTGTGTTTGTAAGTTGAGTCATTCTCCACATTTGTTAGAACCTCATATATATAGAGAGCTAGATTCACATATCTTTGCGGATCAAGGTAACATATTTCCTTCCTTTTTCGCTTTGTCTTTATGGTCAAGCCATATAATCCAGTTAAGGAAGGCAATCATCATGTAATTAATCATACAGCTATCCATGTACGTTTAGGACTTCTCGACAATTAAGAAATCAAGGGTGACTAAACCCTTTTTTAGATAGCACTACGTACGTCATTTGTATCTTGATTGTCAAGGTAACTCGATCAACTACATGACGTCCAAAACCCTTGTTTTGTGAAATCTTCAATATCTGCTCAATCTTAGTAGTCATATGACCCTCCATTGATTACCAGATCCATGATATATCTATAGCGACCGGGATTTATACCAAGATAGCTTGAGCTGCAAGATAAGCTTAATACGGCCCTGTCACAGATATATCCTAAGATACTCGGTCATATCCTCGACGAACCGCTAAACCGGCTCTAGACCCTTTCATTCCTAGATAGGTAAATTTACTCTCAAACATAGCCCCCCACGTCTTGAAGAAAAAGTCATGTGTCTTGACTAAAAATACCTATGAGCCCCAAATGCTGCAACGCAAACCACTTACTGGTTCAACTGACACACTCCAAACTAAGAAAAAAACTTAGCTTGAGTGAACGTATACATACCTCAGATGTAGATCCTTAAGCTTGAATGACAGTGAGCAAATTGTTGCCAAATAACTCACAGAGGAGAACAATTAATCACCAATATGATAATCAATGTACCTCAATGTGAATACTTGGACTTGATGATGATGATGAACACATTATAAGCAAAACATGTTTAAGTTCACGTCAAGCCCCCCATGCATGACTAGGAACACGACAAGAAGACCACAAGCATTGGTCATGAACTCTTGATGAAAACTGAAAGCAATGCAGACATTTTATTCTCAACTCCATATGCACATAATGAGCATCTACCAACCCCTTATTGGTTGTTTTCCAAATATACACTGTTGCATGACTTCATGCCTTCCAAACTGAATCATCTCCTTTTTGTTGCCGTCTGCTATTTGTAAAAAATTGAAGACTTCTTAGCAAGAATGTGGCCAAGTACGTACATATATGTACATATGAGAACCCTCAAACTCGATCAACTCGAACCACTTTATACTTCGTTCAATCAAAAATATTACCACAACAGTATCATTGAAGGCCACAGGACTTGGCCTCAAAAATATTAAGACACCACCAAAAATTTGAGAGGCTCACAAACTTGTAAACTTTCAAAAAATTGAAATTCCTTATTTATGTCCCACTTGTGCCACCCAGTTTTTATGTCTAAAACGGAGAATGAAGGATGTCAAAACTTGATCCTTAAGCCCCCCAAAGCATACATGAACATATAGAGAACGTTCCAGTGTGCATTCGCTGGTAAAAGGGGTTGTCAAGGTCCATCCGCGTGTTCACAAACACATGATGCAGATTTTGAGGCATTTTGACCTTCTGGAACTCAAACTGCCATATCTTTCTCTTGGAATGTTGGAATGATAAACCGTAAATTTTGTTAGAAAGTGGACATCTAGGGATTTTTGTACATATGCAACTTTTCTTCTAATTCATTCTGGATCTGTGAAATTGCAGTACATAAGCTGCAGCTGTAATTTTTGCTGAATTACAAACTTGTCTTCAAATTTTCTGTACCTTGCTGGCAGAATGGTTGTAGCTTTGAGACATAGGGATTGTATCTTATATCTGAAGCCTCAGTGGTAGGCCTCCAAGTATATGACGAGTAGTTCAAACTTCTTAGCAAGTAAGAACATTGTTGTGCATTTCAGCAAAACACATGATCACTTTTTGTATTTTCTGATTTGCTGATGCATGAACTCAAACGAACACAAACCAAAAACTGAAGAAAAAAAAGACTAGAAGCAAAACAAATAAAGCAACTGAACAACATGATTAGTTAACCTTTGAAAGACCATAGGAGAGGCCACTTGTGCTTCACTCCAAGCCTTGACATGTTGATATTAGCGGCATGAGACTTTCTCTTGCGAGAAACTCTAAGTACTAAGTGAATATGGTTAGTGTCAATCACTTGAAAACTCAAAAAGTGTTGCCCATAAGGGAAATCGCTTAGCCCTTCATGCATCTTAGTCACTTGACCAAGCATAATCTTTAACTAATTTTTTGTGATGGAAAAGGGTGAATATCCGCCTTATCACCAACTACCATGTGGCAATGCATGGAGTATGGTGATGTAGCCACATATTGTCTTCCACAAAGAACCACTTGTTGATTCATATTCTCAACACCAAGAGACACGAAGTAATTGAGCTCTTGTGTGTAAAACTTGCTGATGTTGGAACCATGAATTAACTTGTAGTCGTCATCGTATTCATCATAGATTGACTCCATGTTAAAATCATAATCACCACAGATTGGTGAATTGGTTTCTGCCTCAGAGATAGACATATCAAAGCTAGAGACATCATGGGGAGACGTTCGTAGGGCTTGGCCGGTATCATCATAAATGAATTTCTTCTCTAAAAACTTTAGAGCCTAACAACTACAAGCCAACAAGTCATCAACTTCTTTGCTCTGAATATTTTTGAATTTACATCTGCCAAAGGTAAACAAGCGGTAGAAGTTGTCTGTAACAGAACAAGATGCTTGTGGGATACAATCATCATGAAAATCTTTTATTGAGAAGGTAGGAGCCTGAGCATTGCAAGCCAACGTCAATTGAGACTGATGATACCCAAAACTTTGCTTACTCACTTGATGGAACAACCACGGATGCTCGAAGGAATGTCTAGGGATAATTCTCCCCAAGGTGCTTGACCAATATCCACATACAGAGATTTTTCCCATGACTAGGACAACTTCTTTGTCGGAGCAATTCTGTAGGATGTCGACTTCTTTGTTGTCTCCGTCACTATGCTCCATATGAGATTCACCGCATTTTAACGCACTATCTGTTGATACGAGTTTGTTTCAGGCGAAACATTCTTCACCAAATTGTCTGGGAACCAATTCAACTTCTTCGATGACGATCTCTTTCTCAGTTTAAAGCTCTACTTCTTGAGGATGTAATGGTTATTCACATGTTTTGCTATCAAAGAGTTGAAGTTTATTCTCCTCTCATTCATCAAGCTATAATGCGGCTTCATGTCAGTTGTTGCCTACTTTATGCACATAACTGTTGAATTTCATGTGTCCGTCTTTCCTGAATCTCTAGAAGCTTTAAGAATTCTTCTATCAATTTTCTCATGTGTGATCTTCGCTGCCAATACATCCCACTAGGCGTACCAATGTTTGGGCGTGATTTTTCGGGTGTTGACGTGCCAGCGCTTCTGGGTTCGGCATAACCGTCTTGTCTTGATGTTGCGCGCTTTCTTCTTGACTTCTGCTCCAAGCGACTTGATAGTTTCTTTTACCAAACCTAAGATTTATCTCAGGGTGCTTAAACAACGAAGATTAAAAATTTAAAATGATATTTTCTGGAGTAAACCCCAGCAATGTCGATGGCAGAAGGTTCTCTGACTGATCAGAATGATAACTGACTGATCATGTCTTGAGATGGAGGCGAGATTTCACTAACAAATCAGTGGGATACCAACAGATTGATCCTGTCAAAAGACACAGAAGAGTCTTTTTGGTAGTGGGTGTGCTCTAGAGAGACGTACGTAGTATTTTTCAAGTGCTACAAAGGTTTGTGTTTATAAGTTGAGTTGTTCACCACGTTTGTGAAAACCTCATATGTATAAAGAGCTAGGTTCATATATCCTTGTGGTTCAAGATAACAGATATCCTTCCTTCTTCACTTTGTCTTGGTGGTCAAGCCATGTAATCCAATTAAGGAAGGCAATCCTCATGTAATTAATCATACAACTATCCATGTATGTTTAGGACTTCTCTACAATTAAGGAATCAAAGGTGACTAAACCCTTTTTTTAGATAGCACTACGTACGTCATTTCGACCTTGATTGCCAAGGTAATTCGATCAACTACACGACGTCCCAAAACTCTCGTTTTTTGAAATCTTCAATATCTGCTCAATCTTAGTAGTCATATGACCCTTCATTGATCACTAGATCCATGATATATCGGTTGCGACTTAGATTTACACCAAGATAGTTTGACCTCTAAGATAGGCTTAATACAGTCCTAATCACGGATATCTCTCAAGATATTTGGTCATATCTTCGACAAACCGTTAAACTGGTTCTAGACCATTCTATTTCAAGATAGATGAATTTACTCTCAAAATAAATATGATAATAATCAAACAGCACAAACTTCCAAAACATATATACGTATTCATATACAAGTGTCTGCGCCTCGCATATATGTTAGGCAGTTTGGCCATCCTTATTAGAAAAGAACAAGTTTAATTCTACTTGAAGCCATCGATTTAGATTATCATAGATAACGTACGTCGTCCAATAATAGACTATATCATATACCAATTACCACAAAATGCCGGCCATGGTGTGGATATTGTGACAATATAAACAAAAGAAGAGAATGAAGATAATATTGATGACAAGTTACAGTTGATCTGGACCAGACAAAGTCTTCTTCTTTTTTTAAAGAAGATATGTACTAGACAGTATTCAGTTACAAGGAACTAATCATAAACTGAAAGTAGCTCCTATCACTTGATGACAAATTCTACTTGAAGCCATCGATTTAGATCATCATAGATAACGTATATCATATACCAATTGCCACAAAATGCCGGCCATGCTTTGGATATTGATGACAATATAAACAAAAGAAGAGAATGAAGATAATATTGATGACAAGTTACACTTGATCTAGATCAGACACTCTTATTCTTCTTTTTTAGAGAAACACGTACAAGACAGTATTTAGTTACAAGGAACTAATCATAAACTGTTGGCGTGAGTCAATCCATATACTATTAGGATTATGTATTGTTAGGAATATATAGTATAATTAGTTTCCTATTAGGATTGATATATGTAATCTTGTATATATACTTCATTCTTGAAGGGTATTAATATATCGTAGAATTCATAATCTCTTTAGTTCTTCTTGACTAAACTGAAATTAGCTCCTATCACTTATGAGTGCAATATTACGAGTTAAAAAGAAAAAAAAAACTATGCTAGACCGAAACAAGGGTTATACTGATTCTCAAAGTAAACAATAAACCCACCTACAAGTGGTTTGAGAATCAGTATAACCCTGTGACCGAAACAAGTCTTGGAATTACTCATTCATCCTAGAGACTTTCTGTTAAACCACTGCATCAAACGGTTCCTGAAGCCCTTGACCAGCTGTTCATCAAACCACCGGTACAACCAACTGTCTTCTTGGCATATAGTTATACTGTTTACTTTGAGAATCAGTATAACCCTGTGACAGAAACAAGTCTTGGAATTACTCATTCATCCCAGAGACTTTATGTTGAATCACTGCATCAAACGGTTCCTGAAGCCCTTGACCAGCTGTTTGGGTCTGTTCAAACGATAGAAAATGACTTTTATCAGTCGAAGGGGGAGCAACCCATCCACAGTACATCATCAGAGGACAATATTTTACAAGGTGGACAACCTACTACTGCTACTACTGCTAGTCCAATCTCTCCCTCTCCATCAATAGTCTCTCATGTTCAAGAATCGCCTGAGGTATGTACTAATTCTCTTCCTCTGTCATCTAGTAGTGTTGATAATCTTTTTGTGTCTAGTGTTGTTGCTCCTTTATGTGGCTCTACACAAAGTCAAACTAAATTTTACCATATCGATTAACCCGTGGTCAACCCTCAAAGAAGTATGAACCAAGTTTAAGTGCTAAGGCTAGATACCCTGTTGCTAATTATGTGTCGACCCATAGGTTATCTAAATCATATGTGGCCTTTGTGAATCAATTATCTTCTATGTCTCTTCCTAGTAAAGTGCAGGATGCTATGAAAGATGTGAAGTGGATGAAAGCAATGACAATTGAGATGGATGCTCTTGAGAAAAATTGTAGTGGGAGTTAGTGTTATTGCCACCGGAAAAGAAGACAATTGGTTGTAGGTGGGTGTGCATAGTAAAACATAATCCTGATGGTTTGGTAGATAGGTACAAGGTAAGGTTAGTAGCTAAAGGATACACTCAGAAGTACGGGGTGGATTATGACGAGACATTTGCACCAGTGACCAAAATTAATACAATACGTGTACTTCTTTCGTTAGCTGCTAACCTTGATTGGCCTTTACAGCAATTTGACATCAAGAATGTTTTCTTGCATGGTGATTTGCATAAGGAAGTCTATATGGATTTGCCTCCTGGTTATGGTACTTCAACTAGGGAACTGATGGTGTGCAAGTTGAAAAAGTCTCTCTATGGTCTAAAACAATCACCAATAGCGTGGTTCAGACGTTTCTCCATATTTATGAAGAAAATTGGATATCGACAGAGCAACTCAGATCACACATTGTTTATTAAACAACGTTGTGGTAAGGCGACAGCTTTAATTATTTATGTTGATGATATGGTTATGACAAGTAATGATAGTGAGGAAATTCAGAAGTTACAAGATCAATTATCTTCTGAATTTGAGATGAAAGATTTGGGTAGTTTGAAGTATTTTTTAGGAATCGAAGTTGCTCGTGCTGAGAATGGTATTGTGTTGAGCCAAATAAAATATGTTTTAGACTTGCTTGTAGAAACAGGTATGCTTGATTGTAAACCTGTTGATACTCCAATTGAATAGAATCATCGGTTGGCAGAATATTTGGATCAGGTGCCTGTAAATAAGGCGCAGTATCAGAGGTTAGTTGGCCGACTGATTTATTTGTCTCACATCAGACTAGATTTAGCCTATGTAGTTAGTGTTGTGAGTCAATTTATGCATAATCCCAGTGAGACTCAAATGGAAGTTGTATTTCTTATTTTGCAATATTTGAAGTCTACTCCAGGAAAAGGATTAATCTTTTCAAAACACAGACACTTGGATGTTTCCAGGTACACAGATGCAGACTGGGCAAGTAATATTACAGATCGCAGGTCTACGTCTGGCTACTTCACTTTCGTAGGTGGTAATTTGGTTACTTGGAAAAGTAAGAAGCAAAAAGTGATAGCTTGCTCTAGTGCTGAAGCAGAGTATCGTGGAATGGGTTTTGGAGTATGTGAGATGTTATGGATTAGACATTTGTTGAGAGATTTGGGATTCAAGCAAAATAAGACGATGTTCTTGTATTGTTATAATAAAGTTGTTGTTGAAATTGCTCATAACCCGGTTCAGCATGACAGAACGAAACATGTGGATGTCGATAGACATTTCATTAAGGAGAAGTTGGATCAGCAGATTATTGCATTCTCATATGTACCTACTGAGAAGCAGCTAGCAGACATTCTTACGAAAGCAACCTCTAGTAAGACATTTTATGACTCACTGGACAAGTTGGGTATTTGTGATCTGAATGCGCCAACTTGAGAGGGAGTGTTGGCATGAGTCAATCCATATACTATTAGGATTATGTATTGTTAAGAATATGTACTATAATTAGTTTACTATTAGGATTGATATATGTAATTTTGTATATATACTCTATTCTTCAAGGGTATTAATATATAGTAGAATTCATAATCTCTTTAATTCTTCTCGACTAAACTGAAATTAGCTCCTATCACTTATGAGTGCCATATTACGAGTTAAAAAGAAAAAAAACTATGCTAGACCGAACATGCAAAGAACATAAAGCCCAAAAACCAACAATCCAATCCAAAGCAAGACATAACAGAGCTATATTCACATCTATTGGGCCAACGGGTGTTCACATCATCATAACTCATTTTGGCCTGTTGGTGTTCAAACATTGAAAAACGACCAACAAAGGAACTCATTCTGGCAACTATTATACAATATGCGTGGGCAGGCGTATCTATTATACAATTTGTAGCCATACGTGACAACTATTATCTTTTTTTTTTCTTTAACTTATATGAATGATCGGGCATTAGACCAACTTTTCGATTACATTTTTCAATCTTAATCGTTTAGTTTTTAAGTCCTAACATGTAGGTCACTTTTGTGAAATTTCATTCACATTGGTGATCGTTAGTGTGATCAAAACTGCGATTTTCATGAATAGTTCAGGTTTGATAGATTTGATTCGTCTATTGATTTAAGATAGTTCAAAACCTTAATGATCACTAATATGGCTACCAAATTGCAAAAGTGATATACTCATATAGATCTACAAAAGGAACTGTGAAGATGAGAAAATATGATCGAAAAATTGATCTAATTCTCAATCCCTCAATTACAAAAAGGGATTATACCTTAGTGAAAATGTATGTGGTAAAGAAAGAAGTAAATTATATCTAAAACAAGGATCACAGATAAATAGAAATCAATTTAGGATAGGAGCCCTGAAGGTCATTATAATCAGATGATTCAAGATCAGTCTCACTCACCAATAGTCTTTACAAGTGCACAACCCACCCTTGAAGTGATGAAACCGAACTCGGTCCCTAACGATTATTTCTCGATTACATGCTTGGGAAACAAATTTTGTAAATGAATGGCAATCTCTACAAACTCTCAGGTTTTTCACTATCCGTAAACATGTTCCTTCTGGAGTTCTTGCCAAGCCAAAAGCGATTGCCAGCTTCTCACTGTGACATGAACCGGAAGTTCCTGAGCACTCGGTGTCTATGGAGGTAAACTCAGAGGCTCTGATAAGAGATTCCTCCTGCACATAACCATGTAGAGCAGCTTGCTGGACTACAACCTCCAATTTTCGATAGATTTCTTCAGTATCTGGATGTGACTTGTCATCCACTACGAATTTATGAATCTGATCGCCAACTTCAATCCAGCTCCAACCAGGATTGGTTCTCACTCCCTGGTTTTTAATCAATTTTCTCATCCTTGAAACACCATCTGCATCTTTTGCTCTAAAATAAATCGTTGCAAGAAGTACGTAGTCCCCCGCATTCGATGACCCTTGACGGATTAGATTCTTTAAGGCAACTTCTCCTATTTCCACATTTGTATGAATCTTGCAAGAGCTGAGCAGAGTCCGCCATAGAACCGGATCATCCTGTGCACATGAAGTCATAATAACATGAAGTGCCTTCTCGAGCTTCCCAGCTCGGCCAAACAGATCCACCAAGCACCCATAGTGCTTAATACCAGGTTTTATATTAAACCTGGAGCTCATCATATGGAAGTAATCAACACCCTTCTCTACTAACCCTTGGTGACTACACCCACATAACAAACCTAGAAATGTAATTGAATTCGGCTGCACACCTGCCATCATCATCTTCTCGAAAAAATAGATTGCTTCATTTCCGCGACCATGTACTCCATACCCAACAATCATGGAGTTCCATGTAAAAGCATCCCTCTTTCGCATCCTCTCAAACACACAAAGAGCAGCATCCAAGTCACCACATTTCGCATACATATCAATAAGCGCATTCCCAACATACACACTTCGCATAAACCCCTTCTCACGAGCAAGCTCATGCATCGCAACTCCGGTGTTCAGCGCACCCAAGTGAGCGCAAGCCGAAAGCAACCCAACAAGAGTGAACCCATCAACACCCACATTTTCCCTTCTCATCAGACTAAACACGTTCAACGCCTCATGATGAAGCCCCGCTTGAGAGTAGCATGAAATCATCGAGTTCCAAGACACCAAGTCTCTCTCAGACATTTCATCGAACACTCTCCGCGCATTATCAGTGTACCCATTTCCAGCATAACACCTGACTAAATTGGTGCAAACAACGACGTCGTTTTTATAACCACAGCGAACCACAGCACCATGAACCTCTCGGCATTTAGTCTCAGCATTGGCTCTGTCGCAAGCCTTGAGCACGAACGAGAAGCTAAACGTGTCCGGTGACGAATACGAAAGCATGAGATTGTAGTAAGCAATGGCTTGAAGAGGAGAAGGGCTTAGGGAGAAGCCTCGGATGATGGAGTTCCAGTGTTGGGTTTGTGGGTTGGGGGTGTGATGATGGAAGAGAAGCTGAGCGTAGGGTAGGCTGCCGGAGACGGAGACGGCGCAGAAGTTGAGGAGCTTGGTGGAAATGTCCGGGTGGTGATGGAGACCGTTGGTGATGACGTGAGCGTGGATTTTTCTGAGCTTTCTGAGGGTGTTGCATCCTTGCAAGAGGGTTAGGATGGCTTTGGTTTTTGAGGTTTGGGATGCATGGTTTGTCAACATGGTACGTATGTTGTTCGATTGAACTCGATTTTGGGTCAGAGGGTGTTTAAACTTTTAAGGAGTAACAAGAATATGATGGAACTTAATGACCCTCTCCCTCGCTAAATAGCTGAACACAAGCTTAATTTGAGACTTCAGAAGAGCTAGCATGTCACCACTCTAAACTGGTAAACCCACCCTTTAGGCAGTCCACGCAACATTAGTCTAACAAAACTAATAACACAGAATGTCCAGAATGATGGCAATGTCAGCCATGTTCATCTGGTTCCTAACTGACCAAGAAACTCGAGCTTTATTAGAAATCCAACGGTGAGAAGAATTGTTTTAAGTAGAGTTGAGCCTTCAATGTAATCTAAAGGTGATCGAGTAAAGTTTATTTGCTCAGTTAATGACTGGATGAACCATTACAATACTTGATTACTAAGAACTTAATTAATGTAGCAATTGGAGCTTTTGAGACTGTTGGGCAATGACATCTCCAGTTGACGGACTCTCCTCTAAAACAACTTCGTATCCGTCCCCAAACGTTGCCATACCTTGCGCATGCAGCTGCCAGAAAAGACCGCCTACACAGGATCCCCCACTTTTCGCACTGTTGTAAACGTCGTCGTATAACTTCCCAAAGTAGGAGTTTCTGTTCTCTATGGAGTACCCCGGATATTTGGAAGACTTGCCAAACTCCCCCAAGATCAGTGGTTTCTTCACTATTGCATTACAATCGTCAATGTGTACTTGAACCCATTTGTCCACGAATGCAGCTTGAGCCTCTTCGCTCTGTCCAGATAACCTATTTACATGCATACAGATTTAAGCGGCTAGTTCCTTGTTGATTCATATTATCAACTTTCAAGAATACGTTTCTCTTGAGCTAGACATAAAGAGATGAACCGCTATGAACGTACCATTGCTCTGCGTAGATATGTATAGTGGCAAAATCGATCTGTGGAAGCAAGTTGGTTGCTATGAAATCAGATCCCCAGTTTTGGTTACCGGGATTGCTTTGCTTCTTCTCCGGCGTCGTTGCCCCGTAAAATCCTTCGAGTCCTATCTCGAGTAGATGGTTGCCATCAATGGATTTTAAGTATGCAGCCATTTCGTTCACCCATTGCTGAAAAAAATCAATGTATATAGTTAAGGACCCAAGAAAGACACCTGCTGATCTGCTATTGCTTTGAAAAAGACCACAGAAATGTAAATACTAGAAAGGCTGAGGATTCAGATGCATGCACACCTGAAGAAGAGCTCCAGAGACATCAGATTGGCATCGGGGTTCATTGATCAGCTCCCATGCGAAAATGGTTGGATCATCTTTGTATGCAACGTTTGTTATTGTATTAATTCTTGTGAGAATAGCCTACCACATTCGATCATGAGAAATTTTGAATAATAACTTATTTTATGTCTTCAAATTGAAATATAACCATATTTTCTGAACTTGTTTAAAATTAATCATATAAAACAATGAAATATCATAATTATCCTTAATGAAAACTATATTATCTTCAACTAGAATTCTTCGGATGGGTTTGGTGCAGCTGGGCTTATAAGATATAAGCTGACTTTTAGCTTATAAGCAGAAGGTGGGTGTTTGCAGCTTCTCATTTTCCCTCAAAACACTTTATACTTTTTTAAAAAGTATCTTATTTTTAGACTTACCAAACACCAAAACATTTGGTACTTAAAAGTAAAGGAGCTTATAAGCTCTTCCAAACCCAACCTTCTTTTTCCTCAAATGTGAAAATTTTCTTTCCTTTCATCTATCATTTCTAACCCTTTTTCGTTCATATTTCTTTTTTCTAAAACTCATTACAGATCTTGACCTTGTACTACTGTAAATTAGAAGTACCAAGTTTCACATTAGGTGAGGTATGCGGAAGGTTTGCATACCTTTAAGGTTCTAATGAATCTTTTAGATATTCAGAAGTTGTATATACCATTATTCTATACATTCAATTGATTATGCCAAGTCCTATCTAGAGAGGGTTATGATTCTCGTTGTTGTTGTCTTCTAATTTCATTTTCTTTGATATCTTTTTTAGTATTATATATTCATCCTCAAACCAAACCAAGTGTTGATCCCTCTTCATACTCAATGACTTTGGTAAATGGATGGAGACTCACGCTTGCTAGTCTTCATTAATATCAACCAGTCAATAATTATATCTGCTAGTTTGTGGTGTTAATTCCAAAAAACATCTTTATCAATTAAATTTTATCTTTCAATCAATATATGAAGGAAGAAGAAAGAAAAAATGAAAAAAGGAAGTCCATACACAACAAGACATGAGTTGTTTGATATTATAATTATTTCTAAAGGTATTACAGTCTCATCAACTCTTATTTTGGTTAGAAATTAATGAATAAAAAAAGATGGTTAAAAATCTAGTAACCAAAATATGGTCATTTTTCAAAATTTCTCATTGATCCTCACAATCATGTCACCTTAATATTAGAATTCAAGATGAAAATAAACTAAAAAGTTTACAATAAAAAAACAACTATATAAGTGTCAACTGTTATATGAGTGCACAAATATATAAGTTACGTACCTTGACATGGTTCTTGTAGAAGCCTTTGACGACATCGTTGCTGTAGAAGTCGTCATCACTGCTGAGGGATTGGCCCTGCTCCCTTGCCCACTGCACATATTGCTTTCTCCCCCCAAAAGCTTCGTAGTTGTTCACTAAACTCAATATCAGATACAAACCGTATTTTTTAGCTTCTGATATTACAAAGTCTAATCCCTACCAGTACAAAGGCAAGAGGAAAAAAATTAATAGGAATTTTCTCACAAATTCCTCATTATATATACACACGTATATATAGTGCAATAATTATTGGAAATTGATTGAGAAGGATACCTTGAACATGTTTTCGTTATAGGAACCAGGTAATGTTTGAAGGGGTCTGTCACCACCATCACTGAAACCCCAAGTTCTAGCAACATTCATCTTATACTTAGAGGCTTGTTGAAATGCAGAAGTGACCTTGCCCTGCGTAGAAGGATCAGATGCCATGTACATCATCCAATAGGCATTGAATCCGTTTATGTAAAATGGTTTCCCATTCATAACAAACCGGGTTCCTTTTGTTCCACCAAAACTAGAGTCAGCTTCTGCTGCTGGGTTTAAGCAACACAAGAAAAATAGAACTAACAGAACAATATAACCTTTAAGAAACATGGCGGTGGATCACTAGAAGAAGGTGAAGTGGATTATATAACTTTTTTGCTGCTAGTCCATATGCTAAGAATACTTACATTTATAGGGTTCATATGTAATAGGAGCTTAAATATTTACCATTTTGGCCAGATTTATTTCTGCTGTACAGATCAGATATCCACGTCTTTTTAATATAGTAAAAAGTATACCATATTTGTCAGATTTGTTTTCCTACCAAAAGCAAAACTGGTACCAAGATTAGGCCATAAACTTCCCATTACTCAACTTGAATTTAAGCATAAAAAAATTACAATAATCCTCCAGAAAGCAAACAAAACTTCTGCAATCCTATTGTGACATACGAAAACAGACAGAATGCACCAACTAACAAAGGTAATCTGCACCACAATGCAATCTCAACTCCTTTTTCTTAGGCATAAGCCAATTCAGCTATTTCTTCTTTCTACCACCACCACCCTTTGTCTTTTTATTGCTAGTTTCCTTGGCAGTACTTGGCGTTTCCTGTTACAAGGATAAAAAAACGTTGAGTCTCCTAATAACCAATTTCAACGACAAATACAGAACTTAACTTCCACAAAATGCATAGGATTTACACAAGATGCAAATACTAAAATCGAAAGTAAACAAAACTCCAGAAGGCCAATAATATAGACACAGGCACACAGCTATAGAAAAACTATATCCACTAAAAGTCAACATACATAAAAATAGAGACTCAGAATGACACTGAGTTATTAGGAACAGAATACCTGACAAAGTTTATGAAATCCTATAATGAAGGAACCACAAAGGATATAGAGTGACCATGATATACTAGGCTTCTCTACGTCTTACATGGCAAAAATGCTGTGGAATAGATGACAGCTTTGAAGCTAACAGTTAAGTGCATGTTGTTTAGAAAAGATTGCCGGCAGCTGACCTAAACCTGCAGGCAACCTTTTCTAGAAATTTAACTGGGTGTTGTGATGGAGATGTTAAGTGCATATGTGACAGGCAACCAAGAGTGAAACATTCAGTGTATGCTAACAGCCACAAATTGATAAAAAAAGAAGCTACAATACAGTCCCTGATTCTAGTTGTGGCAGATTATGATACCAATTGATGATTTGTTTCCTAGAATAACGGAGATATGAATTAATATAGGAATAATCAAAGTTTTCTCTGAAGGTTCACCAAGGTTTTCAGCTTCATGTGCAAAAACAAACACCGCTGGATAAAGGTATGAGATGGTTGGAGCCCAAATTATAAATTGGGAGGCTTAGACTTCCATTCACATTGGGTCTAGATGAGTTACAATCCTGTAGAGAGAACATCTGATTCTTGAATGCCAGTTTGGGGTGTTTAAGCACACATTTGCTTTCCTGTCATCCAATGTAGCAATAAATTATGACAACCTATCGAGTCGTTTTCCAGCATAAGCATATTGCTTGCAGCATAAATGTTTTCCCATCCACTTCAATAAATGTGCAAAATATTCAGTCTTAGTACTTGAGGCTAAAAAGTGCAAAAGAATCACTTTTAATCATATCAGATTTGTTAAGTGACCACTCCCAATGCAAGTCCATTAAGCGAAAACAAAAAACAAACTGTTTGAGGACCAAACCAAATAGAGGCCTATGCATAATGCATGAAATATGATTTAGGTACAGATATGACAGAAATCTGAAGCATCTTGATGCATTTCAAACCTGAATACAAACCCCATCCCGTCAATGGTGGAACAGAAAACAGAAACAGCTATATGTATGTGCATGCATGTGTGTGTGTGTGTGAGGAGAAGAAAGATGGGAGCTTAGAATGTTGAATGCAGCAATACCTTCCGTTTAAGGGGTACAGATGTGCTAGCAGTTGGCTTGAAAAACGATTCTAGTCTGTAAATGATGAAATGGATGAATAAAACCCAATGAAAAAGGAACTCATAAATCAAAATTTATCTGTGGTAGATCCACATGCCTGCCCTGTGAACCCTTGTTCTTGGCTGCTTTAATCTTTTCTATAGCCTGATCAATACAGAAATCAATATAATTAAAGCTAACAAGCTGCAAAAAAAAGCAATATGATATGAAAGGAGCCTGTATAATAATGAGTAGAACAGACCTTAACCACTCTGTCATTATTGAATCCGTTTTCATTCACCAGAAAGGAAATCAGCCCCTACACAAACAACAAGCTGATTAAAAACTTTGAATTTCAAGAGTTAAAACTAGATAATAGGATATCATATAAGATTTTGAACTGGGATTTCATACTTCTTCATCTGGAGCAGTCCACTTAATGTCTAGTTGCTCATCATCGGTTAAAGCAAGTGGTTCCTTAAAAAGCCGCCTAGCCTCTTCATATGGCCAATTATCTGGTATTTGGTACCTGAAGATACAAGGTATTAATACAGTACTGGTCATTTATAAACAACATAACCAAGAAAACAAATTCTTTCTTCAACCCTCCATGAGTAATGGACAGAATAACGATGCACAACATAACAAATAGATTAAACACCCATTTGATCCCTGGAGTACAATACAACTAATTTTATGTAATAAACCCATGTGGGAAACCTTGCACTAACAAATAGAACTTGATGCAAATTCAAGCTCAAACATATCCAAGTAAACTAGCAAAAGACCATTACCATGTAGATCGATTAGGAAAGTCCTTGAAATATAACATAGGATAAGAATCAGTACTCTGGCCTACTTGATCAATCGTATGAAAAGTATATTAAGTATAGAAATTCTTCTCTCTTTTCCATGAAGTAAACTTTCAGAAAGTCAGCAATGTCGAAACAAATTAGTTGACTGTGAATAATGAAATCATTATAATCAAACACATGTTCAACCATTCAGGATCACATGTAAAACCAAATATTTGACCTCTCTTTGTTTATATTCTCCAGTATACTCTCTATGGAGCCATGTTGGCGGATGAGCTTCAGAGCTGTCTGACCTCCAATACCTGCAGCATAGTAAGGTATGCAAAACGGGATGCATAGTTAGCATTTCAAGCCAACTACCGAGAACCAGTTCTAATATAAAATAGCAAAAGAAACTAAATTTGAAATTCAAAACCTCGAATGCTGTCACAATAATCACATCCAGAGAGTATGCACAAGTCAATGAATTGATCCATAGTAAGATTTAGCTCCTCCAAAACCTGGAAACGCAATCATCACTAAAGTGAAGAAAACTTTAATAAAACGTAACAGGATTAAAAGTATTAGGCACCTTAGCAACATCAAATTCCATGACTGGGATTTTTCTTGAGCTAGGATCCATCAAATGGCGAAGAAATTTAGGAGCTCCAAATGTTAGGGAATCCATATCTTCTGAGGCCACAGCATAAACCTATAAACTTGGAAGTTATTATCATAAATCTTAAAATCCCTAAGGACATATTCAGGCAACGGAAAGCAATGATGCATTTTGGATATGATGAAGCCTATTTGAAAAATAAGAACATTGACAAAGCTGACATAGACATATAGGAAATGAAACCTAAACTAAATGTACTTTTATAGGGTTCCTCAGAAAGATAGGTTGAGCAATACTTGCCTTTCCTGCTTTGCAAAGAACAGCACACTGTGCCTCTGCTTCTGAGGGAGCCTGTGAAAGTCAATACAACCACGTATGACAAACAATTTTGTTTGTAAACAAATAGAGACTTGCTACTAAAGCAGTTAACTTGAGAGAGATAATGTCCCACCTCAATTACAGGCACACCCATGAGCCTCAAAAGTTTTCTGCAGTTTTCATTGTGCTGCTTTGTCACCTACCAAGGCAACCAATTTACGGCCTCAAACCTTCTATTTCTCATGTAAAAGATCTAACTGACAAATACAAATTTCTATAATGCTAACTATGGGTGCAGCTATATGAAGAAAGTAGGAGCAATGAACTCACCTTTACTGTCCGTTTACTGAATTTCTCAATGTCTTCCTTAGTTCCAGACTGCAATGAGGCATTAACAAGAAAAAACAGCTATGAAGTACATTCCCCAGGTTTTTGAAAGTCATTAATCTAAAGAAATATACACATACCTCTACAGCCGTAGCCAAATCTTGAGTTGCATCAACTCTCTTCGAGTAACTGAATAACAAGTTGCAAACAATAAGCATTATCAGACAAAACACATCAATCAATAACACATGCTCACGGAACTAGTCAGTAAGAAACCTACCGCTTTGCCAGCTCTTGGTTTTTCAACTCTGGAGGCTTCCCATCGAATACATAGCTGAAACAATATATCAACATAGAAACTAGTCATTCCATAGTTTGAATTCGTGAGTGCAGTAGGAGGGGACAATCCACAGACTAAAAAAAGGGTAAAAAACAAATTACACCGGCTTAATTCCAGCTTCCAGAAGCCTAATAGTCCGCGAAAACATGCCCTGGAGATGACTACATTGTACCAAGGCAACAAAACACATGTCACTACTTTACAAAACCAAATCCTTCCAAGACTACAATTAAGTCAATTCTCAAAACCCAATTCAATCGAAACAGGTTAATGTCATTAAAAGAATAAGAAGTTTAAAATGGATACCTAGTAACTTCACCAGCCTCATTAGTGAGCATCTCAGTCCCAGTTCTTCCCACAACAATCTACACAATTTCACACAAACCCACATCAAAAGAAAGCTTCTTTACCCAAATTACACACACAATATAAACAAAAGAGCAGTAGAATCCATACAAGAAACTGGTAAATGCTCATGCTGGCATCAATGGCAATCTTGCGGCCAAAGTAGCTCTCGAATTTCTGCTCCTTCATGCACTTTGGGGCATTGTCCGCCAGCAGCTTCGTTAAACCCTAAACACCAATTCATGAACATAAAAATCACAAAGCAATAAAACCCAGAAACCAAACAGTAATAATAGGGTAGTAAAGTTTGTACCTTTATGCCCATTAGATATAGCAAAGAGGAAGATGAGCGAAATGAAGAGAGAAAGGTTTTGGGTTAGAGGTTAGGGATGAAACTGCTTCCCGCCTACTCCTAAACAAGTAGTGAAGGTGCCGTCGCTGCAGTAAACCAAAACATGCTGATTCGTCTATTGGGCTAACAATTTAGTTGGGCCTCACTTGCAACCGAACCATATCAAACTGGAAATATTTGTGAAAATACCAAAATTTTATTTTATGAAATAATTAAAATGGATGATCACAAACTATGGAGTGATTAAGTTCAACACGAGTGAATCCAAGTGTTGTTAGTTGCTTTATATGAAAGTGGATCAACAGCATATACCAACTTAGGATTAAATTATTAAGTTGATATATGTAGTTGATCGATTTTCATATAGTTTAAACTTTTGACTTAATTGTAAAAGACATAAAATGGACAGTATAAACGGTCACTCTTTTTTTTCCTTTTTTCTGGAATGAGGCCACTCGTCTTTAGTATAGGTATAGTATCAAAACTTTGAATCCATGAGGCTACTGAAACCTCTAACTTTCACTTCGTTTGTTATAGATAAGGTTATACGTACCTAGTGGGAGCCCTTCCAGTGAGGACCTCTAAGTTGAGGACTTTTCGGTTTATCCCGCTTTTCGATCTTATATCCACATCTTAACCGTTCATTTTATAAATATTTATGAGTAGATTATTTCTGCAAATTTTCAACTAAATTGAAAATCGTTAAGACATTCATAAGTGTGATTTACCAATTATGAACTTGAACGGTTCATGTTTAACAGATTTGGTTCGTCCATTGATTTGATCTAAAACTAGTACTTAACGATCACCAATTTGGCTAAAATTTTGTATGATTGATCTACTTATATAAATCTACAACTTCAACGGTTAAGATGTCAAATTTTGATCAAAAAGTTGGTCTAATAAATAATTAATTGAAAAGTCCTTAACTAGTCCTCAACTTAAAGGTCCTCATTAGAATGGTTTTCCGTACCTAGTTACCTAGAACCTGCATTGCCTTAGTTCAGGGGAAGGAGCATGCAACAACTTTGAAATGGGGCATTCATGAAAAGCAAACCCGTTGAAATTGGAGTGAAAAGTGAGGGCATGGTCCTGCTTTAGTTAATGCACAGATTCCAGAATTTGTATATGGACAATACATCAGTGTCCTTGTTCTAAAAAGCATCCCCAATCTGTGTTGTGGGTTAGCCTTTTCTCAACTGCAAATGCAAATCATTTGAGAGCTGCTCACATCACATACATAAGCATTCATGGAAAACCTACTTGAGAATTTCAAGCACAAACCTGAAATTCTCAATAATGCTAGGTTGCCCTATACACTTTTAAGCCTCTTAGCTTTATCCAAAATGAATGTCTTAGAAAGCCTCTTTGACTACTTTTATCAAATAGCATTTTCATCTTTAGTTGGAACAAATTATTAAGTGCAGGTATATATATTACTAGTTTATATATGCATGTATGTATATATTGGTCATCCAATATGTAAAAGTGAACCTGGAGTCCTGGACCCAGGATCTAAAAGCTTGAGCTTCAGCAGCTTTGGTTGGATATGTTTCCTTCTTTATAACTAAAGCATCATCATCAGCTTATAAAATTAATCAGAAAGAGAAGAGAACCACGTGCATATGGTAGTATGGTACCAATATGATCCTTGCTTCAACCGTCACACTGGCCCCAAATTTCAAGAGTGATGCTTAGTTATTATCAGGTTAATTTGAAACTACAGAACTTAGGAACAGGAGGATCTTCAATTGGGTCTACTGAATTCTTGTGCACGCTAGTGAGAAATGCCACTAACTAAATTAGGGTCCAGAAATAGCATCAAGTATTTTCTTTTGAGCTGTATTATCAAATATCAACTCTTAAAAAGTATTTGGACATAAATGATATGAGGGTTCCTGGGCTACCTGCCCTTCTTTATCAGGTACCTCCATTTAAATAGAATTTGCATTTGGGAGATGTCTCAATGTGAGTTTGGAACCAAAGCCTACTTTGCATGTTTTTTGCCTTCAAAGAGAATATATAGACTTGGTAAAACCATTAGTGCTATAAGCATGGGCAAAAGATGTTACAGATAAGGCAAGCAATATCATGAAGGGGTGATGGACAACAACATTATATATACTCTGGCCAATTACAGATCATTACCATGGAAATGAACCATCCAAGTTATGTCGATAGTAAATTTCCTTCTTCCTTTTCCTTTTCCTTTTCTTCAATAATTTCAATCAGTTTCTGAAAATATTTTGTAGATAACCAATGAATGAGGAATCGAACTTATGACAACACTTGTAGTTATCTTTGTTACAGGGGGTTGAAATTTACACGCTCTTTATTACAACTCGCACATCCTGGTTCTACTCTTTATAAAGAAACATCTAAAATGTTCATATTCTAGACAACTTCAAGATATTAAAACATTGATAGTTTAGACATTTTCGTATAAAAAGGGTGTGGATTGTAAAAGGGAGTGTGTAAATGTCACTCCTCTTGTTATATTAATTGTTTGTAAACCTGTACATTAGTTTATGATCAATAATTACTACAAATTGAATAAAAGTTATTGTTTTTACATCAATTATTGTAGGTTATGGTAAAATGTGTACTCATAGTAGCTATGTTACACGGACATGGACACAGACACGCCGACACGATAAAACTCAAAAACTGAATATCTGATACGGTTTGAACACGAAAAATAAAATTATATATTTATTTAATTATAACAAATAAAATATATACTTATTATGAAAATAATGTTCTAAATTCAATCAGTTATCAATCAGTCCTTAATTGTAATTATGTAAGTTGCTATTAGTATTGAATATCGTCATTATGTGCGTGTGATTGTTAATGAAATGAGTAGACATGTTTCATTTCTCATTTTTCTATAACACGTTATCAGCATTTTGTTTTATGTAAGTTGAAAGCCACACAAAAAAGGGAAAAACTCTAGAAAAAAAATTATTCATCGTTGGCCTTGTTAGTATCCCCGCCCCATGCTAGCGCGCCCAACCCTATTGCGCTTGTGGATCATCTGCCATCATAAAAAGCTAAGTTTTTTTTCCTATGCATTATCATTGGTGGATTTATATGTTTATGTTCACTGATTGATTCTTTTTATTGCGTTGAAGGTTCCGAACAAATCTAGCTCACCAACACGGGACATTGTCAACATTGTCGGCCCTGGCGTCATTTTCCCAATCTCCCACACGCGTGCAATAGTCTAAAGTCTTCCCTCTCTTTATGGCTGCAAACCCAAGCAACCCGAAACTTCTTTGATCCCACAGCCATCGACGCCTTCCAGTCTGACTCTTACCCAACCTCGATCCAACAACATTTGGGCAAACCTAGATCCCAGTCTTTTCAATCCTAAGATCCAGCCTTGAGCGCCGTCAAGCACTCCGATCTCAGCCCAAAATTGGCAACAAGCATCTGGCCGGAGTTGCCCCGCCCATCCATGTGTCCCCCTGACCGCCTCTGGATCGAAATGTGCACGACACGGGTTCTTGGATTCGACCTGAAAAAATATGATACTATTTTTTGGTCTTAAAGTTTATTTTGAATAATGATTTGATGATTAGATTCTCTCGATAAGATTTTGATTTGATTATCGTTGACTTAAATGAATTTTGGATTTTATCCTGAATCATTAAATTATTAAAATTCATATTCACTGCAAATAAACACATGGTTCAATATCGCAATATAAATGCAAAGCAATGCATCCAACATATAAATAGATAAATTATTAGAATAAAAAGCATATCATTCTACTTAAATTGAAATGCCCTAAAGGAATATGGGTCCTTATAAAAAAATATGTATTTCTGTTGAATAGGCTCCTTTAACAATTATCCGATATTTGAAACTCTTACCGGCGATCTCATTGCTTAATTTGTGAATTATTACTTTGATGAGACAAACTTCTCATATACTTGTAAAGAATGTATTGAGGAGAATTCTAGTTTTTAGCTGACTGTGGAACTGCCCATACTAATTGAACCTCGTTAAAGTTTCACAGATTATTCGTATCAACGGTTATCATATGAAAACTCATCACTCAATTTGCGAATTGTTACTTTGATGAGACAATCTTCGCATCATTAAGGGGAGATAACAAAAAAGAATGGATGAGACAATCTTCGCATCATTAGGGGGAGATAACAAAAAAGAATGTTCTATAGGAACAACATGAATTGTCGTGGTTGTCCCCATCTCGTCTCATCTTGATCCCCACATAACCAATATATATATATATATATATATATATATATATATATATAATGTACCAGTTTCGATGTCTAATGCACTTAAAGATATTACAAAAGTGATGAGATACACATACTAGCTACAAACACCTACAAGGTTAAAAGTCTCCAGTAAGGGGTATGTTGCTGCAAATAGACATGACGCAACCATACTTAATAGAGGTGTGGTTGAGCTTATGGCTCCTAAAGGCAAGATGGGGAGACCAATTGACTCGATTAATACTTGCCTAAAAGAATTGGGCGAGTAAGGCACAACCTCATAAGTGTAAAGAATATCTCTCATTAGATTTTTTTTATTACAGTTATGTTCATGAATGAATACTAGAGGACGCTCCAATGTTTAAAATAATTCAAGAGGTAAAATCTCAACAGATTACTAAAGTACATACATATTGATAATTCACCTTGTTTCTCAAGAAATCATAGACCATGAAGGTATCAAACCATTGGAAACACGGTAATACCTTTTGGAAAACATTAGTCTCTCCTCATTAATCTCTTCTCATGATTCAAGTGAATCAAGTAAAGTTTGAGGAGAACAGGATATGCATTTTCTCAAATCACAGTCTAAGGCTATATCTGAAAGGCATGTGAGAAACATAGGATTTAAAAGATGTTCCTATGAATCCTAGCTCCCATGAATGATTTAAGAATCAAGGCGCGCAGACTTCAGGAGAAGTCTAACACAAACATGTGTGTCGTGCTCTTTTTTTCTTCAACTAAAATTTATTTTATCCAAGTAGATTTTGTTACTTGACAAAGTTTTTAATGAGACAACATCATATGTAGGGATGACAATAACCCCTGGCGGGTAGGGTACCCACAGGTATTATCGAGATAGACATGGATAAAACGGATAACAGGCATAAGGATCCCCATTATTCGGATGTTTGAATCGGGTACGGGGTGAGTATGATATTTTGATATTCATCCCCCTCCCCACCCATTTAGAATGGAAATATTATAATATATAATTTATTATATTTTTAATACATATAATTTATAAAAATAAATTTATGTAAAAACATTTGTAATATTTTTTCTGATTATCTTAATGAATATTTATAGAAATTTCTTTTTTATGATTCTCTTAAAGTCATGGTTCGAGTCACCATGGCCGGGATAAGAGTGAATTCATTTGATCTTCTTTTATAAAAAAACTTCTTTTATAAGAGAAACTTGTATTTGGTTTTGTTGGACCGAATCAAGAAACTTATGTTTTTTGTAACACCCCGTCCCAGAAATTTATCTTTTTACCGGGATTAGGCGAATTACAGAGGGATGTAGTCGCACTGTTAGTTTTTTCAGAATTAACATTCGAGTTTAATATCGATACATTCTCGATTCTGAAAAAAAAGAGAATTAATGTCTTGATGGGGTAGATTTTATTAATATGGGTCCTTTGGTATGTCCTGAATATTTCCGGAGCTACAAACTTGATCTGGGCCGTGGATTTGATCGACAAATCGTGGCCGTTGAAAAGTTTATAAAAAACCTTCATTTTTCTCTCTCTCTCTCTCCCTTATCTTTTCTTTTTTTTCTTTCCTTTTTTCTCTTCTCATCTCCTTTCCTTTTCGGTCCGAACACACACACTCTCTCTCTCTCTTCACTCTCGACCAGCTCGAGTTCTTCTCAACTGCACCACGGCCGGTGTGTCTCTCCTCACCGCCGTCACCATCGGGTTCGCCTTGCCCCAGCGACCACGACCTGACCACCAGCTGAGCCAGCGCCGTCGTGGGTGATGTCCAACAGAGGAGAGAGAAAAGTGAAGGACTGCCCTCTCTGCCTCGATGTAAAACCAGAAGAGATGAGAAGCTAGGGACTTACAATCTAGGTATGGATTTACAACACGTTATGGATTTACATTTCATAACATAATTACTATAAAATCTTTAAATATTTGTCTTGCTTCATAATTAAGTTGTATAATTAGACTGATTTATGGAAAATATTGATTGTGAATTCCTCTATACTAAGAGAAATTAAAAAAGCAATGCATCAAACACTAAAAACATATGATAACGACATTAAACCAAATATGTGTAAAAAACCGATCGAATTGAACTAAAAAACCAGATCTGATAACCGAACCGAAACATTTAGGGTCAAAACAAGTAGTGAACCGATTTAATTCGAATTTGATCCGGTTGAAGCTCTTAAACAAACCGAAAATAACCGAACCGGCCAGAATTATATAATGTGTGTGTATATATAATTTATATATCTAAAACGCTATTATAATTAGTTGATTTCATCACTACTTACGGTGTACTCTCACACACTTAATCTCTCCATATAAAAGACAATTTCTCATTCTAACTCATTTCATGTAAAAAAATTGTTAGTGTAGAAAAGATTGAGAATTAATTGGATTGCTTGTTGTACTTTGAGTTTATAAAAAGACATGTTACTCAAGTCAAAAAACTTGAAGTTCAACCTTACAATGAGATACTAGATTGGCTAATTGTTTTTCAAATATGGACCAAAATCGAAACCAGCCCCACCTGATCCAAAAATAATGATGAGCCGAATATTTGGGTCAAAGGTTTTTAAAATCCGGATTAGGTTAGAAAAAAACTTAAACCGAATAATTCGGATTGGTTTTGGTTTCATCCTAAAACTGACCCGAACTGAAGATGTCCAACTGTAATAAAAAATGAGGCCAAAAAAGTAATGTTTTAAAAACCTAGAAGAATCATCAAAGCCTTAAATCATTTGTTTATATGCAAGATTCAACCATTCAATAATTGCATCCCAAATTTGAGAAAGCTTCTCGCTCTTTGCTCCCTACGCCCCTGTCGCTAGATAATCGTCAGAACATGCACCATAATTAGCAAGAACATTAGCAGCTTGATTGCCTTTACGAAAAATATGGCTCGATTTAAAATGCATTTAGGACATAAGATGCAAGCAGTTGTACCATTCCGCAAGAAGATACCAAAACATCAAATGGGGGAAACGGAGAGAAATAAGAATAAAGGAAGAATCCACCTCCAAACATACATATTTCCAATCTCTAACCCAGCTAGTTCAATAACTTTAATGACTTTCACGACCTTTGCAACCACCAAACTAGACATATCAAGAATAGAAGAGAAAACACCTAAAACCAAACCTCTATAGTCTCAATTCTCTGCGCTCATTTTTTTGGGGAGATTCTTATATATTACATTTCGATGATTCGGTGAAGCCAGCCGCCATCTCTCTTCAAGATATGCTATAGCTCATGGGAATAGGTTTGCTTGAACTCGGAAGATTCCTCCACTAGCTCGAGTTTGCATTATCACAATGTTGCTAAGAACATACAATAATTTGCACAGCACTACCAAAATGCTACTATGTGACAGCATAAATGAATTGACATCATACCAAGAATATATAAGCCGTTTTGGTGCCTACAAATTGCAACCTTGCAGATAGTCCCAAAAAATAGTCATGAGAACCTAGACGTTTAAACTTTTCCTATTGAAACACGACGTGCTCTTGCTAGCTACAAGTTAAAATGGACAAAACTCACCAAATAAAGGTTTATGGATGAAACTATGAAATCATAATAATAATTAACCTGCATTTCTTCCATTTTTATGAGGTATTGAGGGACACACTTCGATGGAGAAAGATAGACAGACAGAGAAATAGATAGAGAAGGGAGAGATAGAAAGAACAAAGTTGAGAATAATACGGCGTTCAATCTAATGCCATGGACGTTAAATACTAGGGCCTCTTGTAGCCTATATGTTCTAAGCTTTATCCTCCCTACTTCTTCAAGGCATATTGTGCTGTTTCTCCATAATACTCGGCCACAATTCTCCAGTTTCCACCATGGTAAGTGCCACTGCCACCCAAAATATCCATCTCTCTTTGTTAGTACGTAGATCTTCTGCCTGATCGGTTACAGTAATACTAATGTGTTTCGTGTACACAGGGAGAAGAGGAAGGAAAGAGCAACAACTCCCTTGAGCCTATGGAGAAGAAAAGAGGAGGATTCACTGCCTCGATCTTCATTTTCGGTAAGCAATATATCAAGCACACTAAGAGTCGAGAATCACTGAATTCTGTCAACTTGTTATGTATATTCGTTTCAGATTCATATATGCATCTTGTTCTCCTTCACTGCAGTGTTGCTGGCATTGGATAACATGGGGTTTGTTGCAAACATGGTGAGCATGGTTCTCTACTTCTTGGGACCGATGCATTTCAATCTGGCGACAGCTGCCAACACTCTCACCAACTTCATGGGAACAAACTTTCTGCTCTCCCTCCTCGGAGGCTTCATTTCCGATACTTACCTGAGCAGATACACTACATGTTTGATTTTCGGTTCAGTTCAAGTTGTGGTAAAGAATTGACACCTTTCATAGCACTAAACGGTTTGTTCTTCGTTTGGATTCTAACTAATACACTGTTAATGCAAACAGGGTTTGTCCATGGTGACAATTCAAGCTTATGCAAAGTCCTTGCAGCCAAAATTCTGTGGCCTTGACAAGCCAAGTTGTATGAAAGGCGGTATCGGGTTCTATTTCTACGTATCCTTGTACTTGTGGGCATTAGGTTCAGGTGGTGTTAAGGGAGCTCTGCCGGCACTCGGTGGTGACCAGTTTGGTCACAAGGATGAAGCGAAAAAATTAGCAACCTTTTTCAATTTGTTCTTGCTCAGTTCTACTCTTGGAGCAACTATTGGAGTCACTGTTGTTGTGTGGGTTAGCACGACCAAGGCTTGGTATTGGGGTTTCTTCATATCAACAATGGGATCCCTTATTGGTTTTATTGTTCTTGCACTGGGAAGGCCTTTCTACCGCCTCCAAGTCCCCCGTGAGAGTCCCCTCATCCGTGTCTTTCAGGTCTCCGACTCTTTATGTCAAAGCAAAAATATTTAGCACGCGTAACTGTCACATAAAATTGACTTTCTATACGACGTCACATTAATTGACATGCTTCAATTGCCTCATAAAGTTGAAATATTTCTTCCTTTTTTTGACAGGTTATAATATTGGCAATTAAAAATAAAAGTTTATCACTGCCAGAGAGCTCTGCAGAACTATATGAGATCAGTGAGAAGGAATCAGCTTTTACGAACGAGAAAATTTCACACACAAAACAATTCAGGTACCAATAACTACTAATCATGGATTTTCATAGTCAATAAACTCAGGCATGAGCATGTGAGTGTTATACGGACCATTATAAAGTGAGAGATGATGTCCATTAATTATATGAGAATGTGGGGTTTTAGTCATGGAAGTTCATATTTGCGAAGGGACATGTCAAACATAACCAAACAAGAATAATCACACACCATGTCCCATCTCAGCAGGCAAAAATTCTCCAGATTTTGTTGGGGATCCGAATAATACACATACAATTAAGAAAGGTTTACATCAAAGTTTCTGTAAAGTGGGGAGGCTGTTCGATCTTTCTTAATTGGATGGAAATGTGCGAAGTTTGTATTGCTTTTTGATCAAGTTTGTTAGACTACTACATCGCAGCTTACTGTAAGCACTGAACAATGCTTCTATTATTGTACGTGCAGCTTTCTAGACAAAGCTGCCATACTAGGGAAAGACACCAAGGCCGAGCCATGGAAGGTCTGCACTGTTACACAAGTGGAAGAAGTCAAGGTCCTAACAAGAATGCTTCCCATTCTGCTGAGCACCATCATAATGAACACTTGCTTGGCACAGCTCCAAACTTTCTCAGTCCAACAAGGAAACAGATCCATGAACCGTTACTTGGGAACTTTTGAAGTGCCAGCCCCATCAATCCCAGTCATCCCCCTTCTTTTCATGATCATACTCATTCCCCTTTACGAGTACTTCTTCGTCCCCTTTGCTAGGAAAATCACCGGACACCCAGCAGGAATCACACAGCTCCAAAGAGTTGGTATTGGACTAGTTCTCTCTGCAGTTTCAATGGCGGTGGCTGGCATTGTTGAAGTGAAAAGAAGGAACTATGCATTGGCACATAGCCCCGCAGCGCTCGGCGGCATTAGTCTCTTTTGGCTTTCCTTCCAGTATGCCATCTTTGGAATAGCAGACATGTTCACTCTAGTTGGACTACTAGAGTTTTTCTACAGGGAAGCACCAGCAGGCATGAAATCGCTTTCGACTTCATTCACATGGCTGTCACTCTCTTTCGGTTACTTCTTAAGTTCGATCTTTGTGAGTATCATAAACGCTGTGACTGCAAGAATTGCACCAAGCAAATTAGGTTGGTTACATGGAATTGACATCAACCAGAACAATGTGAACCTCTTTTACTTTTTCTTGGCCATCCTCAGCTGCCTTAACTTTGCAAACTATCTGTACTGGGCTTCATGGTACAAGTACAAGCCAGAAGAACCTGAAACCAAGGGGCAACTGGAGGAAGTTTACAAGCCTCTTGTTATAGAACATGAAAATGGAAGTAATAAGGTTGCTACTGAAGAAGTCTCCTCTGTTCAAACAGAAGAGAACAAAGAAAAGGTTGCAAGTTTATGAAGAAGATAGATACATTAACCAAAGCGTTAAGGGGAGGAAGCTCACTCAGGAATAGTGAGATGGGGAGTGATAAATTAATAGTTAAAACCAATGAAGATACTGATTCAGCTTGAAAATGGTAGGATCATACATAATGGGTGGCAGTCTCTCCTTTATTTGTTAAGTTTGTGTGTTTTGTAATTTTGGGTTTGGGGTAAGCTGTTTTGAGAATGTGTGAAGGGTTCTGAATTGATTGTATCCATCTTCTATCATACAAATGTATTGGAAATTTTCTTATGTTTAAATAAAATCTCTGCCATATTTTTTCAAGTGAATAAAGAAGCATATACGTTTTTTTAGTTGTGAATCGAAGCTTTACATACGTTACAAGGCTCCTCAATAAGAAGATGATATTGCATTGAAATGTGATATCAGTTATAAGTTTAAGGCCTTTCTAGGCTTCTACAAAGAGCAACCAGGCCACTATTTGATATTATATCATTTAAGAAGTCACTAAGAACATAGTACCATCAATTTGAGGAATTCTGGCCCAAATATATCATATAAAATTTGGCACCACCTAGGGGTCCAAAATAGCCAATACATAAACCAAAGCCTCAAAAATATTCATGCCCCTCACAAAACTTGTTTGAATCATTTCAAACATGTAATTGTAAGGGGTGATTCCAAGCTGCTGTTAGATAGAGCATGTAATATTCATGCTCTAACTTCATCATTTTTTGTCATATATATAATGAAGCAAACTTCGTTACGAATCCACTATCTAATTTTGCCCGCTCGAATCCTATGCCAACTGTTTGGTTTAACTTATTTCCCCTTTATGTGTCCCTTCTATATGCATGTCCCTAAACCCAAAATGACACCAACTCCAACATCCATAACAGTTCTCTTTTGCTTGACGGGGAAAGAGGCACATCATAGTTTACTAGTTTCATAACTTTCATACCCTGTTGATGTATCCAAATTCCCATATCAATGATATCATGCACATGGAAGGTCCCCAAACCACAAAGGAAAGTGGCTATGGAGCTTTCAAGCTTTACCTGTTTTTTCTTGTAGGGCTCCTTGGATATTAATAATGAAGCTTTTTGAGAGATTAACACTAGGACTTATTGATCGACTAAGACCTCAGAGGAGATGTCGATTTATTCTTCCTAGATCGATCGATACAGAAGTGCAGGCCCAAGAAATTTAGATACTGTTCAAGCATTTATTGTTGTGTTGCGAGTAGTTCAAAAGTGGGGGTTTATATTGTTAAAAAAGTGGGTTTATATTGTTTAAAAAACGAGGTTTGACTTAGTTGGTAAGTGCTGGTTTGTGGTAGAGACTCCATTTAAGTTCAATTCCTGCTATCAACATGTCTTGTTGCTTCGTGATCTATAAATTCTTCTGTGAAAATTTATATCTGGAGTCTGGTGTGACAGACACGTGTCCACTGTAAATCCTTTAGAATTGAGGTTAAAAATTTGTCCTAACGATGATGGTGTAACGTAACCAGGTAAATTAACTACGATCTTTGGTGCGTGAGTTGATAGGAGTTTATGTGTGGCATCGTTACCTAGATTGAAACCATACCGACGTTGATTGAGGTAAGAAGAGTTCTAACATCATCTATCGGCAATGATTATTTTCTCAGTCCAATCGGTCTAAACACGTTTTTGAGAAAACAGTGTGACCAATTGATTAAGAAAAAGAAATAACAAAGCAGTAGCCGACATGAGCCTTCCAATTGGTGAAAGGCACTAGTACATGAGATCCGACCGTCTTGTTTGTAATGGATTTGGAGGATGGCTGTGACATTGATACCAGATGTGTGGTTGAAGCTAGCTCACTAGTTAATAGTGGGTGAGTAATTCTGGAGTAGTATCTGAAGTGGTAACTGGCAGATCAAACCCAGATTTGTTGCTAGCAAGCTGCTATATACAAGTGCGTGACAGAAGGAAGGAACACTGCTAGCTAGCTCGGTGGGTGTTCTAAATGCCATCAAAATCTTAGCTCGAGCTCGAAAGATGATGCATGTGATTATGGGACCGAGAGCCTCACACGCCCCTTTCCTTATTAATATGGACGAAGATGGTTTCTATAAAACCAGATAATAATGCATCATAAATTATAGTTTAAATCTCTTCACGTGATTACAACATTGTTATACGGTTCCCAATTGAATTTTCTTGTCTTTTCAAAAACTCAGGGCTTCAGGCTGTTGATTTTATCTGTTTTTTGTGAAAACTCAAAAATAAAAATAAAAATTGCAGGATGTAACATATTCTGAGAAACATAAGTGCATCTGTCTATATATAAAATAAAGTCGGTTTTTCACTGTTTTATAAACAGTGAAAAGACGGGTTTACCCTCTCTTTTTTTATTTTTTATAAAAAACAGTAAAGTGACAGTTTTTTTTTTTTTTTACAAGAAAGAGTAAAATGACAGTTTTGTCTCTCTTTCTCTTCATTTTTACAAACCAATCCATCAATTATTAAATTAAAAGGTTTACTCTCATATTCAATATAATTACATTACTGCCACTACTATTGTTTTTCATAATTTTTTTTAAGTTGAATTGCATGAAAAAAAGACATTTTTAAAAACAATAATATTAATAATAATGATAATATTCATAATGGTAATATTAATAAAACTAATAATATTCATAATACTAATATTAATGAAGGTTTTGCCCCTCTTTTTTTTGCATTTTCAAGCCAATGTTGATATATATATTTATAGCTTACTACATGTAAATTTGAAATTTTCGTTGTTGATTATTGGTCAGTTTTCTTCTAAAATGAAATTTACATTTGTGGTCAAACTGTACATAATTGATCAAATAACAAAAATTACACAATCATTGAATCAAATAGCAAAAAATTAGACGATAACTAATCAAACCGATGAAAACCGCACTATTAAGTATTATTATTTTAGATGAAAATATCAACCGTGAGTCATTTAAAAAAAAACAAATCAACCGATGCTAGAAGATGCGGGCACCAATACTAGTAGTATAAACCCTAGATGGATCCCTTATTAAGATATGAAAAATAATCACCGCCTCATATTTTAGAATCAATTGATTGTTTCTTTTTCTTTTGAGTAAAAAGCATTTCATCTTTCTAATCATTTTTATTATGTCGTATATCGTGATTAAAATCATAAAATATATAATTTCAAACATCATTATTTAAAAAATCATATATCTATCTTGCAATATGAATAATTTTATTCGTATAAAGTCACAAACAAAAATTGTGTGAAATGTAAAGGGAAATACAATCAAAGTCTTGTATCATTTAGTTTAAGTCTACATATTGTCACGGGATGAGTACTTTGCTACTCCAACAACCGTGCGGCCTTAGAATTGTTCACCTCCTCTCGAACAACCTAAGTCAGCCTCTCCTACACGCAACGGAAATAACCAACACAAGAGAGCAAGATTGCTAGAATGATGCTAAGTATGCAAGGCAAAGCTAAGCAAGGCAATGCACAAGAACACTTAGTAAATGGGAGAAAGGAACTTTGTATTAAGCTTTAGAACACTTACAAGATTTCCAAGGATGGTTTGGCCAAGAAGCCTTCACCTCCTATTTATAGCCTAGCACCTCCTCAATGGACGGCTAGGATTGTTTTGATCTAACGGTTACAATGAGATTCTAGAATGTACATATAAAATACTAAGACATTCTCCAAGCCTTGAGAATTCTCTAGAATTCTCCATTATGTCCTTGAATGCTCCTTGGGCTTGGACCTTGAACTTGGGCCTTGTGTCATGGACTAACTTCACTCAAACCCAGTCCATGACATTCTCCCCCACTCAAGTCGGCGACGTCCTCGTCGCCCTTGCAAGCTCCTCTTGCTCGAACTCGGCAATTTTATCCTTAAATTGCCATAAGGACTCCTCTTTCTCCCAACTAGCCTCGGACGTTGGCAGCCCCATCAAGACCATGGGAGAGTCTAAGTATGGACTTCATCACCAATCTACCTAAGTCCGATGGTTGTGGATCCATCTTTGTTGTGGTAGATCGGTTCACCAAATATGCCACTTTCATCCCGGCACCCGTGGAATGCACCGCGGAGATAGCGGCAAACTTATTCTTGAAGCATGTGGTGAAGTATTGGGGAGTTCCTAAAAGTATCGTCAGCGATCGAGATGCTCGATTCACCGGAAGGTTTTGGACGGAACTCTTCAAACTACTTGGGGCAAAGTTAAACTTCTCCACGGCCTTCCATCCACAAACCGATGGGCAAACGGAGCGAGTGAATGCCTTGTTGGAGTTATACTTAAGGCATTATGTGAGTGCAAATCAAAAGGATTGGGTAAAATTGCTTGATGTCGCCCAATTCTCTTATAACTTGCAGCGGTCCCTGAACTCCGAAGGGACAGCACATATGCTCCTACACTCCGTGGCCTGGAGTGCAATCCCACCAGCATCGCCCACAAGTGACACTCCCGAAAACGGGACGTGACATCCTCCCCCACCCAACATGGTGTACGTCCTCGTACACGGCACCCGCAGCACGCACTTCTACTCGCACTACGATGCCCGAGCGACGAAAGGAGTTTTCCAAGGATCGCCCAACATACTTCCCTGACCGGATACACAGGGAGTAGCCCCGCTGCTTACAAAACAGCCAAAGAGTGGCAGCAAGCTAACGAGCTCGCCCGTTCGCAGCTAGAGAAAGCCTCGAAGAAGATGAAGAAGTATGCGGACCGGAAAAGACGAGACGTGGAGTTCCAAACAGGCGACTTAGTGTTCGTGAAGGTCATTCCAACACAACACAAGGCTAACAAAGGACTTCATAAGAGTTTGCTACGAAAGTATGAAGGTCCTTTTTCGGTCCTTAAGAAGGTAGGAAAAGCTGCATACTTAGTTCATGAGTGGACTACAAAATTGGGCAAAACTTGAGCTACAAAGAAGACAAGTGCAGACCCTATCACAGGCCATTGCCGCAGCCGAGTCCCTCATTGAGTTCAAAGTTAGCTACCAAGGTGACTCCAAGTTCAAAGGGAGGAAGTTTAGCCATGAGAAAAGTGGGGGAGACAAGCCAAGGGACAAGCCCGAGTCTAGCTACAAGCCGAAGGAGTTATCCGAGAGACACAACTCTGAGGGGGTAGTCCTACAGCATGGCAAGGACAGGCCGAAGGAGTTAGCCGAGAGACACAACTCTGAGGGAGTAGTCCTACAGCATGGTAAGGACAGGCCGAAGGAGTTATCGACGAATCCACCATGGAGGGAGGTGGAATGTGCTAGTGAGGTAGCACCGGTCAATGCCACGAACCAAGGGGAGCTTGTCAAGAGTAGGACAAGGCGGTTCTGCATAGACCAAATACGAAGCGAGTTATCCAGGAGGGCTGGATACTCGAGCAGGCAGGAGTTGCTGCCACCGTCCAAAGCAAGTCGGGAGAAAGTGTTGTCCTTGAGGCGACTCATGGACAAGTTCGGCGAGACCAAGCAAGGAAGGCTTGTGACGGCGCCGAGGACGTCGCCGACTTAGGTGGGGGAGAATGTCATGGACTGAATTTGTGAGAGATTAGTCCATGACACATAAGCCAAGCCAAGGTGCGTATCTCACCTAAGTGAAGGATCTAGAAGTCTCTAGCATTGTGTGGAGTATGCTAGAGTATGTTGGAGTACTCTAGAGTATGGTGGAAAACTCTAGAAGGCTCTAGCATTGAGTGGAATATGCTAGAGTATGTTGGAATACCCTAGAGCATGGTGGAAGACTCTAGAACTTGGTGGAGCTTGCTAGAGAGTTTGAGAGAATTCTAGAAGTTCCTAGAGAAGTGTGGAGTTAGCTTGCTCTAGATATTTGTTGTAGATATTCTTTGTGAATATTCTAGAGTAGTGTAGATAAGGAGAGTTCTAGAAGTGCAAGTTGCCAACTTGCATGGAATTCTCTAGAACCTCACTTTGTAACCGTTGGATTAGATAAATCCTAGCCATCCATTGAGGAGGTGCTAGGCTATAAATAGGAGGGTAAGGCACTTGGCCAAACCATCCAAGTGAAGGCTTGTAAGTTTACTCTTGAGTGAATACAAAGTTCTTTCTCCCACTCTTAAGTGTTCTAGTGCTTTGCTTTGCTTAGTTAGCTTGCTTAGCATTCTTGCATTGCATACTAGCATTGCACACTTAGCATCTCCAAGTGCATTGCATTCTTGCTTTCTTGTGGTGGTTCAATCCTGGTGTGCAGGATTTTGTTATTCCGCTGCGTAGAAGAGAGGTTAAGGCTGACTTAGAGAGGGTTCGTGATGGGAACAACTCTAAGGCCGCACGGTGTTGGAGTAGTGAGGGACTCGAGATAAGGAGTGAAACGCTCATCCCGTGACAGCTGGTATCATGTCCCGTTTTCGGGAGTGTCACTTGTGGGCGATGCTGGTGGGGTTGCACTCCAGGCCACGGAGTGTAGGAGCATATGTGCTGTCCCTTCGGAGTTCAGGCAGGCCGACCCGGTTAAGTTTGGGGAGCTTGTCGCTAGTCGAGGACTTGACGCTGAAGAGGGGACTAGGCCATCCCTACACAAACTGGTCGGGGTCTGGAGCCGATCCCCTGATGAGCCCAAGGCAGGGCGAAACCAGTATGCTGCCCTGATGGATAAGGCTGGCTCCTAGGTGGGGGAGCGCCGCATGGACCAAATGTGGTGGCCGAATGGCTAGGTCCGTGACAATTGGTATCAGAGCCGTCCCGGCATCATTGTCCGTTGTCGCCGAGCGCTCACACGTGCCGTCGTGTCCCCGAGTGGATGGGGGATCCCGTGGTAGAGGGGTCGAGTAGGCAGGGTTCCTCGAGATGGTGAGGACCAGATGTGTCCGCTGCTGCCGAGTGCTCGCACGTGTAGGTGTGTCCCCGAGTGGATGGGGGATCCCGTGGGAGAGGGGTCGAGTGGGCAGGGTTTGGACAGTCTGGCGCGGAAGTATGTTGGGCGATCCTTGGGAAACTCCTTTCGTCGCTCGGGCATCGTAGTGCGAGTAGAAGTGCGTGCTGCGGGTGCCGTGTACGAGGACGTACACCATGTTGGGTGGGGGAGGATGTCACGTCCCGTTTTCGGGAGTGTCACTTGTGGGCGATGCTGGTGGGGTTGCACTCCAGGCCACGGAGTGTAGGAGCATATGTGCTGTCCCTTCGGAGTTCAGGCAGGCCGACCCGGTTAAGTTTGGGGAGCTTGTCGCTAGTCGAGGACTTGACGCTGAAGAGGGGACTAGGCCATCCCTACACAAACTGGTCGGGGTCTGGAGCCGATCCCCTGATGAGCCCAAGGCAGGGCGAAACCAGTATGCTGCCCTGATGGATAAGGCTGGCTCCTAGGTGGGGGAGCGCCGCATGGACCAAATGTGGTGGCCGAATGGCTAGGTCCGTGACAATATAGCCTCTCATTTAAAGATAAGATGTTATGAATTCGACTCACACCGCATAAATAGTACTCATTGTTGTATTTGAACTGTTTACCTGAATATAAGCTGATATACATGAGCGCCGGTTCTCATTTTGTTTAGCTTATCTTTACATGTATAAAATAAGACTACTTTCGAATTCCTCATGACTGCACGAAATTTCATATATATCTAGTCTTTTAGTTAGGAACAGAACCAGATCATGCATTGTGTATGGCTGGCGATGGTGTTTACTCGACAAGCTGCTAATTAAGCAGGCCGGTATTAGTGTTTCTTAACTAATAATTAAAGAGGAAAACGTAGAGTACAAGTTGTGCATGTAGGTTTTACGTGGTATATATAGAACTTAGTTGCGTGAACGCAAAGGATTCGTATGTGATTTCAATGGGGATCGACTTGAATTAGGGTGCAGTTAGCAGTTCGTATAATGTGTCTATCTCCAAGTTGGCCAACTCTTAAAGACTAGGATCTTCACAACACTAACTAATCATTAATCGGGGGTTGCTGTGGAAGCATTGAAAAGAATGTTGAAGGGTCTCTCACGCTCTCCAGCTAGCGGGCTTAGCTCGATCATGGCGATCGAGTCCAGAAAACAATGATTGATGTGAGAAAGGGAACGAACTATTAGTCAAACAACTTGTTCATATATATCGAACATTCCAAAGCTTGCTTACCTGCTTTGTTATGTTCTGGAAAAGCTAGGCTTGGCTAGCTTCATGCCTCCATCCACACCAGTACTCCATTGATCCTTTCATCATGTTTACATATTACCTTAAATTGTCGGCAGAATTACATGCTCCAGTTTTAACTCCCTCGATGAATTTTTCAGAGCCCTGTTTTTACCGTTCAATGATGTTTGGTTATCCAAGTCTTACCATGTTTGGTAGTGATCGATTTGGAATGTTGTAGTAAAATATACACACTGTATTTACTTTTTATGTGATGTTCGAGAGTCACTTACAATCTAACATGCGTGCTTAATTATGTTAATAAGGAGAATCCTTACGACCTCTCTGTCTTACGATTCAACATGCTTCCATTAAACCATCCTTATTACGTCAAGGGGGTCTCAGATACATCATACATGTATATGAGAGTTTACCAAAACCATCTACGTTAATTTTCATTATCCTAGTAAACTAACAAATATATCAACTTCGGATCACAATTATTGTTATATATCCTGTTGAACACTGCATGTATAGACCATAGTATAGTCTGGTCAAAGCTCCTTCCTCTCTTCGTAAAATCCAAGATTGTTGGTCAAAAAACTTCTTAGTGTTGACTGACGTTTTTTAAGCTAAAAAACTAAGTTACACATACTTTCCTATGGAGCAACGAAGAGATTAAAGTTAACAACATATTTAACAGAAACCAGAAACGTAGAATCTCAGAAAACTATCCAAAATGTGCCCTAGGAGGGCAAAATCATTTGCGACAAAGTTCACCCCGACCTAAATACATGGTGGATCGTGATAGTACGTTGAGAAGGATGTGGCACGGGCACTTGAACCTTCCTAATTTGAAGAACTGTTGAATGAAGTTAAAAGGTTTTTTTAGAAAGTATAAGGGTTAATTTAGGATTACAATGACTAGCAAAACAAAAATTGAACACATCGAATATACGACATGTATCTACATTTACATATATGAATTGTCTTGAAAAATTTTTGTATGATCGTACACAACACAATCTGTGTCATTTATAACAATTTATATGTTTAACCACTAATGTATCAATATTATATATTCTAATCTCAACCGTTCACATATCTCATATATATGTACAACCGTGTATTAAAGATAATCTGAATTAAAAGACATAAATACACTTTCTATTATTTGTTGGTCAAAATAAAGCAAACAATATGCAACAGATTTCAAAACTGATACAGTATGATTCGGTAAAACCAAGACCATAGTAATTCCCTCGTTTCAGTTTCAACTTTCTTTCACTACAGTAAATCCAGGGCGTAAACCCTACACGGTACACGCTAAACCCCACAAATCCCACATTACCAATTTCATCATCACCTCCTCTCCCGCTCTCCATGGAACCAAACCACCCTTTTTCCCTCCAAATCTCGACCCCACTTTCCCACAGTGCTGTCGCAATCATCTTCTGCACTCCTCCATCAACGGCCCAGACTCGTCTGTGAAATTCCCAAAGCCAACTGGCTACTGTAGCTCTAACCTTTCCCCCACCTCTGGAATTAATAATCTTACGTGATTGAGATTCCAAACGTGCCTTCTGGTAATAAAACCTTAAAAGGCCTCCTCGCAGACTCCGGTCTGCGAGATCTCTCCACCTCTCTCTCTCTCTCTCTCATTTTCAGCTTCTTCCATTTTTGGCTTCACATTTTTGAGTTTTTGTTACTTACCTCATTTTGGATATACGCTTCTATATTCAGCTCGATTTGCTATTGAATGTGATACCAAATCACCTGAAACATTCCCTATATATTACACCCAGATACATATACACAAATGCAAATGCAAAGTTTGCATCTTTCTATTCTCTAGTTCAGTTTAGGATTGAAACAAAGCAGGCCCAAGATGAAGTTTTTGCGGGTTGGCATTGTTGTAGTACTAGTTTTGACCAAATTGGCTAATGGGTTTGAGGAGCATAGTTTTAATGAAACAGAGCTGTCCTGGTTGGAGGGCTATGGGGAATCCAAGGCTGCTTTAACTGGGTTGATGGTAGGACTTACCCTTATTCCAGGAGCTGGTGCCAAAGGAGCAGGTACACTCACTCCTATAATCAGCTTAACCATTACTGTGTTTTTTCTTTGTTTTTGATCCAAGTGTCTGGGCGTTTTGCTTGATCTTGTGAATAAAGATTGTACCTTTTCTCTGTCTCGTATCATTTTTGGGTTTAGTTGAGCTGGTAGGATTTCATGTGCATAGTGGTTATCTAAATCTGGATTGCCTTGGCCTTCCGTTTATGTATTGTTTACTGTAACTTTCATTTCATAATAATAGCTGTCCTGAAAACGTTGCAGTACTGTTTATTACTTGAAATCTGTTTCGTTTGCCTTTTCCTTACAATCCAAGTTTTCCTATGTTGTAGTTGTGAGACTGTGAGTAACTCTCATTTGGCTACCGGAATTGGTAGCATACTATTTTTCAGACGCTTTCATAATTGTTGCTAGATGTGTTAATCTATGGTTACCTTGACCAATCAGGCATTGTATGTGTCAATCTATTGTTTTTACGTTCAATTTGACAATCCTATCTTAATCACTGTCAGTAAATTATTGACTTGAGAAGCATGAGGCTTTTGTATTTTGAGATCTTTTTCATGTTTTTTTGTCCTAATTCACCTACTTTGCTTTTGGCCCTTGCAGTCTGCCTGGATGGAACCTTACCCGGGTATCATTTGCATCGTGGGTACGGGTCCGGAGCAAATAGCTGGCTCATTCAATTGGAGGTGTGTGAGCTAATTTTGAAACAGTAACATCAGTTAGTTTTGCACTAATGTATTGTTGTTGGATGTTGACTCTAATGTACCAATTTCTTGTCATATCATTTAACATTTACATTATGCTTTCGAACTTGTGATAAGAAATATCTTTAAGATGGTTTCTGAAAATTCTGACTTGTTGAACATGACTTGAGTAAATATCTTCTGTAGGGAGGAGGATGGTGTAACACCATTAGAAATTGTGTTTACCGCAAAACAACAAGGCGAGGATCATCAAAATTTATGGAAAAACAGCTGCTATTTACCGGAATACTAAGCAATAAAGCCGAAGAAAATCCAGGTTTTTTTCCAAACTAAAAAGTTATATTGTTAAACACTGTTCATTTTCTTGTCCTTCCTGCCTGGCGTATTTGTGGATTTAACAGTCTGACAATAATCTTATCATATATGGTGATGGTGCAGATTTTTTTAACTGGAATAGAGTGAAGCTTCGCTATTGTGATGGTGCTTCTTTTTCTGGGGATAGTGAAAATAAGGTTGGTGGGATGTTCTTGTAGTTTAATCTTTTTCTATGCCTTGTCGTGTTGGCTGCTAAAAGTTTAGCAATGAAGATATAAATTCAGATTATTCTGGTGCTACTCTATAGAAATAAAATTGACCTCTTAATACTTTCCTATTTTAGGATATTGAGTTACAGAAAGTTTCACCTGTAGGAGTAGTGGTAGAGAGGTTCCTAAAAAAAGGAATTTGTCCATTTTTTGGGACACCGAAGAGGATAAACGAATGATATATGAGATAAAACTACAGTGACGGATGGTGTATCAAATTTTTTCTGTTCCATTTTCATACCTGTTGCTAAACCATAATGATTCTGATTTCAGGCAGCACAACTACAATTCAGAGGACAACGTATATGGTTGTCTGCTATGGAAGATTTGATGTCAAAGGGCATGCGCTATGCTAATCAGGTATGATATTTCTGTTGCTTATGGTCTATTCTCATTCCCTTATTATGACACACATCTTGCAACTTATTAAATTTCCTATTTCAGGCTCTTCTTTCTGGTTGTTCTGCTGGTGGCCTGGCATCTATTTTACACTGTGATGAGTTCCGTGGCTTATTTTCAACAAGAACAAAAGTGAAGTGCCTAAGTGATGCTGGATTATTTCTTGATGCGTAAGAACTAACCTTACCTTAATGCCTGAACTCTTTGTGCACAGTTTCTAAGGAAGAAATGTTCTAGCTAATAATTGACACTTGGGATTCAATTTCTTGTCCTGTGCAGGGCTGATGTTTCTGGTGGACGCACACTCAGGAATTTATATGGTGGTGTTGTTGGCTTGCAGGTATTGGCCTGATCTTATTTACTGAAATTTCGTATTTCGGTTTCATGGGAGCTTTGGGACCATGCTTTGAATTTATACTTATGGAAAGTATTCTGATTATCACAGGGGGTGCAAGAAACTCTACCACGAATTTGTCTTAACCATCTCGATCCTACATCGGTAATCATTTCTTCTTTTTATTTGTCAAGTCCTTTATTTTAAGAATAGGTGGAAACATAGCAAATGTTTTTTAACCACCTTTCGTTATATTTTGACAGACTCCCTTTCGTTTTTCTTTTTGCAGTGCTTCTTCCCTCAGAATTTAATCAACAGCATTAAAACCCCACTGTTTATACTCAATGCAGCATATGATTCTTGGCAGGTAATTCTTTAAGTATTTGAAATTTGGTCATGTACACAATAGTTTAGGCTGTGTTGAAAAAAAATGCTAATATCGCCCTATTTGAAATCAGATCCAATCCAGTTTAGCTCCACCCTCAGCAGATCCTCATGGTTACTGGAAGGATTGCAGATTAAATCATGCAAAATGTTCCCCAAAACAGATTCAATTTCTGCAAGGTAGCCCCCTTATGTTGTGTACTCTTTAATTCTTGAAAGGTTGTAGCAGCTTCAGAAACAAAGTGCCTAAATTTGGATTGTTTGTTTATGACTAACAGGATTCAGGAATCAAATGCTGAATGTAGTAAAACAATTCGCACAGTCCGATAAAAACGGGTTGTTTATAAATTCATGCTTTGCTCATTGCCAAAGTGAGAGGCAGGATACATGGTTTGCTGACAATTCTCCAGTCATCAAAAACAAGGTAAGCCTGATGCATGGAAATGAATATATTTAGTTCCCATACCAACAAGTTTGATATATCTAAATATCTAATGCTATGTGTGATCTTGACAATATGCAGGCAATTGCACTAACTGTCGGGGATTGGTATTTTGAACGAACCGGTGTTAAGGGTACTAAGGCATTTGACTGTCCATACCCTTGTGACAAGTCTTGCCACAATCTGGTCTTCCAACAAGCATAGAGTAATCGGCTGGCTCTTTTACATTTTAATATGTATTCCCCTTACTCTAAATGAAATTGATAGAGACAATAAACCAGAATGCCTGCTGAGAAGTGTGCAAATGTCATCAGCAAGCTCTTCATATTTTTAGGGGCTAAAGTAATGTTTCCAATAAACTCATTCATATATTAGTAATTCCAAATCAATGAAAATGCTTGCAACTCTTCATTGCAGCCATTTTGATGTGGTATGATCCTAATCGGAAATTTAAGACAGCAAAAACTTGTTCTTTGTGTTTGTCTTCCAATCTGTTTGTAAAATTAAAAAAAATCAAGCATGTGATATACACAAGGGAAAACCAGATCTTGTTCAGTCAACTACTCTAGGAAGAAAGAATTCGAAGTGGTTCTTTTACAGTTCTTTTCTCCTTATTGTTTATAAGCTTCCCAATCTTGTCCTTTTTAGACTATTGGGATAGAAGAAGGGCCACTGTGGCTTGCTTCTGCTTGATCTGTGGATCTTATATAGCTTATCTTTTTCTAAATAATATGTTCTAGATCTTCACTCCTTCCGTTAAATAATTTGTTATCGGCAAGTTGGGTTATCTATACATTGCTTTGAAGTTTGAACCTACTAATAGTGAGGTTCCGCAGTACTTGATACACACAGCAATGTTGGGATTAGCAGTTGAATTTATAGTCTGAGTTCTTCCATACTTGAGTGGTAAAGAGGTTGAACAAGAGAAGAGCCATAGTTCTTGTGGGTTTGCATTGTAGTAGCAATTTGTTTCAGCAAATGGGTTGATGGATTTGTGCAGTACAGTCATAGAGGTGAACCCACGACTGAAATTATAAATAACACTGATGGTATCGATAACTCTCATTCGAGGAGCTGAAGCCAAAGGAGCAGGCACTTCAAGTGTTCTGTTTATTTAATCATATTCAGTAGAGTTGAATGCAACCTCAGTGGAGCAGAACTTAGTGAAGGTGACTTGAGACTTTAGATAGCTAGATATTATGCTTTTGAGGTTCTGTCTTGTTTATTTTGGTGCAATTTATGTTCTTGTGATTTTGGCTCTTGCAGTCTGCTTGGATGGAACATTACCTGCTTATTATTTTAACCGCGGGCATGGATCAGGGGCAAATAGTTGGGTTGTTCATTTTCAGGTAAATATTAACATTGTTACACTGTTGTTTCATTATATCTTCTTGCCAACTCTTATATAGGATTGAATCTGATAAACATTGTTGTTTAGGGAGGAGGATGGTGTAGCAACATCACAGAATGTGTTGCTCGCGCAAAAACTCAGTTTGGAATATCAAGATACATGTTACCAGAGACGGGGTTCACTGGAATATTGAGATTCAAAGCTGAAGAAAATCCAGGTTTTGTTATCAAACTTGATGTTAAATTGTTAGAGGCTGTCGACCATGTTCTGTACTTGGCTGTTTTGAGACTTGGAGCCTTATCGTCTCATATATGGGATTGCAGATTTTTTCAACTGGAATAGAGTACTCATTCCCTCTTGTGACGGTGCTTCTTATTCTGGAGTCAGTGAAAATAAGCTGTGTCGCATGATCTTGCCAATTACATTTGAACTCAAATAGTGGTATTTGTTTATATATATAGTTGCACTTTCACTGATGTGGGAATGAATCTTCTAGTGCTCGCTTAACTATTCACTAGTATGTTCTTGCTTAAGATTTATGTGATTATATTCTGTTCCAATCTCATTGAAACTATTCAACTTACCAATGTTTCCTCTTTCAGGCTCTTATTTCCGGTTGCTCTGTTGGTGGTCTGACATCTCTTTTACACTGATAAGTTTCGGGGCTTATTTGGAAAAAGTACTAAAGTGAAATGATGTTGGATTTTTCCCGGACGAGTGAGTCTAACTATTCTATATGCTTTTTACTTATCAAAATTACCGTATGCAGCGATGTTCATAGCTGTTAGAATTGTTTTAGTTGTTTAAGTTGCTGAATTCTAGTCTGTTAGGATTTCCCCGATAAATCCTAGTCATTAGGGTCTTGGTATTTCTGTTAGAATAAAAGTCCGAGTCTTAAGGGTTTAGATTAGATTTTGAATCATTCCTGCTTGTAAACACGTGGTTGTGTGTAGCTGAGACGTTAGCATGTTTACTCGTTGTTTCTGTTAGACTCAAGGCTTTATATAGCCAAGAGATCAATCAAATAAACTTAGAGCGTTGAGTATCATTGTTTGTGAGATAAGCTTGTTGCAATCAAGTCTAGTTTCCTACAAATTGGTATCAGAGCCCCATCAAAGGGGTCTGATTATGAATTTAGGGAAGAAGAGTGAAACAGTGTGAGGGTGTGTGCATTGAATGGCAGAAGGAAGCGCTGCACAGCTGAAGCTGCTAGCTGAGAGCAGTTCAGCTCCAGTATCCATACCAATCTTTGATGGATACTATGACCACTGGTCAATGTTGATGGAAAACTTCCTACGACAAAGGAAGCTATGGAGACTTGTTGATGAAGGCATCCCTACCGCAGCGCAGGTGACTCAACAAGCTGTCACTTTTTCAACAATTGTGGCTGAGGGGAGACAACAAACTGAGGCGTAGAGAAAGAGAGAAGAAGAGTTATGCCAAAGAGTCGAGCAGATGAAAGAGGATGACCTCAAGGTCAAGAATTTTCTCTTTCAAGCTATTCACAGGACAATCATGGAGACAATTCTCGATAAGTCCACCTCCAAAAGCATATTGGGTTCCATGAAGCAGAAGTATCATGGCTCAAACAAGGTGAAAAGGGCTAGCAGGCAAGCCTTGAAGAGGGAATTCGAAACCTTGCAGATGAAGGAAGATGAGAAGATTGATGAATTCTTTGCTCGAACTCTCACCATTGTGAACAAGCTGAAAGTCCATGGTGGCCAAGATATGTCGCAGGTTGATATAGTAGAGAAGATTTTAAGATCCTTGACTCTGAAATTTGATTATGTAGCATGTTCGATTGAGGAGTCAAATGATCTTGATGTAATGACTATGGATGAACTTCAAAGCAGCTTGTTAGTTCATGAGCAAAGATTGAATCGACACAGTGGAGGTGTAAAAGAAGAACAAGTATTGAAGGTCACAAGTGGAGAAAGAAGCAGTAGAGGAAGAGGAATCAGAGGTAGAGGTCATGGAGGATCTATGGGAAAAGGAAGAGGCAGACAAAACTTCAATCGAGCAATGATTGAATGCTTTAAATGTCACAAACTTGGTCACTTCCAATATGAGTGTCCAAGTTGGAATAAAGAAGCAAACTATGCAGAACTTGATGAGGAAGACGAGATGCTCTTGATGGCTTATGTAGGTGACTCAAATAGAAACAATGCATGGTTTCTTGACTCAGGATGCTCAAACCATGTGTGGAGATGAAGGTTTGTTTTCAAGTTTGAATACTCAATTTAAACACTTTGTCAAACTTGGAAATAACTCGAAGATGTGTGTTACTGGTAAAGGGAGCATCAAACTCTCTTTTAATGGCATGAAGTATGTTTTTGAGGATGTGTATTATGCTGCTCCTGAGTTGCGTAACAATTTGTTAAACATTGGTCAGCTTCAAGAGAGAGGACTTGTTATTCTTATTCATATGGTGCATGCATTGTCTATCATCCACACAGGGGACTAATTGCACAATCTATCATGAGTGCAAACCGGATGTTCATTCTTGTCTCAGATGGATCAACTGCCTCTAGCTCTCAAAATGGACAGTGTCTACAAACTGCATCCGATCTCACCTACTTATGGCACCAACGATATGGCCAATTGAGTTACAAGGGTTTGAGAACCCTTCATTACAAAAAATGGTGAAAGGACTTCCACAATTTGGAGCTACGAAAGAAATCTGTGGAGATTGTTTACTTAGGAAGCAAGCAAGACAAGCAACACCGAAGAAAAGCTTATGGAGAGCAAGAAAGATCCTCGAATTGATTCATGCAGACGTATGTGGTCCGATCACACCAACTTCTAGCAGTGGAAAAAGGTATGTTCTATGCTTTATCAATGATTCTAGTCGTAAATCATGGGTATACCTTTTATGTGAGAAGTCGGAGGCTTTCAATTGTTTCAAAGATTTCAAGAAGCTTGTAGAAAAAGGTGCAAGAGAAAGCATCAAGTGTTTAAGGACAAATCGAGGAGGAGAGTTTACATCAAATGCATTTAACACTTTTTGCAGGGAGCAAGGCATCAAAAGGCAGTTAACTAATGCATATACTCCACATCAAAATGGAGTAGCTGAGAGAAGAAATCAGACAATGATGAACATGGTGCTTTCAATGCTAGCAGCTAAGCACATGCCGAAGATCTGTTGGCTTGAAGCTGTTATGTGGACATTTTATGTGCTTAATAGGTCACCTACATTGGCAGTAATGGATGTTACACCTCAGGAGGCATGGAGTGAAATCAAACCTTCTGTGAATCACTTTAGGGTTTGGGGCTGCATAGCGCATGTACACATTCCAAAAGAGAAGAGAGATAACAAGCTGGAGAATCGTAGCTTTCCTTGTATGCTTTTGGGAGTCAGTGAAGAATCTAAGGGTTATAGGCTGTATGATCCTAGAGTTGAGAAAGTGATGTTTAGCAAGGAGAGAAGCAATGGAATTGGGGTGAAAAGTTTGAGAGTGAGCAGACTCTCTTCACAAGAAGCAAGGAGGGAAACATCATCATTGTAAGTCTTTATGTTGATGACTTAATTTACACTGGTGATAATGGTGCTTTGTTGAATGAGTTTGAGATGACGGATATGGGAAACATGAGTTATTTCCTTGGAATCGAAGTTGTGCAAAGAGAAGAAGGCATTTTTATCTCCCAAAAGAAGTATGGAGCCGAGGTCCTTAAAAGGTTTGGCATGGTGGATAGTAAAGCAGTGACAAGCCCTATTGTACCAGGATGTAAAGTCTCTAAAGATGAAGAAGGTGTTACAATTGATGAAACATTCTACTAGCAGTTGGTGGGAAGCATAATGTATTTAACTTCCACTGTACCAGATTTGATGTATGTTACAAGCCTTCTAAGTAGGTACATGTCTAAACCTATTGAGTTGCATTTACAAGTTGTAAAGAGAGCTTTGAGATATTTAAAGGGACTGTTGACTACGGAATCTCCTACAAGAGCAATGGAGAAGGAGATGAGTTGCTAGGGTTTACAGATAGTGATTATGCTGGTGACAATGATGATCAAACGAGCACAAGGTGATATGCTTTCATGATGAGTTCTGAAGTAGTGTCATGGAGTTCAAAGAAGCAGCCTATAGTAACATTGTCCACGACGGAAGCCGAATTTGTTGTAGCTGTAACTTGTGCGTGTCAAGCAATTTGGCTGCAAATAATTTTGAAGGAGCTCGGACATGAAGGAGGGAAGTGTACTAGCATAATGTGTGACAACAGTTCTGCAATTAAGTTGTCAAAGAACCCTGTTCTTCTTAGTCGCAGTAAACACATTGATGTTAGGTACCATTTTCTCAGGGATATCACAAAGCAAGGAGTCATTACTTTAACATACTGTGGCACTACTGAGTAGCTAGCAGATATCATGACCAAGCCACTCAAGACAGAAGAATTTGTCTACCTTCGAAAGAAGCTTGGTATGTGCAGCATTGAAGAAGCAAGCTAAATCTCTTCACTGAGTTTAGCTTAAGGGAGAGTATGTTAGGATTGTTTTAGTTGTTTAAGTTGCTGAACTCTAGTCTGTTAGGATTTTCCTGATAAATCCTAGTTATTAGGGTCTTGGTATTTCTGTTAGAATAAAAGTCCTAGTCTTAAGGGTTTAGATTAGATTTTGAATCATTCCTGCTTGTAAGCACATGGTTGTGTGTAGCCGAGACGTGAGCATGTTTACTCGTTGTTTCTGTTAGACTCAAGGCTTTATATAGCCAAGAGATCAATCAGATAAACTTAGAGTGTTGAGTATCATTGTTTGTGAGATAAGCTTGTTGCAATCAAGTCTAGTTTCCTACAATAGCTTGGTATTAACACTTGAATTTTCATTGGTAATCCTCTATGTTGATGGACATAGACACGGACACGGACACGACGATACGGAAAATCTTAAAAACTGAAGTTCCGACACGGCAAATAATTAATATATTTTTATATTTTTAGTATATATAAAAATTACTAAAATTATGTGTATGTGTGAGTGTATTTGCATATCATTCTTGCATTCTTCGTATCATGATCACTCTTAAGGGGAGTATTAATATTTAGAGTATATTGCTTGGGTGATTCACCTTTTTCGTTTTATGTTGTTAATCTTTGGTGAGTGACTCTTTGTCATTCCTAGACAAAAAGGGGGGAATGTTCATTTAAGGGGGAGATTTCTTCCTAGGGGGGTCGATTATATCCTATTTAGAATATGTTGTTTGATCAAGTGTGTGTTTGATATTCTTATGAGTATCTATTCCTCTTGCTCTTCACTTGGTTGTTTGCTCAAAATAGTGTGCAGGTTACATGAATTGGATGTGAGAAAGAAGACATGGCGAACCGTTCCAATATGATTTTGTATAAGAATGTTAAAGGGGGAGATTGTTAGTATGATCATATTAGCATCCCTATACAAACTGGATTGAGGAAAAAAATCCTACATCTGATATGATACTCTTTTATATATGATAATATCTTATGAAATATATATTGGAAATCTTGTTTCTGATTGTTTCCTTCTTGGACTTGACTAGGGTTACAGAATAAACAAGGAGGATTGAGCCAGCCCTAGAAGAATATATATATAAAGGAGTCGATGTGTATTAGATGCGCACCCTTTGCACTTTTAGCGTTTGAAAGAGCACATTTTTCCTCAGCCATATACAAGTTCAATTGTTTCAATATAGGGTTACAGAATAAACACGGAGGATTGGGCCAACCCTAGTAGAATATATATAAAGGAGTCCATGTCTATTAGATGCGCACCCTTTGCACGCTTAGCGTTTAAAAGAGCGCATTGTTCCGCTGCCATATACAAGTTCAACTATTCCTTGTTGAGTTGAACTTGTTGTTTATGAGTGATTCTCATGTTGAAGAGAAGCTTGGTGAAGTCTTAAGGATTTAAAGTGTTCCTTGAAGACGATAGAAAAAAAACAGTCTGTCTAGAGAGTAGAAATTTATAATAGAATAGAGTTTACGTGTGTTGTAAGTACGAATTCATCTAGTTGAGATTGCTTTCTAAGCTTAAGCTCCACTGTGTTTTTTTTCTTTAATTTGAGGTTTTTACATAGCGTCAAAAATCTTGTATTCTTTATTTATTTTTCTGTACAGTTTGTCAAGAATTTAAATATCGTTTCAATCTTCAGTGCACGTTTCAGTACCTTACAAAAATGATAACAGCACATTGCGCCGGATGACCCGTTTGATTTACATAACATAGTTTTTAATCTTCCGTTGGCAAACTATAGTTAGGAATATATTGGCATTTGGCTGCTCTGGTTAAACCTCAAACAGCTTCGTGTTTTTCTTTGTTTCCATACACCAACACGCCTATCATTATATAACCCACAGACTCAGAGACTACCTCTCTGTATCTATCATTTTATTCTCTCAATCTCTATATACAAGTCCTCTTTGGTTTCTTATTTGCTATTTGCTTTCCCTGCTTCTCTGTTCTTCATTAAACTATGCTCGAAACCAGACAAAGACTTGATATATAATTTAAGTATGTATGTACATGTTTCATTAGTATCATATCAGAGAGCTAGCTACTGCGGCCATGTTACACTCGATAATTCACAACATTTTTAAATGTTTGAGGAGGGTCTTTTGCGTTGTGTGTAGGAATCAAATGGCCTCAGTTCACATTTTGGAAGAGTTGAAATTGTTTATAATCTTGAAAAGATTATAGCAAGATTTGAGACTTTTCTGTGGAATTATTGGGAATGATTAAGGAGAAGATTCCTTATGATTAACCATTTGATTGTCCTGATGAACAAAGAATTAACAAGAATAAATTGTCTAGTATTGAATTGCTTCCCGGGGCCAAATTCTCTTGTTGTTTTCTTCTCTTAATTATTCAATCCACATGCATTTTTAAGTGGTGGCCGGTGTTTAAACTATTATCTCATCCTTTAATAATCAAAGGTAAAATAGAATTAAGCTAAGGAAACTTTTGGATGATACTTAGATATTTTCTTCAAGAACAAATATATAACACCGTTTTTCTAGCCGGTAAAGTTCACTATACAATCATTGCCAAAAAAAACTTCACTATACACAATTGTGCCCACTAAGTGAAAACCTTAACAATTTTGGATTTGCATAAGAGATTAAGTCCTGGTTACGTAACGTAAACCATCTCTATGATTAGCTAGCTAGCAACACCTAAACTCTCATAATCTGAGGCAAACAATAGTCATGAGCTAGGTACAAAATCATCGTGTTTTTCTAGTTACCACTTGTATACAAAAACGTCGCAACTTTCTAGTCACAAGCAATCATGTACGCGTGTGGATAGGAGTTGTGATGGACTCGATCTAGGTGTTACAGTAAAGTTCTGTTGAACCTTAATTCTAACTAACTATGTATGAATCATATCTTTTCGGGTGGAATAGTTTCCTCCTTCATACAGTTGAACCCGTTCTCCTCCCTTGTACGGGAAAACCCTTGTTCGTTATATACCCAAACAAAACAACCCTGGTATATCGAAACTGATGCATCAGTTCTTCTCAAGAACAAAGACCTGAAACCAACAAGCAAGAACGAGTACATGAAAGAACGAGAATGCATGCTCATGCACAAAGTCACAATGAGAGACAATAATCGGTGCCTGCATTTTTAATTTTTTTGAGTAATACGATCCTTGTTTCTTTTGTTCTGTGTTCATGATCAAAGATTCTTTGAGTAAGCCTCCGCCATCAAATTACAACTTTCTATAGGTACTCACTCGATCGAGCAGACTAATTAAACGTGCATATCCAAAGGTAATTGTTTTTCTCTGAACTAGCTTGGCGTTTAATCATGGTACTGCATATTATCCAACAAGCACTGCGTGAAACATTGATCTCTGACTCTTATGTCTATAAATCTTCTTCGATCATCTTCCTAATATCTTATATAATGTTAATTAGCATATCATTTTTGTTTCCAGAACAAAATCTTCTGACAACATGATCATCATCGATCTCCACCACAGTAATCATTAGGTTAATCATAATGATCATCACATTCATCTCTCCTTTTACAAGGCATACTTCATATATAAAAAAATAGAGAACCAAAGATTCCAAAAAATAGAATGAAAAAGAAAAACAAAGAAAATCAAGATTGGCAACTCCTGTTGATGCTGTATAGCAAAAAAAACTTCAAATTGTCTCACATTTTTAAGAAGCAGAACTTATTTTATATTTTATTTTTTAAAAACTTCAAAACGGTATCTCATATTTTTATTTTAATAGAAGAACAGTATCCGAAACTGTTTGCTCCATTAAAAAGATTAACGGCAGGCATATTAAAAGGTTATTTTGTCAATTTTTATTTTAATTTATTTTCATAAACATTATTTTACTTTGTTTACATTTTTGCATCTTGATCCAACGGTTGAGAATAGTCATGTCTCTTTGTCGTCATCTACGTATTCTCTTCTTTAGTTCCTCTTCTTGCAATTTAATCAATTTCAGTCCTCCATTCCTCTAAAGCTCTCTCTTTCTTCACTATCATTCTGACTTTTTTTCACTTCCTTGCTCTCTTCAATTTCATACAGTCCCCAAAAAAAGAGATAGTAATGAAAATACTCAATTGATAAAACATGGTGCAAGCAAAAGATATGCAGGGGTGGTTGATGGCTTGGGTTGGTAACTTGGGAGAGAGATGACAGAGTCCCTCCGTATGGGCAGAGAGGAGATTGAGTTGATGAGTGCTGAAGATGAGAGAAAGAAGAGCAGAGCAGAGCAGAGGAGAGTTACCAGTACAAATCCAACAGGGATCTAAATCATCTAATAAATTTGAGAGCTCTAGTTGTTGAGATTGATGGGGTATCATATTAATAATCACTTGGTAAGGAAGATGATGAGGGATTTAGAAAATAAAGGGATGTTCATACACAAGATGAATCTGATGCCCAATCTCAGATGACTGGGTTGTTACTTGTGAATTAGAGAAATGAAGAAAAAGAAGATAAGAAAGAAAGGAGAGATCCGAGCAGAAAAAAAAATTATTTAGCTTTTATTATTAATTGAAGGAGAAGCAAGAAAGGAGAAACGAAAAACAAAAGGTAAATTGGTCATTTAAGTTAATAAGTCTTCAGTCGGTCGTATGGACTATGGAGTAAACAGTTTCAGACATTTTTTTTCATGTTTAAAAAAAATCAGGATAATAAGGTGAATATCGTTTTAAAATTTTTAAAATATAAAATACGAATTTTTTTAAAAGATAAGATACAAAAAGATGAGATACTGTTCCAAACTTTTTTCCTACTGTATATAATCCCCCTTCATCTTCATCTTCATCTTCATCTTCTTCTCTCCTCTCTCGATCAGTCTGGCTAATATTGCATTCCTTTTTGTTCTTTACCAGCATAACCTTTAATCTTAGGACCCCAACAGATAGGACCCCAATAATTTGATTCACATGGTTGCAATATATGGTCTACCCATATAAAACCTCTGCAGAATACATAAATATATCTGCATTTTCTATATATAATTGGCATGCAAATAATTAGTATGTAAAAGAAGACTTGGACATATTCTAGGAAGGAAGGAAGCTGAGAGTTCGAGTTGCATGGACAAACAAAAATGGTGCCTGTCGTGTATTTGAGAGAAGGCTAGCTATGCATGGCCCCGACCTTTTTATACTTTGAATTCCATTTAGAATATATATATATAAGAGCTAGCCTTTCCTTTCCCTTTCCTTAACATATACCCCATACTTTATTACCAGCTTCAGATCCTTTTCCCCAAATAGGTATCTTATAAATCAAGTCTCTTAAAGTTTTTTTACCTCGCTATTAGACTTGACATGCCAACAGTAAAACTCACTAACTGGTAAATGGTAATAGTTAAAGGCCAGGACAGACAACACAGTAGAACTGTACATAATACATTTTTTTTGGGTTTTAACTTTTTAACCCCTACTCCTAATACAGTCTTGGTTGTCCCCAATGGACAAACTTATTTTTCCCTAGGACTTTTACCTGTACGTGCATGTGTAGGGGCAATTTTCTCTTGAGTAAATATGACATGCATATTTGTACAATTCGTTTCATGAAAAGAGATTTCAGAGCGGGGGTCACTTTATACATAATATGTACCTTATTGTATGCTCCTTTATGTAAAGCAAGATTACTCTAAGAAGCCGACACTTTATATGTATGATGAAGTTCTCGATTGAAGAAGCTAGCAAGATCTATGTTTTGTATGTCGAGGCCTCTAGTTAGGGACATAATGAGAAGTTGCTTTGCAAAAAATTTACCTCCTCATGAGGACCTTTCTCAATCTTCTCAATTTCCTCCTGCTTAAGTCGATCTATTCTATCATCTCCGAACATACTAAATCCCAAAGAAATTTTGAATCGTGATTTGTTATGGTACTCAATCGAAGGTGTTTGTACTCTACAATTAATATTTCGTAACTTATAAATCAACAAAAAGAGTGAAGAGAGTGCGCTAATTTTGATAGTGCTAATAGCATTTTCTAAATGCATTTGTAGGATAACTACACAGGTCTTCAGTCTTCACACAATTTCTAACATTCTTTGACTCTTTGATATCAATCTAAGAGGTGTTATAGACAAGCAGTCAATTGTCAAAATGGACAATCTCATGTTACGTATATACATTTTCTTGATATATGATCGATGCAGCAGAACTAGATGTGTTGGAATTCACCAACGTTTAGACGTGAATCTACAAGCATAACTCCTGAATCCACAAGAAGTTCTCGAATCCATGAGAGAATTAAGCTAAACTCAAAGATTTTTATTGATAAAAAGAATGACGATTACAACTGATAAAATATCCTTATAAATAAGCAAATAAACTCTAGAGCAACTAACAACAATATCTAAGCCTATGGGTTAAAAACAAAATCCAAAATAAATTAGAAAACCTAAAACATAAAGAATGATGAATCAGATTAATAAAACAATATTTTTTGGCCTAAATATGGCTCACAATAGTAAGTCTTGAAGATCTCTCATCATTCCCATTCCGGAATGTATGATGCGTCCAAAACAGATGTTTTGGCTAAAAGTTATTCCAAATCAGTTTTATCAGATTTTGATCATTAAACCCTAAAAGCCCAAAACAATATCTTCTTGAATATTTCAGCAGCTAGCATCCTCATGATACAAGAATTACCAATCTTCTAAGCATTCTTATTTATTATTCTTATCACATGTACATAGCTTGTGTACAAGGCAATAGAGCGGTGGATGAATATACAAATGAGTTTTTGAGGTTGGCAGAACACAACCAAATAAGGGAGACAGAAGCACAGAAGGTGGCAAGGTACTTGAGTGGGTTGAAGCCTTCAATTCAATAAAAAAAATTGGGTTGCAGACTGTGTGGACCATCGCTGAAGTACACAATTTAGCTTTAAAAATAGAGCTAATGGAGAAAAGGAAGAGAACGTATTCCTATGTTGAACGGGGGAGACAAAATCCTATACCTGATAGGAATTATGGCCTTTCCAAAAGAGGAGAAAGCAACAACAAGGAAGTTGAGAAGGTAAAAAACTCCAAGTCAAACCCTAAACCGAACCTACTACCCAACCCCTATGCTAAATTGACAGGGGATATTTGTTATCATTATAAGAAGCCCGAGCATCATTCCAATACTTGTCCCTGAATGGAAGAAGCTGAAGAGGGGCCGAGTTTGCTATTGAAGAGGGAATAGAACGGATAATTCTAGTGTTGCAGAGAGTAATGTTGGCCTCTAGGGAAGAGGGACAATGCCACAACATATTTCTTTCTTCTTGCTCAGTAAACAACAAAGTGTGACAGGTAGTTGTAGATAATGCTAGTTGAGAGAATTTTGTGTCACAGAAATTGATAGGGTTCTTGAAGTTGCCTACAGAACCACATCCTAGGCTCTATAAGCTGGGTTAGATGAAGAATGGTCCTCAAGCTGAAGTTATAGCAACATGTAGGGTTCATATTTCAATAGGGAGACATTACCGTGATGAGGTAAGTTGTGATGTTATTGATATGGATGTCTGTCATATACTGTTGGAAAGTCCTTGACAGTATGATCTGGATGTTACTCATAAAGGAAGAGATAATGTGATGTTGTTTAGTTAGAATGAACACAAGATTGTAATTCTGAAAGTGTCAATAAGGTGACTTTAAGTTTTCTTACCATGAGCGATAGTCACCACGAGTTGAATGAGGCCAAAAAAGAGTCAAAACATTATCTTCTTAAATATTTCAGCGGCTAGCATCCTCATGATACTAGAATTATCAATCTTCAAAACATTTTTTTAATTATTCATCGTTTTCTTAGTTTTATTGTTTTTTGTCTAAAATTGACTCATTCTTTTCTTGTATTAATATATGTATACACATTTTCAATTAATTACGGTCACCTATGAATGTACTTAGTAGTAAATTGTTCGATGATGAGTTATTTCAAACAATTTCAAGACGAAAACAACTAAGCAAGGAAAACGGTTTTGTGAAGGAAAATTGACGCAACGTCCTAAAAATGAAATGTAATTACTAGTACTGAGTGCATACTGACATATGTACCTCTCTCAGTTGGTGCTTTCATATCCTTGAGCAAGATCATTTTACCCTTTGTCTAGGCTCATAAAGGGAAGATGCTTTTGTGGGGATTTTCACCTCTCCCCTCTCACAAGGACCCATCTCAATGTCATCATTCCCCCCCTCTCGTAGGCCAAGTCAATTTCCTCATCTTTGTGCGAGTACGTACTAGAGATCAAACTGAACTTTCTCTCCTCCCTCTTTTACTTTCTTCAAGTTTCATCATCTTTCTCAGGGACCCCATTCTCTGTTCCTCACAGAAGCAGTAAAGGGTTAGTTTTGGCCCACGCTAAAAGGGTAGTCTCCCACATAGCACACGGTATCCTCCTCTCTTTCTCTTCTCAATTTTAGCCGGCCGGGTGGTATTGGGTATCAGGCTATCAGAAAATTCTATAATGTTTTATCGCATGGTCTATCAGGCTCTCGATCATTTTCTTCCTGTAGTGAAACCTGGAAGCTTGTTATTAGGTTCTTTTTCATATTATGTGTGTGATGATAGTCTGGTTTAGCTAGCGCGCAAGTGCCACCAAGAAAGCCATCAGACAGGAATTCATGGCCTTTATTGGATTGGAAGTCATTTTTCATATGCTTCTTGAATTGTACTATAGCTCGCTAGCAGATGGACTTCTTTATTAGGTGTGGGAACCCTGCCCCCCTCTTTGCCCTAATTATTGTTATTTTTCATTTATTTAGTCTAATTATCATGTTTTGCCTGGCAACAAGAAATTAATCCTCACTTCACCATCACATATATTGATTGTGCAATCGGAAAGCTCAAGGGTGCATGCTGGATGAAGTTTTAATCAATGGAGGAGGGAATGGGGTCTACGGGGCCGATTAACCCTACTAACGGTCACCACTCTTTTGAATTCATCGTGTGAAATTTCAATTTTCACTCTAATGTTTCTTCAGACGAAATGACATGTTACTTGTATCGTCACAAAAATTTAATAGCGTCTAATATTTTTACATGTTATGCAATAAAGTAAACAACGACAACTATAATTTCGTGCATTCGACATTTCAACCACAGATAATTGGAAAGGAGAGGAAGTGACTTAAAGACAGTGAAAGTGAAAATATATATATATATATATATATATATATATATATATATCTACAGGGGTTGTCTACGGTACTGAGATGTATATCATACACCCATTTATCATTAATTGAACAAAAATAAGTAGTTAAATGAGTAAAATTTACAAATTTCACAACAAAATTTACAACATTCACAACAAATTATTACATTTATTTTATACATTTACATATAATTGTACAAAATTACTACAATGACAACACGTTGTATATAAAGTATAAACTTGTAAATTGTTTTAAGTTTAAGTTGAGTAATTACTTTCAATAGTACAAATATTACCTAAATAATAGCTACATTTACCAAAATAACAACAAATTTGTTGTTATATCGGTAAATGTATGTATCACAAACAGGTATATACCTTAAAATATTTCATATCTACGTGTCTAAGAGACATTTTATTTATGAAATGACGTCTTCGAGAAAAAAAGGTCACTCAAAATTTTGCGCTAGAAAAAGACATCTAGATCAATGTGTGTATAGTTCAATGTGTGAATAGAATCAAGACAGAAAGGTGTGTATACACGATATTAAAGCAAATAATTGATCCCAGGAAACAAATTTTCCAGATATCTTAATATTAGAGTCACCATCACCCTGGACTTCATATTTGAAAAAAAAGCTGAACACCATGAAGGCAATCATTCTGGTTCAAACTTGTATATATGGAATCCCAATTAATTCTATTATAATATGAAACCTTTTACTGTATGACATGCTGCAGTGTCATGACTGGTAAGGCTAAAAAGATGAATACTTTTTTTTTTTGCAAAAAAAGCTGAATACTTGAACATAGTACTCTCTTATTCTGCTCGGTCCTCTTTTTACATTTCCATGCCAGTAGTACTTTTAGATTTCCACCACACATCAAATGAATGATTACTAAAAATAATTGATGAAGAACAATTAATTGAATTAATAAAAATACGTAAAAGATATAAAGTAGAGAAGACAATGTAATTACCAAGCCTCATTCTGTAATTCTAGCTACTGTATTTCATGCACAAATGATACCTGAACATAAGCTCCATTGGACAGAACATGATGATCACAATAAAAGAGGCTGAGAGAGAGATTGAAGTTTTGGTATAATCGGACACATTTACAAAAAATCGAAAAGAAGAATAAGAAGAATCCTATAGAAGCCACACACCTGTAGTAGTAGTAGTAATAATAACCAGAAGAAGCCTTTCCAAGTCCTCCCCTCACATTCATCAAATGACCGACAAACTTCTGGTAGTGATTTTAAAATTCCGGTCTCACGAGTTAGCTGGAATAGCTAGAGCTGATGAAACTAATTAAAGGGTCTGTCCAAAAGCAACAGCGAGTCTCTGAAGATCCTTTGTGTACATTTCTGAAGAAGGTTGTAAGGTATTGGCTTGCTGATGCCAACTCGTGGTGGCTGCACTGGCACTACTGGCTCCATTGCTGGTCATGAAGTATTGTGTTTCTGGTTTGATTTCAGTACTGTTATACTGGGAGGACTGGTTCATATTCTGCATAGTGTTTGTTCCCATCAGAAATGGGCTGTGGATATACTCAGACCATTTGTTGATCTCTTCTACGTCGTCGGATTTCACAGGCACTTCTGGCAGTAGCCCCCAAGAGAAAGCGGCTGCAGTGTTGTCAAACCCGCCATTGTTACTGAAGCCGGCACTAGACTGGTCCCATGAGACAGTGGAAGAATTATCAGAGGGAAGACTAATTGAAGGCTTCACACGTGTGCCGAAAAGTGAGCTACTTGATATGGAAGGCAGAAGTGACGGTGGTGTACTCATGCTATTGCTGAACTCAGACACCATTTGAGTATCAGAGTTGGACCTGGAGTTTTGATTGACGAAGCTGAAAGTTTGGTTTGGATTTACTGCATTGAGCCCCATGGTGTCTGAAGATGATGACCCGAAATTGTGATGATGGAAAGAGAAATACCCCACAAAATCAGATGGCCTGCAATTGGTGGTGGTGGAGCCTTCATGCGAGGTACAAGCAGCTCTGTCTATGAAGAAGTCTTGTGTGTTGTTGCTGATGACTTTACTGGAAGAGGAGACCTCAACTGGGTACCTGTGGTTTTCGACTTGCTTGGAGTTTGCTACAGCCTCAACCAGATTGAGTTCATTGGATCCCACAGAGGCTTTTTGCTGCTCATTGCCTTTGTAGTTTGTTGGAGATGAGAGCTGGCTTATCTCTTTGCTGTGATCAGTCTGTTCAGTTTCTACTGAGATTGGTTTGTGAGTGTTGGGGTCAATGCCTCTTTGCCTCAGCTTCTTCTTAATGCAGGAATTCCATAGATTCTTGATCTCATTGTCTGTCCTTCCTGGTAATTGAGCTGCAATCTGAGACCACCTGTTGTAACAGAAAACCTCATTTTCTTTAAAAGCCCAGAAGATGAACAAAAGGTCTTAAATAATATTCAGAAAGAAAAAAGAAAAAATTAAATACCTGTTTCCCAGAACTGCATGAAGCTCTATTATCAAATTCTCTTCTTGCTGTGAGAATGGACCTCTCTTCAAATCAGGCCTCAGGTAATTTATCCACCTCAACCTGCAGCTCTTCCCACATCTTTGTAGGCCTGAAAATCATGGACACAGTCATACCCCATAATCATATGACACATAATCAGAGAAAGACAGTAACTTTTTTGTTCAGTCATGTTGAAAGTGAAGAACTTTAGGTCGGGGTTGGAGTACTAGAACTAAGTTAAGTTACCTGCAAGCTTAGGGACTGAGCTCCAACAGCCATGGCCATGCTTAGTGATGTAATTGAGAAGCTTCTCATCTTCTTCAGGAGACCAGAGGCCTTTCCTAAGCTTCTGCTTGTAGCAGCAAGAATGCCTTCCCATGTGGAATCTCAGTCACTCAGTTCCAAACCCACCTGTGCAAATTGCAATGCTGGCACAAAGCAGGAGGATTTTCAGAGGGCTTTGACAATGTTGTATCCCTTTGGAAGTGAAGTGTGGTGGAATTTCTGAAGAGAGAGAAAGAGAGAAAAGAGAGAAGGAGAGATGATAAGGAGGTTAAGAAAATGAAATGGCAGCCTGGTAGGGAATCAAATTAATAGGAAGGGCGCAGTCTTAGTCATGAGGGTGATTGAAGATTGTAGGTTTTTCAGTTTATTATTTCATTTTCTTGAGTTGGGTTCCTCTACTTTCCTCCCAAGTCACTTGGCTCATCCGCGGTGGGGTCTATCGATATCAGACGGCTGAGATGCACCGGGGTAGTGCCATGGTGATGGATGTGCTTGGAACTATAGTCCTCATGTGGAACTATAGTCCTCATGTGGAGATGAAGCTACAATTTCTTGACTTTGATATGTCTTAGTCTCATTATATTTCTAAGGTTTTGAGGATTATGAACTCTGGTACATTTCTAGGGCATTTCTTGAAAGATGTACATAAACTATCTATGGGGAATTTGGAATTGACATAATTTTCATTGTTGGAAATTAGAAGAGCATGAAAATTTGAAGTGTGTAGGTGGGGATTATAAATGAACCAGTAGTCCATTCCAACAGATTGTCAAAAATGGAAAATGTTGAAGCTTGGAGCTAGTATAGAGTATTAAGTAATACCTATTTCATCAAAACTCTTATCCAAGGGTTCTTAACACAAAAGCAGCAACACCCTTTTGGAAAAGGGAAAGATTTCTGTGGCAAAGAAATACCCATGACTGGTAATCTTTGCTAATGTAGGATGTATGCACCAACAAATGGTTAATAACTGAAGCTCTATGCATCAATTGTTTGGAAGTCTTTTCTAAAAGACAATTTGAAATTGAATCATTTGATTAGGTTACTGAAAAGATTCGTGGTCACAGTAATAGTCTGGTTACCGGTAAATATAAGGGTTCACGTGAAGACAATCTCTCTATCTCACTCTACACTTTCCTCTATTTTCATAAAAATGTGTAGAAAAAGTGTTCGATGAAATACTTAAAAGAGATTGACGTAAGTTCAACAAAGTATGAAAAAGAATCTATACATACGCTGCCCACATTAGAAAAATTCATAATTTCACCCTGAGTGAGTCTGATAATACTATGCGCTCTTGTCAAACACATTAACCACTAACTTGTTATCGAAGGAAGAAATATATGGCCAACTTTTGTACACTCCTTTATGGCCAACTTTTGTGTCATATACTTGAGATTATACTGCACTACACCTTTTTTTCTCTTAGGTTTTTGGGTAATTTTTCCAAATCCTGATCATCTTGAAAAGTTTCATGTTGATTGCAAGAACACATTTGTATTTGAGAAATTGAAAATCATTCAAATTCTACCGACAACTTCTTTGTTTTTGATTTCTTTTTATTAATTGTCTTCCCCTTTCATTTGATCTTCTGACTTCATGCAGAACGAGTTGTAGAGCTATGCAGATGAAAAGAAGTAATTGCTAAATACAGGTATATTCTTTTATATATAAATATGATAGTAATGACAACAGTATAGCTGTCCATAATTATTTAGTTGATTATGAATTTTGATAGCTGAATGAAGACAACTTGATTGCATTATTAGAACTAAGTCAGTTCCTTGGTGAGTCTTAACTATTAATTGCATCAGATGAGGTCTCAAAACCTCATCACTTCATTGAAGACAATACTTGGTTACACATTTCTGTATTACTTTGTGTATATGGAAAAAACACATGAATAACACCTTCTAACTATTCTCTGAAATATTGTATCCAATAATGTAATTACGTTATTAAAGAGATCAAGCCACGAGTTTTATACGCTAATTAGGGCCGATTAGCAAACTCTGTAATTCCTCTTCTCTCCCCACGACTAGCTAGACCTCTCTTTGTCTTGTTTTCATTAAGAAACCCCCACTTGTGCAAACAGTTCTTGTGAAGTAAACAAGTGTTTTTGCAATAAAGGATTGAGAGACAAATAATAAGCTTCTCCCTTAGAGTTGTGGATGAAAAAAATATTATATGCAAAGGCAAAGACAAAGACTATAGTAAGTATGGGGATACAAACATCCAAACTAGTAAATAATGTGTTCCCCAGATAAGCAAACAATTTCTCCTTAACTAAACACATTCCTCTTGATCAAGATGAAGAAAATGATGATAATAATAATAATAATTTTCTGTAATAGACTGTCCACTAGTTGTTTGTATTATGAAGCTTCCCTTGACATTAGCAATGTCTCAATTCAGACATCCTTCTGTGTTTATATTTGAAGAAATTATTTAATTAAAATCAGACCCCATAAGAAGATGCTTGTAATCTCCATGCCTCATCATGAACCATATGAGCTGTTCTATACATGAACAAGTCAACTTTGGTTACATGTTTATTCCCCTTGTTCTTTTTTGCTTATCCCAAATAACATATATAATCATCTGTCGGCTTAAGCTGTGCTGTCATTTCTGGGTTTTTCACCCTTTCTTTAATCCACACTCCGCATATAGATTATTGGTTAATATGGGGTTTACTTCTTAGTTTAAGACTAGCTCTTCTTCTTTTTATCTTTTTGACCCTTTTTTCTAGGGAATGAATGAATCCCTGTCTTCTGTCTCAAATGATTGGGAGGTTTTAAAGAATTCAATTATCATGTTCTGTATATTCTACTTGTTAATTTACCTTGGTCTGCACTGGAATGCTATTTACCTGCAGAATATTCTAGTTCTTGGTCCAATTAGTACCCTGAAGCCTCAAGAACCACATAAAGGGAGGGGCTTCAGCTTGATTCATCTTGATTCATGTTGATGTTAATCAAGATAATGTTTGCATTATAGTGCTGTTCAAGGGTCATCAATTAAGGACAAGAGAGGTGCATAAGGGGTTGCCTTCTTAAACACTTTAGTAATCATGGCCAGACAAAGCTTGGGACAGATCTAATCCAAAATCACTAGTTGAAAGTAATGTACACTTGTATATTACAACTAGCAATCTGAGCTGGACTAGATAGAAAAGATATATATACTTGAGAACTTACATGCAATGCATGTAAGATGCTATATATTGGTCCCAAAAACTGCATAAAGTTTATCACTTTCAAGAACAAGACATCAAAAATGAATTTACATAGAAATGGAATTGTGGGTCTTTTGTTAGCCATCATATATGTAATTTCTGCTTCTGCAGGCCATACCCTTTTATTACTTACTTATACAGCTTGATTATTAAGTGGTCCTATATATATATTGTACCATTTGAGCAGAAGAAAGATTAATCTGCAAGTCTCTATCTTGTGTGTTTTGCAGCCTTGCATTAGAATCATACATAATGTTACCCAAACTCTAGCTTCTCTCTAATTTAAGCTCTAGCAGACCAAGAGAAAGTGATTTGACAATGTTATCATACATGTAATTAGTTCTGCTCTCTGGTTATTTCCTTCATCCTCTAAAGATCAAAACTTTTGCATCAGTTGATTTAGTGTGAGCACACTTTACAGAAAAAATTTCCACTCAGGTTCTCTTAGACTTGAGGTTCACATATTCTTCGGTAGGAAGAAGAATGTCTTATCAGAACTTGATTAGTTCTCTGTATCTTGGGCAAGGTGTGAGGTATCATCATGTGGGCATTGTTTAATAAAACTATTGTTAGCACTACTTTAAATGCATTCATGATTTAAGCAAGCTAGTGTAAATTACATCCTTCAGTAAAGGGAAAGGCAGGATGAACCAGCATGCTGATTTTGATTGGAAATTCGCGAAATGAAATTCATGAAGGGAAAGATTTGAGAAGGATCATAATGCAACTAAAGATATTGAGATGGAGGGAGACAAATCCATATGCTCTTGAAAAAATGGAGATGCCCCCTTCTTTTGCATTATCCCTTAAAATGGTCTTTTTGTACGCTAATTCATTCTAAACGGACAACTAATCGACTGCAAAGTATGAGACTCACTGCTAAGTGAATTCTTTAAACTAAAGATATTTAAGTCAGCCTAACAATTCAAATCAAGAGAATTAAGATTATGACAGCAATGACAGCAGCCTAATACCAATTTTGTTTTAGGGATTCTCTGCTGGTGTTTTTGTATGCTTATGCATGTTTCTTATAATTAAGAGGATTAAATGACTCTATTGGTTTTTCTCCAAGTTTATGGCTAAGATATGCTCACAGCATGCAGTTATGAAGGAAAAGAATTTGTGGGAAACACTCCACATTGTTTTGCTGGGATATATGAATATGTAGAGCCTAGAAAGGGTTACATATGAGATGGCCTTAATGTATCTACTCAATTGGCCCATTAGCACTAGTTGGAAACATAAGCACATGGCTTTCTCATGAGATTTAGTTAAATCACTACTAAAACATAATTTTTCTGTCACGAAGTGATGATGATGATAGAAACATGAGCATCAGTATCATAAGCTAAATCTAGAAGCTTAATATCTCAATAACTCTTTTTTAAATTATGATAATTTTATTTTAAAATCAGATATTTGAGACAACACAGATACATACATTTCCTTACACATGATAAATTAGAAAACGTTGTATGCTAGTATCACCTCATTTTACATAAAGCACATAAAAAATCCTAAGACCAATTTTTTATAATAAACCTAAGACCATTTTTTTATAATAAACCTAAGACCAATGAGAAAACATTGATGCTAGGCAATTATTTGAGAAAATAAAAAATAGTAAATTAAATCTTCTCTTAGCCTTCGCTGAAGGGTTAAGAGATGGAGGCTGATAAACAAAACTAAACTTTGGAGACATCTCAGATTGCTCGCTATCCCATTGCTTCTTGTTTTTGCTTTCAAGAGGACGTCCAGGTTTTCTTTTGCCCGACATCATAACCACAAGTGCATCTAGTACCTTAGATGATGCCTTGCGCTTTCTGATGCTTGGGCGAGGATTAAAACCATTGATCAGCTCCTCCATCATTGAATATGTTTTCCCAAAAGATGAAAAAACTTCCACAATTTGTTTGTCATAAAATGGACTTTGAATTGAAAGTCCACCATCTAGGCCATACCTTCCAGCTTCAGACCTAGTTGCATTCACACACCGAACTCTAAATGGAGGCCTAGTCCCAGTTTGACCCTCCCCCAATTCAAACCTATTTTTTCCTGCCGAACATTTCAGGAGAAAATCCTCAGACGCTGCGCCATCAATTTGTCCTTCATCATGCCCAACCCCACATGGCCATCGACCGACATCCCCTTAGTAGTAGTTAGCCCAGTATCACCCAACACAAATTCCATACCTGAAATCTGGACCACTTTCGCCTCCATATCGGACGCCATGCCCTGTGTTGCGGGCACTGTCAAACCCTGATCACAATCCTTACCTCCATGAGCAAAGAAGCTGCACTCGCTGCACTTCTCAACCTTTAAGTCCAAGTTTACCGAGAACTTCAACGAGTAATCAAATACGTGCCCTGTCAGAATTCAGCGTCAGATATCCAACACCACCCGGATCTTCTGCACCTTCTTTTTCCTCTGCATCGCTCCCAGATTTGCGCCCACAAAAGTTCATAAGCCGCTTCCAACACGAGACAACACCTTCTCATTTCTCATTTTCATCTGGAGACCTGAAATTGCCACTCAGACCTCCAAATGATGGAGCGAAACGGCCTCCACCTGGCTGATCCCATCGTATCCTGCCACCACAAGCATACAACCGTTGAAATACCATGACCCTCCATCAAGGATCTGATCTCAATCCACTCTCTGTTTGATCTAAAAAACAAAGACGTCGGGCTCCTCTTCATTGATCAACGGCCTCTCCATAAGGTTTCACACCCCGGACATCGCCGCCGTGAAAACAGGTATCACCACAACCTTTTGCATCCCTAAAAGTCTCCCACAAAGGTAAAAGTAAGGATCATCGTCCCCATTCAAGCTTACTGGATTCTCTCTCATGATTCGGCTTTGCGCCGTCTCCATCTCGATTAATCGGGCTGCTAGAAAAACCTAGCAGAAAACCCTAAAGCTGACTCTAAATGATCACTCCTCCTAATGACTGTAATTGATTAAAGCTTATCTCAATAACTCTGATAACAATTGTTTTAAGTAAAACCTGTGTCGTTAATTCTCCATTAGCAACACACAATCATGCATGAAAGTGTTGATTAGTGTCAAATTTAAAGAGTGAGGAAGCTAGCTAAGTGTAAAATGCAGTTGTAATTGACTTTGATTCAATATGAAGACTTCAACCATTGTGCTATAACTTATATCTAAATTCAAAATTTGACTTGCTCAAATTTTTTTTCATATAAGTTTTGCATCTCTAACCTTTAGACTCAAAATCTAAACCAAATCATGTAGGGACCACTTGATTTATAAGTGTGAAATTTAGGGTTTCTTTCTAAATAGTTGAGGCAAAATATAACCATTTTTAGGTTTAAACCCTATTTTGATTTAACTTGCATTTGGATTGGTGTTGTAAACTTGAAAAATCTAAATCTATTATAGATTTTAGATGAAAGGTTGGAGTTGCCCTGACATAACTGTTTGAAGCCATTTAATTAACCCCATCAATTATCAGAAAAAGCTTGTCGGTTTGAACTGCTCACTTTGTACCCCATCCCTTGAATAATTACACATTGGCTTTTGCTTTCTAGTGGGAAATGATAGTCAGCTTTCTTGCTCTCATTTACATCATTACTTCTAATTTGGGAGAGAGCTTATGCCCTTAAACCAATTTGGAGATTCTAATATGCTTTCAGAAAATTAAGTCTTCTCAGATCTCAATCAGTGTGCTTTTACGAACCGGTGTTGCCCTCTCATTGATGCTTTCGCTAAACAGATTTTGATTTTAGCCTTGTAGGTATCTAATCAACATCATAACCACATAAAAAGTGAACTGACGTTCATGACAGACACTTCAGTATCTCATCCATCCTCAGGACCAAGGCCCTATTCATAATATCATCTATCTCTTTCTCTGTATCGTTCTCGACCACAATTTGCATGCACCTCAACGACTAACAATCATTTTCCAAGAGGCAATAGCATTCATACATGCATGAACTCAGTATCAGTAGAGAAGTAAAATCTATTCTGAAGCATTCAGGAATGAAGTTTTAATCTAGCTAGTTATCCAACTTATGTAGTTTGTCTCTGTCAAGAAAAATAAACTTATTCAGTTGCAGTCTTACAAGCTTGACAGATCAGATAATGTGAAACCCTTTTTCAGCAGCCTTCAAAGTTCAAACACAATATATCCTACTGATAAATCTGTTAGAAAGAGATGGAAACAGAAAGGCCTAACCCAACTCATAACCATCTTGGACCTCCCAAAGTTATAATGCTACCCCATCTTCTCCTTTTGGAAAGAGCTATCGAGCTTGCAATCTACAGGCCCATATAGCATAAAGAATAATACTACTCATCCTCATGAAACTATATATTGTGAGCTTGTGGCTTCAGCAAGAAGGAAAAGAGTGTTCATTGTCTTTGTTGTGGCATCAACATGATTGGTTCAGTTGTCAGCCAGTGATTCACATGCTTTACTGCTTTTCCTCTCTTTTTCTTTTACTTTTGTTGATGAATGTAACTTTCTGTTCAACGTCATACAGTTTTGATAAAAGAGTTTTGAACGTTAATAGTATCTGAACTCTTAAAGGACTGTAAATGTAATACCTAAACTTACAAATGTAGTATCCACACTTTTCTTTTAGTACCAATGACATACATGTTAGGGGTAAATTTGTAAATTTGATTTTGTTGTTGTTTGTATTTAGGATATTTTACAACCTAAAACATATTCACCTTTTAATTTAAGAACTAGTCTTCAACATGCCAGAACTTCACCTAACGACTTCTTGCCTAAATGGTTACTATACTGGCGGAATCACTGCTGTCTTAAATTGAAAGATTCATAAATTTTAGTGTGCAAAAATATCTTAAATACAAAATTCAAATTAACAACTTAAAGTAAAATAACTCTAAAACAAAAATATTTTTGTGACAGAATTATGGGTACACGCTAGAATTTATTTAACATAACATAACAACGAATACAGAACCCAGAGTCCCGCTCTTGGGTAAACAGCTATAAGCTGTTTACCTACTTATAATTATAATTACAATCAATATACTTACTTGTAATAAAAGCGTATCATACCGAATGATTATAGACTGAAATTTTTACACAGTACTTACCACTCACACTCTTATACTAGAGACACTGTTTACACACACTACTATTCTAGCTTTCTGACTTCAAGAGGAAGGTTGAGAGTGTTGCCAACTTTTGTTCCAAGGTTTTTCGATGTCTTCTCTCGGAAGCTTGAAGCTCTTTATATAGCACTCGGGCTTTAATCCTGAATTAAACACAGCTAAGAGAAAGTGGGGGACAAGAGGAATCAAGCTTTATTTTAGCAAAAGTAAAGTTCTTTGTTTTCATGCGTCAGCGGCAAAAAGAAAAGTGCACTAACTTCAACAAAAGAAAAGTCTTTTGTCATGATGGGTCGGCCACCGCTCTTTTCTTTATCATGTGAGCACACTAATTTTAACAAAACAAAAGTCTTTTGTCTTGATGTGTCGGTCACCGCTCATTTCTCCATCATGTTTACTGTATTGTAGTATTCTTCATCAGTGCACTCATAATCAGCCAACAAATCTTGGTCCTCTTGTTCTTCTGATGCTCTTTCATCTTTTTATTCACTGTCTAAGTCCGAATCATAAGGAAAGAGATAAAGAATCCTATATCCTTTTTCTTTTTCCAGCCATTTTGTAGTAGCTAGGGTGCAGTCTACTTCATTTCTCATAATGGCTGAGAAAAATCACAATTCATAGGTGGAGGATGATTGTAGCAGGAAACCATTATTTTTTCTCCACTTGCCAGAAGACTTCACTCATAATCTCTTCGCACCATGTTTTTGATACACATGATTGTTATGGCCTTCATCTATGGAATGCTCTGATTAGGACTACCATTTCCTCTCATTCTACTCGCTCCTTTAATTGGACCTTGAATTATCCTGACATAATGATAGGGAGAAATATAGTTCATTTGCTCTTTCAGCATTATCCATTCTGGTGGAGTTGATATGAACTTTAATCTTAGGATACATCCGTCTGGCCTAATGTTTTGACAGCTTGAACTATCAATTCAGGGAATCCCTCTGAATCTTTATTAGATTTTGTCTAAAGATTATGCACAAAACCATTCTCTATTAACCATAGTTTTTATTTCTGAGGGTGTTCTGCTTGGACATTAACTAGATATCTCCCATAATATGGGCCAGGAACAACAGACAAGGTTGGTGGAAGCGACTGTCTTTTTTCCAAATGCTCATGGAATTTGAACCATTCAGACCGTTTCATTGTTGTCATAGGGATCTTAGCACTTTCTGGATTTTCTGGGTACACTACCTTAGACTTTTCCTTTTCTTTTGCATGGATTCCATACAATTCTTCTGTAATTGCTTCAAGGGTTCTAAGCAGATGATCTTTATTTTCTTCATGGAATGCATAAAGAATATTGCCTATGATAATCTTTTACTTGAATGCTAACAACCTTTTTGTCTGGAAAACTGGTTCTTTAAAAATCTTCAAAGACTGACCATGAACGGTTTTCTTTTTAGTAACCACATGCGATCTGTTTCCCCTAAAAGGGGAAATTCTGCTTTTTGGCAAAACAGCAGCCATTAACGGACTTGCTATGCCTTTACCGCTTACCGTTTGAGATGGGCTAGCCGATCTTTTACCCTAAGACCGGTCAATTGTGCTTGTATCTTTTGGATACAACAAATACTCCTGAGTGGGTTTTTCTTTTTCTTCACCTGATTTCACGGACTGACTTTCATCTTTCACGGAGAGATTTGAGCTTTTATCCCAATCAGCTGGATGACATGCTTGACTTGTTTAAGCTGCTTCATAAGATACGATGAATTGATAACATGGTCCGTCATGGAGAGGACCTACAGTCTTATCACCGCTCTTGTATCTTTCTCAAATATTTTTCTCTCTTGATTTTGGCCTTTTGTTTCTTGGGTTGCTTCTTTCATCCCTGTCATTCCTTTGAAACTTTATCATCTCTCTTGTCAGGGCGTCAAGTAGAAAATTCTTGTTACCTGCAACCATTTTAACATCATATTCATACTGAGATAAAAACATTTGTCATCTTAGCACTCTTCCCCTGTCTGCAGCATCAGTTAATTTGTAGTTTTTAAAGTTTTCTACTCTTTTGTTATCAGTTTTAACTACAAATTTGTTCCCTAAAAATGCCTCAGCTCCCTTTATACTCTTAATAAGAGCAAGAACTTCTTTGTCTCCAGTAGAATAGTTTAACTCTGCTGCGTTAAACTTTCCTGAGATAAATTTACAAATCTTTTCATGATTTGTATCTGGGGTAATAGCCAAGACAACTCCTGCCCAGTAATAATCATTTGCATCAGTCTGCAAAATGATCGAATCTCCTCCTTCAGGTAACTATAAAGGAGACAAGTTCTTAGTTAGCTCTTTGATTTTTCTGACAGTATTACTGTCGTCTTTAGTGAATGACCGTTTCTTTTTGGAGCTTGTCTTTGGAGAGAGTAGAGCAGTAAGACCACTAACTTGAGGAATAAAATCTCTCGCAAAGTTGACAACTCCTAAAAACCTTTGCAAGGACTTTGCATCAGGAATATGATCTGGGAACTAACTGATTTTTTTACAATATGATCTTGGAGACGAATCTTTCCATCTTTAACATGAATGCCTAAGAAATCGATTTCTCCTCTTATGAGGTGAATCTTTTTTTTTGTCAAGGATGATTCCCTTCTGGACAATCAACTTTCATACTTGTTCAAGATGCTTCAGATATTCGTTCATAGTTCGTAAGAAGACAAGAATGTCATCTATATAAACTATACAGAAATCTGGGTAAGGTTTGAAAATATTATCCATTTTCCTTTAGAAAACAGACGGGCCTGCTTAAGGCCAAATGACATGACCAGCCATTCATAGTGCCCTTGAGGTGTTCCAAATGCTGTTAAAGCAATGGAGTCTGAATGCATCTTGATTTATCAGAATCCTGATTTTGAATCAAATTTAGAGAAGATCTTGGCTCTTTTGAGTCGATTGATAAACACTTTTACCTGAGCTATCTGGTAACCGTCTTTAACTGTCTTTTTGTTTACATCTCTGTAGTCAATTACCATTCTAGCCTTACCTCTTACTTGGTTTGCATGATTTCTTATCAAAAAGGCTAGAGCATGATGATAACTATTGGAAGGTCTGATCAACTTCTTTTCGAGCAACTTTTGAATTTGGTTTTCCATCTCTTTTCTGTCATCTTCCCTATAATAAGGGATTATTTTAACATGACAAATAGTATTTGCATCATGCATTTTGAGCTGACATTATATTGGAACTTTTTCCAGTACAACTGAGGATCTTCACTGATTACTGGTTTCAGCCAGTTTTCTATTTCTACAATAGTTGGCACTCTCTTCTGCTTATTTTGTTAGCATAAACCTTTAGGTTATGCTCTCAGATAAATTCTTCTTCTCCGTCTGAGCTTTCTTGTTCTAATAAATCTGAATCAGACTCTTCTAAAGGGGATTCATACTCTTCTTTAGAATCTTCTAAATTCATCCCTTTATTTACCAATATTTCACTGTGACCTTTCAAATGGTATTTCAGCAGCAGAACTGGTTCTAAAACTGGCTTATAATCACCACTCTTCGCAGACGATCTCTGATATTGATCTGTAAATCCCAGACTTGTAACGCTTACAGCATTAGTAAGACGAAATTCCCAAAAAAATTGTTATTCTTTTCAAAACCAACCATTTGTGGATTCTGAACTATCGTATGTTGAAGAAAGAAGTCATTTCCAATTAACACATCTTCTCCTTGACTTTCATATTGCCAGATGATTTTTATGACAAAAGTTCCTCCGCCCAAGGAAACTTTAATGTTACGAGCCATAGTATCCATGATTATTTCATTTTCTCCCATTGCTATTACAGTAACTGATATTGGAGTATTTTCCCAATATTCTTCAGGTATGGCATATATTTTGGCAAGAGAATACCATGATCCACTATCTACAAAGGCATGTAGATGGTATTTTTTATATCTGAGAAATTTCAATCCTATAGTGATGTAATTGCTGAATCTGCTTGTCTGAACTTGCTTTACTTGTTCTTTGTTTTCTGCAGTTTTGCCAGGCAGTTCAATGAAAGGATTGATTTCTCTTTCACCGGGCTTGTTGATGGGATCAAAAGGCTTAACCTGTTGTATAATAGGTTCTGTGATAATGCCTTCTTCTTGCCTTCTTACAGACACATTGATAGAATCAAAAAACTTTTTTAATTCCTTGTTCTGACTTAATGAAGTTACTAACTTCATTCTCTTCAAATCTTCTTCCAAATTATGTCTCTGTTTCTCCTTGGCTTCGTAGAACTCTTTATATTCTTGTTCGACCAGGATGCGAGTTTTATTGTCTTTGGTTTTTCTTCGTAATTCTATAATGAAATATTCTTGATGATAAGTTTCACCTGTACTTTAGGGTCAAATGCTCAACTTTTGAATATTTTCCTTAGTTCTTTCTTTAGACTGCTCACTGTGCCCAGAAACATCTCCACAAAATTGAGCCAAGCATGCTCTGATACCAGCTATGACGGATCTAACCGAGACTCAAAATGTTCAGCGGAGTCTGATCGTAATCAAAAACTTCTTGTTGAACTTCAATTTGTTCTTCAGTTCGTTTGATTCTTTGCTGAACTCTGAGGATAATATCCCAGTAATTTTTTGTTTTTCTAGGAAGATTATCTCTGTATTTTACCAATCTTCTTAGTTTTCTTTTTTCATCTTGTAATTCTTTACGGGAAATTTTAGCATAAGTTAATAAATCAAGTCGGGTAGCTATTAAGTTTGTTATTGATGATGAAAAATAATTGTTTACCTTCGAGTGAGAGGATGAGTTTATATTTATAGTATGCTAGATAAACAAATTCATAGACCTAGGTCCACCATGCTCCGTCAATTTTTAAAAGAAAACAATAGAACACACAACATAAAGGTTAAAATGGTAATAACAAAATATTATTTAAAGGAATATTCCTTGCAGATATCTTATTGATAGCAAATTAGGAGTAGGTATTACCTTGCTAACTTTACAAGTTCAGGTACCATTTTGAGAGTCCCTTAAGAGTCTAGACACCTTTGGTGTATATTACCCCTGATAAAACAAATGATTATAAGACCTCTAATCTTTCTTACAATCTGCTGCTAATCCACAGGCATTCCCTCAAAATGTTTCCTCAAACTTAAAATTTGGAAAAACTAACCTAAAACTCAACAGCACATCTTGAAACACTTTCCTCAAAGTTGATATCTCTCCAACACTTACCCCATACAGGTTAGACGAATATAATCAACATATAGAGAAAGGTTGAGGTAGCTGAGTTAAACTTTTGATAGAAATGTATGAAGGGGAACTAAAAGAAGTGACTTAAGGAGACAATAAATCATTTTGGATGTCGGGTTTTGAGTTTTAACAAGATTTGGGTAAAATTTCGTGTCATTAACCTAACCAACTCTTCACCCCAACTCTAATTTATGGAAACAATAATGGTTTAAAATGATATATGAAAGAGGTAATACTATTTACATTCTCAGTTTGTCATACACATTTACTCTTAGACTCTAACCGACTCAATTTTCTCCTAAAATATAGCCATCTGATTCTCGTCTCACACTAGTAAATTTAGACTCTTAGCCAACGAAACTATAAAAGTTCCCTCGACTAAGAAGATCTTAACCGACGGAAATACATTCGTTAGAAATGTGTAATGATTCGTCGGCTAAATGCTTCTTAGCTGACAGAAACTTTTATGAAAAACAATTGTTGGTACAAATTAAAGTTGGTAAAAAATACATTCGTTGGTTATTTTCTTAAAAACCAAAATAAATAAATAAAAATTTCTGAAGAAAAAAATATATATTAAAAAACAAAACAAATAAATGAAAAACCAATAAAATATATATTTTTATCATCCTAGTCGATGGAAAAATTGTGTTTCCGTTGGTAAGGATAGAACCTTTACCGACGGAAAAATGGAATTTCCGTCGGTTAAGAGTGAAAATGTACTTGCACTGTTCTATCTGCTAGGTCTTAACAGACGAAAATATTTCGTCTCCTAAGAAGCATCTATCCTTGTCGACGGAATATTTCGTCTATACGATTATATTCGACGAATTTATAGCCGACGAAAAGATTTCTTCGGTAATAATCTTTTCCGACGAATATATGCGTCGGTCAGGTGGAAGATATTCCGTCGACTAAGATGTAACTTAACTGACATAATTTTTTTCCGTCGGTTAGGATCTTCACCAACACGTCTTAGCAGACAGATTTTAGTCGACGGAACTTCCGTCGGCTATGAGCTATAATCCACTAGTGTCAACATCAGCTTGTACATCTTTTAGCCTATTATGATGTTCACTGGGCGGGTTGCCCTGACTCTCGTTGTTCCACATCTGGTTACCTAGTGTATCTTTGTTCCAACTTGATTTCTTGGTGTTTCAAGAAGCAGCCCACTATTATTCGTTCAACTGCAGAGTCCGAATATCTCTCACTTGCCCATGCCTGTGCAGAAACTACTTGACTTGGTTATCTACTCTATGAGCTTGGTGCACATGTTCAGTTCCCTATCTTATTACACTATGACAATCTCAGTGCCACATACATGGCTTCGAATGTAGTGTTTCACGCTTGCACCAAACATATTGAGATTGACTACCATTATGTTCGTGAAAAGTTTCCCTTGGAAGTCATCGAGTCTGCTTCATTCCCTTATTTGATCAACCTCTTAATTTACTCACCAACCCGTTTCACAAAATGCTTCATCTTCTTCTTGTCCGTCCGGAGCCGCCAAGTTTGGAGAGGGGGGGGGGGAGTTTGATAGACTTAATCTTCTCCTAAAACATAGCCATATGATTCTCCTCCCATAAACAATTCATAGGCTGATTTGATTCTATGCTATAACTACATATCAATGCTATCATTTTTATTTACTGTTTTCCATACTAGAGTCAAGAATAGCTAATATATATCTGTACAATTATAATATTGTAAATGTAAATCATATTCAACATATATATACTCATCTTGTGTGCCCGACCAAGATGAAGTGTGGGATTTGGTAGGAGCATATGCTTCTCCTATACACGATGTGTTCACAACATTAATCACCGAGTTGATGGCACTAAAAGCCAGGATTTGTTTTGCTCCATGTATAAATTCCTCTGGTTGTGGTCCTTGTGGTGGTTGATAGTATGGAAGCAGCGACATTGATCAACCCAAATGACTTGTGGTGCTGAGAGGCGGAACTTGGTGCAGAAGTCATGAATTGCAATTGTTTCCTTCTAACCACGGGAATCACCAATGTGGCAGTACATTGTATAGCAAAATTCAACCCAATATGAGAAATATAGTACCAATTTTGTTGAAAGAGGCGCAAATTGTCTTATGGAGCCGATCAAAAATCTTCTGTAACCAAAAAAAGGAAAAAGGAAAAAGAAAAAGAGTTTTTATCTATCAAGTACATGTATATATAATGTACCCCACTGTAGTTGTCACTCTATTTTTTAATGTACCTTCTGTTGATAAACAAAAGCAACTGGGACTCCTAACCCAAATCATTGCTATAGTGTGCCAGACCATGTGATGTGACCTCTCTTTCACAACCTGTTTTTGGGTAGCTGTTCATCATCTTCTTCTTCTTCCCAAAAGCTCACTTGGTTTCTCTTTTAGTTGTTGTTGCCAACCATATTATTCCTTTCTCACCTTTCTGTTTTAGTCTCTCAGTTCAACTTGGATCTCTAAGCTACTGGAAGTCGAGTGATCATCTTGGAGTTGGATTTCTGATGGCTACTGAAACTGTTGCACCAGTACCTCCGGTTCCTTCTACTGATGATGAGGTTAGTTCCTTCGATCACTTACTTCATTCCGATTACTCCGATATGTTTGTTACTTCAGTGATCAAGCATAGTCAATCTTTTTAGATTTCAGAGTTCAGATCATCATAAGTTTAGGTGCTGCTAAATATTTTAATATATGTTTTGTGGACTTGTTAGATTCTGTCGATACCAACTTGATATGGTTCATATGAATGATATTTGATCATGATCAGAATAGACCCCTTGACCAGATAGGCTTGATAGGTAGAGCCTAGCTTCTTATCAAAATTAAGCAAGCGATCTTAGTAACTGCGTCCTTTCAAATTTATCTGTGAAGGATGATAACAGCATACAGATGCTGAAATAGATCAAAAGCATAGCTTTTGGTGAGGTTTGTGTTTGATGCACACCTAGAGTATGTGCCTATCAATAGTTGGGTTGTTGATTTTTTTTCTATGTGAAATCTATTCCTGAATGGATTTATATCATTTTCCATTAATGCAGCAAGTTGAAAAGAAGGTGAGTGAAGAGAAAAAGACTGATGAAGAATGCGGTGTTCCTTTAACCAAAGAGAGCGGAGAAGAAACACTTAAAACTGATGATTCAATATGTCTAGAAACACCAGCTGTTGATCTTGAGAAGGTCGAACCTGTAGTTGAGGCTGAAAAAACTGTTGATGTTCCTGTCTCAAGTATTCCAGTTGTAGATGAAATCAAGGTCGGAAACGACCCCATTCCTGATACTCTAGAGCAAGTGGTTGAGGCTGGGAAGAATGCTGATGCTGCTGTCTCAGATGTTCCACTTGTAAAAGAATCAAAGGTGGAATGTGACCCCATTCCTGATATTCCAGAGCAACTAGTTGTTCCTGTGAAGATCCCGAAAGAGGTTGAGAGTTCAACCGAGTCTGTAGTAAGAGAAGCACCAAAAGAACCAGCTATAGAAATCATTGAAGAAGGGCAAGTAGAACAAACAAAGATAGACGATGCTCCTCAATCATCGTATGGAGCTATCGAGAAATTAGAGGAACCATTGCAGGTTACTACTGACAAAGAGTCAGTGGAAACAGTCCTAACAGAGATTAAAGAGTCAGAATCAGTGACTTTGGAAGTACAGAAGCCAGAACTTGCTGCTGCTGAAGTGGAGGAAAAGCCAGGAGAGCCATGTGAAATTACTCAAGAAGTTGAGACAAAGCTTGAGGAGGTTGAACTTGAGAAAGGTGTGCAGGATGCAACTGTGAAAGATGAAGGGTCTGCAGCTGATATAGTTGAGCTTATCCCATTCTCGGAGGAAGGGAAAAGTGAAACAGAGAATACACCTAGCGCAGAAGTGGAGGAAGCACCAGAGCAACCCAAAGTTAAAGAAGAAGAGAAAACACATAATGAAGTTGGAACTGAAAACTGTGTGGAGGAAGATATTGTGACAGATGAAGGCTCTTCGGCTAACAGGGTCCAAGCTTCAACAATACCAGAGGAGGCGCAAACTGATAAAGACTACGAATCTATTCAAGTCAAAGGTCCCCAAGAGGTTTTACTTAACGGAAACGCAGCAGATTATTCTCTACCTGATACCACAGAAGCAGTTGCTTCTCAGGACCAAAAGAAGGAAGTAACTGAGGTTGATGTGGTTGAGAAGATACAAGAAGAGGCAGCAGTGGAGTTCGAAAAGGTTGGAGGAGAGGTTCCGGAAGCTAAAGAGACTGAAAGGGGCATTGTTGTATCAACTGAACCAATCAAAGAGGAAGAAAAAACAGCACTAAATGGGATTGAGACGGTTGAGAAACCAGCAGAAGAGGCATCAGCAAAGTTAGTAACTGTAGGAGAAGAAAATGTGGAGACTCTGGAAATTGAAGAGAAGGAAAAGAGTGATGTGGTAACGGAGGAATCAGTAAAGTTGGAAACTGTTGGGAAAGAAAAGGTGGAGACTCTGGAGATAGAAGATAAGGAAAAGAGTAATGTGGTAACTGAGGAATCAACTCAACCAATAGAATTAGACGAAAAGAAAGAACTGAGTGGACTTGATGTAGTTGAGAAGCTCACAGAAGAGGCAGCAGGGGAAGTCGAAAAGGTTGGAGAAAAGAACCTGGAAACTGAAGATGGAAAGAGTTTGGTAACTGAGGATACAATTCAACCAATTTTAGAGGATGAAAAGAAAGATTTAAGTGATGCTGATGTGATTGAGAAGTCTGCAGATGAGACAGAGGTGAAGTTGAAAGAGGTTAGAGTAGAGAATGTGGTTAAGATAGCTGAAACCAAAGAATGTGAAAAGACGGATGAGATAATTGAGGATTCAAGTCAACCAATTCTAATGGATCAAAAGAAAGAATCAAATGGGATTAATGAGGTTGAGAAGCTAGCAGAAGATGCAATAGTTGAACCTGAAAAGGTTGGAGAAGCGATTGAAACAAAGAATGTTCCATCTGAAGTAATAGAAAAATCATACGAGGAAGCTGGGAAAGATGTTGAACCTGCGGCAGAAACTGAAAAGCAAGAACACATTAAAGTTGAAACACCAGGTACGGTTGAAACCAAGAAAGAAGATAATGTAGAAGAGAAGCAGGATGAAGTCATTACATTGCTTACTGAACCACTTGGAGAATCCAAGCCATCTGAGCCAGAAGTGGAATGTGATGAACCTGTTACATTGGAGAAAACTACTGAGGATGTTGCGAAATCTAATCGAAATGTAGAGCTTCCAGCAAAGGATGGTGTTGACACAAAGCCCTCTGATTACCTGCCCAAAGAAGTTCCACCTAAGACCTCTCAGAAACAATCAAATACCATTTTATCAAAGGTCAAGCATACACTAGTGAAGGCAAAGAGAGTTATTACCGGTAAATCTCCAAGCTCGAAAACCACTGCCTCTGAAACCAAGGATGATATTAAAGCCAAATAGCAGGATGCAATCATATATTTGCAGACATTCTTTCTTTTGGTTTCCCTTATTCTTGTGATTCTTTTACTGTTGTTTGATGGTTTTGCTGCTCAGTCTCAGTTCTTGGCTTGTATGTTGATGCTCAAAAGGGTGTGTGTATACTATATAGAAGATATAGGCTATGCCATACTCGGTATTGTAAATTAGTGTGTGCGTCTGTTTGTATGTGTAGATGTAGGCGATGCCATAGTGTTGTATATTGGTGTGCATATTGTTAGTTGTTTTCCCCCTTTTGTTGATTTCGGTTGTAACTACACTTTATGGGTGGTTGATTTTTTGAATTTGTTGTCGGTTATAACCAGGAAGGAAGTTCGCTATTTGTGAAAATGAGTTGCTATTTTCTTCTCCTACAGCTGTGCATTTCACTAGAAAAACCAAGTACAAGCATTGCCTACCTGGAGAAGAATCAAAACTTGTTGAAATTTGGAAACAAAACTACTCAGAACCAGTAAAATGAGCATGGAAGAATCATGTACTTATTCATTACATTTCTCAACAATATAGAGCTGTCATAACCTGGTGATTTAGGATACTTTCTACCTATCCTGCTATATGCAGCGCAGCAGATAGTACACCAGAAACTCTTGACATGATTGAAACCAAAATAACCATCAAATACCCAATGTTCTTGGTTAACTATTGTACTACTATATTTCATCACAATGACTGCAGAGAAAAATAGAACACTGCAAATGCTATACAGCACCACTAATCATTTCACTAATTCAAAGAATTGTTAAATAAATATGGCCAAAACAAACATTTGATACATATTTGCGGTATACTCAACTCTTAGACATCGCATTATCTCACCAGTTATAACGTGAATGTACAAATGCTAGTACCAAAATCTATGCAATATGTGATTGTACTCCTGAAATTAGAACTCAAAGGTTTATTGTAAAGGTTCAACAATGTATCTAGTCTAATCAGAAGCAAGCAAAAGATCCACTCCAGAATTGTTGCGCTAAGGATTTCTGTAGAAGAACCTGCTTGTTACTCATAACCTGCATATACAAGTTGGGAAGTAGTTCATATCTTTTCAAAAGAAAAATTATTACTGCACAGTGATCATAAGAATTAATGTATAAAGATGCAATATCCACTCACTAGCTGGTCTACCAAGCACATGGTCTTTTCCGTTAGTAGATCTGTTAGCTCTGCTGGTACTAACATCCATCGCTTGAACGTTATTTTGCACCAATGCAGACTGTCCACATCCCTCATTTGTTGCCTGGCACTGGCAACACGTAAGAGAATTTAAGATTCGATGTACACGACAGAAATTTAAAAGCAGAACAATCAAACAGACAATAGAGTATTCAAATGTTTAAGTGTTCAAATTTTGGATGGGTGATAAAATCATAAAGGTTTTTTATTTTTTCATAATTTGATGCCTGATGGTGTAAATCCTACATTTGTTTGATTCGATATAATGACTTCTCCAAGGACACTGCAAGCCTTAATGTTGAAAGGAACATCCAAATGCAAAAAGGTCGCTGGTCAACATCCAAATTCCTTCATAGACCAATAGAGTATTAGATATCCATTAGCATTATAACCATGTTTACTCACATGTCCAATCATTTGGCATCATCTCACTATATATAACCAAGGGACATCTGCACCCATGAACAGTTGCTACTGTTCTAGATACCTAGATGCTTCAACTTTAAATTTAATAGAGTCCCAAATGGAGTGATGGACATGCAGCATCAAATTAACAACTAAATTCCATCAAACACAACCAGCACATAATGTTTCCTGCAAATAAAAATTCAATTCATGCTGAATAAACCAACCTGATTCGAAGTCTGATTCATAGAACTATTGGAATTGATATTTTGCATAATTTGAGAGTTCATGTTCTGCATTGAATCCTTTGAACTAGAACCTGGAGTGGGTTCCATATTTTCTACAGGACCTCCTGCACCACAAGCATTAGGTCCTACAGCTGACTTCAAAAAGGGCCCTCCTGATATGGGAACTAAGGGTGGGCGTTGCATTGGCATAGAAACTCCTTGACCAGGATGCCCAAACATCTGCAGGTTAGATCCTATCATCCCACTGAATGCAGTATGCCCCGACATTGGTGAACAAGGAAAATGGGCACCTTGCATTGGGGGCACCTGAAGCATAGGGTAACCAGAAGATCCACCACTCATGTCAGGCAAACCCATCCCAAAACCCATACCCAAACCCATTCCCATTCCCATACCCATGTGTGAGAAATGAGCCATACGGGGCACATGCATATGTTGCATTCCTGGTGGTAACATCATTTGTGGCATATACAAACCAGCTCCCATTGACATAATCTGCATAGATATTGAGCACAAAAAACTTGAATAAAAAGAAAACACTTTTAACGGGAAATTATATACAATTTAGAGGGACTGATAGTTAATGAGTTGTTCACCTGTATTTGAAGTTGAAGTGTCTTCAGATACTCAATAGCCTCATCGAGCATTGAAGCCTTGTCCACCTGCATAGCCAAATTACATAAGAAATTAAGTTATGTTAAACTTCCATGACAATAACCAAGTTCTATAACAAGTACTCAGGACATCAGTTGATCATAAATCACAAATGTTCGGTTAGTCGTATGTTGCTAAGACATACCAATATTACCAATATTCACACTCGTGAAGTTCGAAAAGACTGGACAAGTTTCAAATTTCAATTTATTTGCTTCCAAAAACATATACTATTTGAAAAGTTGATTGCAGCTCTAAAGACAAAAATCAGATCCTTGGTTTAACACCAAACTTAGAGCTTGGAAATCAATCACACATCATATATGTCGAAGACTTAATAAAATATTAAATAAAAGAAAACCAACCTTATTGCAATTAGGTATGAGTTCTTGAAGCGCACGCATCTTTTCATTGATCCTATCCCTTCGCCTCTGGTCACATTCCGAAATGAGTGATCACAATAATCTTAAAAACAGCACATTGCCATGGAACTAACATGTTATGTTATGATTACTTTAAATAGATTGCTTTCCTCACCCTTTCTGATAAGTTATGCACTTCTGCTGCTCTGCTTCTCTTGGAACCCGTACCTCGGCCATGAGCTACCCTTTTCAAGCCTACAGATTCTTCCTCTACATCCTGCAGGAAGTTTTCATAGTTTGTAAAGTGAAGGAAAGAAGAAATAAGAACTCAAAAAAAATATTTACAACATTCAAACTTACTTCACTATGGCATTCAGAGTCCTCAGTATCACGAGATTTTCTCTTCAACACACGAGTTGGATCATCTGAAGCTTTCTCCACACTATTTCCTGAGCAAACAGAAGAATCAACCACAGGCTCCGTAGTTTTTTCAACATCTGGAAGTGGCCTAATTGCACTTACACAAGGAATATGATAGGAGTTTCTGTCATCATTCTTAGAGGGATCCTCTTGATATGCAGCCTCAGACTGTTTAGCAGTACGTGGTTCCTCAAGAGGCTTAGATACAGTTGGTTTCATATCAACACTGGAGGGTACCATAACATCTTGGCACTGTGAAGCTGACTCCATTAAACCACAGCTTGACTCGTTTAGTATCAACTCAGGAGGATTCCTACTGGTTGCAGCTGAAACCTTATCCTTATTTTTAATCTTTTCCACCCTTAGTAAACTCGAGCTAGACATTGCACCAGTATGCTGAAGATTCGCTTTTGTAAGTGTAGCTGATCGTGAGAAATGAGAAAAGTTCACTATGGTTGAATTATTGTTACTGGAAGTTGGTGGATTTTGCTTCTGTATTGGTATGCCAGGAAAACCACCTGCAGGTGAAGCCTGAATTGAATTCCTGCAAACAGCATGATGGGCGGCACTAGTGTTACCACCAACCATATCAGGAGCTATTGATCTAAGAGATGGAATTGATGCTTGGGATTGCTGTGATGACATCTGGTATAAGTGAGTACTACTAGTTCTAGGTCTGATAGCCTCAGCAGCACTTACTGAAGAAAGCTTCGACACATTCCTTTGTTCCAAAAGAGCACCTCCAGGAGTAGAATTGGTGTTGGGCTCCCTATACATCTGACTAGAGCTACTCCCTTTGTCAATGGACGCCAGGGTGCCACTGGTGGAAATCTCATTTGCAGTGACACCAGATACTTCAGGCATAAAATCATGGCTAAATTCATGTTGTAAAGGTTGATCAAGGGCATAGTTCAACCAAGGCAACATGTCATCATCGTCACTCAAACCCATTTCACCAGATGGCACCGACAATGGAATTTCATCAATCACAGAGTCCACTGACCCGAATTTCCCCATCTTCTCATTGCTTCCATTTCCTAAATCTCTATCTCGATTCCTGGGGGTGTGAGATGGTAAGCTGTTAAAAGTTGGATTCTTTCTAGCTCTATTGGACTGACCTTGCATCATAATCTGCCCATTTTCCCATACCAGTTCAATCAAATCACTCAAAGGTCTGCATTAAATCCCACAATATAGAAAACGAAAAGAAAAAAGCAACTATTAAATGAGAAAACAGAACACAATACAATGACTCAAAGAACCAAAACAGGTAAAGATGCAGAGATTGTACACACAAGATTGAACTGAACTTACTCGAAATCTTGATATGAATCACTTCCCCTTCTGGACAATAGCTCGGATAAAGGCATGGTGAACAACTGGACTCTTGTGTCTTATTCCGAAATGATCCAAAAAAGCTTCAAGAGCATGGACATCATTGCAAGCTTCCACACAGTGTCTAAAATTTGAGTGCTGGGTTCAAAGGACCAGAAGAAACAATTAGATGTTTATGTATATAAATAGAAATGGCAATAGTTGTTGGAAGACGTAAAAGCCTAACCAAAACCCCACTACAAGACAATCCCAGTACACCTTACAGTGGGAGAAAACAAATCCTATTCCCTCAAAACAGTTACAGAAAATACACAGAATAAAATCTTTCTTTTAATACTACAGTCTTTATCAGTAAGATAAAATATAAAACTCATACTGTTTTTAAAAATCTATGAAAGTGAGCAGTCAAAGTAATTCTTTAATGGCTCAAAGATCCCAGAAAACCTCAAATTAGGGTCTATCTGAGTTGAAAATTAGTTCTTTACACTTTTCTTAATCATTAAACAGAAAACCCAAAACACAGATTATATTTCCTTAAACTAATCACCAGATTCTTAAACAAACCTCCAAAATTTCTGACTCAAAAACAATGGAAACTCATTCACTTCAGTATTAAACTACAGCCCAGAAAGCCTCACTACCCAAAACCCAGCTACAAGTCTAGAACTGATCCAACATAAAGCAACAGCAAAATGTACAAAAGAAACAAACTTTTGGGGAAATCACAGCTCCTCGAACTAGTCAAGCTTTGTTAATCCACGTGGTTAATCATAATGAAAGCTTAATACAGTAAGAAAGCTCGAACAAAGAGAACCCATTTCATCTGAGAGAGAGCGAAGCATTACACAAGTGGGGACGAAGAAGACGGCGAAAGGCTAGGCTGATTTGCAGGGGGACCAGTGCAGACAGATAGAGAGGTAAAAAAGCTTCGGTCTTTCACTCACCCAAGTTCAGATGAAGCCATATGTGTGGCTTTTTAACCTTTGGCCAGTCAATCTTGTTATCAATGGCTTTACCAACCTCATTTGCATTTGATGAATGTGATTTGATTATAGGACTCCGACCCACCTTAAGCTTCCAGCGCGTGTAATGCACGCGGTATCTGTAGGGTAGTTGCCTTGAACTTGGAGTATACGACTTGATTCTGTATGGCGTTTTTCCTAGCACGATTGGTTGATGACTTGATTCTGTATGGCGTCCCTATTCTCTGTAATGGAATAGGCATATTATCTTCTGGGATTTATATATGTTATCTTATAACATTGGATGTGGATTTTGGGTTATGTAGTTGTGGACTTTATGTTTGGAATTCATAATGGAAAACAACAACAACATCATCATGTATCCATGAATGGTCGACTTTTATGATTTTGGCATGGTGTTTCTCTTTTTCAACTTCAACTTCAACTTATAAACCTGTAATCATGGTTTGAAAATAATGAATTAAGGCATTAACAAGTCATGACGGGCCTACTCATCATAGGTCTTTATAAATCTACTTCCCCTTCAAATTTGGTCAGACATTTGTATGTGCGCAAAACTCGGTTCTTTCTTACAAATTTTATCCTTATGATCCATGCAGATGATCGAGATGGATAACACGAATGTATCTGAGATGTTTGCTATATATATATATATATATATATATGTGTGTGGAAACATCAGTTTTTTTGCTTTACAAATATTTTATAAAATACAAGAATGTTGAATAAATCGAATCAAAAATTTTGTCGTAAACTAAAGGAGATTTTTGCGGTGTATGAAAAAGCATCTGGACAATAGATTAGTGTGGAAAATCAGCAGTTTGCTTCAGTCCTAAAACGACAAGGGTAGTGAAGGAAGCTTGTAATACGGTGTTGGATATGAAAATCGTCCCTTGTCATGAACGATACCTTGGCTTGCCTTTAGTGATTGGGAGGAATAAGAAGAGGGTGTTTAAAGGTGTAGTGGATCGGGTTTGGCAATGAGTTCAAAGATGAGAAGGTAAACTTCTTTCGAAGGGTGGTAAGGAGGTTCTTATCAAGGCGGTGGCGCAATCAATACCTACTTACACAATGAGTGCCTTTCAGTTATCAGTTGGGATTTGTAATGAAATAAATAGACACTTAGCAAGATTTTGGTGCGGCGAATCGGGAGGAAAATGAATACATTGGAGAAAGTGGAACGCCCTTTGTGTGCCGAAGGGAGAAGGTGGGCTGGGATTTAGGGAATTTCAATGTTTCAATCAGGCGTTGGTGGGGAAGATTGGTTGGAGGTTGGTTCAGGATGAGAAGTCTCTGGTCGGGCGCATGCTGAAGGCCAAATATATCCCAAATTGCTCTTTTTTAGAGGCTGATGTAGGTAGGAATCCTTCTAGTGTTTGGAGAGTTGTGGTGTGGAGTAAACAACTACTAGTTAAAGGTCTCCAATGGAGGATTAACAATGGGGCTGATATTCGAGTATTTAAAGACCCTTGGGTGCCTGGTATTCCGGAATTTAAAATAGCATGGAAGAGTGGTGTTGATTGGGATATGAGAGTGAATGAGTTGATTACTCCGCCACGTTTATGGGATATGAGCAGATTCGAGCAAGTTGCTACAACGCAGGAGGTGGATGCTGTGCTTAGCATCCCTATAGCTCAGTCAACAGGAAAGGACAAACTGATTTGGAACCCAAGTAGAAATGGGAAGTTTTCAGTTAAGAGCGCTTATTGGCTAGCAAAAAAGGAGAGTAGCTGTCTACCACCGATAGTCTCTCAATATTGGAAGTTGTTGTGGAAACTTAAAGTTCCACCGAAGGTGAATCACTTTCTATGGAGGTGCTCGATGGGTTTCATTCCTTGTATGTGGTCGCTTTATCAGAGGTACATAGTGCCTAGTCCATTATGTCCAAGGTGCCAAGCAGCAAATGACACGCCCTTGCACGCAACATTCGCTTGTTCTTTTAGTGTTGCGGTGTTGGAGAGGGTGAATTTATATTCCAAATTGGCCCCGGGTATGGTTGATGACTTCTCTAAGGTATTGAATCATGCTTTCCATGTGTTAATGGTTGATGAATTGAAATTGTTTGTTATAATATTGTGGAGTAACTGGGGTGAAAGAAACAAAGTACTACATGGGGAAATGCCTCGTTTACCGGCTATCATATATGATCAATGCATTATGATGTGGGAGAGCTTTTTGGTGCTGCAGACTAGCACCCAGAAGCAGAATAGTAATAGGGGGATTCAAGATGGTTTGGCATGGCAACCTCCTAACCCAGGTATGTTAGCTTTTAATACTGATGCATCTGTGTGTAATGATGACATTAATGTTGGTGTGGGAGCTGTTGTCAAGAACCATTTGGGAGAGTTGGTGCTAGTTGTTGGGGAAAGAGCTCAAGGACGGTTGCGGCCTCTTGTTGTTGAATTGTTGGCTGTCTGTAGGGGACTGGAAAGTATCCTTGTGCATAATTGATTGTTAGAGAGGGTTGTTTGTGATAACTTAGAGGGCTGTGAGGTTGGTGAATGATGATGGCAAGTGCTTTGTAGATGAAAGGATTTTAGTTGATCGTGTGAGAGGCATGTTGGTTGTTGTTGTTGGTAGTCCTAAGTTCTTGCATACTCCTAGGTTTGCTAATAGATTGGCTGATGCTATTGTTAAGTTTGTAGCTCATATAGATGGGTGGTTATCATGGTTAGGGATTGAGTCTGATTGGCTCATAGAGGTTATTAATAGAGACAGACCCGTAACTAGTCCTGGTAATAGGAAATTGAGTGAAGAAGTTTCTTCTACCACTAATGATTCTCATGCCTTGTAATTCTCTTTAATTTGAATAAAACTACTGCTGTTACTCTCAAAAAAAATTGTTCAAGTTTTAAGTTGAGTTAGAAAGAATTACTCCTATACCCAAAACGATCAACGACAATTGTCTTTGATGATCATGACCCACTAGAATCTCTGAGATCGTCACACATTGAGTTGTGGAGTCTTAAATATTGTGCTTTGCTTGATTAAGGCAAACTAAATGACCCAGCCACCCTTCCAATATACTCATTCAAGGAAGGAAGGAAGGAAGGAAGGAATGAGCGAGTTCAACACTGCTCTTCTTGCCAAACAAGTTTGGCGACTTCACTCTGATCCTACATCTTTGTGTGCTCTAATTCTCAAGGGCCTCTACTATCCCAATTCAGACATTTTACATGCTGGAAAGGGTTCGCGTGCTTCCTGGGCTTGGAGTAGTCTTTTGGATGGGAAGGCTCTTATTGTTTATGGGGCAAGGTGGCAAGTAGGGAATGGTGAAACTATTGATATTTGGGCAGATCGTTGGATTACTGGGCCTGGTCCTGGTTTTCTAAGGCCTATTCTTCCAGTTACCCAGGATAGACCGCACAAGGTGAGAGATATCATCGATTGGAACTCTCATAGCTGGTGTCTTAATCAGATTAAAGACTTAATTTCTGGGGAGGAATGCAATCAGATTGAGCTAATTGGTCTTGGGGATCAATCTTTTGTCGATAGGATCGTTTGGCCCATCACAAAGAATGGAGAATTCACGGTCAAATCTGGTTATCACTATATTCACTCTCAAAATCTGGTGCCAACCACTCAACATGCACACTCTTCTCATAGGGTGAACTCACTGGTTTGGAAGTCAATTTGGGCTATTGAGGCATCTCCTAAAGTGAAAGTTTTTATGTGGAGAATGTTAGTGAATGCTCTCCCAACCTATCAGAATTTGCACAAAAGAAAAGTCACTCCAACCCCTATGTGCCCGGTGTGTGAATTGCAACCAGAATCTATTGAGCACACTTTCCTGCAATGTTCAGGTGCTGTGTGTGCATGGTTTGTTTCTGAGCTACACTACAAAGTAGATTTACAGTCTATTGATAAGGTTGACAGTTGGTTTGAGAAGATCATTCCTTTAACGGGTGGCTGTAAAGAAATAAAAGCAGAGTTTCTCACCAAAGTTGCTTATCTTCTATGGGAAATCTGGAAGGCTAGAAATGCTTGTGTGTATGAGGCAGTCCCTGTTGATCCGGTAATGGTTGCTAGAAAGGCCGGTTGGGCAGCCTTTGAATTTACAACCTGCAAACACAACAAGACCATTTCAGCAAATGCATCTTCGACTGAACCTCACCATGCTCAGGTACGCATCCCTCTTAACTTTTCTTCCTTACCTCCTGTTTCTGTGGCCCTTAGCACCACTCATACAGGAGCAGTCCCAGCTCCTCATCCATGCCTAATCTCCTCATCCTCCCCTCACAATCTCTCAGATAATAACCAAACCTCTCACCCCCGACATGATTTCCCTTCTCAAATCCCGAGCATGATCCACCATCCCCAAAATTCTACCTCCCCTTGTCCAATTTTAATTTTTGCTTCCGATCATACATACCATCCCACTTCCTCAGAAATTCCCTTTCCCAGAAGCCATAACAGGGATCATGCATCCCATTCTCATCTTTTCCCCACAAATCCACCCGTGTCACAAGCTGCTATTGCTCGCACATACCCAAGCCTAAACATCATATGTCACCCTTCAACCAGTACCATCACTCCAACTTCTCATCACCTTCCCCATCACGATACAAATCTCACCAAAACCCACCACTCATGGAACTGCCCACCACCTGGACATATAAAAATCAATATTGATGCTGCTTGGAGTAAGGAGACAAACCTCACTGGTGTTTGTGCTTTAGCTCGGGACTGTCATGGCTCTCTAATTGATGGTTCTACGCGGTTATGTTTGTCTGGCTCGTCTTTGGAGGCTGAAGCTAGAGCGGCTTTGGAGGCTGTGGAACTATCAAAGCGCATCCCTCATGTCCCAATTCTCCTGGAATCAGACTCAAAGTCTTTAGTCGATTCCATCGTTAACAATTCAAGCAACTGCCATTGGAAAATTGTACCAATCATCGCAAAAATCAAGAAGGAAGTTACCTTGTGTCGCATCCCGGGGACTATTCTCGGTCCCGGAACACGACGGTAACCGCCGTGACCCCGATCTAGCAAGTAATCAATACGTCTTTCGACGTATTGATGACTCACCGGACCGACACCACAAGGCTATGAATGAAACATACAACAAATGAATAATAATATGAATGTCAAATACTGAATTACAAATGATCAGAGTAGCACACAAATGTCTTACAAGCGGAAGATAATAGAAAATACCCGAGACTAAAATAGTACATGAAAAAGTCTCGAAACACTGGGCCCGAATAAAGTCTCAGAGTATCCAACAGATTACAAGATATGAAAATACGGAAATCAAGAAACATGAAAACCACACCAGAATGGGAGTCCTCGAAAGGTGAAGTGCACGATAACCGACGCTCCGCGGCCTAGTCCAGCTCCTCTAGTGTCGGGTGCTGTAGACCTGAAAAGATGTAGAGGTGAGCAACTCGTCCTCGCTAACCCAAATGGGGCCAAAGCCATCCAAGTCGGGGTTTAAAACCCATGAGAAAACATTTCTTATATATGTATATGTACTCGTAAGTACGAAAGAGCATGTGGAAATGTAAATGCACGGCACGCACACAAAGCTCGGTAAATCATGTGACCACATATGAAAGAACTCTCTGGATCTGAGCGGCCGAATCCCGGGTTTGTCTTTACTGCAAACCGGGGCCAACTATCTAAGCGCCCGAGTGCGCAGAATAGCGAGAGCGTCCATTTCCAGCTAACGCCCAACAAATAGCAGGCCACACTTACGTCACGTTTTACTCTGTTCGAGACGAGCGTAAGCGGGATATATGAATAAAATAAACAGGGCATAGCCCCTCCGGAGGTTAACGGTCATCGACACCGTAGGAGTGCTAGAATACTAGGTCCCGTCGCTCTCAGGCCAAGCACCGGAAATCAGGACGACGGTACTACTTTTCGATCCATAACTCACACACACACACCAAGTGCTATAAGAAGCATGTGGTCAAGCTTAAAACAATGCATCTTTATTTGGTACGTAAAAGTAAAAGAGCCGCCGACCCAAGAGGGTTTCGGCTCACCCAATGGGCGTGCTCCCCCTACCTGGTATGATGGTACAGCTGGCTGCGCTCCAATCCCTGGTCCTCCTGAAGTCTGCGTAGACGAGCTCCTGAGTCTGTGGGTGAGACAACAGTGATAGTCAGGTATAAGTAACTCGAGGATCTACTATCTACGACTAAGACTTGGTAAACACTCTTTGTTTATCTTTCTGACATTAGGGTTTGACTTGTTTGACACTCCGATTCTCGAACCGGTGAGAAATCGGGATTGTTTCTTATTCAGTACTTACGTCGTTTTTGCCACGTTTACAAGCTAAAAGTCTTTAAAACGTTTAACCGTAGTGTTCGAAAACGTAAAATAGGTGTTCTACGGCATAAAAGAAAAGTCAACTTTGGAATAGTAAAAGTCAACGGTCAACAGTAAAGTCAACGGTCAACGGTCAAAAAGTCAACGGTCAAAAAGTCAACCGGTCAAAGTCAAAAAGTCAAAGTCAAACAGTCAACCGGTCAAAGTCAACCGGTCAAAGTCAACAGTAAAAAGTAAACAGTAAAAGTAAAACTGTAACAGTAAAACAGTAAAAGTAAACAGTAAACAGTAAAAGTGAATAGTAAAAACAGTAACTGTAAATAACTTAAACAGTTAGGGGCAAAATGGTAACTCTGCCCCTGGGTTAAAGTAAAAAGTAAATCTGACACGGTAAAAACCAGGGTTTTTACCGTGCCGGTTCTAACCACTGTTTTGGCCGGATTTCGAAGCTTTTCCGGCCAAATCGAGTCCCCTGAGTACTCCTAACATCTTCTACACATCCTAGGCTATCCAACAACATCACAATCGAAGGAAAAGATCAAGTTTTCATACCCTTGAAGCTTCCACTGTGTTTTCCGGCGAAACACCTCCGGCGGAGCTCCACCGGCCTTCTCCTTCCTCCTCCTTGCTCCTGGGCGGCTCCTGGTGGCGCCTGGGAGGTCCCTTGCTCCTCAGAAGGCTTGAAATGCTTCGATCTGTGCTGCACAGGGATTTCTGGGTTTCTCCTCTCGGCTGGGCGGCGCTGGCGGCGGCGCTGGCTTCACCGGTGGTCTGGCTGGAGTCGCCGGAGCTGATAGGAGTGGTGGTGAGGCACGACGCGCGCCGGAGCGGTGCGCCTGGTGGCTGCTGTCGAGGAGAGAGGGAGGAGAGAGCTTCGGCTCGAAAAGGAAGGAACAGAATGGGAAAGTGGAGAGAAAAAGGAAAGTGAAGAAATAGAAAGGAGAGGTGAGGGAGAAGGGAAAAGAGATAGGGTTTTTAAAGAAAAAGGAGTGGCCACGATTCGTCCATCGAATCAACGGCCACGATTCGTTCCCGATCCCAAAATAATTTCAAAACCAAAACCATTTTCGAAAATTCATTTCAAATAACCAAACGTCAAATTTAAACGTAAAAGTCGTACGAAAAATACGTGAAGTGCCGGAAAATATTCCGTAAATACTTTCACGCATGTGGCGACGCGTGTCTTAACGTAAAAACGTTAGACGAAATGACGACGTACTGAAAAGTAATCGGAATTAAACCCTAAGTGTGTCGGAAAATTAAATTAAAATTTCGGGGTCTCACACTCTACCCCCCTTAAATTGAATTTCGTCCTCGAAATTTACCTGACATCAGAAGAGGTGTGGGTGAGCCTGCTGCATGACTGACTCAAGCTCCCAAGTAGCCTCTTCCTCACTATGGTGATCCCACTGTACTTTCACCACTGGAACCTCTCGGTTCCTGAGCTTCCTCACATCACGATCCAAGATGCGGTACGGTCTCTCCTCGTACGAAGCATCGCTGCGCAGCTGTACATCAGTCCAAATAACATTCTGTGGGGCACCCGGTGGGCTCTTCCGTAACTGTGAGACGTGGAACACGTCATGTATATGCTGCAGTCGTGGTGGCAGGTGAATCCGGTATGCAACTGATCCAACTCTCTGGGCTATCTGGAAGGGCCCTACAAACCTTGGGGCCAACTTCCCCTTAACCCCAAATCGTCTAACTCCCTTGCGGGGACTGACTTTCAAGTACACAAAGTCTCCCACTGCAAACTCAAGGGGTGTCCGACGTGTATCTGCATACGACTTGCTCCTGCTCTGGGCTGCTCTAAGCCTCTCCTGGACAACCTGGAGTTTCTCTGAAGTCTCCTGTATCACATCTGGACCAAGTAGAACTCTGTCCTCTCTGTCCAACCAACATGTAGGTGATCTACATGGTCGTCCATACAGTGCCTCGAATGGAGCCATACCAATGCTGCGGTGGTAACTATTGTTGTAGGCAAACTCCGCAAGAGATAGGCACTCATGCCACTTTTCACCAAAATCAACTATGCAGGAACGAAGCATGTCCTCTAAGGTACGGATCGTACGCTCGGACTGTCCATCCGTCTGTGGATGATAAGCTGAACTCAAATGCAACTCGGTACCCAACTCTTTCTGCAACGACCTCCAGAGCTTGGAGGTAAAACGTGGGTCACGGTCTGAGATGATGCTCTTGGGTATCCCATGAAGTCTGATCACCTCACTAATGTACAGATCTGCAAAGTACTGAGTACGAGAGCTCATCTTGACAGGTAGAAAGTGTGCAGATTTCGTCAACCTGTCAACTATCACCCAAATCCCATCATGACCCTCCCGTGAACGGGGTAGGCCGGTGACGAAATCCATGGTGATGTGGTCCCACTTCCACTGTGGAACTGCCAAAGGCTCAAGTAGTCCTGCTGGATGTCTGTTCTCAGCCTTCACTTGCCTGCACACATCACATCTAGACACATACTCTCCGATACTCTGCTTCATGCCCTTCCACCAAAACTGGCGCTTCATATCCTGATACATCTTGGTGGCTCCTGGATGCATGGTGAAACTAGTCCGGTGTGACTCCTCCAACACTAGTTTTCGGATATAATCATCACTGGGGACAAAGGCACGTCCCTTGTACCTGATAAGCCCATCATCACTGACACTCCACTTGTTGTCAGCTTCACCTGAGTAGACCTGTGCTCGAACCAAGTGGCTCTCTGGATCATTCCACTGATACTCCCCCACCTGCTGTAGGATGTGGGGCCTGAGTGACACACTGGCCAGGAATCCGTGAGAATCCCCAAACCGTACGTCCAAATCATAATCCTCCAGTGTCTCCAAAGCCTCCATGCGAGAGAGGAAAATACTCGCAAGCTCATACCTCGGCTTCCTGCTCAAGGCATCGGCAACAACATTGGCCTTTCCTGGATGGTATCGTAGGGTGAACTCATAATCCGTAAGATACTCCATCCATCTCCGTTGCCGTAGATTAAGATCACGCTGGGTGAAGATGTACTGTAGGCTCTTGTGATCCGTGTAGATCTCAAAGGTGGCTCCGTAGAGATAACACCTCCAGACCTTTAGAGCATGTACAACAGCTGCCAACTCCAAATCATGCGTAGGATAGTTCTTCTCATGTGGCTTCAACTGTCTAGAGCCATAACAAACTACCCCACCATTTTGCATCAGCACACAACCTAGACCAGTCCCTGAAGCGTCCGTATACACTTGGTACGGATCTACACCGTTGGGGAGAACGAGGACTGGGGCTGTGGTCAACCGGTTCTTCAACTCTGCAAAAGCCTCTTCACATGCGTCACTCCACTCAAACTTGACTCCTTTCTTTGTCAAGTTGGTCAGTGGCGTGGCAATCTTTGAGAAGTCCTGCACAAACCGACGGTAGTATCCAGCTAAACCAAGGAAACTCCTCACTTCTGTAACATTCCGAGGATGTTCCCAATCCAAAACTGCCTCGATCTTTGAAGGATCCACTGACAAGCCTGCACCTGAGACTACATGCCCAAGAAACTGCACCTCTGAAAGCCAAAACTCGCACTTTGACTTCTTGGCGAAAAGCTGATGATTCCACAAAGTCTGTAGAATGGTGCGAAGATGATACTCATGCTCTGCTTGGGTCTTGGAGTAGACTAAGATGTCGTCGATGAACACGATCACGAACTGATCCAAATAAGGTCGGAAGACTCTGTTCATGAGATCCATGAAAGCTGCGGGTGCATTCGTCAACCCGAACGACATGACGAGGAACTCGAAATGCCAGTAGCGTGTACGGAAAGCTGTCTTCTCTATGTCACTATCCCGTACCCGAAGCTGATGATAACCGGACCTCAGATCAATCTTGGAAAAGAAATGAGCTCCTGTAAGCTGATCAAACAAATCATCAATCCTCGGAAGTGGGTACTTGTTCTTCACAGTGACACTGTTCAACTTCCGATAATCTATACAGAGTCGAAGGGTTCCATCATGTTTTCTGGCAAACAACACCGGTGCTCCCCACGGTGATGAGCTATACCTGATAAAACCCTTGCTCATGAGATCTTCCAACTGAAGCTTCAACTCTTGCAACTCAGCTGGTGCCATACGGTAAGGTGGAATCGAAATCGGTGTGGCTCCTGGAACCAACTCAACCTGAAACTCTACCTCCCGATGTGGCGGTAATCCTGGTAAATCTTCAGGAAATACTCCGGGATACTCATCAACAACCGGAATATATCTGTCCCCACTAGACTCATCCTTCTCCTTGGACGATCTCACAATACTGTAGCAAGTCAAAGTCCTCCTCCCACGAAAACATGGTCGCAAGAGTGGACTCGGCTGTGTGAGTCGCTCATCCATCCTGATTACCATCACCTTGTCCTTGCCTGGAGTCCTCACTGTGACTGTCCTCTTCTCACAGTCTATGAGGGCTCGGTATTTTTCCAACCAATCCATCCCAAGTATCAAATCATACCCATCAATGTCTAACGGGTAAAGATCTGCTAGTAACCTTCCTTCGTTGACCAGCAGCTGACACTTGCGAAAGATCCTGTCTGTGGCTGCCCCCATTCCAAGGGCAGAACTGAAACAATACGTGCTACCCGTGGACTCGGACTCTAATCCCAAAGAATCCGCAAACCACGTGGCAATAAAAGAATGAGAAGCTCCTGTGTCAAACAAAACTCTAGCCTCTGAATTAGAAACAATGATCGTACCATCTAAGGCCGTCGAGGCATCGAGAGCTAGCTGACCTCCTGCAAAAGCATAGACCTGTCCACGTCCCCTGGCACTGCGTCCACTCCGGCCTCTAGTGCGTGAACTCTGACTGCCCTGACTGCCCTGACTCGGGGCAGGCTGCTGCTGAGGTGCCTGAGGGTAAGACGGCTGTGCATAGCCCTGCTGATACTGCTGCTGCTGTGGGACCTGGGAGTAAGACTGCTGCTGCGATCCCTGCTGATACTGCTGCTGACCCTGAGGCTGGATACGGCTGGAAGAACCTGAAGCTGAAGCCGTACCCATGTCTCTGTTGGGACAACGCCAACGGGTGTGTCCCACCTGACCGCACTCATAGCAAGTATATGGCCCTGACCGGCCTCCTGAGGACCCACTGCCACTACTGCCAGCACTGACGTTTCCGCCGAAAGGTCTCCTGTTGTTTCTCTTGGTCATCTTCCTGTCTCTGCTCCGAGAGTGGGACCTACTGCCACTACCGCCATAGTCAACTCTGCCCTGAGGAAAGGTCGCCTGATCAGCCTCAATCTTGTAAGCTGCGCTCACAATCTCCCTGTAGGTGCGAGTGGTATTAGAGAGCAACTCGCGGCGAACTGAGTCCCGTAGACCAAACTCAAACCTCTGGGACTTCACCTTCTCGGTGAGGCCTGGGACATACTTCTGCAGAGAAGTAAACCGCACCACATACTCGTGGACTGTCATGCTCCCCTGTGTAAGGCCAAAGAACTCGCCTATCTTCTGGTCCCTCAAGACCGGGGGAAAGTACTGCTCGTAGAACAGCTCCTCAAACTGATCCCAAGTCATCTGATCGGGATCATGGCGGTCTGCAACTGTGTCCCACCAACTGTCGGCCTCTCCTGTGAGGCAGTGAACTGCAAAAGCTACTCGGTACTCAATGGGGGTGTTGACTGTCCCCTGCAGCTTCTTGATATGCTTGAGCCAGACCTCAGCATCTACGGCCTCTGTAAGACCGGTGAAGTTAGGTGGCCTAACTTTCAGGAAGGTCGCCAAGCAGTGTGACCTCCTCTCCCTCTCCAAGTCCTGCGGAGTCGGAGGTGGTACGTTCCCCATGGCTCGGAACGCACGAGTGACCTCATCCACCTCACGGCGCGGCGGCATCGTGACTGACTGAAAAGAAACAAGGATTAGTCATCGAAACAAGGTCCAGTGAATAAAGATAATGTGAATGGCAACTACTGGAACATGGATGAACTTTTGACTTCCGTATGAATGAATACATCATGAGATCATGCAATGACGTCAGCATCGCACACAAATAACTCGAAGCATACGACTCGAAGAAAACAAACTGGTCGTACACTAATGACATGGAAGGTACCAAAACGAGGCTCTGATACCAAGTAATTACTGTCGCATCCCGGGGACTATTCTCGGTCCCGGAACACGACGGTAACCGCCGTGACCCCGATCTAGCAAGTAATCAATACGTCTTTCGACGTATTGATGACTCACCGGACCGACACCACAAGGCTATGAATGAAACATACAACAAATGAATAATAATATGAATGTCAAATACTGAATTACAAATGATCAGAGTAGCACACAAATGTCTTACAAGCGGAAGATAATAGAAAATACCCGAGACTAAAATAGTACATGAAAAAGTCTCGAAACACTGGGCCCGAATAAAGTCTCAGAGTATCCAACAGATTACAAGATATGAAAATACGGAAATCAAGAAACATGAAAACCACACCAGAATGGGAGTCCTCGAAAGGTGAAGTGCACGATAACCGACGCTCCGCGGCCTAGTCCAGCTCCTCTAGTGTCGGGTGCTGTAGACCTGAAAAGATGTAGAGGTGAGCAACTCGTCCTCGCTAACCCAAATGGGGCCAAAGCCATCCAAGTCGGGGTTTAAAACCCATGAGAAAACATTTCTTATATATGTATATGTACTCGTAAGTACGAAAGAGCATGTGGAAATGTAAATGCACGGCACGCACACAAAGCTCGGTAAATCATGTGACCACATATGAAAGAACTCTCTGGATCTGAGCGGCCGAATCCCGGGTTTGTCTTTACTGCAAATCGGGGCCAACTATCTAAGCGCCCGAGTGCGCAGAATAGCGAGAGCGTCCATTTCCAGCTAACGCCCAACAAATAGCAGGCCACACTTACGTCACGTTTTACTCTGTTCGAGACGAGCGTAAGCGGGATATATGAATAAAATAAACAGGGCATAGCCCCTCTGGAGGTTAACGGTCATCGACACCGTAGGAGTGCTAGAATACTAGGTCCCGTCGCTCTCAGGCCAAGCACCGGAAATCAGGACGACGGTACTACTTTTCGATCCATAACTCACACACACACACCAAGTGCTATAAGAAGCATGTGGTCAAGCTTAAAACAATGCATCTTTATTTGGTACGTAAAAGTAAAAGAGCCGCCGACACAAGAGGGTTTCGGCTCACCCAATGGGCGTGCTCCCCCTACCTGGTATGATGGTACAGCTGGCTGCGCTCCAATCCCTGGTCCTCCTGAAGTCTGCGTAGACGAGCTCCTGAGTCTGTGGGTGAGACAACAGTGATAGTCAGGTATAAGTAACTCGAGGATCTACTATCTACGACTAAGACTTGGTAAACACTCTTTGTTTATCTTTCTGACATTAGGGTTTGACTTGTTTGACACTCCGATTCTCGAACCGGTGCGAAATCGGGATTGTTTCTTATTCAGTACTTACGTCGTTTTTGCCACGTTTACAAGCTAAAAGTCTTTAAAACGTTTAACCGTAGTGTTCGAAAACGTAAAATAGGTGTTCTACGGCATAAAAGAAAAGTCAACTTTGGAATAGTAAAAGTCAACGGTCAACAGTAAAGTCAACGGTCAACGGTCAAAAAGTCAACGGTCAAAAAGTCAACCGGTCAAAGTCAAAAAGTCAAAGTCAAACAGTCAACCGGTCAAAGTCAACCGGTCAAAGTCAACAGTAAAAAGTAAACAGTAAAAGTAAAACTGTAACAGTAAAACAGTAAAAATAAACAGTAAACAGTAAACAGTAAAAGTGAATAGTAAAAACAGTAACCGTAAATAACTTAAACAGTTAGGGGCAAAATGGTAACTCTGCCCCTGGGTTAAAGTAAAAAGTAAATCTGACACGGTAAAAACCAGGGTTTTTACCGTGCCGGTTCTAACCACTGTTTTGGCCGGATTTCGAAGCTTTTCCGGCCAAATCGAGTCCCCTGAGTACTCCTAACATCTTCTACACATCCTAGGCTATCCAACAACATCACAATCGAAGGAAAAGATCAAGTTTTCATACCCTTGAAGCTTCCACTGTGTTTTCCGGCGAAACACCTCCGGCGGAGCTCCACCGGCCTTCTCCTTCCTCCTCCTTGCTCCTGGGCGGCTCCTGGTGGCGCCTGGGAGGTCCCTTGCTCCTCAGAAGGCTTGAAATGCTTCGATCTGTGCTGCACAGGGATTTCTGGGTTTCTCCTCTCGGCTGGGCGGCGCTGGCGGCGGCGCTGGCTTCACCGGTGGTCTGGCTGGAGTCGCCGGAGCTGTGCGAAGCTGATAGGAGTGGTGGTGAGGCACGACGCGCGCCGGAGCGGTGCGCCTGGTGGCTGCTGTCGAGGAGAGAGGGAGGAGAGAGCTTCGGCTCGAAAAGGAAGGAACAGAATGGGAAAGTGGAGAGAAAAAGGAAAGTGAAGAAATAGAAAGGAGAGGTGAGGGAGAAGGGAAAAGAGATAGGGTTTTTAAAGAAAAAGGAGTGGCCACGATTCGTCCATCGAATCAACGGCCACGATTCGTTCCCGATCCCAAAATAATTTCAAAACCAAAACCATTTTCGAAAATTCATTTCAAATAACCAAACGTCAAATTTAAACGTAAAAGTCGTACGAAAAATACGTGAAGTGCCGGAAAATATTCCGTAAATACTTTCACGCATGTGGCGACGCGTGTCTTAACGTAAAAACGTTAGACGAAATGACGACGTACTGAAAAGTAATCGGAATTAAACCCTAAGTGTGTCGGAAAATTAAATTAAAATTTCGGGGTCTCACACCTTGAGCCAAAGGTCTGCTTGGTTTTGGATCCCAAGAGAAGCGAATTCCGCTGCCGACTTGGTGGCCTCGCTAGTTGTGAGGAAGAAGTGCCCGGAGGTCTGGATTGATCGCCCGCCTTCTTCCCTTGTGCATGTTCTCTCTCGCGATGGATTGCCATGTCCTCCGCCTCACAACTCGTATCTCAGGTGCCCATAGCCCAGCCGAGGTCTTGGTCGCTGTTTTTTCCCTTCGGCGTCTTCTATTTTCGGTACTCTGCTTTCTGTTTTTCTTGTTTGTTTTGGCTCGTCGTTGTTCTGTGTTTTCTTCTTCTTCAGTTCGTCTTTTCTTCCTGTTGTTGTTTGGGTTGAGTTTCTTTGTCTGGCTTTTGTTTGGTTGGACTTAGTAACTTAGACGTTTGGGCTTTGCTGATGCTCTGCCTGCCTTGTACTCTTGCCTTGGGCTTGTTTAATGAATTTTCAACTGACCAAAAAAAAAAAGGAAGGAAGGAATTTCATATCAAATGACATGATATATGGGGCCTCCTTTCAGTTGACGTGTGTGATGTATGATAATTGATAAAGCCAGCAATTAGGAGACACCAAAATCACAAATTTTATACTCTTGGTTATATGTAGGATCCACCGATATCTAAAGTAAAAGTTAATTATAAGTTGATGTGATGTAATTTCCGGTAGATTAATGCTTAGATGAACTGCTCCATGTAACGATAAGAGCTAATCATTTCGGCCTTTTTTTCATTTTGGTGCTAATCTCTCTAACGAATATATTATGGTACGAGGTTGGTTTAATTAATATTAATCTATCGATATGATGTAATGTGAATTAATTTTTGACATACTATTTATATAGAGGGGTTCATATCTCACCTTATACGGTATAATATATTGATTTTCATTTTCAAAATGTGTTTATATTTGTTTTGGAGTGGAAATATAAATGACAAAAGTTCAACATATATATACGTATATAAGCATTATGAACTTGGTATATTTCGTGTAACAACATCGATGATATGCTCGAGTAAATCTAAAACTTTGATCGGTTTTCTGTTTGCTATGAACTAATTAAACATTAGTTTCGGTATTGGCTTAAGTTTTGTATGTGAGGATCATATAGAAGAGGACATGCTCATGTGCAAGGGCGTAGCTATGGAGAGGACAAAGGAGTTAATTGTTTCCGGATTTTTAATTTTAAGAAAAAGTAATTACTCTTAATTTATATCGGATATTAAATGAAATGAAACATAAATTGACCCTTCTCCTTTAAAAAATCTTTGACCAGTCTTTAATATTCTTCAATAATAATGAAATGAAATAAAAATTTATACTATTTTAAATACTTAATCCAATTAAGACAAACCGTGTCAAGAATTTCTTACCTTATTGATCCATCTAATATGTAATTTAATACTTTAAATTTCATTTATAATTTTTTTTTTATTTTTTATAAATAAGCTAAATGGAAACAACACATTGATGTTTACCATACATTGACGTACGTTATGTCTCAAAAATAACATATTGAAATTCTGAAAATCTGAAGTTTATTGGAGATGAATTATGGTTTGTTCGAGACTGCGTTTTCATGGGGACTATAGGTCTTTTCAGTCAAGACGCATGGTTTCTCCTTCAAGACTTGGGGGCTATGTTTGGGCCAAAATATTATTTTTCGGCGAATGCTTTGCATAAGAGCCCATTAAACCAATTCTTGTGGTTTACGTTATGATTAATGAGTTTCCTTTCGACTGGGAGTCATGCATGGCAAGGATTTGTGGTTGCTTAAGGAATCCTCCAAAAATCCAAAGAAGATTTAGTATGACTTGATCCACAAGAAAGAACAAACTCTAGTGTTCACTATATAAAGGGGTCGATGTATAGGAATAAAAACACATCTCAACGATTCAACACACTTTTGCACATTGCAAAACAAGCCTCTCCGGAGCACCTCTATCAGAAAAAGATTCTTTGAGTCATTTTGTCCACCAAAACCCTATCCGTAGGCATTTCCCGCTACTACTCACCAAAGCCTGACCCGTCGGCATTATCCGCTGCTACCTCACCAAAGCCTCATCCGTGAGCACTACCCGCTTCAACTCACCAAGCCTCATCCATGAGCGAACAGTCCATCACCGCTTTATAAAGCCCTATCCGTAGGCGAATACCTGCAAAAACCATTGTTAGAGTAAGAACTCTAGCAAATATCTCCGGTTTGCCAAGGAACCTTTTGGCGAACACACTTCACTTCTGATTTTTAACTCTGCTCAATCATACCGGTCTGGGTAGGAACGTTCACTTCGCAAGAGGAGGATAAAAATCTAGTTGCTTTTCAGCTACGTTTGTGAAGAACCTAAGTGCTGGTCTGACCAACGCCCGTACGACAATCGTTTGAGAAGAAGACAGAAGGCAAACTCGCATCAAGACCAAGGTTGTACATGACCCATAGGTACTGACACGTCCTCAATCTTGCTTGTTCGAAAAAATACATTTTCACGCCGAACAGTAATTGCTGAGTGAAACGACTCCATATTTTCTAGGCTGTGTGTTCTGTTCCGGACCACCAGTACAGAATCATTGTAGTACCAAAACTTAAGCATGGGTGATTTCTACGTGCAGCCTTACTGTGCAAGGTACACGCGGACCCTTCAAAACCCAGTAACCTGATTTGGCACCATCAACTGTCTTGGGTCCCCGCCGGAGAGCATCTTTGATGTTTCTCCGTCAACTATTTGTGTCTTCTGGGACTGCATGGTTTTGCCTGGTGCATGTACCATTGGAGCTAAGAGGGTTGCAGAAATTGATTTGGAGGGTGTGGCTTCCACGTGTGAGTATGAACTTCACGTGACTCTGTTTGGTATCCAGCCTCACCCATCTCTGGTCCATATCATTTTTGCATGACTTGGTCTTTGATTCTTTGCCGCGTGTAATGTTTATGAGGATGCACAGTGTGTGCCCAGCTTTAGCACCATGCAAAGTGACAGCGTCTCTACCCAGAAAACTATGAGAATGATTGAGAATTTGAGATGCTTGATGATAATAAACCAAGCAAGAATAAGCACACACCATGCACTAGTCCAAAACTTGAGCGCGAAATCTGGTTCCTCGATCAGTTGTAGGATTATGATGCATGGTTGAGTCCCATCAATATGCTCTCTTGGACTGTGAATGTTGCAGACCCTGATTACGTAAAATTCTTACCTAAATCTGCGGTTCCTATATATGCTTGTTGACGAGATACGGATCTTACACACAGTACCTAAGACGATGAAGCTGTGAAGCAACATTACTTGCCGACATTGGTTATTCTTTGTTGGCTAGCTCTACCGACTCCATTTGGTTATTCCAGATTATATATAAAGTGTACTTAGAAGTTAGAACTCAGCATGCAACAACCTTAACCACATTCTGTTAAAAAACAACCTTAAACCACAGGATGGAACATTGTTAAACAATTTACCCGTACGTATACTTAAGAGTTGCCGAGTTGGGATTGGATTGAAGACCATCAAAGCGATTAAACTAATGATGGAAGAAACAAGAGAGACGTACACAGATACTGTAAAGAAAATACAGCATGATATGCAGAGATGTGGGAAGAACGGAGAAGATAATATAAACATATACATACTAGTGTGTATAAATAAGTGGATGGCCCTTCATGGGATGAAAGGCTCAAATAATTGAAGTGATTCACATATTGTTGGCTGCGAGAGCCAATAGTAGAGATGGGGAATAAATAGAAATGGACCCAAAACATGGTTCATGATTTCTCAGCACCACCAGTTTCACTGCCGCCCCAATTGTCTCTGCTTCCTCTGCCATTCTGCACATGACCGGACTCATCTAATCTGCACACACACACATGTAACATATATATACATGTATATATATATAATGGCACTATGAATATCAATATGATTGCGCAGTTACATATATTTATGTATGAAATTGAATTCAGAGAGGCAGTGCCAGGGTGCTCTAAACAAAGACCAGCCTGGTTTAGCTCTCTTCTAGCATTCTCCTCTTGCTTTTCTTGGTGTCACCAATATCCAAGGCATTTGTGGTTCTGATATTCTTAAAAAAGGGTTCCCATAACATGTGCCTATTTGGTGATTTGTCGCTATATATGGTTTAGCCAAATTAATCATCTTTTTCATATTTGTGCAATCTAATTATGGTTCTGATTTTCAGGTGTGCATACACATTGGGAAATATGTTACAGTCACTTCAAGTGAGGAACAAGCATATGTAAGAGTTAGTAGAGGCAGATAGACAGGAGGCAGCAGCTACATGTTTTGGTTTTCTTGAATGATGATGTGATGAGAGCAATCATTTTTCGGGTTTCTCAAGGGTCCTCTATCTGATTCAATTCTATTCTGCAAGCTTTATAGCCCATGCTGCCCTTCTGCCAATGTCCGAGCTGATAGAAAATTCATTATACTAAAAACCGTAAACTAGTAAATCGATCAAATAGGGTGAAAAGACTAATGAAACACTAGATTGGTTTTTGACAGCATGAGATTACAGAAGAATTCAAAAGCAAAGACAAGACAAGAGTAGAAGACTCGAAGATATGATGAGATAAGGGTGATCAGATAGGCTAGAATAGTGTTGCAGCAAGGCAAGGCAACTTGATCACATGATGTAGCGGCAGATCCTCCTAAAAGCAGCATCAAAATCAGAATTCAACTAATCATATCTGCCTATGCAACTGCTTTCATGCAATAGTTCCTTCATTATTGAATAGATTACTTAAGCATATGGTAGTTAAAAGGATTAAAAATGTTATGATCGAACTTTGATAATTTGTAATTCATCTTCGTAATTCTCAATAAACTCAAGTGGTACTGCAGTATCAACATAATAACTGTACTTAGCTAGCTCCTGTTTATTTGTGCATATTATCTTCAACTCCAGACAATGGCTATTCTGCAGCGAAAGGACATTTCAAAAAGAAGTAATTGAAAGACAAAATGGAATTCTCAGTCATACAGCTGTATGGAGAATCGAAAGCAATCATCGAAGAACATACAAAACTGTTTACAAGTGGGAGAATTTCATCTGTGCATGAACGCAATCCAAGTACCTAGTTCCAAGTAATTAGCCCAACAACAGAAACTGAAATGTATCTGAAGTCATAGTAAAGAATGTTAACTACGATTATAAACTCATACCAGTCGGCCCAGTCGATATCCTACTAGCCCCATCCATATTCATCAACTTGAAGAACAAGCCAAGACCATCTTTTTCAGTTTTTTCGATTTTCTCTTTGCTTTATCAATAACCAAAATTTCCAATTTTTCATTCATCAAGTTATCATGTTCATGGTAGATTTTTAGCAAGATATTGTAACTTGACCAATGTCATATAGCTTAGCAAGGAGATTCATGGTTTATATTGTTGCATTTCTTATGTGTTTGTCATTGTATACTAAAAGAATGAATGGAAATTCTTTTTCTTCCAGACCAAACTTCACTGAACAAGGCATCCTGCCACAGTTTTATCATAGGGCTTCTTCAGTCCAGATAGCTGGATTATGAATTTCTGATCAGTAATCATTGAGTTACCTAAAAACACAATTCCAACGAATCTTTATTATATAAATATTGTTAAGCCCCATGCTGTGTTGACTTGCCATCTATGCAATTGACTTGCCATCTATTAGAATAGAAGTTATGATTTGATTGCATAATAAGCGGTCCTCTAAAAATTAGGGCGGTAGTAGACCTTGGAGAGAAACGAAAAATAGGCACTCCTAGCGGAAGAGCCTTTAGGCGGCATCTGGGCCATCTAAGCGGCCTCTGCACAGGTTTTGACAGCCTCTGGCGAGTCTAAATGGCCTCTAGACAAGTCTAGAAGGTCAAAGCGAGTCCAGGATGGTTTGGGAGGATTTAAGCAGTCTCTGGACGGGTCTAGAGAGCTTATGGGCGGGTCTAGGCAGTTTTTAAGCGGGTCTAGAGGTCTTCTAGGTGGTCTAAGCGGTCTCTAAATGGGTCTAGGCGGGCATTAGATGAGTTTAGGCGGGCTCTAGGCGGGCTTTAGATGGGTTTAGGCGGGCTCTAGACAAGTCTAACGGCTTGTGGGAGGTCTAGGCGACTTCAGGTCAGTCCCCATATATATCAATCGATTCAAATCCATTAGCTCATCCCATGCTGCTCATCTGCCCAAGTTTGCTGCTTAAGTTCAGGATAAAAGAAATTAATATGCATAATGAACCATCAAATTGGAGTTGTAATAGGACGTAGTAGAATATCAATAATACTGAGGAACCTAGCAAGGTACGTAGCTAACACTGAGCCATGTTAAAGGAAAGAAAATGAATTGCTGATATGGTGATAATATGTTACAGGATAGATGTATTACAGGAGTGATTGTGGGATCTTGATCTTATGTAATTATATCTTCCTAGAATAGTCTTCTGTTACTTGTATATATGCTATGGCTTAGTAAGAGAATAAGGAACCCAATACAAACGTATTCACATACCATTTTGTTTATGGTATCAGAGCACCAATTCTGATGACTCAAACTCACCACTTTCGCTTCAAACAAACACAGACACCATGGGTGAAGTTATTGAAGCTTCAGAAACACAAAAAAAAGTCAACCACAATTCTCTATCTAAAGACAAACATGGAAACGTTATTGACACACCCAACCCTTTGGCCTTGCATCCTTCTGATACACCAGGGCTCAAGCTGGTCAGTGCACTGCTAGATGGAGACAACTATGGAGCAGAGCTATGTGCCTTAGTCTCAACGCCAAGAAAAAGATGGGACTGATCGATGGTACAATCAAACAACCTCCACACACCAATCCAAAGTTCCCTATGTGGAAGTGTTGCAATGACATGGTGTTGTCATGGATCGTTCACTCTATTCAACCAAGCATCGTGTGTGGCGTGATATTCTCTGATACAACGGCCGGGGTGTGGAGAGATCTCCATGACTTATTCTCCCAAGGAGATGATTTAATGATTTATTAAATTCCGTAAGAGATTGCCGAATGTCATCAAGGCCAGCAATCTGCTTCTATCTACTACACTAAACTCAAAGCCCTTTGGGATGAATTATCTTCTTACTAGGAACCCCTTACTTGTAGTTATGATACTATGCAAAAACTGACAGACCGAGAGGAGAAAGAGAGAGTTATGCAGTTTCTTATGGGCTTGAACGAATCATACTCAACCATTCATGGATCGATCCTAATGATGAGTCCCCTTCCAAATACAAGGAAGGTCCATGGTTTGATCCTTAAACATGAGAAGCAGTTGGAAGCATCGGCTCGTCGAGATGTTCCACAAACATCTCATGCCATGCAAGCTACAAGGACATCAGATCCACCAAAATCCTTTTTCTTCCGTAAGCCGTTGAAGTGCATGTATTGTGAGGAGGACACCTATTTAGTAGATCGCTGCTATTATCTAAAGGGGTTCCTAGTGGGCCACAAATGGCATGGCAAGAATGTGAAGCCCAGAAACAAAGGAAGTTCAGCCCATAACATTGAGATGAAGATGGAACCCACAAATGAATGCCCAACCTTCATAGCTGATGAATACAAGCAGATCATGGCCCTACTTCACGAAAAGAACAGTAAAGATCAACCATTCGCAAATGCGATAGGTATACTCACACCCAATAGCAAAGATATACAAAGTGACATTCATTCTATATTGTATTGGATTGTGGATAGTGGAGCAACATATCACGTATCATATTTATCACCCACTCACAATAAGATAAAAACAATCCACGATTTTGTCGGTTTACCTAATGGAGGACAAGCCGCAATTGAAAGTACTGGATTTGTCAAATTGTCGCAAGAATTATCTCTTGATGGAGTTCTTCATGTGCCTAAATTTCGTGTAAACATAATTTCTGTGAGTAAGTTGACACGATCCTTGAGGTGTATTGTTATATTTTATTCGGATTTTTGTGTTGTGCAGGACGTGTATACGAAGATGACGATTGGCCTGGGAAAGCATTTTAATGGGCTCTATTACCTCACCCCACAACAAAACCCTTATCTTGCCAATCATATCTCTCGCACCTCCAACTTTTGGCACCAACGCCTTGGTCATCCATCTACCGCACCTGAAGAGCCTTATGGCAGCACTGAAGAGTGACGGGTTTTGAGAGAAGTACACATGTTGGATATATCAAGGTGAAACATCATCAGAGGGTCCGCATTATCATGGGCCATTATCTGAGACGGACAGTACATCTAACGATCCAACAACGGCTTTCATCAACGATATGTTTCCTTATGAGAGCGGTGTATGCTCTGAAGGACAATATATGCCTGAGTCGGTGCAGCCCTTCCCTAGAGTTGTCAACACTGCAGGAATTGACAAGTTCAACAAACTGCTTGCTTACCGGTCTAGTACACTACACTTGGATGTATCCCATGGAAAGATATCTTTTTTACACCTGAATTTTGTACTATACATGTTCATCAATATATAATCATAACACTTTGTAACAATTTATTTATAGGCAACTTGGAGACTACAAAGCTTATGCAACAATTAATTTATGTATAACTGAAGCATATATTGCGCACAAGTGCGTCACCTACATGAAGCTGTATTTAGGAGCGTTGAAGGAAACTCCATAAACCATACCGGTAGATGTACCGAAGTTCAACATTTCTATAGTCTCCAGTGATGTTGAAATTTATGGAATTTTGCTAGACTTCTACAAGTTGCAACCACATGAACTAGTCATAGTCCACTGGTGGGTATTGATTAACTGTCCAGAAGTTGAATACTGAAAAAACATCCATTTATACTATCAAGATATTCAAGGTGATCTCGACTACCACAACAAAGAGTTCACAAACTATTTTGGCAGCTGGGTACGTAATTCTTTATTTTTATTCATGACTCTTTCATTGCATAATTATCCATATTTACTGTACATTAAATGTTTGGTTGCAGATGCACCATATTCAATTCGATGGTCACCCAAATTGGTCGCACGAACGAAGACTTCTAGCGATGAAGTCGATAATGTCAAGAGTTTATCCGATATGCAAGGTGAATAACGTGCAATTTATATGTGAACAGAGACACAACAGACGAAGAACACAAAAATCTAGGGTGATGGCACATGGTGGGCGGAATGGAGTTGACTATTACGGTGTTCTCCATTCAGTGGTGGAACTCGTATATGTGCAAAGCATGACAGTGCACATTTTCAAGTGTAGATGGTTTGATACTAGCAGCCCGCAGAGCATAAAGATCGATCAGTTTGGAATTTTATCGGTGAACACTGCTACAAGTTGTTACGAAGATGAACCGTTTGTTTTTGCCATGTCGGTAAAACAAGTGTTTTTTCTTGATGACCTTGTTAAGGGTAACACGTGGAAAGTAGTCAACCTTATATACCCTCGAAACATTTACCGGACGGCTACACTTGAAGAGGCAGAAGACGAGGAAGAAAATGTTTCGTATCAAGAGCCCAACACAATAGGTATTCCTGACTCATCTACAATTTGCCTTAATAATTTTAAAGCGTGTCGTTCAGTTCGAATTCATGATTTAGACGCAAGACTTATTGATGTTGATCCAAATCAAGAAACAGACGAAAACTCTGGTGATGAGGAAATTCATAGATTGTGAGAAATTAAATCTGACACCGAAGAAGACTCATCTGATGATTCCGATTACGGGCCTTCTTAGTTTGAATTTGTAATACAAATTTATGTGCTTTATATATGCTACAACCTGTTAAATTCATATTTTTATTGAATTTTGGTGATATATGAACATGAAATTAGTATGGTTTACATTAAACAACCTGTTTATATATATATATATATTTTAGTTTTAGCCGACGAAAATATGCTATTTTCATCGGCTAATATAGTTTAGCCAACGAAATATAGCCTATTTTCGTTGGCTAAAACTATCTTAGCCTACGAAATACGACTAATTTCTTTGGTTAAAACTATCATGGCTGACGAATACCCTAATGTTTCATCGGCTAAACCCTCAACCCTAAACCCTATTACTATAGCTGACGAATACCCTAATTTTTCGTCAGCTATAGTTAAATAAATAAAATAATAATTTTATACCACTGATTGCGTCTCATCAATTTGAAACTATTTTTAGTTAAAAGTCCGGGCAATATACGTAATTTAGACGGTCATATGACCGTTTCCGTGCGTTTAGGGGTTTGACTTACGGGATTGACTGTCCGGATCGAGTCCTTAACATTGTCGGATTTTAATGAAAATTTACCCATACACATATTTCAACATAATGATGATATCTGACGGTCGGATTTTTGTTTCTCAAGTTTGATCATCACCATCACAACAAGCCTACTTATGTTGTATAACTTGTGTTACCAAGTGTTAAATAAATGTTCTATTTCAAAAACAAACTATACGTAGAAGCTTCAAACGAAAAAAAGTCTTGAAATAAGATATGACAGGAAAAGTGAAAATATGTCTACGGTTGAAAAATCATGTAATTCTGGTAAAGTCTCGGTGCCGATAGTTACGGTCAATACAATTTTTCATTCTTTTTCCCTAGAGGTAGCCCTCTCTCTGATGGTTATTTTTCATAAAATTTTTATATCACTGGTTGCGTCTCATTGATTTGAAACTATTTTCAGTTGAAGATTCGAGCAAAATACGTAAGTTAGACAGTCAGTTGACTGTTTCCATGTGTTTAAGAGTTTGACTTATGAGATTGACCGTCCGGATCGAGTCTTTAACGTTGTCGGATCTTGATAAAATTTTCTCATACACATATTTCAACATAATGATGATATCTGACGGTCAGATTTCATCATAAAATGATAATTAAACAAATAAATTACATAGATACATATAAAAGGACTATAGCCGACAAATTTATTAAAATTTCGTCGGCTATAGTTAAATCAGAAAATAAAATAATAATTAAAAAAATGAATTAGTAATATATTAAATAAATAAATAAATATAAAAGGACTATAGCCGACGAATTTATAGAAATTTCGTCAGCTATAGTTAAATAAAAAAAATAAAATGATAATTAAACAAATAAATTGGAAATTTATTGAATAAATAAATATAAAAAGGACTATAGCCGACGAATTTTCAATATATTCGTCGGCTTTACTTAAATTAAAAAAAATAAAATGATAATTAAACAAATAAATTGGAAATATATTAAATAAATAAATATAAAAGGACTATAGCCAATGAATTTATCGGCTATAGTTAAATAAAAAAATAAAATGATAATCAAACAAATAAATTGAAAATATATTGAATAAATAAATATAAATGAATATAGTAGACGATATTATCAATAATTCGTCGGCTATAATTAAGTAAATAAAATAAATAAAAAATACAATATAGCCGACGAGTTTCATGTTATAGCCGACGAAATTTCAATAATTATAGCCGATGAATATTTTATTTTGTTAACTATAGTAATGCCTATATAAAAAAACTCAGTCTTCATCTTCTCTCCGCGCCTCCTTATTCTCTCCTCGCCTAATTCGCCTCTCTAACCCTCCTACACACCTCCCAAATCCTAAAACATTACCTCCACAACGTCCAACCCTCCTCCTCTATCTCCACAGCCTCCTTCACCGCCCCTCACCTTGTCGTCTCCAGACACCTTTTCTCCTCTACCTCCATAGGTGTGGGATTTTTGTTTTGAATTTTTGCAGATTTGGATAATATTGAAATTGATTATTTTTTATATTGAAATTGATATTGATAGAAATTGATTTATAGAAATTGATATTGAAATTGATAATGTTGTTGCAGATTTGGATTTGGTTAGAAATTGGTTATTGAAATTGATAATATTGTTGTAGATTTGGATTTGGATAGAAATTTATTTATAGAAATTGGTTATTGAAATTGATAAAAATAGAAATTGAAATTGATAATGTTGTTGAAATTGAAATTAAAAATTGAATTGGGGGTTTAACATTTTTTAGTTTAATTGCTATTAAAGAATTATAGGAATTTTGTTGTGCATTAAAATATTAATTGTTATTAATTGTAGGAATTCTAAGAATTTTTATTAATTTTTACTATATTTATATAATAATTTATAAATATATTGATAAAGATTGTTAATATATTGATAACAAGTGCTAATTAAAATATTAAAATTACAATTAAAATTAAAAATTTAAATAATTTAATAAATTAATATTTTAAACAAGATGAAATACTTGTTTAGATCGACTAAAGGTTCAAAGGTCTGAATCGTCTAAGGGAACGTCTAGCCAAGTTCTTAAAAATCGAAAGTTTCGGCGAAATTTTACCGAAATTTTCGCTTTTTTGAACCATGAAAATATCTTTCACATTCCAAATTTTCTCGACGACATTTTCGAAATTTCCTGAAATTTTCGATATCTTCCGAAAGTTTCCAATATTTTTCGAAAGTTTCCAAAAATTTCTGAAAATTCCATTTTTTTAATTTTTCCCAAAAATTTCTAATTCATATATAGGTCAATTTACAACTATTTTTATTTACACTTCTTAATTCATATTACAACTATTTTACCTACATTTTAATGTTTATCCATAAGTCAAATGTTTATAACTAACAGATCAAGAGACTCATGAAGTGTCAGAGGTGATGATAGTGAAAGTTACGGCGGTGGTGGAGGTGATGATGGAGTTCATGGTTATAGTGAAAATCAAGTTGATCATATGAGTCAATTCACTAGTGAACTACACTTCACACATGCAACACAAGATGAAGATCATGGAAGTAGGAGAGCAGAAGCCGGCATCGGTGCTATAGAAAAATAACATTATACCTCATAGGTCTTCTACGTGGTTTTAATTAGTTATTTAATTTCATGTAAAATGTTTCATATGTATATAACGCGTGATGACCTAGCCTTCCTTTAGGTTTCCAGCCATAAAAAATGCTTAAAGTAAACTTTTAAGCATTATTAACGATTCAACACTTACTTTTTCACTTTAAATTACTACAACTCCCTATAGATCAATATTTATTTAAGGTTTTATTTTCAAATATAGTACATAATATAGTAAACAAACATCTCTTAAAATTTCATTTACAATTTCCGTGTTTTTTCTTCAAATTTCCTTCAATTTCCTTAATTTTTTATTGGAATCGATATTTCCTCGAAATTTCGGTCGAAATATCCATTTTTCAGACGGTCGATATTTCCATAATTAGCAAAATTTTAGTCCTTACGTCTAGCAACCCTCAAACGTCGTTTTAGGGCCCCATGATAGTTAGACGTGCGTCCATTCTGGAGCCGAAACAGAGGCAGCCGGGCGCCACCCATTCATCGAAGCAGCCGGACGCCACGTATTCCTCGAGGCAGTCGGTCGCCGCTCATTCCTCGAGGCAGCCAGGCGCCACCAATTCATTGAGGCAGCCGGACGTCGCCCATTTATCGAGACAGTTGGGCTCCCCTCAGTTCTTGAGACTGCTATGACCTCCGATCTAGGAGGAGGTGTCTGCACCACATATGCCTGAGATACAACAGGCACTGACTCCGGGCCCTATTTCTTCAGAGGGTGGGTCATAGTGTATAGATGCCGCCGCCTCTTCTTTACCTTTCGCGGTTGATACTGGCATTACCTGCAATCGGTGACTCAAGGGGACCGATTTATCTACTGTCCCGACAGGTGACCCCATCAGCAGCGTATCAGTTCGTGTCTTTTGATACGGATCTTATTTTTACAAAAGTATCATCAGATGCCAAAAAAGAAATCTCTTATTACAAAGGTTATATGTATATAGTCCACGATTGCATCTAAGCACATCAATACATATACACATAGACAAACCTGTAAACCATTCAAAGCTTGGCATAGCCCTTCAAAGTTTGAATTTACCTACTTCTAATGAAAGTTTAATACTACAACAGTGAAAGCACCATGCTGCGTTGTTGCAGTTGCCATCTGTATAGGTGAGTTCTGAAATGTACGCGGTACATGATGTACTTTGGCTGTGATATGACTGATATCTGATGACCAAGAAACCACACATGTGAGCTTAAGATTGACCTTAAAAAGTCTAAAGAATTGAGAAGCACGGTTACGTCACGTGTGTGGTTCGCGTATCTGGATAAATCCCATTTGGGGCCTCCATCGCCGCCGTTGTTCCAGTATAAGGCGGCAACCTACAAACCGTTTGATATCTCTGACAGCCTGGTCGATTCCATCCCCCACGCGCCACTTTCAAGGTCGTTGCCAACATTCTACCATTTTGCAAGAGGATATAAAAGTTTTTTTCTTTTGGCAAATGCTCGAACAGAAAAGTTAATCGTGGAAAACAGTTAAGGTGTTATATTCTGTTTAATTTCTTTTTGCACATAGGTTCATTGACAATTCTATTTGAATTTTACCTTTTAAAATGTAAAAATCAAATATAATTGTCTCGTAGGTTAACCATGTACGTCTGTTCAATTGCCTTCAACTTCATTATTAATTTGAAAACTAGTCTTTACTATTGAGATTTGTGAAGGGTATCAGCAAAGCTCTTAGCTCTGGCACCATAGTGATCAAGGAGCTGTCCTCATTCATTCACCACCTAATTTCGAATTCAAGTTTTCAATTTCCAGCAACATGTGTGGCATAGGTTTTGAATTCAAAACGTGAAGGGTTTTGTGACAGCAACACACCATTTTCGTGAGAGTCTCCATCCAATTCCTTCAATCCACCCCATGATTTTGACCAAACACAGCCTCATGTTTCAAGGTTGCATCAATGGATGACCTTGCCATAGCAGTTCGCTGCCACGTGGCTTCATCCATTTATGAAAAACTAGCTGAATATGATTCATTTCCTTATTGGGTGGGGAGAGGCGAGGCTAAGCTAGGCTGTTAAAGATATTCGATCTCAGGAAAGTGTGATATACAGACTCACCAGAGAAACTTTACACGGCTAATTAAGCAAAGCCAGCGAGTTCACGATACTGTATTTTTTTAGCGCCCAATACGTGGCCCCACGTAGTTTTCCTCATCACCGGACAGCGACTATATAACCCCTATGTTACCTCACAGTTTCGACATCAAACACAAATCCAGAGCGAGAGCAGTTACCAAAATACCAACAACTCTTGCTTAATTCCCAGTTTCGAAACCAGAGTTTAAGCAAACATGCCGAGCGAAGGAACAGCCAACTTCATCGATATCCTCATCGCCATCCTCTTGCCTCCTCTCGGGGTCTTCCTCAAGTTTGGCTGCCATGTCAGTCTTTTAAATCCTTCAATTTATATATACCCCTCATCGATTTCTTTCTATATGTTTCTGTTCTTTCTTATGTCTACGTTATAGATCAATCACTGAACTGTGATCGAGTTCTTCAGACTTCTGGGTTTTATTAATCTCAAAAATCTGTTTAATTTGCAGGTGGAGTTCTGGATCTGTCTGTTGCTGACCATTTTCGGTTACATCCCTGGGATTATCTATGCCGTCTATGCCATCACCAAGTGAAGTAGCTAGTCATGCTTCAGTTTCTGTAAGCCTACTTCTTTTGTGTTAATATGCCTCTCAGCTTTAGAATACGATATACATGGTACAAAAATCCTTGATCTTTAATTTCTTCTCCTACTGTGTTGATTAAATCTGAACAAAGATTTAACTCTATGTATGAAGCTGTACACTTTAATGGGCAAGGATTATTATGGGGGTCTACGTGACATGATGAGCTGCACTAATTTATGTCTAATTATCACCTATTATAATCTTTTGACAAAAACGGAGATCGATTTAATTTTTTTTCTTTTTTTTTCTGTGTTGTCTTTTGTTTTAGACAGGTAGTTTCGAGATAAGGATGTGAAGGGCACATATGTCTTCTGGTTTCTGCATTCAAGGCTTGTTTTCCACCATTGGATTGCATAGTTGCTTGTTCGGTTTAGCCAATGGACAGTTGATATTTCACGTAGTGTGTGTCTTCTTTTCTTTTTTTTCTTTCATTATTCCCTTATTGAGTTCATTGTGTTCCCCATGATTTGTCTATCTCTGTTGAAGAAGGTAGAATTATTTGTTGGAGTATTGAGGAGTTGATATGTATCAATCTTAGCTCTCCAATTCATTAAAAGAAAATTTGTTCTCTCATAATATATAGCTTTCAGTTTTTATGTTTCAATATTCATGACCGTCTCAACGAGATAGTTGGCTAATATGAGTAAGCTTGATAGTCTAAGCTGTTAGGATTCATGTTCTTATTGAATTGAAAAAGCAAGCAAAAAAACGTAAAGGAAATGTGAGAGAATTTCAAGACTATTACTTCATAATCGGAACAATACATTGGGTCAAATATATATTATAGAAAACTAGAGATTATAACTAAAGACCTAATTACCCTTATACACTTAACATCCTCCCTCAATCATAAGCTTAGTTTCAAGCATTATGGTTGGTACAAAGACAATGAACCAATACCTTACAAGATGTAGAACAGTACAAACATTAACATCCCAAAAACAAAATCCCAGCAGCTTGTGTGTGCAAAGCTTGAGAACAGACCATAGCAATGATTGTAATACCTTGGAGCAATTCGAGTGCATTTCATATTTCCATAGATCAATTGACACGACTTTGCTGGCAGTGGACAATCATTAAGGCAGCAAGAAGAGCAAACAATTTCTAATACTTTCATATGAATCAACTTATGTATCTTGAACCCAATCAAAAATCAAACAAACTGAACATGAGATTGACAAACTGAAAATTCAAGTGACTGCTCACTGCATTTCTCAATAATCTGCTGCAAATTTGTAGCTCAAACGCATCTGAAAATTTATCATTCCTTCACATACAACCAGAATCCCATTACATGAAAATCAGCAACTCAAAAATAACATTCAGTTCTTGAACATAGGATTAGTTTTCCAATCAAACGTAACAGAGAACCTGCTCGCATGAAGTATTATAGTCTGGCGTAGTTTTCCAAGTATTGAAGGTATAATCAATGTTTTAAAACTCTGGCGTAGAGAGATGTGTTTTTGTGAGAGCCTAAAGTCTTAAGAAGCAAAAAATGTAAGCTTCACATTATAAAACGTATAAACAATGTATTTAAATGTAAGAACTTGTTCTTTGAATACAACACAAGGAATAATTAATGAAACTCAATATCAATTGTCATTCTCTCATAATAAGTATAAGTCTAATTCTTGAAATAAGAGTGAGGAAAGGCCAAAAATCTTTGGTGGTAAATCTCCAGTAAGTCTATTAAGTAAAATGTTCATAATCTGTAAATTCTTGCAAAATCCAATACTTGGTGGAATGCTTCCTTCTAACTCATTTTCAAATAAATAGAGTTGAGACAATCTGGTGAGGTTTCCTACGGAAGATGGGATCCATCCTGATAACCTAAAACTTGAAGGTTTCGAAACTTTTCAAAAGAAGATGGAATGATACCAGTGAACAAGTTTTCATCAAGGCTTAACAATATTAAACTGTTGAGATTTCCTAATGTTTCAGGAATCATTCCCACTATTTGACTGCCCCCAAGGTAGAGTTTAGTCAGTTGGGTTGAGAAATTGGCTACAGAGTTGGGTAGAACACCTCCACAATTATCACCTTCCAGACCAAGCCGTTTCAAAATTATTACCTTAAGAAAATGAAATCAAAAGACATAAACTTAAAAAGTTGAACAACCTGAACACAATGGCAATTAACAGAAACTATCAACAGACACTATTTATCAACATAATCAAATCACATGATTTGTACGTGAGATGAACTTTTACGAAATTCTAAAGCTATCAATAAAAATTATCTATCGAGTATCAACAGAAAAGAAAACTAAATTAATGTGTTTTAATCAAAAACTCGGAAATTAAAACAAAACTAAATCAATGTGCTATAATTGAAAACTCACATCGATTTTGGGTACTAGTGTACATGATATTGCAACTTGATCATTATTCAGAGCTAAATGATGAGAATATATAGGAAGATCTAAGGTATAAACTCTTTTACACACTATATCTGAGCTAGTGTATACCTCGTGCTGCATCCACTGCGATTTGAAGTCTCTCCTTCCAAGTCAAAATATTTTCAGTATCTGCCTCTGAACCCCAACAGAGTACAAATCATTGCATTTAAGGGTATAAGTGATCATCAAGTAATGCAAGCTCATTATATATATCGATGAAGTATGATAAGTGCATACCTGAAAATGTTAAATGTTGTTGCAGTATGATAAGTGCATACCTGAAAGTGTTAAATGTTGCTGCAGTTTTGGCAACATATTCAAATACAAGTGCCATAGTCTTTCCATCATTGCAGTAGCCAGTGAAGGAAACCACATTTCTATGATGAGCTCTTCTCCGCCTCTCATCAATAGCCACGAGTAGAGTTAAAGCCTCTTGTGACTGCATAAGAGACAATTTTCGTCGTATAAGATTTTAAGCGATGAAAAATTCGTCTCATTAGGTTTATACGACGAAAACATAAATTTTCATCGCGTAAGTCCCCCTTAAGTGACGAAAACATTTTCGTCGCTTAAGAGTTTTCAATAAATAAAAAATATTAAGTTGTTTTTATATTTTTCATTTTTAAATTAATTTTTTGTTGTTTTTTTGTGGCCGGAGGAGGAGGAGGCGGCGGAGGTGAAGTGGTGGTGGTGAAGAAGAAGAAGAAGAAGAGAATGTGGGGTGGTGGTGAAGAAGAAGAGAATGTGAAGAAGAAGAAGAAGAAGAAAAAGAATAAAAGTGGAAAAGGGGGTTAGTGGTGGTGAAGAAGAGAAGAAGAAAAAGAAGAAGAGTGGGGGAAGGGGTGGTGGTGGAGTAGAAGGAAGAAAAAGAAGAAGAGTGGGAGAAGGAGGGTCGTGGTGGTGGAGGTGGTGGTGAAGAAGAAGAAGTGGAGGGGTGGGGTGGGGTGGGGTGGGGTGGTGGTGAATAAGTAAAAAGAAGAAGAAGAAAAGTGGGGGGAATTTTGACGGAATGATTCAAAATTTAATTTTTTTGACGGAAATGACTTACGCGACGAAATAAAAAATTTCATAGTATAAGTTCAAAATTCAAATTTTAAGCGGAAAAACTCATGCGACGAAAGGTTATTTTGTCACATGAGTTTGAACTTATGCAACCAAATCAAAGTTTCGTCGCATTAGTCAATCCTTATGCGACGAAAATATATAATTTTGTTGCATGAGGTATTAATTCTACTAGTGAGCTTAACCTGCACACAGTTTGCTACACTAAATATGGCTCAATGTTTTAACTTATAACACAATGTTGATTGTTGTATTGTAACAGTATAAACTCTGAAATTTTTTAGGGATTATCAACTTATCTACCTCATTTTCTAATTCACTGGAGCCTGGTGCGGAGATAAGTAACTTGACAATAACTTGAATATCATTGTAGCATCCGAGGAGGGGAAACTATAGTGGTCACGAATTTAAGCCAATAAGAAGCCAACACGTCCGAATGACGTGCTAACAACTTATTAAGCTAAAGTCGTAGGCTTTTTAGTAAGTAAAATAAAATTAAACTTTTAAACTCTAGTGACACCACAATAGTTTCTTAAAACATTCATCAGAGTTTTTCTAATTTCGCGGAAGGTGGACAAATTAAAGGGTCAATTAAAAACTTTAGCGACAATAATGAAAACATACAACAAGGTTTACAAATCAAGAAGACACTTTTACTGTTTATGTCAAATACTCTAGTAAATGACCCGAGGGATAAAACTAGAAAAGTGAGTACAACTGGGACCAAACATCGAGTAGGGAATGATGCTGCATACACACTGCTCTCTCCATGTATCCCGTCACAATACACAGTACCTGCAAACAACCTGTTGTAGGGGTGAGCGTCGTCCTCGCGTGCTCACATATAGGCCCACCAATGATAGGTTTAAAAACCATAAAACCATATATATACACGTATAGATTTGAGCTCTAAATAAAACCATTTAGAAAATCCTTGGCACACAAAATCATCATTTTATATCTTTCGGGAAAACTGTGCAGTATGCTAAAACAGGGGTCAGAGCGCTCAATGAGCAATATAGTCTGCAGGGCTTCACGGATCTAGATGGTTGAATCCCGGGTTTGTCTATACAACAAACTGGGGCCAACTACCTATGCGTCTGAAGATGAATAGTAGCGAGAGTGTCCATTTAGAGTTAATGTCCAACACATCACTCGTAGTACACACCGCACTTACAGCTCGCTTAACTCTAAACGAGACAAGCGTATGTGAAAAAATAAAATAAACAGGGCATTGCCCCTCCGGAGGTTCACGGTCATCGACACTGTGGGAGTACTATATACTATGTTCCACCACTCTCAGGCCAAGCACCGGAAATCAGGACAACGTTACTACATTTCGATCCGTGTCATCATATAAAAATCATTTACGTCTAGCCTCGGGTTATCACATATATAAACAGTGTTCTAAAACTCAACCTAGTCGGCCGACTAGGCTGAGTTTTAGAACACTAGCGAGTACTCGCTATTCGGCGTCCTTCCGAGGCGATTTTAAGAAAATCGAAGTACAAAGTCGGCCAGAAGAAAATCGACCGAGTAGTCGGCCCAACTCGGAAAAATTCGGCTCAAATTGGTAAAAAATCGGCCAAACTCGGTAAAAAAATCAGTCCAACTCAGGAAAAATCGCCATAACTCGAAAAAAAATTGGCTAATTCGGAAAAAATCGGCCAACTCGGCATTTTATTGACTATTTTTATTATTTTGAACATTATAATACCTTTTAAAAAATTATATTTAATTCTATATTTTAAAAATAAAAATAAATCTAAAAATAAAAAACCGAGTACTCCTCGACTACTCCCCCGACTATTCCTCTACTCGCTAGTCCCCACCCGGCCGACCGACTAGCGACTAGAGACTTTTAGAACCTTGTATATAAAGAAAACTTTCCCGAGACATCGACCATGAGCATACAAAAATTATGCACTTTAATATATCAGGCAAAACCACTAACAAATGGGGTTTAGCTTCCCTATCTGGAATTGTCGTTCCTTACTCCAAGCTTTCAAAAACCGTCTCGGATGAACCGAGGTCACCGCGTAAGCTACTTCGTCCAATGATTCACTGCTGAAATAGAGTAGCTTAGCAACGAATAAACAATAACAGTCATGTTGACCTCAACATTCCTAGTTTGACCAGGAATGACCACATTAACTAAGTTGACCAACCAATTTCCTTTTTGACTCTTTGACCTTTTAAACTTGCTTTTCTGATTATCGACTCTTTGCTCATTTACCAGAAATCCGACTTAACTTCCAAATTTTCCTTAACTATTTTTAATCTGACGTTAAGGTGTCACATAATAATTCGTTGAATTACTATAGACACCCAATGCATCACATTAACCAATTCTTTAACCTTGAGTCGATTTATCGATTTATGTGAAACATCAATTTTTCTTAAAACGGTCATCTTGACATTTTTTAGAATTTCAGTTATCATTTTTCCGATAAAAATTCAACACTTTACCAATTTAAACAAATTGTGTCAAACTTCAAATCTTCACTAAACCATTTTTCTGAAAATAGAACTTTCCCTAAATATAGAGTTTTTCAAATTAGTAGGTTTCCAAAAATAAAAAGTTTCTTAAAATGAAAAAGATTCAAATTACGGTTAGTTTCCGTTTTACTAGGTTTCCTTATACGTAACTTTTCTAATTTACGACCGTTAACTCGATTAAATGGAAACGACACATTTTAAAAGGAGTCGAAGACTACCTTTCGGCATTTAAGTTGGATTCATTGCATCACTGGAGCAATTGATGTCACCAACTTTAAAAGCAGTTAATGTCGCAAACTTTACTACTACACTTAACTTCACTATATTCAACCTCAGGTGGTCATCCTTGCCACTACACATACTAACAAATATAACGACCTGTTCCACTTAGAAAGTCGATAATACATTTAAACATTTTCAAGGACTTTAACTACCCAAACCTTTGGTCCGAGCTTTGAACCTAAGCTCTGATACCGGTTGTCACGCCCCGACCCGAGTTTACCTACCTAAACCTGGGTTAGGACGTGAGGGACCCATCCTAAGAGAGATTTAATCGAAATCCCTCTTGAGAAAGTATAACCCTCTTGAGAAACCAAATTCAAACAGTCCAAACGATACCGGAATAAACCTCACAGCCGGCGGTTATCCCAATTTCCGCATTTAGATCTTAAACCAAACATTTAGAGGACCTAGGGTTCTAATAATATTTGTGATTGCACCCGAATCCCAGTCAGGCTGCCTACGTACCTGTCCTCAGGGATCAAGCCACACGTAGCTCTTGTTTTTAATTAACGTCCTAACTGGGCAAATCCCGTTTTTCTAGTTATCAGTCGAACTAAAAATATGGATAGCAAACGCCTAATGCTTATCCAGAATTTAACCTCTCCACTGAGGTAATTACCGATCAACTATTTTTTCGAGATTAACCCTAACATTCTAACATACAAATATACGACAGAATATAACAGCAAACGCATAAATATAACAACATTCACACATAAATATATGTTATAGTGACATCCACGTAATTAACACAACCACTAAGGGCACCAAGGTAAAAAAAATTGACATATAATGGCACCCTAGTAATTATTCAAAACTGGGGCAACATGGTCATTCTAACCTTAATGGCAGCTTGTAAATAAGTAGAACTACCATGGGTAGTTTAGGAATTTCAGCCTTGATGGCAGTCTTGTAATTAAAGATAACAATCTGGGGTAATATGGTCTTATTAACCTCAATGGCAGTCTTGTAATTAAACAAAATTGTCGAGGATATTTCTGAGATTACAGCCCTGGTGGCATCCCTGTAATTACCCTAAACTGCTAGGGGCAGTTCTAACTTTTGGTATCCACGGTAAAATAGTAAAAATCTAGATCTACCGCGGTAAAAATCTAAAAATTTATCCCTTTTTACCTAACCACATCCCCGCCGGCCTACAGCCGGTTTCGACCCTTTTTCCGGCCACCTCCCTACCCTAACCAATTCAACAACAACAACTACATGCAAACAACCCAAAACAACAATTCAGGAACACTAACACAATAAAAACAAACCTTCCCTCTGTCAAGCTCGAACTAAAACCCAGTAGCCTCCCCTTTGTCGACCCACAACCACTCCAGAACTCCACTAGTGCAGCAGGAGCTTCCACCCAACGTCTCAAGACTCGACCAAGCTCCTGGTCTTCACCTGCAACCCAACAACCCCTTGCCGGAGTCGAGGGTCCGAAAACCAGGAGAACAGGAGAAGAGAGTTTTCAATATTAGGTCTTGATTTTCAAGAAATTAGCTAGGGGCAGGAAAGGAAAAAGAAGTAGAGGGAAGAAAATCATACCTGTCACGCGCCCTAACATTGCCTTGACGCGAGTTCTCGTCGGAAAACCGCTCGACCTCACTTCCTCCGATCTCCACCAATCTCCACCGCATGGGGTTTTTGTTTAACTTGCTAGGACGAGGGAAGATGGAGAAGTTGGAAGGTGGTGGCGGTGATAAGAGACGCGTGGCGGCGTGGCGAGACCGAGATAGTCTTCGTCGAGGAGAGAGAAAGTGTCGGTCTCCCCCCTCCCCGATCTGGTTATGGGTATATATATATATATATATATATATATATATATATATATATATATAATCCAACGGCCTAGATTTGATCTCCACTATCAACGGCCCAGATCCTCTATGAAAAAGTTATCATGAATAGTAATTAGGTAATTTACCATTTACTATTTATTGTACAGTAACTATACATATTCTCGAATAACTTTTGCATACGAATTTCGATTAATTCATAAAACATACTTATGAGTTTGTATTAGCGTCCTCTACATGTTTCCCGAAGGAAACTTTCTCAAATTCTTGACTTATCGCAAAGTCATCTTTTTACGATAAAGTAATTAACATTTGTTATTTCTGTAAATTGGATAAATTCATAACTAACAGCTCGTAGCTTCGGAAAATCTTCCGGACATACCGGAAGACTCGTATTAACATAATCTACGCCTCGGGACATTTATTTTATTTTCCCCCAGAACCGAAAATATCTCGATATTAAACTTGAATATTAATTCGAGGAAGATTAACAGCGCGGTTACAACCCTCTGTAACCCGCCTAATCCTAGTAAAAAGAAAAATTTCAGGACGGGGTGTTACAAAAACAACATCAAATCAAATCACCAATAACAATAACTACACAGATCAAACATCAACATAGGGGATCAAACCTTACCCTCTGCGTTCTCCGAACTTAATCCTAGAAAACCTTACAGCAGCCTCCATGCTGCCTGTCTCCATCCAAACCTCCATCAGCTCTGGCAACTCCTCCACAACACAATAGCTCTGGTGAAATCGAGCTAGGAGGAAAAAGAACTTACCCAGCTGTTAGGGATGCCGAACCAAGCCTCCTAGAGCTCAAGGAACTCGCTTGAACCCGAGAACTAGCCCGCCGTCGAAAACCCAGAAAATAGTGAAAATGAGAAATTTGAATCAGGGCTCAAATAAGAGGTTCAAGGACATGAAAAGGAAGAAGAAGAAGAAGAAGGGAGCAAACCATACCAGTCACGCGCCCTAACGCTGTCTGGTTCGCCGGAATTACGTTGTTGACCGCCGTGCCAGTAGAGCTCGATCTCTCTTCTCGGTGGACGTCTGGAGGTTTCGATGATATGATAGAGGAGAAGAAGAGGAGAATATTGGTGGCGGTCCGTCGGCCAGTGGTCGCCGGAGAGGGTGACCGGCTCGGGAGAAATGAGGGAGAGAGAGTTGACCGTGTTAAGGCTTTTGACTTCGGTCAAAAGTCTCAACTCTATTTATTTTGAAATGGACGGTCCAGATTTAATCTGGGATCGATCCAACGACCAAGATTCAAAGAAGTTAAAAAGTAAATTGTTAAATGGTAAAACTGTTTTACCAGAAAGGTAATTAAAAATTACCAGAAACTTCAGAAATTCATAGAAAATTAACGCAAGCTCTAAAAAATATTTCAAAAATATCGGGAGACTCGTGTCGACACGTACTATGACATCGAGTCATTGAATAAGGAATTTGAATAATTCCGAAAAACTCGAAAATGAATGTGGTTGTTAACTAGCAAATGCGACTTAAACCTCAGTAACTCGTCATTAACCACGGTAAAAACGTGCGGGGTCTCACAATCATTTTCCAGAATACCATGATAGACTTTTCCAAATCCACCTGCTTCAATTGGAGATGCAAAACTATTGGTAATCTTTACAAGCTCCGAGTACATACACCAACTTAGTATCAAATTAACAATCGATCAATTCAAACTCAAACAAAACAGTATCCACATCAAATATACACAACTAAAGTAGAATCAAATTAACTTCAATAGTAAGAAACAAAAGGAATCAAACAATCCAACATAAAGAACCCAACCGAAAACCACTGCGAAGATGAAAGTGAAATGATTGATATGCGATCGTACTTGGACTCGGGGAGAAGTCGACTTAGAAGTCCTTTTCTAGGTGTGATTGATGCGATTGAATTCGAAGTTTTTGGACACGAGATCGATTAGGGCTAAGGGAGGCTGAAAGAGTGAAATAGCAGCCTCTTATCATCAAAATATAGATCGATCTAATACACCATCTCTCTTAATAAATAAGAGATCTTTTGGGTTTAAAATAAATCTTGTGCAATTTTAAGATTTTAGCTCTACACGTGCCTTAAGGCTTGTTTTTGAAAACATTTGATAAGACTAGTAAATTTGAAGATGCAAGTAGAACTCGTCAATTAAAAATGTGCCAAAGTTGAAAATATAAGAAAACTAGAAAAAAAAACCCTTTGTTAGGGGAGTAATATCATCTTAAGTGGCTGGTAATCAAAGAGTGCATGAGTTATTTAATAATTTTTTTAAAGGACATGGATTTTCTGTTCCAAGTAGCTAGCTTGAATGCTAGATGGATCAATTTCATTCATATTTTTGTAACATCATGTTAGTTTATTATATGGTTTCTCTGATTCTAACTTATGAACACATGCATGCTTCTTTATGGTGCTGGTTTGAAAGAAAGAGAATTGTCCTAGCGCTAGCATACAATGATTTTATGTCGATATATGGATCCAAAACTGTTACCATGAGTAATACTGACGTCTACGTTGTAAAGTCTTTCTGTGATCCTAAGGTAGAGCGATTGGCACCACCAACAATTCTGAATCTTGACTTCTAATTGCGAGCTAGCTACATTTCCTGAGCATGGTATGCGATGCATGTCAAGCAATAAGCTATAGGCCTTGAAAACACATGATGTACGCCTAGGTCGACCATTCATTTGCACTCGATGTAGAATTGAATTGGAATACTTGGCTCCTGAAGTGCCACGCTCGCTGTTGCCACCGATCACTAGACACTGGGGTCCTTAAAAAAACAGACGAGCAGATGGTAGACTGACACCTGCCCATGCATGTAACATAACAGGCTGACACGTGACATGCTAACTGACACCTGGCCATGCATTGTTACCCATTTATGCAAATCAAGTCGTAATATTTTTTCCTAACAAGGAAATGTGTGGCTGTTATACGCTGTAACATATTCTGGGAACCCCATACAGTGAGATATACTCGAACAAAAGAAACCCTTTACAGCTTGGGCAAAGGACACGATACTCTACTGTATGCCCTCATTTCCCAGCCTCTATCTCCACGTGTATCTTCCTCGTCTCTCTCTATATAACCTCTCCACTCTAATCTCTACTTCACAGTTTTCCCAGCAACACAGACCGATACACACAGCAGTTACCAACGTCTTCTTCTTCTTCTTCTTCTTCTTCTTCTTCTTCTTTTACCCTCTGTTTTAAGTATGTCTACGGCAACCTTCATCGACATCATCATCGCCATCCTCTTGCCTCCTCTTGGAGTCTTCCTCAGGTTTGGCTGCGAGGTAAGTAACAAGCCACTTATATCGATCGATCCCTTGATTTCGATGTCGCCGTGTTTCTGTGATTACAGACTTGACAGTACTCGTCTGTCGTACTCCACTTATCTGCGATGAAGCGCTGTAGTGTTAATTTGTGTTGTATATGACTTGTGCAGGTGGAGTTCTGGATCTGTTTGATTCTGACTTTTTTTGGATACCTTCCTGGGATCATCTATGCTATCTGGGTCATCACCAAGTGATGCAGCTAGCCGTTCATACTTCATTTTCTGTAAGTTTACTCCGGCCCGTTAATCAAGACCGTTTGATTATAGTACGTACATTCTTTCTCTATGAGAGAACCTCTGCCAATTCAGAAGTAATTAAGATATATGTACCCCTTACAAAAATAATATCTCTGTTCAACTTGGAGTCTTATTTTGAACGAGAAATTATAGATTATGGTGGAAGATATTTCTGGATGATGAAGTATTCTAAGTGTTGTTTTTTCCTCTTTGTGTGTGCAGGTGGTGAGTCGTACAGATGTGAAGGGCACATAAGGCCTCTGTAGTAGTGATAAGGATGTGAAGGACACATATGTCTTCTGGTTCCAGCATCGGATTGAATAATTTCTTGTTTGGTTTAGCCAATGGACAGTTAATATTTTCATGTAGTGTGCGTCTTCTTTTATTTTTCTTTCAATTTCCCCCTATTAATTATCCCCTATTGGGTTCATTGTGTTCCCCATGATTTGTCTACCTCTGTTAAAGAAGGTAGAATAGTTGCAAGTATGGAGGAGTTGATGTATCAATCTGAGCTCTCCAGTTCAATAAAAGAAAATTTGTTCCCTTCAGCTTTCAGTTTTTATGTTTCATTGATGTTCGTCTCACGAGTAAAAGAGAGAAGGTCATAGAAAGTTCAAATGAAGGTATATCTTGCCACGTGGTATGTCAATGTGTCGGTCACCCGAGAAGTCTTCTCGGACTTCTCCACATGTCTTTATTTAAAAATCCGTTAGTTTGTAGGTTAGTTCGCGTAACCATAAATTAACACGATGACGTAAAATGTGTTCATCTCGATGCTTTGGACAAACCCCTAATAATACAATTGTGAATACATCGATGGCGTAATTATCCAACTGTGAAGATCTAGTGAAAGCTGAGAGCAAGAGTTGTGCTAAGGTTTCAAAGCCAAAAGAGCCACATCCCGCACACTCTTCTCATTACCTCACATGAAGAAGCAAGGCGCCCATGCCCTCAAACATGGGTGGGTTCAATTGTCCATAAACAATGTGGCTGAGGACGTGTGTTGTAGAAAGCAAAGAAGGATGGTTACGTCACCTATGTGGTGGCACTGACGGACCAACTATATGGCAACTGGGGCTGGTCTAAGACCAAGTTAGATAATTAGAAGAGATTGCAATCAAAATTTATCTATATATAGTTAACTCTTAACCTCACACACATAGCTGGTATCTTTTCATTAAAATATACCAAAATAGAAGATTTTGAGCATATTCATCTTATAAATTAGATATTTAATATAATAAATAAAATAAAATATAAATTTAGAATCTATAATTTTTTTAATTAATTACATATGAGATTACATTCTTTGAGGCATCATATTCTACAATTAAAATGTTAGTTCAAAGTTTAATTGAGGTGTGTTTATTTTTCACTCTACTTCATTGAAATCAAATCATAGGTCCGCCGCCACCGGTGGTGAGCTCGTATAGATGTGTGCGGCCGCATCGGGGGCTCTACATTTTTGAAGCCTCCGTTGTTACAGCGGCAGCCCCATGATGCCGTTGAGTTCCTCTGATGACATTAGTGGAATTGATTCCATCCAAATCCTGCCCTGCTCATATTGGTGCTCATCGGGAAGATGGTTCCAAATGGAATAATTCCAAATCAATAACACATTAGGAAACGAGAACGAACAAATGAAAAAACAAAAAAAGGTTCAGAAACTATCTAATTCTACTCATGTGATTGCAACACAGAAAAAAAATCCAAAAACATATAATTAAGGTCTGTTATTTCCACAATTCCGCATTATTCACGTTGACACTCGTCTTTGGAGCACAATATGAAAAATATCTAATTAAGGTCTATTATTTCCACAATATAGTTGATGAAGAAAAGTTGACGGTATGACTATCAGAAAAAAAAATCGTGACTTTACCGACCATTTAGATTAAAATGATACTACATGGTTGAACATATATCAATTTCAAACCACACAACGGCTATATAAATTTCAATTCAATAAAAAAATGGAACGAAAGAGTTCCGAAGCGGATAGAATGATAAATCAGTTATAAACTCCCATGCTCCGACCTTTCTTAGCTAAGTAGTCGATCTCCGACTATATATATTCAAAAATGAATTGATTATATTATACATAATGATTAAGATTTATTTGTAGTTAAAGACAAAAAAGATTCATCTGTAATTCCGGATCTTGCTCTAAAAAGAAGAAATCGTCAGTTGGGCGATCCGGCAACCAAGAAAGACGAGACTTTTTGGGCAAACAATTCATGTAACAAACTAACAGCTGGCTAGAATGTTAGATATATCATTTTTATTGATATTTTTGTAACATCATGTTAGTTTCTTTGATTTTTTTTAATTTTTTAGGTAAGGATATCGGAACTAACATCGTTCCCTCACAATTTTTTTTTGTTTTGAAAAATAAGTACTAAAAACTGGAGAACTAAACGAATGGTAGGCATATAGTATATGAATCGTCTAATACCTAGAGAAAAAATCAATATAGCAAAATAAACGAATTAATGAAATCTAATTACAGCAAGTCTAAAAAATCATGCTCATAATATAACAAAGATAAATAAATGAGACAAATCCGACCATACTTACTCAAACAGATGTTTCATAATTAGCTAGAACATATGTTATCTGTTCCTTTTTGCTCATTCTAATTTATGGTATATGAAAGAAAGAAAATTGTCTAGCTAGTGTACAATGATTTTATGTCGATATATGGATCCAAACTTTCACGATGAGTAATATTGAAGGGTACGTTGAGGAGGCTTTCTTAGATCAGATCGAAGGTAGAGCCATCGGCGCCACCACCAATTACAAATCACTTTGAATCTGACTTCTAATTTCTAGCTACATTTCCTACAGATATATATAGTGTATGTCTAGGTCGACCATCCATTTGCACTCTATTTAGAATTGAATCGAAATACATGGCTCCTCAAGTTTCATTTGTCGCTGTTGCCATCGTTGAATAGGGTATATAATAGTCCTCTAGGATTAAAGAAACAGAGGAGCAGATGGCTGACTGACACCTGCCCATGCAGTAACTAAACAGGCTGACACGTGTCATGCTACTGACACCTGGCCATGCATGCCACCCGTTTATGCTGTAATATTGTTTCGTAACGTGGTATTCAAATGCAAATTTAAATTTAACAATAAAAAATGTTATTTTAATTTTAAGTTATATTGATTCTGACTTTTTTAATCGGTAGGTGACCATTTAAACACCACCATTCATTCCTATAAATGAAATTTGTGGCGAAGGATATTATACGCTGTAAACATATTCTGGAACCCCCCAAACAGTGAGATACACTCGAAGAAAAGAAACCCTTTACAGCTAGGGCAAGGGCACGATACTCTTCTGATTGCCCTGCCCCTACCTCCTCGTCTCTCCCTTTATATATAACCTATCCACTCTCTAGTCTCTACCTCAGTTTCCTTCAGCAACACATACGTACACAGCAGTTACCAACTTCTTTTTTTCTTTTACTCTCTGTTTCAAGTATGGGTGCAGCCACCTGTATCGACATCATCATTGCCATCCTCTTGCCTCCTCTTGGGGTCTTCCTCAGGTTTGGCTGCGGGGTAAGTAGCTAGCCACTTACGAATTATATATCCTTGTTTTCGATCTTTCTGTGTTTTTGTGCATGTCTCATGTCTGTCACAGACCACTGAAGTGCGATGAAACTCTGTACGTAGTGTTGATTTGTGCTGTTTATGACTTGTGCAGGTGGAGTTCTGGATCTGTTTGATTCTTACTATTTGTGGTTACCTTCCTGGGATCATCTACGCTATCTGGGCCATCACCAAGTGATAAACAACTCATATATATATATATATATATATATATATATATATATATATATATATATATATATACTTCATCTTCTGTAAGTTTACTCGTTAATCAAGGCCACTTTATAAAGTAATATCTATCTCCTTTCAACTTGAAGTCATTTTGAACGATATTTCTGGGTGACGAAGTATTCCAAGTTTTTTTTGGAAACGAAGTATTCTAAGTTTTGTTTTTTCTCTTTGTGTGGACAGGTGGTGGTCGTACAGATATGAAGGGCACATGGGCCTCTGTAGTTTTCAACGTCGGGTTGAATAGCACGTAGCTTGTTTGGTGTTGGCCAATAATGTAGTGCGTCATTTATCCTTTGTATTATTTAGTCCATTGTGTCCCCATCATGCCTATCTGTATGTTGTGAAGGGTGGGGTTTTGGTTGGTATTGTGGATTATTGTATCTTAAGCATTGATCATTTGTTTAATTCTCAATGTGGATTTGATATAAAGTTAAATGTGATTGTCATCATCATCATCCACGGTAGGGTTTGGAAAGTATCACTAGCTTTATTAATAATATTGAGTGCTCTATTATTTGATTTATTTCATGTCTTTGTTCGTGGCATGGTGTCATCGTTTAGCAAAAGAACACGTTCTATCCCTCTCCAATCCTAAGGAGCCAAGCTACACATTCTTTGAAGCGTCTCATTCTTCTTTTCTATGGGAATCGCATTCGTGTCTTTTAGAAATGAGAAAATTCCGTTCCCTCTCCAATCCTAAGGAGCCAAGCTACACATTTTTGAAGCGTCTCATTCTTCATTTCTATGGGAATTGCTTTCGTGTCTTTTAGAAAATTGCAGCGACGGTACGGTTAAAATAATAGCTAAATTTATAAAACTATCAATGTGGTACCTAAACTTCATTTTTTATACCAAAGAAAGTTTTGATGTCATTTTTCGTTACGACGTCGTTTGTTTGATGACGTGTCTCATATGAGTCACTAAAAATATTTCTTGTCAGTAGATAACCACATTAGTAGTACATAAACTCTTTTAGAATGGTCAATGTGATACCCAAAATTAAAATCTAAGTTTTTAACGTTCAAACTAGGAGGAAAAATGGATCCGTAAAATTTAGTTTTGGATATTTTTTGGAAGGAAATGGAATCTAGAAAAAACATAAGGGTATTTTCGTCGAGGATTTAGGGTTTAGAGATTTTTTGACGAGGGTTTAGTGTTTACAGTTTAGATGACTTTTAGACTTTTTCTAGATCAAACTTTCTTAAAGGGTTTAGAGTTTATAGATTTTTTGTTATGGGTTTAGGGTTTGGATGACATTTTGGGTATCACATTGATCTATTTAAAAGAGTTCAAGGACTAGTGATGCAGTTCTTTACTGACAAGAAATATTTTGATGAGTTTCATACGAGACACGTAATCAAACAAACGACGTCGTGACGGAAAATGGATTCAGACTTTTCGTTGGTATCGAAAATGAAGTTTGAGAATTACATTAGTAGTTTTGTAAGTTTAGGTATCATTTTAACCGTGTCACAAGAGTTTCGATACCAACATGGCTAAAAACTCTTTAAAAATTTACCAACAAAAACAGCGCAGTGTAGTGATTCGAGCTAATCCAGATAGAAGAAAACAATAGCGCGCGGAAGGTTCCCAACTCAACCTTGCATCACAGCAATGCTTGAGTTCAAACTAGGTAGTGTTACTAGAGGGTGGAAAAAGAGGCATTTCATCTGTCACTACCTCAACTTCTATTCATACCAACTGTCCTTGATGTCGAGAATAAACAGAGAACAATTAGAGCACAGACGGTGTCAATCAAGGTGGTTGCTTGTCATCTAAGTTCCACCAAATTGAATAATAATGGTTATAATGCCGTCATCGTTTCCATATTGGTAAACCTTATGCTTTTGGATATGTAATTCCACGTCGACGACATGGACAGGGATTATCCGGAGATCGAGTCAAATGCCTCGTTACTACGATTGAACCTAATCGTCAACATGATTTAGATCAAACAACGACATTGTATAATAGAAAAGTGTTGATCATATCTTATTATTAAAAAGTAAAGAAATTGATAATTTGAGTGTATTAGAAAGTGATTACAAACATACAAGATCGTTGTTGTTATACAACCAATAAACCAGGCTATTCTAGGCAAGCTATCAATGTTCACTACAACAAGGGTTTTAGCCGACAAAAAAAGGTCGACGAATTCATTTTTTGTCGACTAAAGTCTACTTTAGTCGACGAAAAAAATACTTCGTCCGCTAATTAAAAAATTCGTTGGCTAAAGTCAACTTTAGTCGATGAAAATAAATTTTTATCGGCTAAATTAATTTTTCGTCGGCTATAGTCTGTGAACTTTAACCGACGAAATTTTAAAAGTTTAGCCGACGAAATTAGGGTAATTCCTCGGCTAAAGTACATTTTACTTACAAAATTGCACTACGGATATTTCGGTGTCTGATTGACTACTATGATACCAATCTGGAAGCGGTAAGAGTCATCTCAAGGCTTTGCCATGACCTGTGAGTTTTTTTGGGTCATTCGAGTTCGTTTACAGCTTCAAAATACAGTTTTTCTATTAATTTGACACACGAAAATGCTTGTATCTGTATTTATATGAGTTATTTTGGTTGAACCTTCAACACAACAAACTTTCACCATTATGAGACGCAACTGACCATCTGAAAATTTTGAGACATTTACATCTCGATGATAAGGCTCCCCATATGGATAAATAATAGTAAATAGTAGGCATGTTGTGATTCTGATGATCAAACTTGAATACCAAAAATCTGACCGTCTGATTTGATCATTATGTCGAAATATGTCTATGGTAAAAAATTCAACTTGATCCGATAAATTTAAGGGCTTGAAATGGACGGTCAATCCTGTAAGTCAAACCCCTAAATTGTATTGGTCGCAACTATCGGCACAGAGACTTTTTCCGGAATTACATGATTTTTCAACCTTAGACGTATTTCACCATTCCAGTCATATCTTATTTCACAGCTTTTTACGTTTGAAGTTTCTACGTAGAGTATGTTTTTAAAATGAAACATTTACTTAAAACTTAGTATACAAGTTATACAACATTAGTAGGTATACTGTGATTCAGATGATCAAATTTGAGAAAAAAAATCCAACAGTCTGATATGATCATTATGTCGAAATATGTCAATAGAAAAAAATTCAACTTGATCCGACAACGTTAAGGACTCGATCCTCACGGTCAATCTCGTAAGACAAACCCCTTAACGCACGGAAACGATCATTTGACCGTCTAAATTACGTATTTTTCCTGGACCTTCAACTGAAAATAGTTTCAAATCGATGAAACGCAACCAGTGGTATAACATTTAATGAAAAATATCCACCGGAGATTGGTCTGCCCCTAAGGAGAAAGAATGGAAAATTACGTTGACCGCAACTATCGGTACTGAGACTTTACCGAAATTACTTTATTTTTCAACCGTAGACGTATTTCACCATTATGGTCATATCTTATTTCATAACTTTTTTCGTTAGAAGCTTCTACGTATAGTTTGTTTTTGAAACGAAACATTTACTTAAAACTTAGTAAACAAGTTATACAATATTAGTAGATATGTTGTGATTACGAGTTCCATCCGGACAATCAATCGAGTAAGTCAAACCCCTAAATGCACGGAAACGGTCATTTGACCATCTAAATTACGTATTTTGGCCAGACCTTCAACTGAAAATAATTTCAAATTGATGAGACGCAATCAGTGGTATGAAATTTTTACTTTATTTATTATAGCATAGACGACGAAATATTAGGGTATTAGTCGATGAAGGTTTAGGATTTAGGGTTTTAGCTGACAAAATTTATTAAAGTTCATCGGCTAAAGTTAAATAAATAAATAAAATAAATAACTATAACCGAAGAAATTTATTAAAATTCGTTGGCTAAAGTAAAATAAATAAATAAAATATAAGTTTAAAAAATAAGGCACTTTAGCCGACGAAATACCCTAATTTCATCGGATAAAGTACCCTCAAATTTTCAAAATCTCCGACTAAAATTTTGAATTTTAGCAGACTAAATTTATTAAAATTTCATTAGCTAAATTTAAATAAATAAATAAAAATAAATAACTATAGCCGTTGAATTTCGTCAGCTAAAGTTAAATAAATAAATTAATTAAATATAAATAAATAAAATAAATAACTATAGCCGACGAAATTTATTAAAATTCGTCGGCTAAAGTTAAATAAATAATTATAGCTGACAAAATTTAATAAAATTTGTCGGCTAAAGTTAAATAAAAATAAAATAAATAATTATAGTTGACGAAATTTAATAAAATTTAGTCGGCTAAGGCCCAAAAATTCGTCGCCTAAAGTCCAAACATTAAAAAACGACGAAAAATTTCTACGTCGGCTAAATAACTGACTTTAACCAACGATTAACAATAATTTCATCGGCTAAAGTCTTAGCCAACGACTTTTTCCTGACGACAGTATCGTCGGCTAAGACTTTGGCCGAAATTTTTTTCAAAAGACAGACGAAAATATTGCATCAGCTAAAGTTGTTGTCCTAGTAGTGGTTATCAATACAAAGCAATTTAGATCACACAATCACTCTATGATTTAATGTTATGATCACTGACTTGCTCCTTTCTTTTAAGACTCCTTCTCAAGTTGGAGTGTGGATGTCAATGACACCCAACTTACCAATATGCATGTGACATGCAAATGCTTTGTAAATAATTCTGCAACTTGACTTCCAATTTGCACATAAGCTGTTTTGACCTCTCATTTTTTTTTTCTATTTTTTCTCGAACCATATGACAATCTAGTTCGATGTGTTTGGTTCGCTCATGATAAACCTGGTTTGCGGCAATGTGAAGAGCTGCTTGGTTGTCACAAAACTTACCGGTCTAGGATGTGATACACACAAGTCCTTCAACAAATATCTCAACCAAGTAAGCTCACATGTAGTTGAGCCCATGGAACGGTATTCAGCCTATGCAGATGACCTTAACTCGGTAACTTGCTTTTTACCTTTCCATGGTACAAGTGACTTGCTAAGAAAAGTACAGTAACAGGTCACTAATCGGGGTGTAATTGGACATCTCGCCCAATCAACATCACAATAACCAATTAAACGCAGTTCATTATTTGAGGGAAATAACAAACCTTGTCTAGAAACTGCTTTAAGGTATTGGAAGAGCCGATGTGCAGTATTGAGGTGATGTAGCTTGGGCGTTCTTGCATGAACTGACTGACTGTATTCACATCATATGTGATGTCATGCCAGGTAGTTGTGAGTTAAATTAACTTCCCAAGTAACACCAGTGATATCGTGTAGGATCTTTCAAGGTATCACTCCCTTTATCGGACAATACCAAATCAGGCTCTATGGGTACTTTTGCTAGTTTTACTCCCAGTAATCTAGCTTCCTCCAAGATGTCTAATGTGTACTTTTGTTGAGAAATTGTAATTTTAATCTTGGAACATGCAACTTCAATGCCAAGAAAGTATTTGTTGATACCTGAAAAATCACGCAATTAACTAATGATTCGTCACGCAGTAACTCATGCAATCTTAGATGAAATCCTCGATTTAACACGTCGAACAAGCATATCCATGCATTGATGTAGGCCCAAGCCACATACAAGCACTTTTGGGGTTGTAGACGTGAGTATGGTGTGGAAGGTCACGGAGGCACATAACGCTCGTTTACTGGTCTAACGTTGTTAAATTGTTCTGGTCTTGGGCCCGGAACTCAAGCTCAACGACTTAAATCTGTGACGAAATTGGTGAAAAAGAGAATTGGACTACAATACAAACCCAAAAGAAGACTTCCAAACCCAAAGCCCATTACTTCTTACTCCTTTATATGACTAAGCCTAAGCCTAAGCCTCATTCTTTTTCTTCTTCTCAACCCAAAACTATTAAGAACAAGCCCAATCCCTTTTTTTACTCATCCTTGTCGGTAAAACAGCCATCAGACCAATTTCCCGCAGCTTTACCCAACAGTCAGAAGAGTTTCTCTACTGTCCCTGCAGCTTCACCCAGCAGTCAGAAGACTTTCTTCATTGACCCCGCACTTTTACCCAGCAGTCAAAAGACTTTTTTCCTTGTTCCCCGCAGCTTTACACAATGCATCTTCATCCCAGATTTTAAGGTTGAAGTTATGGGACGAAGAAGGGGATCCTTATCACCCTGCAGCTAAAGCATTGAAATTCATCCTAGAAAACCAACCATTTTGCCCTATAAAAGGAATGGCTTGGAGCTGCAGAGATGATCATGCAATCAATCCAGAAAAGTCCTTAAACACTCATGCCTTCATCCTTCAAGCAACAAACCCCAAATCTCTCTAAATACTCTTTCTAGAAAACCCAGCTTTGTTCTTCATCCCCCAATCCTCAAAATCAGCCCAATTTCTCATTCACTGCAGTGTGCTTTTAGCTCCCACACTATGCTTCAGGCTACAAGCTCCTTTTGCTATTCGAATCACATATAAGATTTCCCGTTAATCAGATTATCAGGTTAATCTTGACCTAGTCATTCTCAAATAAAAAAGAATCCTTATATTTTGGCGACTCAGCTGGAGACTAAGTTGTCATTCAGATAATTTGTTCATGATCTAGTATTTCATTCACGCATGCTTGTGCTATTCACAGTGTTTCCACACGTAGCTTGCCATGAGCGTATTCATCAAACTGCCAAAGAAAAATTTTCTGGAGATTTCCTTTCTCCGCCAGCCCAATTCTCTCTGCTATTAGAGCACTCCTTACTCACACACTTCAGGAGTTCTCCTCCCCCACTTTTTATCTTTGATTTTCACTTCTTCAGCATGAAAATCGAGCAATCTCAGCTAGGGGACACAAATTCAGACCATTCTTACAAAGTTTTGAGAAGAGAGAAAGTAGATCTAACATTTCTCTCTCCTCCTTCATCACTGTCTACAAGCTCCACCGTGCCTCACCTCCACCATCACCAGAGTCACCTGCCTCAGATGAATCTCCTCTAGCCGTCATGTCCTCCGGTGACGCCGAAAGTGAGCTCACGCGCCACCAAGGGTGTACCCAGATTTACTTTGGACACCCATGTTGTTCTCTCTCTATGGCAACGCAGCTGCCTCTCTCTTGCAACTACAAGAGCAAATCTCTGCTTCGATTCTCATGCATACCTACAAATTCTGGGTTTAATCTCTCAAGCTCAGCAGCCTACTCTCAGCACCTCCTTCCTGGTTCCAGGTGCCCTGACAAATAAGAATGAAACGAGGGAGCTCGGCAACAGAACACAATTTGGTTAGTATTCACTTCCCAGATGAATCACTCAAGAGGGAAGAATGCCTCTGTTTTGTTCTGCCCCTAGCATACTCACGAATGATTATATATATACTATTGGTTTCACAATTCTATATTGCCTGAGACTTAGAGACGACACATGAAAGCTTTACCTCCACATAACATATCTCATTCATGCTCTCTTGTGGACACCTCACACAGTTGGTTTGACCACTTGGGTGAGTGGGTTGATTGATAAACCACATACATCAAACATATATCTGATATTAAGCTATTAATCTAATGAATCTGTCCAATCCTATATATGCCCATGGTCAATTATCTCGGTCACTATATGATTACATGTGTATATATGTTTAAAGTGTCACATGAAGCTACATGTACTATCTCCGCCGATTCGACTCCACTACCTTATACAAAGTCCAGCGTCGAGTTGTCAGCACCACTTCGACCTATATACTGCCTCTATGATCTATTAATTATTAGCAATATGACACTACTATGAGCTATCCACGAACACAATGATCCAAAGCTCACCTATCATTATCAAAACGATAACACTATATGTTTACTTCTTGCCATAAACATCTTTGCCGCTTGTTACAGGGACAATCATTCTTGTGTTATAATCACCTTCTCTCATATGGGAAACATACACACAAGCTTAATATTCATCCAAACACTTGAGGGTTGATGTTGAAAATCCAAATCTCAGTATCTATATCGTATATTCACTAATATTCAGGTCAATATGTTCATTAATCGATGATTGCAGCCAAATCCTCTCTAGAAGAAATCTTCAGGTTCAAAGTCATTTATGCACACTCTTGTTTAATCTCACTTTGTACAGCTAACACAAAATGTTCTTGAGCACCAAAGTCTTCTCTTCCATACCTAGATCCTTTACTATTATAACCAGTTATGTTCTTTGACAAGCACTACATGCAAAACATGCTTATTCAAACCAAGTGCCTTAATCATTTTGCATCAAGCATATCATTTGTATTTGAAAAGAAGCTACCCTTTCCCTATAAAGCCGAATAATTTACCCTGCAAACACATCACGCAAGCACGCACAAAAAAAATACACATGTCAATAGTCATGCAACAAGTAAATTTTCATGCCAAAACCATTACGGTATGCAAACTATACTCATTAAAACAATTCTCAAGCAAGTAACAAACTAGATAAATTAGAGCAAGCAATCATTACACATACCAAGCCGATTTCAAGCTAGAGTTGGTCTTTATCATTGTTGTCAAAGACAAGCAGCATATTCTAATTGTTCTATGTTACTAGGGGACTGAGTGATAGTCATTGTCGAAGTCGTAATCACCAACTGGTTTATGAGATCATTTTATTCCTATAGTACAAGCAGTTACCTTTTACACTAAAACCCAAGTACTCATTTGTACAAGTTAATATCTCTCTCTCTAGCTGTGCCAACCATATACTTTTCAATCTTTGTTCTCTGTCATTTTCCAAATACCAATTCTACATTATTCCAAACTTTCGTTCACGCCAAAGAACATATAGACTGCTGGTTCTATCATTGTTCTCTTTCCTTGCAGCTCCCAGCCAGGCTCTATTCTTTTATTGCCGTAAAAATCTACCATAGTAGTTATCATACTTCATAATCCAATCCTCAACATTAATCACCACATTCAACTCTATACCCCATACACAATGCCTAAATTATGTACTCATCCACCTTATTATAAAACTGAAACAGTCGATACTCTATCTACGGGCTTAGCCCTGCAGCAAGTTGAACCACAATACTGCAGTTTGTGCAATGCATTTTTCATTCTAGCAATTTGTGTTTCCCTGCTATGACAAGGTCACAACTTCAAGCAACAAGCAATACTTAATCAAGCAACAAGCGGTAGTTGGTCAAGCAAAAACCATTAAAACAAGCAAATCAGATCATGTCATGTCAATTCAAGACATGTCATACTACAAAACACCCTCATCATAATGAATCTATTATCAATAGCTCACTCCAAGCATGGTCAATAAGCAACACGCGACGATGCCAAGCAAATCAAGCCAGGCCAAGCCGGGGTGTGACTTACATATAACAAACAACTAAAACAAACAACAATGCCAAGCAAATCAAGCCAAGTTAGGCCAAGCCAAGCCAAGTCAAGTACGACATGTTCATTGCCAAGCACATACATTGTTATTCAAATACAAAAGACAACCATATGCCAAAGCAATCAAAACACATCTAATACATGCTCACGCGAGGTTGCCACAAACTAAACCTCAAGCAACAAACAATACTTAATAAAACTAACTCCGAGCCTAACTCAAAATATGCTCAATCAAGATAATTTCAAGCCACATGCATTATTCATTATCGTTTCCTAAAAACATGTTATGACCCATGATGAATAAGTTTGGGGTTATATAAGCGTGTCATCATCCTGTTTGTATTTCATACATGTACCTTTCAAATCCCTACACCTATTTGTAGTAAACTACAATCGTAGTAAAACTACATGCTCATCGCTCTTAATCTAAGTGCCTATGCAGTAAATCATTCAAGTAAAGATATACTATCTGTAAAATACACATGTCAAAACATTAAAGCAAGTCACAACAAAACAAACCATGCAAATTCATATCACTGCCAACTCAATCCTCATAAGCAATTCATATTCATATACTAACAACCAAGAGTTGTATTTATTGAAGAAGCTTAAATCCTAGCAGAACAATCATAACAACATTAAGTCAAAGACCAACATGCCCAAACCAACCACAATATCATATCAATATTGTGGAAGGATCGAGACATAGCAAAACAAGCCACACAATTTCATGCTATATCGATGTTAAATTCAATTGTTATCAAGCAATATCCATATTTGTGTACCATCAAGCATAGTAATTATTGAAGAAACTCGAATCCCACTGCAGCAAGCAAAGACGCAGGCCTACAGTTGAACATTCTTATTCATTAATTGAAAGCTTCACACCGTAGTCATGCCTAGAACTGAATGAATCCCTAGGACCACAAATTCACATACAAATCCTAACCTAAAACCTGGTGAGAGTCACAAATATGAGCAATCTATTCAATCATGATGCATCAAGCAATTTTTCTTATTCAAAATCATACCCACTGCTATATGCATAAATCAAGCCTACACATCCTAGAAGTCAAGCTTTAGATACAATTCTTCAGAAATTTAAAGCCTACCCATTCAAACCCAGAAGAAGAAGAAAACCACTGCAGTATCCATGTCGAGTTCATCACTCTCACTTACCTTTTGAAACGCAGACAAAGTCTTCCCTAGATTTTAGCCTTAAAGCTGATTAGGAAGGAAAATATGCTTCAACTTTATCTTGCTCTTTAAATCTTCGATTTGGTGAGGAAAAGGAAAACAGGTCTTGCCTCTTTCTCATCTTGTAGCAACTGAGAAAGAGAGAGCACGTTCACTATGAAAAACTCAGGCCCAAAACAAGTTATATATATATGTATATGTATATATATATATATATGTATATATATATATATGTATATATGTATGTATATATATATATATATGTATATATGTTACAAGCTCATGCTCACACATGCACCCTTACCTGTTCAATATATGCCAAGTTGTAGATCAACAAATTACTCTAAGCCCCACGCTAAGCTAGCACAACGCCAAACCTATATTCCAAGTTGTAAATCAACAAAGCTACTCTGAGTCCCGCACCGAGCGTTTTCATGATTAAGGAAGCATGCCAAGCCCAATACAAGTTCATGTCAAGGAAAAACTTCAAGTTTCTCTATGTCAAGGTTGTGCATCTATTCGAGACCATATAAGAGTCATGCCAAATTCACTCACTTAATCACATACATTCAAAATTCCATGCACATTCTCTCTCTTGGTTCGTCAAATAATTAAGGCGACTTCAAGCCAAAAACACTGATACACATGCTTAACACATGCCAAGCAAACTTAAATCGACTTTAAGACAAAATATCATTCTATACATGCCGAACGCATAATCAAACATGCATATAGCCAACCAAAACAAACAAATCCTTCACTAGTCAGGCGACTAATTTTCTATATGCTTTGCCTTGATGCACAAATTCAATTACTCTTATTGATTATGTAGCCTATTTCATAGTCATTGCGTAACCTACATAATCAAGGGGCCAATGTTGATACCTGAAAAATCACGCAATTAACTAATGATTCGTCATGCAGTAACTCATGCAATCTTAGATGAAATCCTCGATTTAACACGCCGAACAAGCATATCCATGCATTGTTGTGGGCCCAAGCCACATACAAGCACTTTTGGGGCTTATAGACGTAGGTATGGTGTGGAAGGTCACAGAGGCACATAACGCTTGTTTACTGGTCTAACGTTGTTAAATTGTTCCGGTCTTGGGCCCGGAACCCAAGCTTAACGACTTAAATCGGTGACGAAATTGGTGAAAAAGAGAATTGGACTACAATACAAACCCAAAAGAAGACTTCCAAACCCAAAACCCATTACTTCTTATTCATTTGTATGATTAAGCCCAAGCCTCATTCTTTTTCTTCTTCTCAACCCAAAACTATTAAGAACAAGCCTAATCCCTTTTTCTTTACTCATCCTTGTCGGCAAAACAGCCATCAGACCAACTCCCTGCAGCTTTACCCAGCAGTCAGAAGAGTTTCTCTACTGTCTCCGCAGCTTTACCCAGTAGTCAGAAGAATTTCTTCACTGTCCCTGCAGTTTTACCCAACAGTCAGAAAACTTTCTTCACTGCACCCACAGCTTTACCCAACAGTCAAAAGACTTTATTTTTTTGTTTCCCGCAGCTCTGCACAATGCATCTTCATCCCAGATTTTAAGGCTGAAGTTATGGGACTAAGAAGGGGATCCTTATCACCCTGTAACTAAAGCATTGAAACTCATCCTATAAAATCAACCATTTTGCCCTATAAAAGGAAGGGCTTGGAGCTGTAGAGATGATCATGCAATCAATGAAAAGTCCCTAAACACTCATGCCTTCATCCTTCAAGCAACAAACCCCAAATCTCTCTAAATACTCTTTCTAGAAAACCCAGCTTTGTTCTTCATCCCCCAATCCTCAAAATCAGCCCAATTTCTCATTCACTGTAGTGTGACTTTAGCTCCCACACCATGCTTCATGCTTAAGCTCATTTTGTTGTTCGAATCACATACAAGATTTCCCGTTAATCAGATTATCAGGTTAATCTTGGCCTAGTCATGCTCAAATAGAAAAGAACCCTCACAGTATTTCAGTGGTCCAAGATCTTTAATATTGAATTGACTATTGAGAAACACCTTAAGATCATTGATAGTCTCCTCATTATTCCCTGTGATAACCATATCGTCAACATAAAGTAAGACCACAGTAATAGAGTCTCCACGAACGTTTATGAATAATGAGTAATCAACTCAGGATTGTTGAAAACTAATGTCGTAGATTGTAGAGGAGAAGCATTGGAACCAACTTCGCGAGGCCTGTTTAAGACCATAAAGGGGCTTGTGGAGTCGACAAACAACATTCTTCCCTTGTCGACTATATCCTGGAAGAGGCAACATATGTACTTCCTCAAGGAGTTCACCATGAAGGAAGACGTTTTGCACATCCATCTAGTGTAAGGACCAATTCCGAACTGTAGCAATAGCTAATTGACAATGGACAATAATCAACTTAGCAACTAAAGCAAAGGTCTCTTTGTAGTCAATATCGTCGTGTTGAGTGAACCCTTTAACGACAAGGCTGGCTTTGTAACGCTTGATGGTGCCATCATCATGATACTTAATCTTGAAAACCCATTTGCACCTAATGGGACGTTGTCCAGTAGGTAAAGGAACCATGGACCATGTGTGATTGCCCTCAAGTGCTTGAATTTTAGAATTCATTGCTTCTACCCACTTAGGTTTAGTACTGGCCTCTGCATAACTACCTGGTTCCTCCAATTTTGAGATATTATGGACAAATGAAAGGTAAGCACTTGACAATCCAAAATAAGAAACATACCGTTGCAATGGATATTGGGCGCCAGATGTGGATAAAGAAGAGGTGTCAAGGCCAAGGAGGGCAGCATGATTTGTCTTGTAGGCGCGGAGGTATGGTGGTGGTTGCCGTATGCATTCTGATCAGCGGGGAATGTCAGGAGGCAGTGTGGAAATGAGTGAAGGTCGGGGTTCATCTGTTGCCGGATCGGTGGTGACCGAAAGAGGGGAAGGTTCCGGCTGAGGGAATGAGGACGATATGTTTTGGAGAGTGAAAGGATCGAGACATGCTGGTTCAAGTGGAGAAGCTGATGAATCAAGCTGAGAACCAGATTGGATTGCCGGTGGCGGAGAAGGGTGTTGGTGCCGAATTTTAGCACCAACGGGTCAACGAGAGTTTCATTGACGTCTAACGTGTAAAGTGGTGGAATGTTCTCATGTAGTGGATCTATCTTCCGCTACGGTTGGTTTTCCCACAAGCATGGTCTTGGTCATCCATCTCTGATCACTGGTGGTACTCCTCGACGGACTAGGATCGCGTCTTGGTGGTCCATTGCATATGGCTAGAGGAATGACCTTGATGATCTTGTGTATTTGACTTCCTTTAATGAGATTGGGCTCTTGATCGTGGACATCAACTTTCCTGTTGAGCAGGGGTGATCGATCATGTGGCCTTCGACATCCTTCACTCGATGGTGAGCTCTTTGCACTCGATGGTGAGCTTTATTCACTTGATGGTGAGCTTTCTGCACTCCTTTTGCTGACTGACTTTTCTCTTCATTAGGGGCTTACTTCATTGGATGATGAGATTTCACGCTGCTTATTTGGGTGGTGCTCTTTACTGGATGATGAGCCCACACACTCCTTTGTTAGGTGGAACTAATATTCTCTCCTTGGTCTTCGTCCACATGGCTTGGGCTCACTCCATTGGGTGATAGACTTCCTACACTTGAGAGTGGTGTCTTTCATCTTTTTGTTGGATGAAGCTCATGCTCTCCTCTTGTACTTCCTCCACTGAACGTTGAGCTTTCGCCACTTGATGATGAGCTTACACCATAGTGATGATCTACAAAAATGAGAGAAGAAAGGTCATCGGAGGACCAGCCTAAGGCCGGCCAAACACTCTCCGACGCCTAAATCAGTAGAGTGTTTGAGCAATGAATATAGATATGAGAAGTGTATGATGCTTTGGCATTGTGCTGAAGCATCCTTAACATGCCAAAGCAGAATAAGAAAGAGAGAGATTATGCACTTTGACATCATTTAGGGAGAGAATAGAAGAAGTAGAAGTCCCCTCTAGCCTTAGGAAAACTTGGTATTTATAGGGGTCGAGTTGGGTAACGTGGAAAGTGAAGAAATGAGTTCTTCACTAACTTACCCTGACATACTGAGGATCTAAAAAGGAATGGGTCTAATTGATCAAGTGGGTATGCTGCGTGGGTGGAGCGACAGGACACGTGCCACTCATTTATGGCGTCATTTGTTCTTGCGTCTGACTCTTAATGTTGGATCTAGACACCTGGAAGGTTGGTGGAGTTTCATTACACATGTGGATCATAGATACTTTGACTCTTGAATCACTATTCACATGTCACGTTACCCATACTTGATGTTGGACCATGACACATCGAAGAGTTGGTGAAAGTAGATCAGCTGATGGTCTCATGTCTACATGTGACCTGAGGGTCGAGGCCTTAGCCCTTGTGGCAATGACAACTAAGGGTCGAGATTAGAAGCCTTGAAGGTCGAACTCTTAGTCTTGGAGGTCGAAGTATCGACCTTGAAGGTTGAGGCTCTAGACTTGTTTTAGGCTATTCTTCTCTAATGTTGGATAGTCTTGACATGTCACTGGTCAGTCTTGACATGTTAATGGTCATCACTTGGTGATTACCATGATCATCCAAGGTTGAAGACTTGAAATGCTAAGTTGGGCACCTTAAAGGTTTAAGTGCGTTGAAAGGTCAGAGTCTTACATGGCTTTGACATTTCAACGCGTCCTACGTGGAATGAGTTGAAAAGTCAAGATTGGTTGTCAAACCAAATTATGACATCAACAGGCCCCTAGTTTCCTGACCAACGAAGACCTTTGTTGGATAGAGAACTCTATTGGAAGAATTTGGTTGACCTAGGTTTAAGTAGGTGGTTCTTCTTGAAATAACAAGAGCTAATTTCATAAGGAATTGATCTTGTTGTACCGAGGTAACTCATCTAGGGATGGTAGACCATCCTCATGGTAGGTCGGAGGTTGAATTATGAAGTTCTAGATAGGTTAGGACGATATCCTCAACCTAGACTGATGATAGCCTTGACTGGTGAAGGCTTTTGATAGGAGACTAAACTCATTGGTGAGTGGTCTCTCATAGATATATAAGAGTTACACGCTTACACCCTTTTCAAGGATGAGGATGGTTTAAACAACCTCGTTTTGGCTCCTTTTGAGCTCTAACTATTGACTCTAGCTTTGCATCTAAGTGCATTATCACTAGTTTTGCTAATTCCACTAAACGATTAGCATAACTTATAAGGGAATGATGACCGCTAGCTATTGTTCGGTCTAAAATTCCCACTATTGACTTTGGTGGTTAGAAGTCGAAGAGCCTTAAACACTCTTCATAATTCCTAAGACTCACTCTGCTGATATATCAAGTGAGTTGAACCTTAAGTGCACTCATGTGAGTAGGTCTCGACTAGTAAGACTCTTTAACTCATCGGTGACTCAAGTTGGTTAGACCTCGAGGGTGAATTGATCTCAACTAGTGAGACTCTTTATTTGGTAACTCAAGTAGGTTGCCTTATATTCACTCTGTGAATTGGTCTCGACTAACGAGGCTCTTTCATCTAGTGACTTAAGTAGGCTATCTTGTATGCACTATGTGAATTGGTCTCGACTAGCGAGGCTTTCATCGGGTGACTCAAGTAGGTTACCTTGTGTGAACTCTGTGAATTGGTCTCGACTAGCGAGGCTCTTTCATCTGGTGACTCAAGTCCTTGAGTGTTGGATGATCGAGGATGTTTTTTTTCTCTGGTAGCTTAAGTAGGTTATCTTGTATGTACTCTATGAATCGGTCTCGACTAGCGAGGTTCTTTCATCTGGTGGCTCATGTCCTTGTGTTGGATGATCAAGGATGTCTATATATTACACAAGCTACTTGTACTACCTTTATCTTAGATGGACTTATGTTGAGATAGCTATACCTTTGTGTTCTAATAAACTTCTAGGAGTTTACATGATAGATTTGTGGAACCGGTACCCCATATGGTCCGCGTCTAGGCATTGACACATGTTCATCAGTAATGAGCTGACGTAACAAGAACTAAGTAGTCATATGCTTAGCATGGGGGTCTTTGCCGAATTGTTGAATAGATGGATATATTTTCAAGCTAATTCGTTTGTGCAAATTCCGATCTCAACATGATTAATATCATGCAATAGTATATAGATATATAGTTCCTATATTATAGAACACCATACAAGATATATATAAGTTACTACCTAAGAGACTTGTTCCCCTGACTCTCTAGGGCTAACGCATTCCTATTGGTGCTCGACGACTTGTTAGTCTTGGCACGTCAAGGTAATCCTTGACAAAGATATGTGGGGTGCATATTGTGTTGTTGTAGTAACAATGATAAAACTAGCATTTATAAATTGGGAGTTGGGTGTACTGACTGTGGCGTAGCTTGCTAATTTGATTGCAAGTTGTCGCGAGCGATATCACATATGGATCTTCCCTTGATATGTGTCTTCTATGACACAAGAGTTGAGTAGTGGCACGTCAAAGCTCTTTTGGCGGAAGCGCATCCGAGGGTAGTAAGATGATGGGATGAAAGCTCTTACTTTATTGTCCCATGAGGTGGTTTTAACTCTTTCACGAGCTTTTGATTTTCATCATATTGGAATGTGCCGACTCTCTTGTTAGCCTCAAGCATAGTTTGAACGACGAATGGGCGTTGTTGGTCATGTATGCAAGACTCATAGGCTTATCATTAGACATGACTCATTCGGTGGTCCTTGAGCAACGTTGATATTCTAAGATCATAAGTCTACGCAGATGCACCGTTGGCAAAGTGGCAAAGTGGGTGTCACCGTTGAATTATGATGAAGCGATGGATGATCAAGGCTTTAGCGCTGGATGGTCATCGTCAAGATGATCTTGGCTCACCAATTGCGCATGTAGAGACGAGCTATTGTACACCATTTGCAAACACGTCTTTCATTGCATCACCTTCTTAGGTTTCCAGCATTGAAGACTCAAGGTCTTTATTTTGATTTAAAGAAGCTTATTTATCTAGTGATGGTTGCTCAACATCAAGGAAATTGTCATGGTTTCTCTCTTACGTACATTGGCAGTCTTTATGACGTCTTTGACTTGAGATGTTACTTCTTTTGGGTAGTATTTGCTCAGAGCCATAGAAATTTGAAATGGCTTCGTTGTCGACTGTGCCTCTAAGGTTCATCAACATTTTGGTTGGTCATCATCTAGTGACCTGGATGTTGATGGCATGTTCATCGCTGGACCTCCAGTGGAGTGATTTCCATGTGATGCATGTATGTTTCTTGAATGCATCGTTCGTCATATCTACAACCTTCATGTGGATCGTCTCTTGGTTTGCATTGTGTTGGTGGTGCTCTGATGATGATCATTCGTTTGTCACCCTCCAATGATAAAAGAGATAAGTGAAGGTGGTAGCTTGATTGTTTGCGCTCATCTGCCTTCTGGGATTCTTCATTTATGGCATGTTGATGGAGCACTCATGTGATAACATTGCGCCAAGAGTATGATTAGCTCATCTTCCGTCAAATGGAGATATATGGACTAGGATTCATTGATATAAATGTTGACCGTCTGAACTCTGATTATTGCGGAAGGTGGCAAGCTAGGCCGCTTTTGGAAAGAGCTAGTGAATCTTCTATATTTCTCTTTTACAAGCGTGGTGCACTCATCTTTGTGCTCTCCCTTATATGACAGCAGTCAGGGATGCAAATTAGCAAATTTGAAGACAAGACATGTAAGGATAGATGCAATAGAAAGTTAAGAAGCCTCATGTTCCATTAGATGGTTTTAACTCGCTGTCGTTGGCTAGATCTTGGACGTCGAAGGTAACCTTTGGCGTTTGAGGTCTCTTATGCATGACAATGCCTTCCTTCTTCATCGAACTAGCAAGCACGCGCTAAGCATTCATTGTTCCCACAGATGAAGCCATTTGTTGGTGCCAAATTTTAGCACTAATTGGTCAACGAGAGTTTCGTTGACGTCCAACGTGAAGTAGTGGGGTTGTTCTCATGTAGTGGATCTATCTTCCGCTACGGTTGGTTTTCCCACAAGCATGGTTTTGGTCATCCATCTCTGATCACTAGTGGTACTCCTAGACGGTCTAGGATCGCGTCTTGGTGGTCCATGACATTTGGCTAGAGGAATGACCTCGATGATCTTGTGTATCTGACTTCCTTCAATGAGATTGGGCTCTTGATCGTGGACATCAACTTTCTTGTTGAGCATGGGTGATCGATCATGTGGCCTTCGACATCTTTCACTCGATGGTGAGCTCTTTGCACTCGATGGTGAGCTTTATTCACTTGATGGTGAGCTTTCTGCACTCCTTTTGCTGACTGACTTTTCTCTTCATTAGGGGCTTCCTTCATTGGATGATAAGCTTTCACGCTGCTTATTTGGGTGGTGCTCTTTACTGGATGGTGAGCCCTCACACTCCTTTGTTAGGTGGAACTAATATTCTCTCCTTGGTCTTCGTCCACATGGCTTGGGCTCACTCCATTGGGTGATAGACTTCCTACACTTGAGAGTGGTGTCCTTCCTCTTTTGTTGGATGAAGCTCATGCTCTCCTCTTGAACTTCCTCCACTGAACGTTGAGCTTTCGCCACTTGATGATGAGCTTACACCATATTGATGATCTGCAAAAATGAGAGAAGAAAGGTCATCGGAGGACCAGCCTAAGGCCGGCCAAACACTCTCCGAAGCCTAAATCAGTAGAGTGTTTGTGCAATGAATATAGATATGAGAAGTGTATGATGCTTTGGCATTGTGCTGAAGCATCCTTGACATGCCAAAGCAGAATAAGAAAGAGAGAGATTATGCACTTTGACATCATTTAGGGAGAGAATAGAAGAAGTAGAAGTCCCCTCCAGCCTTAGGAAAACTTGGTATTTATAGGGGTCGAGTTGGGTAAGGTGGAAAGTGAAGACATGAGTTCTTCACTAACTTACCCTGACATACTGAGGATCTAAAAAGGAATGGGTCTAATTGATCAAGTGGTTAGGCTGAGTGGGTAGAGCGTCAGGACACGTGTCACTCTGTTATGGCGTCATTTGTTCTTGCGTCATACTCTTAATGTTGGATCTCGACACCTAAAAGGTTGGTGGAGTTTCATGACACATGTCGTGGATCATAGATATTTTGACTCTCAAGCACTATTCACATGTCACGTTACCCATCCTTGATGTTGGAGCATGACACATGGAAGAGTTGGTGAAAGTAGATCAGCTGATGGTCTCATGTCTACGTGTGACCTGAGGGTCGAGGCCTTAGCCTTGGAGGTTGTGGCAATGACAACTAATGGTCGAGGCTTGAAGTCTTGAAGGTCGAACTCTTAGTCTTGGAGGTCGAAGTATCGACCTTGAAGGTTGAGGCTCTAGACTTGTTTTAGACTATTCTTCTCTAATGTTGGATAGTCTTGACATGTCACTGGTCATCACTTGTTGATTACCATGATCATCCAAGGTTGAAGACTTAGAATGCTAAGTTAGGCACCTTAAAGGCTTAAGTGCGTTGAACGATCAGAGTCTTACGTGGCTCTTTGACATTTCAACGCGTCCTACGTGGAATGAGTTGAAAAGGTCAAGATTCGTTGTCGAACCAAATTATGACATCAACAAAGGATGAGGCAACCGCACTTGTGGTTGAGGTGATTGAACTGCACGGCGGTGATAGGTGAAGATAGGCTGAGGAGGATGAGAGGTTGGGGACGCAGGAGGCGTTTGTGGTGGAGACAGCGATGGTGCTTTTTCTGGTGGGTGTGATGCTGGCGGTTGGAGTGGAGACACCGACGATGGGTTAGTCTCGGTGGAGACGAGATCAGGAGTAGGAAAAGTTGGTATGTTCTCAATTGAGGGATGAATAATGTGATCTGTTGGAGAAGAAAGAGGACGGGATGGTGATATTTGGGTGTTGGGCTCAGAATGGGCTTTTTGTGTGGGCTGAAGTGGATTAGATGAGTGGATTGAGTTCGGGCCGGCGACAAGGACTGGAGAATCCTCTTAGTCCTCTTTCAAAAGTGCAATACAAGGAAAGATGTGTTCATGAAAAATGATATCCCGAGGGGTGAAGAAATTCTTGTGCTCAAGATCATAAACTCGGTAGCCTTTTTGACCACGGGGATAACCAAAGAAAAATACAACGATTTGCACATTGGTCAAATTTGTGTTTAGAGGTGAGATTTGTAGCATAACATAAACAACCAAAACCTCAGAGGTGAGAATAGGTGGGTGGAGTACCATATGCAGGAGCTCATAAGGAGATTTGTAAGAAACAAGTGGTGTGGGGAGCCGATTTATGAGATAACAAGTAGTTGTAAGACTCTCTCCCTAAAACTTTAGAGGTAAATTGGCTTGAAAACGAAGAGCACGACCTACATTTAAAAGATGACAATGTTTGCGCTCAACTACTCTATTTTGTTGTGGAGTATAAATGCAAGTGTGTTGGAAAATGATATCATGAGAGTCGAAAAATGAACGCATTGATATAAATTCACCCCCATTGTCAGCATGTAAGATCTTGATATCTCGATTGAATTGTGTTTTGACCCAAAAGAAGAAATTTCGGATCAAGGGTTGTGTGTTGGATTTCAATTTCATAAGATGGACCAAAGTGAAGCGAGTAAAATCATCAACAGTGATGAGAAAATAACGTGTTCCAAAATGAGTGTAAGTTTTGTGTGCCCCCCAAATATCACAATGAATTAGGTCAAAAGGTGTAGTGGATTTTATGGAACTAGAAAGGAAAGATAGACAAGTTTACTTGGCTAAATGACAAATATTACAAACATGTGGATGATCGAACTTTATTTCTGGAATGGTTTGAGATAAAAAAAAATGAAGAGGTGAAGAAGACATGTACTCAAGGCGTTGGTGCAAAAGGTCTGAGGTGCGTGTGACATTATTTGCCAAGCGAGGGTTTTGACTTGGTGTAAGGTAGTAAAGTCCGTTGAAATGCTTGTCCATACCAATCGTACTCTTCGTATCCACATTCTGCACAACACAACAATCTAGGAAAATATTACAATATATTTCAAAACTCGAGTCAATTTACTAAATGACATCAAATTTACTCGGAATTTAGACACATGGAGAACGCCATCAAGGGGCAAATTTGTTGCCAACTTAATACTTCCAATATTTTCAATTGATGTTTTCTCTCTATTGGGTAGACCAACAAAATCGTGTGAAGTTTTCACCTTGTTGTGAGTGGGTGATAGATGTGAAACATGATTAGTTTCTCCATTGTCCACAATCCAACATAACGTCGAATATGGATCGTTACATGTGATATTACAAGTGGGTGTAACTATTTATCAGAATGATGCATGATGAGTTGGTATATCGTGTTTGTTTATGTGGCTTTGGACAGCGTGTCTTGTGTTAGGCATGATACTGGTTTGGTAGTGTTTGGTGTTGATAGAGTGATGTGTTTACAGATGGTGATTGGGTTTCTAGAATCACCAGCATCGGTGATCTAATACCATAAAGAAATTGATAATCTAAGTGAATGAGAAAGTGAATTACAATCGTACAAGATGGTTCTTATTATATACAACCAAAAAAATCTTTCGATTTTGAATCTATGAATCTATCCCTGAACGGATAGTTTCCTGTAAATATTGGCTGGGTTTTTCTTGATGATCGACGATGTCAGAGTTGTCTTCATTACAAAACCATGTGTAATATGACTACATGACATTCTGAGACGTCGGTATTGAGTTGGGGCTAGACAACATACTGTATATCATATGCTGATATGCATCGTCGGTAAGGAGTGTACCTGTTTGAATTTCCGTGGTAAATTAAGGATTGATAAGGAACATATCCAATCAAATTCACTTGAATGGATAATTTCATGTAAATATGAACATATTGTTGGAGAGAAAATGTCGCACTTCAAAAAAATGATAAATAAAATATAACTTATAAGTGGATAAATCGTATCCAATTGTACATAGGTCTTTTGTAATTAAAACTCAACACTTTAAATGTGGTTAAGTTAAGACAGTATCGGTACAATTGTGATCTATAGGTCATGCTTGTCCTAGTTCAAGCTGGTATCAGAACATGTCACTCTTTAATTGCTTTCCCGAGTATAATGAGTCCAAATTGGGTTCATCGAAAAGCCTTTGACTTTATATCACACCAAGTGTCTGAGTCTTAGATCGCATATCCCAATTTATGAAATAGAAATTGGACCAAATCATATTCCAAATCAAATTACCGATTTTCGATGTGAGAATTAGACCAAATCAAATTACACGTGTCAACCTAAAAAGTTAGGTTGCACGTGAGGGGAAGGGTTGAAAAGAAAATATCACACATCAGAAAAATGACAAATAAAATATAACTTATAAATGGATAAATCGTATCCAATTATACCTAAGCCTTTTGTAGTTATAATTCAACACTTTAAAATTAAGTTTGGACAATATCAGTACAATAGTGATTCACGTACCACGTTTGTTCTATGAGTCATATATGGTTACTACATTCAGAGCTGTTGTCGTTACAAAACCATGTGTAATATGATATTATCAGACGTCGTTCGATAGGGACGTGAGATACCATTGTGGCTTGATTAAGCTTCCGTGCTTCGTAGAATATTGTCAAATATATATTTTCCTTGTAGATAGAGGTTAAATATTCTGTATAGATATAGGAGATATTGTTTTCCTATTAAATCCATGATTGTATCTGTATATATACCTCCATTGGAGAATAATAATATCATTGAAAACCATTATCAAACCATTATTTTCTACTTGATATCAAAGCCAAAAACCCCTAAATTTCGTATTCCGCTGCGTACCACCACGATCACCACCAAAATCCCAAATCACCACCAAAATCCTAAATCCCAAAATCCAAACAAATCCCACATCACATCACCATAGCAGACATTGTCTGCCACAAAGTTTCTTGTCGTCTGCTCATTCTCTCTAGCAAGCAACCGGCTTGGCTTGCCGGCTCGAGCACTCATCATAGCAAACTTGCAACAGCGGCCCCACATCACATCACCATTCAGTGAATTTAGTTTATTAATCATATGGCAGACCAATTGGAAGACCTTGAACCCAGATGTAACCCCTTCAAACTCAAGAGCATGTCTCTCATCATCAATCATTATCATATCACCATGCCACCTCATCCTTGCAGCAAACCAAATTCATATGCAAACACACAGTGTCCGCTTTGTGGAGTGTTTGGACATAGCACACAACAGTGCGACGAAGTAATTGGATATCCGGATTGGTGGGATTTCACTAAGAGACCCTGAAAAAGTCAAGAAAAAGTTGTCATAACCACTATAAAGGAAGTGCAACAGTCTAATGTCTACGTCGCACAGTCAGGTTATGGTGTTAGGAAGAGGAAATTGTACTACTTAGATCTGACAGAGATTGGAGAAAAACATAAGCATTTTTTGGGTCAAGCTAATCAAGTCAATGGAGCTGAGAGTGCCAAGAAAGATGTGTGGCTTTGGCACTATAGATTGGGACACATAAACTTCAATTATCTAAAGAAACTGCAACCGCAATTATTTTTAGATAGATAATAGTTAACCACAGATCAAGAATAGGTTTCACAAATAACAAACAAAAGAGAAGAATCAGTAGAACATATGTATCAGACTACGAAGCTTAAACGGTCATGCCAGTAACTATAAGCCATGATTTTGAAGACCCTTGCATCCAAAAAAACCAACATAGAATATCAAAAGATAGTGACTGACTCACTGCATATTAAAACTGAATTGAAAGCATCAATCTTGGACTTCAGTTGATGAGAAACACAATGTTGCATAACATGATCAGACATCTAAAGTGAAGAACATAAAATGTCAAGCTAGGGATGCTGATGCCTATCCCACGACTATTAAAGTAGTTTGGTGTATCACGAGTCTGAGGCAGATGTATCTAAAGCTTACATATAAGGCTAGCTCTTGTGAGTCAACTAAGAATGGAAGGAATACAAATTTATTGCTGTTGAAGGCTGGATGCTTTGGTATCTCCTCTCCACCATTTTTGTCTATTATGCATGTTTTCTGTTACTAAAGCAGCTATAATTATCTTTCTTCCAAAACTTATCGTTTTTTTATGTTAAATTTTCAAACTTTCTATGCATAACCACATTCTCACTCTTCCTTACTTTGTCCTACTTCAGACTAGAGTTTAGAGTACCAGATATATGTATTAAGCTAGCTAATGGCCCTTGTCCTGTACTATTGATACTAGAAGTTAAAGTCCATTAATGCCTCATTCTTCAGGATCAATACCAACTGTATACATCATACCAAGCACCACGGAAATCATAAGATTTACACTTATAAAAAGGCATGAGCATATGTGGATAAAGACAGCAATCAAGTCAATCTCAAACAGCAAAGTTTCAACACTATATGAACTCATCTGATGAGTTTACAGAAATAATAGAAAATAAGTGTTTGACACTTACTTAGTGGGCAATCATCCCCAGGGAGCTTACAAATCAAGACGAAAACCATCGAATGCCATCCTACAAATGCCACATGTTTCGGCCTGTGCATCCCATGTTCATGCAGCAACAGCATGCCACTTACAGGTAAAAATAAAAAATAAGAGCTAAACTTGAAGAAAAAAATATATCACATCCCACAAAACGGCACATCAATATTAGATATACACCAAAGAAATTGATCGTATCCAAAACATATAAATGGAGATAAGACATGGGAAAGGGAATAAATGGCCATACTCTGTTTGACATCCCAACAGAAAGTCACAAGAGGAAAGCGCGTCAAGAGAAAACTCTTTTTATAAAATGCTGGCAGCATTGTCATTTCATAAATCATAAAAAAGATACCTCAAGTTATAGACTAGAAAACTAGCGAACATGTCAAACTAGAGCATACGACGGTTTCCATGTTAACTAATCAAGCAAAATCAAAGTTAGACACGAACGTGCTACACTGATGAATGGCCTATAAAATAACCATTCTCATTGAAAGTTCCAGTCTCAATACTAGAGCATACACGACTTTCATACTATTACCAGAATACTCAGAACCAACAAAACACAAACAAACATATGGTAGACTCATGACTAACATATTAGGTTAACAATTATCATATCAAGCTCAGGTCTTGAATTCCAAGAAGAACATACAGGGTACTCAGGGTTTTCTTACCAAGGGAAATTTTGAGTCTTAAACTTATAAAATCTTGGAAATTACAACTTTCAAGCCTACAAACTACAGTAATTCAAGCCCTATTTGATATAATGTTTGGAAGCATGAGCCCAAGCCCTATTTGATATAATTTTTTACAAGCCTACAAGCCAAATTTCCATTTTAACTGAAGTTAAATTCTAACTGGGGATTACAAGCCATATTTTCAATTTTCTAGACAATTCAGAAGTCATTGGCCAAAAAGAGTGATGCTATTAAATGAGTAATACTAGCTAGGAACCATAACTTCATGTACATCTTTCACAGACTATGTTTGTTTATTTGGGAACGAGGGCTTGACCTAGTATTTTAATTATTTGACATTGAGTTACTTGAATACATTCTCAGTCCTTTCAAAAGTCAATATAAGAAAACAAGACGAGAAAATTTGAATATGCTGAACCACATACTCTCTGACATATAATGTTAGAGTTGATATACTTATTTTCTTGATCATAAAAATATCCTCCAGACGTACTAATAGTCATGATTTTTCTCAAAAAAATATATAGATACATAGCAGGTAACGGAAAAATAATAAAATCATATTAACTATGAAAAATTGAATTTGGAAAGATTCACTGCATATTCAAAAAATAGGAACATGCATAACTCCCCTCTAATGATAGCATGAGATACAGAAAATCTTTGTTTTATTGTATGAAAAAATGACAATCAACAAATAACTTTCCATATAAAACCAGTATCAACAGTCAACTTGAAATGGATGTGTACAACTTGTCAACCTTTTCTTTTCTTAAGAATATCAACCCCAGATTTTGCATTAACTCGTCTTGATTCCCATTCATATGAAATCACCATTCTCATACACAATAGTACAACAAATCCAGATTTGTTACTACTTTTGGACCCATTTTTAATTTCATGCTCAAACACATTGCAACAGATTAACATGAATACACACAATTGTCAAACATAATCAAAAAGGATTTGGTCTCTCAATCATGCATCACAATTGGCAGTCATTAAACTTCGTATCCAACCAAAAAAATCAGAAATCTTTAGCATTTCACGCAGCATTGATTATGCAGCCTCTTGCCTACTTTATATAGCGCATAGTCTCTTCTAGGCAAGAGCAAACCAGAAAGGCCATTATTTCATTCCCTTCTTCCTAGTTTGCACATTTGTTCATCTTTTCTTTCAAGCCATGACAAGAAAGAAGGTGAAACTTACCTATATCACTAACGATAGTGCTCGAAAAGCGACATTCAAGAAAAGGAAGAAGGGTCTTATGAAGAAGGTGAGTGAATTGACCACCCTCTGTGATATTGATGCTTGTGCTATTATCTACAGCCCCTATGACTCCCAGCCTGAAGTCTGGCCTTCCCCTTTGGGAGTCCATCGCGTGCTTGCACAGTTCAAGACCATGCCTGAAATGGAGCAAAGCAAGAAGATGGTGAACCAGGAGACTTTCCTGAGGCAAAGAATCAACAAGGCTCAGGAACAATTCAAGAAGCAGAAGAAAGACAATCGGGAGAAGGAGATGGCTCGAGTTATGTTCCAAAGCCTAACCGGAAAGACCCTCCAAGGCTTGACAATGTCAGACCTGACTGACCTCAACTGGGTCATTGACCAGCACATGAAAGATATACAACTCAGGATGAAAAACATTAAGGAGGGGGCAGTGAAGAGCCACAACCAGGTGCAAGGATCACAGGGGGTGCCAGATGCAGTGGATCAAAAAATGACAACGATGAAGACTAATGGTGAGGGAAGCAGCAACAACATGGCGATGAAGAGTGGCGAAGTGGGCAGCAACATGGAACATGCTGCAGCCTTAGACAGGCAAGCTTTTGATCACATACAGAACATGGAGGCAATGCAGTTCCATATGATGCAGATGGCACCTCAGAAGCAGAACAACTCATGGTTTGTGGACATGATGAACGCGCCACTGCCTCATCCAGATCATCAGCAGCAGCAGATAGGGTTCACCGGGGAGGAAATGATGCTTCCATTTGCAGATCATAATAACAATACAATGTGGCCGAATCCTCCAGCTGGCGGCTTTAATTTTCGTTAGATTGTGTTTTCATTTATTTTTATCCTTTCTTCAACTTTTATGCTCTACATTGTTATTGTTATTGTTATTGTTATTGTCTTCTTTATGTGCTTGATGATATTGTTGGAATAATATGAGACATTTGCTTCACTCTTTTCAATAGCAATTAGCCAATTACAGTAAGAAAGATTACGACTTTAATCACTTTATGATTCCTAATCCAAAGTAAATTAGATGCACATACTCAAAAACTCCCAAAAATCCCCAATTCTGCACAATCAACTTGCCATTGTATCTTTCAGCTTCATGGATGTGAATGATAAAGATTGGGTTTTTAGGCAAAAACGACACAAATGAACACCAACCCAGAAATTGATGCACTGAGAAAGCAAGAAAGAAGCAAATACCTGGGCTGGCTGGCCTTGATGACCCTCTCCGTTCGACCGGAGCAAACAAGCTGTCTCTGTCTCCTACTCGCCGCCAAGAACACACACCTCTTTTCTCAGCATCCTCTGTTATTTACCATCCTAACCTCGCTTTGAATGGCCCCACGTGAGTCAAAACTATGGGCAGTTTTGGTAGTTCAATATTGAGACCAACAACAATCTACTAAAGTGAGGCTCATCCTATTGACTTTGGCTCATTTGTTCAGATTAAACTTCTTTTGCTCAAAGATACACTGGTAAGTACCTGATATATATGGTTCAAATGTCACAACCTATGAAAGATTTCATTCTGATCAAGAAATTTGGGAATAGCTTCATGCAGTGCCAAAGATTTCATTCTGAAGCTATTGTGTTGTTACAGAGTTAGACTATCAATAACGTATCCATGTCGTTCATGTTTTTGGAAACTTACTCTAAAATCCTATATATTAGAGATAATGTACATTTAGAACAAATTTTTGAACCTCATTTTCCATTTCAAAATTTTTTTAAAAACATTGACCATTTCAACTTTTTTTAAAAAAAAATTGTCTATTCCAACAAAATTCATAACAACTCTAAACAACCTATAATATTTCAATACATATTCTACCATCACCCATAAAAACATATTTAGAGAAAGAAAATGGAAGAAAGAGGAGACACGACCGACACCTCACCGACGGCCAGACTCTGGTCACCGGAATCTTGTCGGAATCTGGAATCAAGTTTATTACCCCCTAATAAACTCTCACTTAACCCCTAAACCACATTTCTATTGTCACAGCCAACTTTACTACTCTCTAATAAAGTCTCACTGAATCCCTAAACCGCATTCTTATTATTGTACAACCAACTTTACTACCTCTAATAAACTCTCACTAAACCCTTAAACCGCATTCTTATTGTCACATTCAACTTTATTACCTCCTAATAAACTCCCACTGAACCCCTAAACCACATTCATATTACATAACTAACTTTACTACCCCTTAATAAACTCTCATTGAACCCTAAACCACATTCATATCGTCACAACCAACTTTACTACCCCCTAATAAACTCCCACTGAACCCCTAAACCGTATTCCTATCGCCACAACCAACTTTACTACCCTCTAATATACTCTCACTGAACCCATAACTCAATTCCTATTACACAACCAACTTTACTACCCTCTAATAAAGTTGAAAGATAGAGAGAGAGATGAGAGATTAAGTGTTGACGAGCTGTCATCTTTAAGTAAACAAAAAACACATAAAAATTACAACGAACGTGGAGATGTGGTGGATGAGGAGGTGAAGATCAGGTGTTGATGAGCGTCGTCATGGCGGTAGCAGCGTTGTTAAGGCACATCGTCGTCTAGGTCGCCATCTTCGTACATCGGCAGAGAGAGAGCGACAGAGGAGAGAGCAGAGGTGGGAGGTTTAAGGAGGCTGGATCTAGATGAGGAGAAGGAGGAGAGACAGGTCGTCAGTCGTCGGAGATGGTGGCGACGAGGGTGAGGAGGTTGTAGGCGACGAAGGCGCTGAAGAGAGGGAGCGACTCGACTTCTTAGATGGTGGCGAGGAGGCGGTTGTTGACGATGTCGACAAAGAGGGGCAAGGAAGGCAGATACAGAAAAAGAGAGAAAGAGAGATCGAGAAAGAGAGAAAAAGAGAGATCAATAATGAGAAGTGAGGGAGAGAGTTAAATAGATAAATGATGAGATTGTAATTTAATTGATAAAAGTTACAATGGTCACAATCAAAGTTTTTTAGACCTAATGTGCACTTTTTTATATTTTTTGTAGTGAATGATCAATACCTCTATATATTAAGGGAGGGTTGACTGTTCACTTATGTAGTGAACAGTAACCTCTCGATTGTACCTCTGATCTTTTGAATGTTTCAATCTAGCCCGATTAAGAGAAATTAACTCTTTTACCCCTCCATTTTACTTAATTACAGCTTACTCTTTCAGTTTTTTGTTAAAATAAAAAAACCATTTAATAAAAAATAAAATTTTATTTTTAACACGGCGTTGCCTAGCTTATAAACTCCATTGGAGAGTCTTAGATCGGCATACAATGGTCAAGTGCATCGGATATTGTCAAGTGTTTGTATAAACATATCGAACACAATAGTTAAGAACATCAAAATTTATTACACGCATAATGGTTTACAACCAAATGTCTCAAGAACAATCGAACTAAACATGGCATAAACATGCCTTATTACATATGCTTGAAAGGAAAAACAACTCATGGAGGTAAAAACAAACAAGAGCTCAACAACTCAAAAGTCGGGTGCATCTAAGTCGGTTGTTCCCGAAAATCCTCAACCGTAGGGTTGACATTCGGCTCTTTGTCCACTTTCATAGTGACATGACTCTCCACAGTTTCCTTATACTTATTGTACGCAGCTACTATGTCGGCAGGTGCTCGGCATGGCCTCATCCAGTGGTCATGTGACCCACATTGATAGCATATATTTGTCTTAACATTTTTCTTGGTGAGTTTCTGAACCGGCTTGGGAGCTCGGCCCTTAGGGGTGGGTGCATCATCCTTCTTCCGGGTATTAGGTCGGCCCTTAGAGCGTTTAAAACCTCTAGTGCCTCTCTTAGTCCGGGTTCCTTGACTAGAGGCTTACTCATGATGATATGGTTCTTAAGGATCTCGTGCTCTCTGTTTCATGACTTTTCTGCCTCTGGTACTGTTGTAATTAGTCTCTGGAACAACGAGGGTCCCAACAGGCCGAGCAGTGTTCTTAGTCAAGATCTTACAACGTCATAAGAGAGTCAAACGTTGGAGTAAGACCACTCTTATAGTCATGCATATATTGTTTCATCAAAGTAGCTGATGACCTGGAGAAAGTGAGCAACGTTTTCTCTATGAGATCATCCTAAGACTTCTCAACTCCACAAAAATGCAGACGAGCACGTAGTGCAAGCATGTTTGTCTGGTACTCCTCTACAGATTTGTAATCCATTAGCCTGATGGAAGCCCATTCAGCCTGCAGCTCCGGTAGAAGCGCAACATGAACATTACCAAATCTTGTCGCGAGCTTGTTCCACAGCTTCAGCGGATCGGCTACTTGTTGGTATTGTCACCTCAATGTGGAATCCAGGCACCGACGGATAAACATAAGCGCTTTGGACTTTGTTCTTTCGTTCGGCTGCTCTACACCCTCTTCTAGAGGTTTCGTGGGAGGATCGATGGTGGAGATATAGTCCTTGCCAATAAAAGTCTGCCTTATGTCGAGGACCCAGCGGTGATACTCACGACCTTGGACGTCCAGGGGATCAAACTGTAAGCGTTTGCCCATTGACTCTGCATACAAGAATTCAAGCGGTTAGTTAGAGACCAATTGAATTCGATGCTTAATTCTTAAATCAAAACAGCCATGGATACCACATCATGCAGACCTAGAGAGGATATACGATGCATATGTATATGTTGGCAGCTGCATGCACTTCCCAAGGCCCAGCCTCAGCAGCAGTGCTCGGCAGGTGCACGTGTGGTGCCCGACGGTAGCGTACACGTGCACAGGGCCAATCTCCAGCAGCACCGCTCGGCATTAGCCTTACCGGTGCACATATGGTGCCTGACAGCAGTGCACGTGCACAGGGCCAATCCCCGGCAACAGCTCACGTCAGTGCACAGAAGGTGGGCATGCGCGCCGGCAGCAGCGTGCACCCGCGCACAAGGGCAAACCCCAGCAGCGGTGCTCCGCAGTGCACAGCGGCAGCATGACAGGCATATGCAATCACTCCTCTAGGGTTTTATTCAACAAATTATGCTTGCAAAGACAAACATCCCAAGCATAGAAGGGAGATGGAGAAGGGAGGAAAGGACTTTATCCCCCCCGAGTTTAGTGAACTTTGAACGAGTTTAAGGTTTCAAAGTACATACCTTTTTCGATTAATTTCTCCAAAGAAGCTTGAAATTATGCTTTCGATGCTTAGGGAAGCGGCAGCTTGGTGTGCGCGGTAGTGCACGTCTGTGCGCGCTGGTGTCAGGTAAGTGCGCGGTGGTGCACTGGGGGGTGCACATTGGTGATCGCGGTAGTGCGCAGGCAGGGGTTGCCGAAAAAAAAACTTTGGGCTTTGGGGGTTTTTTTTTCGGTGGTGGACGGCCGATATTAGCTAGGGTTTTGTAGAGCAAAACGTGACTGATAACGTCTTGTACAATATATGAGTAGAGAATGAATGGAATCACATCTTCTTAATTATGAATATGGAGGAACTCTTTATATAGAGTCACTCTAAGTACAATGGACCAATCTTACATGGATTGAATTAAGTCCATAATGAAAACCTATTACAATTAGAGCACACGCATAAGGCCAATTGGGCTAAACTCATATCACGGTATAAGACCAAGTGCACACACGCACATGTTATATGTCCTACAACAAATAACCAATTCTAATAAAAACATATTAGTCTAGCACATCTCAACTATTTTGATTAAAATGACTACACTTCCCTCTATAGTATACTCCCCATCATACCAACTCCCCCCTGTTATTCCTCACATCATACTAACTCCCCTCTGTTCTTCCTCACATCATACTAACTCCCCTCTGTTCTTCCTCTTATCCCCGTCGTACTCTCTCATCTCTCAAATCATCGTCGACGACACCACCTTCACAACCACCATCTCCGGCGACCTCATCCTCGCCTCCCCACTACCCTCCTTGCTTGCCGCTCTGTTCTGTTCCGTTCTTCAACTCCGCTCTGTTCCATTCGACAGCGACTCACCGACGCCAACCAACACCTTAACGACGACGGGCGATTTGGCGACAAGCGCCTCTGATCTGGTGGCCTCCGATCTTGTTTTGGCGACCAGCACCTCTGGATTCGATTTGGTGGCCTCCGGCGAGCAACAGTTGACGATCCGCAGTCGGTCATTAATTTAGTTTAGCTTCATCACCACGCCGGCCGAATCCTTCACATCTGGCTCGAACTAGCTCATACCAAGAATCAATGATCGTGGAAGTGAAGAACTCAAATAGATCGACTACGATATGTGTGGTGTGCAATATGGTTTGAGACAAGGTTTGAGCTCCATGTAATAAGGAATAAGAAAAGAAAATAAACTTTGAAGAAATTCTGAGTAAAGAACGCGCGTTTGTTAGTAGTTCTGTTTCTTCAAAGAGTAGGTTGTTAATACAAGAGGCTAAGCGACCTAGCAATCATTTCAGAATAAATTGTTACAGTTAAATGCCATGTCCTCTGTTTTCCATATGAAACCAAGTGTTGGACTGGTAGTACGTTCATGTCCAGTGGAATAACATCAAGTTTTGGCTGAGCAAGAGGAAGGGATAATAAATATTTTACTAAGGGGACTAAATTTATGACCACTATCAGGTACACTTTAAGTTCTTCATTTTTTCTTCCCTTTTCCTTTTATTTGAGGTAGTTTTTGTAGGATTGTATATTTTCAAATTTTTTATTGGGAGTAATAAATTATTTCTTAAAATTAAGTAACCCAAATAAAAACGTTTGTTACATTTTATAAATTGTTTTTTATATTGTTTACATTATTTTGGGATGTTATGGTGCAATTTCATCTTTATTGCCATCTATTCAAGAAGTTTATTACCCACAGTAAAATCTCAGTTGAAGTTTATTGCGCACAAATCAGAACCTATAGAAAGTCACTACACTCAATTACTTTAATACTTGGGTGCCAACGGAAAAATCAACAAGCGTGAAAAATTACTAGTCTCAAGAACTTTCATACTTGGGTGTAAAATAGGAAAAAAAATCCAGTGAATTCCAGTGACCGGTAAGATTCCGATGATGGATGAGCAGAGTCTGACGACCGAAGAGACTGAGGTTTGAGAAACTCAGTGGCTATGTGTGATGAATCTCTTGGAGTTGTCCGGTCCAAGTCTGAGTCTCATAGTCTGAGTCTCATGAGTTCCAGAACTTGAAATGATCAAAAGCATCCCCACCAACACGTTACTCAAATTTGGTTTCGGGCGAGGGTTTTGCGAGAGGAGAAGTTCAAATTTGGTTTGATTTGCGATGGACACAAGTTTTGAGATCTGATTTGCACGTCAGAAGGAAAAAATTGCTCCCATAACGTCTGATTTGCATCTTCTTTTTTTAAGTGCTCCCGTAATATTTTATTAAAGGCAATACATTTTGAGAAAAATATTACTACTCTTAACATTTTAGCAAGATTTTATTAAATGTAGCAAGATTTTATTTTTATTGTTGTTTAAAACAAAATTTATTAGGGTTAGTAAAATATTTCACAAAATTTATTACTTTTAATAATATGTTTATTACTTTCTAGAAATCGTTGATTACCTTGTGGTTGTTTTGGTAAGATTTTATCTTTAATGTTCTTTAAAAAGAAATTTATTAGTGCTAGTTAAATAATATTTCACAACATTTATTGCATTCAATAAAACGTTTATTTACCACCTATAAATTTCTTAGGAATTTTCTGGTCAGGTTTCATTTATCTTGTCCTCAGATAAAAAGTTAATTGACCCTAAGAAGAATTTTATTACCCCCAGTAAACATTTTTCTTTAAAAAAATCTGATGAGATTCCGGCAATAATTTTCAGTAACCTATGACCGGAGTCCAGTGACCGACGATCGAAGTCCGGTGACCAGAGCCGGTGAGGTCCGGCCAAGTCTTATCTCTTTTCTATTTTCTCTCTCAAAACATATTCAAAGATGAGGGTAAAATGATATTAAAATAATATAGTCTCCTTAAAGTTTTAGTAAATATTTATTCATTTGGGTACAATTAATTACATCTTATATTAGAATTGACACATTTTTTATAGAATCATTTAAATGGACTAAGAAGAAGCTAAGGATAACTTTTATTATTAGAGCAAGGATTATAAAACAGATGAATAATATATGTTTTTCTTATAGGACAACCAGATCACTACCGTTGTGTCGTAGTTGCTAGCTTGATACATAATTAACAGAGTTATAAGCAGCACGGATCATGTCCACTAGTTGAATACGAGGTCATACTCCGAAATCTTCTCCCATGATTTGAGAGTTGTATCTCTGTAGTTTATTTTGTACAATCCAAGTCGGGTTATGGGAAAGCTTAGACTAGTAATGCTTTCATCCATAATACTGACTTTGTCTCGAGCTATCTTCCTATCTTCTCCTGTCAGATTACCGCAAAGGAGGCTCAAACGCGGCCTATGTCCTGCAAAACAGCAGGTAAATTCTTAACCTTAGTTCTGCAGCAATCTAGTATTTGTTGTATAAGTGCTTAACATATCCACAACAAGAATTTGCTTCTTAACCAAATATATTGTATCATCATATGACAGGGATTTCATTTGGCTTATTATTAGTTCATGGAAGATAAATATTATAACTAATTAAAAACTATCTAATTGGCAGGAATACTGACTTTTTGTTTTTGAGAAAGAAAGATACAAAACGATTGATTCATCTATGCTTCTTGTATGTCTAATTTAATTGGATGAAGATATACATGCAGCAGATAGATTGGTGTTATAAATTTTGAATTGGTTGATAGAAGGCATAGTCATTGTACATAGTATAATTGATAATATAAGATGGAATGTGCAACTGATGCCGTTTGACAGATTGACTGATCACACAATTACAAATTGTTCGTTTGCGACCAAATGTTTGACCAGATAACACTTTTAGTTTATCTGAAGACTATCCTAAGAAAAAAGTCGATTCTAACAAAACTGTGTGCTTGTTAGTTTTCCCATTTGGTCATAAACAGATGGATCAAGAAAAATTAAAAACTTTCTACTGTTAATTCATCTGTACTCATGGCCAACAAAATTTTTCTCTGCACCCGAAAATCATGGATCTCTATCTCTTTAATTATTCAAACAAAAAAAATAACATATAGAAATATTAACCCAAACAAAGTAGCTCTAATGTAAAGAACTTGTTACCCGTGTACATGCCGAAATGTATACTGCATTTTCGAGTTGCATACTCTAACTGAGAAAAGAAAATTTGGTCAAAAACCTAAAAGATTTCTACATAAGAATAATAATATGGGGAGTGATTGAATTACAACGTAAGCTAGCCGAAGTAATAACAAAACATACAGGTGCCTGATATGCAGATGAAAAGCTGTATAAACACTGCAAATGAAATCTAAGTAACTTCCCTTGATGATTTCAATTGACACAATGGGCCAAAAAGTGAAAAATGAAATACAGTGGATACAAACCTGATGGTTTACAGATCAATGGCTCTGAGTTAGAAAAAGATAACATTTATTATTGGGGCAGGGACATTGTAAAAATAAAACCAGATGCGTAATATATGTTTTTCTTATAGGACAACCGGATGACTGCCTTTGTGTCTTAGTAGCTAGCTTGACGCATAACTAACAGTCATACGCTAACTATTCAATCCACATTAGCCACGTATTGATAACAACATGAGAACTGCTCATCAAACCTACTATATATTTGTGCATTGTTCTGATTTATCCATTGTATTCAATTACAATGTCTAAATTGACAATAATCTAGATTGATACTGGTTTCCGTAGAACTATGTAGGCATTCCTACTGCATTATATATAAAGAAAACAAAATCTTGAAAAGAAACAAAACAACAAAATGATGAACAGAAGTTGAAAATTATGTACCTGCTCAGAAATCTCAGGGGATGAATCAATGAGGAGGCAAACACATTGGTAATAAAAGTCCCTAGAAACCACCTGTTCAACTTTAGCCTTGTATGAATACATAATTTCAGACCGAAGAGATTTAAACTTGCTTAGCACTTCATCATGCGTCATCCGAATGGATCCTACAATGGGAATGTGAGGCTCAAACTCTGGTCCACCAAACTCCGCGCGGAGGCTGTCCATTACATTTTGGAATCTAAGAGACACATCTTTTGGTGGGAATGCCCATACTGAATACGAGTACCATTTCTTGTCTGCCATTGAATGACTAATTGGAAAATACTTGAAGAGAGAAACGTCAGCCTGCAAAACAGCATGAAACATCTATAATATTCACACGACATTTTGAACTGAAAACATTTTTTAAACATCCTTACTGATGCATATATTTTATGAAGCATGGTAAGAAAGTTTACACTGGCAGAAGTATCTCTGGTCTTGAGCTTGTTGCCTCGTGAGAGTGGAACGATACTATCTACACAAACAACAGATGCAGATTCATAATTTAGAACATTTATTTGAATTGGAAGATGCTCCACAGTTTTGGTACCAAGGTTATAGGAGAACAAACATCCATTATTTCTGTCAGCCATTAGAATTTCATCACTCCTTAGAAATGCCAATGGCTTCTCACAGATCTCAATAGTAAAATGTTTTGTCCAATGATCACCAAATTCATCCATGACCCATATTCCCAAAGAGGAACTATTGTGGCCAAGACTATATGTTCCACAAAAAGAAATAGATTCGTTCCATACTAGAAGGCGCTCACAGACACAAGAATGTCCCCATTCATATAAACTAAACGGTAATGGCATAGCATCGAATATCTCATTCTCCATATCAAACAAAATGATCACATGCCTGATGAATTGCTCCTCCAACTGATCATATACATTTATTTCTTTGTGTTGCTCAAATCCAAACCAATAGCAGAGTCCCTGGAAGTATATCTCAAAATTTAGAGGCTGAAGGAGAGTAGTTTGTGTCTCAAAAGAATAGCTCTTTGACTCTCTCCAAGAATCAGTACCCAAGGTGTAGACTGCTGCCATGGAACAGATACCAAGTTGAACCTGATCCTCATCAGACATTACATAATCATCAAATCCACTATAAACGTTAACAACTTTGTAACCATCAGACTTGGGATCATATCCAAATCCCAGTGTAGCATAATACTGGCGGTGATATTTTTTGAAAGAGTCTGGAAGGTATGGCACAGTGGGAAGAAGCTTGAATTCCTCAATAGCTGGGTTCCATAAAATAACCGGGCAAAAATTAGCCGTAGCTAGACAAATGATCCCATTACAGTGACCTATTACATTAAGTGACTGGCCCCTGGTCTCTAGAGTCATAGCAAGAGGAATCTTGACATCCTCACAGCTAGGAACAAAGCTGTTCTCATCATTGTCATTGCGAAAGCAAAGCAATGATAACACCTCTTCATCACTCTGATGATCAGTGTTGGTGTCCTTTTGGACTAGACGCTTCAAAACAACACTAGCAGTAGAGAGCTTTTTGTGCATGGAATGACAGAGGTGCTTAGCAACGAACCTGGGACTGGTGATCAGGGCATACCAGTTCTCAGAGACGCACTTGAATCGCATAAGAGATTTGGGAGGCAGAGTTGATAGGATTTGCTCCACCACATCTTGACCAATATTATTATCTTTGCTCAACTCTGAAAGGTCAGCGATCAACTTCTGGCTCCCCATTTTTTACTTAAGAGACACAGCCAAAGCAACCCCAGATCACCCAGGTCGGTGAATAAATAACTGCAAATTCAGACAGGGTAATGTTTGAAAATTAGACTTCCAAGACAGACAGACACAGATCGGAGGGATTAATGAGACGTAGAAGGGATGATGAGATCAAGGAATCCCAGATCCTTTTCTATTTCTTCCAAGAGATTTAGGATTATGAGCCGATTAACTGCTAAGAAGACAACTACGCTCGCAAGTATAAGAAAATGCTGTTCATTCTTAACGGCCACGGAGTATTTAACGAAAGAACCCTAGAAAAATAAGAAAATTATTCTTCGCTGTGAAAATGTATTTTCTTCGAACAACTAAACATGTCAGTATCTATGGGTCAGGTACAACTTTGATCTTTAACGCTTGTGCACCTTCTGACTTCTCTTCAAACGACTGTCGTACAGATGTTGGTCAGTTATGCACTTAGGTTCTTCTTAGACCTAGCTGAAAAACAACTAGGATTTTTCTGCTCCTTTTGCGAAGCGCACGTATCTTACTGAGACATAGAAGGGATGATGAGAACAAGGAATCCCAGATCCTTTTCTATTTCTTCCGAGAGATTTAGGATTATGAGCCGATTAACTGCTAAGAAGACAACTACGCTCGCAAGGGAAGTAATAGAAAATGCTCTGCATTCTATCTAGCTTATTTCAACACACGTAACCACGGTGGTAGAGTGATACTTTATGTGCATAGCTAGTCATATATATTAAAATAATAATCGACCATATAATACTAATTATAGAAATTGATAACCAATTTTAATTAAAACATATCTGACATGCTCATTTCAATGAATTTTGATAATAAGATATTTTTGACCCTAACTTAAATATGTACCACTCATCTCTCCTTCCCCACCCTTACCCCTTCACCTCTCTCGATCTGCTCTCTCTGTCCCCTTGACGACACACATACGCACATACCTAGCCTCTCATCTCGCCACCGCCTCATCGAAACCTGCCACCGCCTCGAGGACGTCAATGAACTGAGATTCTGTCTGTGAGCTCCTATCTCGACGCTGGTGAGCCGAGATTTTGATCTGCGTGTTTTTATCTCGACACCGGTGAGCCGAGATTCGATCTGCGAGCTCCTATCGCCAAGCAACCTCGATGACGTTAGTGGATTTGATCTGCAAGCTCCGATATACTGGGTTAGTAGACTTGGTTTTATAGTAAATTGGGGTAGTAGACTTTGTTTTGGTGTATAGTAGGGTTAGTAAACTATGTTTTGGAATATACTGGGTTAGTAGACTTGGTTTTAGACTATACTGGGGTTAGTATACTTGGTTTTAGAATATACTGGAGTTAGTATACTTGGTTTTGAAGTATACTATGGTCAACAGATTTGGTTTTGGAGTATACTAAGGTTAGTAAATTTTGTTTTGGAATATGCTGGGTTATTAGACTTGGTTTTGGAATATACTGGGGTTAGTATACTTGACTTTAGAGTATACTAGGGTCAGCAGAAGCGTTGCCGCCTCTCCGACGAGCTTATTAACGACTATAGCAACTCCATATTTGATTCGAGCTCGACGACTACGACGTTCTCAACGATTGTAGCAAGTCCCCCTCAAATACCAGTGCACTTGCTAGTTTGCTTTCGTACATGAGAGGTTAGATCTAGTCAAAAACGAATCCAAGGTTTGTGACAAACACTCTGGTTCAGTGTCTTCCTCTTCTTCTTCTATCTGTTCCAATGCATCGAGTTTGTTCATATGCTCGAGTTTACTACGCCAGTGAAAGTTTACTAAGGGTAGTAAACTTGGATTTGATGAAATACTAAGGTTAGTAGACTTGGTTTTGAAGTATATTAGGGTTAGTAAACTTGGTTTTGATGTATACAGTGTGTTATTAGACTTGGTTTGAAGTATACTGGGGTTAGTAGATTTGGTTTTTTAGTATACTAGGGTTATTAAACTTAAATTTGGAGTATACTAAGGTTAGTAGACTTGAATTTGATGCATATGTAGCCCAGTAAACTTTATGTAAAAGTTTATTGCCCCTAGTAGAAAAAAATCAGGCCAAATTCTGACTACCAGTAATTTTCCGGCGCCCGGTGACCGGAGTCCGACGGTTGGTGACCGGAGACCGGAGTCCGGCGACCGGAGATGCTCCGACAAAATATTCTCTCTCTCCTTTTTTTCCCTAAGTGTTTATAAGGAACAAGGGTAAAATTTTCTCAAAAAAATATTTTATTATGAATTTAATAAATATTTGTGCATTTAGGCATTAGTAAGTACACTTTGTATTGGAATGGACATTTGACTTTTTAATTCGTTGGTTTGGGGTTTGACTTTTATTATTTTGTGCAAATGATCATTCTCTCATACTAAAAAGTCTGGTCTGTTCGTTGGTTATAGTCTAGCGTTGTGCATAGCACATTAGCTACTGTCAAAGGGTTCGCATCCCTCTCCTCTTATTATTATTATTATTATTAAAGTCTGGTGCTGTTACTCTTAAGTGTTTATTAATAAAATCAAAGAATTTAAAAAGACATATAAAAAAGAATTTAAAAGGGGATGTGGAGCCTAGAGAGGTTCTATTAAGGATCATTAAGTTGTGGCTTTTCACTGTTGTGATGATTTAATATGATATCAGTTGGCATTATTTATCACATAAATAATGATGAATGACTTGGCCTAGACGCATTAACTCAATTGTTTTTCTTGGTTTTTGCTTGAATTATGAATGATATGTATCTTGGCGTGTGTTTTGGTAGTTTGAGTTGGTCGTTACCTTGAGTAAAGTCAATATTCAAAAGAATAAGCTTGAATGTTTAACATGACTTGTGTGTTCTACGACCTTAAAGAGGAACTTGACATGACTTGGGTATGCTTGTGTCATATACATGTGTGCCTGAAATTACTTATGTTTTCCATAAGCTTGCTAAAGTACTGGCATGATGTGTATTTGCTTGGCATACCCTTTCTTAAGTAATAATGTGTTTTCTTGGTGGTGAGTTTGCTTGGATTGAGTATTGAGTATTAGCTCGGCATGAGCATGAGCATGAGCATGTGCTTGGCAAGAACATGAGCTGGACATGAGCATGAGCATGTGTTTGACAGGAGAATGAGATTGGCATGAACATGTGTTTGGCATGATAATCTAATCATCATAGGAACTCGATATCATTTTTTGTTTCAAACTTGTGTGAGTTGTCATGGAGGAGAACAATGGTTTTTTGTGGCTTGTTAATGCTTTGCAAGATTTACTTAGCATCTTGTGGACCATAAGACAGTGATTATACATAGTAATCATAACTGAATTGAACCAACAGACGCATGTTTGATAATTTGAAATCAGCAGTAGCATAACCGAGTCTGTAACATATGCTTCTTGTTCTTTGAGTTTCATATAATATCGCTTGCTCAACTTCTTTGAGTTATTATGCTTTCCTGAGTTACTAGCGTGTTTAAGCTTTAGTGCCTCTGTAGATGCATATACATGAACGTCCATTTCATTTCCAGCAGCAATGACTTTAATTATTGTTTCCAGAACATCAGCAGCAGTGAATGAAATCATCATATCAAGCATGTTGTAATTCCCAGAACCATAGAATGCTTTGTGATTAACGGTGACACCAAGAATCTTCCTTTTCTCTGTTGCGAAAGCAATAAGACAACTTGTTTGTGTGATGACTTGCTTTCCCGAGTTCCATTTACCTAGCATGGTGGTGAGTGGTGACTTGCATGATTTAATGGCAACTTGATGATGGACAAGGCTTGGTCTTTGTAGTAGATTATTTATTTATTTATTTTATTCTTCTTTAAAACTGCTTGTTGGTTGGCTTTGGTTATTGATTCTGAAATGTAGTACAGACTGATCTAACGGGTAGGATAACATTCGTAAAGATTAAAGAATAGGAACTAAATTTGATGATACATTGGATATGAAGATGCATTGGAGTAATAAAAGGCTTTAAATATAGCTATAAATACTTGAGTAATATAAGTCATAAAATGTGGTTGTTGATGCGTGCGTAAAAGACTCAAAGTATGGTTGCAGGTGTTTGTAAAGAGTAGTGAAGACTCAAAGCATGACTTTGGCTGCTGAATTTCGTATGGGTAGCATTGTTTAGATATGTATATATGTATAGGTGTTAGGGCGAACAAAATAAGCATATATGCCTTGTTGGAATTTGAGTTAGAAGTATATGTTTGATGTTGAAAACTTGCAATCATAACATGTAAATTCTTGTATAGCGCTTTTTGGAGTATTAATGTCTGGATTTGTGTCTTCTTTCCAATTATTTTCTTTGCTTCAGATAACCCTTTTCATTGTTTGGCTTTGCATTTGAATATTTCTTGGTTGGAGTTCACTTTGCATAAACGTTGGCATGACCTGAAAGACTTCTTTGAGTTTTCTTTATAGGAGTCAGTAATTGAAGTCTTGTAAACAAGGTTCCTTCCTCTAGAGAGATATCTAACATTTTTTAAGGCTGAATCACCAATAATTGAAGATGAAGATGTCAGCGGTATATCTAGAGGAGTGATGGTTATGGGTACGCAACAGATTACAACTGTTTAGCCCCCGAGTATGCATGAAGAGATATAGCATGTTTTGAGTTTCGAGTGATGCTTGTCTGTCTTTTAATTCGAGTATATCGTAAGTGAGGCACCATGACATCTGCACATAATTCGGCTTGATGGCTAATGAAGTGTGATTACTCTACTCGTATAACAGCAGCGTAACCATAAAGGTCTTGTTTCTCATGGAATCCTCAATTCTTTTTTTGGTAAATAAACGAGTAAATTAAACAAAAGAAGGGATGACAAAACCCAGTACAACCGAAGCCAAAGACAAGAAAACTATAAAGCACCAGAAAAGAAAGATACCCAAAGAAAAGCAAAACCAAACCTACAAAGGAGACAAAGCAAGAAACTAACTAAGAGACAGCTAGATTCGAATTTTCAGCATTATATCTATTAGTACTAGAAGGTTTAAACTTGTTGGACATAAGCCTGCATCTAATCAAGATATGATATTTGTGAGAATCACAGAAGGAGAACATCTTTCATTCCTAAAGATACGATTATTTCTCTTTTTCTAAATGAGGTATACAGTAATAGAAAGCCCAAGTTTCTTGATGATATAAGAAAAAGACTTATCATCCCACCGAGTAGAAGCCCAATTAATAAATAAAGGCGAGAGAGTATTTAACCAAGGAACCCCACAAGAATAAAGAACATTCCTCCAAATATGCAGCGAAAAAGAGCATACAAAGAAAAGATGATTTATATTCTCTGGAACTTGACCATAAAGAGGGCAAAGAGGACTTATATGAGGAAAATAAGCAGTGGCCCTGTCAAGAGCAGTAAGCTTACCATGAACAGCCAACCAAAGAATGAACTGGCTCTAGGAATATTATTCGTAAACCATATAAGTTTTGCCCATTCAACAACAAGATAATGATTTCGAATTTGGTTCATCACTGAAGCTGAAGAGAAAATTCCAGAAGAAGAGGCTAACCAAGTACAAGAATTCTTGCAAGTTGAATTAGGCAAAAGACCTATTAGGTTATTAACAACTTTAAGAATGGAAGAATTAATAGGAAGAGGCCAACTCCATGACTTATCCAACATAAAAGAGCTAACCAGAGTATTAGAAGAAATACCAGAGTTACCATAGCACCCGACCCAACCTAGAAAGCAAAGGGCTAACTGAGTGCCAATGATCATGCCAGAAATAAGTAGACTTTCCATCACCAATAGTATGCTTAATAAAAGGACGAATAATATCTCTTATCTTTAACAACTTCTTCCAATTCCAAGAGCAAATTTGGGGGCATATGTCATCCAAAAGCTTTTATCTCTCAAGTAATTAACTCTGATCCAAGAAAACTAAAGACTAGAATCATGTGTAAGAAGAATCCAAATGTGTCTCGCCATTAGAACCCTGTTCTAAATGTGATGGATTTTGATTCCCAGACCTCCCTCACTTGTAGGAGAACAAACAACCTCCCACACCACTTTTGAAGCATAATGACCAGAACTACTTGCAAACCACAAAAAACATCTTAATTTTTGCTCAATTAAATTATGGATATTTTTAACAAAAACATGTGAGATAGCCAAAACACCTGCAAACTACACAACACATATTTAACAAGTTGTAGACGACCGACATAAGAGAGCAGTTTGTTCTCTCAACTTTGAATCCTTGAATCCACACGCTCTACCAAAGGCGAACAATCACTTATGCAAAACTTTGTGGTAATAAGCGGAATTCTAAGGTACTTAAAAGGAGTGGTTTCCATTAGAAAGCCAAAACAGTTTCTAATCAAAGAAGCTTCACTAGATTGCACACCACATAAGTAAATATTGCTCTTTTAGACATTAACAGCCAAACCAGAGAGAGCGTAGAATGAATCCAAAGTCTCTTTTAAAACCCAAACAAAATGATAATCACCACCAAAAAATAAGAAAAGATCATCAGCAAAAGCTAAATGTGACAGCTTAGTTGACTCACATCTCCAGTGGTATCTAAAAGTAGGAAGAGCTTAGATTTTCTGATGTAAAGCCGAGAAAGAACCTTCATAGCAATAACATAAAGATAAGGAGATAGAAGGTCTCCTTGTCTCAAACCACAGCTACTAGGAAAGAAACCAGCAAGCTCACCATTGATAGCTATCGAGAAACTTAGGCTAGTGATGCAATATTTTATCCAACTACCCAAAGAGGTTGGGAAGTTAAAAGCTATAAGAGCCTGAAGAATGAAATCTCAATCAACTGTGTCATAAGCCTTCATAATATCCACTTTAAAGACGCATCTCGGAGACCCAGAATTTCTATGATAATTCATCAGCAGCTCCTGCAACAAAAGGAAATTATCACCAATTCTCCTGCCATAAATAAAGCCCGATTGAGATTGATTAATAATAGAGGGTAAACAAGACTTCAAACGATTAGCCAGCAGCTTGGAAATAATCTTATAAATAGTGTTACAGCAAGAAATGGGTTTATAGTCACTCATGGAAGCTGGGTTGCAGACTTTAAGGATCAAAGCAATAATGGTAGTATTGAATTTCCGAAGAAGCCTGTAAGAACTAAAAAACTCCTGGATAGCTTTTATAACCTCAAACCCAATAATATGTCAAGTCTTCTTAAAAAGAAAACATTAAAACCATCAGGACCAGACGCTTTGTTAGAAGGAAGAGCAAAACAAACATCTTTAATCTCATCATCAGAAAAGGAACGACCAAGAGCATAAGACTAATCAGGAGTAAGAGGATGATTAATGACATTCAAGCTCACCAAAATTTGGTCTAGGAAAGGACGTACAACCATCAAATAAAGACCGGAAGAACCAAACAACTTCCACTTTGATATCCATTATGCTTGCTTAGATATGACCAGTATTACTCGATGCATAATATGAGGCTCAAAAAGTATGGGCGGATGAACTGCTATTGAAGGTAATAAACCAAATTATGAGCCCCAAGTGCTGTAGCTTGATTAGAATGTTATGACTTGGCTATTCTGGCATGTTTTCCAGTAATGAATATCACTTTGAAAAGTGTGAAGAGCTTGTGCTTATAACCACTGCTAAGAAAGTACTTGAATTTTTGATCACAAAACACGTGCATGTTGCTTTTGTGAGAGTACTCTATGGCTGCAGATTTTTGATATAGGTATCAGATGTCTAGAAAATTAGTATTGCTTGGAATAAATTTCAACATTGAATAGGTCATTTAAGCTTCTTGGTAAGGTTCAGTAAAAGGTTATATCCTAAAAGGCTCAAAATGCTTTAAAAAGTGGCTAAGAAAAATGTGTAAGAATTAGTGTGGAGCTGATGAATCAAACGTTTACTGGGGTGTTACTAATAAATTTCACTTTGCAATGGTTTAAAGCTTAAGAACACAAATGAGAAATATGTGTTGGGGCAAGGGAGAAGCAAGTTGCTGGTGTCATATCTTGGTCTTTAGGTAAAAGTCTCAAACCGGTAAGGACAAAATTTGATTAAAGTGATTTATTTTTTTAGGAAATAAGAAGTCAGACTATGAGAGGAAGATGGGAACTGAGATTTCTTCATTTTCAAATAGCTAGGTTTTAGCTTTTAAGGGAAAAGAAAAGAATCAGTTAGCCTGATATTCTTTCTTGGTGTAAAGCAGAGGCTTACTAAGGGGTGGAAGACATGAAATTGAACCTGAGTTTTTCAAAATGAAGAACAAAACGTTTGTTCTGACTAAGCTTGCAAGCATTATCTTCAACTTATTGTTGTTCTGCTTGAGTGTGTTTGTTGTTGTGACTCAAAAACATGGGTGGTTTGAGGAAATTATAAGTACGCATAACTTTTTTTGTTCCTTTTCATTATGAGGTATAGATTACTGCTGTGAAATTCATTAAGTTGTAAGTAACCACGACATGCATTTGAATTTCAGTAAGCAAAGTCTCTAAGCATTCTTGCATGGTACTTGAAATCACTTGTGCACAAAAGGATAGCTTTGTTGAGTATAATGAGTTGACTTAGGCCTGGTGTTAGAACGAATAAGGCTTAATATTTTGTCTCCCATGTTGTACGTAAGTTTCATGAAGAATATGGCAAACAGGCTTGAAAATAGTAGTGATGCTTAAAGGTTACAAAAAATTTCTTTCAACAGCGATTTATGGAGATTAGAGATCCGATCATCTTGACATATGTCCTGGAAGGAAGAATTTAGTTGTTAGAATCATGGTTAGCTTGATGAATTTGGAATTATTGCATTAATGGGCGATGGGGTTATTTGTGGTGGATTGTTTAGTGTTGTTGAAGCCACAAGGTGAACTAGCTTTTCATAGATCGAATAATAGGGCATTTCATTAGTTCATGTGGTGGCCTGTTTAGTTATTTATGGTGGTTTAGTTTTGTTGAAGCCACAAGCTTGAACATTAAGGTTTTTTGACAACTTTCTTGATTTGTTGCAAAATTGAAACCCATGGTATGAAGACTAATAGTCAATAAGCTTGTGTTGCAATGAGCTTTTGGCATGTTCATCAACAGAACTCCTCTTGATCGCATCTGATATGTATTATTAGTGGTGAAGTATGAATAATTACAAGCTAGCATGGAAGATTTATAGTGAAGATTTATATTGTTAAGGGTACTGAGGCACAAACGAAGCATGATAAAGCTTGAGTGATTTGAAACAAGCATGAAAAGTTATTTGAAACAGGCATGGGAAGATTAAAAAGTACATACTACATAATGTTGCTGTTAAGGAAACTGAGGTGGAAAAACAGCCTAGTCCCCAACAAAGTTGCCAAAATGTGAGTTATTTTTAATTAAGCGGTGACTAGGCTGAATTTAACCCATTAATCAAATTAATAGGGTAAATCTGTTCGTGATTTAAACGTCATAGGAATCAAAAGAGCTTTACAACATAGTATGTCTTCATAAGGAAATCAAAAGGATTTGAATCAAAAAAACTTGTCAGTAAAATAGCATGGTAGTGGCATGTTTAATTCATAATGACATCGATTTCTGCTGAAACCAATAACGGCAGCGATTTCTATTGAAACCGAATAACAGAAATAACAAGGCCTGCAAATGGATGTGACTGGAGAGCTAAAAGCCTGTGAGTTTAGTGAGATAGCATGATTGCAAGGTTATGGAAGAATTTAGGACAAGGATGGTTGAACGCAAAGCTGGGAATCTCAGAGATGTGACTTGTTTGATTCATAACGGCAACGATTTCTGCCTTCACAGAAACAAAATGAGGCTCACAAGAGGGTGTGGTAGGGGAGCTAAAAGCCTGTGAGTTTAATGAGATAGCGTGTATGCATGTTATGGAAGAATTTGGGACAAGGATGGTGATAGGAGCATTTTATGTCACGTTCTTAATACGTTTTTACCCTCATTTATGCTTTGTTTATCCATTATTAGTATAGTTTTAGTAGTTATTTAGCATAACGGATTATTTGTAGAACATTGGCTAAAACATGTGTAAAATAGATAAATTATGTGCAATATTGTTAAAAGTTAGCTTATGAAGTTATTGTGTTATTTCTTATGATTTTGTGAGTTTATACATTGTCATTACTTGATTAATTTTCTTTAATGTTTAGGTGACATGTATATGGACTTAAGGAAACAAGAATCATGAGAATCGGACTTATTAGGACAAGGATGATTGAAGGCAAAGGTAGGAATCTCATAGATGCGGTCTGTTTGATTCGTAACGGCAGCGATTTCTACCTTCACAGAAACAAAATGGCTTACATGAGGGTGTGGTAATTGGATATCCAGATTGGTAGGATTTCACTAAGAGACCCCGAAAAAGTCAAGAAAAAGCTGTCATAACCACTATAAAAGAAGTGTAACAGTCTAATGCCTATGTCGCACAGTCAGGTTATGGTGTTAGGAAAAGAAAATTGTACTACTTAGATCTGACAGAGATTGGAGAAAAACATAAGCATTTTTTGGGTCAAGCTAATCAAGTCAATGGAGCTGAGAGTGCCAAGAAAGATGTGTGGCTTTGGCACTATAGATTGGGACACATAAACTTCAATTATCTAAAGAAACTGCAACCGCAATTATTTTTAGATAGATAATAGTTAACCACATTAGTAGTTAACCACAGATCAAGAATAGGTTTCACAAATAACAAACAAAAGAGAAGAATCAGTAGAACATATGTATCAGAATACAAAGCTTAAACGGTCATGCCAGTAACTATAAGCCATGATTTTGAAGACCCTTGCATCCAAAAAAACCAACATAGAATATCACAAGATAGTGACTGACTCACTGCATATTAAAACTGAATTGAAAGCATCAATCTTGGACTTCAGTTGATGAGCAACACAATGTTGCATAACATGATCAGACATCTAAAGTGAAGAACATAAAATGTCAAGCTAGGGATGCATGATGCCTATCCCACGACTATTAAAGTAGTTTGGTGTATCACGAGTCTGAGGCAGATGTATCTAAAGCTTACATATAAGGCTAGCTCTTGTGAGTCAACTAAGAATGGAAGGAATACAAATTTATTGCTGTTGAAGGCTGGATGCTTTGGTATCTCCTCTCCACCATTTTTGTCTATTATGCATGTTTTCTGTTACTAAAGCAGCTATAATTATCTTTCTTCCAAAACTTATCGTTTTTTATGTTAAATTTTCAAACTTTCTATGCATAACCACATTCTCACTCTTCCTTACTTTGCCCTACTTCAGACTAGAGTTTAGAGTACCAGATATATGGTATTAAGCTAGCTAATGGCCCTTGTCCTGTACTATTGATACTAGAAGTTAAAGTCCATTAATGCCTCATTCTTCAGGATCAATACCAACTGTATACATCATACCAAGCACCACGGAAATCATAAGATTTACACTTATAAAAAGGCATGAGCATATGTGGATAAAGACAGCAATCAAGTCAATCTCAAACAGCAAAGTTTCAACACTATATGAACTCATCTGATGAGTACAGAAATAATAGAAAATAAGTGTTTGACACTTAGTGGGCAATCATCCCCAGGGAGCTTACAATCAAGACGAAAACCATCGAATGCCATCCTACAAATGCCACATGTTTCGTCCTGTGCATCCCATGTTCATGCAGCAACAGCATGCCACTTACAGGTAAAAATAAAAAATAAGAGCTAAACTTGAAGCAAAAAAATATATCACATCCCACAAAACGGCACATCAATGTTAGATATACACCAAAGAAATTGATCGTATCCAAAACATATAAATGGAGATAAGACATGGGAAAGGGAATAAATGGCCATACTCTGTTTGACATCCCAACAGAAAGTCACAAGAGGAAAGCACGTCAAGAGAAAACTCTTTCTATAAAATGCTGGCAGCATTGTCATTTCATAAATCATAACAAAGATACCTCAAGTTATAGACTAGAAAACTAGCGAACATGTCAAACTAGAGCATACGACGGTTTCCATGTTAACTAATCAAGCAAAATCAAAGTTAGACCCGAACGTGCTACACTGATGAATGGCCTATAAAATAACCATTCTCATTGAAAGTTCCAGTCTCAATACTAGAGCATACACGACTTTCATACTATTACCAGAATACTCAGAACCAACACAACACAAACAAACATATGGTAGACTCATGACTAACATATTAGGTTAACAATTATCGTATCAAGCTCAGGTCTTGAATTCCAAGAAGAACATACAGGGTACTCAGGGTTTTCTTACCAAGGGAAATTTTGAGTCTTCAACTTATAAAATCTTGGAAAGTACAACTTTCAAGCCTACAAACTACAGTAATTCTTGACAAACCCAATTCATACTAATCCAATACCATCAAGGGAACTTTTGAGTCTTCAACTTATAAAATCTTGGGAAGTACAACTTTCAAGCCTACCAACTACAGTAATTATTGACGAACCCAATTCATACTAATCCAATACCATCAGGCAGAAATTCATTCTACTATGATCAAATGCAATAGTTTCTATACCAGTGGGTAAAACAAAAAAAATAAAAAATAGAACTAAAATAGATGAACATGACAAAAACAGTGGATCTTGACTTTCATTTTCTTCTGCCGCAGCGCAAAACCCTAATGCCAAAAACCCTGAAATTCAAAGCAGTGAACGTTAACAGGTATCAACACTGTTTGCTACTGTAAACTTTCAACATTTGCATTCTTCCATTGCTGAATTCACAGTCAATTGAGTGCTAAAACTTGCATAAAAGCCGAGCTACTTACCTAAACACTATGAAAGGGCCTTTTTCCAGTTTTGTGATTCCCTTCACCTCTGAAAAGTTTTCGGATAGCAAGTGAAAACTCTAATTATGAACTTGAGATTATACCACCTCACTCAGGCAACTGAAGTTTGAGTTGTAAGTTTGGAGCATACGAAGGTTTAGTGAGTTACTGGGTTTGCATTGGGTTGGAAGCATGAGCCCAAGCCCTATTTGATATAATGTTTTACAAGCCTACAAGCCAAATTTCCATTTTAACTGAAGTTAAATTCTGACTGGGGATTACAAGCCATATTTTCAATTTTCTAGACAATTCAGAAGTCATTGGCCAAAAAGAGTGATGCTATTAAATGAGTAATACTAGCTAGGAACCATAACTTCATGTACATCTTTCACCAGACTATGTTTGTTTCTTTGGGAACGAGGGCTTGATCTAGTATTTTAATTATTTGACATTGAGTTACTTGAATACATTCTCAGTCCTTTCAAAAGTCAATATAAGAAAACAAGACGAGAAAAATTTGACTATGCTGAACCACATACTCTCTGACATATAATGTTAGAGTTGATATACTTATTTTCTTGATCATAAACATATCCTCCAGACGTACTAATAGTCATGATTTTTCTCAAAAAAATATATAGATACATAGCAGGTAACGGAAAAATAATAAAATCATATTAACTATGAAAAATTGAATTTGGAAAGATTCACTGCATATTCAAAAAATAGGAACATGCATAACTCCCCTCTAATGATAGCATGAGATACAGAAAATCTTTGTTTTATTGTATGAAAAAATGAAAATCAACAAATAACTTTCCATATAAAACCAGTATCAACAGTCAACTTGAAATGGATGTGTACAACTTGTCAACCTTTTCTTTTGCTAAGAATATCAACCCCAGATTTGCATTAACTCGTCTTGATTCCCATTCATTTGAAATCACCATTCTCATACACAATAGTACAACAAATCCAGATTTGTTACTACTTTTGGACCCATTTTTAATTTCATGCTCAAACACATTGCAACAGATTAACATGAATACACACAATTGTCAAACATAATCAAAAAGGATTTGGTCTCTCAATCATGCATCACAATTGGCAGTCATTAAATTTCGTATCCAACCAAAAAAATCAGAAATCTTTAGCATTTCAAGCAGCATTGATTATGCAGCCTCTTGCCTACTTTATATAGCGCATAGTCTCTTCTGGGCAAGAGCAAACCAGAAAGGCCATTCTTTCATTCCCTTCTTCCTAGTTTGCACATTCGTTCATCTTTTCTTTCAAGCCATGACAAGAAAGAAGGTGAAACTTACCTATATCACTAACGATAGTGCTCGAAAAGCGACATTCAAGAAAAGGAAGAAGGGTCTTATGAAGAAGGTGAGTGAATTGACCACCCTCTGTGATATTGATGCTTGTGCTATTATCTACAGCCCCTATGACTCCCAGCCTGAAGTCTGGCCTTCCCCTTTGGGAGTCCATCGCGTGCTTGCACAGTTCAAGACCATGCCTGAAATGGAGCAAAGCAAGAAGATGGTGAACCAGGAGACTTTCCTGAGGCAAAGAATCAACAAGGCTCAGGAACAACTCAAGAAGCAGAAGAAAGACAATCGGGAGAAGGAGATGGCTCGAGTTATGTTCCAAAGCCTAACCGGAAAGACCCTCCAAGGCTTGACAATGTCAGACCTGACTGACCTCAACTGGGTCATTGACCAGCACATGAAAGATATACAACTCAGGATGAAAAACATTAAGGAGGGGGCAGTGAAGAGCCACAACCAGGTGCAAGGATCACAGGGGGTGCCAGATGCAGTGGATCAAAAAATGACAACGATGAAGACTAATGGTGAGGGAAGCAGCAACAACATGGCGATGAAGAGTGGCGAAGTGGGCAGCAACATGGAACATGCTGCAGCCTTAGACAGGCAAGCTTTTGATCACATACAGAACATGGAGGCAATGCAGTTCCATATGATGCAGATGGCACCTCAGAAGCAGAACAACTCATGGTTCGTGGACATGATGAACGCGCCACTGCCTCATCCAGATCATCAGCAGCAGCAGCAGCAGATAGGGTTCACCGGGGAGGAAATGATGCTTCCATTTGCAGATCATAATAACAATACAATGTGGCCGAATCCTCCAGCTGGCGGCTTTAATTTTCGTTAGATTGTGTTTTCATTTATTTTTATCCTTTCTTCAACTTTTATGCTCTACATTGTTATTGTTATTGTTATTGTTATTGTCTTCTTTATGTGCTTGATGATATTGTTGGAATAATATGAGACATTTGCTTCACTCTTTTCAATAGCAATTACAGTAAGAAAGATTACGACTTTAATCACTTTATGATTCCTAATCCAAAGTAAATTAGATGCACATACTCAAAACCTCCTAAAAATCCCCAATTCTGCACAATCAACTTGCCATTGTATCTTTCAGCTTCATGGATGTGAATGATAAAGATTGGGTTTTTAGGCAAAAACGACACAAATGAACACCAACCCAGAAATTGATGCACTGAGAAAGCAAGAAAGAAGCAAATACCTGGGCTGGCTGGCTTTGATGACCCTCTCCGTTCGACCGGAGCAAACAAGCTGTCTCTGTCTCCTACTCGCCGCCAAGAACACACCTCTTTTCTCAGCATCCTCTGTTATTTACCATCCTAACCTCGCTTTGAATGGCCCCACGTGAGTCAAAACTATGGGCAGTTTTGGTAGTTCAATATTGAGACCAACAACAATCTACTAAAGTGAGGCTCATCCTATTGACTTTGGCTCATTTGTTCAGATTAAACTTCTTTTGCTCAAAGATACACTGGTAAGTACCTGATATATATGGTTCAAATGTCACAACCTATGAAAGATTTCATTCTGATCAAGAAATTTGAGAATAGCTTCATGCAGGGCTAAAGATTTCATTCTGAAGCTACTGTGTTGTTACAGAGTTAGACTATCAATAACGTATTCATGTCATTCATGCTTTTGGAAACTTGCTCTAAAATCTTATATATTAGAGATAATGTACATTTAGAACAAATTTTTGAACCTCATTTTCCATTCCAACAATTTTTTAAAAACATTGACCATTTCAACTTTAAAAAAAAAATTGTTTATTCCAACAAAATTCATAACAACTCTAAACAACCTATAATATTTTAATACATATTCTATCATCACCTATTAAAACATACTTAGAGAAAGAAAATAGAAGAAAGATGAGACATGACCGACACCTCACCGACGGCCGGACTCCGATCACCGGAATCTGGAATCAAGTTTATTACCCCCTAATAAACTTCCACTGAACCCCTAAACCACATTTCTATTGTCACAACCAACTTTACTACTCTCTAATAAAGTCTCACTGAATCCCTAAACCGCATTCTTATTGCACAGCCAATTTTACTACCTCTAATAAACTCTCACTAAACCCTTAAACCGTATTCTTATTGTCACATTCAACTTTATTACCTCCTAATAAACTCCCACTGAACCCCTAAACCACATTCATATTACATAACTAACTTTACTACCCCTTAATAAACTCTCACTGAACCCTAAACCACATTCATATCGTCACAACCAATTTTACTACCCCCTAATAAACTCCCACTGAACCCCTAAACCGTATTCCTATCGCCACAACCAACTTTACTACCCTCTAATATACTCTCACTGAACTCATAACCCAATTCCTATTATACAACCAACTTTACTACCCCCTAATAAAGTTGAAAGATAGAGAGAGAGAGATGAGAGATTAGGTGTTGACGAGCTGTCATCTTTAAGTAAACAAAAAACACATAAAAATTACAACGAACGTGGAGATGTGGTGGATGAGGAGGTGGAGATCAGGTGTTGACGAGCGTCGTCATGGCGGTAGCAGCGTTGTCAAGGCACATCGTCGTCTAGGTCGTCATCTTCGTACATCGGCAGAGAGAGCAACAGAGGAGAGAGCAGAGGTGGGAGGTTTGAGGAGGCTGGATCTAGATGAGGAGAAGAAGGAGAGACAGGTCGTCAGTCGTCGGAGATGGTGGCGACGAGGGTGAGGAGGTTGTAGGCGGTGAAGGCGCTGAAGAGAGGGAGCGACTCGACTTCTTAGATGGTGGTGAGGTGGCGGTTGTTGACGATGTCGACAGAGAGGGGCAAGGAAGGCAGATACAGAAAAAGAGAGAAAGAGAGATCGAGAATGAGAGAAAAAGAGAGATCAATAATGAGAAGTGAGGGAGAGAGTTAAATAGATAAATGGTGAGATTGTAATTTAATTGATAAAAGTTAGAATGGTCACAATCAAAGTTTTTTAGACCTAATGTGCACTTTTTTTTATATTTTTTGTAGTGAATGATCAATACCCCCTATATATTAAGGGAGGGTTGACTGTTCACTTATATAGTGAACAGTCACCTCTCGATTGTACCTCTGATCTTTTGAATGTTTCAATCTAGCCCGATTAAGAGAAATTAACTCTTTTACCCCTCCGTTTTACTTAATTACAGCTTACTCTTCAGTTTTTTTTGTTAAAATAAAAAAACCATTTAATAAAAAATAAAATTTTATTTTTAACACGGCGTTGCATAGCTTCTAAACTCCATTGGAGAGTCTTAGAGCGGCATACAATGGTCAAGTGCATCGGATATTGTCAAGTGTTTGTATAAACATATCGAACACAATAGTTAAGAACATCGAAATTATTACACGCATAATAGTTTACAACCAAATGTCTCAAGAACAATCAAACTAAACATGGCATAAACATGCCTTATTACATATGCTTGAAAGGAAAAACAACTCATGGAGGTAAAAACAAACAAGAGCTCAACAACTCAAAAGTCGGGTGCATCTAAGTCGGTTTGTTCCTGAAAATCCTCAACCGTAAGGTTGACATTCGGCTCTTTGTCCACTTCCATGACTTTCTGTTTCATGATCTTGTGCTCTCTGTTTCATGACTTTCCTGCCTCTAGTACTGTTGTAATTAGTCTCTGGAACAACGAGGGTCCCAACAGGCCGAGCAGTGTTCTTTGTCAAGATCTTACAATCCTTTTCCTCAGTTAGCAACAACGTCATAAGAGAGTCAAACGTTAGAATAAGACCACTCTTATAGTCATGTCTATACTGTTTCATCAAAGTAGCTGATGACCTGGAGAAAGTGAGCAACGTTTTCTCTATGAGATCATCCTAAGACTTCTCAACTCCACAAAAATGCAGACGAGCACGTAGTGCAAGCATGTTTGTCTGGTACTCCTCTACAGATGTGTAATCCATTAGCCTGATGGAAGCCCATACAGCCTGCAGCTCCCGTAGAAGCGCAACATGAACATTACCAAATCTTGTCGCGAGCTTGTTCCACAGCTTCAGCGGATCGGCTACTTGTTGGTATTGCCACCTCAATGTGGAATCCAGGCACCGACGGATAAATATAAGCGCTTTGGACTTTGTTCTTTCGTTCGGCTGCTCTACACCCTCTTCTAGAGGTTTCGTGGGAGTATCGATGGTGGAGATATAGTCCTTGCCAATAAAAGTCTGCCTTATGTCGAGGACCCAGCTGTGATACTCACGGCCTTGGATGTCCAAGAGATCAAACTGCAAGTGTTTGCCCATTGACTCTGCATACAAGAATTCAAGCGGTTAGTTTGAGACCAATTGAATTCGATGCTTAATTCTTAAATCAAAACAGTCATGGATACCACATCATGCTGACCTAGAGAGGATATACGATGCATATGTATATGTTGGCAGCCGCATGCACGTCCCAAGGCCCAGCCTCAGCAGCAGTGCTCGACAGGTGCACATGTGGTGCCCGGCGGTAGCGTGCACGTGCACAGAGCCAATCTCCCGCAGCACCGCTCGGCATTAGCCTTACCGGTGAACATATGGTGCCTGACAGCAGTGCACGTGCACTGGGCCAATCCCTGACAACAGCTCACGTTAGTGCACAGAAGGTGGGCATGCGCGCCGGCAGCAGCGTGCACCCGCGCACAGGGGCAAACCCCAGCAGCGGTGCTCCGCAGTGCACAACGGCAGCATGACAGACATATGCAATCACTCCTTTAGGGTTTTATTCAACAAATTATACTTGCAAAGACAAACATCCTAAGCATAGAAGAGAGATGGAGAAGGGAAGAAAGGACTTTATCCCCCCCGAGTTTAGTGAACTTTGAACGAGTTTAAGGTTTCAAATTACATACCTTTTTCGATTAATTCTCCAAAGAAGCTTGAAATTATGCTTTCGATGCTTGGGGAAGCGGCAGCTTGGTGTGCGCGGTAGTGCACGTCTGTGCGCGCTGGTGTCAGGTCAGTGCGCGCTGGTGCACTGGGGGGTGCACGTCGGTGATCGCGGTAGTGCGCAGGCAGGGGTTGCCGAAAAAAAAACTTTGGGTTTTGGGGTTTTTTTTGGTGGTGGGCGGCCGATATTAGCTAGGGTTTTATAGAGCAAAACGTGACTGATAACGTCTTGTACAATATATGAGTAGAGAATGAATGGAATCACATCTTCTTAATTATAAATATGGAGGAACTCTTTATATAGAGTCACTCTAAGTACAATGGACCAATCCTACATGGATTGAGTTAAGTCCATAATGAAAACCTATTACGATTAGAGCACACGCATAAGACCCATTGGGCTAAACTCATATACACGGTATAAGACCAAGTGCACACACACACATGTTATATGTCCTACAACAAATAGCCAATTCTAATAAAAACATATTAGTCTAGCACATCTCAACTATTTTGATTAAAATGACTACACTTCCCTCTATAGTATACTCCCCATCATACTAACTCCCCTCTGTTATTCCTCACATCATACTAACTCCCCTCTGTTCTTCCTCTTATCCCCGTCGTACTCTCTCATCTCTCAAATCATCGTCGACGACACCACCTTCACAACCACCATCTCCGGCGACCTCATCCTCGCCTCCCCACTACCCTCCTTGCTTGCCGCTCTGTTCTGTTCCGTTCTTCAACTCCGCTCCGTTCCATTCGACAGCGACTCACCGACGCCAACCAACACCTTAACGACGACGGGCGATTTGGCGACAAGCGCCTCTGATCTGGTGGCCTCCGATCTTGTTTTGGCGACCAGCACCTCTGGATTCGATTTGGTGGCCTCCGGCGAGCAACAGTTGACGATCCGCAGTCGGTCATTAATTTAGTTTAGCTTCATCACCACGCCGGCCGAATCCTTCACATCTGGCTCGAACTAGCTCATACCAAGAATCAATGATCGTGGAAGTGAAGAACTCAAGTAGATCGACTACGATATGTGTGGTGTGCAATATGGTTTGAGACAAGGTTTGAGCTCCATGTAACAAGGAATAAGAAAAGAAAATAAACTTTGAAGAAATTCTGAGTAAAGAACGCGCGTTTGTTAGTAGTTCTGTTTCTTCAAAGAGTAGGTTGTTAATACAAGAGGCTAAGCGACCTAGCAATCATTTCAGAATAAATTGTTACAGTTAAATGCCATGTCCTCTGTTTTCCATATGAAACCAAGTGTTGGACTGGTAGTACGTTCATGTCCAGTGGAATAACATCAAGTTTTGGCTGAGCAAGAGGAAGGGATAATAAATATTTTACTAAGGGGACTAAATTTATGACCACTATCAGGTACACTTTAAGTTCTTCATTTTTTCTTCCCTTTTCCTTTTATTTGAGGTAGTTTTTGTAGGATTGTATATTTTCAAATTTTTTATTGGGAGTAATAAACTATTTCTTAAAATTAAGTAACCCAAATAAAAACGTTTGTTACATTTTATAAATTGTTTATTATATCGTTTACATTATTTTGGGATGTTATGGTGCAATTTCATCTTTATTGCCATCTATTCAAGAAGTTTATTACCCACAGTAAAATCTCAGTTGAAGTTTATTACGCACAAATCAAAACCTATAGAAAGTCACTACACTCAATAACTTTAATACTTGGGTGCCAACGGAAAAATCAACAAGCATGAAAAATTACTAGTCTCAAGAACTTTCATACTTGGGTGTAAAATAGGAAAAAAATCCAGTGAATTTCAGTGACCGGTAGATTTCGATGATCGATGAGCAGAGTGTGACGACCGAAGAGACTGAGGTTTGAGAAACTCAGTGGCTATGTGTGATGAATCTCTTGGAGTTGTCCGGTCCAAGTCTGAGTCTCATGAGTTCCAGAACTTGAAATGATCAATAGCATCCCCACCAACACGTTACTCAAATTTGGTTTCGGGCGAGGGTTTTGCGAGAGGAGAAGTTCAAATTTGGTTTGATTTGCGATGGACACAAGTTTTGAGATCTGATTTGCACGTCAGAAGGAAAAAATTGCTCCCATAACGTCTGATTTGCATCTTTTTTTAAGTGCTCCCGTAATATTTTATTAAAGGCAATACATTTTGAGAAAAATATTACTACTCTTAACATTTTAGCAAGATTTTATTAAATGTAGCAAGATTTTATTTTTATTGTTGTTTAAAACAAAATTTATTAGGGGTAGTAAAATATTTCACAAAATTTATTACTTTTAATAATATATGTTTATTACTTTCTAGAAATTGTTGATTACCTTGTGGTTGTTTTGGTACGATTTTATCTTTAATGTTCTTTAAAAAGAAATTTATTAGTGCAAGTAAAATAATATTTCACAACATTTATTGCATTCAATAAAACGTTTATTTACCACCTATAAATTTCTTAGGAATTTTCTGGTCAGGTTTCATTTATCTTGTCCTCAGATAAAAAGTTAATTGACCCTAAGAAGAATTTTATTACCCCCAGTAAACATTTTTCTTTAAAAAAATCCGATGAGATTCCGGCAATAATTTTCGGTAACCTATGACCGGAGTCCAGTGACCGACGATCAAAGTCCGGTGACCAGAGTCGGTGAGGTCCGGCCTAGTCTTATCTCTTTTCTATTTTCTCTCTCAAAATATAGGGTAAAATGATATTAAAATAATATAGTCTCCTTAAAGTTTTAGTAAATATTTATTTATTTGGGTACAATTAATCACATCTTATATTAGAATTGACACATTTTTATAGAATTATTTAAATGGACTAAGAAGAAGCTAAATTAGCTGGTATTTTCTCATATATATATATATATCCATAAATTACAATCGACTAAGGATAACTTTTATTATTAGGGCAAGGATTATAAAACAGATGAATAATATATGTTTTTCTTATAGGACAACCAGATCACTACCGTTGTGTCTTAGTTGCTAGCTTGATACATAATTAACAGAGTTATAAGCAGCACGGATCATGTCCACTAGTTGAATACGAGGTCATACTCCGAAATCTTCTCCCATGATTTGAGAGTTTTATCTCTGTAGTTTATTTTGTACAATCCAAGTCGAGTTATGGGAAAGCTTAGACTAGTAATGCTTCCATCCATAATACTGACCTTCTCTCGAGCTATCTTCCTATCTTCTCCTGTCAGATTACCGCAAAGGAGGCTCAAACGTGGCCTATGTTCTGCAAAACAGAAGATAAATTCTCAACCTTAGTTCTGCAGCAATCTAGTATTTGTTGTGTAAGTTCTTAACATATCCACAACAAGAATTTGCTTCTTAACCAAATATATTATATCATCATATGACAGGGACTTCATTTAGCTTATTATTAGTTCATGGAAGATAAATATTATAGCTAATTAAAAACTATCTAATTGACTGCAATACTGACATTTTTTTTCGAGAAAGAAAGACACAAAACTATTGATTCATCTATGCTTCATGTATGTCTAATTTAATGGGATGAAGATATACATGCAGCAGATAGATTGGTGTCATATAAATTTTGAATTGGTTGATAGAAGGCATAGTCATTGTACATTGTATAATTGATATAAAAGATAGAATGTGCAACTGATGACTTTTGACAGATTGACTGATCACACAATTACAAATTGTTCGCTTGCAACCAAATGTTCGACAAGATTACACTTAGTTTATTTGAAGACTACCTAAGAACAATGTTGATTCTAACAAAACTGTGTGCTTGTTAGTTTACCCATTTGGACATAAACAGATGGATCAAGAAAAATTAAAAACCTTCTACTGTTAATTTATCTGTACTCATGGTAAACAAAATTTTTCTCTGCTCCCGAAAATCATGGATCTCTATCTCTTTAATTATTCAAACAATAAAATAACATATAGAAATTTAACCCAAACAAAGTAGCTCTAATGTAAAGAACTTGTTACCCGTGTACATGCCGAAATGTATACTGCAGCGTCGAGACTGAGAAAAGAAAATTTGGTCAAAAACCTAAAAGATTTATGCATAAGAATAATAATATGGGGAGTGATTGAATTACAACGTACGCTAGATGAAGTAATAACAAATTATACAGGTGCCTGATATGCAGATGAAAAGCTGTATAAACATTGCACATGAAATTTAAGGAACTTCCCTTGTTGATTTAAATTGACACACTGGGCCAAAAAGTGAAAAATGAAATACAGCGGATACAAACCTGATGGTTTACAGATCAATGGCTCTGAGTTAGAAAAAGATAACATTTATTATTGGGGCAGGGACATTGTAAAATAAAACCAAAACCAGATGAGTAATACATGTTTCTTATAGGACAACCGGATGACTGCCTTTGTGTCTTAGTAGCTAGTTTGATGCATAATTAACAGTCATACGCTAAATATTGAAACCACATTAGCCATGTATTGATACCGACATGGGAACTTCTCATCAAACCTACTACATATTTGTGCATTGTTCTGATTTATCCATTGTATTCAATTACAATGTCTAAATAGACAATCATCTAGATAGATACTGGTTTCACTAGAACTATGTAGGCATTCGTACTGCATTATATATAAAGAAAACCAAATCTTAAAGAAACCAAACAACAAAATGATGAACAGAAGTTGAAAATTATGTACCTGCTTAGAAATCTCAAGGGGTGAATCAATGAGGAGGCAAACACATTGGTAATAAAAGTCCCTAGAAACCACCTGTTCAACTTTAGCCTTGTATGAATACATAATTTCAGACCGAAGAGATTTAAACTTGCTTAGCACTTCATCATGCGTCATCCGAATGGATCCTACAATGGGAATGTGAGGCTCAAACTCTGGTCCACCAAACTCAGCGCGGAGGCTGTCCATTACATTTTTGAATCTAAGAGACACATCTTTTGGTGGGAATGCCCATACTGAATACGAGTACCATTTCTTGTCTGCCATTGAATGACTAATTGGAAAATACTTGAAGAGAGAAACGTCAGCCTGCAAAATAGCATGAAACATCTATAATATTCACACGACATTTTGAACTGAACATTTTTTAAACATCCTTACTGATGCATATATTTTATGAAGCATGGTAAGAAAGTTTACACTGGCAGAAGTATCTCTGGTCTTGAGCTTGTTGCCTCGTGAGAGTGGAACGATACTATCTACACAAACAACAGATGCAGATTCATAATTTAGAACATTTATTTGAATTGGAAGATGCTCCACAGTTTTGGTACCAAGGTTATAGGAGAACAAACATCCATTATTTCTGTCAGCCATTAGAATTTCATCACTCCTTAGAAATGCCAATGGCTTCTCACAGATCTCAATAGTAAAATGTTTTGTCCAATGATCACCAAATTCATCCATGACCCATATTCCCAAAGAGGAACTATTGTGGCCAAGACTATATGTTCCACAAAAAGCAATAGATTCGTTCCATACTAGAAGGCGCTCACAGACACAAGAATGTCCCCATTCATATAAACTAAACGGTAATGGCATAGCATCGAATATCTCATTCTCCATATCAAACAAAATGATCACATGCCTGATGAATTGCTCCTCCAACTGATCATATACATTTATTTCTTTGTGTTGCTCAAATCCAAACCAATAGCAGAGTCCCTGGAAGTATATCTCAAAATTTAGAGGCTGAAGGAGAGTAGTTTGTGTCTCAAAAGAATAGCTCTTTGACTCTCTCCAAGAATCAGTACCCAAGGTGTAGACTGCTGCCATGGAACAGATACCAAGTTGAACCTGATCCTCATCAGACATTACATAATCATCAAATCCACTATAAACGTTAACAACTTTGTAACCATCAGACTTGGGATCATATCCAAATCCCAGTGTAGCATAATACTGGCGGTGATATTTTTTGAAAGAGTCTGGAAGGTATGGCACAGTGGGAAGAAGCTTGAATTCCTCAATAGCTGGGTTCCATAAAATAACCGGGCAAAAATTAGCCGTAGCTAGACAAATGATCCCATTACAGTGACCTATTACATTAAGTGACTGGCCCCTGGTCTCTAGAGTCATAGCAAGAGGAATCTTGACATCCTCACAGCTAGGAACAAAGCTGTTCTCATCATTGTCATTGCGAAAGCAAAGCAATGATAACACCTCTTCATCACTCTGATGATCAGTGTTGGTGTCCTTTTGGACTAGACGCTTCAAAACAACACTAGCAGTAGAGAGCTTTTTGTGCATGGAATGACAGAGGTGCTTAGCAACGAACCTGGGACTGGTGATCAGGGCATACCAGTTCTCAGAGACGCACTTGAATCGCATAAGAGATTTGGGAGGCAGAGTTGATAGGATTTGCTCCACCACATCTTGACCAATATTATTATCTTTGCTCAACTCTGAAAGGTCAGCGATCAACTTCTGGCTCTCCATTTTTTACTTAAGAGACACAGCCAAAGCAACCCCAGATCACCCAGGTCGGTGAATAAATAACTGCAAATTCAGACAGGGTAATGTTTGAAAATTAGACTTCCAAGACAGACAGACACAGATCGGAGGGATTAATTCTACAAACAACAAACGAAATTAAACAATCAGAGGTAGAAGGATTCAGCGTTACCTGAGCACTCCTAGAGAGTAGAGTCCAAGAGATAGACAGTGACGATGAATGAGACGTAGAAGGGATGATGAGATCAAGGAATCCCAGATCCTTTTCTATTTCTTCCAAGAGATTTAGGATTATGAGCCGATTAACTGCTAAGAAGACAACTACGCTCGCAAGTATAAGAAAATGCTGTTCATTCTTAACGGCCACGGAGTATTTAACGAAAGAACCCTAGAAAAATAAGAAAATTATTCTTGGCTGTGAAAATGTATTTTCTTCGAACAATTAAACATGTCAGTACCTATGAGTCCAGGTACTATGGGTCAAGTACCGATTAACTGCTAAGAAGACAACTAGGCTCGCAAGAAGTAATAGAAAATGCTCTTCGGTCTATCTAGCTTATTTCAACACACGTAACCACGGTGACAGAGTGATACTTTATGTGCATAGATAGTGATATATATTAAAATAATAATCCATCATATAATACTAATTAAAAAATAAACATATTGGATTTAAAACAAAATTAGAGAAAAAAGACCTAGCAAGGCCTACAAGGAGAGCCTAGTATACTATAAATCTTTATTGCCATCTAAAAAAACTCTCGATCTCTATTTTTTCTTTGTACAATTAATCCTCTACAAATTTTTAAGGTCGAGATTGGCAAAAATTATTAATTTAACGAGATATTAATTAATCGATAAATTAATAATTTTTTAATTTATGTATTACTTAATAACTTATTAATTTATCAAAATATTTTATATTTTCTTAAATGTTTTTTATATAATATTATGGTATTTTGTTCAATATACTACAACATCGAATGTATTACGTGCTATTTATTCGACTTACTATATTATTCAATGCATTACGACTATATACTATACAATTTCATTTGATAAGCATTATAATATCAAAAATCTATTTAAATAAACAAAAATTATTCTCGTGCACATAACACATCAGTGACACAACAATGACTTGTCATCTCAAAAGTGTATAAACTTGACGATAAAGATGAAATGCGTAAACGTTGTGTGAGGATAAGAAATATAATACAGTTAGAACGGAAAAGAAATTGCAAAAATGGACTATTTATTATTGTAACACCCCGTACCTAAAAGTTACATTTTCACAGAGGTTTACGAGTTACCGAGGGCTTTTAATTGCGATGGGTAATTTGATAAGTTATCGCTCGAGTTTATTTTCGAGTTTTTCTAAACTCTCTAAATTCCTCGTTTAATGACTCGATGTTGTAGTACGTGTCGACACGAGTCTCCCGGTATTTTCAAAATATTTTTCGGAGCTTCCGGCTATTTTCTATGAATTTCTGAAGTTTATGGTAATTTTGAATTACTATTTTGGTAAATAGATTTTACCATTTAACCTTTTTTACTTTTTACCCATTTTAAATCTGGACCGTCAGATCAAGTAGGATTTTGATCTGAACCGTCCATTTGGGTATAAATAGTGGGGAGAGGGTTGACTCGGGTCAGACCCCCCTTCGTCTCTCTTTCTTCGCTCGTCTCTCTCTCTGCCCTCGACCCCTTGCTCCGCCACCCCCATCACTGCCGCGTCTGGCCAACCCACGCCGGCGCACCCCCACCAAACTGATCCTCTCACTCTCCTTTACAAAACCCAGTCACTCAATCCGAGATTCGTCAATCGACGACGGAGATCAGCCGAGGAAGAGCTCGGCTGTGTCCGCCGTTTTCCGGCGACTCAGGCGGCGATTCAACGGTTGGAGGTGATTTTCTTGCTTCTCCTCTCCTCTTCTTCTTTTCCTTGTACCTAATTCTTGATTTGAAGCTTTAATCGAAAACATCTTTACTGTGTTCTGTGTTTTTTCCTAGATTTCAGGTTTTCGCCTCCGACGGCCTTCGCGAACTCCGGCAAGCTTCTTGGAACTCCAGTGAAGCTGGGGTGAAGTTTTTAGAAGTTGTGGAGGAGTGTTGGAGGGTGTTGTTTTGGGTTTGGGCTGGAGCAGGGACTTTGTGGCGTTGGTGTCCGAGAAGGGGTTTGGGGGGAGCACCTGGTGGTGCGTAGATCGAGGCAGGAGCTCTGCTTGTGATGGAAACCTGGCGAGCGAGCCTTTGGATGCGTAAGTTCTGGGTTTTTGTATCGTGTTCCACTGTGTTGTTGATCTGGGTGTTGTTGTTGCTGAAATTGTGTTGTTTTCTTACATGTGGTCGATAACTTGGTGAATCGGAGGAAACGGGGAAGTTATGGCGAAATTCCGGCAAGTTGACCGGAATCCGGCCGAAAATTCTAGCAAAGTTGCCGGAATCCGGTGACTGCTCCGAGAATACAGTTAAACCGGCAGAATGCCGAAGAGGTAGAAGTCATTTCCCTTGTCAAGCTTTTAGTCGAAAAGTTCTGTTAATTCCTAATTTGAGTAATTACGGAAAAATTGGACGTAAGTAGGAAGTTTCCATTTTGGGAAACTTCCCACTCTAAAGAACACTTACCATTTTAGGAAACTTTCCATTTTTGGGAAACTTTCTCTTTTTGGAAGGTTTCCATTTATGGAAGATTGACCGATAAAAGTAAAAAGGGAAAGGTCAATCTTAGTAACCGGTTAAGTTAAGACAACCGGATCTTTAAGTGAGATTCTAGGCAACTCAGGAATCTTAGTCAGAAACCGAGTTGGGCGCTGTTAATAATTCGGATAATTTCTTAGCGGATATATCGACTCATAACCCGTAAATTGGTGAATTGGTTGATTGGGTGTCCATAGTAATTCTATAAATTACTGTGTGACCTACCGTCAAATGATTTAGTAAAGAAAAATACTTGTGCTAAGGTGGCGTAAATGGAAACCAAACTTCGAGTCGATAATCGGATTTAAGCGTAATGATTGAAAAGTTGTTAAAAGAAAGGATTTTGGTCAACTCTTGGTCAAATAAAATTTCCTAGTCAAACTAGGAAAAGATCAAGTCAACGAAGTAAAGACTAATATATTGGTTTAAATGTACAGTCTCTGGTCAAACGTGAGACGGGCTCGACTACGTGGTTAGTTCGAGGTTTTTGCTCGAGGAGCTTTCCGAGCAGGAAGGAGGTCGCAATAAGTACTGTGAGTGGACCTTCATTTTAAATTTAATGCATGACATAGACTTTAATTAGTTTCTCCTTTACATGTGATTTCCTCCATTTTATGTTTTACGGTGATTTTGGGAAAATGAGAATTTTATACTTTTTAAAGATAAGTGAGCCGGGAAAGAGGTTCCTACCTTTCCCGTGGTTTTAAAGGATTTTCCCGGGATTTGTTTTATTGTTATCACCGTTTTGGGTTATGGAGGGGGATGAGTTTTAAAAAGAGAAAACTTGGCTCTTGGATTTAAGGGTTTTAAAGTAAAGGCAGAGAACCGGTTTTAGGTTCCTGGAAATGTTTTAAATCCAATATATTTGGGGTAAAGTCATGGGAGATTTGACTTAGTTTTCGGATTATTTTCCCACGAGGTTTTAAAGGATTTTAAAGGATATGAATATATGTATTGCATGCTAGCATGGACCCTCTCCAGATGGAGTTGGTACCCTCTTCGGTGGTAGCTGGTCGGTTGGACCCTCCCGGATAGAGCAGGTCAGGACCCTCTTCGGTGGTAGCTGGTCGGTTGGACCCTCCCGAATAGAGCAGGTCATGGGACCCTCTCTGATGAGCTGGTCAATAGACCCTCTCGTGGTAGAGCAGATCAGTTTTCTCGTGGATGAGGTTAATACCCCACACATTTATTAATGGATTTGAGCCAAGGGAGTTATCTTAATGATTTATTTAATCATTGTCTATGATTTGCGTGCATGTGAATTTATGAAAAACCAACGGAAGAGCATTAAAAGATGTTTATCCTTCATACCTTTATTTTTGTCCACTCACGCTAATGTGTTTTAAATGCTCTTTCCTGGGCCGTTCGTTTTCAAATGCCCAGTGATGCAGGGTTCTTGAGCGGAGGTCGCGCGCGTACAAGAGTCGAGGCATAGTCGATCAATCCGTTGCTGCTTGCAAATTCATTAGGGTAAACTTCCATGTAGACTGCTCTGTCTAACCCAGCTTAGCTAGTTAAATAGGTTAGCGAGCAGGATGACTTCATGAGTTAGGGTTTATTTTTAAATACTCATGGAAGTGCTGAGTTGGTATATAGGAAGGGTTGTCCATTTCAAGGGGGTTTCGGTAAGAAGTTCCCTTGATGTGGTCCCCGCAGGATTTACTTCGGGTTAAAGGGGTTTAACTCAGGGTGGGTTCTGACAGTTGGTATCAGAGCATTAGGTTATCGTTTCCTATTACTACCTCATGTACTTGGTATCACTTAGCGTCTATAGAGTGATGGTCCGACCGCGGCGGATCCATCGACATTTTATGCTTCGGACGCTTAGTGTTTATTAAGGATATGAGTTAGTACTTCTTAGATGATTTATGGACCGAGTGGTTCTATAAACATTTGAATCTTCAAGACTATGCCTCAGTACGTCGACCTCACAGGGAGTTCCTGTACGGAACAAGGTAAGCTTGTTACATATTTATTTTTATGAGTTCCCCAATTAATAATTGAGATTTGAGTTGGGGATCGAGTTAGAAATTCACGTTGTTTATAACGTTGGATGGGCATTTTGTGTGAGTGCTAGGTGGTGAAACAGTTAATTCATGTCTAGAAGGCTGTCATGTTTGTTGGCAGTGATGTTGTAGAAACCTAAGGCGAGGCCTTGGTATTCGAGTTAAGGGACTCTTAGAAGTGAAGAGTCGTAAGAGGTTGCATCCTGCGATGGAAAAAGGAGTTGAAGTCGCTTAGCGCAATTATTTGGAGAAGATGAATATTAAGATTTGACGATTGCCAAGATTCTGTTGATGTTCGTCTTTAGTGTGGTTTTAGAGAAACTGGCGAATGTGTTAAATTAGAATGACTCAAGGAAATTGTTGTTATTTTATGGTCTTGATCTAGTGACGAGTCCCGAGTGTGACATAATTAAAGACATTAAGTAAGTGATAGTTTGATTGGTCACTTGATGCTTTATGGGACAACCACTGAAACTAATGGCTTGGGTCACCTTTGGTGCTGACATTGTTATCATTAGCTACGAGTGAATTCTTATCGCTTCAGCCACCCATGATTGGGGTACTAGAAAGATTTGAATAGTTAGTGAGTCCAAGCATGATTTGATTGTTGGTGACAATGGTCATTGGGCCATATATCGTGAAGGTAGAAATTAAATCGCGTCACCAGATCTTGGGGCTCATGTCAACAATAAGGTGAGTTGTCCACCTGTGGTCAAAGTATTTTAATTAGTACACATGTGGAGGGGTCTCCAGGTTGGCTGTGTTAGAGTTCGATTTTCAGATCGAGCGAGCGTTACTAGTGGTAATTGGTTTCGAAATTTAAAGAACATGTTGGAAGTGGCAACAAGCCACCGAGTTATGGACCAAGAGTGCTTGGGGTACCGGAGAGAGTGATACGAGTCTTGATTGACTTTGTATTATTGTGGTGTAGGAACCAGTCGTTGTGCAAACAACACTGTTTCGACAGCTGAAGATTTACATGGGTATACCCCCCATGAGCACTTGTACCCTCCTTGTAGGGAAGTGGTAAATTGAAATCTGGTTAGCACATGATGGTAACGCATAATTATTTTGTGCAGCTGTGTGTGGTCAAAATGATACCTTCATATATTTCAAGAATGTATTGTGGGAGTTCCATATATTGAAAACGGGGATTAAGGACGTTTGGTTAGAAGTTTTGTGCAAAACGTCAATTAAATGGTCCAACCGTTTAAGAACAGGTCGGAAGTGAGTTATTTGTAGTCGCTCCGGCTTCTATGATGGTTAGCGAAATTATTAAATGTCGTTAGTAGGTGGTCGGATGTTTTCTGAGATAAATGCACGGAAATGGTGAAGTGACAGCAGTGGGGCAAGGTCTACTGAATCATTGAATATGAGTGAGAATGTTTGTAGTTGCTCAAACTTCAACTTGCAACCCAAGTTGTCTGTTTATGACACTTGGTTCCACCAAAAATTCTGGGAAGAACCAACGTTCAAGATTTGATATGGGGTAATTTAATATTTCTTCATTCATTCTCATCCAATCCAAAAAGCTTTTTGGATTGGATAAATTTTTTTCTTGTTGACATGGAATCTATGCACTCACTGGCTGTCGTTTAATCAAATATTGTAATCGGAGGTATCCTTAGACGAGTTTGAAGGTTCATAAATTACATCCACTGTAGTGACAGACAATATTCTCAATTTTGATCTGGGGAATGAGGATTAAGATCTGGGAGATCAAATTTTGGTATAATTTAATGAAATCCTGAGAGGGTTAAGGAATTGTTGGCATTGTCATGAGTCATTTGAGTAGTGACCTTATTTGTTATGAATTTTGATCTAGCGGCAATCTTGGCGCCACGAGTGTAGAGTGGTAGCAAGGAAAATCACTAGAGGGGACTCTCGAAATTGTCAACATTTCGGTGAGTATGAAATGCGGTGGAACTAGGAAATGGTTTCCTTGATGACTCAAAAAGTATTACGAGTCAAAGTTTGGTAATAATTATTGCTGAGAATGGTAAGGCATGTTGCTAAGATGAGCAACACTCCATTAGTAATCGTGGTGTGTTAAAGGGGATGTTAACGTGTGATAGTGGAACTTGTAATCTAGGATCTGAAGTGGTAATTTGATTTTCAGTGCACGCAGTTATTTTACCTTTTCCATTAGAATGGTAAGTGGTTGTGAATTTTGAATCTTACCAAATAGAGGATGCGGTGGATGGTAAACTTGCAGAGCATGGGGGACAGTTTTGTTAGAAAATGTCTAGTTGTGCGAGTTGACTTTGTGATGTTTACGCGCCCAGTGCGGGGATGGCAATTGATAAATTGTGCCTTCATGACTGAATGTCTGGTGATCAAAGTGGCTAAGTTCGGTGTGAAATTAACTTTCCAATGCTTTGATCAGAGGTTACTTTGGGTGTGCACCAGTGACACTAAATTTTATGTAGATGTTCGATCTGGTTAAATGTCTGATTTTGTCGGTTATTGCCAGACGATTTGGTAATGGAGACATCTGGGAATGAAATATCCTTGTTGAGCGGGTAAGGCTCTGGGATTCTTTTAATGGTAAGTCTATTTGAGATTGTGATGCGGATAATGTTTATTAGACGCACAGTTATGGTTGAAGTGCGATTTCTGCACTATGCGTCATTCCAGGCTAATGTAAGAGATATGGAGGTCGGTGGCACCTCGTCTAGAACTGAAAAGAAATTGCAAAAATGGACTATTTAGTATACTGTCATCATAAATGAATAATTAATTTTATGTATATTAAGGAATTATTAATTTATATATTGATCGAGGTCTATGTGAATTTTCGTATTTGTATTATCTTATAAATTTAGCGAATCATTAATTTACCACGTTATCCTCAACTCCAGATCGACAAAAATTATTATTTTTAACGAGATTATTAATTAACAGAGTATTAAATTATCGAAATTCTACTGTACTTCTAATGGTTTAAGGAGGTTATTAATACTGTACTGTCTCTCAAGGTATTACTGGCCGACTTTACGATGTATAAGTAGATTGTGTGGCTCCTCGATATTAATATAGTGATAGCAACAAGACACATCAAAGCTCTAAGAACTAGGCTAAATAAAATATAAAACAAGAAACTATAAATTAAGACACATCACTAGTACATAGACTTGATTCATGATCTTAACACGGTTGCTTGCGGCATTACAAGCGTCAAACACCAAGCTCTTCCTCTGAGCATCATCACATAAGTCACCAAAACGATGATAAAAACATTACAACCTAAGACCCTAAGCCTAAGAGAAGGGCCACACCTAAACCATTACTCAACAAGAAAAACATACCCACAAGGAGGGCCCTATTCTCTTTGCTACCGGCACCTAGAAAACCTGCCACCCAAAGCAACACCACCGCCATTTTTCGGACCTACAGCCATCGGTCGACCTCCAGTCGCCGCCATGTCTCTCACCATAAACGACATCCACCCTATGGGCCTCACCACTCCTGAAAAACCAAAATGAGAAACAAAAAAAACCACTTCCATTAACACCAATTTGAAATCAAACACCCTCAAACCCCGGTCACATGAGTAGCAAACGACTCCATCGTTGGCAGCCAACACAAGACACCAGCCACCGCATCAACCTCAGACTACTCTGTACCGTTGACAACCCTAAACACTAGCAGACATAGATCGACAAAGCAAGGATCTCGTCATCACATAGATCGACAAAACAAGGATCTCATCCTCACGAACAACCAAACACATCGATGTCGTCCTTGTCAACATCCCATACCCGCTAAAAGGAGTGAGGCTCTCACCTCTGTCGTTACACATGACCAAAGATGGAGGGTCTCCCACCACCACCCAGCCAGAAGCCTTCGTGAGAGAGGAAGATAAGAATGAACAAGAGAAACTCTTATTATTACTAAGTGAGTTATTCTGTCTAAGTGACCTTAGACAAGGTTGCTTGCTGCTACCGGCACCCATAAAACTGGCCACCCACTTAGCCAAACCGCTGACAAAAAGTGAAAATCAAATACAACCCATACAAACCTGATGGCTTACAAATCAATGGCCTATTGAGTTAGAAAAGGATAACTTTTATTATTAGGGCAAGGATTATAAAACAGATGAATAATATATGTTTTTCTTATAGGACAACCAGATCACTACCGTTGTGTCTTAGTTGCTAGCTTGATACATAATTAACAGAGTTATAAGCAGCACGGATCATGTCCACTAGTTGAATACGAGGTCATACTCCGAAATCTTCTCCCATGATTTGAGAGTTTTATCTCTGTAGTTTATTTTGTACAATCCAAGTCGAGTTATGGGAAAGCTTAGACTAGTAATGCTTCCATCCATAATACTGACCTTCTCTCGAGCTATCTTCCTATCTTCTCCTGTCAGATTACCGCAAAGGAGGCTCAAACGTGGCCTATGTTCTGCAAAACAGAAGATAAATTCTCAACCTTAGTTCTGCAGCAATCTAGTATTTGTTGTGTAAGTTCTTAACATATCCACAACAAGAATTTGCTTCTTAACCAAATATATTATATCATCATATGACAGGGACTTCATTTAGCTTATTATTAGTTCATGGAAGATAAATATTATAGCTAATTAAAAACTATCTAATTGACTGCAATACTGACATTTTTTTTCGAGAAAGAAAGACACAAAACTATTGATTCATCTATGCTTCATGTATGTCTAATTTAATGGGATGAAGATATACATGCAGCAGATAGATTGGTGTCATATAAATTTTGAATTGGTTGATAGAAGGCATAGTCATTGTACATTGTATAATTGATATAAAAGATAGAATGTGCAACTGATGACTTTTGACAGATTGACTGATCACACAATTACAAATTGTTCGCTTGCAACCAAATGTTCGACAAGATTACACTTAGTTTATTTGAAGACTACCTAAGAACAATGTTGATTCTAACAAAACTGTGTGCTTGTTAGTTTACCCATTTGGACATAAACAGATGGATCAAGAAAAATTAAAAACCTTCTACTGTTAATTTATCTGTACTCATGGTAAACAAAATTTTTCTCTGCTCCCGAAAATCATGGATCTCTATCTCTTTAATTATTCAAACAATAAAATAACATATAGAAATTTAACCCAAACAAAGTAGCTCTAATGTAAAGAACTTGTTACCCGTGTACATGCCGAAATGTATACTGCAGCGTCGAGACTGAGAAAAGAAAATTTGGTCAAAAACCTAAAAGATTTATGCATAAGAATAATAATATGGGGAGTGATTGAATTACAACGTACGCTAGATGAAGTAATAACAAATTATACAGGTGCCTGATATGCAGATGAAAAGCTGTATAAACATTGCACATGAAATTTAAGGAACTTCCCTTGTTGATTTAAATTGACACACTGGGCCAAAAAGTGAAAAATGAAATACAGCGGATACAAACCTGATGGTTTACAGATCAATGGCTCTGAGTTAGAAAAAGATAACATTTATTATTGGGGCAGGGACATTGTAAAATAAAACCAAAACCAGATGAGTAATACATGTTTCTTATAGGACAACCGGATGACTGCCTTTGTGTCTTAGTAGCTAGTTTGATGCATAATTAACAGTCATACGCTAAATATTGAAACCACATTAGCCATGTATTGATACCGACATGGGAACTTCTCATCAAACCTACTACATATTTGTGCATTGTTCTGATTTATCCATTGTATTCAATTACAATGTCTAAATAGACAATCATCTAGATAGATACTGGTTTCACTAGAACTATGTAGGCATTCGTACTGCATTATATATAAAGAAAACCAAATCTTAAAGAAACCAAACAACAAAATGATGAACAGAAGTTGAAAATTATGTACCTGCTTAGAAATCTCAAGGGGTGAATCAATGAGGAGGCAAACACATTGGTAATAAAAGTCCCTAGAAACCACCTGTTCAACTTTAGCCTTGTATGAATACATAATTTCAGACCGAAGAGATTTAAACTTGCTTAGCACTTCATCATGCGTCATCCGAATGGATCCTACAATGGGAATGTGAGGCTCAAACTCTGGTCCACCAAACTCAGCGCGGAGGCTGTCCATTACATTTTTGAATCTAAGAGACACATCTTTTGGTGGGAATGCCCATACTGAATACGAGTACCATTTCTTGTCTGCCATTGAATGACTAATTGGAAAATACTTGAAGAGAGAAACGTCAGCCTGCAAAATAGCATGAAACATCTATAATATTCACACGACATTTTGAACTGAACATTTTTTAAACATCCTTACTGATGCATATATTTTATGAAGCATGGTAAGAAAGTTTACACTGGCAGAAGTATCTCTGGTCTTGAGCTTGTTGCCTCGTGAGAGTGGAACGATACTATCTACACAAACAACAGATGCAGATTCATAATTTAGAACATTTATTTGAATTGGAAGATGCTCCACAGTTTTGGTACCAAGGTTATAGGAGAACAAACATCCATTATTTCTGTCAGCCATTAGAATTTCATCACTCCTTAGAAATGCCAATGGCTTCTCACAGATCTCAATAGTAAAATGTTTTGTCCAATGATCACCAAATTCATCCATGACCCATATTCCCAAAGAGGAACTATTGTGGCCAAGACTATATGTTCCACAAAAAGCAATAGATTCGTTCCATACTAGAAGGCGCTCACAGACACAAGAATGTCCCCATTCATATAAACTAAACGGTAATGGCATAGCATCGAATATCTCATTCTCCATATCAAACAAAAAGATCACATGCCTGATGAATTGCTCCTCCAACTGATCATATACATTTATTTCTTTGTGTTGCTCAAATCCAAACCAATAGCAGAGTCCCTGGAAGTATATCTCAAAATTTAGAGGCTGAAGGAGAGTAGTTTGTGTCTCAAAAGAATAGCTCTTTGACTCTCTCCAAGAATCAGTACCCAAGGTGTAGACTGCTGCCATGGAACAGATACCAAGTTGAACCTGATCCTCATCAGACATTACATAATCATCAAATCCACTATAAACGTTAACAACTTTGTAACCATCAGACTTGGGATCATATCCAAATCCCAGTGTAGCATAATACTGGCGGTGATATTTTTTGAAAGAGTCTGGAAGGTATGGCACAGTGGGAAGAAGCTTGAATTCCTCAATAGCTGGGTTCCATAAAATAACCGGGCAAAAATTAGCCGTAGCTAGACAAATGATCCCATTACAGTGACCTATTACATTAAGTGACTGGCCCCTGGTCTCTAGAGTCATAGCAAGAGGAATCTTGACATCCTCACAGCTAGGAACAAAGCTGTTCTCATCATTGTCATTGCGAAAGCAAAGCAATGATAACACCTCTTCATCACTCTGATGATCAGTGTTGGTGTCCTTTTGGACTAGACGCTTCAAAACAACACTAGCAGTAGAGAGCTTTTTGTGCATGGAATGACAGAGGTGCTTAGCAACGAACCTGGGACTGGTGATCAGGGCATACCAGTTCTCAGAGACGCACTTGAATCGCATAAGAGATTTGGGAGGCAGAGTTGATAGGATTTGCTCCACCACATCTTGACCAATATTATTATCTTTGCTCAACTCTGAAAGGTCAGCGATCAACTTCTGGCTCTCCATTTTTTACTTAAGAGACACAGCCAAAGCAACCCCAGATCACCCAGGTCGGTGAATAAATAACTGCAAATTCAGACAGGGTAATGTTTGAAAATTAGACTTCCAAGACAGACAGACACAGATCGGAGGGATTAATTCTACAAACAACAAACGAAATTAAACAATCAGAGGTAGAAGGATTCAGCGTTACCTGAGCACTCCTAGAGAGTAGAGTCCAAGAGATAGACAGTGACGATGAATGAGACGTAGAAGGGATGATGAGATCAAGGAATCCCAGATCCTTTTCTATTTCTTCCAAGAGATTTAGGATTATGAGCCGATTAACTGCTAAGAAGACAACTACGCTCGCAAGTATAAGAAAATGCTGTTCATTCTTAACGGCCACGGAGTATTTAACGAAAGAACCCTAGAAAAATAAGAAAATTATTCTTCGCTCTGAAAATGTATTTTCTTCGAACAACTAAACATGTCAGTACCTATGGGTCAGGTACAACCTTGATCTTTAACGCTTGTGCGCCTTCTGACTTCTCTTCAAACGACTGTCGTACAGATGTTGGTCAGTTCTGCACTTAGGTTCTTCTTAAACCTAGCTGAAAAACAACTAGGATTTTTCTCCTCCTTTTGCGAAGGACACGTATCTTACTGAGACGTAGAAGGGATGATGAGAACAAGGAATCCCAGATCCTTTTCTATTTCTTCCGAGAGATTTAGGATTATGAGCCGATTAACTGCTAAGAAGACAACTACGCTCGCAAGGGAAGTAATAGAAAATGCTCTGCATTCTATCTAGCTTATTTCAACACACGTAACCACGGTGGTAGAGTGATACTTTATGTGCATAGCTAGTCATATATATTAAAATAATAATCGACCATATAATACTAATTATAGAAATTGATAACCAATTTTAATTAAAACATATCTGACATGCTCATTTCAATGAATTTTGATAATAAGATATTTTTGACCCTAACTTAAATATGTACCACTCATCTCTCCTTCCCCACCCTTACCCCTTCACCTCTCTCGATCTGCTCTCTCTGTCCCCTTGACGACACACATACGCACATACCTAGCCTCTCATCTCGCCACCGCCTCATCGAAACCTGCCACCGCCTCGAGGACGTCAATGAATTGAGATTCTGTCTGTGAGCTCCTATCTCGACGCTGGTGAGCCGAGATTTTGATCTGCGTGTTTTTATCTCGACACCGGTGAGCCGAGATTCGATCTGCGAGCTCCTATCGCCAAGCAACCTCGATGACGTTAGTGGATTTGATCTGCAAGCTCCGATATACTGGGTTAGTAGACTTGGTTTTATAGTAAATTGGTGTTAGTAGACTTTGTTTTGGAGTATAGTAGGGTTAGTAAACTATGTTTTGGAATATACTGGGTTAGTAGACTTGGTTTTAGACTATACTGGGGTTGGTATACTTGGTTTTAGAATATACTGAAGTTAGTATACTTGGTTTTGAAGTATACTATGGTCAACAGACTTGGTTTTGGAGTATGCTAAGGTTAGTAAATTTTGTTTTGGAATATGCTGGGTTATTAGACTTGGTTTTGGAATATACTAGGGTTAGTATACTTGACTTTAGAGTATACTAGGGTCAGCAGAAGCGTTGCCGCCTCTCCGACGAGCTTATTAACGACTATAGCAACTCCATATTTGATTCGAGCTCGACGACTACGACGTTCTCAACGATTGTAGCAAGTCTCCCTCAAATACCAATGCACTTGCTAGTTTGCTTTCGTAGATGAGATGTTAGATCTAGTCAAAAACGAATCCAAGGTTTGTGACGAACACTCTGGTTCAGTGTCTTCCTCTTCTTCTTCTTTTATCTGTTCCAATGCATCGAGTTTGTTCATATGCTCGAGTTTACTACGCCAGTGAAAGTTTACTAAGGGTAGTAAACTTGGATTTGATGAAATACTAGGGTTAGTAGACTTGGTTTTGAAGTATATTGGGGTTAGTAAACTTGGTTTTGATGTATACAGTGTGTTATTAGACCTTGTTTGGAGCATACTGGGGTTAGTAGATTTGGTTTTTTAGTATATTAGGGTTATTAAACTTAAATTTGGAGTATACTAAGGTTAGTAGACTTGAATTTGATGCATATGTAGCCCAGTAAACTTTATGTAAAAGTTTATTGCCCATAGTAGAAAAAAATCAGGCGAAATTCTGACTACCAGTAATTTTCCGGCGCCCGGTGACCGGAGTCCGACGGTTGGTGACCGGAGACCGGAGTCCGGCGACCAGAGATGCTCCGACAAAATATTCTCTCTCTTCTTTTTTTTCCCTAAGTGTTTATAAGGAACAAGGGTAAAATTTTCTCAAAAAAATATTTTATTATGAATTTAATAAATATTTGTGCATTTAGGCATTAGTAAGTACACTTTGTATTGGAATGGACATTTGACTTTTTAATTCGTTGGTTTGGGGTTTGACTTTTATTATTTTGTGCAAATGATCATTCTCTCATACTAAAAAGTCTGGTCTGTTCGTTGGTTATAGTCTAGCATTGTGCATAGCACATTAGCTACTGTCAAAGGGTTCGCATCCCTCTCCTCCTCTTATTATTATTATTATTATTATTATTATTATTATTATTATTAAAGTCTGGTGCTGTTACTCTTAAGTGTTTATTAATAAAATCAAAGAATTTAAAAAGACATATAAAAAAGAATTTAAAAGGGGATGTGGAGCCTAGAGAGTGGTTCTATTAAGGATCATTAAGTTGTGGTTTTTCACTGTCGTGATGATTTAATATGATATCAGTTGGCATTATTTATCACATAAATAATGATGGATGACTTGGCCTAGACGCATTAACTCAATTGTTTTTCTTGGTTTTTGCTAGAATTATGAATGATATGTATCTTGGCGTGTGTTTTGGTAGTTTGAGTTGGTCGTTACCTTGAGTAAAGTCAGTATTCAAAAGAATGAGCTTGAATGTTTAACATTACTTGTGCATTCTACGACCTTAAAGAGGAACTTGACATGACTTGGGTATGCTTGTATCATATACATGTGTGCCTGAAATTACTTATGTTTTCCATAAGCTTGTTAAAGTATTGGCATGATGTGTATTTGCTTGGCATACCCTTTCTTAAGTAATAATGTGTTTTCTTGATGGTGAATTTGCTTGGATTGAGTATTGAGTATTAGCTCGGCATGAGCATGAGCATGTGCTTGGCATGAACATGAGCTGGACATGAGCATGAGCATGTGTTTGACAGGAGAATGAGATTGGCATGAACATGTGTTTGGCATGATAATCTAATCATCATAGGAACTCGATATCATTTTTTGTTTCAAACTTGTGTGAGTTGTCATGGAGGAGAACAATGGTTTTTTGTGGCTTGTTAATGCTTTGCAAGATTTACTTAGCATCTTGTGGACCATAAGACAGTGATTATACATAGTAATCATAACTGAATTGAACCAACAGTAGCATGTTTGATAATTTGAAATCAGCAGTAGCATAACCGAGTCTGTAACATATGCTTCTTGTTCTTTGAGTTTCATATAATATCGCTTGCTCAACTTCTTTGAGTTATTATGCTTTCCTGAGTTACTAGCGTGTTTAAGCTTTAGTGCCTCTGTAGATGCATATACATGAACGTCCATTTCATTTCCAGCAGCAATGACTTTAATTATTGTTTCCAGAACATCAGCATCAGTGAATGAAATCATCATATCAAGCATGTTGTAATTCCCAGAACCATAGAATGCTTTGTGATTAACGGTGGCACCAAGAATCTTCCTTTTCTCTGTTGCGAAAGTAATAAGAAAACTTGTTTGTGTGATGACTTGCTCTCCCGAGTTCCATTTACCTAGCATGGTGGTGAGTGGTGACTTGCATGATTTAATGGCAACTTGATGATGGACAAGGCTTGGTCTATGTAGTAGATTATTTATTTATTTATTTATTTATTTTATTCTTCTTTAAAACTACTTTTTGGTTGGCTTTGGTTATTGATTCTGAAATGTAGTACAGACTGATCTAACGGGTAGGATAACATTCGTAAAGATTAAAGAATAGGAACTAAATTTGATGATACATTGGATATGAAGATGCATTGGAGTAATAAAAAGCTTTAAATATAGCTATAAATACTTGTGTAATATAAGTCATAAAATGTGGTTGTTGATGCGTGCGTAAAAGACTCAAAGTATGGTTGCAGGTGTTGGTAAAGAGTAGTGAAGGCTCAAAGCAAGATTTTGGCTGCTGAATTTCGTATGGGTAGCATTGTTTAGATATGTATATATGTATAGGTGTTAGGGCGAACAAAATAAGCATATATGCCTTGTTGGAATTTGAGTTAGAAGTATATGTTTGATGTTGAAAACTTGAAATCATAACATGTAAATTCTTGTATAGCGCTTTTTGGAGTATTAATGTCTGGATTTGTGTCTTCTTTCCAATTATTTTCTTTGTTCAGATAACCTTTTTCATTGTTTGGCTTTGCATTTGAATATTTCTTAGTTGGAGTTCACTTTGCATAAACGTTGGCATGACCTGAAAGACTTCTTTGAGTTTTCTTTATAGGAGTCAGTAATTGAAGTCTAGTAAACAAGGTTCCTTCCTCTGGAGAGATATCTAACATTGTTTAAGGCTGAATCACCAATAATTGAAGATGAAGATGTCAGCGGTATATCTAGAGAAGTGATGGTTGTGGGTACGCAAAAGATTACAACTGTTTAGCCCCTGAGTATGCCTGAAGAGAGATAGCATGTTTTGAGTTTCGAGTGATGCTTGTCTGTCTTTTAATTCGAGTATATCGTAAGTGAGGCACCATGGCATCTGCACATAATTCGGCTTGATGGCTAATGAAGTGTGATTACTCTGCTCGTATAACAGCAGCGTAACCATAAAGGTCTTGTTTCTCATGGAATCCTCAATTCTTTTTTTGGTAAATAAACGAGTAAATTAAACAAAAGAAGGGATGACAAAACCCAGTACAACCGAAGCCAAAGACAAGAAAACTATAAAGTACCAGAAAAGAAAGATACCCAAAGAAAAGCAAAACCAAACCTACAAAGGAGACAAAGCAAGAAACTAACTAAGAGATAGCTAGATTCGAATTTTCAGCATTATATCTATTAGTACTAGAAGGTTTAAACTTGTTGGACATAAGCCTGCATCTAATCAAGATATGATATTTGTGAGAATCACAGAAGGAGAACATCTTTCATTCCTAAAGATACGATTATTCCTCTTTTTCTAAATGAGGTATACAGTAATAGAAAGCCCAAGTTTCTTGATGATATAAGAAAAAGACTTATCATCCCACCGAGTAGAAGCCCAATTAATAAATAAAGGCGAGAGAGTATTTAACCAAGGAACCCCACAAGAATAAAGAACATTCCTCCAAATATGCAGCGAAAAAGAGCATGCAAAGAAAAGATGATTTATATTCTCTGGAACTAGACCATAAAGAGGGCAAAGAGGACTGATATGAGGAAAATAAGCAGTGGCCCTGTCAAGAGCAGTAAGCTTACCATGAACAGCCAACCAAAGAATGAACTGGCTCTAGGAATATTATTCGTAAACCAAATAAGTTTTGCCCATTCAACAACAAGATAATGATTTCGAATTTGGTTCATCACTGAAGCTGAAGAGAAAATTCCAGAAGAAGAGGCTAACCAAGTACAAGAATTCTTGCAAGTTGAATTAGGCAAAAGACCTATTAGGTTATTAACAACTTTAAGAATGGAAGAATTAATAGGAAGAGGCCAACTCCATGACTTATCCAACATAAAAGAGCTAACCAGAGCATTAGAAGAAATACCAGAGTTACCATAGCACCCGACCCAACCTAGAAAGCAAAGGGCTAACTGAGTGCCAATGATCATGCCAGAAATAAGTAGACTTTCCATCACCAATAGTATGCTTAATAAAAGGACGAATAATATCTCTTATCTTTAACAACTTCTTCCAATTCCAAGAGCAAATTTGGGGGCATATGTCATCCAAAAGCTTTTATCTCTCAAGTAATTAACTCTGATCCAAGAAAACTAAAGACTAGAATCATGTGTAAGAAGAATCCAAATGTGTCTCGCCATTAGAACCCTGTTCTAAATGTGATGGATTTTGATTCCCAGACCTCCCTCACTTGTAGGAGAACAAACAACCTCCCACACCACTTTTGAAGCATAATGACCAGAACTACTTGCAAACCACAGAAAACATCTTAATTTTTGCTCAATTAAATTATGGATCTTTTTTAACAAAAACATGTGAGATAGCCAAAACACCTGCAAACTACACAACACATATTTAACAAGTTGTAGACGACCGACATAAGAGAGCAGTTTGTTCTCCCAACTTTGAATCCTTGAATCCACACGCTCTACCAAAGGCGAACAATCACTTATGCAAAACTTTGTGGTAATAAGCGGAATTCTAAGGTACTTAAAAGGAGTGGTTTCCATTAGAAAGCCAAAACAGTTTCTAATCAAAGAAGCTTCACTAGATTGCACACCACATAAGTAAATATTGCTCTTTTGGACATTAACAGCCAAACCAGAGAGAGCGTAGAATGAATCCAAAGTCTCTTTTAAAACCCAAACAAAATGATAATCACCATCACAAAATAAGAAAAGATCATCAGCAAAAGCTAAATGTGACAGCTTAGTTGACTCACATCTCCAATGGTATCTAAAAGTAGGAAGAGCTTAGATTTTCTGATGTAAAGCCGAGAAAGAACCTTCATAGCAATAACATAAAGATAAGGAGATAAAAGGTCTCCTTGTCTCAAACCACAACTACTAGGAAAGAAACCAGCAAGCTCACCATTGATAGCTATCGAGAAACTTAGGCTAGTGATGCAATATTTTATCCAACTACCCAAAGAGGTTGGGAAGTTAAAAGCTATAAGAGCCTGAAGAATGAAATCTCAATCAACTGTGTCATAAGCCTTCATAATATCCACTTTAAAGACGCATCTCGGAGACCCAGAATTTCTATGATAATTCATCAGCAGCTCCTGCAACAAAAGGAAATTACCACCAATTCTCCTGCCAGTAATAAAGCCCGACTGAGATTGATTGATAATAGAGGGTAAACAAGACTTCAAACGATTCACCAGCAGCTTGGAAATAATCTTATAAATAGTGTTGCAGCAAGAAATGGGCTTATAGTCACTCATGGAAGCTGGGTTGCAGACTTTAAGGATCAAAACAATAATGGTAGTATTGAATTCCCGAAGAAGCGTGGGAGAACTAAAAAACTCCTGGATAGCTTTTATAACCTCAGACCTAATAATATGTCAAGTCTTCTTAAAAAGAAAACATTATAACCATCAGGACCAGACGCTTTGTTAGAAGAAAGAGCAAAACAAACATCTTTAATCTCATCATCAGAAAAGGAACGACCAAGAGCATAGGACTAATCAGGAGTAAGAGGATGATTAATGACATTACCAAAATTTGGTCAAGGAAAGGACCTACAACCATCAAATAAAGACCGGAAGAACCAAACAACTTCCACTTTGATATCCATTATGCTTGCTTAGATATGACCAGTATTACTCGATGCATAATATGAGGCTCAAAAAGTATGGGCGGATGAACTGCTATTCAAGGTAATAAACCAAATTATGAGCCCCAAGTGCTGTAGCTTGATTAGAATGTTATGACTTGGCTATTCTGGCATGTTTTCCAGTAATGAATATCACTTTGAAAAGTGTGAAGAGCTTGTGCTTATAACCACTGCTCAGAAAGTACTTGAATTTTTGATCACAAAACACGTGCATGTTGCTTTTGTGAGAGTACTCTATGGCTGCAGATTTTTGATATAGGTATCAGATGTCTAGAAAATTAGTATTGCTTGGAATAAATTTCAACATTGAATAGGTCATTTAAGCTTCTTGGTAAGGTTCAGTAAAAGGTTATATCCTAAAAGGCTCAAAATGCTTTAAAAAGTGGCTAAGAAAAATGTGTAAGAATTAGTGTGGAGCTGATGAATCAAACGTTTACTGGGGTGTTACTAATAAATTTCACTTTGCAATGGTTTAAAGCTTAAGAACACAAATGAGAAATATGTGTTGGGGCAAGGGAGAAGCAAGTTGCTGGTGTCATATCTTGGTCTTTAGGTAAAAGTCTCAAACCGGTAAGGACAAAATTTGATTAAAGTGATTTATTTTTTAGGAAATAGGAAGTCTAAGACTATGAGAGGAAGATGGGAACTGAGATTTCTTCATTTTCAAATAGCTAGGTTTTAGCTTTTAAGGGAAAAGAAAAGAATCAGTTAGCCTGATATTCTTTCTTGGTGTAAAGCAGAGGCTTACTAAGGGTGGAAGACATGAAATTGAACCTGAGTTTTTCAAAAAATGAAGAACAAAACGTTTGTTCTGACAAAGCTTGCAAGCATTATCTTCAACTTATTGTTGTTCTGCTTGAGTGTGTTTGTTGTTGTGACTCAAAAACATGGGTGGTTTGAGGAAATTATAAGTACGCATAACTTTGTTTGTTCCTTTTCATTATGAGGTATAGATTACTGCTGTGAAATTCATTAAGTTGTAAGTAACCACGACATGCATTTGAATTTCAGTAAGCAAAGTCTCTAAGTATTCTTGCATGGTACTTGAAATCACTTGTGCACAAAAGGATAGCTTTGTTGAGTATAATGAGTTGACTTAGGCCTGGTGTTAGAACGAATAAGGCTTAATATTTTGTCTCCCATGTTGTACGTAAGTTTCATGAAGAATATGGCAAACAGGCTTGAAAATAGTAGTGATGCTTAAAGGTTATAAAAAATTTCTTTCAACAACGATTTATGGAGATTAGAGATCCGATCATCTTGACATATGTCCTGGAAGGAAGAATTTAGTTGTTAGAATCATGGTTAGCTTGATGAATTTGGAATTATTGCATTAATGGGCGATGGGGTTATTTGTGGTGGATTGTTTAGTGTTGTTGAAGCCACAAGGTGAACTAGCTTTTCATAGATCGAATAATAGGGCATTTCATTAGTTCATGTGGTGGCCTGTTTAGTTATTTATGGTGGTTTAGTTTTGTTGAAGCCACAAGCTTGAACATTAAGGTTTTTTGACAACTTTCTTGATTTGTTGCAAAATTGAAACCCATGGTATGAAGACTAATAGTCAATAAGCTTGTGTTGCAATGAGCTTTTGGCATGTTCATCAACAGAACTCCTCTTGATCGCATCTGATATGTATTATTAGTGGTGAAGTATGAATAATTACAAGCTAGCATGGAAGATTTATAGTGAAGATTGATATTGTTAAGGGTACTGAGGCACAAACGAAGCATGATAAAGCTTGAGTGATTTGAAACAAGCATGAAAAGTTATTTGAAACAGGCATGGGAAGATTAAAAAGTACATACTACATAATGTTGCTGTTAAGGAAACTGAGGTGGAAAAACAGCCTAGTCCCCAACAAAGTTGCCAAAATGTGAGTTATTTTTAATTAAGCGGTGACTAGGCTGAATTTAACCCATTAATCAAATTAATAGGGTAAATCTGTTCGTGATTTAAACGTCATAGGAATCAAAAGAGCTTTACAACATAGTATGTCTTCATAAGGAAATCAAAAGGATTTGAATCAAAAAAACTTGTCAGTAAAATAGCATGGTAGTGGCATGTTTAATTCATAATGACATCGATTTCTGCTGAAACCAATAACGGCAGCGATTTCTATTGAAACCAATAACGGCAGCGATTTCTATTGAAACCGAATAACAGAAATAACAAGGCCTGCAAATGGATGTGACTGGAGAGCTAAAAGCCTGTGAGTTTAGTGAGATAGCATGATTGCAAGGTTATGGAAGAATTTAGGACAATGATGGTTGAACGCAAAGCTGGGAATCTCAGAGATGTGACTTGTTTGATTCATAACGGCAACGATTTCTGCCTTCACAGAAACAAAATGAGGCTCACAAGAGGGTGTGGTGGGGGAAAGCCTGTGAGTTTAATGAGATAGCGTGTATGCATGTTATGGAAGAATTTGGGACAAGGATGGTGATATGAGCATTTTATGTCACGTTCTTAATACGTTTTTACCCTCATTTATGCTTTGTTTATCCATTATTAGTATAGTTTTAGTAGTTATTTAGCATAAGGGATTATTTGTAGAACATTGGCTAAAACATGTGTAAAATAGATAAATTATGTGCAATATTGTTAAAAGCTGACTTATGAAGTTATTGTGTTATTTCTTATGATTTTGTGAGTTTATACATTGTCATTACTTGATTAATTTTCTTTAATGTTTAGGTGACATGTATATGGACTTAAGGAAATAAGAATCATGAGGATCGGACTTATGAAAGGTAGCAAAAGAAGCATGGAAAGACAAGAGGCCGAGAGCATGAATTTGGAACAAAAACAGAGGATTTTCAGAAACCATAACTCAACTTCAAAAATTTCCCTAGGACGTTCCAGGAGGAACCAGGAAACGTGCCATATATGGATGGAAAGCTGTGGATGTCTAGTTTCTAAATATTTTGGAATCTCAGCAATCCAAGTTCTGAGGAAGGAGTTATGATGAAAATAATGACCGGAGGTAAGTCTGCTGGAAACAGGACAGATTTTTCTGAAGTTGTCTACCGAGTTCGTGAGTGTGTTTCTTCACCAAAATCCTTCCCAAGCATGTCAAATGATTGATGAAGAGCTTAATGAAGACATGGAAAGTTTTTTAGAAGAAGAAGAATGGAAGAAATCACCAAGGAGAAGCCGAAAATAACAACTAAGAAAGTTATCCTGGTCAAAACAAGATAACTTGTTCTACCGAGACTATGGAGGGGATTCGGCTGTCCTATGGAGCCCAAAACGTGTAGGGGAGTCGTTCATTGATCCCTTAACATGTACGGAAGTTCAAGAATTCAGAAAAGAAGTCTATGAATCATTATCCAAGTCAGCAAATTCAAGAGTCAAAGTTGTGTGCAACAAGGAAAAGCAAGAAGCCCAATCCGACATGGACAAGGAGTGGCTGCCGAACCTCTTAGGGTTTCTTTAGGAGTTTTCCTCTATAATTACACATGTAATACAACTGAAAAGTGGTCATCAATTTTGTGAAAGCCTTAGCTAGCCAACTCTACCAAAATCCCTCAAACACAGCCGAGATACAAAATGTGCCGCCAACCTTCCCTTGCCGCCAACCTTCCCTTGCCGCCGATCACATCCTTGCCTTAGCCGAACCTTTTAGGTAGGATTTGGTATGGATTCCTCCATGTCTTTGTGTAATTCTACCGTGTGTAATTTAATGTTATATATATTGATATTTTGGTTTCTAGTTTTATGTTATGAACATGTTTGTTTGTTTTTCTTTGTGATCTACTTATGAATGTGTTTGTTAGCATAACATTTAGGATGCATGCTAGGTTTTGGATTTAGAATAGGTTGTGTATGTTTATGTTATTACTGTTTTCTAATTGATTAATCACATACCTGAACACGTAATCGAACCTAAGGGTAGTCTTGTGCACGGATGTTCCTAAGGCAGGAGTTTAATATGTCGTAGTGTTCTAAGGTTAAGTTCGCCGATTGGGTTCTTGATTTTTAGGCATTGCTAAGGGTTGATAGGGTAAAGTGATTTACATGCTAATAGGATGAGTGACGCCATACCTAGGATCATGTCTCCAATGACTCTCGATCGTAAGTATATTTTGTATTAGTGTCAGGCGATTGTAGGCACTAAACAAGATGACACATATATAAATTTAGGATCAGGCGATTGTAGGTCCTAAGTTTACATGAGAAGTCTAAATAGTTGGAATTAATTAGAATTCACGAAAACATATTTCATTGCATCTTGTTCGTTCGTAAAACTTATGTGTTTTTATTTGATGTTAGCTATGTTTTGTGCTTAATAATTGATTCACCAATATAAATTTTAATTTAAGGTTTAGGAGTAGAAATAATTTAGAAAACAAATCTAAATCCCCATAATAAAACTTTGTAAACATGTAAATAATTTGTAAATAGCTTTTAGTTATATTTTGTATTTATTTTATACTTGTGCCGAAAATGTTTGTATATGTGTATATTTATGTGATAGAATTTACTTGTGTATTATGGGACAGATAATTATTTATACTATCTATATTTATTTTTTATTTTTGTGAAAATTACTAACTTGTTTATAATACAGTAATAATACTTTCATAGTGTCCCCAGCTTGAACGATCCCTACTTACAGTTACTACAATGATAGTGTTTAAATTGTAGATGCTTTATCAATGAACCGGTAACGGCATTCGTCAGATGGTTGAAGGCAAAGGTAGGAATCTCATAGATGCGGCCTGTTTGATTCGTAACGGCAGCGATTTCTACCTTCACAGAAACAAAATGAGGCTTACATAAGGGTGTGGTGGGGGAGCTGAGAGCATGTGAGTTTAGTGAGATAACATGCATGTTATGGAGGGATTTGGGATGATGCTGATTGAAGATAAGGGTTGAAAGCTTACAGATGAAGCCTGATCTCTTGCTTGAAGGTTTCTGGGTTGTGAGTTATTTTGGTTGAGAATAAGAATTAGGAGCTTGGAGAAAAGACCTGATTTGCTTAAAGGTTTTCTGGACTGTTTTGTTCCCCCTTCCAGCAGCAAGGATGCCCTTTATATAGTCAAGATAAGGAGAGGAAGGAGGTGTGAGAAAGTGCACGGATTGAGAGGTGTAGCTGTGGCAGGGCGGTAGCTTGCAGTTATGGTTTTGGTGAGATTCTTACGACAATGATTTAGGAAAAAACCACTGTCATTAACACCAGTTAGAAATCAAACACCAGTTGCAAATCACACCCTCAAACACCGGTTCCATGAGTAGCAAACGTCTCCATCGTTGGCAGCCAGCACAAGAAACCAGCCACCACATCAACCTCAGACTACTATGTACCGATGACAACAACCCTAAACACTAGCTCACATAGATCAAGAAAGCAAGGATCTCGTCCTTAAGAACCAGCAAACACATCGATGTCGTCCTTGTTAACATCCCATACCCGATAAAAAGAGTGAGAGGCCCTTACCTATGCCGTTGTTACACATGACCAATGATGGAGGGTCTCCCACCGTCACCATATTGAGAGAGGAAGATAAGAAAGAACAAGAGAAACTCTTATTATTACCAAGTGATTTATTTTGTGTATGAGACCTTAGATTAAAAGTGTCAACCCTTAACACAAGGCTCTTCATCTTCGACTAGCATTACGGAAGCTAGCAAGGCAAAGATTAAAATTGAATCCAAATAGAAGGGCCTCACACAAACCCTAACCTAGCAAGAACACCATGCCCCCAAAAGACTGTTGTTTTTGCTACCGGCACCTCTAAAACTGGCCACCCACTTAGCGACACCATGCCATCTTCCTGACTACCACCACGAGTCGACCCCGAGTCACAACCCTGCTACTTTCCATGAAAAAACGTCAACCCTATTGGCCGCACCATTCTAGGAAATCCCAAAATGAAAAATTGAAAAATCATCACTGTTAACAGAGGCACGGATCTACATACATTCTTGGTAGGGCTCAAGTCTAATCGAGAATTTCTTGATAAAATTTTTAGCTTGTGTGAATTTGGTGCATCTTGAGTTGTTGCTGGTGTGGTTTGCCATTTTTGTTAATGCAAAACCCACCTGAGTTCGAACCAGGGGCTAGTCATCTAGCCTAATTCGTTTCCCTTCTTTCTCCTGCTCAAATCGGAGATTGGGCTTCATTTTTTCCTTCTTTCTTAGCTCAAATTTGATTAATCTGTAGTCTTGGATCTATCAATCTGGAAAATGCTAAATACACCAAAAAGTTATACAAAAATCATATACCAAATGATGTTGAATGTGCCACATCATCCATTTAAACCTAATTTTTTCCATCATGTATTATTATTAAACTGTTTTTTTATCAAATTAAAAATAAAATTCACAAAATTCATTACATCATATATTATTATTTTTCAATTATGACAACCGGTGACTGGCGATCGGTTATTGGAGCCGGTGAGGTTCCGGTCAACTCTTCTCTATTTTATATTTTCTCTATCTAATCATGTTTAAGGGGTGAGGGTAAAATAGCATTACAATAATATAGTTTCTCTAGAGTTTTAATAAAGATTTGTTCATTTGGACACAAATAATGACACTTTATATTGGAATAAGCACATTTTTTAGAATCATTTAAATGGATTAAGAGAGGCACTACCAGAAAAAAGACTTTAGCCGACGAAATTTTTTTTCGTCGGCTAAATTCCAATGTAGCCGACGAAAAAAATTTCACCAGCTAAGTTAAATTTTCATCGGCTAAAGTGGAATTTTAGCTGACGAAAACAATTTCATCGGCTAAACTAATTTTTTCGTCGGCAAAAGTGATTTTTTCGTTGGCTATAGTCTGTGAACTTTAGCCGACGAAATTTGAAAAGTTTAGTCGACGAAATTAGAGTATTTCGTCGGCTAAAGTACATTTTAGTTACAAAATTACACTACGGATATTTCGGTATCCGATTGACTATTGTGATACAATCTGGAAGCAGAACGGCCCTACGAGTCAAACTCATTGCTAATGCCATGACATACAGGTTTTTTTGACCATCCGAGTTCGTTTAAGGCTTCAAAATGAAGTTTTTTCTAAATACTAAACATATGAAAATGCCCATATCTACACCTATATGAGGTATTTTGGTAGAACCTTCAACACAACAATCACTCACCATAATGAGACGCAACTGTCTATATAAAAATTTTGAGACATTTACCCCTCGATGATAGGGCTTCTCATATAGATAAATAATGGTAAATAGTAGGCACGTTGTGATTCCGGTCATCAAAATTCATAAACAAAAATACGACCGTCATATATCATCAATATATTCAAATATGTCTATGGTAAAAAATTCAACTTTATCCGATAAATTTAAGGACTTCATCTGGACGGTCAATCTCGTAAGTCAAACCCCTAAATTGTATTGACCGTAACTATCAGCACTAAGACTTTACCGGAATTATGTGATTTTTCAACCGTAGACGTATTTCAACATTTTGGTCATATTTTATTTCACGACTTTTTTGCGTTTGAAGTTTCTACGTAGAGTTTGTTTTAGAAACGGAACATTTACTTAAAGCTTAGTAAACAAGTTATACAACATTAATAGGCATGTTGTGATTTCGATGATCAAAGTTGAGAAACAAAATTTTGACAGTCTGATATGATCATTATGTCGAAATATGTCTATAGAAAAAAATTCAACTTAATCCGACAACGTTAAATGCTCGATCCTTACAGTCAATTCTTTAAGTCACACCTTAACGCACGGAAACGGTCATTTGACAGTTTAAATTACGTATTTTTCCCGGACCTTCAACTGAAAATAGTTTCAAATCGATGAGACGCAACCAGTGGTATAAAAATTTTATGAAAAATAACCACCGGAGATAGGGCTTTCTCTATGGAGAAAGAATGGAAAATTACGTTAACCACAACTATCGGCACCAAGACTTTACCGGAATTATATGATTTTCAACCGTAGACGTATTTCACCATTCCGGTCATATCTTATTTCATGATTTTTTGTTTGTTTGAAGCTTCAACGTATATGGTTTACGGTTTAGGTTTTTAGCCGACGAAATTAGGGTAATTCGTTGGCTAAAGTTAAATAAATAAATATCTATAGCCGACAAAATTAGGATAATTCATCTGTAAGGTTAAATAAATAAATAACTATAACCGACGAATTACCCTAATTTCATCAGCTAAAGTTAAATAAATAAATAAAATAAATAAATAACTATAGCCGATGAAATTTATTAAAATTTGTCGGCTTAAATTAATTCAAAATTCAAAATTTTTGGCGGGGATTTTAAAAATTTTGAAATTTTCCGACTAAAATTTTGAACTTTAGCCGACGAAATTATAGTATTTCGTCGGCTAAAGTTCAAAATTTTCTATATCTTTTAATTTTCTCCTCGTCCTCTTCATCATCTCCCTTCCTCCTCCTACTCATTTTTCTCCTCCTCCTCCGGCAGCAACAACGTACTCCTCCTCTTCTAAATCTTTCTCCTTCTCCTCCTCCTACTCTTTCTCCTCCTCTTACTCTTTCTCCTCCTCCTTCACCGGCCTCTCCCTCTCCTAGCCTATCTATTCCGATCTCCACCTCCCCTTCTCTTCTCCACCACCGGTGTAAAAAAAATTTAATCAAAAATACAAGAAATAAAAAAAGAAAAAAGAAAATAACTATAGCCGACGAATTTTAAGGTAATTCGTCAGCTAAAGTTATAAAAGAAAGATAATAATAATTATAGCAGACAAATTTTATAAATAAAATAACTATAGCCGACGAATTTTAATAAAATTCGTCGGTTAAAGTTAAATAAATAAATATAAAAAAATAAAAATAATAGACATAGTCGATGAAATTTTATTAAAATTCATCGGCTAAAGTCCAGAATTTAAGCGACAGAAAATTTATCGTCGGCTAAATAAATGACTTTAGCCGACGATAAATAGTAATTTCGTCGGCTAAAGTCTTGGCCGACGGTTTTTTCCCGCTGACTTCTTAGCTGACGAAAATCTTTCGTCAGCTAAAGTACTGATCCTAGTAGTGGGGACCGGGTTAAATTAGTAGTAAATGAATATTTTCTCTTTATATAATTTTTTACGGCTCATGCATAGATTGTGTGACATAGAGCAATCCTAAAGACGGGAGAGTAGATCTTGGTTTCAAATAGAAATCAATTAATGTTCTTTTTTAAATAGGATATAAATCATATAATTATGGTTTTTAATATGTCTAAAAATAATTCAATAAATTACTCTTTCAAATTAATTAAATCCATGTCACTAATATAGATAAATAAAAGAGATGAGTTGGCTTTCGCCACATCATTTGGGATTTATATTTTATAAAATATTTTGGTGTGTGTAACATTACTCGTCTCAATCTTTAGGTGATAACATTTTTTCTTTAAGATATAATGTCTATTTTCTATTTAGGTTGCTAAACAAAAATTTTCTTTTACTTTCTATTTTCAAAGCCCTCATGAGACAAAGATAATAAAAGAAACGAGAAACACTCTTGATATTACCAAGTGATTTACCTTGCACTAATATTTCTACTATTTTCTTGGTTCACACTTTCAAAATTTTCCATAACATTTCATGCTTTTTCTTTACAGAAATTTGTGTAAATGATAGAACTAACATTAAAAAAAGTTAAAAAGAAATGTCTCTATCCTATTTTTCTTTGAATTCATGTCTCTACCCATTCTATGGTCCCATCATAAATAAAGTAAATGCAAATTTACTTTGAGGTGGTACAAAATTTGGGTGGATGACGGAATCTCATTCAGCGTCAGCATCATATGTGCTAGGGTCGGACGTCTGAACTTTAAGGCTGTAAATCCAACTCGAAAAGAGATACGTGTTAGAATTGTCCTTTTTTTATCTTTATTTTTAGTGTTGGTTAAAACGCAACGTTTGGTTAATTAGTTTCCAGCAGGGTTGACGGTTGTATACGCTAGGTTGCATTGCAGGTTATGAGTTGTCTTAACCAATGTCGATGTGACACGTGTCTCACATGACAACATTCCAATCTATACAGTTGTATTTTGGTCTATGTTTGGACATGAATAATATCTAATATTTTTTTTCTTCTTGCAATTTATTTTTCCTCTCATTTCTTGATATTCTTATTTATACCTAATTTGGAGAGTTAGGGCTAAAATCTTAACAATCTGTATCAGAGCTCTCGAATATGAGGCTCATGGCAAACAAGATAGGAGGGGGAGGAACCTCTAATCTTCAACCTCACTCAGGTGCAGAAATATCCCATGTTGAATCTGATCTTCAGGTTCATCCTGATGAAACCGCTGTGCAGTTTCTCTCTATGCAGGACTCAGTGGCTTCTCTCAAAGGCACTCTAGCTGAGGTTCAGCATTCTCTTTTGACTATCAAGACTGAGCTGCTAGCTGAGAAGTTAGCCCAGATTCGCTTGTTGTTACTGGAGACTCGGCCTAGTCCATCGCCTATAAGGGCAGATCCGAAAGTTTTGGTGAGCACTAACTCTTCTGAGGTTGATCCGACTCAGATTAGTTTTAGGACGCTGCAGGAGGCAATAAGAGTACCTGTGCTACCTCCCTTGGGCTCGTCAACTGCTTTAGCGGGGACAACAACTCATTCCTCATCATCGAATGCTAGTAATAACTCTAACTTCTCTTTGCTGAATTCTGAACCATTACAATTTCTTGAGTTAGCATATAATGAAGTTGTACTGAGGCTGAATACTGAGGCCACTGCTACTATGGCTAACGTTACTGAGGCCACTGTTGCTATGGTTAATGTTACTAGTGTTCAAAATCTTCCAGCTACATTTGATTGTTCAAAAATTATTGGATCTACTGTGTCATTTGTTGATGTAACTATGAGTCGTAGCTTAGTAAATGGGAGAGGGAACATACCGCTTTTGAATCCAAATCTTTCAATTACATCATAGGGCCATTTCCTGCCTCTTACTTCAGTGCAAAACTGCAAATCAAAGTTCTGTTGGTTTTGCACCCACTGCTCATGTCAGTTTTGTTGAACCATCTATATTACAGTTTTCAGGGCCAAATACACAGTTTCAACACATTACACATCCAGCTGCACAATTTTGGACATCAGGATCTCAGTTCGTATAATCCTTATACTCCACACATTAATCCTATAATGCCAAATATTTCATACCCTGCACAGCCCAATTTTTGAATACAGTTAACTAGAGAATTGTGGTTTCCAGTTAGTCAGACACATAGACCTCATGTCAATCATCCATACTTACAGCCACAGTTAAGCCAAGAACACAATATAGAACACATGTCCCTGGTACTGCTCAACAAGCCAACTCTGATCCCTTCTTGCCAACTACGAGATAGATGCGTTTGGAACTAGCTAATTTTAATGGAGGAGATCCATGGCTAAACAAAGCTGAACAATTCTTTGATTTTTATTAAGTTTCTAAAGAGAATAGACTAGCTGCTGCAACACTGCATGTTACAAAAATTGCACATGATAGGTGGTTTATGTTGAACCAAGAGTTTCCCAAACGTTGCGAGATGCTCCACAAGTAATTAAATAGAGGACGCACACTTCGCGCCTCTTCTTAGTCCTTCGTCCGCGTGAGCTTCACTTCGCATGTAAAGTCTTCATCTCGCACGGCTTTGTATAGTATTGTCGCGTGCATGTTCAAATTCCCTTTTGATAAAGAGTCCTCTTCTCGCACGCAAACCCGAGGATTTAGCTCGCATGGTTCCGTTGACGGCTCATCACCTGTAAACTCAATATTTTGGGCTTGACGGTGTGACGTGGATTATAAATTAATTAATATTTACTTAAAAAATTAATGTCTAGTAAATTATTAATTTTTAGATGCAAACAAACAATTAGAGCTGAAACTTTAACACTAGGCCAAATGTGATAATGTTTGCTTCGGGCCAAATTTCAACCCGATTGTGTACGTGTTTCTCGGTCCGGGCTTTGGCTTCAAATTTGTTAGGCCTGGATGCCCGAACAAACCCTACTTTCCCATTTTATGCACTTTAATTTCAGCATCGATCTGATTCTGATCATTTCATATCAATCTCAAGCTAGCCATTAGGCCCTCTTTCTCACACTATGACGAAACCATCTCCCCAATATATTCACGTTGTTCCCCAATCCCTCTGCTCACTGACCTCAGGACCCTCACACAATTTCATCTGCTAACCAGCCTAAACCAATTTCATCTGCATATCTCTTGATGATTTGTTTTCCCCAAACAACGAATTCAAACCAGGGAACTTCGACTTCGGCCCATAATTCCACAATCCCATGATGAAATGCAAAAACTCAGTTTTCTTTTGTCAAGTTGGAGAGTACATATGCATGTAGAAATACTATATATCTTTCCTCTAACACACGCTTATAATGGAAACATAATTCAAATACACGTTTATAATCATCATTTTGACAGTTTGAGCAATATAGGTAAACTAAGTTTAGTTTTCTAGAAAGACATAGTATTTCTTGATTTCTGATTTGAGCTTGTATATCAGCACTAGGGTCTAGGACAACCTTGGATCATCAATCAAATATCGAACAATGAGTAAAGGAACAATGCAGTAGCTAGTGTGAAACTTATATATGAAGAATTTACACACTGATACACACAAAACATAACATGCGTATAGAGTAATGCTCGATCGATTAACAATATTTAATTTATTAATTATTTGAAGCCCATCAACGTACATACAGAGTACTTGTTTATTCACTACTTAATAATTGGGCATTAGGGCCAGGTTATATATAGCTTTTATTAGTTGGGATATAATATGTGAGATCCCGTCGTAGGGCAATTATCTGTGGCTTGACTACAATGAACTATGTTGTTTCCGTAGTAATCGAAGCAAATTACTACTTCTTTCAACAGGTATGATTGTAAAAATTTTTGGCACCTAATATAAGGGATATGGGACGTGTTGGTCTTGATGGCGCTTTCAATCTCGGACAAGCTATACAGCTTAGTAGCTTGAGGGGTGATGGAAAACCTCTGCAGCATTTCATGTATAACTTGGTTCTTCCACATATTATGACACCATTGGAAGTACTGGGTTTGTGGAAAGACGTTTTCTGAACACTGCCCATGTGCATTCCACTCGTGCTGCCAGAATCCCATATGGTTTCCGCTGATCACATCCGGCCAAGAGTGTTGTGCGAGGTTTGCTTTCAGTACTGCATCCCGATTCATCTACATATTGCACATGTATAAAATATGATCTTTTGAATCTAATAAACTTAAAAAGTTACTAAACACATAATCACGTACTGAAATGCATATAATAACGTATATAAATACAAAATATTACCAGTGCTGGACTGAATGCCGAACCGTTGCACGGGCCAGAACCGCTGTAGTTCGACGGCCAGAGGCCGTGAACCGTGAAGACCGACGGGGGAGGTTTAGAGCAGCTTTTGGGAGGGTGACAAACAGACTTCGGCCATTGTTGAGTAAATAACAAGTATTGGTAGGGGTTATGCGAGGAGACCAGAGTAAACAGTAAAACAACAGTAATGAAGGACATGAGAATGAGAGCCATATTGAGCTTGAACTGTGCCATAATCGATAATCACTGATGAGATGATTTTGTACTTGGGATCGGTGTGTGTGGCAGTGTGCATGGGCATGGGGGATGTTATATAGGAGCTTGTAGCTAGCTAGTTGCGTCTTTCTGATCAAGGTTTAACAAAGAAAACGATGTACGTATTACCATTATTTGGTGGCAAGTTGCAAAATGATAGTCATTTTTAGAACACACAGTCACACACATTACTGATCCTAATTATTTGGTGGCAAGTTGCAAAATGATAGTCATTTTTAGAACACACAGTCACACACATTACTGGTCCTAATTATGTTCCTAGTATATGTTACAAACTATCATACGTAAGTACTCACAATTCTGATTTTAGTTTGGCGTGTTTTAAAAGCATCGTGGTTGTTTCATATGATCTTGAATTTTTGGATGAAGTCTTCTTAAATAGAATAAAGATGTTTTCTTTGTAAACTTGTTATTGCCATTTTTCTTTAAGCTAGTCTTTCGTTTTTGTCAATGAGTATGACAATGACATGAAACTGTCCAAGTTCCACCCTTGGATCGATCTTTCCCATTCTCTCAAACTAGGTTATTGTAGCCCGCCCCCTTTCCCGGCCAGTTTTCACCTTTACCTTAATTCCCTCATCAGCTAGCTAACCTGCTGGTAATATACCAATATATCATATATATGAGTTTTCGAGTTTAGGTTTGTTTGAGAGCAAAACAACAGTAGTGAAAGAGCCGCATTGAGTTTGAACTTTGAACTGCCATAATCGATGGTCAGTGATATGAATTTCGGTCAAGGTTAACCAAGAAAACAGTATACGTAATTCTCAAAAAAACATACGTATTACCATTATTTGATGACAAGTTGCACAATGATAGTCCATTTTTACAAGATACAGTTTATAGTTTTATTGGTATGTTGAAACGGGTACAAAACCATAATTCGATCTGTGCTAATTAATTACGTACATGGGATGAAGATCGAACACTTCTGGTGATCAAAAGCAGACGAACGACTTATAATTGATAATACCTGAGATTTTACAGAGCTCTCATGGAGCAGTGAGATTTTAGGTTCCCTTTGAACCCATTGGGGAGACAATAGCAGAATAGATCTTGATTTTTATTTTTTTTCTTAAAGAAGAAGAAAATAAGAAGCTTAAAATACACCAGAGTAGAAGAATACTTATACATTAATCTATATTTGTGTCACTGTTATCCTATTAAGCTTCAGGTTTGGTTATTATTAGTCTGAGATTATTGTATGGGATATCAGACAAATAGTACACAGATGAGGGTATGAATCAACCAACCATTTACAAGAATAATGCCAAGTTCAGTAGAATTCCACATTATTATTATTATTATTATTATTATATTGCCATGATATAAAAATTTGAGCTGAAAGCCTGTGAGTTTAATGAGATAGCGTGTATGCATGTTATGGAAGAATTTGGGACAAGGATGGTTGAAGGCAAAGGTAGGAATCTCATAGATGCGGTCTGTGTGATTCGTAACGGCAGCGATTTCTACCTTCACAGAAACAAAATGAGGCTTACATGAGGGTGTGGTGGGGGAGCTGAGAGCATGTGAGTTTAGTGAGATAGCATGTATGCATGTTATGGAGGGATTTGGGATGATGCTGATTGAAGATAAGGGTTGAAAGCTTACAGATGAAGCCTGATCTCTTGCTTGAAGGTTTCTGGGTTGTGAGTTATTTTGGTTGAGAATAAGAATTAGGAGCTTGGAGAAAAGACCTGATTTGCTTAAAGGTTTTCCGGACTGTTTTGTTCCCCCCTTCCAGCAGCAAGGCTACCCTTTTTATAGTCAAGATAAGGAGAGGAAGGAGGTGTGAGAAAGTGCACGGATTGAGAGGTGTAGTTGTGGCAGGGCGGTAGCTTGCTGTTATGGTTTTGGTGAGATTTTTACGACAGCGATTTAGGAAAAAAACCACTGTCATTAACACCAGTTGGAAATCACACCCTCAAACCCCGGTTCTATGATTAGCAAACGTCTCCATCGTTGGCAGCCAACACAAGAAACCAGCCACCACATCAACCTCAGACTACTATATACCGATGACAACAACCCTAAACACTAGCTCACATAGATCAAGAAAGCAAGGATCTCGTCCTCGAGAACCAGCAAACACATCGATGTCATCCTTGTTAACATCCCATACCCGATAAAAGGAGTGAGAGACCCTCACCTATGTCGTTGTTACACATGACCAATGATGGAGGGTCTCCCACCACCACCCAGCCGGAAGCCATATTGAGAGAGGAAGATAAGAAAGAACAAGAGAAACTCTTATTATTACCAAGTGATTTATTTTGTGTATGAGACCTTAGATTAAAAGTGTCAACCCTTAACATAAGGCACTTCATCTTCGACCAGCATTACGGAAGCTAGCAAGGCAAAGATTAAAATTGAATCCAAATAGAAGGGCCTCACCCAAACCCTAACCTAGCAAGAACACCATGCCCCCAAAAGACTGTTATCTTTGCTACCGGCACCTCTAAAACTGGCCACCCACTTAGCGACACCGCTGCCATCTTCCAGACTACCACCACGAGTCGATCCCGAGTCACCACCCTGTTACTTTCCATGAAACAACGTCCACCCTATTGGCCACACCATTCTAGGAAATCCCAAAATGAAAAATTGAAAAATCATCACCGTTAATAGAGGCACGGATCTACATATATTCTTGGTAGGGCTCAAGTCTAATCGAGAATTTCTTGATAAAATTTTTAGCTTGTGTGAATTTGGTGCATCTTGAGTTGTTGCTGGTGTGGTTTGCCATTTTTGTTAATGCAAAACCCACCTGAGTTCGAACCAGGGGCTAGTCATCTAGCCTAATTCATTTCCCTTCTTTCTCCTGCTCAAATTGGAGATTGGGCTTCATTTTTTCCTTCTTTCTTAGCTCAAATTTGATTAATCTGTAGTCTTGGATCTTCAATTTCTTTAAGGTATCAATCTGGAAAATGCTAAATACACCAAAAAGTTATACAAAAATCATATACCAAATGATGTGGAATGTGCCACATCATCCATTTAAACCTAATTTTTTTCCATCATGTATTATAATTAAACTGTTTTTTTATCAAATTAAAAATAAAATTCACAAAATTCATTACATCATATTATTATTTTTCAATTATGTCATTACAAGTTTCCAAATGGTGCTTACTTCTCTTCGGTAATGCTCCAATCTGAAAACAATTTCATTTGGTGTTGCTCATGTTTTAGGATTTGAATTATTATAAAGAACAATTATAGTATATAAATTGTTGTGATTAACTGCCGTTTCATGATCAATTGGAGATTATTGAGTTGGAGTTATTCACTTCTTCATACTGAGGGACCTTGTTCATGAACATAAAATATTCATATATGGATTAGATAAATCATTTTTCAATATTACTGACTGCAATAAAACATTCAACGAAGGTATAAAATGGTTTCGGTAAGGTTTAAAGATATTCTGGTGATGTTTTAAAGAGTCCGATGAGATTCTGGTGACCTGAATCATGTGACAAGTGACCAGCGTCCGGTGACCAGAGTCCGACAACCGGTGACCGGCGATCGGTTATTGGAGCCGGTGAGGTTCCAGTCAACTCTTCTCTATTTTATATTTTCTCTATCTAATCATGTTTAAGGGGTGAGGGTAAAATAGCATAACAATAATATAGTTTCTTTAGAGTTTTAATAAAGATTTGTTCATTTGGGCACAAATAATGACACATTATATTAGAATAAGTACATTTTTTAGAATCATTTAAATGGATTAAGAGGGGCACTAACAGAAAAAAGACTTTAGCCGACGAAAAAAATTTTGCCATCTAAGTTAAATTTTCGTCGGCTAAAGTGGAATTTTCGTCGGCTAAACTAATTTTTTCATTGGCTATAGTGATTTTTTCATGGGCTATAGTCTGTGAACTTTAACCGACGAAATTTGAAAGTTTAGTCGACGAAATTAGGGTATTTCGTCAGCTAAAGTACCTTTTAGTTACAAAATTGCACTACGGATATTTCGGTGTCTAATTGACTATTGTGATATAATCTGGAAGCAGAACGGCCCTACGAGTCAAACTCATTGCTAATACCACGACATTCAGGTTTTTTTGGCCATCCGAGTTCGTTTAAGGCTTCAAAATGAAGTTTTTCTAAACATTTAACATACGAAAATGCCCATATCTATACCTATATGAGGTATTTTGTAGAACCTTCAACACAACAAACACTTACCATAATGAGACGCAACTGTCCATCTAAAAATTTTGAGAAATTTACACCTCGATGATAGGGCTTCCCATATAGATAAATAATGGTAAATAGTAGGCACGTTGTGATTCCGGCCATCAAAATTCACAAACAAAAATACGACCGTCATATATCATCAATATGTTCAAATATGTCTATGGTAAAAAATTCAACTTTACCCCGATAAATTTAAGGACTTCATCTGGACGGTCAATCTCGTAAGTCAAACCCCTAAATTGTATTGACCACAACTATCGGCACTGAGACTTTACCGGAATTATGTGATTTTTCAACCGTAGACGTATTTCAACATTCTGGTCATATTTTATTTCATGACTTTTTTGCGTTTGAAGTTTCTACGTAGAGTTAGTTTTAAAAACAGAACATTTACTTAAAGCTTAGTAAACAAGTTATACAACATTAATAGGCATGTTGTGATTCCGATGATCAAAGTTGGGAAACAAAATTCTGACAGTCTAATATGATCATTATGTCAAAATATGTCTATAGAAAAAAAATTCAACTTAATCTGACAACGTTAAATGCTTGATCCTTACGGTCAATTCCGTAAGTCACACCTTAACGCACGGAAACGGTCATTTGACAGTCTAAATTACGTATTTTTCCCGGACCTTCAACTGAAAATACTTTCAAATCGATGAGACGCAACCAGTGGTATAAAAATTTTAAGAAAAATAACCACCGGAGATAGGGCTACCTCTAGGGAGAAAGAATGGAAAATTGTGTTAACCGCAACTATCGGCACCGAGACTTTACCGGAATTATGTGATTTTTCAACCGTAGACGTATTTCACCATTCCGGTCATATCTTATTTCATGACTTTTTTTGAAGCTTCAACGTATAGGGTTTACGGTTTAGGTTTTTAGCCGACGAAATTAGGGTAATTCGTTGGCTAAAGTTAAATAAATAAATAAATAACTATGGCCGACGAAATTAGGGTAATTCATCGGTAATGTTAAATGAATAAATAAAAAATAAATAACTATTACCGACGAATTACCTTAATTTCGTCGGCTAAAGTTAAATAAATAAATATAATAAATAAATAACTATAGCCGACGAAATTTAGTAAAATTCGTCGGCTAAAGTTAATTCAAAATTTTTGGCGGAGATTTTAAAAATTTTGAAATTTTCCGACTAAAATTTTGAAATTTAGCCGACGAAATTAGGGTATTTCGTTGGCTAAAGTTCAAAATTTTCTATATCTTTCAATTTTCTCCTCATCCTCTTCATCATCTTCCTTCCTCCTCCTACTCATTTTTCACATCCTCCTCCGACGGTAACAATGTACTCCTCCTCCTCTCCTCCTCCACCTCCTCTAAATCCTTCTCCTCCTTCTCTCCTCCTCCTCCACCTCCAAAAGACTCTTTCTCCTCCTCCTTCTCCGGCCTCTTCCTCTCCTAGCCTATCTAATCCGATTTTCTCCTCCCCTTCTCTCTCCTCCATCACCCTCCACCACCGGTGTAAAACAGAAAAAGAAAAAAAATTAATCAAAAATACATGAAATAAAAAAAAGAAAAATAATAAAATAACTATAGCCGACAAATTTTAAGGTAATTCGTCAGCTAAAGTTATAAAAGAAAATAATAATAATAATAATAATTATAGCTGACAAATTTTATAAATAAAATAAATATAGCCGACGAATTTTATTAAAACTCATCGGGTAAAGTTAAATAAATAAATATAAAAAATAAAAATAATAGACATAGTCGACGAAATTTTATTAAAATTCGTCGGCTAAAGTCCAGAATTTAAGCGACGGAAAATTTATCGTCGGCTAAATAAATGACTTTAGCCGACGATAAATAGTAATTTCTTCTGCTAAAGTCTTGGACGACAGCTTTTTCCCGATGACTTTCGTCGACTAAAGTACTGATCCTAGTAGTGGGGGGCCGGGTTAAATTAGTAGTAAATGAATATTTTCTCTTTATATAATTTTTTACGGCTCATGCATAGATTGTGTGACATAGAGCAATCATAAAGACGGGAGAGTAGATCTTGGCTTCAAATAGAAATCAATTAATGTTCTTTTTTAAATAGGATATAAATCATATAATTATGGTTTTTAATTCACTTTCTATATATATATATATATTTCTTTTTTCTTTTCTAAAAATAATTCAATAAATTACTCTTTCAAATTAATCAAATCCATGTCACTAATATTGATAAATAAAAGAGATGAGTTGGCTTTCGCTACATCATTTGGAATTTATATTTTATAAAATATTTTGGTGTGTGTAGCATTACTCGTCTCAATCTTTAGGTGATAACATTTTTTCTTTAAGATATAATGCCTATATTTTCTATTTAGGTTGCTAAACAAAATTTTTCTTTTACTTTCTATTTTCATATGAGATTCTCTATTTTTTATCTTTTCATTTAATCAATTAAATGATAGTTTTAGAGAGATTCTTATTTTCTGCGTCTCAAAAAACTGTACTTATAACATATTTTGGTTGCCAATAACCTATTTTTCATTAAAATCGGTATATTGTATTATTCCTTAATGTAATAAAAATAAAATAAAAAATTCAAGCCCACCCTATTCCTAAACCCTGGATCGGCCACATAACACAAATTTGGAAACCAGACACCTTTGGACCACCGGTTCCATGTATAGCAAACAACTCTATCGTTGGCGGCCATCACAATAAACCAGCACTACAACAACCTCCGCCCACTCTATATCGATAACAACAATCGATAAAGCAAGTATATCGTCCTCAAGAACCACCAAACGCATGCATCATTGCAAACATCGTACACCCCATCAAAGTAGAGAGAAACGCTCAACTCAGTCTTTGTTGCACATAACAGGAGATGGAGGGTCTCCCCTACTGCCACCATCTCAAAGCCCTCATGAGACAAAGATAATAAAGGAAACGAGAAAAACTCTTGTTATTACCAAGTGATTTACCTTGCATTATTATTTCTACTATTTTCTTGGTTCACACTTTCAAAATTTTCCATCATAACATTTCATGCTTTTTCTTTACAGAAATTTGTGTAAATGATAGAACTAACATTAAAAAAGTCAAAAAGAAATCTCTCTATCCTATTTTTCTTTGAATTGATGTCTCTACCCATTCTATGGTCCCATCATAAATAATGTAAATGCCAATTTACTTTGAGGTGGTACAAAATTTGGGTGGATGACGGAATCTCATTCAGCGTCAGCATCATATGTGCTAGGGTCGGACGTCTGAACTTTAAGGCTGTAAATCCAACTCGAAAAGAGATACGTGTTAGAATTGTCATTTTTTTATCTTTATTTTTAGTGTTGGTTAAAACGCAACGTTTGGTTAATTAGTTTCCAGCAGGGTTGACGGCTGTATACGCTAGGTTGCATGGCAGGTTATGAGTTGTCTTAACCAATGACGATGTGACACGTGTCTCACATGACAACATTCCAATCTATACAGTTGTATTTTGTTCTATGTTTGGACATGAATAATATCCAATATTTTATTTCTTCTTGCAATTTATTTTTCCTCTCATTTCTTGCTATTCTTATTTATACCTAATTTGGAGAGTTAGGGCTAAAATCTTAACAATCTGTATCAGAGCTCTCGAATATGAGGCTCATGGCAAACAAGATAGGAGGGGGAGGAACCTCTAATCTTCAACCTCACTCCGGTGCAAAAATATCCCATGTTGAATCTGATCTTCAGGTTCATCCTGATGAAACCGCTGTGCAGTTTCTCTCTATGCAGGACTCAGTGGCTGCTCTCCAATTCACTCTACCTGAGGTTCAACATTCCCTTTTGACTATCAAGACTGAGCTGCTAGCTGAGAAGTTAGCCCAGATTCGCTTGTTGTTACTAGAGACTCGGCCTAGTCCATCGCCTATAAGGGCAGATCCGAAAGTTTTGGTGAGCACTAACTCTTCTGAGGTTGATCCGACTCAGATTAGTTTTAGGACGCTGCAGGAGGCAATAAGAGTACCTGTGCTACCTCCCTTGGGCTCGTCAATTGCTTTAGCAGGGACAACAACTCATTCCTCATCATCGAATGCTAGTAATAACTCTAACTTCTCTTTGCCGAATTCTGAACCATTACAATTTCTTGAGTTAGCATATAATGAAGTTGTACTGAGGCTGAATACTGAGGCCACTACTACTATGGCTAACGTTACTGAGGCCACTGTTGCTATGGTTAATGTTACTAGTGTTCAAAATCTTCCAGCTACATTTGATTGTTCAAAAATTATTGGATCTACTTTGTCATTTGTTGATGTAACTATGAGTCGTAGCTTAGTAAATGGGAGAGGGAACATACCGCTTTTGAATCCAAATCTTTCAATTACATCATAGGGCCATTTCCTGCCTCTTACTTCAGTGCAAAACTGCAAATCAAAGTTTTGTTGGTTTTGCACCCACTGCTCATGTCAGTTTTGTTGAACCATCTATATTACAGTTTTCAGGGCCAAATACACAGTTTCAACACATTACACATCCAGCTGCACCATTTTTGACACCAGGATCTCAGTTCGTATAATCCTTATACTCCACACATTAATCCTATAATGCCAAATATTTCATACCCTGCACAGCCCAATTTTGGAATACAGTTAACTAGGGAATCGTGGTTTCCAGTTAGTTAGACACATAGACCTCATGTCAATCATCCATACTTACAGCCACAGTTAAGCCATAGAACACAATATAGAACATGTCCCCGGTACTGCTCAACAAGCCAACTCTGATCGCTCCTTGCCAACTACGAGATAGATGCGTTTGGAACTAGCTAAATTTAATGGAGGAGATCCATGGCTAAACAAAGCTGTACAATTCTTTGATTTTTATTAAGTTTCTAAAGAGAATAGACTAGCTGCTGCAACACTGCATCTTACAAAAATTGCACATGATAGATGGTTTATGTTGAACCAAGAGTTTCCCAAACGTGGCGAGATGCTTTAGTGTCTTGGGTTTCAACTAGATCGAGGTTGTACCTATTTGGAGTTGTAGCTATAGCTGTAGTTATTTGTTGATTGATTGTTTGTAAAAGTTGTTTTGTGTAGACTGATCCTCGAACCTTTCTTTTATAGAGGTTCGCATAGTAGATAAGGATGTGGTCTTTGCTGTATAGCCAGTTGAGTTGCACCAGGTTTCGTCATTTTTGGTAACTACGTAACTGGGTGATACAGTTCTAATCACGTACCAAGACTAGTTTTAGGACCAAATAGATTGGCCCCAATCAAGTCAAAGACTTGTAGAAGTATTCAATGATAATATCGCAAGCAGTAGTTCGCTTACTATTGATATAGCTCTATGAACTAGCAAACTCTCAGATAGAGATGCATGCTCGCCTGACCTTGCTATCTCCACATAATCGAATGCCTTGGAGGAAAACTTAGAGGCCCTTCGCTAGAGACTCAGAAGCCTTCTTATGATGTAAGCAACACGTGCCGTGTAGCTCTTCAAACCCCAATAAAGAAATGAATCCATAATCTCGATTTAAGCATGTGGCAGAGCCAATTAAAACTTGAAGGAGAAAGACTCCTTAATTGAGTGGATAAACGTATACATCATTGGATCTTTAATTATATAAAAGAGATGACCCTATGTTGAATACCTCTTCGCAGAATAATCTCGCAAGCCATCTTTGCATTCGGATAAGTCAATGTAGCTCACGTTTCCCGTCTCTTGTACGACTCAAAGACCTCTGTCTTGCATGCAACTGCACACACACTTCGCTCTTTGCTTCAGAAGTAATTAAATAGAGGACGCACACTTCTCGCCTCTTAGTCCTTCGTCTGCGTGAGCTTCGCTTCGCACGTAAAGTCTTTATCTCGCACGGCTTTGTATAGTATTGTCGCGTGCATGTTCAAATTCCCTTTTGATACAGAGTCCTCTTCTCGCACGCAAACCCCAGGATTTAGCTCGCATGGTTCCGTTGACGGCCCATCACCTGTAAACTCAATATTTTGGACTTGGCGGTGTGACGTGGATTATAAATTAATTAATATTTACTTAAAAAATTAATGTCTAGTAAATTATTAATTTTTAGATGCAAACAACATGATCCGGACAATTAGAGCTGAAACCTTAACACTAGGCCCAATGTGATAATTTTCGCTTCGGGCCAAATTTCGACCCGATTGTGTACGTGTTGCTCGGTCCGGGCTTTGGCTTCAAATTTGTTAGGCCCGGATGCCCGAACAAACCCTACTTTCCCATTTTATGCACTTTAATTTCAGCATCGATCTGATTCTTATCATTTCATATCAATCTCAGGCTAGCCATTAGCCCCTCTTTCTCACACTCTATGACGAAACCATCTCCCCAATATATTCACGTTGTTCCCCAATCCCTCTGCTCACTGACCTCAGGACCCTCACACAATTTCATCTGCTAACCAGCCTAAACTAATTTCATCTGCATATCTCTTGATGATTTGTTTTCCCCAAACAACGAATTCAAACCAGGGAACTTCGACTTCGGCCCATAATTCCACAATCCCATGATGAAATGCAAAAACTCAGTTTTCTTTTGTCAAGTTGGAGAGTACATATGCATGTAGAAATACTATATATCTTTCCTCTAACACACGCTTATAATGGAAACATAATTCAAATACACGTTTATAATCATCATTTTGACAGTTTGAGCAATATAGGTAAACTAAGTTTAGTTTTCTAGAAAGACATAGTATTTCTTGATTTCTGATTTGAGCTTGTATATCAGCACTAGGGTCTAGGACAACCTTGGATCATCAATCAAATATCGAACAATGAGTAAAGGAACAATGCAGTAGCTAGTGTGAAACTTATATATGAAGAATTTACACACTGATACACACAAAACATAACATGCGTATAGAGTAATGCTCGATCGATTAACAATATTTAATTTATTAATTATTTGAAGCCCATCAACGTACATACAGAGTACTTGTTTATTCACTACTTAATAATTGGGCATTAGGGCCAGGTTATATATAGCTTTTATTAGTTGGGATATAATATGTGAGATCCCGTCGTAGGGCAATTATCTGTGGCTTGACTACAATGAACTATGTTGTTTCCGTAGTAATCGAAGCAAATTACTACTTCTTTCAACAGGTATGATTGTAAAAATTTTTGGCACCTAATATAAGGGATATGGGACGTGTTGGTCTTGATGGCGCTTTCAATCTCGGACAAGCTATACAGCTTAGTAGCTTGAGGGGTGATGGAAAACCTCTGCAGCATTTCATGTATAACTTGGTTCTTCCACATATTATGACACCATTGGAAGTACTGGGTTTGTGGAAAGACGTTTTCTGAACACTGCCCATGTGCATTCCACTCGTGCTGCCAGAATCCCATATGGTTTCCGCTGATCACATCCGGCCAAGAGTGTTGTGCGAGGTTTGCTTTCAGTACTGCATCCCGATTCATCTACATATTGCACATGTATAAAATATGATCTTTTGAATCTAATAAACTTAAAAAGTTACTAAACACATAATCACGTACTGAAATGCATATAATAACGTATATAAATACAAAATATTACCAGTGCTGGACTGAATGCCGAACCGTTGCACGGGCCAGAACCGCTGTAGTTCGACGGCCAGAGGCCGTGAACCGTGAAGACCGACGGGGGAGGTTTAGAGCAGCTTTTGGGAGGGTGACAAACAGACTTCGGCCATTGTTGAGTAAATAACAAGTATTGGTAGGGGTTATGCGAGGAGACCAGAGTAAACAGTAAAACAACAGTAATGAAGGACATGAGAATGAGAGCCATATTGAGCTTGAACTGTGCCATAATCGATAATCACTGATGAGATGATTTTGTACTTGGGATCGGTGTGTGTGGCAGTGTGCATGGGCATGGGGGATGTTATATAGGAGCTTGTAGCTAGCTAGTTGCGTCTTTCTGATCAAGGTTTAACAAAGAAAACGATGTACGTATTACCATTATTTGGTGGCAAGTTGCAAAATGATAGTCATTTTTAGAACACACAGTCACACACATTACTGATCCTAATTATTTGGTGGCAAGTTGCAAAATGATAGTCATTTTTAGAACACACAGTCACACACATTACTGGTCCTAATTATGTTCCTAGTATATGTTACAAACTATCATACGTAAGTACTCACAATTCTGATTTTAGTTTGGCGTGTTTTAAAAGCATCGTGGTTGTTTCATATGATCTTGAATTTTTGGATGAAGTCTTCTTAAATAGAATAAAGATGTTTTCTTTGTAAACTTGTTATTGCCATTTTTCTTTAAGCTAGTCTTTCGTTTTTGTCAATGAGTATGACAATGACATGAAACTGTCCAAGTTCCACCCTTGGATCGATCTTTCCCATTCTCTCAAACTAGGTTATTGTAGCCCGCCCCCTTTCCCGGCCAGTTTTCACCTTTACCTTAATTCCCTCATCAGCTAGCTAACCTGCTGGTAATATACCAATATATCATATATATGAGTTTTCGAGTTTAGGTTTGTTTGAGAGCAAAACAACAGTAGTGAAAGAGCCGCATTGAGTTTGAACTTTGAACTGCCATAATCGATGGTCAGTGATATGAATTTCGGTCAAGGTTAACCAAGAAAACAGTATACGTAATTCTCAAAAAAACATACGTATTACCATTATTTGATGACAAGTTGCACAATGATAGTCCATTTTTACAAGATACAGTTTATAGTTTTATTGGTATGTTGAAACGGGTACAAAACCATAATTCGATCTGTGCTAATTAATTACGTACATGGGATGAAGATCGAACACTTCTGGTGATCAAAAGCAGACGAACGACTTATAATTGATAATACCTGAGATTTTAAGGATGGGGGTAATTAATTGACGTACTTGGGTTAATTTGGTAATTTTCATCTTAATTATCATGGTGACAATTAGTCCCATATGCATTTTTGATACGACCTCATTTGAATATCTGATCAGTGATCACTACGTTAGGCTAGGGAGCGGTTTCTCGTTATAATTACGAGCATGGTTTAAGTGTGCGGCTTGGTCACACTGCGGTATGACAATAGAGGTGAATGAGAAGCATCGATCTTTTAGAACTTAGATATGGTTAGACTCAAGCATCGATCTTTTGACGCCTATGCACGCATTCAAACCAGAAGCTAGCCTCCCCATGCTAAACTAAGGTGATAAATTTGTAATCCTTGACCATATTGGACATTATAATCAGATTCTAATAGGAAACGTTTTCTAATAGGATTTCCTTGATCATATATATGCACGTTAATCACTTGCATTCTCTTCTCTCATCAACAACTGCATATTATTATTTGGCCGCCAGATATGAGACCTGGTGATGGTGCTTCGAAAAGAAACTCGGCGGCAATGTATGATGAATCTCTTGGAGTTGTCCGGTCCAAGTCTGAGTCTCATGAGTTCCAGAACTCGAAAAGATCAAAAGCATCCCCGCCAACACGTTACTCAAATTTCACGATTAATATTGAAGATCTCCCTGTCCCTTTGCTATTTGAAATTCTTCTTCGGCTACACGATTAATAACGAAAACCCCTTGCCCATGGAACCTACTCTCATCTTCTCAGATGAAAAAGGGTATTTTGCCACCTCCGAGCTTCCGGTATTCGAAGCAGGTAGCTTCTCTCTTGATTTTCTCCCTTGTTATCAATCTGCACATAACAACAAAGTAGTAGGTGATTCTCCAGTTGTGGTAGCATCATGTAATGACTTGGTCTTGTGGTGTGCATCTAAGATGTTACGACGCCATTACTATATCTGCAATCCGTACGCCATTACTATATCTATTAATTACATTACTCGGCTGAGCAGGGGTTTGCAGCTGAGATGAGTTCTGGAAATGTTGTTTCCTTTTTTTACTTCCTTTCTTTGCAAAAATTATGCAAGTGTTATGTGTGTGTGCCCAAATGTTGTGCTTTCTTCAATGATCGATGGGATCATATATATATATATATATATACGAAAATTATTCGGTGCACCATCACTGTTCGTGACTCGTCTAATTCACATCGTCAGATGTGTGCACAGTCCATATTTATTTCCGACTGGTTTCATTAGGAGGCTTCTGAGCTAGCCTTCCCATGGTAAACTACTGGAACGTGATAAACCTGAAATTTTATTTCGGCTAGAGTTTCCAATTACTACTTGGTTTCTATAATCGTTGACCTTATATGACATTATAATATGAATTCAATAGGAAGCGGTTTTGAAAAGGATTTCCTAGCTTTGATCTTAATATATACACGTTAATCACTTGCATGTCTATTATTTAGCTTCCAACGTTCCAAAAGAAACTCGGCTGCTGGTGATGAATCTCTCAAATTTCACTATTGAAGGCAATGTGTTATGTCTATTAGCCACGATGCTACAGTATTGAACTCGTATTAGTTCCTAACCTAGACCAAAAGGCATTGGCTTGTTGGAGAGAAGAGATCACACATCAGAAAAATGACAAATAAAATATAACATATATGTGAGTGAATCATTTCTAATTGTACCGATGCATTTTTGTAGAACCCAATACCTTAAAGGTGGTTAAGTTGGGACAGTATCGGTAATGATAATCCATGGGTCACGCTTGTCACTCGCATTTTGACATGGTATCAGAACGGATCCCTCTCCAATTGCTTCTCCTACGAGCCTGGGTGCGTTCTTTCATATGTCATGACTCTGGTTTGGTTGAAGTTGTTTCGGAGTTTGGTTTGAATTTCTTTCGGAGTTTAGAGTTTGAGGTTAACCATGGGGTCCGGGTTGAGTTTCTTAATCAGTTTAACGTGCAAACCTAAAAGTTAGGTGCAAGTGAGGGAGAGTGTTGGAGAGGAGAGATTTAACATCAGAAAATTGACAAATAAAATATAACACATATGTTAGTGAATCATTCCTAATTGTACCAAGGCTTTTTGTAGATAAAACTCAACATCTTAAAGTTGGTTAAGTTGGGACAATATCGCTACAAGGATGATCCACGAGCCACGCTTGTCGCTCGCACTTTGACATGTTGATATATATATATATATAGGAATATGAGACCTTGTATGTGGGTTTATAAGGGTTTGAGCTACTTTTTCCATTGTCAATTGGTTTTGAAGTTGAACCTCAGACTACTTAATCATGGTATCAGAGCGGTTACCCAGTGCACGTGTGAAGCCTAAAGGCCATACGAACTTCACCATCACCCAAGTTGTTGTTCACGTGTTATGCTTAAAGATTCGTCACACGTGCAGGAGCGTGTTGAGATATATATCTCACATCGGGAATATGAGATATTGCTTGTGAGTTTATAAGAGTTTAGGCTACTCTTTCCATTGCCAATTTGTTAGGCTTAAAGATTCACCACACGTGCGGGGACGTATTGAGGTATATATCTCACATCGGGAATATGAGACATTGTTTGTAGGTTTATAAGGGTTTGTACTACTTTTTTTATTGTCAATTGATTTTGAAGTTGAACCCTGATTACTTAACTTGAAAATTGCTGTAGTACGCATGGGCACATCCGCATCCGATATCGATGTGCAGATGAGTGAAAGTTGAAGTTTTTGGAGCTCAACACAAAGAGGACTTTCGTTCAATAGTTTTCAATGGGTGTGTTTTGGTTCCTTGTATAGGTCACTTTTGGATTACGAAATTACCTTAGTAAATTGAAGGATAACCTGTTCTGATTGAAGGAGTCAAAATTCAAGGGAAATATTTTCACAGACGTAGTTCACATCTGAACTTTATCGATCAAACAATATAAGTCTACTGAGATGTCCACGGTGTAACTGGTTCGAAGTTGTTTTACTGCTCGAAAAATCTGGAGCTAGGATTCTTAGCATAGGAGAAGGTTGTAAAATGCCTTTTCACATTGTTTCATTTTAGCTACCTCCAATCTTATTACAAGTGTATGAATTATTAGTACAAAGAAGTATTTAAGTTGATATCTATTAGGTTCATGAACTAGTAATGAAAGTAAAATACAATGGACATGTCCAAATGAGCATTTGCACGCACTCTATAAGCATACAATGTCTTTTCACATTGTTTCATTTTAGCTACCTCCAACTTAAGATGTGTTTTCACATTGTTTCATTTTAGCTACCTCCAATATCTTATTACATGTGTATGAACTAGTACAAAGAATTGTGAAGCCGATATCTAGTAGGTTAATGAACAAGTCTGTTGGTATTTAGGAATATATAAGATAGAGTCATAGAACCATTATGAAAATAGAATACAATAGACATGTCCAAATGAGCAGTTGCATTGAGCTGATCAGCATGAGCGGAAAGTCATAACATAGGTGCCTACTTACTGCTAGTCAATCAATAGAAACTTAATAAGCATGTTTGTGTATGTATGGTGTTTGTTGTAAAATATGGTTATACAGCCATATTAAATTAGTCTCTTGAATTGCAAATTTGGAATTCACAAGCCGATGGAGCATCTGATATCGCTGTGCACGATGAGTGCAAGTTGAAGTTTATGGACCTCAAACAAACATGACTGTTGTTCAATAGTTTTCAATGCGTGAGTTTTGGTTCATTGTGTTAGTCAATGTGGATATATTTCGAATTTACCTTAACAAACCGAAGAATCGAAAACATGATTTTCCATCTCCACATTATGCATTCCACATTATTCTCCTATAAGCAAGTTTAACAACTAATATATTTCTCAAACCTACTTTTGACAGATGCAGGTCATCTCTGAAGTCTGAACTTTAAAGTACTTTAGACCAAAGCATTGGTCTTACCTAGGAATTAAGTAATGAAATATTGACAGTACAAATTCAAAAGCCTAGCTCGGATGTTTAGTCCAAGTCAATTAGATAGGTTTTGAAGATTCCATTAACTTTCAGACCCAAAAAATCACTGTGGAACTGATTACTCAAAACTAAAACTGCTGGTGAAGAAATAACAGTAAAAACATACTATCAGTCAATGGGAATAGAAAAGAAAAGATTCCCCAGTATCACTACTTACTGTGTCATCTAATGACCACAGATTGTGTCAGTGGTACAAGAAACTAAAGTGAGATTTTTTTTCCACTTGAAGATGTTAGAGCAATTTCAACAGTAAGAATCTGTGACTGATTATTCTGTAGAAATCAATTGGTAAGTGTAAAGATGAAGGCTTTGCTGAAAAAATCAAGTAGGCCGACCTTGTGAGGGGGTTAACTTTAAGCAATCAATTGTCCAAAGTCCAAACCACATGAACCATCAGAAGTACTCATAAAGGATTTAAGAAATTCTTTTCCTGATTTAGAAGGCCATAGTTCAATACAGCTATAACAAAGGCATACAGAACTCACTTTCCCATCCAATTCAGGCTGGTATTACTGGTCCGTGCTTGTTTTCATTTTTCCTTTGTCTCAAATATCAACACTAAGGGAGGAGAAGCTCTGATGAAAAAGAAAAAAAGAAATGACAAAGTGGAAGACAAGAATAATCCCCAAATTCTGCAAACAAAAGTACATTTCGTACTAACAACAAATGAACAATATCATCACAAGTACAACCTTCATGATATTTGATATGAGATCTTAATTAGCGCGTAATTTGGTGATTGAAGAAATTATAACAATAAATGAGGGAGGTTTAGATTAGCAAGCATCTTTCATACTAGCTAGCATGCCTTCAGCAATTAGTGAAGAATATTTTCAAAAACAGAATGATTCGCCTTAAGCTCCCAAACCTTAACAGAAGAGACACAAGGAGCAGAAGTCTTAATTCAGCGCTTAATGAGATTCCAAAAGTGTAATCACTTCTAGAGGTCAGTCCTTAGTCTAAAACATGCAAGTTGTGAATTGTTGATTCTTGTGTAGAGACTACTAATGGCATCACATGCATTGTTTCTGGTTGATATTTATCTATAGGTCTCCTATTACTTTGGAGGGTTTGCTCTGATTTTGTTCTCCATTTATTTTAAAATTATGTCTGGTAGCTAGCTGCATGTACTTGGTGTTTGTAGAGTGGAGACTCATCCAACAATTCCATGTTATCATGCATAGGTTGGTGTCTTAGACCCTAAACGAAAAGATTGAGAACAAAAGCATGTAGCATGGACAATGATTTGGGCAGAAGTAACCACAACCCCTGTTCGTGGGACTGTGCCAGATTCCGAAAGTATAAGCACTTTGGCTTTCATTTCAATCAGTATCTGGTTAGAATAGAACCGAATAACTTAATGTTGAGATATATATCCCACATCGGGAATATGGGACCTTGCCTGTGGGTTTATAAGAGTTTGGGCTACTCTCTTTATTGCCAATTGGTTTTGGAGTTGAACCCCAGACTACTTTATCATGGTATCAGAGCGGGTTACCCACGTACACGTGTGAAGCCCAAAGGTCATACGAACTCCACGACCACCCAAGTTGTTGTCCACGTGTTAGACTTAAAGATTTGTCACACGTGCGGGGGCGTGTTGAGATATATATCCCACATCGGGAATATGGGACCTTGCCTGTGGGTTTGTAAGGGTTTGGGCTACTCTCTCTATTGCCAATTGGTTTTAGAGTTGAACCCCAGACTACTTTATCACTTAAGAATAATGCTAACTGAACTAAGAAGCTCGAGGAATTACCTGCTATGTTATTCTGTTTGAAGCTAAGTGTAAACATGCGGAAGACATGTCGATCCATTGAAGCTCCCTGAAAAAAGTTGCACTAATATGGGACTGTATGCTTCTTTAAATTTGTCTATGTTTGCAACTGGTCATCTGACAAGCTCAAAAAACAAGCCGCGTTGTATTCTAATAATTTGAAGCCACATTGTGATCATGTCATGAGTACAAATTGCAGATTCTGAATTCATTAAACAAAAACCAGAACTCCTTATAGTTACAGACATGGGGATAGATTAGATGAAGTAACCTAACTCTGTACGTAGGGTTGCCGAATTGTACATCAATCTTCTCATTGCCATCATTATGCTTACTCCTTAATATCTTGAGGCTTCGGCACTTCATTTCACTTATACTCGACTAAACTCTTATAAGAGCAAGGATTACTAGTTACTTTAACTATCTTCTTGGTGTTTATAATAGCAAATATAGTACAGTAGAGCTAATATGAAGAATGATGACATGAAAAGTATCATAAGTACAGCTAAAATTTTCTTCTTTATGAAACTCAACAACTATTTGAACAGAAGCCAAGTATATTGCAAGTCAATGATCTGTACATGAGAGAATGACAAAAGCTTGATCTGAACAGAACCAACTAATTTATTTATAGTGCTTCAAGAACTAGATACAACATTTTGAATAGAACAACAGATAACAAATGTAGAGAGTATTTTCTTCTAGGCCATTCCTGCTGCTGGGTTTACAGTTAAGGTTTGGCAATCTGCTTCTGAGACAATGTTCTTGTGGATTCTGTCAATGAAAGCAGCAGCTTTGTTGTCAATTCCAGGCTCAGCTACCCATCGACCTCTATCCTCCTCGCTAGGCCACACCCTTCTTGCACTCAAATATGAGTCCTCTATCTCATCACCTCTGCGAGGCTTCCGAGACTTGAAGAGGCTGAAGAATGAGAAAGAAGATTTCTTCTGTCTCTTGTTTCCTCCCATAACTCTTCAACACAACAATCAGAAGCTTAAGAATGAAGAGCTATTGAAGAATGTCGTATACTCTCTCTTTGGTTTATAGTGGCAATGAGGATGTGTTATGTATTTATAGTGGGAGGCTACGCATCTGGAGGATTCAGACTTCTAAGGAAGTAATGGGTGGTTGTGATCATATCTGGTATGGTGGGGTGAACAGAACAGTATCATTGGTAAAAAATACACTGGAGACCAAATAAAAGAAGAAGCATCTTTCGTATGGTCCTCTGCTTTTAAAAATTGGTCTGAACAGCCTAAATCAAAGTTCACTGTGCAATTCTTCACTGTTTCCTTGCACTTTCTTCAGCTTCAAGATATTATTAGTACTTTCTTGGAACAGTTGTCTTGCACCAACAAAATAAATTTTACCACTTTCACCTTCCACATTGTGACAATGATGATCAACCAAAATCTGAAACTGATGTTGTGAAACAGAATCTATAACAGTAGTTAAGTTGTGCAAATTAGCTTTGCGCTAGCGTAGATTTCACGGCATTTTATATTACAGATGCTATGTATGATTTTGACACTACTAAAGGTCAGGCTTCACAATCTAAAACTTGCTTAAATCCATGATAACAGTCAAATTTATATGACTGTATGAGCTTTCTTCTGTGGAAAAAGATTAACAACGTGGCTTTCTCCATTACAGATCGTTAGTAGATAAGACCTACATGCAATTATATATGCAAACAGGAGTAGCTTAGCTACTAAATAAGCTAAAGAATGCAGATGGTATATATGCTCAAAGTTCCATTTTCGATTAAACTAAAGATGTTCAGGCATTTGGTAGGTAACTTTCAGTTCAAATGGCAGAAGCATATATAGTTCCCCTTTACAGTTCTTATAAGATTTCAAATGGCCTACAGCTGCAGAGAAGCCAATCTTCCTAATGGCATGGTGTTCTAAAATGCTAGCCTATAATAGCCAGAGTTTGGTATTCTATGAATTAAGCACGGAACTTATATTCCCACATGCTCTTTAAGTAAATAAAGTAATGGTTTTTTGCTGTAATCACTTTGATTAATTAAACTTCATTGATCAGAGAATCATGCTTGATTTTCAAAGTACCAGCAAATCGTTTCATGATCAATGCGAACCTGCAAATTCTATAGTAATCGGTTTATCCACACGTAACGTATGTTAACTCTACTTAATTAAGCAAAGAAATTAAACAATGAATCTCGCTAATTTAGGCAGGATACGTTTAAAGCTGGAAGTCACTTTAGATTGGAATGTAGAATATCAATTGGTCTTTGTAGCTACAGAGGATTTTTTTTCCATGCTTAATAGTTTATAACAGTACTTCCATCTTTCACAAAATGTGCCTATTTTGGCGAAGGCAGTATAGTAAATTCCAGTTTTTTTGATCCAGTAAAGTCCAGTTCAATACTTGAAGAACAAATTTAAGACTTTTTATCATTGAGGGGTGATGTAATAAAATATCTATAATTAAAGGGGTACATTCATATTAGTCCAAAATTGTTAAAGTAAAATAGAAAAGTAGGGTGATTCATTGTCATTGGTTATGTACTCAGAGCATCTGCACCGGTGTTGGAAATAGCACAAGCAGAGAGGTGCGAAGACGGGCCAGGTCAGAAAATAGCACGAACAGCTCGAATCAGGAGGTGCAGCGGTGAACTATTGCACCGGTGACCTGTGGTTGATTGGGATGGCGAGCAGCTGCTCGAGCAGTCTCTGCTCACCCTTGAGCACGAGCTGCTATGGTGGAGCCTGATTTTTTTTTTGACGCGTGTAATACATGCGCCAGTAAAAGATTAAAAAAATAACAGACCAATAGGAGCGCGCCACATGTACTTACTGTTGCAGATTTAGACCTCAACGGTCAAGTTGATCTGGACCGTCCATTTTGAATCAAAAATTTGATCGAACGACCCAGATTTGAAGGAAACCGTTACTTTTCAAAAAAAAGGGTAGATTCCATTTTTGGGGAAATAAACCCTAAAATTGCTAAAAATCCCTAAAATTTGCAAATAACAACCTACATTTTTTCTATAAATACTACATCAATTTCATTCTTATCTCACACCAATTTGTGCACAACAAATTTATTATCTCCTTCCATCTTCTCTCTCATTCCTTTGTATGTTTTGCAAAAAAATGTCAAATTGGCTTGCTTCCGAAGATTTGCAATTGTGCATTTCTTATTGTCGTATTAGTATTTGTTCTATCACCGGCAACATGCAAAAGTTTGATAAATTGTGGGAAAAAGTATATGCTGATTTTTCTAAAAATTGGGAGATAGTGTCTAATGAATCAAGGCCGGAGCATATGAGCCAAACCGCGGTTTCTTCTCATTTTACTAATTAAGTTGAAGCCAAATTTGAAAGCTTGGGGCTCCACTCATGGTTATGCACGAAGGAATTCACAATCCGACTCAAATTTACAAGATGAGGTAAGTATTTATAATGTTGTCATCTTCTTTTTAAATGATTTATTTAAATAAATATTGCCATCTCTATTTAATAGATATTATTGTGACATATAAATTCATTATTTTTTTCTTGCGAAGAAAAACTCAATCATGGTATGTGGCACAAAAGAAGAGAGAGTTTACGAGGTTTGAATATTGAGAAGTGGTGAAGAACCATCATTATTTTAGAGAAGTCGAAACTAGTACTTCCTTCTTCATATGCCAACTATGCCTCTACTTCAATCGTTAGCTCAATCCCTCCTATCGTCGATGTGGATGAGGATGAAGTGATTGTAACACCACAAAGTAATCTTTAAGACCTCTCAAGTCTGGTTAGACCAATGAGAGTGAAGACAACCAAGGAAGCTAAAAGAAAGGGAAAAAAGTCATGACTCCTTCAAATGAGGTAAGAGATCAGGCTTTAAAATTAAACATTGTGGAAAATCAAAAATCTTGGCTCGCCAGGCAAAAACCAAGTGATGTTATTGAGCTTGCTAAAAACAACTCAACCTTAAAGAGAAAGACTACAAATTGAGGACTTTAGCGAAAGAATCAAGAATTATGACAATGGATATAGAGACTATGACCCCAAAATCAAAGAGGTATTTTTCGAAGAGGAAAACGGCAATCCTTAAGCAAATAGATGATGATGAAGGAGATGCTAGCGAGAAAAATTTTTCAAATTGTTATCGCCCACTTTTTCCATATTAATGTCATTATGTGTTTTAAATTTTCATCATGTACTTTACATTTTCAAGTAATAAAAACGCATCTTTTTTATTCCGTCAAAGCTCAGACACATTACAATAAAACATAGTTAATTAAAATCAAACAACATAAAATACAAACACACAACATTCAAACACACAAAAAAACAAACAAATAAAATTGAAACAGCATATTTAGAGTCGTTCACCGGTCTCCATAAACCAACTGTGCATAACTATGTCCTTCTGAAGCTCTCCATGGATATAAGAAGATTGAAGATCTACAACACGTTCCTGAAACCGTTGTTCATTTAGTCCATCTCTTCCAACTTGCTCAAATGGAATTCGATTACCTTGTTGATCCACTGACCTATAATAAACTGTGAAAGCACTTGATGGATTCTGTAGATCTTCTTAAACATTCTCCTCCAACCCTTCCTCCACAAATTCTTCCTCAACAATCATGTTATGCATTATGATGCAAGCCAACATAATGCTCTTTAATGTCGATTGGTGGTGACACCTCGCTGAATGACAAATAATTCCCCAACAAGATTGCAAGATGCCAAAGCACATTTCTACATCTTTATGGTATGCCTCTTATTTCTTTACGAACAACTTCTGTGGTAGCTCCTGGGGATTGAAAATTGTTTTGACAAACGAGGAGTACCTCAAATATATTTCTTCAGCTAGATAATAAGTGTTGTGGTACGTCATACCGCTAACTTTATAAATTGCATTCAGGCTGCTTCAGATTGGTGGAGCACGTTGATATCATTTTGTGCTCCAGGTATCCCGAAGAAGCTGTGTCATATCCACATGTCATATGAGGCCATTGCCTCTAAAATAATAATGGGACAGTTCTTCCGCCCTGAGAATGCCCCTTGCCAAGTTGTGGGGCAGTTTTTCCATTTCCAATGCATGTAGTTGATGCTTCCAATCATACCAGGAAATCTCCAACGCTTGGCCCTCCTTAGAAGTCGAGTTACGTCTGCTGCATTTGGAGCACGGGGGTAAAGGTCACCGTAAAGCTCGTACACTTGGATGCACCACTTCTTCATGCATTCTAGTATTGTAGATTCTAAGGCTGGGCGCGAGCCGATCCCGATCTACTTTTTTATAGGCCCGAGCCCGGATTGGTAACACTTCAACCGGGCCGGTCTTTGCATCAAAAAATATTAAGCCTGAAAAAAAAACCCGGCCCGACAATAACCCGGACCGATTTTGCGTGGTTTCGGGCTTGCAGACTAACATTCACAGATCTCAATCTCAATTTGCAATAGTGAGGAAGAAGGAAATAGACCTTTAGCGTTGACCATTCACACTTCGATATCTCAATCAAACCTTCAACAATAACAATAACAAAAATCCCTAAATTCACAATCTTGATACCATACTCCAACAAATTTGAGATCCCAACCTTAGCCTCAAACTCTGATCGACCCAAAAGTTCCAAATTCCAACCAAAATATGGGGAAGATAACTAGATGAGAGACGTCGTGTTCGCGGCAGACTTGGCGAGAGTTGGGGCAAGTGGTCTCGACATTGTGGGAATCACACTAGTGGATATTGAACATTGGGGTTGCCGGTGGCATTACGTGGGTGGGCTTAACAGAGGTGAGGTTGGCTGTAACACCTCGTCCCGAAATTTACCTTTTTACCAAGATTAGGCGGGTTACAGAGAGTTATAACCGTTCTGTTAATTTTCCCCGTGAGATCGAATCTGGGCTGTTGATTTTCGTTTAAATATGGGGGGTTGACCAAACAGTTCCCTCTCTCTCCTCCCTCTCGATCCGTCTCTCTCTTCCACCCTCTGCTCCCTTCCTCGACAGAGCTTCACAGCCACGAGTGGTGCCCCACCAGCACCATCATTAGGCTTGCCTCACCTCGACTCGGCGACCAAGCCCTGACCTCCAGCCACGCCAGAGCCACTGAGACCGCCGCTAGCTGGAGGTGGGAGGAAGTTTCGACAGCTCTGTCTAGTCGAGTGGGTGCTCGAGGTAGACTGGAGGAGCTCAAGGAGCTTCAAGGAAGCTTAGAGGAGTGGTCCAGAGCTCAGAGGAGGAGGAAAACGCCCCTAGACGCCTCGCCGGAGGGGATGATCGGAGCTCTGTGTTCTTCGTCTTGGAGGTATAAAAACCTTCTCTATTCTCTCGATTTGTACATGGTTGTGTTGTTGGGACGTTGTAGAGAGTGTTGTGCAGGTGTTAGGAGCTGGTTTGGCCTGAAAAGCTTCGTTTTCCGGTAAACCAGCAGATCTGGAAAATCAAGGGTAAAAACCCTGGTTTTTACCGCAGTAAAACTCTCTTTTTACTGTTTTACCGAGAGATAGAATGTCAAAACTGCCCCTGGCAGTTTGGGGTAGTTACAAGGGTGCCACTAAGGTTAAAATTCTTAAAATACCCCTGGTAGTTTAGATAATTACCAGACTGCAACTAGAGTAGAAATTTCATAAATACCCCTGACAGATTTGTATATTTACAAGGGCTACCACTAAGGCTGAAATTCTTAAAATGCCCCTGATAGTTCAGATTAATTACAAACTGTCATTAAGGCTAAAATTACTATGTTGCCCCTGACAGTTTTGGGCTAATTATAAGAGTGTCATTTGGGATTAGATTTACCTTTATATCCCTGGAGGATTTATTATTTACGTGGATGCCATTATATTTCATATTTATGTGTTGTGTGTGGTTGTTGTTTATATGTATGTTGGAATGTGAGGGATAATTTCAGAAAAATAGTTGATCGGTAATTACCTCAGCGGAGAGGTAAATTCTAGGTATGCATTAGGCGTTTGTTACCTTTTTTATTAGATAGACTGATAATTAGAAAAGTGGGATTTACTCGGTTAGGACGTTAGTAATACAAGAACTACGTGTGATTTGATCCCTGAGTACAGGGTACGTAGGTAGACTGACCGGGATTCAGGTGTAGTCACAAATATTATTAGAACCCTTAGGTCCTCTAAATGTTTAGTTTGAGATCCAAATGCGGAAATCGGGATAACCTCCGGCTGTGAGGTCTATTCCGGTATCGTTTGGACCGTTTGAAATTTGTTTGGAAAGAGGGTTATCCTTTCTCAAGGAAGATTTCAAGTAAATCTCTATTGGGATGAGTCTCGCACGTCCTAGCCCAGGTTTAAAAAGGTAAACTTGGATCAGGGCGTGACATTGGCTTCGAGGGAGAAAGGTTGATCCTCACTTTCTCTGTGTTTATGTAGATGGGAGGTAAGACTAGAGAGGAGACGAAGAACTGGAAGAAAGAGAAAGTAAGAGAGAGAGTCTGACATTGTTTTGGAATAGAATGAGAGGTGAGCATGATCTGAACTTTTACAAGATTATAAAACAAAGAAAAGTACATAATGTAGAACTTTAAAAATTAGGGTGTAATTAACTTAACTAACCTATAATTAGCTACTTTCTCAGGCTCTTGGGCCATAAACATTTCTTAATAGCAGGGATCGGGCCTGATCTGACTATTATTGGACTCAGACCAGACTGCCAACAAACAAACATAGGATCAAAATAAAGCCCGGCCCGATCCGATAGGATCGATCGGTCTGGTTCAGATTTTTTTTCTCGCTCGGGTTTTATGCTTACCCCTAGTAGATTCACCCATCATTGTGATTTCAGCACACTGATCTGCGACTAAGCTGTACACCAACATTCGAAGAGCGTCGTCCATCTTTTGTTGTGGAATAAGTCTGACCAGTCTGGTGGCATCTGATTTTTGAAGCCAATATTGGTCATGGTTGCATAGATCCGTCATTATACGGTTGAATAAATTCGTATTCATTCAGTACCTCTGACGAAAAACTTACTCTTTAAAGATAGGGCATTCGATGAAGTAATCTTCCATCAAATTTTGTTCCCTTGACTCCCTCAGCCTTCATTTGGATGGTGGCGAGGTGGCTCATCATCAAGCATTGCATCGATCGTGACCGCTTCTGTAATGAAGGCATTAGCAATTTTGAGAATGTTTTCGGGTAGAATATCGAGTGATTTGTAGGTGTGAGTATAGAAGGAGCCATAATCAATTGATTTATAGCCAATTATAGATTATCTGATGTTTGAAGATTATAATACTTGTCGATCGTCTACTAATTGGTCAAAAATCTCACCTGAAATCGTATTCAATTATTTCGAAAATAACGACACGTGTCATCTAGTGATTAGTCATAAATCTTATCAAAAATTTGGTTCAATTATTTAGACAATAACGACACGTATCATTTAAATATTAGTTAAAATCCATCAAAAAAATAATTATAAAAAATAATTAATAAATAAATAATAATATGAGGTGCTAATTTTTTAAAAAAAAACATTCTATTTGTCAAATAGTGCCTGCACCATTTGAGGAACAAGCCGGTCCTATACCGCTGCATATGCTCTCAGCGTTTCAGCCTCCCACAGTAACTCTCACCATCGACGGAGAAAGGTAGAACTCGAGTGGCCCACTAAACAAGAGCAGTACAGGTAACTTCTTTGCTCTTCGATCTGGGAGTTGTTAAATCTTTGAACTTTTCTCTGAAATCTGTTGAAGTTTTAATCTTTCGTAGGTTCTCTGTTTCAGCTTTTACCTGTCTACATCCTCCTTTTGAATACTAAGAAAACCTAGCAAAACGAATTGAAAAGACGATGACAATCTTATAGGGAATCTTACACTAGCTATTCAATATGAACTGACCCAGCAAGTAATTTGGTTTAGACTTACGTAAAAAGAAAAAACTTTCTTGAATCCAGTTTCATGATATATGCATAGGATGTGGGCTTGTTTCTAACTTGTAAGTCACTAAAGCTTCATTTCTAACTTCTAAGTCACTAAGGCTTCATGGTTGTTCGGGTTTTTGAACTGTAACACCTCATTAGTTGCCTGAATAGGTATCACATCCTGGATGGGTTCAAATTTGAAGTTTTTGAAAGCACGAATTAAAGATAGGATCAGTGGATTGCCAGATGCAATTCTTCTTCACATTCTTTCATTCCTTGGAACAAGATATGCTGTACAGACCTGCCAATTATCTCATAGATGGAACAATGTGTGGACTTATGTTCTGAATCTAGAGGCACACGTAAATTCACTGAAATGTGATGTAGATCAACATGTGCATGAAACCGGGCTTGTTGATCAAGTACTTCTGTTCCGGAACTTGTCAAACATACATAAGTTACATCTTGTCTGCCTTGGAATCGAAGAATATTTCTATCGTATTGATGCTTGGATTTGCACTGCCATTAGGCGTAACGTTGTAGAACTTGAACTTGATCTTTGGACAACACCCTCAAATTCCTACACAGGGTGGCTGAAGTTGCCTACAAGCATTTTCATTTTCAAGACACTAGTAGTTTTGAAGCTGGTACTAACAGATCATGTTATTGCTACCCTTCCTGACTCGAGTTGTTTTCCAAGTCTCAAGTACCTTGATGTTCGGTTATGGCATCCATTTGCTGCTAACTCATTGGCAAAACTGTTTTTGTGTTGTTTCTCTGCACTTGAAGAATTGATTATACATGGAAATATCGGAAGACTTAGAAATGATGAAGTTTTGAACTTAAATATCTCTGCTCCTAGACTCAAAAGACTACAGATAAGATTATGTGATGTCCCAGAGGATGATCCTTATGACACGGATGCAGGGTACGAGTACAAAACTTTTGTCAATGCTAATGCTCCAAACCTTGAAGAGTTCAATGTCAAGTATCTTTTGGCAAGGTATACTTTGAATAATGTAAAATCGCTAGGCAAAGTTGAGCTTAAATTCAAAGGTCTGCATGCTGTAGGAAACCTATATTTTGCTGATCGTATGCATAAGCTCTTTGCAGAAATTGTGACTGTCAAACAGTTGGAGCTACGTCTTCAAACTTGCTGCTCTTGGCAATCACTGCTAGTTTTTCTCACTGCGTCTCCCAATCTGTAATATCTTACTTAGAGCATGTGAGTGCATGAGGTTTTCCACATGCCAAATGTTGCCTTGCCTTGAGTTTACATACTACTAATTTTCAAGATTATTGTCTAACTTGTTTATATTAAATGCATTTTAGACCATCAATTGTCGTGCTCATGGTGCTCATATAGACGATCCTGATGATGGTGATGTAGACGATTTTAATGATTATGATTCTCACATTTCTGACAAGTATGATGAAGATGATTTGGTACATGAATGGTCTCCTCCCAGGGTTGTCCCTATTTGTTTGCTGTCTTGCCTAAAGACTATATACCTACGATGATTTCGAGGACGGAGCGATGAGATAGAAGTCGCAGGGTACTTGTTGAAGCACGGCAAGGTTTTGAACAAGGTGATTATTCATACTTGTAATTTCTGTGAAGAATCAGTAGTGGAGTTGTGGCAAGGGCTTCCTAGGGGTTCAAAGACTTGTGAAATCGAATGGATCCTTCCAAAGTTGTGAATGCATCATTTATTTGGAAACCGAATTTCGCTTTTGCTGGTAGGATAACCATTTGAAATCAGTTTCACTTCTGGAAACTCTTGAGTAGCTGTATTGAAATTCCTTTCTGATAATAACCATATATTCTTTGTGTTCTCGTTTCTTCTAAAGTTCAGTAATAATGAAATGAAAAGGAGTTGCTTCTATATTATCCATACTTTACTTTTTCTATGTTAAAATTTTCACTTATCCAATGGAATTGTTTAGCGATCCTCATCTACCATTCCATGCAAGCAAATCTAGTATCTAGGATATATTAAAAAAATGATAAATGACCTTGATTAGTGAAGAAACTCACAACCCTAATTTCTTCATGATCAAAGAATCATGCCCGATACAGTACCAAACTGTTTTCAATAATCAATGTGGACCTGATATATATTCTTGAGTTTATGTTTTTTTTATTCTGAGCAAACATGTGAAACACTGAGCCTTGCAACGAAGTGATACGAAGTTAGGCAGTATATGCTTAGAAAAGTAATCTAGATTGCATTTTAATGAAGGATTTGTTGAGAGTAGTCTGTATTATCCATACAATAGGGGATGAAGACTATCATCAAAAGGTTATCTTTTTGGATCAAGTTATCAAACGTACGGACCAAAGTTATTGAGTAACGCTTAGGTGAATAATTTCTTCAAAGATGAAAGTTTTTAGTAATTAAAATGATGTTTTGAGTTTCTTACAATCTAAACGATACGTTTTAAATTCGTAGAAAAATTATGAGTTCGGCACATGTGTTAAGATCATTGCCGGCCTTGAGCCAAGACAAGTCAGCCCCAAGTCTAAGGCCTCAAATTTTTAGGGTCCTTAATATATGTAATTTGGTGTTAAAAATTAATGTGTATAACTTGTTTTAATGGTGTGAACTTGTCATAACAACTGTAAAAGTAGAGTTTGAGTTCTAAAATTGTTAGTTTTGGTTTTGTTTTTTCTTTATCTGCTTGGGTATTAATTATGATATATTGATTTATTTTATTTGATTATTAAATATGAGGCCTAAAAAAATTCGACTGAAGCCTATAAACACACAGAACCGGCCATGGCTAAGGCTAAGATCAAAGAAGTGACGACGAAAAGTTTACAAAAGGTCTCTAGCAAAACAAATCCTCTTGGTAACACTGCAAATCGCCATAATCTCGGGTCGTTATCTACTATTCAACATACTTTAGAAAATTGTTTCGGGTCATTCTGTGACCACTATGGATCGGGGCAATCAGTCGGGGGAGGATCCAAGCCCGACTATATTGACTATAAATAACCCGTTTCTTAGACCAACCGCAGTTTTACGAGATCGGAAAAAAGTAGCTCACAAATTCAAAACTCCACCTTCAGGTATTTTCTGACCAAATTCAACACAACACTTACCCAATCTCTTGATTTTTATTTATCGAATTTGTTCCCTGAATCACGAATTTGATCTGTTTTCAATCTAATTGTTTAAAGTATTCATCTTTCGAGATCGTTGGATTGGTTTTTGGAGCAAAGTTTGAAGCTTTGCTGTAAATTTTATCGGTTTAGGCTTAGTTTGAATGTTCTGTAAATACCCATTTACTTATTTGAGCTTTGAGTTTACTGGTAGTCCTGGTATGTATAAAAATTGGAGACAGTCTCTTGAGAAATAAGTGTTTAACATGGAATGAAGGTGAGCAGACAATTGATGCAATTTGGATAATATGAGGAGAGTTAGTTTATAGCATGACAGAAGAAATTATGGATTATCTCGCTATTGAACCGTGTTATGTTAATTTGAAGATATTAGCTAGTGTTGGTATGAATTGTTGATGTTTGTGATAGGTGTGTGTGTGTTTCTCAAGTGATAGCTATACTTGTTGCTTCCTTGGTTAGCGGCTTTTAATTGATTGGACATAGCCAGAGGGGTTTGATTACTACCCTTATTGGTGCAACTCAGCTTTGTGGCTTATACCATGAGAGTAGTTAGACAATAGAAATCCAGAAGATAAGCGCTTTTTAGCTTTCATATTCTTGGGTTTCACTACATTAGTTTTTATTTCTTTTCATATATTTGTATCTAAATGTTCTTGTTGTGCTACTTCACACACTTATTGTAATTTTGCAATAGTACTTATGAAGTGGTGATTGGTACCTGTTATGAATCTTTGATACTTGTATAGTTTTATCTACAGTTTTATGACACTGTTCTGAGATTCAAATGAATTTAGCAATCACCATGGAATTGGAGTTTTTATTTGTTGTTGATTTATGATGTTTCAGGCAAGACATGTCCAATGGGTGGTATAACAGTAGACAAGAGACAAACAGCAACATGAGAAGGAGCAGGTAACTAGTGGGGCTAGTTGTATGATTGGCTTGTACAACAAGTGGTTTTTTTCAGTGACCACCTAGTTTTATGGCTACATTAATCAAATATAGTTGGCTAATTTTATATTTAGGTATTGGCTACTTGCCAACAAGAAGTTCCCAATTTAACGATATACAATGATTTTATGGTACACAGGCATATCAGGAGTCACTTCTTGAAGATCTAGCAGAGGAATTTAGACTTCCTATCAATCAAAGGCCAACAGAAAATGTTGATCTGGAACACGTGGAACAAGCGTCATTAGATAGACAGTTACCGTCATCTAACATTGGTTTTCGGCTTCTCCAGAAAATGGGGTGGAAGGGGAAGGGGCTCGTTTAAGATGAACAAGGTCTGTTTATATGAAATTTATTTGATTCTGTATTGAGCTTACTGATTGATTCCCTTAAAGTAAGTGAGCAACTTGGGTCATTAAAAACTTGTATGTCAACTTATTTGGGTGCCCTATGTTGCTGGTTCTTTAGTATAAAAGTTTTCCTTATTCCCTCGGCATCGCAGTCGTTATTGTTTTCACTGCTTAGTTGATTCTATTCTAGTAGGCTAGGTATACAGTTTTGGTATAGGCTATATTAACAGATGATAGATTGGTCCTTAATCCCTTTTATTTGCTGTAATTAATCTCACTGCTTAGTTCTAATAGGATAGGGGACATATGAAGTGTTAGTATAGCTTATGGTAGCCCTGGTGTTCTACGTTCATAACATCTACTCTGGTTCTGCAGGAATTTTTGAGCCAATAAAATCTGGAATCAGAGACCCAAAACTAGTTGGAAAACAACAAGACGACTATTTTACTGCAGAAGAAAATATTCAAAGAAGAAAACTTGATGTTGAGATGGAAGAGACTGAGGAACATGCAAAGAAGCGGGAGGTATGCCTTCAATCTTAGTTGCTATTAGTACTTGAGTTATTAGATAATAGTGACGTTGATAAACTACTTTTTCTGAAACCCAAATATAATAGCAGCAGGCAGCATATAGCATATATTCCTGTCTTTTGACGGGAATGGTATATCATAAGGGACCATCAACTTTGGAAGGTCTTGAGAATTTCGTGCAGTTTTTATTACCTGGTGGCTTCTACTGCCTGCTTCATGCACATTAAAATCCAGATTTTAGCAGAACGTGAGCAGAAAATTCAAACTGAGGTGAAAGAAATACGCAAGGTGTTCTACTGTGACCTGTGCAACAAACAGTACAAATTGGCTGTGGAATTTGAAACTCACTTGAGCTCCTATGATCACAATCACAGAAAGGTAAATGGTTTAAAAAAATTTCTTTGACTTTGTTGTCTCAAATTTGGTCTGAATGGGAAATCCCCTCAAATGAGGCTTGCAGTGTTTTAAAGAAATGAAGGAAATACATGGTTCAAGTAGTCGGGATGATCGCCAAAAACAGGAGCGGCAGCGCCAGGAGAGGGAAATGGCAAAGTTTGCTCAGATGTAATATTTCGCCTCTCTGCTTCATACATTATTTATATTGTTTTTCTTCCTGTATAGCCTCATTGACTTGTCTTTCCTTTTTCTTTTCTTTAATTTAAGGAGTGCCGATGCCTGCAAGCGGCAGCAGCTTCAACAGCAGCAAGAAGAATCTGCATCTGCCCCTGGTTCTGCTGAACTGAGAAGTGCTACTGCACTTGCAGATCAAGATCAAAGGAAGGCCTTGAAATTTGGATTTTCTGGGTTTTCTTCTAAAGGTGGCACCTCTAAGGTAAACTAAACTGAAGTGTGTACTATATTGTAACTGTTTATTTGAAGATCTGACTCATAGGAATTCAATGCTAGCTTTTGTTATAAATGCAATCAATTCTAGTGATGAAAAAATAGCCCCCCTAACTTATTGGCATTTCTCTCCCATTTTGCAGACATCATTTGGTAGTGCTTCAAAGAAGCCAAAAGTAGCAAAAGCACCTTTGGCCTCAGTATTTGGCAATGATGAAGAATAGGTGACATAGCTTGTAATTGCCAATTGGTTCTGTACCTTACAAAGCTTTCAATGTTTGTGTGTCATATGCGTTTATGTTCCCAGCATATGCGGTTGTGATGAAAGAGATTAAGCATTTTATAGGTTTACAGATTAAAGTCAAAAACACTTCAGATTTGTTTTAGCAAGAATGTCTATTTTAAGTTCAGACTATTTGCTCATGAGGATGAATAATGCTTATGATCATTATGAATAATCAAGCTGCTGCTTCTTCTTTTTTTATTTATTTATTCTAAATTTTTTTATGCATCAGTGATAGATAACAACCATATATATACCAAAACACCAAAACTCCAGTTGAAATGGATGTAACATTATATTTAAAAAAATCCAGCTTTGAATAGGACACGTGAATTTGCATTCTTTTGAAATCCAGCTTATTATGACCGAACGAAGCCAACCGATGGGCTACCATATTAATGTTGGAAGTTGGTAATTTCCTAAATTTGTAGTTCGATGGTTAGTATCCTCAACTGTAATATAACGTCTCATTATTTTCACTGGTTTGGAATTCAGGCTGTGTGATGCCGGCCTGAGCTATTAGACGGTCACATGTTGGTTTCATAGACGCAAATATGTTGGTACTGAATTGCTATATTGAACATACGGCCTACACTAAACAAAAGAAAAGAAAATAAAAGGCATGATGAACTGTATCCGAATCAACTACGGGAAGAATAACCAACTTGCTTAGTTTATCATTTTGAGTTCACAATTTAGACGCATAGCTATAAGTTTTCAGCCCTTTCATATCTGTTTCATTCATTTTGATCCGGAGATTTTCTCTGTTCAGTTAGCATGCAGTTCCGGCGCATTTTTTTATCTATGTTCCTCAAGGATCGATTAATTAGAGTCAGTTGCAGCCTTGCAGGTGGAAATGAGTGCAGGACTGTTAAATCTGAAAGAGACATGGACATCGTCCGCGCTATCAAGGAGCTCAGGTTTTAATGTGATAGATCATAAGACTTTCGGATTGTTGTCATCAGTATCTGTAACTATCGTTGTTTTTAGTGCATCAAAACTCCAGTTGAAATGGATGTAACATTATATTTGTCCTATTCACGTGTTAGCTAAGCCTTCAATTGTTTAGCAGGATAACAGGTTAAAATCAGTTAGCGTAGTTTCACATCGAAGGATAACAGGTTAAAATCAGTTAGCGTAGTTTCACATCGAATTTCGGAATAACATTAAGATCGGATGTATGACCTAATGTAAACGTTCATACGTACATTCAATTTTGAAGTTTCTTGTTTCTGATCGAGAATAGGAGAAACAGGCCTGGCCCCCCTACGACGAACAGTGATGAGGTTCGCAATATCAAAATTTGTTCTTGTGATACATAAGTTTACAGGCTTAAAGAAAATGCAATCAGAAAAGAGAGATTCTCCAGAGATGACTAATCGAAATGCCCTCCCCCTGCCTTCTTCATCAAGTTCTTAATCTGCATACATAAAAGCAGATACTGAGTTCAAGTCAATGGCATGACATAAGTAGCGGAATATTCATAGAGCAATGCTGTACGTAGGGAAGAAAATAAGGAGGTACTTGCTTCACTGAAAGTTCAGTGTCTTGTAAATCATCAAGCTAAAAAAAGAGCATTTGCTTTAGTAAGTGACCATGAAGCAAATGTACCATGGAGTATCATTGATCATAAACGGACCGTAAAAGGTCAAAATAAGAGGATCCGAAGTTCACTCAAGTCCACAAGTTCAAACTTGAATGAAACTACTAACTAAAATTAAAAGAACAACCTCAAAATTATGTCAAAAAAGTAGACCTAACACTAGAAAGTAATGAACCTGATAAACCTAAACCCATGTCAGCTCTCCTCCGATTAGATGCATCAAACCCCAAATGGTGTGCATTTCATTGATATGAGAATTTGAGCAAGCTTTAGGTTCAAACATGGGTCTTTCCTGGTGGCACGAGGAAATCACTCCTCTTCAGCCTCGGAGTTGAGGCATGTCTTACCGTCAGAGTTCAATGATGAACCTGGCTCCATGCAATATGAAGTAGCTCCTTCCGGCACTGGTTTTGTATTCTTGCTTCCTCTTGGATGACTCGGTCATCTCTTATTCTTATGCGCCTTCTTCAGATACTTCCTCGTTCTCTTGATCACAAAGTCACCTCCATCAGAGATGGTAAGCCCCAACTAATCCGGGTTCAGAGGAGAGGGCACTAGATCAAGGGCATGTCGTGCTCGTTTCCCACCTGTAGGTTCATCCTCCTTCCTTTCATGACAAGTTCCATAAACTTTGGCTGAGGAAGAAAAACATGTACCACTCGAATCTTCACATACCTATTCTCTGTTGGAAACAGCACCGCTAGGGTTGGAGACGCAGGGACAGTTAGGGTTTGCGAGAAGTTAGCCCTAAAGACCATAGGAGGGACTTCCATAGCCAGAGTCGGTGCAACAACTAATCTAGGAGGCTCCTCCGCTTCACTTGGGCACTCCTCACCTCCATGATTAATCATGGCACAAGTGCGACAACGCCTTAGAAGTCTCTCATATCTGTATGAAACCTGAATCACATCCATCGGAGAAACTCTGAGACGGTGTTCTAGCCTGATCGGCTGATACATAGGCAGTGTGATGCGAACCCTAGCAATTCCTTGTTGAAAACCCTGGTGTCCACCTGCAAAACAATACCGATAGTCTCTGCCACCAGTCTTGCTGCCGTCGGCGTAGTCAAGGCCGCTGGTAAGCCCTGGATTTCAACCCAAATCCAAACAAAATCAAGAGGAACAGTCATGAAGTCTTAAAAACCGTCATAATCATTGAGCAGGATCATAGCTCTCTAATAAACCCAATGACCTCCTCTCTTAATCCGATTGAGATCTCTTACATTCGCAAAACTAAACAGAAACCTGTCACCTCTTGTTTCAACCCAAATCCAAACAAAATAAAGAGGAACAGTCATGATGTCTTAAAAACCGTCATAATCATTGAGCAGGATCATGGCTCTCTGATAAACCCAAGGACCTCCTCTCTTAATCCGATTGATCCCATACATTCGTAAAAGTAAACAGAAACCTGTCACCTCTTGCTTGAACCTCCAACGAGACAAAGAGCCTCCACATAGAGAAAACTGCGCTCCTGAATGCATCGAAGGTGACCGCCCTTATGGTATTCAAGTGACCTACTAGATAGAATCTTGGCTTAGGGCTATGAAACCTTTCTCAGGACACCAGAGATTGTCCAAATCCACCGGCTCATCCTCGTTACGCAAAGAAAGCTTTGAGATGAGACTAGCAGTGACGGAAACCATCGAGACTATGGTATTTTTCTTCAACATGGAGACGGCTACCATGAAATTGGTGAAATGAGCACCGCACAACTTCTAACCCTAATCCTAGAGCGAGAGAGTGTTTAGGAGCCGCGGTATATTTTCCTTCCTACTGAATTGATCTTTATGCATTACAATGTTAATGAATCCTTTGAATAAGTCGACAAGTATGATGTTATCTACTGTTGAATCGAACTTCATATATATTGTTGGTTGTATACTTTGCGCCGCCGTATATAGATCTGCTCTTGAGCAATGTTTATTAAGGCTACTTCTTCCGGGCTCTTGAGCTTATTGGTTTAAGTAACCTTAATAACCCAAAACCAATATGTATAGCTGCCCTAAATTGCCCTCGGTTCAGTGCTTGATCATGTAGCTCGCCTGGTTATTTCTTAAATCCGATCAAGGGTTTGAGTACTTTTCTGTATTATTACGACAGTGTGTTCACTGTATTGAGCTAGCTAGCCAGCTAGCCTTACCATGCTAAACTACAGATAATTTACCATGCTAAACTTTTTTTTAAGGGTTTGGAACCCAGCCTAGCTGGGAGGCCTAGCCCCACGTCCGGTTATTATATTAATCAAAAACGAGAAAAAAATACAACGTCTGAAAAAGAGAAAAACAAGAAAATAAGAAAAGAGAACAGGATAATCTCATCTCTTGTACAAACATGATTGTGTGTAGCTGTCGTTAAAGAGAAAACCGATAATTTGAAAGTCCCAAAACATCAGCCTGTAAGTACTTGTGCAGCTCTGGAGGAGGGCTAACATACCATGTAAATAAGTCACAAGAAATTCTCAAATTTTTCATCTTGTCTGCTACTGCATTTCCCTCTCTAAAAATATGACTACTTCTAAAATTCATTTGACTGATTAATTTCAGACAATTTTTCCATCTGACTCTCATATCCCAAGGAGGGGAAAACATCCTAGAGGAAAAAGAAGTTATCACACTGATAGAATCACTTTCCAACCACAGAGCGGACCAACCTCTCGAAAAAGCCACTTCAATAGCCACAATAACAGCATAAAGCTCTGCGTAGAAAGATAATTTGCATCCTAAATATTGACAAAAACTCTCTAAAAAACACCGGAAGCATCACGAAAAACCTCTCCACAAGCTGCAGGTCCAGGGTTATCTTTGGCCAGGCTATCAGTATTAACTTTGACCCAGAGGTAGATAGGAGGCTGTCATATGACGAGTTGGATCTTAGGCGCTTTACGAGGCTTGGGACTAACACCCAGGGAAGACAATAACTGAGAGTCCATAACACCCTTACTGTGACCTGGAACTAGAAGACCAAAATGCCTTATCCACACCATAATTGAGCATCATATTGATGAAAGTATTGGGGTCCGATTATCAAACCTAAGCCTATTCCTTGCCTTTTATATTGTCATAAAGGTTAACAGCCCAGCTGCCAACCATAAATTATAAAGCTGCAAGGAAAAAGGCTTGTGACAAAACCCAGTCCAAAAATCCAACAATGAACCATGTGCACCAATTATTGTTCCAAACTGGGCTGCAAGCCAGCCCCAGATTCGTTGGGAGAAAGGACAATGTAAAAATAGATGCAATGCCGTCTTATCAGAACTATTACAAAGTTGGCATATTGACACAATCAAAATCCCACTAATTTTCAGCCGATCATCAGTAGGCAGACAGTTAGACAGAAGTCTCCAGGACAGAAAAGAATAACCTGGAGGAATATAAGAACGCCAAATCGCAGAAGCTCAGTCTCTAGAAATGAAATGTCACCTCAACAGATTATAACTAGTAGAAAAAGACAACTCACCAGATGTAGAGGACTCCTAAATGATCGTATCAGATTCACTCACTACTGGGAGACACGTCGCTGAAATTATTTTGTACATGTCCGGGAATATTGTTGAGAAAAATGGAGAAAACTGCCAAGCTTGATTTGAAATAAAGCCAGACACCCGTAAATTACAAATTCCTGGCAAATTTGTGACTCCCAAAATTTTTAGAATAGAATCGTGGAGCCATTTGTCCTTCCAAAAAGGCACAGATTGACCATCACCAATAACCCAATGATAATTTTGAATGATATGAGGAACAATAGAACGAATACCTGGCCAAATTGATGATTTCCTGTAGCTCATCCTGGATCTGGACAAGAAAGGATACCGAGATCGCATGTAATCCCCCCATTAAGTACGAGAAATAAGAGCATCCCATGCTAATTTTAAAATAGCCGCCGAGTTAAGCACCTTTAGGTCACGAATACCAATCTCACCTTCGTTTTTCGGAGCACAAACTCAGTGCCATGAAATAGTAAAAATCTTTCCAGTCTCAATATTACCAGACCAGATATAATTTCGTGCCCATGAAGATAATTTTCTGATAAGATGAGTTGGCCACTGATACACTGAAAAACTATAAAGAAGCATGCTCTGGAAAAACATATCTTATTAGCTCACTGCGTCCAGTCATTGAGAGTAGCTTGCCTTGCCAGCCCATTAACCTTGACTTAGCTCTATCAACAATAACTTGAAGATGGCCATTGCGAGGTTTACCATAGAAAATAGGAACTCCTAAATAAATAAAAGGCAATCGTCCTGCCTGAAAGCCCAATATACGTTGAATTACTGATTTTTGATGCCGATACTTGGCTCTAATATAGAATGTGCTCTTCGTTGCATTAATAAATTGGCCTGAAGCTGAACTATAAAGATCTAGAAAACCACGCAGCCTGTTAAGAGTATGTTTATCTCCTCAACAAAACACCACAAGATCATATGCATATAATACATGATAAGGAGGAGTGCAATTTCTAGAAAAAGATATAGGCATTAGCTTATTAGTCTGAAAGAGCGAGGAAAAGCCTCGGCTAAGAGCCTCCTCTGCTAAACAGAATAGCAAGGGGGAAAGAGGATTTCCTTGCCTAAACCCTCTTGCACAAGTAAAAAAAAACATGCGGAGAACCATTAATCAAAATAGAAAGTCTTGCAGAATGGAGAATGGTACTCACCCAGCCAGTAAATATGGGAAAGAACCCAAAGTTGTTTAAAACCTTGAGCAAGAAGTCTCAATTTAAGGTGTCAAAAGCCTTTGCTATATCCACTTTGATCCCACCATTACCCCTATAAGCTTTCCGGTCCAGAAAGTTGAAGCACTCTGAAATTGTACCAATACTATGAGTAATTCGCCTCCCAGGCAAAAACGCAGATTGCTGGAGAGAGATAATACGTGTAGCAATAGTCCCCAACCGAGTAGCCATAATCTTTGGAATAATCTTGAAGAGAAAATTGGCCAGAGCAATTGGGCGAAATTGGGTAATTAGCTGGGCATTTGGAACTTTTGGTATGAGAACTACAAAATTGTAATTCATGTTGGGATAGATCCAGTTATGCAGAAAAAATTGACGAACAAAAGCCACCACATCAAACCTAACAATATCCTAACAAGCTTGGTAAAACTTTCATGTAAACCCAACAGGCCCTGGAGCACTGGAACCATCCATAGACAAAACAGTTGCCCTAATTTCCTCAGCTGAAGGCATAGCTGATAGTCCGTCGACAATCTCCTCATCTGTCACTAGCAATGGAATAACTGAACAAATCTGCTCTAAATTTGTAGAAGAGGAAGACACACCATAAAGGTTCTGATAAAAAGCCAAGGCATGTGCTGCAATATTCGAAGGATCAATGAGTAATGTTCCCCATCTTGAATTGAGGACAATTGAGCCTTAGCTGCCTAAACTTTTGCATAAGAATGAAAAAAAAGTGCTACGATTTCCATTAGTGAACCATTTTACTCGGGCTCTATCTTTCCAATAGCTTTCTTGCATTCTGAGGGCACTTAAGACTGAGGACTTTGCAGCAATCTCATTCTCAAATCTATTTTCAGTCATACCATTAGTCGCAATATCCTGTTGAATGCCAGCAAGAATGTTTCGGGCAACAACAACATTTTGATGAACATTACCAAAGACCTGTTTGTTCCACTCACGCAAACAATGCTTTGGAGTCTTTAACTTTTACAAAGTAATAAACATTGGACAGCCACTACCTTGGAAGGAATTCCAACAATTAGACACCACAGTACGAAAATCTGAGTGCTGCATATACATTGATTGAAATTTGAACGGCTTAGGACCACTTGGAGAAAGTTTAGCAGCTGAGGAAATCAACGGAGAATGATCTGAAACAACACGGGGAAGAGCAATGCAGCTAGTGAAAGGCCAAGCTTCAAACCAGGAAGTATCACAAAGACATATGTCCAAGCGGATCTCTACATGCCCACGTGAGCTCCAACCATTTGACCATGTAAAGTATAGACCAGCAGTATCAAGATGAACAAAATCACAATCATCCGACATATTTTGAAAATCTGCACAAGAGAGATGATAAGGAGAAGGCCCGGCAGATTTCTCATGAGCTCCTCACACAGCATTATAGTCACCAAAAGCCATCCGACATATTTGAAAATCTGCACAAGAGAGATGAGAAGGAGAAGACCCTGTAGATTTCTCATGAGCTCCTAACACAGCATTATAGTCACCAACAGCCATCCATTGAATGATAGTATGTTGTCGAAGAGTAATAAGATCATGTCATAATTCCCTGCGTTTAATATAAGAAGTGGATGCATATATAAAATAAAACTGAGTAGACTCGTTGTCAAAAGAAACCTAGATAGTAATTTGTTGGTCTGATCTGGAGATAACATAACTGTCATATCTGGAACATGTGTACCCTTCACCAGTTTGAGATTTGGAAGTGCTGCTCCTCTCTCATTAGTTGCAACTAGCTCTAAATTCAAGGATGACCAAAATATTGTAGAGATTGAGTTAAAGTTCACCATAGGCTCAGCAATGCAAACAAAGTCGAGCTTGTGAATCTGACAAATATTAGAGAGTTCTGTTTGTGAATCATTACTTCCCATTCCCCTGATATTCCTATAGAGAACCTTCATTGATAGTACTTTTTATTTTTTGTTCTGCCCCGCCTTGAATATGGGATTTCATGCGCTGCAGCTTGAGAAGCTTGTAGTTTCTGTTTTTTTTAGGCTTGGAGAGAACCAGAGTAAAACTACTCTTAGTATCACCATCAATTCCTTAAGTTAGCAACGATATATCCTTGGCTAGAGCGGCCACATGTTCAAACCTAGGAGGGACCTGGCCAATAGGCAGCACATCCTGCTCAATTGAATATGCCTCTTCAACTTCATCATGCCAACTCCGACCACTACATGAATAATTGATAATAGGCACCATGGTCATTCACTGCACTATCATCATCATGCCAAGTCATTCACTGCACTATCATCATCATCACACCTCTCATCCTCCTTATCAGTGACTTCTTCCTCATCTGAAATTTGGGCCTATAGTACCCTCTGTCTTTACATCCATTGCAAGGGCAACAAGATTATTCTCCTGTACTACTATGGTCTTGACACCCCCACTACACTGAACAACCTCATTGGACTGAGGTTCATCATTGAAAAAATCTGCTATGTGATTGAGCTCCTCATCAACAACCTCATTGATAGTCTCCTCGGACGGTATTCTTGACGAATAATGCTTCATCATTGACAAAATTTGCTATGTGATTGAGCTCATCATCAACAACCTCATTGATAGTCTCCTCAGACGGTATTCTTGACGAACAATGCCGGTCTTTTTCTTAGGAAGTTTTGGTTTTTAACCTTTCGGCCTCCTGTGCCTACATTGATCAGCCATGTGCCCTACCTTCCCACAATAAGTACAGAGGTTTTCATATACCACCTCAGCCGGAAAACAATGAGTTTTCCTCTCAACCATCACGGAGGTTGGCAGTTCCCCAGCTAAATCGACATCTACTAAGATTCGAGCAAAATATCTAAATTGCCTCTGTATTGTGGCTTTATCAATCTGCAAAGGAGTTCCCACACCCCCTAGCTATCGACATGAGATGATGTGGGTGCCAATAATCTTGGTTCAGACCATATAATCTAATCCAGATTTGAGCATGGGTTTGTGGAAGAGTGTCACCTGGAACAAAATCTGGTTTCCATTGTGTTAGACAGAAAATTCCATCCGACAGAGTACACATACCACCGCCCCATACCCTGAACAGATTCGCTTCTATGGCGAAGTGAATGTCGAAGTAACCTTTTAATTTCCAAGAGGAACCAGACGTCATGGTTCTGAAACCTTCCAGAGAGCTGCCAACAATTGTTTTAGGGTTTCAATCTTTAATGGTTTTGACCCCTTGCACAGCAACAGACGACCATCAAATTGGTTTTGAATTGCTTCAGTTGTTACTGGTATAACTCTTCATTGATCTGAACATATATCTTGTCCCCACGAATGACCGGAGCCGGTAATTGACTGAGAGAAATTGTGTTCTCAGTTGAGTTGGAGATTACAGATGTAAAAGTATGAGTCTTCGGGAGCGGCTTAGGCTGCAAACCAGTCTTTTCTAGGCCGCCCATGAATTTTCAAGGGCAAACCACCTCACGAGAGCTCTTCGACGACATCGCATCCCTAGGAAAACCATAGAACGGTGAAAGGTTTTTGTGAAGGCAACACTATTTCAATTGAAGCTTCTTGAAGACCCAATGGATATCGTTGATCGATTGAGGAGTGAAGTGTAGAAACAAGGGGCGGCATCTCTCAATTCATACAGGAGCAGATTATTCGAATTCGTCTCGCAGTTGCATTCGATCAGCAATCCGGTCTCTATCCTCAAAATAACATTGATTGAAATCTGAAGGTCTCTTTCAAAATATGGTGCTGGCGTTTTCGACTTGGTTCTTTTCTGATTTCTGGTCCCTCGCAGTTACCAAATATGAAACAGAGCAACAGACACACAATTCTGATCCCACCAAACTCATCAACCTAGTCTCCGTGAAGAGGGTAGGTCCTTGCCGTCTTCGTCTCCAAGTCCGATACCTCAAACTGGAGATAAAGGCTTGCAGCCGGCGATGTTTGCGTCTAGGAAGGGAACTAGGGTTTGGAACTGAGATCCTTATCTTGTCTCTGTTTAGGATTAGATGGAGGCGGGCGGCGATCAATTTTACTTTTTCTGTTCTCCCCTTGTGTCGATTAAAAAGAAAGTGTTTATACTCCGCTGCAAATTATGAGGTTCGGTCCGTACTCATCAAGTCATCGTCTTTTTCCCATGTTTGTTGTAATTAGGGTTTTGCTTGTTGCATGATAACATAAAATCTGCAGCAAGTGTGTGCTTGTATCAGTTGTATCCATGCTAAACTATAATAAATTTGATATTTGATTTCGGCTAGCTTGGCTTTCCTATTACTACTTGGTTAATTTCTATAATCCTTGACCTTATAGGACATTATAATCAGTATTCTAATATAGGAAACGTTTATGAGAAGGATTTCCTAGCTAAGATCTTATATATACACGTACGTTAACCACTTGCTGTCTTGCATTCTCTTCTCCTTATTTGGCAGCTGCCAGATATGATACCCGGTGATAGTGCTTCCAAAAGAAACTGGGCGTTAATGTGTGATGAATCTCTTGGATTGGTACCATCCAAGTCTGAGTCTCATGAGTTCCAGTACCAGAAAAGATCAAAAACATCCCCACCAACACGTTACTCAAATTTCATGATTAACATTGATGATCTCCCTGACCCTTTACTGTTTGAAATTCTTCTTCGGCTTCCAGCCAAGTCAGCTGCTCGCTACAAGTGTGTCTCAAGGCATTGGTTCGCTCTCATCTCCCATCATACTTTCCTTTCTAGTTTTCTATGTCTCCAGCGTCATAAACGAAACCCCTTGCCCCTAGAACCTACTCTCATCTTGTTGGATGAGAAAGGATTTTTTGCCACCTCCGAGCTTCCGGTATTTAAAACAGGTAGCTTCTCTCTTGATTTTCTCCCTTGTTATCAATCTGCACATAACAACAAAGTAGCAGGTGATTATCCAGTTGTGGTAGCATCGTGTAATGACTTGGTCTTGTGGTGCGCATCCAAGAGGTTACAACGCCATTACTATATCTGCAATTCGTACACCAAACAATGGACTGCTCTTCCTCCACCACCTCAATGCCGCTTTGAAGTAAGAATTGGGTTCACTTGCGAACCCTACTATTACCACAAGAAAAATGTCGACCATCAAAATGAAAAAGAGAGTAATAGTACCGTCCAGCTGAATGTTGACTACAAGTACGCCATTGTGCGTATACTTTCATTAATACTCAAGTCAGGGCTTAATTCATCGGAGCTCAACGTGGAGATATTCTCTTCTGAGACTGGTAAATGGACAGAGTCAGTTGTTTCAGGCCCACCAAACTTAAAATTTGATAGATTAAGGTCAGAGATTCCAGGCGTTGCTTACAGGGGAAAGTTGTATTGGGTGCATTATGAATTACTTGGCCACAATTTTATGATCGCGTTGGATCCCTTCTCGAACAATAACCATTTTGATGTCATTGATTTTCCTGATAAGGTGTGGGGAGTAGCAAGTGTGAGCCAAGAGGGACGTCTCCGGTTGTACCAGACTTTGTTGGATAAAGATCCTGGAGATAATGAGCCTTTGAGGAAATATCTGAGTATTTGGGAGTTGAAAGATGATGATGACAAGGTTGGCGGTAGAGTTGGGAACTGGTGTAAGATAGACACCCTTCCGCTGTACAAAATGGCTTCGGAAAATCCATTGATCACCGAATGGAGCTGCTCAAGTGAATGTGCTCTGGATATAGCTTTCGACCCAAGTAATGATGACATTTTATATGTAGTGTCCGATCTCAACGACGATACTGTTATTATTATGTGCAACATTCGTGAGAATACACTGGAGATGGTTAGGACCATTACTGGTCAGTTAAAGTCTGTTTTCAGATTCATGGTGCCATGGTTGCCGACTCCTGTTCCTAAAATCGAGTACAACCACGAGGATATTCATGCAGCCCATCTCAACAATTGTCGTGTTTGCTTTTCGATAAATCAATACCAAATTGTGAGGGAGCTTAAGCTTCGTTTCAAACATATGCGCGACGGATATTGTTTATAATTTCATCTTATGCTAAATCTGAATAGGTACGTAGAATTTAAATAAATTTAGGATTATCTTTTGGATGTTATTATTATTATTATTGGGAGAGATATTCTTTTGGATGTTCACGCTAGTAGAGATGTCAATTGGATATAGAAAGAAGAGAAAATGTCTATTTGCTATAAAATTTGAAAACCTACTTTTTATTCTAATATTTTTTTTCAAAAAATTGACCTTTTGAACTATTAATAAGAGAATTTGTATCCATTACCTCTAAATTCTTAAGAATCTATATCATTTTAATGTTATTATACCACCACCCCTTAAATATGTTTATAAAAAGATAAAACTTGACCGTAACCTCACCAAACTTTGATCACATGTCGCCGATTTCCAGTCACCGGTAGCTAAAATCTTGTCAGACTCTTTAAAACATCACTGAAATATCATCGAATCTGTCTGAACTATATCATACCTTCGTTGAAATTTTTATTGAGGGGTAATAATGTTGAAAAATGATTATTACTTGGGGCAATAAATTTTATATAAGAACTTTACTGTGGGCATGCAGTTAACTATATATGGATACTTTATTAACAATAGTAATCTTTATAGGGGCAATAACGTTGAAAAATGATTTATTGCTACTTTACCTTCAGTTTTTTTTAAAACAAATAATAATCTTGAAATAAAAGAGAAAACAACAAAACATAAGAGATGAAATTTTGTGACCTTTAGTAATAACTTTACTACCCCTATTAATATAATTATTAACTTGGTAAAAACACTAATTCTAACTAAAAAAAAGTAACCAATTTTAACCAAAAAATCATGCACATAAAGGAGAAATATTCCCAATTTAGATCAATTCATAAATGGATATCACATCCATCATCAAAATACAAAATTAATGACCAAAAAAATTCATCAAAATACAAAATTATCAAATCAACACCTCATCAAATGTTCTCATTAAAGAATTGTTTCTTGAACCACTCAATCTCACTGGTCAAAGCAACAAGCCCACTCAGAGAAATAAAAAATAACACAGAGCTATACTTTATTATAAAATGTGTTAAAATAAAATAGATAAAAAGAATATGGACACGAAACGTGGAAGTAGCTCTTATTTGATCGAAACCACCGACAGAGACGGATGCAGGAATTTTTAAAACTGGGGGCAAAAAAATCAATTCAAACAGACATGTTATGAAACTTTGATCAATGATAAGAAATTTTAATATGTACATATTCTATCAAATATAATGTGCAAATATTTTGAGTGTATAAATGAAACTTTGAGATTTGTACTTAATACTGATTTCTTTTACCCTTGTGTCTTCTAGATAGCACAAAAATGTGCACTGACAATGGGCAAATGTGCAAACTCTCTCTCTCTCTCACAAACACACATTTTACTATTAAACCAAAAAGGTAGAAACTTCTTCATCTTTTGTCATCTCTCTCCCTCCCCATTTCTCTCTTTGTTTCTGTTAATTAGACAATTAAACAACCATGAGAGAGCCATCTATCTATTTCGGAAGGAAACTTTCTACATAAACTCAAATTGATCAAATTAAAGGAAGAAAAGATTAACCTAGACACAACACAACACCTATAGATAGTAAAACTGTGACAAAATTAAATTCTTTTGCTTTAGTCCTTAGTACTGTTTGGAATCTTTGAGTGTGAATATATATATATATATATATATATATATATGATATATATCTATATATATATTATATAATTTACATGTTAAATTAGTCTAGTTATTTTTTAATCCTTTTTATTTGGGTTCAAGTAGTATCCATGTTTAAAACCTTACCCAAGCTCAAACAACTTTTAGAAAAAATAATTTGTATGACTGTCTCTTGTATTGGATTGATTCAGTTGCTAGAATTTCATGTTTAGGGCATTTTTCTTCAACCTAAGATTTTTGTCAGCATTTTTCTCTCTTCTGTGTCTGAACTTTGAAAAATTATAAGTAATTATAGAAAAATCCTTTGTGTGCATTGTTCTTTAGGATGTCTTTTACAAATGTCATGAAGAGACCAACTTGAAATTCCTAGCCGAGCTATGCTGTTTTTAGCCAAAAGATCTGCCGGTCAGAAAGTTAAGCATATATTTTCTGATATTAAATCATTGTCTTTAGTTGCACTATTGGTTTTGAATCTATGTTTCTTCTGATATGAAATTGTATAGATACTGAGATTGGATCATGAGGTTCTAATATATGTAATTAGTTTTTGAATTTGAAGTTTGAAATCAAGGATTTGGGATGCTTAAAACTAGCTATTAGATTAGAAGTTTATAACATTTACATGTTTCTTTTTATCTGTTTTTGTGATTACTTACTTTCAGCCATTTACATTGAAGGTTTCATGTGGTTTCTGTGTGATAAATATTGAAGTGTCCATATTCAATAACTAGAAGTTTGTATCACATAGAATATCTAATTTTGCTTTTAATTATGAAGTGTAGGCATATTAGCAGTTTTTCGATAAAGTTACTGGAACTGTGACTATACTTTGAAATTTCATAACTAATTCAAAAAATCGTTTTTGAATGATTCCAACTCTCAAAGTTTCTTTTCTATGTCTATTTTATTTCGTTCAAAGACCATGAAGTCAAAATCCTTACGGATTTGCACAGTTTCTATTGTAAATTAAAGTTGACTGGGTCATAACTACAGTTTTTCTTGTTTGTGTTCAGTTGACATGTTTTGAGGAGCCACACTTTTTTTGTTTGGTTAAGTGTTTTATCTGTAAAATACTTTATATTTAGAGTACTAAAACTAATGACTTGCATTACTAAAAGTTGTTACTGTCTTGGTCAGGAACTTGTGAAAATCGACAAAGGTAGGGGAATCTCAGGGAGACTTTTGATGATTGGATGTTGATCTTATATGCCTACTGTATGTGTGATTTGTGTTACTGTTTGTCTTGATTTTTTTGATGATGTTTTGAATCCTGATGTGCATATAGCATGCTATTCATCAAAGGGTAAAGAAGTGGGTGGAGTTGTAAATATTTAGTGATTTTAGGTGTAATATTTTGTGTAGTTGAGTCTGCACATTGTAAGGATCAAGCTCAGGTGAGCCCGTGTGCACATTAGGATTAGAATATCGACGACATAATTGTCGATATATTTGGGTGATTTGAACTTGGAGATCAATGTTTTTCGGGCAAGATGACTAACAAAAGGAGGGTTTATAGGTTGATTGAGTCTGGGAGTTAGTTTATATATTTGGATATTCAAGTCACAGTCGAAAAACTGTAAAGTACACAGTATGGGACGTGTAGGCTTGTGTATTCTAGTATATTGATTAACGGATATATAAGTGGAGTTGCATTGCATCCTTGTTTGACGTGCCTATTATAATTGATATGTATTTGTGTGTTCAATTATCCATGAAAATATTTTATGTCCCTACTGAGCCGCAGGTTGAGCTCATCCCTTAACAGATTTTGCATGTATTAGAGCAAGTCACTAGATGCAGGAAGTTTGTTTTGCGTAATAATGTCAAATTGGGAGTGAAGTGGGTGTTTCCTTTATGTTGTTAGGAATAAACAGTGAGCACTAGTGTGCTATGTAAAAATGTTATGTATTATATGCTTCCGCTGAAAATTGTGAGATTTTGAAATCTTTTATTCTATTTTCCACATCACATTTTGGTATAGAAACTGCATTCTATAATTAAGATGTGATTCACACTTTAACCTGAGATTAGAAGATTAATCTGAGTCAGGGTGTGACAAAAACCTATGATTGCACACCTGCTAATATCATTTGTATCGATAAGAGCAACTTCAACAATGCTAGCTATATTTAAGTCTAATTTAAGCTAAAATAGGTAAAAAATTATTTTAACTAGCTACTTTAGAAATGTGTTTGTATCAATGCTCTCTATTTTAGCTAGTATTGCATCAAAACACAACCAAACAGAACTAAACTTTTTTAGAGCTAATTTTCTGTATATTTTTACTACAACATGCGAACCTAAACATAGAAAAACGAAAATAAATCTAAATCCTTTCCCCCAAACTTAATCGAGACATGGTCCCCAATGTCAAATATAGCACCAGCAATGCATCAAACAAGTAAGGGAAGAAACATAAAAAGAAAGAAAATTGAAGTGCGAAGATTAAGTTTAGAGCTCCCTGGATGTAGTTGAAGAGAAAGAAGGTCAAAACATGCTCCAAGTAGAATTCTCCATGGCTGCCTCAACTTAATTACCGAATCGGACACTGAAGACAGTGTTATTTGGCCAAAATCAGCCAGGGCTCATTGCATAGCAATGAGTCTTGTAGCTTTTGTCGAGGCACATAAATCGACATTTTATAAGTCAGAATCGGACACTTCTGCCACATATTAGCATATTCAGTACACTCTTCAGCTGAGCTGCTACACCATCCTCCAAAACCATAGGTTGCCTCCCATTAGTGCCAAGTTTAAAGTCTTCAGCCAGACTTAGCAACGATCATACATAAGAAGCATCTTTAAGATACAACACTTCATTCGCTTAACCACTGAAATGCTCCAAATATGGTTTAACTCTATGACCATTCACCTTGTACGTTGCACTGCTTGTTAAGTCATGTAACTCCACTGCTCCATGAGGGAAGACATGCAAAAGTAGATGCGGTCCAGTTCACCTTGATTTGAGCTTACCAGAAAATAGGTGAAGCCTAGAGGTGAACAACAACACCTTTGTATTTGGCACCAAGTGCTTCGACATCAAAGTTTTATCATGAGCTATCTTTCTCTCCTCCTTGTAAATTATTGCATTCTCATAAGCTTCATTCCCCAGCTCATCCAACTCACTTAACTGAAGCTTCTTCAATTAATATCAAAATTCAACTGCGTCATCGGAAGAGTTCCTGAGGCACTGAGATTTGCATACTCTAAAGTCTCTGGAAGATGATTCAATTTAAGTGTAGGAGGCTTGACAATAGATGGCACAAGCTTAGTTTCTGGCACTTCCAAATATTCAAATTCCGGTGACCACTTAGGAGTATAAGTACTTGATGCATTCACTGTTTCTTGTGTTTCCAACACTTCAATATAGTCAAACTCCCTTCCATGCTGAGCAATACACATTTCAAGAGGATCTTAAGAGCATGTTTCAATGAAAGATTTTTTTACCAGTTGCCGCACCACATCCACACTAAAACAATCATAAGGTTTTGCAGGTTTCTTTAGTGCATCAAAAACTTTCCATGTCATCGTATAATCATTCATTGTCATAGTCAACAACCCTGCTTTGACATCAATTGGTGTACCTGTTGTAGCCATGAAGGGACGCCCCATAATCAGAAGGAGAGGTTTGCCTCTGATCTTCATATCTTCCATGTTCAACACAATAAAATCTGCTGAAAGAATAAACTCTTCAACTTTAGCAAACACATCTTCAACTATGCCTCTTGGATATCTCACCGAACGATCTGCAAATTCTAAGGAGATGCTTATGTCATGCCAAGGTCCAATACCAAAAGTTTTGCAGACCGAATAAGGTATGAGATTCACACTTGCTCCCAGGTCAAGTAAGACCTTCTCAAAATTCATCTCTCCAATGGTGCATGGGATTGTAAAGCTGCCAGGATCTTTGAGCTTTGGCGGAAATTTTCTTTGAAGAACAGCGCTTACTTCCTCTGGCAACATCACTTTTTTTTCATTCTTTTCAAACCTCCTTTTGTTGGTACAGAGGTCTTTCAAAAATTTGGCATAAGAAGGAATTTGCTTTATTACGTCGAGCAATGGTATATTAATCTGCACCTTCTTAAACTGCTTCATAATATTCCATGTCTTCCTTAAGGGGCTAGTCCTTCTACTGCATTTTTCGACTTCATAGATGCAATAACATGAGTTTTCAAGACTTTTTCTGCTTGGCAGCCCTCAACCATGAATTTTTGACCTCTTATGGCATCTTTAAAGTTGCCTAACGATGAGGACAAGCCTTTAGAATTAGACCTCAAGGTCTGGTCCTCTCTCCATTCTATTTAATACAGTGGCTATTTGCCCCACTTGAGCTTCAAGCTTTTGCTGACTCTTCTCCAAACTTGATTGACTGTGTTTCAACGTGACAACTTCATACTTAATAACAAAGCCAACATATCTTTAATGGTAGGGTCTTCTTCTTGCATTTGAGGTGCCTGGTGGCTTGCTGAAATTATCTTTGTTGAGGTTGAGAGGTTTCAGCGCCTTGATTATTGCTTCATGGCATGTCTAGGTGTTGTTTCTAACCTGATCTATAATTATTCAAATAAGGCCCCTCATTGAATGCATTCACCTGTTGAACATCATCGATCATAGAATGAGCTGGGCACATCTCAGTCTCATGAGCATTGCTAGAACATAAAGCACAAACTTGTCTTGTTACCTTATTTACCAATGGAGTTAATAATTTTGTCAATTCTACTACTTCCTCCTCCAAACTTGACCTTATCTTAACTTTATACATGCCTCCTCGTTTTACTGATGAAGAATTCAGGGCCCTTGGATCCCTTGTACTATAATCCCAATGCTGAAAGTTCTCACAAATAGTCTAAAAAATCTGAAGAGATTCTACTGGAGTTTTGTCCATCAAGCTTCCACCTACTGTGGCTTCAACCATTCCCCTAGACTAAGAATTCAATCCTCTATAAAAGTACTCAACCTTCAGATAATCATGAAAACCATGGTGAGGGCATTGTCAAAATAACTCCTTGTATCACTCCCAACAATCATGAAAAGGTTCACATTCCAGTTGAGAGAATTGAATAATTGTCGTCAGTTTAGCACTGGTCTTTCTTGTAGGGAAGAATTTGTCAATGAACTTCGATGAAAGATCTTCTTATGAGTCTATTAATGCTTCAGGAAGAGAGTCAAACCAATCTTGAGTCTTATCCTTCAAAGAGAATGGAAATAATCGAAGTCTAATCTGCTCTATGTCAACTTCTGTATAATTAAATGTCGAGCAAAGATTGAAGAAGTCCTTGACATGCTTGTACGGATTTTCATTCTCCTTCCCATAGTATTTTAGCAATAGTTGAATAGTTGTTGGTCGAGTCTCAAACTGCTGAGTTATGGGTGACAATACAAGACAAGTAGGTGTAGTGTAACCTCTAGGAGCTGTGTAGTCTCTCATGCGCCATGGTTATGGTGGTGGAGGATTATTGTTAAGCAGAGGAACTTGATCATTATGCTGAACAGTTTTGGCCTCGCTTCCAAATACTGAAATTTAAGTGCAGAAAGTAAACTATATGAAAATTTTAAAAAAAAATTACGAGCGTGCCACAACACGGATGCGGAATGTAGAAGTCTGAGTAAGGAGGGGTTGTGCACCACTTGAGCTTCACTTCAGAGGATTGTAGGTCACTGGGGTCACCTTGAAGGAATAATTTACAATACCTCATTCGCCACCAATATCGATACTCGTGTAGAGACGAGCAGAGCAATCAAAGGAACATGAAGGGAAAGTAAGGCTCTGGGGAGCTTAGAAATCGGGGCAGGACGTCTCTTGAGAGATGTAAGCCATGGCATCGAGGATGGTTCTGGGAAACCGAGTTGATGAGTGCTAAGGCGAGATGCTTTAGCATCTTGGATTTAAACTAGGGAGAGGTTGTAGTTATAGAGCTGTTTGTTTGTAAAAGCTTTGTTGATTGAATGATTGTGTGTGTAAGTTGTTGTAAAAGTTGTGTTTAAACTGATCCTCAAACCTTTCTTTTATAGTGGTTCGCATAGTAGATAAGGATGTGGTCTTTTATGCTAGTCAGTTGACGAATTGCATAAGGTTTCTTCTTACTTGGCAACTATGTAAGTGGGTGTCGCAGTTTCAATTAAGTATGAACACTTATTTTAGGGTCACATGGATTGACCCCAATCGAGTCAAAGACTTGAAGAAGTCTTCAACGATAATATCATATAGATGATAAGAATTAGTCGTCTCACTGTATAACTCTGCTAGCGAAGATCGAACTCACCGCCCGACAAGTATGTGTGCCTTTCACCAAAGACTTAGAAAGTCTACTGGATGTACAACACTATAATTAAGGACTTGAGTCCTTATCCACCATCCGTAACCATTTCATACAGACATGAAACCAATTAAAGACTTAGGAACATGGGTATATAGACAATTCATTCTACAAACAATTAAAAATGATTGCTTCAATCAAGCATGTCACAGAGTCCTCCATTTCGCATGCAACCTCCATGAAGTGGAGTGATTGGTCTCCGCCATGCCATACTGAACCATGTGCCCACATGATCATTCCTTATTAAACAACAATTAAGGTTACCTAGAACTTCTGTCCCGCTCCACCACGTTGTCAAGCAATTAAAGATAACTGATTTCTCTCTTCAAAAAAAGCAAGTCGCGAACATCGCACCCCTTAGTCGTTCGTTCGTGGGAGCTTCTCTTCGCTTGTAAAGTCTCCATCTCGCACGACTTTGTACAGTATCGTCGCATGCATGTTCGAATCCCCTTTTGATATGGAGTTCTCTTCTCACACGCGAACTCTAGGATTTAGCTCGCATGGTTTTGCTGGCGGGCCATCACTTGTAAACCTAGTATTTCGGGCTAGCTGGTGTGACATGGATTATGAATTAATTAATATTCATTTAAACAATTAATGTCTAGTAAATTATTAATTTTTTGGGTGCAAACATTTCCCCAGCCTCGATGTCATGAGTCTCAAGATTGACCGAAGATATTTTAGTTCATGCGTGCTCCAAAGCCACTGGTATTGGCCCGGTTCATAACGTCAAGTAACTGTGCGTAAACAAGCCTTTTGAATAATGTATAACACTCAAGTATCAAACAACAAGGCACTGTAGAGAAACTTCTTGCTTCGTTTTCTCTTGAAGATGTGGTACCATGCATCTTGAGCAGATAACGTCCTCGAGTAGAATCTCCTTGAGTAGTTTGACCTCAAACAAATATGGCTTCAATGTATTGGCCTCGAATGGATAGGCAGAGAGGCGAGGCACCATTTTTTTTGTTGGCAAGACACCTCTTTTTTTGTTGGGGAGATGCCACTTTTTTTGTTAGGGCGAGATGCCACTTCCTCATATATATATACATATACATATATATATAGAGGCAAAGTGGCGAGACACCTTTTTAAAGTTGGCAGCGAGATGCCACACTTTTTGTTTTGTTGGGTAGCGGTGAGAGCCATTTTTTTGTTCATGTGACCAAGTCACCTCATTTCCCCCCAAATGGCTCCAGAATCATGAAATAAAAATTAGGCCACATAAATTGGCCTTCGCTGCCTCCTAGTGGCTTCAGAATTTTCAAAAAATTGAGGCCATATAGATTGGCCCAAATAATGACTAAGACACTTCAAAAAGGTCTAGAGTCTTTGAATATCTGAAACACATCATTTTGTCATATGTGTCCTCCAGTTTTGATGTTTGTTTCGCCGACATCATGGAAAGATGGAAAAACATCAAAACTTTAGTGTGTTATGCTCCCCAGTTAATGAGCAAGACGGTATTGTAGTACTATGCATCATCCAAGATGGTGCATAGATGATGGCCCACCACTACTATGGATGCCCCCAGTGATAGAAACACATTGCAAGGTGGCAAAACACATAGAAAAAGATCATTGCAATTCGCGCGTACTCCGACCTGTCTGCATTCAAACCGCCATAACTCTCCACATGAATGTCGGAATGACGAGCCGTTAAAACCTCTGGAAAGTAGACCTCCAGGGATTTCTTTTGACATAAGGCGAGCCAATTAATTTCTTATGAATCGACCCACGAGTTGGCCTAGAATACAGGTCATTGACAATTCTCCCGTATCCCGATGTGTCTGCATTCAAACTGCAATAACTCTTTCCCGAAAAGTCAGAATAATAAGCCGTAAAAACCTCTGGAAAGTAGACATCCAGGGATTTCCAGTGATCTAAGGCGAGGCAACTATCTCTTCCTCAATCACCCCACGAATTAACATAGAAAACTATGACTGCTGCAGTTTTTGGCACTGGAACCTTTCTTAATGTTGTGTGGACATTGTAAATCGTCCTTAGCCTGTGTAAGGCCCTATTATACCAAGTTGGAGACTATAACTCTGAATGGGCGGGCCTTCTGATCGACACCTAAGACATCGAGGGGTCCCACGTCGTTGTGATAGTAGCCGACATCATTGAAGTTAGCTGATACAGAAAAATGTCATGGGTTGGCCTTTACGATTACTGTCACATCTTGCTCTGGGTACCAAATCATGAGTTCCCGATGATTGAATAAGGCACACAAAAGCTTCTATGTATCTTGTCGCACCCCAAGATCATTTTGTATGAGGTGTTGTATTTCATCGCGAGGAGCGTGTACACCTTGGATGAAGGACTCACTTTGACCCTTAAGAACAGAAGTCCTAAAGTTTTGGCGACTGTGCCCGTGACATTTCGAACTGTCAAGGTGTGGCCTGGATCATTGTTCTTGCTATGCCCAGCAATCCCATCGTTCAGGTTATGATGACGTTTACCGCGGCCCCTGTATCGACCAACACCTTATTGACCAGGATTCCCTCGATTTCAATCGTAATGTATAGCGGTCCCATGTGGGTCTTCATGTCAAGGGTTGGCAGTGAACCTCAAAGCCGGATTGTTTTTACCGGCACTATGGAGCTCATTGGGCGGCTCCTCGTAGTGCTCAGGATTTCTGGTGAGGTCCTCTTAAGCGAAAACAATGTTAGGATGAGCAATCGTGCACGTCTCTGGAGCGGGCAATGTGTACTTTGCAAAGATGTAAAAGATCATATTTCACTCGACCGAAAGAGAGTAGACGTTTTATGGAGCGCTTGTCGCCACGGCGTCCACATGAGTTGTGGTATCATGTCATTTTGTTATCTCAACCATATACATGTTACAGTGGAAGGCGTCAGGTCTGCCTTGGTCCTCATGGTCGTCACCTTGATAGTCAACCTAATCATAATCCTAGTAGTCGCCTTGTTCCCCAGCCTGGTAGGTATCTTGGTCGTCTCCCAAATAATTATCTTGTTCGTCATCATACTCTTGGTTATTAACCTGGCTTTTGCCATCAGGTATGGCTTCGTCTCCGGAGATGATGGGTGTTTCGACAATGTCGGCTTTGCTGGGAAAGTAAAGCTCTGGGGAGCTTGGAAATCACGGCGGGACGTCTCCAGAGAGATGCGAGCCGTGGTGCCGAGGAAGGTTTCCCAAAACCCTTGTATGAAAGCTAAGTCATTCTGGCCTTGTAAACTCGAGCTCTTGAAATATATTTCAGATTTGTCCATTCTGAACAGCGTGTACTTAAACGACCATATCTCTCTCTAGGAATATCGAAATCATGAACCATAAAATTATGTAGAAAGTAGACATCCATGGCATTTCGTGCATATGAGGCTCACTCTCTGGTTCTTCCTGGATCAGTACAGTTAAATCCTCAAAGTTGGAGCTGTCAGGATTACAAATGCCTTTCAATCCTTCTTTATCCTGTTTTTGCTTCTCTTCCTCATCTTTGTTCTTCAATCCTACAAACATACTACTATAAGTAAATGGACTAAAAATAAGAAGAACTATATCCAAATAACATGATTAAAGGGCATAGAAATATAGGACAATACAAGCACATCAATAAGACCTTAACACAAATTCAGAGTTAATACTGGTTATAACTGTGGGGACAACATGCTAATATGCTAGCCTATAACTATTTGATTTAGTGACATAAGTATCTCCTTGTAAGCAGAGACAGAACCAAAAATTAAAACAGTGGTTGACTAAATTTACATATCCTGCTAAGAATTTTTACCTACAATAGAGGTCCTTGGCATCAAAAGTCTTCACCTGCTTGATCATTTCAAGAGTCTCACGTGCATCCTTGTCCTCCTGACCCTCCACATAAGTGAAGGCCACTGTTGCACCCTCCTGAGCAAAGTAATGACACACCGATCGTCCTATCCCGGAGTCTCCTCCGGTCACCAACGCCACTGTTACACCCATCGTCTAATCCTGGGTTTGAGAACTGAGGGATAGGGTCCAAAGATGTTTGATAATTAGTATCCCCAGCTCTGATAGTCAAGGAGGGCATGTTTAATGTTTTTTATTCCAGGCTGAGCCTCTTGCTTTTGAGGAGGCATTTTCCTGCCATCAGAAGTCATTGTTGTAAAGACTCTTCATTGTTGCAAAGACCCTAACACACCCTTGGTTCTGTTTCTGTTGGTAGGTGAGAGGTCGTGAGTAACACGTTATTATGCATTTGATAAAAAAACAAAAAAAATACTAATGTGCTAAACTCGAAGCTATATCGATCTCAAAAGTATAATAGGTTCAGAATGATCGATCGATAGCTTCCATTTTGAAGGTCATCTCAGAACGATAAGTTCCCATTTTCTTTAGGGTACCCTAAAGCACGGGCCAATAATGCTAGTCATTTCCTTTGAATATAGCACAATGCTAGCTTTTTATTTCCTGCCAATAGTGATCCCCTGTGAAGTAGAATGTAAGTTCAAAGTTAAATGCCTGTAATTCCAGTATCAACTGGCGGCGGGGCTTCCATTCTCAACTCTGATTTCAAATCCCAATGAGTTCTGAATTAAACCTCAATGTCTCCAGTCTGTAACCATTTGAAGGTTCAATTTGCACAAAATCAATGTGTCCTGTCTATAAGCCGTGATGCTAAAGTACAGCTCGTATCAATTTCTAACTTGAACGAAAAGGCATTGGCTAACTTGCACATTGCTCCCGTTCTTATGTGCACTAGAGAAGCATGTTTCATGTGCACCTGTTTATGATATAATGAAAAATAACTCACAGTTCTGTGAAAATGGCAAGAGGATTTTGATTTACAGATAACTGTTTGTCTGTTAATCAATCTACACCCGTCAAATAGTTATAATGAGAAGAAACAATAACCATAAAAGATCGAAGAAAAGGATCTCCTTAATCACCTTCATTTCATATAAATGGTACATCCATTTCGGAACTAAATATCCATTCCATCTATAACTCGCAGTCCTACATATCAATCCATCAGAACGTACACAAGACAGCAGTACACTTCATGATAAGGTGCTACTTTCCCTTGTCGTAAGTTTCTATGTTTTGGGGCTCACATTCTGGACTAAGCAAGCGCACTAACAAAGCAGTGGACGAGCTTACAGATAAAGCTCCACAAGCTCCCCACCGAAGAGCTCTAGGGACTGTAATTCTGGGACCTGCAGAGGCATAGAGCCATAATTGTTATCAATTTTGTTTACAGGAAAACATTACTGCTATCTAACGGGAAGAACAAGTGCACATGTACATGTTTATGCTAAAACTTGGCATTATAACACAAGAGGTATCCAAAATGGTATATGGGGACTCAACATCATTAACAGGCTTGGATACAACATGCCTACTACAAGTAGCTTACCATAATGTAATCTACAAAGAATCCAGAATCCAAATGCCCCTCCAACTGTGAAAATCCCGGCAGTCTGTCTCATCAATCTGGAACACGGTTTGCAATCTGACCTCATCAGCTCACCATCTGAAAACCCCAAGTAGCGCCTCAATGCCATCTTTAATAACTTTTTGCTACAACTGCGCTCTCTTCACACACCCCTGAGAAGTTAATGGACTTATCCCATTGAAAATATCATAATACCCTATTCAGTAACCAAATTGAAACTGGCAATTCTGATAGTGGAAGAACACAGACTACTGACACATACCCAGATACAATTATCATAATACTAGAGTTTAAATGCAACCAAAGAGTAGATAGCATCTTGTTCCAAGCTAAATACAAAGTCTACAACTTTATGCTTACAGACTTAACCACTACAAGCACAAGTTTTCATCTTGTTATAAAATTTCACTGACAATCATTTGACCAATCAAGTTATATGCAACTAAATTGTAAATACCATCCTATCAAAGCTGATTAGTCTTCAACTTTATACATTACTCACAACTCACAAGCACAAAGCTACGTCACACTTCACAATTTCTGATAGTTCTAATAGAAAAGCTATTCAATCTCATTGCTTCAAATTACCAAATACCATTCTGTCCAAAACATATCGATGAAAGAACCCATTTTGACACAGAGAATACAAAACACATAAGAGAAACGATCAAATCTTTGTCTCGGTACTGAGAGTTTGAGATGAAATTCACATATAAAATCACCCAAACCGGAGACATTAGCAATTATAAGAAATTAGAAATGAAACTACTAGAGAACAAAGAACTGGGTTGAAACTGAAACCCAGATAAAGTTTACCTTCTGTGCCAAACAAGCCTTTGAGCGACTCTGAGAAAGACTTAGAGAGCGAACTGAAAATGGAATTGGAACTGAAAATGGAATTGGAATCAAGAACAGGGTTATAGACTTAACGGGTCGGGTTTTCCAGTAGTCCGGGTCGGGCGAGCTGAAGTGGGAGTCTAGGGTTTAGGGTTTAAAATGACCGATTGAGATAGTTTTTATGGAAAGATTGTTTCATGGATCCGAGGATACCACGTAAGCTGTGTAAGACGGTTAATTTGCTTTGTATGTCAATTTCTATCATTCATAATACTTGCATCTTGCCTGGATTACGTGCGTGGGTGTGAATTTTTTTTTTATTTTTATTATTATAGTTATAATTAAAGTTTGATTTTTCACCCCATTTTTCTATTTTACTTTTTACGTTTTAAGTTTTTCTCTCATACTTTTCAAGTTTTAATAAGAAATTCTTGTATATATGACGTGTATACACATGACATAATCTTAGTCATTTATAACAATTCATATGTTTGACCACCCATGTATAAATATTATACCCTCTAATCTCAACCGTTCACATATGTCATATACGTACACTAGGGATGACAATAATACCCAGTGGGTAGGGTTCTCACGGGTATTCGACCCTAACGGGGGAGATAAACGAATAACGGGTAACGGGTAAGGAGATCCCTAGTATTCGGATAATTAAATCAGGTACAGGACGAGTATGATATTTTGATATTTATACCCATCCCCACTCATTTAGAATGAAAATATTAATATATATAATTTATTATATATATTAATTTATAAAAGTATATTTATGTAATAAATATTTTTTTATTCTCTTAATTTATTATATATATTAAGTTTCTGTAAGCATGTTTTATCTTCTTGTAGGATCAATCCAATGAAGAAAACAAGGTCACCTAGTTAGAGTAACATAGTGAATGAGCAAGTTGTTATATTACATTAAGCATATGCATGCATTCTGGATCTTCTGGTCGAATACAGACGTTCATTTACTGTTATTGTTTTTTTAGAGAAAATGTTCATTTACTACAAATTTTTAGACCTCATTTTCCATTCCAACAGTTTTTTAAAAACATTGACCATTTCAACTTAAAAAAAGTTGTGTCCATTCCAACAAAACTCATAACAACTCTAAACAACATATAATATTTCAATACTCATTCTATCATCACTCATTAAAACATACTTAGAGAAATAAAATAGAAGAGAGAAGAGATATGGCCGACACCTCACTAGCTATGGTCACCGGCCATCAGAATTTGGACCGTAAACCACATTCTTATCGTCATAGCCACCAACCCCTAAAAAACTCTCATTGAACCATAAACCACATTCTTATCATCACAGCCAACTTTACTACCCCTTAATAAACTCTCACTGAACCCCTAAACCACATTCCTATTGGCACAGCCAACTTTACTACCTCTAATAAACTCCAACTGAATTCCTAAACCACTTTTTTATTGCACAGCCAACTTTACTGCCCCTATAATAAAGTTGAAAAGAGAGAGAGAGAGAGAAAGAGATCTAGAGGCAGTGGCTTAGGGTTTAGTCTGGTTCTTCTTCGTCTTCTTCTTTTGGCTCTCTCTGGTTTTTAGAGAGAAAATGTTTATATGCAGCAATGGTTAGAGAGAGAGACTTTTGCTTTACTTACATGAATATCTGGTCATTGATGTGAAGCACCAAGTTGTGGTTTGTGTTTATAAAAGAAGAAGAAGAAGAAGAAGAAGACGACTACAACAGAGCAATGGCAACAACACTGGTGAAGCCGTCGCTGCACAACTTTCATCTATCCTTCTTGAAATAGGGTAGCAAGAACCACACCAACACCAACCACCATTGCGCAACAAACTTTACTACCCCTTAATAAACTCCCAATGAACTCTTAAACTGCAGTTGTATTGCACAACCAACTTTACTACCCCCTAATAAACTTTCACTGAACCCTTAAATCGCATTCCTATTGCACATCCAACTGTACTACCTGCTAATAAACTCCCACAAAAGTCCTAGACCACATTTCTATCGCTATATCCAACTTTACTACCCCCAAATAAAGTCTCATTAAACCTCTAAACTGCATTCTTATTGCACAACTAACTTTACTACCCCCTAATAAACTCTTACTGAACTCCTTAAACCGCATTCCTATTGCACAACCAACTTTACTACCCCTTAATAAACTCTCACTGAACCCTTTAAGTTGCATTTCTATTACACAACTAACTTTACTACCCCTTAATAAAGTTGAAAGATAGAGAGAGAGGAGACAGAGAGATATAATTCAGTGGACGTTGGAAGAGGGGTGGTCTTTTGGTGTAGCGGTGTTGCTTGAAGGCATCCTCGTTGAGATTTCGGCTTCATCGTCGTTGTCGAGTCCATGTCGTCTTTGTCGTTCATCTCATGCAATCATCATCGCCACCAACGACGACAACTCTTGACGAGCGACGACGGTGGACTGCGCGAGACGAGCGACAAGGGGGCTAGGCTAGGGATGACAACTATTGACTAGCGACGACGGTGCTGGGCTTTGACATGGGCGATGGCGGTGGAGGATTGGTAGTTTGGACGTTGGAGGAGGCAGAGCAGATGGTGGTTGTTGAGATATATATATATATATATATATATATATATATATATATATATATATATATATATATATAGAGAGAGAGAGAGAAAGAGAGCGAGAGAGAGAGCAGATAGAGAATAGAGGAGACACTACTAGAAAAACGTTCTTAAGCGACGGAAGTTAGTCTGATTTTTTGTCGCTTAAGCACTTAAGCGACGGAAGGTCCTTCGCCTAAGGCCCGTCGCTTAAGGCCTAAGCGACAGAAAATGTAAAATACGTCGCTTAAGTCGTGTTGTTATGCGACGGAATATATTCGCCGCACAAGCACTAATGCGACAAAACGAATGGACTTAAGCGACCAAAGGGTTCCATCGCTTAAGTGAATAGGTTTTCACAAAAAAATCAGGCCGACTCCGGCCACTATTTTTTCTTCATCATCAATACCACCTTAACTCATTGTTCTTTCAATATCTCCATCGACAGTCTCATCCCACACCTGAACCAACACAAAAATGCACAGACGCCATTATAGGTCGTTGCTGGAGTTGGTAGCCAGAGATCGGAAAACCCAAAATTTCAAAACCCAAAATTTTTAAAACATCACCGTTCAAACGAACTAATCATACAGGCTTGTAGAACTCATCGATGAGACTAAGAATCTTACCACACATAGAGGAAAGGGTGCCTAGAGACCGGAGAAATCTCGCCAAAAAGTTCGATACCAGCCATGCGTGCAGCTGTGGCCGGAAAGCAGAGAAACGGTGGCATCAATTCGGCTTCGATTCCAGTACGGAGAGGAGGTGAGGGCCTAGGAAAAGCAGGAGGGTGATGGTGAAAGCCGACGAAAGAGGAGAGGGTGGTGGTGTTCGACTGAGGGTGGCGGTGTTCTACTGAGGGTGGCGATGAAATAGAAGAAAAATGCGACGGAAAATTTAGAATTTTTGAGCAGGAATTTTGAAATTTTGAATGGGACTTAAGTGACGGAAGTTTTCGTCGCTTAAGCAAGAACTTTCGTCGCTTAAGTCCCGTTCAAGAATCCAAAAAAATCAAAATCCCGCTCAAAAAATCTAAATTTTCCGTCGCGCTTAAGAGACTAACGTTTCCGTCGCTTAAGCGAAAACTTCCGTCGCTTAAGTCCTGTTCAAAATTTCAAAAATTCAAAATCCCGCTGAAAATTTCTAAATTTTCCATCAAGCTTAAGCGACGGAAGTTGCCGTCCCTTAAGCGAGAACTTCCGTCGCTTAAGTCCAGTTCAAAATTTCCTTCGCATAGGATGTTCTAAGGCGATGAACTCTGAAGGCAAAGCGACGGTAGAGGTTTTTGTCTCTTAAGTCGTACTTAAGCGACGGATTGTAGCTTGCCTTGAAAAATTCCGTCGCTTAAGAGAGCTTTTCTAGTAGTGAGAATAGAAGGAGAAAGTGAGAGAGAGGGTTTAGATCGGGATTGAATGGTGTGGGAGGGAGATAAGAATAATTAGGTAATTTTGGTCTAAAAAGTTTGAATGTGCAATGAAAAACTGTTTTAGTTGGAGTGGTCACTTTTTTCACTTTGTATGAAATGGTCAATACCTTTTTTAAACGAAACCTTATGCATTTACCGTTATTGTTCTTTTTAAATGAGACTTTTATTTGTTTTCATTAGATTGAAGCATGAAACTTATTTAATTTGGTATTTGATTGAAATTTCATATTTTGTATTTTTTTAAAAAAAATTATTTAATACAAAATTATTAATAGGGATCGGAGCGGGTATGAAAATGTAATCCCCAGCGGGTACAGGCATAGGGAATACTCATTATCTAATTACGGGTACGGAGATGAAACATGTTAAAGAGTATGAGTATGATATTTTGATCCTCTAACCCTATCCTACTCATTGTCATTCCTAACGTACACGGTCATGTTGATAAGCCTTGAAATAGACTTATAAATTAACTCTACAATCACAATTACGTTTTCGATTGTAGTACAAGAAAGTAGGGGTCTCCCGCAGAGGATTGTATCTAAATCACCAATCTATGACTCGATCTATACTTAAAAACCTAATCTGTCCACTCAAAAATAACTGATCGGCAGACGACTGTAAACTACTCTAAATATGACTAAACTTTACAGACACGAACTAGACACACTAAACTAACTACTGACAAAATTTCACGATTTTTGGAGTTTCTTTACTATGCTAAATAAATTCGATAAAACAGATGACACAAAATCTATGAAAATAAAAGAATGTTTTAGGGTTGGAGAGATCTAGTTACACCTCTAAATCTACTGAATACACCTTCTGTTATTTTTGAAAGATTTTAATTTATGTTTTACCCTTATAATTTTTTTTACTGAAAATAAGAACAATGAATTCCTTTATTAAGAAGATGGAGAGAGGGAAGAATGACACGGTTTAAAGAGTTGGAGTATTTTATAAAGAATATATATGATTAGATCCCCATAGTCTTATTAGTATTTCACATAGCTTGGCAATCTTTGATGATTCTTATCAAAGAATTATCCTTCCCTCTGATCCTTTTGTTTTTCTCTATGATTTCCTATCCCTATGATTCTTTGATGATTCTTATCCCTATGATTTCCTCTGCTATTTGATCTAGGGTTGTATTGATACACTTATGGAAAAAGATAACTGAAGTATAGAACCATAATAAAAAAATGCTTCTTTTTCTTTTCTATTTCTAGTTGAATATTGTAGGTCTAGAATGATTGTTTTCAAAAAATTTCTCTTTCTATTTTTCGGAACGATTCTGGGAAAAGATGAAAGAGTGAAATGAGGATAGATGAAGAAATTAAGAGAGATGAGGATAAAAGAAAAAACGGAAGGAGGTGTAGATAGTGTAAATAAGGGACAAAACTGGAAGAGTTGGGAGAAAAATAATTAATAGATGTGTATTTAGTAGATTTAGAGGTGTGACTATAATCTCTTTTTAGAGTTTTGAAATATATAAGAAAAACAATAGCTAGGAACAACCATACACCACTAGAACATATTTCACCAAATATTTGTCAACCTATACGCTTCTACTCAATTAAATGTCTTTACCTAAGCTAAGTCAATGATGTGTTAAACTTAACCTATCAACATTTTTTACTTAGTATGTTAAGAGAATGATGTTTTCAACTTAACTTAGGTTCTAACATGAAACCTAGAGTGATGTTCTCGCATAGCTCTCACATAGAAGTCATTAAGATTGAAAATATTATAAATAAAGCTAGGCAATTTCGATACTGATGCTGCCCTAATCTACCTAGATGTCAATTCATATGAATGAGGCTCAAGTCACTCATGTGCTACTCTAGATGATATGCTTGACATGATGATCGAAACACAAAATCATAGCAATAAAACTTCATCATGCTTATTACGTTTTCAACCATATAATAAACAAAACCAGAATTGATCATTGAGAAACCATTGAATCAACAAACATTCAATATCCAAGAAGTAATAAAACCAACCTCAAAATCTTGGTTTACACAAATCTAGGGCTTAGGCAGGCATTAACTATCAAAGACTACTAGAAAAACATAAGGAAAATAAAATAAAACATGAGAAGAAGATGAGAAAATGATGACTGTAATGGATTGATGTTGTGCATCCAAAGATAGATGTCTAGAATTATGTCATATCCTCTTTTATATATAAACAACTGTTATTAGGCTTAGAAAAACCTAATTTTCGTCCATGAACTTGCCTTTGTTGTCTGGGTTTTAAAATTGAAGTTTCAGTTCAAATTAAAAATTCAGGCAGGCTGACATTCGGCCACTAAAATGGTTATAACTTGTTCTCCATAATAGTTTTTGACGATCCGCGAAAGGTTCTGAAAAGTAGACTCTTGTAGCTTTCTGTTGATATAAGGCTCATATCCTGAATCATGATTGATCATAATTATTTTGTTAGTTCTGATGATGAAGATATAGTACCCCTCGAGAATTATATGGACGCTCAATACTATGGTGAAATTGGTATTGCCTCACCACCTCAGAACTTCACTATCATATTCGACACAGGAAGTTCCAATCTTTTGGTGCCATCAGCAGTGTTACTTGTCTGTATGTAAACTGTGGTAAACTAATTTTTTCTTGTGAAGTTGTATCATATTCTATAAATTCTTATGTATTGCATGCCGCAGATTGCATGCTATTTCCACACTCGGTACAAGTCAAGCAAGTAATCATCATATGAGTTTTAACTTTGAGGGGGTTTGTAGTGATTTTGTGTTCTGATTATAATAGTTGCCTTGTGGACAGGAAAGTCTGCTCAAATAACATACGGAAGCAAGGAGAAAAATTTCGTTAATTATAAAAATGTCGATCTTCTGAAAAATAGATATTTCGACAAAAATTTTAAGAAAATATCGATTGCAGTAAAAAAATTGAGGAAACTGATGGAAATTTGAAGAAAAACAAGGAAATTTTAAATGAAATTTTAAAAGATGTTTGTTTACTATATTATGTACTATATTTGAAAATAAAACCTTGAATAAATATTGATCTATAAGGAGTTATAGTAATTTAAAGTAAAAAAGTAAGTGTTGAACCGTTAATAATGCTTAAAAGTTTACTTTAAACATTTTTTTGTGGCTAGAAACCCAAAGGAAGGCTAGGTTATCACGTCTTATATACATATGATACATTTTACATGAAATTAAATAACTACTTTAAAACCACGTAGAAGACCTTTGATGTACAAAGTTTTTTTTATAGCACCGATGCCGGGTTCTGCTCTCATACTTTCATGATCTTCATCTTGTGTTGCATGTGTGAAGTGTAGTTCACTAGTGAATGGACTCATATGATCACCTTGATTTCCACTATAACCATGAACATCATCATCACCTCCACCACCGCCGTGACTTCCACTATCATCACCTCTGATACTTGATGGGCCTCCTGATCTGGTAGTTATAAACATTTGACTTATGGATAAACCTTAAAAAGTAGATAAAATAGTTGTAATATGAATTAAGAAGTGTAGATTAAAATAGTTGCAAATTTACCTATGGATTAGAAATTTTTGGGAAAAAAAAAATAAAAAAATGGAAATTTTCAGAAACTTTCGGGAAATATCGAAAAATTTGGGAAATTTCAAAAATTTCAGACGAGAAAATTTGGAATGTGAAAGATATTTCCATGGTCCAAAAAACGAAAATTTTGGCGAAATTTCGCCGAAACTTTTAATTTTTCAGACCTTGTATGGAAGTGGATCCATTTCTGGTTTCTTCAGTCAGGATAATGTTCTAGTAGGCGATGTAGTTGTCAAAAATCAGGCATGCTTTTTTATTCTTTCTTGACATTTCACCTGTTGGAAAAATGGTCTAAATATTAAACCAAATAATTAAAGTGATTTGCACTTTTAATTAGATGATTGGATGCATGAATTTGTAATCCTTGTAATAAGGGCTATAAAATCATGTATTCATATGCATAATTTGGTTGTGGGGTTAATGAGAAATTGTTACCCAAAGATGGCTAGTTCAAATGAGAAAATAAACTTTGTTTCACATTAGAAAAGTAGGAGAGGAATAAAGCTTTAAATAGAATCTCACACATTGAAAGTGTAACCATGACAAACATCTATGCTCTCTCTCGCACGCGCACAAGGGGGGGTGCAAATCCCAGATCGGAAGCCCAATTTCTTCACTTGGATCTTCGCGACTTATTAAGGGCTGTTTATGATTGTATGTAACAGACAGAAAGCCATCAATCCTTCATTCTGAACACACCAACAGAAAACACTTATCTTCCTCTCCAAAAAGTTTATCTTTCAGTTCTCTCAAAATTCGGTGATAGTTTGAAGGCTCTTCCTAGTTCGTTGAAGCTCTTGTTTGTAGTGCAACAACTTGAGCTTGATTGTCGTTTTATCCTGGGAGACCAAGCGACATTGAGGTCCTTGCACCGATTAGGACGTCGTAATTCGTCTTAAGGACACCGTGTGATACACGAGACTCGACTTACTTCCATTGGTTGAATTCTTCTTCTCAAATCTTTAATTTGTTATTTTATGGTTTTGTTCATTTTCATGCAATTTGATTAATTATAATTTATTTTCGTTATTTCATTTTGTTAGTATATAAACAATATAATCACCACTTTTTCTAACATCACCTTTAGACTTGATTTGTAGTTTGGCTGTATAACTGGTAATGCCTCTGAATTCATTATTCAATTTTTGTATTCAGGACTTCATCGAGGCCACACGAGAAGGCAGTCTCACATTTGTATTGGCAAAGTTTGAGGGACTTCTTGGGCTTGGATTTCAAGAACTCTCTGTTGGAAATGCTACACCAGTGTGGTATCTTGCTATTTTCATGTCAAACAGGGGCGGATCCACTCACGGGCCTGAGTGGCCCTAACACCCTCTCAACATGAAATTATATACATACATTCCCTTATTATTCTGATGCAAATGATCTTCATGACTTTAGTTGGTCGGCCCCTGTTAGTTTTAAATCTTGGCTCCGCCTCTGATGTCAAAACCTTGTCTTAAGTGACTCAAGTCTATTTTGCCAAAACCAACCATTCTAGACGTTGGTGTCTCATAAACTGCGATAATGTGCTTCAATTTAAAACTCCAGGTCTACAATGTCAGAGGAAGGTCTTTTAAATGATGAGGTCTTCTCATTCTGGATTAATCGAGATGTAGATGCAGAAGTTGGAGGTGAACTTGTTTTTGGTGGTGTTGACAAAAGGCAGTACAAGGGAAAGCACACCTATGTTCCAGTTACTAAAAAAGGTTACTGGCAGGTAGTTAAATTCTGAAGATTTTGTCTGCAACTCTTTACATTCCTTGGAAATTATCTGTAAGTTTCAGTTCAATTTGGGAGATCTCAAAATTGGAAACCAGTCAACAGGTGACTCAGGAATCACTTCCTCATTCTATAAATATTAAACCCGGAAAAAAATTCAAACTATAAATGTCTAAGCAATGACTGAACTTTATGATTGTGTTCAGGTGTTTGTGAGGGGGGTTGTGCTGCTATTGTGGGTGGATTCAGGAACGTCCTTACCTCGCTGGTCCATTTTTTCTGCAATTGTATTATTTTCTAGATGACTCCAAGCTTGATTTCACATTGTGTCTCTTCATTCAGTCTATTGGAGCTGGAGTAGTGAGTACAGAATGTAAACAAATTGTGTCTCAGTATGGAGACTTGATATGGAATCTTCTGATATCAGGGGTATGTGTTTTTCCCTATCTTTAACATAATCTGAACAGCTGAACTACTTTGTTCTCATCTAACATATCTAATATCTGATCTATGGATTATCCATGATCTGCATATCTGCAGGTACAACGTGACCATGTAAGCAGCTTGATTTGTGTGTTCTGAATGGGGGTCAGTACGTGAGTGCTGGAATTGAAACAGTGATCGAAAGAGAAGATAGGCAGGAATCATCTGTTGGTGACACTGCCTTGTGCACAGCTTGTGAGATGGCTGTTGTTTGGGCCCAGAATCAGCTTAAACAAAAAGGAACAAAAGAAAGGGTACTTGAGTACATTGATCAGGTGAGAATCCTTGAACTTCTGTGAAACAATTTCATATTTTGGAAACAAAATTACATGTTTGTGCCGGTACTGAACTCAATAGCTGTGTGAGAGCCTGCCAAGTCCAATGGGAGAGTTGATAATAGACTGCAATAGCATTTCAAGCATATGCCAAACATTACCTTCACCATTGGAGACAAGCCTTTTGTTCTCACTCCACAACAGGTTATATCTAAGAGGCTAAGATTTATCAGTGATTCTAGTTGTAATTGGTGATACTTTCTCCTATATTGACTGCAACTATTTGAAAACTGGCCAAGGCATATCTGCTATCAGTGGGTTTACAGCTTTCGAGGGTCCCCTTTGGTATGTTATGAAAAATTTATGCTCTAGTTTATAGATATCTTCCTAGGTCAATCTTTATCCAGGCTTGTCAATATTCACGCAGGATCCTTGGAGATGTATTTATGGGGGCTTATCACACAGTTTTCGACTTTGGCAACCTGGAGATTGGATTTGCTAAAGCCGCTTAACGTCCACAGCATCTGCTTTTCTGTAACTGGTGGTTTTCAGAAACTTATAAGATAGAGGACTGAAATCAAAACCCATGCAGGTGAGTGAGCAAAGAGTAAACAAAACCATAAGAGTAAACAGAAGCTGGAAACGCAACAAGATAACACAGGACAAAAACATATTGAATTGAAGAGGTCGCTAAATTTGACATCAACACAGCAGAGTCGCAGTTTTTTCCTACTAGAAGTGTACCGAAATCCAAAATTAAATGGAAAACAGCGTGGTTGCAGGTTTAGATCTTCTATCAAATGTTATAGTATCTGCCAAAACAAAAACCTGGCCATTGGCAGAAAGAGGTATCAAAATGAGGTTTGAAAATTCATCAAAAGAAAGGCAGTAAACCTATCTGCCAGGAAACATAATCCCACTCAGCCACCAGGACGAAGGGTAGGCTGGTTGCCCCCAGTAAAACCCTGTTGGATTTCATCATCTTCTTCCGCCCAGTATGTCTCCAAAATCTTCACAACCCTCTCATATATCTCATTGTTATCATGGGTCTGCAGATCCTCAATCTTCCTCAATCCATCAAATTCATCAACCATTTGAGCAAAAAGATTTATCCCATTATTTGTTCCCATTTCTTCACCCGCCTTCAGAATGTTCTCAATACCTTCAAGACACACTGTTACTGTACTTGGATCTCGGCAATTTAGCAGATCACAGAGCGGTTTAATGCAACCTTGAGTCACCAGGAATCTACAAAAACAAATTGATGATACAGTCAATAATATACTCAAGATCTAATATGAGAAAACTGAGTAGGATGCATATACATGGCATTCATTATTCGGCTTAATAACATTGTATAACCCCACTGCTTGGTAGGCCATCATTCTATGTTGGGATAAGTGGAAATAGAGTCGGCTTGTAAAGCAATTTCAACATGAGTAATGTGGACATGCGCATGTGATGGAACACGAAAATGAAGGTTGAAAGAGCTTATCCAGTGAAAGGGTAGAACATACTGAATCTGTTCATAAGATCCTCCAGAAGTTGCTTCTGAGATGGCCCAAGCAGTTTTCTTTTTTATGTTGAATTCTGCATGTTGAAGAAGTTGCACGAGTGGCTTTATGATGTGGACATTAAGCACAGCCTGTAAATACAATGTGTAAAATACAAACATAAGGAGTATTTCAGAAGCCAACCATAAGAATCAATAAAACTCAACCAGCAAAAGGTGAGGGCATTAAGCACAGCCTGTAAATACAATGTGTAAAATACAAACGTAAGGAGTATTTTGGAAGCCAACCAAAAGAATCAATAAAACTCAACCAGCAAAAGGTAATCATCCGCCATTTACAGAAACTTTACAGAACTTGAAGGAAAAGTAACACATGTTCTTCTGATACTTATAACAGCCTCAAGAGACAATATCTGAAGACAGAGAGAGAGAGAATCAAAATTTGTATTTTAAATTAAATAAATAATAAAGATGATAATGGAAGCAGTGTCCTGTTGTAGTTGAGTGGGAATACAGCATTTACATCCACAAACAAAATGCAATCTAGTTAATTGTTGAAGTTTTCCAACAAGCTTCTTTCTTATACAGGCAAAGAAAAACTAGATTAAAATGATATAGTTATAAATGTCAGTTTCTTGCTAACTTGATACATATGAAAAGAAAAAATTAAAAGGCCATTTAAAGCAAAAACAATCAGGTGTGTCCTACATGAAGAGCAAAATTCAGATGATAGTATGTTAGACTGAAGAGGATGGATAGATCATTAATACCTCCGTCTGCAAGTCATTGCCTGTAACAATATTTCCCACCGTCCGAAGGGCAGGTAAGCTGAACAACGATGCCAAAACAAATAATCATCAGGAAATACACAAGGAGAATATGTTGAACAATGATCCCAAAATAATAAGAAATCACTGTACAGGTTTAGAACTTACAGCAAAAGATTCACAAGTTTTTGCCAGACACCTCCTTTCATCAGACCCTGAATTTGGTCACTTGCCCCATCTGAGTGATATGACAGAGCCCAGCAAGCATCTCTCAAGACTTCTTCATCATCTGAGGATACGAGGAGCAGAAAAAAGGGTCAACAATATTGATGACAAGAAAAGTGAAATCAACTCAAGTGGCAGAGCTAGTCTCATACCAGTTGACAATAACTTCCTAAACTGATTAGTTGCCTCCAACTGCGAAGCAGGATCATCAGAACATATTCCTTTCCCAAACTTTCCAACTGTTCAACAGATGACAAAAAAGAACAGTAAATATAAACAATCAACATAAGTTGACATTCTCTTTTACATCCCTAAACAACTAAATACTCCATCACAAGTCTATTCTGGATAATCAAAGAACCTTCACAAGTGCATATATACCTCTTCATAAGAGGTGAGGATACTCGTTAACCCTTCAGCGGAAATATCGCATTCATCATCTTCCCCACAATAATTCTCTAAGATTAGGCTCAAAGAACCACTCACTCTTTCACCCTTCTTAGCCGCTCCTCCAGTTTTCTGCATGTTATCACAAATAAAATTATATTTCTGAATGAAGCAAAATCATAGAAACCATCCAGCAATTCACAATATTAACTGTAATATGCATTTATAATGAATGAGTGAGTGAAACTTCACAAAGTACATGTATTAGCTGGATAAGTTAACAGCTACGGCAGAAAATTGGAAAGCTAGAATTGTATTAGTCCACAAAATAACATATTAACACTATCTAGCTGTGATCGAACTTTTAAATTCAAACTGCATAGGAGTATATACATTGAGGGTAGTTCTTATAATCAGATTTGAATTTCTGGGAGCAACTAGTGTTAACAATACATGAGGCTCTACAAATAAAATTGCATCCAATTCTTCAAAAGAAGTCATAGTAGTCAGAAATAGTACATAATCGAACTTCCGGGCAAGCCCAATCTTTCTTATCACTTCCTCTGCTTCAGGATTTCCCTCCTTTCTCTTCTCTTCCTTGTCAGGCTTCCCCGCCTCTTGTATCTTCTCATTTTCAGGCTTTCCCTACAAATTGTATAGAATCAACTGAGAGTCAGTAGATGTAATCTTTATTTAGATCATATATTTCAGGCTTTCTCTATAGATTTTGTATAGAATCAAATCAGTGACAATACCTGAGAGGAGGTCCTCTTCCAAAGCTTTTCTGCAGCCTTCTGAGAGGATGTTCTATCCATTAATGCATTGAGTTTGCCTCTCACCTGCTTCACTGAGCGGTACTTTTCCGGGGTAGAGCACATTTGAGCTACTGTTTGCAACTGAGAATTCCCAAACGAGGCATAGTACCAGAGCAGCTTTTCCTCCTCCATGAGATCCTTCCACCTCTGTTTGCAGTCATTTTGACTTCTTCCAACCTTGTTGGCCACCTTACCCCAGGAAAGACCAACAATCCTGACAGCCTCATGTAATTTTTCATCTTGGTCAGGTGTCCACTTCTCTGCAACATGAAAATTTCACCCAAAACCCACAAAATCAAACCTTGATCCAGAAGAAACACACAAATCCCTCCTAAAAGAAATCAAACATCAAATATACAAGAAAAGCACAATAACCATAAACATCACAATCCAAACCAACCAAAACCTCATAGAAAGAATTAAAGCAACATGAACCACAACCAGAAAACAAGCCAAACCAAATCACAGAACCAAGAACAAAACAAAAAGAGGCACAATTCCAAGAACAACCCACCCAACATATTGACCAGAACAACCCATATCCATGAAATCCCCAATATAAAACCAAACAAACCAAAATTACTGCCATGAAACCCATGAACAAGACAAGTAAATTAATGCAAACAAAGCCTAATCAGATTCACAAAAAGGCACATTTACAAGAACCCACCCAACATCTTGAGCAGAAAGATAAAATCCCCAATAAAAGAACAAGCCAAAATCACAACCCAAAACACATGAACAAGCCAAATTATTACTGCAAACAAAGCAAAATCAACATCACCACCCCAAGAACAAAAAAGACACATTTACAAGAACTCAATATTCCATAAAATTAGAAAATCAAAATCACAAAGCACAATTCAGAGAACAACCCACAAAAAATGCCCCAAAAGAACCGTAAAACCCTTAGACCCGTTTCCACAATCCTTACCAGAACCCTGTTTCTCAAGCCCAAAATCACAAAGCACAATTCAGAGAACAACCCACAAAAAATGCCCCAAAAGAACCATAAAACCCTTAGAGCCGTTTCCATAATCCTTACCAGAACCACCCCCCACACACAAGCAAATTCTCAGAACAAACCCACAAAATCCATCAACTCAAAACCAGAGGCCACCAAATCAAAAAGAAATCATACATCAATTATCAAAGAAAGCACATGAACCATAAACCCATCCCAATCCAAATCAACCACAACCAGAAAACAAGAAAATTAAAATCACAAACAAGCACGAACAAGCCAAATCAAAAATTCAAAATAAAAGAAGCCAAGAACAACCCACAAAACCCTAAAAATCTTCACCACAAGAACATGTATCTGTAAAATCCTTACTTGCGTCACTTTTCTCCATCTCCTTCACTACCCAAGAAAAAGACGAAGACATTTTGATCGTTTGGGTGAAAAAGGCTCTGGTTTTTTTCACAGAAAAATGGGTAGAGTGGAAGAAAGAGAGAGAGAGAGGTTTAGATTGAGGAGAGAGGAAATGGGTAGAGATGTTAAGGCTTAGAGTGCAGCACAAGCCTTGTGTTATAATCCTCTTCGAGGCTTTGGAGGGAACAACTTTCTTTCAAACAAAATAATGACCAAACAGGCCTTAAGGACCATCTGCGGACGGAACAGTAATAATTATAAAGTTACCGCAAATAAACAAAAACAATTTACCTTCCAACTTATAAAGAGATCTGATATGGGCTCCGATTCCCAGATCGCGTCCGGCTCCGATTCATGGTCGTCGACCAAAACTTTCCGCCACTGACCCATTGAACCCCTCCGACGAAAGGCCCTGTTTTCATTTTGTGGAAAATGAACAAGATGATCTGATATGGCTTTCTGTTTTCTGTCATTGGGCTTCGTCAGCCCAATTTCCTTTTCAAGGTCCGTGTCCGATGAGTTTTTAGAAACCATTGTTAGTTACAAGGTTGTAATTTCCGCCTTGTCAAAGTATCCGATCACTCAAACTATGGATTCTACTACTTGGTGTAAGAAGTTGCCACTTTCAACATTTAACTAGATAACAGATTATTATTATTGCGTAGACTCGTTAAGAGCCGACACCGATCCTACCTGTTTTAAGAACCCAAACATTAACGGAATTTTGAATCCGACACATCAAAGAACGCATACGACTCCAGCCCATTGCAAGGACTTGCTAGCATGTTGAGGGAAGGTAAAAGTGAAAATTGGAAAAAGGGGTATATGTTGGAAATGAATTAATTTGGAAAACTGGATCGAGTTAATGCTATTTTTTTTTGCTTTTTTTTTGATGGAGTTTAACGCTAATGATGATTAAGTCCACATGAAATTAATGATAGAGATGCGTCAATATTCATGGTTATTTACTTTATAACCTACTAGTATTTTGATCTACGGTATGTGTGTTAACTTGTTTTTATGTTTTTATAAATTTACTTACTAAAAAATAAAAAAAAATTATTCATATTCCGTCTCTATTTTTTCTCTTCTACAAAAAAGAGAATCTCATTTTAAAAATATGAATTGTCTATTTTACCCATATTTTTTAAAATTATTTGATTTAAACTTTAATAAATTAAAAACAAAGTTTAAAAATTTATAAATTTTTATTAATATAGATTTTATCACTATAAATTATTAGAATCCATTATTATATTCAGTGGCGGTTAAACATTCTTTTGGGTCTGATTCGCGGGACCCACGCATTGACGTTGTAAATACACCACATCCTTGAGATTGTGTGGTGACGTAAAACAGAGAGTACAAGTTTGACATCATCTAAAAATGAATTAAGAATTGAATAATATATCGAGTGGATATTTTCTTGGGCTAGAATATAAGGGGAAATACTGTGTACTTACAAATCAAACGACACTCAAGCTCCACCATAGCTTGGTATTGGGTAGCATTGGAACATAAAACACCAACTTTTGAAACGTGTTGCATGCGTATCCTCGTGGTTGTACTCGACTGTTGGAACAGGAGTCGGCCACCATGGCACCATGAATCGGAAAATAGACTAACTCACCATGAAAGGTCGTGACACTCTTCAATGTATTCGCACGAATGTTGCACATAATAATAACAGTATCGTCGTCGACGTTGGATTCTAAATATAAAATGTCATCATTACGTGGGTCGAAAGCTACTTGCACAGCAACTTCACCTGAGCGGCTCCATTCAGTGATCAATGGATTTTCCGAAACCATTTCTTCTAGAGGAAGGGTGTCTATCTTACACCACTTCCTGACTCTACCATCAACCTTGTCATCATCCTCATCATCTATCAACTCCCAAATACTCAAACCTTTCCTCAAGGCTCTATGCCTCCACGATCTCCATCCAAAAAAGTTCTGCACAACCGAAGACGTCCTTTTTGGCTCACACTTATTCTTCCCCACTCGTTACCAGGAAGACCAACGACATCAAAATAGTTATTGTTCGAGAAGGGATCCAACGTGATCATAAAATTGTGGTCATCTTCATGCACCCAATACAACTTTCCCTTGTAAGCAAGACCTGGATACTCGTAAGGCAAGGCATTAAAACACAAGTATGGTGGGCATGAAACAACCAACTCAGTCCATTTGCCAGTCTCAGAAGAGAATATCTCAACGTTGAGCTCCGAGCTATTTGATAGGAATCATGATTTATTGTAATTGAAATAGCAGAAACGAAAAGGAAAACGGAGGAATGTGTTGAATGTCTACATCTTGTATTTCATTCCTCAAAACAGTAGAACAGGTCCTACATATATAAGAGAACTAACCTAAAGACTGAAATACCCCTCTAATATATCTCTATAATTCTAACACCCTCCCTCAACCATATGGTTGGGTACCCCAAGCATAATGGTTGCAATACATGAATCTTGCATTAGAACTGGATCTTCTTCAACGCTCTCAACATATGCAAGATCAGGCAAGCCATTCCAGCAATATGAATAGAAGCTTCAGGTTGGGAAGAAAGAGCTGTAGCAAAGCAGGTCATATTAGGCAGCCTCCTTGACAATAGCACCAAGCACGCACTGCACACTTACAACACTAGCACCACACTTCACTGCACACTGACAACACTAGCACCACACTTCACTGCACACTGCATCAAGCACTCACTGGACACTGCACCACACTTGCACATTGCACCAAGCACACACTGCACACTGCACTACACATCGCACCAAGCACATTACACAGAGGCCACCACCTCTAATGAAGGCCACCACCTCCATTGCACTTCTACAAAACATAAATGAAGGCCACCACCTCCATTATGTTATACACACAAACTATGAAGGCCACCACCTTCAAAGTTGTCAAAATTCTGACATCCAAAACAGTAAATCCACTGATGCATTGTGCAATCGTGAAGAAAACACTAGGCATGGAGAACAAACCAGCAAAGTTGATGCCCTTGCAACAGTAGGCATGGAGAAAACACTAGGCATGGAGAACAAACCAGCAAAGTTGATGACCAAGGCAGCATAACAATCTAAACAACTTCATTCCCTCTTGTATATTCCATAACAGACCAACATGAAAGGAATTAGAAACCATACAGAGGCATATATATCCCTCATAGCACCAACTGATTGAGACATGATGAAACACTCAAAATATTGCACCAATTTCTATCTGCATCAATTCTAGATGCAACCAGACTTTAATATCCTTGCACTTGAGAGCACTGGCCACACACTGCACTTAACACTAATCACTGAAACTTCATCAAGGCACAAAGCACACACTCCACTTATTTATTAAAACCACACTAGATTTCCTTTCAAGTTCAATTTTCACCTCATATCTTCTGAAGACAAATCAAACGCATAAACTGAGAGAATCACTATCTCAAGCTTATATCTGAGAAAGAATACAACATTCAATACTTCACTGAGCCCAAATAGAACTAGATTTCTATGATCTTGTAGTAGTAACATAGAGATCACTTATATATAGATCAAAACATTAATCATCAATATGAACCAGATCTAGCATCAGCAGTAACATAGAAGCTCAAAACCAATTTGAATCTATGAACTAAGACTTGCGCTGCATCAGAATAGGAGAATTGAAGCTGAATGAGATTACCGAGATGATGCTAGCTGAGAAGATGAGACCCGGAATGCTTACAATCACCATCGGAAACCATGGGCTCAGATGCTCTGACATTGAAGCAAAGGCTGGATGCTCTGAACATGGACAAAACGACTGCGTTTTGAAGGATGAGAGGAACAAACCAGAGACCACTGACATCTCCCCCTCCGACGTAACTCCCGAGTGACGTCGGAAAATTGAAGAACAAAATCATCGATGAGCTCGCAGATCTGGGAACAAACCGAGGGATGAAGCTGGCTTCGACGAACACAGAGCTCGATGCCGTCATGCCGAGGGATGAAATGTAGAAAGCAGCAACAAGCGATTCAGATCCGAGAGTGAAACGGAGGAGAGGACATCAAAGAATCGCCGATGTCGCCGTGAGAATGAGCACGGCCTAGGTCCCCGGGGAGAGAAGGATGGCTGGGCTTTGAACAATGATTTCCGATCAGTGATTTAGAAGTCGAGGCGAGCAGGTCTGCTTCGTGATCTAGGGTTTAGAATTTGAGAAAAATTGAAATTGGGATCTACAGAATTGGAAAACGCGGAAGCTAAGACTAGGATAGATGAACAGAAACCACAAGGATCCGGATCGGAAACCATGGGCTCTGATACCATGATAGGAATCATGATTTATTGTAATTGAAATAGCAGAAACGAAAAGGAAAACGGAGGAATGTGTTGAATGTCTACATCTTGTATTTCATTCCTCAAAACAGTAGAACAAGTCCTACATATATAAGAGAACTAACCTAAAGACTGAAATACCCCTCTAATATATCTCTATAATTCTAACACTATTATGCCTTACTTTTGACATTGGTGAAAGTATACGCACGATTGCATACTTGTAGTCCACATTAAGCTGCATAGTACTATTACTATATATTTCACTTTGGTGACCATCAATATCTTCTTATAGTAATAGTCGGGTTCGCAAGTGAATCCAACTCTTACTTCATAGTTGCATTGAGGGGCTGGAGGAATAGCAGTCCATTGCTTAGTGAATCCAACTCTTGGATGCACACCACAAGACCAAGTCATTACACGATGCCACAACTGGAGAATCAAATTTTACTTTTTCGGTACATGCAGATTGATAGCAAGGGAGAAAATCAAGAGAGAAGCTGCCTGTTTCAAATACCGAAAGCTCAGAGGTGGCAAAACACCCTTTTTCATCCAACAAGATGAGAGTAGGTTCCAGGGATAAGGGGTTCCGTTTATCTCGTTGGAGACATAAAAAACGAGAAAGGAAAGTATGATGGGAGATGAGAGCGAGCCAACGCCTTGAGACACACTTGTACCGAGCAGCCGATTTGGCAGGAAGCCGCAGAAGAATTTCAAAGAGTAATGGGTCAGGGAGATCATCAATGTTAATCGTGAAATTTGAATACCGTGTTGGTGGGGCTGTTTTTGATCTTTTCAAGTGCTGGGATTCATGAGACTCAACCTTGGATGGTACAACTCTAAGAGATTCATCACACATTGCTGCCCAGTTTCTTTTGGAAGCACTAACACCAGGTATCATATCTGATAGCCAACTAATAATATGCAGTTGAGAGAATAATTGCAAGTAATTAACGTGTATATATATGATGAAGGCTAGGAAATCCTTTTCAGAAACGTTTCCTATTAGAATCTGAGTACTATGTCCTATAAGGTCAAGGATTGTAGAAATTAACCAAGTAGTAATTGGAAAGCCTAGCCGAAATTAAATTTCAATTTTATCATTATACGTAAAAATATACTATCATTTAACTTTTATTAAAATACCTCTTGCGAAAGGAGAGCTTAGAGATTAAGCGAGCAGTCATGGAAGCCATAACCGTTGCCATTGAAGACATGCCGCACTGCACAACTAGTTTTCTCTGAGAAAAAAAATTCTAACCCTAGCCGCACGGTAGAGAAAGGGATAGAGAAAAAAGTCACGGTATTTTTTCACTGCAGAATGATAAAGATTATACACAAACAAAAACACAATCCATGTCCGAAAACTACTATTACTAGCTAGCTCGTTGGTCTTGATGATCATGAGGAATTAGTAACTCAAACCTTTCTCAGATAGCCAGGTTGGGGAAAGTAGGAAAACTCAAAAATCCTTCCAAACTCAAAAATTGATCTAATCTCCAATGATGCAGATGGAAGCTATGTACAAATGATTGCCTAAATACATATGAAAGCCATCATAACAATTAGTTTTGTTGCAAAGACAAGGTAAATATCCATTCCATTATTAAGTGGTAATCAAGTGGTAAGTATTCTAAATGACAGAAGTTGACAATGAGTAGACATGCCAAAGCAAGTTAACCATCACAACCATATATTCAAATTTTAGGTCATCTAAACCTATAATTATTCATATAGATTTTACATATTTAACCTATATATGGAGACAAATTCAAACATATTTGATCATTTTATATTATTATTTAATCACATATAGAGTAAACCTTAATTGTTTATTGATCATATTATATCATTATATTAATAAAATATGACAATATCTTGCACACACTCAACTCATAAATTTTAGGTTTTGATCTTGAGTCAAAATAGAACACATTTTAGATAAATCTTATTTTAGCTCAACTTAGCTAATATGTTGAAGATGAGATTTTACAAATTCTAAACATAACTATTATAGATTTTAGACCAATAATTTGAGATGCTCTAACAATATCACAATTACAGTCTCTCTAACTCATCCTCAGAGTCCCCCAAGCTTGTTTGGCACAGAAGTTATACTTTATATGTGTTTCAATTCAACCGAGTTCTTTCCTCTCTAGTAGTTTCATTTCTAATTCCATATAATTGCTAAATGGCTACAATTTGGGTGATTTTATATGTGAATTTTATCTCAAATTGTCAGTACCTAGGTCAAAGTTGCGATCTTTTCTCATATGTAAATTAAAACAATAAACTGTTTGGTAAATTATACTTTTAAAAGTGTTATCAATATATAAAAGATAATTTTGTGTTTTTATAGACAGCTGCTTGTAAAAGGAATCTGAATATTGCTTCTAAAATCTGCTTCCAATGACCTGTAATTTTTTAAAAAAAATAAAAGTTTGTATTTGATTTACCAAACACAATAAAATTTAGAAGTTCAAATAAAAGCTGATTTTTTTAAATCGAAGTTGTACTAAACTAGGCCTTAATGTCTCTTAAAGTATAATAGAAAATAAGTTAAGAAATTTAACAACAAAAGATAATATGTGGACCAAATTTAACAAGATGTAGGCTAAGTATATAAATTTTGGGTGGGCTATATTTAAATTATTTATTTATTTTAATTAAAATTAAGATACAAAGTATGATTTCTTCTAAATTTAGAATGCGCAGCAGCTTAAGGTAGCTAGTGTGTAGCTACGCCTTTAGTGAAAACCATGTTGATATAACATCCATATACTCGTTCCATTATATAGTTTGCTTCCTACACAGTTGTCCTAGATAGTGAAAGACGACTATATATAATTTGATTGAAAGACTCTGCATGCATGACAGAATCGAAGAACAAAACCCCAGCTAACCATGCATCAAATTTCATTTTCACTCCAATTTTTAAGCTATTCTTATTCGAAAATTCTTGTATATATGATCCTAAGTTCGAAACCATATCACTGAGGACTGAGATGATAAGTTAGTTAATTTTCGATTGCATTTGTAGTGCAAAAGCAATACAAGTTCCAGTATAAGATTAACATCGTTTTTGATCCATGTTATATGTTGTTCGTCTATCACAAACTTGATTCTTTCCAACAACTTTTGAGAGACTAGATAGCAATAGCTAGATAACTATGGTGATTAACGATTGTATAAGAAAAAAAACAAAACAAAAAAGTAACATTTACTTGATTGAGTTTACTTTTTTGCAAGATGTTTTAGAGAGTCGTCGTCGAAATTTACTTGATTGAGTAAACATGGTAGGTAGTTTTGATCAATCGCTCAACTGCGGTTAAAGCAAACAAACTCCAAGTGTTTCAAACCATTAATTCTAGCTTAAGAAAAATATTACTGTGTTTAGTAAAAGAATATTACAATGTCATGTGGTAAAAAAACGAACACATAGTAAATGACCTAATTCAGTTAATTCCCACCTCCCACTTGTCGTATCTCATTTGAGTCATTTCCCATTTAATCTCAGTTAACCCGTTAATCAATCCCAATCTAATTAATCTCACCCTGAAAACCCCCAAATCCAATCACACTCCCACACACACTCTCTCTCTCCTCTCCATTTCATGCCCTCTTCTTCTTCTTCTTCTTCTTCTTCAACCTCATCACCACCCCCATTTCAAACCCTAACCCTAACCTAATGGACCAAACCCACCACCTCAACGGCGATTCCACCTCCCCCGCCTCCAAAAAGCCCAAGCTATCCTTCATCACCCCCGCCGAAATCGCCGCCGAATTCTCCCACCACGACCCCGCCGTCGCCCGAATCAACAACGGCAGCTTCGGGTCCTGCCCCGACTCCATCATCCAGGCCCAGCGCCGCTGGCAGCTCCGCTACCTGGCCCAGCCCGATAGCTTCTACTTCAACCACCTCCAAAGCGGCATCCTCCACTCCCGCACCATCATCAAGGACCTCATCAACGCCGACCACGTCGACGAGGTCTCCATCGTCGACAACGCCACCACCGCCGCCGCCATCGTCCTCCAGCAGGCCGCCTGGGGCTTCTCCGAAGCCAAATTCGACCGAGGCGACGCCGTCGTCATGCTCCATTATGCCTACGGCGCCGTCAAGAAGTCCATCGAGGCTTACGTCACCCGCGCCGGTGGACATGTCATCGAGGTACCGTTGCCATTTCCTTTGAATTCTAATGAGGAGATTGTTTCCGAGTTTAAGAAGGCTTTGGAGAAGGGGAAGGCTAATGGCAGGAGGGTTAGGCTAGCTGTGATTGATCATATTACTTCAATGCCGTGTGTGGTTATACCTGTTAAGGAGTTGGTTAGCATTTGTAGGGAGGAAGGTGTTAATCAGGTTTTCGTGGACGCGGCTCATAGCATTGGGTGTGCTGAGGTTGATATGAAGGAGATTGGGGCTGATTACTACACTAGTAACTTGCACAAGTGGTTCTTTTGCCCGCCGTCGATTGCGTTTTTGTATTGCAGGAAGTCTCCCAAGAATGCAGAGTTGCACCACCCGGTGGTCTCGCACGAGTATGGGAATGGATTGGCTATTGAGAGTGCTTGGATTGGGACTAGGGATTATAGTCCTCAGTTGGTTGTGCCTGCGGTTTTGGACTTTGTTAAGAGGTTTGAAGGCGGAATAGAGGGGATCAAGAAGAGGAATCATGACACTGTTGTTGAGATGGGGCAGATGTTGGTCAAGGCTTGGGGGACACATCTAGGGTGTCCTCCAGAAATGTGTGCTAGCATGGTCATGATTGGTTTACCGGCGTGTTTGGGGATTTCAAATGAGAAGGATACTCTTAAGTTGAGGACGCATTTGAGGGAGAAGTTTGGTGTTGAAGTCCCTATATATTTCCGACCACCCAAGATTGGAGAGGTTGAGGCAGTGACTGGGTATTGTCGGATATCACATCAAGTATACAACAAAGTGGATGATTATTACAAGTTCAGAGACGCAATTAATCAACTTGTTTCGGATGGGTTTACTTGTGATCTACTTACAAATTGATGAGGTATGCTTGGCTTTCATCTATTTAATTGATCCATTAGTTAGAAACACTTTGAATTGCATTTTCTTTGACTTTCAGTGGCCTTTTCACATGAAAGATCTGTTTTGTTTTGTCGTATGCTTTTTCAATGATTAGTTGAGTTCTGCTTATCTTCACATATGGTGATCAAATGCTAGTCTAATATAATGATGAGCCTAAGGTTCCATGTTACTGTATAGCTAATTACTTGCTTCAGTACTTGATATAGTTGTTAGGACTTGTGGTTGACTGGCTTTGGTAGCAAGGCATCCCCAACCGCTCTGTTTCATGAAAAAATCAATATAAAATAATCTTTATTAGTCCAGGAACGAGATTAATTGATTAACAACGCTCTGATGAGAAGTTCCTTCCCTAGATATGTCCAATATTACAATATACGTTTGCAGTTAATCATAGGAGAAACCCTTATTTCAGTTATTACATGATCTTTGATAGGCTTGACTTGGTGAGGCATGTTGAGTTGGAATTTAGCCAGTGAGATTGTTCACTATCTTGTGTTTTTGTGTTAGTTGTGTGCAAGTTGTTTTGACATGCAACTATTTGTATGCCTGTAGTCGGATGAAGCAAACTGAAGAAGTTCTTCTGATGAATAATGTCCATGGTTATCTGCCTCCCCTGCATGCCTCAGTAGGTGCAATGGTTTCGGTACCATATGTTCCAAAGAGTAGTTGAAAACAAACTGCTAAGTGCATGTATCAAAGCAGAAACAATTTTCCTCATGGATTTTAGTGTTTAGACTTCGTGGAGATGTTAACTTGTCTGTTGAACGCTGTTTGAGTTGTTGTAAATGTTTAATGACTGTCATTTGTATGGTTATTTAACTTTGAATTAATCTTTAGTTGTTATCCACTTTGGCTCCATTTTCCTAGTTATGCATCATCAACCAACGATTCCTAAATCCCTGTCTTTTATTATATCTTAGCATTTATGCATTTATATTGGAATGCAGCAGTGAAGTATATTACAAGTTTGAGAAGAAATTAACTGAAATGCTTTGAAGTGGCACCTGTTCCCCATATAGTGGCTGATGATTATTTTCCCTTGTTAGTGTCTATTGTTCTTTTTGTCCGCCCACCTGGTACAAATCTGAAGGGAATGTATTGTTTTGTATTGGATGTAATGATTCTCTGCATCTTAAAGGAGGCTCAACTTCTGCTTTTGGAACTGAGCAGACCACATAGATTAGTCCTTGTCTCTGTTTAATTCCTTTGCGTGTGCTTCCAATGAAATTTGTTACAAGTGTCAATTTGTTCTATTCCATCTTCCAATACAAGAAGTTTTGGGACATGTCCTTTTCACTATCTAGGATTCTAGGATCATATTTGGGACCTTGGTGATTCTCTGCGTCTCTAGTTTGCTACGGTGTTGATCATTTTTGATGTCATTTGCACGTAGAGGAATTCGGAATTCTGTGGAACTACAGCGGAAAATGTATCTGATTGAAACAGGCATTCACCCTGTGCATATACTTGGACTGAAACGCTGGACATGATAGAAGTAATGTACATATGGAAGATCAGAATCGGCAAGAAAGAGCATTTCTTTGATGCCGAGGAAAGAGCATTCTCTTTTCCTTGTTCGATGGAACTGCACTGTTCTCAGATTGTTCAGGGAAACCAAATTAGAAACGTATATGTTATTCTCACACTCGTAAGGACTTATGATGATTAAGGTTCAAATCTCAACCAAAAGTCTGGCAACGATTGAAAAGAAAGAAATGGTCATATTTCTTAAGGCATCGAGGGCAATTTGAGGAGACCATCTTGATCAATGCTTCTTTTTGCCAAGGATCTCAGCAACTTAATTGATTCCTTCCTTTCTCTGTGGATATGTCTGATGGACTAAGAGTGCCAAAGGATTGAGCTCAACATCAGAATGCAACAATAATTGAAACAATCAGTCTCCCCCTCGATATCTTTTATTCCCAACTCATAAGCCAATTTTATACTGAAAGCCATCCTCAGGCCTCAGTTTGTAACACCACCATATATCCAATTCCCAGAATGGTCCCTCAGAAGTGAGAACTCCTTAACACCATTGGAATTCCTAGTACCATCAATATTGAGCTTGACATGGTTAGATTCTGGTCTTTGCCAATTGAGGAATTCAGATAGCTAGTTCTAGTAGCTGTTCGTGGTCTTGAAATTACCTCTACTCCACTCGTTAATGTATTGATCGATGATGGTGATGTAGGATTTGCACATACATCCGATCAAATTGTCTCGTTTTAACCGTGACGGCTGATGTTGGTGTACTCCATAGAGGAAATATTAATATGAACTTCTGTAATGCAACCTAGTTTCACTTGTGTCACGTAAACTGATCATTTTAGTGTTAATAATTAAGAACCAAACGTGAACATCATAACATACATATGTCAAGAGAAGATTCAACCCTCAGTACTCAAGCCTTAATTTCGGTTCCACGAGGTAAACCCATCTCAATTCTTAACATCAATACACAAATTAGGGTTTAAATGCCAAGATTATTATCTTGCTAATTATATGTGGATGTTCATTAGCTTCTCCTAATGACAATTTTATGATGATTAAATTAAGTTGACATCTCGACCAAAAATCTGTCTCAAACTCTAAATTCTAAACAAAGAAATCCCTACCATTTCATTATCACAATTAATCAACCTGCTTGCCACTACTAGAAAAATATATATGTAGTGGATACTCTTTCCAACCATATTATTTGAGTATAGCAATGAACACCCCTTTTATATTTTATGAATACGAAAAACAGTGACAAAAGAAAAAATACCCAACATAATAACTATAGGATGTAACTTTTGATGTGCAAAAGATTCAAAGCCGACCATTTCATTTTCACGATTAATCAATCTCCCAGTGTATGCTAGCTTCTTCACGATGACAATTCTATGACGATTCAAATAGTAAAATTTCAACTCAAATGGCCAAATATGTATTACTCTGCTGAAATTGTCAAAGGAAATCATGATCATAATAAGTTATTAACGTACAACCTGCCCCATTGTATTTTCCCAATCAATCCTATTTGAACTAGTTTTAGGAACATTAATACTCTGGAGGACAATGCAGCTACCAATTTAAAATAACACTCAGTTTGTTGGTCATTTGCACATCAATATATTAGAGTTGAAAACACTGGAACGTGTATCAGGGATTGCTTAAGTACTATCAATCCCTATGAAACTGAAAGCAGAAACTTGTAAGAACACAATAATTTGTTTACGCAGTGTAAACCTCAAACATGAGGAAACATCACTGCGAGGCACAAGCCTAGAAGAACTTCAATCCACTATAAGAAGATTACAATTGTATGATTACACTTGCAGACTCGTCTAGTCTATTAATCACTCACTAATCTTCTCTCACAAGAAACACTTTCTTGAGGGATTGAACTACACAAATCAAACCTCAATTCTATTCACTCACACATGGAACAGTGAAAGAACAAGAACTCAACATGCTCACGTTAGAGATACACAACTAATCTCTTTTTCTTGATTCCCAAGGCATGCTTAAGTCTTGTGCGCGGCAGCTGTTAAATAGAGGGCAAAACTCCCCCTTACTTTAGAATCCTAACCCTAATGGACTTCCTACTAGGAAACAACTTAATGAAAGATTTGTCCATTAGGATCCGAAAGATATAATTCCCTTTTATGTAGGAATGCCAAAATACTAACAATCTCCCCCTTTGGCATTCCTACACAAAACACACAGAATCACAAAAATACACACCACAAGACAATAATTTCCAAAAGAGAGCATAGGCACAGGTACACCACCACAGTACTTAAATAAAGTACATAATCCCAAGATAAACATAGACATAGAGCCACATAAACAGAAGTACATAGAAATCAGAAGTACTCTCCCCCTTTTTGTCTAGGAATGACAAAGGGTCAGTCCAAATAATCAAGAAAGATCCCAGAAGGAAAACACTTATAACCATAACCAACATCCACGCAGAAAGGCTTGACATGAATATGGAAAGGAAACTCATCATCAGCAGTAGAAGGAGCAGTAGTAGAAACAGGTGGAGACACAACAGGAGGAGCAGAAGATGCAATGTAGGTGTTGAGCAACCGTTCAAGTCCAGTAATACGAGTGTCCAGGTCTGCATATAGAGTATTGAACTTGTCTTCCATCCATTTCATCAGCATAGTGGTCTCAACAGACACACCACCATCTAATGCCTGACTAGACCCTCTTACAAGAGTGGAGGAAGTAACTGGAGTGAGAGGAGGGCCAAGGATATCTCCATCCTGATAGTCAACACCAAATGAACTGCACAGCAAGGTGATGATAGATGGAAACACTAAGGCACCTTGAGAATTGCGTTGATCAACAATTGCAGCATAACGAATGGCAGTATAAATGAAGAACTCAGGTGGAAGATAAGGACCCTTGTGACTATGAATAGCATATATCTTGGCACCTATCTCCCTTGTAATCTTGCTGGTCTGGGAAGTTGGATGCAAAAGAGATCGAACCAGAAAGCCAAGCAGCCTAAACCATTCATCCATGTGTCCACTTGAGAGAAATGCCGGAGGAATGCGAGGAATGTTAGCATACATTTTGTCCACTAACAGGGACATATCACAAGTAGAGAGAAACTGAGTAGCTTTATCAGCTGCGTCTTCAGAAGGTAAAGGAAGATGCAGTATATGACGAATCACATTAGGGGAAACCAGAATGTAGGAACCCCGAACAAATACCCCACTAGAAGAGGTGAACAAATCCATAGACTCAGGCAATGATCTAGGAAAGTTAGCATAAAATTCATGCACAATAGATAGATTTGGTCGAGGTAGGGATTGCAGACCCTCTTGCCATCCCAAGCGTGCAACTAAGGTGACGAATAATTGTGGCAGAGAGGAGAAATCAAATGTCCGCTCAAAAACACAAGGACGATTGCATGTAATGTTCATGTATAAGGTGCGAGCAGTAGAATTGACAAAGCAAGTCAAGGGTGGAGCACGCTTACAGACTGCGGATTTTGACTGTGTCTTGACTGAAGAAGGATGTTGTGAACCAGTTGACGGCCTGAGCCTTTTGGCAGGAGGCTTGGAAGACTTTGAAGGCTTGGATGGCTTTGAAGGCTTCGAGGACTTCGAAGGCTTCGAGGGAGCCTTGCGCTTTTGAGAGCACCCAACAGCAGGAGTGAGAGTGGCGGCGGAATCTTCTTGTGAGGAAGAAGCAGCAGTGGGAGCTGGAAAAACATGATGGAGAGTGCGACTGCGATATGCCTGATTGAGAACAGCCTCTAATGGAGACTCCACAGGGGAAGAAGGAGGTGCACCAGCATTGATAGGTGGCGAAGATGATGGTCCATTGGGAGGAGACGACGGCCCACTATGGGACACGGATCCACTATGAGTCAAAGGTCCACTGTGAGCGGACGAGTGAACAGGAGAACCACCAGCAGCCGAGACGGAAGGAGAGTCTTCAAGAACCTGAGGAGATGCAGCAGAGGTGGGAGGACCGGATGGTGGTCCGAGACGACGGAGACGACCGGATCGACGCGGAGGAGTAGTCTGGAGTCCGGAGTTACGCATTTTGGGAGCCATGAACAACAAAATCGGATCTGAAATCTGAGAAAGAAAAACAGAAAAACAGAAAAACAGAAGAAACCACAGACGAAAAACAAGGAAATAAACAAGAAGTTTTTTTTTTTTTTTTTTTTTTTTTTTTAATTCTACCATTTTGACAAAGATCACTCTTAAAGAAAAACAACATGATAAAGTCCAAGAGCTGAAAAGAATAAGATTGTGTATGCTTATGAAAGTCAAATCAATTGTGGAACCACAAAATGCCAAGAGAAGTACCCACACGTATACCTGAGAACAGAGGCAAAGCTTTTAAACAAAGAATAACCATAATCACATCATGTGAGCAAGACAAGTTTTAAGTTCACCATGAGTCATGTGCTCAACAATTCAACAAGGAGGAATTTTTAGTCATCTCAATGGGTGAGTGATGAGAGTGAATTGTCAGAGACAATGGGACACACATCAACCAGTAAGTCTCAAGTAACAGTATATTTGTAACAAATTCTCCTTATATCTCCTTATATTTGTAATAATTCTCCTTATATCTCCATATATATATATATATATATATATATATATATATATATTTTTTTTTTTTTTTAAAAACTCTTGACTTTGTCAAGGATTACTTAATCAACGACCACCGGGGTGACCAAACCATTCCCTTTTCTGCTCAATCCTTATATCGTTCATCACGACCAAGGCCTGATTACTTTAGGAATAGCCTGGCCATCAAACCATTCCCTTTTCTGCCTAATCCCTATATCGTTCATCACGACCAGGGCCTAGTTACTTTGGGAATAGTCTGACCATCAAACCATTCCTGTTTCTGCCTAATCCCTATATCGTTCATCACGACCAGGGCGTAGTTACTTTGGGAATAGTTTGCACAAGCTCCAAAATGTATTTATTTGGAAACTGGAGCCAACAAAATAGAATATTCAATACTTGAGACATTAAGATTGTGTTTACCCCACATGAGTCTTCCAAAAGAGAGTGCAATGTGTAAGTGAGTATAATGTGAGAGATTCATGACTATTCTTCAGAGAAATTGACAGAGCACACAAACTTTTAATAAACAAACAACTTGTAAAACGCACATTCAAAAGATTAAGAGGTTCATCTTTGTCAATCTAAGTTCAACTGATTTCTACAGAGTAGTGTGGGATACTTAACGTGTATGCAATCCCAGTAACAAGAAAATACTTGAGCCGGGGAGAAAAATAAAAATTACGAAGCTACTATGAAATAACACAGAATGAATGCAAGTGGTGCAGTGTGTGCTCTTATATTTCAGCGCTTGAGACATATACCAATTGCATTTCTAAGAGTCTCAAATCTTTCAGTATCCAGTGGTTTTGTAAAGATATCAGCCAATTGATGTTCAGTAGATACAAAGGATACTTCTAAAACATCTTTTTCAACCAGATCACGTATAAAGTGATATCTTAGATCAATATGTTTTGTACGTGAGTGTTGAACAGGATTTTTTGAAATATTTATTGCACTTGTGTTATCACAGAATATACTTAACTTGCCTTGAGTGAAACCATAATCCTGGAGCATTTGCTTCATCCAGAGCATCTGAGTGCAGCAACTGCCGGCAGCTACATATTCAGCCTCTGCAGTTGACAAGGATATGCAATTTTGCTTTTTACTATGCCATGCAACCATGTTGTTTCCCACAAAGAAGCAGCCACCTGATGTGCTTCTTCTATCTTTCATATTTCCTCCCCAATCAGCATCTGAATAACCTGCAATTTCAACATTAGTATCAAAGGTAAAGAAGATACCACAAGCTGATGTACATGAAACATATCGAATTATGCGCTTCACAGCCTCTTGATGTGATTCCTTGGGATTTGCCTGAAATCGAGCACACACACCTACACTGTAGGAGATATCAGGTCTGCTGGCAGTAAGATACAAGAGACTTCCAATCATACTTCTGTAAAGCTTTTGATCAACAGACTTACCATCAAGATCCTCACTGAGCTTGGTGGTTGTACTCATGGGATTTGTCACGAGTTTAGGAGAATCAAGACCAAATTTTTTAACAAGATTTTCAGCATATTTAGTTTGAGACAAAAACATGCCATCAGTTAGTTGACGAACTTGAAGGCCAAGAAAGTAAGTTAATTCCCCACACATGCTCATTTCAAATTCACTTTCCATGATTCTAGTGAATTCAGTAACATAAGATTCAGAAGTTGAACCAAAAACAATGTCATCTACATAAACTTGAGCAATCATGACATGTGTTTGATCCCTTTTTACAAACAAGGTTTTATCAATAGAGCCTCTAACATACCCTTTGCTTACCAGGAAGTTGGATAGGTGTTCATACCAAGCTCTTGGAGCTTGTTTAAGCCCATACAAAGCCTTTTTGAGTCTGTAAACATGACTGGGATTGTGAGGATCTTGAAATCCCAGTGGCTGTTCAACGTACACTTCTTCTTGCAAGACTCCATTCAAAAAGGCACTTTTCACATCCATTTGATATAGCTTAAAATGAAGATGACAAGCAATAGCAAGCAAGAGTCTAACAGATTCAAGTCTAGCTACAGGTGCAAAAGTTTCATCAAAATCAATTCCTTCAACTTGAGTGTAACCCTGCGCCACAAGTCTGGCTTTGTTTCTAGTGATATTACCAAATTCATCATGTTTGTTTCGAAAAATCCATTTAGTACCTATCACATTGCAATTACTAGGCCTAGGTACAAGATACCAGACATCATTTCTTGTAAATTGATTCAGTTCATCTTGCATAGCATTAATCCAATCATCATCAAGCAAGGCTTCTTTCACATTTTTTGGTTCAATAAGAGAAACAAAACCAAAATGACTAATGACGTGTACATCCTTCTTGTTATCATTCAAAAAACATGCAAGAACAGAATTTCTACTTACCTCACTTACGACTTGTCTCCGCGTCCTGATTCCATCATCCATGTTGCCAATGATATCTTGAGATGAATGATCTTTTTGAACTTGCTTGAACCCAGTTCTTACATTAGATTGAGTATCAAAGATGGGATCATTAACTTCATCAACTTCCTCTTCATTTACTTCCACAGTCACCTTCCTTTTTGAGAATCCATCTTCTTCTTCAATGACATTTCCTGTTCTTACGAAAGAATCATCAATAGACACATTATAAGATTCCATAACAGACATGGTTCTTTTATTATACACCCTATAGGCTTTACTGTTTAGAGAGTAGCCTAAGAAGATGCCTTTGTCACTTCTGGAGTCAAATTTAGCAAGGTATTCTCTATCTCTGTAAATGTAGCAAGGACTTCCAAAAATACGAAAGTAACTTACATTGGGTTTCTTACCTTTCCATAATTCATATGGAGTTTTGTTACTACCTGGACGAAGAAATGCTCGATTTATTGTGTAGCAGGCAGTGCTTATGGCTTCTGCCCAGAAGTTGAGACTAAGTCCAGCAGAGTGAAGCATTACTCTTCCCATGTCAAGTAGAACCCTATTCTTCCTTTCCACAATGCCATTTTGTTGCGGAGTTATAGGTGCTGAAAACTCATGAGAGATCCCAAGTTCACTAAAGAAATCCGAAAACCTGACATTCTTAAACTCAGTTCCATTATCAGTTCTTACTCGTACAATTGACAAATGTAAAGATTGTTTCTCATTTATTACCTTTTTGAAAAGACATTTGCAGCTTTCAAATGTATCACTTCTTTCTCTAAGAAAGTTTACCCAGGTAAAACGAGAAAAATCATCCACAACCACTAAGATATATTTCTTACCTCCAATGGTCTCAGTTGAAGAAGGTCCAACAAGATCCATGTGAATCAACTCCAAAGGACGAGAGGTAGTCAAAGAATTTAGTGAACTGTGAGCACCACGAGTTTGCTTACCAATTTTGCATCCTTCACACATGACAGTAGTTTTTCCACTCAGAGAAGGCATTCCACGCACACTTTCCTTCTTAGAAAGTTTCACTAAGTCCTGGAAGTTTACATGACCCAAGCGTCTGTGCCATAATTCAAGGTTGACATCGGATGATCTGGTGTTCAAACAAGTCTGCACATTTATATTTGCATGAACATGATAGCAGTTATCCTTGGATCTTAATCCTCCCATGACACTTTTTCCATTATTATCAAGAACTATACATTTTAGTTTGTTGAAGTTTACATTTTCATAATCATCAGTGAGTTGACTTACACTTATGAGATTTGCTTGAAGACCTTCAACAAGTAAGACATTTTGAAGATTTGGAATACCTGGAGTATTTATAGTTCCCTTACCCATTACTGGTGCTTTTCTTCCATCTCCAAATGTGACTGTTCCGCTGGTGAATTCGTCTGATAGAGTAGTGAACCAGCCTTTGTTTCCAGTCATGTGTCTTGAACATCCACTGTCTACATACCAGATATCTTCTCTTCTTTCGGATAAGGCTGTTAGGGCAACAAGACATGTAGCATCATCATGGTCAATTTGACACCTGTAGGAAGAAAACAAACACGTTTCGTCAACTGATTCTGTAGATGCATGACACTTACTGAACTTAGCTGAATAACACTTATGTGATCCTTTCTTGACCCAAGTCTGCTTGGTCTTTGATTCCAGACTTTCTGGGATTGAAACCATCTTTGCAATCCTATTTAAAATGCTTAAGTGTTCCTTTAATTCTGCTTGTAATAAAGAAGTAGAGTTAATTTTCAAACCATGTGTTTCATTTTGCATTTTTCTTCGTAATAAATTACAACGAGGACGAATATGTCCAGGTTTTCCACAAAAATGACATGTAGGAGTGAAAGATGGTTGTCTGAGAGCATACCTGGACTGATGAGCATTCAGCTTTGTATCTTTGCTTACCTGAGGGGATTGATAGTATGTCATCGATCCCAATTCTGGACCAGAGTTGATTTCAGGTTTTGACATAAGTATGTTGTCATTCTTTTCTTCAAGCACACTATTATGTTCCTTCACAAATTGTGTACCACCTGTGTGGACATTCTCATATCCGAGACCTTTTCTGTTACATGAAGTTCTACCAAGCCCAATCATTTTTGACACCTTTTCTGAACTAATTTCAAACTTGCTGAATTTTGTCCTTGCCTCCGTAAGCTCAACCTGCAATTTCTCATTCTCCTGTGTTAATAAGACATTTAAATTTGTTTGAGCTTTGAGCTCAACTTGCAAGGTTTTCAATTTATCATTAAGCTCATTCTTACCATCACTGTCCACACGAGATGTAGCTTTATGCTGCAAGAATTGAATTTTCTCAAGCAAATTTGTCCTCTCAGTTTCCCAAGATTTTAAATTTGATTCAAGACTTACCTCAACTCTCCTTTTCTCTTTGCTGATAAGTTTGATGTCTTCTTCCAAAGCAAGATTTTTCTTCTGTACACTTTTTGTAGCATTGTACAGTTTCAAATATTTATTGTTTGCTTCTTCATCAGAATGATCTTCATCACTCTCTGAATCATCTGAAGTTTCTGGATTAAGAGAAGTTGTTAATGCAAGATCATTTACCTCATGGTCATCGAAGAACTCCTCATCGCTATCATCCCATGTGGATGTCAAAGCTTTGCTATCCTTAAAGGTTTGCTTCCTGTTTGCACACTCAGCAGCCATATGACCAAAACCACCACACTCAAAGCATTTTATTTTTTCTGAAAAATTTTTCTTTTGAGTAAATCTAGAAGGTTTATCAGTTATTTTTTCAGAGTTGAAAACTTTCCTTTGATTAGAGAAATTTTTTGAAGGACCAGAGACATTTTTATTTTTCAAAAATTTTTTAAATTCTTTTGTAAGCAAAGCTAAGTCGATTACCTCATCTTCATCACTTTCCTTCTTAATGGAGGAAAAAGCAACACTTTTTACCTTTTTATCTGGTCTGATTCTCATTTCAAAGGTCTTGAGGTTGCCTACCAGTTCATCAAGAGGATAAACATCTAGGTCTTGAGCTTCTTCAATCGCTGTTTGTTTAGCTTGAAACTTTGAAGGAAGAGATCTGAGAAACTTCTTGACAATTTTGTGATCTTCAATCGGATCACCAAGACTCTGACATTGACTAGATATCCTTAATAGACGAGCATGAAAATCATCTACTAGTTCATCTTCTCCCATAGTCAGGTTTTCAAATTCTTGAGTTAGTCTCTGCAACTTTTGTGAGCGTACCTTTTTATTACCTTCATAAGTAGCCTCCAATAAATCCCATGCCTTCTTCGCAGTGTCACAGTGACTGATACGAGTTCTTTCTCTTTTGTTTAAGGCTGTGAACAAGCTGTTTCTTGCCTTAAAGTCACAATTTCGATCATGTACTTCCGCTTCAGTCCATTCATGCCTAGGCTTTAGTATTGTTGCGACAGAAGTTCCTTCCACCTTTTTGTCATTAGCTTTCGTTGGATGTTCCCAGCCTATCTCAACAATGTTCCACATGTTCTCATCTTGAGAATACAAGAAGGCTCGCATCATAATCTTCCATTCAAGATAATCTTCACCATTGAAAAGGGGAGGACAGTTGATCGATCCAGCAGCTCTATCACGTTCCATCTGATCTACTAGAAACTTCTAGAACCGGCTCTGGTACCAATTGAAAACACTGGAACGTGTATCAGGGATTGCTTAAGTACTATCAATCCCTATGAAACTGAAAGCAGAAACTTGTAAGAACACAATAATTTGTTTACGCAGTGTAAACCTCAAACATGAGGAAACATCACTGCGAGGCACAAGCCTAGAAGAACTTCAATCCACTATAAGAAGATTACAATTGTATGATTACACTTGCAGACTCGTCTAGTCTATTAATCACTCACTAATCTTCTCTCACAAGAAACACTTTCTTGAGGGATTGAACTACACAAATCAAACCTCAATTCTATTCACTCACACATGGAACAGTGAAAGAACAAGAACTCAACATGCTCACGTTAGAGATACACAACTAATCTCTTTTTCTTGATTCCCAAGGCATGCTTAAGTCTTGTGCGCGGCAGCTGTTAAATAGAGGGCAAAACTCCCCCTTACTTTAGAATCCTAACCCTAATGGACTTCCTACTAGGAAACAACTTAATGAAAGATTTGTCCATTAGGATCCGAAAGATATAATTCCCTTTTATGTAGGAATGCCAAAATACTAACAGAAGAGAAGGATGAATTTAGTACGTATCAAATAAGCTTCAAAATAGTATTCCCATCAGCTAGAAGAAACCCTAAAACGTAATGCATGCATCAATATGGAAAAGACTTATGAACATAAAAGAAAAAAAGACAATGTGAAAAGAAAGCTAGTCAGATTCAGTTCAATATAGTAGATGGAGTTCTATCCTAGCTGCGATAATGCGATATTATTCGGCAGAAGTGCAAGCATGCAGTCCCTCTCATTTTCTTTCTGTGTTCTTCACATTATATATCTAGTAATATTGCCACTTGAAACAGATTAGGTTCATCAAAATTACTAAATATATGTGCGTAATTGAAACTGAGACGGCCTGCATTCGATCACCATTTGAAAATGGGATCCCTTGAAATAGTACTATGTGCAAAATAATGTCAGTGATCGAGTTACAATATATCATGATGACGAGGATACCAATAGAACCAACGATCATGTTGCTTGTTATTTGCATGTTATAGGAGCTAGATAGATTTGAATGATCAAGTGCAATACGTATCGATTGAGCTTCAAAAATAGTATTGACAATAGCATTAAGCAACCCTAAAATGTAATTCATGCATTCTCCGGGAATGCCGTGTGATCGGAGAAGATGAAAGATCGAGCAAGTTTCAGTTCATGCATCAACATAGTAGAGATTAACTGGTTTCATCCAACCGGCCACAGTAGCCAACGTACTTTTATATATAGAGTTTCCATTTGATCGAGCTGCAGTAGTAGAATTCAAAAGATCGAGTGATATACATAACAGCTAGCAGAAATGAAAACCCCTACAGCAGGATTGTGTCTCGTTCTCTTCTTGTTCCTGCTCTCTGCTGTTCTTTTTATCAAGGATTCCAAAGCTGAGCCCTACGAGTACCTACAATTCGTGCTCCAGTACCCACGAGGTACATGTTTCAAAGACAATAAATGCAAGCCGACGGCGAGCTTGCCGGCCAAGTTCACCATGCATGGGATTTGGCCTACAAATATATCAACGACGGACATCAAATGTACACTGGCACAGCAACAACACCCCTTCGACAGAAACCTGGTATATATTATTCTTACTGAACATTGCATCCTTCTGCCGGTTACTTGTGGTGTTAACGTAAGCTTAATTATATGCAACCAAGTTGTTTTGCGTTTCAGATCACTCCGTCGCTGAAATCTGATCTCCTCCAATCTTGGCCCAACCTCCAGGGAGATGATATGGCGTTCTGGCAGCACGAGTATAGCAAGCATGGGTCCTGCACTGCACCAGCTATAACTCAGAAGGCGTATTTCGAGGGAGCTCACAAGTTCTGGAAGGAGTACGACCTCTATTCCATCTTCTCTCAGAAGAATATCAAGCCGGGGCAGCCCAAATCGTACTCACTGGCTGATTTTGAAGCAGCCGTCAAGTCCAAGATCGGTACGGACAAAATACCCGTCATCCTGTGCAAGGAGGAAAAATTAACCAAGAGCAGCAATCCTGTCTTAATTCTAAGGGAGATTGTAATCTGTTTCGATCATCAGGGCACAAATCTGGTCAATTGTACCCGGCCGAGCACCTGCAAGCCGAAGTCAAAGGGAGGACCCATTGACATATACTACCTTTAGTCGATCGAGTACTCTAGGGTTTGATCATACCCTAGCTAGCATTAAAATTGATATACGTACGTAATAAACTCGATCATGAACAAAACTGCTATCTTATATATGTTAAGTACTAGCTTACCTTCTTGTTCAATTATTATCTTTACGTGCAAAGCTTGAAGACATTTGTAAAGCATGTATGTGATCATTTGGATGCATGTTTATATTAACTGGTTCTCGATCTTAGGTATTGCCCGTAGCATAAGAATTTAAGTAATTTGTTCGAGTGTTTCTTCATGCATGCTCATGATCTTTTTGTTTTTAATTATAAACTCTATAAGGACTAGGGGGATTTTAAACTTTTTTTTGATGGAGGGGATTTTAAACTTTAATCCATTCCTTTAGTCGTGACGTCCGATTAGATGTTAAGACTCATGGTTAATTAATTATTTACTCTTGCGAGATCTCCTGGCCGCCTACTATAATCAACTAATCATTATTTTGTGCATTAGAACTATACGATGTAATCTTTTGTATGTTTTGAGATCATGAGCATTTTTTTTACAAAGCATTTTGAGTATGTTGAAAATGTGGAAGTCCAGGCACAAATCCTAAAACCAAAATATCAACCATTGATCTTTTCTATATTTATTTGCTTCTGTTCGGATGTTTTCAATTTAGTCATTATTTTTCATTTTCAAAACAACATTATTTTTTTCTTTGAGGGAAAGAGAGAATTTCCATTGATCAATGATCATACAACCTGAAGATCAAGCATGAATAGTCCGCAGATCATATAAATACAGAGCAACAATACAACGAAACTAAGCTACGAATTGAAAACAACAACCTAAAAAAACATCAAAAAAGTCAGATAATCACTAGAAAACATAATAACATACCAACACCCGTATCATCTCTACTTCATTTTCCGATTAAAGGCCTAAGACCCAATAGTGTACCGTTCATCGTAAAAGAAATGAAGCTTCACATATAGAGCACCGGTAGAGATCTTTCCTAGTTGCCCTAGGAAAACTACTCTTCCTCGGCCTTACAGTCGAGGCCTGAATCCACACAGTCCAAGTCTCCCACACTCAGTCCCATGGAGTCTGAGCCTTCTCCAACCACACCAGCCTTCTTGTTGTGACTCCCTCTCGGCCTTCCTTTTCCCCTTTTCTTGAGAGACTTGCCGGTCTTCGTGATGCCCAACGCACACTTACCGCCAAACCTAGATCCTCCGGGTTCAGGGGCAGAGGCTCGAATGTCAGCATGTGACGCGCTCTTTTGCCGCCAAGAGTCTTCTCCTCCTCCCTACTTTGTCGCACGCTAGTTACCTTGGCGGAGATGGGAAAACCGGACTTCCCTAATCTTGACCGGTCTCTTGGCTTTTGGGAAGAGAGAAGCCAGACAGGGATTAGGAACCTTGAGCATCGGGGCAGAGTTGGCCCGAAACACTATTGGTGGTGGTGCAGCTAGTGGCGTAGCAAGACATCTCACTTAGAAGAGTCAAATTTGATTAACGAAAAAATTAAATGATCTTCAGTTACTCTTTAGCAACAACACGATTTTTCTTAAAAAAGTGACAAACTTAATTTCAACAATGTTCCTTATACCAATTCAAAATGAAAACGCGCTCTCGAACAAACCATTAATTCGATCATCTCTAATAAACTTCAGATTTTCAGAATTTCAATATGTTATTTTTGAGACATAATGTACGTCAATGCATGGTAAACATCAATGTGTTGTTTCCATTTAGCTTATGTATAAAAAATAAAAAATCATAAATGAAATTTAAAACATTAAATTACATATTAGTAGGGATCAATAAGGTAAGAAACTTTGACACGGTTTGTATTAACTGGATTAAGTATTTAAAATAGTATAAATTTTTATTTTATTTCATTATTATTGAAAAATATTAAAGACTGATCAAAAATTTCTTAAAAGAGAATGGTCAATTTATGTTTTATTTCCTTTAATATCTGATAAAAATTAAGAGTAATTACTTTTTAAAAAAAATTGAGAGGGGACAATTGACCTCCTTGCCCCCTCCCTAGCTACGCCCTTAGGTGCAGCAGCCCTAGGTGCCTCCGATACCGGTTCTGCTGTCTCAGCAGCCTCTTGAGGGCACGGCTCTCCTCTGTGATTCAGCGTAGAGCTAGCAAGTGTGACACTTGCCGACCAGTCTCTCATACGTGAAGTTGACTAGAAGGATGTCCGTCAGAGAGACCTTGATGCAGCGGTCCGATCTCATCGGACGAGTCAAAGAAAGGGTGAGCCGAACCCTAATCGAACCTCGCTAAAAACCTCCATGATCAACCTGCAAAACAGGTCCGATAGTTTCCGCCACCACCCTAGCAGTTGCAGCGGTGTACAGCGCGGTCGGGAGGCATTAAATTCTGACATAGATCCAATTGAAGTCAAGCGGGACTGCCATTATGTCCGAGAAGCCGTCGTAGTCATTCAAGATAATCATGATATGGCTCTCTAGTATGCCCAAGGTTCTCCTCTCTTCACCCTGTTCACATCTCTCTCCGACGTGAAGGTAAACACAAAACTGTTGTCTCTGGCTTGCACTTCCACCGGAGTTGGAAGCCACCACATGGAGCGAATGACGCTCCTGAAAGAGTCGAAAACAACAGCTCAGATCGTGTTCAAGCGTCCTATAGGGTAGCAGTGTTGAGTCATGAAACTGCTTTGGGACAACAGAGGTTTCCAAGGTCCACTGGTTCTTCTTGATTGTTCAGAGAGAGTTGGGAGATGAGACTAGCCGTTACTGTGGCAGTAGAGACTGTCGGGGATTTGGAAGCCATGGTTGTTGAAACCCTAGTTGGGAGATCACGCCGCACAACATGAAACCCTAGCCGCAGTATATTGAATTGTGCTTTTTTCAAAACGGCATTATAAGAATGTCGTTTTTAGAAGAAATAAAAATTACAACATGAAACCATTTCGTCAACTAACATAAATCATATCTAAATGGCAGCAGAAGCTTGAGCAAAACGGTATCACACTAAACCTCACACCAAATTTTCGAGGGAGAGAATGTCCCGAAAACAAATGTTCTATTAATAGTATAAAGTCATAACACAATTCCTTTTTATTTTATTAAAAATCCTTTTTATTTTATTTTATTTACTTTCAACACAGTTCCTTTTTTCAAAGTAATTAAGTTTTCAATGCAAAAGTTTCAATGACACGTAGAGAGAGTACGTGTCAAAAATCTAGTATTAAAACATAATAATTAATCTTTAGCTCGTTTTTCTTTGTTAAAAATTTTTAACTCTTGAATATCTAAAATTCTAAATTAAGGGTTAGAAACCAACCTCTTGAATCCCTAAATTACCTCTCCAGGTCTCGAAATGCAGCTTTCTGTCCAAACCTCTTGTCGATCTGCACTTCTTATTCAGGTCGACTAATAAGGTATGCAATCTTATTGTTTGTATGCTTGTTTTTGAATCAGTTTCAATTTTATTCAACTTGTGCGTGTTGAGAATAAGGTCAGAATCCAGTTGACTCGTCTCTGCATTTTGAGTATGTTGCAAATGTGCCAAGTCCTAAAACCCAAATATTGATCTTTTCTTTTTTGATAACACCATTGATCTTTTCTTTTTTGATAACACCATTGATCTTTTCTATATTTAAGTGCTTGTGTTTTGATGTTTTTAATTTACTCTTCATTTTTCATTTTCAATAGAGGAGTGATAGGGGTCTCAATGAGGCACCAAATCTTCTGTCTCAATCAGGCACCAAATCTTCTGTCTCAATCTTACGTGTCATGTCATGTCAGCAAGACACATCATCATTTAAAAATATCATGTCAAGTCATTATTAAGAAAAAATACAATCATGTCCCTCTATAATCCAATTACTCTAATTTTTTGTCTTCTCTCTATTAACAATAATATTTTAGAACTTTTTTTCTTACAGATCATTAATGGATATAAAAAAATATATCTTTGTTTAAATATAAATTTTCTAACGTTAATATATATATACTGTATTTGTACAAATGAGAATGTATATATATAATTTATCAAATAATGTTTAGATTTTTGCCTATAATCCAAAAATATTAAGATATTGTAATTATTACTCTATTTTCTAATTGAATTTCTTTTTATTTTTAGTAATCGATACTGTAATTATAGTTCAGAAATGTCAAAAAAAAAATTTATTAAAAAATTCCTAAAAATAAATCTGATCAAAATATGGTATAACTAGCATATCGTAAAGTTATTTTTAAATATTTAGGATGTTAAAATGTTTTAAAAGTTATAATGATTAATTAGAGCCATAATATGTAAAAATATTGGTAACTTGATACAATTAAGGAAATATATGTGATCAATGAAAGATAATTGATACTCCACAATAATTTCATCAAAAAGTCAAAGGTTTAATCTAATCCATAAAATAATAACACAATTATTAAGTATCCCATAAAATCATGTAATTAGAAAGGTAAGAAGCTACTCACTAATTAATTTGAATTATGCAAGAAAATGTGAACACAAATGAATATATATATATATATATATATATATATATATCAGTCTAAGAAAAAATCAATTATATAGAATTTCTAATTATTAATTTTAGTTTTGGATATTGGTGTAGATAAATTCAAAGAAGATGGTGCTTATACACACGATCAATTTCATAAAAGTTGAAATCTAAGAAAAGTTGTTGATTGAAATTTTGAATAAAATTTGGAAAGAAAATTGAAATTTTGACTAATAAATAAAGTCGATATAGTTAATAAAAGGTAATGGTCGTTTTCAAAATAAATGGTAATTACTTTTCTGAACTTTTATAGCTTTAATTAATCATTCTAACTTTTAAAACATGTTAAAATCCTAAATATTTAAAAATAACTTTACGATATACTAGTTATACCATATTTTGATCAGATTTTGTTTTAGGAATTTTTTAATATAATTACAGTATTGATTATTAAAAACAAAAAGAAATTTCGTTAGAAAATAGAATAATAGTTACATCTTAACATTTTTGGATTAAAGAAAAAAATCTAAACCTTTATTTGATAAATTATATATATGTTCTCATGTGTGTGCACTCAAAGATATATTTTTTTTTATATTTTTTATATCCAATAATGATTTGTAAGAAAAAAAAGTTTTAAAATATTATTGTTAATAGTGGAGGGACAAAAAATTAGAACTATTAGATTATAGAGGGACATGATTGTATTTTTCTTTAATAATAATTTGACATGATATTTTTAAATGATGATGAGTCTTGCTGACATGACGTAGTATTGATACTCAAGATGTGGTACCTGATTAAGACCCCAAGTCATTTTCCTTTTCAAAACGTTATTATTAAAATGTTCTATTTATAGCATAAAAGCCATAAACACAATTTTTGTTTTTTTAAAGTAATTAAGTAGTAAATACAAAAGTCCTGAGTACGTGTCAAAAGTTTAGTATTAAATAAAACATAATAATTATTTTTTAGCTCTAAAAAAATTTATTTTAACTCTTGAATATATAAATTAAGGATTAGAAACCAACCTCTTGAATCCCTAAATTATCTCTCCAGGTCTCGAAGTGCAGCTTTCTGTCCAAACCTCTTGTCGATCTGCACTTCTTCTTATTCAGGTCGACTAATAAGGTATGCAATCTTATTGTTTGTATGCTTGTTTTTGAATCAGTTTCAATTTTATTCAACTTGTGCGTGTTGAGAATAAGGTCAGAATCCAGTTGACTCGTCTCTGCGTATTGTTTTTGATCGTGTGTTTGTGTCATAGATGGAGAAGACGATAGAGAAGGAAATGACATCGGTTTGGGGCAAAACTATTGATGAAGATGTGATGGAGCAAATCCTATCAATTCTGCCACCCAAATCTTTGACGCGATTCAAGTCCGTCTCCAAAAGGTGGTATGCTCTGATCAGCCGTCCCAGGTTCGTGGCTAAGCACCTCCACAATTCCATGCAAGACAATCTCTCCACTAGCGTTTTCATGAAACGACGAATCCCTAAGGACACCAACACTGACGATACTGACGATGTGTTATCATTCATTCATTTTCGAAATGACCAAGATAATGTGCATGATGATGATCAGCATAGCTTTCTTTCTAGTGTCCAGGATATCCATATTCCGTTTCCCACCGGCCTAAAGACTCCGAACGAATCAGTTGTTACTACAGGCCGTGGTTCAGAGGACAAACTTATTATTACTGGCCATTGTAATGGGATCATTTGTCTAGCTCAATGTGCCACTGGTGAGGTCATCTTATGCAACCCGGCAATTCATGAATACAAGCTTCTTCCTCCATCTCCATACCCTCCGGAGTCTGATTGGCAATTTGGCCACTTATTCCAGTTCAAAGACGGTTTGGGATTTGGATATGATCCCCGCTTTAACGAATACAAAGTTATTAACATTGGTTATTCTGCTCCCACAGAAGAATTACTTACGGTGACGCCTTATACATATAACATTTATAGTCCTCCCAAAGCAGCTGTCTACACTCTTGGTACTGATTCTTGGAGAGAGATCGAGGCTGATTCATTAGAAACAGAAACCACTAATTTTTGGCCCGAACTATTTGAAATGCATTTCAAGGATATGTGTTTTTGGCAGGGACTTGAGCAACACAAGGAATTGGGAATGTTTGATGACAACGAAGAGCCATTCATTAGGGAAGTTATCATTATGTTTAATACTACGAATGAGCTGTTCCATGATATAATGTTACCAGATGAATTTGATTATCCATCAAAGAATTATTATCTTTGCTCGAGGCCGGGCCTTATTGTGTGGAAGGACTCTGTTGCTCTTTTGGGAACAGCATTTGGTCAAGATTCTTTAGGAATGTGGGTGCTGGATGAACTTGGTGGTTCTAAAGGTGGTGCTTGGACAAAACACATGACATTTGTTCTCCCAGTGGAGCCTCTCTTATTTTGGAAGAGCGACGAGGTTCTTTTGAATGGTGACAGGACTGATTATAAAGGACTTGTATTCTCTTACAATCTGGGTACCAAGAAGCTTATAAATCTTCACATTCAAAGCAACGCGACTGACACTAATGCCATTGTGTATGTGAACAGTATAGTTCCAGTCTTGGGAGGCAGCACTCTCGAGAGCCAAGATAGTTCTACACCCAAGGTACAACTTCTTAGTCGTGTTTTTTACATGCTTAATCATACATGTATCAATATGCTGGAATGATGGCTGTTGATATTGTATCTATAATCTATTCTTATGGTTCAATATGGTAAAATTGTTGCAAATCATAGTTGTTTCATGATCTTTTACAGGCCGAGACTTCGGTATTTAAGTACTCTTCTCCCCTGTTCAGTCATTATATGGTTGACAAGAAAACTTACCATTATTCGGTGTGGGCGATCCCATCAGATGATGCGTCTCTCAGGATTAAGAAGGTGATGGAGGGACTGCGAGCCGAGTTTGGAGGCCCGGAGATTGATCCCCACATTACTGTTGTGGGATCCATTCGTATGGCGCACGGGGATATGCTCAACACGTTCAATTCTCTCCCTTCGTATGGTATTACTTCCTCATACAAAGCTAAAGTTAATGCAGTCGTTACTAGGAGTTCCTATTTCCAGTGTGTTTCCCTCGTCATTGAGTCATCTACAGAGGTGTCACCCGAGGTACTGTTTTGTTGTTAGTCTACTGTTCTGTTCTGTTTTGATTTATTATGTATGGCGTCTAGTTTTAGTTTATCTACTAGTTGAGCATAGTATCAGCTAGATCACTCTTCATAATGATCGAACTGTATATGTTCAGAGTAAACTCAATTTTTATTTTTCGCAGTTATACTATGCAACTGGAAAGTCTGGTGGAGAATTCGGTTTCATGAATGGTGAGTTCTTTTCATTGTAGAGCTGGTTTGTATATGTATTTTGAGATGTTCATCTGTGCGTGTTGTCGTGTGAGAGTGAGAGAAAGTATGAGTATGAGACAGTTCACTAACTCAAACAAACTCTTGCTTTCTACATTTCAAGCTTGTTACACTGTTCTTTACAAAAACATAAGATATCGTAGTAGTGAATTCTTGAGATGGCCACGTTTTCTGTGCATTTAGACAATCGATATTAGATTTCAAATTATGCAACTTTATCTTCATTCCAAATTATGATTTACTGAATAACCGAAGCTAATGTATGTCCTCTGCAGATGTTAGGCCACATTTGAGCCTCCTTTATGGTTACCTGACAGAAGAAGAGAGGAAGAATGCTCAAGAAAAAGTCGGTATTCTGGATGAGGGCCTCAGCAGCTTGAGCATCCCTATAATTCAATTGGCATTGTACAAAATTGACTACAAAGATAGAAGTTTCAAATCATGGGAGAAGATTGCTGAATTACCCCTCATTGAAACTTGAGTAAGTCTCCCAAGTCATACTTAATTTAGCTTGTATTGAAATTTAAGACTGCCTCAGACTTCCTGCTGCATGTTGTAGTCCTGTGACTCGTGTCTAGCATATTTAGAGTATGGATTGCTTCATATGTGTCATGACAATCTCTTATTCCTGAACCTTCATAATGAATATTTGGTTTACTTTTTAGTACTAATTCGAACATAACGAGGAAAATCTCGTTTTTCTATAAATTCGTCGATCTACTAATATGGATAGCAAACATCTAATGCATATCCGGAGTTTAACCTCTCCGTTGAGGTATTCACCAACCAATTGTCTATCGAGATTAACCCGAACATTCCACCACTCATATCTATAACATCCCTATACACATAAATAGAATATAGTGGCAACCATAAATTATATAAATCCACCAATGATAAAATAGACAAATTACCATTAATGGCACTCTTGTAAATACCTAGAATTGTTAGGGGTAATATTGTCAATTCAGCTTTAATGGCAGCTTGGTAAATATGCTAAGCTGGGTATTTTATAAATTTCAGCCTCAGTGGCAGCCCTTGTAAATAGATAAAACAGCCAGGGGTAGTATGGTCTTTTTAATCTCACTGGCAGTCTCGTAAATATACTATCAAGGGCGTTTCTAGGATTTCAGTCACAGTGGCAGTCCTGTAATTATCTGCCAAGGGCGTTTTTAGGATTTCAGTCCGGATGACACCCCTGTAATTACACCAAACTGCCAGGGGCAGTTCTGACATTTCATATCGTGGTAAACAGTAAAAGGTAACTCTGCCACAGTAAAAACCCTTTGTCTTCTCCGATCTCAGGTTCGTCGAAAAACAAGCCTTTTCCGGCCAAACCGAGCTTCTAAACATACAAAACCAACTTCTATACACTTTAAGCAGTACTACAAGGTTGAAAACGAAAGAAAATTCAAGGTTTTCATACCTAGAAGTCGACCGCTGCAAACTCTGGTAGATCTCCTTCGGCGAAGCTCCGCTGGTCTCCTCCTTGCTCCTGGCAGCTTCTAGAAGCTTTCTGGAAGTCCCTTGCTCTTCCTCCAGTCCTAGCTCGACGTCAACCTCGACCGGCAGGGCTCGAGCTTCTTCTCACCTCCACTGGGCGGCGGTCACCGCGACTCTGGCGTGGATAAAGGTCTAGACTTGGTCGCCGATGCGAGACGAAGCTCCTGGTGGCGGCGGTGAGGCAGGACGCGCGTCTAGGAGGGCGTTGCTCGGTCGATCTCCGTCGAGGAGAGAGAGAGAGCGAAAGAGTGAGGAAAGAGAAAGATTCGGTCGGATTCAATATATATTTGAAAATCAACGGCCCAGATCAAATCCTTGATTGATCTGACGGCCCATATTGAATAATAGAAAGTTATCATGAACATTAAATATATATTTTGCTATCTACTATTTACCGCGCAGTAACTACATATTATCCCAAATAACTTTCACATACGAACTCTGATTAATTCATAGAACATACCCACGAGTTCGTATTAACGTCGTCTACAACTTTCCTGAAGGAACTTTCTTCAAATTCTCGAGTTATCACAGTCATCTTTTTACGGTAAAGTAAATAACATTTATTTCTTCCGTAAACTAAATAAATCCATAATAAACAGCTCGTAGCTCCGAAAAATATTCCGGACATAACAGAGGATGAGTATCAACATAATCTACCGTCTTAGGACATCAATTCTATCTTCCCCCAGAATTGAGAATACCTCGATATTAAACTCGATTATTATTTCAGAAAAAACTAACAGCGCGGTTACAACCCTTTGTAACCCGTCTGATCCCGGTAAAAAGCCAAAATTGTCGCCAAGGGTTCTTTGCCTTTGAATTCTGAGTACTATTTGCATGATGTTTTGTGTGTGCCTACATTCAAAGTTGATCTAATGTCTGTCAGTCGATTAACGAGGAGCATGAATTGTTCTGAGACATTTTTCCCTTATTGGTGTATTTTGCATAATCTAGTTTCAAACGATTGGTTTAGGGAAGCAACGTGATGGTCTATATTATTTGGAGGCATTAGCGATAGAAAAAAATAACCTCAAACCACATGAGTCATCATCCATTCAACCTGCTTGTCGCTCCACGATATCTTCTTCCAACCTTTGGCACCAAAGGTTGGGTCATGTTTCATCTGCTCCTCTAGATTATATTGCTAAGCATGCTTTAAATATTTCTATTCCTTTTCTGGTTCAAATCATGATTGCGATGTTTGTCCATTAGCAAAACAATATCGTCTCTCTTTTGGTACTAGTTCTATCTCATCTGTTAAACCTTTTGATCTCATTCATTGTGACATTTGGGGTCCTTACAAGCATGCTTCTCTTTCTGGTGCACTTTATTTTTTTACAACTGTGGATGATGATTCTCGTTTTACTTGGGTTTTTTATGCAACATAAATGGGAACCTCAATCTTTGATTAAGCAATTTTTTGCTTATGCATCTACCTAATTTTCATCTCACATTAAAGGTTTTCGCAGTGACAATAGAGTTGAGTTTATTTCTCTTCAGATTTTTTTCAAAGAAAATGGAGTCATTTTTCAACATTCTTATATTTATACGCCTCAACAAAATAGGGTAGTAGAACGCAAACATCGTCATATTATCCAAGTTGCTCATGCTTTCAGGTTTCAAGCTAAATTTTCTATAAAAATTTGGGAAGAATATGTACATACTACTGTTCATGTCATTAATCGTTTCCCAACTCCACTTCTCTCTTTTCAGACTCTTTTTAGGCGTCTTTATTCCCGACCTCCTTCTTTTAATTATTTTTGTGTTTTTAGTTGTTTAGCCTATGCTACAACTGTTAATGTCAAAAATAAATTTGCACCTAGAGCAGTCAAGTGCGTCTTCATATATCAGTTATCCTGTTGGGCAGAAAGCCTATAAGCTTTACAATCTCTCAAGTCATGCAGTCTTTACCTGTCGTGTTGTAATCTTTCATGAAAATATCTTCCCATATCAGTCTGTCATACCCGAGTTTAATTCTGGTCCAATTCGTTCTTTAGCCCACATAACAGATCCTTCTCATCAACTCACAACACAATCATTGGGCCATGTCACAAGCCTAACCTTTCCTCCCACACCAAATCCCTCTCTCTTCAACCCTGTCCTAACATATTCCTCCTTCCTCTAGTCAACCTATCCGTCGATCCCTTCGTCTGCAACACAAACACAACAATTCTTTGTCAATCCTAGAATCCGGTCCACTCATTGATCATCTCATCTTTTCCCCGATCAGCACAGCCCAACATCATAATTCCTTATCACCCACTCAAATCTTTCCACCACGAGCCACACCTTCATCGGCGCCTCAGCCCTCATTGGCAATGCACCCACCTTCACCTTCGTTGGCGAACCCAGTCCATCCAACACATGGCACAGTTAGCGCTGACGACCCAACCTTCATCACTAGTAGCCTTCCAACGCCGGTGTCGATCTGACCTCCACCAATCGAAAACCCAACTTTCTTCGTTGATGATCCATCACCACCACCATCGACTAGAATTGACCAACCACCTATCCTCACCTATCAACGACTACATCCATCTTTGACCTTCACTGAACCAGAACTGACCAGCATCCTCGACCTGACTAACTCTTCCGGCATCGATCCAGCGTCGTCTTCCGCCGTTGACCCCTCATCCATTCCCTTACTTCCGTCCGAGCCATCACCAGCACCAGAGACTCATCTACGTCGTTCTAATCGCACTACTGCTCCACCAATTAAGCTACGAGATTATGTTTGCTCCCAAATCACGTTGCCCTCCACAAATAAATCGTCTCATTTGCTGCCTGGTCCGGTGAAAGGTACACGTTATCCATTGTCGAATTATGTTTCCTATCATCGATATGCACCTGCACATAGATCTTTTGTTGCTCAAATAAGCCAATCAGTCGAGCCCAGATCTTATTTAGAATCCGCTACCCAACCCGAGTGGCAGGAGGCAATGCGTTCAGAGCTACAAGCCCTCAAAGACAATGGTACATGGAACCTGACTGCTCTTCCGGCTGGGAAATCACCTATTGATTGCCGCTGGGTTTATAAAATCAAACATCGTTCGGATGACTCCATTGAACGGTACAAGGCTCGATTAGTGGTAAAAGAATTTACCCAAATGACAGGCATTGATTACCAGGATACTTTTTCACCAATAGCCAAAATAAATATTTGTCCGGTGTTTGCTTCCTTTGGCAGCAGCTCGTGGCTAGTCTCTTCACCAGCTGGATGTCAATAACGCCTTCTACACGACAATCTTGATGTGGAAATATATAAGTCTCCTCCACTAGAGCTCTGGAGACAGGGGAGGAACACTTGGTATGTCGACTTCATAAGTCAGTATATAGGCTGAAGCAAGCATCTCGACAGTGGTTTGCTAAAATTCTCAGAGGCTATTTGGTCTACTGGTTATGTGCAATCCAGAGCAGATTATTTTTTGTTCATCAAGAAACAAGGAAAGTCATTTACAACTCTCTTGATTTACGTCGATGATATTTTAATTACTGGAAATAATCCATTGAGTATTACTGCAGTCAAGAATTTTCTTCATACTCATTTTCGCATTAAATATTTCGGAGATTTGAATTTTTTTCTTGGCATTGAGGTGTGTGCTTCTAAGAATGGGATTTTATTTCCCAACGTAAATATGCCTTAAAAAATGTCAAAGATGCAGGGTTGCTTGGTGCAGCCCCTGTTGATACTCCTATGGAAAAATGGTTGAAATTATCTGATAAAAATGAGTTGTTGAAAGATCCGGCTCGTTATAGAAGGCTTATTAGGAGATTGATATATCTCACTGTTTCTAGATCGGATATCACTTATTCAATACATGTGCTTAGCAGATTCATGCATCAACCTCGTAAAATTCATATAGAAGCAGCATTACGAGTTGTTCGATACGTTAAGAAAGCACCTGGTCAGGGATTATTCTTCTCCTCTAATAGTGATCTTCGATTGCATTCTTTTTATGACTCAGATTGGGCGGGTTGTCCAATTACTCGGAGATCCACTACAGGTTATTGTGTTTTCTTTGGTCCTTCATTGGTTTCATGGAAATCAAAAAGGCAGAAGACAATTTCACTCTCTTCTGCTGAAGCAGAATATCGGTCCATGACTGGTCTTTGTTGCGAGCTTGCATGGCTTCGATATCTGCTCCAAGATTTAGGAGTGCTTCATCAAGGACCTGCCCTCCTATATTGTGATAATAGAGCAGCGCAGCACATAGCAACAAATCCCGTTTTTCATAAGAGGACTTGCCATATTGAGATGAATTGTCATTATATCAGAGATAAGATCCAGGATGGGTCAGTTGTTACAAAGTTTGTAGGTTCTGCAAATCAGTTAGCAGATGTCTTCTCTAAAACCTTGGGAAAAGATCTTTTCATTCCTATTGTTCGCAAGTTGGGAGTCAGAGATATTCACTCTCCAACTTGAGAGGAAGTGTAAGGAAAATATTTTGTATATGAAAATAAGATAAGCTCTATTAGGAATATGGAGAATGTTAGGAATGTATTCTTATGAATATACGTTTCCTAATACAGTGCTTGATTGCTGGGTGGTTTCCTAATTAGACATCATTGTACAATGTATATGTAATCTCGAGTATCAATGGAATTCTATTCTGGTCAAATTATCAATTCTTTCAGATTCTTGTAATATGTTTAAAATATTCTTATATGTTTTTAAAATAGTCGAAAAATATGTTTTTGATATTTTTAGAAATATCTTTCTATTTATAATGAAGCATGTCGATTTACGAAATATGCGGTGATTTATATTATAATAATATGTTGGATCCATTGTTTGACTAGTCATGGAATATGAAAATTTTCTTGATTGGTTATACCGAAGTAAGGATGTGACACACGGTGGTATAAGACTTGAAGCCGTTGAAGGTCATTAGGTTCTCGTGAGGATCACTAAATTGAAGGATAGCCAATAAGAATGGATTGTACGATATGTATACAATATACTTATTTTGTAGCATGTGTAAAACGATATGGCTTTGCGGTCATATTACATTGGCTCACTCACTGAGCGCATGGTTACGCTCATTCACCCATATCTGATATTTTTTTGTAGAAACGTATTTTGATCGTATCGAGCCAGGAAATGGTAGCCGACGAGCCTAGAAGATAGTGCTATTATTTACTATTTCATTTTGTAACACTCGTTCACGTCTCGAGATCGACGTCCAGCACTTAAAACCCGTCGACATCGGGACCAGGACGTGATAGTTTAGTAGTCACAAGAAAAAGAAATAAGTTTCTATCAATTTTAAAAAATAAATAAATAAAACACGTGGTTTATAACAAGAGAATAATTTTAGTGAGGATAGTTTAGTAAAAATAGTGTAATCATCGAAAAGTGAATCCACGGAGTTGGTGGATAGAAGCACCAGTATGACAAGCATGGATCATGCACTGCACCAGGTATTTCGAGAGAGCTCACAAGTTCTGGGAGTACGACCTCTATTCAATCTTCTCCCAGAAGAATATCAAGCCGGGGCAGTCCAAATCGTACTCACTGGCTGATTTTGAAGCAGCCGTCAAGTCCAAGATCGGTACCGACAAAATACCCGTCATCGAGGAAAAAATAACCAAGAGCAGCAATCCTGTCTCAATTCTGAGGGAGATTGTAATCTGTTTCGATCATCAGGGCACAAATCTTGTCAACTGTGCCCGATCGAGCGATTGCAAGGCGAAGATAAAGGGAGGACCCATTGACATATACTACCCTTAGTCGATGGAATGAATTTAGTTGCATTATTGATCGATTACTCTAGGGTTTGATCATAACCCATAAACTCGATTATGAATAAAATGCTATCTTATCATTCTTATGTTTAGTACTGGCTTATAGCTTCTTGTTCAATTATTACGTCCAATAAAATTAGATGCAAAACTTGAAGACATTTGTAAAGCATGTATGTGATCATTTGGATGTTTAATTGGTTCTCGATCTAAGTTATTGCCCGTAGCATCAGAATTTAAGTAATTTGTTCTAGTGTTTCACTGTTTCTGCATGCTCATGATCTGTGTTTTTAGGATTCTAATAACGCCTAAATATACACTTAGTCCAGAACTAAGGACCAGGAGGGGGTTTTATACTTTAATCCATTCCATTAGTCGTGACATCCGATTAGATGTTAAGACTCCGGCCAGTGATGAGTTCATCATGGTTAATTAATTTTTACTCTTGCGGGATCTCCTGCGCGCGGCTATTATAATCAACTAATCATTATAATGTGCATTAGGGATCATGAGCATTTTATAAAGCATTTTGAGTATGTTGCAAATGTGCCAAGTCCTAAAACCCAAATATTGATCTTTTCTTTTTTGATAACACCATTGATCTTTTCTTTTTTGATAACACCATTGATCTTTTCTATATTTACTTGCTTGTGTTTTGATGTTTTTAATTTACTCTTCATTTTTCATTTTCAAAAGAGGAGTGATAGGGGTCTCAATGAGGCACCATATCTTGTGTCTCAATCTTACGTGTCATGTCATGTCAGCAAGACACATCATCATTTAAAAATATCATGTCAAGTCATTATTAAGGAAAAATACAATCATGTCCCTCTATAATCCAATAGCTCTAATTTGTTGTCTCCCCTCTATTAACAATAATATTTTAGAACTTTTTTCTTACAAATCATTAATGGATATAAAAAAATATAAAAAATATATATATATCTTTGTTTAAATATAAATTTTCTTAATGGATATATATATAAATGTCAAAAAATATTTTATTAAAAAATTCCTAAAAATAAATCTGATCAAAATATGGTATAACTAGCATATCGTAAAGTTATTTTTAAATATTTAGGATGTTAAAATGTTTTAAAAGTTATAATGATTAATTAGAGCCATAATATGTAAAAATATTGGTAACTTGATACAATTAAGGAAATATATGTGATCAATGAAAGATAATTGATACTCCACAATAATTTCATCAAAAAGTCAAAGGTTTAATCTAATCCATAAAATAATAACACAATTATTAAGTATCCCATAAAATCATGTAATTAGAAAGGTAAGAAGCTACTCACTAATTAATTTGAATTATGCAAGAAAATGTGAACACATATCCATAACATATATATATATATATATATATATATATATATATATATGTTATGGATATTGGTGTAGATATGAATATATATATATATATATATGTTATGTTATGTCTAAGAAAAAATCAATTATATAGAATTTCTAATTATTAATTTTTGTTTTGGATATTGGTGTAGATAAATTCAAAGAAGATGGTGCTTATACACACGATCTATTTCATAAAAGTCGAAATCTAAGAAAAGTTGTTGATTGAAATTTTGAATAAAATTTGGAAAGAAAATTGAAATTTTGACTAATAAATAAAGTTGATATAGTTAATAAAAGGTAATGGTCGTTTTCAAAATAAATGGTAAGTACTTTTCTGAACTTTTATGGCTTTAATTAATCATTCTAACTTTTAAAACATGTTAAAATTCTAAATATTTAAAAATAACTTTACGATATACTAGTTATACCATATTTTGATCAGATTTTGTTTTAGGAATTTTTTAATATAATTGCAGTATTGATTATTGTCGCATTCCGGAGACTATTCTCGGCCCCCGAACACAACGGTAACCGCCGTAACCCCGATCTAGCGAGTAATCAATACGTCATTTGACGTATTGATAACCCTCCGGACCGAAACTACAAGGCTATGAATAAAATAAACAACACATGAACAATATGGATGTCAAATACGAAATGACAAATACACAGAGTAGCATACAAATGTTATACAAGCGGAAGATAATGGAAAATACCCGAGACGAAAATAATACAAGAAAAAGTCTCGGAACAACGAGCCCGAATTATGTCTCAAAGTATCCAACAGATTATCAAACATCAAGATACGGAAATCAAATGATATGGAGTCCACACCAGAATGGGTGTCCTCGAAAGCGGAAATGCACGATAACCGTCAACGCTCCGCGATCTCCTAGTCCAGCTCCTCTAGTGATGGGTGTTGTAGACCTGAAAAGATGTAGAGGTGAGCAACTCGTCCTCGCTAACCCAAATGGGGCCAAAGCCAACCAAGTCGGGGTTTAAAACCCATGAGAAAACATTTAGCTTATATATGTAGGTACTCGTAAGTATACGAAAGAGCATGTGGAAATGTAAATGCAAGCCACGCACACAAAGCTCGGTAAAACATGTGACCACACATGAAAGAACTTTCTGGATCTGGGCGGCCGAAATCCCGGGTTTGTCTTCACTGCAAACCGGGGCCAACTGCCTAAGCGCCCGAGTGCGCAGAGTAGCGAGAGCGTCCATTTCCAGCTAACGCCCAACAAACAGCAGGCCGCACTTACGTCACGCTTTACTCTGTACGAGGCGAGCGTAAGCGGGATAAATAAATAGAATAAACAGGGCATAGCCCCTCCGGAGGTTCACGGTCATCGACACCGCGGGAGTGCTAGATACTAGGTCCCGTCGCTCTCAGGCCAAGCACCGGAAATCAGGACGACGGTACTACTTTTCGATCCAAACTCACACATTCACACCAAATGCTATAAGAAGCGTGTGGTCAAGCTTAAAACAATGCAACATTACTTTTATAAATATAAGTAAAGTGAAAGAGCCACCGACCCAAGAGGGTTTCGGCTCACCCATTGGGCGTGCCCCCCTACTACCTGGTATGACGGTACAGCTGGCTGCGCTCCGACTCCTGGTCCTCCTGAAGCCTACGTCGACGAGCTCCTGAGTCTGTGGGTGAGATAACAATGATAGTCAGGTATAAGTAATTCGAGGATCTACTATCTACGACTAAGACTTGATAAACATTCTTTGTTTATCTTTTTGACATTAGGGTTTGACTTAATTGTTTACCACTCCGATTCTCGAACCAGCGAGAAGTCGGGATTATTTCTTATTCAGTACTTACGTCGTTTTGTCACGTTTGTAAACCAAAAGTCTTTAAAACGTTTAACCGTAGTGTTCGAAAACGTAAAATAGGTGTTCTACGATATAAGTTAAAAGTCAACTTTGAAATAGTAAAAGTCAACGGTCAACAATAAAGTCAACAGTCAACGGTCAAAAAGTCAACCGGCCAAAGTCAACAGTAAAAAGTAAACAGTAAAAGTAAAAGGTAAACAGTAAAAACAGTAACTGTAATTAGTAAAACAGTCAGGGGCAAATTGGTAACTCTACCCCCTGGGTAAACTGTAAAAGTAAAACTGACATGGTAAAAACCAGAGTTTTTACCGCGTCGGTTCCGATCGACTGTCTCGCCGGAAATCGAAGCTTTTTGGCCAGATCGAGTTCCTAGGCCTGTTTTCCTCCTTCTACACAACTTAGGCTATCCAACAACATCACAAACAGAATGAATGATCGAGTTTCATACCTTGAGCTTCCTCCACTGTTTTCTCCGGCGGAGCTCCGCTGACCTCCTCCTTCCTCCTCCTTGCTCCTGGGCAGCTTCTGGTGGCGCCTGAGAGCTTCCTAGCTCCTCAAATCCTCTGGTTCACTTCGATCTGCACTGCACAGTGTTTCTCCTTCTTCTCCTCGTTGCTGGGCGGCGCTGGCGTCGCTGGTGGCCTGGTTGAGGTCGCCGAGGCAGTGCGAAGCCGATGGGGGCGGCGGTGAGGCTCGACGCGCGCCTGGGGCGGAGCAGCTGTGGCTGCTGGATCGAAGAGAGTGAGAGAGAGAACTTTCCGCTTCAGGAGAGAACGAAAGAAGAAAGAGAAGAAAGGAGAAAGTGAGAGAAACGAAAGGTGGAGAGAAAAGGAAGAAGGATAGGTTTTAAAAGAAAACGAGTGGCCATGATTCGTCGATCGAATCAACGGTCACGATTTAATCCCACTTCCAAAATAGTTTTAAAACCAAATCCATTTTCAGAAAATTCATTTAAAACAATCAAACGTCAAATTCAAACGTAAAAGTCGTATGAAAAATACGTGAAGTAATTAAGTTTTCAATCCAAGTCTCAATGACACGTAGAGACAGTACGTGTCAAAAATCTAGTATTAAAACATAATAATTAATCTTTAGCTCGTTTTTCTTTGTCAAAATTTTTTAACACTCTTGAATATCTAAAATTCTAAATTAAGGGTTAGAAACCAACCCTTAATTGAATATCTTTAGCTCGTATTGTTTTTGATCGTGTGTTTGTGTCATAGATGGAGAAGACGATCGAGAAGGAAATGACATCGGTTTGGGGCAAAACTATTGATGAAGATGTGATGGAGCAAATCCTATCAATTCTGCCACCCAAATCTTTGACGCGATTCAAGTCCGTCTCCAAAAGGTGGTATGCTCTGATCAGCCGTCCCAGGTTCGTGGCTAAGCACCTCCACAATTCCATGCAAGACAATCTCTCCACTAGCGTTTTCATGAAACGACGAATCCCTAAGGACACCAACACTGACGATACTGACGATGTGTTATCATTCATTCATTTTCGAAATGACCAAGATAATGTGCATGATGATGATCAGCATAGCTTTCTTTCTAGTGTCCAGGATATCCATATTCCGTTTCCCACCGGCCTAAAGACTCCGAACGAATCAGTTGTTACTACAGGCCGTGGTTCAGAGGACAAACTTATTATTACTGGCCATTGTAATGGGATCATTTGTCTAGCTCAATGTGCCACTGGTGAGGTCATCTTATGCAACCCGGCAATTCATGAATACAAGCTTCTTCCTCCATCTCCATACCCTCCGGAGTCTGATTGGCAATTTGGCCACTTATTCCAGTTCAAAGACGGTTTGGGATTTGGATATGATCCCCGCTTTAACGAATACAAAGTTATTAACATTGGTTATTCTGCTCCCACAGAAGAATTACTTACGGTGACGCCTTATACATATAACATTTATAGTCCTCCCAAAGCAGCTGTCTACACTCTTGGTACTGATTCTTGGAGAGAGATCGAGGCTGATTCATTAGAAACAGAAACCACTAATTTTTGGCCCGAACTATTTGAAATGCATTTCAAGGATATGTGTTTTTGGCAGGGACTTGAGCAACACAAGGAATTGGGAATGTTTGATGACAACGAAGAGCCATTCATTAGGGAAGTTATCATTATGTTTAATACTACGAATGAGCTGTTCCATGATATAATGTTACCAGATGAATTTGATTATCCATCAAAGAATTATTATCTTTGCTCGAGGCCGGGCCTTATTGTGTGGAAGGACTCTGTTGCTCTTTTGGGAACAGCATTTGGTCAAGATTCTTTAGGAATGTGGGTGCTGGATGAACTTGGTGGTTCTAAAGGTGGTGCTTGGACAAAACACATGACATTTGTTCTCCCAGTGGAGCCTCTCTTATTTTGGAAGAGCGACGAGGTTCTTTTGAATGGTGACAGGACTGATTATAAAGGACTTGTATTCTCTTACAATCTGGGTACTAAGAAGCTTATAAATCTTCACATTCAAAGCAACGCGACTGACACTAATGCCATTGTGTATGTGAACAGTATAGTTCCAGTCTTGGGAGGCAGCACTCTCGAGAGCCAAGATAGTTCTACACCCAAGGTACAACTTCTTAGTCGTGTTTTTTTACATGCTTAATCATACATGTATCAAAATGCTGGAATGATGGCTGTTGATATTGTATCTATAATCTATTCTTATGGTTCAATATGGTAAAATTGTTGCAAATCATAGTTGTTTCATGATCTTTTACAGGCCGAGACTTCGGTATTTAAGTACTCTTCTCCCCTGTTCAGTCATTATATGGTTGACAAGAAAACTTACCATTATTCGGTGTGGGCGATCCCATCAGATGATGCGTCTCTCAGGATTAAGAAGGTGATGGAGGGACTGCGAGCCGAGTTTGGAGGCCCAGAGATTGATCCCCACATTGCTGTTGTGGGATCCATTCGTATGGCGCACGGGGATATGCTCAACACGTTCAATTATCTCCCTTGGTATGGTATTACTTCCTCATACAAAGCTAAAGTTAATGAGGTCGTTACTAGGAGTTCCTATTTCCAGTGTGTTTCCCTCGTCATTGAGTCGTCTGATGAGGTGTCGCCCGAGGTACTGTTTTGTTGTCATTCTACTGTTCTGTTTCGATTAATTATGTTTGGACTTTTTTAATGATGAGTACTGTTCAATAGAAACAGGCCAAGCTTTAGTTTATGGCACTCAGTTTTACTTTTATCTACTTGTCGAACCTAGTATTAGCTAGATCACTCTTCATAGTTATCGAACTGTATGTTCAGAGTAAACTCAAGTTTTCTTTTTCGCAGTTAGACTTTGCAATTGGAAAGTCTGGTGGAGTATTCGGTTTCTTGAATGGTAAGTTCTTTTCATTGTAGAGCTGGTTTGTATATGAATTTTGAGATGTTCATCTGTGCGCGTTGCCCTGTGAGAGTGAGAGCAAGTATGAGTGAGACAATTCACTAACTCAAACAATTTCTTGCTTTCTACATTTCAAGCTTGTTACACTATTCTTTAGAAAAACATAAGATATCATAGAAGTGAATTCTTGAGATGGCTAGGTTTCCTGGTGCATTTAGACAGTAGATATTAGATTTCAAATTATGCAACTTTATCTTCATTTCACATTATGATTTACTGATTAACCGAACTAATGTATGTCCACTGTAGCTGTTAGGCCACATTTGAGCCTCCTTTATGGTTACCTGACAGAAGAAGAGAGGAAGAAAGCTAAAGAAAAAGTTGGTATTTTGGATGAAGGCCTCAGCAGCTTGAGCATCCCTATAATTCAACTGGCATTGTACAAAATTGACTACAAAGATAGAAGTCTCAAATCATGGGAAAAGATTGCTGAACTACCCCTCCATGCAAAATGAGTATTATTCCTTGGCCAAAAGCTAAAAACCAATTGAGTTTGAACTTATTGATAGAAGCAAAGACAAAACAGACAGGAGATAAAAAAAATAGTCCTATCTCACCACTCTGATTACGACCCTAAGCACAAAAAAATGTTGTAATCATCGACATTCCGTCAGCTTCTGGTTTGAACGAAATTAAGTCTACACATTGCAGTGGTGTATGCACACAGGTTGCTTGTGGGAATGAGCTGAAGTTGGTATTCAGTTGGAGTGTGGTCGGTCATGGCTTGTAGGATAATCATGTTCTACAGGTACTATGTTCCTCATCTGCTTCTTCGTCATCAGAATATCCAAATCTTGAATCCCAAGCATTCATTTCATCTTTCAAGGGCATCATCTTACCACTACTACCCTACTGTCACCCAAACCAATTTCTCCATCAAGCCAAAACTCTCTTCCTTAATTACAGACTCTGAAATCCAAGCTGAATTCTCTCACCATGATCCAGATGTTGCCCGGATAAACAATGGCAGCTTTGGTTGCTCCCCTGCTTCTGTTACCTCTGCATTGCAACAATGGCAACTCAAGTGGCTGCGCCAGCCAGACCGCTTCTACTTCAATGAGCTCCACAAGGGGATACTCAAGTCGAGAAACGCAGTTAAAGATCTCATCAATGCAGAGGATGTGGATGAAATTTCCATTGTGGATAATGCCACCACAGCAGTTGCCATAGTCTTGCATCAGATGCAGTGGGCCTTCTCTGAAGGCAAATTCAAGAAGGGGGATGCTGTCATCACACTGCAGTGTGCTTATGGCGCGGTGAAGAACTCCATCAAGGCCTATTTTGAGCGTGCTGGCGGGTATGTTATTGAAGTTCCATTTCAGTTTCCTGTGAATTCAAGTGAAGAAAAAGTAAGTGAATTTTGGAAGGCTTTGGTGAAGGAAAAGGCTAGCGGTAGAAGAGTTAGGTTGGCTATGATTGATCATGTTACATCCATGCCATCTGTTGTACTTCCAGTTAAGAAATTAGTTGAGGTGTGCAGGGAAGAAGGTGTTGATCAAGTTTTCATAGATGGGGCTCATGGTGTTGGGTGTGTAGATGTTGACATGCAAGAAATAGGGGCAGATTTTTACACTAGTAACTTGCACAAGTGGTTCTTCTGCCCTGCTTCGGTTGCATTTCTGTATTGTAAAAAGTCAGTCACACATTCAGAACTGCATCATCCTATGGTGTCTCATGACTATGGTAAAGGGTTGGCTATTGAAAGTTGTTGGATAGGGACTAGGGATTATAGTCCTTCTTTGGTGGTTCCTTCAGCTTTGGATTTCACAAATAGGTTTGAAGGCGGTATCGAGGGAATCAAAAGGAGGAATCATGATGCTGTTGTTGAAATGGGGAAGATGTTGGCAAAGGCTTGGGGAACCAATCTTGGTTCTCCACCGGATATGTGTTCAAGCATGATCATGGTGGGAATGCCGGCTTGTTTTGGGGTTTCAAGTGATGATGATACCTTGAAGTTAAGGACACATTTGAGGGAGAAATTTGGTGTTGAAGTCCCAATATATTACCAGATGCCAAAACAAGAAGAGGTTGCAACAGCAACAATAACGGCGTATGCTCGAGTTTCTCATCAAGTCTACAACAAAGTTGATGACTATTATAAGTTCAGAGATGCAATCAATCAACTTGTTTGTGATGGGTTCACCTGTGCTCCGCCTTTAGGTATTAGGGGCTCTACATGAAAGAATGAAGGGATTACCTCGTTTATTAGGTCATAAAAACCGACCTTTTTGGTGTTAATAAGAATCAAATGCGAATAATAACATAAATAGCGAAACTACGTTACCAACTCATTACCTAATTCAATTTTTAGAAAATTATACAACACTAACATACATATGTCAAATAAAAAAAATCACTGATCTATAAAAGATACGCAGTTACAACTAACACAAGTAACCTAATGATTCTTGCTTAGTTAAAATAAGATCACATCAAAACCATTAAAATTGTCAGACACTCAGCTACAATGCATATACTTGCGCCATTATGATTATCATAACACTTATTTGAGAACAAAAAAGATAGAGGTGAAAAATCATTTAGGGGTGTATTGGATTTAGATTTTTGTACTTTTTAAGTGATTGATTTATAAAGAGTTCTTAGATTTATACATATTTATAAAATCTATTGGATTTATATATATTTTAAAACCTTAACTTTTTAAGATTTTTGAAAACAAATGATAAATTTGTATGAATTCTAGTAGAATTAAACAAACATTTTGAGAAAAATTTTAGGGGTAATGCCCATTTATTACAAAAAGAAAACAAAAAAGTGATCACAAGTCTAAAAAAGTCTATATGTACCTATTCCAACTTTTTCTATCAAATTTACTTTCTTAACCATATCTTATCTGATTATATTGTCTCTCTCTCTCAACACCCACATCCAGATCTTCGCTGAAAGATCATCCTCTACATCACAATCACCCTCACTGCCATCTCCACCACCACCATCTGCTCTGCCTCATCCGACTCCCAAACTACCAATCATCCACTACCATCAGCCACGTCATCGCTCCGCGTCGTCGTCACTCGTCAAGAGCTGTCATCGCTAGCCCAACACCCTTGTCGCTTGCCTCGCGCAGTGCACAATCGTCGCTAGCCCAACGCCCTCCTCGCTCGCCCCGCGTCGTCAGCCATCGTCTAGCGTTATCGTTGCTAGCCCTATGTCGTCGTCGCTCGTCCCGCACCGCACTGCGCAGTCAATGCTCGCACCGCATCGTCGTCGCTCGTCCAACGATGTCGCCACTCGCCCCGCGCCGTCACCGTTCTACAACAAAAGCAAAAGAAGCCACTTCCTCAAGATCTAATCTCTCTTACCCGATCCGAATCAGAATTGTCTCGATTTCACCAGCTTTGATCGGAGGTCTCAGTCTGGTCTTGGTGCCCATATCAATTGTGTTGGGTGCCCATATCACTTATGTGTTGGTTAAAATTGATGTTTTTACTAGGTAATTGATTTATTACTAAAGGGGTAGTAAAGTTAGTTGTGCAATAAGAATGCTGCTTAGGGGTTTAGTGAGAGTTTATTATGGGGTAGTAAAGTTGGTTACGTAATAGGAATGCGGTTTAAGGGTTCAATGAGAGTTTATTAGGAGATAGTAAAGTTGGTTGTGCAATAAGAATATGGTTTAGGGGTTTAATGAGAGTTTATTAGGAGGTAGTAAAGTTGGCTGTGCAATATAAATGAGGTTTAGGGGTTCAATGGAAGTTTATTGAGAGGTAATAAAGTTGGTTGTGGTGACATGAATGTGGTTAAGGGGTTCCGTGAGAGTTTATTTGGGAGTAGTAAAGTTGGTTATGACTATAAGAATGTGGCTTAGGGGTTTAGAGAGAGTTTATTAGGGGGTAGTAAATTTGGTTATAACGATAGAAATGTAGTTTAGGGTTCAATGAGAGTTTATTAAGGGTTAGTAAACTTGATTAAGGATTCTGACGGGATTTCGGTGACCAGAGTCTGATGCCGGTGACCATGTCTCTTTTCTCCTCCATTTTCTCTCTTTAAGTATGTTTTAATGGGTGAGGGTACAATGTGTATTGAAATATTATATGTTATTTAGAGTTATTATGAGTTATGTTGGAATGGACACAAATTTTTTTTTAAGTTGAAATGGTCAATGTTTAAAAAAACAGTTAGAATGAGAAATGATGTCACGCCCTGACCCAAGTTTACCTTCCTAAACCTGGGTTAGGACGTGCGGGACCCATCTCAAGAGAGATTTACTTCAAATCCCCCTAGAGAAAGGATAATCCTAATTCCCAAACCAAATTTAAACGATCCAAACAAAAACGGAATAGACCTCACAGCCGGAGGTTATCCTGAATCCCGCATTTGGATCTTAAACCAAACATTTTAGAGGACCTAGGGTTCTAATATTATTTGTGACCGCACCCGAATCTCGGTCAGGCTGCCTACGTACCCTGTCTTCAGGGATCAAGCCACACATAGCTCTTGTTTTACTAACATCCTAACCGGGCAAATTCCGCTTTTCTAATTATCAGTCGATTTAATATAAAGGGTAGCAACCGCCTAATGCATACCCGGAATTTAACCTCTTCGCTGAGGTAATTACCGACCAACTATTTTTCCAGAATTATCCCTAACATTCCACCACAATAAATATAGCATTCACACATACAATCACATAACTGTAAAAATAAAGACAACCACGGAAAAATATAATTCTCCCAAATGGTATATAAGTAAAACCACACCAAGATACCCGTGTAGTTAACTAGAATTCTCAAGGGCAGTGTTGTCTATTCACTCTTAATGACAGCTTGGTAATTATGCTAAACTGCTAGGGGTATTTTAGATATTTCAGCCTTAGTGGCAGCCCTGTAATTATACAAACAGCCAGAGTATTTATGGCATTTCCAACTCAGTGGCAGCCTTGTAAATATACAAAACTGACAAGGATATTTATGGAATTTCCAATCCAGGGGCAGTCCGGTAAATAACTCAAACTATCAGGGGTATTTCTAAAAATTCCACCCTAAGGGCACCCCTATAATTTTCCCAAACTGCCAGGGGCAGTTCAGACTTTTCTTATTACAGTAAAACAGTAAAAAGGAAAATTACCGCGGTAAAAACCAGAGTTTTTACTCATGGTTTTCCCGATCGGCTGGTTCGCCGGAAAACGAAGCTTTTCCGGCCAAACCAACTCTCAACACCTGTCTAAACAGTTCCTACACCATCCAAGTAGTCTAACACAGCAGAAATCGAGAGAAAAGACAGAGTTTTTATACCTCAAGGTTAACTCGATCGGGTCTCAGGCAGTCCTCCTCCGGCGAGGCGTTCTCCTCCTCCTTCAAACCTCTGGGCTACTCCTGCAGCCACCAAGAACCTCCACCATGCTCCTCCAATCGACTTGGCCTCCCTCTCGTCTGAGAAATCCTCAGATACGCTGCTCCTCCTTGGTAGCAACTCGGATCCGGCTCCTCTGCCAAAACTCAGGGTCTGGGACGGCTGAACGAGACAAGGTGAACGGTGGTAGTGGTGATCTGGGACGCGCTGCGGTGGTCTCCAGGCGTAGCTCACAGTCGAGACGAGGGAAGAGAGAGATAGATCGATCTTCGGTCAACCCCCCCATTTAAACACTAAAATCAACGGCGCGGTCCAGATTGAATTATAGAAAGTTACCATAAACAGTAAATAGATATTTTTATATTTACTTTTACTGCACGGTAACAACACGTTATCCCAAATAACTTTCGCACACGAACTCCGATTAAATCATAGGACATACCCACGAGTTCGTATTAACGTCCTCTACAACTTTCCTGAAGGAAGTTTTCCCAAATTCTCGGCTTATAGCAAAGTCATCTTTTTACGATAAGGTAATTAACATATTTACCTCCGTAAACTAAATAAATCCATGTTAAACAGCCCGTAGCTTTAGAAAATATTACGATCATACCGGAGGACTTGTATTAACATAATCTATCCCTCGAGACATTAATTCTATTTTCCCCCAAAATCGAGAATATCTCGATATTAAACTAGAATATTAATTCGGAGAAAATTAACAGTGCTGTTACAACCCTCTGTAACCCGCCTAATCCTGGTAAAAAGGTAAATTTCAAGATGGGGTGTTACAAATGAGGTCCAAAAATTTATACTGAATGAACATTATCTCTAACTTAATAATAGTACATCAACTTTGCGTCACTGATAATTAAGATTTCTTAACTTTCTAAAATATAACATTAGTACATGAAATAACGAATGTGACAACATTTTCATACACGACGCTAAATTTTCTGTAATTGTGTTAAATATATGAGGGTAAAATATTATTTTGACATTGTAACTCTATTTTTATTCATATATTATATTTTATATTAAAATTTATAGTGACATTTAATCATCTTATCTATTATTGTGGAGGGTTATTTTAGTTTTGGAATTATGACGTGACCATATATGTATAAATGGAATACATGAATAGTTAAACAGACCAATTTGCCCTTCAGAATATTAGACTTAACATATCACATAACAAAAAACTTAATGGCGTGTATAAATATAATGTAAGGTTTGTTAGTTCATGTAATAATGTGTTATTTCGAAAAATTGAGAAACTTTAATTATCAGTGGCTCAAAGTTGGTGTATTGTTCTTAAATTTTCTCAACATTTTATGACTCATTATCACTTATCAACATAAACATACATGTAACATGAGTAGATAAACAAAAGTAATAACATAAAAACTTCTTAAAAATTCTAATAAAAATGTCGATATTCTATGTTAAACCTATTGAATTAATTGATAACATTGAATACATACTATAATAGTGTACGAAGCAAAAAGAAACAAAAAATTTGTATAGAATATATATAAGGTACGAGAACTGAGTGGATGAGTATTGTAATGAAAAAGTAAGGTTAAAAAACATTTATCAAAATGAAAGAATAAATGTAATGATAAGGGAAGGAAGATAGAGATGAATAAAATAATAAAAGATAAAAATTGTAAATCCATATAAATCTTATGTTTTGGGGTTGGATTGTTTACTTCACAATTTACACTAGACAATCCATGTAAATCCACCATTTAATAAATCTTTAACAATTTGTGTGTTTATTGAATACCTCCATATTTTCATGAATTTAAAATTTTTAATTAAAAATTGTAATCGAATACCCTCACACTTTTATGGATTTTAAATCTTTTGTTATAAAGGGAGGAGATCCATTAACGACCTTCTTGTTGAGGACTACTTGAAGACTTTTTTCGTATCACCCTATTTTCAATCGCATATTCACATCTCGACCGTCTAGTTTGTAAATATATATATGAGTAGATCATTTCTACAAATTTTCATACAAATTAAAAAATGTTAAGGCATTCATAAATGTGATTCACTGATTATAAACTTAAACAGTTTGTGTTTGACATATTTGGATCATCTATTGATTTGAACTATTTTGATGTCTTAACGATCACTAGTTTGAGTGAAAATTTGTAGAAGTGATCTACTTATATAGACCTATAAACTAAATGGTTAAAATAGAAAAAATGTGATTGAAAAATCGGTGTAATAAACCATTAAGGAGAAAGTTTTCAACTAATCCTCAACAAGAAGATCTTCAATGAATCCCCTCCCTTGTTATAAATTCTGAACTTTTGAAATCCACAAAAAAAAATTAAAATATCATAAAAATATAAATATAAATACACCTCCTTAATCAAATAATCAGCTAAGCTGCAATTGAAGAGTGAAGCCAAACACTATCCGAACGAAACACGAAGACATGGTTTCATCTTCCTCCTCTATAAACTATTAGCCTATTGACCCACATTACGTGCCTGTTAATTTTTTTTCATCATTTTTCAGTTTACTTTACATCAATTTTTATTTTTCAATTTTTTATTTTCAGTTTATTGGTTTAACCCATTATCTCATCATTTACCGTTTTTTCTCCCTAAAAATGGATTGAGATTTAAAAAATAAAAAAACCGGTCAAAGAGTTTACCATTCTACCCATGATCTCATAATTCTTTTAAGTATGAGATTTTAATTAATCCAAATGTATTTATGGTAATTCAAAAATTTAACCATTTGACTTTATCAAACTTCTTTTCTGATTTTATTAATAATAGATTTCAGTTTATTTGTTTAACCCATTATTCTCCTCTCTTCCCGTTTTTCCTCCCTAAAAAAAGATTGAGATTTAAAAAATAAAAAAAACTGTCAAGAATTTGATCATTCTACCCATGATTTTATAATTTTTTTAAATAAAATTTTAATTAATCTAAAACTATTTATGATAATTTAAAATTTTAATTATTTAACTTTGTCAAACTTCACTTCTCCCTTTATTAACGGTAAATCTGTAGATATAAACCAAATTAACCAACATTCTCTACCCTTTCTCTCCCTCGCAATCGGTGGCCTCTGACGCATGTGTCAGCCAATCCCAAAATTCACAGCTGAGAGCCCAATTCTCAAATACCAAAGCCCCAATTCGAATTGGGCGCTGAGGGCTCGGACCCTCAATCTCAATTTTACAAGGTAAACCATCTCATTTCTTCACATCAATACTCAAATTAGGGCTTCCCAGATTGTGTATTGTTTTGTTTAAGTTTTGCAATTTCGTTTTCATAAATACTCTAATTGAAGATTCCAATGTGTTTTGGCTAGAAATTTGAGTACCCAATTGCTGAAATTTGAGGAGGTCAACAATTGGGTGGCGTAATCAGTTTGATCTTTGATAAAGTTTGAAACTTTAACTGGTTAGGATCTCAGATATGAACAAAAAATGTTTCTTTTGTTGCAATTGGGTTCGGTTATTGAACTTTTTGGTTTTGTTGATGAGTGGATTTGAAGTAATTTGTTGAAAGTCTAAAAATTTAAGTCTGTTTTTTCGATTTGTGTACCTGTCAATGAGCAGAAAGCACCCTATTTTATTTCAGGATAAAGGATTAAGGTAGAAGTCAGAGTCCAGCAGTTATTGTCTACTATGAAATGTTAAGCACGGTTAGATTTCTTAAGAATGTGCTAGTTACTTTTCGGTATTGTTATGATTGATAGTAGCATAGTATTTATAGCTTCACTAGTTTTGAGATTAGGGTTTGAATGAAATTTAATTATTCTGTCTTACTGATGCAGATCATGGAGGGGAAAAGAATCATAACAATTTGTCAGTTAGGGGGTGAATTCATTACTGAGAAGGATGGTACATTGTCATATAGAGGCGGTGACGCTCATGCTGTTGACATTGATGAACAGGTGAAGTTTAATGAGTTCAAAATGGAGGTGGCTGAGATGTTTGGTTGTAACACCAATAACATGTCCATCAAGTACTTCCTTCCTGGCAACAAGAAGACCTTGATTACTGTTTCAAACGACAAGGATCTCATGCGCATGATCAAGTTTCATTATGATTTTGCAACAGTCGATATTTATGTCATGGAAGAAACAATTGTAGCTGAAGTCTCAAACATGCCTGCCAGTAGGTAGTCCTCCTGATATGTAAGCTAGTACTTAATACCTTCTCCGCAAGCATATTCTTTATGGTGAAATTTTAGTATGTCTTGGATTCCTTTTGTAGGTCAAGCAGAACAACTTTGTCAGAAACTGTGGTTCCAGTTGATGATATGGCTGTGGATGTTTCGGAGTTTGTTGGTGATACCCCTCAGCCGGATATCCCATTAGATGCCTCTCTTGATGTTCTAGATGATACCAGCCCTATCGATACACATATTGATCTACCCACTGAGATGTCACCCCTTTACCCTTGTGCTGTCCCCATTGACGAGAAACATGCTAAGGGTGCACAGCAGTGGCAGAATTCCATTACAGGTGTGGGTCAAAGATTCAATAGTGTTCATGAGTTTCGTGAATCATTGCGTAAATATGCCATTGCGCATCAGTTTGCCTTTAAATATAAGAAGAATGATAATCATCGTGTGACTGTTAAGTGTAAGGCTGAAGGCTGCCCTTGGAGAATTCATGCATCAAGGTTGTCTACAACTCGGTTAATATGCATCAAGAAGATGAATCCAACACACACATGTGAAGGAGCTGTTACTACAACAGGGCATCAGGCAACAAGGAGTTGGGTGGCTAGTATTATTAAGGAGAAGTTAAAGTACTTGCCTAATTATAAGCCCAAGGATATTGTCAATGACATCAAACAAGAGTATGGAATCCAGCTGAACTACTTTCAAGCTTGGCGTGGGAAAGAAATAGCAAGGGAACAACTTCAGGGTTCATACAAAGACGCATATAATCAATTACCCCTTTTTTGTGAGAAAATAATGGAGACAAACCCTGGTAGTTTTGCTTTATTTACTACCAAAGAAGACTCCAGTTTCCACCGGCTCTTTGTCTCATTCCATGCCTCATTATCTGGGTTCCAGCAAGGTTGCAGGCCTCTCCTTTTTCTTGACAGCATTCCTTTAAAGTCAAAATATCAAGGCACATTGTTGGCTGCAACTGCTGCAGATGGGGATGATGGGGTTTTCCCTGTTGCATTCACTGTTGTGGATGCTGAAAGTGATGATAACTGGCATTGGTTTTTACTACAGCTGAAGTCCTCACTTTCAACTTCGTGTCTGATAACGTTTGTGGCAGACAAACAGAAGGGGTTAAGGGAATCAATTGCTGAAATATTCAAAGATTCACATCATGGCTATTGCCTGCGGTACTTGACCGAGCAACTCATCAGAGACTTGAGAGGGCAGTTTTCTCATGAGGTGAAGCGACTCATGGTTGAGGATTTCTATGCTGCTGCTTATGCACCTACTTCTGATAACTTCCAAAAGTGTCTTGAGAGCATTAAAAGTATCTCATTAGAAGCTTACAATTGGATCATACAAAGTGAGCCCTATAACTGGGCAAATGCATATTTTAAGGGTGCCAGATATAACCATATGACATCTAACTTTGGAGAGCTGTTTTACAGTTGGGCGTCAGATGCACACGAGTTACCGATAACTCAGATGGTTGATGTGATCAGGGGTAAGATTATGGACTTGATATACAAAAGAAGAGCAGATTCCGATCAATGGTTGACAAGGCTAACTCCATCCATGGAGGAAAAGCTAGAAAGGGAAACCCTTAAAGTCCAAAACCTGCAAGTGCTACTCTCGGCTGGTAGCACATTTGAGGTTCGTGGTGACTCCATTGAAGTTGTTGATGTAGATTGCTGGAACTGTAGTTGTAAAGGGTGGCAGTTAACTGGTTTACCATGCTGTCATGCAATTGCGGTCATTAGTTGTACGGGTCGGAACCCATATGATTATTGTTCAAGATATTTTACGACTGCCAGCTACAGATCAACATACTCAGACACAATACATCCTATTCCTCAAGTAGACCTTCCTGTTACGAAAACTACTTCTCAGGTAGCAGTAACTGTAAGCCCTCCTCCAACCCGCCGCCCACCTGGCCGGCCAACTACCAAAAAATATGGACCACAAGAAATGATCAAGCGTCAACTCCAGTGTAGCAGATGCAAGGGTCTGGGGCACAACAAGTCCACATGCAAGGAGATATTAATAGAGTATTAGACATGTAAGTATTTTTATTTAAAAATCTTTAATGCTTCCTTCGTATGCATTTTTATCAGGGTTTTGATCATTGTTATAACAATAAGCCTATAAGCAAGTAACAACAATGTTGTTTCACTGTCTGGTTTGTTGATTCGCGCGTATTCTTTACCAACATACAAGCTCATTGTGTAGGCATGGCTTCTGTGTGAAATCCTGTAAATGTGGTACATATGAAGTTAGAGGCTGATAGTGACCCTTTTGTAGTATTGGACATTGTTCACATTGACATGTTGACAAGCCTTTGTTCACAGATTAGAGTTCTGTGATGTTGATCTGTGACTCGAGGCGTCTATATTTCAGCGTCTATCATGTGTCCTTTTATTTCGTTAAGTGTAATGGGATGGTATCCTTTTATAAATACTTAATATACTTCCTTTTTCTTGATTCTGTGGATAGGATTTCATCATGGGACAAAGGGGTACCAGTGGCCAGTGCAACTTCAGAGAGCTGGTTTCTCAGTTACAATAAGCAAGTCAAGGAACCTGATGTATGTAATAGTAATACTAGTATTTGTTTTGTAATTATTGGTTCTCGTTCAGTAGTTTTTTAACTTGGGTTCCAACAAAGTTGAAAAGTAGTAACGAGTCTAAATGACAATTGAAATGGTATTAAGATGTAGTATGTTGTTTTAGGTTAGTTCAGGTTCATGAAAGTGGGAAATTGTGGATGAAAAACATCTGGTACATTTAGTTTTCATGTTGTGAATGTTTAGAAGCATCTGATGTAATCTCATGCTGAGTTTGCAATCAACACAGTTCTCAGTAGCATAAGTTTCGACTTGCAACAATGCATTATCCAAATTTTGATGTATTGAGGTGGTAGACATGTTCGATATGAACTAATGACCCTCTCACCGTATCAGTATAATGATCCACTTCATGTTCGATATTTCGAATACATCTGTGATCTGTGAGTGAATTTGCTCTCCTAGCAACAGCTGATCTAGACTTAGTGTCTAACCTGCTGAACACCTTGTTTTACATTCTCATTATCGACTATCCAAATCCAGCAAATCTGTGTAGATGAACTCCTGGCATGAATCCTCCGCTACAAAAGTGAAAATCGAATAAACCTCCGTATACAATCTGATTACCAATGTAGCTCAAATCACTAAAACAATTTGTGAATTACAATTAGTAAAGAAATAGTGCTTTGCCCGTTGGTGGGGAGCATTGTAGCAATTTGTGATTCCGAGCTAAACCGCGAGGCGCTGGCTTCTGGTAGTCCTTCGGCTTGTGGAGACGGACTGCATGGCGGTGGCTTAATGAGTTTCATGGCCTTTTCGATGGAGACCTGAGTGATCAAGAAGAGGAGAACCTCCTGGCCGTGTCGCGGACGAAGGTGAGGCAAGAGAGGTTTCGGCTTTCGATGCTAGCGACGGAGGGACAGCCTGATGCTAGCTTCCTTGATTGCCGCCTGGACAAATTAAAACCATGGGAATGCCTGCATTTAAGATTCATGTTAAGAACCAAAGAAGGCGATTTATAAGATTGTGGATGGTTTGATGTTTTTATTGCCTTTTGGTCACTGGTTTGATGATTGGAGGAAATCAGGTTGTTGCTTTGGAATTGGATCAATGTCTCTGATCGTTTACGCAGCGGAGAGGAGCTGGTTAGAGGTCAGTTACTGAGTTATTGCTTGAGTTACTGGAGGTAAGTAACTGAGTTATTAAATGTTAGTAACCGAGTTATTGACGGCTAGTAACTGATTATTAGATGTTATTGAGGGTCAATAACTCAATTATTGGGGGTCAATAACTCAATTATTGAGGGCTAGTAACTCGATTTTTGAGAAAATCCGACGATCGGCAATCAAAATCCGGTGGTTGGACAATTTCTGGAGTCAATAATTGAGTTATTAGGGGTCAGTAATCGAGTTTCTAAATGTCAGTAAATAGGTGATTGCATTGATATCGGAATCCAACGACCAAAGAAAATTTGAGTTGTTGAGGGTTAGTAACCGAGTTATCGGTGATAAGAATCTGGCGATCGGAGAAAATTCGGCGACCGGAGTCTGTAAGGTTCTGGCCAAGTATTATATCTCTCTCACTTTCTCTCTATGTGTGTTTTAAGATATAAGAGCAAAATAGTCTTAGAAAATATAGTTTGTTAAGACTTTAATAATTAATTTGTCTATTTAGGCATTAAAAAAATTCTTTTATATTGGAATGGGTACATGAAAAAGACTTTCATTGGAATGAGCAATGAGATATTAGAACTAGTACTAAATAAACATTTACCCTAAAAAATATTAATAAATCACACATCATATATATATGTCTGTGATTTTAAAATTATCAATTAAACAGCATCCAACCATGTAGTCACCCCACACCCAAAGCCAATATTTACATACATTCATCATCAAAATCTCATAACTGATATTACATACAAATTTCAATGTTGTCCAACCAAAAGAGCTAGTGATTCGTGAAAATCGATTCAAACGTAGAAAGGCAAACTAGTTTTAAGGTGTAAATGTTCACGAAGTAAAACAAATTTACACGCATAGTTTAACTGTAAATTATTTTTTACTACTCCTGGCCCACCTGCTACTAATTCTTCAATCTTCGTAATCCAATTGTCTCCCTCCAAAAAACCAACAATGAAGAACCCTAATCCCAACGAAGAAGAGTGCAGCAACTGCGGCACCAAGAAAGGCTGGGTCCTCCTGCGTCCTCCTCCTCCACCCTTCCAGCTTCTGCCCCTTCTGCTTCCTCTCCCACCCTGACCCCAACCGAAATACCCAAAATACCCTCGTCTCATTGCTACGAACTAGGGTTTTTAGTGTCTAATTGCAGTATTGAGAGAGAAAGATGAAGAAAAAGACTGTATTAATCGCCAAATCATATCTGCCAATTACACAGTAGAGGTCCTATTTATACAACGGTAATCTGCTAACCAATTCAAACCAACGATTGTCACTTCTCCACGTGTCCAACAATGGACGGTGAGATGCTGCTATTTAAACTAACAGTAATTAACTAAACGACGTCGTTTCTGCATTCGAACGTCTAATTAATCGAATTGCCGCCATAATCCTCCATGACTGGTACTGCAGCAATTCCACCCTCCTTAAACTGAATACCTGTAATCTTCTGTAACTCCGGTGTTGCTTCCCATTGAAAATCAAGGTACCTGGTCCTGATATCTTCAGCGATCTCCCAAGTGGCATCCTCCTCCGGTGACCCCAGCCACTGTATCAACCATCGTACCTGAGGCCTGTTCCTCACTTTAACCAGAGTTCTGGCCAATATCTTTCCCGGATACCAACGAGGATTAGTAGGATCAACCACTGGAGGAAGGTGTGATTGGGGCTCTATGGTCCTTCCCAGCTTCTTCTTTAGCAAGGAAACATGAAACACAGGGTGTATCTTAGAGGAAGCTGGTAAATTTAGTCTATAAGCCACTGTTCCCACCCTTTCCATCACTTCGTATGGTCCATAGTACCTGGTAGACAATTTCTGCGAGCTCCTGTTTTCAACACTCTGCTGCCTGTATGGTTGCAGTCGCAAATAAACCCAATCTCCTACATTGAACTGCCTCTCAGTCCTATGCTTGTCTTCATAAGTCTTCATCCTATTCTGGGCCAATAGCAAGTTTTGCTTCAGTTGCTGTAGCAGTTCATCCCTGCCTCTCAAAGCTTCATCAACTGTTCTCACAGCAGTGGAATTTGGTATGTAAGCTTGCACCTTTGGGGGAGAGTAACCATATAGGGCCTCAAATGGACTCATCTTAATTGCTGAATGATATGAAGTGTTGTACCAGTATTCTGCCCATGGCAACAAGGGTACCCAATTTGGCTTGCCATTTTCACATATCATGCATCTTAAGTACTGTTCTAGTACTTTGTTAAGACATTCAGTCTGTCCATCACTTTGTGGATGATAGGCATTGCCCTGTAATTTCCAGAAATGTAATTTCCAGAAATGTTCCCTGTAATTTCCCTGTAATTTCCAGAAGTGGATGATAGGCAAAGCTGAGTGCCCTGTAATTTCCAGAAATGTTCCCAAAACAAGCTTAGAAAGACTGCATCCCTGTCACTGACAATCCTTTGAGGAGCTCCATGCAATTTGTAGACATGTTGCAGAAACGTTTCAGCCACTGACATAGCTGTGTATGGATGCTTTAGTGCCATAAAATGCGCAAATTTGGTGAACCTGTCTATTACAACCAATATCACAGACTTGCCTTCTCTGAGTGGTAATCCCTCTATGAAATCCATGGATATATCAGTCCAAGCACCAGAAGGTATAGGCAGAGGTTGTAGCAATCCAGGAGGTTTAATGGCTTCATATTGCGTCCTTTGGCAGACTACACATTCTGCTACAAATCTCTTTATATCCTTCTTCATTCCTGGCCACTGAAAACTCCTTGCCATTCTCTTATAACTCCTTAAAAAACCAGCATGTCCACCTTCTGCTCCTCCATGGAATTCATCCAAAATCTTTTGCCTCCAATCCTTGCATTTTGGAACAAATAGTCTCTTCTTGTACTGTAAGGCGCCATTTTCGATTTCAAATCCTTTCTTAGTACAATTTCCTGCCCTCACAGCCTCCATGATGTTTCTGACCTCCTCGTCTGATTCACAGTCCTTTTGTATTTCTTGCACAAATGTATTAATGGGAACTGATATTGCTTGAACAGTACACTGCAAAGTGCTCAATTCCAATTTTCTAGACAATGCATCCGGAACTGTTTTATTCACTCCTGCCCTGTAGTGAACTGAATAATCATAACCAATCAACTTAATGAGCCACTTATGCTGCAGTGGTGTAGTGATTCTCTGGTTTAAGAAATACTGGATGGTTTTGTGATCAGTGACTATAGTAAAGTGATTGCCTAACAAATAAGGTCTCCAATTCTGCACTGCATACACTACTGCAATCATTTCTTGATCATATACAGAATAAGCCCTGTGCCTTGGGAAAAGGACCTTGCTCAGATAAGAGATGGGATGTCCATTTTGTGACAGCACTACTCCAATTCCCTGTCCAGAAGCATCTGTCTCCACCACAAATTCTTTGGTAAAATCAGGAAGGGCTAAAACTGGAGTAGTAGTGAGAGCCTCCTTCAGTTTAATGAATGCTTCCTCAGATTCAGGTGTCCATTTAAAGTTATCCTTCTTCAACATGTCAGTTAATGGCCTGGCAATGATGCTGAACCCCTTCACAAATTTTCTATAGTATCTAGCTAACCCTAGGAAACCTCTTAACCCTTTAAGGGTTTTAGGCATCTCCCAATCCACAATGCACTGGATTTTGCTTGGATCTACTGCCACACCTTGTTGAGAAATTACATGCCCTAGGTATTCCACAGTAGGAGTTCCAAAGCTACATTTACTCTCTTTAATCTTCAACTGATGCTGCTGTAATTTGATAAACACGAGGTTGAGATGTTGTACATGCTCCTTCACAGACTGGCTATACACCAATATATCATCAAAGAAAACTAATACAAACTTCCTTAAGTATTCTTTGAACACCTCATTCATGAGTGACTGAAAGGTGGATGGGGCATTGGTGAGGCCAAAGGGCATGACCATGAACTCATAATGCCCCTCATGAGTCCTAAACGCTGTCTTCTCAATATCCTCTTCCCTCATCCTAATCTGATGATATCCTGACCTTAAATCAAGTTTAGAGAAGATGACTGCCCCACTTAATTCATCCAATAACTCATCAATTACTGGAATAGGGAACTTATCTTTAATTATGGCTTTATTCAATTCTCTGTAATCAGTGCACATCCTCCAGGTGCCATCTTTTTTCTTCACTAATAAAACTGGTGAACTATAGGGGCTAGTACTAGGCCTGATAAACCCCTCCTTCAGTAGTTCTTGTACTATTTTTTCTATCTCCTCTTTCTGGTAGTGAGCATACCTATAAGGCCTCACATTGATAGGTGCAGTTCCTGGAGCAAGCACTATCTTGTGATCATGAGCTCTCTTAGGAGGTAACTGTGTTGGAGATTCAAAAACTGCAGCATGGTCAGCTAGCACCCCAACAATTTCTGCTCTCACTTGCTCTTGTTGATGCACATTCTTGGTATCTGAAATCTGTACCAAGAAGGCTTCACTCTCTTCTTGGATATCTTTCACTATGGCACTGCAAGACACTGACTTCACTGAATTAGTTAAACACCCTTGTAGCTTGAATTTCACATCTCCCACACTGAACTCCATAGTCTTCTCCACATAATCCCATAGTACATTTCCCAAGGTTTTCAGCCATTGAACTCCATAAATCACATCACTCCCAGTTATAGGCAATACTAAAAAGTCAGTCACAAAAGCATATCCTTGTATACTAGCACTCACCTGAAGAGTACTACCCAAAGTCTTCAATTTACTGCCATTTGCCAAACTGACATTCCATTGATCCTTAGAATTGGTCATTAATTGGCACCTCTTAACCACTCTAGGATGCACAAAATTATGAGTAGCTCCTGAATCAATTAAAGCATGTAACAGTCTCTTGCTGCCAGCTATTGCTGTCTTGACTTGCATAGTTTCTGGAGTGTCACTACCATCCATAGCATTTAACTGGATGAGTGGTTGCTCCTCCGGACCCTCCAACAACATCTGGTTCACCTGCACTGCTCCTTCTTCCTCCTCTTGATCCTCTTCTTGGTTATAACCTTCCAAGAACATCAGTTTCACCTTCTTGCAGCTGTGTCCCGGTCCAAATGGCCCTCTGCAAGCATAACACAGATGGTTTTTCTTGCAAAACTCAAACTCAGCTTCAGATAACTTGGGCCAAGAAGTTTTTTGATTACTGCTTCTAGGACTGAGTTTTGAAGAAGATGTATGCTCTATAGATTTGCCCATTCCTGTATTGGTTGTCACACTAACAGTTTGATTAGGTTTCGAGTAAGGAACTCTTGCAGCATTCTTATGTCCCAAGTACTTAGATTCAAATGTCACTGCCAATTCAAAAGCCTCAAACAAGTCTCTAGGCTTGAGTGACTTAACATCAACCTTAATATCCTCCTTTAGCCCTGATATGAAACAAGCTAAGAGGGCATCATCATCAAATCCTGTGGCTCTGCAGCTCAATTTAGTGAACTGCGATCTGTACTCCATCACACTGCCATTCTGGGTTAGTTTAGCCAATGCAGATTGATAATCGATCTGACTTGTAGCCCCAAAGTGTCTTAACATAAATCTGGTAAAATTCTCCCACGTTCTAGGCAATACCTCCTCCCTAACTCTTCTCTTATACAACCTCCATGCATCTGCTGCATCATCCCTCAAATGCAACACTGCCACAGTGACCTTCCTCTCCTCATGTATCTGATACATCTCAAATATTTGCTCAGCATGATTGAGCCATTCAGTGGGATCACCCCCAGAAAAGGTTTGGAATTCCAATCTCATCTGCTTCATGGTAGGCAAATCCGCGTCATGGTTTAAGTGGTTGTTTTGGCCATATTGTGGTACTGGATTGAGAGGAACATAGTTGGGCTGAAAGTGAGGTCTGGGATTGTTTTGATACTGGTGGTGGGTAGGAGTCTGTGTATGGTAGACTGGGGGAGTCCTATACTGTGGTGACTGTAATGGTCTGCTAGTATTTGGGACAAACGGGGAGGCTTGAGGTCTAAGTGGTGAAGAACACATTGCCATATCCATGGGCTGTGATTGCATAACGATACCATTTTCAAACCCTGGGTTATACCCCATGATAACATCATTATGAGCTAATCTAGATCTCACTGGTTCATTCTGAAAATTTAATCCACTTATACTTCCATCCATATTCATTGATCCAGACATGTATTGTGAGTATAGGGGTAAGGCAGCCATACCGAGCGCGTGTCCAGGAAACGAACTACCAAAACCAGGTGGAGAAATCTGAATCGGAGTAGATCTGGTATTCGATGACTCTCCTCTAACCCCCTTACCACCTTGTTGAGAGACACCGTCCTGCGCCATCGTCTTCTGCAGACGGATCTGTTTCAGCTCATCCAGGACCATCGTCATCGATTCTTGGAGCTCACGAAAGCGTTCCCTGGTATCCTCCTTGTGTAACTGGAGATCCAACTGTAGAGGATTTTGGTCCTTCCTGGGTCGGTTTTCCGACGGCGACTGAGGGTCGTTCATGGTCCAGAACCTAGGCTCTAGATACCAATTGCTACGAACTAGGGTTTTTAGTGTCTAATTGCAGTATTGAGAGAGAAAGATGAAGAAAAAGACTGTATTAATCGCCAAATCATATCTGCCAATTACACAGTAGAGGTCCTATTTATACAACGGTAATCTGCTAACCAATTCAAACCAACGATTGTCACTTCTCCACGTGTCCAACAATGGACGGTGAGATGCTGCTATTTAAACTAACAGTAATTAACTAAACGACGTCGTTTCTGCATTCGAACGTCTAATTAATCGAATTGCCGCCATAATCCTCCATGACTGGTACTGCAGCACTCATGCTCCAAATGCCCCTCCCTCCCTACGCCCCCTTCCTCTGCTCCTCCGCCGCCTTCTCCTTCTTCCAGTTAGACGACCGCAACCGCTTCCTCGACAAGCGCCTCGCCGCCGTGCTCCTCTGCGCCGCCACCATCGCCGCAGCATCCATGTCCAAAGCCGTCGTCGTCGCACGCGCTAAGGCCGAGCGGCCCGTGAGGGAGGCCGCCAACGCGAGGAAGGGCGCTCGTGAGGCCTTGGACCGCTACGTCATTCTCTCCGCCGCCGACTGGAAACAAGCCTCGAAGGAGAAACCGACTGGATTGAATGCGAAACCGGAGTGAAAAATTTACTGTATCTTGTTCCTTTTATTGTCTTGTTATTTCATTCGGCTAGTTTTGCAGCATTTTAGAGTCTGATTAATGTATCTAGTTCCTTTCAAAATTATTGATCTTTATGCTTTGAATGATCATTATTCTGCAGAATGCTAGCTCAGATTAGATGTTTAGTAGCCAAAGACTACTGCAATTCCAGTTGTGCATTGTCTCTAATTTTCAAAATTTCTGATCAAGAGACTGTTAATAACTTCACAATTGTAAATTTCTCTTACGGTAAATTAGTAATAACCCACAACCGTAATTCACAATTGTAAATTTCTCTTACGCTCTAACCAACTGAAATAATTCAATAGACCAAAAACAAAAACACAAAGGAACAAGCAGGCTTAGTATATGACAGCAAAACAGGCGAGCTTCTCAACCATGCCAATGGCCAACCTAAGTTCCTCAGCAGCAACCTTCTCTGTGACATAAGAGAAAATGTGCTGGTTCTCGACTGCTTGAAACCTGTTTTGCACTTTTGGTTTGTCCAAAACTCCAAATAGACTACGTCAGTTTTCCCCTCTTCCAGGAAGATTATTCATCTTTCACTACTTTTATCCTTTACTTTTTTTCAGGCCCAACCTTGATCATCATGTCTGTATTCTTTTTCTTGAAATGGGTTTCTTTTGGTTGCTCCCTCCACTTCCAGTGCATCATGTGCTTCAGTTTTTCCTTCCTCCAAGAATGTGCTAGGCTCATCATCAGTTTCTGAGACTTATCAATCTTTCAGCATTTCACCCTTGACACTTGGATTGTTGTGAATCAGAAATGGGACAGTGTTCCCCCTTTGTTTCACTAGCAACCAGTCTTTCAGCCTCAAATATTTGAGTCTGCTTGTGTAGAAAATCACAGTTGTCTGCAAAAATCATGGTTCTAAAAGCTGTATAGAATGGTAGCCTTCTTAACCTCTTGGTAATTCCTTACCCTATAAAGCATAAACACCAAAGTAAATTCAGATGCAGATGGACAGTATCACTTGATTATTTCATAGACAACAAAAAGTAAACTATTCTCGATGGGCACTTAATAATGCCATCATAAAGACCACGGGAATAGACTTAATCACATAGTTATGTCATATAATAAGTTGATAGGTATTTTCAGCACAGTTCTATCTGAAGTTCTGTGCTATCATATCATCAGGAAAAAATGAAAACCGCTGGCATATAAGCCATATTATTGTCAAGCACATATGCAAGCTACCTGACAAAATTAAGCCATGCATACATTACATGTACTGATGTAAAAAGTATAGTCTCTTAGTGAAAATTTGAGCAAGTACAACCGACAGACCTGATTTTATTCATTCCATTCAATATTTATTCAGTGTCATCTGCCCCAAAATGAGGATGCTTGGAGAAAAGACCATAAGTCCGATAGTTGATAGATTGTGGATTGATGAAGAAAAGTGCACTCTGAGGCGCTCCCAGGACCTAAAAATTGGATCAGCTAACCAGATTCTGGACTTACTACATGAGCCCTGAATTCTACGGAGGAACTGTTGGCGTTCTAGCCAAGTAATTTGACTGAAAAGGGCAGACAGGAGGAGTTCAGAATGACAACTTCTGATGCGACTAATGTAGAAGAATTCCTCAACTATCAAAAGTCATGCAAGTTTCTATTATGTTGCATCCAAGCCCTCTGCAAGGATGTTGCTAACAGTATCTTGGCCACTGAAAGTATCATAGTCCAGTGATTTCCTATCTACTTCATCACTTACAGCAGACCCAATCAACAACGCATGAGTCTTGGCATCTGGCACCCAACCCTTCTCCAAGATTATATCCAAAAATCTGCTGGCACCATCTTTATAACCCTCTTTCCAGAGGCCATGAATTAGGATGTTGTAGGCTGTTGCATTCAGAACTTCACTATTGCGAATAAGTTTATGAATTGATCCTAAAATTCTGTGTAACTGAGAATGTTTGTCTATACAAGACAGTAGACTAACTAGTCTCTCTGAATCAGGTTCAAGACCCTTACTGACCATCATGCTGAAAAGCAATACACATTCTTTTACTCGATTCTGCACACTCATACTTAGTATGAGGATGCAGTAGGCGTCCAAATCAAGATTACAACCCTCCACCACCATTTTTGATAGGATAACCATCTGTTCTTTTGTCTTGTCTAATCTTGATAATCCTACCAAAATGGTGGAGTAAGTTGAACTTGTAAAAAATGTACCAGAATAGTAAGCCAGTTTCTGTAGCCTTATTGCTTCAGTAACCTTTCCAGTCTCACAAATACCCTTGATCAACATATTGAAGGAGGAAGACTGGAGAGAGCATCTGTTACCAGACATGTAATAGAACACTTCAGCCGCCTCATGAGCCATTTCCACAAGGCAAAGGCCTTTGACAAGCTCAGAGTAAGATGTAGGATCCAAAACCCAATATTTGGCAGTAATGTGATGAAATATATCAAGAGCTTTTCTGTAATTGCTCATTCTGCAGTTGCCAAAAACAAGAGCTGAGTATGTAGCACAATCAGGAATAGAAGATGACACCACCATTCTACCAAGAAGTTCAAACACTTCCCTAATTCTTGCATTCTCACAGAACCATCTGATAAGAATATTCCAAGAATTACAATCAGCTAGGTTTCTTTCCGATATTTCCACAAGTAGATCTTTTGCCATGAGAATTTTACCAGTACTGCAGCAGCCTTCAAGCAACACATTATACGCAGAAGTGTCAAGGATATGCTTATCTTTCAAGAACTTCAAAGCATCATCTATCTTTCCCAATGTACAGAAGACATTCATTACATCAACAAACACATTACTGGGTGGTGTCAATCCAGCTTCTATCATGTCTTCAAGAACCTTTATCGAATCATCTAAACGTAGGTTCTCGCATAAACACTGTAATAGAACCCCATAAATCATTGAATCCGGCATAACATCTGAAGCTCGCATCATTTTGAACAATCTGATTCCCTCAGCTGGCTTATTTTTCCCACATAATAAAGGTATTATGCAGGTATAAAAACTCAAATCAAGCTGACAATCAAGTTCAAACATTTCACTTAAAACAACAACAGCTTCCTCCACGCGATCTTTCACAAAAAGAGCCTGCAAGATTATCTCAAATGTTCTACTATTAGGACTACACCCCTTCTTTTTCATCCTCCTATACTGATCCAAAGCCAACTCAATCCTCTCACTCTCCAACAAACCCTCTATCAAATAATTCAAACTCTCAACAGTCGGCAACACCCCTGCCTTCACCATCTCCTTATAAACAAGCACCACGTCTCGAAAATCCCTCTTCTCATTCACAAGAGCACCCAATACAACATTAAATGTCTCAACTGACACCCTAAATCCACCTGCCATCATATTCACAAGCACCCTAATTGCCTCACTCAGCCTACCATGCCTAACAAACACATCAATCAATTCCAAAAGAGCTTCTCCAACACCAGGGCACCTATCTTTGACCATATGATAACAAAACCCCTCCATTTCCTTAACATTTCCAGCCAAACCCAGCTTCAGAACCATCTTAAAATACGTTTCCGCGGTGTGGGTAAACCGTTTCTGGAGCGAAGCCCATTTGAAGAGCTTCACTTCCGAGCCCAAATCATCAGTGTTATCCAAAACCTGGACCAAGTTATCAGGAACAAGCTTGGTCTTCAAAGACTGAATATTTAGCTCATGTTCAGATAAATTGGGTGGGTCTGGATTGTTTTCTGGGTGAGTTTCAATGGTTTTAGCGCATGAAATTGAAGAAAGGTATGCACTTGAGTAAACCCAGATGGGAATTCTCTTGGAAAAAGCTAAAGGACGAAGCTTTAAAGCCATTGCAAGAATTCATCAACACTTCGATGCTTACAGGCTTAAACGTAATGAAAAATTATGACTGACCTGTAGAGTTTCAAGCACCAAAACAGAAGCGACGGTGAGGTTGAAGCTCCCTATTTTGAACCAGACTACGAGTGTTTAAATGGTGGGTCCCTATCCCGCTTGGGCCAACCAACCTTTTGACCGCCATGACAGCTTGTCCACCTAGCCCACTAAGGCCCAGTTATCGTCATTGTCCCGTTCAAATCGTAAGAGGCCCAAATTCCTTTTAACTGGAAAGAATTTAGCACGATTTACATCATGTAGGCACTTTTTTAATTCTTCTGTTTATGCCTGGAACACAAACTGGTACGGCGGAACTTGGCACTTGTTATTGAAGGGGTCAAAACTAAAATTTACCCAAAAATCTCTTCATTATACCAATAAACCAATAACATTTCACCACTTTTCAAAATGATCGTAGGGCCAAGGCCATCTCTGGCTTCCATGTAGTTCCGCCACGGCCTGCAAAAGTAAGAATATCAACTCTAGCAGCAGTTCAGTACTTCTCTTTCTTGTCCTATGAGGATGACTGTGCGGGTGGTGGTACAAGCACGTACTCCATTCAAGGCTTCAAAACGTCGTGGTGGGAATAAAAAACGCTGCTTCAGAGTCAGACACCATATCCGGTCTACTCATACTCTCTTAGCTTCTCGTTCTCTCCTTCTGCTTCGACTTAATTAGTAACATTGTATTCTTTTAAATGGACTGCCGAGAGGAACTAGCACTGCAGTATGCAAAATAGTATAGTTGAAACAATAAATAGGAAGCATATATGTCATGGCCCTGCTCCACCTACAATGATCCAGACCCTTAAGTGGTTGTCCATTGACAGATACACCTTGTGGTAGACAAACAAAGAAGAATCTGCCATAGATGAAGAGAAATCAAGTTCTTCAAGATATGAGGAAAAACATGCCTATAGTGCCTGTTTCAGGACATATAATGATCGTCTCAGTTTGTTTGATATTGGAGCGAATACTCATGTAACTACAAACCTGATAAATCTCGTACATGAAGGCTACCTCGAACAACAGGTGTTGTGGTCGACAGAGTGAAACTAGAGATCGACAAATAAATATTGATAACTGTTTCCTGTTAACAATTTGCAGTTCATATTACAAAAGCAAGCTTGAGGTAGTTAATTTATGGGAGGATCTTACTCTCTCTCGTTATCACTGTGTTAAAGTAGAGGAAGAGATCGAGAACTTTGCACAACAACCTTGGAAAATCAAGTACAATATTTTAGTGTTATGTACACTAAGAAATGATACATTTAACATCTTGTTTCACCACCACTTGAATATACACATATTTCACACACAACCAATAATAAACATACAATCAAACCAACAGTAATGTTCTATAGTAACAAGGATTTGGAGATGAATAGTAGCATAAAATGTTCTATACTCTTTGCAATGTCATAAAACTAATTTTAACAAAATGGATTACATATAACTGTGACTCCTATCATATATAGAGTCATTGCAGAAATGATAGGAGTGTTATTGATTGGTCATTGCTAGAGGTGCCCCGGGCGGCCCGTTTGCCACGTTGCAATAACACTTACTTTAAATAATAATATTATTTTAATTTCCTCAAATATCTCGATAGCTTTGTATGAAAGAAGATTGATTTCTATTTTCAATATCAAAAACAAGTACTTTGAACTAAAGATCGATTAAGAGTTTATATACACAAAGAACAAATATTACATGACCCAATGCAATAAGAATATCATGAATAACCATTTTCTATGTTAATTAGGCTTAATATTTATGATTGACAAAACAATACAAATGCTACACATCGATTTCATCCATTTTATGTTACCGGTACACAACTTCATATTGTTTGGTCTTTTACTTTTCCAAATTGTTATGATGTATCGATTTTTATTACACATATGAGTTAGCAGATGTGACTATGTTTGTTAAGGTGTTTAACTAACAATTTTGATATAATGAGTTCAAACCTCAAGAACATATGTAGAATATGTAAATTATTACTAAAGTTAGCAGACCATTAGTTTAATGGAAACCAATTTGCAGGAAAACGGCTTTTGAAACTTTAATTCCATGGTGCTAATGAAAGTGCCCATGTCAAATAAGCTTTGAAAATCCACATTTTGATTCTCTAGCAGACGAAGTAGTGAAACATTCTCTAGTAAACTAAGTGGTACAAATCAGAGAAACTAAATGCACGTACGAACATAACATTTGCAAGCTAACAACAAATAGTGGCTGGAGTTGTGAAATAACTCATATAAGTGAATGATATTGGTGCTATTTATAGATTACTCGACCATGAATTGAGATATGAGCCGGTAGAGTGTCCACGTAGATGCTAGTGCTGTTCTCTTTGATGGTCAAAGCCCCCTAGCCACAACGCCATCCAAATAAAACCTCATATATAACAAACGGTGTGCCACCATCCGACGATGTCGATCACTCACGACAATGCCACAAACAACTCGCCCGTCGCCACCATCCGAAGATGTCAATCACTCACGACGATCGATGTCAATCACTCACCACTTGCACAAAAAAGACATCGAGTCAGTGCGCGAATTTAACAAATTGCTATTGTTGCCAAATTGCCGTTGTCACCAAAATTAGTCGCAATTCCACAACCACCAGAGAAGCCGAGAATACATCCTTCACCCCTAGCAAGTAATTAGCTGCATAAAGATTAATTCTTAACGAAAGTAAGTTCTGACTTACAAGTTTCTCTTTTAGGAGACTATCTATACTTCACTTTACCTGGCAACATGACACTACCCTATAATCATAATATCTTACTTTTATTTTTCTTTCTTTTTCATAAATATGAAATTTTTTTTTTATTTTCTTGATCTATCTTATAAACCCTAGCTAATTTCTTTTGCATTAGTATCTGACATGTTTCTTCGACGTCTACAAACGACGGACGTTCTTGTCTCCTCTCTCTCCTCTCAACCCTAGCCTCTCACCCCCTATTCAATTAATTTGTACTATTTTTCTATCTGATTTTGATTTCTTCACAAGCATTGTTGCAAGAAGCTCTTGACATCCAACTAATTGTGGTTAATTTTTTTTCTCTGTTTTTTCTCTTAGTACGCAATAGGGTATTTGGATTTAATGTTTACAGGGAGATAGATTTGCATTTAGCATGTTATTTATTGCATTCTTCTCTAATTCTACATACAGTAAAACTTCTTTAAATTAATGGGAAGAATGATCATTTACACAAAATAAGAAAAGTCAAACCTCAAACCAATGAATTAAAAAGTCAAATGCACATTTCAATACAAGATGTACTTACTAATGTCTAAATACACAAATTTTTATTAAATAATACTTTTTGTGACAATTTTACCCTTGTTCCTTATACACTTGGAGAAAAAAGAGAGAGAATATTTTGTCTGAGCATATCCGGTCGCCGGTCACCAACCGCCGGACTCCAGTCACCGGACGCCGGAAAATTACTGGTAGCCGAAATTTCGCCTGATTTTTTTTCTACTAGGGGCAATAAACTTTTACATAAAGTTTATTGGGGCAACATTTACATCATATCCAAGTCTACTGGCCTCAGTATACTCTAAATTTAAGTCTAATAACCTCATGTATACATCAAAACCAAGTTTACTAACCTCAGTATACTCCAAAACCGAGTCTATTAACCCCCTGTATATATCAAAACCAAGTTTACTAACCCTAGTATACTCCAAAACCAAGTCTACTAACCTCAGTATACATCAAAACCAAGTCTACTAACCCTAGTATACATCAAAACCAAGTTTACTAACCCTAATATACTCTAAAACCAAGTCTACTAATCTCAATATTTCATCAAATCCAAATCTACTAACCCTATTATACTTCAAATTCAAGGATACTAACCCCAATATACTCCAAATACAAATGAAAAATTCACATCGAGTAGAGTTTAGCAGAATTGAGAAGAAAGTAATAAACTAATCGATCTAGCCATGGAGGCAGAAGCAAGACATCCTCGACGTAGCCGGAAGGTGCTTCGCTGCATCGTCATTATGGACGTCGGTCGGGTTACTAATCGCTGAAGAGCTTGCAGATGAGGGTGGCCAGGGAGGCTGAGGGAGAAGAGATGACAGGCGTGGTCGGGAGGAAGGACTCGACGACGTTGCTGGCTGAAGATCAGAGGCAATCGTGTTACGTGGAGGGAGATCAGAGGCTGTCGTGGTGGGTAGCAGAATATCAGAGGTTGTCGGCTCACCGACGTCAACTTCAGATCTATGGCTTAGGAGGCGCTGATTTGAGGTCGCTAGAGATGATAAACACGAGGATGAGATCACTGTCGACGGGATTTGTGAGTGGAGGTGAGAGAGAGAAGTTTGAAGATCGGGAGAGAGAGAGAGAGAGAAATGGATCTGAGATTTGACTCGGATCAGAGTATATAAAAATTGGTTTGTGGTTGATATTTATGAAGGTTATTATTATCATTCTATAATGATTTGTTCAAACAGGCACATGAAAGAGATTTTTATTGGAATGGGCAATGAGACCCTAAAATTAGTATCATATGGGAATTTACTGTAAATTAATTAGGTCGAGACTGTCAAAATCTATTAATTTAACGAGATATTAATTAATTGATAAATTAATAAGTTAGTAAGTTATCAATTAATTAATAACTTATTAATTTATACAAAAAAAACTTATTTATTTTGTCAAATTTATTACAGATACATTATTCAATGAGTTACTTTATTCGATGTATTATATTATTCAACGTACCATGTAAGTTCGATATACTATACAAGTTTATATGATGAACATTAAATAAACAAAAATCATAATTACACAACACATTAGAAACGCAAAAATGACATCTCATCTCAAAGGAGTTAAAAAACAACGATGACGGATGAAATGTGTAAAACATTGTGCGAGTATTGTAGAGACAATCCAAATAGCACTCAAAAGCAACTGTAAAATTGAGTTTTAGAAAAGTTCAACTTGCAAGTGAGTTAAGGGACGATATCGAATACGATCAATCGATCTGCGGGGTATCTCACTACTCTTGAAAAAGATGATGGTACAAAACGACGAAATTCCCTGAGTTTGAGAAGGCTATGTATTAGTGGATCGTTTGATATCAAAAACGTGTAAATATGTCAGGAGAACTACTCATCAAGAAAGCAAAAGAGTTATTCAAATTGATGTATCCTCAAGATACTCCAGATTTCTAGATTTCCAGTTTTCTCAAAGATGGCTCGAGTGCTTCAAATCTAGATATGGAATAAAAAACACCACAAGTTCTTACAATGATAAGAAAAGTTCACCAACTCGATAAGAAAACAATACCACAAGTTCTTACAATGATAAGAAAATGACATTCAAGGTGACCTCAATTTCAAGAAAAAAACAAATCACAATTGACTCATTCTTAATCAAGTCTATATAAATGTGTAATAAATTCTATTTATGAATGCATTATTAATTTATATATTCATTGACGTCTATATGAATTCTCGTATTTGTATTATGTTATAAATTTTGTAAATTATTAATTTACCACGTTGTCCCAAATTCAGGACATGTAAAAATTATTGTTTTAACGAGGTTATTAATTAATCGAATATGAATTTAACGAGGTTTTACTGTATCTGCAAGTATGCAGGCGACCGAATCAGATCAACCACAATATCAATCAAATAATATATACGAAAAAATTTAACTTAACACACACATCAATCAAGTTTGAATACATACCTTCAAATATCTTAATGTGATAATGTCCATTTAATACAAATTTTTAGACCTCATTTTTCATTCTAACAGTTTTTGTAAAAACATTGATCATTTCAACTTAAAAAAAATTGTGTCAATTCTAACAAAACTTATAACAACTCTAAACAACCTATAATATTTCAATAATTATTTTACCATCAACCATTAAAACATAATTAGAGAGATAAAATGGAAGAGAGAGGAGACATGGTCACTGGCCGCAGGACTCCAGTCACCGGAATCTCGTCGAAATCTGGAATTAATTGTACTACCCCTAATAAACTCTTATTGAACCCCTAAATTATATTCCTATTATCACATCCAACTTTACTACCCTCTAATAAACTCTCACTAAACTCTTAAACCACATTTCAATTGTCACAGCCAACTTTACTACCCCATAATAAGCTCTCACTAAACCCCTAGACCACATTTTTATTGTCACAACCAACTTTACTACCGCCTAATAAACTCTCACTAAACCCTTAAACCACATTCCTATTGCACAACAAACTTTACTACCCCCTAATAAACTCTCACTGAACCTCTAAATCGCATTCCTATTACACAACCAACTTTACTACCCCCTAATAAACTCCCACTGAACTCTTAAACCTCATTCTTATTGCACATCAAACTTTACTTCCCCTTAAAAACTCCCACTGAACCTCTAAACCGCATTCCTATTGCATAACTAACTTTATTACCCCCTAATAAACTCACACTGAGCCTCTAGACCACATCATTATCGTCATAACCAACTTTACTATCCCATAATACTCTTACTGAGAGAAAAAGAGAGAGACAAAGTGATAGAATTCAATGTGAGTTGGATGAGTTTACTTCTAGAGAGAGGAGGAGAAGGAGGAGAAATAAGAAGAATTTACATCAAGTTAATGGCATGGTATCATCGTCGTTTAGAAATTTGAAATTTAAGGACAAGGGGTGACTAACCAAATGAAAGTAGAGTCTCTTCATATCCTATCACTTCCATGACATTATTTTCATGTATGACCGCTTTAGTATGACCGCTCCTTATCACCTCGATCACACTACGTCCATTCCGGTCTATAGTTCTCTTTTGCAGAAACATGCTAGTTTCATGTATCAAGATTGGTTGTAACCCGGCTATATTCTCGACGACGTTGGCGATCAAGCGGGAGGATGAGTCTCTTTCGGGGGCAGGGAGGGGAGGGGAGTGAGGAAGAGGCGGCGGCGCATAAGGAGGTCGTAGGCGGCGAGGGCGCTGAAGGGAGGGAGCGAATCAACTTCTTAGACAGTGATGAGGAGGCTGTTGTTGACGATGTCGACGACGAGGAGCGAGGAAGGTGATCAAGATTGTAGGATGATGCATATTGAGAAAGAGAGAGAGAGAGAGAGAGAGAGAGAGAAAGAATGAGAGGTGATGAAGAGAGTTAAATAGATAAAGGGTGGGATTGTAATTTCATTGATAAAAGTTGAAATGGTCATGTTAAAATTTTTCAGACTTCGTGGGCACTTTTTCTGTTTTTGTAGTGAATAGTCAATACCCCTATCTTTATTCCACTACATTGTTCCCAATAACTTTCGTGATTGTGAACAGTGGTTCTGCTTGTACAATACTGTTAGTTAGTAAAAATATTTTTACATGTAATAATCCACGATTAGAGAAGATTCAAATCCACCTCACCATAGACCCCAAAAAAACCATGATTTGAAAGGCATAGCTTCTTGCAATGATGCTTCTGAAGGAACCACAATCAAATTAACAAAGAGTATTGAAGAAAGGCTAGGAGGCTAGGGTTGAGAGGAGATGAGGAGAGAAAAAATCCATGGTCTATTACTGACCATTTGAACTTTTCAAAAGAAACTTTGTGTTTAGGTCTAAACTGTTAAGACACTCTTAATGGTCTATATTATTTTAGTATCATTATACCATCACCCCTTAAACATGCTTAGGGACAGAAAATGAAAGAGAGAGAAATGTTGACCAGACCCTTACCAATTATCGGACTATGGTCACCTACCGCCGGACTCTGGCTTTCAGAAACGCCGATCGTCAGGTTCCGGTTGCCAGAATCTCGTTTATCAGAAAACTTTAATAAGGGTAGTAAACTTTAATAAATCACTACTTATTGCTTATATTTCAAGTTTATGGTGCAGTAATGTTGAAAAATGATTTACTATGGGCAATAGACTTTATAGGAAAATTTTATTGGGGTAGTATACTTATAATGAAACTTTACTAGGGCCAATAATGTTGAAAATGATTTACAAGGGACAATAAACTTTATATGGGAAACTTTATATTGTATTTTACTAGATGTAATAAACTTTATAAAAAAAACTTTACAAGAGGCATTAAGGTTGAAAAATGACTCCTAAACTCGCCCAAATTAATTTACCTTCATCTATTCACTTCACGAATTCCCCAAAACCACCCAAATCAATTTACCACACCATTACCAAAGAACAGTAGTTAATTCATAGTTTTGCATCGTCCCCAAGCCACAATGACGACAATCTTCGACTATCCTACGCTCACTTGTCGACTAACGAATCCGGACCAATCCTCGTCGGCGCGGCAGAATTGCTCTGGGCACCCAAAATAGGCACCTAGACTCTGGCCGGACCCCTCTCAGATGCCCAGGTGCTGCAGCAGATCCTCTCACCTATGCATGAAGATTTGACGATGCTAGGTACCTCTGGAATGGGAGAAATAAAAAAAGGATTCAATAAAGATGGAAGAGGGAGGGAGATAGTGTCGCATCCCGAGACTATTTTTGTCCTCAAAATACGGTAGTAACCGCCGTAATCTCGGACTAGCGTGTAACCAATACATCATTTGACGTATTAACTACCCTCCAGATTGAAACTACTATGCTAATATAAAATAATCACAACACAATATTATGAATGACATATATGAAATGATAGATGAGCAGATAAATATTAGATTATTACACAAGCGAGAGGTAGCGAATGGAAACACACGAGATAAATATATAAAACAACAAGAAATGTCTCGAAATAAACAAGCTCAAATAGTTCAAAGTGCGCAACAACTTATTATAGCAAATACATAGATTATGAGAAATGGAGTCCACCCCAAAAAGGGTGTCCCCAGAAACGAAGATGCACGATGACCGATGTTGATCCACGAGCTCCTAGTCTAGCTCCTGTAGTGAAGGGTGTTGAAAACCTAAAAAGTTGTAGGGATGAGAAACTCGTCCTCGCTAGCCCAAATAGAGTCGAAGCCCAACCAAATCAGGGTTTAAAACCCATGAGAAAACATATAGTTCATATATGTAGATATACGTATATAAGTATACGTCTAGGGCATTTAAAACATATGCAGTATGGTCACACACAAAGCTCAAGTAAAAGAACGTTAACCACACATGAAGGATTTTCTGGATCCACGCGGCCGAAATCTTGGGTTTGTCTTTATAGCAAATCAGGGCTAACTACATATGCGTCTGAGAACGAATAGTAGCCAGAGCGTCCATTTACAACGAATACCCAGTAGATCACTTATAGTACCACGCCGCACTTAAGGCTCGCGTAACTATGTATGAGACGAGCGTAAGCGGAGAAGATTATAAATAGGGCATTGCCCCTCCGGAGGTTCACGGTCATCGACATCGTGGGAAGCGTAGTCTAAATACTAGGTCCCGTCACTCTCAGGCCAAACACCAGAAATCAGAACAACGGTACTACTTTTTACATCCAGAACACACACCAATGCTAGTAAAAGCGTATGGTCACACAGTAAATCAATGCAGCGACTGTGCTCCAACTCCCGATCCTCCTGAGGTCGGGGATGATGCACTCTTGGGTCTGTTTGTGAGGTATAAAAGACAGAGTCAGGTAAATGCATTTCGAAGATTTATCATCTACAATTTACAACTCGATAAACTTTTCGTTTATTTTTTCGACACTAAAGTCAAATTAATTGACATCCCGATTCTCGAACCGGGGAGAGTTCGAGATTGCTATCTATTCGGTATTTACGTCATTTCGTCGCTTATTTAATTTAAAATATTTTTAAACAGGGTTTAGTAAAACGTTATAAATCCTTTGGTAATTCTAAAACCTTTAAATTATTTAACCAAAGTGGTAAAAATGTAAAAGAGTAAGTCTGCTACATAAAGTCAACTATGAAACAGTAAAAGTCAACGGTCAATCAGTAACAATAATAGTCAACGGTCAACCGGTAACATTAAAAGTCAACAGTAAATAGGAAAAGTCTAAGTCAACTCTGTAACAACAAAAGTCAACACATTAAAACAGTAAACAGTGAAAGTAAATTGTAAAAGTTAAAAGTAATTCTGTCAGGATTTATTCGGTAATTTCATCTCATGATAAAACAGTAAAAAGATAAAACTGGCACGGTAAAAACAAAATTTTTTTACCGTGTCTTCTCTAATCGACTGGTTCCGCCAGAAACCAAGCTTTTCCGGCCAAACTGAGCTTCTACACCTGCATATCTACGTTCTATACAGCCCAAGCAGTATAACAGGGCAAGAAATGAGAGAAAAGTCGAAGTTTTTATACCTCGAGGTCAACAAAGCAGAACTCTGGCAGATCTCCTCCTTCCTCCTCCTCCAAGCTTCTGGGTAGCTCCCGGTCCTGCTTGGAACTCCTTTAGCTCGCCTCCGGTTCGATGTTAAGGTCGACTGGGCAGACCTCCGGTGTTCTCTCTCCTCAGCTGGGCGTCTGTCCCGACGTCTCTGGCGTGACTGAGGGTCAGGGCTCGGTCAAAGGGGCGAGACGAGGCTGCTGGTGGTGGCGGTGAGGCAAGATGTTCGACGGTGAGGTCCAGCTGTGGGTGAGCTCTGGGCTTCACTCTTTGTCGAGAGAGACCGAAAGGGAAAGAAGCAGGAAAAGGAAAGAGAGAGAAAGAAATTTAAAAGAAAAGGAAAGTAGGAGAAAAGAGATAAGGAAGAGAGAGAGAGAGAAGAAAGTGTCGGTGAAGATGAGAGGTGGAGATGGAGATGGGTTTAAATAGAGATTTTCGACGGTCACGATTCAACGATCGAATCAACGATCATGATTAAATCTAAATTTAAAATAATGTTAAAACCAAATACATTTCTGAATATCATTTAATTGAAAATAAAACGTCAAATTAAACCGTAAAAATAGAACGAAAATACGTGGAGTGCCAGAAAAGTATTCCGTAAATACTCATACGCATGTAGCGACATGTGTTCTCATGTAAAAGTGTTAGATACACTTACGACGTGCCGAAAAGTAATCAAAATTAAACCCTAAATGTGTCGGAAAATTAAATAAAAATATTGGGGTCTCACAGAAAGAGATGGACCAACCAGCCTCGATCAACCAGATTCAAAAAACTTGCCTCTAATCGACGACTCTTCAAGATAATATTATTTTAAAAAAATTATCAAGATAATGAGATACGTAAATCAAGATAATATTTTTTTAATAAAAAATTACGTATTTAGGAAAGTATGAAAATTAAAAGTAAGATATAGAGATATGATGATATGTCGGTGCTATGTCAACTGTCATGTAAGAGCATCTCCAACAGCTTTCTCATTTTCTTGATTTTGTCAAATTTTGGAGAATATCAAGCATTTTTAGGTGAAATGACTCTCCCAACTTATTCCCTAAAATGAAGATGGAGAAGAAAAATGAGTATTCTTTATTCAAATTTACAGCAAAGTTTTCATTCCCTCAAATTTAATTATTCACGGACTCTAACAAAAATTTTACAAAAATAGAATATTTTATTAATTATTTTATTGTTATAATAAAATATACTATCTTTTTTTATCATAATTAATTATGATGTACTATATTTTGTTGTTTTAATAAATATCAAAATAGCTAAAATAGAGAAGTTGTTAAAATTTAAGCATAATATTTTTAAATATTTTAATTTTTACTTTATTATTTTAAGAATTTTTTTTTTAAAAAAAAATTGGAGATGCTCTAGATAGTCTCCTATGGTAGATCGTTACTAAAAAAATTAATTTTCCGAATTATTTATAAACAACCTGTCCTAAGGCTCCAAATGGAAAGTGAAGAGAAAACATTGCATGACTCATAGATGAGGAATCATTTTCAAATTAGGAAAGATTCAAACCCCGTCCCCAAATAGTGTCTAGCTGGCAAGCACCCATTCGTTTTGAACCCAAAATTTGGATTTGCCGCGCGTTGCACGAGGACCAACCGCTGGCCTCGGCAATCGTCACTTTCCGCGGACCCAAGGCTCGGACATCCCGAGCCACAGCCTCGGCCACTAACCCGCATGTGTCACGGCCTAGATAAGACAAATAATCATACAATTAAGCTAACAAAATCCCTCCTCAATAACCCTAATTTCTCGGCCCCATTGGCTCAGAAATCGAAGCCCACTCTCAGCCGTCGATGAGTCATCTCCACCGTTGGTGTCAGACTATTAGTGCTCTGGCTAAAACAGAGTGGTTCATTCCAGAGGTGTGTATGGTCTGCTGATCGTTTTGGTAAACAAGACAGAGATTCCCCAAGTTGGGTTTGGCTCACAAGCTCTCTCCTCAAACTGGGTCTCACTCCAAACCTGGTATCTCTCTCATGTTCTGTTCTTTGATCTCAAATTGTTCATGGAGTTTTGTGGAAGATTGAAACTTGGATCTCGGTTTGGGTTTCTCTTGAACTTCTGGAAAGGTCTAGTTGCATGTCAATGCTACCAAATGCTTAATTTTTTTTATTTTTTAGGTTAATAGTTTAGGACTTTTTCCATGGTTTATAGACTAATATCTCATGCAAGCTTCTGGAAATATAATATTTTGGGTCAATTAAAGCTCAAATTACCTGAGAAATGGTGGTTTTTTAAGATTATTTTTTGCAATTTTGTTTTTTAGTGTTTAGGAAAATTAAAGATGCCATCTTTATCATCCCAGCTTCAAAGTTTGAGTCTTTGGGACTCTTCCGTTCAGATTTTGTTCAATTCGTATACCCATTTGGAGGCCTCTCTCTCTTCTCTTCAGTCCCCACTATAATTTATTTGTTGAGGTCGACACAAGTTTGGGATGACTCTCTCTGTCTGGCTTTCTCTCTCTTCATAATAGTTGGTTTGACGTGGAGAGGAGGGAGATGTATTGGTATGCTTCAATTTTTGATATTCTGAAGCTAGATCATTCAACTATTTATAGTACTTTGAAAGTTACCGTGTTCATTTTTAATAAACATAATTCTTTAGACTTCATTTTCTTGGAGGCAATACTAAATTTAATGCACAGCTACCGCTTTCACATGTTGCAGCAATGGAGTTAATGGCTTAAGCCACTGAAGTTTGGCCCTTTTCGGCTTCATTTGCTGCATTAAAGCAGCAAGGACTTGGTTCACTGTCGATTTGCTCTAATTTATGATGTCAATTTCGGAGAAATCTTGGCCGAGCTCATCTGTTTCTTCCTCTTCCTCGTCAGCCAATGAGTTTGATCCACTGCTGAAAGATTTGAATGAGAAGAAGCAGAGCTTTCGCAGGAACGTGGTGTCCTTGGCATCGGAGTTGAAGCAGGTTAGGAGTCGGTTAGCTTCTCAAGAGCAATCATATGTGAAGGAAACTCTCACAAGGCAGGCATGTGTTTTGGAGATTTTGAATTTTGAAATCAATCATGACTCAAATTGGGTCTTTTTTTGTAGGGTTTGTTTTTAAAGATTTTAAAGTGGTTTGGGACTTCTGTGCAGGTTGTAGAGACAAAAGCTAAAAACATGGAAGAGGAGATTGGTAAATTGCAGAAGAAATTGGAACAGAGAAATCTGCAGCTTGAGGCTTCAACATCTAAAACTGAGAAGGTCCCCACTCATATCCCAGTTTTTTACAGTTTTTCATTAGCTTTTTAATTTGGGTTTAGATCCTTTAAACTTGGACATGATTCAGTAATTATGGTTCTTAGCTTTTGTTGGTTGAGGTGATCTACTTTATCATTTGTTTTCTATTGCAATCTTGATGTTTTGAAATTATCAAATGAGCCGCACATTTCGTACACATCATTGAGTATGCCTTTTGACCTTTTCTACATTTGTTTTTGGCGGAGCCCATAGGACTGATAGGAGGAAGAGTGTCCAAGTTTTTGAGGATTTTTAATAATTGTTTCCTTTTCTTGTAGCTGACAATTCAAGTAATTTTGTTTGTTTTGCCAAGGTACTGGAGGAGAGTTGGATATGGCCAAACTCATGAAAGTTTGGAACTTGTGGGAATAGTACTAAACTAAACTTATTAGGTGTTAAGGAGCTGTAAATTTTTAGGTTTCCTAACTGTCCATACAATAAAAGTGAGCTCTTACTTTCTCTTATTAGTGATACTGTGGTTTGATAAACCCCAAATCAGAAGAAAAACATGGCTTAAACATTGTACTTCCCTCTGTCCATTATTCGTTTTAAATGCACTGAATGTTAATGAGTTTGTATTAAGAGAAGCCAAGCTTAGTCTCAGTTTGCATATCACACCTCATTATAGAACATAGCATGAGGAGATCTATATTCATTTTCAAGTATTTGCTATTTGGCATGTAGTTGTATCAATAATAAACTCACCAACAACTCACCAACATAAGTATATAACTGTTGTCTATTCCTTTTTCTGCTGTTTTCTTATTGAAAAATTATAAGTTGTTGTTCTCTATTCTTAGGGGTTGTAGGATATGATGAAGTCTAGAGCCCACCTTGCCCTTTAATATTACCTTTTTTTATCTCAGTATTTTACTTCCTCATAAAAATCTATCAAACTTCAAATTCATGACTCTTGCAAGACTCTTTTAGGGTTTTAGCCAAACATGTATAATGAAGAATACCATTCTGATATATGCAGAAGGTAAAGAACTCCAGTAAATTGGAGTTGAAAGCACAGTTATTGAACATAGTGAAAGATAGCAACTGTAGTTAGAAGCTTACTTTGTGTCTACGTGTTTAGATTTTCTGAATTTGCATGTCAGTAATGGTCACTTTCTGCATAGCGCTTGGAGCCTCTGCTCAAAGAAAGTTGGCATTTTAAGGCACATTAGATTAATTTGTTTACACAGATGAATCTGCAATCAATACCTGAGGGTTGTGATTGTATTTGCATGATATCTTCTGTCTATTGAATCTAAACAATTCAATTCGTTACAAGTAAATTGATTGCAAATAATAGTTCTTATTTTTTATTGGTTACGGATGGGAACCTTATTGGTTTACAATTTTCCTGATTATATTTTTTTACAATTGAATGCAGTGCCTCACAGAGTTGGATGGTCTGAGGTCACAACTTGCAGCAACTCAAGCAACTGCAGATACTTGTGCTGCATCAGCTCAATCGGCAAAGCTTCAATGTCTGGCACTTGTAAAGGAATTAGATCAAAAGAATTGTTCCTTGAAAGAGCAAGATGAACGTATAATTAGGCTAGGAGAGCAATTAGAGAAACTACAGAAGGATCTTCAAGCAAGAGAGTCTTCACAAAAGCAACTGAAAGATGATGTTCTGAGAATTGAGCAGGACATCATGCAAGCTGTTGCACAAGCAGGGGTGAATAAGGATTGTGAGCTGAGGAAAATATTAGATGAGGTTTCTCCAAAGAATATCGAGAAGCTTAATAATCTTTTAGTTATAAAGGATCAAGAAATAGGAAAGCTGAAAGATGAAATTAGAATAATGTCTGCTCACTGGACGCTCAAAACAAAGGAGTTAGAATCACAGGTAACTGCCTCTGTTTTGTTATCACATATTCCACAATACTTTGTTTGCTTCTGTTTCTTCATAATGTCTTTATTAAAAGTTCTAATAATGAGCTTCAACCTGTTTTTCTAATATTTTGGAATAGTTGGAGAGACAACGGCTAGCTGATCAGGAACTCAAAAAGAGGGTATTGAAATTGGAGTTCTGCCTCCAGGAAGCACGCGCTCAAACAAGAAAGCTTCAAAGGGTAAGCATTACATTTTATTTTCAAGTACAAATAAGATTTTCACTTGCCTGCTTTTTATTGGGTTTGCAATTAAACTATAATCTTGTGCATGAAAATGGTCAAGCTTTATGCCTTAATATGGAACTAGCATGACTGCATGAGCATGAACTTTTAGTTCTGCTGTTCTCCCAGATACATACTTGCTTCTATAGATAATATAATATTAAATCTAGAACTATTATTCACTGTGCCAGATGGGTGAGCGAAGAGACAAAGTTCTGAACGAGCTCAAAGACCAGTTACAACAACAGGGTGGAGCTGATGCTTCACCTGCTGAAAGACCAAACTTTTGGGAAACCTCTGGTTTCAAAATTGTGGTTTCCATGTCCATGTTCATCTTAGTTGTCTTCTCAAAGCGGTGAAGTAGTTGCTGTAAAACTACTCTGTATAAAAAGTATGAAACTTTAGCTTTAGACTTTTAGTCAAGGAATTATTAATAGCTGCAGAGGGCATTTTGCTTGTAGGCATGCATATGCACATTGTAGAGCTCCTTATGTATCAGTAGCAGACACATTTTTTCTGTCAAACCAATTAGTGTGGATATTGAATGTGTATGTTCTACTTTGTATTGTAGTAGTAAGTTTCATGTTAAATGGATGATAAGGGCGGGCTCATTATTTCACTACATTGTTTAGCAAATGCGTATTGCTTCAACATGTCATACTTCAATTTGCTCTCTTGACAATTCATATAAATTGAATGGTCATCACTATTACTGCGCTGTTAATACATTTCTGAAGCAATATACACTAAATCTACTACCCTGACCTCATAGATAGAACTACAATTCTCTGAACCAAAAGATATACAGGATGACAACTCTCTAGCACCTCCTAACCCCAACGAGTAACATTGTAGTTTCATACTTTCATAGCAGCCCAACGTAGATGTAGAATATTTTACCTTCATCTAGAACATGCTTCTTCCACTTCTCTTCCTTGCTTGCATATGTAGTTATTGACACAGCTAGAAGTAACCTCACAGGGAGATGAGACTATTCTATTACATGTTAAGAAGGATTTTTTTAGTAACCAAGGCCGTTACCAAAAAGATGTACCTAACAAAGGGCCGCAAGCTAGCTGCGGATGACGTTGAGCTGTTAAAACCAGGAGGGCTGTCCATCCCAAACTGTGGCATGGTTCCTGAAGATGCTGGGTTGCTTGAACTTAAAACTGAAGGTGTAGCAGAGCTGCAAGTAAAGATGAAAATAATAAGTGATATATGGACTGGTTAATATATTTTAGAGCTCTGAAACATGTGAGATAAAAGGCTTACCCTGAAACACCTTCCCCTGGTAGTTTAAATGATGGAAATGTCGGTGCTGGAGATGTTGATACTGGTAGTGGAGTTGGTTCTGGAGGAAATGGAGTCGTTGATGCTGGAGGAAATGGAGTTGTTGGAGTTGGGGTTGTTGATGACGACGACGATGATAGGTAAGTACATGAACCAGTGCCTGTTTAAAGGATTCACGAGGGTCTCAGATGCATATGGTTTTGACTTTTGATAGTAGCAAAGGTTTAGTCACATATGTAGCATGTTATATTCGGAATAAAAATTGCAGGGTAAATAGTTTAAATTAGCACATATTCCTCTCACACACAAAACTTAGCGCATATGAAATTATAAGAACAAAAACTGATTAATGAAATAGTAAACTACAGTTTAGTTATTAATTAAATTAACAAATAGATCATTTAGACAATATCTTACACTTTTAAAGACACAAATTATGACAAATTGATGTCCACATACCATTTATCATTATATAGTTTACTAAATTACCCTTAATGACATTTTTAAGACAAATTCATGTCCACATGTCATATGTCATTATTTAATTTACCAAACTACTTTTCACTACATATTCAATTTCTCTGGTGACGTGGCGCACTGTTACTGCTGAGTTAAAATGTGCTACTTTCCGAGTTCAAAAGTGCTACTGTCGAGTTATTGTAATTTTTTGGTAATTCTTTGATGCTGACGTGGCGCACTACTACTACCGAGTTTAAGGGTATTACTGTCAGGTCTGAAGGTGCCACTGTCAGCACTATTTCAATATTTTCGAGCAATTTTTTGATGTTGTCGCACTGCTACTGCCCGACTCTATTGCTAATGCACTACTACTACCACAGTGCAATTAAACATGTAAATGGATCAGATCTGGACCGGATCGACCTAGATCTGGACCGGATCGACCTAGATCTGGACCGGATCGACCTAGATCCGGATCTGGAACCGTAATAGAAACTTTAGATCCGGATCTGACCCGTTACCCTCTAGATCTTTAATATCTTGATCCAAATCCGGATTCGGCAGGTTAACTGATACCTGACTCGTTAATCCGATCTGTTTATAATAATAAATATTTCAAAATTTAATAATATTTTCTTAGTTCTTTCATAAAACATTGATGAAAATTTATAAGAAAATAAATGTTTACATCAAAAGTTGAATTACATGCCTAAAATACTCATTAACGGTACAGTGGTACATTAATATAATTAAAATATTTGACCTCTAATATTTTTTAACATAGATACATAGACATTAACAACCTTCAACTTCATCAAAACATACTTTAGAGGCAATTTAGATATAATATTTAGATTATCTAGATAATTATCATATTATTTAATATTTATTAATAATATTATATTTATAAAAATATTATTTAATTATTTTTAAACGGATTCAGGTCCTTAACGAATCGGATCGACCAAGATCCGGATCAGATCCGTTTAGTAAACGGGTTAACAGATCTGGGTCTTTAACGGATCAACGGGTCAAATTTTCGATCCAAACCCTTTTAAAAACCACGGATCCTGAGCGGGTCTGGATAATATCTGGTTCATTTACAGGTCTACGTGCAATAATACCGCACATTACCGCCTCACAGTAGCAGCCTGCATCATCACCCGCACAGCCTACATCACCACCGCGCAGTAGCAGCAAGCCGTACGCAGCACAACGGTGCAGTAACAGCACACAATCAATCATATCAAGTTGCTACTGTCTCTTAAATCAATCAAGCCCTATAATCCCAACCTCAATTCAACAGCTCTAAAATCAAACTACTCAAATTTCTCCAATCACAATGTCCACATAACCTGAAGATTTGCAGCAGTAACAACAAAACTTGAAAATCTACTACTGCTGAAACTTGCTGTATATCTGCTACTGCTGAAACTTGCTGTATATCTGCTACTGCTGAAACTTGCTGCATATCTGCTACTGCTGAAACTTGTTGCAGATCTTTTACTGCTGAAACCTGCTGCATCTGCTACTGCTGAAACGTACTACAGATCTGATATTGCTGAATGTACAGTAGCAGCATTCATCATCACTCTTAATTCGATTTTATTCCAAATCCCACAGATCTGACCCGAAGCTTGAAATGGTAAAGAGAAGAAGAAGAAGAAGAAGAAGAAGATGAGAAACGTAGAGAATGGGGGGAGAATCAGATTTGGGAGAAAAATACGATTAATAGTAAATTTCGTAATTTGGTTGTAAAATATAGCTTTTTGTCATTTGATAAAACAATTTCACATCAGACTTTATATGGATCATGGATCTGGGCCTTAAGATTTATGTCTTAATTTGTTTAAAAATTATTATAAATTGGTTTTTTGTGTTTTTAAATCTGGTTTGTTCTGTAATTGTTCCTTAACGAAACGTACTTGCATTAGTAGCGACTATTGTGGCAACCCCTCCAAAGTCACAGCTAGTTGCTACTGGATTCTTCTGATAATAGCTGTTGAATGCATAAGAGGCATGGTTTTGAAGAGTATTTGGATTGAAACAGCTCCCACCTCGCTGGAGCTGTGAACAGTCTACCTTCCCACAAGCATAGTCTAAACCTGCTTGAACTGCTGTTTGTGAAGCTCCACTCTTGGCCACACACCAACCTGGCCTGGAACTGCAGGAGCATTAGTACTTGTTGCAGGAGGTGCAACCGGATTTGTGACCGGTGTCGTGACAGGAATGACTCCAGTTGGCGCCGGGTAAGTTGTGACAGTGTTGGTTATTACTGGAGACCCTGGGACTGTGATGGGGGTGCTGTGGTTGGATTGGCTTCTGGTATTGGTGAATACACAGGGTTTGTGGAGGGCACTGTAATAGGTGTGGTGGAGGGTATAGGGTTAACTAGAGCTATTGGTACAGGGTTTGTACAGGGGACAGTGACAATAGTTGGTGTGGGAATGTATGGAGTGGTAGATACTGGTGGTGTTGTGGGAATGGGAGTTGTAGGGAAGATTGTTGGTGAGTCATCTGCTTCATGTAAAGTTGTTTTGAGGTGAGTTCTCGGCGTTTGGAAACCTCATCGGCAAATGCAGCTACTTCAGTTGCACTTGGAACTGCTGGACTCTTGAATGTCAAGACCATGGGGACATCATTGCAAGGAAAAAAAGAATGTGAAAGGCTGGCTCTCGATCATCGAATGGACATACCCTTCACCCATACTCAGTTCTCCATCAATTTTGGCTTCTACAATAACAACAGATTTCACTTGTTTGATGTAGTCACAAATCCTATGCAGGTCTGTTCTATGTGAGGTGCTCACGTTTTCTAAATATGACAAAGGAAATGCCACCGAGACCTTAATTCCGCGGTCAGCAGGGAAACTAGAGAGGACTGAGAGAGCATACTTTCTTTGTATAGTCACCACTAGTTGCTACGATGCTTTTGATCTTCACTTGTGAGAGGAAGGGCAATATATAGGATTTCAGCCCTGAGATTGAAGTGGATTTGGAGTTTATGATATTTTGAAGATGATCCTCCTTCAAGTAGAGATCAACAGCTACACCAGAATTGGACAGAGTTCTTAAAATCTTATAATCTTCAACAGAGACGGAGCAATCTTGTTTCGCTTCAGAAATGATATTGTTCTACTTGGTGATGAAGTTGTAGTGTTTCCATTAGCATGGTAGGAGAAACCTACCAGAGTTCCTGTAAGGAGTGTGCATGCAAAAAACTCAAAAAAAAGTAACAGAAAACAGCAGTGACTAGTTCTAATCCGACTATAGGTAATTTGGTGTGATACATATGAAGATCATGGTTTCAGAAATAGAAGATATGAAAGAACTGTAATATATGTTACTTACCTGATGAACATCTACAGAGGAAAGACAGAGAATAAGAGGCATTTAGAAGCTGATTTGGCCATAGTTGTGTGAGGGGCTGCAGTGATTCTATGTAGAGACCCAGTTGGGATTTTTATTCATATAATGGCTGTGATTTGAAAACCTTGCACATCAAATTGGAGTGAATATAAACTCCTAGAGATGCTGAGGATCAAAGTGTTAAAGATAAATGTGATGGATGGAAAGGGTAGGCAAAAGTGTTAAAAAGAAAGGTGACGAGTTGTATTGATAAAGAAAATAAGTTTACTTGTCATGAAGGATTTGGAGAATGGAGACCATCTGTGTAAAACTAGAAGAAAGAATCAACAATGCTTTTATGTTTTTTTCTTTCCCAAAAGAGATATAAGCTCAGGCCTCAGGATATAAAATGGCCTTAACTAGTGGCTAAACAGATGCACATAAATGTAAAAACAGACATGCCCACTACAAGTAAATTCAAAAAAAAGAATCCGTATTTCTTTTTGAACATCATGAGATTGGAATCCCCAGGCAATAACAAATGCATATACAAGATGAGTCATCAGCATCAAAAACAGCTAGCCTCTGAATAAAAATGGAATTTGGTTGGACATTGCTAAAGGATGCACAAGAAAGTAGCTATTTTGCTTAGATCAGCTAATCTCATATATAACCAAAACTTAATGAGCATGTATCACTACAACTAAAGGGTGAAGAAAAGGTTGTGGGAGGAAAAATGTTCCCGAGATTAGGCAGAAATTCACTTTTAGGGTTTGTCACTTCCTTCTTGGATAAGGGTTTGGCCATGTGATCGGATTGTTGCTCAGTAATCGTGGTAGTGGAAATGGAAATGGAGCATAGTTTTATTCTACACTGGACCATGTATCTAGTATGGAGTGTGTTATTACAGCCAGACTGCTTGTGCTTCTCTTCATCCATCATGAACCTCCTTGTTTTCTTTAGTAACAAGTAAAAGTCATCAAGAATATGCAGGTCTATGCTGGTCTTCAGCGTCAGTACTCTCCTCCCTCCTGTGAAATCAACCGTCAGCCGGTTATACTTTTCGACTATTGATGTTCTAGTTCATGTGCTGCCAATGCATTTTCAGTAGCAACAGTGTTAAAAAGTAACCACAACCACACTAAGAATACGATGTTCCTGCATCTGCTAATCACCTCTTGAACCAATAAATACCATTGGAGCCATCTTCTTTATGGGAATTAAGATAGAACATGCATGAGCTAGGGGCAACCCTTGTGGATTTTAATCTATTGTGCTTCTTAGCATTGCATTCAAATTGCATAGTGAATCAAAAGCAGCTTGTCTAACCAAGTCTTTAGCCGAAAGCACAATACAGTCACACCAGTGATAAGCTTGATGGGATATGATATGAATTTGGAAAAGTGACTTCGTATGAATTTAAGGGGGAAAGGAGTGACATAGCTAAGAGATGAGCAGATTTCATTATTTACAAGAGATATCGGTTATCTTATCTATGTATCTTTTATACTCTGAATTGCAAACTCATTTTGGATTTCACTATTGGAGGTTTCAGTAAAGGTCCATTTGGGTTGATTTCAATGTCAGTCCACAATTTACAAAACATCGCATGCGAGACATATGATAGGTTAGACATAGGAAATCAATCTGCGCATTGGGGTGTGCAAAGAAACCCCAAAAATCATATATGCATAGGTAACATTTAGGAGCTGTTTCCAAACATCATATCTACATAACTACACAAGCAGGAGTCACTGACACCTGGTTAACTAGAATCTAAGCTTAGATTATCCTACCAAGTCCTAGAAATGATCAATACACAAAAGTTTTGATTTTGAAACTTGTACAATACAATACCTCGATTAGAAGTCAGGTGTGACAATCAACAAACAAATCGCTGAAAGAAGGATCAAAAAGTGCTTCTCTTGCTGACTGATATTGATTAAGCCGTTTCTTCAACGAGCGCAGATCTCTCTCATCCTTTGAAGTACGATCCTAGCACAGAATTGATAAATTATCTCAATATCTCTTACTATCAGTCTCAAATACATAAGAAATTCAGAAACCAATTCTCATTCTAACCCATATCATGATGGGTATATATATAATGAACACAACAGTACTGAGTAGCACAAACAGCCCAATAAATAAACTACTAGTATACACGACGACAGATATCCATTGAAGTTTATAGATCCATGGCTGCTGCTTAGCTTGCATTGTAGCATTTGTAAACTTCCAACAAACATAATAAGTTTGGTTAAAAGCGTTACTTACAAATGATTTGTTTAGGAGTAATATGTCCACCAAGTACACCAGCCACAACACATTTGTTTTAGGGAAGCTGTAAAATATGAAATGACAACGATGATGGTACCAAATAGCACTAAAGCTTCAGCACAAAAGTTTGCGGGACTTTGATTTATAGAGAATTTTCAAAGGTTTCAGTCTTTATAAGAAAATAGTCAAATACCCAAAAGGGAAGCCAAAATGTACATTTTGAAGTTTGATTTTCATTAACATGACCCTGAGTAACTGGTTATTATATTTGAATAAATGAATTATACCTTTCTTTCCATTGGTCTTGTGTCACCTTCTTCATCTTCCGGTAAGTTTCTGCCTGCAATTTTTTTACCATCAGTTATGTCATATAAGAAAGATACAAAAATTTGGTAGTACAAGTTCAGTTTTAGTACCCTTGAATCCCAATGAAAAAACAAAATAAATTTCGTACTTGTATATCTCCTTTCTGACCAGTAAAAAGCGCCGGATCTGAAGATAGGTCTAGAAAGAGTATGGCTTCGCCTGTGTCATCAAGATTGTTAAGCATGCCACGCCAACAATATATGTAACTATTACCATAGGGAACACATTACAAAAGAAACTTGATAAAGTTCCCACCAGTATTGATTCTCGACAGAGTGAAATCAATGATTGATATTGCTAATCCAAATGTGCGTGTAAGCATCTGCCTACCATCAAGAGTGAACTGCATTGTACCTGAATCACTCCTGCTCAAAAGTATGTTTCCCCTATAACAATAGCATATCATCAACTGACAATCATCGATTCACGTGTTACTACTACAAGCAGAACAAGAAAAAAAAGGAAAAAAAAAGAGCCATACCAGTGGAGATCACGGTGCTCAAATTCATATGCCGCTTCAGCTACAGCAAGTGCAGCAGTAACCTGGACCGACAGTACAATCATTTATTACAAATTAAGGCTGCAGAATCACCTCAAAAATGCTGTTTCAAAACATCACTAACCTGTACTAATAAACTCCTTGCCTCATCTAAGTTCAGAAGTACAAAGCTTTCGAGATCTTGGCCACCATGCTCTAAAACAAATACTACATAGCACTGTATGCAAAATTGACAATTACGTTAACTGGCATTATACCTACTGTATGAAATAACTCATCCATGCTTGATAAAATCACCAAATGTCACAGAAGCTTACTAACAACACAAAGTTCATATACCAACCAGAATGAGTTATTATGTGTTTTGATTATATTGATCAAAGTCATTCAATACAGACAAAGCAGACAACAAAATAGAATGAAACCTGGTTCTCCGTAAACGCCCCAGGGTGATCATTTTCTGAACTATGATTTTCATCCCAATCTTCCCATGCTTTGATCAAGGCAGCGTCATAACAACCTTGACACACCCTCAAGCTGCAGCAGAATCAGATAACAGGAAGATGACAAATGAAAATCTTGCAACTGAATACGAACTATATAATGAGAGGATGATAGACTTTAAAGTAATTATAGACTTTTAAAGTAATTACATACTCTTTTGTCTCTATAAATGCTGTGCATACATTCTGAACATTATCATTGTTTCCTCTCAAGTAATTAAGAGTGCGGGAAAGCACTACCTCCTCTAGCAATTCTTCAGATCTCTGATGCACAATAGACTCCACATCTCATCATCCAAAAATCAATAAGCCCAAATACTAGAAGACAAGGGGTTCTAGTAAGTACCTTTTGCTTTTCCTGATTCACTAGTAAGTTACCATCAATAGGAACTATTTTGCAAACAAAGTTGCCAGCCTTGAAAGCTTCTCCATATGTCCCTTCTCCAACTTTTTCAATATCTTCTGGGTCACTGTTTCAAGAAATATTCATCCTTGATTAGCTAATGGAAGCAAGATCTATCTTTGGATGGTATTGCAAAAAAAAGGAAATCCAAATTGTAAAAAAAAACTGAGACAATCATTAGTGATTTAGAGAACAAATATACAGGAACAGTGTCAACAGACCAATATTTGGAGAATACATCCTCTAACTTTGAGGGAGATGACTGCTCACAAACTTCTAATAGAGCATTAAACCGATCCAACTCCTCAGAAGTTGATAACAAAGAGAGTTCTTTTACAGCAGCATCTATATCTTCATAATCTTCATTGCCCACCCCCGGAAGTGATTTGGTGGAGTTCATTTCGTGCACACTTCTATCGAGCAAACTTAAGTCAAATTTAATTAGGCCAGAAGACAAGCAAGAATTGACTTTAGATGAACTTTCTGGGGTTTTCACACTCGAAGATTCAAAATTGATACCACCACTGGGTGAGGGGCGAATGCCTGGAGTTTGTAGGATCCTCGCTAATGTGTTGGAAGACCCTAAACCGAAATTCAACTTCTTGGATAGCAACCATTTCTCTAATGCTGTGCACAACTTGGGCAGTTCAACATTTTCTATTGGGATTCCAGCGACCCATGTGCGGGGTATGGGTGAGGGGCTCTCCTCTATCAATTCTTCTTCATCAACTTTCTCAAAGTAAGCTCGTTCCTTTTCAAAGTTGTACTTACTCTGGACATTATTGAAAATGAAGAACAGCGGAAACAAACCAAATTACAATGCTTTCAGATACAAAATTGATACACAGACAACACTTCAAACTTGAAGGGCACATGCATTTGAGGCAATAAGTTAACACGCAAAACGGAAGATGCAAGTTTCTTTCTAGAGTAATAGAGGTTCACCTGGGGACGAGGAGGTCTTCCTTTCCTTTTAGCCTTCTTCTGTGGAGGCTGATACTCCAAGCAAGCACCAACAGCAATACTTGTCCTCCCTCTATTAAGCACCAAAATTAATCAAAGCTCAGCTCACAATGTACATATAACATTTAAGCAATACTTGAAAAACCAACTAACTAATCAAGCTTAAACCATAAATCCAAAAAACCACAATGTCTGCAAGACTAATCAAACATTAACCAAACTCCACAACACTAATCAAACTCATATCACAACACCCAGAAAGGAAAAACCAAGGAAATCACAGTAAACACAAAGAACACTATCATAAAACCCAATTCAAGTTTCATTACTAATCTCAAATGATAGAGATAAAAGTAAAACCTTGTGGAAAGAAAACGGTTCCAACTGATTCGCTTAACCGGAGCAGCCAAACTGGCCCTGAACTTCTCTCTTCGACTCGAATTCGATTCCCTCCTGAAAACAAAATACCAAAAACCCATCAACATTTTTCAGAAACCCAAAGGCACCAACAACTACAGATTGAAACTTTGAGCATACAAGGGCTTTTCAACTAGAGTGGGCTTTCTGGGTCTTCTTCTCCGGTAAACCTCCTCAACTGGGTGTACTTGATCGGTGATGTTCTCACCTGAAATGTAATTGGAATTGAGAATTGGGAAAAATTAGGTCAAGAAAATTGAGGGGTTAGTGTGAGCAGTACCTGAGATGGAGTGCATTGTAGAAAGTATTTGGTGAGAAATGGGTTTCGGATTTTGCCTCGAGAAGAGTGAAAGCTTGTTGGCTACGAGCAGTCGAATACCGAACCCTAAACCCAATTTGGTTTTTATAGCAGCGCAGAAGTGCGCGGGAAGTTCTGTGCTGTCAAATAAACATGTAAATACATCGGATATAAACCGAATTGACCTATATTCGGATAATTTGTATAAAAACTTTAGATCCGAATCCGATCAGTTGTTCGTCGGATTCTTAATAGTTTGATCTAAATTCAGATCTGACGGGTTAACGGATACCCGACTCGTTAGCCGATCTATTTATAATAATAGATATTTCATAATTTTATCATAAAATATTGATGAAATTTTATAATAAAATAAAGGTTTGCATCAAAAATTGAATCACATATCTAAAATACTCTTTAATTAACGGTAAACTAATATAATTAAAATAATTGACATTCAATGTATTTAACATATATAACATAGGCATTAGCAGCCTTCAACTTCTTTATATCATACTTTAGATATAATTTAGATATGAATGTTTAGATTATCTAAATAATTATCATATTATTTAATATTTATTAATAATATTTTATTTATAAAAATATTATTTAATTATTTGTAAATAGATCTGGGTCCTTAACGTATCAACATGTCAAATTTTTGATCTAAACCGTTTAAAAACCACATATCCTGAGCGAGTCCGGATAAAATCTGGTTCATTTATAAGTCTACTGTCAAACCTGTTCAATGTATGGTCCCGTTTGATTGGTGGGAAAACATGACATGGAATGAGAATTGATTTCTTTTTTCTATTTGATTATAGTGTTTGGTTATATCATCAGTATGGAATGGAAAATAAACTAAATGAGTTGACAATAGTCTAATTCCAGTATAAAGGTGGAATTGAAATACCAGAGGGTGAGATTTCATTTCCTTCACTAGATGGAATTGAAAGTCTACTTATATTACCTTATAGACTCTAGTCAATAAATGATTCTTTACTTAAACGTATTAATTTAAATTTACACATTTTTTAATTGGGTATTAATGGAAAACCATGAATAATAAATTATTTTAAACTATTTCTTATTCTCAAGTTTTAAGTTCTTTCAAACATCACAAATAAAAATACTAAATCGATTTCATTTCATCCTTAAAAGAAAAATAACTACAATTCATTTTTCACCGATCAACCAATCAAACGGGCCTATGTGTGGAATGAGATGGTAATGTGAACACGAGTAGAACGTTAGCATCGGGTCAGGTCCAACAATGTAAACGGAACGACGCGGTTGGTTCAATGTAAACAGTTCATAAAGTAAAGACTCGTCAGCTCAGCCTCATGTCATTAACAAATTTTGTCGACTAACCAAATTATGAGCTAAACCGGCTAGTCTTTACTGTCAATCATAAGACTAACAAACTTAACGGATTGACAATTGAGAGACAAACATTGTAACTTCAATATGGACATTTAGGTTAAATTAGAAAGACAGACTGAAATGAGGAAATGTCATAATGCATGAACTAAATAGTTAGCTCTTTTGTAAGAGAAAACTCTTTTAATGACAAACCTATTTTGTCTCCCATAAATAAAAAGTTGTTACCTATTTTTATGGGTGACAAAATCATTTTGTCACTAATACTGCATGACAGATAGTTATTGGTGACGAAATGTAAATTTTGTTACTCAAAAAAATCATATACGAAATCTTGTTGTCTCTAATCCACTCTCTTTTTGTCGCCAATACAATTCAAAATTCCCATAATTTCATCATATGACACGAAATTTGGACAATTCTGCTATATTTTTTTAGTTTTATTTATTTTATTTTTACGAACTCAAATAAGTGATATATGGTCAAAATCAATACCCAATTACAACAAAATGAAATCACATCCATGGAGCAGAATTGAACCACTTTCATTGATAAAAAAATAGAATTTTACAATGTATCAATCATGATTATACAACAGGCACAACTAGTAACAAAACAATTCTAGAAAAACCATTTCCATCTTTTCCCACTCATGAACCAGCTTCTTCATCAAGGATACAACTCTGTCCCAGCATCATTTGCAACCATTACCCGTCTCTTTCATGTTGCAAACTAAGAAATATCATTAAAATATAAACCCTGCATACTGATGATGGGATCATAGGTTCAGTACATAAACGTGTTTCCAGCAATGAGAATAGTCCACAAATGGAAAATAGAACATATACCACAAATGGAAAATAGAACATATAGCAACACTCCAGCTATTTGACTATTCTTAAACATGCATCAGATCCATAATTCATCATGCATCAGATCCATAATTCATCATGCATCAGATCCACAAAGAAGGAATTTATTCATTCTTACCTACAGTGCTGTATCAATATACAAAAAGAACTGATATTTCAGGTTAGGCTAGTTTCATACCTAAACAGTATCAAGTAGAGAAACTTCAGGTTCTAGGATAAAATATGGGCCTTGATAACCATTTTACTTTGGTGTATCAGAACCACTAAAATGAAATCAAGCAGGAACAGGGAACTAGTATTAACCTCGATCAAGGCAAAGGAAGAAGGAAGTGGTCTTTGCTTCACTGCATCAAAGTAACAAAGTAAAAGGAATTAGTAAAATTGATTGATCTTGAAATGCTTTATAAGATTTAACAGAATTGTAAATCACGTTTTGATTACAATCAAGAAGCCACTGGACTTGACAATATTATTAAATCGACCCATCACTTACTGAAGGATTTCATTCCGAGAGAGACATACTACTTTCAGTTAGGGATGACTACGATTTCTTTCGGGAGTGGACTGAACTTGAGTACTAAAGAGGATTGGAAAAGATTTGGTTTTCTATCTTAAACGGTCGACAGATACGTGAGTGGGCAAACTGCTGTTTTTTTTGTGCCTTTCCCAAAGACTTATTTTAGATTTATTTCGCGAGACAAAAACTTGGTGACAATCTTTTAATTTTGTCTCTCATCAATGGTTTTAGGAACAATATTTAGGTTTATCATAGATAATTTTGTCTCTAAAAGGGTTTTATCTTGTAGTGTTTTTTTAAGAAGAAACGATAGCACTTCATCAACAAGAAAGTACATTTCACTTCAAACGAAAATTCTAGTATGTCGCACGGTATACCATGCTTAAATATACACCACAAATTCATCACCCTCCAGCCCCTGCTGGTCCCCCATCCTCGCCCCTTCTCAAATAAAGGAACTGCATATCATGCAGTTCTGTAGGATAGACAGACCCCGCTCCAAATATGTCAAAATTTAACATAATCTAATTGTGCCGGTAGTAGCCAGATGTCACATACAATATTCTTGATCCTCCAAGGTATATATCATGTTGTAATGCTATCAATGTGTGTCTTATTATCACCTTCAACAATAAGAGACCTATGGCCATGTAACACAGCGGCTAAGACTCCTCACTCCAGCCCTTAGAGCACAAGCTTTAGCTTGGAGGATGTTTAAGTTTCCTTCTTTTTTTTGTAGAGGCACCTTGTTTAGAATAAGTTTGATCGAGGTAGGAGGAGGCTGCAATTCAATCACTTGTGAACTAACCATTTATGAACTAGTATAAACTACTAATTGGAACTTCTTGTTTCTCATCGAGATCACGCGGATGCTCCTACTAATTGGAGCTTCTTGTTTCTCATCGAGATCACGCTGTGTTACATGGCCATAGGTCTCTTATTGTTGAAGGTGATAATAAGACACACTTTGATAGCATTATTGTTGAAGATGATAATAAGACACTTCGATAAGAAGCTAGCTAAGTTCCTTACGTAATTAGTGTATTGACTATTGAGTTTTGTAGTTGGGGTTTCTCCCAAAAGAAGGTAACAAAATTAAAGCTGCCCCCATAAGCAGCCATATCCCTTCCTTTCTCAATCTTTTGGTGACAAATGATGCCGTATTGGTTAGCTCCCATAATATTGTATGATGAGCCTACGTTGTAATATAAGCTTGCATTAGTACAGAATGGCGCGCACCCTAGCTAGTTGATGTTTGATGAGTTTTAAGTTTTAACTTGGCCATGCTTATTAGCAAGAACACCCGTCCGAGTATGGTGGGGGTGGATCTATCTGCGTTTGAATCAGCGGGGCCTTCAGGATTCATAAACTGAGTGGGTTTGAATTTTTTTTGACCGAGGTAATCATAAGAATGTTTTTTTACATCGCCAACTTGAATGGTGTATACTACACACAACTGACACAAGAATGCTCATCTGTCCAATTTGAATGAAGTGTTGTAAGATCTGAACCAAGTTGCAAAGTTCTGGATAAATAATTAAGAAAGAATGATGGGATGCATTTTGACCATTTAGAACAGTGATGGGCTTGAAAGTAGCTAAAACAAAAAACCAACCATGTTGGGGCTTCATATCTGCACTTACAGGACATACAAATTTATTCTTAAAATCTCGATTGGCCTTGAGCCCTATGAATGTTGTACGTACCTGTATCCGCATCTGTCACAGCTGCATGGTCAATATTGATAACCAAGTCAAAGTGGGGAAATTTAAAGCCTAGCTCGATCCCTCAATCATCTGCTGATTAGATGAAGCAATCAATTGGCCACCTAATTCTAACAATACCTTCAATCAAGTAACATCTACAACTACAACATGCATCTTTCTTTCTCTGGAACATCCAACTTGTAAAAGCCAAGATCAATAATTTCACTTTTTTTGTTACGTCCCATCTCAATCATCTTATTAGATGAAGCAATGAATTAGCCACCTATTAACAATACCTTCAATCACTAGAGTAACATCTACAAGTCTACAACTACAACATGCATCTTTCTTTCTCTGGAAAATACAACTTGTAAAAGCCAAGATCAATAATTTCACTCTTTTTTGTTACACCCCGTCTCAAATAAGCTCCAATATATAATATATCAAATCTCTCCCTAATAATCAAAATTGGGATCCTTAGAAATTGACAATTAGACATAACACAACCAGCATTACTGAAATTTTGCTCTTAGCCGACGAAAATAAATCGTCTGATAAGAACGATTTTTTTCGTTGGCTAAAATCGTAGCTAATGGCAATTTCGTTGACTAAAATCTGTCGGTTAAGGGGCGTCTACTAAGACAATAGCTGACCGAAACAAAAACTTCCCTCGACTTAAACATATACTAGACGACGAATCTTAGTCCATCGACAAAGAGACTATTAACTTAGCCGACGAAAATCATTCCGTCGACTAAAATCTTAGTCGACGGAAGGTAAAATTTTGAAAATAATTATATTTTTTTCTGATTTATTTTTTTTAATTTTTATTAAACAATCACTTATTTTTATTTTTTTATATTTCTTTTCCATTTTTTTGTTCCATCTGAAATTTTTTTCACCACTGGCCTGCCGAAACCACCACACTACCAGAAAAAGGACTTTAGCCGACGAAATATCCAAAAACAGGCCGACGAAATATTTTTTCGTCGGCTAAAATGGACTTTAGCAGACGAAAACAAATTTCGTCGGCTAAAGTGGAATTTTAGCCGACGAAAAAAAATTTCATCGGCTAAACTAATTTTTCGTCGGCTAAAGTGATTTTTCGTCGGCTATAGTATGTGAACTTTAGCCGATGAAATTAGAGTATTTCGTCGGCTAAAGTAACTTTTAGTTAAAAAATTGCACTACGGATATTCTGGTGTCCGATTGACTATTGTGATACCAATCTGAAAGCAGAACGGCCCTACGAGTCAAACACATGGCTTATGCCATGAAATATGGGTTTTTTGGCGATCCGAGTTCGTTTAAGGCTTTAAAATGAAATTTTTCTAAACACTTAACACACGAAAATGCCCATATCTACATCTATATGAGGTATTTTGGTCGAACCTTCAACACAACAAACACTCACCATAATGAGACACAACTGTCCATCTAAAAATTTTGAGACATTTACCCCTCGATGATACGGCTCCTCATATAGATAAATAATGGTAAATAGTAGGCATGTTGTGATTCAGGTCATCAAAATTCACAAACAAAAATAAAACCGTCAGATATCATCAATATGTTGAAATATATCTATGGCAAAAAATTCATCTTTATTTGATAAATTTAAGGACTTCATCTAGACGGTCAATCTCGTAAGTCAAACCCCTAAATTGTATTGACCGCAACTATCGGCACCGAGACTTTACCAGAATTACGTGATTTTTCAACCGTAGAAGTATTTCACCATTCTGGTCATATCTTATTTCACGAATTTTTTACGTTTGAAGTTTTCTACGTAAAGTTTGTTTTAGAAACGGAACATTTACTTAAAGCTTAGTAAACAAGTTATACAACATTAGTAGGCATGTTGTGATTCCGATGATCAAAGTTGAAAAACAAAATTCCGACCGTCAGATATGATCATTATGTTGAAATATGTCTATAGAAAAAAATTCAACTTAATCTGACAACGTTAAGGGCTCGATCCTTACGGTCAATCCCGTAAGTCAAACCCCTTAACACACGGAAACGATCATTTGACAGTCTAAATTACGTATTTTGCCTGGAACTTCAATTGAAAATAGTTTCAAATCGATGAGACACAACTAGTGGTATAAAAATTTTATGAAAAATAATCACTGGAGACAGGGCTACAGCTAGGGAGAAAGAATGAAAAATTGCGTTACCCGTAACTATTTGCATCGAGACTTTACCGGAATTACGTGATTTTTTAATAGTATACGTATTTCACCATTCCGGTCATATCTTATTTCACGACTTTTTTCGTTTGAAGCTTCTACGTATAAGGTTTAGGGTTTAGGGTTTTAGCCGACGAAATTAGGGTAATTCGTCGGCTAAAGTTAAATAAATAAATAAAATAAATAACTATAGCTGACAAAATTAGAGTAATTCGTCGGCTAAGGTTAAATAAATAAATAACTATAGCCGACGAATTACCTTAATTTCGTCGACTAAAGTTAAATAAATAAATAACTATAACCGACGAAATTTATTAAAATTTGTCGGCTAAAGTTAATTAAAAATTCAAATTTTTTGCCCCGAATTTTTTAAATTTTGAAATTTTTTCGACTAAAATTTTGAACTTTAGCCGACGAAATTAGGGTATTTCGTCGGCTAAAGTTCAAAATTTTCTATATCTTTCATTTTTCTCCTCCTCCTCCTCCTCCTCTTCATCTTCCTTCCTTCCTCCTCCTCCTTGTCATCATACTCCGGCGGCAACAACGTACTCCTCATCCTACCTCCTTCTCCTCCTCCTCCTCCTCTAAATCATTCTCCTCCTACTTCCTCCTCTAAATCTTTATGCTCCTCCTCCTTCCTCCTTTAAATCCTTCTCCTTCTTCCTCCTCCTCCTCCTCTAAATCCTTCTCCTAGCCTCCTCCTCCCCTAGGATTTTGTATGCATTTGACATCTATATTTCAACTTTGATGTCAGACTAAGAAGAAAATTATCATGAGTAAAGACTTCATAGTCCAGTAAACTTACATGCATAAAATTTGAATAGGAAAAAAGAAGGCGAATAAATGATGAATGATCTTTGGCGAATGAATGAAGAATGATCTTTCGCGAATGAGATTAGAATCTCATTGACCAGACGATAATTTTGAAAGGAATAATCAAAAAGATCCATTTGTAAAATTCTTAAACTTACGAGGATAAATGTAACATTACTATTATTTAAATTTGTTAGGGTGTTAGAGATATGGTTTGATTTTATAGATAAAGTAACAAGATCATATTTCTTAGATTCTTAAATCAAATCGGTTGCAAATCATAACTTTAGATATTCTAAGGATATATCTTGTTAGTAGAATTAATCTTTGATTGCAGAAATTAACGGAGCTGAAATTAAGAGAGAGATCTTCTCTCCCATTAGATAAAGGACTCGAACGCAGTTGAAGAGGTGAAGTTCCCTGGTGAAAAAAGTTTTGATATTCTTTGTTTGATGCAGAGTCAAAACCAGAACTCATAATTGTCTTATATCTCTACACATTGTGTTCATCAATTGATAATAGATCGGATCAGTGCTGCAGAAGTTTAAGGCTTGATTCTTTATGTCTTTCAATTCCTAGTGAATAGATTAGAACAATCAGTTGTAAGATCAAGCTAGTCTATGCTAGTAAACGTGATATGATCACTGCTTGATAAAATTGTACTAAGATTTTATAGTGGATTGATCAAAGTGTGGACTACTATAACATCTTGATGTTTTTTCAAAAGGAGGTTAATACTATAGTGAACAAATTCTTGTATCTTTTACTCTTAAAGAGGCCTTTTGTTTCAATTATTTAACTCGAGAAAAGGTCCATAATTTACTTTCAAATTTGGAGTTTACACAGGTGTGTTTTGGTACGTGGACTCAAAATTATCTATCTGCATGGATCGATTCTCCACAACTACACCGTGAAATCATGAACTAAGCTTTGTACAGATCAAACATGCACTAGTGAATCATCACAATGAAACCATGAATCGAAAGATCTCTATAAGTTCGTCGTTGTTGCACGTAAAGTTTTAACAAATACCCTTATATACGTACTTCCGGAATCCGGAGTTTGGTAAGTTTCCAACTGAAAAGATACTTCATCGAAAAACATAAAGGATTCAGGCAATTATAAGTGTTACCTACAGCTTACGTTTCCTGTTTCTCGTCGTTCATCAAGAACAGCATCCAAGAGAGGACCACACTCTGAATCACGTACCCACATTATCGGAATTCAAGTTCGACAGGACGTAGTAGATAAGCTCGATCAATGTACATGGCTGCGTTAGGCCATTGGTGTGTGCTTGGTGATCAATAATGATATTCATGATCATTGATCATCTGGATAAGGGTAGGTTTCTCTCAATTAAACCTAATTAATCAGCTAAATAATTCCAAAAATACATGAACCTTCCACCGTGTTGTTGCATTAACATTAGCATTCACTCAGGCCGGGGTTGATGATCAGAGATCGAGGGCTGGCTCGCTTCATCTTTTTTCCGAATCAGGAACGACATGCCTGGTACTGTTCTGAGCTGACTCTGTATAAAGCTATAGCTATATCAGTGTATATGGTTGTCAATGCGCATGCATATGATCGGTAAGAATCGCTTGCTTTGGTAGAGCTCATGAGTTCAGCCTAACTCGATCTTTTTTATATTTATTGATGGAGTTCAGTCTCCAACAGTCCCAACGCCAGCAAGAAAGCAAGCACCATTATTCAGTATTCACTGCTATATTATTGGTGGGGTTTAGAGTATTTGTTTGTTTCTCTTTGTTCGTTTGTTTTGTTTTTTAATTCGAAAAGACTAGCTTACAACGACAAACACTATCTCAAACACTGCAAAATGTACAGTCTTACAAAATGTCCTCTACGGCTCTACCACGGTCTTTGCATTTTTTACTTGTTACTTGTATTGCTATTGTGAGGAACCCTAGTTTAGTTTTGTGTGTACACGTATATACGCAAGTATGTGTATACATGTATATTGACGTACATAATGTCATCGTTGACATACTAGACTCGGAAATTATTAATAAATATATATGCAGTTAAATCTCTATAAATTAATAATGTTGAGACCGGTAAAATTTATGGGAGAATAACCATTTACACAAAATAAGAAAAGTCAAACCTTAAACCAATGAATTAAAAAGTCAAATACCCATTTCAATACAAGGTGTACTTACTAATGTCTAAATACACAAATCTTTATTAAATTCATAATAAAATAATATTTTTGAGATAATTTTACCCTTGTTTCTTATACACACCTGAAGAAAAAAAATGAGAGAAATAATATTTTGCTGGAGCATCTCCGGTCTCCGGTCACCAATCGCTGGACTCCGGTTACCGGATGCCGGAAAATTACTCGTAGCCGGAATTTCGCAGGATTTTTTTTACTAAGGACAATAAACTTTTACAGAAAGTTTACTGGGTCTACATCTACATCAAATCCAAGTCTACTAACCCCAGTATACTCCAAATTTAAGTCTAATAACCCTAGTATACTACAAAACCAAATCTACCAACCCCAATATACTCCAAACGAAGTCTAATAACCCATTGTATACATCAAAACTAAATTTATTGACCCCAGTATACTTCAAAACCAAGTCTACTAACCCTAGTATTTCATCAAATCCAAGTCTAATAACCTCATTATTGACATTTCCTAGCGCCGACGTGTAGACGACATGACCAGATCTAAATTTGACGCTGCTCTTCAGACTCAGTTTTGCAGCGACCGATGAGGATGAGGCGAAAATTAGAAGGAGCTCGTCGGAGATGATGGAGGCAAGAATGAGGTCGTCGGAGATGGTGGAGACAACTGATCTATGATTGGCAGTTAGAGAGAGAGAGAAGATCAGAAGAGAAAAATCAACTTAGATGCAAAAAAACTAAAGTTTACTACCCTTAGTAAACTTTACTGGGATAGTAAACTCAAGCAGATGAACAAACTCGATGCATTGGTAGTAAATCATAAGTTTACTATCCCTAATAAACTTGTACCAGAGGTAGTAAACTTACAAAGCAGTATCTTCAAGGCCCATTTACACATTAAAAACAGTGAAAAATCAACTTAGATGCAAAAAAATAAAGTTTACTACCCTTAGTAAACTTTTACTAGGGTAGTAAACTCGAGCAGATGAATAAACTCGAGGCATTGGTAGTAAATCATAAATTTACTACTTCTAATAAACTTGTACCAGAGGTAGTAAACTTTACCAGAGGTGTTCTAAAACTCGGCCTAGTCGGCCGAGTACTCGGCGAGTACTCGCTAGTCGGCGTCCTTCCGAGGCGATTTTAAGAAAATCGGAGTACAAAGTCGGCAGGAAGAAAATCGGCCGAGTAGTCGGTCCAACTCGGAAAAAATCGGCCCAACTCGGAAAAAATCGGCTCAACTCGGTAAAAAATCGGCTCAACTCGGTAAAAAAATCGGTCCAACTCTGAAAAAATCGGCATAACTTGGAAAAAAAATTGGTTAACTCGGAAAAAATCGGTTAAACTCGGCATTTTATTGAATATTTTTATTATTTTGGACATTATAATACATTTTTAAAAACTTATATTTAATTATATGTTTTAAAAATAAAAATAAATCCAAAAATTAAAAATCGAGTACTCCCCGACTACTCCCCCGACTACTCCTCTACTCGCTAGTCCCCACCCGGCCGACCGACTAGCGACTAGCGACTTTTAGAACCTTGCCAGAGGTAGTCAACTTGCAAAACAGTATCTCCAATTATACGCATTAAAAATAGTGAAAAATCAACTTACATGCAAAAAATAAAGTTTACTACCCTTAGTAAACTTTTACTGGGGTAGTAAACTCGAGCAGATGAACAAACTCGAGGCATTGGTAGTAAATCATAAGTTTACTACCCCTAATAAACTTGTACCAGAGGTAATAAACTTTACTAGAGATAATAAACTTTACCAGATGTAGTAAACTTGCAAAATAGTATCTCCAAGACCCATTATACGTATTAAAAACAGTGAAAATCAACTTACATGTAAACAATACTGGGATAGTAAACTCTAGCAGATAAAGAGTCGGAACAGATATAGTCAAGAGTGAGAGAGAGAGAAGAGATGACCATATAGTACTAAAAAATATTAGATCTGGAGAATTAAACCACCGAAACCCTCTCGGTGGAGGAGGAGACATGGTCAAAGAGAGAGAGAATAGATGACCTGGAGAATTCCACCACCGAAATCCTCTCCGTAGTCATTCACCAACGAGATGCTCACTAGACGTGATCGATGAGAACGACGAGCCCGATTGCTCGTGTCTTGATGGTGGTGCTCGCTCAGGGACCACGTCAAAGTTAGAGATGAAGTATGCCGAGAGAGAGAAAAGGGAGATAGAGAGTGAATTTCAGATCTGATCGAGTTGTCATTCACCAACGAGATGCTCACTGAACGTGATTGGTGAGAACGACGAGCCCGGCTGCTCAGATCTTGATGGAGGCGCTTGCTTGGGGACCACGTTGGAGCTGGAGATGAAGCAGGTTGAGAGAGATCTGATCGAGTTGTGATAAGAGAGAGAGGATGTGACAGAATTTGTTTGAAATGAGTGATATAGGAGAAAGGAGTAGATATAATATGTTAGGGGCAAAAAGTTAATCTCAATAAAATTAATTGGAATGAGCAGGTCAAATTTGTTTTCATTAGAATGTACAATCAATTCCTATAATTAGTACTATATGGTCAATTATTGAAAATTTATTGATTTGGTGAGATATTAATTAATCGATAAATTAATAATCATTAATTTATCAATTATTTATAACTTATTAATTTATAAAAATATAGTTTCATTTTTTTTCAACAAAAAATTATTTTGTACATTAGTTAATGTACTATATTGTCGAATTTATTATATATATATATATATATATTATTCAATATGCTACTTTATTCGACGTCCGTACTACATTATCCAACATATTATATTAGTTTGATACACCATATTAGTTCATTTAATGAACTTTAAATAAACTAACTCTATGTCTCTATTTAAATAAATGAAAACTATAGTCACATACATATTAGAAACACAAAATTGATTTCTAATCTCAAAAGAGTAGAAATATCGATGATGACGGATGAAATGAGTAAAGTATTATGCATGCACAACAAAGATAATCCATGTAGCACTCAAAAATATTTACAACAGTGATAGTCTTAGAAAATTCTACTTGCAAGTGAATCAATAGATGATATCAAATATGATCAAGCGGTCTTCGGAATATCTCTCAACTGTTATTGGAAAAAGTGCGACGCTAAGCGACATGAGAAAACCATGCTAAAAGTTCTTACCATAATAAGAAAAGTTCGAGATAAGATTTAAGGTGATTTTAATTTAAGAAGTAACATATCACAATTGACTCATTCTTTATGAATTTCTCATAATATATAACTAATTATATGTATTAAGAAATTATTAATTTATATATTCATTAGAGTCTATGCGAATTCTCATATTTGTATCATCTTATAAATTTAGCACATTTTTCCGGACTCAGAACCGACTAAAATTATTATTTTAGTGAGGTTATTAATTAAGTAATCAAGTATTAAATTATCGAGTTTCTACTATAATTATTATGTTTATAACTACGCTAAATGACACTTATGTAACAACCAAAATTTTCAAATATTAGAATTGATGAATATTTACAAGAGAAAATTGACGGGAGAAATGACAATTTTCAAAATTTTATTCTTTTAGCTTTCTAGAAGAAAAAATTGACAAGAGAGCACAGAGGTGGGAGAAATGTCTGTATAGCAGGCAAAGAAATGCTTATAAAGACGGTCCTGCAATCTATTTCCACATATGTCATTAGCATCTTTGAACTATCGAAGAACCTTTGTTTGGCAATGCATCAGTCTCTCGCCAGATTTTGGTGGGGCGATAAAGGGGAAGTTAAGAAAATGCATTGCCTGGCATGGGATCGGTTATGCAAACCGAAGAATGAAGGAGGAATGGGCTTTAGGAACATGATCTATTTTAACATAGCACTATTAGATAAACAAGGTTGGCAAATCCTACAAAAACCTAATCCACTGGTAACAAGACTGTTAAATGACCCTTATTAAACTTGGAGGAACATTTTGGTGGGCAGGAAAGTCTTAGAAAGGGATTCACGATATAGAGTTGGTGATGGGGCATGTATAACTTTATGGAATAATCTGTGGGTATCAATACCTCACCATTTCAGACCTTACTCACAACCGATGACAGGCACTGAAGAATGGATCGGACTGTGAGTGCTCTTATCGATCACGATGACAAGGATTGGCTAATGATGATGGTCAATGAATTATCTACCCAGAAAGAAGCACAGCTGATTGCGAGTATTCCGCTTTGCAGAGGAGAGGTTCATGATCAATGGATGTGGCATTATGACAAACGGGGAGTTTATAAACTAAAAAGCAGGTACAGGCAGCTACAAAGATGGCAAGCTGTGATACCGATGCGTCATCCTCTAAGGGCAGAGTAGGAACAAGGGGAGATATTGGAACCGAATCTAGCATGCAGTGATCCTCCTAAGGTACGTACTTTAATCTGGAAGTTATGCAAGAACATACTCCCCACAAGAAATAGATTGGCCAAGATGATTCTTTTACCTAATGAACATTGTGTCATTTGTGAGGACTATGTGGAGACAACCCTCCATCTTTTCTGTGACTGTCATGTGGTATTGACCTTATGGGAGCATAATCCAATTCATTTGAGAAGCAGAGAGATTCCGGGGCAACGATCTTTGATTAGAGATATGCAATGTAATGAATAATATGGATAAGCAACGCACTGCCCTCTTCTTTATCTCAATGTGGGCAGTTTGGTGTGAGAGAAATAATAAACTATGGAATGGAGGTGAGTGTGACCCCTTCAATATGGCTGCATCGGCTCTTAAACTTCTGTCAAACTATTCACAAGTGCATGAAAAACCAATGAACCAGAAGAAAAGAAGTTTGACTAAGTGGAAGTGCCCACCTAGCGGTCGACTTAAAGTAAACATAGATGGGGCCTTCTCAGTTAAGGAAAAATGTGGAGGCATTGGAGTGGTAGTAAGGGATGAGAAAGGAAATTGTGTTGTTGCATTATCTCAGCACTTGCCCTATGTGCAGTCCACTATACTTGTAGAAGCGGAAGCTTTGAGGGCAGGGTTATTAATCGCCATACATCAGCATTATGCAGAAGTGGAGGTTAAAGGTGATTGCTCTTGTTTGCAGCTCTTTCCAGGAAAGACGATGACGATGATCTATTTGAGGTTGGTATCATTTTGAATGACCGTAATCATTATTTTACTGGGCTTTGCTTTCATTCTCCTTAGACATATCTATAGAGAAGTGAATGGTGTTGCGCGTAGACTCACACACCTCCCTAGTACATCCAAGTTGGATGAGTTTTGGGTGGAAGACACTCCTGACATTATTCAGGATGTTCTAGTAGAAGATGGTTGTTATTTGTATCGAGGTCAATGCTCTATGCCCCTTGTTGTATTGTTCTAGTTTCAATAATCAAAACTTAGGAAGGAGGAACACCACTCTAACCTAAAGCGGATACACTATTCGATTTAAAAAATTGATGAATATTGTAGATTAGTTTTTTTTCGAATAGAAAAGCGTCATCAAACAAACAAGTAATTATTAGGTGGGCCGGGAACACCACTTGGCAGTGGTCATGTCTAGTGTGGACCAATAAGATTTCTTGAATTATGTGGAGACCAGCAAGAGGTGAAAAAAGAAAGTAAATTAAAATTATTACACCTTAAAAATAACAAACATGTGGACCAATAAAATAAAAATGGAACCCGACAGTGATATGTGCCCGGAACACCTAATAATTTTTTCAAACAAACAAGTAATCTGAATAACCCGTAACAAAAAAGTTAGCGTGCACGGGCTTTGGTGCGTCACCGGATTTTTGATCCAGTCAAGGAGGCCTACCCTCTTATGTCTTTCAATTTTGGATCTCTGAGGGCCACGGTTAACCTAAAATTCAAGTATGAAAGAGTGTTTGGATTCTGCTAGATTTGGGGTATGCTTGAACATGGCTCGCCAGGTTGTGTTGGTCTTCGGGAAATGTCAGGAGTGGTGCTGCTTGATGTTGGCTTATCTGTCCAAAATTCTAACCCTAACCCGAATTTGGGCATGGTAGGGCACATGGAGGGACATGCGTACCTCAGCTTGGTGTTATTTCTATGGGAGGAGGTAGTAATCCTGTAGCTGCTAATTTGTTTAAGACGTGTACCTGTGTCGTTTACCTTTTCCCTTCCGGGGATCTCAGCGGTGGACTTGGCAGTGCAGCTCAGTCGCTTCAAACTACCTTCAGCTCAATCTCGTGATGATAGTTGTGAGCCTCAAGCTCAGTTGAGCAGTGAGATTGAAATGGTGGCTAGTATTGCAGGTACCAAGAGAGGTGTTGAGATAGAGACAGGGAGTTTCTTCAATAGAAGTCGAGGTGATAGTATGATGCTTGAGGCCCAACCTCTTGAGCTGACATTTGCTCCGGAGTTTAACATTCTGCATATGCATGGTACCCTCACTATCTCACCAGCCAAGAAGCATGAAGTAGGTCGTCCGACGGGTTCGAAGAACAAACCTAAGTCTGAGGTCAGTTTGGGTCCGAAACGGGTCGAAAGAGATCATTTGGTACACGTAAAAGGCTAACATTGGGAGGTAGTTCGGGTTTCGAGATCGCTGAGGTTGTTGCAGGCTGCAGCTGAAACAGGGTCTCAAGTAATTGAGAAACTTGCTCTCGACTCAACTGGTTCTGGTAGCTCTAGGGTTAATCCCTCACAGTAGTTTGGTTACTCTGGATTTCTAACAAGTCAGATGATTCTGACAGTTCCGATTTGTTGATCATAGTAGGTTTGTTTTGCATCGCTTTTCATTTGCTGACAAGTGTGTTATGTTTATGTTGTTCTCCTATTGTTCATGATCAATAAAATAATCAATCTTAAAAAAACAAGTAATCTGAAAGTACTAGGATGGTATAAAATGTAGAAGAAAATTGAATATGAAAATTTAATCCTTTAAAGTAAATAATGAAACACAAGATTTGTTAACTACGGTGTAAAACTTCCTCAAGACAACATTACCACGAGGCTTTTAAATAGTCCACACTAAGATCAAATCCAATATGAATGAATAATCAGAGTTTACAAAGTATATCAAGCAGTGATCACAATCATTTTTATAAGACAACAAGCTTGATCTAATTACAACTGTAAATTCAATCTATCCCATAATGAACTATGACATATCTAAAGAAGAAACTGAACAAGTCTTCTACTCCAACAACATTGATCAAGATCAACTAGAAACGAAGAATATAATGAGTGGTCAATTGACAATCTCTATGAGTTATGAGTATAAATTCTTCTAAAGTTCACAGCAAAAGTTGCTCTCTTAAATATGTACAAAGGTAGTATTCTATATTGTTGGTGTCCTCTTTATATATTGTTTCAATATCCTTACACCAACAAACCTAACATATATCCAAAATAGGAATTCTTATTAGTATTAAATAATAATGTAAATCACAAGATATTCATTGACTCATAAAAAACAATCTTTTCCAAAACAATATGTTAATCAATGAAAGAATATAATAAGATAATATTGGTTAATTAGAACATCTTTCCATACAGATTAGCATGTCAGAATATCAAGAATAATATCGATATTTATACTTGTCAAATCAGATATTCAAACATATATAAAACCTAATCAAATTAGATTTCCTTCATTTTCTCACACAATAATAATATATGTAAACAGATTTAACCAAGTTAGAATCATATTTACATAAAATCATCACCTTAAAATGAAGATTTTCACTTGTAATAAAATTTGTCAATCAAATATTAAAATAAGCAGATGAAACTGGTGACACTTTCATTGGACTGCAATTCCTCTTATATGGCGACAATCTTTTGTAGTTCATTGATCTGCAGTTTCTCTTCTGGTAAATAAGCAAGATATCAATTTGTTAAGAATTTAATCTTGTACAAGAATAAAAACATATAACTATTACAGTAAAACCTCTATAAATGAATATAGACGGGACCGAACAAAATTATTACTTAAGCGGGGTTATTATACTATCGATAAATGAATGAATTATTCATTTATCGACGGTTTTGTTGTTATTCCTAGTTGAATTAAATAACTTAGTCTAGTTTGACTACTTATCTATTTATAACTGGATTCCTAGTCGTATTACATTTATATACTTTTCAAATTCGGGGCAATGTAATGCCTATAAATGACTCTAATTAGATGGAGAAGAAAGAAAGCTGCATAGAAGCCTGTTAAGATTATTTCAACATTATTTCTCTATGGGGTCTCATTTGAAAGGAGTGAAAAAATCAACACTAACTGATAAGATGAGGAGAGCATTGTGCAAGTATATGAACGAGCATCCGAATTCAAGTCAAAAAGATTTACAACAATGGGTTCAACAAAAGTTTCAGATCTCTATCAGTCAGTCAACAGTATCGAACACTCTTAAAAAGTCATTAGAATATTTGTCAGAAGATATTAAAGCTAGCAATGTCGTCGTTGCCGTTTTTATTCTATCATCTTGGAGGGCTATGAGGTAGGAGCAATAAACCTTGCGAAAATTAACATTTTGATTGTTATCAATTTCATCAATACAATGTGGAATGTTGATGTGAAGACAGCTATCATTGCAAATTGTTTTCGACATTGCAAGATCTGATCAAATGAGGATACAACTTCTGAACCACAAGTTAGTGCAGATGAAGGCTTTCACAAGTTACAAAAACAATTTCCAGTCTTCGTTATAGAAATGAGATGAAAGTTGAAGATATTCTGAATTTTCTTAGTGAAAATGAGACAGTGATAGAATCACATACTGATGAAGAAATCATTGATGAAGTCATGAACCTGACCACTGAAGATGAACATGATCCAGATGATAGTTGTGCATTACCACAAGTTTCTTCCAAAGAATCATTTCAGGCAGCGGTAACTTTGAATAATTACTTGCTACAAAATGAGAAAGACGTAGCTAATCTAGTGCATGCCTTACCAAAAATTAAGGATGAGGTTCAATTTGGTTTATACACAAGAAAAAAGTAAATAACCATTAATGGTTACTTTAGGAGTAACTAAATTGAGAAAGTAAATATTGGTATAAGTTTCCTTATTTTGTACGAAGAACATTATTTACACTTATTTTTATATATTTATCTATTATTATTATTATATTTTATAATATTTTTTAATTAATTAATTATTACTTTATATATTCGTTGGGACCTAAAGGGAATCAAAAAATATTATCTTATGCATTTAACGAGAAACCTAGTAATATGAATTGGTCTCGAGTCGGGACCGAAAAAATTATTACTTAAACAAGGTTATTAATTTATCAAACATTCATTTATCAAGGTTATAGTGTATATGGTACATAATCTATAGCTAATTAATTCGATCTGAAATCACAAGCATATCAATGTCACAAATCTGTTCTACAATTCAAATACCATATCGAAATAACCAGCCGGGTATTTCACCGACCAGTACATCACTCGCACAGGCGGCACAGCTAGTTATACGAACGTGCCCAACCGATCCGATCGTCACACGGTAATTTTTGCCAAATAGCTAGTAGTGGTCGATTTGAGCTTCAGGTACAGCACAGAAACAATATAAACACGAGTAGTCGCATTACAATCCACTGTTACTAAAATTTGATTGATCCGTCGACGTTGAGCATTCATGCAAGTTAATGTCGAGCTGCAGTTCTTCACCAGTGCCTGGACCCCTTTTGCTGATGGATGAGATCGATCAATGCCTCAATGAAACCCTATTCAATTTTTCTGTTACTAAATTTCCTAGTAGTGGCGCCACATGCCTTATTGTCTCGTGACCCACTCCATCGTTGTTGGTTGAGAGTTGAGAGATTGTACGTATTGCTCTTTCATGAGAGGTTGCATCTTGAATTTTCACATTTCAAAAAAAACCAATCTTGAATCTTCCATAGTGAATGTTAATAAATTTCGACGAATATAATAACAATACGTGTATACCGTATTACAGATCAATGTTACTCATTATTTAGTGGGTCAAAGAGGCATTTCCGTCAATAACTTATAATTCATAACGAAAAGTTACATGTTTATTATTTGATAAATAATTACACGGTGACTGATAGATAATCTCATGAACATACACAATTATAAAATTATGATTTTGTTAGTGAGACACACTCTAATTACCAGTGAATTATCTGTTATCTAAATGAAACCAAAATTTTATGGGAGCCTATTAATAGAAAATTATGCATTTTAAATTTTATCTATAAATTTTGAAGAAAATACTCTGGTCACTCCATTAACTTTCATGTGCTCGACAGTTAACTCTAATATCTTTTAATTTCAATCGGACACTCCATTAACTTTCTAATGTTACACAACTAGGTCATTCCGTTAAGTGACAGTTAAATTGCAATTAACTTCAATTGCAATTAATTTTTAGATAATTTTGAACTTTAAAAAATTATTAAATAATGCTCTGAAAAATCTTACGAACTCGTAACGACGTCTACATTAAACTCGAAAGACAAAACTTGACAAACTAAAAGTTTGAAAAATTATTTTTGAAAGCTACTAAATTTTCAAGATAGAATAATAAAAACTGAAATAAAGATAGTCGAAATATATTTTTCTTCGAAAAATAGAAAATGTTACAATTTAACATTCCCTGTTATAATTACTAATTTATTAATGAGGCGGTGTTAAATTGTAACATTATCTATTTTTCGAAAGAAAATATATTTCAACTTATTTTTATTTCAATTTCTATTTTCAAAAATTATTTTCAAACTTTTACTTTGTCTAGTTTTGCCATTTGAGCCATAGGATTAATGTAGACGTCGTTGCGAATTCGTAGAATTTTTCGGAGCATCGTTTGGATATTGGAGATATTTTTAATGATTTTTGAAATTTTCATATTATCCATAAATTAATTAAAAATTAAAGTTAACGACAAGATTTAGCGATCATTTAACGGATGAACCTAATTGTGTGACATTAGAAAGTTAATAGAGTAATCGATTAAAATTAAAAGATATTAAAATAAACGATCGAGCATATAAAAATTAATAGAGTGACCAATATTCTTTTCATAAATTTATTTGTGTCAGTTGATGGAAAATGTAACAACATTGGCATCCTTCACGATTGATGACTCTACCATAAAAGGAAACAAAAGCTTTAGATGTTACTGTCTATACGAGTCAGCTATGAAGCAGAGGCCAGGGCCACAGTACTGACCGTATTCTTCAATCCACTAGGTGCATGTTTGCTTCAGTAGTATGACCTATATATCCAGCAGTTCTTCAGTGTTCATTTCTCACCAAAGACGGATCAAATTTGACACTATATGACATTAGGTATTCTACATGTAGTACAACAATTATGCTAGAAGTTAGTATTGATTAGATTGGACGAGCCCTAACATTCAATGCTAAGGGGGCACTCTTCCCATTGCAAGAGAAGAATATGGAAGGAAATTAGCACCAAAATTGGAGCATTCTAGGCAATAATAGTTTTCTTTTGTTGAAGGAAAAATACCTTAAGTGGATAAAGAGTTAATTATGCAATCAACGATTAACGGATGTAATTACTTAATCAATTAATCATTATTATCATTATGTACGATGTAATTACCTTTGTAAACTAACCTCTATATAAAAAGGAGTATCAATGATAGGAACAGACTAATTCCATTATGTATTTTACTTTAATACGTTAACACTTATCAGCACTTTTGCTCTAATGTTGAGTTTGATAACCTCATGAATTTTTTCAAAAAAAAAACGAAAAACCCTAGAATTCCTTCCCTCCGCCCTAGCCTCTTCAGCAGCGCCCCTACCTCTGGCTACCTATCTTCTCTTTTGTTCTACTTATTATGTTCTTTTCTTTGTATTTTCTTTGATATTTTCTTTCTTATCTCAAAATCGAAGTACCGTACAGAAGACGAGAGAATAAATTGTCTGCGCGTGCGCGTCGCTAGCCCAATCTGGATTTCAAATGCCCACCACCGGTAGCAAAGCCGAACCCAGCTCCGACAGCTAGCCTTGAGCACTGCCTCCTTGCAGCCCAGAAAAAAAAAAAAAAAGTTTCGTCCTTGCACGACGACAAACGCTGCTCCACAATCCAAATCGGACCTGCAACATAGCCGTGCCGCCCCGATCACCTCCAAGCCTTCAACGACGTAGGTCACAACCCTGCATTGCCTCCATGCCTTTGCAGCCTAGCCCTGATCCAGAAGCTCCTCGACGAGGCCCATAAGCCTAGAGCTGGCGTACCCCTCGCATGGAACTCCGACGAAGACCGCAGAGAGACCGAGAGATCGACTCAGATCTTTGGATCCGACCCGTAGAAATAAAAAGGAATTTTAACCTTTCTGGTAAACCAGGTTTACGAAGGCAATTTCCTAAAATTACCATGTGATGGATTTACTGTTTAATATTTCACTATTTATTGTGTTAACTGGTAAAAAATAAAATATGTTTACTATTACATATTTACTGTTTTATATGGTAAACAACAAATGTAAATTCCAATTTGATTTCTTTCGGATTTACAATTACACAATATATTATTCATTCTTTATTGTGAATTAAATCAAATATATATTTGGTTAAATATGACTAATTATATAAACTTTATTGGTTTTGCATGTGACATATATATATCTATTGTCATGTGACGATCAAAATGTCAATCGTGATGGCAATCGGATCAAAACGTTACTGACGAGAGCAACCATTGTAAGAACAACCGCAACTATTGTGAGCGAGAACACATCAATATGCGGTTTATTTGACAAACCAACAAGTATGTTTTTAAATTAAAGTTGCTACTTTCGTGAAATTTTGCTCATGATATTATGCATATTACATGAGGAAATTAATTTTGTGAATATCGTCACATATTATAATGATATATGTTATGCATGTTGAATTTTATTAAATATTTTTCATTAGCATATTATATAAATCGTGTTGCTATGATAAAGTAAACTTATAACATCAAAAATGACAAACCTCTTATAATGAAAAAAGATTTTCACAAAACATCGAAAAAATGTGACCACTATGAATTTTGGTTCTCATATCTAATTCATATCTGTTTGAATATTCATGTGTTTGTTTGACTGCATAGAAATAAATGATAATAAAATTTCATGAGCTTATATTTCAAAGAAATGATTAAATAGAAGGTTATTGTGATAATGAAATTTCATAATTGAATCTGCATCTTAGAATATTATAGTTATCGTGGATATCTACTTAGACTGCGAATTTAATGTATCTTCTCCTTGCTCTATTTTTACAGATGTCTAAAGCATCAGTCTGATTCTGACACAATAGACTCTAAAGAATTTGAGTACCAGTTTCCCTATTTATTGAGCCAACCAAAGCTCAAAGTAGTAATGTTAATGAAGCGACAATTCTAGCTTCTACTGGATATTTTTATAATTGAAAGAATTTTCTTGAGCTATGAGCTGCTCTTAAGGATATATTTAGGAACATACACTGCAATTTCCTCCCAAATTAACAGTTTAGTGGAAAAAAACTATGCTAAATTATAAATCAGTTAATAACTACATATAAAAACTTGATGCGTCTATTAGACATGTTACAATTCTGTGAAAAGTACGTCACAGATAATCACACGATATAACAGACCCTAATCAAAATTTCATGTGTAAGAGGGTTTAGGAGATATGATATAAGCAGTGATGTACACTACCAACTTTTATAAATCAACAAAAAGATCAAGCAAGTCAGCAAACGAATTAGCTGCGTTGAGAAATGGAAAAGGTATATTCAAACACCAGGATTGAAAAGAAGTATCATTCCCTAGAAGCTTACCAATGAGAGAATATAGAAATGATGTGAGAAAATTTCATACTTCAGTCTAATTCTTGTTTAATTAGACTGATGTTTTTTGGTCTTAAAGTTCTTATGGATAATGCTTACTGAATTAGATGAAACATTGATTTAATTATTGTTTGCTTGTTAAATTTCAAATTATATTCGAAGCATTAATTTTATTCGATTTTATATATAGTTCGAGATAACACTATAAAAATGCAAAGTAATGCATCTACCCAATAAAGAATGGTTATAAAATGAGAAGAATATCATTACCTAAATCAAAATACTCTAAAGGATATGAGTTAAGTGAGACTATTCATACCGCTTTAAGGCATATGATATGCAGTTAATTATGTTTTATAATTTCTCTGTCACCATGATGCAATGATTATCCCAAATAATAAAAAGGCGAGGCACTGCCTGATTTCTATTGCCTAATTAATAACATAATGTTTAAAGTCTCGGAAGCTCTGTATATACCACGAGTCAATCGAAGCATGCTAGCTTCAAAGAAATTCATGACAACGACTATTATATATGAAATGTGAAAGGAAATCCACTGTGAGAATGAAATTAAATTACCTTAAATAAATGTGAGGAAACACATTTTAAAGAACTTAACGTGTCACCCCTATAATGAAATGTGAGATAGTAACCCACACAGACTTTGACATGATCATCAAATATACCGTGGTCATGACATGATGATTCATATTTGAAAGAACTCAAATGGACATCCTGTCTTTTGAGTAAATGATAAAATAGGACAACAATCTGTCACATTTTAAGGTGGTGGCAATAACTTTGACCATTGATCGGTCCTAGCTAGTGTTGCTCCAACATAGCAATTACATTTTAAAGCACCTGATGCCCAGCTTCCCTCCCATTATGCCCTAATTGATTTGTCAAAGACACATCACATATTTTTCAAAGTTTGCTCTTTAACAAAACATGATTGAGACATTCTTATGTTAAAGATAACCAAAATATTTCATTCCGTAAGAAATACAGACCATTAAAGTACTCTATAGTTCTGAAGAATGTTTCGACACATTGGTCACATGTCGAATACTTGTCCACAATAAATGTTGCATTTGCAAAAATTTTAACGATATCATATATTATAAGGGTTCACCATCCTGATTACTAAGTCTATAGGAATTGACAATGCTAGGAATTAACATCAAAAAGATTTAATGATTGTTGCATATCTATCAAGATCAATGAAGAACATCTTGTACCCCATATGTTTAGTTAAAATGGTCTCGCGGAAGCCACTATAGCAAGGCTATAGACGGTGGCTAAGACACTGGTTGTGCGGACCAGCATGCCTATATCTGCTTGAGATTATGCAATATTGCACTCAACCATACTTTCATTTTAGCCCCACCGTTAGGCCAACTATTCCTTGCGTATCAGTTTTTAACTAGACATGAGTATGAGATTTACGCATAATAGGTTACACAACATATATGCCTATTGCGCACCCACATCGCATTTCAATAGGTCCTCATAAACGAATACGTATTTGTGTTGGACACACCTCTAATAATTATCCTCTATTTAGAAGCCTTACAGGCAATCTCACCACTTGATTTGTGAATTGTCACTTTGATGAGACAGTCTTCCCGTTGTTAGGGGGAGATAAAAAAGGATTTTCTAAAAAACGACATAAATTGTCGTGGTTTGTCACTACTCTGTCTCATCCTGATTCCCACATAATCGATATCTAGAACGTAACAGTATCAATGTCTGATGCATTTAAGGATAATGCCAAAGTGAATAGATCATATATACTAACTGTAAAAGCCTGCAAGGTAAAAAATCCCCAATAAAAGGGCACATTGCCTCACATTGAGGCGACACAATCACATTTAGTGGATATGTGGTTGAGGTCGTGGCCCCCTAAGGGAATATGAGGAGGCCACATGGTTCGATCAATACTTACCTAAAGGAATTGGGCGAGTAAGTCACAACATCATGAATGTAAAGATTCTCTCTCATGAGATTGTCTCTGATTACAATTATGTCCATGAATCAATACGGGAGGACGCTCCGATGTTTAAAATGATTCCAGATACAAAATCTCAACGGATGACGAGAGTACATACACATTGATGATGCACACTGTTGCTTAAGGAATTATAGGGCACGAAGGTATCAAACCACGCTCTGTTCAAGAATGTCAACAAAGAGCATATTGGCCTACATAAAAATGCAGTCCAGGAAGAGTTAGTTTCTCAGACAAAGAGACATGTATTTGGTTTGGTAGTGCTAACCATACCAAATATAAAGCCTGTAGGACATAAATAAGTCTTTGTCAAAAAGCATAATGAGAAGAATGAAGCCTTAAAGGACAAGACTCGCCTTATGGTACCAAGGTTTCTCGCAACGCTCTGGATTGACTAAAAGGGGACATGTTCCCTAGTAATAGAAATGTAGTCCTTAGATGTGGTTACATATCTTCATGGGGATCTTGATTGAGAGATATATCAAAAAGCTTTTGATGGTCTTAAACGATCCAACTTAAGTGACTCTAAACCACGGAGTGCGTTTGCAATTGGAATTGAAACACTCACTTTATAGAAGTGACTACTTGGTTGGGAAGGGATGCAAGATAGTGAACTATGCACATGCGTACTCATAAAATAAACAAGTTCTGGATTTATAGTCTATGTAAATGATAAACATAGAAGGTAATCTTGATGAAATAAGAGAAACCGCAAGATACATGAGATCCGAATTGAAATGAATAATCTTGGGAAACTCGGTTAACAACGAGTTTGTGGAATACTAATCCACCAGTCTGCATGTGTCCAAAAGATTCTCAGGCAATTTACGTGGACGAATTACATAATGTTAGCACTCCTAATGATCGGTCGATGTTTGGATGTAAAAGAATATCTATTTTGTCAAAAGGAAGATGATGAAGAAGGGTTGAAAATTGAAAATCCCTCTTTATACTGCAATAGGCGCAATATTGTACTTAACCCGAAGAATCTCGACTAGATACAACATTCTCAAAGAACTTGTGGCTAGACTTAGGTTAACGCCAACACATTGTCATTAGAAGGTATAAAGAATGTATCATGATACCTAAAGAAACTATTGACTTGAGTTTATTTTATACCTATAAAAACAAAGATGGGACAATATATGGAATTGTACATCCTGAAAGACAAACTGAAACCCCAAATAATGGTTTAGTTGGTTTTTGCTGATGTTGGGTACCTCTCTGACCCACATAGAGGACGTTCCTAAACTGGTTATGTATTCATCATTCGGAACACAATGATATCTTAGAGATCAACCAAGCTAACCCTTGTGGCTACCTCATCAAACCTCTGAGATCGTTGCTCTTCATGAGGCGGTCCATGAGTGTATATGGTTGAGATCCATCATTACACACATTCGAGGAACCAGTGATTTATGTTATACCACTGAAGATCTCACATGTATTTATGAAGATAATGCAGCCTGCATTGAACAGATGAAGCCAAGCTATATCAAGGGTGATAACACAAAACACATATCGCCAAAGTTTTTCTACAGTCAACAACAACATACCCTCCTCAAGATCCAGGTGAATCAAATAAATTATGAGGAGAATGTGACAAATTTGTTTACCAAATAATTACTTAAAGCTAAATTTGAAAAGCACGTGAAAAGTATCAGAATGAGGAAACTTTTCAAGCTCCCTTGATTTGGTGTAAGGATCAGGAGGAGGTGTAGACCTCAGGAGGAGTCTAGTGTCATCAAGTCACCCTCAAAATGCAATAGGTGTGTTGTGCTATTTTTCCTTTTGACCAAGATTTATTTTGTCCCACTGAGTTTTGTTACTTGACAAAGTTTTTAATGAGACAACACTCCATGTATCGATTTTACTTTGACTTGGCATAAGGAGGAGTGTTAAAGAAAAAAACATATTAAGTGTGCATTCGTCAAAGTAACTGACGAATAGTTAGTTATGCAATCAGCGATTAACAAATGTAATTACTCAATCAATTACAACCAGTTATCAATTAGTTATTATTATCATTATGTACGATGTAATTACCTTTGTAAACTCATCTCTATATAAAAAAGAATATCAATGATATGAGCATTCTAATTTCATTATGCATTTTACTTTAACACCTTTCTCATATTTCCGATGGGTGTTTCCTTTCTTCAATTTCCGATGGGTCAAAGGTAGGTCAAGTACTTATAACTTTCATTAGAATTCGAACATTTCGTAATTTGTAAGTTTACTAAGTTACCGTCCGATATTAACGTTTCTATCAATCATTGTTGGTAAAGACAGAGTTATAGACAGGAGGAAATCTCGTAATAAGATGAGAATCAATAATTTCGGAACAATTCCTATAATTTATACAGGAATCTCGTTTATATTTCTCGTCTGTTTTCCCATTGACCCCAGAAAAACAAGGCTGGTCACAACTGGTAACAGATTGCATTCCAATTACTTATCTCACTAAATGCCCTGGCTTTGAACAGTTGTAATCTCTCATAACCTCAGTAGAGATGTTTGGCTTGACAATTTGACCAAGCAACCTCTAGAGAATCACATCTTCCAAAAGAAGCAGAGCTGTGCCTACAGTGACATCAACAATATGTAGCGCCCCACATAAACACTATACTAGCCAACAGGTATACCAATCAATTCCAATAGAGTAATAACAAATTTTAATAATACTCAAAAAAAAATTGAAAGAGGAAAATTAAAGTGAATGACTGATAATCAGTCATGTTCATAACAGATCAAGAAATCCCAATAAGTACATCAAAGAATGTCAGAATTCCATGCTTCTGTTTTACTATATTTTCTTTATGTGATACTTGTACAAGGCAAACATCATCATCTATCTATCTCAGTCCTGAACTCACCACCTACTACTGATAACTCCATTCCTTCTTTTTATATATCACCACCATTCACATAACACAGCTTCTCTTTCCATGTTTACACAACTGAACGATCTCACTTGTTGATTTTGGATTTGGGTTTTTGAGAAGGTTCAAGGCTGGTGGTGCTTGAAAGCTCCATCTCCGCTTAGATTCAGATTTCAGAAGCACATTTGACCCACAGAGAGGAAACCCATGTAGGTTTTCTAGTTCTGTTGGCTATATATGTTATTATTATTTTTGTCAAGTGGGCTCATTTGGCTTTTGTTTATTGAGGCTTACCTGACAGGTTTCTGGGTTCTTTTTTGTAGTCAGAGATCTGGAATTGTGGGTTTGATACCTTGGTATTGGATAAGGAATGTCGAACTGGTTTCAAAAATCTGGGATTTCAAGGTTGCTGTTTTGAGTCTCATTATACAGAGGTAAAGAAGATGACTTTCTGCTTTGAATTATTGAGATAGAATGATATTATTCGTGTTGTTGAGATTGTGAAGTGGTATATGTGAAATCTATTCTGGTCTGGTTTACATTGGAGTTGTTATATGGTATATTGTTCATGATATGATCTGTTCATATGCTTGTCCAACTGTTTTGGTTGCTTTTATACTTCGATTTCTGGGCTTTTGAACTTCATCCTTGTTATTTGGTCTATGTTGGCTTTGCAAGTTATCTCCTTTATTGATATTTGGTCGAATTGATGCAAAAAGATTGTAACTTTATCGTTGCTAGAGAGTAAAAAAATTGAAAGAGCAGATTTTGATATGATGCTATGAATGATGAAACAGAAGGAAATGTTCATGTGAGATTTTGCTATGTGCAGGCATCTCAGCATTTGATAAAATGGCTTCTGATCTCAAAGCAGAGTTATCCAAGGAAGCCTTTTTTGGTCTGAAAGTCTGGGAAGTGATTGGAATAGCTGTTGCATTGTTTATCATAATAATCCTCACTGTGCTATCACTATGCCTTACTTCGCGTAAGAAGTCGAGAAAAGCTGGGGCCAGGATTCTCCACAGTCAAATTCCACCTGACTCAAAAGATATTACGGAAGTTCGAGTGGAGCAAATAGCTGCCAGTGAATTCGTTCCCCGTGATGGAATTCTTCTAACCATTCATGACAAATCAAGTGATAGAGAATCAGATAAGGTTATGGTCCATCTGGGTATGGGAAAATCAAAGAATGGAGAGAATAGTAGTCGGTCAGGTTCATTTAATCGTTTAGAAAAAGATGGTGGAGAGTCTCATTCTGGAGAAGAAGGGAGTTCTACCACGGGTACAGGGTATAAGCCTTCTTCATCCTATCCCATAACTGCTCCATCTCCTCTAGTTGGTCTACCTGAATTCTCGCACTTGGGTTGGGGCCACTGGTTTACATTAAGGGACCTTGAGCTTGCAACAAGCAGGTTTTCAAAGGAAAACGTCCTTGGCGAGGGTGGATATGGGGTTGTTTATCGGGGAAATCTCATTAATGGGACTCCTGTTGCAGTTAAAAAGATCCTAAACAACCTGTGAGTAACTGTTTATGTCCTGATTCAATTGTGTTTTGTTCACTCTTGTTTCCATGTGTTTGTATTCACTTGAACTGTTTCTTTAGCGGCCAAGCAGAGAAGGAATTTAGAGTGGAAGTTGAAGCAATTGGCCATGTGCGCCACAAGAATTTGGTTCGTCTCTTGGGATACTGTGTGGAAGGGACTCACAGGTACCACTTTGTTTTGAAACAATCAAGTTTATATAATTCATTGGATCCATGATTTGGATTTAAATGAGTTATTGAAGTACTCACTGTAACTTGAAAAAAGGACGAGGAGGAGGGGGAAGAATATTTTGAGGCATACTCATCTGAAAAGTTTCATAATAGCTTTCAGTATGTTGATCATGTAAAATACTAGTTACCCTGATTCTTCTAAATTTCAGGATGTTGGTCTATGAGTATGTCAACAATGGAAACTTGGAGCAGTGGCTTCATGGAGCTATGCGTCACCATGGATATCTCACTTGGGAAGCCCGTATAAAGGTTCTCCTTGGAACAGCAAAAGCGTAAGTCAAATTATTTATGTTCTTTTGATGCCAAACTGTTGTTCTTATTTAACAAGATATACTTTTGCAGGCTTGCTTATTTACATGAGGCCATTGAACCCAAAGTGATACATCGAGACATTAAATCAAGCAATATATTGATTGATGATGAATTCAATTCCAAGGTATCTGATTTTGGCCTGGCCAAGCTGCTGGGTGCAGGAACAAGTCATGTGACAACTCGTGTTATGGGAACCTTTGGGTTAGTATTCTTTCTAGAGCATGGCCATTCCCCCCCCTGATGAATGATGTGCTTTCAATATTGGATGTTCACAAGTCATTCCTCATTTCTGATCAGTAACCTTTTTTTTGCCACATGTTATATTTCAGATACGTGGCCCCTGAATATGCTAATTCTGGACTTCTGAATGAAAAGAGTGACGTGTATAGCTTTGGTGTTTTGCTCTTAGAAGCCATCACTGGAAGAGATCCTGTTGACTATGGTCGCCCTGCTGCCGAGGTATTGACAAGCTTTAACATATGCTTTATTGGAAGTTAATTCCTATCATATCACATTTGTGATTTGTGTCAGTACAAACTCATGAAGGTGCAAGAGACAAGTTTGATTTACATTTAGTACAACTATTAAATAATGAATGAACAGCTACAATTGGAAAATTTAACTGCTTGATTTAGTTTGGGGTGCAGTATCTGAGCTTATTTTTGATCCTCTGGTAAACTGACAATTTCTGTTGAGTACAATTGGCCTGGTTATGGAGTTGTAAATATCAAAGCTTAATATACTTGCCTGACTAGCTACCAAAGTGAGCCCACCTGAGGACTGATGTGGTAGCATGTACTTTTGACATCCAAACAATATTGAGAGGCAGAAATGTACTATAGAATCTATATGTGCATATAAGGGCCGTTTGTGCATAGAAAGTTAGAAAGAACCATTCCCACTGATTGCTTACTTATACAAGTCAACTATGACCTTGGCAAGACCCTAGATGTCTGTACTCTAGATAGTTGATGGTCAGCATGACTGTCCAACTGCTTCAGCCTGATCTCCTTGCCTTATTTAGTAACTCCTAGTTCTATGTGCATTCTACCATCATCAGCCAGTTTATCAGTCCAATGCTTCACAGTACCAATACTTTAATGTCAGCCAGAGAAGCTAATGTTTTATGTCTTAGAAGGGTTATGCACCTGTAGTTTTTGACATAGGTAGACAACATGACTCTGAGGCAAAACTTATCTATGACTATGTATAAAGTCACAATTGCAATCATGAGTTGCTTCTGTGTTCAATCAAAGAAGTTCTGATTATATAGTTTTTGCTGGAAAACTGTGGATGTTTTATTTAATGCTGACTCTTAATTCTCACAGGTAAACCTTGTTGATTGGCTTAAAATGATGGTTGGAAGCAGAAGATCAGAAGAAGTGGTGGACCCAAACATCGAAGTCAGACCATCAACAAGAGCCTTAAAACGAGCTCTCTTGACTGCTTTGAGGTGTGTTGATCCAGATTCTGAAAAACGACCCAAGATGAGCCAAGTTGTCCGTATGCTTGAGTCCGAGGAGTATCCTATACCAAGAGAGGTCAGTTTCTTTTGCTTTGGAACACAGGTTATCATGGATTGCAAGTTCAATTCATGTGTTGGTAGAGAGAATGAACCCACAATATTTCCTATTTGGTTCGGCTTCCTTTGAATAGCAATCTCATTTCATTTTCTTGCTAGATTTGTTTATTTTGCTATTGTTACATCTTCTCGAACATATCACTTGCCTTGTTATTCCCTTTCGTATGAACAAGACTGAAGAAATTTCTTTCTTTCATCAAATAAATCAAATGTTAATCTAATGGCCAAAACGCTTTTCCTGCAAAACATGACTGAGTTTCCAATGCTCTTTTTCATGCTTTTCTGTAGAGTTTGTATCCCAATCTCTATGTCTTCATTTTATTTTCCGATGTTCTAAACCTCTCTTTTTAAAGCTTAGAGCATTTCAAGGCTTTTTACCTTGTAATGAGCCCAATCAGGTCAATTGATTGAGAAAGGCTAGTTAATGACTGGATATTTGGGTTTTAAAAATTGAGCTCAGCACGATATTTCAGCTGTTTTCTGAGTAAAAGTCTTCTTCTTGCTTCTCAGGATCGAAGGCACCGAAGAACTCAAGCAGGTAGCATGGAGATCGACTCCCAAAAGGAAAATTCAGATACTGATCGGAGTGATCATCCTGTTTCAAGATCAGAAAGTAGAGACTACCAACAGCGGTAATAAAACCAGTAATTGATTTCAGGATATGAGAAGTATATTGAGGGTAATTCATGATATTTATTTTTTCTACTTTAAAAATTCTTGGGTTTGTCAAGCTCGTACTATCTAGGACATGGGGAAAGGGGCTCATGTGGGAGAGGAGATGGTCCTCATATTCTTTGTTTCTATCTTCCCTTCCCCCATTTTTTTCCTTGTATATTAAGAGATATATATTGTTTGTGTATGGAAGTGGTGGTGTTTGTGAACGGTGAAGAACCTGAGACAATGTGTACAGAGTTGTTGATCTTCAAATTTGTTGGATGCAATGCTCCTCTTTAGTCTGCTTACCTAAATTTGACTAACCAATGGAGTTAACATTGGATCTTTCTGAAAGCTACTGCATGCAACTGTAAAAAATCAATATGGAAAAGATATATAATAAACTAAAATGAAGAAGCTCTACCTCTGTTCAAACCTCAGGAATACAGAAATCTTAGATATAAATACTAAATACAGAAATCTTAGTTATGAGCTTGCTATGACGCCTTAAAATTTCATTCGTACACGAAACAAAGGTTTCAACATTTCACTGTCGTGGTTGTTTCGGAAGAAAATAACTGAGCAACAGCAATACGAGTCTTTGCTTTGATTCGAGAACGTTTTTTTGGTTCGAGAACTTGATATAAGGTTATGGAGGGTAAAAGTTTGGGATGCTTGAAATGGGGTGTCATGGTTGCCTTTAGGTCTTAAGCCAGGCATCCAGTTTCTTCATATCGGTTCAAGATGAATGCTGGGAACTAGTCTCAGAAAAACCTAGCAATGTATGTTCTGTTCTACTGAAGTGAGTTTTTTTGGCTGATACTGCTTCATATGTTAAAATTTAGAATTAATTGTATAAGACACAGGTATCTTTTTAAGTTGATGCCCAACTATCAAATTTTGTCGAGGATAGCAAATTCGACATTCCAGCAGGCTATAATCGAATCAATGGAACAAAAATTTTAAACGCTACCCGCACTCTTCTTCATTATAAGCATCAACTCAACTTTTCCTTTCAACCGAACTCGGCTGGTCCAAGTTTGGAACTGCTTGGCAAGGCATCAGTATTCAAACTAACCTCGACATTGACCTTCTTGGTAGAACGCATGCCTGCCTTGCTCTTGGTACAGGAACGTCGCAGTTCCTCCATCAAACTTGTAAGGACCCCAGTTGGTGTTCTTGATCCTTATCTGCGTTGTGAACTTTGTGTCGAATGAAGGTGTTGCAGGGACATATGTGTGGCTTTGGACAGTGCACTTGATTCAAGATGAATGCTGAGAACTAGTCTCAGAAAAACCTGTATCTTCTGTTCTACTGAGGTGAGTTTTTTTGGCCGACACTGCTTCATTTTACTAGCCTTCAAACACGCGCTTCGCGAGTGCAGAATGACTTTGTTCACGCTGTAAAATATTTGGTTTTTATGTCATTGTTTATAATCCTCAGTAAATAATGTATCTTAACCTTAAGACTTACTAATTATATTAATTGTATATTTACATTGAGATGTATATAATTTGAATAACAAATCGATACACTATACACGTGAATTTTGTAGTTCGATCAATATTATGTAACAATTATCTAAAACTCTAATAAAAATTACACAATTGATTGAGATGACGTTAACACCGAATTTATATTAACGACCAAAATATATATATCTAGAATCGCAAGTAAGGAACACCCATCAGTTCATGTCATAAGCTGAACAGATAAACTTAATCAATAGGAAAATTAATTGTTGTCCTAAACACTAAACCTACATATCAACATTCATATGCATCGTCAAAATTAATATTTTAAATAATTGATATAAATGAATATAAACCCTGAAAAACCGAACTCTAAACTCACATGCCAACATTCAGATGCATCGTCAAAATTAATAGAGATATTAATTGTTGTCCTAAACACTAAACCCACATATCAGCATTCATATGCATCGTAAAAATTAATATTTTAAACAATTGATATAAATGAATATAAACCCTGAAAAATCGAACTCTTAACTCGTTTGCCAACATTCAGATGCATCATCAAAATTAATATTTTGAAAAAATGATATAAATGAATATACTCTAAACAATCGATACAATTATTGATCGGTTAAAATAAACTCAACACAATTATTTAGTTTTAGAGCTGATTCAATTTCTTTTCTATTATTATTATGGAGATGTTATTAACAACAACCGGTATTTGTTATCAACATACCTATCAATTTATTATTAATATTGTTATTTTTTAAAATGAGTGGTAAAACTGTAAAAATATTAAAACTGAGGGTAAATATGTCAATTCATGTATGAATGGTTTGATTGTGAAAAAGGAAAAAAGAAGAGGACAGTTTTGTCTTTTTACTATTCACATGTTACTATTCATAGGAATAGTTACCACCCGTCCGCTTATATATAGATATGTTAAAATTTAGAATTAATTACATAAAACGCAAGTATCTTTTTAAGTTGATAACCAACTATCAAATTTTGTCGAGGAGAGCAAATTTTGTCGAAGAGACCAAATTCGTCATTCTAGCTATAATCGAATCAATGCAACAAAAATTTTAAACGCTACCCGCATCATATCACTGAGCAACACTTTGGTATGATAACATTTAGCGAACAAAACCCTATATAGCCGCTTACAATATAGTTTAATTTCCCTCATGTCTCATTTTTTTGGTGTTACTTAATTTATATACATTCCCTTTATATATTTACATATTTTTTGATCTTGAAATTCTTTGAGAAACATGTAATATGTCCCTAGATAAGTTTAAAAATATGAATTAAAAAAAAGGTTTAAAAATACATTCAAGAATATTCTTTTTAAGGTTGCAGGTTCGAAACGCAAAGGTGTGGGTTGCGTTTAAAATTTTTGTTGCATTGGTTCGATTATAGCCTACTGGAATGACGAATTTTCCCTTTGACTTAACAACATCAATAAAATTAAAGCCGAGGTATTAAGTTATTAATGGAATCAAACTTGAAAAGGGACCTATAGTTCGGGGTGTCTAATGGCTAATGTAATTAATTCTAAAATTTATTTCTGAGCATCATGAACTGTCACCGATATAATGCCTCTACCTGTTTGATTGCAGGGTAGCTGTTGTTTGCAGAATCTGCTGATCATCAATTCAGTTGTGTTCCAAGTCCAATGACTTTAAGGTAACAATAGTCACTGCACCTTCCTCACTACATAAGAACATGGTGAGCTATAATGTATGAAAGGGAGGAGGGTGGCAAAGATACTGACAGATAGGCCCATAATGCAGAAGTACAAATATTTGTTTTGTTCATTAGACTTCTCTGTTTAGTCAAATTGCAAATGATAATTAAGTACAAATATATCGTCACCTTTCTGTTTAATAATTTCTAACGTGGTGCGTAAGAAAGGACAAAGTGATGCAGAACCTCATATCATGCTTATTCCCCAAGTATTCTTCTCTGTTAAGACTCAATTGAATCAGTCAGCTCCATATTAGATCACACTGACTTTGAACTATTGGTTCCAACTTCCAACCAAGGAAGTACTAAGTTTGATTGTATTTTATTTATTTTCTGATTTTAATTTCTTCTTTCAGTTATATGTTCTAACACGCATCATTTTTCAACTTGCTTGGACAGTTGGACACCAAAGATAACAAGAAAGGCCAGCAAAGAATCCTGCATATTTATATACTCCTCCAGTTAGTTATTCTACAAATTGTTTCAGAGTTAACAACTATGGCTCAGATGGTTGGCAGAGATGACATAGAGTCGCTGAGAATTGAGTTGGAAGAGATAGGAAGAAGCTTCAGGTCATCAATTCAGAGTCGGAACTCCAGTTTCCGAGCCAATTCAACATTCAGTTCTGCCAACGATGACACCGATGCTCAATATTCTGTGCCGTGGGCAGCCATTGAGAGACTGCCAACGTTTGAACGGCTCAAATCATCTTTGTTTGACGAGGGTGATGATGGAAGTGAACTTGATGGTAAAGAAAAGAGGGTGGTTGATGTTACCAAACTTGGAGCTGTGGAAAAACATGTCTTTATAGAAAAGCTCATCAAGCACATTGAGCATGACAACCTTCGTCTCTTGCGTAAAATTAGAAAAAGGATCGACAAGTAAGCCCTTCTTCCTTTTCGGCATGCCTGCTTGTTATATATGCTTCAAGCTTTCCATTTAAATGGAGTTGATACTTGACACTGACCTTAAAGATGTATGTTTGAATAGTTTACTTTTAATCTACATACCACTGGATATATTAAATACCAGTTGATACTTGATATTTCTGGTGTACTGATAGTACACATTCGATGGTTGTACTCCTGTTTCTATTCATTCATGTGGTAATTTGGGATTCATCCTGAACTATTTTTGTAGGGTTGGAGTAAAGTTGCCCACTGTGGAAGTGAGATATAAGAATCTGAGTGTGGAAGCAGTGTGTGAGGTAGTCCATGGAAAGCCCCTCCCAACTCTTTGGAACTCTATCAGAAGCACCCTTTCTGTAAGTAAAAAAAAAAGTTTATTCTAGACTATATGCAATAGATTGTGTCAAACAATATAATTAGGATTTAGGATGCTCATCTTTTTGTGCTTCCGGAGTACAGAAGCTTACAAGTACTATATATATGTTCAACTCAACTTCAGGACTTCGTTTCTAAACATGGTTTTGAATTTTCTGCACAGCTCTGTACCAAGTTTCCAGGTTCAAAGACACGTGAGGCCAAGATAAGCATTATTAAAGACTTTTGCGGCTCAATAAAGCCTGGAAGGTAGGCTAGCATCATTCTCTTTACTAAGTTCAACTTAACTAGTTGAACTTTCTCTTTATCTTCGGATGTTTTATGCATAAGGACCAATTGCCTTAGTGGACCAATTGTTCTATTTCAGGTTAACTTTACTGCTTGGTCCCCCAGGATGTGGGAAGACCTCCTTTTTAAAGGCTCTATCAGGGAACCTGGAAAAATCACTTAAGGTTTTGTAGAATCTTTATACTTGAATGTCTTTGTAATGATTAAATAGGGAGAAGTTTGTTTTCTTCATAGTTGCTTGTTTTTTTCAATGATTTTTTCTTCAATATAGTTCTCTGGCGAAGTTACTTACAATGGACAGAAGCTAGCAGAGTTCGTTCCCCAGAAAACGTCAGCTTACATAAGCCAGTTTGACCTGCATATTCCTCAGATGACTGTCAGGGAAATACTTGATTTTTCAGCCCGCTGTCAGGGTGTTGGAAGCCGAGCCGGTGCGTTTTTCTGAGTTCTACATGATTGTTATTAGTTGTATGCAACCTATTGATGCTGGATAGTAATGGTTATTTTTTTTCTGCCTACAAAGACATTATGCTGGAAGTCAGTAAAAGAGAGAAGGAGGCAGGAATTATTCCTGATCCAGATATAGATACCTACATGAAGGTACATCAAGCTTTTTTACTATCATTCTTTCCGTGTTTACGAGTTCATTTGTATCTTGCACCTCCTGTTATGGATCAAGGTTATGCTGCCTTTGATGATTATAACAATTACAGTGACTCCTGACAGGCCATTTCTCTCCAAGGACTAAAAAAAACCCTCCAGACGGACTACATTTTGAAGGTCCATTCACTTCAAATTTGACTCTCTTTTCCTATAATGTGTGTTTGCAACTCGGCATAATTTTTGTTTTGTCATGATCATTGTTTTGCAGATCCTTGGACTTGATGTATGTGCTGACACTCTAGTTGGAGATGCAATGCTTAGAGGTATCTCTGGTGGTCAAAAGAAGAGATTGACAACAGGTATCTCAAATAGAGATTGGTCATAATAAATAATAATTTGCTTGTTCTACTGAGGTTACTGATTTGCAAAATCTACTCTGAACCTAATTTATGGATGTGAATGGTAATTTTCCAGCGGAGATGATCATTGGCCCCACAAAAGCTTTGTTCATGGATGAAATAACAAATGGCCTGGACAGTTCCACTGCATTCCAAATTGTTGCTTGTCTTCAGCAGCTGGTGCATATAACAGATTCTACTCTACTAGTTTCTCTTCTTCAGCCAGCACCGGAGGCGTTTGAGCTCTTTGATGACCTTATTCTAATGTCAGAAGGGAAGATTGTTTATCATGGTCCCCGGGATCAAGTCTTGGAATTTTTTGAGGATTGTGGCTTTAAGTGTCCCGAGAGGAAGGGAGTTGCTGATTTCATCCAAGAGGCAAGTGAATTGCAGCATATGATGTTTTTGCATTTCTGCATATTGAAGCAGCAATTAACATCTTAGTTTTGCAGGTAATATCTAAGAATGATCAAGCACACTATTGGTACCGCACAGAACTTCATAATTATGTCTCGGTTGATATGTTCTCGAGAATATTCAAGGCATCTTCTTTTGGTAAGAAGCTAGATGAGGATCTCATAGAGCCATTTGATAAGCCTCAAGACAATAACAATGCTCTTTCCTTTAGTGTGTATTCTCTTTCGAAATGGGAACTTTTTAGAGCTTGTTCATCAAGAGAACTTCTTCTCATGAAGAGGAATTCTTTTATCTACGTATTCAAGACAGTTCAGGTCTAAATTTGTGCTGTTGCATATTATACCTTTTACAAAATTTTATTATATGTGAAGCACTTGGGGATTCTAAGATGCTAACATTTTTTCCCATCAGCTTTTCATCATTGCACTTGTCACCATGACTGTATTTCTGAGGACTCGTATGGATATTGATGCACTTCATGCAAACTCCTACATGGGTTCCCTATTCTTTGCTCTTACCATACTTATCGTGGATGGAATTCCTGAGATGTCTATGACACTTCAAAGACTAGAAGTGTTCTATAAGCAGAAAGACCTGTGTTTTTATCCAGCCTGGGCTTATGCCATTCCAGCAACACTACTGAAAGTACCTGTTTCATTTGTAGAAGCCCTTGTTTGGACTTCTATTACTTACTATGTCATTGGATACAGTCCTGAGTTCCAAAGGTGAGTTCAAGTGAACAAGAGCTTATGTTTTTTTTTCTACTTTTGAGTTTTCTTTGAATCGTTGTTATCGTATTCACTTGCCATCTTAATGTTTCTGGAAGTTAGGTGCACAAAGAAACATCACTGCTAATTGTGGCTGAACTTTTGTTATGATATAAATCTATAATTTCTTTCAGGTTCATCCTTCAGTTCATTCTACTTTTTGCCGTTCATTTAACATCAATATCCATGTTTCGATTCCTGGCATCATTCTTTCAGACCATGGTTGTCACAATGACAGCTGGCAGTTTCGCAATATTGTTTCTGTTACTGTTCAGCGGATTCATTATCAAAAAATGTAATGCTGTCTTACCTTTTCCCCCTTTCATTTTTTTTGAAAAACCAATCAAAGAAAAAAAATCAAATAAGTTATGTTGGTGCTTGCAGCTTCCATGCCTGGTTGGTTAGGGTGGGGATTTTGGCTTTCCCCTATGACATATGGGGAGATAGGCCTCTCTGTGAACGAGTTTCTTTCTCCAAGATGGCAAACAGTGAGCAAAATACCTATCATTTCTGTTCATTACTCTTATTTGAGGCAATTGAAAGTGCATTCTCTGGCATACTAATTATGTTTCCTTAGATGCTATCAACAAACGTTACTGTCGGGCATCAAACACTTGAAAGCCGTGGACTAAACTTTGATGGATATTTCTACTGGATATCGCTTGGTGCCTTATTTGGATTCACATTGATTTTCAACATAGGTTTTATCTTGTCCTTGAGTTTTTTGAAGTGTAAGTAGTTAACTTCCTTTCCTTATTTTCTTTCTATATCCTATTTTAACTTGAGAAGTGGAACTTGAACACACTGGTTCCTCCCATTATACATTCAGCTCCCGGATCATCTCATGGTATCATTTCACATGAAAAGCTTGCCCAAATTCAAAGAACTGACGATTCTCTCGATGATGCCCAAGTGAAAGAAAAGTCTAGGATTCATCTCTCTAAAACCACTGGTAATGCCTACAAATTTGACTGTAAGCTTTTTGTTCTTTTATTTGTCTCCTATATATGGTTCTACAGATAAAATTTTGACAGTGCCTTTTTTCAATTAACAGGAAAGATGGTCTTACCCTTTACTCCATTGACAGTGGTGTTCCAAGATGTGCAATACTATGTTGTTCCAATGGTAATACTATTTAGTATTACTTAGCATAAAAGTTGATGTGTTTGTAGTGTTAAAAGCTTTTAACATCACATGACATTGTTTATTTCTTGCGTATTTCCGTGTTCCAGGAAACCAGGGAGCCTGGATTTAATCAGAGAAAACTTCAACTTCTAAGTAACATTACTGGGGCATTTAGACCTGGTGTTCTTACAGCATTGATGGGCGTCAGCGGCGCTGGGAAAACTACTCTTCTTGATGTTGTAGCAGGAAGAAAGACTACTGGCTATATTGAAGGGGACATAAAAATTGGTGGATATCCCAAGGTTCAAGAAACATTTGCTAGGGTATTGGGTTACTGTGAGCAAACAGATGTTCATTCTCCACAAATCACTGTAGAGGAGTCTTTGATGTTTTCTGCTTGGCTGCGCCTGGCTTCACAGATTGACTCAAAGACAAAAGCTGTAAGAGACTGATATTTGTAGAATATTGTATCAAATGTTTGGTTCAGATACATTTTTGAATAATATTGTCTAAAATATTGTCATATGTAACAGGAGTTTGTCAATGAAGTCCTCGAGACCATTGAGCTTGATGGAATAAAAGATGACTTGGTTGGCATACCTGGTGTTAGTGGTCTATCAAATGAGCAGCGTAAGCGGCTTACAATTGCTGTTGAGCTTGTTTCAAATCCCTCCATAATCTTCATGGATGAGCCTACAACCGGTTTGGATGCAAGAGCTGCTGCAATAGTCATGCGAGCAGTGAAAAATGTGTCTGATACGGGAAGAACAATTGTTTGCACCACCCACCAACCGAATATTGATATATTTGAAGCATTTGATGAGGTAAAACCAAAAGGCTTTGCTTTTAGTTGCATTATGCTTAGGCAAGGTTGAAACAGTGAAGTGTATTAATGCAGCAAGTTTTATCAAATATTGAAGGGTAATTTCATTTTTTCTTCAAATGAAGCTAATTCTTTTGAAAACTGGAGGACATATGATCTACTCTGGACAGGTGGGTCAGCACTCGAGTAGAGTTATCGAATATTTTCAGGTTAGTTTGCTTCTGTTATCAGGACTGTGAGACATTCTAGTTGCATTTAGTAAAATAAGTTTTAACACATCAGTCTGCTGAACTTCGGTTATAAATTAAACTTTATGGCAGAGTATTCCTGGAGTTCAAAAGATCAAAAGTAACTACAATCCAGCAACATGGATGTTAGACATCACATCTACATCAGCTGAAGCTGAACTTGGTGTTGATTTTGCCCAAATTTACAGAGAATCTAGTTTATCTGAGTGAGTACAATTACATGATGGATTATCCAGTTACATGGTATTGACTAGCGTTAAAATTGTTGGCCTGATATGACAGCTTTCCCATAATACATTTGCAGGAATAATATAGAGCTTGCAAGACAATTGAGTACTCCACCTCCTGGTTCGAGAGATCTGCATTTTGCTACCCGGTTTTCGCAAAATGGCTGGGTGCAGTTCAAATCTTGCCTATGGAAGCAGCACTTGTCTTATTGGAGGAGTCCGTCATACAACTTGATGCGCATCATGCATACGGTGGTAGCAGCTCTGATTTTTGGAGCATTGTATTGGAACCAAGGGAGGAAAATGTAAGCCCTTATCTGTGCATGCATAAGTTTCATCTAATGGAAAATGATAGACAAAAGTGTTCTATTCTATCCTTAAGTTACAGTATTACTCGACTCATACCTAACCACCCCTTTTTCCATTTCAATGTGGGTTGATATTCTGTTAGAACCAACCAGCAGAGCTTATTCAATATACTTGGTTCTATGTACACGGGTGTCATCTTTTTGGGCATAAATAACTGCGCAACCGTTCTGCAATACGTTGCAACAGAGAGAACTGTCATGTATCGTGAAAAATTTGTGGGGATGTATTCACCGTTGGCTTTTTCTGTTGCACAGGTACACAGCTTAAATGTATAATTACGAGTTTTTGGTAATTGTCGTTGTTGTGCTAAGTTCTTGATATCTGTAGGTGGCAGTAGAAGTTCCCTATATATTTTTTCAGGCAGTCATATTTATGATCATCACATATCCCATGATTGGTTATTACGCTTCAGCATATAAGGTTTTCTGGTATTTCTATGCCATATTTTGTTCATTGCTATACTACAATTACATGGGAATGATGCTCGTCTCGTTGACACCAAACTTCATGGTCGCTGCAATTCTATCCTCGGTGTTCTACACATTCTATAACCTGTTTGCTGGTTTTCTGATTCCTAAGCCGGTAAGCCTACCCTTCTCATTAACATATTTAAATCCATGTAGATAGCTATAGTAAGATCTAAAAGAAATTGACTTCGATATGTTATTCTTGCAGCAAATCCCAAAATGGTGGATTTGGTTGTACTATCTGACTCCCTCATCTTGGTCACTAAACGGTTTGCTCACTTCACAATATGGAGACATAAACACGGAGATTATCATATTTGGGGAACCCAAAAAAGTGTCTGCCTTCTTGAAAGACTACTTTGGGTTTCACCATGATCAGTTGGCTCTGGTGGCAGTAGTTCTCATTGCATTTCCCATAGCTTTTGCATCTATTTTCGCCTACTGCATTGGGCGGTTGAACTTCCAGAGAAGGTGATTGGAATATCCTGTTCACATAGATCAGTATATATTGCCAGGAAATCAGTTCCTTGGAGTTTCTGTACCACATATGGCTGTAACACTATGTCTTCATGATTTCATCAATAATTGAAGGTAATCAGCAGTCAGCACCATCTAGCTTGTCATGTTTCAAAGTGTGGTCTTTCTGGGAGCTCATCTGCTTGTCCAGCTATATAGCTAGACTTGACATGCGCATACTATTAGCAAAAACATTAGAGAGCATAAACAACCTAGTTTAGAATGAAGTTATGCTACTCTGCGAGAATGAACTGCAGTTTTGTAAGAAAACAGAAGGGAGTTCTTATAAATGAGGGTGTGCCCAATCACTCCAATGCTCATTTTTTGTCAATATGGGGTTGGTGTTTGTTTTAAACCAGCTTTGTTATCATACAAGAATTCCCCAAACAACTGTATTAGTACATTGATATTGATTTTGATATGACATTGCAGGTGATCCTTTCTAGCTTGTGCACAGAAATCAAATACAGATATATAGAGCTATCCTTTACATGTTCGATTCACCAAACTCAAAACTCCACTATCTTCTTCAATAGAATTCAACATGCCAAATGATGCTGCTTGATAGAATAAAGAAAAATCACACATGCACACACTCAAAAGCAAGCTATAGCAAGCCTGTTCTTTTTGATTTGGAAGAATCAAATCAATAATCAGCTGCTATTATGTAGAGATCAGAATCACATCCTGTACTCTTTAGGCCTTCTCCCATTTCAAGGACTTCACCACTTCCCATGTAAAGTCAGGATCATCTCTACCAAAGTGTCTGTTATAACGGACGGAAGAAAGAACACAGATTTACGTGGTTCACTAACGATATGTTAGCTACGTCCACGGCAGAAGGAGAACAGTTTTATTGATTGAGGAAGAACCCAGAATACAGAGTGCGGAAACACAGAAATACAAAGAGTGCGGCGCTAACAACCCACACTATAATACAATTAGGTTTAGGACGTTTATATACTAAACGTCCGCGAACGAAACTGTCCCGCGAGCGACAGTCGCGCGCGCGAACGACTGATGCGCGCGCGAACGACTGATGCGCGCGCGAATGACTGATGCTCGCGCGAATGACTGATGCTCTCGCGAGCGACTGATGCTCGCGTGAATGAAACTGCTCAACCAACTGAACCCAGCATAACAGATAACAGGTTTCGTGGGTCTCGGGGGCGTCGCCCCCGAACCCCCAAACCAGGGCGCGCCGCCCCTGGACCCCGACTCGCTGACCGGGCAGCGAGATCCCCGACTAGCTGGTACCTTCCGGATGACTGGTTCAAGGCATATATTAACAGTGTCCATAAGCAGCTGTCTTCAAATACCTTCCCCTCTTGAGGTCCAAGTTGATGGCAATCATTCCAGGTCTAAAATCAAAGGCCTCCTTCACTAACTTCAGAATTTCCTTGTCTGGAATCTTTCCAGTCTTGTAAGTGTCAACAAACACCGATAGTGGCTCAGGTACACCAATTGCATATGAGACCTGCACTATGCACCTTCTAGCAAGTCCATTAGCTACAATGCTCTTAGCAGCCTGACTAACAATGTAGGCATCGCTCCTGTCTACTTTGGTAGGGTCCTTGCTGGAGAAGGCACCACCACCATGAGCTCCCCAACCACCATAGGTGTCTATGATGAACTTTCGGCCAGTTAGACCTGCATCACCATGCATTCCACCAATCAAAAATCTACCTGAAGGGTTGAGGTGGAAAATAGTCTTCTCATCTAGGTACTTCTCAGGAACAACTGGCTTAATGACATGTTTCTTGAGGTCAGCCGCAATTTCATCATTGGTAACAGTCTCATCATACTGAGTAGAAATAAGAAACGTGTGGACACGAAGTGGAACCATTGCACCATGGTCATTGTAGTACTCCACAGTGACTTGAGTCTTGCCATCAGGTCTCAGCCAAGGGCAGGTGCCATTTTTTCGAACATCAGTGAGACGTGCACCAAGCTGTGTAGCAAGAACATGGCTTAGAGGCCTAAGCTCAGGAGTCTCATCAGTGGCATAACCAAACATGTGACCCTGGTCTCCTACACCCTGAGCTATATCAGGGCTTTGTTGCTCAATGTTCACCAGGACCTTGCAGTTGTCTGCATCAAGGCCTACAGCATCTGAAACAAATCCAATGCTGCCGCAGGTGTTGCGCACTATCTTCTCATAGTCCACTTTAGATTTGGTTGTGATCTCTCCAAAAACCATGACCATGTTGGTCTTGGTGCAAGTCTCACAGGCAACTTTGCTGTCAGGATCTTGTTCAAGGCAGGCATCAAGCACTGCATCGGAAATCTCATCACAGAGCTTATCAGGGTGTCCCTCATTCACAGACTCGGAGGTAAAGAGGAAGGTGTCCATTTTTAGAAGCTGCAAAAGGACCAAATTAGAATGAATCAAAACCTCAGATTTAAGTAAGCAGTAGCTAAGCAACATATTACTAAGCAATATTAGAAGTGATGGAATAAGACATCAAGTCCATGTTGAAGGTTGCTTTGTTTAGAGCATCAGAACATGGTATCTTAGCATAACTTTCACAAAATTATACCTTCCAAAAGTAACTATACTAAGGGAAAGGGAATCAGGCAACCTTGTACCACACACCATTAAGGAACAAATCCAATAAAATTTAGAATCCTAAAATTTACCAGGAGTATCAAGTATCAACACTGTTAAGATTCTTAACTTGAGAATAATATACAAATGGACTAATTAAACTCATGACTTAGCTAGTGATGAGAACATATATGAAGGTAACACTCTTCAAATCAAGCAATCAGAGGAACATCACTACAAGCAAGCCCAGAGTTGTGTGCCAAGATATGAACTTTTGACTCATTTCTCTAACATGATGAACTTAGATCTGTTCAAATTTCCTCAGTCCTCAATAACAAAAACCTGAACATCATGGAACAAGACAGTTGATAAAAACTAATATATTTTGAGGCAATTTCCTATATACTAAAGGGGTGCAATGAGTGTACTGTTCACGTGTACTGTTCAAATGAAGCTGGCTTACTGTTCCCGTGTTATATGGAGCCGGCTCTCAAAACAGATTCAGTCGTGTTATATGAAGCTCTCTGTGGTCTTGGATTCTTAAATAGAGCTGCAGTGAGTGAGAATCAATCATTGAAGCTCAAGGAGTTCTGGCGAGGGTTTGATTTCCGGCGACTTCGATTCAACACAGGTATGAAATTGGTTTATTCGATCAAGTATACATGTTTCTATAATTGAATGGTTCAATATAGCTGTGGTTGTTGTTTATATAGTTCTAATTCAATTAGTTGTTGTTAATAGTATACATCATGTGATCATCAAGGAAGAATATTAAGTGTTGACAACATGGGTAACTATACTTATCGATTTTGCAGACATCTAAGCGTGCAAAGATATTTAATGCTGCAGTTGCGGCCACAGTTGACGGTCTACAGCATACAAAAGAAGAGGAAGAGAAAATTAAGCTGCATACTCACTGTATATATAAAACTAGACAATACCAGGGCGTTGCCACCGACTGTAATAACAGATAATAATTTACTATAACTGTTTTTATATGAATCAATGTTGATGCGTAGTATAAACATTCTTCTCTTGTGATGATGTCTAAAATGTCAAAATGTTGTTTGGATCATGTGATTAATTTGGATTTATATGTTCTGTTCTAAAAGCACATATCAACCTTTCACTATATAATTGAGCACAAAATTCATAAGGAATTGTGAATTGTGGGTTTGGAGCAGAATCATTTACACAACTAACCAATTTGTACAGATGTTTTTTTGGGAATCAACTTGTAAAAATTATGAAGCTAATATTGCATATCACAGGAAATAGTACAGAGAACTACAGAAAGCAAACTAATTGGACAAAATCCCAAGATGACCAATTTGTCTTCATCTCTTAATCTGTTCATTTTCTTAACTTATATGACTACTATACTCTGTTATGTCTTTGTCATGCATTACACCTGATAAATAAGGGTTAATGATATAATACTTGAAAAGGAAAAGTACATACTTCCCATTTAGTGAATGTTGGGAGAATACGAGTGAAAGAAAGGGCATAATTCCATTATAGACAGAAAAAGGAGCATATATCGGATCACCAATTTTTCCTGCATGTTCAGAAACAAAAGGAAACAGATGTAGAACAAACTTATCCAAGAGGGGCGGTAAAATCCGAAAATCATATGTATTCAGCAGAAAAATTATGTCTGGTAAATGAATCAGCTCTACTTGACAACATGCCTCTTTTTCAACTAATAAAATAAGAAAAATGTTATTAGTTCATAATGACAGAGAAGTTATTGACTTGCAGCAAACGATGCAAGGAATAGGAATGATTATGAAAAGATTTTTTACACTGACCTTGATCTAACACAAAGGATTGAAACTTAATGCTAGCGCCAACTGTGATTGCTTTTGGTAAATGGTGACCTGCATGCTTCTTCAATGATGAGAATGGTGATTTAAATCATTGTTATTGGCCCTTATACAAATTTTATGCAAGGAAATTTTATGTATTATACACCAAATTTTATACCAGCTTGATTAAGGACTCCTCTAATTCAACATATCAGAGATATGTACCAAATTTCTGTTTGTGAACACAAACTGAATCACGATACATAACAATTTGTAAAATTTGGTTATGAGCTAATCATGATCTCCATCGAGTGTGGTAGTTAGGTAGTATGTAAGAAGAGGTTGTAACGTCCATGAAGGCCTATTATAAACTATCTTCTACACTTGCACATCAAAACACCATCTCTTTAACTTAGGAAAAGCAGACTATTTTTTTTCTTTCTTTTAAACAGATTAAATATGAAAGGGTTCAAGTGACGAAAACATGCAGACACGAACTAATACTCTCATATCCAGAATACAACAGCTGCTGTCATTCAATTTCAAATTCCCAAATACCATGACTTGAAAAGTAGACTTAAAATAGGGATTCAATTCAATTGAAAGGCAACAAAATAAGAAACTGAATGGGAGCAAACTCATTCATACAAAACTCATTCGATTAAGGCATAGCAAATTTCTTCTTTCTTTAAGCCTATCGACTCCATGGTGTTAAGAATGGCAGAATTCAAATTTCTAATGATCAAATAATAAGGACGTACCACATTGAACCTATAGACAAAAATGGAAGGAGCTACCTGCCGTATTAGTTCAGCTATTCCAGCCTCATAGGGCTGATTTGTGTCTGCACCACTTCTGCATTCTGCAATAATTGGAAAGTAATGAAGATATGGTTTCATTTCCAAAATGGGATTGTTTTTGAGAGGAAGAAACCACAGTTTGATCTAACTGAACTAACCCAAAAGACTTAAATGAGGGAAATCCTTGATCTAACTAATAAAATATATTAAAAAACATATACCAGACCCAGATGTAACAAAAAATGATTTTTTCATTCAACTTAATCTAACCGGAGGATTGAAACATTCAGAGCTAATAGTTGATTTCATCACCAATTCTAGTTTCCAGCAAGCTCCAATTATCTCTTCAATTTTGTGACTACTTCTGGTAAATCGATTAACCAGTGACATGCATACAACTTCAATGGTCAAAAATGCCTTGTACACAAAGTCTAATGGTTATAGTTGATCAAAACAAACTGGAAACCCACGTATCGACAGCAAGACCTGAAATTCAATTTACCCCCAACAAAGCCGATTACAACGCGCAGAGACACAAAAACTCAAAATGGGAGAAAAATCAATGAGAAAAGGAGGAAGTCAAAAACAGATGAGAAAATAAGAATCAAAATTTTGAGATTACCCGAAGCTTATTCTGGATGCTCAACTGAAACCACGACCCAAGTTTGCTCCCTTTCTCTCAGAACCAAAGAAAATGAAATGGAAGCAGCAACCTTTTGTGAAAGAGGAACACAACAGAACAAACGTTATGGATGAAAGATAAACAAACGTTCTCATAATTTCCAAAGCAATGAATTATGGATAACAAAAGACATGAGCAACAACTGCTGAGACAAACCCAGAATGAAAATAAATTAAAAAACACATTCCAAATGCAAACCCAGAATGAAAATACCATACCCGCAAAAAGATCACTTCACACTAAACATACATGTGTATCATCAAAACTATCAAATTTGAATGATGCTAAAAACATCACACATACTCATGAATCTCTACACATGTTACCAGTTTCTTTCCAATCTTTTTATTTCCTATTTGTTCAAAGCCAAAAAGTAATCAACCATTATTAGAGTAATTAAATCAGCATATGTGTCATGTAAAAACATCCAAGAAAAGAAAGGAGCCTCCGATTCTACCACACATTTCCATTTAAGACGGTCGAGGACGAACCATTTTGCCTATCAAGCAGCTCCAAAGCTGCCGAAACACTAATCAATTACTCTATTAACATACCGAGTTGATATTCACAGTGATGTGAAAACTCTATAGAATCAAACGTGTGCATAACGTTTTACCTAGACTTTCTAGTTCCTGGTAGATGGTAAGCTTGCGAAAGAAAACATCAGAAACCAAATCTCGCCCTTCCAAAATGGGAGAAGCATTGTCTAAAGATACTCATTTATTTGTCTAGGGCTACTGCAGAAAACATACAGACCATGTATCACACAGCATATAAACAACCATACAAAAGAAATGGTCCATCTGGCGCCAACCTTCTTAATACTAACTAGCAGTATGCACTAAAATCAGACAACTCCCCGTTTAGGAGGGTTTCTCATGGTCATTTTCACAAGTCTATGGCCACCTCCGTTTTGCCAAACACCGCGAACTGGCAACCCTTCAGGGGGATCCTTGTCTCTATCTGTTTTTTCTTCAATCAGATCAGGACCAATTTCAGCATCACCAAGTTCTGCTAGTGCTACAGCATTATCACCAAGGCGGTTTCTAAGAAACTTGGGAACCTTCTTTTGTTGCTTATTAGCTGCTTTCTTTGAGCTACCACCAGCCGACTGAGATCCATTCTGACATATCAGAATATGATTTCCAGAATCCAGGTTGATCTGTTCATCCTCAACTGATATCTTCAACTTTCCCTTGCTAGAGTGACGATCATTCATCGATACAGTTGCTGCATCTTTGACAGGAGGTTTACAATTCAACTTCAAAGCACCTTTCGAGCTAGCGATTCCATTATCTACACATTTTTCCTTGCCTTTCTTGGAACTGCTCTTTGACTTGCCATGAGAACCACTGCTCTTCAAATTGAAATTGTAAGTCTCAACAAGCTCTCTTTGCTTCTCAGCATCAGGACACTGTTGAGCTAGCTCAAGAACCAAGTGTGACAGGCCAAACTGGTCCACACAGGCCAGATATTCCTCCATGTTGATCAAATCCTTGCGGTACTTTCCAGATAACTCTTTGAATGTGGTGAATCTGTCCTCATCATACTCTAAAGCATCACGGATTTTTTCTACAAGGGACTTGTTAGCAGTCTGAATATCTCCAATCTTGGGTATTATTGTCCTACTACTTGCAGGTTCTTTACTAGTTTGAGTAGCCGATACAGAAGGACAATCAGAGTCTATAGATCCTCTCTCAACAAGGTTTGGAGCTGAAGTAGAGTGGGCAACCCTACTAGTGCTAGGTGACTTCCCTGTGCTACGAAAATTCGAAGATACAAAACCATTAGCTGCAGCTTGTCTCACTGGACCAGGAGTTGCATATCCGTAAGCCATAGTCCTATTAATCATTGCAGTATTACTCTGGGGGAATACAGGAGAACTAGATGACGATGACTGGTGAGAACTACTGGCAGATGATTTAGGTTGACATCTTGCTGTGGGCCAAGCTGAAGAAGAATTGAGGACATTTACAGTATTAAGGCGACGAACGCGAGAAGACATTGTGCTTCCATCCATACGTTCAGAACCATTTCTAAATTTCTGATGCCTGCTACTTTGAGCCAGAGGAAGTGGAGGGAAGGCTGATTCTTCTGCTAGTACATTACGTGAATTTTCTTGTAAAGCATTAGAGCATCTTACAGATGACTCAGTTTCTGTAGTAGCTAATGACTCAAAGCGGCTAGTAATAATCACAGAGTCACTTGCTCCTCGACGATCAGAAACTGCTTGGAAAGTAGAGGATGTATTACGTAACCTTTCTGCATTGGCAGCAACAACATCAGAAGCATGTCGTCCACCATGCAGTCCACGATGGTTCTCCTCATTACTTCTATACTGGAAGCTTACTGGTATCTGGTTTAGACAAAAAGAAAACACATGATTACATTGGCAACCTACAGATGAGTAAAACGTTGAGGATGCAGTTGATGCAGAACATGGCGACAAAATACCTAAAATGTAGCAGACAAGAGAAAGAGAACACAGGCAAAAGTAAACAAGAATCTATCAGCTAAGACTGAAATAAGTTATATTATACAAACCTGAAGAGCAGCACTACGCTGGGAGCGAGACATGTTCCCTCCATGTTCTTTGGCATTATGCCTCTGCAGATATAAACTGAAGTCAGAGCAACCTCAACATATCAAGTAAAACATAATTGTGTTTACGTAATGTATTAAACGTTCAAATTTTAACAGCAGAAAAGAAGGCAAGCAAAAACCAAGTGAAGTGTCACCTTCATTTCAGATTCAGTTGCAAACACAACAAACTTTTTTGTTAGGCAGGCATCATCCTTGCATAAGAAGTGAGCTTCTTGAAAATGAATCTGTAAAGTAGACTTTATGTCAACTACTGAGCAACACTTGAGTATAAAAATGTACTTGTGACATGTTACTTTAAGTAGGCAGAGTTATGAAAACTGACCTCCAACTTGTCATAGTTACTGTAGTATTCATACTGTCCTGGACGCTGCCTACATCATAGAAAGTATCAGTTTGATAAAGGTATAAAAATAGACACTTACCTTCTCATAAACAAAGCAACTTACCTTTGGCATATATGACAAGTAAAATGCTCAGTAGACATATGAGTGTACAGCTCATTATCTCCGTAAAATGGACCACAAAACTCACACATAGGGTGTCCATTAAACCCACCTCTTTCACTCTCACTGCCATCTACCTCTGAATCACCTGTCTCTGTATGCCGATCCAATTGTGCTTTAGTATATAACTTTTGCTCACAGATAAATATCTGTATTACAACTTAATGTCAGAGACATCGGGGTGCAAAATTAATTAAGAGAACAAAGAAGAATATTAGCAAGATATCAAACTAAATATAAACTCTTCATAATATGACAGACATATCACAACATTATGATGATATCTCATGTCTTAAAGCAATATCAACCTGAGTATAACCCTCCAAAACAAGATAGATATATGACAATGTAGAAGATATATCATGCTTAAAGCAATACACATATATATTAACTGATATTGATCAGAAGCAGAAATTCATATCCAGAGAGCCACACAGTAATTTGATGAAAAAATATGTATCATACAAAGTTTCATTTAATATGTCTCACCTTCCTTCCCTCCAAGCACAGACTGCACATGAATAGCCTATGCCGATGAAACAAATGACTTTTCAGCTGCTCAACATTTTTAAATTCCCCTTTTTTCTTTGACCCTTCACTCCTTTGTTCATTAATCTTATTACAAATACTACATGATAGCCTGCACATGGCCTTTATCATCTTGTAATGATCAACATCATCGAAATAGGCTTGTGTTCCTTCGTGGTACCAGTATGGTCCAAGTTGACCCTCCATTAGAGGCTCTGGCAGAGCAGAAAAGTCACTTATCATCCTTGTATAGTCGCCTAACGCCTGGAGACATAAAACATGAAAAGAAGTAACCATGTAAGAGCAACGAAACACATGCCAGATATGTACATTACATGTAAAATAAAAAGTTAAGTATTCAACTGTTGATCTAACAATAATTTCACATCAAAAATAATCATCTATTCTTTATTTCTTATATGCACACTATAAGAATGATAGAATAGTACTTATCTTCTTAAGTATTCTCCACTACCAAAAAAAAGGAGACCGGAGTTAATCATGGAATATAATTACACTTCTACTATAGGAAACCGGGTATGAAATTAAATTTATTGGATCCATCAAGATAGTACGTTATACCCTGGAAAAAACACTATACTTGTTTGGAATTGTAAATCTACATTTCTACCCAAACCAAAAACCATCATGTGCAGTTTACTATGTATGCAGTTATGATGCCTGACCTTGGTGACAAAGATGATCTTAGATTCACTCTTGCAGATGCAGCAATGTGAATCTCCACAGATGATACGGAGGCGAACAATGCAGGTGGAGCAGACCTCCCGATGGCCACATGGACCATATGCGACCCATTGAAGTGTCTCGGCACAGACAGCACAGCTATCATCCATTGTTTTTCTTCTCTTTCTGCCAAATAGCATGTATCAGTTTCAGTAATGACACAGCAAATAACCCACACAGTTGAAAGCATCAACCTTTTAACCTCTAAACTATGATCTAAAGCTAACCGAAACTCATCATAGAACCTAAAATCATCACAAATTTTCCATGTCATCTATACCTGATTGTAAATGAGCTAAAACTCAACCTCATTGATCGACTTATAAGCCGCTACAGAATAGTCTTAGCTTATCACATTGTAGGAACCTTTTATAACAAATTGCTCATCTCCCATCTATAAAAACAGTAATACATTTCTATACAAACATAACAAATCAAAAACCCACTAATCCCCAAAACCCCTAATCAAGCTCATTCACAAAACACCCAAACCCACATTTCTCATTTCAAGCAAAACCCAGACAAAATCCAACTCTTTCAAACATACCCAGATCAAAAACATCATAAAAATCCAAACTTTCAAACTAATTCACAGAGTTTGTTACAGAATTACCCACCTCAGGCGCTCCTCTGTTGAGTCTTTGAGAACAGACCCACGATTTGTGAGCGGTTAATTGGGATCACTGTTCACTTTACCGAAGCCAAAAATTCACAGAAGAATTTGAATCCGAGTGAAATTGGAGCGAAGTTTTCTTAGTAAACAAAGAGATCCATGTGATTTTCTCTCTTGGACTCTCTCTCTCCGATACAAATTATTGGGGGTGGAATGGAAAGGAAGGGGTTAAAATGACGTCGTATAGGGTTTTGTTTTGGAGTGAAACGGCGTCGTTGGAGCGTGTGACGTAACTGACGTTTAATTTGGTGTTTAAACTCCTTTTATGCGCCTTATCAATTTGATTTTCCCTCTAAAAACGGACTATATTCCTTTCATATAATTATTTTCTTTTCTTTTTTTCTTTTTTAGAAAACTTTACATTGTGTGATCATTTCATGACAAGAGTTTAATGCATTCTCTCTAAATACCAAAACAAAAATGGATAACTCTACAAAATTCTTCTCATCGCTAATTATTGTTTAATTTTTTGTAAAATTGATAGTGATTAATAATTTAATAGGAACCACCATTATATTTGACATCTTAAGAACTTAAAAAGCTTATCTCTATATATAAAGGGAAGCCGTCTTTTTACTGTTTCTCTTGAGAACTCAAAAGCTTATCTCTATATATGAAGGGAAGCCATATTTTTACTGTTTCTATAAACAGTAAAAATACGGTTTTGCCCTTTTTTCTTTTTAAAATGACAGTTTTGTCTTTCTTTCTTTACATTTTTACAAACCAACCCATCAATTATTAAATTGATAGTTTTACCCTTATTTTCAATATAATTACATTTCTGCAATTAATTTTGTTTTTCATAATTTTTTAATTTTTTTTAAATTGAATTGCATGAAAAAAAGACATTTTTAATAACAATAATATTAATGATAATGATAATATTCATAATGCTAATATTCATAATACTAATATTAATGATGGTTTTACCCCTTTATTACATTTTTACAAGCCAATTTTGATATTTATTGATAACTTACTACATATAATTTTGAAATTTTCGTTGTTAATTATTGCTCAGCTTTCTTCTAAAATGAAATTTACATTTGTGGTCAAACTGCACATAATTGATCAAATAGCAAAAATTGCACAATAATTAAATCAAATAGTAAAAAATTAAACAATAACTAATCAAACAGATGAAAACCGTACTTCTAATTCAAGTTTTCCTTCTAATTCAGGTACTCAACCAAGTAGATCAATGTTAAGAGCTTTTATCCCTTCTAGCACTATTAAGTATGATAAGCAATCTTTTTACTGTTCTTATAAACAATAAAAAGACGGCTTTGCCCTTCTTTCTTTTACTTTTTACAGTAACAGTAAAATGACAGTTTTGTCATTCATTCTTTACATTTTTACAAATCAACCTATCAATTATTAAATTGACAGTTTTACCTTCATTTTCAATATAATTACATTTTTGCCATTACTTTTGTTTTTCATAATTTTTTTAATTTTTTTTTAAAATTGAATTGCATGAAAAAAGACATTTTTAATAACAATAAAAATATTCATAATGCTAATATTAATGTTACTAATAATATTCATAAAACTAATATTAATGATGGTTTTACCCCTTTATTGCATTTTTACAAGCTAATTTTGATATTTATTGATAACTTACTACATATAATTTTAAAATTTTCATTGTTAATTATTGCTCAGTTTTTTTCTAAAATGAAATTTTACATTTGTGGTCAAACTGCACATAATTGATCAAATAGAAAAAATTGCACAATAATTAAATCAAATAGCAAAAAATTAGACAATAACTAATCAAACCGACGAAAATCGTACTTCGAATTCAAGTACTCAGCCAAGTAGATCAATGTTAAGAGTTTTTTTTCCTTCTGGCACTAATAAGTATTATCATACTAAGGTGAAAATATATCAACCGTGAGTCATTTCAAAAAAAAATCAAATGAATCGCGTCTGGAAGGCGCGGGCATCATTGCTAATATATATTAGAGGAAGTCAGGAAGGAATTCATTTCGCCATCACTAGGTCGTCAAGGGCTAGGGCTCGAGGGTAGGCTTGTGGAGTATGGTTTAGGAGCCGATTTTTTGTTCTTAGGACGTAGTTGTTAATATATTGTTAGATAACGATATGTTAATATCAATATCTATACTGTTTGTCACTTCTTTTTTCCTAATCTATTAGTCTATCAATAAGAACACAAGTCACTTATAGCTCTAGACCGTCAAAGGGTGATTTTCGACTCTCCAACGTTTGAGTCAATATTATTGTTGACATAATAACAGCATGTAAGAAGTAAAATAAGAAGAGAGAGTTACTATTTATAGTCCGTTTTTGAAGATGCTTCGACTTATTGTTCGATGTGGGACTACCCATTCTGTTCTTAAATTGCGATGTTCGAGCCACGCTTAAGGACGCGTCTCTGTTCTATTAGTGACGGTCGTGATTAATAACGGCAGACTTTGTTATCTGTCCGCTACATATCTAAATTGTAGCGGATTTAGCTCTTATAATCGGTTGTGGCGCAACAAACATGTGCTCTTTGGGCATATGTCTACAGTAGTTGCACATGCTCACAATGTATCCTAAGCCTTAAATAATTAAAACAAGAGCATTTTTTTCATACCATACATGGTCAATAGGAGCATTGTCTCATACTATACATGCTCTCAAGGCTTGAGACATTGCTCATCATATATTCGTGTGACTGAGACTTGAGAACGTTGGGCGGCATGTGAAATTCTGAGCTAGGAAGCACCGTCAATGAACCAAAGTACAGACAAGCTTTGAACTCCTTAAAAACCACTTGATTACTACATTTACAGTCTCTGAAGCTGGCTGGTACGGTGACCAAACTCACAATTGCTTTGAAGGAAGTCATAAATTGGTGTTTACTAGCCTAGCTTGGCTAACATGATTATAGTTTAGATCTTCAGTAATGTCCGGTTTCTTGATGGTTTGAGTCGACGGTCGTAGTGGTCGGAGTGCCGGTCGTGCTAATGGGTAAAAGGATCGATGGTTTTGACCGGATGTATGATCGAGTTGCAGTTTCTGGGTTTGCTCTCGTTTTATGGTGTTGTGGATGGATCTCTGGTGGTGCAACCGTCAAGCAGACAAGGTACTTTTGAGGTCCGACGTCGGAGGAAAAGCAGTGGCAACAACGATGGAGCGGTGGTGCAGCGATGACGTTGGCCGATCTGCTATGTGCTTTGGGACCATGATGGGCCTGAGGCCATATGGAAGGTTGTGTGGCCTGGGCTCTTGGCCCAGAAGGGTTTTCTATTTGTTTTTGGTGTTTTTAGGTTTGGTTTTAGCTTGTTCTTCTTTTTTGACTGAGGATTTTGGCTTCCTCTTTGAGTGAGGATTTAGGGTATGATAAGTTGGCGTGATTCGTATCATTGGGTATGTCATGCTTATGGTGTCGTGTTCATGAACTATTTTATGTTGGTTAGTTTTTGTTGTCAATGTAATGGGGAGGTTACTTGTGCATATATACTGGTAATTTTGACATGTAGTGTTTGAAATGATTGTTTCTTATTGAGGTTAACTGTGAGGATGCATCGAAACTTCTGGATTTGGTTAGGTTACGGTTAAACCATTTTTGGTTATTGTCCTATGTAATCGTTGATTGTATTGCTGAATTTTTTAATAAAATTCTTGATATTTGTTCTAAAAAAAGTGACCAACTAAATCATCAAGATTCATATGATACATGTATATGATATTGATTCCTAATCTATTCGTCATTGGGAGTCACTGCTCTTGCTGCAAGGGATGTTTATTTTCTGGGTAATTGGAAGGCTGTACTCTCCATGATGTACTGGGTTTAGCTTGTTACAGTTGAGTTCTTTGAACATCAGATAGAAGATAGATCTCTCATAACATAATGGTCCATTATCATACTGAAAGAGGATACAAGCAGCTTAATGCAAACTTTTCTCTAGCTTGGATTAATATTGCTCGTCCTTTAGAAGTTTCAACAAGATCACGATGCTTAATTTTCAAAACAAAATGAGAGAGCGAGAGAGAGATCACCAAATATCATTTTTATTAACAACTGAACCATAACATAGCTCAAGTACTAGTAGCTGCATTTGTGGAACAAGATCGCTAGCACTAGTACTTCTCTAGACCCAACGGCACTTAAAGTCCTAAACACGTACTGATGAAACAGACACCAATTGATGAGATCGAGCACCGTTGCACGGTTGCACCAACTAGCTAGCTAGAAACCCTCATAACTAAGCCAAACACAGAACCATAACTAAACACTCCAAGTAATAATAGACCAGTACCAAACCCAAGATCTAGACCCTCCTCCATATCCAGCAAGCTAGCAATTCAGTTATGTGGTATCATTGGAACTGAACCAGTACCAATAATAGGGCCACCAGAACCAAGACCTCCACCAGGAATAGTGGGAAAACTACCGGCAGTAGGGATACATCCACCAGGGAGTGTGCAGACGCCTGATGGGCTGAACCCAATTCCAGAGACAACGCCTGGGCCTGAGCCTGGGAAGAAAGCACCTCCAGCTCCTCCATAGAAGTTTTGGGGGTGCTCAACTTGATCCTTGGTCTTCATCACTCTTGCTTCAACACTCAAAGCCAGAACCACTGCAACAATGGTCAGGATCATCAGCAGGACCTTACTCACTTTCTTCATCTTCAAACACTCAGATCTCTCTCTTATCTAGCTCTCAGAGTACTTTTTGTTATACAAAGCTAGGGATGCGGCCAAGTGCCCCTTCTTATAGTGCAAAGGGTTTCCAAAGTATTACTAACACTAGGCTTAGCATAGAGGGAGAGTTTCAATTCTTAGCTATATATGGAAATTGGAACACAAAACCAAGCTTATTAACTGATCACATTAGAATTACAGATATAACCTTGTCCTTGCCCTTCTATTGATGATAACCCTACCATCCAAATATGTAAATTTGTAATATCAATTTGTCTATTCCTGAGATTCACTATCCAAAGTTGAAAATGCACGAAGAATTAACTTTATGTTAAAATGATGCTGATGAACCAGAATGCAGTAAAAAGGGCAAGCGTGTTGGGCAAACTAACATCATGAACAATTGAAGACCGTCATCAATTTGCCAATTCAGCATATTAAACTTCTGTTACTATGGTAGATCTGGGAACAGTAGTGTCTTTTTTACTTGGACAGTTGGAATTGCCAATAAGTAAATGAAGTAGGGGAACTGGTGTAAAATTTATGATGGTTATACCTAACAATAAAAAATTGGAAGGACTAAACAAGCAATGGCCCGTAAATCCCAGGACACTGACCCTTGCCCTTCACTTTATTAGTTTTCCAGAACCGTGTTAAATCATATATCTACCCCCTGCTGGCTACTGATACATTTCTATATATACAAGGATTTGACCAGCGGATTTTAGCTGGTTCGTTGCAGAAATTATATTCATCGTCATCATACTGCTAGGACCTAGCTACACTGATTGCAATTTTAAGGAGGAAGGAAAACAGGTAGCTGTGACATAGCATCCTGCAAGTTCTAATGAGATTTCAACATGCAATATAAGATAAGGGTGTGACCTCTGATTAAACCTTAGGCGTAAGGCGAGGCGAGGCGATCCGTGACTATTTCGTCTTAAGACGTCATCTAAAAGGTGTTTGTCTTAGAAGACAAGTAGTAGCACAAAAAAGACGAAAAAGATGCCTCAAGCGCTCCAAGACGTGCCTTGAGACATCACATTTATTAATACAATAGTTAAAACTCATAAACAGTTAAATTATGTCGTTTTATTTTGGATTTAAAGATAAAAATTAAGATTTAGAGAAAAAAAAATTAGGTTTCAAGGCATGCAAATGCTCATAGTAACAAAGAGGGAAAAAAATGCAATGATGAATGAATTTACGTTAAATTTGGATATTATGTTCGTAGCTACTTAATTTCAATTTTAAATGTCAGAATGTATTTTAATGGCTTTATATCATTAATTAATTTATTTTTATTTTAAATGTTAAAATATCTCAAAGGCTTCGCATTTTCGTCTCAAGGCTTGAGGCTCTGACTCGACGCCTCACATCACGCCTTCTTCTTTTTAAACATAGGGTGTGACTTACCACTATTCGATTCTGTGTACGTTTTAATTTGTTGGCCTTGAAACATAATTAGAGGCTTTGAACATCATTTACCTATCAGTTATTTTACCCCAAACTAATTCCAAAACGGTTTAAAAACAAGTGATCACATGCCGGCGTACAAAGAAGGATGTTAATATGTGTGATTCAACATCAAGTGACTAAGAGGTAAAGCATGCACCTAGTTTTAATATTTTGCTGAATCGTTCGAATCTTGGATACATCTTATATCCATCGATTCATCCATACTTACATATTTCCAGATACTAATATATGTTCATACAAAATCCATGAAACCATCAAGGTCCAAATCCATATTCATCCATCTAATGAAGCAAAGCCAAGAGTGCGTACGTATTCATTCCTAGCTAGGCCAAACACAGATAAAACAAGGTTTTCATGCATCCCTAAATGCATGTTCATTGTGGTGTAAAGCTGTCCCCCAATGATATCTTTCCCTTCGCCCTACCAGTCCGAGCTGCGCATATCTAAAGTAATCGTATCAAGACACAAACGGCGCAAATTAAACATGCATGCATGGGGAAGATCAGAAGCTTCTTAGTTTAGATTCTGACTCTCCGGTAGGAACTACGGCACTACGCTAAATTCATATACCACTAGTGAATTAACATCATTGATCTTGCTGTGCAAGTACTTATCCTACACGTTTTAACATCATTGATCTTGTTGTGCAATCCATGTACCATTAATCGGTTCTTAATTCACAAACGGATTAAATATCATCATCTTTTCTTATTATAACATATATGCTGCTGAGTGCTGAATATGAGTGGAAAAAGTTCACATGTGAGACGGATGAGAAATCTGGAAACTTGATCATCATAGACGGATAAATGGAATTTCGAAGTGTATGCACGCATGAACGTATCATGCACCGGTACCTGTTCAGAGCGTTGTGGAAACAACGACAACGTTGGTTGAAGATTCTGCTGCAACTGTGGATCACCATCTTGGATGGAATCCCTCATAAAGAAATTTCCACCAGTTGCATTTGGGACCTGTAATTCATCAATCTAAATCGTTACTTGATGCATGTTACAAAACCTGATGAAAGAGATTCAGAATTTTAAGTCAAAATTGTAGAAAGTAGAATAAGATGACATACCAGTTCAGATTGTTGGGAAGACACTATTGTTGGTTGAAAATTCCACCGTATCTTGTTTCCACTAGTTGCAGCCTGTGAGAGTTTATATAAAATTAAGTTAACATTTGCATCAACACACATCAAGTGACTCGAATATTAATCATACATATACTTAATGAAATCATGTCTGATATACATTGCTAGATGACTCTGCATTGCCCCCATGAGACTTGAGAGAGCGGATGAGGGTACAAGCATATATCAACTTATCAATCTTGCCAGCGAATTGCCATATTTCCCCTCCTCTTGGCATATAAGGTATATAAAGCCAAACGATCTCTAGGATGCATCCGCCTGTTGCATTTGGTTCAGACAACTCCATATCCATCAGTTTATCGATGAACTTGTGTACCGTGTATTTACAACCTGGATAACATGGAACCTGAGCTTCTTCCACAAGTTTGATCAGCTCAGGGGTTAACCCTGCAGCTGGGGGTTCAGTTCTTGTTCTTTCATGAGTCGCAGCATAAATTTCCATCTTTTCACAAAGGGGGAAGTTGATCTATCTGAGTTTTCATGAAAGAACGGATCAATAGTCTACGTAAGTCATACAGGATGCTCAGGTTACCAATAATCTACTTTTTTTAATTCCAATATAAGATCCATCTTTAAACAACAGTTCTCATAACTAAACTCACTAGCTATATATAAGTTTAAATAGAGGTAGGCTCCTCATAATATGAACATTTCAGCACTATTAGCTGCATTTAATTTGTAAAGTTTCAAATGCTTACATATTTCACAACTAATCTGCAGACATATAAACCATGCACGCTCAAAGGAAAAACCGAACTTGGGAACTACTCTCACCGGTTGGCTACTACTAAACCAATTAAGAATCGTAGATGAATCGAAAAGAGAAACAAATGACAGTAATGAAGAACTTACTAAACCAAGGGGCAGAGAGCTCTATTCGGCAACGAGGGGGAAGTGGAGTGAGTGTGGTTTACTTAAGGAAGCCACCACACCACGCAGGGTTTAGCGCGCATACCCAAGACTCAAGAGAGTGGAGTGGACGAGGGTTTTCTGGGAATGAGTACGTCGAAAAGAGCCCAACGTCGTACGAACTGTTGCTAGATGCGTTACCAGATCGACAACGCACCCAGAAGAGCCCCTCCATCTATTGGAAAGCAGACGTATTGAACAGAAGTCTCTGCAAAGTTACTGTTTCATTTTGATTAGACAATACAGACATGCCAAAGCCAAAGGTACGACAACACACCACACAGTACTGCTACGCATGTGAAAATTATGACACTACCAATAAGTACTCATGAATCTTGATGACATGGTCTTTGCATGGTTTTTAGGGTTAATGATGATCGATATCTGAACCTGTCCTTAACTGGTCTTTGTTATCCTGTTCAAAAAAAAAACTGGTCTTTGTTATTTAGTCGGACAAGTTCAGCACTTGAACCAGAAGATCAAAATCGAGAGCCATGGCAATTGGATTTCACACCACATCATCGACATTCTGGTTCTGCAGTAGTTCTGCAGGCAAAAGAAAGGGTGAACTACGTAAAACTAGGGTTTGCAATCAGGGTAAACAGAAGTTAATAGGATTGTGGACGTGAAATAATGTCCCTTATTCAGCCTTTGTCTGCATGCTCACATTTACGAGCTGCTTGATTCTTGATTGTATGAAAATATTAGACCAAAAAAAATTGTATGAAAATAGGCATACAGCATAGTTCTCCGTAGAGAGAGGCAACATGCCTTTATAGAGATGAGACTATGTAGTGTAATTTCTCGGGTCCAAAATTATAATTTGAAATATATAATTATATGCTAGTAGGATTGTCACTCATGTTATTGTCCTAGTCTACTAGAATTTCATTCTTTTGTCTTCGGAGAAGGTATAACTAAATATTGTTCTCGATAGTTTACCCTGCTAATTCTGAGTTTTGACAGGCTCAAGTTTATTGAACTATACTACATAGTTTATATTCTTTGCACTATTCATCATTTACTTTTTGAAGTCTGGATTTACACACTTTTTCCAATGATGATTGGCTGTAAACAAAATTATCAAATTATTTGACTAAAGAATTTAACTTGATGAAAAATGGTGACAAGAGATGAACAACTTCAGTATGACAAGAGATGAAACAACTTCAGTATGATCGTATGGCTGGCGTACCGACTAACCCTCAGAGATTTCTTCTAGCTGGTTCACAACCCCGCACTTATTTCTGATCTCACCCTGTCTTCCTGTGAGGACATCAATGGAACCCATTTTTACCAAAGCCGATGCAAACTTCTTAGCCCAAGTTGGACCAAGTCTAGCATTATCCCTCACCATCGCCGCCGTTGAACGGCTGCTGAGAAGAGTTTGGTCCGACGCAAATAGGCCACGATGGTTCATGACGTTTGTGTAGTACTTACTGTCTAGCCTGTTTGGTGTAAGGCCATCAAGTTGTACCACATTGTTTGATGAGGATGGAGGACACTTAGCTTTCAAGTCCCTAGCAAACTTGGGATCCAAGGAAGGGTCTTGTGGGTGAGTTTCATTGAAGGCATACAATCGGTCCGAGAAGGAAGAACAATGTGACACACCAATGGAATGTGCCCCAGATAGTGTGACCATTTCATCCAAGCTAAAGCCTTTGCGTGCGAAACTTGCCGCGAGCTCCTTGGCATTCAAAGAAGGAGAAGGAAGATTGCTGGAAGGCTCGTCAAACAGTGAAACTTTCCCATCACGCCGCCCTGAAGGCACTTGGTAGTTTATGCCACCAACTGCTAGGGCACCGTCACGAGCTGCGAATGCAATAATGTCAGCACATGACACAGTTTTCGGGCATAGAGTTTCAAGTTCCCTCTTTGCCTCATCGATCACTTCAAATCCTCTTAAGCTTGGTTTGTTTGCCGGATGTTCTTTTTCAGATAACTTTCCCGGAGTTGAATCAAGCAGGACAGATGCATCACAACCCTATGTAATGATAATACATACATATATATATATATACACACACACACACATATTTGATTAGTTATAACTTAAAACTAACACCAACTTTTTCATGAATGAAAAAAAGCATGCATACCCTAACAAAGCAATCATGGAAATGCATTCTGATAAGGCCAGCAGCAATGCCAGGATTCTTCGTCACGGCTTTGTTCACAGCTTTTCTCACAATTGCTTCTGCGGAAGGACAAGTTGTTCTGTAGAAACCCACTCTCGGGGTTATGGCTGATGACATGAAGACCATCATAGACATGGTTAGGAATATCAAACACAACCTTAACATTGAGTTACTCATTTGAAAGTATAGCGCAGCCGATGGTGATATGAAAAACTGAATAATTGAGAACTGATAGAAGTTGTGAAGATTGAGAAAAATGCTGAAGTTAAATTTATTTATATAGTTATAAGAAGAAACTGTGAAGGTATGGTTTTGGTGAAACACGTATAGCTGCAAAGCACGAGCTGCAAAGCTGTCTAAGTTTGAAGAGTTCAAATACAGCAAAACTTCACTTGTATTTTGGAAACATGTCAACTGGCAATGAAGAGGATGGTAAGGAGTGCTGATTGTCCATTTCGGTAATGGTGTCCACTTCATGACAAGTTTCAACCTGTAGCTAGCATTGTTTCTAACGTTTAAAATATCTTCTGCAAAACGTTCACTAAGATTTTGTAATGTATTAGTTGGCTAGCTCGTAATGGCTTCTAGTTTACACTCAAACAGAAGATAAGTTAATTAAGCGAAAATGAACAAATTTAATCAACTTCTTGTGGATCGAAAACCAAATAACAGAATTGTTCTGGTGTTTGACCATGCACCACTTCAAATTTCAGAAAAAAGCAACAAAATAGTTTGATATATACAACGGCGGGCCTATAAACTTAACTATGTGGGGGCGATATTTTCTGTTATGATTAAGATGCCAAAATATATGCATATAAACAAATAAAAAACAATAATACAATGTATTTTTTCTCCAAATACGAGCCAATTCAACTGTCAAAATTAAGCAAGAGCCTAACAATCAATTACACACCACACAAGTATGAAAGTTCTTTTTCTCTTTTATTGAATGAAACATTTCTCTTTTATGTTTAATAGCAATCTTATTAGACTATTGAACTTATTTTGGTCATTGGGTTTGGTGAACATAGGACACATTTCTTTGCTTCTTGCTTGAATAGAAAATAGTTAAGCTGTGGAAACATCTATTATGAAACCTTATATATTACTAGGTATATCACTCATCAATTACAGTATAACCAAAAACTAAATAGGCGCGTCAACCTAATTGCCACTAACTGGGTCCGCCAGTGGATATATATAGTCTTCATGCAAAATACATCAATATCGAAAGCTTGACTTAGTAATATATGGCACTGCAGGCTTCCTCATTGGTAATAAAGATGCTTGATTAAGGTGTAAGACAAAAAACTATTTGGTTGTTGACTTGGCAATGAAGTTAGTAAACAACCAAGCATCGATCAGTATATGCAACGCCATGGAATTAGTGGCAGCCCTTCTTTGTTTTGAGGACAGTTAGACTAAATCCTACAGAACTATTAATCACTGCTATATCTATCCATTTGGCATGTCCTGGATTCCTGTTTATTTCTTATTCTACACACTTAATGAGGAGACTGATGCAAAGAGAACAAGAACAAAAACTTAAGGTAAAACAAGTCTTAGGTTGCATATGGAAGGCAGCACACAACAGCATCCGATTCATCCCTAGACAACTGTCCCAAAATACAACCCATCTGCTTCAAGAGATCATGAAAACCTAGCTAGAATGAGGGAATCATCATGAAGGAAAAAAAAGACTTTGAATATGGGGCTGTGAATTTTAATGTGATACCCAATACTCAAACTTTAACACATTTCCCTAAAAGATCTCAATATCACAGATGTTGATTCTTCATACACGTAAGTACCACCGTATTCTTATTTATAATTCTTATCGAGTGTTCATAATAATTTTTTTTTCATACGAAACAAAGTTAAACCTCTTGAACAACTGGAGTTTACATTATCAAATAGTAAGACTCTAATGGCCGATCTTGGAATTCTTTCTCCTTATGTTGTCATCCAAAAGTTGGTATCCATGAGAAATAGCGTCCGCTGCAAAGTTGACCGGTGAGTTGGGTGATACGCTCTAATCCAACACATTCTCCATTTTAAGGGCAGAAGCCCAATCTGAACCTTGAAAGCCAAGGCCCAAGAAACAACACCCGAAAGGGAAAAGAACACGACAAAGAGCTAGACGCAAACATCATCCCAAATCTGAAAAACTACACCGTTACGATGTCCATCGTCGGAGGGCGAGTCAAGGACTGTGGTGGCTGTTAAGACATACTGTCCTGGCTTCTCTAGGAGCCTAGCTCCATCTGCAATTCCGACCAAGACGACGGATGCGATCTACAATCGGGCATGTCTTTCCAGTTGCACACCTTTGAGTGTGTATTAATTGAAAGCATGACGTAAAAGACTGAAGCGATCAAAATTATTGATGCACATGAAAGTTACCACCTTAGCTAGTGCCCCACGTACGCGTCACTACGTCTCCCTTCGATCGAGGTGTCGAAGTATCACACCCCCCGTACTGACTGAGAAAGACGCGTCAAATTGTGGGGAACTTTTCCGCAGAAAAACAGGAGAAATAAACAGAGCAACACAATGCGGGGACGGCATAAGATAAGACTGATCGAACTTTGCAGTTTCAATTATAAGCAGGAGGACTCTCTCGTCCATATTCCCGAATCTCAATTATAGAAGCCGTCTGTGGCTCTCTGTGAGGGAGCAATGGGGCCTTTCTAGGAGGTCAGGACTGATCGAACTTTACTGCTTTATATCAATTATCAACTGCATTTTACATTTATAAATTACAAGCAATGGCTTTCAGAGTCTGATGTATAGGGATTTAGTGTTAGGATTCTGGGGGAAATCTAGCTGCAATTCAAGCCATAGTGTCTCTACTGGGTTCACAAAGCTGCTGAGGTGCTAGTTCTTGAGTAAGCCCATCAGTTACTTTACTTAATTTATGTTCTTTGTTTACATATTGGATGAACCCGTTTAGTTGTTCTGTAGTTGTTTTGGTTTCAGTTATTCATTTCACTGTTTATTGAAAATTTTGGTTCATCTTAGTATTAACATGGTTCTTTATAGATTTTTGGACGAATATGATTTGTTGTTTAAATAATTACCACTAACTACAATTTTTGACTCCATTTACCTATAGCAAGCCATGTTTTCATATTTCTCATGCGAAGGATGTTAGTCTATACTCATGTTTCTTTACTTCTCTGTTAATACTTTATTTATGCAATTATCCATCTCTCTCTGACTCGTAACAAAACGAGAGAGAGATATCGAATTGGCCCATCAGATCAAGCTCTTCAGATTTTGATCGAGTTCTGATCATGGAGAATGTTAACCCGAACTCAAGCTCCGGTTTTGCACAATTCCTTCAATATTCTCTGTGGATTCTTCGTTGTTTCGTTCGATTTCTGCGTTTTAATTTTTTATGTTTGCTTCGATTTGCTTCAACTTGATTTGATTTGTTTCAATTTTCTCTGTGGATTCTTCGTTGTTTCATTCTATTCGTTATGTTTGATTCTATGTGTTTGCATCAATTTGCTTCGATTTGATTGCATTCACTTCGGTTTCTCTATATTTGCTTCGATTCTTTGGGATTTGTCGTTGTTGATTAAATTCTTCTTCGAATCTTAATAGGTTTTCATCAACTACTTCCATCTATTGTGCTATGTGATTGTATGGTTAAGGAGTTGTTTTGGCTAGCATTATTACACTATGTCTAATGTTATTGAGGACCAGTAGTTCTGTTTTAAAGTTTCTTAGTTTTGGAGTTGATTTTGTGACAGGATGTATGAGTTTAGGGGTCATTGCGAGGTGTACATATTTTTCTGTGATGTTTTTGATAGAAGAAACAACAAACTTTTCAGATTTTTACAATGAAGTTTGTATGCGATTGAAGCATTTGAAGCCAAGAATCTTTGAGCTGACATATTCCCTTCCGAATTACCCTTCTTGTTCTTTTACCTCTGACATAGATATGAAGCTAATGTTTTATGTCCTTGGGTGAGTTTAAGAGGAATTCTATTGATATTTTGGCTAGGAGTTGTAACTCTACTGCTAGTTATGATGAAGATAGAAAAGATTTTGTTGTTGTTGATGGATTCACTATTGCTGATCTATCTGATTATCTTGGTGATTTTAGTTTTTGGCATATGTCATCAAGCCAATGCCGATATGGTCCATTTAACAATCAGTGAAGAAGTTTCATAGCAGTGAAGCCTCCTCTAACCAGATGACCTCCGGGAAGACCCATGTCCAAGCGTTTCAAGTCCCGTAGAGGAGTTTCGACAAGGTAGATGACTTGTATGCGTTGTCACCAAGTGGGAACAACATGAAATTTTGCAACGTTCCCATAAGAGTGCAACTGATTTCTGATTTGAACTTCAATGACTAATTGATTTTAGCCAATAACCTCGAAAACCTGTTGTATCTCAACATAAAACAAAACAAAGAAAAACCTTTCTCTCAACCATGATTCCCATCATCATCAAGCAGAAATAGTACAACATAAAAAAGTGGCAGATCCCAAGCCTTAACAGTCCAACTATTGAAAGATTCTGTTGTGTTGTTGGCCATCTCCCCAAATCTACAACCTCTAAAGAAGGCGTAACACCATGTCTCAAGAGGTAAGTCAAGGAGGAAATCCCTAGCAGCTTGCCCACCCTGATCAAGAAACTCCATCATGGTCTTCTGAATTGACGCTTAGTACAAGAGTATGCAACGTTGTTAAACTTGTTACCAAGACTCTTACGGAGTACCTTGTTGTTTTCACCCCTTAACCTATCTTAGAGATTGAGCTTCAAGTGATAGAGGCAATATGAATGTGGAGATTCTGGAAAAAATTCGATCTAAGGAATTGATCAAACCATCATGTCGATTAGAATAAAAGTAATTACTCTTTCTTAGGGACCAAAATTGACTTCAAGATCTCGAAAAAACAATTCCAATTAGCATCATTTTCGACATAAACAACGACAATGGTAAAAGCGAAAAACCTGAAATGACAAAACTATTGAACGTCAGTAAGAAGTTTTCAATAATATTGCAACGTGTCGCTGCCCAATAGTCAACCCAAACTTCACAATACACTTTAATTCAACAGAATAATCAAACAGAAAAGCAAAGATTTAGAGACAAGTACTGAAAGGATAAAACTATTGAACAATAGTAGACAGAAGACAAAAACTACTGAACATCAGTAAGGAAGTCCTACCATGATTACCATCTTTTCTAGTAGCAGAAATAAGCTGACCCTTATACTTGCTTTTCACATGTGCGCCATCCACAAACAAGAGAAGAATACATGATTTGAATCCTTCAATGACTCCACCAAAGCACATAAAAAATCCTTTGAAAACGACCAGTGGATTCATCACACTCCAACATAAAACAAGAGCCTAGATTAGTCTCCATCACGACATTTTGATACAAAGTCAACATTGAATACGAATCCTCATCTGAACCATGCAACTCTTTCATTGCCTTGTCTTTACTGTTCCATGCTATACGGTATGAAATGTCAAAGCCATAATTGTTTCTTAGCCTATCCATAATATCTTGAGGCTTAAGAGATGGATTGCTTCAGAATTCATCACTAATCAACATTTTCACAAGACTAGACACCAAGAGCTTATTCTCCTGCTCCCTCAAGACACTATCACAAGTATGAACGTTGGGCAGGACGAGGCATTAATGTGTCATTCACATATCTGAAAACGCTTATTGGGACACTCAGCAACCACGCCCCATTTATCATTTCTCTTGTATACAAATAGAAAACCAACTTCAATTGCATACAAACATAACTATTGACGAAAATCCACAACTCCACCTCTAAATTTTTGGTCCACACACTTAATTTACTCTTTTCACTACTTAGACATGAAAATTTTTGGTTCCTCAAGCCTAAAATCACCAAGATTATCAGATGAATCAGCAACAACGAATCCATCAACAACAACAACAACAAAATCCCTTCTATCTTCATCATAGCTAGTAGTAGAATTACAACTCCTAGCCAAAAATATCAATAGAACTTCTCTTAAACTCACCTAAGGACATAAAAATTAGCTTCATATCTATATCAGAGGCAAAAGAACAAGAGGGGTAATTCAGAAGGGAATATGTCAGCTAAAAAATTCCAGGCTTTAAATACTTCAATCGGATACAAACTTCATTGTAAAAATCTGAAAAGCTTGTTGTTTCTTCTATCAAAAACTTCACAGTATCAGTCAGATATGTATACCTCGCAATGACCCCTAAACTCGTACATCCTGTAGCAAAATCACCTCCAAAACTAAGAAACTTTAAAACATAACTACTGGTCCTCAATAACATTAGACACAATGCAATAATGCTAGCCAAAACAGCTCCTTAACCATACAATCACATAGCACAATAGATGGAAGTAGTTGATGAAAACCTATTAAGATTCGAAGATGAATCTAATCAACAACGACAAATCCCAAATAATCGAAGCAAATATAGAGAAACCGGAGCGAATGCAATCAAATCGAAGCAAATTGATGCAAACACATAGAATCTAACATAATGAATAGAACGAAACATTGAAGAATCCACAGAGAAAATTGAAACAAATCGAATCAAGTTGAAGCAAATCGAAGCAAACACAAAGAATCAAAACGCAGAAATCGAACGAAACAAAGAAGAATCCACAGAGAAAATCGAAGGAATTGCGCAAAACCTGAGCTTGAGTTCGGGTTAACGTTCTCCATGATCAGAGCTCTATCAAAATCTGAAGAGCTCGATCTGATGAGCCAGTTCGATCTCTCTCTCTCTCTCGTTTTGTTACGTGTCAGAGAGGAAGATGAGTAATTACGTAAATAATGTATTAACGGAGAAGTAAGGAAATATGAGTATAGACTAACGGAGAGACTAACGTTCCTGTAAGTGGGAAATATGAAAACACGGCTTGCTATAGATAAATAGAGTCAGGAAATTGTAGTTAGTGGTAATTATTTATTTTCTTTATAAGTGTGTAAGGTGTGTTACAAAGGCAAAATTATCATGGAATTCCTTGAAATTTATTGAGAAAGATTGATTCGCCATGCTTCCTGATGATGTTGCATGTCATATTGTATCCGTCGTCATTTTTAGAGACAATGCTCGTGTAGGATGCCTGTCCAGAAGATGCAAATTGTGGATGTTTTAATAAACAGAGGAGGGAAGGTTTTCAAGACGCCAATCCTTAAAACTGAAAAATGTTAATGTCCAAGAGAAGTTTGGTCAATGGATCTCGGAGTGTTGCAAATGCATTAAGGAATTATCACTTGAACATGCATTCAAGAGTCAAGACAGCGAGAATCAGCATCAAAAGCCCATCTATGGGATCGTTCAGTATTTCGAGTAATCATCTTTTGTGTTCTGAAGATCTCCGTAAGCTCTCTGTCCTTGACATCTCATGTGAAAAATTGGTAAAGATACCGGTAGTGTGGCGAGCACGTGGTGTCATGGATGTTTTTTAAAAAACTTTTTTTTATTAATAACTTATATCCTATCTATGTCAATGAAGTTTGAATCTTTGACCTTCAAGTTATTGGTTAAACGTCTTAACCAACAAAGTCACGGTTCACCGACTTGGTGTCATAGATGTTTCTCAAATTTTTGTCCCTAATGTTAAAGATTTGATATTGATCGGGATTTTCAGAAATTACCTTTCCTTAAGGACATTGTCGTTCTTAGGGACATTGTCGTGCTTAGAAATTACCTTTCCTTAGGGACATTACACGCGGTTCTGTATGTGGCCACAACATGGTGACAGTAATTCATCTATGTTTCTTACATTAAGCAATTTATTTTTGCAGTAATGGTGAGACTTGTTACCATGGAAGTTTCTATTAGTGCTGTAAGTTTAATTTGTATATATTAATATATTATACTAAAGGTCATTTAGTTGAAAACTTGATAAACTGTCAGTTGCATGTTGCAACTTAACAATGCTGAGTCACAGATTTTGCAATGGATCTACATTGACACCCATGATATTAGTGATTTAGCTGTAGAACAGTCAATTGATATGCATGTGTATTTTGAAGACATAGTAGATCACCTAACTCAGGACCGGCCCTGGGTGTGCAACTTGAGACGATCGCTTCAGGCCACCGGTCTCCGATGGGAATCCGATCTTTTTTCTTCAGATTATATGAAACATAACCTTACATATAAATATTTTCTTTAAAATTGTACTAGAAAACTGAGATAGCACAAAAGTTAGCCTAATTGGATGCCCGAGTATGATTATGGGTTCAAATCTAGGAGCCTTCCAAAAGTTTACTATTTTTCATTTTTTTACCATTTTTTCCTTTTTTGTTATCGAGCTATTATTATTTTTTTCCTTTTCATTACTAACAAATTAATAACACAATTTGATACATGAAATTTGTACATATATGAAAAAAGTTTGTTCGATTTATATGATTTACTATATGAAGTCACATTTTAGTTGTTCGTCTTAAACCTCTAAAATGTTGGGATCCTGACGTAACTATTTCTTTTTTGAGAGAAAAAATAACTATATTACTTTTTTTTTCTCAATCTCAAGTGTTCTTGGTATCTCATTCTTTTTCTACTCACCATATTTCCTAAAAATTACTGCAGGTTGTGTTCAGAGAAGGCTGCAGGACACCACCCTTGGATAATGTTTGTTGCTTTTCTGTGTTGTCTGTGTTTAGCATGTTGAGTGACGACCTTGTCCCACCTATGGCCAATCTTCTTAAGACCATGCCTAATCTGATTGATTTGCAATTATTTAGTGCAGTAATCTCTCCCAACCCCAAAACTAATGTAAGTAAAGTAGTTTTCCTTCTGTTTTGGTATATCGTTTTCTAATTTCATAAAAGGTAAATTTATCTTTTTGTTTTGTTGTGTATTCAGTCATCTGGGTTCAATATCAGCTATTGGAAATCCCTGAACCTGGCTTTTGTTGATCGTCTTCAGAATGCAATACTTTCAATTTTCAATGGGAATAATGAAATGGAGTTTGCAGCTTATTTGCTATTAAATGCTAGAAATTTGAAGACAATGTTCATTTATCATTCTCGCCAACAATGTGAACATACTGCTAAAAGTGGCTCCAATATATAAGCGTCAGCTATTCCACAGCCAATGTTGTTTTTATGGAACCAGTCGAAAAATACTAGTGGAGGTATTGTTTTATTTTACTTCCTGAAATTTTTTATATCACATTTCATCATATCATAACCTTAATTTGATGTTGATTGATACAGTATGCCATTTTATTGAAATGGAAAGTAGGGATAATTATATCTCGGTTTTGAATGATATTAGCCATGTAGAGCAGTATTGTTGTGTGCTTATGATCAATACCCTTTCAGAGTTTCGAGTTCAGTAACATAGTAACACTTTATAATGGCATGCGCATCAATAATTTGGCCTACTGCTGATGATTACATGTAGGCTGCTGCACTAGTTTATTGCAAGTCCAGAATGCGGAAAAGAAGAAGCTTAGAGCAACTGCAGCGGTGCCTGCCTTCTCCCTCTGCTCGTGCTGCTCCTCTCTCTGCTCGTGCTCTGAGCAAAGATTGCTCGTGCAAGAGCATTTTAGCTCGGTCAACGAGCGGTCGCCGCTGCAGAGTCCGTCTCCCTCTCCCCTGCTCGTGCTACTCTTACCACCGCTGCATATGCTCTTAAGGAAGATATGTATCAAGGCTAGTTTCCTATCGTAGCTGATTTATGTCTTGCATTTCAAGGTAAGTGTACTCGGAATCAAAAATCCAGATGAGATTACTGATCCTTAAACAAGTATTACTTCTCTAAGCATAATCTTTCCCGCCATATTTTCAACAGAGAATAATGATTTTCCCGCCGCCTCCCAGGGCCCAAGCCCATTCGCCCGCTTCTATTTCCCTCCCAACCCCACGACGTCGTTTGGCACATATTCCCCGCACTGACACAGCTTATTTGAAATACCCAATATACCCTTAACATCATTCTCAATGACCAACATACCACACGAATAGAAGAAGTCATAACCCCAAAAGCTCATGTCCAATTTCGTCACGTTAGAAAATCACCCCTCCTCTTCTAGAGCCCTCGAAACCAAAATGCCTCATATTCTCACTCTGAATTTCTGTCTGTAATTTCTAATCGCCCTTCGAAAATCCGAAGCCGAAACCCTAATAAATACCCACCTCCACTTCTCTCTCTTCTCTTCGAAAGCACCCATCTTTCTCTGTCTCTTCGCTTCGCTCTCTATTGGGTTTTCTTTGCTGGTTCGAATCGGGGGATTTGGGCACGCCGCCTGGGGCCGAAAGCGAAACCCTAACCCTAGTTCGCGTTGCTGCCGCCGCGAATTTTCACAGGAAATCAACCGCCGGATGCTCGAAAGGTTCCTTTTTGAATCGCTTGTTGTGTTTTGGTGGATGAATCGAGTAGTTTTGTGATGTAATTTTGGGTTGTATGCGGCGGAGGTAAACCTAATTAGGGTTTGGATTTGGGGGTTTTTGAAAAATTGATAAGGGGGTTGTGATATTGGGGTATGGGTTTGGTGGGATTCGACTGTAGCTTTTGAATCTGGCGATTTGGGGCCGAGTTTCCAAGTATGGCGAAACCCTAATTATTACTGTATCAAATATTTGGTCTTTTTTTACTTATGATTGGGATGAAAGATTGTTTTTTTCTCTGCATAATTGCTATGTGTTGGATTCATATTGGAGATGGATTTGTTATTGATATTGTGAATGTTCTCTTTTGAAGTCCATTAATGGAGTATCCTTGTTATGCAGAGGTTGTAAGTAATGGCTGATAATCGGAATGGGAATGGAAAACCTACGAAGGCTGCTGGTGCAGGGCATAATCCCTATGCTGTTGATTTGAATGTCTTCAGTCAGAGGTTGAAGGCACTCTATTCGCACTGGAATGAGCACCCTGAATTGTGGGATTCTTGTGAGGTTATTGCAATTGCAACACCGCCGCAGTCGGAGGAAATCCGGTATCTTAAATCTTCGGCATTGCTGATGTGGTTGGTTGGTTATGATGTTCCGGATATGATAATGGTTTTCATGAAGAAGCAGATTCATTTCTTGGGTAGTGTCAAGAAGGTGTCTTTTTTCCAAGGTGTGAAGAAGGCTGCCAAAGAGGCTGTGGGTGTTGATCTTGTGACTCATGTGAAGGCAAAGAGTGATGATGGTGGTGCCCTGATGGATGCTATTTTGGGTGTCATTCATGCTCAACCTAAGGCTTATGGCCATGATACTGTTGTTGTTGGAAGGATAGCAAGGGAGGAACCAGAGGGGAATCTTTTTAAATTGTGGTTTGAGAAGCTGAAGAGTGTCAGTGTTCAGCTTGGTGATGTAACAAATGGGTTGTCTGACTTGTTTGCTGTCAAGGAGAAAGAGGAACTTGGTGATGTCAAGAAGGCTGCTTACTTAAGTACTGTTGTCATGCAGAAAATGGTGACAAAGCTTGAGACTCTTATTGATGATGAGAAGAAAGTCAGTCACTCTTCTTTGATGGATGAGACAGAGAAACTTATACTGGAACCCTCTAAAGTTGGGGTGAAGCTCAATCCTCAGAATGTTGATATTTGTTACCCTCCAATCTTTCAGAGTGGAGGAAAGTTTGATCTCAGACCTGGGGCTGCCAGTAATGACGAGTGTCTTTATTATGATCCTGCCAGTGTGATCATATGTGCTATTGGATCCCGTTATCACAATTACTGCTCGAATGCTGCCAGGACTTTTTTGATTGATGCCAATTCCATTCAGAGCAAGGCATATGACATTCTTCTCAAGGCCCATGCTGCAGCCATTAGTGAGTTGAAGCCTGAAAATAAAGCCAGTGCAGCATATCTAGCAGCAGTTTCTGTTGTAGAGAAGGATGCTCCTGAACTATTACCTAATCTGACAAAATCTACAGGGACAGGCATTGGTATTGAGTTTCGGGAATCTTGGTTGAATCTTAATGCAAAAAATGACAGGTTGCTGAAAGCAGGCATGGTCTTTAATGTTTCGCTCGGTTTTCATAACTTGCAGAGTGGTATCAGTAATTCAAAGCAGCAGAACTTCTCCTTGTTGCTAGCTGACACGGTTGTTGTCAACGATGACAAACCAGAGGTGTTGACAGCAATAGTTTCTAAAGCTGTTAAAGATGTGGCATATTCCTTCAACGAAAATGAAGAAGTAAAGCCCGTGAAAGGAAAAGGTCCGGCTAATGGAACAGATGCCTTGATATCTAAAACCAACCTGAGGTCAGATAATAGTGAGAAATCAAAGGAGGAGCAGCGCAGGCACCATCAGGCAGAACTTGCCCGCCAGAAGAATGAAGAAACTGCCCGCAGACTTGCTGGTGATGTACATGGATCAGGTAACAATCGTTCCAGTGCAAAGTCTTCAGCCGATTTAGTTGCTTACAAGAATGTAAATGATCTCGCCCCTAAAAGAGATCTGATGATTCAAGTGGACCAGAACAATGAGGCGGTTCTTTTGCCTATTTATGGGAGCATGGTCCCTTTTCATGTGGCCACCATAAGGACAGTTAGTGTCCAAGCAGAGTCAGCCAGCACCAATCAGGCTTCTTATATCAGAATTATCTTTAATGTTCCTGGGACTCCTTTTAGTTCTCATGATACAAACTCACTGAAAAACTTGGGTTCTATATATTTAAAAGAAGTTTCCTTTCGTTCCAAGGACACAAGGCACATAAATGAAGTCACACAGGTGATCAAAAACCTCCGGAAGCGAGTTGTGTCCAGGGAGAATGAGAGAGCTGAGAGGGCAACACTTGTTACACAGGAGAAACTACAACTAGCTGGTAACAAATTTAAGCCTCTAAGGTTGAACGACCTCTGGATTCGACCTGTTTTTGGTGGACGTGGCAGAAAGATTCCTGGTACTCTTGAAGCTCATGCAAATGGGTTTCGTTACTCTACCAGTAGGCAAGATGAGCGTGTGGATGTAATGTATGCAAATATCAAGCATGCTTTTTTCCAGCCAGCAGAGAATGAGATGATCACTCTCCTTCATTTTCATCTTCACAATCACATCATGGTGGGCAACAAGAAAACCAAAGATGTGCAGTTCTATGTGGAGGTTATGGATGTAGTTCAGACCTTAAGTGGAAAGAGATCTGCCTATGACCCAGATGAGATTGAAGAAGAGCAACGAGAAAGAGCTAGGAAGAACAAAGTCAACACTGAATTTCGGACATTTGTGAGTAGGGTACAGGATCTTTGGCAGCAGCCCCAGTTTGAAGGCCTTGAGCTTGAGTTTGATCAGCCTTTCAGGGACCTTGGTTTCCATGGTGTGCCTTACAAATCCTCGGCATATATTGTCCCCACTACAAATTGCTTAGTTGAACTAATTGAAAATCCTTTTCTAGTTGTCACTCTTGCTGAGATTGAGATTGTGAATCTGGAAAGGGTTGGGCTTGGACAGAAGAATTTTGACATGGCAATTGTATTTAAGGATTTTAAAAAAGATGTTCTTCGGATCGATTCTATCCCATCAACATCACTTGAAGGTGTCAAGGAATGGCTTGATGACACGGAGATCAAGTACTATGAGAGCAGGATGAATCTGTCGTGGAAACCTATACTGAAGACAATTACTGAGGATCCGCAGAGCTTCCTTGATAATGGAGGTTGGGAGTTTTTGAATTTGGAGGGAACAGATTCAGACTCAGAGCAATCTCAGGAGTCAGACCAGGGTTATGAACCATCTGATATGGAATCTGAATCAGAATCGGAGGATGATTCTTCTGATAGTGCATCACTTGTGGAGTCTGAGGATGATGATGAGGAAGATTCAGAAGAAGTCTCAGAGGATGAGGAGGGGAAGACATGGGAAGAGTTGGAGAGGGAAGCAAGCAATGCAGACAAGGAGAAAGGTAACGAGTCTGACAGCGAGGAGGAGAGGAAGAGAAGGAAGATGAAGGCTTTTGGCAAGGGTCGTGCCCCTCCTGCTGGTGGCATCCCAAAGCGGTCCAAGTTGAGGAGATAGATATGTGGTTGTTTCTTGTTTAAGTTATGAGAAAGGTAACGAGTCTGACAGCGAGGAGGAGAGGAAGAGAAGGAAGATGAAGGCTTTTGGCAAGGGTCGTGCCCCTCCTGCTGGTGGCATCCCAAAGCGGTCCAAGTTGAGGAGATAGTTATGTGGTTGTTTCTTGTTTAAGTTAGTTATGTTTTGCTTTAATGGTGGTCTGACGACCTAGCTTTGAACTTCTATATTTAATTGCTAGTAGTTCCTGATGAATTTGGTTTTCATTCTAATGGGTTAAGTTGAAGATGTTTATTTTGCTTGTAAATTTGGTAGCGCTGAAGTAAAAGATCTATTGTTCTCATGCCTACGGTTTTTGCTTGTACTTGGAAGTTAATTGTTATAGACTAGCAGTGACTACAGAGCAGGAATAGATCGAGTTGCAAGTTCATTTTGTAATGTGTATTGGAGTATGTCTGTAGAGGGCAAAGGTACCATGTTGAGTGTCAAAACTAATCTTGAAGCTGCCCAATTAAAGGGTGAAGTCAAGCCTGGAACAGTGGAACAGTGGAACAGGCAGGCATTGATCGAGAACCACCACTCCCTACATATTTACATGTTCTGTTGTGATTGAGTTATGACTATTGACCAACACAAATGTGTTTCTGGAAATAGTAGTAGGGCCTTCACAGAAAAGCATTTATGTTGTGGAACTCCTGCAAGGAAGGTTTGTTGGTGATGTAGTAGCCATGCTTGTGAAGCTCCAAATCCAGGGCGGACTGAGCCAATGGATTGCCCTATGAACTTCCAATTAAGCTCCCGGTGGTGCATTCCCTTCCGGTTATCATCAGCGTTACCCAAGTGAACTGTTGTGTTGTGACACAGGGATTGGTCATGACTTGTTTCTTTTGTCAATTCTTGTTCGGTAGGGTGGAGCGTACATTCTAAGACTTACGCAATATCAATGGTGAGATTATTACAAGGAAAATGTTTCAATCAAGGTAGATTTGGAACCTTAATTGATATTCGAAGTTTGGAACACTAATATATGAATATGAAGCCGTTTCTCAGTACTACTCAACGAGTCGGCAACCAAATATTTCAATTTCATAGAGCTTGGTGGCTCTATATCGGGTAGGTCAGTTTAGTTTTTCGTTTAATCCTAGTTTCCTTCACACGTTTCTTTTCATTTTCTTCGACCTCATGACCTTAGTTGAAAATGGTACAGAGTATACAGGCCCTGATGACCGTTGCTCATTTGCTCACTCATTTCTTCACATTCAACTGCAATGAATTCTCTGTTTTTCATGTTTTATTAGTTTCTTTCTTGTTATTCAATTGAAGAAAACCTCAATTGACAATACCAAGTGAGGAAATGGAATAGTAAATTAATAAGCCCCTTCTTTTCTTGGTTTCTTCACTCTCTTGCACTTCGGCTTAATATAGAATTTGTCATGACATCGCACACTTTTACTTGGTTAGTTCAGTTGTGTAGGACTAGCAATCATATTTTTTCTTTTCTTTGTTCGGAGGGTTTTCTATCTCCATGTCTTGGAGAGCTTAAAGATTGATTTTGCAGGTATGTCTATTCGGGATTATATGATACTGAGATCAATGCAGCAAGGTAAGGTTTAGGATTTAGCAATTCTTTCTTGCCCAATTGGCTCAATTGATGTTCTTCCTGACATAAAATAGTAATCGTGATCAAGTGAAAGTTTGATTCACTGATGTAAAAGAGTACGAAATTGAAGATGCCAAGTCGTCAGTCCTTTGAACAAAAGTATTATATAAAAGTTTATCCCCTTGAGCAATTCTACAAAGAGATGACAATTTGTCATTACACACAGATATATATATATGTTTGTGTGTGTAACTTATCTTCCAATAGTAACAAAAAAGTGATAGGAAAAGTGATCATATTTAGATTGTAATGTATATTGATTTTTTTTTATGTTTTTAAACTAACAGCAATCTAAGCTCCTCTTGAGGAAAAATGGTTGACATTGGCTGCCAATAACCTCATTCAATGAATCAACGGATTAATGAGCATCTAGAGTAAGCATAATTAAGTTGAAGTAAGTTTTGTTTTATTTCTTGGTTAAAACTGATCCATAACTCCAGAAACTTCCTCTCACAGTAATGTCAAGGTGAGAATCTATGTGGTTGTTGTTTCTTTTATCCATGATATACTTCGTATCTTTTTCATACTTTGGTTTATCTTTGTTCTCTCCTACATTGATATCTGTCCTCAAATTTCCTTTAGAATCTCATGTTTACCATAATATAAATAAGATGGTTTATTATCCACTTAATACGCATGATACTATTATATGTAACTATATGACAAATTTACAATTCTTATTCCTTTGCTGTGAATGGATTGAATCACTTTCTGCATCAGCCAAGACTTTCACATCGAGGCAGCTCTTCCCTCACGTACCATCCCACCGTCTTCTTCACCTGAGGTCAATAATTCAGGTACGGCTCATCCATTAGCCAATGTGATCTTATATGATAGACTCTCTACTACTCATTTAGCATTTACTGTTGCTCTAATATTGCATCTTGGGCCTACATCTTTTTCTTAGGCCATCCTAAATCCTAAATCCCAAATGGCGAGAGGCTACGCATGATGAAATTCATGCTTTGCAAGCCAATCATACTTGGAGTCTTGTGCCACCACCTGTTAATAAACGCCCTATTGGATGCAAATGTGTATACAAGATCAAGTACAATTCTGATGGCAGCATAGAGCGTTACAAAGCTCACCTTGTTGCTAAGGGATATAGCCATGTGGAAGGAACTGATTATCAAGAAACATTTACTCCTGTTGCCAAGCTTACAACTGTACGTGTCCTTCTCAATTTGGCATCCATGCGTGATTGGTTTCTTCACCAACTTGATACTAGCAATTCCTTCTTGAATAGTGATTTGTACGAAGAAGTATACATGCAACAGATTTGGAGGAAAGGGGAAGACTCAGATATGCAAATTGCAAAAATCACTATACGGTCTCAAACAAGCTTCAAGACAATGGTTCATTAAATTGTCTAATGACCTAGAGGCAGCCAGTTTCAAGAAAAGTTGGTCGGACTACTCACTTTTCGTTCCCAATTACAAAGGCAGATTCACAGTTCTCGTGGTTTATGTTGATGACATCATTATAACAGGCAACAATCTAGAGGACATCAAGGCAATCAAGCAATTTCTAGCTAGCAAATTCAAGCTAAGAGACAAGGGAATTTTGAAATATTTTTTTGAAATTGAAGTGGTCAGATCTAAGCATGGCATTGTTTTGAGCCAAAGAAAGTATGCCTTGAAGATATTGGAAGACTCAGGCTTTCTCAGAGCAAAATCCTCAAATTTTCCCGTCGAATGTAACAATGTTTTGACACAAGATGGCGCCAAGCTACTTAGTGAACCAACGCAATACCAAAGACTAGTAGGCAGACTTATCTATTTTACCATAACAAGACTAGACCTCATCTATGCAGTGCACGTTCTCAGTCAATTCATGGAAAAACCGAGAGAACCACACTTTCAGGCTGCACAGAGAGTATTGCGATACTTGAAACAAACACCAGGGCAAGGTTTGTTGCTGCCCTCTACTGGTACACTACAATTAAAAGTCTATTGTGATGTAGTTTGGGCTCGTTGTAAGGATACTAGAAGGTCAGTTACTGGTTACTGTATTTTTATCGGTTATGCACGTATTTCATGGAAGACAACGAAGCAAAGTACTGTTTTAGGTCAAGTGCAGAAGTAGAATATCGATCCATGACTTGTACCTATTGTGAGGTTACATGGTTGGAAAATGTGTTGAAGGACCTAAATGTTATAGGTACGCAACAAGCATTACTTTTATGTGACAATCAACCAGCTTTATATATAACATCAAACCCAGTCTTTCATGAACGAACAAAGCACATAGACATTTTTTGCCATGTTGTTCATGAAAAGATACAAAGAGGTTTGGTTAAAACCGCATACATTCGGACACAAGATCAACTGGCGGATTTGTTCACAAAGTTAATTAGTTCACAACAGTTCACAGAGTTGCTAAGCAAGTTAAGTGTAATTAACATACACTCTAACTTGAGGGAGAGTATTGAAGAACATAAGGAAATGATCCTTATCGTATAAGGATGAGTGATTCTCATCCTTTTGTAATCATATAAGATTCGATATGCTTTAAGATCTTCCTTATCGGATCCTATAAGTTAGGAGGTTGTTGTGTATATATCCCAACATAAGGAAAGGATCCTTATCAAATAAGGATGAGTGATTCTCATCCTTTTGTAATCATATATGATTCGATATGTTTTAGGATCTTCCTTATCCGATCCTACAAGTTAGGAGATTGTTGTGTATATATTGTATCATTGTTGACATATCAAATACAAGAAAATATTCACCAATATCAGTTTTATTACGAACAGTGCAATTGTGGTGGAATTAGGTGATGACAAAGGAGACCTTGTGAGCAGACATTAGGCTTTCTTCATGATTATTTTTCGACCTCGTAACTTTTATGCACCAAATTCGCTGTAAATTTGTAACTTGTTCTAGGCTGGATGTACATTGAATTGTTCATGATGTGTTTTCTACGCTGCTGAAAGCTAGATCCACATGAGGTGTTCAGATTGTAAGCTTCTGGAATTGTGATGAATATCATCTTTATTTATGAAAATCTAGTTGGGATGTGTTCAGATTGTAAGCTTATAGTACACAAAGATGATGTTTGTCCAGTTTGAACTGCTACCTCCAAGCCAACAATGGTTTCAAAGGAGAACATGGTTGAATCATTAGCAAACTTGGCAAACCCGAATTTCTCACAGGGTTTGCTTAAGTTCATAGGAACACAACTGAGAAAGCCTTTAGCCCCATTACTCAATCCACTGCACCCTCAAGGAATAGCTAAACCAGGACCAAAACGCAAAGCAATTGTGCTCAAAAAACCTGTACTTGACCAAAATTCAGAGGTTTCACTGATGGATGATGCACTTGTGAAAGAGAAGGAGCCAACTAATGCAGAACCAGACCCTGTTGTCGCAGAGGTGCATACCCCTGCTAATATGGCCCATGGTGATGTTATAATTCCTGATGTTGTTGGAAAAGTATCTGTCTCTAGTCTTGATATGGCCCCTGATGATGGTATGATCCCTGTTGTTAGTGAAGTTCCTACTACTAGTTCTCAAAATGTAAAGGTCTGTACTAGTAAAGAGATACCTCAAGGGGCTCTGCTTGCTTCTATTTAGATCAATGACATGACTATTCAAGACTTTGCAAATGATAATGCGCCGTTAAGTGCATGGATTTTTAAAGCTACTAGCAAAGGAAATGTAATGAAAAATCGTCCTAGTGAGGAGATTGTTAAGCATTTTCGAACTCCCATGGAAAAGTTGAAGGAGAATATAGATGTTACATCTGTGGAAAGTAGCAAAAAAACTAGAGTGAATATTCACTTCTCTGCAAGTGCACTAGGCCTCATTCAAGGCCCTGATGATGCTCTGATCATGAAGCCGACCTCTCTGTTTAAGCTGAAGTCAAAGAAAGAGCAGCCTCTTGGTTCTCTAAAGAAAGTACCTAGTCAAGGCTCAAAAGAAACAAAACCAAATGATCTGAGTGTACTTTGTCCTAACACTCCTCCAAGCCCGGACTCAAAGGGTAAAAATAAAGAATAGAAGGTGTTAGTGCATAAATAGTTTGGCAGACTGTGCGAGCTAGATGCAACGAAATGAATTCATAGGATTTAGAATATCGCAATTGAGCGTATTGGCTCTAGTTTTATGTTTCTCTGGTATCTTGTTTTTGTGACTAGTTTTATCCTCTGTTAAGCTCACAATAAGTGATCTAAATGTCTAATGTAATGCCTTTATCATGATTCATGTGGTCATTATAACCTGCCGTTCTAAGATATTATATGAATGAAATTTATTTCAAAAAAAAATCCACATGAGGTGTGTAATGCATATAGCCAAAAAAACTAGAGGGAACCATGAATCTAGCCAATCATGAATCAATCCCATGCTTTCCTAGATACCATGCACACCTTGAACTAACATACATTATTATAGAAATCCATGTATTTAGCCAATCCATGAATCCTAGACACAAACAGCAACTCTTGTAGTCTTGAACATTTCACAAGGAGTGTAGAATTACTTGAACTCCTTTCTGCGGGCGAAGTGTAAGAAAATGAAGAGGAGAGTGGACATAACCAGGGGAAAGGGTGAAGGCGTAGCGTTGCAGAATCATTGACAGAGCAATTTTAGTTTCAGTGGTCGCAAAGTTGAGACCTACACAAGTTCTAGGTCCCATTCCAAATGGTATGAATGCAGCCATGTTATCCTTAGTAGCTTTAGCAACCCCTTCTGAGAATCTCTCCGGTTTGAAAAGCTCGGCGTCTTGTCCCCATATTTCAGTGTCATGGTGAAGGGCTGCAATTGGGATGACCAAATCAATATTAGCTGGAACAATCAACTTCCCCAGCCTAACTTCTCTTTCAGGTTTCTTTACAAGTTCAATAACAGGAGGATACAACCTTAGAGACTCATTGATGATCATATTCATCTGCATCATACAATGGAAACAAAATGAGACAAAAATCATGTTCATACATACTGATGACAATTTCTAGCACTACTTGCACAATCAGTGTAATGGTAATTGACATTAATTCTTACAGTTTTTAGTCTGGAAATGCCATCAGAACTTGGATTCTGTTTTCCGAATAATTGTTGGACTTCTTTTCTTGCTTCCTCTTGCCAATCCTGATGAAGTGCTAGAAGAAGGACTGTCCAAGCCAGCAAACCATTAGTGGTTTCTTGTCCAGCGAAGTATAATGCCTTGCACTGATCAATTATATCATCTATCGTGATCCTATATCCGTCATTACTGTCCTCATGATGAGCCTTTAAAAGTAATCCAAGTAAATCATCCCCAAAGTTGTGTTCATCCGGCTTCATCACTGCCTTGTTTTCTCTTTTCTTTACAATCTCTAGTATCTTGTCGCGCATTTCCTTCTCAAGCGTCTCTGCTTCAATTTCATCACTAGTTTTGAAAAGCTTTCTGCAATATGGAATGAAAATGTGAAATAAACATGAGAAATAGGAACATACACAATCCTCAATTAGTCATTTATCCTCCGACGATATTGCAGTGAATTGTTCTGCTATATATAGCAGATGGTGACATGTAAGTTAGTAATGTCAAAACCAAATATGACATACATAAGAGGGGGTTGTGTATGGTGCTGTGATGTATTATACATCTATTTATCATTAATTGAATAAAAATAAATAGTTAAATGAGTAAAATTTACAATATTCAACAAAATTTACAACATTCACAACAAAATTACTACATTTACATATAATTATACTAATTTACTACAATCACAACAAATTGTATATAAACTTGTAAATTATCTTAAGTTAAGTAATTACATCTAATAGAACAAATATTACCTAAATAATAACTATATTTATCAAAATGACAACAAATTTGTTGTTATATCGGTAAATATATGTACCATAAACAGGTAGATACCTAAAAAATTCCACATAAGAGTAGTCATGTATCAATATATAATGCATATATCGACGGATAAAAGATACAAACCAGCAACTACAACAAGGATAGTTCTTTGGGATCGTTTCTTCAAATGCAATGGACAATTATTTAAAGAAAATACGTTACCGGATACCAGGAAGCCTGATCTTATAAGAATTTTTGAACACTAGCAAGCATATCTTCGTCAACATGTCAAAAATGTTCTTCCCTTCTAAGTAGCTGCTGCCAAATGCTGTTCTCGAAATCACTTCTGCAGTAAACAACCTAAATTCTTGATACAATTCGATCTCTTTGCCCTCACTATCTTGCCACCTCTGCAACATCTTCTCAGTACTAGCTATAATTTCTGGAACCATATTCTGGTATAAAAAAAGAGTAAAAATTCATACGGGACATAAATTTAAAAATTTATTTCTTTTCCCAAAATAAATAAAAAAAATTAACAGAACTATCTCGATACTCTTTTTAATTTGCTGAATAACTAAAGCTTACTTTTAAATTCTGTCCATGTAAGGCATGATTGGCCAGCCTTCGATGTTTTAGCCACTGTTCTCCTTCAGAAGTCCCAAGGCTGTTTCCTATTAGCCTCTTCCCGAGTCCTTCTTGTTTCTTTTGCATATAAACTCTGTCTTTGTTAATCAGTATCTCTTTGCACAACTCGGGTTCCAAAACTACCAACTGAGCTTCGGTACCCAGCCACTGAAGAAAAATCTTCCCTGTCACAATACAACACTTACTTAAGTTAAATGGGAATTTTTTCTAAAGAATTGTGACAAATATAGTTGATGAGATGAATCGGTTTGTAATTTTTACCATATGTCTTGAGCCAGGAGTGATACTGAGGTTGAACTAGAGGAAATATGTCATTGGATAAACCCTTGGGTCTGCTCATGGCTTCCTTCTTCATGTTCAAGATTTCTTTGGCGTTTCCATGGACAAGTCTATAAGAAGGGCCTTTGATTCCCTGGAGAGCCATCCGTTTCTGTAGGCGAGTTGGAGTCCACCATTGTGAGTGAAAAACCTTGATGATCAGAAGGAACAGAAACACAAAGCTTGTAACAATGAATACTGGGAATCCAGTAATACTCATACTTCCAGTGATGTTTTAGCTGTTTAATTGGATTAGAATAGATTCGTAGGTCCCGAGGATAAGAGAAGAAGATTTCGGTGGAGATGAACTGAACAGAGACGATGTGGAGGAGACGTTATTACTATTTATTAGATTTAGGGGAGAAAAAACGAAACGGTAAATATGACAGGTGATCACTCTAGAGCGCTCCAACACACAATTATAAATAAATAAATGCACAACAAATTTTGGACAACAAATGTCATCTTTTTTCAGAAACTTCTAGCATGTATAGTGACTTGTTCAACCCAGATAGGTTTGAAGGTTATTAACGTTAGAAAATATGTACATTAGAGTCAGTTATCTACTCAGATATATTCAAGTACGTCAAGAATGACTTGCATCTTCAAATGCATATGTATATACCAGAGAAAGGTTCAAAAGAATACAATTAGTGTGAAGAGTGACATCTTCCTAGGCTTGCCAACCAGTGCAAACAAGTCCCCGAGGAAAAAAAGAAAGCAACAGCAATCAGAAAAGGGTAAACAAAGGTGTATCCTTCCTACTTCTAGAAGAAAAAAAATTACTCTTTGTTTACCATTGCTTTCATTTTGGTAGATGGTAATTGTGGTGGGATTAGATGGCGACAAAGGAGATCTTGTGACAAAAAAACTATTCATGTGCAATATGACTGTGACAACGTTTGATTTGCGAGAAAAAAATACAAAATCTTCCCCACAGAGATAAGGTCAAGACAATTTATCAATAATTTATCAAAAGTCTAATTTTATGATGCATAGAATGAGCAAACCATGACAAATGGTTACGTGGATAGAATAGGGTCTTCACATGGAATTTTAAATATGGAAGCCACACGTCTAGTCGGTCTAGGGTTCAAACATTTTGATGAATTAATATTATTTCATGATATATAAACGTGATAAGGAAAAATGTCAATCTATCCTGAACATATCAACGTCTAGAGATATCGTGAAAAATTCAAAATGAGGGTTTCTAAAACACAAAAACAAAAAATCGTGCAATAGCACCTCAAATGTTTTGCAAGTATTTTGAATAGTTTCTGATTGAAGAACGCACCCGGGCTCTTAGGATAAGCAACTGGAGAGGGACCCTCTATGATACCATGTCAAACAACGACAAGCGTGGCCCGTAGATCATTTTTGTACCGATACTGTCCCAACTTAACCACCTTTAAGGTGTTGGGTTTTATTTACAAAAGACATCGGTATAATTAGGAATGATCCACACACGTATATGTTATATTTTATTTGTCACTTTTCTGATGTATGATCTCTTCTTTCCACATGGGGTGAGTGGTGCAGAGGTGTGAGGGTGATAGATTATTATAAGGGTAGAGGTTTGAGAGGGGTGTGAATAAGGGTGTAAACAGAATGAAGGGGTTCTATTAATAACGTTCTTGTCGAGAACTAGTTCAGTACTTTTTTGTTTCACCCTATTTTCGATCACATATTCATATCTTGACCGTCTAGTTTGTAGATATATATGAGTATACCATCTCTACAAATTTTCATACAAATTGAAAATCGTTAAGACATTCATAAATGTGATTCACCGATTATAAACTTGAACAGTTCATATATGTTTGACATATTTGGATTATCCATTGATTTTAAGGCTGGGCAAAAAGCCTGAAGAATAAAAAAACCGAACCGGACCGCCTGGCCCAGGCCGGCAGGCTGGGCTTTTTTCCGGGCTCATGTGTTGTTATGTGATAAACGGACCAGGCTTTGTTATGTTCAGGACGGTCCCGGACCTTCATATCCTTAAACAAAAAAGCCTGAAAACCCGGGACCTTAGGTGTCATTATCTAATTGGCTTTCGTAAGTGGTTCTAAACCTATATAATATGTACAATGACACTAGAACATAACCAAATAACCCTAAATCATCGTTTCGGGCTTGAAACCCGGGTGGGCTCGGCCCATTTGGTACTATTCCGGGCTTTACCGGGCCCTGTAAATAACTCATCCAGGCCGGGCTTTACTAGAGCCCTGATTTTTTAATGATAAAACCCAGCCCGTCATACTACCACTGGGCCGAGCCTGGACCTTGAAAAAACTAACCCGGGCTCAGCCCGCGCCCAGCCCTAATTGATTTGATCTATTTCGATGTCTAAACGATCACCAATTTGACTAAAAATGTGTATAAGTGATCTATTTATATAGACTAATAAATTGAACGGTTGAGATGGAAAAATGTGATTGAAAAGTGGGTGTAATAAACCATTAAGAAAAAAGTCTTCAACAATAAGTTTCTCAATAGATCGCTTCTCGTAAAGAGAAAACTAAGACATGAACACTTTTTCATGTATAGAATCATTAAACCCAATGGCGTAGCCAAAACAAGGTCAGAGTTTAAATGAGAATTTTAAACGATTAATCTATATTGAATAACATAAAAATGTATGAATTATTACATTAAACACTTAAAAAAGCAACAACCAATTATCTAACCCTAAACCAGCTGCTCAGCACAACCCAAGTTCAACGCGAGCGCGGCCTGGCGACCTCAACCCAAGTGATCTCCTGCATCGACGCTGCTGCTCTACCACGTCAGAAAACTGCTCCGATCCGCCGCTACAAGCATCGCCAGGACTTTCCAGATATTTTTCTAGGCACCCAACAATCTGCTGTGAGCACCCTAGCTTCTCATCAGTGCCGGCAAGAGCAGAGCTTTCCTTCAGAGCAGACCTGCAATTCAGCCGCCACCTCGATCTCGAGCTCCACCGAAGCTCACAACCTAGGTCTCTCAACTAGTGAATTCGTTCACCAGCGAATCCACTCGACCCGGGTTCAATTTTTCGGCCCAGGTCCAATATCCAGACCTGCCCAACTCACTCATTCGACTTGACCCAGCAGCTATATACCCGACCTGACTCGATCCAGATTCGACCCAACCCAGTCTGACCTGGCACAGATCTGACCCTGTCCAGATCTGACCCGATCCAGCTCATCTGATCTAATCCACAGATTTGTGACCGGGAGAAGAAAAGAAAATAACTCGTGTGTACGTCAGAAATTTGAGTTTCTGGGTCTTAGAGGAAGAGCTTAAAATTGAGTTTCACAAATTTAGGACTATAAGGAGGATATGGGTTGCAAAGAGGCTATCAGGTTTTTGCTTTTATCGATTTTAATGATAATATAGATGTCTAGGATGCTGTTCGCGAATTAGATGGTTGAACTTTCACATAAATCTATTCGTGCGGTGAAGCACAACTTCAATAACGGTAATATTTCTGCGACCAAAAAATCACGTGGAAGTGGTAAGATCGGTATGGCTTTGAAAATCTCTAATTTATTTGGTTCTGATACTTGGATTATTGATTCTGGTGCTACTGATGATATGACTTATGATGAATCTTATTTCATTAAGTTGTCTTCCCCTCTAGTGTCATATGTCACTAATGCTAATGGTAAGGCTTTTCCTGTACGTGTTAGGAAAATGATCGGTTCATGTCACTCCTTAAGAGCTACATAATATTTTATATGTACTTGATATGTCTCATCACTTGATTTTTGTTCCCCAGTTGAATACCGAGCTTCGATGTTCTATAACCTTTTATCCCATGTATGTGACTTTTTAGGGTCTTCTTACCATGGAGCATATCGGTCGGAGGTATTTGAGGGACAGATTGTTTCACTTGGATCAGACATATGCAGAAGAGAAAACTAGAGCACAGCCTCACAGAGCTTTGACCTCGAGCTCTATCTAGCTAAGTGAAATTTGATTGTGGCCTCGCTCTTAGGGCATACATCCTTTAGGGTTATGAAAAAAATCCATGTCTTATTTGTTTATTAGTGTGAATGTATCCACTATACGTTGTGAAACATGTGTCCTAGCTAAGAGTCATCGTGCTACTTATTCTTCTAGTTTGTCTAGGAGTAGTGTTCCTTTTGAAGTGATTCATTCAGATGTCTGGGGACACTCTAGAGAGTATTGTGTCAGGTATGAGGTATTAATTTGTATTGTTTGTTGATGATTGCACAAGGTTATCAACGATTGCTGTTTTGACAACCAAAGATGAAGTATTTCCAGGTTGGTTACAAATAGAGTAATTCAGACCACACATTGTTCCTCAAGCATCAGCATGGGAAGGTAACAACCTTAATTATTTGTGTCGATGATATGGTAATCACTGGCAATGATACTGTTGAGAGGGACAGATTGCAGAGACAGCTGACCTCTGAGTTTGAGATGAAGGAATTGGGTGATCTCAAGTACTTCTTAGGAATTGATGTAGCTAGGGGAAAAGAAGAGATATACTTGTGCCAGAGAAAGTACATTCTTGATCTATTGATAGAGATATGTATGTTGGATTGCACACTTACTGACATGTCCATTGAAAAGAACCATCGTCTAGCAGAGTAACCACCAGGTATCTACTGATCGAGCTCACTATCAGAGGTTAATTGGACGCTTGATTTACTTAACTCATACTAGACCGAATATCGCATATGCTGTGAGTGTGGTGAATCAGTTCATGCACAACCCGAGCGAGTGTCACATAGATGCTGTTGTGAGAATCTTAAAGTACTTAAAGTCAGCTCCTTGGAGAGGAGTAATGTTTTCTAAACACAATAATATTCTTGATGTTTGTGGCTTCACAGATGCAGATTGGGCTGGAAATATTACAGACAGGAGGTCTACATCAGGTTACTTTACCTTTTATAGGAGGTAATTTGGTTACATGGAAGAGTAAGAAACAGAAGGTTGTAGCACGGTCTAGTGCTGAGGCTCAGTACAGAGGTATGGCTCATGGAGTATGTGATGGTTGAGAAATCTGTTACGTGATTTGGGTATCAAACCCAAAAGTGCTATGCAGTTGTATTGTGCCAATAAAGCAGCAATTGATATATCACAGAACTCAGTGCAACATGATCGTACTAAGCATGTGGAGGTTGATCACCATTTTATAAAAGAGAAGCTAGATGTCAATATTATTAGCTTCCATTTTGTTTCTACTGAAGAGCAGCCTGCAGATATACACACTAAAGGAGTGTCCAGAAATGCGTTTTATGAATCACTGTGCAAGTTGGAGATGATTGATGTGTATGCCCCAACTTGAGAGGGAGTGTCAACATGAGTCATATTAGGAATGTAACATTGTAATTATATCGTAGGTTTATATTTACCAATTATATTTCTTATAATCTCTTATATAAACCTCTACTGTGAAATGAATAATACATAAGAAAATTCATTCTCTCACACTCGTGATATTTGACTCTCGATAATAGCAAATATACAAAACCGAATCCACCTACGTTGGTTTACTCAATTAAAAATCTCCAAACCGAGATCTTTGTTTCTTCATATTTCCACACAAATTTTGCTCAATTTCAACACAATGTGCAACAGGTACATCAACATTTTCTCCTCTAAGTAGCGCCGGAATCGCGACGTCTTCAGCCTTGTCTGCTGCCACAGCGGCTTCCCAACTCAGTGAGAGATCGAACTCATGCTCATCGCTCGCTTTTCTTATTTCTGCTAATCCCAGGAACGAAAAATACATTATTAGTTGAAGAAAATGAAGCTTGAGACACTCTCATTTGAGTTTCGTTATTTTGTTATTTTACAGCTGGAAGATACTCGATGGGATAACGCCATGGCTGAACTACCGATCTCATCACATCAAACAAATGGTCCACCACCTTTGTCATCTATGGAAAATATCCGCTGCAATGAAACCAAGACACAAGTTAAAAATGGGGCTCTTCTTCACAGAAGTAATTTATATGCACACACAGAATGGGTGGCAGTTTTGTGAAGCATCTTCCACTGTGGATGCGTACTTGGAATTTGATCAACATATTTTGGAGAATCTTAGCTAAAACTTAATCAACATATAGTACGGATTTTGCTGGGTAAGCCAGTGTACCTTTATCAACATAACCATTGGTTCACCCAATCGACAAGTATCCAAATTTTCTTCTGACATCCATTCACGTTCACAAAGGAATTAGCCAGACAATGCAGTAGAAGGGAATAAGAACAGATACCGGTTGAATATGTAGCAAGTAAAGGTAAGTTGCAGATAAACATATGAAATAAATACTTCTTGAGACAGCCATACTAGTTCAGGTTATACAGAGCTCTTTACAGAACCTAAAGAAAAAGGCTGATCAGTCTAAGAGAATTCAACTGAATACTCACATCTTTTCAACTTCCTTAGCACAGAGTTTCCGTTACGTGGAAAGCAGGTGACGATGGCACCAGCTTCAGCCTGGCATACATCTCATCTGTCTCAGATCCGTAACAACAGGTACTGCTGCTTTATGTACTCTAATGCTTAAGGACACTTGGGTCATTAGTAACCTTCATAGTGTTGGTGTGAGTCATACTTTCCTTTTGTATATATTTGTAATTACTATTATTATTAGGATTATCACTTACCTTAGGAAGATATACTTACCTACTTTGGCTCGGTTGTAATTTGTATATAATTCCTCCTTTGTGAGGTGAATCAATATCAATCAATATTCAGCCACAATTGTCTCTTGTGTTCATTATTTTGACTTGGTATCAGAGCAGAGATCCGATCTTGGACTCTGACTCTTTGTTCTTTGATTTTTCACCCTTTGTCCTTTTGTTCCTTGTCCTTTGATCCTTGCATCATTGTTGCCCTTGATCTTTGTTATTGAATCTTTCCGCTGCATATTTACCATGACTAAGGATTCCGAAATCTCACCTGTGCTCACAAAAGTTGATAGTGGTGAGAGCTCTTATGACTCCAACAAAATCTCTGTCTCTGTTAAAGATGATTCAACTGGCAGCTATGGTGGTGTCAAGCTTAATGGCACCAATTATCGAACTTGGAAGAAGATGATGGAAGCTCACCTTTGGGGGATTGATAAGATGGGCTATGTTGATGGTTCGATTCCTGAACCACCAATTGAAGCCAACAACTATTCGAAGTGGAAGACTGCTAATGGTTCGGTAACTTCTATTCTTTACAAATCTATGACGGAAGATGTTTCACAAATGATTATGGGATGTAATACAGCTGAAGAAATTTGGGAAAGTCTCAAAGAAATCTACTTCAATGGAACGGATTTTTCCGAGGTTTATGAATTAAGTACTCAAGCAGCTCGTATGACTCAAGATGAGAGACAGGTTGCTATGTATTTTACAAAATTGAAGGGGATTTGGCAAGATATTGATCAGATGCATCCATGTCGCATGAAGTGCCCAGATGATATCAAGATTTATAAGGAAGAGCAAGACCTTATGCGGGTTCATGTCTTCTTAGCTGGCCTAGATCCTATATTTGAGAATGCAAGGAGTGAATTGCTTCGTCGGACTACTACACCTAGTTTGCAGCAAGCTTTTTCTTATATCCGCAAAGATGAAACTCAAAGGGCAGGTACTAGAGGAGTTACCTCTGAAGTTACAGGTCTTACCATTCATTCAAAGCCTTTCAATTCGTCCAACAATCGGCCATTATCAGGCAATCGGCCTCCTGCTTTGCGTCCTTCTCCTCAAGGTCCTCCTCCCGGGTTCTCTCCTAATGGTATCTGTAATTACTGCAAAAATCCAGGTCACATCAAGGCAAATTGTCATAGGTTGGTTGGCTTTCCAACTAATTATTTTAATAAAGCTCGACCTCAGGACAAATCCAAGGGAAAGGCTGCTGTCCATCTTGTTCAAGATCAAGAGTACTATGCTATGACAGACCCAGACCACACCGACGTTGATGGTAATGGTACCATGTTAGTAAGTCATGGTGGTAATGGTAAGATTGGAGTGGCTTTACAAATTTCTAACTTTACTGGTAGCAATACATGGATTATTGATTCTGGAGCATCTGACCATATGACCTATGATCGTAGTTACTTCCTTTTTCTTAACCCACCTACTATTTCCTCTGTTGTTAATGCCAATGGTGATTCTTTTCCAGTTTTAGGCATAGGGTCTGTTCGTCTCACCCCTTCTCTAACACTACATGATGTTCTTTATGTCCCTGATTTGTCTCATCATCTCATATCTGTGCCTCAGCTCAATACTCAATCTCGATGTTCTGTAACTTTTTTTCCTTTGTATGTGATTTTTCAGGACCTCCTCACCAGGGAAATAATCGGCAGGGGTTATCTAAGGGGTCGTCTGTTTCATCTGGATTGCATGTTCGCCGGAATGAAGCCAGAGAAGGCAGTCCAAGCAGCTTTGATTTCGACTGGGGTTACTAATCAAATTGAAGAACTGTGGTTATGGCATCGTAGATTGGGACATTTTTCCTTTGGCGTCATGAAGAAATTGATGCCCTCCTTGTTTTTGAGCGTTGATGAGTCTAAGTTGCATTGTGAGTCTTGTGTCTTAGCTAAAAGTCATCGTGCGAGTTATCCTTTGAGTACTACCAGGAGTTCTGTTCCTTTTGAGCTTATTCATTCCGATGTATGGGGACCTTCCCGCGAGTCGACTTTTTCTGGCAAACGTTGGTTCGTTTTGTTTATTGATAATTATACCCGTCTTACTTGGGTATCTTTGTTAAAACATAAACATGACGTCTTCTCTGCTTTTCAAGAATTTGCTGCTCTTGTTCGAACTCAATTTGGAGCCAATATTAAAGTCTTTCGTTCTGATAATGGGGGGGAGTTCATTAATTGTCAGTTTACTCAATTCTTCCAAACTTGTGGTATTGTTCATCAAACTACTTGCCCTCAAACTCCTGAACAAAATGGGGTGTCAGAAAGAAAGAATCGTCATGTTCTTGATATTGCTCGTTCTCTTTTGTTTAGTGCTCACATGCCCAAGTATCTTTGGGGAGATGCAGTTCTTACTGCCTGTCATCTCATCAATAGACTTCCTTCTTCCGTTCTCAATAATCAAACTCCTTATGATGTCCTTTCCAATCATGTGTCAGTTCCTTCGTTTTCTAATCTTCCTGCTCGTGTCTTTGGGTGTGTGGTATTTGTTCATGTTCCTAAGAATCAACGTTCCAAACTTGATGCAAGGGCGCTCAAATGTGTTTTTGTGGGCTATGGTGTCAATCAGAAGGGCTACAAGTGCTTTCATCCCCCTACACAGAAAGTTTATGTTACCATGGATGTCACCTTTTATGAAGATGCTTGTTATTTTTCTCCTCCCAATCCTTCTCTTCAGGGGGAGAAACATACTTTTTTGGAAGAAAAGTCTTGTGTGATTCAGCCACTTGGGGATGAAAATGTTACTCGTGTAATCTTTGATCCCACGATCGATCGTCAGGACAACAACGAGACAGAGGCTTCCAGTGGTGCACCAACGATCGATCGCATTGGTCCTAGCGATCGATCGCCCGAAGAGACAGAATGTCACGCCCCGATCCTAGAATTATTTTACGGTTGGTTACTTTGGTCTTTTACCATTTAAAGTGACCGTTTAACCGTACAAAGATCGTAAAGTTGACTTTTCGTTAAGTCGAGAATTTGGGGAAACTTCCTTCATGAAAGTTGTAGAGGGCGTCGTTACGAGTTCGTGGACATGTAGCACGCTCAAATCGGAGTTCGTATGAGAAAGTTATGAACAAAAGTATAAAGTTACTATGCGGTAAAACGGCTATATATAGGAGTTACCGGGGTGAAAAATCAGATTTTTCACCCGGCTCTCTCTCCTCTCCCCCGACGGGAATCGCTGCCGCAGCTTTCGGCCGCCACAGCGCCGCCGTCCGGCCACCTCAGGCCGGCGCACCGGTCCCAAAAGCTCGGCCTCCGAGTCTACTTCAATCCTAGGTAAGCTTTCCGACCTAACTCGCCGTAAATCGGGAGAAATTCCGATTTGTTCTTGGTGTGTACAGTAGATTTTCGGGATTGAATTTCTCCCTCCCTAGATCACCAATTGTTGAGTTCTTTATATGTTTAGGATGGGTTTTAGGTGTACTACAATCCCCTAGAATTTGGTAGCTTGATTTGAAGTGTGTAGGGAGAATTGAGGATTTGAAGTTTGGTAGTGTAATTTTTCGGGGTCTACTGTTCATCAAGTTTTTGACCTAGTTAGAGGCCGAATTGGCCTTCGAGTTGAACTAGAAAGTTGTCCCAATTGACGAGACGAAGCTACTGGTAAAATTTGGTGGCGATCCGAGGTCGCCTGAATTTTTGCCGGAATTTCTGCCGGCGGCCGCCGGTGCCGCCACTTTTTGGGCAGTTTTTCATGTCCATTAATTAGTACATATTGTGAGGAGTCTATGGTTAAAATTTGGTAATTTTTGGAGGTGTTTTGGTTAGGTTTTGGAATTGTTCTAGTTTAGTATTATTGGCGGATAATTAAATATTATTCCGACCATCGATTATTGCCGGTTAAGGTTTAAGGATTATTTTAAGGACTCCTAAGGTATTGGTGAAATGGTTGAATGGGTGTCCATAGTAATTCAACGAATTAATACGTGACACCCTAACGTCAAGTTAAGTGATAAAGGGAAGTTCGGAAGCTGAGTCGGACTTCCGGTAAATTGAGTTAAGAGTCGACTGTGAAATGACTAATATAATGATTTGTTGTACAGTCCCTGGTTGCACGTGAGACGGGCTCGACTACGTGTTAGTTCGAGGGTTTCGCTCGAGGAGCTTTCCGAGCAGGAAGAAGGTCGCAAAGAGTACTGTGAGTGGACCTTTGTTTTAAATTAAATTGCATGCCATATACTTTATTTGATTTCTCCTGCATTTATGATTTCCTCTATTTATATGTTTTACGGTGATTTGGTAAAATGAGATTTAAGGATTTAAAGGTAAACAAACCGGGAAAGAGGTTCATACCCTTCCCGTAATTTTCCCGGGGTATGTTATTCTTGATTATCACCGTTTTGGGATTATGGAGGGGGGTGATTTTAAAAGGAGAAATTTGGCTCACGGATTTAAAGGGGTTTTCGATTTATTATTCCCACGAGGTTTTACAGGTTTTAAAGGGGCTTTGGAAAGGGAAAAGGATAAAGGGAAAAGGATTGTATGCTAGCATGGACCCTCTCCGGTTGAGCTGGTCAGTAGACCTTCCCGGATAGAGCAGGTCGGGGACCCTCTTCGGTTGAGCTGGTCATTAGACCTTCCCGAATAGAGCAGGTCGGGGACCCTCTCTGGTGGAGCCGGTCACTAGACCTTCCCAGATAGAGCAGGTCGGGGACCCTCTCCGGTGGAGCCGGTCATTTGACCTTCCCGGATAGAGCAGGTCGGGATTTCTCGTGGATGAGGTTAACACCCCACATTTTAATTATTTATGTGTGAGCCAAGGCATCATTGATGATTTACTTGCATGCGGATTTTCTTAGAGAAACTAGAGGGAGAGCATTAAAGGAAAGTAGAGTTTTTATTTGTTATTTTTCGTCCACTCACTCTAACGTCGTTTTTCAATGTTTCTCCCCTGGGCCCTTCGTTTTCAAATGCCCAGTGGTGCAGGGTTCTTGAGAGGAGGTCGTGCGCGTACAAGAGTCGAGGTATAGTCAATCAATCTGTTGCTGCCGCAATTCTTTAGGGTAATCATCTTAGTAGACTGCTCTGACTAACCCAGTATAGCTAATTAAGTAGGTTAGGGAGCAGGATGCCTTCATGAGTTAGGGTTTGTTGTAGATACTCATGGAAGTGCTGAGTTGGATCGTAGGAAGGGTTGGCCATTTCAAGGGGGTTTCGGTAAGAAGTTCCCTTGGGGTGGTCCCCGCAGGATTTACTTCGAGTTAAAGGGATTTAACTCGGGGTGGGTCCTGACACAGAAGCTCCCAGTAGCTTACCATCCAGTAGCGCACCAACGAGCGATCATGTCCTTCTTAGCGATCACGACAAGGCAGAACATGCAATCGATCAAGGCCCTTCACCCCTCTCAAATATAGATAACTCTTGCCAGACAATCCCGGAGGAGAGTCCTAATCTTGAGGTTAGTAATGTTTCTTCTAGTTTTGGTAATGGTGATAGTATATGTGTCTTGCCTCCTAGGTCCACTCGTGGTAAACCACCTCGCCAATATGAACCAAGTTTAAATGTCAAGTCCAAATATGCTATAGCTAACTTTGTGTCCACCCATCGGTTGTCTGAATCCCATGCTTCTTTTGTGAATCAAATATCCTCTGTATGTGTTCCCAGTAAAGTGCAGGATGCTCTCAAGGATCCCAAATGGACTCAAGCAATGAATGAGGAGATGGAAGCTTTGGAGAAGAATAATACTTGGGAGTTGGTGCCACCCCCACAGGGAAAGAGAGCTGTTTGGTGTAGATGGGTGTTCACTGTCAAACATAATGCAGATGGTTCGGTGAACAGGTATAAAGCAAGACTTGTTGCAAAAGGATTTACTCAAACTTATGGCGTGGATTATGAGGAAACCTTTGCTCCAGTGGCCAAGATTAATACAGTTCGAGTATTGATGTCTCTAGCAGCCAATTTAGATTGGCCTTTGCAACAGTTTGATGTGAAGAATGCCTTTTTACATGGAGAGTTATCTGAAGAAGTCTATATGGATCTACCACCAGGATATGAAGCAAACGCAGAAAGAGGATTTGTATGTAAGTTGAACAAGTCCTTGTATGGACTTAAGCAATCACCACGAGCTTGGTTTGGAAGGTTCTCTCAAGCTATGCGTCGTTTTGGGTACGAACAAAGCAACTCTGATCATACGTTGTTTCTGAAACGTCGGTCAGGTAAGGTGACTGCCTTGATTATTTATGTTGATGATATGATAATTACTGGTGATGATTCTGAGGAGATTGAGAGACTAAAGGTTCTACTTGCATCAGAATTTGAGATGAAAGACCTTGGTTCACTTAAATATTTTTTAGGAATTGAGGTTGCAAGGGGGAGTTCAGGAATTTTCTTGTGCCAGAGAAAATATGTGCTTGATTTGTTGACAGAAACAGGGATGCTAGATTGTAAACCTGCTGATACTTCTATTGAGCAAAATCACAAGTTAGCTGAGTACCCTAACCAAATTCCTACAGAGAGGGCTCGTTATCAGAGGTTAGTTGGCAGGTTAATCTATCTCTCACATACTCGGCCAGATATTGCATATGCAGTAAGTGTTGTGAGTCAATTTATGCATAATCCCAATGAAATCCATATGGAAGCTGTGATTCGCATTCTGAGGTATTTGAAGTCTGCACCCGACAAAGGCTTAATGTTTTCAAAGAATAAACATCTGGATATTAGTGGTTATACAGATGCAGATTGGGCAGGTTGCATTACAGATAGAAAGTCTACTTCTGGTTATTTCACTTTTGTGGGCGGTAATCTTGTTACTTGGAGGAGTAAGAAGCAAAAAGTTGTGGCTCAATCGAGTGCTGAAGCAGAGTATAGAGGTATGGCCCATGGAGTTTGTGAATTACTTTGGTTGAGAAATGTACTTCGTGATTTGGGATTTAAACCAAAGAAATCCATGGATTTATATTGTGATAATAAGGCAGCTGTTGATATTGCTCATAATCCAGTACAACATGATAGAACCAAGCATGTTGAGGTTGACAGACATTTCATCAAGGAGAAGCTTGATTCTAAGCTTATTTCCTTTCCTTTTGTTCGCTCTGAAGAACAGTTAGCTGATATTTTGACTAAAGCAGTTTCGAGTAAGGCTTTTTATGACTCACTTGATAAGTTGGGCATTCGTGATTTGTATGCGCCAACTTAAGGGGGAGTGTTGGTGTGAGTCATACTTTCCTTTTGTATATATTTGTAATTACTATTATTATTAGGATTATCACTTACCTTAGGAAGATATACTTACCTACTTTGGCTCGGTTGTAATTTGTATATAATTCCTCCTTTGTGAGGTGAATCAATATCAATCAATATTCAGCCACAATTGTCTCTTGTGTTCATTATTTTGACTCATAGTGCCTGTGTGGTGCTGCTCCTAAGCTACTAAAAATATAGAGCCACACATCCAAAACAGGGATAGAGAGTGCTAGGAACTTGCTATGCTGATAAAAAGCGAACTTAGAAAAAATTAGTAATTGATACGGACTTCACTATATGTGAAAAACCAAAAGAAAAACACGCACCATTATCAATTTCAGCTTAAATAAAACACTGAAGCTGAAGGATACAGCAAAGAAAATTTGGTGCTGGCTTTTCCCTTTCACCAATAGTCTCCACAGGAACAAAATCCATCCTTGAAATGATGGAAACGCTTTGCATCCCTGACAACTATCTCCCAGTTGACAAGCTTATTAGATATTAGCTAGGTTGCTGCATGACAATTCACACATGCACGTAGGTTTTTGGTTATCTTAGTGTCGTTCCAGGAGCAGTACTGATGAGGCCATACGTAATTGCAGCCTCTCACTATGATTGCAAAGTGTCTCCTCTGTGTCTTCCTGATTTAAATCGTGCAGGGCGGATTCTGTATGAGGAACAAATCTAACCTCCTTCAACATCCTCTCTAGACTATCAAGCTCTTCATAAATTTCCTCAGACCTTGGATGTGACTTGTCTCCGATATGAAATGCATGTAGTTTTCCATCAATCTCAATCAAACTATGGCCAATGCCCTTGATCAGTCCTTTATACCTCATCACTACTCGCACATGTGCAACGCGATCCCATAATCTGGCTGAAGCAAAGAGATTCGACAGTTGCACATAATGCCCTATCTCATATGGATCTAAAGACAGATGCTTTTCTGCAGCATATTCTCCCAAAGTCACATTGGGATGAATCTTGCACAAACTAAGAAGTGCTCCCCCATACACTTGTACCAGGTTCAACAGGCATCTTTTTTATAAAATCATAAGCCTGTTCCAGCTGGCCGTCACGTCCTAGAAGATCAACCACACAAGAATAGTGATGGTTTCTAGGCTCAATCCCATAGTCTCTCATGTGATGGAAAAGCTCCCATCCTCAGAACCGGCCTTAGGAAAGCCCAACAAGCTTGTGGTTTGGGCCCCTAAATTTAAGAGGGCTTATTTTTTTAAATCTTATCTACGATATCAGTTTTTCTGTAACAGTATATTAGATGACAGAGCATGTAATCTATCCCAAATGAGACCTCTACAATCAGGATCCCACCGTCCGTGGGCCCACAAAAATCTAGCCAAATATATAGGGTGTTGCTATTAACACACCTCATCTTTTTTCCTATCCACATATTTCATTTTTATTTACAAGTTTGCCACTAAAATTTGTTTCATGTTTAGTTGAAAAATAGCCGGGGTGTGATAATAGCACCACCCAATAAATAGAAATTTCAGGTGAGGACGTCCGCACCAATTTTTTGGTGTGAATTTCCATTTTTGAACCACTTCCCGATCGAATTTCCTCAAACTTCCTTCTAGACATATCTAGCATATCTAGATCATCTTTGCAAAATTTTCAGCCAATTTGGTGATCGGGAAGACCCTCAAACTTGCGTTACAAAACTGACGGACAGAATTCTGTCCGGTTTGTCCTTCAGTTTTGTAACGCAAGTTTAAGGCCCTTTCCGATCACCAAATTGGCTGAAAATTTACAGAGATGTTCTACACAAGATGATCTAGATATGTCTAGAAGGAAGTCTGAGAAAATTCGATCAGGAAGTGGTCCAAAAATCAGAAATCCGCACAAAAAAAAGGTGCGGACGTCCGCACCTAATTCTAAGTGTGTGTGTGTGTGTGTATATATATATATGCAACTTTTTCTTTGATTGATTGCCACATCGCTCGCACACTTTCTCAATTTCTCATATCAATTATCAAAGTCTCCCGTCTCCGGCGATCCGGCCAGTAGCCCTCAAGTCCTCGAATTCTTTCCGACGAAAGTAGTCAGGTAAGTTCTTCCTCCTCCTTCTCCAATGAGTCTAATTCCATGGTTTTTGTAATTTTAACTATCAACTGAGATTGAGAACTTCAGTTGATTTCGGAAGCACAACTTGAGTTAAGATTGATGACTATTCGTAATTATTTAAATTGAAGTAAGGAATATGCACAAACTTCTACAGATGTGAATGAGAATGCAGAAGCAAGTCAAGGTTTGAATGTGGAACCAGATTTGAATGAGGAACAAGGTTTGAATGATGAACCAAATTTGAATGAGAAACCAATCCTTCATCAACATGTTAATGATAATAGTGAAGAAGAAGAAGAACCAGATATGGTGGTGAATGAGGAACTAATTCTTCATCAACAAGGGCCCTAATTTTTCTTTTTGCTTTGAGCCTCAAAAATCTTAGGACCGACCCTGCCCATCCCTTATGTACAAGTCCTGAATGGTTGCATGCAGTAAGAAGTCCAAGCAGGCCCGATCCTGGGGCAAGACAGGCAAGCCCCAGGTCTAGGGCCTCTAATTCTAAAGGGTCCCTATATATAAAATTTGTTGTAGAGATCTAAATAAAGTTGTTCTAGTTTTGGTGATAAGTAATAGACATAACTTCTATCACATCCTGGGATCGAGTCCCACGAGTGTTCTTTTTTTAGTTTTTTTTCTTTTGTCTGTCTTTTTTTTAGTTTTTTTCTTTTGTCTCTTTTTTTGAATAGGGGCTAAACGGCCGCCCTCATGTTTTAACCATTAACGAAACTGCAGAATACAAGAGGGACATAAAGCCTAAACCCCATATTGCATAAACATCCTGAAATAATATCAGGAATTAACAATCTTATACATCCTAACAAGCACCATTTAGCAAATAGTGCATCATTGTCTACTTCATTTGTTTTATAATTCCGGCGACATACCGGAAAGACAATGTTTATACAGAGCCATAAGTTACTATATCTAACAGCTTTCCTAGCATGTTGCCACTGGAAGATAGTACCAGTGACACTAAGTCTTATCCTTTCACTAAGAGGCTGCGACCATTTGACAAAGCAAGGAACTCGCTGTCAACCTAGAATAGACATGACACACAAAGTGCATAAGCCGAGACAAAGCCCACACCTTGAAACCAAATAAGGGTCACGACTTATTAAATATAAAAAACAAACTACAAACAAATTAAAACTCCAAATCAAAGCGGTCTGAGCCCACACCCACAAACACAAAACAAGCCCATCCGTCCCAAAAGATACCATGGTGCATCTCCATCGTCGCACAACCACCCAAATCTGGCTTCTCCACCCATAGAGACCTCACCTCCGTCACAACCCCGTAGTCCAATCCAAATTGCTCACCCAATTGCTAGATACCAGATCTGGTAGTGTTGCCATCGATCGAGCCAGATTGGTTCGATCTACCCCCTGCCATAAACCCAGAGCAGATCGATCCCAAATCCTAGCCTCCTTACGCTGCATGAACAACTCCTTCGAACCCTCACGCTGCGTGAACAACTCCTTCGAACCCTCACGCTGCGACGCGGCGTAGATCGCCCTTTTTTCCTCTCATCACTCTTGCGTAGTCGTCGACTATGGATCCACGCATGGCCAGCTAAACCTTTAGTCCCCATCCTTCACCCGAGTTTTAACCCCAAGAGCCCCCAAAAACACTAACAACAGACGCCAACAGATGCACACACAATCACCCCGTCCGACGACGATGTCTGTAGGACGTGTCGCCGGACGAAAAAGAGAAGTTAGGACGAGGCTAGAGGAGACGACTAGGGTTTTGATAAAAAATTGTCTCTCTTATTTATTTGTTCATTCATACACTTACATTTGTCTTTTTATACTTTTATTTACTATTATTGTTTTTATATTTTATTTTATACAATTCTTTTTTATTATCTTTATATTATAACATTCATCTTATAAAGATCCATGTAACATATTTTTATTATTTTTAGAACAAACTGTAACTATTTCTTTGATTATAATATATATATATAATAGGTGATTAAAAATGATCTTATTAATATTATATATATATATATATATATTGATTTTTTGCCTAACATTTATTAAGAGGCCCGAAATAAATTTTTTTGCCTAACATTTATTAAGAGGCCCGAAAAAAATTCGTCTAAAGCATTTAAACACGCAGAGCCGGCCCTGAGTCCAAGAAAGGTAACCTCATTTTGAACCACCCCAGCCTTCTGCATAAAATGGTAAACATTAATAGCTTCCCGACCAAGACCATGCAATCCATAGCCCACAATCATTGCACTCCGGACGACATCTTTATTAGGCGTTCTATCAGGCCATGCGAGCAAAATTTACACCTCCACATTTGTGCATACATGTCAATTAGGGATGTGTTAACAAAAACATGATTTTTATACTCACTTTTGCAGACATAGCCATCCATCCATTTTGCTAATTTAAGAGAACCGACCTGAGCGCATGCCACAATAGCAGACCAAGGGTAATTGAATCGATTCTAATGCTTATTAGAGATCATCTCGCGGAAGAGCTCCACAGCCTTCTCAGCATGACCATTCTTGGCATAACCAGAAATCATAGCATTCCACATTATCACATTCGGCTTTTCCATCTTATCAAACAATGATCTGGCAACCATCCCCTGCCCACTTTTCGCATACATAGCCGTGAGCGAAATGACCAAGTCAGGCTCAAACTCAAGATCCATTTTAACCAAACAACCATGAACAGCTCTCCCCTGTCCCAAGTCCTCCACATCCGTATAAGCTTTGAGCACACTAACCAAAACAATCCAATCTGGTTTCACATTCAACATCCTCATCAAACCAAATATCCTCAAAGCCTCCAAACACTCCCCATTCTGCACATACCCTGAAATAATCGAAGTCCACGAAACAATCGACCTCTCCCCAACCCATCAAACACAATCCACCCTCCCACAACGCCACTAAACTATTCTGCACCACCATATCCGATTCAAACCCACGTCGAAACACCTGGCCATGAAGGGTTTAGGGTTTAGTAAAATATCAACATAACCGTTGTTTAGGGAAAGTAAAACTATCCGGACCCACATTCATCTCCTGCATCACGCATTGTGCTTCGAATAGCCCCGAATGATTGCGTTCCATAGGGTCAGTAAATTCGTCGACCTGGCGTGCATAAGCAATGTGGCCGAGGTTCGAGCCATGGTTGACTAATTGAATATAGTAAGCAATACACAATCACACATTGGGCAATTGAGAGCTACAAGGATCCTCCCTCGGTTGTATGAAAGGAGCAAAATTGAAATTTGAAATGTACAAACAGTTTGGGAGGTACATTTATGGGTAGGAACTAGGAAGTACAAAAAGTTTGGAAGATTCATACTTCAAAATGGGAGGTCGGAATACAACTACTCAAAAAAATATTGAAAGGGCATGTCAACTGTAAGGTTTAGGGTCACATACAAAAATTTTCTCAACAAGCAGCACAAGATTATAGAACTGAAGTACATCTTTAAATATCGGATCCTGTGATGAACAAACTAATTACCTAAGACTGCATATGGTGACGATCTAGTCTTCAACTCGATTTACCAGATTCGAGGGAATGATGCCATGGCTGAACTATCCATTATTCATCACATTGAACATATATTTGCTCCCCCCACCTCACAGATGAGGCATGCAATAAAAGTTCAAGAAACATCCTGCTCCAATGGAAGTAAAGCAGAGTTAAAATGGGCTCATCTTCACTAGCACAAAGGACTTGTATGTACATTAATACTCCCAACCAATCAGTTTGGGTATCTTCAATCGATATCATTGAAATACCAACTTGGATAAGTACTATGAATTTGATCAACACATTCAATGAGAATGCCAAATAAGAGCCGAACAACAAAGTAAGAAGCCATTACCTCTATATTACTGATTTTGCTGGACTTGCCGATGTAGCTGGATTATCCAATCAACATAACCGTTGTTTCTCCCCATCTGTTCCTCGACAAGATTGGCAAGTAGAAGATGACCTTCTCGGGGCTGCTCACCTTGTCTTACAAGATAACACAACTGATGATATGAAGGATCATTTTCTCTAAATTGCTGAACTGTCCTCATTAGCTTCTTTGACATTTCATTATCAAGCTCACAAAGGGTCACCTAATTGGCAAAGACAAAGTAAGAATGCAGCAAAAGAAATAAGGGTCCAATAAGTAGCAAGTAAAGGTAAGTTGCACATAAAATAAAGGGTTCTTGAGACAGCATTTTAGAAAATTCAAGAAATTATAGAACCTAAACCAAGGGCTAATCATTCTAGCAGAATTCAGTGCCGCATAAATAAGGGGAAGCTAAATGTTCAAATTTCATCAGTAGCTATTGAACTGAATGTTCCAAGTGCAACAAGTAAGAACCAGGCCACTTATTACAGTAGTTATAATGCTGTTCTTGTCCATATTTTATTTCAATTTTCGCCTTACCTTTGATAACTCGGCTGCAAAGTCACTCCCAAGAAGATTCTTCACGATATCAGGTGGAAGAACTCTACCAAACCATAGAACAAAGTGAAACCCATCATCATACATATATAGGCCTCTGGAATCTAAGCTCTCAGCTACTAGTGGTAATCTATGTAAGTCATCAGCATCAGCATCAGCAGAAGGCTACAAATACAAGAAACGGATGAGTATAATGATTTGGGGAAGGAAAATACCATGGAAAAAAAGTGAATGGAAATTCATACCTTTGAAAGATACACATCGAGCCGTATTAAACTAGGGTATAGAAGCTTCATCAATTTTTTAACTGGTAGAGTCATCATTGTGTGGCCTGCCGCACACCGTTCATCAAGTGATACATCTGCATTCCCCCCATGAATAGGTGCTGACTTACAAAGTGCTAATCCATACATTGGTAAAAACTTCAGAGACTCTGGATATATCATCTTTCCTCCCAAGCGGTGTTGTACAGCATGAAGATTTCTGAATTCTTTGAGGGCTTTGACAATTCTTAGCTGCAAAGAGTTCCGAGTATCATCCAACTTACTGGACAAAGTCTTCTCAATTGCTGCAATTTTCAGCTTCAATAATAAGAGAACTGAATATTCACATGTTACCAACACAACTAGCATAAATTTTCAGTTACCCACCTAGCCTGGAAAGCAAAGTGACAATAGCACCAGTGTCAGCCTGGCGATACATCTCTTCCAGATCTGTGACAACAGGTACGGCTGCTGTATGTACTCTAATACGCCGTTCTCCGCAGGATGCTGTGTATCTTTGATATGTATGTTAAGGACACTTCAGTCATTTCTTAACTTCATATTTACAATCATGGCATTTCTCCCAATCAAGTTAAACTAAACATTTCTGGAACAAGTACAACAAGATTGGCATTTTTCCTTCTTTTTGGGGGTCTGGGATGGGCATTTTTTACGCCACTCAAAAGAAGATTAACTGTAGTGGAAATTTAAAGATATGCAGAGTACAAAAGTAATGCTAGCAACAGACATGGACAAACACGATACAGGCATGTCATGTAACTTAGACAGACAGAATATATATATATATATATATATATATATATATATATATATATATATATGAAGTTGAATGATACAGTAGAGCTACTTGGAAGTATACTGTCTGAATAGTATATATATATATATGAAGCTGAAGGATACAGTAGAGCTACTTGGAAGTATACTGTCTGAATAGTTAGTAATGTATCTTCAAGAATGAGCTGCATCGCAAAGGCTTTATCGCAATCTACAGCTGGAAGTGCTAACAAATCGGTGAACCTCAGCATAAAGTTCCCATGATAAGATGAAAAGCGGACTCCTCCAAGTATAAACAAGTATAAAGTCAGCACAATTTTAACACAGGAAAAAACATGGGAATTAATTTGGAGAATCATTTTTTTTAAATGTTTTTGGAGAATCATCTATAGCATACCTTTTCCACATCTTATCCGCATGCCTGCCTCCCAGGCAGTTTCCCTGGTAAGGTCTCTGGCTAATTCATGTCTCAACTTCTCTCCATGAACGGTAGATTGGAAGTTCGGGTAATAGTACACCTGACCGCCGGTATACTTTGCAAGAGTACCTACATTTGAAAGCAATAAGAATTATAGCATTCAAAATTGTACTGCATGATAAACGAAGTTCATAAAAATAGGATGGTAAACTGAAAATCATAAAAAAAACTACGTATTGGGAAAGAGACATAACCATTTGTAGGAAACACAGATGAATACAAGTATGCAACACAACAAAAGACAAATATTTTTTTTGCAGTTGCTGACTGGTGGATGACTTAGAAGTCCTCAACCTTTTGAATTTACAAAACTGAAAAGAGATTCATACATACATAAATATATAGAGGACTCTTCCACTAAGGGATCTCTCTTTTTGACATATATGAGGGATTGGGGACTACACCAACTTTTTGATCGCATATCAACATCTTCACCGTTCAATATTTAGATGCACATATGTAGATCATATCTGCAAATTTCATCTAATTTGGTGATCGTTAAGGTTTCGAACTAACAGAAATCAATTGATGGATCAAATCTGCCAAACCTGAACCGTTCATGCTTTAACTTATAATTCACAGTTTTGAGCACCTTAACGATTACCAATTTGGATGAAATTTTGCAGAAGTGATCGACTTATATAGAACTACATATTGAACGGTGGAGATGTGATTTTGTGACTAAAAAGTTGGTGTAAACTCCGATCCCTCATATATGTCAAAAAAGGGATCCCACATTGAAAAGGGGCTGTATATATATATACACATATACAAATACATATATATGATTCTATTAAAATAAATGTGAAGAAAAGTATATGAAACACAGAGTACCTAATGAGGCTATATCAGTGTACTTGTCACTAAAGGCATAAACATCTACTCCTATCTGGAACTTGGTAAATTCTGCAGCCATCTGCTTGTAGAAAGGATCTTGTGGTAGTCTCAGAGGATGTTCTTTATCAGTTCCATAGACAAGAAGATCATCTCCACGTAATTTCAAGCGGCCAGTACCAAGAGATGGAAGTGTATTTTGAAAAATTAACAATTTTCCACCAAGTTGACTCTGCACAACACATCCCCAGAAATTATTGCAAAACAACTGAATAATAAAACTCTCAGAAACTGCATCAAGTAATTAGTAACTACGTAACTCAAAAAAATACGAAACTACTAACGATTTTGATTGAATAATCTGTCCAAAGTTCAAAATACTGGGAGTGGAAAAGCTAACACACACCATAAGCATAAGTGAGGCTTTAAGAGCTGGACCAAAAGCAGACTCCACATTTGAGTTGTCCTGGAACATGGACGGCAAGCTATCTAGGAAGGTCTCGACAACGCTTCTTGATTCAGATAAGTTGACCACAAGATCATCTGGCAATGGGACAAATACGTCATCCAAATCTGAGACCACCATCATCTGAGGCTGTGTTAAAGAAGACTGCAATGCAAATCCAACAGAAAAGAGCACATATGTCAGGGGTTAATGAAAAAAAATCTTACATCAACAAAGCCCCAGAAAACACATACCTTCATATTATAAAAATGTACAGTGCTGTCAAAAGTTGCAAACCCTATTTGTGTTCTGGGGTGGCCAGGCAGCTCATCCAAGCATGACCGGATAGTTTGGGCCATAACCTACAAAAGGCCAGACTTAAATTTCATTCATTCCAACAGATAAGAGCAATTCTGAGAATAATTTCTCAAAAGTATAAACAATGCAAATGGCATGTCGGACATTTGAGTTATCAGTTAAATTCACTTTATAGAAGTAAATATCACATTTTAATATTTTTAACAGGGAGAATGTGGGCCCTGACTATTAGCATATCAAGATAAAAGGAAAGACACTAAAAAGCTAAAAACAAAACAAATGAAAGATTCATTACCCAGCAAATAGATAGATCAACTGTATTAAAGACCTTACACAACAAAATATTATACAAACATGAGCAACTCAATAACCATGCCACTCCGACCACTCCAAAACCCTTTTCTATCAGGACAATGCAAGAAACATGCCCTGAGCTAAGCACCTGATAACCTACTTATACTAGATACAGTTTCCTAAACTAAATCAATGAACCGCTGTAATATACCCACATGGGCAACTGAGAAATAGATGATCTAGGAATCAGTCATAATATTCCGCGCAAAGTTCTGCACTTGTATGACTACTAAATAAAATAACAAGTTTCCATGATGTCAAACTCGGTTTTGTAAAAAAAATATTGAAAAAGAAAACCTCTTTACCTCGATCATACCACTTTTCACAGCAGATGAAGAAACGTCGATGAGGAAGAAATATAGAGGTGGCATAGGTGCCCGCACCATATATTCAGTTGGAGCAACAAATTCCACACTACCATGTGTAAGCTCAGGTCGCTGGTCCATATCAATTCGTCTGCCAGTGGCATCCAAATTGGCAAAGTAATCACCTGGAACTGAACAAAAGATAAACGGCATCATTTTACGCACCCAATAAAAAATTCAATGCAAGATATACTTTCCAAAAACTAAAGAATGAAATAACACCCAATATAGTGGAGTCAATTTGTAAATGAAATGTGGTCTCTAGTGGGAAACTTGATCATTTATCATGATATTGGGTTTTACCATATTGTGCCTACATTAGACTTTTAACTGTTTACCAAAAATAAAAGGAAAAAACATTTGGCGGTAAGGAGAAAGGAGCTTTACCATCATTAAGTAGAGCACAGATATTGCAACGCCACTTTCTACCAGAATCTGTAAATGTCACATATGGGTTTACATATGCCCGACATCTTCTACAGCGAATAATCCCAGCAGCACCAAAATTAACCACTGGCACTTCCTCCTAGATGAAACAAGAAATATATAGTCACAACGAATCCAACTTTAATCAACTTCGAATAATAAGATAATGAGAGCACTTACCCCCTTGGGAGATTCCGCAAGTGGACAAACAACAGCACCCAGAGGTAGATGCCACCTTGAAGACAACGACTGGGAACTTGGTATCGCACCAGTTGTAAACCTTAAAAATCTAGGATTGCAATTCATGGGGTACATCTGGGCCAGTAATTTTGGCTCCACATCACCATCCAAAGGCCTTGGCAGAGCTTTCGGGTCAATTCCAGGTTCAATTGATCCAGGAACAGATCCAATAGATAGTGAGCTGAAGTCCTCTGTCAAGGCTTGGACACCACCAAGTGGAGGTCCAGAGCCAGGATGCTGCCCACCTAGTGGAGCTGCCACTGGTGGAGGTATACCATAACCTTGCGGAGCAGCGAAAGGGGAAGATGCTGGAGGTGAGGCGGGAAAGCCTCCTGAATGAGTAAGAAATGAAGACTGTGCTGCTGAGGCTTGTGAATTTGGACGTGGATATCCCCGGAAAGATGTCTGAGCATTTGGCTGGGGAGCTGGGAAGGACAAATCTGATGGAGACTGATGAAGACTCATACTTGGTGAAGCAGATTGCATACTTTGAGGTGGATATCCCATTTGTACAGGAGGCATCTGCTGCTGCGGTCGATATAATGGAGCTTGAGCTCCAGGAGGTTGAAAAGGTAGTTGGCCCATAGGTGGAGGACGGGAAGAGGGTGGTGGCGCTGTCGAAGGAAACTGTGGTGTTGAAGAATATGGTGGAGCTGGGAAACGGGAGAAAGATCCAGCAGTTGGAGGGGCATTTGTTGTTGGTGGAGAAGGCACAGATGGATCATTACACCTAGCTGGTGTGCTACGCCTAAAGGCCTGTGGTCTACCTGCAGGCCCAAAAGATGAGAAAGGCATGGTAGTCTGTGGGGGCACCGGTGGAGTAGGTCTGAAGGTAGAATAATCTGATCCGGCCAAAGGCCTAGACGAAGAGAAAGGTGTCTGTGAAGGAGGTCTAGAACCAGGTGCCTCCTGTACACCAACAGGAACTGAAGATGAAAAGGGGGTCATGGTCTGAGGAGGAGCAGCAAAAGGTGTACTGGTAGGTCTTGGAGTGAAATTTGGTCGACCAGGATTTTCAGTCCCCATAGGTGTAGGTGTCTCTATAAACACTCTTCTATTCTATAAACACTCTTCTATTCTATAAACACTCTTCTATTCTATAAACACTCTCCTATTTCAGTAGTAGCAATGCTCTCATGAGATAAACCTGCTACTGCATGCAAGAAAAGAGGTTCGGTATATCGTCCCAGCAGAATTACCAAGTCCCTACATCACAACCTACACTATCCACTCATACCAACAGTGTAATAAACTTGTGAAAAGAAATAAACAGAGAAGTTCAATTATTGACTTGTTCTCGACATTGTCCAAACAGATAAAAATACTCTATCTCACATTCTCACAGCTAAAATTGTCTAGTCTAGCTAAACTCCTAAAGCAGCCCATTCAACGTTTCACAATTAATTCATACTTGACTAATACGATTGATCCTAGCACAATAGATCAATCGATTAAGAAACACCGCGAACCACCGCAATTTGAACTCTGTGAGGTCTAAATCCCACAACTTCAGTACACAAACTGGACATAATGGATCAACAGATACTAATACTTGATTTCCCCTAACCAATTACGAATCGAATACCTAAAAACAATTCCTAAACCGTCAATCTTACAAGCTAATACTCCAAAAAACAGCATTCGAAATCCTAAAAAGCACAGTTACTGAAACAACAACGTAAATTTATAAACAGTAAAGTAGTAGATCTTAGCGATACGATCAGAACCAGAACACTAAGCTATCCAATTTCCATGTTTGATTCAAATACCTATAACGATCAGATATACAAACCCTATATCCATTTTGTGCAGCATATTGAAATCGTAAATTGATAAAAGAAACTGAAAGTGCGATTGGGAGTTCAATTTTGAGACTTAAGGTGAGAAAGAATGAGTTTTAGGGTTTGATTGAAATCGGCCTGGCGAATCGAGATTCCGAGAGAGAAGAAAGCTTACCTTGCTAGTGTCAGAGAGAAGAAATCGAAGACGATGAGACAGAGGAGAGAGTAACTGGGTTAAAATTTGGGCCAATTAGATAAAAGTCAACCCAAACATTTTTGTCAAGTAATATTTGTTTAAATAAGTCCAAACAAACTCAAATATATAGTTATATATTAGGTATTAAAATTTAACATAATTACTGTCATTCAAATCAAAAAATTAGATTATTTCTTTTATATTTATAAAAATATCATTCATTCTATGAAAATTCTTTGACTGGCCTCCGACAAGATCTCTGCCGACCTCTGGTGAATTTTTCAGCCAACCTCCAATGAGGATTTCGATGACAATAAAAAGCTATTACCGCCGGTAACAAAAGCTACTACTACTGACAACAAAAGATACTACCGTATGCAACAAAAGCTACTATCAACATAAATTAAAGATACTACAACCAACAACAAAAACTATTACAGTCAACAACAAAAACTACTACTACAAAAATCAAAAACTACTACCAGCGACACTAAAAGCCAGGGCCGGTCCGGACCTTTTTGGTGCCCAGGGCGGAAAATGGTTTTGGTGCCCATCGTATCTTACATAGACGTGCAATAATTTTGATGTGCTTCAAACTCGATTATCGGAATGACCTCGATTATCGGAACGAGCTCGATTATCAGGAACGAGTCGTAGTTCATATATATTGTCTAGATTTTCAACATGATTTTAAACAAGAACATTTGTTTCTTTAACACATATTGATCATATATAAAAATGCTGGTTGTATTGTTTTTCTTCTCTTCTTTTCATCCGTTTTTGAGTCCGAATGAAAAGTAAGAAGGGAAATACAAAGAAGAAGAGGAAAGACAAATTGTGTCTAAAAATTTAAAATATGCATTTTTATAACTAATGTCTACTCTTTATATATATATAAGACCATTCCACTAAGGGATCCTTTTTTGACATATATGAGAGATTCAAGATTACATTAACTGTTTGATATATATATATATAAGACCCTTCCACTAAGGGATCTTTTTTTGACATATATGAGAGATTGAAGATTACACTAACTTTTTGATCACATATCAACATATTCACTGTTCAATATTTAAATACATATATGTAGATCATCTCTGTAAAATTTCATCTAATTTGGTGATCGTTAAGGCTTCAAACTAACTGAAATTAATTGACGTATCAAATTTGTCAAACATGAACTGTTTATGCTTTAACTTTTAATTAGTAGTTTTGAGCACCTTAGTGATTACCAATTTGGATGAAATTTTACAGAAGTGATCTACTCATATAAAACTACATATTGAACGGTAGAGATGTGATTTTGTGATCAAAAAGTTGGTGTAAACTCTGATCCCTCATATATGTCAAAAAAGGATCCCTTAATGGAAGAGGCTGATATATATATATATATATATATATATATATATATAACTACATATTGAATGGTAGAGATGTGATTTTGTGATCAAAAAGTTGGTGTAAACCTTGATCCCTCATATATGTCAAAAAAAGATCCCTTAATGGAAGGGGCTGATATATATATATATATATATATATATATATATATATATGAAATTTTTTAGATGCAGACGTCCGTACCTGAAGCTAAGTTACGGACTTCCACATTTGATCCATTTTTTTATCTTAGCCATTCAATATCTAGGTATATATGAGTAGATTATCTCTAAAAAAAAGTGGATCAAATGTGGAAGTTTGTACATTAGCTTCAGGTACGGACGTCCGCACCCAACAAATTCCCTATATATATACCTAGATATTGAACGGTTAAAATAAAAATTTTAGCTAATTGTATAACTATATATGGGAGTAGAGATCCCGAAGTTAATCATGCATATTGTAGATTTTCAAGAAAAAATATATGCATATTGCTATTTGCTAAATGCTCTCTACATGTCAAATGATCATTAGCTATTTAGCTTTTAATAGTTAGAGTAGCACCACATATAAACATATATTAGAGTCGCATGCATTTGAAAATTTGTGCCCCTCTCTTTATGGTGCCCCGTGCCATCGCCCGCTTCGCCCGTAGGCAAGGCCGGCCCTGCTAAAAGCTACTGCCTACTACTACAAGGAACAAAAGCTACTGGCACCAAAAGCTACTACTGATGGCATCAAAAGCTACTATCGTCAGCAACAAAACTACTACCCATAGCTACAAAAAGATACTACTCATAGCTACAAAGCTACTAGCACTGACTACAAAAACTACTACAACAAATAATAAAAACTAAAAAAACTACCATTGAGACCTAAAGATACTAACGTCAACAACAAAATCTACAATCACCAACAATGAAAGCTAATATTATTAAGAACTAAAGATATTATCGTCAGCAACAAAAACTACTAATACAAGCAATGAAAGCTACTACCACAAAAAACTAAAGATACTACGCAACAAAAGATACTACTATTAAAGACTAAAAGATACTATTGTTAGCAATGAAAACTATTACCACTAGTAATGAAAGCTACAACCACTGGGAAGTGAGAACTAAATATACTACTTTTAGCAACAAAAGTTATTATCACTAACAACAAACAATATTGGGCTTACAAAGTCTACTACAATACTTCTTCAAAGCAAATTTAGTGGTTTTTGGTATCCTTGATCAGCACATTACTTCATTTTAAAAATTTCTTAGTTAGCCAAATGATCTCTAAATTAAGAGATGCTTCAATATCCAAGTTCACATGATTTCTATCATATAATTATACTATCATACAAATATAAAAAATCCACTACACCATGATGCATCTTCTCCCTTACAGATCAATCATTCAAGTTGTAATTCTAAATTGAAGCCCTAATTTCCTTCACAAACCTTAACACCAACAAAGAATGAAAAACCTTCGACTCCTCTGTTAACGAGTTGGCAAAATCAACATCTTCATCGCTGCATCTTCACCACCGTGATTACTACAAAATCATCACCGCATCAAAAAAATCCACAAAACCAAATCGATTCCATTCCATCAGTCTCTTATGTGTAAAGAAACATGTATCTTAACACAAATCTAAAATTTTAAAAAATATACTATCACGTTAACAAAAATACACTATCACTGTGTTCAAAAGATACTACCAACTAATAGAAAAGCTAATCAACCTCTATGGCTCAGATATTAGTCATTGCCTCACTAATATGCCTGCAATGTAAATTAAAACTTCAATGCATTATGACATAATAGACCAATGCTTGTTATTGAGAGTCAAAATTGATTGAAGCATTTGATCGAATAGGTGGTGGACATCTAAGTTAAAGCAATATGATTCACGGATTGGAATTTACTTATTACATTATATGTGGAGAATCAATCTGGAGAAATCAGAAGCAATGAATCTCATACTGCTGGTGGCTTCAGAATCAGTTCAATATTGTAGATCGGTCTACGCATAGAGGGACATGCAGTGGAGACTGAAGAGGAGGTTGTCGACGCATTGTCGTTGGTCATATCAGGAGTCGTTGACGGTCGAATCAGAAGTTGTCGTTGAGATCCAGCCATCCTCGTCATGGATATGGCAAGGTCGACTTCAAGGCGTCAAAGTCGAGCTAACAGCGATGTCGTCGATCTAGCGATGTGTAGATCGAGTCTTCGTTGTCGATCTGGCGAAGTTAAGGCTGAGCCGGCAATGTTGAGGTCGAGGTGTTGTCATCTATCTGGTGGGGCCGAGCCAGTGTTAGCCTAAGATGCCACCATGGCCGGAGATTTGAGCTCTTAGAAGAGAGAGAGAGGGGGAAAGTGAAACGAGACGTGAGAAGAACGAGGATAGACTAGGAGGGTATTTTAGGAACCAAGTAATAGATATAGGCTTAATAGTGGACTTGTATGTATTAAAGATGTTAAGTAGACTTATGGGGAAAGAAATGTTCAAAAGTGGACTTTCATGAAATTTTCTATTAATATTTTAGGAAAATGACATAGTAGCACAGATCAAATTTAGACACAAAAAATTAATTTTTCATAATTTTTAAACAAATTAGAACACTAGTCATGGCCCAAAACCTTGTGTATTAGGCCTAACCCGAGTTTTGACAATGAAAAAACCAAAATATCCAGCCTTCATGGCCAAATTTCACGCATTCCACCATGTCTCGCTTTTTAACTCTCATCGATATAATACAAATCTCTAATTTTCATTTATCTTCTTTATCTTGGCGAGCAAAGCTCATTGATCTCTACCATGGCCGCCTTGGAAGATGGATTCATAGGTTGTGGTTTGTTCTAGTAGCAACTATGGGAGGTAGATGAGTAGGTTTGGCAGATGAGATCAAGGAGAAAGGAAATTCCAAGGCCAACGACGACATCGTCCATTGCAGAAGCTCTAAACTCACTACCTAGCTTGGACTGACACGATTCATTGACAAAGGGAGGATCATTTCAAAAAAAAAGAGGAAAAGATTCTGGTCGGTGTCGTTGATTGGGTTCGTCGGCATTTGCCGTAATAATCTGGTCCCAGAAACATCTATTGTCATCATCGTCTAGTAATTGATTGATTTTTCGTCTTTTGATTTTAGGGTAACTGCTTTCGATCATCGAAAATATGTACTTGTCTCGGATTGCCCGGGAAACCTCACATTTTGAGTGAATACTGAAAAGAGCAGCTCTAGTGTTGTGTATGATTACTTTTCTACTAAGCTTGGTGATATTGAATGCCACAATGTGAGTTGTACTTTTTGAGTCTTTTACTTGCGGTTTAGGTGAATGGGTTGTTGATATTACGTTTTGGTTTTGTTGGGATTAGGGAATGGGAGGAAGTTTGTTGGGAGTCGAGGACAAGGATCGTGTGGAAATGGTACTTAAGTACATGGGCGGATCTAGAAATTGCATTTGGGTGGAACTTGAACTTTCACTAAAAGAAAGCTTGGAAACCTCACCCCTATACCCAGCCAGAAGCTTGCATCTTCATTGTTCTCCCATCCTGCCACACTGGACTAGCACAGACAAGGCCAGAGGCCCACACCAGCGCCGCTGCGCAGCCGGACAAGAATGGGTTCTGAGCTTTGTTTTCAGACGCGTTCTTGGGTTAGCGTTCTAGGGGCTCGATGATTGGTTTGGTTTCTTTTTTTCACATACTAGTTAAAAACGAGTATAAAATGAAAAAGAGAAACAAGGTTCATGATACCAAAACTACTTTTAAAGAAAAAAGAGAAGAAGAAAAATATATATTAGAAGGGCAATCAAAAATGTCTCTAGACTAACATACATTAGCTTGTAAATTAAAAGTTTAGACTCACTCGAAGTATGTATTCGACTTCGAGTAGACTACTACAAACTTATTTAAAAGAGTAATGCTAGGTGAACCATATTTTGTTGAACTATCTTAGAAACCACTTTAGGTGGCAGCATACGTGGTATGCCCACTGTTGATACGTTGATATTTATACATATTATGTATGTATGTAGCGAGATAGAGATAGTGGACACATGATTTATAGTGGTTCACCCCGTCATCTATGGGCAAAGGGCTACATCCACTTAACATGTATTATGAGTTGAGGCATATTGACGGCACCTCAAAGTATTACAAGTATTAGTAATGGTGTGTAAATCTGATGCCTTTATTGGGATGGGGGAGTCTCCTTTTATAGGAGAGGGAGACTCCCACCTATTACAGGTTTTCGATGTGGGACAAGAGTCCTAGTAGTGTTTCGTGTGGGCATGTTGGTGAGGTAGGTAATGTAGCTTCCTAATGTCAGATCGGTGATTCCCAGTGTCGTTGCATAACTTGCATACCGGGCTTCGTGATGTATATCGTGGTTGGGTCTTGTCGTGGCTCATGGGCCCACATAAAGGGTGTCACTTATGTTTGGTGGTGTAGGCATATCCATGGCTACCCTAACAAGTCCCTGAAGTCCTCAAGCAAGAGCACCTTCTTGGTTGGGGAGTTAAACCAAGTCACCAAGCATAAATGACAATAAGGTGGCGCCCAGCCCTATTAGTCCCTGAGCTCCTCAAGCAAGAAAAGACTCTTCCATATGCTTCTAAGCTTCTTCCTTGTGGCTGAATTAGATTGTTGCCGAATTGAGAAGTCCATGACTCTCCTGCTTTAAGGCGGGCTACTGTTTGAAGGCGAAGAGCGCTGCCTAAAGATGGAAGGCGCTCTGAATTTTGATGGCGCTCTCAGTAGACAATGTGATGTCTGAATGTGGGACGCTTCTTAAGAGCAGAACGACGCTTGATTGTGAAATGATGTTTGAGGCGTAATGTGTGGAGCAGCTGAATGCTTGAAACAAGGGGTTGTTTATCGCTATATGAATTGTTCTTGCTCGATGGGCGCTTGCCATTATTTGAATGAGTGTTGCTTTCTAGATGAGCGTTGCTCGCTGGATGCGAGCTGTTTGGTGGCGCATTGAGCGCTAGATGTCTCTGAGTTTCTTGCTAAGAAAACCATATGTTTGTGAGAAGCGGTCGCATTTTCATTGCAAAATGAAATCGCTATAGGATTATCTTTATTCTTGGTTTCCCAAAGATAATAGTTTAGGATAATCCTGTTTTATTTGTAGCTTTTTTAACTATACAAAAGAAAATGCGAGTAACAGATCCATGTATATGTGTCGGGTTGTCCCCGGACTTTAAACGTTGGTGGAGTGGATCCACGCTTATATGTTAGTGCATGCAAATGACAATGTATATGCATGCATATCTATTGTAGTGTTTTCGCTATTAACATGAAGCATAGTGATGTAATGGTTTATGCTTTATCTAGAGTGAACATGTAGACGTCGTGTCGCTTCTGAGACGTTGGCCCGATCAAGCAATTAGCCATGCTCGTAACCGTTTATAATTTCTATTCATCATATTGTAGTCAGTCTTATTATCCCAACATCTCAAAGCTTGTAATGATAGCAGAATGACTACGTTTAGCAAATCTAGCAAAGCATGCTTAGGAAGTGATATAGCAAGTTTCATGGCATCAAAAAACTTATCTTATATTGTCTCGAAGTGATGATTTGTTCAAGTCCCTGAGTCACGTTGAATTGTCCAGCAAGCTACTTGGACAGAAGGCGTTTTGTTGAAAAGCTTGGCTCTGCTTGGCAGTTAGAGAGCGGAATGAGCTACTTGACGCTCAGGGAGCGGAAAACGTTGCTTGGCGCTAAAGGAGCGAAAAACACTTCTTGGCGCTAAGGGAGTGGAATGAGCTGCTTGGCGCTCAAAGAGATGAATGAGCTGCTTGGTGCTCAGAGAGCAGAAAACGCTGCTAGCTTGGCTCTGCTTGGTGCTCAGGGAGCGGGATCCATTGCTTTGTTCTCAAATAGCGGAATCCGCTGCTTGACTCTGTGTTCCTTGAATAAATTTATGGCGGCTTTCTCTTTTTTTTTTCTTTTCGAATGGGCGTTGTGCACGCTAGACTGCCAAAGAGCATTGTGCACGTTGGGGCACTATCAAAGGGTGTTGGGCGCTGCCAGAGGGCGTTGCACACGCTGGGGCGCTGCTAAAGGGTGTTGTGCATGCTAGGGCGCTGCCAAAGGGCACTATGCACGTTGGGGTGCTGCCAAAGGACGTTAGGGCTCTGCCAAATGGCGTTGTGCATGCTAGGGCGCTGTCAAAGGGCGTAAAGGTGCTGCCAAAGGGCGTTGTGAACGCTGGGGCGCTGCCAAAGGGCGTTGTGAACGCTGGGGCGCTACCGAAGGCGATGTTCACTGCCAAAGGGTGTTGTGCACTACCAAAAGGCATTGTGCACTGCCAAAGGGCAATGTGCACGCTGGGGAGCTGCCAAAGGGCATTGTGCATGTTGGGGAGCTGCCGAAGGGCACAGTGCACGCTGGGGCGCTACCAAAGGGTGTTGTCGCATCCCGGGACTATTTACGGCCCCGAAATACGGCAGTAACCGGTGTAATCCTGGACTAGAGAGTAACCAATACGTCATTTGACGTATTAACTACCCTTCAGACCAAAACTACAAGGCTAATATAAAATAATCATAACACAATATTATGAATGACAAATATGATATGATAGATGGACAGATAAATATTAGATTATTACACAAGCGGAAAGTAGCGAATGGAAACACACAAGCAAACATATAAAACAACAAGAAATGTCTCGAAATAAACAAGACTGAATAGTCCAAAGTGCGCAATGACTTATTATATCAAATACGGAGATCAAAAGAAGTGGAGTCCACACAAGAAATGGTGTCCCCAGAAATGAAGATACACAATGACCAATGCCGATCCACGAGCTTCTAGTCCAGCTCCTCTAGTGAAGGTGCTGAAAACCTGAAAAGATGTACGGATAAGCAACTCGTCCTCGCTAACCCAAATGGGGCCGAAGCCCAACCAAATCAGAGTTTAAAACCCATGAGAAAACATATAGTTCATATATGTAGATATACATATAAGTATACGTCTAGAGCTTTTAAAAACATATGCAGTATGATCACGCACACAAAGCTCAAGTAAGAGGATGTTAACCACACATGAAGGAGTTTCTGGATCCACGCGGCTGAAATCCTGGGTTTGTCTTTATAGCAAACCGGGGCTAACTATCTATGGGTCCGAAAATGAATAGTAGCGAGAGCGTTCATTTACAGTAAATGCCTAAAAGTTCACTCATAGTAGCACACTGCACTTACGGCTCGAGCAACTCTGTGCGAGACCAGAGTAAGCGAAGAAGATTATAAACAGGGCATTGCCTCACCGGAGGTTCACGGTCATCGACACCGTGAGAATCATAGTCTAAACACTAGGTCTCGTCTCTCTCAGACCAAACACCGAAAATTAGGACAATGATATTACTTTTTAATCCAAAACACACACACACACGAATGCTAATAAAAGAGTGTGGTCACACAGTAAATCAATACAGCTTATACCTTTATATATATATATATAGGAAACGCCACTAACCCGGGAAGGTTACGGCTCACCCATTGGGCGTGCCACCTACTACCTGATATGACGAAGTAGATGACTGTGCTCCAACTCTTGATCTTTCTGAGGTCGGTGATGATGCGCTCCTAGGTCTATTTGTGAGGTATAAATGACATAGTCAGGTAAATGCATTTCAAGGATTTATTATATATTTACAATTTACGACTCAATAAACTTTTCCGTTTATCTTTCTGACAGTAGAGTCTAATTAATTGATACATCGATTCTCGAACTGACGAGAATTCAAGATTGTTATCTATTCGTTACTTACATCGTTTCGTCGCTTATTTAATTAAAAATATTTTTAAACAAGGTTTAGTAAAAGGTTACAAACCCTTTGGTAATTCTAAAACCTTCAAATTATATAACTGTAACTGTAAAAACGTAAAAAGTCAGTCTGCTATAGTAAAAGTCAAAAGTCAACTTTAAAGTCAACAATCAACAGTCAACAGTAAAAGTCACTAGTCAACCGATAATTGTAAATAGTAAAAGTAAACTATGAAAGTTAAAAGTAAATCTGTCAGGGTTAATTCAGTAATTTCACCCCACAATAAAACAGTAAAAAGTAAATCTGACACAGTAAAACCTGAGTTCTTACCTCGTATTCTTCGATCGACTGGTTCGGCCGGAAACCAAGCTTTTCTGGCCAAACTGAGTTTCTACACCTGCACAACTACGTTATACACAACCTAGGCAGTTCAACAGGACTTAAAACGAGAAAAAAGTCAAGGTTTTTATACCTCGAAGTCACACTTTGTGAACTCTGGCCTCCTTCTTCCTCCTCCAAGCTCCTGGTGCTGCGTGGAGGTTCCTTCGCTCACCTCTAGTCTGGTTTGTCACCCAACTCGACTGAGCAGAGCTCAGGCTTTCTCTCTTCTTTGCTGGGCGTTGATCACGACGTCTCCAGCGTGACTGAGGGCCAGAGCTCGGTTATAAGGGCAAGGCAAAGCCGTTGGTGGTGGCGGTGAGGCAGGACGCGTGGCTGGGCTGAGTTGCTGTGTCGGTCTCTGTCGAGAGAGATGAGGAAAGTGGAAGGAACAGAAGAGGAAAGAAAGAGAAGAAGGAAAGAAAAAAAAGAAAAAGTAAAGAAGATAAGAGAGAGAAAAGAAATCTCGGTGGAGATAAGGTGGGGGTGAAGAGGGGTTTAAATCTAAGGGGGTTCAAATCAACGGCCACGATTTAATCTAAATTTAAAATATTGTTAAATCCAAATACATTTTCTGAAAATCATATAAATGAAGATAAAACGTCAAATTAAATTGTAAAAATTATACAAAAATACGTGGAGTGCTGGAAAAATATTCCGTAAATACTCCTACGTATGTGGCGACGTGTGTTCTAATGTAAAAATGTTAGATACATTTAAGACGTATCAAAAATTAATCAAAATTAAACCCTAAATGTGTCGAAAAATGAAATAAAAAATATCAGGGTCTCACATTTGTGCACTGCCAAAGGGCGTTGTGCATGCTGGGGCGCTACCAAAGGGCCCTATGCACGCTGGGGCACTGCTAAAAGGCGCTGTGCATGGCCAAAGGGCGTTGTGCACGCTGGGGCACTGCCGAAGGGCTCTATGCACACTGGGGCACTACCGAAGGGCGCTATGCACACTGGGGAGCTGCCAAAGGGCGTTTTGCACGCTGAGGCGCTACCGAAGGGTGCTGCCAAAGAGCGTTGCACATGCTAGGGCACTGTCAAAAGGCGTTGTGCATGCTGGGGCGCTGCCAAAGAGCGCTGGGGCGCTTTTTTAAATAAAAAATTGAATGACTTAATATTTTTGAACATGACTTTAGCTCATTAAAGGTGTGATGAAACCTTTTGCAGCGGCTTCCTATAGACGGTGTCAATGTTGATACGTTGGTATCTATGCGTATTATGTATGTAGCGGGATAGAGGTAGTAGCCACAAGATTTATAATGGTTCAACCCGCCATCTATGGGCAAAAGGCTATATCCACTTAACATGTACTATAAGTTGAGGGACTTGGACGACACCTCAAAGTATTACAAGTATTAGTAATGATGTGTATATCTGATGTCTTTAATGGGAAGGGGGAGTCTTCCTTTAAAGGAGAGAGAGACTTACACCTATTGCATGTTTCTGATGTGGAACAAGAGTTTTAGTAGTGTTCCGTGAGCCTGTTGGTGAGACCGGTAATGTAGCTTCCTGATGTCTGATCCGCGACTTCCGAGTGTCGTTGCGTAGTTTGTATGGTGGGTTTCGTGATGTATGTCGTGGTCGGATCTTGTCATAGCTTGTGGGCTCACATAAAGGATGTCACTTATGTTTGGCGGTGTAGGCATATCCATGGCTACCCCAACACCCACATCATCAGGGCATTAGTTATGTTTTTTATATTTTCATTTTTTCTTAATTACAAAAATTCTTTTTTCTTTTCTCACTTTTTTAGTTTAATCCTTTCAAAGCCTATTTCTTCTATGAAATCTAATCTATGTCGTCTTCATTGATCTTCAGACCAATCATCTTCATACCAGACCAACGATCTTAATATAGCTCATTACATTAACTATCATATTTGTGTTCTTTCTTCATCCTACTTCGCAAGTTCAATATGGTTCCATTACATTCATTAGTTGTTGGGAGTGGTTCAAAGGTAAGAGGATATAGATGAACATGTGACATGCAGTGCAACTAGCTATTGAACCCTAATTAGAACTTGTTCTTTGAGATACTTGCCATTTAACAGGAGAAAAATGGAAGCAAAAGAGGGTGAAAAGTTTTCATTGTTTGGTCTTATAGGCATCAACATGTTAATTTCCCAATATCGACTTATCGATAAGGATAAGATTGTTGGTCTGATGAAGATTGATGAAGACGGCAGAGATTATATTCAATAGAAGAAATAGGGTTTGAAAGGATTAAACTAAAAAAGTGAGAAAAGAAAAGAAAAATGGTAATTAAGAAAAATAAAAATATAAAAGACATAACTAATAATATGATGATGTGTATACAACGTATGCTATCATCTAAGATGAGCTCTAAAGTCATTCATCAAAAAATAGTTCAATTACTCTATTTAAAAACTTTCATTGATGCAAACGATTGACTTGACGTACAACAAAATGTATGTCCAACCATCCGACAAATGTCATACAAATGTTACTTGTTGGTGCACAATAGCTGCTGCAAGTATGCAACTATGCTACTAACAACAAGCTAGGTTGTGTAGTTAGTACTTAATCCACAGCTCATCGATGTTCATCGAAATCAAAAGGTGTCTTTATGCCTACTTGCTAGCCTTCACGGCTTCACCTCATCGCCTAGCTACTTCCATTCCTGGATTGTGGCTCAATCTAGATTTAGCGAAAACTGTGATCGAATAGATAGAGGATGCACTTCAAATACACTTGAACATCTGATGCCACTGACTTTATCTGAGAAATGATCTGCTTTTTAATTAGCTCATCGGAATCTAAACAATGTTCTCCTTAAAGGTTGCAATCTGAAACCACATGCGAAACCCAAAAATTAATACCCCAAATCTAGCTTTTCTGTCTTGAAAGTACACAGAATTGGTCCTTCAAATTGCCTATAATGCAACAAGCTGTGAGCCTGTGACTAATCTATGTAGGGCTGGGCAAAAAAACCGGATGGAGAAAAAAAACCGAACCGGACCGGTCGGACCGGTCGGGCCGGTCCGGGCTTTATTACGGGCCCAAACTTATTTGATGTCATGCCGGGCCGGGCCCAACTACACCCGGGCCGGTCCCGGGCCGTATGTTTGCTCAATCGGGGTAAGCCCGAAAGCCCGACTTTCCTAGGTGTCAGTTAATTATTGGACAGTTTTAAGTTCTATGTTACTACAATAGAGTCAACCACACACGATTTAGACTTTTTTTTTGTAAACACCCACTCGGCCACTCTCTCAAAGTCTCAAACCCTAAAGTCCTTACTCTGACTCTCTGAGACTGAGACTCTGAGTCCTCTCGACTCGTCTCCACCTCACTTCGACATCGCCTCGCCTGCGACGCCCGCCGCCTGCGACGCCCGCCGCCTGCGCCTCACGTCCTCACCCCTCTCTTCCTCACCGCGCCTCTCAATCTCTGTTTCGCGTCACTGTGTGCGACTGTGCGCCTCTCAATCTCGGCTTCGCGTCTCCACTCTCCAGGTGAGCTATATCTCCTCCTCCTACTCCTCTGTTCGTTCATTTTTGTTCTCATTTTTAAACTTTTGGATAGGAGGGAGCTGTGATTCCTGTGAATGGAAGATTGAGTGATCGATTAGGATGAGTGGAGGGTGGAGCTACAAGCCTACATCAATTAGCAAGAGGCCAAGAGCTTGATGCATGTCTTTTTTGTTTTAAACGTTTAAATTTTCATCTTGTTGAATGTTGGGTGTTGACACTTTGCCAATTTGGTTCATCTTGTTTAAGTTTAAAACTGTGACCTGAACAATTTGGTTCTTTGGTTTGTTTCTTTTTTTCAGTTTCAATTTTTTTGAACTTCAGTTTGGTGCCTTCAAGCTTGAACACTTGAAACTTTGAATCTTTGATGTGTAATTGTAAGCTTGTGTGTGTGGTGAGAGCTGAGAATGCAGTTTAGAGATTTTTGATGCAGCAGGTGCTGATTTGTAGAGGTGCGTTTGCATTTCTGCAAAATTCTGTCATTTTTTAAAGAAAACAGGGAATCTGTGATTCTGTGATTTTGGGCCCGAAAACCGGTCCGGCCCGACCCGGCCCGGTCCGGGTTTTGCCGGGCCTTGATTTTTTTGCTCTAAAGCCCGGCCCAGATATAACACAACCGGTCCGGGCCCGGGCCTAGCAAATACTACCCGGGTTTGGGCCCGAGCCCAGCCCTAAATCTATGTATAAGAGAGCCGTGTTTATTGTTTATTTAAGTACTATTTTATTCCCAGATACAGACATTTCTTACACAATACTCATACTTATTCCTAGCTAGTTTCCTCAATCCAGAAAACGCATTGTGATTTTTATCATCAATTGAGTTCTTTGACTGGATTTGGCATTTTAATCCAAGTTGCTGGTGTATTATTTATACGTCAGGTTATTTATAGTTTTATACATCAAATTCATTCACAACAAATTAAGCATAGTGTTTGTTAACCTACTATTAAAAAAAGTTCATTGTGTCATTTTTATGCTTTTAAATCTTAATTTTAGGCTGCTATTATACATAAATATAGAACATATATAAGTTGGCATTAACTTGATCGGCATCTCATAGTCCGCAGTGACGCAGCTAGCTGTAGTTAGCGTAAGTGTTCATTACTCAGATCATGTAGAGGGATTGGTAATAATCTGGTTTGAGGAAATTAACTAGGAATAAGTATAAGTTGGTGTGTAAGAAATCTCTGTATCTGGGAATAAAGTGTTTAAACACGTCTCTCCACTACTAGAAAATTGGGCAGTAGGCACAGCCGCATTTCCGTCCCTACTGAGATTATAGTGAACAGAATCCGTCCCTTTAAGCGTTTGGGGACAAAATTTCTGGTTGTGCCCCCATTTACCAATTACCATCTCTAAATTGAGTTTTTGCAACTTGGACACGGAATAAGTTGTACGTCTCACCTAACCATCAAAGACTCACGCGCTCCCTCTTTCCCTTTTTGACAGGTACAGTGCTCCATGTTTTTATATAGTATTATAAAATGATCTTTTCTCAATGTCTGTACCTATATTTGATTGTATAACTTGATACACTTTCTATTCATTCCATTCCCAACATGTAAAAACTAAATTAAAAAATGAAACTTTCAATAAACCACCAATCTGGTTTAGAATATTTACCCTAGTTTTGGTTTTACTACTGGGGCCCCAGCTTCTGGTCTTGTATTGTATCACAACCAAATACAAGCTACCAAAATGAAAATACAATACTATTCTATACCAAAACTCAAGTGAAAATCTACCTAAGCTTTTCCCTGGACAACATACACTGCGTCAACATTATAACTCAGACTTCTTTATTAGCTCATACTAAAATATATCCTGAAAAACAATCCAACAAACATTATTAAAAAAACATTTCACCAAACAACAGTTCATTCTGGTGGCATATATATTGGAAAATGTCAATTGATATTATGAGCACATAGCAATGAGGAGATACTATATATGCCTCTATATATGCCTCACCAAACATCATATATAAATTATCATAATTAAATTCTATATGCCTCTAGAAAAAATAAATAGATATTCCCGTGTGCACTTGGTACTTAACTAGTTCGAATGCTTATGTACATAAATAAAAGGGAACAAACTTAAATATTGAAGAATATATAAATTGAAAACCAAACTTACTTAGTTCTTTTAAATAAGGTTGAATGACACCAGTTACTAAGTTTCCTGTCATGAGTCAGGACTTTGGTAAGTCCACCAAAAATAATTTTGTTTTAAGACCTGTTTCACCATGAATCCTGTCGATGAAAAGGAAAAATTATCAGAATAAAGTTGCAGGGCCAGTTAGGAGGCCCTGTGCAAATGCACTATTATATGATCATAATATATGCGAACACACATTTTGCATATAATCCATATAAAAAGTAAATTGCTAGCTAGAAATATTGCAGAAAATCAAATAAGTTGGAATCCATTTCATTGCCGATTCAATATCAGTCAAACCAGCAAGCAAAAAGAGTTATACGTACTTAAGTTTAAAGGAACTTAAAAACTTGTATAACCAAGAGCTTCCTACACCTTTGTAGTTTTTCGAGGCTAAGCCAAAGTACTCATTTTCTGATATACACAAGTTCAACACACGTCTTATTCAATGTAATTAATTGAACTACAATAGAGAATTTACGTAAGCATACTACCTACTCTAATACAGCAGACACATGGAAAATTAGCAACAGAGTTCAATCAAGCTAAAGATTCACACACCTTCAAGTAAGACTATTGGTAAGCATACTACCTCCTCCCTAGCTGAGTCACCTCCTCCATTACCTGCACATAAATAGTCCAATGGATACATACCAAATTGATTTTAAATGTGGCATTGGATTTTTGTTTAGAAAACACAACTACATGAACAGGAAATAACCAGAAAACTTTTAATCGAAGAAAATAAAGAACAAAGTGACTGGCGAATCAAAATGCAAATGGTCATGACAACAAAGTCAAAACAAAGCACCAACTAGTAACAACCAACTAGTAATGGCCAACTACACTCTACACATGTAAGTAAACAAAATGATAATGAATACAATAAGGGACAACACTAATCCTTTTTAAGGTGCTGGTGATAATACATACAGTCTCCTCCGCATTGTTGTTAGTCTGAGTGGCGTCTGTGGCTCCCCTCATGCATCCAAGCGTCGTTGTTGGCCGCAAACGAATGGGACTTTCTGGAGAAACAGAAACCTGAGGAAAGTGAGATCGCACCCAACAGTGGGATTTTGCGTGTCACCAATGCAGAGGTTACTGCTGCTTCAACAAGTATAGTGGACTAGCATGGTGCACACAACAACTGGCTTGGATTCATCGTCATCTTGCTGCTAATAATGTGGAGGTTCGTGGACTGGTTTCTAATAATCTATCACTAAGTGAAGGCATCACAAAAGTCGGTTCTCATGCATATTCGGAGTATTATTGGTGTACAAGATTTTTAGTTTGTCTGGAATTGAACCGTGTGATGTACATTTTAGAATCTCTTATCTGTTTGGTCTGTTTGATCATTCGGGATCATAATTTAGGTCATGGCCTCATGCATCGTTATTCAAAGTTTGATTTGGGCTAGAAAACTTCATCTGCTTTAGCTCAATCCTCCAAGGTCAAAGGACAGAACCTAATAATGCACGTAGTCCAAATGTTAATTGAGATCTAATACAACGTCTCTCTACAGTTGCCTTTTGCAATTCTTTTCAAGTTCTTTCAGTAGTGCGAGAAAGGCATCAGGTAGAGAAACTTAGAAAATGAAGCATATGAAACTCAGAAAACGTTAATCTTTTAGTGATTTAGAAGGATATGAATGCATTCTGGGTGACTATCTAGATGACCTGTTACTAAGCTAGCGTTTTAGATCTGCATGTTGGGAGATCAGTTTCCTATGCAACAAAACATAATACCTCTTAAGCTTATGTAGTTTAGAGATCATCATGATCAACAGTATCCTAAATTATTGGTGTATAATATATACCAGAAACTCTCATTTCTTCGTCATTACCCTACTAAAGCTAGGTAGTCTAAACACACCAGAACCTCTAGTCAATACCCGAAAGGTATCTAGAGATGAATAGCAATGCATGGTGATGGGTCTGTTTCATCTTCAGAGTGAAGCCAGCTTTGTGGTAAATAAGAACCACTGTACGTGCATGAATACGAGCACAGTACGTAGCACCAACTCAGTAGGTGTGTGTCGCCAATGCAGTGGCTGTTTCTCTGCAAAGAACACTGTTCATCGTCCTGCAAATAATTCTAACTGTAGAAGCTCATTGATTGGTTTCGATCATCACGAGAGTTGGTGTTCATATTCAGAGAATCATTGATATCCAAGACTGAAGCACACTAAAGTTTGGGTTGGTGGGTGGGTGGGAGAGGGGTAGGGGCCTCAATTTTGTGAATCGTCCGACTAAGGTTATGTCAGTTATTTGGTCATCTTTTGGAATCTCTTGACTCAGATAAGCAACTACGAAACTTCGTATCGACTCTTTTTTTGTGATTGGTTCATTCTTACAGTTTACATTGCATTGCAGTAATTAATATCGAGTTTCTTACCACCAAGTGATCCGGATAAGGTGGTCCTCTTACCTACCATGATGTGGTGAGAGTTTCAGAGGTACAGAAGGTTCTGGACATCAGTGGGGTTCAGAATTCAGAGTTCAGACCTATGTGATAAACAGTGCCAGAGTTCTGTTCTTGAACGACAGCAGGCCTCAGCCAAAAGCTGGAATCAAAGGAGTCCTCCACATTTGTGAAATCTGTAGCGAGCAGAGGCCTCTTGGACCCATTACGATTCTGCTCTCTGGGAAAAAAAGAGGAATGAGGATGCAAACTTTACATTGGAGGCAAGGAATGAAGAGGGAAATGGAAACAGATCGGAAAAAGAGAATAGAAACGCAGACATAATACATTGCTTAATTTCTTGTAGAAATTCATTGACATCCGTAGAAAATACACACATAGCTAGGGTTGGTCCTTGAAACTGGTATCACAGTACTTGGGAATGACCAACTGATAATCTAATAGTACGTATGACATAACTCATTTCTTAACTTCATAACCATAGATAATAAACACATGCGGTTATTCCTTAAACTGGTAAATACAATCACACTTGGTAGGAAGGAGCATATGACATCAGATCTTCAGATTGTTCATAGGCGCACCTCTGTTCATGATCAGCAATTCCATTTCCTCATGCGTCTAGAATTGCTTCCACTGGCCATGTAATTGGGTGGATCCTGCACCAGATTCACATGGTGCCTCTCGACTGCCTCAGCTGATTTTCCATCCACAAGCTTATTGGTCACATTGCACCTCCGGCCATGCATGTCCTTGTTGCACGCATCCAGGGCCTTCTCAAACAGCTTGTTGCCTTGTTCTACTTCGAACTCCAGGAGGAGTCGGAATTCGATGACAGAGTGAGGGGATGCCATTACTCAACTCGGCGAAGAAATGAAGCAAAAATAACTAGATCAGAGGAGCTGGGGTGATGCTTGCAGGGTTTGAGAGTGGCAAAGTGGAAGCATGCAGATAACGAGTTTTGGCTTCACCACTTGAGTCAATGAGTTACAAGACTGAAGTCAATGGGGCATGATGGTATGGGAAAGAGGTTGGCATGCTCCCCTTATAAGGAGGAGAAAGCGCTGTCTTCACTCTTCACCATGTGTTGTTTGTGTGCATTTGACGCCCCCAATAATGCACAACATGTTATTGTTTATTCTTTTTAATAGAAATTTATAGGGTGGGTACTTGAACCGGAAATGTGGGTACCGTATCAGACCGCACCGGTTGAAACCGGTCTTCAAACCGTATAGGTTTTATTGAATTGGATTAGGGTTGAAAAAAAACTCCAACTCATATAAAACAGATTGGATTAAATTTGAGAAAATTCTAAACCGATTTAAACCAACCCGCATTGGTTTTATTTATTTTATTAATTAATTTAATTTATTATTTATAATAGATATAATGATATATGAATTATAAAATCATTAAAATGTTTATAAATGTAATATTCAAATTTATAATTTCAAACTCAAACTCAAACTCAAGCCCATAACACTAAAGGCCCAAGATATATCTATATATATAGTCCCTTTTTAATGAGGAATCTCTTTTTTGACATATATGAGGAATTAGTGTTTACATCAACTTTTTGATCACAAAATCACATCTCCACTGTTCAATATATAGTTCGTAGATCAATTCTGTAAAATTCTATCTAAATTGGTAATTGTTAAGGACTTCAAAACTAAAATTTAGAAATTATAATTATGAACAGTTCAGTTTTGGTATATTTTATCTATTAATTGATTTTAGTTAACTCAAAGCCTTAACAATCATCAAATTAGATAAAATTTTACAGAGATGATCTACATGTATGCATCTAATATTGAACGATGAAGATGTTGATATGTGATAAAAATTGGTGTAATCTTTAATTCCTCATATATGTAAAAAATGATTCCTTAATGATTACCAAACTCCCTATCGTTTCTTAGTAGTGTGTGTAATCAGATTCTTTAGGAATTGATCAAGTTTTGATGATTCAGAATGTTGAGTTGGTTCGGGTGAGATGGTGAGTGACCCTGCGAGTCCCTCTTCTCATCATGTACCACGTCAGACTCAAATTTTAATCTATGGTACTTGCACGACTGATCGAATTTGGTGAAGTACAATTCACCGTGTCCTGCCGTAAGAAAAACAGTTTGTTGGCTTGGATATTAACTTCTCAGTTTTTATGCTTGGAAAGTCGGTGTGTGGTTATGATGGTATGTAGATTGCTGCTTTTGATTTAGGAAAAAAAATCCTTATATGATATCTTAACTATTGCCTATTATATTTTTTTGTACCTCAATATTTAAAACTACTTTAATGATACCTAAACTAAAACACATGTTTCTCCTATGGTACTACCGTCAATTCTACCGTTAAGTTTACATACCTAGCACATATTTAAAAGGGTAAATTGGTCAGTCCATTACTATTATGAGCAAGGTCTCTAGTTTAATTGACATATAAAAGGATCAATTCACTCCTGGAATAAGATGCATCTAAAGATACTGTGTCGTCGTATTAATAGGCTAAGAGTTTGAGGTTCTCATCTTTGATTTGGAGCCATGGCCTCCTCAAAAAAAAGTTAAAAAGTTATGGTCACGCAATGGCGGAGACAGAAGACATACCCGAAGAGACATTATAATCCACATCTTCTCTAGATTGTCGGTGAAGTCCTTAATCCGATTCACCTGTGTTTCAAAATGCGGCATTCCATTATACTTTTCGATCCAAAATTCACGGATTCACAACTCAAAGCACCTCGTCAGACGAAAACCCTAAACCGGAGACTCCTCTTCAACGCCCCTCTACCTCTACTCTCAGTTAGGCCGCCGTCTGGAGACCCTTCATCTGTCAAGCCACTGGGTTCCTGCAGTGGTCTGGGCAGTTACCTGATAAAAGCTTTTCCTCACATCGAAGTTTCCGAAAATTCTACGGTGTGGGGTATTTATTTATCGGCCACTGATGACTACAAAGTTTTGGTAGGCTCGACTCACATCCACCAACACGAATATAAGGCAGAGGTCTTTCTATTCTCATTGAGAACTTACGTTTGGGAGAGGATTGAATCCCAGAATATTATTCCCGATGAGTCCATTCTTTAAGCAGGGGACTCTTGTACGTTAATGATGTACTTCATTGGCCACTGATGTTGGACCGTTGAATATGCAACTGACTAATTTCAACCATGATGGTAAGTTTTTCAGCAATCTTGGGGTTTATGGAGGGTGCCTGTGTGTATCGCGTTTTCGGGACTTTGGTTCTGTGCCTATCGATTTCTGGATCATGAAAGAATATGACTCGAATGACTCATGAACTATGCTATGTAGCTTAAAGCTCTCCGAACTGCTGGAGTGGCCCTTGTGTATTAGAGAGTTCTTGGATGTCGAATATAGTTCTTCAGTTGCAGCAAATCTGACTGATAACGGGTTTAACAAGAAAAATTCACAGTAATCGTTGATGAGGGGAGGCTGCATCTGCAGACCTGCAAATGTGTTGGTGTGAGAAGGAGAGAAGATAGCTAGAGAAAGAGAGGAGCGAATACAATCACATTATCATTTTTATTGTTGTTTAGGTTTGTATTAGTTGGGCAGGACATGAACAAGAATGTGTTTTCTGGGTTTAAAAAGATGAACATGAATGTGTTCAAGATACGAACGATTGCTGTGAATTTTTATTAGTTGGACATGAACAAGAATAGGAATTATGGATTTATAAAGAACGAACATGACTGGGTTCTAGATATGAACGATTGCTGGAAATTGTTTTTCTTGTTGCTTTTTGATGGATTTGGAGATGGAGTTCAAGACTTCGGTAGAGAGAGATTACCAATTAGATTCTTGGGTATCCAAATCCAAATCAAACTTGAATTAGGTTTGATTTATTTATGAAGAATCCAAATCCTATAAATTGGAAAAGAAAACTAATTTACTTGTTCTTATTCTGATCAATTTACCCTCTTAAAGATGTGTTAGCTATGTAAACTTAACGGTAGAATTGAACATGTGTTTTAGTTCAGGTACAATTAGTGTAGTTTTAAAAGTTGAGGTATCAAAAACTGCAATAGACAATAATTCAGGTATCATATCAAAAATTTTCCTTTTGATTTATTGTTAGCGTTGGCGATGTAAATCAGACTAGTTGAGACCCCTGTCATATATTAGTGGGAGGGTGGTTGTGGTTATAGAGTGATATGCTTCAGTGGTCGAAAGTACTACTTGGCGAGTGGTGGGTAATTAGAACTGATCTGCAGCTTGGTGAATGACTAGAGATCTTATATGCCAGCGGGTATGAGAGCGAGTGCGAGGAATTATTTCATGCATGGTACTTTTGCATCTTTAAATGTTTGATCTTGTGCTCGTATGACAATGTTGATGATGACGCACAGTGTAGTCAGTATGTAACTCATAGAATTCGAGTGTTTTATGCATCAACTTACATGGCTCATGAAATTTGAATGAGCTTTAGATACTTGGAATATTAATCGAGTGCTGATTTCATACCTCAATAAATATTTGGATATATTAATTCAAATTGTGAATAAGTTTTTGGATCAAGGTGTTACAATTCTTGACTATGATTGATGAAGACTAAGTTTCCTTTCAGTTTCCTTGTTTTGGGTCAACAATAGATTTCTCTTTCTCTTACATTGGGTATGTTTACTAACCCAGTAAAAGTTTAATGAGGACAATAAACTTGATTGTTTGAATATGAATATACACAAATGTTATGTATGTGCTCATTTTGTGTATAAAAGTCCAACAAAATTTTGACAAAAAATGTCAAATTATCATTTGAAAAGTTTAAATGATCAATTTTTAAAAAAAAACAATTATTGAAATGAGAAGTATGTAGTGTGCCAAATTTTATAGAAAATAAACATTTTCTCTGAGAAAAATAAATTTCGAAATCCAAATTTTCTGATATGAATCAAAACTCGGTCCATTTACAAGTCCAATTGCGATTACTCTGGTGATAACGAGTCGGTTAACCCGGGTATTACCACCATATGGGTCGGTTCACACTATTCGGGTATATTGCCATACAATTACTACCCTCACGTAATCGATTAATAGAAACAGAACTAGAGGTGTTACTTCGAAACCAAAAACCGAAAAGAAAATCGCATTGAAAGCCGAACTGAAACTGAAAAAAAAAACCGAACTGAAAGAAACCGCACCGAAAAGAAAATAACCGAACTGGTCTTGTTTGTTTCAATTTATGGTTTTGGCCTAGCAAAAATCGAACCAAACCAAATAAACTGAAGTCAAATAGTCAACCATACAAAACGACATCGTTTTAAACAAATACACAACTTTATGAACCAACTCTACATAGAATCAAAATTATCAAAAATCTCATGAAATAATATGTGATCGGAATGGTGAAATACGGCTATGTTTGAAAAAATCACGTAATTCGGGTAACGTATCGGTACCGATACTAGCGGTCAACCCTAGTTACCATTAGTGTTTCCTATGGGGAGCCCAATCATCGAGGGGTAAATATCCCAAAATGTTTATATGGGCGGTTGCGTCTCAGCCACGTGAGGTTTTTTTTTTGTGTGAAAGGTTCAACCAAACTACGTCATATAGAGGGAGATATGAGCGTTTTCGTATGATAAGTGACGATAGATTAGGGTTGACTGTTTCGATCGAGCCCTTAACATTGTCGAATTCAGTTGAATTTTTTATCACATACATCTTTCATCATAATTATCATATCTATTGATCGAATTTTCTTTTGTGAATTTTAGTTATCGAAATCACAATGTGCATACTTGTATAACTTGTTTAGTAGGTTATGAACAAATACACAATTTTGTGAACCAACTCTACATAGAAGAAAAATTATCAAAAATATCGTGAAATAAGATCTGATTGGAATGGTGAAATACGACTATGGTTGAAAAATCACGTAATTCGGTTAACGTCTCGGTGCCGATAGTAGCAATCAACCCTATTTACTATTATTATTCCCTATGGGGAGTCCTATCGTCGAGGGGTAAATGTTCCAAAATTATTATATGGGTGGTTGCGTCTCATCCACATAAGAGGTTTTTGTGTGAAACATTCGATCAAACTATGTCGTATAAAGGAAGATATGCGTGTTTCCGTATGATAAGTGATGGCGGATTAGGGTTGATCAGTTCGATCGAGCCCTTAATATTGTCGGATCTAGTTGAATTTTTTAACATAAATATGTTTCGTCATAATGATCATATCTGACGGTCAAATTTTTGTTTGTGAATTTTAGTCATTGGAATCACAATGTGCATACTAATGTTGTATAACTTATTTAGTAGGTTTTAAGCAAATGCACAATTTTGTAAACCAACTCTACATAAAAGAAAAATTGTCAAAAAATCTCGTGAAATAAGATGTGATCGGAATAGAGAAATAAGACTATGGTTGAAAAATCACGTAATTCGGGTAACGTCTCGATACCGATAGTAGTGCTCAACCATATTTACAATTATTAGTCCCTATGAGGAGCCCTATCATCGAGGACTAAATGTCCTAAAATTATTATATGCGCGATTGTGTCTCATCCATGTGAGAGATTTTTGTGTGAAAAGTTTGACCAAACTACGTCATATAGATGGAGATATGACCCATCCCAGATTTTTTCCTTAAACCAGGGGTAAGTCTTGCAGGACCACCTCCAAAGGAAATTCTATCAAAAATTTGGTGTAACCCCCTTCGAAAATGGACAACCCTTTCTAAACAATACCTGCAACCCAAACAAGCACTTCAATATTCCATAATCCAACCTTACATCTAGAGTCATCCTGCTCCCAATACTCAAACGACACTTTACAATTTTCTAAGATAGTCAGAGCAATCTAATTCAATGAGGAATAAAAAGATAAACGACAGCGGACAATTGACTATGTCTCGTCCTCTTGTACGTTCGACCTCTCCTCAGTTAACCTGTAATCTAGGCATTTTAAAAACGAAGGGCCTAGGAAAAAGTATTTGAAACACGTTAGAGTGAGTGGACAAAAGTAAATAATTAACATAATTAAACTTGGAAAAAAAAACACATCTTCACTTTCCCAATTTTGAATAAATAACGAAAAATTCGTTGCATGCACGTTTTAATAAAATCTTCTTTAAACACTTTCTCAAGGAAACGACTAGCCATGCTAGTCAAAGAAACTACAAACCAGAAAAACAAAATTATCAAGTGAGGAAATTCAATTTAATTTCAAAGCTTTCCCTCAAATAAAAACGATAACAACATGTAAATAAATAAATCCGTTTCGTGAGCGAAATCCTCAACAAATCTTTACGAGACTTATTAATCTTCAATTATATCATAATTATCCATATATGACCATATATAATCCCTCATACTCCCATACTCTTGATACCTATACGTGAGGGGTATTGGACTTGAGTGATGTTACCAGAAAACTTCACATCACCCGAAGGTGGAAAAGGATTTGAGTGACCCCACTAGAGGTGGGAGTCACGTCACCTCAAAAGATAGAAAGGTCCTCACACAATAATCACAATAATCCACGCATTCTAAGGCTCGTAGACATAACAACAAATGATATAATATACTCCACTCATAACAAATATCAATATAATCCAATCAACTTAAAATATATAGTTTAAATTAAATCTCTAAATATCCAAATATCCATCACGGAGGAAAAATCTCAATCCAACTCCAAAATTATAAATTCAATTCACAATTCTCTTAAAAAGATATAGAATTAAAATAAATCAATACATGCAAATTATTTTAAAACAAAATTCCACTCATAGTTTAGGCCTAAGCCTGACGAAATCCAAATCGTCATTCACGTGAAGACTTCTCGTTTCCTGGCACAAAATCATGCTTAAATTCGGGATAACAATAAATACCTCTTAATATAATTATCGAATCCTCTTCCACTTAAATCACTACTCAAACTCTTACAATGTCCAAACCGACCTACAACAATAGCTTAGGACTCCTATGAATAATCCTTAAACTTTAATCGGTAATAATCGATGGCCGGAAAATATTTAATTTTTCCGTCGATAATATTAAACTTAAAAATTCTAAAATCTAACCAAAACTCCTTCAAAAATTACCAAATTTAAACCATAGAATCCTCTTAGTTTATACTATTTTTCAATATAAAAATCTGCCCAAAAAGTGGCTGCGCCGCCAGCTCTGCCAGCGGCAGAAATTTCGGCCAAAACTCTAGCGACCTCCAATCGCCATAAAGTTTTAACAGTAGCTTTGTCTCATCATTTTGAACAACTTTGTAGTTTAGCTCGAAGACCAATTTAGCTTTTAACTAGGTCAATTGAATAGAAATGTGAAAAATCCCAAAATTTCCAAATTATAAACCCTAGATTTTCAAATCCTTAATTATCCTTACACACTCCAAATTAGGCCACCATATTTCACAATATTTTTTTACTAATCAAACCCAACAAAACCATATAGGAACTCACCAAGAGGTGGCCTGAGGAGGGAGAAATCCGGCAAATCTCCGACGCTCACAGTCGCACCTTTGGGCCGTGATTTCTCCTTCACGGTGGCGCTATAGCTCCGGCCAGTTATCCCAAGATGTAGGTGGGAGTTCCAGCTTCAAAAGGAGACCAAGAACTCGGCCTAACTCCTGCCGACGGCGGCGCATGACAACCTGAAAGTTCGGCCTCGAAAATCGCCGATTCGGGATCTACAATAACTTTTTCAAGTTTTCCACTTTTTTTTTACCAATTCACCTTGGTAAGTTTTCATATTTATAGACTTTTTACCATGAACAGTACTTCATATATTTTTATTTTCTACCGTTTTACCGCACGGTAACTTTCATTTTTTGACCATAACTTCTTCATACAAACTCCGATTTGAGCGTGCTACGTGTCCACAAACTCGTATTGACGTGCTCTACTACTTTTATGAAGAAAGTTTTCCAAATTATAGATCTGACAAAAAGTCAATTTTACACCTCGATCTTTACGGTAAAACGATTACTACAAATGGTAAAAGACCACCGTCCAACCTTAAAAATAATTCTAGGATCGAGATGTGACAAAACTACATCATATAGAGGGAGATATGCATGTTTTCGTGTGATAAGTGACGACAAATTAGAGTTAACCTTTTCGATCGTGCTCTTAACGTTGTCGAATGCAGTTGAATTTTTACCATATACATCTTTCATCATAATTATCATATCTGACGGTCGAATTTTGTTTGTGAATTTTAGTCATCGAAATCACAATGTGCATACTAATGTTGTATAAATTGTTTAGTAGGTTTTGAGCAAATACACAACTTTGTTAACCAACTCTACATAAAAGCAAAATTGTCAAAAATCTCGTGAAATAAGATGTGATCGGAATGATGAAATATGACTATGGTTAAAAACTCACGTAATTTGGGTAACGTCTAGGTGTCGATAGTACCGATCAACCCAATTTACAATTATTCCATATGGGGAGCTCTATCGTCGAGGGGTAAATGTCTCAAAATTATTATATGGGCGATTACTTCTCATTCACGTGAGAGTTTTTTGTGTGAATGGTTCGACCAAACTACGTCGTATAAAGGAAGATATAAGTGTTTCTGTGTGATAAGTGACGACAGATTAGTGTTGACAGTTTCAATCAAGCCCTTAACATTGTCAGATCTAGTTGAATTTTTTTACATAGATATGTTTCGTCATAATGATCATATATGACGGTCGAATTTTCGTTTGTGAATTTTAGTCATCGTTATCACAATGTGCATACTAATGTTATGTAACTTTTTTTATGTTGTATAACTTGTTTAGTAGGTTTTAAGAAAATGCATAACTTTGTAAACTAACTCTACATAGAAGCAAATTTATCAAAAAATTCGTGAAATAAGATGTGTTTGTTCTTGGTACTTCACATGACCTTTTATCCCTTGTTCATTTTTCAGTTATAGGAGACCTTTGTTTACCTTGGTAAATCCGATCTTGGTTTTGGCCCCCTTGTATAGCATATTAAAATGGATTTTCAATTGTTTGCTCACTGCCACTCCGGTCATTTCTCTATAGGGCTTCATGTTGAATACAATGTCCTTTATTGAAGCGCTACCAGCATTCAGAATGAAACAGTGGCAAGTCATTGCTTTTCTTTTTATTGAGGGTCTCTCTATTTGTAGGATGCCGACCTTACTCCTAGCATGACAAATAGAGGGGTACCGATGCAGAGGGTTGGTGACTCACTATGCTATTTATTTCACATACATTGAGAACAATGACAAGAATTGAAAACGGTTCAGAATGTGTCTTAGAACTTAAGATAAGTTAAGTAATTGACGTCGTAATGGTGGATCTTAAATTGTTGTATACTGGGTAATCACTTGCCTTTTATGACAAAATGTTGAACTGTACTTATTGTCTTGGTGTTGACTAATAGGTGCTGGATGGTGCCCGTATAAGTGTAGAAGAGTATGAGATCATGAAGGATTTCCTAATACCCCTTGGCTGAGCCCCCCCCATTTGCATAAAAGAGCGGCGCTTAATGATGAGGAATACTGAGTGCTAACTTCAACCTTGTCAACAATTGTGCCCACACGTTGTGTGCGATAACTCTCACCGTCATTTTGAAAGTTCTAATTTCTAGAATGAGCTTCAATTATGTGAAGCTTGGATTTGAAACCGTTGACTATGAAAGTAATAGTTTGGTGCCTGATTTGTCACCAGATGAAATGAGTTGCCAGGTGCATTGTACATGTTTTTTCTTAGAAGTATAAACAACATAAATAGATAATGGTGTAACACATGACTGATGTGTTTACTCTTCAACAAATCACCCTAAAGCATAAAAGATGTCTACAAATTGGTTGTATCAATCTACATGATTTGATGTACAAATGAATTATTTGTTAGGAAATATTGGACTTTAACACTAACTACATTACTTTAAGATAAATACAATTGATTTGACTTTATATAAATAACAAGAAATACATGAATATAACTCTTTTATCTGGTTATTTGTTAAGGTTATATCTCCTTGCAAAAGTAGGATACTCATCTTATTAATTACCTGATTAATATTAGGAGTTGTGATAAGTTTTAGATTCTCTTGATAACTATTAAGTAGGTACTTGACTCTTAATGGGATGAGTCTCTTATCTAGTTAACTGGCCAATATATATACAAGGAGAAACCCCTGCACTCAATACGCTTTGCATTCAGCTTAGTCTCATACTAACGCTTTTAGTGTTGAAGTGCAGAAGGCTTGATACTTGGATCTGATTCACTTGCTGCTGCAAGAAGATGTCGACCTCAATGAACCAGTCATCAGGTTAGTATTCTAATCCTCTTGGTATGGTACTTACAGTTGGTATTTGGTATGTGCTTGTGTTTGTGTTCTTATGCTATTGAGTATATTATGTGTTTATTCAAATATGCAAAACTCCTAATAGTGGTATCAGACCCCAGACTTTCATAAGACACAAATCGTTCATCTGGTTTTCATGTATAGATTAAAACCAAAATACCTGATATTGTTTGCTTCTTGCTACTGCTGTGTAAAATTTAAGAACAAGTTTTGGTTTTCAGTTTTCAGCCCAAATTTAATAGACCAGGCCCATACCCAAATAAAACCCTATTCAGAATAATAAAAGCAAAAAAAATCAGCGTTCTTTTTTTTCTTATAGTGTTATCGATGTCTTCTTCTTTTTCTTCTTCGCGTCGACAAACAAAAAAGGGGAAATTGGGGATTGGGGTTTTAGGGATGAAGGATGAGACTGAGTTTTTTTAAAACTCAGAAAAGGATTCAAACCTATAGAGACGTATGAATTCAGAATGGCAAAAGACTAGAACTTGTTGATTTTGGTTTTCGCTAACAATTTTGATGCAGCGTTGTAGCAGAGGCTAAGGTGTGAATTTTTTGGATTCCAAATCTTGTTTTTCAATCTTATCTGGATGGGTTTTTCATATAGCATAGTATCCATGATGATATGAGTTTTTGATATTGTTATTGATCTATTAAGAATTGAGTTTTCATATAAACCCGTATGAATTTCGTTATCATTCCTGATTGATATTGTCGAATTGCTTTACTGTTACATTGATAATTGACTGCTGGAATGATTATGAATCTATTAAGTTGATATGATTGAGATTGATTGGGATTATAAGGCATGTATTGAAATTTATTTTTGTTTCAAATTGGTTTTTGCCTGAATTGAGTTGCTGTGTTTTTACAAATACTTGAGTTTCTCCCTATATGCAAATAAATCTATATATACATGCAAAACTTCAGAAATTTGTTAAAAGGCTACAGTTGAGATTAATGAAAGTTCTTGTTAAAACCTGAACACACAGTATTAATCAAGTTTTGTGATTTTGAGGAATTGGTTTGATTATTTTTACAAATACTTGAGTTTCTCCCTATATGCAAATAAATCTATATATACATGCAAAACTTCAGAAATTTGTTAAAAGGCTACAGTTGAGATTAATGAAAGTTCTTGTTAAAACCTGAACACATAGTATTAATCAAGTTTTGTGATTTTGAGGAATTGGTTTGATTATATTGCACAAAGCAAGACTTCACTTCTAATTTTTCTGAATTTTTGAGAAAAACAAAACTGGGACCTTGTGTTTTAAATTTAACATTACACTTATGTTTTGACTCTTAAAGGAGTAGTTCAGTGTGTAATTTTGTTTTTTAAAACATTAATATATGTTAACACAAAGACCAATACTGATAACTTGAAATTTTACATTGTCCAAAGAGAAAGACTATTTCATGGGATACTAGGTTTTTGTAGTAAAAGTATATTGATAAAGAAATTTCAGAATGCTAAGTTTTATCCCACAAAGAGATTACTTGACATTACTTCAGCTATGAAATTTACGTTGATTGCTTGTTTGATATTGAAAGCATATACCATTCTGGTACTTTAGAATTGCCTGATTGTAGTGTTTTTAAATTTTGCAGTAACACACAAAATGAAATATAGTCTAACACTGCTTTATTTTTCTTCTTAGGATCTCTGTTTTTGAATGTGACTCAAGTGGAGTTGTTGCATGGTAATAATTATAAGAGTTAGAGGAAACACATAGATTACCATATGACTATGACCCCAGGCATGAACCTCTGCATTATTGATGAGCAACCTGATGAATTAGATACTGATAGTAGCCCAGAGGAAAAGAGAGCCTACATGGATTGGCACAACAGTAACAGGAAAACCAAAACCTTGATTAGGACCACCATGATTGACTCAATTAGAAGATCCATAGAGGAACTTGAAACTGCTTGGGATATTTTGGAGGCTATCTATGAGAAATACTTAGAGAATGATAAGGCTGAGATTTTGAGGTTGAGTAAGGAATTTAATGACATGAATTTTACTGGGAATGGTTCAGTGAGAGAGCATATCATGACCATGATGGATCTCAATTCTAGGCTCAGAGATTTAGAAGTGGGTGTTAAGGATGAGCTGGTTGTGGCACAGGCACTAGAGTCTCAGCCAGCCACATATAGCAACCTCAAAACAACTTATAATGTCTCTGAAGAAAAATGGACCCTGAATAAACTTATTTCTGTCTGTGTTAATGAAGAAGCTAGGATTAAGAAGGAATTTAAGAAATCTGAACCCACCAATACAGTTAATTTGGTGGAGAAGAAGAAGACCAAGTGGAAGAACAATCACAAGCTTAAGGTTAAGAAGACTGCTAACACTAAAGTATCTGAAAAATCTTCAGAGGCTAAAGCTGGAAAAACATTTAAGTATAAGTGTTTTTTTCTGCAAAAAGCCTGGCCATATGAAAAAGGACTGTTCAGGCTTCAAAGCCTGGATGACAAAGAAGGTGAGTGTTTTTCAAATTCAGTTTTCTCTTTAGAAGTTAATTTTATTAATGTTAGTCCACATACCTACTGGTTAGACTCAGACTCACCTATACATATTACCACTTCATTGCAGGGTATACGAAGGAGGAGAGCCCCAAGTAAAAATGAGACAAATGTTTGTGTTAGGAATGGAGCTAAAGTAGCTGTTAAGACTATTGGAACCTTGCGATTAGATCTTGGTTTAGAAAAAAAATAATTTATTTGGACAATCTTTATCATATTCCTTCTCTTAAAAGGAATTTGATTTCTGTTTCTCTTTTGATTAAGCTTGGTTGTAGAGTTTCTGTTGATTTGGATGGAATAAAGTTATTTTGTGATTCTGAATATATTGTTTGTGGCGTTTTTAATAATGATTATTTGCAGTTAAATTTTTCTGTTGCACAACATGAAATTCTGTTAATTAAAAATAATGAAAACATTAAAAACCACAACAATAATATCACTTGAACTAAAAGGATCTTTTATAATCAGCAGTCTACAAACCTGTAGCATAGGAGACTAGGCCACATTTCAAAAGAAAGACATAAAACACTTGAGAAAAATAAACTTTTACCTACAGATTTAGAACCACAACAATAATATCACTGGAACTAAAAGAATATTTTATAATCAGTAGTCTGCAAACCTGTGGCATAGGAGACTAGACCACATTTTAAAAAAGAAAGACTTAAAACACTTGAGAAAATAAATTTTTACCTACAGATTTAGATTATTCTGATATGATTGATTCTGTAGAATGTTGTAAAGGAAAGATGACTAAATTCAGAAATAAGAAGGCAACTAGAAGTTAGAATCTCTTAGATCTAATCCACACTGACATCTGTGGACTTTTTAATTATAAAACTATCTGTGGAAATTTTTACTTCATCACCTTTATAGATGACTTCTCTAGGTACTGCTATATCTATATGTTATCAGAAAAATTACAAGCTCTTCAAGCATTCATAATCCATAAAATTGAAGTAGAATTACAGCTTGAAAAGAAAATTAAAGTAGTGAAATCTAATAGGGGTGGAGAGTGCTATGGTAGACATACTGAACCAGGCCAATAGAAGGGACCTTTTGCAAGGTACCTTCAAGAAAATGGCATTAAGGCTCTGTATTCAACTCCCCATAATCCCCAACAAAATGGAGTAGCAGAGAGAAAGAATATGACTATTAAACATGGTAAGGTGCATGATGTGCACTGTAGATTTACCAATTTTCTTGTGGGGGAAAGCACTTAAGACTGCAAATTATATTTGCAACAGACCACCTTCCAAATCAATAGAAAAGACACCATTTAAATTATGGTGTGGTAGACAACCCAGCTTGCATCACATTCATGTGTAGGGATGCAAAGCTGAGGCAAAAATACCAAATGAATTAATAGATAAGTTAGCGTCTAAAACAATCAGTTATAACTTCATAGGCTATTGTGAAAAATCTAATTGATATAAATTTTATACACCTCATAACTCAACTAGAACTTTTGAAACTAGTCAAGCAAAATTTCTAAATGGAGTTAACAACAATGTTTATGAAGATTTTTCTTCAGAATTTCTAGAAATTGTTGAGGATCAAGACATTCAGCACAATATATCCTTAGATCAAACTCACAGAGTTGCTACTATAATTACTGAAAACCAGTTTCTATATCAAAATCTAATACAACTTGAACCAACACGATCTCAAGTAGCCCAACCTCCATAACCTAACATATAGATGACATGGTTGTAGATCAGCCTAATGCAGTAGACCAACTAATTATTGAGAATCCTCAACCTAGAAGATCTGACAAACAAAGAAAACCTGTTTATGAGGAAGATAGTGAGTATGTGGTATACTTGCAAGAAACAGATGTACTAGATGAAGATGATGATCCAAAGAGTTACAAAGAAGCTATAAAAACTGGATAAGTAGAGAAATAACAAGAAGCTATGGAAGCTGAGTTGAAGTCCATGAGTGATAATGCAGTCTGAGATTTAGTTAAGAAAAATCCAAATCAAAAACCAATAGGCTACAAATGGGTCTATAAAACCAAAAAGGATGCAAAGGGGAATATAGAAAGACATAAGGCTAGACTAGTTGCTAAAGGTTTTATACAAAAAGAGGGTATAAACTATACATAAACTTTCTCTCCAGTTTCAACTAAAGAACCTTTTAGAATTATAATATGGAATTACACCAAATGAATGTAAAAACTGCATTTTTGAATGGAGAGTTAGATGAAACAATCTATATTAGGCAACCCGAAGGTTTTGTAATACCAGGAAAAGAATAATATGTATGCAAACTTAAGAAATCCATTTATGGATTAAAACAAGCTTTTAGCCAATGGTATAGGAAGTTTGATTCAGTAATTTCAAGCTTTGGCTTTTCTGAAAACATTGTTGATGAATGTGTATACATTAAGACAGTTGGGAAGAATTTTATTTTTCTTATACTGTATGTAGATGATATTCTTCTAGCAAGTAGCAATGTAAAATTGCTTAATGAAACTAAAAATTTTTTGTCAAATAATTTTGACATGAAAGATTTAGGTGAAGCATCTTATATTTTAGGGATTGAAATAACTAGGGATAGGGCACAAGGTTTGTTAGGTTTATCTCAATTGAACTATATCATCAAAGTTCTTAAGAAATTTAATATGGAAACATGTGCATCAGGTGATTCTCCTATGTCAAAAGGGGACAAATTGACTAAAAACAAAAATAAGATTACTGAAAATAGAGGGAAGATAGATATCATAGAGAGCAAACCTTATGCTCAACTCATTGACAGCTTAATGTATGCTCAGGTCTGTACTAGACTTGACTTAGCATTTTCAGTAAACATCTTATCTAGGTTTCAATCCAATCCCACACAAGAGCATTGGGTTGCAGGTAAGAAATTACTTAGGTAATTGCATAAAACTAAAGGTTATAGTTTGGTTTATAGACGGGTCAACAATCTTGATTTAGTTGGTTATACTGACTCAGATTTGGCAGGCAACTATCCAGACTCCAATAAGTCTACTTCTGGGTATATTTTTATGCTTGCTGGTGGGGCTATAGCTTGGAAAACTGAAAAACAAAAACTCATATCAACATCCACAAATGCAGGTGAATGTATTGCTGCATATGAAGGTGTCTGTCAAGGACTGTAGATTAGGAATTTTTTGTTGTATACTGAAGTCTTAAGTTCAGTTGTTTCAGGTGCACTTAAAATGTACTGTGATAATGAGGCTGCAGTGTTTTTTAGTAAAAATAGTAAAAGGTCAAATAACTCTAAACATATAGATCTCAAATTTTATAGTGTGAGACAAATAGTTAAATGTGGTGAAATCGATGTTTTAGACGTTGGTACTAAATTGCAACTTGCAGACCCTTTTACTAAAGCTTTACCAATTAAGAAATTTCAGAAACATGTCAAGAACATGAGAGTTTTGAAAAATTTGTATTCATAACCTCAATGGGAGCTATGCAAAGTTAGAAATTTATATTAGTGTATTAGTTTCCTTGTTTAGTCATTCTATTTCAAATTTCTTGTAATTTTGATTCACCAAGATATTAATAAAATATGGTATTTCACCCTTTTACTAAAACTTTACCAATTAAGAAATTTTAGAAACATGTCAAGAACATGGGAGTTTTGGAAAATTTGTATTCATAAGCTCAATGGGAGCTATGTAAAGTTAGAAATTTATATCAGTGTATTAGTTTCATTGTTTAGTCATTTTATTTCAAATTTCTTGTAATTTTGATTCAGCAAGATATTAATAAAATGAGGTATTTCAGATATATTTCATTGTGTTATTTTTAAAACTTATATGTTTTCATATAATGTTGTGTGTTATCAGGTGAGCTCCTTCATGCATTAAGAAATTGCAGTTCAATAAAGGCATTTCATATGCTCACTGGTGTTTCAAAAATTCTGTTGAGGTTTCATGTGAAATCATTCATTTGGGGTATGCGCAAAAGAGGTTTCAGGTAGATATACTTATCTTTAATTGCTCAAGTTATCACTGTAACTTATGTGGTTACTGTGTGTGGTGTTAGTGATTCTCAATTATCTGGTTTTGTAAATCAACATGGTCTTGAATTCTGCACTGTATGCTTTAATTGAGCAAGCTAGATGAGTTCTGAGTTCTTGTGTATTTCAGTGCACAATTCATTTGTTGGTTGTCTTCAGTTATTGGTTCAATTGTTGTCATGCAGTATGTGTTAAGTCCAGTGGGAGAATGTTAGAAAATATTGGACTTTAACACTAACTGCCTTACTTTAAGATAAATACAATTGATTTGACTTTATACAAATAACAAGAAATACATGAATATAACTCTTGTTTCTGGTTATTTGTTAAGATTATATCTCCTTGCAAAAGTAGGATACTCATCTTATTAATTACCTGTTTAATATTATGAGTTGTGATAAGTTTTAAATTTTCTTGATAACTATTAAGTATGTACTTGACTCCTAATGAGATGAGTCTCTTACCTAGTTAACTGACCAATATATATACAAGGAGAAGCTCATGCACTCAATACGCTTTCATTTAGTTTAGTCTCATACTAACACTTTTAGTGTTGAAGTGCAGAAGGCTTGATATTTGGATCTGATTCACTTGCTGCTGCAAGAAGATGTCGACCTTAATGAACCAGTTATCAGGTTAGTATTCTAATCCTCCTGGTATGGTACTTACATATGGTATTTGGTATCTGCTTGTGTTTGCGTTCTTATGATATTGAGTATATTATGTGTTTATTCAGATATGCAAAACTCCTAATAATATTTTCTTTTGTGTCATTTAACGTTGGAGGGTCTCGCTCATTTTTAGCTAAAGAATAAGTTATCAAAACGAGTGATAAACATTGCAGGGGGCAATGAAACATCAATTGAAGGTTTAACGCACATTATTCGCTTGAAGTGATGTCCATGAGAATTTGGATCATCGTATCTTTTTCATGGTGTCCGAATTGGTCAAACCAAAGCCTATATGAGTCAATGTCCCAAAATCAAGTATAATTGGTGACAACATAAGATTCGATATTTGAATCATAGTGACATACAATACACTAGATTGACTCATAAACTTCTTCAATATGCACTTCAGTCTGCATTCATGAGAAGTTATACACAAAAGAACTCTTATTTTGGTTGATCCCATACTGGTCACGTCAGTAAATAGAGGGATCCGTGATAAAAATTGGACTTAGACACCTTGATAACAAAATTAAAATCTGTACTATATTGATAATTTTTAAAATATAAGTATTATTATTACTTAAGCACATAAATTTAGATAGCATCAGTTTACTCAAATAATAATTGAAGTATTAGAAGGAGGATAATGGTAACGATTTGACAGCTGTGGCTTCAGATCAATCCTAAAATTGTTGATTGGGTACCGATCAACCGTGAAACAGGAGTCATGGATTCAGACGAGCTAGGTGGTCCGAAAGTGGAAAAACCTCACTTATTGTCGCTCTATCATTGTCACGAGATGGGCTTGGGCCTTTATCTTTTACCCGGTAAAAGGCACTTACCTACACGAATATTCGAATCTGGGATTTTCATTAGGGGCGATCCCACTCACGACAGGGGCACCCTGGTAGTAATTAGCAGGTTGGTAAAATTTCGTTTTCATGTTCTCTCTTTTTCTCGAGTACAAATCAGCTCAAGTTGAACAACCAACAGGTGGAGACCAGAGGTTCTATGGCTTGTGATTCATTACTTAACAACCATTTGTGTTTGTTGGGTGCTTGATTTTTTTCTAAATGAAAGTTAAATTGGTTCGAATAAGAATCTTTTTAACTAACAAGTGAAAAATCATAATTCATTTTTGTTACACTTAATTCACATGTTCATTGTACTAATTTCCTGGCAAAGTCTATTTGTTCATTCTTTATCGGCAAATCCTAATTCCTTGAGACTGGAGTTGGAATCTCTTTTAAAAGAGTTGATGCCCCGAGGTCTTCTGGAAGCAAAGGTCTAGGGTCTTATGGTTAACAACGGGTGATTTGAATACTCAGTTCTTCCACTAGAGTGCATCTAATAGACAGAAGAAAAATACGATTAAAGGGTTGAGGGATGCAACTGGTGTTTGAAGGTCCAAGGATGAGGATATCGAAAGGGATGCAACTGGTGTTTGAAGGTCCGAGGATGAGGATATCGAAAGTATGGTTTTTTCAGTATTATACAGATCTCTTTACTTCCATCCTCATGGGATGGAAGAGGTAACGAGCTTGTTTCAGTCTGTTATTATAAATGAGATGAATTTTGTGCTCGAAGGGGAAATTACCAGAGTAGGGGTGGACTCGGTCCAATCGGTTCGGTTTTAGGGCAAGAACCGAGAACCTGATCACATTTCTCGGTTACATAGTTCTCAAAACCAAAACCGTAAAGTACATACAAGAAACCGCACCGGTTGGTTAACCGAAATTCGGTACGATTTCGGTTACAAAACCTATTTTCCAAAATAACTTTCACAAATGGTAAATGAAATAAAAAAGATTAGGATGCTTGAAGTTATGGAAACATAAAAATACAAACTTTGTGAACCAACTCTACATAGGGAATACTACATGAGAGAGAATTAGGTTAGACTTAAACACTTTAAAATATAAACATGTTTGTGGAAGTCTACTATTTGTAACTCATAATCAATAAGAACATGACACATAATGTAAAATTAAGTATTAATAAGTAAATGAATATATTTCGGTTCGGTTTAATCAGTTTTTAGAAAGAACGGAATCGCAAACCGAAACCGCACTAGTCGGTTTTTGCGAATTCTAAAATCGATTGTCTCGATTCTATTCGGTTTCGGTTATTCGATGTCGGTTTGATACAGTTTTGATTGGTTTCGGTTTTTTTGGTGCCTAAAAGTCCACCCCTAGTCTGGAGGGCTCTACATCAGATGAAGACTTCGAAAGCCCCAGGGTCGGACAGTTTTTCTTCTTGTTTCTACTAGAAATTCTGGCCGTGGTAAGGAGGAATGTTGTTAGGGTTTTCCTACAGGCAAAGGAGTACGTGAAGGATGTAAACTGTACTCATGTGACTCTTATGCCCAAGGTGAAGACCCCAGAAAAAGTGTTTCAACTGAGGCCAATAATTTTGTGCAATATTCTTTATAAAATAAGGTCTAAGGTACTGGCAAACAGGTTAAAGCTTTTTCTGGAAGGTATCATCTCTCCTAGCCAAAGTGCGTTTATTTCGGACCGTCTCATCACGGACAATTCGCTTATGGCCTTTGAAGTGTATCATTTTTTGAAGAGGTTGAGGGGTGATGGTGATGGGTATTGTGCTCTCAAGGTGGATATGAGCAAAGCATACGATAAGGTACAATGGAAGTTTCTTGAGGCGGTCATGCGGCAGATGGGGTTTAGAGAGAGGTGGATTTGTATGATTGTGAGAAGAATTAGCACGGTCTCATCTTCATTTCTAATTAATAGTGAAGCTATTGGACATGTGAAGCCAACTCGTGGTTTAAGGCAAGGTGATGCAATATCCCCCTATTTGTTCATCATATGTGCCGAAGCTTTCTCGAAACTATTAATGAAGGGGGAAGCAGATGGCCTGTTGCATGGTGTTGCTATTTACTCAAATGCCCCTATCATTACTCATCTTTTTTACAGACGACTCGTTTATTTTCTTCAAGGCAGATGAGGCTGAGTGTAGAGTGGTGAAAGAGCTGTTGGGATTGTATGAGAAGGTCTTAGGTCAGCAAGTTGGAGGTCAGATGAAGGTGAATACTGATGGTGCGTTTGTGGAAGAAAGCATGGTGGGTGGCATCGGTGTTATTGTCCGAGATGACTCCGGTAGGTGCATGGCAGCTCTGAGAAGACATTTTCCATACGCTAGCTCTGCTTTGTACATGGAGACAGAAGAGATAAAAGCTGGTCTGCTCATCGCAATTCATGAGGGATGGAGAGAAATTGAACATGAATGTGACAATGCCGTGCTCACGAAGTCTTTGGCTCCGTAAGGTGGAGATGTGGCTGAGGTTAGTAACATAATTATTGATTGCTGACATTACCTAGAGTCTTTTGATTTGGTTACCTTCAGACATGTATCCTGTGAAGCAAATGGTGTTGCGAATCATCTCGCGTACCTTGCTAGATCATCAATTTTAGATGAGTTTTGGATTGACGAGACTTCTGACGTTATTCAAGATGTTCTCATCGAGGATGATTGTTGTATGGCACGAGGTTTAGGTGATATGTCCCCCTCGTTGCATTCTCTTAATAATCTCAATAATATCTCTTAATTGGGGTTGTCAGACTTCAAAAAAAAAGTTTAATCCGTTAAAATAACGAGTGCGTAATTCAATTTGTTACATGTAGTTTATGTTTTATGTGGTATAACTGTATAAATTTTTTAGTTATGATTTGGCTTTTTTTTTAATTTATTTTAACTGTTTTAGTAGTCTTTAGTATTTACTAATACAATATAATTGACTAAAAACACTAATAACCCATATCTAATATTATTTATGACGAGACTGTTCAGGCTTGAGAATGTCGTGCGGGACGAAACGGCGACAACCGTTCAATCTTTAATGAATTGATCCAACGGACATAATTAAAATAGATTTAAACGGACAGAATCAATTCATTAAAAATCAGACGGCTGTTATCATTTCATCTCATTCCGTCTCGCACGACGCGAGAGCGTCCGATTTTCCATGGACAACGTGGGGGTGCCCAATAACAAAAGGCGCCAAAATCAAATCACTTTAAACAAGCTGGTACTTGCCAACCTTTTTAAAGCTCCACAGAGGAAAAGAGAAACCAAAAGTAAGTTTGAATGGTCAACACAGAAACAGCACACAAGAACCAAAAGTACATCTCTCCCAGAACAACAACAAAATTAAATCAAAACTAGAAAACAAATAAAACTAATTAACCAATTACTTTTTTTCTTCTATTTACCATTTTTACCAATACAACTAGAAAAATGAGAGCTTCAATAATATGGGGGCTAGGGGTGGGTTTTTCTTCTTTGACTGCCCAACACATCAAACCGTCACCACCACACAAGAAAAAAAAGCCCAAAACTTCACCAAAAAACCCCCAAATCTCTGAGATCATGGATCTGTGCCTCTGATTCCCCCAATACGTCGTCGTTTCTTCTGATCCCTCCTTCCTGATCTCCCCCAATTTCAGCTTATTGGGTACAAAAATTTCCTCCCTTTTATTCTAAAGCTTGCATCTTTATTCAATTATGAAGTTTTTCTGTGATGGGTTTGTGTTAGTTTTCATTCTGGGTGTGTGGATCGGCTTGTACTCGTACTTGGGTTTTAGTTTCTGACCCTCTTTTTTAAATTTGCATTTTTGGGTTTCTGTATTTATTTTTGGGGAGACAAAGATTGGACATTTCTGGGGGTGTTTGATTTTGCAGCTATTTTTGCTTGGGGTTGGATTGTTGGGTGTTTAATTTTTGAATCTCTGTGTTTGTAGTAAATATAGAAGGTCAAAGACCAGCCTTTTATTGCTTCCCTCTCCATTTGGGTTCATTTATGACCAACTTTTTTGTGTTCACATGAAAATTACTGGGTTTAGTTTGCAATTATGAGTTAATCCGTTTAGTTTTTTGTGCTTAGTGTACACTTTGGTTTCTGAGCTTGAACTGAGTTGGATTTTGTAGTTGCTTTTCTGAAAGCTGTAGTTTCAGGTTTTGGAAAATGAGTGTGGAGATTGTGTTCAGAACTTCAGATTGTACATGTGGCGATTTCATAGTGGAGATGTTGATTATTGTTGGTTGTTTGCTTTCAGTAGGTTGATGGTTGGTTTATCGAGGGGGAAACAAGAGAGAGCAGAACAAGTTTGATAAAGGATGGCTTCTGTGGGTGTTGTACCTACAGCGGGTTTGAGAGAACCGAGTGGTCATGCTGTTGGCGTGGATAAGTTGCCCGAGGAGATGAATGACATGAAAATTAGGGACGACAAGGTATGTGAGCTTCTGGTCAAGGGTTTTATGTTCTCTTATCATGTATTATTTAGATTGATTGAATTTTTGATAGTGGATAACAAGGGGCTGCCTTAATGCAGGAAATGGAAGCTAATGTTACTGTTGTTGATGGTAATGGAACAGAGACAGGCCATATAATTGTGACAACCATTGGTGGTAGAAATGGTCAGCCAAAGCAGGTAGAATATCTCTTGTACTTCAGTCTGCAAATAATGCAAACCACTAATGTTCTCCTATTTTAGAGTTTCTTCTTATGAATCTACTGTAACTGAATGTTATGTTTGTGTAATTTTAGACAATCAGTTACATGGCTGAGCGTGTTGTCGGGCATGGATCATTTGGAGTTGTGTTCCAAGTAAGAATTTAGTCTTTTGCTGTACAAATTGAGAATTTACGACCCTTACAGTCATTAGCAACTTCCATGCTGATTGCTGACTCTTCATGTAGGCAAAGTGCTTAGAGACTGGTGAAACTGTTGCCATAAAGAAGGTTCTACAAGACAAGAGGTACAAGAACCGTGAGCTGCAAACCATGCGTCTTCTTGACCACCCAAATGTTGTATCTTTGAAGCATTGCTTCTTTTCAACAACTGAAAAGGATGAACTTTATCTCAACCTGGTACTTGAGTATGTTCCTGAAACAGTTCATCGTGTGATTAAACACTACAACAAGTTGAACCAACGGATGCCTCTCATATATGTTAAACTCTACACATACCAGGTATAGTAAAGTTCCTGTGCTAGCAAAATGAAAGAATTGAGCAGTATGTTGCATACTTTCAGACATGAGAATTGAAACTGTTGACTCAAGTCCCAAGCTTAGGTTGATTGAGTCTCAGAATTGTACATCAAGTAGTGTCTTTGTTCCTTGTCCCTAAGGTTTTTGTGCCTATTTGGCAGATCTTTAGGGCATTATCCTACATTCACCGCTGCATTGGAGTCTGTCATCGGGACATTAAGCCTCAGAACCTTTTGGTATGTACTTTAATACTCCCTTATATATGTATGCCTATTCTCTTAAATCTTAATAAGGCAAGACTGGCCTTTCTCTGTGTGTTTGGCCTGTATGTGAAGTTAAGTATGTTGTAAATAAGGACAAAAGGGCTAGTTAAATGTAATTTCATTGTTTCATATTTTGTGCAGGTGAATCCACATACCCACCAAGTAAAGTTGTGTGACTTTGGAAGCGCAAAAGTTTTGGTATAGTTTTTCTGTTCTCATTGGAAGGGCCCTCTCTCTCTCTATATATATTTATTTAAATATATTTGCAAGTGTATTCATCATGTCATTTTGTCGAGCAGGTAAAAGGAGAGCCAAATATATCTTACATCTGCTCTAGATACTATAGAGCGCCAGAACTCATATTTGGAGCAACTGAGTATACTACAGCTATTGATGTCTGGTCTGTTGGATGTGTTCTTGCTGAGCTATTGCTTGGACAGGTTGGTGTTTTCTTGGTGTTGCAATTTTCTGAAGTATTTGTTTAAACGAAGCTAATAGAAGGAAAATTTTCTCTTCCAACAGCCTCTGTTTCCTGGAGAGAGTGGAGTTGACCAGCTTGTTGAGATTATCAAGGTAATTTTATTATCTGAACCGTTTCAGTATTTGCTATAGCCCGTTGTAACTGAGTTTGCAATTAATAGCGATACAACGATTGTGTTTGACATGCATCACTATTGGAAATAACTTTTTTTGAAGCCATATTTCATCTTTGCACAAGACATGTCATATTCATTTGTATCTTGTTATTCTTGTGCAAAGATGTGAACTTGAATCTTTCATCATGGTGTTGATTTATTTCTTTCTTTATCTGTAAATAGGTATTGGGCACTCCAACAAGGGAGGAAATCAAATGCATGAACCCTAACTATACAGAGTTCAAATTCCCTCAAATTAAAGCTCACCCATGGCACAAGGTATTAGGAAGGAATATTTTTACTTTTTATTTAATTATTTATTTATTCGGTAGACAACAAATTTATCTGGTATTTTTGTAGATTTTCCACAAGCGTATGCCTCCAGAAGCTGTTGACCTGGTTTCAAGACTATTGCAATACTCTCCTAACTTGCGTTGCACAGCTGTGAGTATATTAATTTTTTGCCGTTGTTTGTGTTGTTACCTTTTAAGTGTCGTGTATCTCAGTTACATTTATGTATCTCATGCACAGCTGGATGCCTTGACCCATCCCTTCTTCGATGAACTTCGTGACCCGAACACCCGCCTTCCAAATGGACGTTTCCTTCCACCTTTGTTCAACTTTAAATCTCATGGTATGATGCTGGTTTTGACATGCAATCTATTTCTTATTAAAAAATGCTCTTCTTTTAAGCATCATATGAAGTTCTAACTCGCAATTTTACTTGTGTCGTTATCCACTAGAATTGAAGGGGGTCCCTGCTGAGATCTTGATGAAGTTGGTCCCAGAGCATGCAAGAAAGCAAGTCCCATTCATGGTGTCTGATTAGTGTGAAATGTAACAAGCCCCAAGCTTGCTTCGAGATATGAAAGCTGTGTTCTCTTCGCCTGCTACGTATTTCCATTTTATTTAATGCATCTCTACCTAAAAGCAGATTTAGATGTATTCTATTTAATCTCTGATTTTCCAGACCTCCATGGGTATCATTAGTACCCTCTGTATCATTAAGATTGTATCATCCCAAATACCGGCTCTATCTGTGTTTATTTGTATCAGTGTTTCTAGTAAAAGACAGATGGATGTCCTAGTGTTTGTATTTTCAATGAATTGAGGTCTGTTTGGCAGATAATTTAGTGAGAGGTAGCATTGCTCCAATGTTGGAAGCTTATTATGTTCCGGATCATGACTGGTTTAACTATACGAATGGAAAGAAGGCTAACCATGCTAGTCACTGGCAACCGTTCCAAGTCCCTTTCCCCATAAGCCATCTTCCATTTTTACTCATGTTTCGTAGTCTGATTTTGATACTTGTTACAAAAACCATCTCTAAACTCAAATCAGAATCCGATAGTGGGAAGTTTCTAGTTCTCGACTTCCCTTGCCGGTATCTGCAAACGTTTGAAAATCTTTACCCTCGTAATTTATCTTGAATGTGTAGATATACATGGACACATCATTTGGTAAACAAATTTGGTTTTGCACGATTGACTATCATTTGGTAATTTGTTTGGTTTTAAATAAGCGAAATCTCTATAAATAGACCAACAGAGACATAAGAGATTGAAGAGAGTTGCAATATGCCTTTGGGGAAGTACGACTGCGAATACTGCAACAAACAATTTCAAGACACTCCGTACGCTCGCAGACGCCATCTTCAGAGTCTCCAACATCTTCGAGCCAAAGCTCAATGGTTTGACTCCTTCAAAGGTACCCCACATTCTTCTTCTTCTTCTTCTTCTTCTTCTTCTTTTACCCACAGTGGTAACTCCATTCTTGTTTGGTTGCAGATCCTAATGATGCTTATGCACAAAGCCTGGGAAAAGGGGTTTGCAATCGCTTTGTCAACACGGTACAGAAATCTTCTGTTCTCTTTGATTCTAGTTTCCTTGATTACCCAAGTGGTTTGTTTGCTTGTTGAGTAACGGGTTGGTGCCAAAATTTGATCTTTCTTTGACTAGCCAAAAGTAAATACATATTTAAGTATTGGGTTGGAGTTGCAGTTATATTGGGTTTGAAGTTGAATTTGATTTTGGGTTTGTATAGGGATTTTGCCAATATGGGGATGCTTGCAAGTATTTTCACCCAAAGAACAATCAGCAGAATACAATTACTCAAGGGGCATTAGGTAAACGTGTCTGAAACAAGCAGTTTAATCATGGCAGTCTCTATCTAACTTTAGTTGGAGAAGGTATATAGGTGTTTATGATACGTAATTTAAGCTGGAATGCTGTGATAGGTGTAACTGATAATAGTCAGTCTTCAACAGTTCAAGGGAATCAAATGGTTGCTGGCAGCTCTTTGCCAGGTAACTCCGTGTTGCTTAGACTTCATTGCTGTCTTTGATTTTCGGTTTCAACAGACTTCAGTTCTGCTTTCGAACAGTTCTCAACACTAGTTGTTTCTGCTCACAATTTGTTGCTGAGCTTACAGATGTGGTGGTGAGAGATAACATGGGAATGGCATGGGGAAATCTACCGCCATCGCTAATGCCTCCTCCGGAAGGTGGATATCCTCCTCTTCCCTTTGTGGACTGGGGATGAATCCTTTGCGTCTTGTATCCGCCATTTAGGTAGTGCTGTACACCCTTAAATGTTACTAGCTTAGCTGGACAATGCGAAACTGTCTTCAACCCATGTAGGGACGAAGCTTGTGTTCTGTATTGTTTCACAGTTTCACAAACATGTTCATGTATTTCTCTGTTGAAGAGAATGTTTTGCACCTTTGCAATATAAGCTCATTTCATCACCGGTTCAGGGTGCTTTCCTCTGTAATGTTCACAATTGTTATGTCTGGGCATTAAGACTTTCTAAAACTTTGCAGTGCGAAAAAGTTTAAAAATACAGCTTGAACATTGCTGAAAACATAGATGCTAAAAACAGAACCCAAAACTGTACTACATGATAGGCTAATATAAGCAAAAGACGGAATGCCGAGACCTCCAAATCACATGTTGATAAATTCCACTTCACAGGTCTTTTCAAACAAGAGAAATTAGTACGTTTTAAAATATTATACTAATTTTTTTTCCTTTGTAGGTCGTTTTCCGGGCGAACGCTCAGAACCGGCAACGCAACACAAGGAACCATCATGCTGGTTTTAGACCGTTCGCATCGTTGATGGATGAGGCGGCCAGGGAACATCCAGAAGTCAACCGGTACGTCTATACGTACGAGAAGACATATCCTGACGCCCAGTAAGATATTGTAAGTCGTTTTACGTTTTCAAATTTTTTAAATTATATTTATATATATTTCAAAATGATTATTTTTTCTTATCCAATTAGGCGAGGATGAGGCAGGCTAGTGACGAGGTGATGACTGCTATATTGAGGGAGACATGGCCAGACACGCAAGAGGAAGACATGTTCGAAGCCATGTCTCGGATCGACACTTCAGATCTCAGGGTTGGGGCGAGGATCATGGGCACAACATTCCCACCGTGAGAAAATAACTTCTACTTCCGGGGTCTAGGAAAGAAGGGCGAGGGGGTACTGAAGACCACTCCTGGATTTCTAAAAAAGGCAGCCTCGACCAGCAGTAGAACGACTCAGCTAGAGGCGGAAGTTCAGATGCTACGGGAACACCAAGCCGCTTTACAACAGTATAATGCGGTAGTATATGTAACCCAACAGGCACTGCAGTAGCAGATGTTCCAGTACTTGCAAGAGTTTTTAGCTGCCCAGCTTCAGGGACTTCCGGCTCTGCCCATGCCTACGCCTATTCCCTTACCTCAGCCGCAGCAACCTCCTCAACAACAACCTTCTCCTGGCACGGATATAGATTTAGATGATATAGATTTTATATAGTTTTATAGTTTATGAACAATTTATAAATTAATAATTTAATGCAAAACGTTTAGACTACTTTTGATAGTGTACGTTGTTGGTTATATGAAATTGTTTGTGTAATTTGCAGCTTGCTTGGATGGTAATTTAGAAATTTTGTGGTTTTTTTTGTATAAAAAGTACTATAGCCGACGAAATTTACCATAATTCGTCGGCTATAGTATTTTATTTTATTTTATTTTTTTTCAACGTTTAGCTGACGAAATGTGGCTTAATTCATCGGCTAAATACTTCTATAGCCGACGAAATTTATAATAAATCGTCGGCTATATTATTTAAATTTTTATTTTTTTTAAATATTTAGCCGACGATTTATAGTAAATTTTGTCAGCTATAGTGTTTTAAATTGGCCGACGAAATATTTATAGTTCGTCAGCCAAAGTCTTAGGTTGAGGCCGACAACAATTTATTTCGTCGGTTTTAGTCTTACTTTAGCCGACGAAAAATATAAAAATAACTCGTCGGCTAAGTGTTACACTATAGACGACGACCACTTTTATTTCGTCGGCTAAAGTCATAGCCGACCAGGCTTTACCGACGACATCTTAGCCAATGAATTTGGCTCACAGGTCGACGAAAAAATACGTTTAAAAATTTGGCCAAAAATACAGATATGACAAATTTAAAAATACGATACGTATATACATGTCTAATTCAGGATGTAATAAAAAATACGAAAGGAAAAATATGGATATATATTAGTCATTTCTAGTACAGTATAACCACAATAAATGAATGTTCGATAAATATTTAACCAACCTTAAGTAATAATTTTCTCCGGTTCCGACTCAGAACCAATTCATATTACTAGGTACCCCACTAAATGCATAAGATAATAATTTTTTTAGACTCCCTTTAGGTCCCAACGAATATATAAAGTAATAATTAATTAAATGAATATATAAAGTAATAATTAATTAAATAAATATATAAAAATGTCATTAAAATTATTAATAATAGATAAAATACATAAAAAAGAGAGTAAATAATGTTCATAATGCAAATTAAGGAAACTTTTGACAATTTTAATTTTTCAATTTAATTATTCTCAAATTATCCTTACATATTCCTTTGTTTTTCCGCTATATTATGAAAAATTAATGAAACTATACCAAAATAAAGAAACGCTTTACAACAAACCCCTCTAAAGTAATTTATTACGATAATTATTCATTTATCATATAAGAAAATTCTTTATATTATGATAATTATTCATTTATAGATAATATAATGACCCATTTAAAGTAATATTTTTCAACGGTCCCGATATTATTCTTTTGTAGAGGTTTTACTATAGTTATACGTATTTTATGACATCTAAAATATAAATAGCCATGGTTTTATATACAAAACATCAATACAAGTTAAATATTTAATGAATAAAAAATGTAAACAGTACTATAATAATAAATGATTCAAAATTCATTTTTTTCTTAATTGACTTTCTAAGTTGAACAAAAAATACATTTGACCAAAAAATTGGCGTTTTTTTAGTTTTAAAATACGAAAAAATACGTATACGTGAATAATTCTGATAGCTTCAAAAATAAGCAAATTTTTCAACATTTTTTTTTAAAATTCATAAAACATGTGTATAATTAACAAAATAATACGCATACGCATATAATTCACAAATTATACGCAAATTAACTAACTAGGAATATAACTAGGGTTTCATAACAAAGGCAGGCCTGATTGGGCCGACCCAAAGAATATGTATATGTGTAGCAAAAACGAAGCACTGAGATTGATTACCAAGAAGACTGAGGAAAAATTTCTCTTTCCGAATCGTAGAAGGAATTAGTTGTTGATTGGGCCGAGATGAAAAATATGTATGTGTAACAAAAACGAAGCACTAACATTGATTACCAAGAAGACTGAGGAAAAATTAATCTTTCCAAATAGAAGAAGGAATTAGTTGCTGATAATGCATGTATATCATATTCTATCCTTATCGGGAAAGGAATACGTATTCTATAAAATAGGCCGTTGCTTTTGCTGCATTATTCAGTCATGCCGAGAGATCTAAACTCAATGCATTCATCAGCCACTATGAAGAAGAACCAGAGATCAGCAAACAAAGATCGTTTGGATGATTATTCAGAGTATGAGGATTGGTGCTTCGTCTGCAAAGACGGTGGAGTTCTAATTCTATGCGACTACGAAGGCTGCTCTAAAGTCTATCACCCTCGCTGCGTCGGCAAGAAGATATCTTCCCTCAAAAACCAAAAGCGCTGGATTTGCAGTCACCACTCCTGCAACGCCTGCGGTGGTACCGCCACTGGAACTAAGAGCATCTCTTGTCTTCTTTGCACTTACGCAGCGTGTGGTAGTTGCAGCGAAAACAACCATTCTTTTGCAGTGGTGAGAGGGAAAGAGAAATATGGTCTTTGCAATGACTGCTCAGGTCTTGTTAGGGTTGGAGAAGAAAATGGACATTTTGGGCCAGATGGAAAGAAATTAGACTTTGAGGATCAGGAAGCATCCGAATACGGATTCAAAGAATGTTGGGAAATAATCAAGGAAAAAGAGGGCCTGACCTTGGATGATCTCTACTTCCCATATTCCAAAGGAGAAAATGATAGTCATTACAGTGAAGACACAGAACCACACAAGTCCACATTGGGAAAACGGAAGGTAGAAGCCGAAATCAGTGAGGATAAAGAAGATGAACTTGGTGGTAATGATGATCTCGCCACACACAATCAAAAGAAGCAAAAATTAGTGAGCTCATCTATGACATATGAATATGAGTTGCACGAGGAAAATCATTACTCCAAGGAAAAGGAGGAAATGATTCATAGTCCAATTAGGAACGGCAAATCAGAAGAGCAATTTGCATCTATAGTTGCTAGTAACATGAAGCTTGTCTACTTGAGGAGGAGCTTAGTGGAGGAGTTGATGTCCAAGCAGCCTGATAGTTGGGAAAGAAAACTAGTTGGAAGTTATGTGAGAGTGGAAAATGAACCAGAGGACTACTTTCAGATAAAATCTTCTTGCCAACTTTCACAAGTGAAAGGCATAATTAGGAACCACAACAATGGAGGAGAAATTCTCCTGCATCTGCTTACTAGAGAGGTTTCGATTTCAATGTTATCGGAATACGACTTCACTGAGGAAGATTGTGAAGATATGCAAGAAAGAGTGAACCATTACCTGATGAGGAGACCGACGGTTGTTGAGATTGAACAAAAAGCAAGAGAGCTGCACGAGGATATAACTAATAATTGGATCGAGAGAGAGTTGGTCCGGTTAGAGAATTGCATACGTCACGAAAAAAGTCAGCATGGATGGATCAGCGACGAGTTACCTGAGTATTTGAAACAAAGAGAGTTGCTAAGGCAACCGTTTGAGCAGGAAAGACTCTTAAAACAGGTGCCACAAGTCATTGCAAAGGAACTAGACGAGAGCAATCTATGACATATATATGATTGGTACGTTGTCAACACATGATTTGCTTGTACAAAGATTAACGTTGCATGTTGTTAGTAGTGAGAAATGGAAAATTCTTATATGCACAACGTGTATATATATGGTGCAATCTTAGTCATTTATAACAAGTCATATGTTTGACCACCTATGTATCGATATTATATTCTCTAATCTCATCTATTCACATGTGTCGTGTATATAAACGACCGTGTATTGAAGATACTCCTGTAAGAAATCATAGTACGTTCTTGATTTTCGAATTCATTGGATAAACTGCATGCGATATTCCATTTCTAATCTTATATATATTTTAGTGTTAGGGAGTGCTAGCCTAACACTCATTATGAGTGTGGATGAGCCACACCCACCCTCAAACCACAAAAAATACACAAAATTATAATTTATAGTGGGAGGATTCAAAAATGAATTTTTGTTGTTGTTTTAAGAGTGAGTGTGGCTCATCCACACTCATGGTGAGTGTGAGGCTAGCACTCCTCTTTAGTGTTTATTCATAGTTTATGAAAGTAAAGTTATCCGGTTTGGTGTATACCTTAAGCTAGTGCAGGTTTTACAATCATAATTGTTGACTTCCGAGTTCCAACGAACCCCAGGTCCTTTACAAGCACACTGAGAACAGAAACCCACATTTGTAGCTAACAGATTTAGTTAGTAAAGTTGGTAAACTGCAAGTAAAGGTAGAAACTGTTATTATAAGTACTAGATCTAAAGGGTGCCCTCGTTCCTGAGTAAAGTGATGACAAAATATACTGCGAAGTTTCAAGGCAATCCCTAGCTAGCTAGTTCACAAGAGTAGAGAATATATATAACAGTAAAGACGTGTCACAAGAAGGGCTGAAGGAAGTCACTAGCGACTAGAATTGGGACAAGCGTGGTCCGTGGATCACCATTGTACCGATATTGTCTAAACTTAACCACTTTTAAGGTGTTGGGTTTTAACTACAAAACGTCTTGGTACAATTAGATACTATTCATCAACGTATAAGTTATATTTTATTTTTCTCTTTTTCTGATGTGAAATTTTTCCTCTCTAACACACTTTCACATGCAACCTAACTTTTTTGGTATGCACGTGTAATTCATTTCATACAATTCCCAAATTGAAAATCGGTATGTGATTTGGTAATTATGATTTTGATGATAGTGATTTGTTTTTGGTGTGATTCATGATTTAGGTTTGGTTATTTGTTTGTGGTGTGATTCGGAAATCAGACCTAAATTTCGGCTTATTATACTTGGAGACTTTCCTCCGTTATGCTATGATAAGTAATTAAAGAAAAACCAACTCTGATATCAACTAGAAATGTGACAAGCATAGCCCGTGGATCACCAATGTATCAATACTATCTTAACTTAACAAGGTGTTAAGTTTTAACTATCTATAAAATGTCTCAATACAATTAAATACGATTCATCCACTTATAAGATATTTTAAATGTCCATTTTCTAATATAAGATATTTCCTCTCTAACGATCCAGCCACAAGCTAATTGTTGTTGATCGGGAACAAGTTACCAAGTACTCATAGTGCAAATTAAGGATGGTAGCTAGGATATGCGCTAGCTAATTCTCAATTAGCAAAAAGGATATTCTATGTTTAAGGTAAAAATAATATAGCAAGAGCTATGGTGTGGAACTATGACAGAGTCATCATCGCAGCCAACAAAATTAGACAAGAAAAGTCCACTGATTAATGCTTTGAGTAGAGTATAGTACTAAATCAAAGCTAAAAACTATTCTGAAGATGAATTTCTCCCAAAAGAGAAGCTGGAAATCTATACTAGGATTTAATTAAATATCAAAAAGTGTAATTTCAAAGTGTTCTTCATCCACCTTTGAAGGATTTTTTTTAAAGATAAACTCTAAAGCATTGTGGTAAATTGGTAATGTATAAATTGCCTAAAGACCAAGCAATATCCCTAGTACAGAATGTGTGGCCGCACTGCAAAAGAAAATAACCAGCTGCAAGAAGCTATTGGCGGCCGCCCATCCCTGGATAGAGTTTCTTCAAAGCATAAAACTTGCTTTCTGCATGACCTCATAATAAACCCTAAAGAACACAATATTTAACTTCTGTCTTCTTCAATACTTCAATTCCCACATTGGGGGATATTATAGTTTAGTAACTGAAATATGTAGTGGAAGCCTGGAAGACTGCAACCTAAAATAGAGTTAACAGCTTTCCCAAAATGAGCACTCTAATAATCCTTCTCAGATCTTTTACAATCATGCTATGCAATTCTTCGTTCAACATAAAAATCCATTTTAAAGATCCTAAAACACCAACTTTTGCTTCAGTGAAAATGGCGGGTCTATAATTATGCCAGTGCTCGCATGCACTTCTTCAGCAAAAGAAGCCAAACCCAGAGCCCTCTAAATGGAGGTGGTCGGTTTCTCGACACTATTGTATGTGTTCTCTAGGCGTGGACCGACCTCATAAAAAGTAGCTTCCCAAACCTTGATCACCATGCTCATGATATATGTATGAGCAATGGATCTCCATCTGGTCCAGCAATATCATTGAGCAAAACATCTAGAAAGATATGAGTTCCAATATAGTACCTAGAAAGGTATGAATGAGAATTTCTTAGCAATTATATAATTAAAATCATGTCTCCATATAGTTGAAATCAGTAAACAATTCCTTACCGATTCCACAACACAGGAAAAGGATTAACACCCTTTTCAGTAAAATGTAATGCACTAGCTGCATACCGCAGCAACCTTGCCTTCAGCCCAGATTCATATATTAAGCTGCAAAAGCAGACAAAATCAGTTGCGTGAAACCAGATTCACTATACCACAGAAACTATGTCACGATATTCCTCAATGTCCTATTCACAGAGCGTGGGAAGCAGATATCAGTAGGCTTTCTACCTTCTACTGGGGTGAAAAGTAATAATGTTGCAAGCTAACCTTTCCCACATGCCATCGAATTCCTTCGCTGGAAGAATCCATTCAGTTAGGTATAATATCATCATATAACATTTTGTCATCCAATGAACACAAATTCAGTAAGCACCGATAAAATAGTGGTGGTATTAAATCAACTTTTATAGCACATTGAATTATAAACATCAAATATTATTCTTCTTAACTAAGGCTGAACACTGAGTGGGAGCTCCAGCCCATATACTACTCATTATGCTATTGTATAAAACTAATCTGTGAGATTTATTATACCTGTGTCAGTCATGTTCTTGAGGTTCCAGTGTCCCTGGATGCATTTGTAAGACAAATACGCCCATCCAAAAGATGCATACCCTATTTGTGCTGATAATAGACCTATATTTGTGCTGCTGCAAATCCTTGGTACTCTGTGTGTGATTTATCGTGACCATTATAAATCAACTCTGTAACCCATTATTAGTAAAAGTACCTATTTCATCTTCAAGAAGTTGAAAGGGATGCTTTTATTTGCCTTAGCTCTCGTAATACCAAGGGTTTCAGCCTGCAAAAACAAAGGAATCTTGATCATAAATCAAGCCAATTTCTTAAGGGATGCTTCTTATATCCTAAAGTTGACATGGTTCATCCTAACTAAGGCAGTCAGACCTATAAGGCTAGAACTACAAAATACATATGCACTATGTGGAATTCTTTATACAAATGGCCTCAATCTACATGGTCTAAAATTAAACCAACCACCATGAGCACCAATTTAACTATCCAATTATGATTAACAAGCACGAGTACCATTCACAAATCATGCAGAATCCCAAAAATGTACACATCAAGCACAATAAGCCAAACCATGAATCCAACTCATCTAACTATAATCAGTCTAAAATAAATATAAAATTTTCTCAAATTCTCACAAGCAGATAGACATTGCTAGACAATGGTACACAGACTCACAGAGGGATTTAAGATTTGGGAAAAAACAGAAAAATGAAACCAAAGCCATGGCCATAGATTGTGAACAGACTAGCCAGCATGAACTTGCATAATCCAGTAGGCATGTAAGAAATACACAGCTTAAAAAACACAAAAATCAAAGATAGAACCCAAAGTAGAGTAGACCTAAATCAGCAATTGTATAAGAGATCGTTGTCGTTGCGTTGTTGGGCTTTCAAAATTATGCCTCATGAAATTGTTGAGATGTCTCTTCCATTCGCTCCAGATCGGGAAGAAAAAGGGGGAGAGAGAGAGAGAGAGCATAATGAAGAAAAGAAAAGGTTACGCAGTGAAAAAATAAAACATAAAAATTCCTTCTATGACATTTACAGACGCCATCAATAGCGGCTGTAATCATTGCGTTTGATAAACGCCGTCTAATTTTTTGTAATCAGTTTTTTTTTTAATTTCAAAAAATATGTGTATGATTCAAAAACAATACGTATACGTATATAATTTATAAATTATACATAAATTAACTAATTATGAATATAACTATGGTTTCATAACAAAGGCAAACCTGATTGGGCCGACCCAAAGAATATGTAATGTGTAACAAAAACAAAGCACTAACATTGATTACCAAGAAGACTGAGGAAAAATTAATCTTTCCGAATCGTAGAAGGAATTAGTTGTTGATTAGGCCGAGACGAAGAATATGTATATGTGTAACAAAAACGAAGCACTAACATTGATTACCAAGAAGACTGAGGAAAAATTAATCTTTCCGAATCGTAGAAGGAATTAGTTGCTGATAGTGCATGTATATCATATTTCTATCCTTATCGGGAAAGGAATACGTATTCTATAAAATAGGCCGTTGCTTTTGCTGCATTATTCAGTCATGCCGAGAGATCTAAACTCAATGCATTCATCAGCCACTATGAAGAAGAACCAGAGATCAGCAAACAAAGATCGTTTGGATGATTATTTAGAGTATGAGGATTGGTGCTTCGTCTGCAAAGACGGTGGAGTTCTAATTCTATGCGACTACGAAGGCTGCTCTAAAGTCTATCACCCTCGCTGCGTCGGCAAGAAAATATCTTCCCTCAAAAACCAAAAGCGCTGGATTTGCAGTCACCACTCCTGCAACGCCTGCGGTGGTACCGCCACTGGAACTAAGAGCATCTCTTGCCTTCTTTGCACTTACGCAGCGTGTGGTAGTTGCAGCGAAAACAACCATTCTTTTGCAGTGGTAAGAGGGAAGGAGAAACATGGTCTTTGCAATGACTGCTCAGGTCTTGTTAGGGTTGGAGAAGAAAATGGACATTTTGGGCCAGATGGAAAGAAATTAGACTTTGAGGATCAGGAAGCATCCGAATACGGATTCAAAGAATGTTGGGAAATAATCAAGGAAAAAGAGGGTCTGACCTTGGATGATCTCTACTTCCCATATTCCAAAGGAGAAAAGGATAGTCATTACAGTGAAGACACAGAACCACACAAGTCCACATTGGGGAAACGAAAGGTAGAAGCCGAAATCAGTGAGGATAAAGAAGATGAACTTGGCGGTAATGATGATCTCGCCACACGCAATCAAAAGAAGCAAAAATTAGTGAGCTCATCTATGACATCTGAATCTGAGTTACACGAGGAAAATCATTACTCCAAGGAAAAGGAGGAAATGATTCCTAGTCCAACTAGGAACGGCAAATCAGAAGAGCAATTTGCGTCTATAGTTGCTAGTAACATGAAGCTTGTCTACTTGAGGAGGAGCTTAGTTGAGGAGTTGATGTCCAAGCAGCCTGATAGTTGGGAAAGAAAACTAGTTGGAAGTTATGTGAGAGTGGAAAATGAACCTGAGGACTACTTTCAGATAAAATCTTTTTGCCAACTTTCACAAGTGAAAGGCATAATTAGGAACCACAACAATGGAGAAATTCTCCTGCATCTGCTTACTAGAGAGGTTTCGATTTCAATGTTATCGGAATACGACTTCACTGAGGAAGATTGTGAAGATATGCAAGAAAGAGTGAACCATTACCTAATGAGGAGACCGACGGTTGTTGAGATTGAACAAAAAGCAAGAGAGCTGCACGAGGATATAACTAATAATTGGATCGAGAGAGAGTTGGTCCGGTTAGAGAATTGCATACGTCACGAGAAAAGTCAGCATGGATGGATCAGCGACGAGTTACCTGAGTATTTGAAACAAAGAGAGTTGCTAAGGCAACCGTTTGAGCAGGAAAGACTCTTAAAACAGGTGCCACAAGTCATTGTAGAGGAACTAGACGAGAGCAATCTATGACATATACATGATATGTACGTTGTCAACACATGATTTGCTTGTACAAAGATTAACGTTGCATGTTGTTAGTAGTGAGAAATGGAAAATTCTTATATGCACAATGTGTATATATATGGTGCAATCTTAGTCAGTTATAACAAGTCATATGTTTGACCACCTATGTATCAATATTATATTCTCTAATCTCATCCATTCACATGTGTCGTGTATATAAACGACCGTGTATTGAAGATACTCCTGTAAGAAATCATAGTACGTTATTGATTTTCGAATTCATTGGATAAACTGCATGCGATATTCCATTTCTAATCTTATATATATTTTAGTGTTAAGGAGTGCTAGCCTAACACTCATCATGAGTGTGGATGAGCCACACTCACCCTCAAACCACAAAAAATACACAAAATTATAATTTATAATGGGAGGATTCAAAAATGAATTTTGTTGTTGTTTTAAGAGTGAGTGTGGCTGATCCACACTCATGATGAGTGTGAGACTAACACTCCTCTTTAGTGTTTATTCATAGTTTATGAAAGTAAAGTTATCCGGTTTGGTGTATACCTTAAGCTAGTGCAGGTTTTACAATCGTAATTGTTGACTTCCGAGTTCCAACGAACCCCAGGTCCTTTACAAGCACACTAAGAACAGAAACCCACATTTGTAGCTAACATATTTAGTTAGTAAAGTTGATGGTAAACTGCAAGTAAAGGTAGAAACTGTTATTATAAGTACTAGATATAAAGGGTGCCCTCGTTCGTGAGTAAAGTGATGACAAAATATACTGCGAAGTTTCAAGGCAATCCCTAACTAGCTAGTTCACAAGAGTAGAGAATATATATAACAGTAAAGACGTGTCACAAGAAGGGCTGAAGGAAATCACTAGCGACTAGAACTGGGACAAGCGTGGTTCGTGGATCACCATTGTACCGATATTGTCTAAACTTAACCATTTTTAAGGTGTTGGGTTTTAACTACAAAATGTCTCGGTACAATTAGATACTATTCATCAACTTATAAGTTATATTTTATTTTTCTTTTTTTCTGATGTGAAATTTTTCCTCTCCAACACTCTCTTTCACATGCAACCTAACTTTTTTGGTATGCACGTGTAATTCATTTTGATACAATTCCCAAATCGAAAACTGGGACAAGCATGGCCCGTGGATCACCAATGTATCAATACTATCTTAACTTAACCACCTTTAAGGTGTTAAGTTTTTACTATCTATAAAATGTCTCGATACAATTGGATATGATTCATCCACTTATAAGATAATTTAAGTGTCCATTTTCTAATATAAGATATTTCTTCTCTAACAAACTAGCCACAAGCTAATTGTTGTTGATCGGGAACAAGTTACCAAGTACTCATAGTGCAAATTAAGGATGGTACTGGGATATGCGCTAGCTAATTCTCAATTAGCAAAAAGGATATTCTATGTTTAAGTAAAAATAATATAGCAAGAGCTATGGTGTGGAAATATGACAGTCATCATCGCAGCCAACAAAATTAGACAAGAAAAGTCCACTGATTAGTGTTTTGAGAGTAGAGTATAGTACTAAATCAAAGCTAAAAACTATTCTGATGATGAATTTCTCCCAAAAGAGAAGCTGGAAATCTATACTAGGATTTAATTAAATATCAAAAAGTGTAATTTCAAAGTGTTCTTCATCCACCTTTGAAGGATTTTTTTAAAGATAAACTCTAAAGCATTGTGGTAATGTATAAATTGCCTAAAGACCAAGCAATATCCCTAGTACAGAATGTGTGGCCGCACTGCAAAAGAAAATAACCAGCTGCAAGAAGCTATTGGCGGCCGGCCATCCCTGGATAGAGTTTCCTCAAAGCATAAAACTTGCTTTCTGCATGACCTCATAATAAACCCTAAAGAACAAAATATTTAACTTCTGTCTTCTTCAATACTTCAATTCCCACATTGGGGGATATTATAGTTTAATAACTGAAATATGTAGTGGAAGCCTGGAAGATTGCAACCTAAAATAGAGTTAAACAGCTTTCCCAAAATGAGCACTCTATTACCTTCTCAGATCTTTTACAATCATGCTATGCAATTCTTCGTTCAACATAAAAATCCATTTTAAAGATCCTAAAGCACCAACTTTTGCTTCAGTGAAAATGGCGGGTCTATAATTATGCCAGTGCTCGCATGCACTTCTTCAGCAAAAGAAGCCAAACCCAGAGCCCTCTAAATGGAGGTGGTCGGTTTCTCGACACTATTGTATGTGTTCTCTAGGCGTGGACCGACCTCATAAAAAGTAGCTTCCCACTAAAAATTCCTAGTATGAAAAAGATTTGTAACACTCCCTAAGTCCCCAACTGAAATGTTCTGTAACTCTAACAGCCTCTGATATTCCCTAAGTTTGTAGTAGGGTTCGTCTCTTTGCAACTTGTTTGGTGGTGGTGGTGATCAAAGTGGTCACATTATAGCTTTTTTTTAACTCTTATGGTAATCTTCAACTTCCTAAGATCGTGGGCACCTTACTTCTATTTAACCCTATAAAACCTATCTGATAAATGTGAAAGAATTCCAGTTGCATTCTTTGAATTTCTAAACCTATAGAAAACGAAGGCTGGGCAACCCTACATATCTAGGTCTTCTAGGACAATATAACTTCTTCTATTATAAGTACCCAATAATATTTCATTCCAGTTGCTGCATACCAACTTAGTGAGAGCTAGCCATGCTGATCAACTTTGTTCTTACTCATATTTTCAACTTCTTTTTCTGTTTCCTGTTTCTTCCAATACACGGCAGACTTCACTACACTTCTTCAATTCTAGTGTCTCAAATTTCAGTGCCACCTTCTGCTGCACCAGCGGCTGCTGTTAGCCCGACTTACAACGGTAGTTCTGCTCTTGGTACTACTGTTTTCAATGTGAATACTTTTGGTGCAGTTGGGAATGGTGTTACTGATGATACAGAAGCATTCAAAATGGCTTGGGACAGTGCTTGTCAAACTGAGGATTCGGAAGTACTTGTTCCGAAAAGTCATTCCTATATGTTACAGTCTACCATTTTCACAGGGCCATGCAAACCTGGCCTCAAGTTGCAGGTAACAATGTATTCGATCTGTAACTATTTATACTACTTCTTTTCTTATCCAGAATGTGATGTGTTTTTGTTTGGCTTGTTGATGATCGAGTACAGATTAATGGGACATTAGTGCCACCAGATGGACCAAATTCATGGCCGAAAGATATCAGCAAGAGACAGTGGTTGGTTTTCTACAGAATCAATGGAATGTCGATGCAAGGAGATGGTGTGATAGATGGTAGGGGAGAGAAATGGTGGAATCTTCCTTGCAAACCCCACAAAGTAACTATAAGCCTTTTATTTTTGAAAAGTATAGAATTTTTTCTGAGATCTTTGTCGGGGGTACGTATTGATCTTGGGATATTTGAGGAAACACCTTATAGCGTTTTCAGTAAAATGACATAGTTTTACACATAAGATAAGAAGGATCCGGATGAACTCTTTATATATTCTATTATTCCACGCCAGTTTCTAACTCTTGTCTCTACATATGTAATGGAATAGGGACCCCATGGAACAACACTGCCTGGACCTTGTGATAGCCCGGCTGTAAGTTACACACACACACACATATATATATATATATATATATATATATATATATATATATATATATATATTCTTCTGATCAACTGTGTCTAATTTCTAATGTGATTGGAGAATAATTATTTGTTTGCAGGCTATAAGGTTCTTCATGTGCTCTAATCTGAAATTGAAAGGAATCAGAATCAAGAACAGCCCCCAGTTTCATTTCAAGTTCGACAATTGTCAAAACGTTTACATAGATTCACTTACCATAAAATCACCTGCTCTTAGTCCCAACACAGATGGCATTCACATACAGAACACAAACAATGTGAAAATATACAATTCACTCGTGTCCAATGGTAACTATATATTCAACAGCCGCCTCCAATCAGACTTTTGCTCTCCATTTCACAAAGCTCACCTTGCTCTTTGGTTTTCATGTGTAGGTGATGATTGTGTATCAATTGGAACTGGTTCTTATAATATAGACATTAGGAACATTACATGTGGTCCAAGTCATGGAATAAGGTGCGTCCACTGCTTTATATATAGTTTTGTATGGATGGGATTGGATGGTTTCTAAGAGTTCCACTATTCTCAAAATTTGATTCAACCCAAACCCTCTTTCTTGTTACAGCATTGGAAGTCTTGGAGATGGCAACTCCCGAGCATGTGTTTCGAATATCACTGTAAAAGACTCGATCATCAAGCACTCTGACAATGGGGTTCGGATCAAAACATGGCAAGGTGGATCAGGATCTGTCTCAAGCATAACATTCAACAACATTCACATGGACACTGTCCGAAATCCGATTGTGCTAGACCAATACTACTGCCTCACGAAGCATTGCCCTAACCAAACCTCTGCAGTTCACATATCAAATATCTTGTACACAAACATAAGGGGTACTTATGATGTGAGAAGCCCCCCTATGCATTTCGCTTGCAGTGACTCAATGCCTTGTACAAACCTCACTCTCTCGGAAGTGGAACTGCTCCCTGCTACCAAAGGACGCTTAGTGTCGAGTCCGCTTTGCTGGAGTGCTTATGGAACTATGCTGACAATTACTGTTCCACCAGTTTTATGCTTGTTAGAGGGCATCCCAGAAATGATGCCCCAGAAGGATAGTGATAGGTGTTAAATGTAACCAATATGGATAAGATTATTATACTTATAGAAGATGATAGATATTCTAAACAAAACTCCAAGGAACTGATAGTCCAAAATTCTGCTACATTTGGATCCTTCTAAGCTTTTGTCTTGTGCAATGTTTTTCCTTTCGTTCTGTGTCGAAGTATTTTCAATTTTGTTCACGATATCTAAGAGCATTTCTGCTCTTGGATAGAGAGAAAATGCATTTGTGCTGCACATAATTATCAATTTGTTGTGCATATACAACATCTTAACCACAATCATGTTAACTCAATAGCAATGTGCTGCACATAATTCTCAATTCGTTGTGCATAAACAACATCTTTACCACAACCATGTTAACTCAATAATAATGTCCGATTGAGTTTCTGGTTGAGCTGGTATTTGATTGACTACCCATAATTTGAGGGCTATTGTTGCAAGTACTCAATATTCTTTTTTGGGGATTTAGAACCCACCCAGGAGGCTCATCTTACGCCTGACTTATTTCATCAAGATTAATATCATTGCATCGAGGGAGAACAGTGTTTAATCCTCGTGCATAGTTACAATACTCGTCATAGACATCATGAACAATAATGCGTGCCTTATGTAACCATACATCATTTAAGTTGTTGAACTAGCAAGGAAAGCAAGCCTTTTAGTTACACCATTTGTTTTTGGAAAGACATGAGAAAGCTGAATTGAGTTTGAAGTTGCCAAGTAGGACTTACAATCTTCAACAATGTGTGCGCTGGGCGCAACATCAGATTTTTCTCCCATATGATGATTCAAAGCAGTCATTACCAATTATCTGAGAGCAATCACTTTCAAATTCAATGGTTACAAGATAGTAACAGTTTAGAATCGGTAACTCGGATATAGCACATTACCAAATATAGCATATTGCATATGTCATGAATAAGTCACCAACTTGCATGCATCTCTATAGAGAAATGAGAGACACTGACTTGAGCCAACCAGAATGCTGAGTGATTGACGTTACTGCAAAAATAGTAGTTATACACCCTTCCTAGCTAGTGATCTTATCTTCAGCTTTCCACCTTATACATATAAGCAGTAGTGCCGCACTGCTAAGACATCACCAGTCTAAAGTTGGTTTCCTTTTTCATCATACACTCGGTTCAAGTTCAATTCAGACCTTGCGTGAATTTGCTTCCTTTTTTACGTACAAAGTAACAAAGGGTGGCGAAGATTGTGACAATTTGAAAGAGACACCCTAACTGACACACTACCCTTAATGGGGGTTGGAACCCTACAGATTGACTGTGACGAAAAGAAAATAGGGGAAATAATGCAGACAGTAACATCACTAAAGGGACTGAAGGCCTTGGGTTGAACACCCAGAACGTTCTTATTTTGATTGCAGCAGAATCAGTATGTCTGCGTGAACTGGGGAATAATAATTTAGTTCACCTTTGAACCTTTCATGATGCATTATTGTTTTATTGCAGCTGAAGTGAACTTGCTCTGTTTTAGAGTCTCCTCATTCAAGTTGATTGTATATGGCCATATGAATGGTTAATCCACACTACCAAAAAAAAGACTATAGCCGACGAAATATCTAAAACCTGGCCGACGGAATTTTTTTTCGTCGGCTAAGTTAAAATTTTGTCGGCTAAACTAATTTTTTCGTCGGCTATAGTTAAATTTTAGCCGACAAAAACAATTTTCGTCGGCTAAAGTGTTTTTTTCGTCGGCTATAGTATGTGAACTTTAGCCGACGAAATTAGGGTATTTCGTCGGTTAAAGTAACTTTTAGTTATAAAATTGCACTACGGATATTTCGGTGTCCGATTAACTATTGTGATACCAATCTGGAAGCAGAACGGCCCTACGAGTAAAACTCATCGCTAACGCCATGACATACAGGCTTTTTTGGCCATCCGAGTTCGTTTAAGGCTTCAAAATGAAGTTTTTCTAAACGCTTAACACACGAAAATGTCCATATCTACACCTATATGAGGTATTTTGGCCGAATCTTCAACACAACAAACACTCACCATAATGAGGCGCAACTGTCCATCTAAAAATTTTGAGACATTTACCCCTCCATGATAGGCCTCCCCCATATAGATAAATAATTGTAAATAGTAGGCATGTTGTGATTCCGGTCATCAAAATTCACAAACATAAATACGACCGTCAGATATCATCAATATGTTGAAATATATCTCTGGTAAAAAATTCAACTTTATCCGATAAATTTAAGGACTTCATCTAGACGGTCAATCTCGTAAGTCAAACCTCTATATTGTATTGACTGCAACTATCGGCACCGAGACTTTACCGGAATTACGTGATTTTTCAACCGTATGCGTATTTCACCATTCCGGTCATATCTTATTTCACGACTTTTTTGCGTTTGAAGTTTCTACGTACAGTTTGTTTTAGAAACGAAACATTTACTTAAAGCTTAGTAAACAAGTTATACAACATTAGTACGCATGTTGTGATTCCGATGATCAAAGTTGAGAAACAAAATTTTGACTGTCTGATATGATCATTATGTTGAAATATGTATATAGGAAAAAATTTAACTTAATCTGACAACGTTAAGGGCTCGATCGTTTCGGTCAATCACGTAAATCAAACCCCTTAACGCACGGAAACGGTCATTTGACCATCTAAATTACCTATTTTGCCCGGATCTTCAACTGAAAATAGTTTCAAATCGATGAGACGCAACCAGTGGTATAAAAATTTTATGAAAAATAACTACCGGAGATAGGGCCACCTCTAGGGAGAAAGAATGAAAAATTGAGTTAACCGCAATTATCGGTACCGAGACTTTATCGGAATTACTTGATTTTTCAATATAGACGTATTTCACCATTCCGGTCATATCTTATTTCACGACTTTTTTCGTTTGAAGCTTCTACGTATAGGGTTTAGGGTTTTAGCCGACGAAATTAGGGTAATTCGTCGGCTAAAGTTAAATAAATAAATAAAATAAATAACTATAGCCGACGAAATTAGGGTATTTCGTCGGCTAAAGTTCAAAATTTTCTATATCTTTCACTTTTCTCCTCCTCCTCTTCATCTTCCCTCCTCCTCCTCTTCACCTTCTCCTCCTCCTCCTCCTCTCCTAACCTTCTCCTCCTCCTCCTCTCCTCCTCCTCTAAATCCTTCTCCTTCCTCCTCTAAATCCTTCTCCTTCCTCCTCCTCCCCCTTCTCTAAATTCTTCTCCTCCTCCTCCACCTCCTCCTTCTCTAAATTCTTCTCCTCTTCTCCTCATCTTTCGGTGTAAAAATGAAAAAGATGTAATCAAAAATACAATAAATTAAAAAAGAAAAAAAATTATGAAAAATTAAAATAGCTATAGCCGACGAAATTTTAATAAAATTCGTCGGCTAAAATTAAAAAAAAAAAGAAAAAAACTATAACCGACGAATTACCCTAAAATTCGTCGGCTAAAGTGAAATAAATAAATAAAAATAATAATAACTATAGCCGACGAATTACCCTAAATAAATAAATAAAAATAATAGTTATTGCCGATGAAATTTAATAAAATTCGTCGGCTAAAATTAAAAAAAAAAATAATAATAACTATAGCCGACGAATTACCTTAAAATTCGTCGGCTAAAGTTAAATAAATAAATAAAAATAATAGCTATAGCCGATGAATTTTAATAAAATTTCGTCGGCTAGTCTAGAAATTAAGTGACAAAAAATTTCTTCGTCGGCTAAATAAATGACTTTAGCCGACGATGAACAGTAATTTCGTCGCTATAATGTTGGTCGACGGATTTTGCCCGACGACTTCTTAGCCGACGAAATTTAGGGTTTAGCCGACGAAAAAATTTCGTCGGCTAAAGTGGTTGTTTTGGTAGTGCCAGTCAATTAATTTCAGTTCAATTTATGAAATAATAAAAGGTATTCGCAAGCTCTAACAGAAAACAGTGATCAAGATTCACAACTGGATTTTGAAAAATTTCATCAAGTTACCGAAACCTTCTGGAAAACATTTATGAAAATACATCATAAGAATATTCAATCAATACGGTTTATCTTAGATTACACTTGTGATTATTCAAACTTTTCCATGTATGAAGCATACATCCACCTTAATAAATGTGGTAACTTCAAACAGGCATGCAAGCGCATTTAGCATACAGGTGTGGTTGATGATGCATAAGAATAGGAGTACTAACACAATGATGCAAGTACCTCTAGCAAGGAAGCAGAAAATTTCATTTGGGTGTCCTCATCTATAGTCAAGAAGAGAGGCACATGCACAAAGAGCGATTTGATCCCATTTTGCTCTGCGAACCGAAGGGAATGATAGTAGACATAGTTGCATACAAAGCGCCCTGCATCATCTGAGGTCATCACCTTGTACCCCTTCTTTGCCAAAGCCTTGGTTATCTCCTCAACTGGAAGAGAAGTCTGCACAAAGAAAGAATAAGAAATCGTTTGATTACTGAAAATGATGATTGCAGTCGTGCAGTATTGCCACCATACTAACAATAACCTATCTGTAATTACTTTGATGTCAACATGCTATAAGAACATAAATTATGAACCATGATCCCCATTATACCTCTCTTATATATGAAATTCCACCATCTGAAGGAATGATAGGGACTTTCTGCAAAAGGAACGTGAATATTAAAACATAATCTGAACAATTTAGGTCATGTCATGTAAAATCTCAATGCACCACAGAAGAAAAAAGAAAAGAAAATGAAAACCTTAGAACTTCTATCTAACCTGAGGCTTCCATCCCATCTCATCAGGGCAACGAAAAGTAGCTTCATTGACAGCTTGATGCTCAATAGCAAACTTAGTTGCACCACTATTAACTCCAAAGTGTACCTAAATTATTTATTGTAAAATTTAGATATAGTGAGATACATGACACATGAATGTAAGTACTCAGCCAACGAAATCTCTCAAATTTATATCAATTTCATCAAATCTTTATTATATAGTGCACAGATTATTATTACTGTGTTTAATGCTGATACCAAATAGATTCAAAAGATGTATAAGAACATAAACCAACATGGAAATGAGCCAATCAAGATATCCACATAAACTCTTATACCTGTATTCAGTTCCTGTATGGAACAATTAAAAAACTTTCTATGCAGGAGAAATGAATTGCATATTTTGATCTGAAATGATGAACCCATATCATGCTACTGTGATCTATATATGTATGGTTTTGAGACTCAATGACTAACTGTACATGTTGTGCTCTTTAGCCTAAAGGTGCAATTCAGTAATGCTTGTGTATGGTGTTAAGTGATGAACTAGACTTGAGACCACTGACCCAAATAATTCTGCTGGAACTTGTAGCCTCCTTCTGGCTTATTGCAGATTGCAATGTCTGGTATAGGGGAAGAACCGCTCCTTGTCCTGCAGTCTCAAGAATGCTGCAACTACCAATAACCAGACCTTTTGGTGAACCATTCTTCTTCACATAATCGGTGAGATTACAGACAATTGTCTCAGTTGGATTCTCAGAAACTCCATGAAATTTCTTAAAACCCGTCACATGAATTGTTATTGTTGCAGGACCTTCGGAACCCATGTACAAGTTATTATTATACAATTGATGTGTGTTATCGCATCAAATCAGACGATATCTAAGTACCTGCACCAAACAAAATGAAACGAGTGAACAAAATGCAGAGACGTAAGTACAAGAACATACGGCAACAAACGAAGTTTCTATGTCTACCATCACCCTCCTCAATTTGATACGCTATCTATGAAAACTGTACATCAATGAGGAGACTTTACACTTATTAATGTTTTCCCACAAAATTGAATTGCTCTTCTAAGAAACCTGAATTTTCCATTATCAAACTTCACACATATAAATTGATACTGTTAAGTTAAATTTCAAAAATTCAGTAATAAGATCCGGCAATTGCAACAGCATCATACAGTTTATGAGCTTACTTAGACATATCAGAGGACTGAACCGCAATTCTTTTCAGTTCTTTTAGATATGAGATCATGTAATCATAATGCAAGAAACCAAAGAGCATAGAAAACTGGGAACAGCACAACTTATGTACTGAAGAGGTAGACAATGTACTGAAGAAACCAAAGAGCATAGAAAACTGGGATCATTATCTGATGCAGCATGATGATCGAGGAAAAAAGAAGATAATCAAATTCTAAGACAGTGGCATACAAATTCAGAATAGACCCTCAAAAAACATCATCAAGTTACAAAAAATGAACCCATCAGAATCCAAAAATGAAAAACCAAGCTGATTCCATACCCAGATGGTGATATATATAGAAACCAGAAAAACAATCAACCAAATAAGATAACTTGAAAATTAAAAAGAACAGGTCTTTGGGATTAAAAGATGCACAAGGGTTATGAAGATTGATACATAGAAAGAAGAAAAGCTCTTGTTCTTGCCTGAAATCTTCACAAGCCCACCACCAGTCTTATCTGCTCGGAACGAGGCTTGGAATCTTGATTAAGAGAGAGAGAGAGAGAGGCTTTATGTTTAGGAACGAGGTAGTGGATGAGGGTCACTATCCAACAACAAAAACAGTGTACAATATTAGATGGTATTCTATGGTTTTATAAAATTTGGTAAGGACAAGGCTGGTTTGGATTGGAACATTGGATGGATGATAGGATGCAAACCCCGACTTGGATACATTCTCTATTGGAGCTGGCAACTGTTCCTTTTGTTTATCCAATCATTTGTCGTTTTTGATTTGGTCCTACCAGATGAAAATACAGACCGAAATACCAAACCTGTAGAATCCATGGTTTCCATCGCGTTGTTCCATTGCAAAATGTAATCTTGCTTGCACAACTAGTGAATGAGGAGAGAGCAAGCACAAACCTAAAGGAAAGTAGAGGTCTTGGAGGAGCAAACCACTTACATTATGAGTAGTATTCAACTAGTTTATGCAAGGGAAGAGAGTCTAGTTGGTAGGCTTTGATTGCTACTTTGAACCCACCCTTCTTGTCCCTCTCAAATAAGCTTGCATACATTGAATTGGGATACCATAACGGCATAACCATAGTGACACAAGCCGCCAACCAAACCGGTAACCTTTGTTGAAATTTGCTCGGATATAAACCTACATACAAATATATCCTAACTATTTCTAACATTCTAAGTAACCAATATAGAAGGTTAATGTGATTATATCTTTACATGGAAAACTGGATATTTTGAAAAGCCTTTATCGAGGTTCTAGCGCCAATGTATGAGAATTGAGAAGTCAGTGCCTCTTAAAGCCTTCACCAATACAAGTTCGTTGCTGCTTGGTTGGGGGAGCACGAAGCCCCCCATTGTTGTCACAAAACATATGTTTCTTATATTCAGATTGCTCTGCAATAATCAGAGCATCTTTCCTACTTTGAATAGAATCTTTACATGGATGAATCGTGTATATTTACATTTTTTGTAGTTTTATAATAATGGTTTCTAATCATTAAAGAATATCGGTTTCAAATGTTTACAAGTGAAAATCGTCACACGCTTGCATTTAGTATAATTATATTTCAGTGTTTTAGATCGCTGTAAGTATTCACCAACTTCGAATACAAAACATCTGTCAAATCTTAAAAATAAAATAAAATTCATGCAAATTATATATGAAACAAGTCATGATGAACACATGAATTGTGGCTATATATAACGAAATGGTTGTTAGAGCATCTCCAACAGCTTCTTTAAAATTTATTCAAAATGGGAAAGCAAAAACCAAATTCTTCAAAAATATTATGCTTCAATTCCAACAGTTTCTCTATTTTAAAGATTTGACATTTATTAGAACAACAAAATCATAATTAATTATGACCAAAAGAGATTATATATTTTATTGTAACAACAAAATAATTAATAAAATATTTTATTTTTGAAAAAATTTTGTTGGAGCCCGTGAAGAATTAAATTTTGGAGAATGAAAGCTTTTCTGCAAATTTGGGAAAGCAATGCTCATTTTTCTTCTACATCCCCATCTTAAGGAATGCGATTAGAAAGTTGTTGGACCTAAAAAAATACTCAATATTCTCTAAATTTTATAAAATCGAAAAAATAGGGAAGCTGCTGGAGATGCTCTTATTTACCTACTATGCTAATATTTGTACAAATTATTAGGTTATTTGAGATATTAGAATGAATTAATCAAAAGGGATTATAGAAAGATTAAGTTCGTAACAATTTAGTAGTTTGTATTTGAGAGCATTCAATTTTCTTTTTTATAAAACTAAAAATGATTACCGTCACAAATCAAGTTTAGGATTTAAATGACAATCGATATTTTCTGCCACAACTATTAAAGAATTATAAGATGTTTTTGAACTGATGAGAATTATAAGATGTTGAACAATAAAATTAAAAAATAAAAGTTAAAAACTATGAAGTACAAAACAACCCGATGGAAAGGTTTCCAACCCAACCAAGCGAAACCCCTGACGTTACAGTGGTCGCCCTGTAATATTACTCATTCTTCTAAGACCAGACTCAGACAGAACCTTAAAGCTTCAGACTTGAAAGATCTTACACCTGAACTGAGAAAGAGGTCAAAGGATGTCGATGTCATTTTCAGCTGTCTGTGTACCCTTTGTGGAATCCAAAGTTTCAAGGCCAAGCTATCTCTGCTCCAATGCTTATCAGTTCTCTTTTGGGGTGTGTTCTCTCAATCGTCCTTATATTTCTGGGCTGGTGTTTATATATAATGCATTTTACTTTGCTCTTAATTTGTATAGTGTAGTGTTAAGTGCATATTTTTGAGATAGGGTGTGAAAGTGTCGAACTTTTTGAGTTTGTGTATGTTGTTGATGTGGAAGAAGCATTTTCTCTCAAATGGGTTTAAAGTCTAAATGGGGTCATTTATGAAATTTTGAGTCTGTAGATTAAGAGTGTGACCTCTTTAGTTGAAATTGAAGGGTTCTAGAGTGTTTCAAGTATTGAATTTAGCAGGTGGGAAGTGAAATTTGAACTTTAGGCATTGTTAATTGCTGCCCAGCATCCTCTTTATTTATCCTTTTCTGTTAATATGTAAACAAATCGTGTGTGGGCATCAAAGCCTGTAAAGTTTTAATCCATTAATTGGTTCATTGTGCGGAGTTATACTATTTCTGTTGCATTTTTTTACTTATATGCTTTAGTGGCCTGGTATAAAGCAATGATTCCAGACGCCATGTTGAACGAGGCTATAATCTAGTCACTTGCTTGCCCTCAATTGTTTAAATTATTTTAGAAGTATTGCTTGATGGTGTTTTTGATGTTGGTGGAGGGAGGAATGGGAGGATGGTGGTGCTGATAGCATTCTTTGTAGTTTTTGATGCTATAAATGGTGGTTTTAGGAGAGTTGGGGATTGGGAGGGGATGAGGCTCTTTCTAACTTTCAAGTTCTGTCCTGTCCTGTTTTTATGTGTAATATTTGATGTTTTGTTCCTTTAAGTGTGAAATAAGGAAAGACTCCCGCGAACTACTTACATTGTGAGTCAGGTGGGCGAGTTCTGCTCCATGGAGGCCCTGTCCATTTCTGCCGAAAATTTTGTGGCTTGAAACGATGGATAGTTAAGAACCTATACTTACAAGAGCATAAGTGGAAACTTGGACCTACGAATGAGTTTAAAAGTATTAAGAATCAAGTCAAAGATCACCTACAAGAAGGTATATGCTGCATAAAAAAACTGTTTGATGGGTTGGTAATATATTACCATAACTGTTCCGTTCATTAAAGAATTGATATTTTTCAGTCACAGTATTTTTCGTTTTATATAAATGTTTACAGATTCTAAATGGTGTATCCGCAGACTCAAATAATGAAACAACAAAAATAACCTCACAGGTCGAAGAAAATTCTGTGCCCAATTTCAAACCACATGTTTCTGTTGATGTGTCAACTGCTTCTGCAGAATCTCCTTTTATGCCACAAACACTCCTCCAAATTTCTCTATGAGCATGTTGAGGGACCCACACTCTGCATTGCAGTCATAGGAGCAACTGGTGAGCTGGCGAGGGGAAAGATTTTTCCTGCACTTTTTGCTCTCTATTACAGTGGTTTTCTTCCTGAGGTAGGAGTAGGATGATTAGCATATCTATGTTATTTTGGATATTAAGGGCATTGCTGTTGCAAAAATGTCACCAAACAACAGTAGAATGTTCCTAGCATAAAATCAAATCTGGATAACATAAGAACATACAATAACTTCCATGTGATACTTTCATAAAGTAAAAGAGTCATTAAGTAAAAGAGTGTAACCTTCTTTATGAATTTTGACTGCAGAATGCTTGTGTCTTTGGTTATTCAAGAAAAGATATGACAGATGAAGATCTGAGATCCATGATCGCTTCCAATTTGACTTGTCGTGTTGAGCATCAGTATGCTATTGCTACCTCTGCCACCTTAAATTCCATGAGATGCCATCTAGTTTATGCTTTCTTGCTTTTCATTGCATATGTTATAAAGGGCCTTAAGTTTTCCATTTAGTAAAGACGTCTGAATTTTAGGCTAACAATTTGATATCCAAATACCTCTCAGACAAGATTGTGGAGACAGAACAGATATTTTCCTTAGCAGAACATACTATATCAATGGAGGTTATGACAATAGAGAAGGCATGTCAAAACTCGATGTACTTATGAAGCAATTTGAGGTAAAATGAATGCACGGATATTCCTTAAGTGTGCTCATTTATAATTTTGAGAGTTAGCTAGATGCTTTAGATAATTGATTCTGTTACAGCGAACCTACCTCAGGGAAAATCTGAAGCAAACAGGATATTTTACCTCTGTGCCACAAGAAGTACTTACAAATTTTGCATGTTCCGTTGCTGATAACGTCCAATCCGTGAAGGGCTGGAATCGAGTGATCATTGAGAAACCTTTTGGCTTTGATGTATTATCGTCTCATCGTTTGACATAGACTCTCCTTTCAAAGTTTCAGGAGCAACAGATATACAGGTCTCCAGCAATCTCTTTGTAATTTCAACACGTTTCAAACAGCAGACTTATGGAGTCTATTTCGTATAATTGATACATTCTTCTTTCAGGATTGATCATTTTTGGGACGGAACCTTATTTAAAATCTCGGTCCTAAGGTTTGCTAATTTAGTATTTTAGCCACTATGGAACCGTACATATATACGAAATGTACAGGTAATTCAACTTTATGTATCTTATTCATACGAGAGCTAATGTTCCTTTCATTTTATATCTAGAACTGTTATGTAAAACACTTGAATGAGGCAGGTCTTTCTGTCAGAAGACTTGGGTGTCCAAGCAGGAAGGTATTGCTTCATTTTACTTTCCTGGTGGTTGTATCACTGTTCTCTATAAATATAGTGAATCCAGAAAGAAGGTCCATGATTATCTAATTTTTGTCCTTTTATGTTGGTACTTTGATGGATATGGGATCATTCGTGACATAGTACGCAGTCATATACTTCAAACAATAGCATTGCTTGCCATGGAACCACCAATAAGTCTGGATGGTGAAGATATCCGAAATGAAAAGGTATTCTTGCATGATATACTTGCTTGCAATGCCTATAGTTTTTATTTTTCTGATGAGAAGCTTTTTTCCAAGCCAAGCTCTTGAGATCAGTACGGAAATTGGAGCCTAGTGATGTTATTCTTGGCCAGTATAAAGCCAGAGCTGGTGATAAGGTTGATGTATACATGAACAGCCAGACCCCCACATACTTTGCTGTGGCATTGTATATTGACAATGCATGCTGGGACGGTGTGCCTTTCTTAATCAAAACTGGCATGGGACTCATCAAACACAGGTTAGATATATTGGACTAATGCTCGATATGGGAAAACTCTTTATGTCAGTTCAAATTTATCTGCCCCCTTTTGCTTTATTGATGTGATAGTAATAGAAACGACGTGGTTTAAGATTGAACACAATCATGGAATAAAGTTCTCTGCTTAGTGTACATTCATTTCTTACAGTACAGTAAGTGATTAGTAATTGATAAAGGTTGGCTTTAAGTGAAAACTTGTTCTTGGTTAACAATTTACAATCTACATGCTAACTATGCAGAGTGGAGATACGCATACAGTTCCATCATGTCCCGTAAATCTTTACTGTGAGCAAATGGGTCTCAATATAGACCTTGCCACTAATGAGCTGATTTTGCGTGATACACCAGATGAAACCATCGGATATATATCCTACATCAGGAATATGAGACTTTGTCTGTTGGTTTATAAGAGTTTGTACTACTCTCTTCGTTATCAATTGGTTTTAGAGTTGAACCCAGACTACTTTATCAGTTTTCTTCTCCCACTTCTAAAGAAATAAAGAGGGTATAGCTCTAATGATTAAGAGAATTTACTCATGTATAAGGGAATAACATCTTAAAATTAAGTATTTTGAATATATGCATGATGATATGATATATCATATTGAGCCCCCATGTGTTCCATCAATTGATTATTCACTCACAACAGTAGAGAACTGCATTATGTTTTGTTGTGAAATAATTGAGCTCCAGTCTTAAGTCGATCCTAAGCAACTCGTCATTTATCATTTGGGTTGATCCTGCTTAGAAGCTTTCATGACAGAACTAGCCAAATGGAAGGAGTGGCTTGCAAGAAGCAACCAACAATACTTCGCGAGAAAGACTAAGCTTTTTCCATGATTCAGGAATATGTGGCCTGCAATACATTCTCAAAATCCCAAATCATAGATGTAGCTGTTGTACCCGATTCAAAAGTGATCAGATATCACAAAGGATACCAATTCACATACATCTCGTAAACACTTTTTTTAGTGATTAAGACACTACATTATCAATCTTAAACGATACGTATGCAGAAACATAAAGCCATGATTAGAAGTAACTACTTGATATGAATCAATACATGATAAAATGAATAACTACAAGTCTACAACCAATGTTTTAAAAATCTCCGTCTAGATCGATTAATCCTCCATCTAGGTGCTAGACGGTGTTTCACCGTTTTGGTTGAAACCGATTAATTTTTGTCATACAACTGATTAATCTTCGCCTAAAAGCGATTAATCGCCCGATTAACACGGTTGTCTGCTCGACTAACGCCTAACGTTTTTTTAGAACATTGTCTAGAACGCACTCATTTAACTGTTGAAGAACTTTTCAAGGCTTTTCTAGTCCTCTGCTCAAGGAACCCCATGTTTTGCCCACTGTTAGTATGCTCTTACTGGACCTCTACCCCCTAACTCATACAGCTCAGGGGCTATATTCTTGTCTATCTCATCCAGAACCGGCGTTAGAATATTCCATGCCGATGCACGCTCATCACTTCTCAAAAATAGATGGTTTCCATCCACAACATCAAGGAGAAGCTGCTCGTATGAATCAGGCATCTCCACATTGTACCTGCCATATATATTGACATCAAATATGCACGCTTGTGTCAAGCCAAAAAAAAGTGCTTGCACATCATTTGGAGATAATGTATGTATTGCAGTATACTTTGCCTAAAGTGTTTACTTGTGATAAAGTAGTCTGGGGTTCAGCTCTAAAACCAATTGACAATAAAATAGTCTGAGGTTCAACTCCAAAACCAATTGGCAATGAAGAGAGTAGCTCAAACACTTATAAACCAACAGGCAAGGTCTCATATTCCCAATGTAAGATATATATATCTCAATACGCCCCCGCACGTATGGCGAATCTTTAAGCCTAACACGTTGACAACAACTTGAGTGGTCGTGGAGTTCGTGTGTCCTTTGGGCTTCACACGTATACGTGGGTAACTGACTCTGATATCATGATAAAGTAGTCTGAGGTTCAACTCTAAAACTAATTGGCAATGAAGAGAATAGCTTAAAACCCTTATAAACCAACAGGCAAGTTCTCATATTCTCGATATGAAATATCCCAACAAAAAGTACTACTTCCTCTCTTTAGAAGTGCATGATGTTACAACTCGATCGGAGCAAAAAACACGAGTGGTACAGAGACCCGTTGTTAGTCACACTAATCAAGTTATGTCTACATAGGAAACATCTTATTAAGATTCACACTACTTTGCGACTTACTAAACAAACAATTTAGTTCATTTCAAAACACGTTCCACAATGGTTTTAAAGAACATGATACACACTGAACGCACTGGACTATTCTGGGCAAGCAAACAACACATGATGCACCCTTCTATGAATATGTAAGACTATTGGTATGAAAGAATCAAATTGATAATGTCACTGATTCTAGGTTACGTAATAGTTGGTGGTAGCATTACGTTATGGATCTGACGCCACCAATATTCCTCACTAACATCAAAGGGACCTATCTGCCCATCGTTTTGCTCATACCATTGAAATCTCTTCCATCGAGGCAAATGGGCACTATCGTCCACAGAAGACTTCCTTGATTAAACAAGGTGGACTTGGCCCTATAAAAGATCGGTAACACGCTTTCAGTTTCATTAATTCACAAGCAAGTTCTCTTCTCTCTCTCTGGCTCTCTCTTATGGAAGGAGAAAGGAAGAAGAGGAAGATGCAAGTCGACGAAGAGGACGAAGAGGACGAAGATGAGAAGATTGAGAAGTTCTTTGCCCTGATTAAGAGTTCAAGGCAGGTGTGTGAGATGCTCAAACGGAGTTCAAACTGGCCATTGAAGAAGAAAGACCATAGTAAGAAGGAAGATGAACCAGTGAAGAGTACTACTTGGAACCCGACATTTCAACCAGAAGACTTCCTTGATCATGATGATAAAGACAAGAGTGTTGGTCATAGTGCAGGTCCTTCAAAAATTCAAGAGGAAGACGAAAGGGAAGAAGAAGAAGATGAAGGAGGTAATGGTCTAGACCTGAAGCTTTCTTTGTAGGAAGTTAGGAACTGTGAAGGTGTAGTATGTGAGAACTTGCAGCACCTTCCTTAATATGCTTCAGGTTGACTTGTATTCTATATTGCAATGCATCAGGAAATTAAGCAACCACTAAGCTACTAATTTAGCTCTGTAATTTGACCTGCGAGCTCTCTATTCCCTAATCCAATATAGTTTAACTAGTTGAATTACCAGAGAAAAAGTATTGGTAGGTAATAAGTCGGTAACTCTTAGGAGTAACCGCCAGCATAAATCATGACGAAAGAAGAGAATAATGAGTGATGTAATCGAATGGCATCTGCAAAGCAAACAATCAAATTATGATCTATAGCTTTAATTTGAAAATGAACAACTATAATGCATGCACATCAAAACATTGGGTCAGATTTAAAGACATTTAAAGACATCAAAGCCAAAAACAAAAGATAGATAACAAAAATCACGAGGAAAAGAAAAAAAGTTATGATTATAGATCCTAAAATCATTTACACCAAAAAGATTGAAGTTATTTAAAAAAAAACAAATATTAACTATGTAGTACTAATTATAAGGACCTATTGCTAGACCTGTAAATAGATCGGATCTGGACCGGATCCACCTAGATCCAGATCTGGATCCGTAATAGAAACTTTAGATCCGGATCCGACCCGTTACCCGCCGGATCTTTAATAGCTCGATCCAAATCCGGATCAAACGGGTTAACGGATACCCGACCCGTTAATCTGATCCGTTTATAATAATAAATATATCAAATTTTAATAATAATTTCATATTTTTATTATAAAATATCGATGAAATTTTATAAGAAAATAAAGTTTACATCAAAAGTTAAATTACATGCCTAAAATACTCCTTAACGGTACACTAATATAATTAAAATATTTGACCTCCAATGTTTTTTAGCATAAATATATAGGCATTAATAATCTTCAACTTCATCAAATCATATTTTAGAAGCAATTTAGAAATGAATGTTTAGATTATCTAGATAATTATCATATTATTTAATATTTATTAATAATATTATATTTATATAAATATTATTTAATTATTTTTAAACGGATCCGGGTCCTTAATGGATTGGATCAACCAAGATCCGGATCCGATCCGTTTAGTAAACGGGTTAACGGATCAACGGGTCAAATTTTCGATCCAAACCCGTTTAAAAACCATGGATCCGGAGCGGGTCTGGATAATATCCGATCCATTTACAGGTCTACCAATTGCACATTCAAATAAAAAAAATTCTGAAACTCATTCTAATTAAACATTACAAAATTATTGTTTTACCCTCAACATATCTACTTACTCTCCTCTCCTCTCCTCCACTCATTCTCTCTCTCTCTCTCTCATCCCTTCAGATCAGATTATCAGAAAACTTCTGACATCGTCAACGGCGGCGTAGCAGTTGACAACCAGTCCTCCTCCTCGCCAGTCGCTGCAACAACACGAGTAGGAAGATAAGCGTCAAATCTAGATTTGATCTTTCTCCGATGTCGTCTGCACGATCTAGATTCAGTGCCATTCTCAACCGTCCCTCCTCCCACAGCTAGCGTCGACTAGCCACTTCGACCGAGTTCGACGATGTCTTCTGCTCCATTTGCGACCTCCGCCTTCATACGATCCTCTCTCTCTCTCTCTCTTTCTTTTCTCTCTCTGATATAGGTATGAACCAAGGTCGATGCTGCTACGCCGACGATCATGAAAGGGCGTCCTTGGTCGAGGAAGGAATGACGTGGTCTTGGTTAAGGTACAGTTAATTTCTTTTTTACTGAGAGTAAGTAAAAAGACTCCATTTTTTCTTATTCTTCATCTATCTTCTTTGTTTTTTTATGTTTTAACTGGTTAAGCTAAAGTTTTTTTTTGATGTTGATGCATATTTGAGTTAGTAAACTTGGTTTTAATGTATACTAGAGTTAGTATACTTGGTTTTTTGAGTATACTGGGATTAGTAGACTTGGTTTAGATGTATACTAGGGGTTAGTATACTTAGATTTGGAGTATACTCGGGTTAGTATACTTTGATTTGGAGTATGATAGAGTTAGTATACTTGGATTTGGAGTATAATGGGGTTAGTAAACTTGGATTTAATGAAATATTAGAGTTAGTATACTTGGTTTTGGAGTATACTGGGGTTAGTAAACTTGGTTTTGATGTATATTGGGGTTAGTAGACTTAGTTTTGGAGCATACTGGGGTTAGTAAACTTGGTTGTGATGTATACGGATGTTAGTAGACTTGGTTTTAGAGTATACTATTAGTGATTACATCTTTAAAGAGGATTCCGAGAATGATTTGCTTTATGAGCATGACTCGGATGAACAACACAATCCTTGATGAGTCTAGAGTCAAAGTTAGCATCAATGATCTGTCCAATTTTGCTATTTGTCAGTTAATGAGTTTCATTAGTCTTTGTGGATGCATTTGAAATGTTATTATTATTTTTGTTACAAGACACATAATTGATTTTTGTAACACAATCAACAGTGGAGTTCGTTTCAAGATTGAAATGTTGATCTTTTTGTTTCAAGATAAAGTTAAAAGGTGATAGGATCATAATAAAATATCCCTTTATTTTTGGGGTAAACCTAGCTGGATCATAATAACAGATCCCAGTAACTTGGTTTTGAAGTATACTGAGGTTATTAAACTTGGTTTTGATATATATTGGGGTTAATAGACTTGGTTTTGGAGTATAATGAGGTTAGTAAACTTGGTTTTGATGTATATTAGAGGTTAGTAGGCTTGGTGTTGGAGTATACTGGGGTTAGTAGACTTAGATTTGAAGTATACTGGGGTTAGTAAACTTGGATTTGATGTAGCCCTAATAAACTTACTGTAAAAGTTTATTGCCCCTAATAGAAAAAAATCCTGTGAAATCCCGTCTACAAGTAATTTTCCAACGTCCGGTGTCCGGCGGTGGTGACTGGAATTCGGCTACCGGTGACCGGAGTCTGGCGACCGGTGAGACTCTGACAAAATATTATCTTATTTTTTTTTCTCCAAGTGTGTATAAAAAACAAGAATAATGTTGTCTCAAAAATATTATTTTATTATAAATTTAATAAAGATTTGTGTATTTGTACATTAATAATGGATACTAACACCTCATTTTACTATTAACACACCTTTGACCCATTTTTTGTTTTCAAAATACCTAAACTATCCTCACTTAAATTTCTTTTCTATTTTGTATCAAAAATTATTATATTTTTATTTTCAATAACTAAAAGCCTCAGTTAAATATCTTTTCTGAATCATCTTCCAAACCCAAACCCAAACTCTGCTAGACGTGAGAGCAATGATATGCACACAACCTCCTGATACTGACCAAAGTTTCCCCTTCCAGTCCAACTATTACCGAGCTGACAAGACTGATTCCAACCCATGTAATAATACATGTGGCTCCTCCCATATCATCTGATGACGGAACCTGGCAAATTGCCAAAGAATGGCCAAGCCGGGCTGCTATAGACATTGGACAGAAGCTTATATCAACAGGAACTAACCCTACATTCCCAACTGACCATATACGTTGCTCCCACAACACAGTATCACCTGAAACAATTCTACAATTATGAACAAGCATGCACTAGCATATAAGGGTAGACAACACTACCTACCACAATGAATTAATGAATGATCAGTACCACATGCAATGTCTACAACGTTATAATACAATGTAGCTCCCACACGGCCTCACTAGACTGGGTACCCAAACTACTGAAGCTCATGAAAATCTAAAACCAAGCGGCTCTTCGATCCGAGTACAAAAACTCAAGTGATTGATAAAGACTTTTGGCTGAATCAGATCAATTTGGAAGTGAGTATCGGACGCACATGTAATCAAGTGATCTTCCGACGACATGTTGGGGATCTGGTTATTCTTGCCGGAATCTCCGGATCCGGTTTGCAGATCTGCCGCACGCGCCGGAGAGGGTTGATAAGAGGAGTGGTCGGGAAAATTTCTTGAGCTTCGGAGTTTAAATTGAAGCCTTGGAGGGTTGATAAGAGTTGCTATCATAAGCAGCTTTAATTCGAACGTTTGAGTTCAACTATCTTAACATCATCAGGAACTTGATCATCACCAGCAAAAGGATCAGTACAGTAGGCACTAGGCACCCAATGGATCGAGTACCCTGGAGAAGACAACAATTTGCTTTCCCATGATCCCATCTCATCAGGTAGCCAACACTTACCACTTACCACTTACCAGCTTTTGCCTTCCCATATATTGATAATTAATAGCACCAGATGACCTGATGGCGCACAGGTTACGGTATGATTACGGTGGTTCAAACATCACATTGATACAATAGTTGGTACAAACACTAGAACCGGATCAAAATATGACCCGTACAACATACCGTTACTGTCCTAACTTAACCACATTTAAGGTGTTGAATTTTAACTACAAAATGTCTTCGTACAATTGAATACGATATATCCATTTATAAATTATATTTTATTTGTCAATTTTCTGATGTGAGATTTTTCCTCTCTAACACTCCTCCTCACGTGCAATCTAACTTTTTGAAATTTGCATGTGTAATTTGATGCAACCTAACAGTGGATGCAACTTCCTCCATTTGCTTCAGGTCCACTAGTGTTCTGTATTGTAATGCATTGAGAAATTCAGCAGGCCATTGAGCTCCAAGTTTCTGTAAATTAACATGTGCTGTCAATACCTGCGTTCTGTATCATCAAATCCAGCGGAAATTACAGTGGCAAATCATCCACTATTTGGCATAAACTTGAAAGAGTGTTCAACTAGTTCACCAGCATTAATCATGACGAAAAAGAAAATTATGAGTGATGTAATAGGGATGGCATCAGCAAATCAAACTATGATCTATTGCAACTTCGAAAATGAGGGTTGACAAATATCAAACACTGGACAATATTCAAAGACCATCATCACAATGGACTTTAGGTCCTACTTAGGTAATACATCAATTATATATACATGACTAGTGTTACACCATGTGATAGTGTTAGGAAAAGTAGAATTTATAGCATCCTCTACGAATAGAAAACCTTAATGTGTTCTCATCAAGTGTTTTGTAGACGCCTAATTTTATATGATCATATCTTAGAATTTCTCCTCCATACGAATATATTCAAGTAGAGTCACCCTTTACAGCAAAGATGACACTACACTTCTAACGTAATCTACAATTAGACAGTCATATTATTTAGACTACCTCTGCTCTCAAAAATATATTAGACTACTTCCTAAGTTTGATCAATTGATGATTTGGGAAAGCAATCAAAATTGAAAAACACACTAACTGCTTTTATGTGAGGTCTGGCTTTTGTTTTACATACTCGTCTGTATCATTCTAAAGTGGGTCTCTTTTATAATGAACTACTAGGTACCACGATGTAGTGCTAGTTCCATTTAATACAGTATTTATCATGTCGGCAACAACATGATAAAGGAATTGTAATAATAAAATGTTTCCCACAAAAATCCATCATATTACTATATAATCTGTTCCATTCAAATCTGCAATAGTTCATCAAAATTCATATAAAAGTGCAAGTTTGCACAAAGACACTCTCACTAATGAACTTGGTAGTTGCTAGTTAGGCCTCAAGGATTCGGAGTTGAATATGACCTTTTTCTATCACAACTTCTGTCAGCAGAAGCTTCACGTTCCAACCGATCGGCTCAGCACTCGCTATGTATCATGTCATATGAACTACAAAAGTAGCATAATAAGTTACCATTTTAACATAAAACAATGCAACACTATGTAATGTTATGTATTCCAGTTGCAGATGTGATCGTACATGTTTTTTACTGCAAAAGTCAAAATAAGCCTCACCTTGTCACCTCTAAGCAGTCACGCAGAGCCCTTCTAACATGGTGTTCCCTCTAACAGTTACTTCCAGCCGTTCCAATTCAGACCCATCATGATAGGCGAAGTTTTCAGGCTGAATCTTTTGGACCATGAAGAGTTGAGAGTTGAGAGTTGAGACAATAAATTTGGGGATATACAATCTATTGTAGGATATATCCATCAACACAAGGTCCTGCAATCACCAATAGTCTCGGCAAGAACACAAACCATCCTTGAAATGATGAAATCTGTTAGCATCCCTCACAATGATCTCTCTCCCAGTAACTTTGGCTATTAGTTTAATTGCAGAATGGCAATCCCCACAAACCCGAAGATTCTTCATCACCCTTATGGGCATCCCTTGTGGCACCTTAAGGAGTCCATACGCTATGGCCAGCTTCTCACTGTGATAACCCAAGCTCTGGACCTTCTCTTCTTCATCCACATCATGCAAAACAAAGCTGCTGTCAGGGCAGTACCCAGCTTCCCTTAGCAATATACCTAGTTTTTCTAACATTCTCATGATCATCACATGCTCTGGGTGGCCAGTGGTTTGTCCCCAAGTAAACATATGTACTTTATGTTCCACCTCAATCCAGCTACAGCCAGGTGACTTGGTAACACTTCTGGCTCCCATCATTTTCCTCAGCTCTGCAACCTCATGCCATCTACCTTTGGATGCATAAATATTTGATAGCAAGACATAGTGTCCTGCATTGTTGGGTTCTAGTTGTATGAGTTTCTTTGCTGCAACTTCCGCCAAATCCAACTTCATATGCGTTCTGCATGCGCCTAATAAGGCACCCCATACAATGGCATCTGCTTCCACCGGCATTTTCTCTATCAAATCCATTGCTTCTTTTACCTGGCCTGCTCGACCAAGCAGATCAACCATGCAGGCATAATGTGGTGTTCTTGGCTTGACCTGATACATTGATATCATTGTCTCAAAAATCCCATGACCTTGTTCTACCTTACCAGAATAGCTACATGCTGAAAGAACTCCAATAAAGGTGATATCATCGGGTGCTGTCCCTGAAGAGTACATCTCTTGAAAAATTTGTAAAGCTTCCTCTCCTAGACCATGCTGGGCATAACCAGTGATAATCGAATTCCACATAACAACATCCTTTTCACTAAACCTGTCAAAGATCTGTTTTGCCTTCACAAGGTTGCCACACTTAACATACATTGTGATCAAAACTGAGGCAACATATACATCAAGATCAAATTGGTTTCTCACCAACTGAGCATGAATCTGCGTGCCATGATCAAGCGTTGCCAAGCTTCCACAAACAGATAATAAACTAATCAGAGAAGGAAAATTGGGCCTAACACCTTCACTTTGCATCAAAGTAAACAATTGAATTGCATCCAGCTCTAAACCTTTTCGTTCATAAACTTTAATCATAGCACTCCATGTCTGATCATCTTTTACGCTCATATTGTCAAAAACCTGCCTTGCTTCTTCTACCTCCCCATTGTGGCCATACCCCAGTATCATTGCATTACAAGCAACAACTGACTTAACCGGCATTGCCTGAAACAGCTCTGAAGCCTCTGTAATCCTTCCACACTGAGTGTACCCCATCAGCATTGCCGTCCATGAAACATCATTCTTCTCTGGCATCACTTCAAAAAGCTTCCGAGCAACATCCACCCGCTGGTTATGCACATACCCAGATATCATTATAGTCCAAGTAACAACATTCCTGCGTGGCATCTCATCGAAAATCTCACGCGCCTCACCCAACCTTCCTGCCTGAAAATACCCACCAATCATATTAGTCCTTGCCACGACATCCTTCTCCGGCATCAAATCATAAAGCCTCCTGGCCTCATCAACTCTCCCATCTTGAATCAATCCCCCCAACATCACCGTCCACGAAACAACATTCTTTCCAGGCATTCGCCAGAAAAGCGACTCAGCTTCCCCTACATTCCCCTCCTGCACATACCCTTTAACCATCGAAGTCCAGGAAACGACATTTCTCTCCGGCATTGAATCAAACACTTTCCGGGCCTCACCAACCATCCCATTCTTGATATACCCAGATATCAAACCGTTCCAAGAAACCAAGTTTCGAATCTGCATTGCATCGAAAAGCTTCTGGGCTTCTCCGGGTTGGTTGTTTTGGAAATACCCGGCAACCATTGAGTTCCAGGACACGGTGGTTCTCTCAGGCATTTCATCGAACACCTTACGTGCTTTCTCGATTTGGCCGTGCCGGGCATAGTGGGAGATACGGGAATTAGAGGAAGTTGGAATAGCTGTGCAGTATCGGCTATATGGGATAAATCGGACCCGCATTGATGAACTCAGAAATTGTGGTACCGGCGATAACAAGATACGTCGGCGTTTTCTTCGTATCAGTTTAAGGAGGGAAGTGGAAGACGCGGGAAAGAGGTGCTCCCACGGTTGGGCTGTAAATTATGAAACTATTCAAAGGAAAATAAAATAACGCAAAACACCAAAATGAGCGTCCACATTTTAGTCGAGTGACATAAGTTTTTTTTTCCTGTGAGTGGAGTTTGTGATGACTCATAATATTGTAGCACATTATTATACATTTGGTTTAAAAAAACATGCACACAAAAATGAGAAGTAGCCGAACAACAACAGAAAATTGAGTTGAAAAACACTTTTTTGAGTATGATAAACAGAGAAGGATAACGACGTATATTGTAAATATATATTGAATTTTGTTTAATTCATATATACATCGATCATATAACTTATACTCAAAATACATGCATGAAACATAAATTTTACGTATAGGTAACATTTTACGGATAGGTAACTGTTGGTGCAAAATTTTAATTTTGAATGGAGTCAAAGATATGTTGAAATCCTAGGTGACACTTCATGGGTATTAACTTCAAGAACAGGCTTGGGCCTCTTTAGGACAGGCTGGGTACATGGATGAATGAACGTTGGTCGCCGACTAGAGCTGATGAACTGATCACCTATCTAGCACCGGTGTGGTGCCAACCTATCAAGCTTCGATGATAAAGTCAACCCAGTTTCTACTAGAACTAATTATAAGAAGTTAAATTAGCAATTTAGTGACTGAATGAAAATGGAGCATGTATTTGCCGAAGATTGAGTTACCTTTCAAGAATGAGGGAAGGCTTCCTTTTATAGGGTTTTGGGATGGTTGTTGTTCACTGTTGGGAGCATGGGCTTGATACGTGCCCTCCTCTGCTCTCAACATCCTCCTCTGTGCGATTGACTTTGGCCCCTTTTTACCTATTTACGCCACTTCCTCGTGGCAATGCAATGATCAGATATGTAATGAAGATATTTTCTCTAATTTCATGAATTTTCCGTTTAGTATAGGAAGTTCTCTAATATATTGCTTGGGATAAATATTTTGTTTCCAGCTAGAATTGAGACATAGACTTATAGTCCAAAAAGCTTGAGTATGAGAAAATCATATACAAACCCAGCGAACATAGTTGAGAGTAGACAGATGAAGAATGTTGATCAAGACTTATATTACACATTTACACAGGAGTTGCCCATATATGGTCTTAAAAAGCAATGAAACATGTTATAGGATTAACTGAAGTGTAAGGGAACCCCATTTTAACGGGTTTGCTTCCTCTGTTTATACCTTCTTCATTTTCAGCACAAAGATTATATAGACACTGGCAATTCATGAATCTTTGAAATGTATCAGCTGGAAAGAACAAACGTGAAGTTATTGCCATGTCATAGCAAAGATGCAAATAGTTAAAAGGGCTGGGGCATTAGTGAACAAGCCATCCCACATCGCAAACGAGCAGGAAGTGCAGGGATTTAAATAAAGCAGCACGTGAAGGCGGTTCACGACCTTACTTGAACAGGATCTGTTCTATAGGATCGTACCTCTGTATCCTTGACTTCTAAGGAGACAGGAATCTAAACCTGGTGGATGAATCATAGCCATGTGATCAGAGCGTGATTAACGGCTGGTGATCTTTGGGTTTCCATTGGTGTAGATGATCGTTCTCAGCTCAGTTCATCTGGGTCTGGGGTGGTCACTTGGCTGTCTGACAGGTTCCCCCTTTTTTTGTTTTTTGAGCATAGTTAAACCGACTGTAAACGGCTGGTGATCTTCGGGATCCCATGGAGCTCTTTTATTATTATTAAAAGGAGTTAAAGATGTATCCAAACTTCAAAGACATCAGGACTCCAATAGAGTAGAGAAACATCCATCTAAACGTTACAGAAGTAGAGGTGTTACTCCAACAATGTACTGTAAACTCTATTAACTTCTGTAGTAAGAAACTTTTCCTCCAACATAAGTTCAATCATGCCTTAAAAGGAAGACTACAAACTGAGGAAACGTTGTTTCTGTGAAATCAGTTGCATTATAGAAGATAACTCTTACAAAGAGAGTTTTCAAACAACTTTTACAGTTACAAAATCATACTAATCTCTACCAAGTTCGGAACAAGTGGCAAAGATAAACACATATCGAACAACATAAATGACTATCATGAGCTGATATCCTCTCGATGATGCCTTTCAGGCTGTGCAGCTTCAACAAAAAGCAGCGTTCCATCAACCATCTGCACAAACATTAACAATGCTTATCACAAACAAAACCCAAAGTCATTTGCAATAACACAATCCCAAGTTTTCAAATTTTGAAAACACAATTGCAATTTCTTGATTCACATTATATAACTATAAGGAGCCCTTCTAATGAGGACCTCTAAGTTAAGGACTAGTTGAGGACTTTTGAATTAATTGTTTATTAGACCAACTTTTTGATCAAATTTTGACATCTTAACCGTTGAAGTTGTAGATTTATATAAGTAGATCGATCATACAAAATTTCAGCCAAATTGGTGATCGTTAAGAACTAGTTGTAGATCAAATCAATGGACGAACCAAATCTATCAAACATGAACCGTTCAAGTTTGTAATTGGTAAATCACACTTATGAATGCCTTAACGATTTTCAATTCAGTTGAAAATTTACATAAATGATCTACTCATAAATATTTATAAAATGAACGGTTAAGATGTGGATATAAGATCGAAAAGCAGGATAAATTGAAAAGTCTTCAACTTAGAGGTCCTCACTAGAAGGGCTCCCTATAACTATATACTTATGAATTGGGTTTTTTGTCACAGGAGCAAATTACCCTGCCATCCATGACCTTGATAGCATTATGTTCGGGTTTTTTAATCCGAACAATATTCGAGGGGAAGAAAGAGTTCGAATGTTTCACTCGTTTAAAACTTCAAAAATAAAGTCAGGAAATTGAGATTTTTTATCCACAAGATTAAACGTTTATGGAATCAACGTTTATTTAACTACTAACGGGTGGTGTTATTCTCCATTATCTTTTTTTTTATCTTTTTTTTTTCAAAAAAAATATCTTTTTTTTAAACAATAGAATTAACCTATGGTTGATATTTAGATCAACAGCCAATTAGCCATAGTCTACCAAACATACAAAAGCAAACTAGTTCAAATCTCGGGGTGACATCCAGATTAAGCTAAGAAGCATAACCTTGCCTTCTATAATGCCTATGGGAGAAAATTATCTGTCCCCAAATTCCTGTCTTCTTACATGTCACTCCATTCATCAATCGACATGTGACAATATGTGTCAACTCACTTAACTTTCATTTAACTTTGTTAATTGACAACAAAACAGAAAATTAGTTTAAATAAAAATATAATAACATTAAGAAAAAAACACATAATGAAGTTTCTTGTTGGGTTCTTTGCAAGTCGAACTCAAAGAACAATACTCACCATAAAAAACTTAGGATTGCTTTGTTTGTGGTATCTCCAATTCAGTCACCTTGACCCTTCAATTTCCTTTAGATGGGTCAATCTGATTTTGCTTCATTTGTGAGAGCTTTAAGTTTTGCTTAAATTCAATTTCGACATCGAAAGACATTAAATCTTCATCAAAATTGTATTCTTTGCGATTGTTATAAGAATGCATCGCTGAATCTATATAAAAATCATTTGGTTGGTTGATTTGACTTTTCTAATTCACAAATTCTCATTTACTCTAATTTCATGTTGAACAGGCTTGGGCCTCTTTAGGATAGGCTGGGGATGAATGAACGTTGGTCGCCGACTAGAGCTGATGAACTGATCACCTATCTAGACACCGGAGTGGTGCCAACCTATCAAGCTTCGATGATAAAGTCAACCCAGTTTCTACTAGAACTAATTATAAGAAGTTAAATAGCAATTTAGTGACTGAATGAAAATGGAGCATGTATTTGCCGAAGATTGAGTTACCTTTCAAGAATGAGGGAAGGCTTCCTTTTATAGGGTTTTGGGATGGTTGTTGTTCACTGTTGGGAGCATGGGCTTGATACGTGCCCTCCTCTGCTCTCTGCATCCTCCTCTGTGTGATTGACTTCGGCCCTAATCCTGATGGTATGTCCTCTTTCCTTCTCTGTTTTAGGGTGCGATACTTTGCTTTTGATTTTTGTAATCCGGAGTTCCGAAGAACAGTTGTTTTCGGATCCCTAAATGTTCATTGGGGAGTAGATAGGTTACTTGTCTTGTTTAACTAGTGTCTAATGTTATACATCCTTTACAAACAGCTAGGATATTCAATTCCCCATCTACTGAGAGTCCTCGGGCTTCTACAATCATCCCCTGTGAATGTGATATTGATATTTCTGAATGTAAGATTGATCTTCCATATTCTTTTGGCCTTTGGATTCAATTTGTTTATATGTATCCGTCAGTTCTAACTACTGCCTGTGCACGGCAGATTTTGATCCTCCGGAACCATATGTCCAGAACTTATGTCATTTTTTTGGGTAATCCATCCGTTAATGGCACAATTCCTGGTATGCTTCTGATTTTCTATTTTCAGTTACATGGAAATTCGCTTAGTTTAGTCCTTTTAACCCTATGCATGGTTTGTGGTTTCTTGCTATCCTTGGTGTTTTTAGAGAATTATCTGGAGAACTTGTGTACTTTTGTGGCTAAGTCATTGTTCAACCAATGCATCTACTGCTTCTCTATTTGTACTTTTGTGGCTAAGTCATGTAATATATTTCCGTAATTAAGATATGACTGAAAAACATCTGAAGATTCAGAGCAACTTTCTATTTCTTATATGCCAATCAAATTTTTGTCAGCTGCTCCATTTGGTTGGATTAAATTTTCTGGTTTCACCTATTATCTACTTTCTTCTTTGGTTTCCACATATTGGGTTGGCTATGGTACCAAGAAAAATCTTGCTATTAGTCAGTTCATGCTTATTTTTCCGGTTCAGTTTTGGCAGCTCGTAAAGATATGGGTTTCAATTTGATACACAGGCACGATTGTAACACTTTCTAGCAATCCAAAACTTTCTTCTCCAATGTCAAATACAGCAGAAGAGAAATTGGAAACAAAAAGAATCCAATCAAACAGTGGACCAAGTGACTAACTACGAACAAAGAAATCGAACGGAATAGGTGGTATAGAATAATCTGTCGATAGTATCTTTGAGGTTACAATGGTGTTTGCAGCTTCAGTGTAGTGAATCCCATCCCAACTTAGGAATTGAGATCCATCCTCGCAAACCTGAGAACCGGGATTACCGCATGTCAGCCTCATGTTGTAGTTGTATGGAGGACCTCCGTTTCCACAGCATGCCATTAGAGGACTAGTGAAACCTACATGGGGGCAAATATAATTGTATGCTGAATCCATGTACTATGATGAGATTGAAGTTGCAAACTTCAAAATTTGTAAAGCAAGTAATTGGCTTACCGTATTTGGTGGAGTTAGCGATGAGGTCATACTTGATGGCATATACATCTACATATACTACTTTGGCATCCTTCAGTTCAAACCTCATCTCATCACATGTATGGCGCAATCCTACGTTGAACAATCTTGCAGCCGCATTGTAAGTTGAGAGGCATCCATATGTATCCATGTCCGTCTGCTGGACTGTAGAAAGTTTCTGAGGGAGACAACCCAATGGCCCGGTGTTGTGTATCCAAAAATTCCGCCCGCCTTGATCATATAAAGTCTGCAAATTGATGCCGTAGAGTCATTTTGTATCATTAAAGTTGTGGAATGCCATAAAAATGTTGATTACACAAGGTTTTTAATGTTTTTGACTAATAAAACAGACTCACCTTAACAGCTTTCTTGATTTCCGTAGTGATGGATGGGATTTTCTTTGTTATTTGTGTTAATGACAGATTTTTGGAAAACAACTGAGCAAGGTCATTTTGTCCAATGTCAATCATGTAGAGTGCTTTCCGAAAACCTTCATCATCTATCAAGTCTTTTGAGCCTAAAAGTTCATGAAGCATCATAATCAGCTAGCTGGTTTATACATCTAGAAATATGCCGAAACAAAAAGCAGTACAATGCGAGACAAAAATACTATGCAAGAGCAGCAACAAAACTCAAATTCAACCAGTGAATGTGTAATGTAACAAGGTGAAATATAGTCACCGTAGATACCTGCAGTAGCTTTGAAATGAAGGAACTGCATGACTTGGATGCTCAAAGAGAAAGGGATGCGTTTAGGGAAGGTAGACGACCCGACTATTGCAAAGTTCGCCCCATTTGTGAACTTGGACCCTGATAAAGAGTCTAGGTATGGAGCTAATAGGCTTGTGTTCAAACTTTGGCCTGCACAAAGATAACACCCATCCATCTCTTAGATAAATCCTAAAAACTAATTAGTTGCTCTCATGTCACATTCGAAACCTATGTTAACGTTCTAACAACATAACAAATCAAACTATCCAAAACGTACACACATATTTTTAGAATTTTGTAAAAATCATATCTGGACGAATATCATGGAAGATAAACACTACAGATCTGGACCCCATTACAACCATGCTACGATGTCGTTTCAGTGCTTTAACACCTCCCATATTTATTTCACAAATAAAGAAAGCAACCACCGACAGACATGCAGACTGGTCAGAGAATCCTACGGTGAAAAAGAAGTTGCTATTTACGATGTGGGGAGAACTTACAGAGGAAGTCGATGATGAGGCGACCGTCGGACATGCGGCCGGTGGATCGCAGGAAGTAGGTGCGGCCGTAAGGGGGATTGATGGTGTAGCCGAGGCCGGCGATGAGTCCGCCGGTGTCGGAGTTGGAGTCGCCGAAGTTGAAGATGACGGGGTCTCTAGAGATAGGTTGTACCTGGCCGGTGACGGAGAAGGAGTGGAGAAAGAGAAGCAATAGGGCGGAGATGAAGAGAGAGAAGGCCATGGATATGGTGAAGCAATACTGCTGCTGCAATGAGTGATGAGTGTCACTGTCGGTGTGTGTTTGAGAGTCGTAGTGCGTCAATATATATCTACTTCTTAATCATCATTGATGTTCCATTCTTTTTTTGTTCTTGTTTTTTTTGGCAAAATTCACGACAAAGAAAAACAATCACAGAATTAACATAAAACATAAAACATCTTAATCATCTCCATAAGTTGTGTTATATATGTATCGTTTATGGAGAGATGAATAAATACGAGCATAAACATTATGTGTTTCATGTCTCTCATATTTATCAATTAATCTCTAGTCATATTCAATCTACAAGTCGTATTGTTACTGACAGCATGCATAATAGTGTGCATGATCTTAGAGTTTTGGTGTTCAGTGCAATCTCTGTGGTGCTCCGTGAATAGTTGAAGTCATTTGACATCTTCCACATTTTGGGTGGATCAAAATCAACTCAGATGGTGCATGGAAAAAAATGATTATGGGCTGAGAGGTTGTGGAGCTGTCTACCGTGATTATAGAGGAAATTATCTAGGTGCATTTGCATCTAATCTAGACATACCAAACTTAGTTACAGCAGAGGTAATGACCGTTATCAAAACAATTGAACTTACTTGGGTAAGAAATTGGAAATTTATATGGTTAGAAGTTGACTCCTCTTATTCTTGATTTTATTTGCTCTTCTTAGTTGGTCCCTTAGAAGCTTTGTATAGAATAAGGTAATTGTTTGCACCGAATTTCTCAAATGCATTTTAAATCTTCACATATTTTTTGTGAAGGTAATCATGTGACAAATAGTCTGGCGAATTATGGTGCTACGTCCTTTGATTTGACATGGTGGAATTTGCCTCCACCCTTTATTGAGTTTATTCAGACACAATGTAATAGTAACCGTTCAGGATTTTTAAAGTTTCGTTTTTGTTAGTAGGTTGTAGAGTTGTTTAGCATGAGAGGTTTGGTGTTATTTTCCCTCTTATCTTGTACTTTTATTTCTTTTAGTAAATCATGGAACTAAAATGACTATTTGCCTTTTCTTGGTTTCCAATTTTACAAAAAAAGGAGCTTACCCCTTTATTGTTTGAAAGTGATCCGATCTAAATTAAGATGAGTGGTATCTTTTTATTATTGAAGGAAACAATGACACATTTATGACTGTAAACGTTATGTTTAGAAGCATTTCGGCCTTCTTTGATTTACATTACAGTTCAATATACCTACATTATTGGATTCTGATATTCCATACAAAATCTAACAAACGTACGTAACGTTTAGAATGCTCTTTAAGGTATATTGAACATGTTAGATCGATGACTCTTCTTTAATTTAGAAGCATATTTCAATTCCAATGAAGGAAAAAGGCCAAGATGACAACATCCATAGAAGAAGAGAAATTAAATGCATGATACCTGTTGAGATGTGGCTCTATAGTTTGCATTTTCTTCAGTTGGGATTTGTTCATGGAAGGCTATATTATGTTTTGGCAAATGCAATGCTTGCTGACTGGGAGAAGGCACTGTTGGAATGCCTAAACTCTCCCTATTTTTCTTTTCAAGTCCACTCTCTAACAACAAAGGATCGGAATCTTCTTCTTCTGTGGCTTTCATAGTTTCAATCCCCTTCAGCAGCTTTCATATAAAAAGTTCAGACCCTGAATGATTCCCAGATGAAAGTCTGAAAATTCTGATCCTCTATCCCCTCACAGAATGTAGTCTTCGTATCGAAATTTACGAAAGGATCGATGTCCAAATTTTCTTTACCAACAAGTAAAGGGTGCATTCTTGCGGGAGTTTCAGAACCTGGACTTCGTTTTTGTTGGAAGCAATGGTTTGTTGCATTGACTAGAGCGTAGCAAATTAAGTTTAATTAATTGTATTGTAAGCCGCTCAAACTAAATTCATAGGAGGAACTCCGCAATTAAAGCGCTAACCTCTGATCCTGTGGATGAAGATTTGTGTTTCATTTATAGGTATGTTCCTAATTCAGACGAACAACCATGCAATAATGTATACGGTGATGTGATTTGTCTGTTACAGCTCAGAGTTGATCTTGATCAATAAGACCGGGTCTTTAGGAAGACCTGTTAGTGCAGTTAGTGCTGCTGTTAGTGTTTTTCAGATTTCCTTGGTTAATTACCACGTTTAGTTGATAACGTGGGCTGCAAGTTTATCTTTCTGTTGCAATGTAAAAGGCTGGTATATAAAGCCTATCGACATCTTGAATAAATTGATTCATTCCTCCAGCATTGTTTGATCTGGTGTACTGCACTTTGTGTTTGTTCAAACCTATTCTAACAATCTGGTATCAGAGCCCCTACTGGGGTCTGAGAGAAAAGAAAGCGGCAGCCTTTCGAGTGATTCAAAGAAAGAATGAGTGAAGAGAAGAATTTCATGCAACCAGCCATACCTCGCTTCGATGGTCATTATGATCATTGGAGCATGATTATGGAAAACCTTTTGAGATCTAAAGGTTATTGGAGTTTAGTCGAGACTGGTTATGCAGATTTACAGGAAGGTGCTACGTCAAGTGAGACAGAGCAGAAGCAATTGGAGGAGCTGAGGGCTAAAGATCTCAAAGTGAAGAATTATCTGTTCCAGGCGATTGACAGAACAATCCTCGAGCAGATCTTGGAGAAACGCACCTCGAAGCAGATATGGGATTCCATGAAGAAAAAGTATGAAGGGAATGCTAGGGTTAAGCGCTCGGTTCTTCAAGCACTGAGAAGAGATTTCGAGATCCTGGAAATGAAAGTTGGCGAGACCATCACTGATTACTTCTCTCGCGTCATGTTCATTGCTGATAAGATGAGAAGTAATGGTGAGCAGATGAGGGAAGTCACCATTGTGGAGAAAATCCTTAGGACCTTGACTGAGAAGTTCAACTATATAGTTGTCTCAATTGAGGAATCTAAGGATATTGACATACTCACAATTGATGAACTGCAAAGTTCACTGGTTGTGCATGAACAGAAATTTCAAAGGAATCGTGGAGAGGAGCAGGTGCTTAAGGTTACTCATGAAGAAAGATACAATGGAAGAGGACGTGGGAGAGCTGTGTTCAGAGGAGGAAGAGGTAGAGGAAGGGGTCGTCAATCCTTTGACAAAGCTACGATTGAGTGTTTCAAGTGTCGTCAACTTGGACACTATCAGTTTGAGTGTCCAACATGGGACAAACATGCAAACTATGCAGAGTTAGACGAGACAGAAGAAATGCTTCTCATGGCTTACGTAGAAAAACATGGAGCAAGTCGAAGTGATATATGGTTTCTCGATTCAGGCTGTAGTAATCACATGTGTTGTGATCGATCCATGTTCTGTGAGTTGGATGAAGGATTCAAGCAGATGGTTAAGCTGGGAAACAACATGAAGATGAGTGTTGTTGGAAAAGGGAATGTGAAACTATATCTTAATGGTCTCAGTCATATAGTCACAGGAGTGTTCTATGTTCCAGAACTAAAAACTCATCTTCTCAGTTTAGGTCAGCTACAAGAAAGAGGACTATCTATTCTAATCCAGTCAAACAAATGCAGCATATATCATCCATCAAGAGGCTTGATCATTCAAACTGACATGACTGCAAACAGAATGTTTGTTCTTGTATCTAATGCACAGCCTACTCAAGCATCAACAAAGAAGGAAGTGTGTCTTCAGGCAGTCACACAAGACCTAGCTCAACTATGGCATCGTAGGTATGGTCATCTAAACTACAAAGGTCTCAAGACATTACAACACAAAGGAATGGTAAGAGGTCTGCCTAAATTCTCTGAGTTCAGTACAATTTGCACTGATTGTTTGAGAGGCAAGCAACACCGAGACCCTATTCCAAAAAGGAGTACATGGAGGGCAGCACAGAAGTTGGAACTGATCCATGCAGACATATGTGGACCGATTACCCCCATCTCCAACATCAATAAAAGGTATTTGATCTGCTTCATAGATGATTTCAGTAGGAAAGCTTGGGTAAATTTTCTAGCTGAAAAGTCAGATGCATTTTCTGCTTTCAAATCATTTAAGAGTTGTGTTCAAAAGGAGACTGGCTTGGTTATTAAATGTTTAAGGATAGATCGTGGTGGAGAATTCACTTCAAGAGAATTCAATGAGTACTGCAAAGGGAATGGAATAAAGAGGCAATTGACTACTGCATACACACCACAGCAGAATGGTGTTGCAGAAAGGAAAAACCGGACTGTGATGAACATGGTGAGGTGCATGCTGTCTGAGAAAAGCATTCCAATGACATTCTGGCCTGAAGCTGTTAATTGGACTTTCTATGTGCTGAACAGATGTCCTACATTATCAGTGAAAGATGTAACTCCAGAAGAAGCTTGGAGTGGAGTTAAACCTTCTGTTGAACACTTCAGAGTATTTGGAAGTCTGGCTCATGTTCACATTCCTGATGCTCGTAGGACAAAGCTAGAAGACAAAAGCTATAGCTGCATACTTCTAGGGGTAAGCGAGGAGTCTAAAGGATATAGACTCTATGATCCAGTCTCAAAAAGGGTTGTGATCAGTCGTGATGTAGTGTTTGAAGAAGACAAGCAGTGGGAATGGGACAGGAGTTATGAAGAAGCAAACCTTCTGGATCTGGAGTGGGGAGATGAAGAAGAACAGAATACCTCAAGTGACTCAGAAAAAGAAGACTCAGATGGTTATGAAGCTTCAACAAATCCTGTAAGTTTGGAGAGTTTTCCAGAGTCACCTAGCTCTGAGGATAGAAGGACTCGAAGAGCTCCAGTATGGATGAGGGACTATGAGACAGGTGAAGGACTGTCTGATGAAGAAGGTAATGGCAGTATGGCTCTCTTTGTCAGTTCTGATCCAACAAGTTATGAGGAAGCTGTGAAGGATGATAAATGGAGGCAAGCCATGGATTCAGAAATTAAATCCATTGAGAAGAACAAAACGTGGTTCTTAACAGAATTACCAAAAGGAGCTAAGAGAATTGGAGTTAAATGGGTGTATAAGACAAAACTGAATGAATTGGGAGAGGTTGAAAAGTACAAAGCTCGTTTAGTTGCAAAGGGTTATGCACAGGAGTATGGAGTTGACTATGAAGAGGTGTTTGCACCAGTGGCTCGATTGGATACAGTACGAATGATTCTGGCCTTTGCTGCACAGAGAGGGTGGAATATCTACCAACTTGATGTCAAGTCAGCCTTTCTTCATGGAGAATTAACTGATGATGTTTTTGTTGAACAACCAAAGGGGTATGAAGTGAAGAATGCAGATCACAAGGTGTATAAATTAAACAAGGCACTGTATGGGCTCAAACAAGCACCTAGAGCTTGGTTTAGCAGGATTGAATCACACTTTCTGAAAGAAGGCTTTGAAAGATGTGATAGTGAGCATACACTCTTCATCAGAACCAACAAGCAAGGTAAACGTTTGATTGTGAGCTTGTATGTAGATGATTTAATTTACACTGGAAATGATGAGTTTATGATCAGTGAGTTCAAAGGCTCGATGATGAAAGAATTCGATATGTCAGACTTGGGAAAAATGAGGTTCTTCTTGGGAATTGAAGTAATACAGTATGGTGGAGGGATATTCATAAATCAGAACAAGTATGTTTTGGAGGTCTTGAAGAGATTTGGGATGGAAAGCAGCAATGAAGTTCAAAATCCCATCATTCCAGGGTCTAAGTTGTTCAAAGATGAAAATGGAGTGGAGGTTAATGGCACATTCTTTAAGCAATTAGTTGGAAGCATGATGTATTTAACAGCTACAAGACCAGACATAATGTTTCCAGTTAGTCTGATCAGTAGATATGTGTCAAAACCAACAGAACTACATCTCATGGCAGCCAAGAGGATCTTGCGTTATTTGCAAGGAACAACTAGCTTTGGAATTCTCTACAGGAAGGGAGGGAATAAGGAGTTGATAGGCTTTACTGACAGTGATTATGCAGGTTCTATGGAAGATAGAAAAAGCACATCAGGGTATGTTTTTATTCTGAGTTCTGGAGCAGTTGCTTGGTCATCACGTAAGCAGCCGATTGTGACATTGAGTACAACAGAAGCTGAATTTGTGGCAGCAGCAGCCTGCTCATGTCAAGCTGTATGGATGAAGAGAATTTTTGAAGGAACTTGGCTATGAAGGCAGTGAAACCACTACCATTTTCTGTGACAATAGCTCAGCAATCAAGTTATCTAAGAACCCTGTTATGCATGGAAGAAGCAAGCATATAGACGTGCGTTTTCATTTTCTGAGGGAGCTGGCTAGAGAAGGAGTTGTTCATCTGGAACACTGTGGAACGCAAGAACAAGTGGCTGATGTACTAACAAAGCCACTCAAACTGGAGGCATTTCAAAAGCTGAGAGATCAACTGGGAGTGTGTGAGGCACCGGTAATAAACTAATTGTTTGAAACAATTTAGTTTAAGAGAGGGAATGTTACAGCTCAGAGTTGATCTTGATCAATAAGACCGGGTCTTTAGGAAGACCTGTTAGTGCAGTTAGTGCTGCTGTTAGTGTTTTTCAGATTTCCTTGGTTAATTACCACGTTTAGTTGATAACGTGGGCTGCAAGTTTATCTTTCTGTTGCAATGTAAAAGGCTGGTATATAAAGCCTATCGACATCTTGAATAAATTGATTCATTCCTCCAGCATTGTTTGATCTGGTGTACTGCACTTTGTGTTTGTTCAAACCTATTCTAACATTGTCTCAGTGTGGTTGTGTAAACTAGAGTAAAACGCAAGGGAAACGTTAATTGGTCGTCGATAACTTGGTATTTAGGCCAATCGTGTGGCGAAGCACACGAGAAAACCATCATCCGTTCCGTTCAGTTTTCGAAGTGATTGAAGGGCCGGGGCAACAATTAGGCCTCATCATTTGGTCATTCGACCCTATCCTACTTTAAAACTCGCCCTATCCTTTAGGACTGAAGCCCTACCCGACCCTCCATTACGACGAGCCGGCCTTAGCCCTTCTCGAGTAGGGTAGGGTAAGGGTTGAGCAAATAAAACCCGGCCATAACCTACGGCCCTACCCTAATGAGCTCTTTAGAGCCGAACCCGGCCCGATCCTAAAAAAGTCCGTCCTTTAGACCCTAATAATTTTTTATTTTTTTATATTGTTTTAATATGTTTCTTATTTTTTAGATACGATACAACTAATCTTCTCTCTTGTAGTTGATTTGCTAGCTTTGTTCATTTTATTTCATTTTATTTTGTTGATTAACGATTGTATTTTGATAATTTGGAGCATTAGTTCCTGAGATATATGAGTATAACCACTTAGTTTATAGATAGATGTCTTAAATTAAGTATAATGTGTATGCATGCATGTTAAATATAACACAAAAAATAAGGTTCATTACATATAATTCTAAAGCTAAATTATAAGGAAAAAAATAACAAGCTCATCTTGGGCCTGTTTAGCCATATTTAAAGAGTCGGCCCTACCCGACCCTATTAATCCTAACGAAATGGGCCGATAGGGCGGGCTACGTCTTACATATTCAAGCATCGGCCCTACCCTACCCAGCTCTAAATTTTGTTGACTTTGACCGAGCCCTACCCTACCCTAAGCCCTAAAATTTAGGGTCAGACCGCTCCTAGCCCGGCCCATGATGAGGCCTAGCAATAACGCGAGTACCATGCACTAAACAATACAAAATTAAAGAAAATTCTATCATACATTAATGTATAGCATACATACCAAATGTGAACTATCCGATCAGATTTAGAAAAATAATCGGATGGTTCACACTTGGTATGTATGTTATACATTAATGTATACAAGCCAAACCCCAAAATTAAAGGTCCAAAAAATTCATGTAGGGTCATAGCCTGTTGTTTTACTTGCACACAATGTTACCTCTGTGATTTAAAAGTGTACGTTTAACCCCTTTGTTGTTTACAATGTATTAACAAAGTACAATCTAAATTTCAACTATAGTATTTGTTATATTATCGAGCTAGTTATCTTATCAAGAGCGATGAGCTAGCATATACCATGACTTTTCTCCTCTCTCGCTCTCCTCCTTCTCTCTAGCCGCCTAGGGTTAGAGTTTCACATCTAGAGGAAAAAGTTGTGCGGTGCTCTCTCCTATAGCTACTTCAATCTTTGCGATGACTGCTAGCCTGGCCTCCAAGCTTTCCCTTGGCCAAGAAGAGGAGCCGGTTGATCTTGGCAATCTCCGGTGTCCAACCAAAGATTTTGTTGCTCCTAGGCTCTACCTAGTCGACAGGTTGAACACAACCTGTGTTGTGGCTTTTGACTCCTTCTGGAGTGCAGTGTGATCGATGTGGAGGCTACCCACACCGGTGGAAGTACAAGCTCATAGAGATCATTTTCTCTTTATCTTTGTCAATGAACGTGATGTGAATCGTGTAAAGAAAGGGGGGTTGTGGAGCTTCCAAAGAGCCATGATTTTGCTTAACGAGTATGATGGCTTCTCAGATATTGCAACGGTTCCCCTAGATTTCGTGTGGATTTGGGTGCGGATCCAGAACCTCTCACCAGGTTTGATGACGGCGGCGACGGCACAGCTGATAGGAGAGACTGTTGGGTCGGTGATGACTGTGGATTAGGCGGCCCTCCTGTGCGGTGAAGCTAGGATTCAACTTCCCTTGCAGAATCTGGTTCGATTTGAGAGGAAACTTAGGGTTTCCCCTGTGGATGTAATCACAGTTGCTTTCAAGTATGAGCGTTTGCAGGGGCGGTGTAGGGCTTGTGAACGGATTGATCATGGCGGCCTTGTGTGCCCTCAGATGGCGTCGACTGCAACGGTGGAAGAAACCCTACCAGCAGATGTAATACTGAGGACACCTCCAATGGTGTTTAGGGTGAATGTTCAAGCATGCATTCATCCTCCAATGCTTTCCAACATCTCTTCTCTCTTTTTGAAAGAGAGGAGATCAGTGACTATCAGGGAGGTTCTTGAATTCCCTTCACCGGTTAAGATTACCGATGTCCGGCGTCAAAAGGAAGAAGAAAGCAATGAGGACGGGAAGAGAGCCCGTCATGGCCTGGCACTGGTGCCGTTTCAACTGGAACCCGAGGAGCTAGGGTTTGTGGTTGGCACTGATGGTGCACTTGGGATCTTGAAGAGCTCTCCAAGGAAGAAGGGCAGACCAAGGGGCAGTAAGAATAAGAAGAAGACAATAGATGAGGGAGCTTCGGAGACAATGGCAGCAGGAGCAGAGATGTCGGAGACGGGTTCGACATCAGACGCTAGTGGGAAGTGAATCTAATGTAGTAACACCTGAATCCCTATACAAGTTAATAATGAATCACTGCAATTTGACGGACAGGTACACTGTTGGGTATCTAGGCCTTAGGTTTTGTTGTTAGTCTCTTTGAGTAGCTTGTATAGGTTATTTGCTTTCTAGTTATCGTCCACCTTTTTGGACTAAGCTTTTCGGATTAAGTTTTCCTTTCAGTTTGCTTTATAGCTTGAATAATAAGTTTTGCTCTTGTAAGGGAGTTTGCTCCTACCTCACCTAGCAATAGTTGGTCGTATGACATTTCCGGCCTTTGGAACACAATCCATAAACTTAAAAAAGAGAGCGATGAGCTAGCTCGGTCTTAAACCCGCTTACCAAAAAAATAAAAACTGTTTATCTTATTAAGGGAGATTTACAGAATTACGTACAAATACTATATATTTAAATTGTCTTAAGAAGTAAATTAAGTCCTAATAACACTTTAATATATGCAACATACATAGTTAAAATTATCTAATTAGAGAGTGAATATCCGTAGTTAAGACCTTCTGGCGCATAGTTATCTCATATCTTATGTGCAACACAGATGGCCATGCTGCTCCTGCCTTAAGCCAACAAATTTGATAGGATCGATAAAAGCCGAACCTTCATTCAGGCAGAGCACCTGCATTCAAGTAAGCAAATAAATCATTCATACAAATTGGAACCTACATATATACCTTCACTTGGAGTTTCAAAATCTCAATCCTGCTATATGGTGACAGTTGTGTCTGGATGTGTGTACGTATAGTCTATGTGATTTTATGATTAATGTTATATCCTATATAACTAATATATCCAAGAATTTCAAATTTAGACAACTTTCTAAGTTGTTTCATAACTCATCGGATCTGATATTACATAGTTAATGCATATCTGAGTCTACATGTCTATGATGAATACCAAAAGCATTCCCATACATATTGTACATGGGTTAACTGTAATTTTTAGAAATAGACGTTACAATTGAAGAATTATGAGATAACGTGAGTGAATATATATCTTACTGTAACAATAGTGTTTTGAATGTGATAAGTTACGATTCTCTACAAATGTGATCATTGATCACGTACTACCATCACAAAGTGTTTTTTTAAAGGCGAAAGAATATTTCGTTATGTGCTCAACGCACGGCTCCGTTACCTTCACAGAGTGTGTGTAGATCGAATTGATAAAGCTCTTGAACGATCTTGATATATCTACACCTAATAACATCCCGATGCTTATTGGTTTGAACTAGAAAGCTCACTTGGTGTGACGTCCACCCCATTATTCTCCTCAAAAGAGCAGAAACTGAAGGTTTTCTATGCGCTAGTGGCAACCAACTCATGAAGCTAAGACAAATCACAAATGTATGCATGCATAAGTGTTGCAAGCACCAATGCGCAATCAATCCTCCAACGGCTTCTCTTTTCTGAGTTTTTCTTATTTTCACGCAAGTTTCTCTAGCTTCACCTTTTTCCTTATATATATACTCCCCCAATACCTCATTTCGCAGTCTCCAAATATCCCTTGCTCTAGCTTTCTCTCTATCTCTTAGTTGTTCTGCCGCTTCTGCAAATATATAGTACAAGCTGAGAAAGTACTATATATTTCAGAAAACGCAATGGCAATTGGTTATGGTAATAGCTATCTGCCATTTTTGGCCATGGTGTTTGTGCAAGCGTGCTATGCAGGAATGAACATCACTTCAAAGCTTGCTCTGGAGGCTGGGATGAGCCCTCTTGTTCTTGTTGCTTATCGTCAAATGTTCGCCACATTAGCCATAGCTCCTTTTGCTTATTGGATAGAATGGTAATGAAATGACTAAACTGCTATATAGTTCTCGATCTGTTCATTTTGATGCATGACATAGAGTTAAAGGGTTTTCTGAATTCGTGTTAATCCATGCGTGCTAGTATTAATTCGAGCCTTATATTTCATCGTTCTTTAGTATATAATTGAGTGAAATGAGGGTCAGATTTTCTGTTTTAATAAGCTGCTGCTGCTTGACTGATTGTCGATCATCTATTACAAAGTCAATTTCCATAGTATAAAGAACGAATTTGGGTCTGACTGGTAATGAAATGAAACAAATATAAAGCAACAGAAGAAGAGTATGTTCTTGTTATCTCTAATTAAAAGAAAACAAAGTAGTTATCCTGATTATTTCAACTGAAATACTTCGTTGATGAAAGTTCGATGCTCTATTAATGGTTGAGATGTTTACTCAAATCTAGCTCTGAGCTCGAATCTGCATCATTTTACTGTTCGATCTTTAGTCCATTGTTATTGCTTCCAGCTGCTGCTTTGATTAATTTCCCTTCCAGGAATACGTACAAGAGTATATTTGTCTGATCGAGAGTTTTGTAACCGTATATAGTTTCCATTAATATATGAAAAGTACGTATAGTTCCAGGGAAAAGCCAATTAAATCCCTAGAACTTTCAGGTGCCGAATTTATTGTATCAAAAGTGAGTAGTCGCTCGATTTGGCAAAATGGTTATTGATGCACGTAATAAACGCAGAAGGCCTGGCCATGCATGATGCATCACTGCAGCATCACACACTGCTTTCAGTTTTAATTTATTCATTTTATAGGCTCTGTCATATTTTGGTTTCTTGATGCTTAATTCTAGCGTATACCAGGAGTCCAGCAGGATTCTCCGGACGTGTGGCACAAGCCCAAGTCATATAAGCTTTTGCATGGTCGCCACATATAGCTTAACCATTTGTCCTCTTCTTCTTACCTCTTGCTTCTTCCTTCTTCCTTCTTCCTTATTGATCGCCTTCCTTCATTGCTAGCCAGCTAGCTCGTTCAGGTAGGTAGGAGGTGGACTCTTTCGGAATAAGTATGCATCGAGATCAAGTAAATATTCATGATATAGATCGAGCTAGCTGGCAGATCAGGTTTCCACGTCGTCCTAGGGATGATTGGCTAATCAGCAGATCTGGAAATTAGAAACTAATCACTAAACCTAGCTAGCCCCATATCAATCAAGTATAAACAAATAAAGTAGAGTCCCAAATATGCAGAACTCTCATCTTTGTAGAAACCCTATCCCTGTGTGGGAACAACTGACTTTCTCTAATCCTAATTACGTGCACCAGCAAGAACCCTGGATTCGCCACAGCAGTAGCTAACCTGTATATATGTATGTATATGAGTATATCTAGGCTTTGCTATAATGAAAGGTTTATGAATAACTGATCTCTATTTCGTTAGTGAAAATGTTTACTCTCTCAGTGAAAATATAATGTTTGTTTGTTTCTATTCCTAACAGGAAAACAAGACCCCAGATCACAATGCCTATTCTTTTCCAGATTTTCCTATGTTCCTTAACCGGGTAAGTACTCAAATTTATATCTATTTAGCTAATGCAGTATTAGCTTATGGCAACAAAAATTGACCTAATACTTAAAATGCAGAGCAACTGCCAACCAAGTTCTATATTTTGTTGGATTGAACAAAAGCTCTGCAACCGTTGCTTGTGCTTTGACAAATACACTCCCAGCTATGACATTTATCCTTGCAGTACTTTTCAGGTTAAAGTCTACCAGTTTTACCTAACCTGATTTTACTTCTATTTTTTATCTGTCAAAGATTGAAACCGTATGTGTAAATGTTAAATTTTCAGACAAGAATCAGCAAAATTGAAGAGCAAGGCAGGGTTAGCTAAGGTGATGGGAACAGCAGTGTGTGTATGTGGAGCGATGATACTCTCATTCTACCATGGTAAAAACATTGGTATAGGTGAATCCAAAATTCACTGGAGTTATGCTCAGAAAATGGGAGAGTCGAGTTCTGGCAACAACGGCAGCTCCTTTGTTGGTCCCATTTTAGTCCTCGTCAGCACCTTAGGTTGGGCAATGTGGTTCATCATCCAAGTAAGTACACATATCTCATTAGTCGACCTAAGTTTTATTGTGTTGAATCCTTATTTACGACTCGACTAATCATTGTTATTATTTCAGGCCAAAGTGAGTGATAGCTTCCCAGCTCCGTACACGAGCACTACATTGATGTGTTTGATGGCCAGTTTGGAGTGTGGACTCATTGCTGTTATTATCGACCACAATGCACACGCATGGGCATTGACAGACCCCATGAAGCTCACTGCAGGCCTCTATTCAGTAAGCACTACTTGAATGATCTTAACGATTAGAACTTAAACTTTGTAGTATGTACTAATTCGCGAACGACGTATTTCAGGGGATTATGGGTTCTGCAGTAGCATTTTTCTTCACTTCATGGTGTATCCAAAGGAAAGGACCTCTCTATGTGTCAGTGTTCAGCCCTCTGCTGCTCATTGTTGTGGCTGTTTCAAGTTGGGCTCTGCTCGATGAGAAATTATACCTCGGAACGTAAGTATCTAAAGTCCATGTGAATTTCTGCGTGCTAAGCTTCGACTAGTTTACCTGTGCTGCAAGGTACGTACTAAACTACTAACTAATTTGTTGTCTGGTTGAAATCGGTGGTTCAGTGCTTTAGGATCAATCTTGATTGTGGCCGGGCTCTATTCTGTTCTGTGGGGAAAGACCAGGGAGACTGCGCAGCTTGAGGGCAAAGAAGCAGAAGCAAATACAAAGCTAGATGCTGTTTTCAAGGAAATTGAGAAAAACGACTTGGAGCTGCAATGAGAAAATTCAAACCTGTGTTGGATGCTTCCATGAGACTAGCTCACACTAAGCCTGATCAATATCAAAATCATCGTCGAATCGCTGCCCCGCTTTAGTTTCGAGAACTTTTCATTTATCATCAATTCGTCAACGTCATCATCATCATCATCATCATCGTCTCATGTTAAGTTAGTGTATTCCTGGCATGTCAGGTCCAACGATTTGGGTGTGTAATGAGATGTTTAATATTCTAGCGTGGTTTCCAGTGTTAAGGTAATATCATGTTTCCCAGTTGAGATTGATCTCAATTTTTATCAGTATCATTGTGGAAGTTGTGTTTCTCCTCTCAAATTCATTGGAGCATAAGCCATGGCAAAATGTACGGCCAATGTTTTGTATATTCCGGATTTAGGTTCAAAGGAAGGTGTTAATATATGCCTTGAACCAGTCATCTGGAGGTACCAGCTATTCGGGGATCTCGCTGGTTGATATAGGTTCAAAGGAAGGTGTTAATATATGCCCACGAAACTTGTTATGCTGGGTTCAGTTGGTTGAACAGTTTCACCCGCGCGAGCATCAGTCGCTCGCGCGACTGTCGCTCGCGGGGACAGTTTCAGTCGCGGACGTTTAGTATATAAACGTCCTAAACCTAATTGTATTAAGTACAGTGCTTAGCGCCGCACTCTGTATTCTGTATTCTGTGTTCTTCCTCAAGATAATAAAACTGTTCTCCTTCTGCCGTGAACGTAGCTAACACTTCGTTAGTGAACCACGTAAATCTGTGTTCTTTCTTCCATCCGTTACAACAGAAGGAATTCTACAAATCTTTCGGACCTTATTTGGTTGAGTGGAATGTGATAAAATGAATATGAATTTTAGTTATTTTTCTTTCAAACGATGGAATTGTTGTAGCGTTTTCATTGTGAGGATTAGAAGAATCTAAGATTTTTTGTAAGAATAACACAAAGTCATATTATTGATCAAGAATAAGTAAGAGTACAACATAAACGTAACACATCTTTACGGACAACGAAAAATTAGAGTTGTACAAAACTACCTAACAAATAAAGTTATTTTAATATCATAAATCTTATGAATAGACACTTTAATCAATAATCTGGAACTGTCAGAATCATCTGACTTATTGAAGTTCGAGAATAAGACAACAAACTACTCGGGGATATTAACCCTAGAGTCGCTCTCAAAACCACCTGATGCATGACGAGATTCTAGTCATAATCAACAAAGAATCTCAAAAAAAGAAGCATCGTCACATTAAAAAGAATGATTTGAATATCAAAAATTTGTATTTAAATAGTCTTCTTAATGATGAAATTAATCATAAATTACTCTAACCATTCTTTTTAATGTGACGATATTTCTTTCTTTTCGAGATTCTTTGTTGATTATAGCTAGAATCTCGTTCTGCATCACCACCAGAGCCATATTCCAGCATCTCCATCATTCCAATCTCTTGCCCTGAGCTGGTGCCAATCCCATCAACCTCGGAGCTTCCCTCCTCACAGGTGGTGAGGTCTAGCACTTGACGAGTACCAAAGTTTCTCTTCTTAGCCTTTCTAGGACACAACTTCTCCACTGGCTTCGTCTTGTTCTTTAATTTGAACCTGCAGGGCGACCCGGTCCTCTTTTCTTCACTAGGGAGATGGTAAGTGTTCCATGCATATGAGGAATTGCAAACTAGGGACAAAGAAGAGTTTCAATGGCATAGACTCCATCTCATAATCAAACCGGCTTCTCTTGAAGTAATTACCACTCTCCATTTTGGCACCTTCTTCAAGCCGGGAATATTAGCCACCAAGCTAGCTTCCCGACAGAGTTGCACATGTACTTCATGAAAGCCACCGTGATATGATCCAGTAGGTAGTTTGAACATGCTTAATTACGCGCGCTAGGCCTGCCAGGGAGGGAGAAGGTGACAAAAGCCGGTCCATTACCGAAAGGATTCACCAATATATGCCAGGTTTTGGCAACTGCTAGGCTGCATGTTCATACCATAAGACTAACAAGGCCCCATGACACCTTTCCATTTGTCCCTTCCCCGTCTTGAAGTAGGGTTAGGGTTTGAGACCCCTAAATCCTTCCTCACCCTGCCATATTATTTATGGGTTTGTATCAATCCGAAGGACAAACCAATAAAGTATTGTTTTGTGACCTCTATCGAGTCTCATAACTTGATTTTGTATGCAAGAGCAAGGTAACATTATGCTCATTCGAGTTTTGACATACTTGATGTTGAAATTTAACATCTCTTGTGCTCCCAATTTGAGATTTGAGACGCCATTATATAGAAAAGAGGGGGAGGCACAACCAGCCGTAATGGTGGTGCTCCTTGCCTAGAGCCCTAGACTCTAAAATTTGTCAAACAATTCACACCAGCTCAGAACAATACAACGGTTGTGGATCTCTAGATCACCGGTTTCAAGAATTGTCGAGTTCATTCTTAATTAGTGAGAGCATATAAAGAATTTACAAAGAGTGTACAAAAAATCAAATTGAGGACATGTCATGATCATGAACTTCACAGTTTTTGAATCTAACTCATTATCCGATGTTAGAATGAAAAGGATATTGGGAAACACACAGTCTCGTAATGAGTCGATGATTGTGTGTTAATTTTTTTCCATCAATCGGCTGAGTTGCTCTCTGAGGCCTATATATACTCTCATGATTCCTCAAAGTCTTTACTCTAAGAGAGAGTAATCCATTTCGTCTAAAGATAGATGATAAAGAAAAACTCGACCTCTCATCGTTGAAAAGTAAGTGTCTCTTTGCGCCCATGTAATGTCAATGGAATGACATAAGAATATCCTTTGAATACTTAAATATATTTGGACTTATTCTATCCATACGCAGACAATGACATGATAAAATTGATGCTATGTATGTCATCGCTGCTATGAATAAGTAAGGATGCAACGAAAGTGAAATTCGAATCTTCCAAGTTCCCTAGGTCGCTTTCCACATGACCTACAAGGACGCTCACTCCCTAGAAGACACTAAAATTAATTAATATCGTTAAAAAGGTCTATGTGTCTACTTTCCATAGACACCAACCATTTGATCATATACATCATATTGAATGAGGTATGACAATTCTTATAAAGTAAGACGGATCTGTCTGAGAATCTGATTTTGTCAAAACAGTCAGTCGACTTTCGACTAGACTTTATGAATAACTCCGGACAAACTAGAAGGTGTGTGACCTATTTTTGGAAAGATGCGAGTGTCTACTTTCCAGAGTCATTTATAGATTGTCTTTATCTACTTCCTATAGGAAGTTAGAGATGATTGAGCCCCCAAAGGTCATGCTGCGTGAGAAATTGGTACTCTGAGTAAACTTGTGTTTTGAGTTCTCAACCAACCTTCTCCTTATGATCAATGTGTGATAGATCTGGATTGAGGGCAGTGTGACATGATTTATTTAATCATTGTCCTATGTCATATTTTGAAGACATTTTAAAGATCATTGATATGCTGAGTTATCGATACTTCCAAGATTACTGAGAATTAGGAAGCTCCATATGATTGATGTTAGAATCAGGAGGAGATGTAGACTTGAGGAGGAGTCTAGCATATACATATCATTATCAAATGTATTGGTGTGGTTGTGTCAACAACCATGTTGTGCTCTTTTTTCCTTAGACTAGGCTTTTTTCCACTGGTTTTTTGTTTGTTAAAGTTTTTAATGAGACAGTATTGCATGCACCGTTTGAGGTTCAATAAGGATTGTAAATAAGTGTGATGTCCCTGAGGATCTCGACATTAACTAGTCACGAGACCATGCTGCCACAACCACCGCCGTCAGCACCGCAACTGAGCACAACCTTCCTCTTTGCTCACGATATCGTCGCTACCTCATATGCTGAATCAATGCCGCACAATGCATCTTTGATTTTTCTAGTTCAATCTTCATCATATTTGTGTACGCGTTGATTACCTGCATTTAAAAAAAATTCCGTTTAGTTTTTATTTTTATATATTTTTTACATGATGTTTAACAAAACCACAAACTCACATTATTTTCCAAGTATTTTTCTTTAATGAGATCCAGAATGTCCCTTTTTGTCACCACTAATGGTTTTGTTTGAGAACACCAGAATGTGTCACTGTTTGAAATAAAACTCTATTTTTACTTCGTTCACTTACCCGTAATTCTTCAATTCTTCTAATACAGACTCGTAGTACGTTCTGATCTCCTCCTTTATTGTGTACCAAGTTAGCGTTGAGAACTTCAAAAAAAATTAAGCAGTTTTCGTTGGCTAAGAATGTTCTTAGCTGACAGAAACTGTCAGAAACTCAGATCCGTCAGCTAAGAATTGTTTATTCGAAGGAAATTCCCGACGACCTTATTCCGTCGTTAAGAAAATCATAGCCGACAGAACAGTTTCGATTCTGTCGGCTAAGAGTGATTACCCACTAGTGTTTTCCCATCATCTTGTTCCTTCTGTCTCGGCTTCTCCCCTTTTTTAGGCTTTGGCTGTTTCAGGCTCTTTTTTTATTCAATGCCTTAATTTCTCTTACTTCATGTGGTGTGTCATACTTAAACTCTGCACGTTTTGCTTTCGATGCTCTTATTCTCCGGTTGGTCTTTACATTCAGCTTTATTGTATCATTTGGAACAAGCTGCTTTGGTTGTGGTACAACATGCTCAGTCGTCGTATTCATTATTTTTTTCACGACTTCATTAAAAACTTTCCCTTATTTGTCTTCCCTTGATGTTTGTTGCTGATTTTCAAAGTTGTTCACCTCAACATCTTCTGGTTCTTTTTCTCCACATTTATCTTCTCTAGCCTTCAAATGTTCCAACAACTCAACATTTTGTTTATGTAGCTCCTCATTGTCCAATAAGATCTCCTTATTCTACAAGGACATATCCTTATTCTGCGACAAAAGTTCTTTATTTTCTTCCACTAGCTCTTGATAGAACTTGATTAGTTCCCTTAATTGAACAGACAACTTCATTTTGTCGGCTTCATCTTTCACCAGATCTTGTATTTGCATGAGCAAGTGCTTTATTGGTCCGACATCAATTTCGGTTTGCTCATTTTTAGTTTCCTCCTGGCTACTTTTTTGAACCTGCATTCACAACATTTTAGTAAGCAAGAGTATTAAACAAATACAATAAGAAGCCAACTACCCTCAGTAGGTGGATGTGGAACCCCCTACTTACCTTAGTAGTAGATGTGGAGCCCCTTACTTACCTCAGGAGGAGATGTGGAACCCCGTAACCCAATCGCTAGATGTGAGAGATATGCCGTCCTCAAAATCCATTAAGCCTATTTTACTTTTTTCACTCCATGACCCTTTTGATATCAAATCATATTTCATGTTCTCGAAAAAGTCAGATAAACATTCACACAATTTCTAACCTTCTCTTGTTTTTTGTTTTGAAAATATTTTCTTGATTGCTTACCACTACCAAGTCTGGATTTTTTTCCAAATCTTCATCAATGAACAATTCTTTTATCGGCCACCTAACAAAGGTTGGTGTCGATTCCTTCTTTGCATCAATCATGGGCTTTACCATTGTGTTTTTCACAAACCAGCACTGCAATAAAAAGTAAAAAAATACACATTTCATTGGTAAATGTATATAAACAGCAAAAACTGTATGTTATTTGACTGGAAGGAGTGAGACAAACAAAAAACTTACATAGATTAAAATCAAGTATCCACTCAAAACTTTTGGTTAATCTTTGTCGTGCCTAACAACCCATAATGTAAAAACTGAAGAATCATTTTGGGCCAATTGAAAGAGTTGATTGTTTCAATGTCCTAACAGGCATGGATTAGGTCCCATGTGATCGATATAGTAGACTTACTACACAAAAATATTGTGAAGAAAATCATGAGTATCAGTGCAGTAATTGTCGTTGGATCACTCTTACTCTTCTTGTTAACCTCTTCATCCAACCGTTTTAGTAGTAGTGCCTTTTTTTATAGTGAAACTCATCTTCATCACATCAAAAATCTCTGAAGGCTTCCAAAACTGCTTGTCGACCATGTTTCAATCGCGTACCTACATTTGGCAATCCAAATATCCGCACAATGTCATCCTCGGTGATCACCCTCTCTTTTTTTCCATAAAAGAATTTGCTTTTTGGTATCATAGTACTTTAGTATAACTTCAAGGTCGCGCTTACTTGGTGATTTGATTCTCTTTCACTTGAATGTGATAAATCTGTGATATCATCGATCAAAATGAAGTTCTCCTTAGCACATCTCATACTTCAACACAGATTTCTGTTATATTTTCTCCTTCTTCACTTCTTCCCTCTTCACTATCGCCCTCTTTACTATCTTCTTTTTCAAATTTTGCTTCTCTTGTGAACTTTGTTTTTTATTTACTTCAGATGCCCCTTGTTTTATTTCATCGGCTAAGTTTCTAAATCCAGTAGTGATAAGAAAATCTTGTGGTTGTGGATCAGTTATGTCATGTTATAGATGACCTAAAATGAGAGACCCAGACAAATAGGTATTTGGTTGATGTTACATTCATTTTCATGAACACTTTAAAAGAAAAGGATTACTTTTCTAATAATCAAACTCGATCTCGCTCTATTCAGAATTTCAGATAAAGAGCCTATTACTCTGTCTTCTACCTCCACATTCATAGGACAGAAAATTAGGTAGGAATATCTATAGTTATAGAGTGGTCTTGGTCTAGTTTTAGCTCTGATAAAAAAAACTTTATTGCCGCATTAAAAAAAACTTTATTGCCTAATTTTGAACTCTGTTCGAAGGCCATGATTTTGGGCAAGAACTTGCAATTAGAGTATAGGGTCAAATACAGAGAAAAGAAAACGTACCACGTTGGGGAGCCCACACACGCGCTACTCTACACCTCGCCGCACACAATACCAATCCAAACCCTAACGGCACAAAAACGTCCCATAATCACCAGTCAATTACTCTTTGCATCACCAAACTCCGTTACATCTCGGTGTTATCTCTCTATATATATTCCAAAGCAGCCTCATCTGAGCCCATTTCATTCGTCCTCCTCATCCCACTCTAGGGCAGCTTCTCAGATCTGCCCCTCTAAGGTAACCCCTCTATCTTTCTCTCTCTCATCTAAAACCGAATAGGTTCATCTTAATCTCGGATTATAATGAATTGTGGATTTGAATTTGAATCTGGTGTGATTTGTAATAGGTCAGTTTTGCTTCCTGATTGATGCATCGTGTTTAGTTCTGAATCGGGATCTGTTTTTGTGTTTGGATCTGAGTCATTAGTCTGTTTGAATTGCGTATTTCCTCTCAAAATCTAGGCCAAAGTTTTGTTCGTTGGTTCCAGATCTATAACCTCTCTGCTTGTTACGGTGTTCTAAAAACATGAGAATATTTGAGTTCACAACGATTAAAGGAGCCGCGATCTGCAATACATCTGCCCTACATTTGGATTTGGATCAATCCAATGATATTATTTGAGATCTATAAGAACGTGTGTGTTAGACTGGTTTTCAGGGTTGCTACATGAATGTTGATAAATGTTGGTTTTGGATGTCATGTATCTAACTTTGGTTTTTGTGTGCAGTGACTTCAACGATGGGGTTGTCATTCACCAAGCTGTTCAGTCGGCTTTTTGCCAAGAAGGAAATGAGAATTCTTATGGTCGGTCTCGATGCTGCTGGTAAAACTACCATCTTGTATAAGCTCAAGCTCGGAGAGATTGTGACCACCATTCCTACCATTGGTATGATTCCAATAGCAGTATCTTGTAGTTGTATTTATTCCTCAACTACTTGTAACAAGTATTTTAGATATTGTATAGGTTTTGACAATTAATGTGTTTGTCATTTTGTTCAGGTTTCAATGTTGAAACTGTGGAGTATAAGAACATCAGCTTTACCGTGTGGGATGTTGGGGGTCAGGACAAGGTATGAAACATTATGAAAATCAGTTTCATTTTACAGCTCGTACAGTTTTCAGCCATTCAGTCTGAGATTGTATTGTTAGACCTTTTTTCCTTGAATCCGTACAGACAGTTCTATAATACTATATGCAGAGTTTTGTAGATACTAGTTCTTGAGGTTTATGTGCTTATGGACGGTCGTGTGTTGGTTAGATTGGCTACATTAGCACACAACATTAACCTAAGCTACAGTTTTGTGCCGCCTTGCCTTTCAAGTTTTTCCTTAATTACTATTGAGGAAAAGCCATCCAGTCTTTGGCAAAAATTCACACATGCTTATAACATAGTATACCTTAGAATAGTAATTGTTCATTGGGATTATGTGCTTATGGACGGTCGTGTGCTGGTTAGATCTGCTACATTAGTACACAACATTAACCTAAGCTACATTTCTGTGCCACCTTGTCTTTCAAGTTATTCCTTTTTGTTTGAGGAAAAGCTATCTACTCTTTGGCAAAAATTTGAAATGTGCCTGCCATATGTCCATGATTAATTTTTCTTTTATAAATATAGTTACATTTCTTGTGGTTTATGTGCTTATGGACGGTCGTGTGCTGGTTAGATCTGCTACATTAGTGCACAACATTAACCTAAGCTACATTTCTGTGCCACCTTGTCTTTCAAGTTTTTCCTTTTTGTTTATGAGGAAAAGCTATCCACTCTTTGGCAAAAATTTGAAATTTGACTGCCATATGTCCATGATTAATTTTTCTTTTATAAATATAGTTACATTTCTTGTGGTTTATGTGCTTATGGAAGGTCGTGTGCTGGTTATATTTGCTACACCTGCACACAACATTAACCTAAGCTAGATTGTTATCGCCATCTTGTCTTTCAAGCTTCTATTATTGTCAGGAAAAGCTATCCACCCTGTGGTGAAGATTTACATCTGTTTTTGCATTTGTTTGCATCTGTAAAGATGCTCATAGTTGATGACAATTTGTTTATGGTCTGCCCTTTAGTGACTAGATGATGTATTCTCATGATAGAAGCTTTGTCTGCTGGAGCTGCATTATCTTTCAGTGTTCCACTTCCCCTCCTATTTTTATGGCTGTGAGGATTTGTTATCTCATGTCTATTGTGTTTGACCTACATCTTGCAATGTTGTGTGTTTGTGTAGATTCGACCTCTATGGAGACACTACTTCCAAAATACCCAAGGGCTCATTTTTGTGGTTGATAGCAATGATCGCGACCGTGTTGTTGAGGCTAGGGATGAGCTGCATCGCATGTTGAATGAGGTAAAAAAGCTTTTGTATGCTTTTATTTGTAATTTGCATCTTCCCTCGAATGCTCTGCTTACATAATGTGAGTGCTTTGAATCTATAGGACGAGTTGAGGGATGCTGTGCTGCTGGTTTTTGCCAACAAACAGGATCTTCCAAATGCTATGAATGCTGCAGAGATCACTGACAAACTTGGTCTCCACTCTCTTCGTCAACGCCACTGGTATGTTGAAGATTTCCAATACCCCCTCCCTCTGCCATAGAGTACCCTATAGTAAAACTTGATTTCGGAGTATAACTTATACACCATTGTTTTGCAGGTACATCCAGAGTACATGTGCCACTTCCGGTGAAGGGCTGTATGAGGGTCTTGACTGGCTCTCGAACAATATTGCCAACAAGGTATGTTCCTGTTCTTCGTTTCAGTCACAATATTCATACTCTGTTCTCTGTTTTGAAATGTATGCTTGCTTGTATTTACTTTGTTTGCAGGCTTAAATGATCAGTAATCTTCAGCAACCTCTTGTTTGCAAGGTGTCTGATGGCCACATATATTCTGTTTAAGGATTCCGTACAATGTGTTGCTCTCCCTGAGATTGTATCTGTTTAGATATTATTACAAAGTGATTGTCAGCTGTAGATTTTAAATAATTCGACTTCTACATACAAATTTGATTGTATCGGTTTAGGGTTCCAATCAATGGATTTTGAACCTTTACTATTGCTTCACCATCGTTTGATGGACATAATGCATGCTGTATTGAATGATTCATGGATTGTGGGTAAAGTAGTCTCTTTTTGTATTTGAAACCGTGCACCTAAACTGAAACAAAAAGGACGTTTTACCTTTCTAATAATGGCCAACATTCCTTGTTTCAATTGAGTGGATAGTTCAAATCTACAAGATGGATAGCTGTGATGCTATTAAAGCAATTCTCAGTTGCTTCTACACAGGAGACTGAGGTCCAATTTGGCATTTGAACGATTCGAAATTAAGTAAATAAACGTGATCCTTCATTTCTTTTGTTCAGACTTGATGGTTATACAGTATACACGAAATTCAACACAATAAAATTCAAAACATCCAAATTCAGGGGCTGAATGAAAATGTTCTCAAACCGTAATTTAGGGTGAGAAATCACAGTCCCACACCACAATCACAAAATCTCACAAACCAGCGGCAGCACATTCAAATTCTTTTGTCACCGAGTATATCTATTGCCTGAGAACTCTGTTTGAGCTCAACACAAAGTTTTCTTCTCCGGCGACGGTGGAGTTGAGGCGCCCGGCCGCCCAACCATTATTAATCACACGGCTTCCCTCAATTTGTTCATCGAACTCGGGAAGTCCCTTTGCCTTCCTCTCTTTCCTTCTCGACCTCTCCTCCTCGCGCTCCTTCCTCAGCCAACTCTCAACCGTCCTCTGCAAACCAAATCAAATCCAACCAAATGTCAACAACAAAATCGAAGAAAAACACTCGAACACTAACAACATAACCCCGTCAAACACTAACCATGAGTGACAACTTGTACGTCTCCATAACCTTGTCCATCGGCATTGACAATTGCAGCTTCCCATTAGCAACATACACTATGTGTGACGGCCAATTCTCCAACCCATCAAATATATGCGTGGCGTATATAATCGTAGCACCTCTCTCCTCACATTCTTTCCTCAGGAACATGACAAGGTCCGCCCTCGCTAGCACGTCAAGATCCACAGTGATCTCATCGAGCAGAAGCACCTACATTCATTCAAACATTACAGCTGGTGTGCACAATCAAATCAAATAGAAAATGTAATTGAACCGACTACCTTGTATGGTCTCAGAAGCCCCATACAGATCTGGACCCGTCTCCTCTGCCCATCAGAGACCTTATGCAACCGCCATGAGAGATCAATATCCAACACCTTGATCAGCTCAGCTCTTCTGTTCGGATCAATCCCAGCCACACCGTTGATCAATTTCTCAGCCGAAACATCCATCTGTATCGGAACGTCGAACCCAGCAAACGCCACGTCACGGCGCCACTCCCCTCCGAGATAGGACAGGTCGCCGGAGCCGGTGAGAGCGGTGTCGTGGAAAGCCGACCGGCCGAGGACGCGGACCATGGAGGGGTCGACCATGTGCTTCCCTCCGAGGATCTTGAGGATGGTGGTTTTTCCGGCGCCGTTGGATCCGACGAGGAGGCATCGGTCGCCGGCGTTGAGGGTGAGGGAGAAGTCGTCGATGAGAGGCTTGGCGCCGGGTGGCGGGTGGCCGTTGATTCCAGGGTAGGTGAATTTGAGGCGGTTGATCACGATCGTTGGTTCGGACTCTTGCTTAATGCCCATGGTTGGTTATTGTGAGAATGCGAGGAGGTCTTTTAAAGCCTTCGGGTCTGGTGGCGTGGCCGGTTCATAGTCCACATCTGAGCCTGCGGACTCGGTGCGTCCCCGTAGCGTAGCGTCCAATGGGGTTGGGACACGTGACTACGTTCATGTGGAGAACAAGGAGTAACCGGGCCGGGTCGAGTAGTACCGATTCATTTCTCTTTTTAGGCTTCTGTTCGGGTCGGGTATCGGATCCATTATTGGGTCAGAATAAATACAAGTTGCTACCTCCACTGGGCTTCATCTTCTTCCTTCGACTCACTTAGATTCAGAAACAGTTCGAAAATGGCAGCGATTTACAGCCTCTACATCATCAACAAATCAGGCGGCTTGATCTTCTACAAGGTAATACCCAAAACATCCTTCAACTTCAATTTCTACTTCCCCTCTCTTCCTTACTGAAACCCTCATTTCAATTTTCCGATCACAATTTACTCCGGTGACTAATACTGATGGGCATTTTTGGAATTTAGGACTATGGATCGGCGGGAAGGATGGACACGAATGACAGCTTGAGGGTTGCGAGCTTGTGGCACTCAATGCACGCCATTTCTCAGCAACTGTCTCCGGTTCCCGGTTGCGACGGCATCGAGCTTCTCCAAGCTGATACCTTTGATCTTCACTGCTTCCAGTCACTCACCGGTAATTTCCAAAGATTTTGTCTTTTTTGATATCTCACTGTGATTTTTAGGGGTTTAGGTTGCATTGGTGAAATTTATTGAATTCAAGCTATTCAGGATCTTAGTGAATTCTCATTTAGATTTACTTTGTGTTGAACTGTTTTCGGTGCGTAGTTGATTGTAAAGATTCTGGCTTTATGAACTTGAGTTTAGCTTGAAGGATACAGAAATTTGGTTTCCTATAAGTCAGACTCGGTAGAGTTTGTGCCAATAATAGCTCTAGAATATAGGTAGTCACCTGAACTGACCAATAGTTTCTGTGCCACAGGGCAGTGCCTTGTCATTGAAGCAACCCATGAATGTGTATGTCATTCAAGCTTAAGGGTAACCAAATGTTGTATGTTTTGAAATAGAGTGCCTTGTCATTTAACATATTTTGTTCAGTTAGGTTGGAACTATAAGTAAGATATGAGATTGTTGTTTCTTGGCATCATTTCAGTCCTGAGAGACAGCTGGGCGCTCTGTAATAGAGTGAGTGAAAGAGGTTTTGGGGACGTGGAGTTCTGATAAAGGATTTGGATTTAAATGACGGAATTTGTGAGGCGATTCTACTTTTGCTATTCTTAAATACTGGAATAAAATTATGCTGCAAATGAATTTGAACTGCTGAGGCCTGTTGAGGTATCCAGACAATCCCGACAGACTTTTTGGAATATCTGAATTTGTTTGTAGTCTGTTGATTTTTATTAGACGACTTTGGTGGTTAATGTTATATATGGAAAGATTTCGGTCCCATAATCCCTTGATCTACCTATTTTTTTCTGTGTTTGATCTACTTATGTTCTTCTGTATTTGGTAAAGGGATATATAATAAAAAAATTGTTTGTTCCTCTCTTTTTCTTTTGGTTCTGGTCCGAGAGATGCTAGATGTTGGCACTTCATATACAACACTCCTGGACAACTACTTGAATTTCTTAAGGCCATAGAGTTGCACTATGTCTTGTAATCACAACCAAAATATCAAATCTATCTGCCTGGCCTGAATGTTTTCATCTGGAAGTTATGTTTGTTTCACTTTTGATATGCTTTACTTTTTCCCTTTACATGGAACCTGTATCTTTTATTTTAGGCTTGTCATCTTGTATTATGCATGAAGACTTTCTTTTCAGCAGGATTGCTGTGTGCCTTTAGTTTCCTATGACTGTTGAATATATCCTTGCCAATGAAACTGCTTTGGAGTGTAAAACGGCTTTTCAATAAGGTAATTTCACTTTTGCAGGAACAAAGTTCTTTGTTGTCAGTGAGCCTGGTACACAGTACATGGAAGGTCTCTTGAAACACATATATGAGTTGTACACTGATTATGTCTTGAAGAACCCCTTCTATGAGATGGAGATGCCTATCAGGTGCGAGCTCTTTGATATTTACCTAACACAGGCAATACAAAAGGATCGTGTTGCCTTGTTGGCCCGATGATCTGCGTCAAGACATGTATCTTAGTATTTGTTGCTTGATCTATATTTCTTTAGATGTAAATCTTCTGAACTATCGTGAATACAACACATAAGATATGTGTTGGTCGATTTGAGCTGACCAACTTCAATGTTCAGTACCGGGTTTGTGAAGAATGGTTGTATCTTCTTATGAATTGATGTTCATTTTTTTGAAAGAAGAATTGATGTTCATTGTTTTGAAAAGTTTGTCTTCTAATGCTTTATAAAAATCAATAGCTGATTTGCGAGGAACATCGTGATTGATATTGGAAGAATGTAAGCATTGGATTCAACATTACCTTGAATACTTTTTATCAGTTTAATGTGAAATTTGAAAATAAAAATTATATAGAGCTGTTAAATTGTCTAGATCCCAGAAGTTTCAGATGTTATTCAATAGTATGCAAGTAACGAACTTAGTCAAGAACAGGGTCAAATTCTTGATGAGTTCGATCGAGATAAAAAAACTCAACCATGATCACCCGCTACTTGTCAAAATGATTACTCCAAAATAACAAATTCATTGTCAAGAGTTGGTACATTAATTTATTCCGAGTAGCGAAGGTCCGACAGAAAATAATGCCTTTTGATGTCTAAATGAATCAAAACAGGCTATCACATCGTAATCATGATCTTTATTAGTTACATGGAATAGTTTAGCAAAGGAAAGACTATCAAATTTGAATCGGATGCCTTGGATGGTGGCATTACAGCTGAGCAGGTGCAGCATCAGGTCCTAAAGACCTTGGTCGAAGGAGATCCTGCACAGTATTAAGAGCCATGATAATGAAGATCCTCATTTCCCTGCTTCTTTCGTCCAGAATGCCATGCTGCTTACTGATCGGCGGCGTAGTTAGTGAGTGTTGCTCTGCAGCTTGCTTCTGCTCGCGGCGTTATGCGCTTCTCCTTCTCCACACTATTGTAGTCCCTGTCGAAAAAGGCAACCACTGCCAAGTCAAATGCATGCGTGATTAGATTATAAGCATCTTGACACTCGGAAAGAGCTTTCTTCAATGTGGTCTTTTGTTGTTGCAATGGTCTGGCTGATAAAGTTGCGAGTTTTGGTTGAGTGGTCTACTGCAACCACTACTGTTATCCGGGTTAGGGCAACTATATCAGCATTTGGGGACTTCAAGTGTGCTTGGAATGTACTCCTGCAATAGCCATAGTCCTCTGTGCCTGTGGACCGGCATATCTTCTCGATCAGTTGCCGTGTGCTTTGACTCAGTGATGGTTCGATATTGATCGTGAGGATCACCACCACCAGTAATGAAACAAGTACAGACTTGCTCGCAAAAGCCATCGATCTTAGCATTGTTGGGAACTAAGGAGAATTAGAAGCTAGAACAAGCAGCTAGTAGTCCTAGTACATGCTAGATGGAAGGGAGTAGTGATTTTATACTACCTTTTGTGATGTGAAGTTACTGCATTACTAATTCTAGTTGCAAGATGATAAGTGTAGGCACATATGCATAAATAACATACTTTGTCTGCAATTTGACTGACCATAATAGTGAAATCCGCTACAACCAAGACATGTAACAGATATATGACAGTGTCAGATATTATTAACCAAGACCCGCCACCCGAATGGTACGGTGACGCTCCCACATGCACGGTCCGAATATCGCCGGTAACGGAATGAGCTAAAGCGTCCCACATCAAACAATATGTTGAAGTCTTCTCAATAGCAGACTATAAATAATAACTCTCCTATTATGTCAACACTATTACTTCCTACATACTGTTATTATGTCAACACTATTACTGACTTACACGTTGGAGAGTCAAAAATCGCCTTTTGACCGTCTAAACATCTAAGTGATTTGTATTCTTTTTGATAGGCTAACAAGACGGAAAAAGGAGACGTTGTGAGTTACATTGGTATCAGTAACCATATAACGCTATTTGACTATACCGAACAATATACTAAGTTTATATGTAATATGAATAGGTGAAATGCATGGTTTCTTTCAACTAATATATCCAGACTAACAAAATTTGATATGGACCTTATTCAGTTTGTGAGTTAAAAGTCAAAACTCAAAGAAGGGTGGATATTCATGAGGGATTACGGCTAGAAACGGAAGAAGCATGTAGCAATGGTGAATTGGTGATTAGCAGAAGCCAATTTTGCTGATGTATCTAGTATATTTGAATCGCTGGGTAGAGACACCGCTATATATATATTTCCATTAAGAGATTTTTTTGACATATATGAGAGATTGAAGATTACATCAACTTTTTTCTTCATCATTCGATATTTAGATGCATATATGTAGATCATCTCTATAAAATTTCATCTAATTTGATGATCGTTAAGGCTTCAAACTGAAATCAATTGACGGATTAAATCTGCCAAATCTGAACCGTTCATATTTGAACTTTTAATTCACAGTTTTGACGATTACCAATTTGGATGAAATTTTTTAGAAATGATCTATTCATATAAAATTGCATATTGAACAGTGGAGATGTGATTTTTGTGATCACATATATACATATATGTATATATATAATCAACCCCTTCCAATGAGGAATCCCTTTTTTTAACATATATGAGGGATAGAGGTTTGCACCAACTTTTTGATCACATATCAACATCTTCACCGTTCAATATTTAGATGCATATATGTAGATCATCTCTGCAAAATTTCATCTAATTTGGTCATTGTTAAGGCTTCAAACTAACTAAAATCAATTGACAGTTCAAATATGCCAAACCTGAACCGTTCATGCTTTAATTTTTAATTAGTAGTTTTGAGAACCTTAACGATTACCAATTTGGATGAAAAATTTTCAGAAATGATCTACTCATATAGAACTACATATTGAACGGTGAAGATGTGATTTTGCGATCAAAAAGTTGGTGTAAACTTCGATCTCTCATATATGTTAAAAAAGGGATCCATCATTATATATATATATATATATATATATATACCCGGATCAGAGACGGGCGTCCGCACTCAGGCTTAAAGTGCGGAAGTTGCTCATTCTTCGTAGTTTCACGCCTGCGAAGGCTTCTCTCCTTCTCTGACGACAGTACAACCTCCCAGGACCGCTTCTCTCCTTCCAGAACTCAACGACGAGTTTTCCGGCCAACCTTGATCAAACATGGTATTTTTCGCCCAGAGTTTCATTCCGGTTAGAAAACTCGTTGCCGACGAGTGCTAGAAGGAGAGAAACGGTCCTAGAAGGCTGTTCTGTCGTCTAGAAATTAGAGAAACCGTTGCCGGCATGAAACAATCGAGAACGGACGACGTCCGCACTTTAAGGCGGAGTGTGGACGTCGGCTTTCAAACGATATATATATACATCTAAAACTAAAACTATCATGTACACGGGAGGCTAGGTTTCTTGATTTACTCTATATACTTCGAGTTAGAATGGGTTAGATTGTAATACAGAGCACTTGCATTCAGTGAAAACAATCCATCATATATGCTGTGTTAAATTTATATCAGTTATTCTATCATATAACTAACTATGCAGTGCAACAGAGTAACCAATTTGATTTTAAAGTTCGAGACTTCAAGCATAAGTTGGAGAGCAAACCAAACTAGACAAAATGCCTAAAAAGGAAGGACAAGTCATTTTGCTGTTTTTTTGTTGTGTGAATATGGGCTAAACGACAGTTCTTAAATCTTTACCATTAACAAAAATGCATAATACAAGAGTGAGACGTAATGCTGAAATCTTCAACGAACACATTAAAACTTAAAATATTTAAACTATGCATTGCAACATAGAGCCAAACCATTAATTTTAAGAGAGAATGACATACAACTACCTCAAACAAATACAAAACACACATAACCCACCTTCAAATAGATTTAGACAAAGAAGGACAAAAGCTTAGCCCAAAGTCAATGATATCATATGTTGACTATAATTTTCGTTGTTAAATGACCAAAATATCTAATTTATAGATGGAGCCCTCAGTCTTTCTATCCCAAAAACCAAACCATCGATATTTCCTCTTTCTCTCTCATATCTAAACCCCTCTATCTATCTCTCTTTATCTAATACAACACGTGACACCTACTCGATCGAAGCCGCCACTCGATCCACTACGCTGACATTGGACTTTTGCTCGATCAACGTCGGAGCCAGAAGAGTTAGGTATCGACGTCAGCGCCTTTCAATCGAAGCCAAAGCATGGGGAAATAAACGACGATGCTCGGGGATCCAAGGTGGAGATTGGAAGGTACCAAAGGGACAACGGAGGTGACATCAGAGATCAAATCCGCATACGTGAAGAAGTGATGGTCGTTGCTGACGGCGGAGGTAAGAAGATTATAGAAGACGGAGACCATGTGCGGCGGTCTCCGTCGGCTTCCGCTATGATGCCGATTTTGTTCGGGTTTACTGCTAACAATTTTGAGAGAGAGATCTATTGTGAAGACAATTTCGCTGCAACTGTTGAGATCTATAAGAAGGGTAGATTTGCTGCTACTATTCAGATATGTTTGAAGAGTAGATTTGTCGCTACTTCTGATATATGTGTTTGAAGAGTAATTTTTTGCTACTATCAGATATGTTGAAAGCTAAATTTGCTTATTCCATTGTTGAGATTTGATTGAACGGAAAATAAGCTAATGATGAACAGTAGCATCCTCCTCTTAGCCGATCGACAGTAGCAGCCTTATGCTAGTCGATCGACAGTAGCAGCTTCGTCATAATAGACAGTAGTAGGCTCGTCCTAATATTCAGTAGCATCAAGATGTGCAATACTACTTGTAGTAGCAGCCTCGTCCAGATCGACAGTAGCAAACTTGTCCTAATAAACATTAACATCAAAATGTGCAATATCAATCATAGTATTGTAGTAGCAGCCTCCTCTAGTCGACAATAGCAGTGAGATATGCAATACTAGTCAACAGTAACAGCCTCCTCCTGATAGATACAGTAACAACGTGTTTTGATTTGTATTGAGAAAATGATTTTAAGTTATATAAGGTTAATTTGGTAAAATTATCTTATAACACATGGAATAGAAATATTATATTATTTTTAATTGTTAAAAACTGTTTTATTTATTGAATAATAACAAAAATATGTTTATTTATGTTCCAAATATTTCTGAAGAAAAAGGTATTTATGATATTCTATAATTTTAATGGACGAGTCGTCTTGCTCAAAACTTCTTAGGACACGCTGGCGCTAAAAGTTTAAACCTTCAACGTGTAAAAAACCTCAAAATAAAAACCGTAAAATCGACGTCGTGGCTTCATATGAGCTACTACGGGTGTGTGTTCGTCTATTCCCATCCCCACACAACTCAAATGGAACAAGAGACCCAACTCCCAAGCCCAAGCAACCACCCAAACGACGACGTTTTCTTCGACGCCCTCGACGATATCCCTCCCTCCGATGATGACGATCAATCCACGTCATCCTCCTCCACCCTCCATGACCCCGATTCCAAACCCTCTCCGCCTCCCCACCTCCGTCTCCGGCCATCCCGCCGTGAACTCTCCGGCGACGATTCCAACACCTCCACATTACAATCCGACGCCAGGCTCAACCACCGAGGCAGGAAGTTCAGACCTCGCCGGAATTCGAACCCGCCGGAGCCGAATCAGGACCCGGTCCAACGGGCGCAATCTCCGACCGACCTGAAAGACGAGGGCTCCACTGTCACTACCGCCGCCAACGACGACCGAGTCACCGACTCGGCCGACTCCGCCACCCAACTCGGTGACTCGTCTTTCAATCCTCTTGTGTTCATAGCTGGATTAGTAATCAAAGTAATTGGGCTCCAAATTAACCTAATAATCAGCATTGTAACATTCCCAGCTTGGATTGTGTACAATTCCTACATGCTATTTGTTGACCCTTTACAAATTGTGAGTAGAGGGAGAGAGTTTGTGAGGGCAAAGTTGGTAAATTTACCGGCATTGGCGGCCGGAGCGGTGAGTCCTTTGGTTGGTGAGTGGGTGAAGGACAAGGAATCGGTTTGGAAGGTGGCATTGCAATTCGGGTGGGGTTTGCTTTGGGCGTTTTATGTGGGGTTTGTGTTGTGTGGTCTTTTGGTGTCGTCGCTTTTGTTTAGTGGGGTTTTCATGAGGTACATTGTGTCTCAGCCGTTGCAGATGAAGGAGATGTTGAACTTTGATTACACTAAGGATAGTCCGGTGGCGTATGTGTCAGTGGTGTCCTGTGCAGGGGTCAGTTGTGGTGTGGATTGCGGCAAGAAGGTTATGGGGTATCGGGTTATACCTGCGGGGCATAAGTTGGTGGCTAGTGTTAAGTTTGTGTTGCCTGAATCGGAGTACAACAGGAATCTTGGGATGTTTCAGGTACTTGCTTGCTTTATGAATATCTGTTTGTTGTTTGGAGTTTTATTGACAGTCTTGTAGTTTGATCAATGCATGATGAAATTGTTTATTTTATTGTTTGCTGCTTCTCATTAGAATTCGTTTTGTCAAATTTTGGACCTAGAACTGGGTGGGGTGATCAATAGTAATGGCTGAAGTTTGGATTAGTTTGATGGACTTCATTTACTTAAAGTAGCATATAGCTAAGGTGTTTTACCTCATGATAGTGATTAGTAAGGTATGGAATCTTCAAAAGAATATGTTGCTCACCGTGCTGCTGCTTTTAGTTTTGATGATATCGTCACCAGTTACCATCATCATGAAATCCTTTTTGCTGTTCGACAGTGGGTGGTTTAGGTAGTTGATAGGTTGAGGCAGTGGAAAGAAAGGATCTAGTAGGATTTCTTTCCAGATCAGTGATGATTGTTTCTCTTTTATATATCTTTCTCTGGATCAGTTCAGCAAGACAAGATGTTCGATTTAAATCTCTTATTGGTTGCATTTTGTAAATAAATCAACCACTTTCTCTCACATTTTCAACTGGAGTGTGACCTCAAGGCACTTGTTAAAGAAAAAAACAAATAATCGGTATTGGAAACTAGTTCGTTCTGCATTTGTGTGAATTGCAAACCAAAAAACTCAAGCTCTAGGAATCTAAAAGTTATAGAGGGAGGAGATAAATGCTATTTTGTTCAAGTTTGCGTTTGTGTATGGTTTTATTCTCTCACTTTTCCCATTCCTTTTTGTTTTCTGTATCAGTTGGATAATAATATAGATATGATCATTTTCATCATGCTCCTTGCTACTTTTGATTCCATTTGATGAAGTTGTATGTGACCAATTTCATTTTGTTTATGTAGGTCAGGGTAGATTTCCTGTCAGCTGAAGGCAAAACCCTTGCCAGTTTGAGCTATCCATGCATGTTATATTTTAAAAGCGAGCCAATCCGCCTCCTATTGACGTTCATAAAGATTGTTCCTCTGGTATCTGGCTACATTTCAGAGTCCCAAACTCTGAATCTGAAGTTCCGGGGGTTTGTGGAAAGTGATATTCCTACTGCCTGCTTGAGAGTGACAATTGAACAACGTGCGGAATTCAATCCTGGTGCTGGAATTCCCGAAATATATGATGCATCGATGACCCTTCAATCGGAGATTCCCCTGTTCAAAAGGATCATATGGAACTGGAAGAGAACTATATTTGTGTGGATGAGTATGATGATGTTTGTGATGGAAATGCTCTTTGCTTTAGTCTGTTGTAGACCTCTAGTTATTCCGAGAGCAAGGCCAAGGGCTGCTTCTGTCAACACCAGTCGCACTAGTGCTCAAACCAGCGCCCCAGTACGAAATTAGCTGGAAGATGCTGGTACTTGTTGAAGTAGGGTAGCCCTTAGTAGATGAGTAAAGCCTGTTAGTCTTTAGCTTCAAAATTTCCACCCAATTTTTTAATTCTTTAACTGCAGTCTAAATAATGGTGAATGTGTTTTGGTATTTTGAAATTTTAGTTTCCTTATAAGTGCTGGAAAGTGCATATGCAGTTCGTTTTACATCTGCATTCTATGTTCATTTCTCTCATCACGCCATATGTTAGTGTCACAGATCACAAGAGATGAATACCAACTCATATGCTTTGTCATGAGTCAAAAAGAGATAAACACACGATTGTATACAATATTCGGATTATTAGATAAAAGGCTTTCAACTATAAGGGTTTCCATTCTCAAGTTTCTGTCTTCTAGCAATGAATGTCACAAAGAAATTGCTACATCAACTATAGGAATTGCTTGGTCAGTGTAAATAATTAGTTTACACTGAGCAAGACTGAATAAACGGCAGTGTAATTCATATATGGCACGGGAAACTGGATTTGTGCACATATATGTGCAATGCTTAATGAACAAAACTAATGTGATTTGCACCAGATTTTCAGACTCTTCATTCCCATCCTTTTCTGCCAAGGCATTTTCCTTGAATCATTTTATCTTCGTATTCTGTTTTCCAGTATGTCCTTCGGAGTTTCATATTCTAATTCATCATGACTAGTATAATAAGAAACATGAAAACATACTTTCCATACAACAAGAAAACAAACTTTGATTTCTCAACCTATGTAAGACTCAGATATGGTAACAATGTAACATCCATACATGAACTTCTCCCTTCCTTTATTCATTTTAGTATAAACTAGATACACTGATACCAGTTAGGGAATCACTTGTAATCTTGTATATATGTAGCAATTATCAAATCCCTCCTGTTCTATTTTCATCAATTAGGTGCGGCCAGCTTGCGCCTTTCAAGAAAGATTCACTCTTGGGATCTCTCGCAGCGGCTTATCCTTAAATCTGATAACATTGTAGACCAAGGCACCGCATACAGCTCCAAGAGTTGGTGCCACAAGGTAGATCCACAGGTTTTTGTAATGACTTGACACTATTGCAGGGCCTAAGCTTCTTGCTGAGTTCATTGATGCTCCTGAAATTGGCCTGCAGAATATGCTCAAATCACATGAGAAACTACAGAGAATGAACATGGATTAAAAAACAAACAATGAAAATTTGTTCCTACTTGTTACTAATTAAATTCTAACGGATCGGAGTTGATTATATTTAGAAGATTTTACCCTGCAAACATCACATTCAGAAGAACCGTGGAGCCAACTGCAAGCCCTGCAAGCTCTCCAATCTGCATGAGCAAACAGTTTGGAATATTATTATTGAGACTTCAATATAATACAGTTTCAGGATGCAGACATTTTGGAATAGCCTAATCAGTTAAGCCAGTTAACTCTATTAAGCAAACCATATTAGGTAGTTCTTAATTGAAAAGGCAGAGCTAGTGTAGAAATTAAGAGGTAGAATAGTACTAACTGCTCTGTTATCAGTGGTCACACCAGAAACAACAAACATGAGGTAGAACGTGATGATGAACTCAATCACGAAAGACTAGTGGAGTGCCATCAGGACTTGTTCCTGCAAAGTGGTCTTGATGGTTGTTAAATATAAGCCTAAGTGTACCACTTGCAAGAGTTGATCCAATGACTTAAGCAACAACATAAGGAGGTACCTATAGAGAGAAAGCAAACCGAACATAAAACCACATTGAATTACAAAGATAGTAGTCATCAAGTTGAACTTGATTTACAGGAGATGCAGTGGTGTAAATTTATGCATGAAGCACAGGCATTTCACGATTTAAAATTTTCTGCCAATGGCTGCAAGTAACAGCATTTTGCCACTCTTGAAATGGTTTTTGGCAAATTCAGATGTGAATTTTTGAGTTTGAAAGATGACTACTGCTCCTCTATCTAAACCAAAACTAGTCAGCAAAGCCTTCTGGAAAACTTCTCATTCTTTAAATTAAACTTACTAATTAAGAAGTAACAATTCTTTCTTCTTCTTTTTTTTTTCAAATTTCAAGACAATACATTAATCTCAGAGTGTATTTGGGTAGTTTACCATTTCCAAAAGGAAAAAAAACAAGAAATAAAATCGGTTTGATTAGCTCACCTGTTTCCATGGAAACCTCTTAGTAGTAGTAAAAGCAATAGTGACAGCAGGATTGAAATGGGCACCAGAGATGTGACCAACAGAGTAATTCATGGCCATCACCACAAGTCCCCAAACAATTGCAATCCCAGGAGACGACACTGTTTTGTCTGTGTTCAAATTCACCACCATAGCCCGACAACCAGCAAATATCAAGAAATATGTCCCCAACGCTACAGCAATGACCTGAAAATACGTTCTCAACTTCAAACTTTTGAAGAGGTTTTGAAACTGAAAGATGATATTTCTATTATACTTGAAATTAAAAAGAAACATGATTTATGTCACCTTCTGTATAAAAGATACACAGAAAAAGCTGCTGCTTGATTCTTGGTTGGTTTTGGAAAGAGGTCTGTCATCTTCAACCACTACCAGAATAACTATTATAGCCGACGAAAAAAATAACAGGCCGACGAAACAAAATATCGTCGGTTAAGTTAATTTTTAGTCGGCTATAGTCTGTAAACTATAGCCGAAGAAAATTTTAAAGTTTAGCCGACGACATATATAATTTCGTCGGCTAAAAGTTCTTATATTTCCAGATCTAGACAGCAGCTCATGTGAAAAAAAAACATGAGAAAAAGTTTAGGGGTTGGCGAAATTGTTGGGTGTCGTCGAAATCTGTCCAAAATTAGTTTGTGGTACTATATATAGGTACGTATATGTGTATATATCTTGTTTTTGGGTTGATTTAAGAGTTTTATTTGAGTTATGTATATATTGATTTTGAGTTGAATTATTGGATTTTGAGTGTGATTGATGAGTGGATCGATTTTAATTTGATAATATATATGAAGTTGTTATATATATATATATATATTAATTAAGTAGTACTATACTATGATATATATATATATATATATATATTAATTTGATTATAATATTGTGTTCATGCATATATATAGTATGAATTAATAAGTAATATTTTGATTATGATTGATGTTAATTGATATATATATATATATATATAATATTGTTATATAATTAGTAATTAGTATATATATGCATGTATATATATATATGTGTGTGTGTGTTAATTATTAATTTGTTATATATATTAATTTTCCATTAACTGTAGATAGAATATATACTAAATGATTTGTAAATTTAATTAATTAATTAGAGTTTATACATATATATTATGTTATCTTCTCAGGATATGGATAAGAGTTGGATTTCGCTTCCAAAATAGGACAAAAGATATGGTAAATGAGTTATTAGTTTTATTGAATATGTGATAATGCTAAAGGGAATACAATTTTCTATTGCCCGTGCACTAAGGTCAGTGTCGCAGCGATATGCATCAATTTGCAATTGATAATGTTTGACAACACCTTAAGAGTAATGGGTTTTGGGAGAAGTACACATGTTGGATATATCACGGTAAAACATCATCAGGGGGTCCGCATGATCATGGACAATTTTCTGAGACGGGCAGTACATCCAACGATCCAACAACGGTCTTCATCAACGATATGTTTTCTTATGCGAGCGGTGTATGCTCTGAAGGACCGTATATGCCTGAGCCGGTGCAGTCTTTCCCTAGAGTTGTCAACACTGCTGGTATTGACAGGTACAACAAAATACTTGCTTTCTAACAGACCCCTGTGTACCCCGATTTTCAGAAGACGGTTCTTGAAAGTGTGATGGACGTTATGAAGATTAAAGTTGAGACAAAATCGACTGTGAAGGCTGCTGATGACTACCTACAGTACACTGCTTCGATGCTGCCCCACGGTCATCGTCTTCCTACCACTCATCATAAGGTCCGATGTATCCTGAAAGATCTTGGGCTTTCCTACATTAAGATCCATGCATGCAGATATGACTGTGTTCTCTTCTAGGGTAAAGATCCAGAAGGGAATGACCTTGGTGACCTTGACGCATGTCCAGTATGTCAGAGTGACAGGTATAAGCTAACTCCTGCAGGCAATAGGAAACATGTGAATGTACTTCGGTATTTCCCGTTGAGGGATAGACTGGAAAGGTTATACATGTCATCACACATGGCCAAAGCTATGAGATAGCACGCTGATAGGGAATTGCATGGCCAAGATACCCTTATACACCATGCTGACGGGGAGGCTTGGAAGCATATAGACCGTGAGTTTCCTCATTTTGAGTCAGAGGTTCGAAATGTGAGGCTCGGGCTCTCATCCGACGGGTTCAATCCTTTTGGCAACATGTGTCTTCAATACAGTGTATGACCGGTGATTTTGGTACCGTACAACCTTCCTCCATGGATGTGCATGAAGAAAGAATACAATATGTTGAGTTTGTTGATTCCGGGACCCGGTTATCCAGGGAAGTGTCTCAATGTGTATTTGAGACCCTTGATCGAAGAGCTTAAATTTTTTTGAGACGTTGGTCATCCCACTTATGATAAGTTCATGCACGAGATGTTCCAGATGCATGCCATGGTTGTTGGTACAATTAGTGATTTCCTGCCCGTGGGTTGTTGTCGGGCAACGTTGTTAGAGGATACAAGGCTTGTCTAGAGTGCCTTAGCGATGAGGGAAGCAGTAGTCATTGCAACAAGATATGCAGATTGGGTCATCGTACTCTCCTTCCATATGATCACGAATGGCGGTTCGATGACAAGGCATTTGATGAGACTGTAGGCAAGAAGGGAAAGAAGGGAAGAAAAAAATGCCTCAAGCTCCTTACACCGTAAAGCCTAACCAGAAAAACGTAATTTTCAGGTGGATGAGTTCTGTGAAGTATCCTTCAGGCTACGCAGGAAATATAGCCCGGTGTGTAAACATTCGGGACAATAAAATGTATGGGTTAAAGAGTCACGACTGTCATATTCTGCTACAACGTCTCTTCCCTATTTTCATTCGAACGTACGTTCCTTCCCCGTCAGGTGGTGGAGCCGTTAGTAGCGTTATCAAGATTCTTCTAGAAGTTATGCACAAGGGAAGTGACAAAATCTGACCTCCGTGAAATACAACAGGACATTATTTATATCATGTGTAAATTTGAGAGGAAATTTCCTCCAAATTTTTTTGACATCATGCCGCACCTGATGATCTATCTTCCCGAGCAATTATTGTTTACCGGTCCAGTACACTATACTTGGATGTATCCTATGGAAAGTTATGTTTTTTACACCTAATTTTTTTATTCTACATGTTCAATATATAATCGTAACATATTACAACAAATTTATTTATATATAGACAACTTGGAGACTACAAAGCTTATGTGACTAACAAATCCGCGCCTGAAGGATGTATAGCTGAAGCATATATTGCGCACGAGTGCATCACCTACATGAAGTTGTATTTGGGAGAGTTGAAGGAAACTCCACAAACCATACCGGTAGATCTGATGTGCAAGGTGAATGACGTGCAATTTGTATGTGAACATAGTGACAACAGACGAAGAATACAAAATTCTAGGGTGATGACGCATGGTGGGCGGAATGGAGTTGATTATTACGGTGTTCTTGATTCAGTGGTGGAACTCGTTTATGGGCAAGGCATGACAGTGCACCTCTTCAAGTGTAGATGGTTTGATACTAGAAGCCTGCAGAGCATGAAGATTGATCAGTACGGGATTTTATCGGTGAACACTGCTACAAGCTGTTACGAAGATGACCCGTTCGTTTTTGCGACATCGGTAAAACAAATGTTTTATCTTGATGACCTTGTTAAGCGTGACGCGTGGAAAGTCGTCAACCTTGTGCACCCTCGAAACATTTACCGGGCGGCTACACTTGGAGAGGCCGAAGACGAGGAAGAAGATGTTGCGTATCAAGAGCCCAGTGCAATAGGTATTTCTGACTCCTCTACAATTCGCCTTAATGATTTTAAAGCAGGTCGTTCGGTTCGAATTCGTGATTTAGACGCAATGCTTATTGATGTGGATCCAAATCAAGAAACAGACGACGACTCTTGTGATGTAGAAATGCATAGATTGCCAAAAATTTATTCTGACACCGAAGAAGATTCATCGGTTACATTAAACAACCTGTTTTTTTAATCTATTTTTCATTTTTAGCCGACGAAATATGATGTATTTCGTCGGCTAAAACTATCTTGGCCGACGAATACTTTAATTTTCCGTTGGCTAAACTGTAAACCCTAAACCCTATACTATAGCCGACGAAAATTAGGGTATTCGTTGGCCAATTGAGATATCTAATCACATTCTGAATATATTTATTGTATACATGGATTGAATGATAGACGTTCAAATTCATGAAATATGCAAGTCAAGAGATTAATTAATGTGGTTAATCAGTTGAATAAATTTGAGATTCAATGGAAAAGAAGATGGAGGTTAAGAATTTTAGACATTAAATTTTGACAATAGGTTACACAAAATACTAATAAGGGTAATTAAGACTTTTGGTATGTTCAAGTGGTCATTTATCATTTAAAAGAACAGGAGAAGATTCATTGAGCACCTTCTTGTTGAGGATTAGTTGATGACTTTCTCTTTAATGGATTATTACACAGGGGCGTAGGGAGAGGGTGGTGGCAAGAGGGGTCAATTGACCCTTCTCATAATTGTTCACTTAATTACTTTTTGAATGATAATTATATTATGACACCCTATTGACCCTCCTAATTAATGTTAACAATTAATAATAATGTTTTTTTACCTTTAATTGGTTCAATTAAATACATGATTTTCATCTATATTGTTTATGTTTTCTCTAATAAATCAATCTCATAAGGTCTTAGAACACTGGTCTAACTTCAAAGTCAAACTAATTGAACATTTTACATAGAGCAATTATGTTATTATCTTCTTTTTTAAAAAAAATAGTGAAACTTCATTCAAATAAAAACGGGAGAGCCAAAAATGACAATCCAAAATCAAATATGAAAGTTAGAAAATAAAAGCGTGTATGCGTCACTCATAACTTTTATGAAATTACATACTTATAACCAAAAAGTATATGGAAATTCTAAATCACGAGATGAGTATATAAATTAAGTGATCTTGTTAAAATATTATTTGGATAAAAGTCATAAAACCCTATATGACAAAATTGTGAGCCAAGTTAAAAGACTAAAAGTATCGATCACCGACTTAAACTGCAATGAATTGTTTGTAACCTAAACCAACTTATCAACATGCAAAATCAAAGACTAAAATGGACTAAGATTTTTGTGTTGGATATATAAATGAACAATTATGTTATCAAACAATGTTTTTCTCAATGTCTGTTATTTCAGTTTTGCCCCTCCTAGTTAAAGTTTTTGTCTACGCCACTTTTCAATCACATTTTTTCATCTCAACCGTTCAGTTTATTGGTCTATATAAGTAGATCACTTCTGTAAATTTTCAGTCAAATTGGTGATCGTTAACACATCGAAATAGATCAAATTAATAGATGGTCCAAATTTGTCAAACATGAACCAATTAAGTTTATAATTGGTGAATCACATTTATGAATTCCTTAACGATTTTTAATTTGTATGAAAATTTGTAGAGATGATCTACTCATATATATCTACAAACTAGACGGCCAAGATGTGAATATGCTATCGAAAATTGGGTGGAATGAAAAAGTCCTCAACAAAAAGGTTCTTAATAGAATTCCTCCCTTAAAAGCACTTGGTTAAAAATCAATTTAAGATCCTAAAATAGGTCATTTATCAAAATTTCTCATTAGAGATCCTGTAAGCAGGTTTATAATGCAAATAATTGAGCCAATTATTATTTTTATTCATCAATAAAATTCATCAAAAAGTAACTATAGAGAAGTAGAATAAAACACGTATGTTGCAAGCTCACTGCTACAGGCATAAGTCTTCTACAAGAAATTAGCAACTTTTCTAGGTTAATTATGGTCCTAAACATTAATATATAGTCGTTAAAAGTCCTCTTCACAATAGTATCATTCATCCTGATTATGAGTTGTTTCATCTACCTACTAAAGGCTTGCCTTATACTTGCACAAACAGAAGGGGTGTTAATGCAAGTGTTGAAATAAGGCTTGACCGATGTCTCAATAATTTTTCTTGGATGGATGTTTGGCGCAGTTTGGAGTGCACCACACTTTCTCGTTCTTCCTCAGATCATTGTCCTCTTTTAGTGTCGTTCTCAAAGCACATACTCAACCAGGGATCACTGTTTCAGTTTCAACGTAAGTGGTTGGATAATCCAAATTTTCTTTCCTTGGTGACAGACGTCTGACAGAATGCTCAATTTTATGGTAATACAATGTTTGTCTTAGCTTCTAAGCTTCGAACTCTCAAAATGCGAATTCGGGTATGGAATAAAACTAAGTTTGGGGATGTCAACAAACTGGTAGAAGATTCATTTGTTGAATTGGATAGAATTCAACAGGAAATTGCTAGCTTGGGTCCCTCTGATGATAGACTCTCTAAGGAAAGCGTTGCTAGTGCTCAAGTTCATGTGGCCCTTGCTCTTCAAGAAAAAAATTCTATAACTGGATAATAGATATTAGTTGAAAGGTATTGAGTAGAGGTCTCTCCAAGTTGGTTAAGGAGGGACATATTGATTTATTATCAGCTCCTCTTGGCAAGCATTACTCCACCCTCTCATGTTCTTTTTGCAGATGACATTATGGTTTTCATGCGATGTACCAAGCGATCCATGAAAAATCTAATGCATTTTTATGGAGGAACATGGGTTGAATTCGGGGCAACAAATCAACAAAGCGAAATCATTAGTTTTCTTGGGAAAGTATGCTTATCGTCAACGTGCTATTATCTGGAAAATTCTTGGTGTCAAGCAAGGGTCTCTTCCTTTCACTTATCTTGGCGTTCCAATTTTCCAGGATCGTCTGAAAAGAATATATTTTCAGGCCATTGCAGATAGAGTACGGTGTAAACTGTCATCATGGAAAGGTTATTTACTTTATCAAGTGGGCAGGTTGTAGCTCATTCAGTCAGTGATTCAGGGAATCTTGGTGTACAGTTTCCAAATTTATGAGTGGCCGAAAGGCTTGCTTCTTGTTCTACAATCTTGGATCAGGAACTTTTTCTGGACAGGGGATCCTTTAAAAAGAGACATGCCTCTTGTAGCTTAGCGTCATTGTTGTAAACCCAAGGAGAAAGGAGGTTTGGGCGTACGTGATCTATTTGAGGCTAATCGTGCTCTTCTAATCAAGATGTGTTGGGATGTGCTCTCTTCTTCCTCTCTAACTTCTGTTTTAGTTAGAGCCTGATTCTTGAAGGATAATTTTCAACCTCTCAGGTCTTACAAGAGGTCTTCAGTTTGGTTGGGTCTAAAAAAGGTTTGGCCTATTTTCTTTAATTCATTGCAATTGTGTGTGGGAGGTGGTAGAAAAATTTCATTTTGGCTTGATAATTGGTTGGGGAAACCCTGGCTTCTAGTATTGGAATAAGTGGTTCCATTCCTCTTCATGCCAAGATGAATGAGTTTATTGTGGATTCACATTGAGTTCTACTGACTGATTTTACAATTTCTTTTCCTCGCGTTGCGGATAAAATAAACATAATGACCTTGCCTATATTGGACACACCTGAATCACTTATATGGTCAACATCCTCCTCAGAAGTTCTAATAGCTAAAGAAGCATTTGTCTTCTTTTTCGGTCATATTGATCACAGAAACTGGGTAAAGTTATATGGAGTAAAACAATCCAACCACGCTAAAGCCTTGTTGTTTGGAAGGCTCTTCATGGGAGATTGGTAACTGATGATGAATGCATTACAGAGGCGTGGTTTTCCCCTTCCATCTTGTTGTTCTTTCTATCGTACTCATGCCGAGACGAGGGTACATCTTCTTCTACACTGTCTTAGAATTGTGTTTTTATGGAAATGTGTGTGCCTTCTATTTAATCATTTTTTCTCACCATGAAGTAGTCTGAAAGATGTATTTTTTTGGTGCTTTGGCCTCAGCCAAGTCCAAGCAAAAACGTAAGCTCTGGATTCTCATAGTTTGCACTCTAATCTGGTATATTTGGATTATTAGAAATCTGCTACAGTTTGAAGGTAAGGTTTTTGATGCTTTATCTGCCCAACGTCATCTTCTAGAATTGTTCAAGGAGTCGGTTAAACATTGTTTTCATCCCTACAAAAACCATGCAGTTGTTTTGTTTCTGTTTGGTATCTCGCAATTATCAACTAATGCTGCTAGTTTCGTTCCAGCTCTTAACTCATGAAGGATGAGCAAGTACTCTCAATGATAGTATGGGTATTGACATAAAGCTGATGATTTGTATTGTTCTCTTTTGTTTTCATGATTTGTGGAACTGTATATATGCAAAATTAAGCATTTGTACTACCTTAATAATTTTTAATAAAATAGAGGGCTCAGTACCCTCTTAAAAAATCCTGATTGTTAAACTGATCGACTTGATTCTTCTGCGTTCAGCTGATTATGGTCAATATAATTACCCGCGTCCAGCGCTGGATCCATATGTAGTTGTTGATCAAACCTAAGCCTCGAGTCATGTAGAAACAAGCTAGCTGCTTCATGATACATGTCTTGCTCAGCCTCAAAAGCAATCCTTTTCATGAACTCCTCCATGTCCTCATCAAAATTAGGATCTGGGATTTCATCATCACTTTCACTGTAACAATTAATCCATGGATTAACTCTAATCTGATCTTCTATTTTCTTCACTGGGGGTTCTTGAACCACTTCATCCATATCAGAACAGTCTTCCTCCAGAAACGGTGCCCAATAGTGCTCATCGGTTTTTGGCCCTATTCCACTTTTCTTGTAAACCTTGCAAAGAGCATAAGCATCTGCTACATTCCCACATCTCTTGAGCTCCTCATCGTGCAAACTATACTCATGCATCACCCAATCAGTTCGATCCCCACTCGGCGCACGGCCTTTATAGAAAACTAGGGTTTTCTTTACTCCAACTGGCCGTGAATTATATATAACGGTTTGATTTTTTCCTGTAACTTTCCAGTAGCCGAGTCTGGTCAACCTGTTTATTCTTGCCGATTTGTTAGGGCACTTGCAATTTATGGGGCTGAAAAAGAACCATTGCCGGTCTCCGGTTTGTAATAAAGACAAACCGGGAAGCTCCTCCGGCTCGCATTTGTAGACGTCCATTTCCATGATGATGTTGAGCTTGAACTTTTTGTGGCAGATCTTTCGTTTCAGATAGTAGAGGACGAGTTCCTCTTGGGTGGGGTGGAATCGAAACCCTGGTTGCTGGCGAAAGATGATCATCAAGTCGTCTAGTGATACCAATTGTGTAAAGATTTAGACATAAGTTGTCAAAAACTCAAAACCCGGCCTAGTTAAATAGAAGGGAAACAGTACTCCCACGAGGTTGAGGAAATTCGAATGCATCTAGGAAAGGGGATTGAATACTAGCCTGATTACAAAAGGAAACTTAGTTTACGGACCTGTCCCAGCACCAAGAGGAAACATAGGCTGCGTTTGGCGCGGTAAGTCACTGTGTTTTTAAATACCAATGTTTTTGCCGTTTGGTAAACAAAACAATAAGTTACTTTCAGAGTTAAATACTTGTGACACCTCAAACTTTATATGTTAAAACAGTTTTGTCCTCCGACTTTTAATTTAAATTGGTATATCCTTATACTCTTATATTTCAACAATTTTGTTTATTCCTTTTTTTCTTCACTTTTAACTTATCTACTTTTTTTCTTTTGCAAATTCCAAACCCTTCTCTGTCTTCCGTCCTAGCTTAATTAACCTCCTCGTAATCACCTAATTTAACACCCTAATATAGCAATTGAAATAAGAAAATCATTTGTTGATGTGTTTGGTGTAGCAATTGAAATAAGAAAATCATTTGTACTAGGGGTATTATGGTCATTTAAGCAACTTAACAGATTTTTGTAACATATTCACAAAATAAACAAAACTATTAAAACATATGAGTATAATTATATACCGATTAAATTTAAAAGTAGAAGAACAAAAATGTAGTTACATGTAAAGTTTAAAGTGTTACAAGTATTTAATCATACTTTTTAAATAAGTAAGCTGTTTTTAAGACAAACGGAGAAGTAGCGCCTCCTCCCTTATAACAAAAAGTAGAAGTCAACAAAACACATTACGTTCACGAGAATTAATGATATTTTTAAAAAAGACATTGGGTACCCTTTTAAACAACAACAAATTACAAGCAAAACTTAATAAAAACACAGACGCCTCTATCGCATTCTCTCTCAAGGCTCATTTCTCCATCTTGTCTCCAACTCTCCATCTTGCTCACCTTGTGCGTACCTCGAGTCGGGTAAGATTTTTTTTCTCTCTCAGATCATGTTAATATATTAATCGATCTCTACTTCATTGTCGGTTTTAAGATTGTGGAGAGTGCAAGTTCGAATCAATCTCCTCATGTGTACGATTGGTATAATGGTATTTATAGGTTTCTTCAATGTTTGGCATCTGTGTTTTGTTTATCGGTGCGTGTGGTAGGAATCTATGAAGGATTTTGAATTTTTTCTTTATTAGGTGTAAATTTGGATCGTGGTGATGAGTTTTTCTAATTTGGAAGGGGTTTTGAGTTTACTATACATTGAGTTTGATCATGCATGACTTAGATATGTATAGATAATCAGGCTTCACTTCATCAATCAATCTAATATGTATGTATAGGTAAACTTTACCCAATATGTATTCGTTCACAATAGATAATGGATCTTGTTCGAATTTGAGTGAAGTGAATTATATTCAATGATGTTAAGTATTTGCCCAAAGAAAAAAATGGACATTTCCAGTAGCTTGTTTTGTCTTCAATTTAAAATTAAGCTTTGAATGTAAAGGATTGATTAGTACAAGAAATGCTGAAGGGTTCTTGTTGCAATCTGATAATCATGGATGGTTAAGCTTGCTGGGATCTGTGTTACTATTTCAATATAAACTATTTATGTTTCACTGAGAAATAATTACAATAAAAAATTTACAATGATCCCATCTATAGGTCTATAATCTAGTTCATGGCAAAAAGTGGCACATTTTTCTGTGTCATAACCATGACCTTAATTCAACTTTACTATGATTTCCATTGCATATCACAGAATGACTCAATGGACAATGTAAAGAAATTCAAATTCCAGCTTATTAGTTGGTCAAGTTATTCTTTTTATTCTTTATTTACAAACTTCAGTTATTCTTTTTTGAAGATTTTCTCAAAACCTTACTACAAGTTCTATTTGATATGTATGCATAATTTTGGATGCTAGGAATGTGAGTGTTAGAGATGCAGGTTCACTTGGGTTCAATATTGTTCTGGGTTAAAATATGTGATCTTCTGTCTTGATTCATCATTTAGTGTCAATTGATCTGTAAGCTACATATCAACAATATACATTTTACAGTGGCTTATTTATCAATTGTATTTCAGATATGCACTATCATTTGAGGAAGCATTGCTATAGATTCATGACTGTGTTACCTAGGTTGCACTTGACTACGTAGAGCAATTGAAAAATTGTGTTGATTGCTAGGATCATTATCTATATTTAGCATGTTAACATTATTCTCTAGATCATGTTCTCTTTCCTCCTCAACCCTCGTAATACTGATTTCATGACGAAGTATCTGACATTCATGTATGTAATAGCTTGTTATCTTTGTAATTGCAGCTTGTTGAAGAAAAAAGCTCATCAGTCATCCTATAAGCAATCCCACTGTTCACATAGCAAGCTTTACGTCTCCATTTCTTTTCTCGAATAATAGCTTGACACTACCAGGATCAGTATTTTAGCCGACGAAAATTTTTTGTCGGCCTGTTCATCAAATTCGTCGGCTAAGCTCATAGCCGACGAGTTGTCGTCGGCTAAGAAGTTGTTGGCAAAGGTTCATCGGCTATGACTTTAGCCGACAAAATAAAAGTCGTCGTCGGCTATAGTGGCACACTTAGCCGACAACATATTTTCCAATTATTAGTCGGCTAAAGTAAGAGTTTGGCCGACGAAATACATTGTTGTCGGTTTAAACATAAGACTTTGCCCGACGAAATATTAATATTTCGTCGGCCAACTTAAAAAACTTTAGCCGACGAAATGTAGTATATAAATCGTCGGCTAAATATTTTAAAAAATTAAAAATTAAAGGAGTAAAGCCGACGAAATACAGTACATTTGGTCGGCTTAACTACAACTATAGCCGACGAAATTTACCATATTTCGTCGGCTAAACTGTGAAAAAAAAATAAAAAATACTATAGCCGATGAATTATGGTAATTTCCGTCGGCTATAGTACTTTTTATACTAAAAAACTATAAAATTTCTAAATTATCATCCAAGCAAGCTGCAAATTACACAAACAATTTAATATAACCAACAACAAACACTATATATCAAAAGTAGTCTAAACGTTTTGCATTAATTTATAAATTGTTCATAAACCTAAAAAACTAAATAAAATCTATATCTGCGCCAGGAGGAGGTTGCTGGGGAGGTTGCGGCGGTTGAGGTAAGGGAATAGGCGTAGGCATGGGCGGAGGCGGTAGTCCCTGAAGCTGAGCAGCTGAAAAATCTTGCAAGTATTGGAACATCTGCTACTGATGTGCCTGGTTGGTGGCATATACTGCCGCATTATACTCCTGTAAAGAGGCAGTATATGCTGTTTGGGCGGCTTGCTGTTCCCGTAACATCTGAACTTCCGTCTCTAACTGAGTCGTTCTACTGCTCATCGTCCATACCTAGATTTCAGACTATTTTTTCTTTCTCAATTCATGATCCTTCTCAATCTTGTTTTCTCCCTATAGTCATAGTCAATCTTTGTTCCTGTGACATTCAGTAGAATATAAACGAAGGAGAAGAGAGACTGAGAGCATCTGCAAGTTTCGTCTAATGAGGCATTGCTTTTCTGTTCTATATGAGTGAATTCAATTGATCATTGTAGATATAAGTAGATCTAAAGGTTTAAGAGAAAAACCCAATAAGGGAAGAATCATCTTTTAATCAACTACATATAAATAGATCTAAAGGTTTAAGAGAAAAACCCAACAATAACTTCTATCAATCTTCATCGAAGAAACTTATGCCAATCTACAGACACTCCAAACATGGTATGACATAGATCTTACAATCCTAGTGAGTTGTGAAGACCTTGGGGCCAGAAAAGGAGATGGAATTCAGAGTCAAGGAAGGCATCGTGAGCGTTGAACAAGTCTAGATGAGAGAACAAGGCGGTTAGAATATCGTGCACGTTGATTCGAGGCAGGATGCGGCGTAGAGGCGGTTGTGGTGAATGACGAGGCAGGTGATCGGGTTTGAGAGAGTGAGGGTGGTGGAGCAGAGTTGGGAGATAGAGGTCGAAATGGGAGATGAGCTTTTGAAGGGAGGAGACGGCAGCGTCTGGAGGTACGGATTGGTGTTGATAGGTGTGAGCACATATCGTGGATGTGTCTTACATAGAGAACGTGGGGGTAAGCTATGTTGTCAGATGTTGGAACGATAGTGTCAAACCTTCAGTTTATTCATCAATTAGGATTCTCCTAAAACGATTTTTACAAACGAATACATTTTCTATATATTTTAGATCTGAAAAAAAAAATCAATTTTTCGATTTTGTTTCACAGAATAATTTTTTAAAAACTGTTTTGTAAAATGATACAAGACAAAGCCTAATATTCCTCATATAGCTTTGCCGCTTAACTGCCAAGGTAACATCCTTAATCACACGTTTGAAATATTTTTTTTTGTCTGTTTTTTCAATATTCGCTCAATCTTACTAATCATTTGATCATTTATTAATTACCGAATTTGTAATCTATCAATAATAATCTATCTAGATTTACATCAACATGTCTGATCTCCAACATAGACCTAATATGGCCCAGATATCGAATACCTCCAGAGATCCTCGATCACATCCGTAATGAATCACTAAACTGGTTTGGAACACAGCATGTCTGGAAAATTTTATTTTACGCTCAAACAAGTATTAGTGTAACTCAGTATTACATTTGAAACACTCCACAGGTAATGTGAATAATCACATATCTAAATATCAAATGCTTGTTACCTTCACGGGTAGTCCGTGCAATAACAGTAATAATCTAAGACAATTTTTATAGCTCTGGTAGATGGTAAAACTGGTACATTGACAGAGAATTCAATCTCCATTAAGTAAAATTGGGCCTGGAAAAGTACCATTTGAACTCGTTTGAGATTTGTACACTTTGAATTACACCAGACTGACCAGAGATTTTGGATATATCTACGCATCAACTCTCAACTTACGTTAGTAATCTTTTCCATCTCAACCCTCTTATAACCTCCTTGTCATCTAGACTCCATCCTCCATCTTTCTCATCTCTCCTTTCAGGAACCCACCCCATGTTTACTGTAGTAACTGTCTAGTTTAATCCTGACTAGACTTGGAATAATCTTACTCCATATTTCTCATCTCTCCCTTTTATCCATCTACATCAACTATGTGTATATGTTGCGAACCCCCTGCTATTTACTATCAAGAAGTTGTGGTAGTTACTATTGCAATTTTGTATATGCTATTCGTTATTGTACTCGTTCTCTGTGATTGTCTTCATTGAAATGAATAGGGTGTTCAACATGCCACCATGACCACCTCTTTATTTTCCCTCAAAGAGGAGCTTGAAGAACCAAGAAAGAAAATCTTGCAGCTGTTGCACAAGGAGCTGCAATGGTTGAAGCAACATCAGTAGTTCACTTTCAAGTATCAAATAGGTCTATTTCTAAAGGCTGAGAGCACTCCAGGTAGTTGAGATTGAATATGAGTCTACAGTCGTCCTCACAATTTCAGTATCAAATATTGGTTAATAGAAACCATTTCTTTGTACTCATTTGCAATTTTCATTCAAGAGTAATTTCGATGTGAAAAAAGTTAGTTATGGCCTTGCTAGCTGGTTGGTCTTAAAAACGAGGAAGTCGATCTACTGCAACAACAAGATCAATTAATTAGGAAATCCAACACATGATCAAGTGAAAAGGAATTTCCACCTCCTAGTTTAGTCCTATTCATATTTTCTGTCATTAATTCCAAGCTCAGTGCCTACATCAGTTCATATATTGATCCGGTGCCGGATGCCCCTTAAATGTCACAGAGAAAGAGATGAAATATCAAAGATCTTGCTGTTTATGTATATATCTTAGGAACATGTTTCAGATCAATTTAGTCAGTTGGCTTTTTAACTTCTATAGAATTAGGTTAGTGCACTAGTAACTCAGTAATAAATTTGAAGCACTCAGGTAATGTGAATAATCACATCAAAATTTCAAATGCTTGTTACATTTCACATGTCCTTACAATAACAGGAATATAAGAGAAGATTTTATAGCTCTGGCAGAAGGTAAAACTGGTACATAGATAGAGAATCTCAATATCCATTCAGTAAAACTGGCTAGTACAAATACCATTTGAATTCAATAGAGATTTGTACACTTTGAATCACACCAGACATTTTGGATACAATTTTGGCTTCTTTTCTGTGCTATTGAAGACTGATTTGAACTGTGGTGATAACTGACAACATGCTAATCTAAAACACAATGATCGATAGTTCCCATTTCCTTCTAAAAATGAGGTCTTACCAAGATGAATTGAGGGTGTTGAAATTAGTGGCCAATAATCCTAGTATTTTTCTTGTTCAAATATCATTCATCAAGATCTTCACTTAGTAATCTGTTCTTAATTTGCAAGTTAATTGTCTTAAAGGAACCAACTGTTTCTATAAGTAAATGCCACGTAAAGGTTATATACATCAGCCTCTGTGGTCAATCTGGACCTTTTGGCCAGTAGTAAGTTAGTAACACTTTAAGAACACAGAGATGGCACACAGACGACCTGCAGGCAAATCCAGACCAGCGAATGGTAGTTTTTGATTTGCTTATAACTACTGAACATGTTCCCCTTTCTTGAATGAAATATCAGTTTGGCTTTGAGATATGAAATTCTTCTCCCTTGTCATTCCAACCCTTTTCTCATTGTTTTTTCCTTCAGCCTATCCATCTATATCTACTATGTGTGTGTCCGTTGGTTTCTACATGCTATTTCGAAGATGTGATGTTGCCATTGTATTTTTATACTCTCCTTATTATCGCATTGGTTCTCTTAGATTATATCTCATCTTACACCTATTATTAATTTGTGATAAGAGCACAGTGATATGTTTATAATGTATTTCTGACGTATTTAGCTACGTAATTCCTTTAACAATATTCACATTAACTAAGTGTTTATAATGTACTTCTAACGTATTTAGCTACGTAATTCCTTTAACAATATTCACATTAACTAAGTTTATGTTTTTAGGTCATAAATAAATTTAAGGGGCATAAAAAGACAAATTAGGAGAAATCTTGAAAGAAAAGAAAAGAAATCTATGTCTTGCAAAAAAAAGAAATCAGAAAATCTGTCAGAAATTATTAGTCAACTTCGACAGAAGATTGAGATCAGTTCAAAACGATCCAAGAGATGTGTCATATATCAACGGAAAGCTACAAAAGTTTAATTTCAAGAACTTTTTACGGATCGTTAATACCTATTTTGAAGAAGTTGTGACCATTTAAGTGTACGAATGTCAGTCTAACCAAATTTCTGATTTGAGCCAAAACTTCTATTTTAAGGCTCATACCACATTGGCAAACCCAAGGACGAGTTTTGAGGGTTTCATAACCCGCAGAAAACAGGGGAGGACGTGAAGATCAGGGGGAAAGGGCACCGAGCTCACATCATCAAGAGCCTCCATAGTTGTTGTCTCACACAAGGAAGCCGCCAAGTCATCATCGATCTCACCATCATCCACGGTTTCCCTTTTCTTTGTCATCTTCTATTCTCTTTGTGTGATTTTGCAGCCATGTATGGCTGAATTCTCTTAGTTAGAGGCAAGGTTTAAAGCCCCAAGAATGTTTAAGATATTGTTTTGAATTTTAGTTTCAAATTATTGAGTCTTTCAAATTATCTATTTGGTTATGTTTTATATATAGAGCATGTTTGCTTGTTTATATTCATGTATGCGCAACATAGAATATTTTGAACTTGTGAGTAGGACTAGAATTAGATCCTAAACGGTTAATACAGCTTAATTCAAAATGGTAATACCTATATGACATTAGGCGAAACCAAATAAAAAAACTTGCATGCTAGGTAGACGTTTCACACTAATTGTGCATACTTGTTCAATCACACTTCCATTGATCTTAATGTTAGAATAATATGTTGATAGGATAGCGTTTATACCTTGATCAATTATTCTAAAGGCTTGGTAACGGTGCATTGTTTTGCTTAAGTATTCAAATGAAGTAATAAGGACTTACGCAGTGTGTTCACAGTTTGTTCTTAGTTGACCAATTTGCAACTTAATGATTGAAGCTTTGGTTGTTAACATGTCTTGAAACATATTTGATGGTGGATTTTCAAGTCTAACATCTCACTATCTGATCTTTACTGCTTTATTTTGTTACTTTGTTTTCACTTGTTTATAATCACAAAACCACATATTTCTAGTACTATCATCTTTTGTTTTATTTTGTTTTGTAATTAACGTAAATTGTAAAGAGAAATTTTGAGAAATGACGAATTTTGAGTTAGACGATATAGATATAATGGTATGTCTCAATCTTGGATTCTGCCCAAAATTGAGAAAGAAGAAAGACTTGGTGTATGATTACTTGGATTTGATGTGTGTTTGGTTCGAATGCAAATAGTCAATCTCTGATATAGATAGATCAAAGTCCCAGGATCATTATCTCTGACTGCTTGATATCTCATATTAGGTGTCAGTAACATAGATGTATTACCCTTTAAATTTGTAGTATGCATACCGGGATTGTTATGTTTTAACCCTTTTATGTTTTTGTTTCACTAGCACTGATGTCCGCGTCTTCAGGCGCGGTTGATTTGATTTTTTTTATTTTTTAAATAATTCACGGTTGATATATTTTAACCTTAGTATGATGATACTTAATAGTGACAGAAGGAAAAAAACTCTTAACATTGATTTACTTGGCTGAGTACCTGAATTAGAGGAAAAACTTGAATTAGAAGTGTGGTTTCCATCGGTTTGATCAGTTATTGTCCATTATTTTGCTATTTGATTCAATTATTGTGTAATTTTTACTGTTTGATCAATTATATGTGCAGTTTTACCACAAATGAAAATTTTCATTTTAGAAGAAAGAAGAGAAATAATCAACAATAAAAATTTCTAAATTACATGTAGTAAGTTATCAATAAATATCAAAATTGATAAATTTTGAGAATACATGTAATAAAGGTCATCCATCAACAGTAAGTTAAAATATTCAAATTGGTAAAACGTGTTAACCATGAATGTATGTTAGTTGTATAAATTTTATTTACTTTTCCTTTTGTAAAGAAAGCCTTACCCTTTTCTTCTTCTCAAAAAGAAAAAAGAAAATATAAAAGAGTTGTCGTGCGTGCCCAAGTGCATTTCTATAGATTTTTTAATTATTGTGAAATTTTAGTAGTTCGATCAATATTGTGCAACAACTCTCTTAAACTCTAATAAAAATAACACAATTGATTGAGATGAAATTAACACCAAATTTATATTAACAACCAAGATGTCTGAAATTGTAAGTAAGAAATAATCATCAATACATGTCATAAGCTGAAACTGATAAACTGAATCAATAGAAAAATTAATTGATGACCTAAACATGAAACCCAAAACCCAATTTAAATTAAAAACCTAACCTAGATAAATCCACATATCAACACTCATATACACTGCTAATTGATTGTCTCAAGGATATTATATGTCTGAGTTGGTGGAGGCTTTCCCTAGAGTTGTCAACACTGCTGGTATTGACAAGTACAACAAACTGCTTGTTTTCCAATAAACTCATGTGTATCCCGGTTGTCAGAAGACGGTTCTTGAAAGTGTCAGACTACGGGAGGAGCAAGCCGCTCATGCCGCTCAGGTTGTCGCTCATACCACTGAGACGCGAGCTCAAGCTGCCGCTCATGCGGCCTATGTTGCCGCCCAGACAACATATATTGCCGCCTTATATGAGTATAATGTCGCGGTATATGCCACCCAACATGCGGCACAACAACACATGTTTCAGTACTTACAGGACTTTTCAGCTGCCCAGCTTTAGGGACTTCTGGCTCCGTTCATGCCTGCACCTTTACTGCTACCTCAGCCACCACAACCTCCTCAGCAGCAACCTCCTCCTGGCGCGGATATAAATTTAGACGATATAGATTTTGTGTAGTTAATTAATTTTTATAGTTTTATATGTTCATGAACAATTTATAAATATTTTAATGACAATCGTGTTGTCACCATTGATGGTGTTGTTGGTTATAATTTGAGATGTTTTGGTGTAATTTGCAGGTTGCTTGGAATGATAATTTAGAAATTTCAGGAGGTTTTTTGCTGGAATAGACTTATAGCCGACGAAATTTACCATAATTCGTCGGTTATAGTATTTTTATTTTTTCAAGGTTTAGCCGACGAAATATGGCCTAATTCGTAGGCTTTATTATTTTTTATTTATTTTTTTTCAATATTTTGCCGACGAATTATAATATTTTTCGTCGGCTATAGTTATTTTTAATTTTTTATTAAATACTTTAGCCGACGAATATATTAAACGTTTCGTCGGTCAAAGTCTCACACTATGGTCGACAAAATAATGTTTCGTCGGCTTTAGTCTTAAACTTTAGCCGAAGAAAAATATAAAAAAAAATTTCGGCTAAAGTATTAGACTATAGCCGATCGACAATTACTTATACTTTAGTCTGCTAAAGTCATCGTCGACGAGTCTTTACCAACGACATCTTAACCGAAGAATTTAATTAACAGGCCGACGACAAATTTTTATCGGCTAAAATGCTGATCCTAGTAATGCATCTTGATTGGGCTAAGTGTTGCGTCGACTATTTATGTTGGTTTTTTTTTACGTTGTCGAAAACTTCAGCTATTCTGTCAATATTCTTGTATTTTTGAGCTATCGGAACTGCACCATTCCTTCACCATTAAGGACAATTATTGACTCTAAAATGAAGTATTCAATCTGATCTACAACTTTGATGAATAAACTGTCACAAATATATGTCTATGTTGTCTATTGATACTAGAAAAATGCCTCAAAGACTACTTCTCAATAAAGTTTGCCGGATTTTTTGTTTTTAGATTATAGTTTAGGTACTTATAACTTCAGTTTTCCATCATCTTTTTGAATGATTCTTAAATAAGAATGAAGACTGTGAATGGAGCCATGGCCATAAGGAATACAAAAAGTTCTTGAATCTTTTTATTAAAAATGCAATCGTGGAAGCTGTTGAAATGACAATTATGTCCTGCATTTGTTGTATAGTTTAGTTTTGCCACCCTATTATTTATACCGACTGTTTCATCCTTGATGTTTTCACTGATCACGATTTTACCATCGTCTCGATTTTTTTCCTCTCACCCTTGTAGGCTTGTACAAATTATAAACTCTACCTTCTCTTAGTTTTCTATTTCATCTCAAACCTTTATCCCCTTCTCATCTTTTAAACTTCATCTAGCTGATCCGTCCCTCACTCATATCCAGAAATTACTCCATGATTTGCATAGAGTAAATGTTGTCTTGCGATAATGGCCTTCCATATATCACAATGCCCTATATACCGGGACTGCTTTAATCAAGTTAGGATCACAAGTTACATCTGCCTGTTAATTAGCAAAATCTCCATTTTCTGTTTGTTATTCTTTTTCTTTTCCTGTGAGGAACAGTCAATTCGGGGGCTTAAAGCTTACATATTGTAGCACCACAGTCTGAAAGGGGACATTCTATGTAGCAGCACTTACGTTTCTTGATCCCTTGCGAAGTTAAATTGAAGTTGATAGTAAAAATGCTGGCAATTTCCTTGATCAAAATCTATTTGAATCAACAGCAAGGTAATTGCATTTAGTATTGATATCCCACCAACTCTGAGTCTCTGATTTCAAATCTCATATAATGTATCAACCAATCAATTGATGGTGAAGCAACTAATGTAAAAGGGGATCCCAACTCTTAATAATTTTCTTCAGAATTATTGTATATAAACTACATATAGTCTTGTATGCTGTGTTGTTTTCTGCAAATTTGACCAAACCCAATTGATTTTAGCAACCTTTTTTTTGCAAAGTAAGATTTTTGCGTCCTTCATCTGCATACAAATTTTGAAGATAAATGCCATTCATACCTCACCAAGAATGGAGTGGTCCTTCATCAGAGAGATATTGGTGAAAACCAAACAACCATTGCAGTTGGACTCAAAGCTAGCAGAGCTTCCATGTGCCAAACTGTTGACTGAAATACTCTTTCAACATCTTTTTCATTTTAGAATTTCCTATTTTTCTTTCCTCTTTCCTATTTAAACTCTTCTGTATATTCGACTCCCTCATTATATATAATTCCTTGGACTCCCATCTTGCTATGTGTTCCACAATTGTACCATCCTTTTAGTCCTCAGTTCTTTCTGTCACCTGCTAGTTTTGATCTTACCTCCCTGACTGTGTTCTGGTTTTCTTTAAATTTCGAGGCTTCTATACTCTTAACCAATCCCCACCACCATTTTCTCTTCTTCCTTATTGTCATGTTGCCACCACTCTATTCAAGTGTTTGTCACAGCTTAATACTTCTCCTTCTCCATTGCCTTCTGGCATTCTTTTATCTTCAGCTTACAAGTTTTACTCGTCATGCACTTCATTTCAAAAATGAGACCATGACCTGTTCAAAGAATTAATTAAGCTAGGATCACAAGTTAGTAGTAATACCTGAGCCTGGTCAAAGTGTCCCGTCCAAAGAGATGCACTAGCGCAAGGGACACAGCTGCTCTCGTTACAGCAGAGTTGGCATATCGATGATCTACAAAAGTAGTTTCGTGGGAGAAGTGGCGCTTTCTGAGATCTGAAAGTTTAGGGTTTAGAATTCTAGTGTTATCCACCTAGTTCTTGCTAATTATGTTACTTCCATTTAAAAAATAAGCATGTATTTTGTACTAGACATTCTACCCCTGGAATTATGAATTACGAATCATGAAGGTGTTTCAGAAGAAGAAAAATATGCACTGGCCTCTTAAGTCTTAATTTGTAGTACTTCAAAGTTCAAATATAGCTGGGTGTTTTTTTGATACAAACGTTTGCAATACAGTGAGGATCTTGAAATGATTGGGTTTTCGCCAGATATAGATAGAAATGTTACCTGGTTCATAATTGGAATGCATGCTGGGTTCTCCATTAGCTCTTTTTGTGCGAACACACACACAAGCTAATAGCCTGTTGAGATAGCAATTAAATTAACGTTTCAATGCTCAACAATTAGCTAATACTAGAGGGGAGGTAAATAATGGTGTAATAATATAGCAGTGTGATATTCATAATGAATCATCAAAACAGCAAATAATAGCATGTGATTCAGTACCAATGATTCACTGAATGACCAAAACTCAAGGTATACAAGAACATCATCATCGGTATATATATTTCTCGATCACTTCTTGTTGTTTCGATGTGTTCGTGTGTAAATGTGTAATCCTTACAGCTAGAACTAATAGCTTGCATTTCATGTCCAAAATGAGTCCCTTCCCAGTTGAACTGATAATGGCCAATATGCTGATGATAAGATTGAAATTTTTAATACTATTTTTCTTTGTTTTCCTCATTGCAATTAGTACCTTTTCATATAATGCAGAATCAATTATTAAAATCAATTACTGACCTTTCAGAACTCATATTATGTATGAACAAATCCATGTTAAAGAGCTGCTAGAATTTTCATTTTTCTAAAATTATTATTCATTTAGGGATTTTAATGAGCCTGTAATGGTTCTGCACCATAGACAAAAGAAAGAAAAGGTATGTTTGGAAATGCTTTTATGAGCTCTATCCATTTCCTTGAGCTATCTTAGCTGCTCACTATTACGTACACTATCAACCGAAAAAGAAACCTAATCCGTTACTGCATGTCTTCTAAGAGTGTTTTTGTTTTCATATTGGTTCTGTTAGCTGCATGCGGGAGTATGAATGCATGTTATCTGCTGATTTGGGGATAGCTGAAGAGCTTGAATTTGCCATAAACATGTATATCAGTATATGGAAGATGCTGTATCCAGTATAATTTGATGACATGTTTATGCATGTTCTATCTTATGAGCTTCTATTGCAATGAACCAATCAATGTACCACTTCTTCTTGCAAAATGGAATAGAGAATTTTTAGCAGCTCTTTTTAGTTCTATTCCCAGTGCTATTCTTTAAGTTTTCATATATTTTATTCTTCCGACAGCAAAATGCAGCACAAAACAATTAATAACAACTCCAATATTTACTGGTTAAAAGGCCTGCTAATGGTTTATTTTTTGTGTGACAAGACCTGCTAATGCTGATGTGTTAGACTAAATGGATCCTATGAATTATGTTACACAGATACAGGGTAATACAAAAGAAAAAATGGTTTTATCCTAAAAATGTTCAAGAAGTCCTGGTTTTGTGAAGGTGTTCTGCAAATTAAGTGAGTAAAAACTTTGAGCTCATGGTAATTTAACAAGCAGGGAGGCTCATACATAAACATGCTCGCATTTTATTACAGTTCGTTGAAGCTGGAACTGAACTTCAGTCATGTACTCATGGGCAAATTACATTGAAAAACACTGTTTTCTTAATCTTGTAACTTATCTGGAACAGTAATGGTAAACAAACTGGCAATTAGTTTAAATATATTGAAAAGAGGGCTCTGCACACTGTACTATGGTGTTTATCTTCTTGTGTTTTATACGTGAATTAATCATCTATATACTACAAATTTTATTCCAAGCAAAAACTCTGAATCTTTAGGAGCCTTTCTTGTTCTTCTTTCCTTAATGTAGTATTCTCTATAGTAGCAACTATATAGTTTCCTCTATGTAATAGGTAAACCACCTCCCCAAATCACAGTTAGTCCTTCCTGAACTCATATTAACTCAATAAATCATTATTAACACAGGGATTTTCATGTAGGGTGTAAATTTTCTGCACCGTATAGAGGAAGAGATAAAACAGAGGTACACATGTATGCAGGCAATCTTTGACCAAGCCTAATCGAGTGTTCAAAGTTCCAACTACTACCTGCACACCCTCCACTTTAAACCACTCATTTCTAGCCTTCTAGGTCTTTCCCTGCTCTCCTAAATCTTATATATATCCTCTCCTGAACCTTTCTATAGATAGAGCAGACTATCATCAACTAGCTAGCTTTAACATGATCCATGGCTTTCCTATTGTACCCCCATTCACCACCTACCACTGCCATTTTGCAATCTAGCAATGATTAACCTTGCTTGCTTCAACCTTACTGTCATGTTGCAACCACACCATCTGTGTATTTTTCATAGCCATATGCATCTCCAACACCATCCACTTTCTCTTTACATTCAGCTTGGAACAAGTTTTCTCTGTCTTACAAATCATGCATTATTCCATGTCGGAAACCACTGCTTCATAGTGCTGATTAAGCTAGGATCACAAGTTAGAAAGAAACTCAAGTTTTTCCTCTCTAGGAAATCAGGTGGAGGTGGCGGACGCAGATGCTCAATCTCACTCTTTCCTTTTGCATCCTTATTATTGTCCATTGAGCATCGCCCACCATGGGTGGTATGTCATAGTGTACATGGCAATATAAGAGCTCCATGAGCATAATAGCTGGCTCGCCCCTCAGACTGTCTGTTGTCGCATTTCTTGACTGTAATAGTCGTGTTGATCATGAATCAATGGAATTTATCTCCTTAACTTAAGGATCAGTCTCAAGATCATTTACTCTGGGTTAAACAAATTAACAATGGTAATTAACCTAACTGCATCAATGGTAATACAACTTGTACTTGGTCAAAACGTTTCATGTAGCCTGCAGTGGTTCTGCCATCTGCACCATGTAAGATTTGCAGGCACACTTTGACCAAAACCCAGTAAGCAAACTAAGAAATGAGTTGTCCTCCTCTCCTACTCTCTCAGCTTTAATTTCACCATCAGAGAACTGAGGATGAAGACCAACCAACCAACCAACTATTTTGACTGAGAGCAGCAGAGCTTCCATGTGCCAAATTATTCTTGACCGAAATTTAATTTGAATTTCAAATCCGTTTCCTTCTGTTCCCTCCTCGATCTTCTATTCATACACAGTATATATCATGAACTGTGCTCCCATGGCTCAACCATTACCACTGTGCTCCCAGCCTGCTATAACACCCTTGCTTGCTTTTTTCTTTTAGCCTTATTGTGATGTTGCCACAGCACCAACAAAGTCCATCACTAGAAACTATTCTCTACCTTGATTTGCTTGCCACATCTTTCCTTAGTCTTGCAATTTATGCATTACCCCTTAGATATATACCCTGATTTGTTTTTGAATTTATTAAGCTATGATCACAAGTTAAAATGAAACACATGAGCTTCTCAAGCATGGAGCGTATGGGTGGCATTTGAGCAATGAGGCTGAATCCGACTCCTTCCTCTTAGTGGCTGCATCTGCGCTATGCAGCTAGTATGTTCTGGTGTAGATCAGTACCGTTATACCACGAGCGTCCAAGATTTAGACGGATTGAGCCAAATAGCTTGCCTAAGAGAAGCACGGCACTCGGGCGGTTCCACCTTGTGGAACATGCATGCGTAGTATTCTTTCTCATGCTCAAGAATATATGAAAGGTGGAAGGTTAGAGCCAGAGATCACAAATGAAGATGGAGCCTAGCAGAAGCAGAAGTGAACTACAAATCTGCAACTAGAGATTCGATACCAAGCCAAGCTTTGCCTTCTGAATTTCTAATTGTTATTCATTTGGCATGTTTTATTAACTAGCCAGGGATATTGTAGAAAGTTTGCACATTTAAACAATATAAAACATTCTTCGATAAGTCTTTTTGGTCTGAAAATCAAGATAAGTGTATGGCAATCAAGTAAAGTGCTAGAAGAGCATTCTACAATTGTGCACTCTTGCCCCATCTGTCTATACCTTTCCTTGCTTCTGGCCTTCTGCCTTATTGTCATGTCGCTACCACACTGTTGAGTATGTGTCAATGGCGATCAATACATATCCATCCGTAGAAATTGATCTCCATCTCTTCAGCTTCAAACTTTTTATTTTATTTTATTTTATTTTTTTCAATCTAGGATACCGTCTTGAAAAAGCCCTGATTCTGAAAGTGTTCTATTCATTAAGTTAAGATCACAAGTTAGATAAAAGTGTTATTGTGCCATGATTTGGTTGTGTTGATGAAGGTAACTAACACAAGAGTTTCAATCTTCAAGTGCGACGTAAGGGCAGCTGTGCCAATTTTGCAGTGTTAGTGTTGATATCCTTGGAAGTTCAAGACTCGTGAAGGACTTTGGGAAGAATTTATATGCATCAGGACGAGCTGCAAATTGATATAAAGAATTGTAGCGAAGAAAATGAAGAACACCAGTCATGTTTTTCTCATCATGTAACGAAGGGTCACATACTCACATTGTGATTGATGTGAACAAGGCTTTTTCGATCTAATAAACAAGGAACTAGCAGTCTTTTTGGTTTATGTTTCTTCAACAAATTTACTCACAATAGCCCAACACCATGTTTGAATAGTTTGATGACTTGATCATTGATTCTAGAGGAAGTTGCTGTTATCACTAAAAGTTGAAGCAAATAGATTTGATTGATAGGAGACGAGCTTGCTTGTTTAGTGTTTACTATTGGTTTCAATTGAGTGATAATTTACAACTTCAAAAATTTCGAAAATATATTTCAAACAATTGTTCTGATCATAACAATTAAAATAACCCCAACATTAGAAACAGGGGGCTCAAGTACGTCATATATGAACATCATCAGCCTTCTCTAGCTTGGGAGTTTCTGTTGAACTGAATATTTAGACCTTACCAGGTTGAAGTTTATGGGGTAAAGTAACTCCAGTGGCCAATAATGCTGGTCATTCCCTTTATCAAAATCTAATTCAATCAACTCCAGAGTTAAAATGAAGTTGTTATAACGGACGGAAGAAAGAACACAGATTTACGTGGTTCACTAACGATATGTTAGCTACGTCCACGACCAGACGAGAACAGTTTTATTATCTTGAGGAAACACAACCACCGAGTGCTTAATACAATTAGGTTTAGGTCGTTTATATACTAAACCCTAAACCCTATATACTAAACCCAATAGGAAACCATATCCCAGTATAACAGGGACTCTAAACCCTATATACTAAACTCAATAGGAAACCATAACCTAGCATAACAGGGACTCTAAACCCTATATACTAGATCCAATAGGAAACCATAACCCAGCATAACAGGGACTCGTGGGCCTTGGGGGCGTTGCCCTTCGATGACACTGGTTGAACAATCTTGCTCGCGTGACTGTTGTTCGCGAGACTCTCGCTCGCGCGACTGTCGCTCGCGGGGCAGTTTCGGTCGCGAGAGAAATATCTTTCGCACGACTTTCGCTCGCGGGAATAATTCCGCTCGCGCCCCAGAACCCCCAATCCAGGGCGCGTTGCCCCTGGACCCCAAATCGCTGACCGGACAGCGAGATCCCAGAATAGCTGGTACCTCCAGATGGCTGATTCAAGGCATACATTAACAAATCTCCACCTTGACTTGAATCCTCCCCGAATGGCTGGTTCCTCCAAATAGCTGATTCAAGGCATATATTAACAGAAGTATTTCTTTCTCTGTCAGTCCTCCAACATTTACTGTAATTGCAATACTATGAAATCAGTAATTTATAGATAACCTCATGTTTGAACAGCAATTTCTAGCAAACACATATTATGTATCAATCAATCAAATGGTAAATGAAAGCTGTAACAATTTTACATATACAAGAATTGTCTTGTAGATTGAAATCTGTCTGCAGCATATGTACAGATAGAGATAAAAGAGTACTCATGCAGACCCTCTTTGACCAAATCAATCCCCATTGATCTTACTCAGAACCACAACCACCCCACCTGCACTCATTTCTTGGTCCTTCCCTGCTATACTTAGCTGTGTAGAATAAGGACGAAGACCAACCATTTGGACTGCGAGTAGCAGAGCCTGCATGCGCCAAAGTTGACTGGAAATTTTCCAACTTCGTTTGAACTCAAAAACCTTCTTTCATATTTCAATCCACTTACACACACATATAGATATAGAATATCCTATCCATTGTACATCATGAACTAGATAGCTTTGATAAGTTCCATTTTCGCTTTAACCATTGCACCACCGATCAATCCTCCATTCTACCATCTCCGCCATTTGTGCCCCCATCCGGCTATAACTTGCTTTTGCATGTTACTGTTGGAAATAATGCACATTGATTCTACATTAAGCTAGAGTAATCTAGAATATTAGATAATGATCTAGAATGATCATTGAGCAATAGCCTCTAGAATAATCAAGTCTAATCAAACTCTAGCATTGTCTAGAAACTAAATGTCGGTGAGCAAAGCTTGTAATCAATCAAGTTGTCTAGCATAGTCTAAAGCTTATCAAGGTCGGTGGTTTAGGCCTACATATATCCATGTATTCATGTAACAATGATAACTTATGAATGGATGAATGAAGCAAGCCATTCCAAAGTGAAGTTGTCCTCAGTTAACTTCTCCTCTATCCTCCTAAGCTAGTTATTAATCATCAACCTTGTTCTAATAATATCTCCCAACTTCTGGCTCATAACTTGTCCTAGCCCATCACCTTTAGCAGTTTTCACACTAAACAATTTCTAACAATGTTATCTGAGCCACTACTATAAAAAAACTAACAGTGGTATCAGAGTCACTACTACAAAAAATTATCATTGGTATCAGACTCTAGTTCGATCAAGAACTTAGGCGTTTGTCAAAGCTTGCTTCGATCAAATTTGGGATGTTGAAAATTGTCCACCATGTCTACCTCCACCTCCAACCAATCAACCATTCCTCTTCCTATCTTCAAGGGAGAAAACTATGATTTTTGGAGTATCAAAATGAGGACTTTCTTCATGTCTCAAGATCTATGGGACATAGTAGACAAAGGGTTCTCGACTCCAGAAAATCCGACGGTGGAGCAACTACGACAAGAAAAGAAAGAAAAACAAAAAGATGCGACGGCATTGTTCGTGATCCAACAAGAGGTGGATGAAACAAATTTCTTAAGAATCATGGGAGCTACAACATCAAAGGAAGCTTGGGATCTGCTAAAGGAGGAATTTCAAGGAACCGCAAAGCTATGTTCCGTCAAATTACAAACTCTGAGGAGAGATCTAGAAAATATAAAAATGAAGGAATCTGAGATCGTAAAAGATTTACTCAAGGAAATAGTAAATCAATTAAGAACCTATGGAGAAAATATAAGTGAGACTAAAGTAGTAGAAAAAGATACTCATTAGCCTCACTAAAAAATATGATATAATAGTGACTGCCATCGAAAATTCAAAAGATATAACAAGTCTTTCGGTGACAGAATTAATAGGCTCTTTGAAAGCATATGAAAAAAGATTAAATGATCGGAATGAAAGTCTAATAGAAAAAACATATTCCGAACTAAAATCAATATGCGATCTCAGAAAGATGAAAAAGAAAGAAAGTTTGAAGAATGTTCTAGAGGAGGAGAAAAGCATAAATATTGGGAAAATGAAAAAGATTTCAAGGAGAAGAAAAAATATCCTCCTTGTGGAATTTGCAAAAAGAATAATCACAAAGAAGAAGAATGTTGGTTTCAAGGAAAGCCAAAATGTCGAAACTGTAAAAAGTTCGGACACAAAAAAGAAGACTCCTTCTTTAAGAAAAGTCACCGAGCAAATTTCTCAAAAGAAAATGATTAAGAAGATCATTTCTTCTATACTCGCCATGATTCGGCGGAAGAAAAGAAGAACAAAAAGTGACACATCGACAGTGGCTGCAACAATCACATGTCAGAAGACAAGAATATGTTCTCCAAGCTGAAAACTATAAGAGAGTCTCATGTGAAATTAGGAAATGGAGATGTCGTCAGGACAAGAGGCAAAGGTATGATCTCTACATATCCCATCTAAAAAGGAACTAAATATATTAATGATGTTCTATTAGTTCCTAGCTTGGAGCAAAATCTATTAAGCGTCGGACAAATGATGGAGAATGGCTATGCAATATTGTTCGAATGAGACTTCTACAAAATATATGATAAGAGAAGAAGATTAATATTCAAAATAAAAATTCAAAAAAGAAGTTTTCGGCTTCAATTGCAAAATATAGCCAAGAAAGCAAAAGTTAAGAAAGATATTGTCTGAGAAAAGAAGCAGCCGAAGACACTAAGAAGCCGACCTAATCAAGAAGTAAATTCAAGACCAAGAGTCTATAAAGCAGCAATGAAGAAGAAGGCTAAACAAAAGCCAAGAGACAATTATGCTGACATAAGGCAACAAAAGTATGCCGACACACAAGACTACAGAGCAAGAACTCTAAAGGAAGGTCAAGAAAGAATGAAGCCGATGAAAGACTATACAAGAAGACAACAGCAAGAGCGAGACAATCACCAACATACTTCCAAGACCGAGATATTGATTACTACGAGATTGTTAGAAACATCATCAATGCACGTTAAGGAGCACTACCAGAACAACCACTTTAGCCGACGAAATTTTTTCGTCGGCTAAACCCTAAATTTCGTCGGCTAAGAAGTCGTCGGGCAAAATCCGTCGGCCAACACTATAGCCGACGAAATTACTGTTCATCGTCGGCTAAAATCATTTATTTAGCCGACGAATAAATTTTTCGTCGCTTAATTTCTGGACTTTGGCCGACGAAATTACGAAATTTATTAAAATTCGTCGGCTATAGCTATTATTTTTATTTATTTATTTAACTTTAGCCGACGAATTTTAGGGTATTTCGTCGGCTATAGTTATTATTATTTTTTTAAAAAAATTTTAGCCGACGAATTTTAATAAAATTCGTCGGCTAAAGCTATTATTTTTATTTATTTATTTAACTTTAGCCGACGAATTTTATTAAAATTCGTCGGCTAAAGTTATAATTTTTTTATGTAATTATTATTTTTTTAAAAAAAATTTCTTTTTTTAATTTTAGCCGACGAATTTTATTAAAATTCGTCGGCTATAGTTTTTTTTCTTTTTTTTATTTTATTTTTTCATATTTTTTTCTTTTTTAATTTATGTAATTATTATTTTTTTAAAAACTTTAGCCGACGAATTTTAATAAAATTCGTCGGCTAAAGTTTTTTTTTATTTTTTTATTTTTTCATATTTTTTTCTTTTTTAATTTATGTAATTATTATTTTTTAAAAAACTTTAGCCGACGAATTTTAATAAAATTCGTCGGCTATAGTTTTTTTTTTCATATTTTTTTCTTTTTTAATTTATGTAATTATTATTTTTTAAAAAACTTTAGCCGACGAATTTTAAGGTATTTCGTCGGCTATAGTTTTTTTTCTTTTTTTTTTTTAATTTTTTCATATTTTTTTCTTTTTTAATTTTTGTAATTATTATTTTAGAGAAGTAGGAGGGATTTGAAGGAGGAGGAGGAGGGAGAAGGTTAGGAGAGGGAGGAGGAGGAAAGAAGATGAAGAGGAGGAGGAGGGGAAGGGAAGATGAAGAGGAGGAGGAGGGGAAGGGAAGATGAAGAGGAGGAGGAGGAGAAGGGAAGGATGAAGAGGAGGAGGGGAAGGGAAGATGAAGAGGAGGAGGGAAGGATGAAGAGGAGGAGGAGAAGGGAAGGATGAAGAGGAGGAGGAGGGAAGATGAAGAGGAGGATGAGGAGGAGAAGGAGAAGGAGAAGGGAGGATGAAGAGGAGGGAGGAGGAGGAGAAGGGAAGATGAAGAGGAGGAGGAGGAGAAAAATGAAAGATATAGAAAATTTTGAACTTTAGCCGACGAAATTTCGTCGGCTAAAGTTCAAAATTTTCGTCGAAAAATTTTAAAATTTTAAAAATCCCCGCCAAAAAATTTGAATTTTTAATTAACTTTAGCCGACGAAATACCCTAATTTCGTCGGCTATAGTTATTTATTTTATTTATTTATTAATTTAACCTTAGCCGACGAATTACCCTAATTTCGTCGGCTAAAACCCTAAACCCTAAACCCTAAACCCTATACGTAGAAGCTTCAAACGCAAAAAAGTCGTGAAATAAGATATGACCGGAATGGTGAAATACGTCTATAGTTAAAAAATCACGTAATTCCGGTAAAGTCTCGGTACCGATAATTGCGGTTAACTCAATTTTCCATTCTTTCTCCTTAGAGGTAGCCCTATCTCCGGTAGTTATTTTTCATAAAATTTTTATACCACTGGTTGCGTCTCATCGATTTGAAACTATTTTCAGTTGAAGGTCCGGGCAAAATACGTAATTTAGACGGTCAAATGACCGTTTCCGTGCATTAAGGGGTTTGACTTACGTGATTGACCGTAAGGATCGAGCCCTTAACGTTGTCAGATTAAGTTAAATTTTTTCCTATATACATATTTCAACATAATGATCATATCTGACGGTCGGAATTTTGTTTCTCAACTTTGATCATCGGAATCACAACATGCGTACTAATGTTGTATAACTTGTTTACTAAGCTTTAAGTAAATGTTTCGTTTCTAAAACAAACTGTACGTAGAAACTTCAAACGCAAAAAAGTCGTGAAATAAGATATGACCGGAATGGTGAAATACGCCTACGGTTGAAAAATCACGTAATTCCGGTAAAGTCTCGGTGCCGATAGTTGCAGTCAATACAATATAGAGGTTTGACTTACGAGATTGACCGTCTAGATGAAGTTCTTAAATTTATCAGATAAAGTTGAATTTTTTACCAGAGATATATTTCAACATATTGATGATATCTGACGGTCGTATTTTTGTTTGTGAATTTTGATGACCGGAATCACAACATGCCTACTATTTACCATTATTTATCTATACGGGAAGGCCTATCATGGAGGGGTAAATGTCTCAAAACTTTTAGATGGACAGTTGCGTCTCATTATGGTGAGTGTTTGTTGTGTTGAAGGTTCGGCCAAAATACCTTATATAGGCGTAGATATGGACATTTTCGTGTATTAAGCGTTTAGAAAAACTTCATTTTGAAGCCTTAAACGAACTCGGATGGCCAAAAAAGCCTATATGTCATGGTAAAGCGATGAGTTTTGCTCCTACGCCCGTTCTGCTTCCAGATTGGTATCACAATAGTCAATCGGACACCGAAATATCCGTAGTACAATTTTATAACTAAAAGTTACTTTAGCCGACGAAATACCCTAATTTCGTCGGCTAAACTTTTCAAATTTCGTCGGCTAAAGTTCACATACTATAGCCGACGAAAAAAGCACTTTAGCCGACGAAAAAAAATTTCGTCGGCCTGTTAATTTTTTTTTTCGTCGGCCTGTTAATTTTTTTTTCGTCGGCTATGATACTTATTCTGGTAGTGGAGGAGTGTTGAAAATAATGCACATTTATTCTACATTAAGCTAGAGTAATCTAGAATATTAGATAATGATCTAGAATGATGATGGAGCAATAGCCTCTAGATTAATCAAGTCTAATCAAACTAGCATTGTCTAGAAACTAAATGTCGGTGAGCAAAGCTTGTAATCAAGCAAGTTGTCTAGCAGTCTAGAAGCTTATCAAGGTCGGTGGTTTAGGCCTATATATATCCAAGTACTCATGTAAGAATGGTAACTTATGAATGAATAAAGCAAGTCATTCCAAAGTGAAGTTGTCCTCTTCATTTAACTTCGCCTCTATTCTTTTAAACTAGTTATCAATCATCAACCTTGTCGTAATAATATCTCTCAACTTCTAGCTCATAATTTGTCCTAGCCATCACGTACATTTAATAGCTTCTACACTAAACAAATGTTATCCAAGTCACTACTATAAAAAAAACTAACAGTAACATCAGAGCCACTACTATAAAAATTATCAGTTACCATGTTGCCACTTCCGAGTTCAATTGTTTGTCAAGCCTCGATACATCTACATAACCAGAAATTACTCATATTTTCAGCCCTTGAAAAGCTCTCTTTCTTGCAAATCATGCAATCCTTGCGAAATTTCAAGCCTAAATTAAGCTAGGATCACAAGTTAGATGAATCTCCCGCGAAGCAAATTTGAAGCCAGCCACTGAAGGACAAGCAAGAAGCAAGTTGGGAGTCTGGTCTTGGATTAAATCATCTTTTGTGATGGTTTTCCAGATCAGACTGATGTTCGTTCCATTTTTGAAGGTGGAACGTGAAAATCAGGGCTTTTCTTGAGAATGCAGCTGGTATAAGCGTATAATTTTACAAAACTAGGTCTTATTTTAAAGAAAAGTGATAGAAGTTGTTCATAGCTTGTTATCACACACAAATTCTGCAACCACTGTACAAGTTTATTAACCTTATCAAGCTTTGCTTCCTGTTTCTTGGTCACATACAACCCTTGCAACATTGGGAATCTGAATGTTATATGGTTGTTTGGCAATAAGAAAAAGATTTGAATCATTGTTCTTGTATGGCTAATATGGTTCTTATGAGTTATAGTGACAACTATGTTGGTTGCTGCAAAAGCAAGGTGCTAATTAACTGTGAATATACTAGATAGATTAATTTCTGTGTTTGAATCCTTAAATTGAATCAAATGACAACTTGTAATATGAAAATTGGAATTATATTTCAAACTTTGTTCGGAACATAACAAATCAAATCAACCCCGCATAAAAAACAGGCGACTCTAAGACTCCTATATACTAAAACTTCATAAAAGGCCTCCCAAGCTAATAATTATGGGAAGACCAAACCAAAGTACTAAATACAATCAATTATTAAGATAAACCCCATATATACTTCTGAAGTATAGGGTTCAAAATCCACCAAGAACAGACACTAGGCAGCTGATGGGGCGGGAATAAAATTAACATCGCCAGCATTCGACAGCGCTGCCACAAATGGCTGCAGGTTCACTTGATCGATGCCATTTCCAACCTCGGCAGCACCATTGCAATTCTGGAAGTCCAAGGACTCGTCATCATAAATCTCCCACCATTTCTTCACCAACATCTTGATGTCTTCTCGCTCCATGTTCTCCCCTTCTCCATTGTACCTCCATGGCTTAGAACCCTAAACACATTGAAACCAATTAACCATTACTTGTTACAAATTCAAGTTATGAGGAAACTTGTGGGTAGTATATATATATATACTCACATTGGCACAATAGTGAACAACTTTGACCCTCTCTAGCTCAATGTTTTCAGGGTGGCGCCACAGCATAGCCAACACAAGGTTGTAGTTTGAAGGGATAGGCACGTACTTGTCCCTAAAGAACACATTCAAGAAATCCTGCAGTTCCCAAAAGGGAAAACTTACTGTCAGATAAAACCCAATTGAGCAACAAGTAACCAAAAAATTACTGTAGTACCATTTATGTACCTGCTCAGCAAACAAAGTAGGAGTAGAAGTCTTGAGGGTGCTCAAGAGATCTTGGTAAGTAGACAAGTTTGGCTCATACACAAACATGCCAGCATTGAAATACAAAGGAGGCTTGGGACCCAAGCTATTGTCCCATTGTACCCTGTCCGGGCACTGCTGGCAGTACCCAATCTTGAACTGGGGACTGTCCCTCCAATTGGTCTCACAAAAGCAATCCTTCACAGCATAGAAATAGTTGTCCGGGTAGTCAAACAAGTGGTCAATGTTTTGGAAAACTTGGATGTCACCGTCCAAGTAGATCATCTTGCTATACTCCACAAACTGCAACAGAAAATAACGATCAAATAAGAAAACAATAAAACCCTAACAATCAAACGGAAAAGACACGAGTCAATAACAAATAAAGGAAACAAACAGGGTACAAAATAATAAAATACAGAAGAAAAATAGACTTTACCTCCCAAATACGAAGCTTTGAGTAGTTGATGACGTAGTACGCCATAGCATAGTGAGTCTGGTTCTCTGGAGGGTGAACAGGGTCGATCTCTCGGACTATGCAGCCCTGAGAGACAAGGATCTGACGGTGCTCTTCAGGCACATCAGGCAAGATGGCCACGACTAGTGGGTACTTGCTCTTCACCTTCCTCAAACCCTTGGCCAGACCAACCACGCCTTTGACGTAGTCGCCGTTTCCGGCCAAGAACGTCACATAGGCTCGGCTCGGGGCAGCTGCGGCCTTTGTGGGGATGATGGCTGTGGTAGCGGCGTTGGTGAAATCATGAGGAGCCATGTTGATTAGTGTTTGTTTGGGATGGAAGAAAAGGATTGGTGTTTGGGATGGAAGAAAAGGATTGGTGTTTGGGATGAAGATCGATCGAAGTTAGTTTTTCGAACTTGAAGAGTGAGTTGTGTATGCTCTGAAAGGCTTTGTATGCAATGTTTTGGATGATGAAGTTGTGTTGGGGTTGAGGGGTTTATATAGGAATTGGGGTGTGCAAATATGATATGAAAAATGGGGTAGGTTGGATTAGATTATGGAAAAGAAATGCTAGTTTAGGGTAATTACTTAACTAGTACTAGTGGGTCTAAGAGGAAAGTAACAGGTGGTTGAATCTAACAGTCTGATGAGTATCATTTTCACACTGATGAAGGGTGATTATCAGCATTGTCTTTCAAGATCACAAATCTTCGACTCGATCGCCCTAAATCTTTGAGGCGTTATCTGTTAATTAATACTAATTCTGTCATTAAAGTCAAATTGATTTGAATTTTAATTGGATAAATATAGAAAGAATGGTTGGTTTGGATATTTCAATATACTTGATTATCCTTCAAGGCCACCATCCTTTTTGCTAGGACTATATTATCCTTCTGGTCTTGATCACAATATCGACTTCAACTCACCCTACTCATTTCCATATCAGTACCATAGTTTCAAAACACCATACATGGAATGATTTCTACAAGGAATTAATCCTACGTTGATTTTGGTATTATTATTGAGATTTTAAACATATATTAGTGAATTATTCTGTTTCAAAATTAAGAAATATTATCAAGAATTTGTAGTTTGTACTTGGTCGAAAAGAAGTGAGATTACTTGCACAAGAGGATCGATGAACAAAAAAAATGAGATGGCATAAGAATCTCCTAGAACGAAAAGGGCGAAATGGTAACTTCTCCAAAATAACCTAATCCACAGCTCCACTCGCTACCACCGACGACAAAGACTATAATACCCTCCGACTTCTATACATGAACAGTACAGCCGACACCAGGTGTACAACTCCGTACACGTGGCTCTTTCTAGTCCACTATGATTAAAAAGTAGGGACACCCGTTGGCTTAAGCTTCAAGGAATCAAACGAACTCCCCAAAAACCCGGTTCACTTTTCGGGGATACTCTGACTCTAACCCTAGTGGGACCCATTCTCTTATTAGGTGTCCATATAGTGACTCGTATTCCACCACGTGGTCTCATCTGGCTCACTGGGGACTGGGTTGGTGCCACTTGGCATATAAGGGAGGTGAGCTTCCCTGAGAAGAACAGCCATGGCACGAGTGGCGCGATTTCGATTTCCGTTTAGTTAAAGTTGGTTGGCCCGAAATTAGACGCGTTTAGCTTTAATACGGCGGAGGCGGTACGGCGTCGTATTAACGTGTGTGTGTGGGATAAGGTAACACCGACCGACCATATCTTAGTAGTATTGGATAATGTTTTCTTTGGCTTCATTCTGTTTAATATTCTTGTAGAATCTTTTAAAAATTTGGTTGTGTGATTCAACCTTCGAGATACTTGGAATTTTCTTTGGGCTATTTCCCATCATTTTTGAGCCATTGATTGTGTTGATTCCTTTACGTGATTCCCTGAAAATAATTGATTCATTTGGTTGCGAATTTTCCATCCACGGAGGAATTTCCCCATCGTCAATTTAGATATCGGACGGAAAATTTTTCAATGATCATCTCTCATAATGGAAAAGCCAAAGGGTTTAGGGAATTAATGGGATGTGATATTCTTTGTGGAGGAGATATACATTGTTTAGGTTTAGAATTTGATCGAATTGTGATATTAGCCATTGATTATACTTCTAAAATTGGGAGATATTTTTTGGGTTATTAGGGCTTACGTTTTAGCCTCGATCATGCGATCATTTCACCTAAAAGTTGGAACCGTGATATGAGAAATTGATTATACAAGAAACATAGAGGTCGACCTCAAGATCATATTTTCCTGAATAGTTGCTTAATCCAGGAAAGTTGAAACCTTTCATGCGCGCGTAGAATTCTATCGTATGCTTTGTTTTCTTGTGTAAACTCCAAACGAGGAAGTACCGGTGTATATACTCGGGACCAATAATCTGTATCTCTGCTGAAAATTAGGGTTTTTCATTTAAATATGGGACCTCTCTGTTATAACTCGCGACACTCCATGCTATAACAGTCGTTGGATTTTAAAATGGATCCAGCAACAAAGAGAGAACCGCCCGAAAACTGGTCACATCCCATGCCGACCGGTAGAACAGAATTCTCCTTAAATATGAAGTTACTAGCATAAATTGATGGTCAAACCTTAATTGGTGGCAATTAGGTTCATTGACATGATTGATTCACTTCTACCATTTGACACATCTGTAACGCGATGGCTGGAAAACTTGATCATCAGTTAACTGAAGCAACTAGAATCTTAATTGTAATATAAGCAATTTGACTATATATAATATTATTGGAATGCTTGGTTCATTCATCCTCGGTTCCGATTCCATTATTGATTTGCTTTTTGGTTATTTTTTGTTTCTTTTTTTTATTGAAGGTTCTAGTTACCCTTCTAAATCTATTGAGTATACCTCTTTTACTATTTACACATCCATTTCACTTTTTGATATCTTGAAATCCTAAGTACATCTCTTATCTCTTTACAGAAATACCTCTTATATAATCTGTCCCATTCCATTACCGTATTAATCTATAAGAACAAATCAGAATTTATAGGAGCTAGGGCGATGATGATTTGCCAAATTTGGACGGTTGAAGGTCGCGAACGACCATGTTTTGGATGAGGAACAGGAAGACGTGATGTGCGGGTTCATTGATCAGACCGACACGCACACGAAACCTACCTAGCTTGAAATTTGGAACCTTTCGGTGATTCCCTCCTGACCAAGCCAAAGAGAATAAGCATATATGTCAAGAATAGTACGTTGAGATGACCTTCGTAATCATCACTCTGGGGAGCTTGATCTCTTTGCTTTCTCACATCCTAAGAGATTCTGGGATCGAATGGATAATGGATACCACTACCACTCTATGGTCATATGTTTCTTATATGTTTCTTATATGTTTCTTTTTAAGTAGAAGGTCTGGTAAGTTCTTAGATTGAATACTCGACCTTGAGCTAATCATGATTTGCCTTTAATTTGACACTTCAAAAGTGGCTACACCAATACACCATGATATTAAAAGATCATGCTACGGTTCTGCTCATGTTAGATATGCTTAAAGATTGTTAACTCAAATGCTTTCAAGTTTAAGGTACTTTCTTCCGGACGATTTGGCTCTCCATTGAGACTAAACAAAGAACCTACTTTGAAAGTGAAAAGAAAAATGGAAGTAGTCGGGTTAGTCTTGTAGGTGTAAAAGTAAATTAATATAAATGTTCTTATATGTATTTTCTCATAAGTTGACAAATTCAAATAAAAATATAAAAAAATGTTAAATGTCTACTTAATAGATTTGGAGGTGCAATTAGAACCCCTCCTTTTGATCCGGGAGAAAGAATTTCTAAAAGGATAAAGATCGATGGATTGCATGATTGCTGGTCTAATAAGATGCCAAATTTTGTCTATATATAAGTATGAACATATTTCTTCACACCACATGCATATTAGCAACACATAAAATGTCCCAACAAAATAAAGAGGGACTCTACCACTTCAAAATCCCTGACTTCTGAACTGTACTGTACCTCTAAGGTCCCCATGACAAAAAAGAAATGGATATGGGGAGACCTCTTATTCACATCACCGCCTTAGGGGCGGAGGCATGAAGGGACCCCATGGGTCTCAGGCTACTAGCTATGAAAGTGGGGCATGTACTCTAGTTAAATATTGGCTAAACTCTGTTAGACAATTAGATAGACACAAAATGAGGGTGTGTCTCAGTGGTGTATAACATGAATTGTATAGTTATGGTAAAAGGTTTAATTCTCACCGGTGACAGTTTTCTTCTTCTTTTCACACTATCAGCATAAACATTATAGCTGACGAAAAAAAAAACAAGCTGACAAAAAAATCGTCGGCTAAGTTAAATTTTCGTCGGTTAAACTGGACTTTTAGCCAACGAAATAATTTTTCGTTGGCTATAGTCTGTAACTATAGCCAAATTTTTTTTTAAAGTTTAGCCGACAAAATATATAATTTCGTCGGCTAAAAGTCCTTATATTTGCAGATCTAGACAGCAACTCATTTGAAGAAAAAAAAAACGGGAGAAAAAGTTTGGGTGTTGTCGAAATAGGCCATATTTCGTCGGCCAAGATAGTTTTAGCCGACGAATTATATCCTATTTCGTCGGCTAAAACTATCTTGGCCGACAAATACCCTAATATTTCGTCGGCTTAACCATAAATCCTATATTATAACCGACGAATACCCTAATGTTCGTCGGCTATAGTTAAATAAAATAATAATTTTATATCATAGGTCTCGTCTCATCGATTTGAAACTATTTGCAGTTAAAGGTCTGGGCAAAATACGTAATTTAGACAGTCAAAATACCGTTTCTTTGCGTTTAGGGGTTTGACTTACGGGATTGACCGTCAGATCTTAATGAAAATTTACCCATACACATAGTTCAACATAATAATGATATCTGATGATCGAATTTTTGTTTCACAAGTTTGATCATCACTATCACAACATGTCTACTAATGTTGTATAACTTGTGTTACCAAGTGTTCCGTTTTAAAAACAAACTATACGTAAAAGCTTCAAACAAAAAAAACCGTGAAATAAGATATGACTGGAACGATGAAATATGTCAACGGTTGAAAAATCACGTAATTTCGACAAAGTTTCGGTGCTGATAGTTGCGGTCAATGCAATTTTTCATTCTTTCTCCCTAGAGGTAGCCATATCTCTGATGGTTATTTTTCATAAAATTTTTATACCACTTGTCTCGTCTCATCGATTTGAAACTATTTGCAGTTAAAGGTCCGGGCAAAATACGTAATTTAGACGGTCAAATTACCGTTTCTTTGTATTTAGGGGTTTGACTTACAAGATTGACCGTTCGGATCGAGTCCTTAACATTGTCAGATCTTGATGAAAATTTACCCATGCATATAGTTCAACATAATAATGATATCTGACGGTCTGATTTTTGTTTCACAAGTTTGATCATGATAATCACAACATGCCTACTAATATTGTTCAACTTGTTTACTGTGTTACATAAATGTTCTGTTTCAAAAACAAACTATACGTAGAAGCTTCAAACGAAAAAAGTCGTGAAATAAGATATGACCGGAACGATGAAATATGTCTACGGTTGAAAAATCACATAATTCTGATAAAGTTTCGGTGCCGATAGTTAGGGTCAATGCAATTTTTCATTCTTTCTCCCTAGAGTAGCCCTATCTCCGATGGTTATTTTTCATAAAATTTTTATACCACTGGTCTCGTCTCATCGATTTGAAACTATTTGCAGTTGAAGGTCCGGACAAAATACATAATTTAGACGGTCAAATTACCGTTTCTTTGCGTTTAGGGGTTTGACTTACGGGATTGACCGTCCGAATCGAGTCCTTAACGTTGTCGGATCTTGATGAAAATTTACCCATACATATAGTTCAACATAGTAATGATATCTGACTTTCGGATTTCTATAAAAGGCTAATTAAATATATAAATTGGAAAGAAATTAGTATAAAAAGTACTATAGCCGACGAATTTATTTAAAATTCGTCAGCTAAAGTTGAACTATAGCCGACGAAAATCATAGTTTTAGCCGACGAGTTTTTTATTTCGTCGGCTATAGTTTTGCCTATATAAACAAAACCCAACAACAGAAACCCTAGAATTTCCTCCCTCTCTGCCACTTTTCTCTCCGCCTCTTTTCCCCTCCTCTGCTCCTCCCACTACTTCCTTCGCTCCTCCACTGCCTCCTCCACCACATCCTCTTTCTCTCCTTCAAATTCTCAAAAATTTAAGGTAAGAAATTTGAATTTGTATATTTATTTGAATTATTGAATTGAATTTGTATATATTGAATTATCGAATTGAATTGAATTATGATTGTATATATATATATATGTTTGTATATATATATATATATATTTGTATATATTGCTGCAAATAAATATATATTGATGTATATATGATTGTTTGCAAATTAATATATAGTTTAATTAAATAAAATGATAATATGTTAGTATATACATATCAGTGAATTTTGTAGAATTTGTTGGAGGATTATATTAGAATGTTGTTAATTGTAGGGTTTTGTTGAAATTGAATTGGGGTTTTAACAGTTTTTGTTTAATTGTTACTATATTCATATAATTTTTTAATATATTGATAACAAGTGTTAATTAAAATATTTAAAATTAAAATTAAAAATGCAAATAATTTATTAAATTAATATTTTTAACAGGATGAAAAACTTTTTCGATAAAACAAATGGTTCAAAGGGCCAAAGATCTGAATCGTCTGAGGAAACGTCTAGCAACCCTCAAACGTCGTTTCAGGTCCCCACGACAGCCCGACGTGCGTCCCTACTATAGCTGACGTAGAGGCCGCCGGATGCCATGTAACATCCCACATCGACCAACGGAGTGGGTGATGTACCATATATGTACATCGGTGACACCCATCTAGCACGAGGTCTTTTGGGAGCTCAGTGGCTTTGGAGGGGATGAGAACTCCGAAGTTAAGCTTGCTAAGCTTAGAGCAATCCCATTATGGGTGACCCCCTGGGAAGTTGCTTTGAGAGCTCCTGGAAACAAAACCGTGAGGGCCGGCGGGCCCTAAGCGGACAATATCGTGCTACGGCGGAGATGGTCCGGGATGTAACACGCCACGCATTCTTCCAGACAACCGAGAACCACACATTTCTCGAGGCAGCCGGGGGCCACCCATTCCTCGAGACAGCCGGGCGCCCCTCACACCTCGACCGCCGGGCGTCTCTCATACCTCATGGCAGCTGTGGCCTCCAACTCTGGCGGAGGTGTCTGTACCACGTATGCCTAAGATACACATGACACTGACTTCGGACCATTCTGTTTCGGAGGATGGGTCATCTGGGGTACAGATGTCGCCGCCTCTTCTCTACCTTCTGCGGTTGATACCGGCATTACCTGCAGTCGATGACTCAGGGACGCCGATTTATCCACTGCCCCCGCAGGTGACTCCATCAACGACATACCAGTTCGTGCCTTTTGGTATGGATCTTATTTCTCCTAGGGTATCATCATCGACGACAGAGTTGGAATCTGTTGCGTCCGCCCCAACGCCTTCAGGTAATGAAATATAAATAATTTGTTTTCTTATAATTTCATAATAAGAATAATTTATTAATAATCAATTTGTGAAAGACACCGTCAGAGCCAAGCTGACAAGGAAGAAGAGAGGTCCCGTCACAGAAAATGCTCTCGAGAAGACCGTGAGTACCTTGAGAAGGATCATCATCGATAGTGACGGGAAATAAGACGTATATAAAGTTCATACCCACAGCTTTCAAGGATCATCATCAACAATAAAGTCACATTCCATTAACACGACAAATAGATGCAATGATGGAATGCACCTTATCACGATCGATAAATCATAGTCCGTGTAAAAAATAAAAAATATTTTACCGTGGTCATTTTCATTACATCGATCCATTACGTGTCATGCTCATGCATGGGGAGACTAGCAAGTGGCCGTTTCCGCTGTTAACGACTAATTTGCGCCACGCGTCAGGGATGGATTAATTTTCCAGTTTAGTTAGTTGGGCCGAAATCTCTGCATTTAACATTAATTCGGTACCAACGACCAAAAAAACTAATAGGGTGCCGACGTCATGTTATTAAATTAGGAAGGATAGCGGGTCTTATAGGATAAGCTAACCGACCAGATCTTACTTAGTACCAGACACTCTTTTTTTACCAAACTATTTAGTAATGATAATCTTACTTTAGTAAGATAATCCTACTGACTAATGACTCTTTTGCACTTTGGGAATATTCCCTCGAATATTCGTGGAGAATCTTCTACTTAAATTCTGGATGAATTTCACTAGTCCAGATTTTTTAGATTTATTTTTATTTTTATTTTCCTAATTTTTTAGGTAAGGACCAACATATCCATAATATCCGTAATATTTTTTTTTTCAAAATTTCTGTTTTTTAAGTGTTGATATTAATTTTCATATCTTTTGGATATTTTGTATTGTCAAATATACAATTTTAATATAATTTTTGATAAAATTTTCATCGATATTCGATATTTTCTCGATATATTCATTAAGATTTTCTTTTTTTCAAATGATCGAAATTTCTATTATCATCGAAATTTTAGTCCTTGGCCTTAGGACTTGAGGAGATGAAGCTGTAGTAGTATCTTTAGCAACATGGCTGCTCAGATGCGGGATAACCGTGTGGGACGAAACGGCGTCATCCGATCTTTGATGAATTGATCAAACGGACATGATCAAATGAACTCAAACGGACAAGATCAATTCATTAAAGATCGGACAGCTGTCGTCGTTTCTTCCCACACGGCTATCCCGCACTTGAGCAAGTGTGTCTTTAGCAAAATAGGTGCAGGGAAATCAAAATCAAGACTATTTGTTCGTAATTTATTTGAAATCGGGACCAAATCTACTATTGTGGTAATGTGATACGATAAGGGTAACTGGGTCTCGGGCTTCTTGTTCACGGTTCATGTTTGACATTACTTCTTCCTCAGACAGCACTGGTTTCTCAGATCTTCAACAGAACTGGCAGTTAATCAAGTGAGATGGTCCAACTTGACAACTCGTGCATATTTATGTCCCTATTCAATCCGGTGGAACCATTCAAAGAAAGGGAGAGTTTAACTTTCAAAACAATGTGTTGGGACTTATGGAGCCAATTTCCAGATGGTACCTGGACTAAGCAACTTTTGTTTTAATACTCTGAACTAAGCATAAGATCGTACAGTGGACACTGACGCTCCAAGCTAGAAAGTAACATGGTTTGTTATTCACTAGGAGATTTGTCTTGAGCCATTGATCAGTCAGATGGGAGAATTTTAACATGGGCCCTTACGCAGTTATCCAGATTTATTTTTCTTGTACTAGACTTGGAGATGCAACATTACAAAACAAAAGAGCTCGATTTCCTCTTAATCTTGAATGTAAATGATATACAAGGAAACTATACATCAAGGGAGGAAAGAGATTAGAGGACTAGCTTTGGAGAACAAGACTCTTGCCAAGAATGATGTCATCTGTTGAAAAATCAGCTTCTTTCCTGAATGTTCCTCTGCCAAAGTCGAGGTTGTAGGAGTCTGCAAGACCTTCGACCAGGTCATATTCAGGTTTCCACCCAAGCACGCTCTTGGCTTTGTCAATAGATGCAAAGAAATGCTGCATCATGTCAACAACATGAAGTTAATGTTAGCTTCAGGAAGTTAAGAAAACTACAACTTGGAAGTTAATGTCAACTACAACTATTTGTTCTGAAAGCTAAATTTATGTTCCTGAAAGTCAATGTCTCAGCATCAATACTCACCTGGTCACGAAACGGAAATGCCTTCTTCTTGCCAAAATCAAACTCCTTAGGGTTATAGTGAACAATCTCAGGCTCAGGAAATCCAGCAGCCTAACAAAATCAAAGAGAAATGAGATACTTCAAATTTAAGAAGATACAGATATTTCTGTCAAAGACCAACGATACCTTTGCACATGCTTTTGCTAGTCCATCAAAGGTGACATATTTTTCTCCAGAGATGTTGAACACTTCCTTGCTGGCCTTTTCATTACCAAGAACCTTAACAAATGCGGTTGCTAAATCCTGCAAAACAAATGACCAAATGAAGCTCCAACAATATTGCAATCTTACTCCAAAGATGATAGTAAGACTTTGACAGCAGTTTACCTTAACATGACCGAGTTGTGTTATTTGTATTCCAGAGTTTGGAACTGGAATTGGGCGGCCAGCTTTCAACCGGTGGAAGAACCACTCTTCAACAGGATTGTAGTTCAATGGTCCATAGATGTAGACCGGCCTTATAGAAGTCCAATTTACACCTCTTGATTCTAGCAAGCTTTCTGTCTCAAGCTTTCCCTTGTGCCTGCTCTTTGGATCAACTGCATCGGTCTATCACCAGAAATAGGAGAACATTAATAAGATAGAGCAGATCCACAATAATTGAGCTGGAAGAGTCATCAAAATCTAAATACAAAGAAATTGAGCTAGAAGTTCACATTCCCATAATAATAAGTGACCTCAAAGTGAGGCTATAATAAGATTATAATAACATCCTGAAATGTAAGCTATAATAACATCCAGCATACCTCAAAGTGAGGCAATTGATCAGATTTGAGATAGACACCAGCTGAAGAGCAGTATATGTACCTGAGAATCAATAAAATTCTTAAATCATCCAAAAGTTTGCTATTTTTTTTCTTAAATCGTTCAAAAGTTTGCTATTACATAGAGGAAATAACAGTTTGGCATCAAAACATCAGTTCCACCTTTGGAGTAGTTGAGTAAGTCTTAAGAACAATCTATTTAATCAAAGAACCATTAATCCAAAAATAACTATTCCAGGTCATGCTTGATTGCTGTGTTCCATTCTGACTCACAATTACATCTATTATCATTAATCTTAACTAAAATCCCAACTGTGTCAGCTGGCTTACCCTATCTTATATCATGCTTACCCACCATAAATGGGCTCATTGATACTGCCTTCATTTTATGAGAACATAAAAATGATCTTATATCATATTTACCCATAACTGGGCTCATTGATACTGCCTTCATTTTATGAGAACATAAAAATGACAAAGTCACAGAAAAATGTGTCTAACTTTATGACATACAGATAGTAGAATATGAAGCGAAATCCAAATAGTAGAAAATGTGTCCAAGTGATGTAGGACAAATAAGATGAACCCTAGAATTAGGATTTAAAGATGGAATTAAGGGATAGGTCTACTAGCATCACACCACTAGGTTTCTAGGCATCACACCTAGGGATCTCAGGCATCACACCTAAGGTTAGGTTGCATCTCACAAACCTGGATAGAAAGCAAGGCTCTCAAACTTTTATTTATTCAACTCTGCCAAAAAATACTACAAAGGCCTCTATATATAGAGAGGTTAAAACCCTAGATCAATTAGGATCAAGCAACCCTAATATTCTAGAACTTAAAAGATTCCCTAATAAAAACACAAATCCAAAATAAGAAAGAAATCATAAAATCTTGACTTAAGATATTATACTCCAATTCTGCATTACTAAGAGCTTACTGTTCTAACTTCGGAAGTCCATCCAATATAGGCACGATTTCCTCTGCCTCTCGTCCTGAAGAATTTCATTCAGATTATGAATTTGAAGAGTAAGGAGCGGTAAGCAAGACCAGTGATAAATTTAAAATCCAAATAGCCACCATTTTAACAATAGTGCATACCATTTATGTCATAAACAACATCAAAACCTTCAGCTGAAAGACTGGACTTCACAAAATCAAAGTCCTTTCTGTCTCCTTTCAAATGCAATATCTACAACAACACGATCATTAAAAGTCAAGAGTGAGAAAGCATTAAAAATCACCAAGTTAATCAGTTTTTAGAGCCTTATCTACAACGTTATACCTTGGAAGCGAAATCTGTGTAGTCACTGTCAGATTCACCTGGCAACTGCTGAGTGATGGGTGCTTTTCCTCTGGTAAACAATGTAACCTGCCCAAGTAAACTTGATGTTAACAACATATCGAACAATCAAGGCAGATGACACCTCAACTCCCATCACACCAGCATACTCAAAGTCTCAAACTAATGTGGTGTATTACAGAAATGGATGTAGCTCACATTATAACAACCTAATTACAGGTTAATAAAATTCAGAAAAGCTTGAGAGTCGATAAGCTAAGTTCAAGTTAGCACAATCTCACACCTAAACCATAAAGTGTTCCAACTGAACCATTACCATCCTAGAGCTCACATTACACTAGTCTAATCATAAGACACTGAAATACAGCATTCTCAAAAGTCTCTCTAAGCTTTCTATCACTCCAAACACACTAGTCTAAGTTTCTAGAAATTCCGAAACTTGGAAATGAAGATATCTAGCAAGATACCTGATGACCCTCCTTGACAAGGAGCCTTGACAAGAAGATACCAATGAATCTAGTTCCCCCCATTATCAGAATCTTCTTCGTACTCGAAGCCGAAACTTGCAATGCAACCCTTGGCTGTGAAACCCTTCTCTTATACTGCAAAAACCAACACATGGGTACTAATCATTTCATCTAAAGCATTCATCTTTAATCAGATTAAGGTGGGAGAAGGAGACTAAGGACCTGGACTTGAGAGTGGAGTAGCCTGGTGCCATTGAAGTCGGAGAAAGAAGGAGGGAGGAGAGAGAATGAAGGGTGTCTCTGCATAGACACCAATTTCGCCATGATTGGAATTGGGGTCTGAAATTGTTGAAAGACTTGATCTTTTTCATGTTTGGGGTTTGGCTTTGTCCGGATAAGGCTAATACTACCACCCACTCACTCCTTAGCCTCTCATCTCCACCCACTCATGACCACCCTCCAAAACGCAGGAGCCTCTAAACGACGCCGTTTAACTGCTGGCTCGGTTTGGGCTTTTGGGTCGGGTAAAGTTTTGGGCTTTATGACCCAGTGTCAGTAGCCAGCAGCTATGAATCTAGTTCTAAACAAAGAAAAGCAGACGCCTAGAGTCTAGACGAAGACGAAAGGGTTCTGCTGGTGAAGATTTAAGCAGGTATTCCTTCTCTTCTTTGGTTTTCTTGTTAAATTTCATTGCTTTAAACTAAAAGGTAAAGAAAGATTGAATCTTTGATATGCAAACCCTGCAATTTTTCGATCAAATTAGCCAACATTTGAATGACATTGCTTGAGAAAATGGCTTGATTTGATTAGTCTGCTATTTACTTTGATAAACCTGATTGTATGAAAACTCTAGAGGGGTTTGTGCTCAGGTGCTGGGATCTTAGTAACTTCAAATAGGTGTTACTTTGGTTTTGAATTTTGCATGCTTTTGTTTTCTGAGATATTATTTTCAGTAATGGGCTTGTTGTCTAAGTCGATTTAATTTGTAGATTTGTATCTGCTTCAAGAATTTTGTAGTGTTTCAAGCAGTTAGTTTTAGTTTAGGGACACGATTGTTCAGAATGTATGAGGGTAGAGTTGAGAGAGAAATGGGTTTGTGAATCATTGTAGTTATTTGTTCTTGTCGGAAGTTTTTTGGGTTAATGAGCACTACGGTTATGTTCCTCCCCAGAAGCACTAACAACCTAAAGGAAGAGAGCGATGCTGCAGTGCATATTTCTGATATCTGATTCCGGGTAAGAGTGTCTTTAGCTGCTTTTGTTTGATCATATTTCTGATATCTGATTCGGTATTTCTATAACTCTTTTGGTTTTATCGGGTCATTAGATTTAAATTTTTGGATTTCACAGTGAGGTAATGCTGGAGAAACAGTTAACTGGACAGCGCGTGGACCGCTCGATATGTGATTGGTTCTGGGAACAGGCCATTTCTCATGGTGATCCCTCCAAGGTAGCTGTTGCGATTTGTGATATATGATTGAAATATAATGTACCTTTAAGAACATTGGCTTCATTACAATTTATTGTACCGGTTCACTTCATATTTATGAATACTTAGAGGGGATTCATTTTTTGGGTCTCTATTTTTGCTATATACTTAAATTTTAGTTGTGTATATAACTTATGGCTCTTGGTTTTCCCAAATGACAACTTAATATATGGGTGTTTCTCTTCAGTTGTGAGTAAGTTGAAATTTTCTTAAGTTGTGCATATTTCTTACACCGTGTATGTACTTTTGTTATCAGCTCCAACCAGTAATTGCTTCACCAACACATTACCTTTTCCAAATTCTTCGCGAGGGGATAACATTTTTAGCTTGTACCCAAGTTGAAATGCCACCGTTGATGGGCATTGAGGTGATTACATTGCTGAATCTATGTCAATAGTATGGTTTCACTATGTAGCATGAAACTGATTGGCCTCTAACTATCAATTATAGTTCCTGTGCAGGGTAGCCGATGTCCTCACAGATTATCTTGGCAGCTTGAATGAAGACTTGATAAAAGATAACTTTGTCATCGTTTATGAGGTTATTGTCTTAATTATTCTTCTGCTTCTTATTATGTTATTGGAAATCAATGCTTGTATCTCATCTTGTGGCGTACTTATATTTTCTCCTGAAATGTGTCTGTTGTAAGGGACAAGTTTTGTCCTCGTTGGTCTTTATTATTGCGTTACATGCGCAATGTTAACAAAAATTGAACAAGTCTAAAATCTTATCCTCCACGGCTGTGATTCTTTTAGCGACTGTCTGCTTGTTACACATCATTTACTGTTCTTAATTTGTCATGTTCTATCAATTTTGCTTGAAATAGACTAACCAAAATATATATTGCAATTTGCAGCTTCTGGATGAAATGATTGACAATGGCTTCCCTCTCACTACAGAGCCTAATATTCTGAGAGAGATGATTGCTCCACCAAATCTTGTCAACAAGATGTTGAGTGTTGTGACAGGCAACAGTTCTAACATGAGTGATACGCTTCCAGGTGCAACATCATCTCTGATTCCATGGAGAACAACCGATCCGAAATATGCTCACAATGAAGTTTATGTTGATCTTGTTGAAGAAATAGATACAATAATAAACAGGTATTCCTTTCAATTTTTACTTTTTCATCTAACAATGTTCCATCTTGTAAATTTCATTCAACAGTATATGCGTATTGTGTCATATGCCTTTTCCAGTAAATCTCATTCTGGTGTCTCTGCAATATTGTTGAATAAGATGAATCTGAAAAGTAATGTCTAAGATTAAATATATAGTTTAAAATAATAAATTAAATATATAGTTTAAAGATTTTCCTTTTTATAAAGATAAAAAGGATAACATCTTATAAATTAATAAGTTTTTTTAGTTATTTATTAAAACAGTGGTCCATTTTTATTCTAGGATTTTATAGGTATCATTTATGGATGGTGAAATAGAAAAGAAAAGATTGTACACAACGTTTGCAGGTTTAAATAGTTAGTATTTAGTCTGTTACAATTGTATCTCAAGGATTCGTACTCACATTGATTGTTTTTATGCTGCTCAGGGATGGGGTCATGGTGAAATGCGAGATATATGGTGAGGTTCAAGTGAACTCCCATTTATCAGGTGTACCTGATTTGACTCTTTCCTTTTCAAACCCTTCTATTCTTGACGATGTAAGATTCCATCCATGTGTTCGCTTTCGACCTTGGGAATCCCAGCAAATTCTGTCATTTGTGCCTCCTGATGGACAGTTTAAGCTAATGAGTTACAGGTATGGTGTTAAAGGGTGTGAAGTACTGTGTACGGAAGTTTGACTCTTACTTTAGCTGGGTAGATATAGTCCATTACTATGATGGTTAATATCTGAATGGTTAATATGGTTGAGTTCAGCGAAAAATACCCACTATACAAATTAGAGTGTGTAGTATTGCATGATCTCTGTCCTTGTCTTAATTCTAACACACCTCATGTGTCCTGTGCAGGGTTAGAAAGTTGAAAAGTACTCCAATCTATGTAAAACCACAGCTAACCTCTGATGCCGGAACATGTCGTGTTAGTGTGATGGTTGGAATACGAAATGATCCTGGAAAGACCATTGATTCAATAACCGTGCAATTTCAACTGCCTCCATGTATTTTATCAGCTGATTTGACTTCAAATCATGGAACAGTAAACATCCTTTCAAATAAGGTATTAATATAGTTGGCATATGACTCATTACCTTGACATCATATTTATCCTTTTAAAGTGGTTGATAGGCATCCACATTAGGAAATACTTTTCCACAGCTGTTATGATTTCCCATCAAAACATCCTCACTTTGCACCCAAAACCTGCTAATGTGTATCTCCTGGTCGTATTTTGATTTTATATCCTTATTGTTTATGCAGACCTGTTCATGGTCAATCGGGCGTATTCCTAAAGATAAAACCCCTTCAATGTCTGGAACATTAGTGCTTGAGACAGGATTAGAGCGCCTTCATGTGTTCCCCACATTTCAAGTGAGTTTCAGGATCATGGGTGTTGCTCTCTCCGGCTTGCAGATAGATAAACTGGATTTGAGGAATCTACCAAATCGACCATACAAGGGATTTCGAGCACTCACTAAAGCAGGGCAGTTTGAAGTGAGGTCGTAATTCAGCAATCCAAAGTCATTTCTCTTTTAAAGCTGTTTGAAATGTGATCAATTTGAGTACATTATGGTGTGGCTGGTGTAGGTAATGTGCTGAAAATGTCACTGATAGTTTCATCTGTAAATTTGTTCTGTGATAGAAAATCATTGGTCTGAGACCCTAACAGTGCTGAAAATTTACAAAATGACGAGAACATTTTTGTTTCACAATTGGCTTTTGTTGGTTTACTTCATGTGAACATACTATGCTCGAGGCTGATAAATTAAACAATGAATGTTTATAGAACTTGACCTCCAAATTGGTACAAAAAGAAAAGCGAGCCTTGGATTACAAAATTTTTCTACAAGCGCATGGTTCTTAAGCAGCCACCTTGTTCACTCTGAATGACTCCATGACCCGGCGAAGATCACTTTCTTCTTCCACAAATACATTTTCTGGTGTCTGTAATCTCAACGCATACAACTGGTTGTTTTCAACTCCTAGAACAGTAAGGTACCTCCTGTTCCATTCCATACTTACTACGCGGTCATTTGGCATAACAGCTAGTTCATTGTTGCTTGCATATGATTTTATGTTCACCTAGAAACACATTTCAAAACACATCATAAGGAGACGGTTCTAATAATCCATAGGACTAACATTTACAACATCAAAATCACCTCACCTCAACTTGATAATAAAGTTTCCCATCATCAGCAACTCTTGAAGATGTAGAGAGAACCTTCCCCTCACGCTTCACCCCGAGTCTTGTAGACATGAACTCTGTCAGATACTGCCTAAGCACTTGCTTTCCGGCTACTTCTGGCGGCCCCATATCTTCAACACTCTTGTAATTCGAGGATGAAGGAGAGGACAAATCCACAGATAGGTTTTCATCAAGAATATAAGGGTCTCTAAAGAAAATGTCAGCTCCAGCACCTTTAACTTGAATCCAATTCTTAGGGTACTTGAATGAGTAGCCATCAAAACTATCTATGCATTCCCTTAACGCAACAGATTGTACAGAAAATGCAGGACTTTGCAAACTGACTTGAGAGAATATGCAACCTGACAAGATTAAGGTCGTTGCATTCTTCCTATGAACTGCAAAATCTTTAGTCTGATTATATATTAGAAATACATAGCAAGAAGATTCATACTTCCATGTCAAATTTATAAATGTGTGGCATAAAGAGCCTAAATAAGACCCCTAGCATTTACCTTGGAAGAATAACCAGCACCACACTTATCTGATTCAACTGACATTTGCTCAGTGAGACTCACCTGCCATTGTGGTGATATGGTATTAGACACAGAACACTGGAACAAAATCCAACAGATGTATGGAAAAGGAGCAAAATTTGAAGGAAATGATACAAGTAGTATATCAAAGAATTGGGTGCCACTCACTGTAAGAGTCTTCTTTGCACTTGATGCTGCAACATGTAATGCTTCTCTGGGATATGATACTTTTCTCCTATTCTGCAATGTATGTATAGACATTAAGGCCTAACAGTTTAAAACTTGGAACAGAAAGTAGAGCAAAACTTGTGAAAGACAGAAAGAGAACCTGGAGTTGAGTTTGGAGTTTGGTGCCATTGAAGTCAGAAAGAGAAGGAAGAGGAGAGAAAGAAGGTGATCTGTGCTGTTGGTGCTGCTGCATCATCACCAACCTTGCCATGTTTCCCTATCCAGCTTTCCTTTTCTTGCTTTCTGTTGGTTATATCCACAGCCTATCATTCATATGAAAATATAATAATATGATAATATTATCATATTATAATTAGTATTATTATCAGTTTTTTCATATATGTTGCAACATGTTCATGGGAAGGGTAACCTGGTGTAGAGCTCCATCACATGTTTTGGTACACCAGATATGAATCATGTGTGATTCTCTCTTTTGGTTGTTTTAGCTTGGGCATGATACAAGTGGTTCATGAGAAATGGGGCTGCCTGCAATTTGGGATTTTGGGATATGAGAGGTACGTGGGAATGTCTGAAAGGCCCTTGCGTGTACGCAATGAGCAGCCATAAACCAGGATTAGTAAATACAGGATATTTACGAAAATATTTATTAAACTAGAAGTATAATTTGCCACCTACGTACAGTGCAGAAATGGGGGCGACTCCAAAGTCCAAAAGCTAAAAATATCTTGTTTTGAAATCTTAAAGACATAAATTGAATTTCAAAGGCAAAATATTTGGGATTGTTTGGACAACAATCTAAGTAATTTAAAATGTAATTTTGCATTTTGAGATGAGTAAACATGACTGGGTGATTGAATAATTTTCAATATTCATTAACTCTCTTAAGATTTAATTTGTTGTTAAAGGTGTTGAAAGTGGTACAGATGATGTCCTCAATTTCTCTTTATTTCATTACCAACTCAAAAATTGGTTCTTAGTGCTTTCCAATACCATAGGTGTTGATCTCATTGCGCCAAGATTATATCGTGGAGTTGCACTGTTACAACAAATATAAGTGAAAATCGTGTAAGTTTTTTTCTTTTTATTAAAGAAGACCACTAATTGAGAAGACATAATAAAAGGAAAAAAGAAAAAAACCACTAATTGAGAAGACATAATACACCATCATGTACACTTTTTTCTTACTTAAAAAATGTTTATGTTTCTGTTGGTTGAAGACCTGAATTTTGTGTCTTTACAAATTGCATTCCAAACTTTAAACTTATACAATAAAAAATACAGATGATTGTGAGGTAGATACTTGAAAATTATATATATATATATATATATATATATATATATATATATATCCTTTTCTAAAGATAAATTCGCTGCTAAATCAGTTAATCATGGCAATATCATCATACAAAAAGATTAAAGTAGGGTTAGCTTAATTAACTAAAATCATAATCTAAAAACACCATATAAAAAAAGTTCTTGTTTGCCAGGGTTGCCCTTCTTTCCCTCTCAGCACTCAAAAACCACCTATAATAAAAACCAAAACTTTCACTATTTATACCGTCCACCAATTTTGCCATCCAAAACTTTCAGACACCACCGCCATTTCTTTCTGCTACAATTTCTCGATGATCGTCTTCCCTCTCCCTAAGTTCAACGCAAGTCCCACCTCTCCATCTCTATCTTCAAACCCCCACAAATAGCTCTATCTGCATCATCATATACTTTACAATCTTCAAGCTTTGATTTTTTGCTGATTGTTATTGTTTGGATATGATTTCCCTTAGTTTTCTTTGTCATTCTGCAATGAAACCCAGTTGTAGAATTATGGGTGGTATTCGAAAGTCTGCGCTTTCTGGGTTTTCCCCTGTTAAAATCCATAATGGGTCAACAAAGAATGGAATTTTATCCAAGTTTTTTTGTGTCAATTTTGAGCAGAAGAGTCAATACCATACATACCCATGTCGTATTTTGGGATTTGGGAGTGTTTTGAGTGATACCCAGAAAGCTTTTAAGGTACCCAATTGGAGTTTTGGCCAATCTGGGGTTGTGTCTAGGCCGTTTTGTACTAGAGGTTGTTCTGTTATTGCTGGTATTAAATCCAAGGGTCGTGATTTTTCGACATCTGTGGAGACTCGGGTGAATGAAAACAACTTTGAGAGGATTTACGTTCAGGGTGGTGTTAATGTGAAGCCTTTGGTGGTGGAGAGGATTGACAAGGATGAGAATGTTGTGGGGGAGGAGCAGTCTAGGATAGAAGTTGTTTCTGATGAAAATGTGGAGGGTGTGGGTGAGGCTAAGGTTTTGAGTTCAGAGAGGGAGTTTTCGGAGATTGAGAAGGAAGCATGGAGGCTGTTGAGGGAGTCGGTTGTGACGTATTGTGGGAGTCCTGTTGGCACTGTGGCTGCAAATGATCCTCATGATAAGCTGCCATTGAATTATGATCAAGTGTTTATCCGGGATTTTGTCCCGTCAGCGCTTGCTTTCTTGCTTAAGGGAGAGGGAGAGATTGTGAGGAACTTTCTTCTTCATACATTGCAATTGCAGGTAATCGCTTACATCTGTTCGTCTCTATGTGGTTTTCATGTTGTTTTGTTGATTTGCAATTATTATCGATTTCCTTATTTTTTGTTGTGGTGCTATCCTAATATGATAAACTGATTAATCTTGAATGAAAAACACCCTGGTTGTCTTTTGTTGTTGATTTGCAGCTATTGATATCAAAAGTTCCTTATTTCATGTAGCCATTGGTAACTTATAGCGTTCAACAAGTGCTATCAGTCATTTTTTTTCTCCAAAACCAACATTCTATTGATCTTTGTGACACCTTCCTAGTATATATGGTCCACTGAAACCTAATCTCTTTTATGTTTTAGACAATTTTTTCCTCAAACCTTTCTTGCTGACAACACTGTCAACATAATATACTATGCCAATGTATCGGGTTTCTTGAAATTTCTAATCATAATTTTCTTTTCACTTAGAGTTGGGAGAAAACTGTTGATTGCTATAGCCCCGGGCAGGGATTGATGCCTGCAAGTTTTAAAGTTAGAACTGTGCCTCTCGATGAGAATAAGTTTGAAGAGGTTTTGGATCCAGATTTTGGTGAATCAGCAATTGGTCGTGTTGCACCTGTGGATTCTGGTAAGTATATTTGAACATTGTATGCTGTGCTGCTAAAAAAGTTTTTGAAAGATGCTGCACGCTATCTTTTGTTATTGTCGTCCAGCTGTTGTTGGATGCTGGTGTGCATTTTGTAAATGCTCCATATATAGGGAATTTCTTTTCCCAAGAAATTTAGTAATTTATCCAGATATGGTTCTGATGAATAACGATTTTTGTTGTGCCCTTAACTTCTCTGACAGGATTGTGGTGGATTATTCTGCTGAGGGCTTACGGAAAGATAACTGGTGACTATGGCTTACAGGAAAGGGTGGATGTTCAAACTGGCTTGAAAATGATCCTCAACTTGTGTTTAACTGATGGCTTCGATATGTTCCCTTCTCTTTTGGTCACGGATGGCTCTTGTATGATAGACCGTCGGATGGGAATCCATGGTCATCCCCTTGAGATCCAAGTGAGTTCCTTAATTCCATAGTTCAGACAGCTGGTTTAAGTCGTTGATATAATTAGGCATGAATATTGATTCATTTACTTGGTTTCTTTAGTCTATTTTCTTAGCATCTACTTTCTTTGATTACACTGCCATAAATTTAGTTTCAATATTGAATATTCCCTTTTGATGTACTTGAAATTAAAAAATTGTGCTTGGTAGGAGGCCAATAGTGTCTCATTGGATACCATGCTCAAGGACATAGAATATATATGACGAAATCACTGATGATGGTGGTTTGGTTCTCGAACTAATTGAAACCTGCTACTTCTGAACTTTTAACTTTAGTTGGCTGACTAAGCTTTTTCTGAGAACTTGGGCTGTATCCTAATAACACAGTTTTGTTTAGACCTGTAAATGGATCGGATCTTGACCGGATTGACTTAGATCCGGATCCGTATTAGAAACTTTAGATTTGGATCCGACCCGTTACCTGCCGGATCTTTAATAGCTCGATCCAAATTCGGACCCGGCTAAATATTTCAAATATTAATAATAATTTCATAGTTTTATCATAAAACATTGATGAAATTTTATAAGAAAATAAAGGTTTACATCAAAAGTTGAATTACATGCCTAAAATAGTCCTTAACGATACACTAATATAATTAAAATATTTGACCTCCAATGTTTTTTAGCATAAATACATAGGCATTAACAACCTTCAACTTTATCAAATCATACTTTAGAGACAATTTAGATATAAATGTTTGGATTATCTAGATAATTATCATATTATTTAATATTTATTAATAATATTATATTTATATTTAATTACTTTTAAACATATCAGGGTCCTTAACGGATCGGATTAACCAAGATCCGGATCCGATCTGTTTAGTAAACGGGTTAACAGATCTGGGTCCTTAACGGATCAACGGATCAAATTTTCAATCCAAACCTGTTTAAAAACCACAGATCTGGAGCAGGTCTGGATTAGATCTGGTCCATTAACCGGTCTAGTTTCGTTTGATATCATACCAGTTCTGATGTGTTCCTACTTATCTTTACAAGCCTATATCAACTTTACTGCATCATATTCAAGTTTAATTGTATGTTACCTCATCTTGGGCATATGATTTATATGAAGTTTGATTCTTCAGGCCTTATTTTATTCGGCTTTACGGTGCTCCCGCGAGATGCTTGCCGTAAATGATGGATCCAAGAATTTGGTAAGGGCTATCAACAACAGACTCAGTGCTTTGTCATTTCACATCAGAGAATATTACTGGGTGGATATGAGAAAGATGAATGAGATATATCGATATAAGACCGAGGAGTACTCTACAGAAGCCACCAACAAGTTCAATATTTACCCTGATCAAATTCCTTTATGGTTAATGGACTGGATTCCAGAGGAAGGTGGATTTTTTATTGGCAATCTGCAACCAGCTCACATGGACTTTAGGTTTTTCACTCTTGGAAATCTTTGGTCTATTGTTTCATCTTTGGGTACTCCAAAGCAAAATGAAGCTATATTGAATTTGGTTGAAGCCAAGTGGGATGATCTTGTGGGGCATATGCCACTGAAGATATGCTATCCTGCCTTGGAAGGTGAAGAGTGGCGTCTAATCACTGGCAGCGACCCAAAGAATACGTGAGTTGGCATAATCCTGTTTGTACACTCCTGCTTATATATTTTGGTTTATTTTAGATTTTCTGTAACTGTACTAATTTTGTGATCAACCCCTGCAGCCCTTGGTCGTATCATAATGGTGGATCTTGGCCCACACTTATGTGGCAGGTACGTTCTGTGGAATTGAATTGCATGCATGATTTGGATTTCTTCCTGTTTGTTACTATGCATTCATTTGTTTATGGGATTTTCCCTCTGAAATGCTATAATTGTCCCATTTCAGTTCACATTGGCATGCATCAAGATGGGCAGAACAGAACTAGCTGAGAAGGCGGTTGCTTTAGCTGAGAAGAGGCTTCGAGCTGACCGCTGGCCTGAATATTATGATACCAGAACTGGGAAATTCATTGGAAAGCAATCTCGACTTCACCAAACGTGGACCATTGCTGGGTTCCTTACCACTAAAATGCTGGTGCAGAATCCAGAGAAGGCTGCCTTATTATTATGGGAGGAAGATTACGAGCTTCTTGAGATATGTGTTTGCGCACTTAGCAAGAGTGGCCGGAAAAAGTGCTCCAGAGGTGCAGCCAAGTCTCAAATTCTTGTATAAGAAACTCATTCTTTCAAAGGCAACTTTGCCGTTGAACTGTACAGCAACCACAATAGGATAGGATACGGAAAGAGTTGGGTAGAGAACAGCCTTCAACTTGAAGCGTATACCATATAGGCATGTCATATGTTCTACACAGTGATGATTGGTTTTATCTGCCGATTAATTAGTTGAGTTGATCGGAATGTTCACTTATAATGACAAGTATGGAGGGTACCTCGCACCTAATCTAATCTTTGTCATTGTATGTAAATTACATATAACAGTTTCACTTGTCTGTTTGAGTTGATTTTTCTAGATATGTTTACTTGTCTTTTGACCTGATAGAAACTTCTCTCAGCAAAGCTGCATTTGGTTGCCGAATTCTACTTCCCCTAGCAATCAGTCAGAAAGGAAAACCACAGCCATATAAACGTTCAAACAAAGTAACAGTCTAAATGCATCAAGGTTCCCGCCAAATGGACAAACATAACTAGACAACCATCCTTGGGTGGAGCATAACCGCATAAGGATTCAGAGAAGTCATCTTCTCTTATAATCACCAACTGACAAAGTCAGAGCATGTCTCTTCCCATCATCCTCCGGGACCTTGTATCCTACTGTAGCTTCTATCTTTTGCTTCCTCGCCAAGTACGCAGCCGGAGCCCCATGAGGTCCACCAAACTTCTGAAGTCCAGTCAGTGAGATTGGCAGCTCGAAATTGTGGAGTGTATACGCCTCTGTTGCTCGGTCCACAGGAGCCCTTGTATCAATCAACTTCCCTGCACCAGCTGCAGCTTCCAACGCTGCCGATGTTGCTATCACACCAAACTCCAAACACTTGATGATTTCCCAAATCCAACCCTAAAAAGCAACCCACAATTAGCTCCTCAAAAAATGGCTCCATACACCATTTTGCAAGTTTCGACCTTGGAATGGTGATGTCCTTTATGTCCTGATATGTTGGCTGCTCTACCTTTTCCTCATCACTATCTGCAAACTCATTATCCGAAGCTGATCCTACATCTTCAGTTTGTAACCCCCCTTCATTCTCATTTTGATCTGAGTCAATCAGACTTTCTGCAATAAGGAATTTACGCTTGAAATCCTGGCTACCTACATTTTCTTTTGATGAGTCCCTCAGACTACTGTGAGCCTTCGAGTCTTGATGCTTCAGGCGCTTCTCTCGTAACTGACTCAATGCATCACCCAAGACCGCTGCTTTTTCAGCAGTCCTAGCTGATGAGCGTACACCACGGGAGAATGGGACAGAAGATGTTTCTTTCTCTGATTGGATTGATCTTTCTTTGTCTCTCTTTGATCTTAATTTTTCCATAAACTTCTTACCATCTTTCTTTTCTGCTCTATTTGTCAGAATCATCTCTCTTTCAAGTTCAGTCATCTCTGAAAGCCGTCTTCGATCAGCATCATCCTTGTATAGATCAGGACCAATATCAGATTCATCACTGTTTTCGCTCTCATGATCAGAAGCATCATCATGCTCTTTGTCACTGCTTCTTTCAGCAGGGTCAAACCTCTTCTTCAGAGGTACTTGAGAGGGCTTCCTGCTTGCATGACTACGACCACCATCTGAGTCTTCATCCCCAGAGTCACTTTCATCATCTGAGAAGGAACCTCCATGTCGCTTTCTAGAAGTTGGAAGTTGCTGGCGGTTTTTCACAGCTGCACTGGTTCGTCCTGCTGCCTCAAGGAGCAAATTCTCCAAGTCTGCCATGGTTGCTGTCTCCTTTGCAACGGTAATGATTCTCCCAAGCAGGGAGTAATGTATAGACTGTTATGCGGAAGCGTAAACAAACGACAATATTGATATGGAACAATTTGGATAATCGAAGAACGGTAAAGAAAATAGAAGACAAGAACACAAGATTTATAGTGGTTCACCCAATCAAAGTATTGGGCTACGTCCACTCTCGAAGCCGGCAAAGAATTCCAGTATAACAATTGAAGAGAATACAATAGAGCTTTATGACAAAACTCTCAATCCCAAAACCCTCATACACGATCTCTCTCTTCTTTCTGTCGATAAGAAAGAGCAGTAGGTTAACTAGGTAATCCCTCTGCCGAAAACAATACTAAGGCAGCCTCTTATATAGTCTAACAATTATAGACATACATGAATCCTAATCAACCTAAGACTCAACAATGCCCACGTCTGGGCCCTCTTCAATTTGGGTTTTGTCCAATGTCAATTAAGACCAATAATTAATAAATCTCCACCTTGGTGTTAATTGATGCAAATCCTCCGTAGTAGAAATTCAAACCATTCGCCGCTCCGACATCCCCGTAGGGATCTTCAAATTTTACAAACACCAATCAAGTCCAAGCAATGCTTGAACTTGCTAAATGGAACTGGCTTTGTCAACATATCTGCAGGATTATCTTCAGTCCCAATCTTGAGGAGTTGAATGTCACCATCCTCCACCATCTGACGAATCTTGTGATATCTGACACGAATATATTTAGTACGTGCATGAGTAACCTGGTTCTCTGCCAAATGAATAGCACTTTGACTATCACAATGAATATCCACATATTCTTGAATAAGCCCCAAGTCCTCAAGCAAACCACGTAGCCAAATTGCTTCTTTTGCACCCTCTACTGCTGCCATATATTCAGCTTCTGTAGTCGACAAAGCAATTGTATGCTCCAAATTCGACTTCCAACTCACTGGTCCACTAGCAAGAGTAAACACATAAGCTGTAGTCGACCGACTCTTATCCATATCACCTGCGTAATCAGAGTCCACATATCCAACAACACATTGACTCGTCTTATCCTGCTGAAATACTAATCCAACATCCACAGTACCAAAAATGTACCGTAGAATCCACTTCACAGCTTGCCAATGGCCTCTACCTGGATTATGCATATATCTGCACACCATACTTACAGCCTGTGAAATATCAGGTCTAGTACACACCATACAGTACATCAAGCTACCAACAACACTGGCATAAGGAACTTTAGCCATATATTGCTTCTCATCATCTGTGCTAGGAGACATAGTAGCATCAAGTTTAAAATGAGAGCCAAGAGGTGTACTTACAGGTTTAGCTTTATCATCCATGTCAAACCGATGTAGTACCTTCTTCAAATATTGCTTCTGTGACAAACAAACTCTGCCTCTTGATCTATCTCTCTCAATTTCCATGCCCAAAATCTTTTTAGCCTCTCCCAAGTCCTTCATCTCAAATTCACGACTCAATTGTGACTTCAATTTGTCTATCTCCACCTTGCTCTTAGATGCAATTAACATGTCATCAACATATAAGAGCAAATAAATGAATGTCCCATTCTGTAGCTTGCGAAAATAAACACATGGATCATAATGACTCCTGGTGTACTTCTGACCTAACATGAACTTATCAAACCGCCTATACCACTGCCTTGGAGACTGTTTTAATCCATATAATGATCTCTGCAATTTACAAACCCAATTTTCCTTACCAGCAACTTTAAATCCTTCTGGTTGGGTCATGTAAATTTCTTCTTTTAATTCTCCATGTAGAAAAGCAGTTTTCACATCAAGCTGTGCTAACTCAAGATCATATTGAGCAACCAAGGCTAATAAAATACGAATAGAAGAATGCTTAACAACAGGAGAAAATACCTCATTGTAGTCAATTCCTTCCTTTTGTGCGTAGCCTTTAGCTACCAATCTAGCCTTATACCGTGATCCTTCCTTTTTAGCAAACACCCATTTACAACCAATTGCTCTCTTCCCATGCGGTAACTGAACCACCTCCCACGTTTTATTCTTGTAAAGAGAGTTCATCTCCTCACCCATAGCTTTCTCCCACTCAACATAATCTGCATGTACGACAGCTTCTTCATAGGTAGTAGGAATTTCTTCTTCAGTAACGGGAAGTGCATAAGTCACCATATCATTAAGCCAAGCTGGCTTTAAAACATTCCTTTTTCCCTTTCTTGTTGCAATAGGTTTGTCTTGCTGTGTAGGCTCTTGGGTTGGAGCCTCAACTTCAACCCTCATGTCCTTATTATTTGAATCATCTGACTCAACTGTAGGACTCACCGGATCAATCTGAGTATCAACAACTTTTCTCTGAACCTCCACCTGCTGCAAGTTCTCTTTGGTCTTTCTCTGCTCTTCAGAAATTTTCTGCTTATTCTGATCAACTATAATTGCTTCATCAAAAGTAACATCTCTGCTTACAACAATTTTCTTCTCATCCGGACACCAAAGCTTGAATCCTTTAACACCATCACTAAATCCCAAGAATATTGCTTTCTTGGCCCTTGGATCAAGCTTGCTTTCTCTAACATGAAAATAAGCAGGACAACCAAAAATATGAAGATAACTATAATCAGTAGCAGGTTTACCAGACCATACCTCCATGGGGGTTTTACCCTCAATTGCAGAACATGGCACTCTATTAATTAGGTGACCTGCATATGTGACTGCCTCAGCCCAAAACTCCTTGCCTAAACCAGCATTAGACAACATACATCTGACTTTCTCCAATAAAGTCCTATTCATACGCTCTGCCACCCCGTTCTGCTGCGGTGTCCCTCTAACTGTGAAGTGTCTCACAATGCCCTCATCTTCGCATAATTTGAAGAACGGATCAGATTTATATTCACCACCATTATCTGACCTGAGCCTCTTAATTTTCCGACCGGTCTGAGTCTCAATCATCTTCTTCCACTTCACAAATATATCTAAGACTTCATCTCTATGCTTCATGGTGTACACCCATACTCTTCTAGAGAAGTCATCAACAAAAGAGACATAATAATGCATACCTCCTTTAGATGCTGTTTGGGTAGGTCCCCATACATCTGTGTGAACATAGTCTAGAGCTCCTTTAGTCTGATGAACTGCGGTGCCAAATTTAACTCTAGTCTGCTTACCCAAAACACAGTGTTCACAAAATTCCAACTTGCAAGTCTTTGCACCTTTCAATAAGCCTTGCTTCACTAATTTCTGCATTGCTTTCTCACCAGCGTGACCAAGACGCATATGCCATAATCTGGTAGTGTCTGCATCATCTGCAGTCTCAGAAACTGCCGTCTCACTTGTCACAGTACTCCCTTGTAGAAAATACAAGTTTCTTTCTCTAGTACCCTTCATCAAAACAAGTGAACCAGAAACAACTTTAGCAACACCATCCTTCAAAGTAATTGTGTGCCCCTTTGATTCCAAAGTACCCAAAGAGATCAGATTTTTCTTCAAGTTCGGAACATACCGAACATCAGTCAATTTTCTAACGACCCCATTATGCATCTTGAGACGAACTGTACCAATCCCTTGAGTTCTGCAAGGACTATCATCTCCCATAAGAACTACCCCACCATTTAATTCCCTCAAAGAAGAGAACCATTCCCTGTTAGGACACATGTGGTGAGTACAACCCGAATCCATAATCCACTGATTAGAATAATCACGTGCAGGTGAACTTACTAGAGCCAAATCGATCTCATCATCTTCAAAATCTTCGAAGACCGAAGAACAACTCAATGCAAAACCGAAGTCATCATCATCTTCAAATTTTGCCATATTCACTTCAGAACCCTTCTTGTTTCTAGTCTTCAACTTGGGACAATCTTTCTTCCAATGACCCTTTTGACGACAAAAGGCACACTCATCTTTTGCAGGAAATTTAGCTCTTGACTTGGAACGAGACTTACCTCGATTTCCACCAAACTTTCTATCTTCTGATCTGCCTCTTGCAACAAGTACTTGTGCTTCACCACCTGAACCCCTTTGCAACTGCTTCTCCTTCTTCCGACATTCATTATTAATCAATGAATTACACACATCATCAAACTGCACTTCATTCTTTCCATGCAGTAAAGTTGTAATCAAATGTTCATAGTCGTCAGGAAGAGAATTAAGCAAACATAAAGCTTTATCCTCATCATTAATTTGCACATCCAAATTAACCAAATCTGCAAGTATCTTATTGAAATCACTGATGTGTTCAGACATAGAAATACCTTGTCTGTAGTTGAATCGGAAAAGCCTTCTCTTTAGGTGAAAGCGGTTTTCAGCACTCTTGATCATGTACTGGTCCTCCAATTTCTTCCACATATCCTTTGCTGAAGTTTCCTTCATGATAAAGAATTTCACACTCTTTGCAAGACATAATCTGATAGAACCACAAGCCCACTTATTAATCTGCTTCCACTGCGCCTCGGTCATATCTGCTGGTTTCTCTTCGAGAGCTATATCCAATTCTTGTTGACACAAGACATCCATCATCTCACACTGCCACATACCAAAATTATTTGTTCCATCGAACTTCTCAACTTCAAATTTGGCATTGCCAACAGATGGCTTAGCATGTGTAGACTCTGTCCCTTTCTTCTTCTTATCAACTTCAGCACCTTCACCGTCACTCATGATTTCCAATCAATAATCAACTCCCAAATCAGAACAGGCTCTGATACCAGTTTGTTATGCGGAAGCGTAAACAAACGACAATATTGATATGGAACAATTTGGATAATCGAAGAACGGTAAAGAAAATAGAAGACAAGAACACAAGATTTATAGTGGTTCACCCAATCAAAGTATTGGGCTACGTCCACTCTCGAAGCCGGCAAAGAATTCCAGTATAACAATTGAAGAGAATACAATAGAGCTTTATGACAAAACTCTCAATCCCAAAACCCTCATACACGATCTCTCTCTTCTTTCTGTCGATAAGAAAGAGCAGTAGGTTAACTAGGTAATCCCTCTGCCGAAAACAATACTAAGGCAGCCTCTTATATAGTCTAACAATTATAGACATACATGAATCCTAATCAACCTAAGACTCAACAATGCCCACGTCTGGGCCCTCTTCAATTTGGGTTTTGTCCAATGTCAATTAAGACCAATAATTAATATAGACTAACTACTGCAACCATAAGAGAAAGGATCATAAGACACGCGATCATGAACAGTTGACAAAAGAGGATTTAAATAAGTGACTTGCTGAAAAGTCATTCAATTTAGAATCAATGTGGTTTTCTAAGCCAACTTAACAAAAATCCGATCCACACAGAATCTTTCTCAGTAGTATTGGATACCAATTCAGTTCAAGAATTATGCCATCATGAAGGATAAAATCAGAAGATTATCAGTTGAATCCTCAACTGTCCAATTTAAGAACTGATATTGATAATTCCATTATAACACACACAATTGTTGTATAGGTCTAACAATGCAATTAATTATTTTGCAAATTAAGAATAGCTGGCATTTTAAGATATGGCCAGAACCTATGGTCTCAGGAACACGCTCACACATGCATGTGCAACAAGACATAGTATGTGCAGGTATGACAAAGGAAGCGATCAAGAGTTTGATCGCTTGAAAAAAAAATTACATATTGAGAACGAAAAACTAAAAAGACGTCACCTTTGTGATCAGGGAGTGACGCAAAGCAAATTGGGGGAAATTTGGTGAAGAAGAAAAGCAAAGGCAACGCTTGTCGGAGAAGCAGAAACAAACGGAGAAGCTAAACGGCGGTGAGGAGTGGTGGACGAGGCAGTGATTTGGGGAGTAAAGAATGTGACGGAGTGTATAATGTGACGTGTCATCGTGAAGGCAGAACCTACCCTACAAGTGTCTCTCGTGTTAAATAGGTCGCGCTGGGATTCTAGGATTTCTCAAAATCTATTATTGAAAGGAAATTAATTGTGTGTCTCGTGTGAGGGTGTGTGAAGTGAACCATCTTCGTTAATGTTTCATTCAAACAATTTTTTTTGACAAGAACGTTAGATTTTATAGCTGAAGAAAACTAATGGTTACAAGATGGGGATTTGACAACCCCTGAAAAACTCCCCTAGAGGAGGACCCTACCCAACTACAAGGAACATAACTACTAATTTATGAGCAAGTAAATTGGACTATCCGTAAGCATGAGAGAAAAATGAAGAATTTAGGTTAGGATCCTGCTTGATGTCCTCAACTATGATACCAAAAGCCGAATCATCCCCAACCTCACACTTCGTAGTCCTAACAAGTTTCAGACAATCTGATTCAAACACCACTGGAGATACTTGCATCGCATAAGCTGCCTCACAGTCACAGGCAACCCTTCCCGCCATTGCCTCAACCATATCAGCAGACGACACATACTCAACACAACAGAACTAGAATTTTCGTATGAATCGGAATGAATGATAGACCTTGTTCGTGCACACAATGAGATCCTGTTACACATTGTTTAGGCCCAAAAACGAGTTAAATCCTTATCATAATTTAAAAAGAAAAGGTTAAGCATTCATGGAGTATGATAATTTTATAACATGTTTCACTTGACGGGCTACATTTTTTAAATAAATTATTGTCTTCAATAAATAGGTTACCATCTCGCACTTTGACTTCCATATTGATCGTAAACTTAATGTCTTGAATTTTATTTGAAACTCATGTCTTTAAGTCTTGATCATAAATCTTTTTTATTTGAGAAACAGAGTTTCTTTTATTCTCTATTTTATGCATGTGAGGAAAGAGTTTTACACGATAATAGTCTTGGACATGATTCAAGAAATAACCCAAACTGCAAACTTAAGCCTAATAAAAGGAAAATTGCCAGGTCTCATTGCTGTCCAATCTGTGGTGCTCATGATGAGTCTATTGAGCATGTTCTTCTTTTTTGTGACTGGGTGGCTCCGGTCTGGTTTGGTTCCCCACACCCTCAGAATCGACAAGCAAAGTATTACTACTTTTGACAGATGGTTTAAGCAATCAGAAAGATCCTATTGATAAGAGGTGGTGTGGTACCTTGATACGCTTCATCTGCTGGTCTATTTGGAAAGCTAGATGTAGTTTTATTTGTCAGAATGTTCCACTTTCCCACATTGGTGTCTTATCCCAGTGCACCGGTGCTGCTATAGATTTTGTGAAAGCCGCTATTTTTACTCGCGTGAAGGGTCCCATTGATGCAAGCCCCAAGTGGTTAGCCCCTGAGCACGGAGTTGTGGCTATCAATTGTGATGCAGCTTGGAGAAGCCATACTGAAGGGGGTGTAGGAGCAGTGATTCGAAATCACCTTGGTAAGTTTATCGGAGGTGGAGCTGCGCCAAATTTCTCATCCTCTGCCGAAGCAGCTGAAGCTAAGGCTGTTCTTTTGGGATTGAATCTGGCGGCTGAGCTAGATATCAAATCGGTTCGGTACAATCTGATTCTTTGCATCTTATCACTGAACTGAATACAAAGGGGTCATGCAATAGGTGGTTAGTGGCTCAAATTGTAGAAGAAATTAAATGGAAGGAGTACTTTGATTACCTGGTTTGGGAATGGATTCCCAGGGAGCCAATTTGGCGGCCCATGAAGCTGCACAGCTAGGAAGTGTGATGGTGGGTCTTAACAGATGGGATTAATACCATCTCTATGGCTATTTGTCCTCGTGTATTGTAGACAATGTTCTAAAAAGCGTTTGGCGGTAGACGGGCGGTGACTCATAGCTTAGCGCCTGGACAGTCTAGGCTGGGATTAGGCGATTTACTTTTTTTCATATTTATTAATTAAAAATATATATTTTATGTACTGTAATATTTGAAAACAGTTAAATATGGATAAATTATTCGACATAAATCTTGTTAGACCTATTTATAAAATAGATTATAGCTAAAATTTAGCATTACTTCATGTAAAAGTGAGCAACAACAACAATAAACACATATATTTTTAATTCTAAAAACATCATTTACTCTTATACTCGCATGCTCCCCATAATGTAACAACTCCACCACTAAATGTAAATAAAATTAGCCGGAGAGCTTAGAATCCTAAGCGGCTAGGCGGCCTCTAGACGGCGATTAAGCGGGTTAGGCGGCCGCCTAATTGCCCACAGCCTTGCACAAAGGCCTTGAAGAAAAGCGAGGCGACTTATTGTAGCCTAGAGCCTAGGCGGGGACTAGGCGGTGTTAGACGGGGCCTTTTAGAACACTGATTGTAGATTAGCTGATGCGTGTATTTTTTTGGAGTTATAGTTCTTCTTGATTTATTTTCTTATGATTATACTGTTCTATTTCGTTGTTTATGAGACTATTTTAGGATCGTTGTTTATGAGACTGTTCTGTTCTATTTCGTTGTTTATGAGACTATTTTAGAACGGTTGTTTATGAGATTATTTTAAGATGTCGTGTTTGAGTTTGGGTTTGTCCCGGATTTAATGAATATCATTTTTCCACCGAACAATGCTATTGGTTTAGGGAGAGTGAGCAACTCTATAGCTTGCTACACCATAAACTGAAGCTCAAAGCCTTGACCATGTTCACCAACAACAGAGATGAGCACAAGAAAACTACTACCCAGAACCCCCCACTTCAACCCAATACCACCCATCATCAGAAACTCACTCCATTGCTCCCAAGAACAATCCACCACCCAATCAAACCCACCTTTTTTCTCAAAAGGCCCCAACCTCTTAGCCACAGACTTAATCAAGTCCTACTTCCAAAAGGGCTCGCTCAATGAAGCACGCAAGATGTTCGACGATATGTCTGAGAGAGATGTTGTTACTTGGACTGCCATGATTGCTGGCTACACTTCTTGCAGTCACCACAGCAGCGCCTGGGGTGTGTTCTGTGAGATGGTTAGCAGTGATATGGAGCCGAATGCGTTTACTTTTTCGAGTGTGCTCAAGGCTTGTAAGGGGATGCAGTCACTTTTGTGTGGTGCATTGGTTCATGGCTTGACGGTTAAGTATGGAATGAAGGGATCTATTTATGTGGAGAATGCTCTTATGGACATGTATGGTAGTTGTAGCGTTAGTATGGATGATGCGTGCAAGGTGTTCAATGAGCTTAATGAGAAGAATGCTGTGAGTTGGACTAGTTTGATCACTGGATACACTCACAGAGGTGATGGCTATGGCGGGCTTCAAGTTTTTCGCCAAATGTTGTTGGTAAGTTGCTGAATCATTCTCTTACCATTTGGTGAATGAATTGGGTTGTACAAGTGTTCTAAGTTTAATAAGATGTTTTCTTAACTTTATTGACATACAGGAGGGAGTGGAACCGAACCCATTTTGCTCTTCAATTGCGATTAAAGCGTGCGCTTCAGTTGGCTCGCAAACTTTTGGCAGACAATTACATTCAGCAGTAATCAAGTATGCATTTGAGTCCCATCTTCCAGTCATGAATTCCATACTGGACATGTACTGCAAGTTTGGTTGTTTACCAGAGGCAAAGCAGTACTTTGATGAAATGAGTCGAAAAGATATGATTACCTGGAACACCTTGATTTCCGGATATGAACCTAGAGAGTCCCTAAGTATATTTTCTTGTATGGGGTCAGAAGGATTTAGTCCGAATAGCTTCACACTAACCAGTGTTACAGCGGCGTGTGCTAACTTGGCAGTGTTGAACTGTGGTGAACAAGTTCATGGTGGAATCATCCGTAAAGGCTTTAACAAGAACTTGCCAGTAGCTAATGCACTTATTGACATGTATGCCAAGTGTGGTAGCATTGCTGATGCGCACAAAATATTTAGTGAGATGTCTGATAGAAATTTAGTCTCATGGACTTCCATGATGCTTGGATATGGGGATCATGGACAGGGAAACGAGGCTGTTGAATTGTTTGATGAGATGGTGAAGTCAGGTATCAGGCCAGATCGAATTGTATTTATGGCAGTTCTGAGTGCTTGCAGCCACGCTGGACTCGTCACTGAAGGCTTGAGGTATTTCAAATTAATGGTAAATGATTATAAGGTTACTCCAGATAAGGAGATATATAGTTGCATTGTGGATTTACTGTGCCGTGCTGGGAGAATCATGGAAGCTTACGACTTAATAGAGAGCATGCCATTTAAGCCTGATGAGTCTTTCTGGTGTGCACTGCTTGGAGCCTGCAGAGCACATAAGCTTCCCCATTTGAGCAGACTAGCTGCTCAGAGGTTATTAGATTTGAGGCCGAACATGGCAGGAACATATGTGATGCTGTCAAATTTTTATGCCGCTGAAGGTAAATGGGGTGAATACGCCAATATGAGAATGTTGATGAGAGGAACAGGGAATAAGAAAGAGGCAGGACAGAGTTGGATTGAGGTAAGAAATCAGGTTTATTGTTTTGTTGTTGGAGACAAGATGGGTTCTCATATAAAGTGGGTGTATGGAGTTTTGGAATTTCTGATTTGGCATATGAAAGAGGCTGAATTCTTAACTGATTTGGATTGCTCTATACATGACCAAGATGATGGACCTTGAACAGAAGCTGAAGGGAAGTAGCTAAATCAACTTGTTGAGAACTTGAGATTGACATATGGATATTGATTGGCATCATGGCATGTCATTCTATGGTTGTAAACAAATTCTAAACTGGACAACATGGTAAGAACATGACATCCTTTTCAAAGGCATCTCTTGCAAAGAGAATCAGTTTTGGTTGGTTCGAGCCGTATAAACAAGATGACAAATTCATCTTTTACAAAGCTTCAAGTTGGAGCATGAAAGACGAGGCCGCCGGCGAGAAAGCCATTCTTATGAACTCAAATTTAACCATTATGATGTCATATTACTGCTAACCAAATTCAGAATTTAAAGTAAGAGCGATTTTGCTTCCTTTGGCTGCCCGCTGCTGCTGAATATACTTCTCCAAATTGCCAAGTTGAATTTCTTTTGGTATATTTATACTCCATGATTTCCAGATATAACGAATGCAATTTCCATAGATACTAATACATTGGCTGCTGCCTGCCTACATAAACAAATCAAATGTATAGAAGTGTAGAAGAAAGTTGAAGCCTGCCTTCCCTCTTCAGTTTCTGAGCCATTTCAACCAGCATTACCTCAATCTCTTTCATTCGAGGGTGCTTCTTATCTCCTGCAAGAAATTCATGAACTACACCATCTGCTTCGATCATGCTACAACCTGGGGTCTTTACCACCCCATGTTGCAGCATTATTCCCCTAATCTCATGAACACCATCCCAATCACCTTTCGAAGCACATATATTGGACAACAACACATGGAATCCATCATGGTTAGGATCGAGCTCGATAAGCTTTCTTCCTATCCTCTCACCCCTGTCATGCTCCCCATGTTTCTTACAAGCCCCCAGTAAGGCACCCCAAGTTGCAACATCTGGTGTCATAGGCATACTTTGAATGAGGTCCTCTGCCTCCTTGAGCATACCAGCACGTCCAAGAAGATCAACCATGCATCCGTAATGCTTAACATTGGGTTGTATCTTGTGATCCTGCATCATGGAATCAAAATGGCGACGCCCCTCATCTACCAAGCCCATGTGACGGCAAGCTCCTATAACTCCCATGAAGGTTATCTCCTTTGGTGCCACACCAAATTTCCTCATCTCTGAAAACATTTCAAGTGACTTCTCCACCAACCCATTCATTGCCAACCCAAGAATAAGAGCATTCCAAGAAGAAACTCCTTTCTCTGTTGTCTCCTCAAAAACCTCCAATGCATTTTCCACACCCACATTTCAAGTACATGTTAATTAGGGTTGTCCCAAGAAAGACATTAACTTTAAGCCTATTTTTCCTTATGTAAGCATGAATCCATTGGCCCAGGTCAAGGGCAGCCAAATGAGTGCACGCCGAGATGACACTCACCAAAGTGGTCTCATCAGGCCTAATGCCAGAAAGCTGCATCTCCTGGAACAATGCCAAAGTTTCTGAAAAGTGGTCATGCTGAGGGTAGCCTGATATCATTGCACTCCAAGACACTAGATCCTTCTCAGGCATGGAATCAAATAATCTCTGAGCAGTTTCGACTAAACCACATCTCAAGTACCCGGATATCATTGAGTTCCAAGATATCTGATCCAGATTGTAGGCTGCATTGAACAGTTTCTCAGCAAGCGTTATCTCCCCACAACTCGAATACACATGAATAAACGCATTTTGAAGATTAACATAACATTCAATCCCAATTTTCACAACTAACCCATGGATCAACTTCCCTGTGTGTACTGCTGATAAATGAGCACATGCCGAAAGCACACTGACCACCACAACCTCATCCACCATAACTCCCTCAGAAACCATTTTCACAAACATTTCCAATGCCTCCTCATACATCTCATTTTGCTCGAAACAAGAAATCAATGCGCTCCAAGAAACCATATCCCTCTGAGGCATTTCATCAAACATTCGCCGAGACTCACTCACACAACCTCTTTTACCAAACAACACAATCATAGAATTCAAAGCAATCGTGTTCCTCACTGGCATTTTTTCAAATATACACTTTGCCTGCTCCACATTCCCCACCCTAACATATCCTGCCAGTATCGAATTTCACGCAACCGAATCCAACACAGGCATTTCATCAAACACATTGCGTACATCCCTCATGTTCTCACAAACCGAGTACATATTGATCAGTGTGTTCTGCACATACACATCCGAACCAAACCCAAACTTCAAAACATGACAATGCATCTGCTTCCCTTCAAACTCTGCTCCTCTCAAAGCACAAGCCTGAACTAGAATTGGGTAAGTATAGTTATCTCTATCCCCATTCTTACCCAACATCAATTTATAAAGACCCAAACTCTTTTGGGGAGTGTTTCTTTGTACATAAGCTTTCATCATAGTGTTCCAAATGAACCCATTTGGGTTCTCAATGTGGTTGAAAACTCTCAATAACAAATCAGTGTCACTAAAAGATGAGTCAGTTGAAAACTTGAGGACTCTACTAGCTGCATGTGTCTCTAATGAAACCAGTAAGGATCATCTGAGATAGTACTTGATTGAACTGCTTTAGATTCTAGCATTTTGGCAACTGGGCTTCTAAGATTGACAAGTTTATGGTCACTTTAGCCAAGTACATAGCTAAAGATTTGAACTTTGAAGAGGTATGAAGTGACAGCTCTTATTAACTCCTCTTTGGGGAAAGACAAGTTCCTGATTGAGTACAGTGCTTGAGGACGGAGGATGATTCTGCATTTTTGAGAGAAGAGGTTGATAACATGCACATACGACCTCATCCACCGGAAAATGTTGATGATTGTTCCAAGAAGCTTGACGAGGTTGATGCCTTCTACAATGATGGTTGGTGGATTGGCGTGGTATCAAAGGTCCTAAGAGGTTCAAGGTACATAAGCTACTTCAGGGAAACCTGTGAGGAACTTGAATATCATCACTCTGAGTTAAGACTTCATCAGGACTGGATTGATCGCAAATGGTTATTCCATCTTGGGTATGACTCTCTTATCTCAACCACTTTATTGGCACATAGCTTGTGCTGTGCTTTAGTGTTCACTGCCAAATTCTCTGAAAAACTAAATTCTTGACTGCAAAGTGCAACATTTCACTCCAAAGTAGCAAAGCTTTTGGACATTGATACATCACAAACCTTTTCTAGAACCAAATTATTTGATTTCTTCCATTCTTAGGGGATGAATAATAGATCATGACAAGTAGTTGGAAAATAGTTTAGAGTCCAACTGTTTCCTCAACTCGTTTACATGAGTCACATAAGTGTCATATCTTGTATGAGAATGAGATAACCATTTGGGGAAATGGTTGAGTTCTATAGCATCTGCATAAACTTTAGCATCAGACTATTTGGAGAAGATGGGATGACAAAAAACAAAGTGAACAATTGAGCCATGCCAAATCCAAATTCATGCCTAAAATTTGGTCCTTGTGCTCTAGTTGACTGGTCTGTAGTTGTTGAAGTCACTCCTGTGGGGTCTTTTCTTTATGGTAATTACTATTTTAAGTTGCCAAAAGTATGGACGGGCGTTTTGCACTGAAAATATGGTTACCGATCCGAACTACACCGAAAAATATGATTCAGTAACCGCACCGAACTAAAACGGTATCGTTTTATGGTCACATTGCACTGGACCGCATAAAAGCGGTTCGATTGCGATTTGAGGTTATAATTCAACCAATAAAAAGAATAGAAGATTTGAATTTTAAACAATATATTTTACGTATAACAATTTTTTTAAAGCTAGGTTTTAAAAACGAGCTATTCACGAGCCTAATACAATCTTGTTCAAGCTCGGCTCGTTTTTTTTCGGGCTCAATCAAGCTCGGCCCATTTATCTTACGAGCATGAGCCGAACGAGCTAAAAATCGAGCCGAACGCGGGTCGAACACGAGCGGCTCGAGCCTACTTACACCCCTATCTGTGTTCTAACACTGAAGTATTTGGAACACCTTGTGTTTATCTTATTTAGTCGATCGAAAACCCTCTAATCAAGCTACATTTGAAGCTGTTTAACCATGACCGGATCTGTAAATTCGTTTTTACCAGCTACTGTAGTTTAGTAGGATGAGTTGTTCCAGCATTTTCGATGCATGCTGAGAATGAATTCTGTTGCTTCTTTGTCTCTGGTTTTGTGGCAAGGTGTCAATAATTGATGGAATTTCATTTTGTAATATAAGTCGACAATTACCAGGTTCAAATCCCTTGAATTTACATTTAGTGGTTATCCGATTTCAATCTATTCATTTTAACCGGGTACAGTTCTCATATAGTTATTCGGCAGAGATAGATCGAATGGAATAGAATTGCGTCTTCAATTTTCCTTGTCCTTGTTTGCCTTCTGGTTTTTGTCCAAATCCAAAGATTACAACTCTACAAGGAGCTTCTACTTGAGGAAACTTTCGTCTTCATGGTTGATAGCAATCACTTTCAATATTGTAAAACATCAGTGTTCATCTAGTTAGTGACTGACTAAAAAAATCATGATCAGTCACGGTTTGATCTAAATTTAAGGATGAAAAACAAAACAGCCTTACTTAAAAATAATTCTCTCCACCCTTGAATTTAGATATAGCGGTGACTGACCATGAATTCTTTAATCATTTACTAACTAGGTGAACTTAGTTTAGTTGTCTTGTTGTTCAATGTGAACTATTGTCCATTTTTGGCCTATCAGAGTTAGAGGAATTAATGCTCTTTTTTTAGGGAAATGGATTTACTCCATTAAGCCTATTACGATTGAGAACGATAAATACATGAATAATCCTAAGACTACTCACATACAACGTAAGAGCAAAATCTAACTACATCTACGAATTGAAAATACAACCGCAAAACAACGTCAAAAAAGTGGACATGAAATACTAGAAAACATAATAACCTACCTCATTCCAATCATAGTCAATCTCTTAACGAATAGATACCTCAGACCTATTAATGTACCTTTCATCGTAAAAGAAAAAGATATTATGTTAGAGTTTAGTAGAGATCTTGTCTAAAGCCCACAAGCCTAACAAAGATCAAGCCCATAACTAGACAAACCAAGGGGAGGGAGAATGGGTCTAAGCCTAAGTCCAACCCACTCTGACCTCCCCCTATCATTGCACCATCCGCCATGGCTCGGCCTCGAGTCAGGAACATCGAAGCCGCCACCACCAGATCAATCTGGTGGTCTTCCAGTCTCAAAACCCATGATGTAGCCGTCGCAAAGGACTCTCAAACCGCTGGGAATAGCTCCCAAGGGTAGCACGTCCTCCGTAGAGTCAAGTGAGCCTTCTGCCTTCGCCGAACAAATTGCCTCGTGCCGCCGCCGCAGAAGAAGAAAAAGAAGAAGAAGAAGAAGAAGAAACTCATAGCAAACTATCTGATTATCACTGATTAAAGAACAAGTCCACTGATTACCAAAGTAATGTACACCATATCCACTCTGATCTCAAGCGAGCACACCAACCACCAAATCTTTGCAACCACTCCAAAACATGATTTTGATTACCGCCATGAACGCCTCACTGAGATGATATGCGGCCTAAGAAACTCAGCGCTCGACTCTCACCGTGGCCCTACAACCAAAACCTAACCCCTAGATTTTGGGTATCTGCTGCTCCGCTTTTTGTGGAGAGCCTCTGACTGAAAAATTACAAGTGAAGGAATTAATATTCTTTGGTAAGCAATCAATAGGACTTATCTAGCATCAAACACCAAAGAAAACCAAAATGTCCAGAAAATAATGTAAAGCAATAGAACCAAGAAAGCACCCACTGTATCTTTGTCAATTTCTGGGTTAAAAATGGAAGGAAAACACTTCTCTTTCTCGATTTGAAGGACTGTCTTAAGTTCTAACCCTCTTCATGTGAAGAATGAAGATAAACACAACACTTGTACCAAGCCCTTAAAAAGACATTACATATCTCTTGCCACTTAGAATCCAAAACTTATGGAATTATAGAACAGATAGGAGGTCTAAGGAAAATAGGAAATGTAAAGCTTATTTCATATGAAGGTAATAGCACTAGTAAAAGTACTTAAAAAACAGCATAGCATTACATATGATCATCAGAATAGATCCTGAAAATAAAGCCAAAGCGTTAATATGGCTATGGTAGTAGAGTACTAAAACAGATCATGCACCTTCCCTACACTTCCACAGCTTCGGGGACGTCCTCGTTCTCCTCCACAGCCTTCCAACCATCCGGTCCATCGAGCTGGAAAGCCGAGACAGGAAATGTCCTGGCTAGCCCTGTAGGGGACTTGAAGGTGATCTTCCCATTTGGGGGGTCTTCCAAATATATGTCACCAATTGTCAACCAAACCATGAGCTCCTTGGACTTGACTCCAGTGAGCTTTTTGATCTTGCCCTTCTCAACATAGGCTGTGATCTCAGTTGCATAGCTAGCCAGCCTCCCAATCTTCTCAAACTTGTGGGTGGTGCTCTTCTTCTGCTTGAGCCAAACAAAGCCAGTCTCTTTAATGTAGCCACATTCCACCATGTCCTTCATGGGGAGGAGCCCGTTGGGGAGATCTATCTCTGTGAGCAAGAACTTTGACTTCTCCTGGCAGATAGCATCACCATGGTAGAGCTCATCAGCCTTTGCTCTCAACCCATCAGTTACAATAGACATTGTTGTGAAGGTTGGTGTTCAAGAGTGTGAACAAAGGGGAGGATGATGGAACTTGTGTTGACAGAGCGGGGATTCATATAGCTGCGGAGTTAGAAGGTTGCCCTTGTGGGTTCTCCAAATTATCCAAAATGCCACTATTTTTTGTTTAGACTTGAGAGTACTATTTGTTGTTTGCGTAACTTGCTAATTCTCCAACTGCCTTGATATCGGCACTCATAATTCATATAGTTCGGAGAATTTATGAAGTTATTGTGAATTTACTTGTTCAAGCTTAAAGTTTTTCGATATCTCTTAAGATCATGGTAAATGAGTTTTGTATATGGTCATGCAATCATAATGTTATATACTCGATCTTGGTGGTTTCCTTTCAAAGGGAGCTTTACCCCTTTGCTCTTGTATTTATCAGACAAGGACATCTGTTAGCAGAAGACAAAGCAAGGACTATCAGGTTAAGGTTAAGATATTGTTCGGTTTGGAATTCATACCATAAAGTCTAGGATTACCATAGTTTCGTGTACCCAACTACAAATATTTGAGCAGATATTTGGGTAACTACTCCATGCTTATGTTTTCATCATTCACGGGAGAGTACTTGGTGATTAGGGTTCTAAGTTTTATGAGTATAACACCTAGAAATTTCTCAAGGGCAAGTAGTAGGTCTCAAATTAACCAAACTAGAATATATGAATTTCAACAATAATATGCAAAGGTTTACAATAAACAAAATAAACCATTCAAAATAAAAGCTTGTTTGATCGACATGGTGTGTGGAAGACTACTCCGAAAGGTATAGACCGTGGCGGATCGAGCAATTTTTCTCAGTCAAGTCAAGTGTCAAACTAAGTAATATATAGAAAAATAAATATGAAAATTATATTTTGTAAAAGAGTCAATTTCCATGATGAAAACATCTGAAACATCAATAGAACCCTGAAATTTATATGTACGAAGAACATATCAAATTAATTCATGAGTTTTAAATGAGTTATAGTATATATATAGTGATGAGCCAGTGAAGACGTAAGCGATTAATTAAGAATAAATAGGAGCGTAAAACCTGTATGAAAGGATGTCTTTAAGCTACAATAAAATAAAAATATCAAAACGAAGAATAGTATTTTCTTTAGATTTTACCCTATTATAGCCTTTTTTACATTGCTTGCCTACAACCAAACCTACATATTTTAAGATAAATTATAAAACTCAGACAGTTTCCTAGAGTAGCCTATGAATGCATCCGTCCCTGGGTATAGAGTGTGATGATCACTTATTTTCATGATCTCTTTGGCAGGAGCCTAATATTGGTGCCCAGACAATTCAAACTCGGGTTACAAGCGAGATGAATCAAAGCCTCCTGGCAGAGTACTCACATGAGGAGATAAAGGCTTCTCTCTTCCAAATGTATCCGTGTAAAGCGTCTGGCCCAAACAAAATGTGGTTTCTTCTTTCATAAGTATTGGGATCTTATGGGGACAGAGGTGAGTAATGTTGTGATCTATTTCCTTACCATCAAAGATATGCCTCATGATCTGATTTTCACTAATGTATTCCTTATTTCAAAAGTGAAAAAGTACGGAGTTACGACCTATTGCATTGTGTAATGTGATTTACAAGATAACGTCTGCGGTGTTCGCTAATAGACCAGAGGCATTTTTGTGAATTTTGTCAGATATTGTTTCGGTGGAACAAAGTGTTTTGTCCATGATAGGTTGATTTCAGACAACACATTGGTGGCGGCAGAATTAGCCCACTATATGCATAAATTGAGAAGAGATAAAGAGGGCTTTATGGCTTTAAATTAAATATTAGTAAGGCTTATCACAGATTGGAGTGAGACTTTTTGAAGAAGATGCTTCTAAAGCTTGGCTTTGATCCAAATTGGGTTGATATCATTATGCATTGCTTATCCATGGTCTGGTACTCGTTTATGATCAATGGAACTGCTAAGGGTTTTGTTACCCCTCATCGGGTTAGACAAAGAGACCTACTCGTTTAGACAAAGAGACCTAATTTCTCCATATATGTTCCTACTGTGTACAGAGGGTTTATCACCTGTAATCTCCAACTCGGTTTCTCAAGGTGACTGGACATGACTACAGGTTTGTAATGGTGCTCCTTCTGTTAGTCATCTCTTACTTGATGATAGTATATTATATTCCAAAGCCTCTGAGAGAGACTGTCAGGTTATTAGATACATATTGAATACTTATAAAGGAGTCAATGTTCTAAAAACGCTAGGAGTTAGTCGGGCGGACTACCGTGTTAGTCGGGTGATTAATCGATTAATCGATTTTAGGCGGGGATTAATCGGTTGTATGGCAAAGATTAATCGGTTACAACCAAAACGATGAAACACCGTCTAGCGCCTAGGCAGAGGATTAATCGGTCTAAGCGGGAATTTTTAGAACATTGAAGCAGCATCAGGTCAGCAAGTCAATTTGTAAAAGAACAACATCTTAAAGCAATCTCTAGCAGATGTTATAGGTATGCAGGTTGTTTCGAAGCATGATAAGTATCCGGGTATTCTGACCTTAGTAGGACAATCCATGAATGATATGTTTGCCTACATTAAGTATAATCTGTCAAAGAAGCTTACTAGCTGGAAAGGTCTAAAAAATCGATAATATCGACGAAATATTATTGATATTTTCATTTGTTTAGGATCTCGATATATCTTTCATTTTCTATTTTAATCTCGTTTAAAAAATATAGAAATATCGCAATACTTTGTGATAGTCTCTGCATTGCTTTTTGAAAATGACAAAAGTTGCTCCGGGTCTTGAACCTTTGATCATGAGAGTGCAATACTTAGAGCAGTTGCAGCGATGGACCGATTCGATGGGTAATTAGTGGGACCCAGACACTTTCAGCAGAATTTGTAATGCAGCGGTTGAAATTTTCATAGGCAATTCATGGGGCCCGCATGAACAGCAATCAACAAGGCAAATCAATTGCCAATTTTCGGCCATCGTTTCGCTCGACCGATTTCGCTGGGGTCCACTGACATTCCACTTTCTCTCCTGCCAACGGATCAATTTAAACAGTAAAAAGCTACAACGGCTCTTTGACTAGAACCATCAGATTTAATCCTATGGCTATAATTAAACCAACGGTAAGATTTTTTTTCCATTCCGTTTTCACTTCAAAATTTAATTCTAAAGTAAAAATCAGAAACCTACTTCTATAAATACTCATCATCTTTCTCTAATTTTTACACCAAAACTTTTGAAAGTTTTCCATCTCTTCTTCTTCTTCTTCTTTCTTCAACAATTTTAGCTTCCATTTCTTCCTTTCTATTCAACTATGGGAGAATCTAATTGCAATTGGCAAGAAGATGAAAAAATTCAATTGGGCGATTCTTGGGCTCGTGTAACCGTGTGTCCGATCACCGGAAAATCTCAAAGTCTTTCAAAGTTGTGGGATAAAGTGTTTGACGATTATGTAGAAAATTGGCGTGGTCCTCCAACAAACCGAAGCGCTAGTGCTCTTCAATCTCAATTTCGACAGTTGAAAAAATTGCTCAAAGATTGGCACAATGCACAAATTCAAGCCCATAATAAAATAGCAAGTGGCACCAACATGATGGATCTGGTATTTTTTTCCTCTTATATTCATAATTGTAACATTATTGTTATTTATGTTTTATAGTCAAATTTATCCTTATATATGAATTATTTTAAGATAAAATATATGAACTATATGATAGATTATAATTGTCTTATTCTCATTCTTTAGGAGAATCAAGCTCAATCTATCTTCATGAAAAATCATCCCAAGAAATTTGATAAATAGGAATGTTGGGAGAAAGTTAAGCATCACCCTACTTTTCTTGATCCACCGCATCGAGCACCAGCACCATATGGCACACCTATTGCCTCTGAGGACGAGTCCCCTATTGAATTGGAAGATGATATCGTTATGGAGACACAAATCCATGTGCCAAGACCAATGGGACAAAAGAGAGCCAAAGAAGCAAATAGGAAAGGAAAGAAAGTGCAAGATCCTGCTGAAAGTTTGGCTCTTTCTATTCAATCCATGACCGAATCAACGCAAGCTTCTGTTGAGCTAGTGAGGCAAAGAAATGAAGAAATTGCCGCTCACTCAAAGAGGGTATTGGAATTTGAAGAGGCGAAAGAAGATGCAATGATTATGGGTAAAGATACTAGTAACATGTCTCCAGATGAAAAACGTTGGTGGAAATCAAGGAAGAGAAGTGTTATGGCAAAAACTTTGTTTGATGATGGTAGCAGTGACTGCTACACACCTGGTTTTAATTAGTTATATTTTCCGATAATAAAATGTTGTTTAGGAAATCCTGTAATTTAAATTCCGCCTATGTAACTTTAATTTTATAAAATAAAAATCTACCCGGTTGAATAATATAATAAATGAGCTTAACAACATTGATAGTAATTACAACTATGTTAAACCACACCAAAGTTTATTCGTAAACATAAACAAACTTCAAAGAAGATTTCAAATAAAGCACACAAACTATGAGTACATTTATGGAAATCATAAAAACAATTTATTCCTCGATCGCTAGAGTTCATACTCAGTTGTCATCCATGTTCCAATTATGCATCACCAAATCATCTTGTAAACACTTGTGGAGGTAGGCAGACTCTACCTGAAATTCGCGATCCTTGAATGCAGGAAGATTTCGTCCATCTCTCCCCACCGGTTCAAATCGAATAGGTTCACCAGTTTCGGGATGCACTGGTCAATCGTAGACAGTTGTCATGGATGGATTCATCAAATCATCTTCTTCAGGCTCCACAAATTCTTCCTCGACAAATTCATCCTGCACAATCATGTTATGAAGAATGATACAACTTATCATGATGGATCGAAGATCTTCTAGTTTAAACAACTTGGCACCGTGACGTAGTATTGCCCATCGAGATTGGATGATACCAAAGCACCGTTCCACATCTTTGCGGTAAGCCTCTTGTTTTTTGCAAAAGTGTTTCTCCTCTTCTGTTCTAGGGTTCGATATTGTTTTCACAAAAGTAGACCACCTAGGGTAAATTCCATCAGCAAGGTAGTATCCATTGGTGTACATTTTGTTGTTGACCTCAAATTGAACCCGAGGAGAAATTCCACCTATGACACGTTCGAACACATTAGATGCACCAAGAACGTTGAGATCATTTTGTGCTCCAGGGTTTCCAAAGAAAGCGTGCCATATATGTGTGTCGTACGACACCACCGCTTCCAGAATTATAGTTGGTCTTCCCTTCCGGCCCGAGTAAGCTCCAGCCCAACCGGTTGGACAGTTTTTCCACTCCCAATGCATGCAATCGATGCTACCAATCATGCCTGGAAACCCACGATGATGTCCTCTATTGAGAAGCCTATATAAGTCAGCAGGATTAGGAGGACGAAGGAACCACTCATCGTACAAAATCTCGATCTGTCTGCAAAATTTCTTCAGACACTGCAGCGCTGTAGAAGTTCTCATCCTAGTGATTTCATCACATTGGTCAGCAGCTGCACCGTATGCGAGCATTCTCAAGACACCTGTCATCTTTTGTTCCGGAAGCAATCCCATTTTTCCAGTGGCATCTGCTTTTTGCCTCCAAAAACTGTTGTGGTTGCAAAGATCCTCCATTATACGTTGGAAGACATGTTTATGCATTCGGTACCGAGTCCGAAAACATGCTTCATCATACACTGGACGTTCAACAAAATAATCCTGCAGGAGGAATTGACCTCGGACTTCTCGGTGTCTCTCCACATTTGGTGCACGACCAGGCCGTGAACCACCCCCCTCTAGGTGTCTGTTCCAGTTGATATTGTGCCACCAATGCAACCGCTTGAGAATTTGTAGCTTGAATTCGCTCTAACTCCTCCATATTTTCACGATCCCTTTCTAGCAACCACCTGTTTAATTCATCCACTGAAAAAAAGGAGAATGGGATGAGTGTTGATAATTGGAAAGAGATGAAGGTAGAATGAGAGGAAATGTGTGAGTAGAGAATGAAGTCTGAAGGTTATTTATCAACAATCTTCGAGATAAAAAGTTTCTGATAAGTACACGTGTCACATAAAGATAGGTTGAAAATCTTATCAAAAATCTGATATATATTTCTAGATGATAACAGTATCCGAAGTTGACACGTGTCAAGTAAAGATTGGATGAAAATCTTATCAGAAATTATAAGATATTTTACAATAAATTAATAAATTAAATAATAATCTCTTTTAACAGTAATGGTTGGTGTACAGTTAATCTCATTATGAATTAATCAAATTATAAGTTAAGTTTTGTTAACTAATAAATTATTCAAAATAAAAATATGAATAATAAATTAGCAAGCAAATTGTCTTCACGGGTGCATTAATAAAGAAGAGGCAATTGCCAATTTATGATAAATAGTAAATCAGCAAGGGCAATTTAATAGGCAAATCAGCAATTGCCTTTTGCCTACGGGTGCAATTGCTCTTAGCACCTTAACCAACTCTACTACTCATTCATCTTTTGACTATATATCTCTTATCGTTATTGTATATATTCGTTTTTTCTACCGCAACTAATTTGCGACCTTTTAACAACATTGCAAAGATATTTCCTAGATAACATCCCACTTTTAATCTTTCTCCTCATCTATTTCGTTCTTCAATATCTCACTGCACTCTTCATTGAGTTCTTTCTCCCGCTTCTTCCTCATTTAGTGCATGCATTGATTTCATGCTTCGATGTTTTAGTGAGTAGTTAGTTTATATTATTAAGTGTTTTTGTAATTTAGTTTATTATTCTAATTAATTACTAACACACTTATATCTAGTTTTCTACTATGTTTAGAGTTTAGACTTATGTGTTCTAACTTAATATTTATGCAGTAGGTCTTTATAAGGAAATTCAATGGCTAATGGGGGAAGTAGAAGTGATCGTGCATGAGAGCATAGAGAACAAATTCCCAACAACAAAAAATCATCTTGAATAACTAAAACTCAGCACATGTAGTTATTCACCTTGAATAACTAAAACTCACTCAAGATTAATGTTTATTCAAGATTTGTTTGTCAACTATAGTAGATAATCGAAATAACAAACATATCTCAAAGTTTCATTCAAAATTTCCATGTTTTTCTATTAATTTTCGTCAATTTTCTCATTTTTTTACTGCAATCGATATTTTCTCAAAATTTCTATTGAAATTTCTATTTTTCAGATAGTCAATATTTTCGTAATCATCAAAATTTTAGTCGTTGCTAACTAGAGATCCAAATTAATGAGTGCAGCTGGTCGGAAAATACTAATTAAGGTTGTTGCCGGCCATGTCTATTTATATCATGAATAACTATTTGCTACGTCAAAATCTAGTATAAGACCTTCATCAAATATGTGCTCAGTTTTGGTGGGGGAACAGATGAGAAGAAAAGTATGCATTGGAGGGCTTGAGACTATTTGTCGGTCAAAAAGTGGAGGTATGGGCTTGAGACTCTTATTTGCTTTCAACCTTGTCATGCTAACTAAATAAGGTTGGAGGTTAATTCAAAATCCTAGTTCTTTACTGAGAATGTTGTTCAAAGCTATTTATTTCCCTTCCTGTAATTTTTAGGAAGCCGATTTAGGGTCAGCTCTGCTTGGAGTGCTTGGTACAATATTATTGATGGAAAGGATATATTGAGACATGGGGTGAATAGGCAGATTGGTGATGGTCAACACACTAATATCTTGTATGCTCTATGGCTGCAAGGGGAGGATTTACTTCAATTCAGGTCTTCTAATTATAATAAATGTCGCAGCTTCTTCTTAGTCTGAGAGTGTGGAATGTTAGGTTATTACAAGGTCTCTTTCCAACTCATATTGTTAGTAAGATTATGGCTCTTCCCCTTAGTTCTAGAGAGCACCATGACATGTGGATTTGGAGTGCAAACAAGCTAGCAAGTTTTTCGTTAAAACAACATATCACTTGGCTAGACAACGTATTCTGAATCATGACATAGAACCGAGCCCAAGCTCCTTACTCTGGAACAAGATGTGGAAGGCCAAGGTCCCAGGTAAGGTTAAGGTAAAAGGCATCAAACATCCTTCCCACAAAAAACCGGCTAATGAACACTGTGGATATTGACACCCAATGCACTTTTTGTGAGGAGGATGTTGAGTCCCTGATCCATGCCCTAAGAGACTGCTCTATTGCTACCGAATGTTTTCAGTTGGCACAAGTTCCTCTTTTGCAGAATACTTCATCAGTTTATGACTGGTTAGTTTCCTCAGCCTCTTCCTACCCCTCCCTTTTTTCAATCACTTATGCTATTGTGGGTGATATGGCATAATAGAAATCAGAAAGTGTGGGAGGGCGAGTCTAAGCAGGCTTCTGAAATTGTGTCCCTAACTTTGGGTAGGCAGGAGGAGTGTAAACTGGCATGTAGTTCTGTGAATGTGTCTGAGTGTGTTGGAAATATGGTCTAAAGGACCATTGATTAAACCAAATAATTAAAGTGAGTTGCACTTTTAATTAAATGATTGCATGCATGAATTTGTAATCCTTGTAATGAGGGCTATAAAATCATGTATTCATATGCATAATTTGATTGTGGGGTGAATGAGAAATTGTCATCCAAAGATAGCTAGTTCAAATGAGAAAATGAACTTTGTCCCACATTGGAAAAGTGGTAAAGGAATAAGGCTTTAAATATAATCTCACACCTTGAAGGTGTAACCATGAGAAGCACCTATGCTCTCACGCGCGCGCACGTGAGTGCAAATCCCAGGTCAGAAGCCCAATTTCTTCACTTGGGCCTACGGACATGAATACAGCTCAATTTTGTGACCCGAGAGCCCATCAATTTTTCATTTTGAACACACCAACAGCAAACACTTCTCTTCCTCTCCAAAAAGCTTTTCTGCTCCTATTCAGTTCTTTCAAATTTTCGATGATAGTTTGAAGGCTTTTTCTAGTTCGTGGAAGCTCTTGTTCGTAGTGCAACAACTTGAGTTTGGTTGTCGTTTTCTCTTGGTGGGAGGCCAAGCGGCATTGAGTTCCTTGCACCAATTGAGACACCTTAATTCGTCTTAAGGACACCGTGTAATACACGGGACTCGACAAACTTCCATTGGTTGAATTCTTATTCTCAAATCCTCAATTTGTCATTTTATGATTCTGTTTATGTTCATATAATTTAATTAATAATAATTAATTTTAGTTATTTCATTTTGTTAATATATAAACAATATAATTATCAATTTCTTCGATACTTCGGTCTAAATGGAAGAAACCTCCTATTAGCTTTGTAAAACTAAATGTAGATGCTGCATTTGATCCAAATTCTGGACGTTCATGTCTTGGAGGAGTGTTCCGGGATCATGTTGGACTCTGGGGGTTTTTCAAAGTTCATGGTGTCATCTACATCTCCTCAACATAGTGAGCTCCTTGCTTCACTTGAATCTGATTGTCAAGTTCTGGTAACTGTTATGCAGACGGGGTCTTTAGATAATTCGTCCATAGGCTTTCTTATTTCTGATCTGCGAGAGAGTCTTAGAGCTGCTTCCAATGCGAGGGTTGTTTTTGTGAAGAGAGAAGCTAATCGTGTAGCACGTTCTTTAGCCCAGATGACTCTATTTCATCAGTCCAACATAGGTTTTTACTGTTATTCCTCCGCAATTGGAGGAACTTATTTTCTTGGATTGTAATGATTTATGATCAATGAAAGAAATTTCATTTCCTTAAAAAACAAAACAAAACAAAAAACCATTCAAAAGGTGGTACAAACAATTGCCTTCAGCCTCCTCTAAACTTTGAGCTCCAAACAGAAAGTATATACAGAAAAGTGAAAAACATCTAAATGATCTTGGGCAGCCTGCACTTTTGGGACCAGAGCAGAGTTGGGGTGTAATTTCTTTTAGGGCATAGATAGATGGCTCATCCTCAAGACCATGGCTTTTGTTCTAATGGTGCTGTGAGGCTGGCTTTGGTTTTGATAGGTTGTGTTTGGTTGGCTTTAATACACCAGTTCATGTTATAAGAACACAAGATTATATAATAACCGACACATAAAATCATATAATTCTCGGATCCGCGTGCAACAAATTCATCAATGGAGTAACAGTATTCTAGTCGGTTCTTTTCGGCCTAAAAGTGTTCAAACCATACCAATTTTAATGAACATTTCAGTTGAGAATGTGAAATTTATTGAAGATTCAAGTCCTTAATATGCATTTGGGTCGGTTAGTTTGGTCGGATCATATAGTTGAACATCAAAGCTATCTACTAAAGGCAATTCTATGCTTTGCCAAGTGACATCAAGAAAAATGAATCATATCATATAACATATATCATTATAAAATCAGCAATCTGGAAATGATGCACAATAGAGCAAAACTTACTCCACCGTATGCACCATTACATGATCAAATGAAAGCACCAATGAAAATGATCAAGATTTGATACATAACATATAAAGCAACTGTAGGAAATGCATCCATAGAAGTAAAAATCTCAAGTCCTGAAATCCCGTTCGCAATAACTAATCAGCCTTCTCAACTTTGGGGCCAAAAATGCCTTTCACTGACTCGAAAACCTCTTCAATAGGCCTCCCAGCATCAACCTTTCGGACCTTCCCCTGGGCATTATAGTGCTCCAACACTTTCTGAGTAGACTCTAGAAAAACCTTAAACCTCTTCCTTATTGTCTCTACATTATCATCATCTCTGCCCTGGTTTCTACTCAAAAGGCGTTTCTCCATCTCCTCTTCAGAACAATCAAAATACAGGACGAATGAGGGCTCAATTTTAGTGACTTCCTCAAATGCAGCACGGTTTTCTTCATTACGAGGAAACCCATCAATGAGAAACTTGTGATTACCGCTCTCCAGCATTGCTCTCTCCAGAAGCTTAATTGTCACTGCAGAAGGAACAATCTGTCCTTCCTTGATCATGTTCGAAATCATGGTTCCGTTTTCAGAACCAGAATTCCTCTCAGCTCGTAGAAGATCACCAGCACTGAGATGGGTATACCCAAAATGCTTAACAATGTTTGCACATTGGGTACCCTTTCCACTGCCTGGACCACCCAAGACAAACACTATAGTAGGATTCAGATCAGCCAAGCATCGAGCTGCCTGCTTCCTGGCGACTGCATCGACAGCTGTTCCCATGGGCACCAACAAATCCTTCTCTCTAAATCTGCACAAACTAAAAATCCGCAACCGTAAACTTTCAAGCAGATCCGCAAAAAACTAAGCACTGATCTACTAATCTAGCTAATTACCCTAGTATACATTGCAAATCTATAATAAAAGAATTCGACAACAAAAATAATAAGAACAATGAAATGCCATATCACAAAATCAAATCCTAAACTTCCACGAAATGTCAAATCTTAACAACAGCAATATTGTGGGTTCTGCAATCCTATAAACATGTGTGATCTATATAAATTAAGACAAAACAAAACTCCGTATGTTTTGCATACGCAGATTCATTAGCATAACAAAGCAACTAAGCACATACATCAAAATGAAAACATATTCCACGATAATAATTTGAATCTAATATTCTCGCTAATGATGAAACAAACATCAGCAATATGTAGAACTCGACAGAATTTGATACCTGATCTGATCTGGGTGTTCTGAGAGGGATTCAGACAAAGCAGATCTGTTTCAACTGGAGCGGAGATGTTGTGTAATTTGAGGTATTTATATGGTAGCTAATCTCTGTGATTTGTCGAGGCCACGTGGGTGGCGGAATCTCACAGCCAAAGTTGTGATGGTGGGTTGCTTAGAATTTACAACATTTAGTTGACAAATCCTTCTTTCTTTCGTCAAAGTTGACCAATCCTTCGTTACTTAATATATTATATTTTAAAAAATTCTTAATTATTAATAATACCACACATGTATTCATTATTATAATCGTTTATATATCGTGTACAAAATAATAACATGAACCAAATACATACTTTTTTTAGAATGAAATATGTTCCTATTCAATAATAAAGAAAATAATATATTTAGTTGACCAATGATAATGAAATATATATATTTCGTTACTGAATATATTATTTTCTTTATTATTGAATATGAATATATTTCATTCTCCAAAAAAATGTATTTGGTTCATGTTATTATTTCATCAAAAAATATTGACAGCAATCCAGAAAGTTATGAATTTTGTTGCGAAAGAGAAAAATACTGAAGTGGTGAACTGAATAGAAACCAAACAGTGTGTATGATTTGCTACAATCAATTATGAAATCAGCAATCTGCAAAACTTGTAATATATCATCTTCATATCAACTGTGTATGGCAACAATAACAAAAGCAGTGCATTTATGTAGCCAGAATTTTTGGCAACAATATATTCTAATTGATACAGATTCAGCCGGGATCACATCCAACACCGGAAGAAAATGCCTCCAATGGCTCCTCAATGAGTACGATACAGTACGGAATTCTTTGGACTGCAAGCTTCCTATCTTTCCCTGCTTTTAATGTACAGGGAAACATCAACTGGATGAAACTGCTTGACTACTGTGGCTCTTCATTACAGTTCCATGGTGAAAGTTGTTCAGCAAGGATTCAATGTGTTTAACTTCTTTCGGAATTGAACCAGTTAAGACCTGATGAACACAAAAAACTCATGCTTGTTATGAATTTGTAGTATGAAGGTGCAGATGATTAATCAATCAATTGTTAACATCTAGACCAGATAGAGAATGTGTGAAGTGGCTTCGAGAACAATTTATGGCAGGTGACATTGTCCCTTCAATAAGGCTTCAATCATTATAAGCAGTGACTAAATATTTGCCTCTTAACTAAACCATAGGAAAATGAATCAATACACTACATATAGATTGAAAGCTACGTAAATGCAAACAAGTTTGGAAGCTAAGCAGCCAACCAGGAAGTAGCATTGAATTTGAAAATTGGTCATATTATAGATTAATCTAAATTATACCTCACAGCCAGTGTCTGTAATAAGGACCTCATCCTCAATCCTTATCCCGATGCCTTGATATCTGCAGCATATTATGTATCCTCAACACATCAATACTTCAATAGTGTATCAGAAAATTTACAGCAAGTTTAAAGAAAAGGTAGGGATGATTGATGCACTATGTAGGAAAGTAGGAGACATTCATAAGCATGAAATGTTTCACATTCAGGAATAATCTTTCATGTTGAAAATTAGCGAAAAAAATTATGAAAAGTTGGAGACATCAGATATGTATGATGTGTTGTGCAGTCAGCTTAAGACAGAAAATAACTCTTGCTGGGACGACTAGTTAGTGTCTACAAAATAGTGGTTGTCCAAGGCAACAGTAACTTTACATGGGCCTGGCTTATAAGGAATCTGATTTGTGGCATTCTAAGTTTGGTAAAGGATAAAAAATCCATTTAAACTAAACTAAAAGTACCTCTCAGGAATATTAGAGAATAATGGGATGTAGATTCCTGGTTCAATTGTTATCACCTGCGTACAAGCACAACGATGGTAAAAAAAAAGGTGTAGCAGCCTTGCTGGTTCAATGCAAGCATTTACGTAGAGTATGTGCACACAAGTGACACAACAATGCACTTGTAAATGTAACATCTGTCATCATTTCAGCTTGAAAGCAGGAAAATTGGAAAACAGTGTATAAGAGAGAAAGATATATGTTCTTCAATAAGGGAGGCAACTTACAATACCGGATGTCAAAGGATGGTCATAGCTGACATTAGAACAATCATGCACGTCCATTCCTAGATAGTGACCTGGGCAAACAGAGAACAAAATCTTTTTAGCAATATTATCCTGCTGAACCAATTCAAAGACCATATTCTGGGAATTGACTTTGCCGAGATATATAATAATTACTGATACAAATCAGTAATTTCTCAAGAGCAGTCATAAACTATAGCAGGGGAACCTAAAATCAAATCTATGACCGTCCCATTATGTTGGATTTCATATGGTTGAGCATGCTAGTGGCAGGCCAGGTTTACACATGGGGGAGATTTTCTGAATGTGAAATAACTTTTGATCCAAATCATTTAAAATTGAATGAATAGATTAAGAGACAGATATTTAGTTTAAATCCCTGATAAAAAAGTGAGAAACAAAGGGATAAGCAATCATCCTGAAATTTGGTAGCGCTTTTCTAGCTTAGTCGACACAATGAGTCAAAACTCAAAAACATGCCTTATACTGATATATCAACAGAAAAAAAACTGAAATTTCTGACTAGAAGTGGATAGAGAAACCTATGGAAGTAGGGTTCAGCTGATAATAGGAACGGCTCAACTGATGGTGCGAACTACGTCTGGAGTCCTCCTTCAGAATACCAATCTCCTTGAGTCCTTTTTGAAGCATGTTGACCTATGCATGTGAGTCATTAGGTAAGAATGTAAGATTAGGTCTCATTACACGAAGATGAAATTTTCGAGCAAACAATGAAAAAAAAGTAACAAATCCAATTTGGATTCAGAGGATCATACAGAAAAGTTGTGTATTTGCCTAACAGTAGCACCAGGTTTGCAAAGCTTCACGCATTCCTTGTTCGTTTGAAGAATAAGATCATAAAGCTCTTCCTGAAATATGGACCTCATTGATAAGCGTCAGTTATCTATAAGACGCTCAAATGCATTAACAGAAAAATATTAACAATTAAAAACGAGTCAAGGATGGAAAGCTGAAAGCTGCTGTCAGGATGTGGCATCTCTTGAGGAGAAGAATTGCATACAAAGTTCATAGTCTTGTGTTAATGGAGACAGATAATAGTTTAGACCAGAAGGAAAGCATTTGACGCTAATGCTAGTATGAAACTGCAGTTGGAACTCCCAGTCTCAATGTCAGAGAAATGGAAAAGAAAGATAGAATCTTGATTTACAAAGAGATAAAAGCGAAGGTGTTCCCTAGTATAATTGAGTTTCAGTTCCAAGTACTGGGCTCATGTGAGGATACTGTGTCCAAAGATAAACATATAACGTTCAAATGAAATGAAAAACTGCTGAAGAAATTATTGGCCATCCATACTTGAGCTGAAGAAAAGCTGCCACAGGGTGGCCAGGTGCGAGTAAGATCACTGACATAACCATGAAACTCACAACCAACATCCATCAAGACAAGATCTCCTTCTTTTATCTGCACAATGCATATCAATCCTTTATAAGTGTACAGGAGATACTGAGAAAAAAGAGAATACTTCTGTTTTACTAATCTAGATTGTGACAAAAAAAGGTAGACATTGTATTTGGTAATCAACTCACTTTCTGATCATTTCGAGAATAATGTATTACGCTAGCGTTAGACCCTCCACCAACCACAGGATTGAACCTGTAATGGAGAATGAAATTAGCGAATCCTCAACAAAAAAGAAAAAGAAAAAGAAAAATTGTCAAGCACTTGCAAAAACTATCAAATTAGTGTAGTATAAAACCAATTTCGGCTACAATAGTGAGAGAAAAAAAAGTAACGTACGCCATCCTCTGAGCACCCCTCATTTTGCATTCATATTCCATCTTAGCTGAGAGCGTACCCTCATAGGGGTGGGTCCTTGAATGTAACATTGTCTGCAACAGAGCCTGTCAAAGACCAAGATATATCTTTTACTTTAAATATAAGCATGGATTATTGATTACTACTACTGTTCAAAATTATAGCACCAGTATGCTGTTGAAATGGTATGTTGTTGAACAGCTTTATACATAATATAATGTCATATAACATGTAAAAGCAAAAAAAGTCCCTCCTAATGATGATGTGCAGTACATCACTTCTGTGGACCTACTCTTACTGTATGATCTGAATTGTGAACCAACTGTATACCCCAACATGGATCCCAGGTGCTATAGCTGCACAATGGAAGGACACATGGGCTTATGAAATAGTTAGCAGAGGGATTAAATTGAGTACCTGGCAAGCAATTGATGCAGACTCTCTCATTAACTTGAGCTCTGCCGATGACTTTTTCAACCGTAACTCATGTGTGAGGATTGAAACGTCTTTAACTTCCCCAGATGTAGCTGCCTTCTGAAAGGCATCCAATTCCATATATGTTGGCAGAGCAGTCTGCACATTGTGGAACAGCATGGATGATCTCCTCATAATATCTGGGAGGATCTGCAGTCAGTAGAAGAAAGGCAATGTACAAATAATGATAAAATGCATAAGATGAATCCAAGTAGCTTTTAAACAATATAGCCAAGAACTTCAGAATGTTCCTATGTGAAAACAAGCTAAAAGGACAGTTTGAGGGCATAAAAACTAGTAATCACATCAATCCTGAACAAAAAAAAAATCGTGGCACTTACAACTGTTTTACATGGTGCAGTGCTGGTGTATGACATTATGAATTTGTGTTGGTGATAATATGCAACATCTATATGAGGTCATGCTACCAAAACATGCATGATTAATGCTGAACTCCTAAATCTACTGAAATGTATACAAGTATGCATGTTCAGGAAATAGGACGAAATAGGAAATTACAATTAGTGGTTTGCTACTCAAATACCCGTAGTATTCAACTGACCTCACGTAATTTGCTCATTGGATAAGCTTTATCAGCCCTAAATACTTCTGATGCCGCATTGACTCCTGCCTTTTGTCCTTGCCAAGTCACATCCTACACAAAACCATAAGGTCAGAGAAGATAAATGAGGTAAGGAAGCTTATCTGTGTGATATACATTGCAACCATGACTAAACTATATGTGAAGGTTAGTAGCATGATACATGGAAGCTACCTTGTCAATTGAAAACTTTCTCAGACACCAATAATAGCATCCCATTTCAGATAACTTTACATGATAGCTTGCAAACATTCTTCCTTGACCACCAGAAAAACATAAGCCATACTTGATGTGTGTTTAATATTGTGAATTTGTATTCATTTTTCTTTCAGAAAATAATAATAATAATAATAATACAAGAAATGGATTTTGATGCGTCAAATTGAGCAAGTATGATCCTGTGAATCCACAACAGCTAAAATTAAGTAAAATGAAAAAGTATAAAATGCTATCACAAAAGGCTGAGCATACTTGAGGTGTTTGTTCTGGCATAAACATGCAAAAACCGCATTCATGACCCAAGACCGCCACACCACCAGGTTGCTGGCAGCCAGTAATGTATGAGTAATCAGCATCTTGCCGATACGTATAAGGCACAACATCATTCATCATCTTCACAGGCGCAGCTGCAATGATGGCCAAACCATTCTCTGGGAGCACCTCCAGCAACTTTTTCCTTCTCAGTATGTACTCCTCCAAAGTTATGCCGGGTGTAAGCTCCCCTTCTTTCATCAACTGCAAAGCCAAACAACAATTACAACGCCATAATTTCAACCAATAACAAGACAATGTGAATTATCAGTACCTCTGGATGAGATGAAGGAGTTGGCTGCCCAATATCAACAATCTTCTTAGTGCCAAATGCACGGCATCCAATAGTCTGTAATTCCAATTTAAAGTACAAAACTTTAGCTTTACAACACTATGGTTTACTCAAAGAACCAAATGGGTCAGATTTTATCACCAAGTGCGCTAAAAGATTGGAACTTCAGCAGAAATGGGACAAATTAAGCACGAATAGATCACTACCCAGTTGATTGTTCTACCCAAAACAACAAATGAACAATTAAGATTCAAACAAAGAGGTGCAAATAAGCAACCAAATTAATGGTTCTTGAAAATTGAGAGAAGAAAATACCTGCTTGTGTGAAATTCTCTGCAGAAGTTTTCCAATAAGAATCCGCATTTCGTTTCTTTCACAATTCAAAGAGAACTCTTACTCGGCGGAATCAAAATCTGGAGTATTCGGTTGGTTTATTGTTTGTTTAAACTATAAAGATCGCAATCCCTGGATTTAGGGTTTTAGGGTTGAAGTGAGACGGTTGGGGCCTTGGAGGTTTAAGACAGACTTCCTCCAATGATTTGGTGTCGTTTTTACAACCAGCGATTGCTACTATTTTTTTTGGTATGAAGAGATTGCTTCTATTTGTTTATATCTTCTTTTTATTAGAGTTTGTATCTTATTTTTAAAGGGCGAATTGTGAACATCACTCAATAATAAAGGATAGATAAGTCGAGTCAATAACAAAAAGAATAAGTGTTAATAACATTACCTAATAATAAATGTCATACAGTTCATTTTAGCTAACAGTATAGACAATGTTTTGGGTCAGATCACTTTTTTTAAGTTTAGACGTTTTTAGATGATTTGGCTAGTGTTACTAGAGTTAGAAAATTTGGTTTTTGCTCTAACTTGTAGAATTTTGCTTTGTTCTTCTTTTAATGGGTCTTTTAGGTCCTTTATGTAACCAAAAAAATGTTATACAGTTCTTAGTTCTTATGTGAGCATTTGAGCACAACTATTTTGATGAAATATATGCATTTATTGGGAGGAAGATACAAGTGAGATGAATGATACAAATGCAATAGCACTAGTCAGATCAAAATGCGAGTACTGATTCACTGGTATATTGTGAGACAAGAAAATTATCATATCAACCAAATATTTGTATTTCCATAAGCTACTGACATCAAATTACAGTGAGCACAACTGTAAATTTCGAAGTGAATAAGTATATGAACGAGTATTGGTTTCCGTAGTTAACAAAAACAATACAAGAACTACGTTTCATATAACTATGAATGTTACTAAATTACGTGCATTACTATCCAGTTCGAGTTTGATACGACTTTTGAATAGTAGTCAGCATAAATGGATGGTTATCTAGTCAATTACAGTGACGTTCTTGACTTTTGAAATTAACATTTAATTATATAATATTTGACCATACTAATTTGGCTCTCCATTAGCTCATTTAAATGATTATAAAAAAAGATGCACATTTGAATATAAGGTGTTATTACTTATGCCTAAATGAATAAATCTTTCTTTAAAGTCTTGACACACATTAATATTTAAGAACTATTTTGCCCTCATTCTTTAAACATGTATAGAAAGTAAAAAAGTTGAAGAGAAATGACTTAGTTGGAAACTCATGGACTCCGGTCACCGGTCGCCAGACTCCGGTCAATAATCGTCATACTCCGGTCAATGATCGTCAGACTCTGAACTTCGGTCACCGGTGACCGAAAAATCGCAGGTGGCCGGAAAATTGTATTCTGTCGGAATCTAAAGTATACTAGAGTTAATAAACTTCGATTTAATGTATAATAAGGTTAATAAACTTAGATCTAAAGTATACCATATGAGGTTAATAAACTTAGATCTGAAGTATAATGGGTTAATAAACTTCAATTTGAAGTATACTAGGGTTAATAAACTTCGATTTGAAGTATACTAGGGTTAATAAACTTACATCTGAAGTTTAGTATCCTTAATAAATTTACTATCGTCTTTGAACAAACTAGAATAGGGGATCTGATGAAGACGAGATCAAAATCGAAATCCAAAAACAGGCAGACATTCCTTTACAGTGTACAAGTCGACTTGTCACGTCAAAACTGCACCGCATATAGTAACGATTTCATAAACTTTCTTTTTGATGTACAGAGAAACCAACCGATGTCGACAATGAAGTCACTCCACCCCTCCGAGCTGGACACCGACTCCGTCGCCACCTCCTTCTAATGAGCTTCATCAGTCACATTTCAAATCCGTCGTTGAGATTCTCCGTCATTGACGAGCTGCTCTAGAGAGAGGGAGAGAGAAGGTGGCCGAAGGAAGTTTTTGATCAGCTTTTCTGATCTCGCCGGATGAAGCCATAGTGGAGGTGAATCAGATCGAAGGCGCGGTAAGCCATGGAGGTGAACTAGATCAAGCTTGTGAAAGGGAGAGGAAATCAGATTGGAGACGATAATGTGGTGTCGTCGAAGCCGAAGAGGTTGCAGATGAGGTTGGGGAAAGATGAAGGAGAAGAAGTGGCAGGCGTGGTCGGTAAGGAGGGAGTGGAGGAAGGACTTGGTGGAGGTGAAGGTCTAGACAGATGAAAAGGAGAGAGATAGAGAGAGAGGGTAAGTCTTCAGATCAGAAGAGAAAGAGACAGAGTTAAGGATAAAAATCATACTTTCCTTACTATTAATTAAAATGAATTTTTTATTTTTCTTTTTATTTATTTAGGGTCTGACTTTTTAATTTTTATGTGAATGGACTTTTCTTCTTAATTTTAAATGGTTTTTAGCGTGGATGTATTTTTGATGCCATGATAACGATTCCAAAACCTCTTTGTGATCTTTTTCATTCACAAACGATAAGTTAATATATCCCATCAACACAACAACGATCGATCTATATCTTCAAAATAAAAATCTAGCTCTGTAAAAGTCCTGAGAAATTCTCCACCTCTGGACTTCGCCTAACCCAAACAAAGTATACTCTTGAATTTCAGCTTGTTCCTGTTCGTCTATTCGGGACGGGTAGGCAGCCCACATACATGAAGAGAAGAAGAGAGGGGGGGTTACTTGCTTAGTGCTTGCGCTAAGCAAGGCGGTCGAAGAAGGTTCTGAAAGAAAGCAACCGATGCTTTGGTCATTCAGCTGACTCCTTGCTCCCAGTCCGTGCTTGCTTGCTGTCATGCTGGCGCAGGGGTTTCGGCCCGTTTTACCTACTATTGGATTTGAACCAATGACTCTCCACATTATAACATGACTAACAATCTATCATCTCTTAGTTAGCACCATGGAATTGACACATGAAAATTAAACACCTCCCATTTCAACCTTGCTTTTAGGTGACAAGAAATTTGTCTTTTTATTCATTTTAAATTTAAAACGACTATTTTAAAATGTGATTTGCAAAATAAACATCAACCGTCATCTAAGTTATACCGTCTAACTTCCATCAATTCCCTTTTACCACCACTTTTTGCTATGTCTTCTATCCAAAATGACAATACTTTCTTGTTATGTGGTTTAGAGTATATCCAACAGCTCATATAAAACTAAAATTACATCTTTTAAAAAAAAAACATAATTTATCATCCTCAATAATAAAAAAATGAAAATAAAGATAATTATATTTTCTATATTTATAGAATTCTCAGAATTTATATAATTCATGAAGAATTCTTTAAAATTTATTGTTTTTCTTTTATAATTTACTTCTTTTTTCTTAAAAAAGATAAGAAAATGTCATTTATCAAGAAATTTTTTGATTTGAATAAACATATACACTCATTAAATTATACAACAAAAAATTTAATTTTGTAAAATAAAATAAAAACGTAAATTTTATAATTTTTTTTTATAATAAAAAATTTATGCAATAACGGTTAAAGTAGTGAATTACCGTAACCGCAAAAAAAGGAATGCTCAAATTTCTACTCCATTAAGCTCAACAAATACGACTTGCTCAACAAAATGGAAAATTAAATTTAAAAAAAAAAAGAAATAAAAAAACATAATTATATTAACAAGATACAAAACGACCACATGGCAACAGATGAACGGTCATATCATCTCTATCACTCTTTCTCTCTCTAGCTCTCTCACTATCTCACTCTCTCACTACATCACCTTCCACGACTCCAGAGTGGGAAAGCTCGAGTACGAGTCAAACCCCAATCCCCCGCCAGAGACGCTACCACCCTCAGCCCCCTCAACACGCCCCCCATAACACATTGGCCCCACTCCTCCTCCCGTCGACACCGCGGGCCCCACCACTTGAGTCTGGTACTGCTGCCTCTGCTGTTGCTGATGCCGATCAAACAAAAACGCCGACGTGTCAAGCGTCGGTAACCGAGCCGCGCCGAGTCTCTGCGGCTCCGGCTTCACAATCGTCGGCCCCACCGAAGAAGTAAACTGCTGTCCACTGAACCTAACTCCCGTCACCTGCTGCACCATCTGCCGGAAGTTCGCCGGGTCCGCCGTGATGAACGTCGTCTGCGTCCTTTTCGACGCCCGCGACTTCCGCTTCGCCACCTTTCCCGCAGAAACCGGAACCGCGTTTTTCTGTCGTTTCGTCGGCGCCACCACCGTAGACTCCGGATCCGACCCCGAAACCCCCGAAACAGTCGGCGTTACGGAATCAAAGAACGGCAAGAACTCGGAATCTGCGGATTCCGACCTCCTGTTGTCCGATAATGACTTCTGCAGCGCCATCGTCAGTGCCTTACTGTCCCTCGCAAACGCCTCCGAGATCCACGAGTCCGCGAAGCTCGTCGTCGGCCTGTAAACCCACGGCTCCATAGCTGCTAAGTTGTCCGAACCGGCCATGATAATAGATCGACTAAGTGGAGAATTAAACAGTAACGTAAGAGAAATGAGGAGGGCGGTGTTTGTGGAGGATGAAGTAAGCAAATGGGGTCGTGAGAGTCTTGGGAGAAAGATATTCGTATATATAGAGATACGGGGCGGTGGACAGAGGGAGCAAGAAAACGCGTTGTTCGCGGGGACACGCGTCAGCCTTCCGTACATGCTTTCGCTTAAACTGAAGACTAATAACGCGGTAATACTTAAAATTAGCGAAGCGTTGACTGCTCCAGCGTCACCAGTCTGTGAGAGTAGAGAGAGTTATCCCCATTTTGCTTCTAAAGGTCTTGGCGGTCATCGTGACGTCATTACCTCGTAATAATTCTCGGTTTCCCACTAATTATTTATTTATTTTAATAATGAACGTGTCGCTGTCGAGACTTGACTAACAAGCAAAAGGCCAAACCGAGCTGCATTGGTTTTCTTTCTTTTTTGGGAAAAAGTAAACCAAATTCATTTAAAAAGGAGGCACAAGGAAACAAAAAGGGTGTTACAGATAATGTTAGCCCTACCACACTAGGGTTTTAGAGGAAGCGGGAGAGGAAGTCCTTGATCTGATCAATGTAGGGAGCACGAGTGGGGATGATGTGGCCGGAGTCATGTTCGATGACGGTGGAGCAGCCGTCATCGAACAAGGAGGCGAGCTCTCGGCTTTCCTGCTTGGCAATCTGTCGGTCTTTGCCGTGGTCCTTGCCGAATATGTGGAGGGAAGGGCAGTGGCATTTCTTAGTCGTTCTGTCCTCGTCAAACTCTTGTTGTAGTAACTTAATGCCGAAGCCAGAGCACAGAATGACAAATCTGAACTGCATTTCTTTGGTGTTTGATGATGTCCTTTGTGTTTGTTGGGCGAAAGCTACAGCAGCTGCCATTGCTGCTCCTTGTGAAAATCCTAGCACTCCGTCAAATGGCCCTTCCTGAGAAAACACGGTTTTGATGTATGCTAATGATTCATCAAACCCTGCGGTTTGCTGCTGGTACTGCAAGGGATTGAATGGACCATCCACCATTTCCCAGTTACTGCTTTCAGTTTTTTCTTGGAAATCAGGTGCTACAAGCCATGCGTATTTTTTCTTACAGTGCTCCGAGGGTGGCGGAATAGGAGAGCCTTGTTGTGGTGAAGTCGGTGGTGATGTACAATTGTGAGGCAACTCTCTTAGAGCCGAGGAGGGTTGGTATATAAATGCCAATTCATGAGGTGCATCCACAAACAAGAGCTCAGCAATGCTTTTGAGTTTCTTGGCTAATGAGGCGGTTCTTCCTTTGAAACTCGACGCGTTCTGACGAAACCCATGTAAGCACAAGATTCTCAGTTTTCTTGGAGACCCGGTACCTGTATCATACCAGTTATTACAACGTCAGGAACGATGAAACTAGGAGGGAATGTACTTATAACACTTCAGAGCTTCAATATCTTGGGAGTTGGAGAATCAAGTTATAAATATTAGCCTTAGCATAGTTGTGGGCTGTCCCCAATGTTGACACAGAACAAGGCAAACAGTCACTACTACAAGCAAAAAGTAAGAAGTAACTAAATCCATACATGTGTATACACCACAATGCAAGATACATGACTATGCACACAATATGTTAATACCCAAAATTCAAGATGTGTGTTAATACTTGTGTGAACACACAGTTTATCAAAGTGATTCAGATTACAGACCTTACCCTGTATGCAAGGCACCTGAGATGTGAGCTTAGTATCAGGAATGACAGTTTCAACGGATGGTAGTGAACTGATTCTGCCATTTTCAATAAACGAGTTCAACCCAACACCTTTGTGATGATTCTGGCAAAGCTCACAAACATAAACAGAGCTCTTCCTCTGCAGACACAAATTGAAAACTTCAGGATCAGGTAAAGTTAATACATACATATCCAGAGAAACTGTCACCCAAGGATAATATATCTTTGAGAGGCTGATAGAAAATCATTTGAGGACTTCTAACAAAAATGAAAGAGATTTATGATAAACACCAATATGTGATAGAACCCTGAAAGACAGTGACTGAATTTAGAGGGCCGTATGAAATGGTTCACTGAAAATAAACTACATGGTCCTTAAATGTACTAGATCCTTCAATCTGTAATGACAAAAGTCATAAGAGCATACCTGGCAACTATCACAAACTAAGACTAGTATTCTACAATAATTGCAACGAAGGCGTGACGAATAGTCATCATATGAGGTGCAACAGAGAAGACAGGCACCAAGAATATTTGCATCTGAACTCCCAACTGAAATCCTACAAATCAATGAAAGAAATATTTCAAACATTTATATCTTTATCACCCAGACTCATTAGCACGACGCTATGCAATGAAGTATTATGAGTTGGAAAGACTGGTTGATATTATATTCTACTTCTATTTCTTATTCTTTATTCTTGTTATTGTCTATGATTTGACCAAATGGCTAGAGACCATACAACTATATGCATTTATGCCTTTAAGTTTGCTTACAGCGAAAATTGAGGCGAAGAGAGAGGATATCAGTACATGAGTAATAACTTAACAATAACAAGCTGGATCAAAAGCTCGAAATACATACCGGTGATCAAAAACAAAGTTCTTCCCTCTGAAAAAACCACCATCTGGAAACTGTTCCAAATAACGCTGTATTCCACCATATAACTGCAAACAAATTCAGAAAGCATGAGAGGTTATCAGCATCATCATCAGGAAGTACAAATCTTACTGTCTATAAAAATAAAAGGCTACATCGTTACAAGAGCACACCTGAAAGACGTTCTCAAACCCAGCACCTTTTGACCTGATATAGGCTGATGCCATTTCACACCTGATTCCTCCAGTGCAATACCTTGTAGTGGAAACCAAAATATTAAGTGACTTATAAACTTTTATAAGATAATTCTGCCCAGTGAATGCTGACTGATTACACAATGCAAAATGACAATTAGCTTTCCTACGAAAACTAACAGAAAAAAAATTTGACACTAAACTCCTTAAAGGTTTATATAAGCACTTACATGAGGACTGATTTTCCTTGCAATTGATCAGCGTTATGATCTATCCATGAGGGAAGATCACTATACTGCCTAATGCCCGGGTCCAAAGTCTCCACATTTGGTGAGTGGAACTTCCCAATTCTCGTTTCATAAAGATTCCTTGCATCCAATAGAACAAGTTCTCTATTGTGTTCTTTGCTATCTTTGTCTACTTGTCCTGGAAAACAAACACCAAAATACCATTACATCTGTAACGTTTTCCATCTTTTTTCTACAACAAACTCTCAATGAATAAGAAAAATACAAAACAAACAAATCACAAGTTATAGCAAGCAATGTCAAATTCAGACCAAAAGTCACTAACCAGCTTTCTGTAAAACGGAATGAAACTCAGCTGCAGAAAGATGCCTTCCAGCATGTGACATCTCCGGCGATTTAATCAGAGGATTACAGCTAAGAGTAACCAATTCCTGAGTCCAACACATCATAAAATTATATCAGAATCAGTATCAAGCACTGTGTCATTACTAACAAACTAGTTAGCACATGAACAATCAAACCTTCTCCTATCATAGAATGCACACACTACAAATTAAAGCCGAAGTTCTTCTATACATAAAACAACTCATAAAACGAAAAGTCGAAAACCCAAAAAGCAAAGCAATGACCTTGACAATGCGGATTGAGAGAGAAGTGAACCCACATTCCTCGGCCACCTTATCATTCGATGGTCGGCCACAAGCTGCAAGCTTGAAGTCAGTTCCTTCAAACAAACTATTCGACTCAACTTCAGCAATGTGCTTCTTCAATGCACTCAACTTCCCACCAACCTAAAACCAATCCAAACCAACAATCAATTGTCACAAAAATTCCAGCTTTCTAGAGCAATTATCCAAAACCCAGTTCAAAAATGGAGAAAAGTTTTGATCTTTGAAAACGTACAGTGACGTTGACGCCGAGAGGAGAGAGACGAACACGACCGAGGAGTGAGAGGGAGTTGCAGTTGGAGTTGTAGAAGTTGAAGAGATCGTCGAGGTCTGGAATTTGGGTGTACTTGTAGTATAGAAGAACCCCATATTGGTCTTCTTGTTCTTCTTTGCTGTTAATATTGGGATCCATAGTTGAAAGCTCTGTGCTTGAGAAGAAGCAGCAGCAAAGAAGGTTAAAACTTAAAAGTCAGAGGGTTTAGCCAAAAAAGAATATTTAGAGATCGACCCCGACAAAATATCGATATTACAAAACGAGGGCTTTTTCTTTTATTAAAACAAGCGAGGGTTTAAGTCAGTTTAGGGCTTATCTTATGGTTTAGTAAGTACGGCAACGACATCATCATATGATAACTTTGAAGGCCGAAGATGCTGTCGGACGGTGGATGGTTCAGTGTGAACTAGTCAAAGGTTGTCGGACGGTGGATTTTTCGGCTCAATGTGAAGGGCACATTTCCGGGCCACTGCCATTATGGACAGTTCGACAAAGACAACCAGCACAATGTGTGTTTTCCAGTATAAATAGTTGGTGTTTTCTTTTCAGATTCAAAGACAACCAGATGAAAAGAGAACAACCACAAATGAGCAGAAGCTGGAAACTCAAGATAACACAGCACAAAAACATGAAGAAAAAAATGAAGCGATTATCAGAGCTAGAATTTGACATAAACACAATAAACGTCGCATTTTTTTCCTACTAGAAGTATGGAAATGCACAATAAAATGGAAAACAGCCCCGTTGCCGCTTTAGCTCTTCTATCAAATTCCATAGACAAGCTTAACTGCAAAACCAAAAACCCTGGCCCTTGGCAGTAAGAGGGATCAAAATGAGGTTTAAAATTCATTGGAATAAGGTCATGAAACCTATGCTGCCAGAAAACAGATTCCTAAACCGCTATCTATCCAAATTTGAAGCCACCAGGAGGACCAGTACGCTGGTTTCCCCCAAAATTAAAAGTGTTTTGATTCCCATCACCGTTCTGCTGGAGGTTCTGCTCTTCGTCATCTTCCTCAGCCCAATATCTCTCCAGGATCTTCACAGCCTTCTCATAGATCTCATTGTTATCGTGCGTCTGCAGATTTTCAATCTTCTCCAATCCATCAAATTCATCAATCATTTGAGCAAAAAGATTGATCCTGTTATTGGCTCCCATTTCTTTGTCAGCCTCTCCCACCTTCAGAATGTTCTCAATACCTTCAAGGCAGACTGTTACTATCCTTGGATCTGGGCAGATTAGCAGATCACAGAGCGGTTTAATACAACCTTGAGCCACCAGGAATCTGCAAAAACAAATTGATGATGCATGTCAATACAAACCTTTGTCTAATGTCCTGCTTCCAAATAAGACTGAAACTATCAAAATATGAATTAGATGAAAGAAAATGGTAATTAAAAATACGAAAGGAAATCAAATGAGAATATTTATTGTCATGTGCATTGCTAAAAATATGTAGAGGAAGGCCTGGTCAGTATCAATAGTTAGAATGGCAACAATCAATTGCTTTTGATATTCAACCAAAAAGAAACTGAAGGGACAAATTGTCAACTACACCCAACTCATAATGAAAGTACAGAAATGAGGGAAGGGAAGGGAAAAGGAAGAATTATATCATAATAATACATTCAGGATCTAATATGAGAATACCGGAGTAGTATGCATATATACAACATTTATTATTCAGCTGGAAAACATTGTATAACCTCACTGCTTGGTAGTTTCCAAAACATTGTGGGAATCATCCTATGTTAGACAGTTGGGATAAGTGGAAAATAGAGTCAGGTTGTATAGCATTTTCAACATGAGTTATGTATACATGTTCATGTGATGGAACACAAAAAAAATGAAAAATGAAGGTAAAAAGTTTATCCAGTGTAATGGGTAAAACATACTGAATCTGTTCATGAGATCCTCCAGAAGTTGCATTTGAGATGGCCCATGCAGCTTCCTTTTTTATGTCGAATTCTGCATGTTGAAGAAGTTGTACTAGTGGGAGTATGAGTTGGGCATCAATCACAGCCTGTAAATTAAAATGTGTAGAAGACAAAGGTGATAAGTAATTAATCCACTCAGAACCCAAACAACAGAACCAAGAAAACTCAACCAGCCACCACTTTACAAAAATATACAGAACTTAAAAGAAAACTATGCGGGTTCTGCAGATAATAATGACAGCCTTTAAGAGACAATATCACAAGAAACAAAAAGAAGAAATAATCAAAATTTATCTTCAACTTAATAATAATGATGATATAGTAAAAGAAGCCTCCAGTTGTGGTCGAGTGGGGATACAGCACTTTAATCCACAAAACAAAATGCAATCTAAGCAAATATTTTACCTGTATTTGAGCTTTATTCCCGGCTGTAATATTTGAAATTGTCCAACAAGCTTCTTTCTTGATGCTCTTTTTGTGATTTTGATCGAGAAGTTGACACAGGCAAGGCAGCACCCCGTTTTCAATAACAAACTGAAACATGTATAAAGATCAGTTTGTTGCTAATTGCCCAAAATGATATATATAACAAAGATAGATCAAAGCTATCATTAAACAAAAACATTCAGATCCTGTCCTATATGAAGAGCACATTTCAGATGATAGTATCTTAGAGCTACAGTGGTAGATAGATCATGATTAATACCTGAGTCTGGGAGTCATCACCCGTAACAATATTTCCCACCGTCCGGAGTGCAGGTATGAGAACCGTAGCTGATGGATGGCTGGCACAAACAAACATAGTCAATATGAAATACACAAGGTGAATATGATAAACTATGCCCAAACAATACAAACTCACTATAGGTGCACAATTTGGTATAGAAACTTACAGCAGAAGCTCAACAAGTCGTTGGCAGACGCCTGCTTCAATCACGGCCTGAATTTTGTCATTTGGGCCGTCTGAGAGATATGATAGGGCCCAGCAAGCATCTGTCAAGACTTCTTCATCATTCAAGTAAATAAGTTGTTGAAGTACTGGTAAGGCGGCCTTCACCTGAAAGAAAAAGATGCAAATAAGCAAGCAAAAAAAGCACTTGTTAGTGTCAAAATGAGAGGAAAGTAAAACTGACATTCACAATATAGTACTATTGCACTCGGCAAGTTTTAATCATAAAAAAAATAAATAAAAAATCTAGATGTGTCCACGAACCTGCTCAAACGGTGTGGGCGGCTTGCCACGGCAGAAATTAGATAAAGTCCATGTAGCATTCCTCAGCATAGATAACTTTGACTTTTCATTTAGCTGGGATAACAGTGGCATTAGTGCACCCTGTGCAAGAACAAGATCCCTGCAGCTTGGTGAGTCACCAGCTACATTACCTAGAGCCCATACTGCCTGTTCAAGAGACAAGAAGAAAATGAAGGATTAAACCCAATTACAAATCCAACCAAACAAAAAAAATGTCCAATAGTGATAGCAAAAGTTGTATAACACTATGAGTCCAATACTGATAAAACTGTCCAAGAGACAAGAAGAAACACTATGAGTTGTATAACCAGTGAAACTAAGCACATAAAGAAACATGTACTGCTAAAATGTACTTATTACTGTGAAATTAAGTTAACAAAAGTCGTAGAACGAGTGAAAACCTGCTCTCTGACATCATCGCTGCCGGAGCTTAGAAGCTGCACAAACAGGGGAACTGCACCGTGTTCGATAACAACTCGAGTATGCTCAGATGTTCCAGATGCAACATTGGTCAAAGCCCATGCAGCTTCAAACTGCACACAAATAAGGACGTCAACCTCAGTTTCTGTAACCTTAGAAGAATAGTTTTGACTACAACAAGAAACTCCACAAAATAATGCATACTTGTAGTTGTGGCATATCCTGCCTTCCAAGGAACTCCACAAATCGAGGTACCACACCAGCCTTTATAACCTCATCAATTGGAGGGCTACGTTCTACACGAAAAGCAAACATGTCAAGAAAGCACAACAAAAGAGGGAATCCGGATTTCATTCTACAACCCGCAGATGGTGTCATACCAATCGACAACAGCTTCCTAAACTGAGTAGTCGCCTCCAATTGCAAAGTGGGATCATTAGACCATAGTCCTTGCACCATTGCAGGTATACTCTCCAACTGTTAAATAACCCAAAAACATTCATTAAAAACCAATACATTTTAAAAACAGACGAAACAACAAGAGTAACTGTAAACAACCAGCATAAAAAATTCAATACATTTGGGTTTTTGCCTTCCGAAACAACTAAAGGTACAAAAATTATCCTACGTTGGGGGCAGTATATAAACAAGAATCAAATTAAAAATAGGCAATTCAATAGAACAAACCATAACCCAACTAAGATTAGTAAACTCAACACTATCAGGCCCAATATCACCGAAATTTCGAAACAATAACAACTCATGGACCACTATTAAACACTACATAATCCTACATTTCATTCAGATCAAAATTCACAAGTTACGAAAATCGAAACCCTAAAAACCCAAATCACAAAATGTAACAAATTGAAGAAACCAACAGATACCCTTTTCTCAGCGACGACAGGAATGGGAGACCCATCGAGCAATTGAGAGTTGGACAAGCCCTCTCGTCTCTTCTTGAGCAAACTGTCCTCGCGCTTGTTCTTCCTGATCTCGACCAAGTTGTCCTCCCTCCGACGACGCGCGTCGTCGGCGTCGACCCCAGACTTGTAGGACTTCTTGCGCGACTCCGTACGCGAGTTCGGCCGTAGAGACATTGCTAGTGCGCACCAGGTGTTTGATGGGATTCAGATTTCGGGGGCCAATATAAACTAGGCGGGTTTGGGTTTTGCTTTATATTCGTGTATATCTACGACGTGAAATACACTCAAGAATTACGGTTTTATTGTATTTATTTATATACGGAATTGTAAAAGTACGATTTGGACCCCATGTTTTGGGCAATTATTGGGGGGAATATTGAATTATGAAGCAAGATGGAATTTGTTTGATTTGGAGAGAGATTATGTGTATGATTTGTGTATTGTTGAACTTTCAAGTAATGGATTAGATTGATTTTAAATTGCTTGGTTTTAAATTTTGAATTGTTGTCTTTAATCCAACAGATCATGTCTATTATGAAAAAAATAGACATTAAATTTCCTCCTACTTTTCAAATATTTTGACCGTGATTAAGGGATCCCGTTTAAAATTTTCCCTCCACTATTCAATTCAAAAATTGCGGAATTTGTCTCATTTATAAGAACAAGTCCCCATAACGTGATTACCAGCTGTCTATCCAAGATCTCAGCCGTTAATCACTTCCGGTTCCTCATATTTACATCTCTGCCATCATCGTTTTCGTCCCTATATAAATCATTTCTTTTCCAAAACCTACTCGTAGAGAGTCGTAGTTGAATCCAGAAGCGTAGAAATGTCCTGGTGGCGGTCCGCGTCAGCTCTCCGGTCATCGTTGGTGTCGATCGTGGTGGACGACGTCGTCTGGTCTATGGTCACCGCTGTAGAGTCGGTTGCCTTGGTCTCCATGCTCTTCTTATTCTTCGTCTTCTGCGGATGCACCGTCTGACGTCCCGCCTTCCTCAAGCTGCGGCGGAGGTTCCGATGAGTCAGAGTCGGTCAACACTCATCAGCTGCATGTAGACAACTGTTGGGCACGCGAAGTCCACGTAGTGGTGAAAGTTTTGTTTTTTTTCATGTAAATTTAGTTTACCTCTCTAGTAAAAGTAGTAGCCTATGAATGGGATTGTGGATCCAAATCCAATTTTGTTCGTTTTGTTGATGTCAACCAAGGAGCCGAACTCTAAAGAAAAATCATTATTGATGGTCCAAGACCATATATATTGATAGACAGATTTGTAGTGCTCCATTTGGATTTGCAGTTTCTAATAGATAGGTTGCAAAGTCGTTTTCCAAGCATTGCTATTGAAGCAGATTTTGGTGTGAGAAATTTTTAAAGTTCCCAATTTCAACTCTGAGGCTATATTTGTTTGTGACAAATGGCATTTTTTTTTGAAAACGACATTTAGCTCTTATTTTGTAGCTAATAATAATGTGGGAGTTTGATTTTTATAAATCAAGCTAGTGGTTGGAACTTGGAAGAGACCTATGGTTTTACAAGACCTTGAGTAGAGAGAGTCTGCTCCAAACCTCAACCGCTTTCACCCTTTCTCAAATTTGTAAAATTGTAACAGTTTTAATCACTATGTACCAACGACGTCGCGGAACAAGTCCATTGCTGTTTTCGGGGAACAAGTGGATCAGAATAGCTACATAATGCAAAGTGGGTGATGGATGATTGTGGCAATGGTAAGGGTACGTTTGGAGAGCCCGAAAATCCTTCTTCAAAAATAATTCCCATTAGAGTACTCAAGGATTATAATAATCTCTTTAAGGTCAAGGATTATAGAAATTAACCAAGTAGTAATAGGAAAGCCAACAAATCTCAAACTTATTATATGTGTAGTTTAGCATGGAAAAGGCTAGCTCGATACAACGAATACTCTATACAGAAATTTACTATATGTGTACACAATATATACAATAATTGTTGACTATTTTTCCTTTCGATATATATCAAAAGGATACCTGTTGCGGTTCGGTTTAGCATAGAAAAGGCTAGCTGGATAAATATAATTCGGTGCGGTTCGGTTTAAATCGGTTGAATTATAACATCAAACCGTAACCGAACCGTTTGCATGCGGTGCAACGCGGTGTGACCATAAAACTACACCGTTTTAATTCGGTACGGTTACCAAATTGTGCTTTTCAATGCGGTTCAGGTCGGTAACCATATTTTCGGTGCAAAACGCCCACCCTAATGTGTACACAATATATACAATAAATACGGAAACCTCATATTTGTGTTCTATAGCATTCATATATATATATATATATATGGCCGTTTGGGAAAAATACACAATTGGGCTCATTAAACCCAAACCCAAAGAGAAATTAGATCTTGATTTTTCGGTTGTGTCGATGATTTGGTTAGACCTTGATTTTTCTTGTCTCTTGAACATGCATTATTGGCTTTAGGTATTATAGCCAGTGACTCAGCAAGTTGCAGAGATTGTGTTTTGGCACATGGTGCCCTGATGCCATTGATAGGCATGTTGACCAAGGAATCAAGTTTGTTCATGCTGAGCAAGGCTACATGGACATTATCAAACTTCTGTCATGGCACACCATTTGTAAAACGCCTTTACAAATGGTGTGCCATGACAGAAGTTTGATAATGTCCATGTAGCCTTCCTCAGCATGAACAAACTTGATTCCTTGGTCAACATGCCTATCAATGGCATCAGGGCACCATGTGCCAAAACACAATCTCTGCAACTTGCTGAGTCACTGGCTATAATACCTAAAGCCAATACTGCCTGTTCAAGAGACAAGAAAAATCAAGATCTAACCAAATCATCGACACAACCGAACAATAAAACTTTTCCCCAAACTGATAGGAAGAAACGCCATGAGTTGTATACCCAGTGAAATAAAGTATAGACTACCATAGAGAAGATAACAAAAGTTGTAAAAGGAAGTGAGAACCTTCTCTTTGAGATCAGAACTGCCAGAGCTTAGAAGAGGAACATTGTCCATGATAACAGCTTTAGTATGCTCAAATGTTTCAAAAGCAACATTGGTCAGCGCCACTTCAAACTGTAGACAAATATGGAGGTCAACCTCAAATTTTGTATGCCTTAGAAAAATAGTTGTGACTTAACAAAGAAACTCCGCAATAATTCATACCTGTTTTGGCATCTCATGCCTTCCAAGGAAGGACACAAATTTAAAGACCACACCAGAGTTTATGACCGAGTTTATGATCGCATCAATCGAAGGGCAGTGTTCTACACAAAAGTTTGAGGGAAAATAGTCAACAATATTAGATGAACAGTAACACGAATAAATCAAGAGGCATTAGTCTCATACCAATTGAGAGTAGTTGCCTCCAACTGCAAGGCAGAATCAGTTGACCACACTCCATTCACCAAGCTTTTTAACTGTTGACAGGAAAATTAATCAACACAAGTTCTCTATTGCATTCCTAAATGTTCATCACCTCTTATGATAATTGTACATACCAGAGGGGAAGGGTTGATATGTAGGAGTTCCGTATACCTTGCAGCACCCTGGTCACTAGATCTGCGCTTTGGACACTTAGAATTAAATTCATTAACAAGGTTTGTGAACATTCCAAGACCCCATTTGGCAGCAGATTGGAGAAGAATTATGTCTTCTTCTACGGACCATGACACTATGTTAAGGTCTGGAGACGCATACTTCTCCCATCTATCCTTGCACTCATGTGACGGTCTAGAACAGATGCCAACTTTCGTAACAGCAGCAGACACTTTATTCCAGTCAGTAATAAGACTGGAGGAACAGGAATACTCCTTCACAGCATTTCTGAGAGCATCATACTCAGCACTTGTCCAACGCCCTGAAATCCACACCGAACAATTAGTACATATCTCCCAGCATAAAATAAAACCCCTCCTCAAAATTAAATGTATCAACCAGGATAACCAAAACTGGAAACTGAACCCACCTACAAAACACACTTAAAGCACATGAACAACACCCCACCACCAACACCATAGAGCAACAAAACCCACTTAGAAAGTAGAAAGACCAAAAGCCACAGAAGAAACCCACAAATATAATCCCTCCTAAAAGTAATCAAACAACAAAACACCCAAGAAAGCACAATTGCCATAAACCATCACAATCCAATCAATCAAAACCTCACACATATGAACCACAACCAGAAAATAAGACAAATAATTACTGCAAACAAAGCCTAATCAAAATCACAAACAACCCCATGAAAGCATAATTCAGAAAGACCCAATTCCATAAAGTCCCCAACAAAACCAAACAAAAATCAATTCAAACAAAACCCATGAACAAGTCAAATAGATTACAGCAAACAAAGCCTCACAAACAAGCCATGAAAGCACAATTCAGAGAAAACCCACCCAACGACATGACCACAAGACCCAATTCCATAAAATCCCCAACAAAACCAAAACAAGCCAAAATTCACTGCAAACAAAACCTATGAACAAGCCACAGCAAAAAAAGCCAAACATTTTTCAAGAACCACCCCAATCTTGACCAGATAGACGCAATTGCATAAAATCCCCAACAAAACCAAACAATCCAAAATCACTGCAAACAAAACCCTTGAACAAGCCACAGCAAAAGAAGCCTAATCTTGACCAGAAATACCCAATTCCATAAAATCCCCTAGCCAAACTTCCCCTAGCCAAACTACTGCAATTAAGAAATCAAAATGAAAGCACAATTCAGAGAAAAACGACCCAAAAGAAAGCTGAAACCCTTAGAGACCCATTTCCATAATCATTACCAGAATCCTGTTTCTTGAAAGAAGACATTTTGATCTCTGGCTAAGAAAAAAGCTTCTGTTTCTTTAGCTAAGAAAAAATGGGTAGAGAGAGAGGGCGGTTTAGTTTGAGGAGAGAGAGAGAGAGAATGGGTAGAGAGTGACGAAGGGAGGAAGAAAGAGAGAGGCTTTAGGCGTGGTACAAGTGAAGCACAAAATTACTTGTGTTATAAGCTAGTTGGGTTCGCGGGAGGGAGCAACTTTCTTTCAAAAGCCAACATGACCAAAACACCCCCTCAATGCCAACGACTAACAGTAAAAAAAACTAAAAATTAAAGTTACCCACAACTAACAAACAAAAAAGCATACCTTCCCACTGATGCAGCAGTGGGCATTCGGATCTGAAATCGTCGGCTCCCCCGCCTCCAGATCTCGTCCCAATCTCGCCGATTCATGGTCTGCCCTACGCCGCGGCCGCACCAAATCAACCGCCGACGAAGTTTTGGTGTCGAGAAGGCAGCAGTTTTTTTCGACCAAGAGAGAGGCAGCAGTTCTTTTCGGCGAGAGGAGGGTTTTATAATGGTGAGGATTGGGCTGGTTCTAATTTCTCTTTGGGTTTATTGAGCCCAATTGTGTATTTTATGGCTTAACCCAAATGTTAGGGTTAATTTTATGCTGAGGGAGGGTAAAGATGAAAATTGGAAGAGGGGCATGTTGAATGTGATTTAAATTTGGACAATTGGATCGAGTTAATGCTAACGTTGATTCTGCAATTAATGCTCGAGAGCCTTTTTATTCATGGTTAATTACTTCATCGCCCCCTTCACCTAGGTAAGAACTGTTGATTGAAATTAGAATGAAGGTTACTTTGGGGATCAACTCTAAAGATTTGCACATGACAACCTATTTCAAATTTGTTATTTGTGCTGGCGGTTAAACATCCTTTTGGCTCTGATTTGTGGGACCCACGTTATTGGGACCCCATGTATTAACTTATTAATAAACCACACAATTGAGATTCTGTGATGACGTAAGAGACCAGAAGAGTACTGCAGTTTTTTCTCCTTGTCTCTCTTTTCCATATAGCAAACTAACTGTGATACAATATTAATTAAATTTGCTAAATGACCTCTCGCCCTCAATTCTTAGCAACGAGTCTACAGACTGTCATATATGCAAAGTCTTAAATTTTGACGATTACGGATATTTCGATCTTTTAAAAACTAAATATTTTAAAGAAAATTTTGAGAAAATATCGATAGCGGTAAAAAATTAAAAAATTGACAGAATTTTAAAGAAAAACAAAGAAATTTCAAATGAAACTTTGAGAGACGTTTGTTTTCTTAATTATCTATTATATTTGAAAAGAATAATGTGAATACACATTGATTTATAATGGGATGTAGTAATTTAAACTGAAAAAATACGTGCTGAATTATTGATAATTCTTAAAAGTTTACTCCAAACAATCTATTTTTATGGCATTATGTACATATACATTTCATGTAGAATTACGTGAGTAATTTATAATCACATAAAATTGAGACTCTTTATAGGAAATTTCTTTTTTGAAATATTGTTATAGAACTAAAGAGTTATAAGTTTAGTGGAAGGTTAAACATTTACCTAAATTTTTACTTTTTAAATTTCGTAAAGAAAGTATATAGATATTATAGATGTTAAGATGAACAAATACCATGCTTAGCAGCCTTGGTATGCCATTAAACTTGTACGTCACCCAAACAAAATCAACAACGTACGAGGCGCGGTTTTCACAACGGAGATGAGTCAGACATATAAGGACAACGTCAGACGATTAAAAAGGTGGGCACGTGGGCAAGGAGAGGTTTTTATCTTTAGAAGATTCAAAAATATCGTTAATATATCCAACATATCAGAAAATATCGTAATTTTCAGACAAGAATAGATAGAATAGAAAAGATGTATATATGCAGCTTAAAAAAACGAAATTATCAATGAGATTTCGTCAATAATGTCGATTTTTAAGTCCTTGCATATATGAGAATCCTCCGACCTATGGATGATTTCAAATGAGTTTTGTGATCCGCTTATCCTTCTAATACATCGTTGGTAGTAGTCGGAACCTTGTTTAAGGTTGAACAATTAGATTATGAGATTATAAAATATTCTTTTTCTTTTTTATAGATTCAACCCCCTCTCTTTCGAGTGAAGTTGGATTCAAATGCAAAACAAATTATGTATCATTTGAAAGACGGATCTGATAGTTTTTGTTAGCTCTAAGGGGTTTGGTTTCAATATTCTTTAAATTTAAAATGATAGCGAGACAATTTTTACTCGTTTAACCCGGATCAAAACAAAATCAATGCCACCAAACGAAGCTCAAGCTCTTTCAAAATATCGTGCTGGGCAGAATTGGCAAAGATCACAATTGTTGAGATGGGCTGCATGCGTATCCTTGTAGTTGTACTCAATTTTAGGAACAGGAGTCGGCCACCATGGCACCATGAATCGGAATACAGGCTCATAATCTAAGTTACGATACCTATCTTTGATGCTCGTAACCTCCTTCAATGTATTCGTACGAATGTTGCACATAATAACCATATCATTTTTGTCAACTCTGGAATCTACATACAAAATGTCATCATTACTTGGGTCGAACGCAATTACATAAGCAATTTCACTTGAGCGGCTCCATTTCATGATCGATGGATTTTCTGAAACCATTTTGTCTAGAGGAAGGGTGTCTATCTTACACCACTTCCCAACTCTACCATCAACCTTGTCATCATCTTTCAACTCCCAAATTCTTAGACCTTTACTCAAAGGCTCTATATCTCCAGGATCTCCATCCAAAGAAACCATGCAAAACCGAAAACGTCCATCTTGGCTCACACTTATTCTTCCCCACTCGTTACCAGGAAGACCAACGACATCAAAATAGTTATTGTTCGAGAAAGGATCCAACGCGATCATAAAATTGGGGTAACAGTCATGCACCCAATACAACTTTCCTTTGTAAGCAACGCCTGGAGACTTGAAACGCAATGACTTAAAACGTAAGCATGGTGGACATGAAACAATTGACTCTATCCATTTGCCAGTCTCAGAAGAGAATATCTCAACGTTGAGCTCCGAGAAATGATCCCCTGATCCTAACATTGGTGAAAGTATACGCACAATGGCATACTTGTAGTCCACATTAAGCTGGATAGTATTATTACTATCTATTTCACTTTGGTGATCATCAACATCTTCCTTGTAGTAATAATAGGGTTCGCAAATGAACCCAACTCTTACTTCAAAGTTGCATCGAGGGGTTGGAGGAATAGCTGTCCATTGCTTGGTGTATGGATTGCAGATATAGTAATCACGTTGTAGCCTTCCTGCGCACCACAAGACCAAGTCATTACACGATGTTATAGTAGGAGGATTATCCAAATCTACATTTTTGTAATATCCAGTTCGAGTGCAAGGGAGAAAATCAAAAGAGAAGCTGCCTGTTTTGAATATCGGAAGCTCGGAGGTGGCAGAAAATCGCTTTGCATCCAAGAAGATGAGGGTAGGTTTCATGGGCAAGGGTTTTCGTTTATCACGTCGGAGACATAAGAAACGAGAAAGAAAAGTATGATGGGAGATGAGAGCGAACCAACGCCTTGAGACACACTTGTACCGAGCAGCTGACTTAGCAGGAAGCCGAAGAATAATTTCAAACAGTACAGGGTCAGGAAGATCATCAATATTAATCGTGAAATTTGAGTAACGTGTTGGAGAGGATGTTTTTGATCTTTTCAAGTACTGGAACTCATGAGACTCAGACTTGGATGGTACAACTCCAAGAGATTCATCAGACATTGCCGCCCAATTTCTTTTTGAAGCACCATCATCAGGTATCATATCTGCAGCGAAATAATAATATGCAAGGGAGAGAAGAGAGAGTGCAAGACTGCAAGTGGTTAACGAGTATATATAATCTCAGAGCCCGAAAATCCTTCTTCAAAAATAATTCCCATTAGAGTACTGATTATAATCTCTTTAAGGTCAAGGATTATAGAAATTAACCAAGTAGTAATAGGAAAGCCAACAAATCTCAAACTTATTATGTGTGTAGTTTAGCATGGAAAAGGCTAGCTCGATACAACGAATACTCTATATAGAAATTTACTATATGTGTACACAATATATATAATAATTGTTGACTATTTTTCCTTTCGATATATATCAAAAGTATACCTGTTGCGGTTCGGTTTAGCATAGAAAAGGCTAGCTGGATAAATATAATTCGGTGCGGTTCGGTTTAAATCGGTTGAATTATAACATCAAACCGTAACTGTAGCATGGAATAATGCCTTCGTATCGCCACATGCGCACGCCCTTTTCACATACGCGGTTGCTTCCTCCGAGCGACGTTTCTCGTCCATGCCTGATGTATTCTACCATTTCACGTGGTGCTTCAGCAAGGTCATATGCGGCAGGACCGTACACATTACCGAACAAACTTTCTGATGAGGATCTTCTGCTGATCAATTACATCCTTATGCAAGGGAGAGACGTGACAAGTGCGGAAGGAAGGTCAGGGGCTAATGTCCTTTTATAAATGAACATTTAGCACTTCATATTAGGATTCTACATATTAACAGTTTGCACATCTTAATGGTTATATAAACTATGTGTTATCTTTTAGGATACTTGTTGCGTCATGCGCGGATAACAGGGTTCTGTTGTACCGTGATGAAATTGCATGCTTGGGCCATAACCCTTTTCTGTCAAGCTTTGTGAGTGTTCTACAACTTTCAACCTTCACTTGGGTAATCATAACTTTAGTCAGTTGCTGTATGTCATATATGCATGGGGTTATTCATGGGAATTCTTACGAATGTGGCAGGTGATAAATTTCAATGTTGATGCATTGAACAATGAAGCATCTGAACATTTGTTCGTAACTACGTACTTCTCTGTAAGTTGTATCATCCTTTCCGCAGCAGCAGTGATATTTTGGCTGTATTGCTTTTCAGGAGTCTGTGTTTATTTTCTTCTCTGTTTTGCCCATGTATCATGCATATGTAACAAACTGGACTTGGTGTCATAACTAGGAGGCAGCAACCTCGGGTAGAGGGCGACTTTCAATCAGGGATTGGGTCGAGCACACTCGGACATTGTGTGGTCTCACTAGGTTTGATGGGAAATTGGGAACGTGCAAGAGGGTAATTATCTAAACTTCGTCTCACTCTTTATTGTTCGAATTGAGAAAATTAAAAAGGGTTGGTTGTTGCGAGTTCAGATATTTATACCTTTGCACGATGCCAAGCATGGAGGACATTGGATACTGTTAGTGGTAAACACTGAAAATGCAACTGCAGAGATTTGGGACAGTCTTCCTTCTGCTGATTCGGATGGACAGATATGGGATATTGCAGTAGCTACGGTAAAGCATCATCATTTTATAAAGGGTTCTATAAAAACCATGTTTACCATGAAATCTTTGCAAAATTAATTATGGTGTTTGACTATTCAAATATTCTGTATCACCTCGTTCTCAAGCACTAGCATATTCTACATTAATTTGTAGAAGTAAATATTGTTTCATCCTTGTACGGACGTTTCAGTCCTTGACCTTTTAATCTCACCTGTTTCGTCCTTGTACTCTCGATTCTCGACTGGTCCATTCCGTCTCTTTCCGTTAAAATTGACTGTTATCTTACTGAGGTGTTGAAATTTTAAACGTTAATGGTCGACTATACCCCTAGCTCTATAGGACTCGATCCCGATCTCAAGCTTGGTCGATTATGTTGAGATCGTCAAGCAACTTAATTGAAGAAAATGAAATATGGCAACAACAAGCAACTTAATTGTTGTTGTGATCTGTGAGTCAATTGAAACATAATATTTTGCAGAATGCCAGAATTCGTCCTGAGAAGGTGAGAAGGAATATTGTGGTGATAACATGATTGGATAACATTGTCTGATAAAATGATGGGGGTATAAAAGTCAATTCGATATAGAAGTCTTACTTCGATGTCTCAAGTCCCCGGCTAATGAGATTGCTGAACTTACACTGAGAGAGGCGCGAGCATTTGATGCAGGCTTTCCCAATTGAATTGTCGAGTAATTTTATTGTCCCTATTACCATTGGGACAACGATGGTACTGTTGCGGGATTGAGGTCATTCCTCAATTGAATTTGTTAGGCTGTACCAGCTAAACTCTTACTATTAGTTTGGCTTAGTTTGGTTGTAATGTTGATCTATTTTTCATTTCAAGCAGTGAACCTGGTTGTAACCTTGAAATCTTTTTCAAGGTAGTAAACGACAACGTTATGCACTATGCTTGAATGCTTGGTACTGCAACTCGTATCTAATTTACCAAACTCAAATAGAGACAACAACTTAACCAAATTCCGGCTTGCAACTAACATGCAACACAGCGGTAGAGCAAAATATGCAGCAGTCTAAAATCTTCTACTCCATTTGGTACTCATAAACGGTTAAGTGAGTAACATACAACTCTTTAAACTGATGGCAAGTGATTTTAAATTGCAAGAACTGATTACTCGGTCTGATGATGTTAAGTGATTTTAAAGTGCAAGAACTGATATTAAGTGATTCTAAGTGCAAGTCTCAAATATGAGGTGTAGACCTCATCTCGACATGATGACAAAGCTTGACAAAATCAAAAATTAAGGAGACTGAGCTAATCACGACACCTCATATTTCATATTGGTTATTTGGTTAAGGTTTTTGTACTCCTGTGTAGTTTTATTTATTTATTTATTATTTTAGTAACTTTTTTTAATAACTTGCAAAAAAATAAAGTGCAGTCTGTAAAACGCAAAATGCATACAATCAGCCAGCCATACTCCATCAACAGCCCTCGTCAAAGTATCTAAAGTGCAAGAGAACGAGGCAACAACATTCAGGGTCGGTCCTTGCGCTGGGCAGCCAGTGCGCCCGCACTAGGCCAGGAACGAAAAAGGACACAAAATGATTTCACCGTCAACAGTTTAATTGAGCAGTGCAAATTCCTTTCGGGGTGACATATGCATTCGAATTGGACCTAGTGGAGTTGAACTAGCCTATGCAATTGGATATAAACCCAAACACTGTCTCTAGACTTGGACCCCGAGCATTATAACTACTTGGACTATATGATTAGAAAATCTAAAACACCTAAGGCCCAATAAAACCAAAAAGATAAACTGAATGTGTTGTTTTGGTTTCTCACTAAAACTCTACACGTGTGGGATGTGATTTTACGGATTGGGAGCTAGCACCCCGGCTTTTGAGCTTTCTATTGAAAAGCTTAAACAATTTTTTTATTCCTTATCGTGTGAAGTTACACTATGAACTAAATTAGTTTGCAATCTATTTCATAACTGAGAATAAACTAGTATAGTATATATAACAGCATACGTAATTATAGAAACTAATAAATGTGAATTAGGGGGGAACAACATTTTAGATGATTAATAGGTTTGAAAACAAAATCTGCATCTTTTGAAATAAAAATTAAAATACAAGGGACAATTTTTTTCTCTCGGCCTTAAATTTTTCAAGACCGGCCTGACAACATTAACAACATTTAAAATTCCTTCACTCATCAGGGTCAGAGCAAGTAAGCAACATTACAAAAAGAATTTGAAGTCCTTCCACAGTTCATGGGCGTCCCTTCCACACGTTAGGTGCTGCACATTCCACCGTAAAAGGTCCCCCTAAAGAATGCTTCAGCCCACCTTGCTCTTTTATCAAACAAGTTACTCACCCATGTATTGTCTGACAACCCAAGTCTACCCACCATTGAGTGCCAAGCATCCTCCCAATCTGCAACATTCATTGAGGAGTAGATCATTCTCCCAAACTCTTTTTTAGCCGCTTCACCCTTCACATTTTGCCCTATGTTTCTTCCTATGTGCCATGCACACAGCCTATGCCGGACATGTGGCTTCAGACATGACACTATATTTTGATCACCTCATCACCATCAGTTAGCACTGAGACAAGCATTTTATTCCCCATCGATTGTAGAAAATTGTCGAACACCCATGTGTAGGTATCCTCCGTCTCATCACATATAAGGGCAAATGCAAACACAACAGTGGCTCTGTGATTATTACACCCAACAAACACAACAAGAGGCTTCGCATACAGATTTGTCTTGTACGTGTTGTCCATAACCAACACATCGCCGTATGAGGTGTATTCCAAGAGTGATTGTGCATCCCTCCAAAACAGATTACGTAGTCTGTCTTCCTCATCCTTGGTGTAGTTATAGATTGACGTGACTCCATTTTCCTCATGTTCATCCAAGTCCAAGCAGCCTTTGCATCTCCATACATCTGCTCTCGCCGCTTCTTATCAAGAATGTTGTAGAGATCTTTAATAGTGAACCAACAAAATCGTGCCCCCCGGCTTGCTCTACTAGTGTGAACTTGTGCGCGATGCAGATTTTGTACCTGCTGGACATCTCTTTCTTCAAATTTATGGTTTGAGCGCAAGAACTACAACTCATGGGGGCAAGGAAAGATCATGATTGTGCCTATCCCTGCAATACTGAACACCAAACTCAGCTCGGCAATTAACTCTAGTGTATCTTAGCCCCCTCGGTACCATGTTCCTCCTTGATTTCTTTGCGATGACCGGCTGATTGGTAGCTTTGTTCTTGGGACTCTTGTATTTGTCCTCACCATTTTCCTTGCTCGGTTTAATATTTGCTTTCTTTTGAACATACCCATTACCTCCTTACAACCAATGTATCCTCTTCGGTCTCCTTCCTGCCCTGCGCACATTGAAACCGAGGCTTCGTGAATACATTTTGTAGAACTTTGCTGCTTCATCTATGGCTTTCATATCATCAAATTCCTTTCCGTTAAGCTGTGTGGTTCTCAATTCAGTCGTGCCAGCAGCGGTAAGATCAGGTAATGTTTCTTCACGTGGTTCTGTACCGGGTGATATCCTCCACTCACTGGAATATTGAGGTGTTGAATTCAAAAACATAATTGAATTGAAAACAAGGAGGCGAAGCCAGTGACAGATTCAGGATTTAGATATGGGGTGGGCTTCAATTTTGGCCGAAGGCCAAAAAAAATTTTGAGGATAAAACGAAATCCAACATCAATCGGTAGCATTAATCAACATCAATAGGCATTATTCTGCAATATCAAACCCATAGGTCATTCAAAATCAGTAGACAGAGTAAATAGACAAACCTGAGAGCTGAGAAGTGGAGAACCAGTGAAAATAACGGGAATCCAACCAGTGCCCAAAGCTCGAAGCCATCATCAAATTTCTGAAAATTAGATGTCTACATTAACAGTGCAACTCTGGTGTTAGTCACCACCAGAACTCTCTTTCCATGAACATGTCTACATTGATATAAAAACCAAACCATAAGAACTAACACAACCCTGAATCCACACTAACCAATCCACTCACTCGAGTACAGTTTCAATCTTTACTTCAAAATTCAATCATTTCTTTCATGATCAACAATAAGATACTTCTTTATTACTAAATCTAATCACTCCGGCTAATAAAAACGCAGTAAAAATAACCAATTCAATAGCATTTTGATAAAAACAGTTAATCATTATATAACACAATAACTAATCAAAGAGAATTTCAGAATTAAAACCTTTGGAGAAGCTCGGGTTGATTAAGAAGTCCGTATCCAGTGTAAATCGGGTAGCTCCGATCACCCAACCCGACCTCAAGTTGAGAGGATAAGAGATTAGAGAGGCTGTGTGCCTATGTCGATCTGTGACTGTGAGGACTGAGGAGGCTGTCAGAAAGAGTTGGGGACTTCACTGCCTCGCTCTCTAGTTGAGAGGATGACTGGATGAGAGATCAGAGATGGTTGTGTCGATCGATCTGTGAGGAGAGAACTGAGGAGGCTCAGAGGCTGTCGAGAAGAGAACTGGGTTGGCCGGTTGGGCTTGGTGCTTAATGACAAATTTTTTATATATATACAGTTTTTTTCTCAAATGTTGGGTTGGGCTTAAGCCCTACCGGGCTTCTACTTGGCTCCGCCCCTAGGTGAAGCTCACTCAGATTCTTGATGGTGACGAGTTCCTTCTGAGACTGTTCTCTACAGAATTAGAAAACGGAAGTTTGTAAAGAGAAATCTGAGATTGAGAGGATCAGAGCTAGCTGGCTGGTGGGTGTGTCTACAATGGCAGAGACTAGGGAAAACAAGAAAGTGAATATAGATCATAGATGGTGCTAGGTTTGAGAAGAAATGAAGGAGAAAGAATCAATATATAGAGGTGAAAATCAAATATTGATGTAGTAACTGTAAAGTGGGAGTAAAGGTTAGAAAATTTCTTAGTCAAAAAGACAACGCATTTGACCAAAGCTAAGTGGTTGGAACTTGGAACACAGATGTGAACTACAAGCACTGCTTGGTCAATCAGTCCCTGCTTTTCTTGACTCCTTCAGTTCAGTCCCTGCTTTTCTTGGTCAATGAGAGGAGAAACAATCCTATGTAGAGCAGTAGAGGTGAAAATCAAAGACTGAAAGTAAAAGTTAAAAAAATCTTGGTCAAAGTGGTCGGTACACTGAGCTCTGCATTGACAGCATGGTCGAATCTTCTTCTGGTGTTTCTTGACTCCTGCAGTGACCTTGGATTGACCTAGCTCTACATCTGCTGAACACAATTAAATTTGGTTGGATTTGATACTCTAGTTCTAGTTTTTACGGAGGAAACTCTGTTACTGTATATAAAACTGAGGAAAGATATGACAAAGTATCATTAGAGATCAATTTGTTTTGAGTACTTTGATTAATCATATTAGTCAATGTTGAATGTATTCATCGAATGTACTAAGACATGAATTGCATCCAATATCAATACAAATGACCTTTTATGTGAAAATTGACTGAATTATTTAACTAGTATTGCGAGTTGCATAATCGATATGTACCATGCAAAAAACTAGCACATTCAAGGTTGCTGATGAATTAGCACCAACTACTTCACCTGTAAGCTCATCCAGATTGCGAGATTCAAGTTTGCATTTCTTCTTCAAAATCACCTAAATCTAAACCTTGTTGCCGATAGGAATAATCATAAATCGTATACTTCTGACTTGATGAACGAGTTAATTCACATTAATTGGCCTTTTTTATCATCATCAACTTTCAGAGCATTGCGAAAGTAATATATATTAGTCAATTTCATACAAGGTAGCAAATGACTAAATTGATCAATTGATATGAAGAAAGGTAGCAAATTAGTTAAGTTAAAAAATAAAAAATAAACATTAGGTAGCAAATTGGTTAACCCTTGGAGCCTAGGGTAGCAAATTAACGGTAACAAATTGGCTAATCGCTGAAACCTAGGGTACATAGCAAATTGACATAAGGTCATATGGTAGGAATTAGCAGTATTAAAAGTTCGAGTAGCAAATTAGCACTTAGATGGATCCTATATATGGTAGAAAATTGGCAATTATGCCTTCTCAATTTGAGTAGGTGGTCATATTATTTGATACTCGTTATGTATAGTTATTTACTTATCACAACGTACTAAAAAACCGAATAATGAAATGAAAAACATCAACTCAAATCATCACACGCGGTAAAGAGTTAATTATAATAATTGACAGAGAACATTATCATGATCCATCAAAACCAGATGCATATATTGCATACAGGAATTTCAACTTCATAAAAAAGATGTTCATATATATATGCTATCATACAAAAAACGAAAAATACGGAAACAGTCATTGGGACGATGCAATAATCACACTTAGGACACGAACAGTAGCTTTCTGAAAACATTGATATATATGCATTATTTGATAATTGTTGGTTGATCGTATAGTTCATTATAGTTCTATGATTCAGAGCATCATTTCGTAGCTACATGCAATCATCTCACTTAGGTAGTCGCCTCTTCCTTTCTAGCACAATCTCTGTGCTTCTTCATTGTTTTCGATCAATTATTACAACGATGAATGAACGAGCATCCACGTTTGTAGGCTGGTAAACCAGGTATATCAGGATGATTACGCTCAGGATCATTGTTATTACAACCTGGGCGTAGTGCTCCACCAGGAAGTTTGCATGGATCACAACCTGGGCGTAGTAGTGCTCCACCAGGAAGCTTGCATGGATCAATTGCGGGTTTAACGTCGAATCTTTTAGTTGTGAATCCATGGCTTAGCACCGCCATGCTAACAAGAATGGCTAGACAGAAGACCAAGGGCTTTGTGCTTGGAGATGCCATGATCTTTGTCTCAGCCGCTTGCCTCGACGTTTCTTCAAAGTTCGTATGAGAGAGATTGACCATTTATATGAGTTTTGGTTCCGGTTTTGAAGCTTGAATTCAGCTGCCAATTTAGGCGGGGCTGCATTTAGGAAATGAGTTTGGGTAATATTTGGTAATTACGTTTCTAAGGATCTATATATATCAAACACTACTTTGCTATATCTAACCCTAAGGCCTAAACCCTTATTAAGATCAAGTTTTGGTTTGCATCAAAGGCTGCTTGTTCCTCTTACTAATTTTGAGCCTCAATCAAAAGTCTCAATTTGGGAAAACTCTAATATTGTAAGTACCATAACGATGATGAATCGTTTTTCACTAGGTGCAGTAACTTTATAACAAAGATTGTGATTTTATTGAAAAATGAGCAGTTGCTAACAAAGCAAGTGCTAAATTCTTAGATTAAAGCATCCCCAATAGCTTGTCACCGATAAGATATGAAGCATAGACATCATGAACTAGATACTTGATCTCTTCCTCTGAAAAAATATCAGCACTCAGATCTGAACAAGTTCCACTACTCACCGGCTTGATATCCATTCCAATTTCTCCTGACAACTCATGCAACCCTTTCTTTTGAAGACTCGGTTTCGTCAGTATCATGGCCGCGAAATGAGCCAGTTCCACAACTGTATTCAATATTATTAGTGAAAAATCTCCATCATAAGGATTACAAGCACTGTAAATACGATCAGTCATCTCTTTTAAGCTTCCTAAGTTTGAAGCCACAAAACAAATAGTTCGATCAGAAAGAAGCTCTTTGAGTTCAGTTTCAGGACCTTTTTTTGGACGACATGAAATGAGCCAACAAAAGAACCTAGGGATGATCAGGCAATGACCAACACAAAGAACCAATACTGTAAAGAGATTAAAGAACAATGAAGGAGAAGAAGAACAATGCAGCAGTGAAAGGGAAAAACCAGCACACCAGCAACTGTGCTTTCCCACTGTTTATATATCGAGATTACACATTATAGATAGAGATTACATTGTTACATTGTTATCAATAGGTATTAGAGATAGGAATGTTATCCTAGAATACAGGACTGGCTTTATCTGTTGGGAATTCTTGATGAGACAGGTTTCCTAGCTGGACTAGGAGAACCAGTTGAAACTGGACTCGAAACTGTTCTGTGCTGATCTGATCTATTATTCCCCCGCAAGCTGAGTGGACGTTCAACGACAGGAAGCTTGGACACTAGGAAGTGGAATCGAGAAGAGGAAAGACCTTTGGTGAAGATATCAGCAACCTGATCTTGTGTAGAAACAAAGTGAACTTGAAGTTCGTTGTTAACGACCTTTTCACGCACATAATGGTAATCTACCTCGACATGTTTGGTTCGAGCATGAAATACTGGATTTGACGCAAGAGCAATTGCAGAGATGTTGTCACACCAGATTTTGGGGCAGTGCAGAAAAAGACGGAGATCATTAAACATCGAACGAAGCCAAGATATTTCAGCTGCAGTAAAGGCCAGTTGCCGGTATTCTGCCTCTGCGCTGGATCTTGAAACTGTTCTGTGAGTTTTGGAGCTCCAAGAGATCAGATTTGGACCGAGATAAACACAATAACCTCCGGTGGATTGTCTATTGTCTGGATCCCCGGCATAGTCAGCATCAGAGTATGCACTGAGAAATAAAGATCCAGGCTTATATACGAGGCCGTGATTTACAGAAAATTTCAGATATCGCAAAATGCGTTTCACTGCAGTCCAATGAACCGTGGTGGGAGAATGCATGAATTTGCACACCTGATTCACTGAATAAGAAATATCAGGTCTGGTGAGAGTAAGGTATTGAAGGGCGCCAACAATGCTTCTGTACTCACTAGCATCCGTGAGTTTGGTGCCGGTATGAAGGCTCAGTTTTGAACCAGAACTTGCTGGAGTAGTGCAAGGCTTGACATCCAGCATACTTGTTTTCCGGAGTAAATCAACTATATACTTCTTCTGTGTTAGATGAAGTGTGGAACCACTGTATGTAGCCTCAATTCCTAAGAAATAGTGGATGGAACCCAGGTCCTTCATAGAAAACCGGTGACTGAGATCAGATATAAGGTTAGAAAGGTGGCTGAAGCTGTTCCCTGTAATTAAGATATCATCAACATAAATGAGCAGAACAAGAAAAATTCTATTTTGCGCATAAGTAAACATGGAATAGTCTGACAGTGATTCTCGAAAGCCAAGACCCTCCAAGTAGTCTGCAAAACATTGGAACCAAGCCCGAGGCGCCTGCTTAAGACCATAAAGGGAACGATTGAGCTTGCACACATGGTTTGGAAAGCTTGGATCAATAAAACCATTAGGCTGACGCATATACACCTCATCACGCAGATGACCATGAAGAAAGGCATTGTGAACATCAAGCTGACGAATGTGCCAATTGTTGGTGACTGCAAGTGCCAAAATTAAGCGAATTGTGGAGTGTTTAACAACAGGGCTGAAAGTCTCATGAAAATCCACACCTTCCTGTTGATGGAAGCCGTTGGCAACAAGTCGAGCCTTGAATCTTTCGATTGTACCATCAGCCTTCTTTTTAATCCTGTAAATCCATTTGTTAGGCAACACATTCATGGATGACTTGTATGGGACCAGATCCCATGTATGATTTTGTGTAAGAGCAGTATATTCTTCATGCATAGCCTGGTGCCAACATTCTTCTTTAGCAGCCTTTGCATATGAAACAGGTTCTGTCAACTCAGTAAGCAAGGTAGTATGAAGAGCATATTTAGGATTAGGTTTCAACAATCCTGTTTTGAAACGCGTTAGCATTGGATGAGCGTTCGAAGGAGGACACACCTGATTTGGAGGACATGCAATATCCAAGGAAGTAGAGACAGGAACTGTGGAGACAATAGGAGATGGAGAGGGTGATGAAGGTAATGAAGGAGTGTGAGTAGGAGTAGAAGAAGATATAGAGGAAGGATTAGCAGAAGTACTGCAAGAAGTGGGCATAGATGCAGAAGAGGATGGAGGTGGAATAACAGGTGATGTTACTGAAGAGGAGGATAGAGTAGGGCGAGATGGTGTAGTGAGAGAAAAGAATTGTAATGGAGAAGAGGGAGAAGACAAACCTGTGGGAGAAGAGACAGTGGTCTGTGAGAAAGGAAATGTAGTTTCGTCAAAAATAACATGCCTGGAAAGATAAACTCTTCCTGTAGTCAAGTCCAAGCACCTATAGCCTAAGTGATTTAAAGAGTATCCTAAGAAAACACATTGTTTTGAGCGATGTTGAAGTTTGGAGTTGTTATAGGGACGAAGATAAGGGTAGCAGGCACAACCAAACGTGCGAAGGAAGGTATAGTTTGGAGAACGCAGAAATAATTTGGTGTAGGGAGTGAGATTGTTGATGACTGGAGAGGGAAGACGATTAATGATGTAAACAGCTGTATGACATGCTTCTACCCAGTAACTCGAGGGCAGATGTGCATGAGCAAGCAAGGTGAGACCTGTGTCAACAATGTGTCTGTGTTTTCTTTCGGCCAATCCATTCTGCTCAGGATGCTTAGGACAGGAGAAACGATGATGGATGCCATGAGATTTTAAAAACTTTTGAAACGCATGGGAGGTGTATTCCCCTCCCTCATCAGTTTGAAACTGTTTGATAGTGCTGGAGAATTGCTTTTCAACATAGGCTTTGAATTCTGTAAAGATGGAAAATACTTCATGCTTGTTTTTCATGGGAAAAATCCAGGAATAGCGAGAGAAGTCATCCACAAACAACACATAATATCGAAAACCATTTATTGAATAAGTCGAACATGACCAAACATCCGAATGAATCAAATCAAGAGGTCCAGTAGAAACTGACTGTGATGATACAAAAGGAAGTTTTGTACTTTTCCCTAGTGGACAAGAAGAACAAAATTGAAAAGAACGACTGCCGGACACAGGCACAGCTTTATTGGAAATTACTTTAGACAAGGTTTTGAATGCAGTATGCCCTAGTCTTGAATGCCAGATGGAGGTTGATGCTCGTGAGCCTACAAAAGTAAAGTGCTTCGAAGGTGGCAGTTTGGCTGTGTTTTCAAGATGTAGAGGATACAGACCATTCTCACACTGTCCTCTATAGAGGATCCTCCCCGTCAAGATGTCCTTAATAAGAAAGAAACTAGGATAGATTAGTACACAGCAATTGTTATCAGAGGTGAGTTTGGATATAGAGAGGAGATTTGTGGAGGCCGAAGGACAGAGAAGAATATTATTGAGGTTAAAGGAGTGGTGATTTAAAGCTAAAGTATTGGATCCAGTATGAGAAATGGATAGAGAGGTATTACCGATGCCATTGATGTGATCAGTACCAGAATAATCCTTAGGACATTGCAAATTCCCTGAATCAGATGTGAGATGTGTATTTGCACCAGAATCCAGAAGCCAGGTAGAAGATGCCGGATTAGAATAAGAGGCAGCCATTGCAGAAAGTTTCTTGGAGGGAACTTTACCTTCATACGAAAGGTTAAGTCGATTATAGCAGTCAATAGCAATATGACCAGGCTTGTTGCAGATTTGACATCGAAGAGGGACAGAAACCGTGGAGGGTACAGATTGAGATGACATACTGGAAGTGGTGGAATTAATGGACATTGAGGCAGTAGCAGCAGAGGAAGCCATTGAGAAGGGACCGAAAAAAAAAAAAATAGGATCGTGATGCTCTTATACCATAAAGAGATTAAAGAACAATGAAGGAGAAGAAGAACAATGCAGCAGTGAAAGGGAAAAACCAGCACACCAGCAACTGTGCTTTCCCACTGTTTATATATCGAGATTACACATTATAGATAGAGATTACATTGTTACATTGTTATCAATAGGTATTAGAGATAGGAATGTTATCCTAGAATACAGGACTGGCTTTATCTGTTGGGAATTCTTGATGAGACAGGTTTCCTAGCTGGACTAGGAGAACCAGTTGAAACTGGACTCGAAACTGTTCTGTGCTGATCTGATCTATTATACTGAAGGCGTCTTGTTTCTCATCTTAACATCAACTCCCACAACTCTCCGTTTGAGCAACTTCCTCAATTCACGTAGTTTTTCTACGATCAACCGATCGTCATCCGCCGCAACACTTAAATTTACTTTCACACCATGAACTTCAACTTCATAAGGTATCATTTCTGAGATGGTATTTCTTTTGGTGAGAAGGGCAGACTGAGGAGGACGTTCTTTTATAGCCGTATACGTACGCCAATTAAATTTGGTAATTTATTGAGTTTAATTACATGGTGTCTATATTACATGATTTTGGAGTTACATGAATTTGGATCGATGACCAGTCCATCATGTTAGAGAGAAGTTGAAAGCCAAAACATCATCTACGTACCGCAGTGATGATTTTATCATAAAATTATGTAAAGAACATCTATTATGAGTATTTGAAGCATATTGAAAAGGGTATGTAATTTGTATATAGATGAGATGTGTGAAACTGTGAATAAATAAAATAGGGTGTGTGATACTAGCTAATATGATCACTAGCTAACAGTTGTATCGGTGTATGACTAGAAACAATCGATATCTTGTAGCAATTCATTATTAGGGATCAGTGTCATGGCTGAGAATTTAGGGGTCTGGTTCAAGAAATTTACCGCGGTCTTTCAATTCATTTTCAAACATACAGTAATAGATATTTTCTACTCACAATGTACTAATAAAAATGATAAATTCGAAAATAAAATTATAACAAATTTGAGAAAATATTATTGAATTCCCGCAAAGCGTATTACGAAAAAAGTATTGATAACAAAAAATAATATAGCAAAATGTTAAACCTCCAATATCCTAATAATATGTGACAATCTTAAAGTTCAAACAGCAAGGAAAAACGCATGATAGGTTTAATATGATAAAAAAATTATTTATTTTTATTAATATTAATATTAATTATATATTTTTTTAATTTTAGTGGGCCTCACCTGAAGTGAGGGCCCGGTTTTAGTGCGCCACTTGCGTCGTATGAGAGGCGGGGCTGTCAGGGATTGAGTACGATCATCAACCTTTTACGAGGAAAAAATATCTAAAATTCAACGTTACAACCAAATATTGCAGCTGACAAGTACGATCCATCAACCTTGCCAACACAAGGACGTATCAAATATAATTGTAGACAAATAATAATTATTTTGTGTGTTATAAACGAGCATATGAATGTAAGAATAAATTACTGTATTGAGAGATCTGAAAGCATGTATGGTTTTGGTCTTTTGAGACATGCAGGACGATCTATCGTATATGATATGTTGATAGAACTTGTTCTCCATAACAAGAGACATTTGTAGATTACAGAACTTGTATGTTCTTCAAGTGTAATTGGATGTTAAAAAAACGTATCGAAGGAATTCATCTTAAAGTCTCAAACGATCGATAGATCTGTATTATTATTATTATTGCAAAATGAGCAGAAGGTACATCTGGAGTCCCTTTGCGAACACATTAAAGCAAGATCGTAGTTCTCAAACTAAACCCCAACAACTTCTCCCCAATAAGATAGAAAGCATAAATATCATGTATTGCATACTTGATCTCGTCCTCGGAAAAAACTTTGGCATCCCAATTAGGACAAGCTCCGGTCACCTGCTTGACATCAAGACCGATTTCACCTGCCAACTCATACACCCCTTTCTTCTTCCTACCTGGTTTCTTTTGTCAGCATTCGTGAAGTTATCCCAATTGCATATCACCCCAACTACTTTTATCTTCGTGAAGTTATCCCAATTGCATATCACCCCAACTATTTTTATCTTTTCTGCTGTAGACTTATTTGTTAATAGTTAGAAAAGTTATTGTAACTCCTACCCTCCCAAATGTATTGTAAACCTGAACATACTATAAATCCTCTTAACTGGAGATGAATATAGATAACTGAGATTACTATTTGACATGGTATCAGAGCTTACAATCCTAAAAAATAGTTAGATTGATATTTCTTATTATTCACTTGCAACAATTTCTGTAGTCTCAGAGTTGCTGGTCCTTACCTTACCTACAAAGCTTCAGCAATCTCAAAGCTTATTACCACACCTACAAACTTTGACAGAGTTTGTTACCTTACCTTACCCGCAAGCATTTGTAATCTCAGAGCTTGTTTGCTCTATCTTAAATACCCAGCTACTTGCCTTATTTTTTTCCTTCGATTTTCTTGGCATACTTTTCCAAAATCAATCTTCCTCTGCTACTGTACTGATTCTTGAGAGAAACAATGGCCAGTAATGATATTGGTATTTCCACAACTCAGCTTCCACAAATTGTCACTGTACAAAGTGACAATTCCAATTCATCTTCTCATGTTGGTATGAAACTTGATGATACCAATTATTCACTCTGGTCACAAGTTATGGAAATGTATGTTGTTGGGCGAGAAAAGTTTGGATATTTAACTGGGGAAATCCCACAAAACCTTCACCAAAATATCCAACCTACAACAAATAGAGGGCTGGCAATGCTCTAGTCAAAGGATGGTTGATCAATTCAATGTCTTCCACTTTGATGGGCAACTTCATTCGTCTTCCAACAGCTAAAGTGGTCTGGAATGTTGTTGCTAAAACCTATTATGATGGCTCAGATATGTCTCAAATTTATGAGTTGACTTGCAAAGCTTTCCAAATGCGTCAAAATGGGAAACCAATCACTGCTTACTACTCTGACCTTCAAGGTATTTGGCAAGAGCTAGATCACCGTTGTCCAAGTAACATGAAATGTGCTGCTGACACTGCTACTTGGAAGAAAATAATTGAGAATCAACGTGTCTACGTGTTCTTGGATGGTCTGGATCCTGGACTCGAGAAAGTTCGTAGTGATGTGTTGTGCATGGATCCTTTCCCTGATGTTAAAGTTTCCTTTGCTCATGTTCGCCATGAAGCTCAACGGCAAGTTACAATGATGAATGTCCCTGAAGTTCATGAGGGCTCTGCAATGGTGTTGCTCGACCTTTTTTCCTTCAGTTGGTTCTAGTTCAAAGAACAATAAAGCACGAGAGTGCTCTTATTGTCATGACAAGGGCCCTCTCTGAGACACTTGTTTCAAGTTAAACGGCTTCCCAGATTGGTACTTGAAGCAGAAGGAGCAGCAGACCGAGAAGAAGGCCAAAGAGAAGGAAAGAAAGGGTAAGGCTTTGCAGATTGCCTCACAACCCTCGGTGTTAAAGCAACCTTCCACCATCAATCCTTTTTGACATCAGAAGATGACACGAGTAACTTTGGCCATGCTTTAAATATTTCTGCTTCTACTTGTGATATTGCTTGGATAATTGATGCCGGTGCAACATACCATATGACTTTTGATTCTGGTTAGTTTCATACACATACTCATCCTTCCAAGCACAGTGTCACAAATGCCAATGGTATTCCTTCCGCTGTTATAGGGGCAGGTTTCATCCCATTAACTTCTTCCTTATCCCTCTTATTTGTGTTACATGTTCCCGCTCTTTCCAATAATCTACTATCATTTAGTCATATCACCAAAACCTTGAAATGCTCCGTAACATTCTTTTCGACTCATTGCATCTTCTAGGATCTCCTCAACAAGGAAATGATTGGTTGTGGTGAGAAAAGAGGTGGTATATACTACTTGGTCTTGTCGGGAACAAGTGAGATGTCGGTAAGCAAAGCACATCAAGCTGGTGCAGATGTTTTGAGTTGAAAGAAGTAAATTTGGCTTTGGCATAGAAGGTTGGGTCATCCATCCTCATTTATCTTAAGCATTTATTTTCATCTTTGTTTTCCAAAATCAATATGTCTGAGTTTCATTGTGAGACTTGTATATTGGCTAAGAGTCATCGTGTTCATTTTCCTCCTAGCCCTAGTCGAAGTAGTGTGTTTTTTGCTCTCATACACTCTGACGTGTGAGGTCCATGTAAAACACCTACTCCATCTGGTATGCGTTGGTTTGTTTCATTTATCGATGATTACACTCGTGTTTCATGGGTGTACCTTCTTAAGAATAAAAGTGATTTGTGTTCTATCTTCCCTATATATCATACCATGATTCGAACACAATTCAATTCTCAAATTCAGGTGGTTCATTCTGAAAATGGGGGATAATATATTAATCATGATATTAACATATATTTTCAATCTCATTGTATTCTCCATCAAACATCATGTCCATATTCTCTCCAACAAAATGGAGTAGCTAAACGTAAAAATCAACATCTCTTAGAGATGGCTCAGTCATTACTCTTTACAATGCAAACGCCTAAATATTGTTGGGACGATGCTCTTCTTTCAGTTGTCTATTTAATCAATAGACTCTCATCTAGTGTGCTTGATTTTCAAACTCATATCCAAGTTCTTTCCAGTCATTATTCCCTACCATCAATGCTTAAAATTCCTCCTCGCATTTTTGGATGTGTTGCTTATGTTCATATCTATAAACATCAGCGAGACAAACTTGATCTTTGTGCCCTTAAATTTGTCTTTTTAGGCTATTTTCCTAGCCAAAAGGGATACAAATACTATCATCCTCCAACCAGAAAATCTTATGTTACTATGAATATAACCTTTAGAGAAGATTTCAGGTATTTCAATGGTCCTTCTCTTCAGGGAGAGTCCATAAACATGGAAGAGAAGTCTGATGGTTTCGAAGAGAAATATGATGGTTTTGATATTATGGTGATGCCAATAACACAAGTTTAGGAAGAGAATATGTTAAAGGTGTATAAGAGAAGAAATAACAGAGTTCAGAATGATGAAGAAAATCAAGTAGCTACACCCCTCTTTGAACCACCACACTGTTCGGCTTCCGACACTGAGGTCCATCCCGAGGTACCCTCTCATCCTCCTTATTCTAACAAACCTAATCATGACACAGTACATAATTCTGATACACGTGTAGTTGATTCTAATTATGATACAGTGTATAATTTGAGCGACTTGTTTGATCCTATCCATCCATCAATTGAATCAAAAAATCAGAGGTACCACCTTCCTCCTCGGAAAAACCGAGGGCAACCTCTTGATCTCTTGGGTTTCCCCAAGGGTGATAATGACAAATACCGCATTGCAAATTCTGTGTCGTCTCATAGATTATCCAATTCATATAAGTCTTTTGCACTTCAATTATCCACTGTATCTATTCCAAGTAAGTTGCAGGATGCGTTTGCTAATCCAAAGTGGACCAAAGCCATGATTAAAGAGATGGAAGCATTGAATAAGAACTCTACTTGGGAGTTAGTGGATAGGCCTAAAGGGAAGAAGACTGTTGGATGCAGGTGGGTATACACGGTGAAACACAACAATGATGACTCAATTGAGAGATATAAAGCTAGACTAGTAGCTAAAGGATACACTCAAACTTATGGTCTAGACTATCGAGAGACTTTTGCACCAGTTGCTAAGATCAATACCATTCAAGTTCTGTTATCTCTAGCAGCCGATATGGATTGACCGCTACAATTTGATATGAAAAATGTCTTCCTGCATGGAGAATTAGAAGAAGTGTATATGGATCTTCCTCATGGGTTTACCACAAAATCCGACATCGGAAAAGTATGCAGACTTAAGAAGTCCTTATATGGTCTCAAACAATCCCTTAGAGCATGGTTTGGAAGGTTTGCTCAGTCTATGAAAAAATTCAGATACAGACAGAGTAATTCTAATCACACATTGTTTCTGAAGCATAAGAAAGGTAGAGTGACAGCCTTAATTATTAATGTCGATGATATGATGGTTACATGTAATGATGGAGAAGAAATGAAATTACTCCAGAATTATTTAGCCCAAGAGTTTGAAATGAAAAATATTAGGAGTCTAAGATACTTTCTGGGAATTGAGGTAGCCAGGTCCAAGCATGGCATCTTCTTATCTCAAAGAAAGTATGTTTTAGATTTACTAACTAAGACTGGAATGCTTGCTTGCAAACCAACAGATACTCCTATTGAACAAAATCATAAATTATGAGAGTATCTTAATAAGATCCCAACAAACAAACAAAGATACCAAAAGTCAGTAGGTAAATTGATCTACTTATCACACACACGGCTTGACATTGCATACGCAGTGAGTGTGGTAAGCCAGTTCATATACTCACCAAGTGAGGACCATATGGATGTTGTTGTTCGTATTCTCAGATACTTGAAATCAACTCCAGGTAAATGGTTGTTGTTCTCTAAGCAAAACCAATTGGACATTGAAGGCTATACAGATACAGATTGGGCTAGTTCCAAATCAGACAGAAGATCCACTTTGGGATATTTCACTTTCGTCGATGGAAATTTAGTCACTTGACGTAGCAAGAAACAGAAGGTTGTGGCTAGATCAAGTGAGGATCAATTGACTTCCCATTTGTGAAAAGTGAGGATCAATTGGTAGATATCTTGACAAAAGCAGTATCAAGTAAGAGCTTCAATTCATGTATTAACAAGTTGGGCATTAAAGATATCTATGCACCAACTTGAGAGGAAATGTTAGCATTCATGAAGTTATCCCAACTGCATATCATCCCAAATACATTTAACTTTTCTACTTTCAACTTTATTTGATTTAGGTGTTAATTGTTGGTGCAATAGTTAGAAAAGTTATTGTAACTCCTACTCTCCCATATTATAGATAACTGACATTACCATTTGACATCTTTAGTATCATAGCAGCCAAATGATCCAATTCAACACCTATCCCCCTACCTTTTCAAATATTTCTTTACCACTGCAAGAACAATGTTTTATGCGTTCAAAATTTGAACCCACAAAACAAGTATTCTGGTCAAAAAGAAGCTGCCAGAGTTCAGATTTATGAGCATCCTTTATACGAGCGAGTGAAAGCTTTGGGATGATCAGGCAATAACTTTCAACACAAAATAGTAAAAGTGCAAAACTACTGTATTTAATCTTCACATCAACTCCCACAACATGTTTCTGATTGAGCTTCTTGAATTCAGATATTTTCTCATTGACCAAACGATCGTTATACGCCACGAGGCTTACTTTCACTTTGACACCTTAACTTCGTAAGGACGCATTTTTTACAGAAGGTGGTAAGGTATCATTGTGAAAAACTAAAAATGGCATTCCAAGTAATTTTGAAATGACGACAAGTGAGAAAGATTCATCGAGAAAGATGTTCATATATAGAGTTATAGACATACGCCAAGTCATGTAAATTCATTGCTTTTATTTTGGGACTTGGGAGTTGGTCAAATGAATTTGGATATATGAATCCATCAGTACTTATTTTGTTTTTTTTGAAATTGATGGATTGTATTCCAAAGGTAGGAAATGTCATACAATCAACTATTGCTAGGTCAGGCAGGAGCAAGCTCCCTTACAAGAGCAAAACTCATTATTCAAGCTACAAAGAAAACTGAAAGGGAAACCTAAACCGAAAAAACTTAGTCCAAAAAGGTGGACGATAACTAGAAAGCGAATAACTTATACAAGCTACTCAAAGAGACTAACAACAAAACATGAGGCCTAGAGACCCAATGGTATACCTGCCCGTTAAATTGCAGCTATTCCTTGTTAACTTTTATAGGGATCCTGGTGTTACTACACTGTGATCACCTCCCACTAGCGTCCGATGTCGAACCAGTCTCCGACATCTCTGCACATGTTGCCATTATCGTCGAAGCTCCCTCATCTATTGCCTTCTTCTTGTTCTTGCTACCTCTAGGTCTACCTCTCTTCCGTGGAGAGCTCTTCAAGATCCCAAGCGCACCATCAGAGCCAACCACAAACCCTAGGTCCCCGAGTTCCAACTGAAACGACACCAGTGCCAGACCATTACGGGCTTTCCTCTTGTCCTCATTGCTTTCTTCTTTCCTTTAGAGCCTGACACCGGTGAAGGGAATTCAGGAACCTCCCCTATAGTCACTAATCTCCTCTTCTTCGAGAAGAGAGAGGAGATGTTAGAAATCATTGGAGGGTTAATGCGTGCTTGAAAAGTTGCCCTAAACACCATTGGAGGAGTACTCGATGTTGTGCCTGTTGTTAGGGTTTCGTCCTGCGTTACAGCCGCCGCCATCTAAGGGCAAGCAAGACCACCATGATCAATCCGTGCACAGGCCCTACACTACCCCAATAATCGTTCATACTTGAAAGCAACTGTGATTACATCCATAGAGGAAACCCTAAGTCTCCTCTCAAGACAAATCACATTATGCAGGGGGAGCCGAAGCTGAACCTTAGCTTCACCTCACCGGAGGGCTGCCTGATCCACAGTCATCACAGGACCAACCGTCTCTCCTACCAGTTGCGTCGTGGCTGCCGTCATCAAACCCGATGGGAGATTCTAGATCTGCACCTAAATCCATACGAAATCAAGGGAAACAGCTACAATATCCGAGAAGCCATCATAATCGTTCAACAAAATCATAGCTCTTTGGAAGCTCCACGAGCTCCCTTTCTTTACTTGATTCACATCATGTTCATTGGCAAAGGTGAAGAGAAAACAATGTCCACGAGCTTGCATTTCTACCTGTGTGGTTAGCCTTCACATCGATCTCACTGCACTCCGGAATGAGTCAAAAGCCATGGCTTGAGCTATGTTCAACCTACCGACTAGGTAGAATATAGGAGCAAAAAAGTCTTTGGTCAGACACCGGATATTACCAAGATCAACTGGCTCCTCTTCTTAGCCAAATGAGAGCTTGGAGGCAAGGCTAGCAGTCATTGCAGCGATTGAAGTATTCATAGGAGAGATCCCCACACAACTTTTTCCTCTAGATGTGAATCCCTAACCCTAGGCGGCTAGAGAGAAAAATGAGAGCAAGAGAGGAGAAAAGTCGTGGAATCAAGGTTCCATCAGTACTCATGTTGTACATACTAATTGTAGAGTAAATTGAAGGTCCAGAGTCCTATAACATTGACAATAAATGTATTTGATTATATATGCCATATAATATTGAGAGTTCATTTTGATATATTCTTCAAAGTCATGAAACTATAGTTCATAAAATAGAAAGAAAAAAAATTGTTCAAATTTTGGTGTTCTATGTACTAATTAATTGTACTCTAAATATGATGATCTTAAGGGACTAGAAATTTATTATATTTACTTCAAAAGAAAAAGAAATTTGGGGAGCAACTTGACCAACCCAAACGACCAAAAAAAACTTGACCAACCTGAAATCTATTTCTTCCGATCGCCTTGGTGAATGGTGTGTGCTTTTGGGATGAATAATCGGGAGATAATTTGCTTTTGATATGTGGATTTGGTCGATTGTCAGAGAGAGATGTATGATAAGCGTGTGTGTGCTAGTTGTGCCACGAATTGCAAATTATCTCTCGGAATAGAACCACAAGTTCACAATGCACACATTGTTTGTGTTTTGTCATGTTATACCCATCTGTATTCTTCTCTGTGGGTCCGATGCCAAGTGAGACCATTGTTGTTGTCTAGCAGCTCCTTTATTGGGGCTGGTTGTTCGACTTTGACAACTCAAAAGTCCTTCCCATACCTTCTCTTTCGTCGCTTACTCCTAATCTTGCAACCCTCATTTAGGTCATGCTTAGAGCTTAATTGTTCCATGGTGTTAGTCCATAACAATTCTTATGATGATCGAAGGCTTTACCTAAATGAAGTTCTCGTTTGATTTCAATCGACTACAAATCCAACGATTCTCATTACATTCAACATTAAACGAATAGTTTTAGAATTTTCGCTTTAACTAACAGGACATATAAGAATATTATACATAGAATACATGTACATTAGGAAACGCATCTTATCATCTCCGATCATGTACGTGACACAACGAAGTACACTATTGTATTGCATGCGATTCTAGGGAAATGAGTGTAAATAATTAAACGAAAGAAAAAAACTGAACTTTGAAGCGACATGACCAAAGTCCTTGGAACCCAAGCTCAAGTGCGAGCTAGCACAAATATGTGAAAGCCCTTGCAAATATAGGGGATATGGTTCCTTAGCTTTGTCAGGCACATACATAACCATCATGAGCAGGAAAAAGAGAAAGATGCATCATGCTATGGCGTTTCTGGTGTAGTGACTGTGTTCGCACAGTTCACATAATCAAAGCTAGCTAGCTACTCTCTTCTAGGCTTGTAGATGGTGTTCAATTATTCGAGCAATCCATGATGATCTGATGCAGAACATATATAAGAGATCGTCGAGTAGAAATAACAATAATGCTGTAGAAGACGAATCTGCGGGGTATAATTTTATCTCTGAGATAGTATTATTGGTCCGATGCTCCAATACGACCTTGACGTGTTTGGAAGGTAGCAAGTGACATTGCCGCTGCTAATTGTCACCTATCGGAATCAGGTACCTCTCAGAAAACAACAGATTGCATGCATGTTATGATCAGTTGGGGACTTAGCAACAGGTGTTGCGATTTCAATGGAAAATCCAATGTGAATTGCCAAGCTTTTGTGACATAGCATCGCTCTCTTCTAATAAATCTTAACCCTAAAGCCAAAGTTTTCCGGCGGGACCATTATTGGTGAAGACTATTGCAAACTCAAGATGGCTAATCTTGTACAACGATGTTCATATTATTCAAGCCAAAGGGTAGCTGAGTAGGGGCAATATTCCATGTCCTGGAGTGTAGATAGATTATTCGCTACGAAATTAAGATAAGTCACTAATGTGTATCAACAATTAATACTCATTTTTTTAGTAATCTTTACCGGATTGAACAAAACAGACAATCTCAGTATATTGTCAATAATTCAGTATATTGGTCCAAGCATATATTTTCCAGAAAGTGAAAAATGAATTCACTAGCTACCTAAAACTCATTCGTGTGGCACGATGACGTTGTTATATACTGTATATGTACGTATATAATGACGTCATTCACTCATTACTAGCTAGGTCATCAGAATATCGGATTCTTGTTCAACGCTAGCTATTAGATCGAGAAAACCGAATGTACGTACGATATAAACATTACAGAGTTAGAAGAGGAAGCTCTGATATCATTCTACGTAAGTACGAGCTGCAGCTCAGTTGATCATCCTGTACATAAACCCTCGCTAGCCAAAATAATATAAAGCTTAAACCCTATCTCCTTACTCTTACACTGATCTCTAATCATATCTATAAAAGTACAAAGACTTCATAGGCCCGAAGACTAATCTATCAGGGTCGGACAGCCAGCAGAGCATTGCAGCCCTAGCCTTTTCTTGACCACTTTTGAGAGCATTGTGGTTCGAAAGGCAAGAACCGGCCACTAGACTATCTTGCAGTGATTAAGAACTTTGACCCTTAATTACACAGCTTTTGTAAGAATAATACTAATTACTAAATAAACCACCCTAATTAGGTACCACCTATGTCCCACCTTCATGATGGATTATCCGAATCCTAGAAGAATTGATCCTAATTAAGCACAACCAACTACTCCTAATCGTACCATCCAGTCAAACGGAAGCTCCAAATTCATGGCACAAAGACTAAATTTCACCCTGGCAATGCCCTAAAGTATAAGCCAAAAGATTGCCTCATCATTTTAGGGCATGTTTTGGAGCTTAAGCAAGTCCAAACCAGCAAACCCTACAATAATTATATCACAATGTAGGCCACCATACACACACACACATAAAGTTCATGTGTGCCATAAATTCAACAACAACAATAAAGCTAGAAAAATAAAACCAAAGAAAGAGATGGGTTCATTAGGAATTGAAGAGTGCACATGGTTGCATGTGATGTATGGAGTGTGTGAAAATGCACAAACCAAAACGAAAAAGAAAAAGAACAAAAATAGCACACATATGTAATGGGAGATTGAATTGATTCTTATTAGGGCTTGGACATGAAAGCCTACAAAACACCAAGCAATGGTGTATTTGTGGTCCTCGACTCGACGATCAAAACATGAATAACTCTTTTTGATAGTTATAGTTTTGATAGATAGGGATACATGAGATGATCGACCATCCCACTAGGACATTCGTGTGTCGTTATGTTTGCCGTGTCTTCATTCATAATGTGCAACTGGGTGACTGTCGTGGCCAGATTGGTTTGGTAACGACACTCCATGGTAGGGTTTGGTAAAGTGTACGAGTTTATTCTCACAAGCAAACAAGCTATAGCATTACAGTAGTGATCATCGATCGGTTTTTATGGGTTCATGAGCTAGGTTTAGAGAGGGTCACTGAGTACGTGCACTTGAAATTTTGTAGGGTCGTTTTGCAACTCTTTCCGACCATCTCCTTCTTCTTCGCGATATCGTATCTCCTAAATATCCAAATTAAGCCACTGCCTCACAGTAACGCCCTTCTTCATTAGATGCCTATGTTTATTTGATAATGATCGATGTGGGTTAGTACTAATTACATGATTAAGATAATAGCTAATGGAATTAGATGCATGTGAATCACTCAATTGATGAAGGGGATCAATCACCCGTTTAAGCTTGACATTATCTCCAAAGGAAAAGAGGTTTAGAGAATGGAAACGTAATTATCATCATGACTAGTCTTTATCATCTCACGCTTAGGTGACTAATCACTTTGGTTTATGGTTGTCATTTCACGTGCGTGGGATATCTTTAATCTTGTTTACCACCACACACCTAAATATCTTGCTTCTTTTGTGTTCGTAATATAAATCAAAATTCTCTTAATACACAGTTTTTGCATACTTACGTAACAAACATTGACTATTGATTATCAACTTGTGACTGAATCAAATTATATATGTTTGCTTTTTGTTTCTTCAATTTTGTTCGCTTACTCAATCATTTGAGCCATCGGCAACTTTGTCCTCGGACCACAATAGTTAGTTCTACCATTCAAGTTTGGTAAAATCTCACTCGAACGTCGGTGAATGAGAAAACTTTAGAAACATACATGATGAATTGTGTGGTAAGGGAGACCACATAGTCGAGAACAATTTTGTGATTTGTGAGCATTATACATGATGAATTTTTTTATCTTGAAAATTTATCATGTTTTTTTTAAAAAAAAAATTAATAACTAACCCAACTTAGCTATATAGATTTGAACATATCACCTTAAAATAGTTAGTTAGTTAGTTAACACATTAATTAATTAAGTTACAGCTCTGTTAAATTGATACCAATATAATATTAGTGTTGTTTTTAAGGAACGTCTCTTAGTTCAAACTTGATTCCAGTGAGATAAATCTTCAAACAAAACCAAACCCAAAATATGAACTTTAATTTTTTTTTTAAAGAGAATCAAATTAGGTGGCATATTCAATCAATCCAATAAACCAACTATCAAAAATATAGAAAAGAAAATGATGGCGGAGCTCATACGAAGGTAAAGCCTACTATACACGATAAGATACACGAATTAAAATTTTCATAAATATAGAATATTTATATAGGAATTACATAATCCCACCCTTCCAAAAAAACACCTGGCACAATAAGCCGAGGTGGCCTGGCCTATTATTCAAGTGTCAATTGGCGGAGTTGAGACGACTACCCGCCGGACCACCGGAGAGAAGTTCCGTCAGAACCGTCATAGCTCGAACCTGCATCTCCAGAGCCGCTATGTAATCGGTTGTTTCTTCTAGAAGGTTCGGCAACGGAGCCTTCCGGCAACCGGGAATTAGCCGGCTAAGAACCTTGACTTTCTTCTGCACAGCCGGCATCCTCCTCCCCCTCCTACACCGGCTATTCCCGGTCACCATCGACGCCTTCTTACACTTCTGAAGCCTCTTGCGCATCCTGAGCCGACTCGTCAGAATGGCTCTGCTCCACCGAGTCGTGCCTTTCGCAGCCAAGGCCAGAACCCTGTCAGCTGCTTCCTTCACTGTTTCCCCACCGGAAACGGTAGCCGTCGACGACGATGAAGTTCTCTGGCGAACCTTCTGGAGAGCCTCCACCAGCTTAGTTGAATAGATCCGTTGCTCGTTATCGGATCTCCATCTCAATTGAGTAGCTGCAGCTGGGTTCTGATCATCCTTGAGCTTTCGACGTTTCTTGCGACTCGAGTCAAGACTGGCGTCAGGGGTCGAAACAAACGAGGGCACCATGAAATCTTGTGTAAATTCAACAGATAAAAAAGCCCTGAAACCTGTAAATTACAACTGATAGAAATGATCGTTATTTCGAAGAAAGCTAGATGAACATGCATAATATATAGTACAAATATCTATGAATTGTATTCATACCTTGAAGGAGTAAAGTAAGAAGTGGTGAAGAAGGCTTGAGATTGTAGGAGGTTTTTTTCAGTTGAGAGTTTGAGAGGGCCGGGAGAGAAGAGAGAAGAGAGCAGAGAAGAGAGCAGAGATAGAAGGATGGAGGAGGGGGTTGGGAGACTTAAGAGAAAATAGGAAGAGCGAAGTGAGTATAAAAGCAATCCTTAAGTCACATTTATTGCCGCTCCTTTTTCCCTCAAGAAAGTTCTTTTTTTTCATCCTAATTCAGAAAATAAGAAATGTATTTTCTATCATTCATATTGCATTTTCTTTCTTTGGCCTAGTCTTTGTTACTTCTATCAATCTATAATCGATTCTTATTTCGAATTTCATACGTGGCATTAGGACTCATCATTCATGCATGTTTAGCCGAGTTTTTGTTTTGTAATTCAAAACACTTTAAAAGTTTCAAACAATCAAAAGTGCTCTTAATTTGTTTAAGTCATAACACCATCGCCCCTATTAATAAAGGAATAAGTAGTGAACAAGTAAGTTATTACATTACTTGAGAGGAATTTTTCAATGTTACCGTAGTACCATGCGACAATGTCTAGTAGTGCTACATTCTAATCAAAATAAGACATGTAGTTTTATTATAATTAAATTTAAATATATGAATTTTAGCTATATTGTTAAAGACCATTTTAGGTTTCTTATTGTTTTTTAAATACTAAACCCTAAACCATATACCTGATACCCTAAACTTAAACCCTAGATTCTAGTATGAACTCACTTAATTATAATAAATCCACATATCTTGTTTTAATTGGAATGTAACACAACTAGATATTGTTATATGATGTTAGAGTAGTATTGAAAAATTTCTTTAGTACTTGGTAAGATTTGATTCAATAATAAAGAAAATGATGTCCATATTTATTTAACTTTAATGCGTTAATCAAAAAGACATAAATAAGTTAGTTATAGATTTATACGTATAGTAAAGTTGATCTAGCAGTTTAGTATAAAACAAACAGATTTTGAAAGGGCCTTGCATTCGGATTTCTACGTCTACAAACAGGTGATTAGTATGTCTATGTTGATACTCTTGTAGACCTCAATGGGTTTAGATACTGACTTGGTGGTACAAAAATAAAGTAATACGAATTTTTTCAAAGAAAATTAGGTCAACCAAAGCCGCTAGTAAACCGTGATTTGGTGAAACCTAATCATAGTTCAAAGAGACATTTGGAAGTGTTTGGTGATATGAATTTTGAGTTGCACGTCACCGTCTGGCAGGTGAAACATTTCCCTGTCGCCTGAAGACCATTACAAATGTGCCACGCTTAAACATTTTTATCATAAAAGTGAAGAGATGGAAGCCTAATCCACAGTAGTCCGATTTGAATGAATGCAATCAACAAGTTGGCACCGGAGAAAAAGGAAAAAACAACATGGGGGTCTGTCTAATCGTGATTCTTGATTTCTTGTCTTGCAAGGTCGGTATGCATGTTAATATTAGTTTTCTTTATAAATCTGCAATCTCACTTTTCTTTTTTATACGGTTGATTGGTTAGAAAACTTTGAATTTTGTCGTTATACATATAAGAATAAGTTAGTTTCTTCATGAGTTGGAAATTACTTCTTCATGGGTTGGGAATTACTGCTCAGTCAGGCCCTGGGACAAGATGGACAAGATCTAGGACCTCCGATTTTAAAAGACTTTTATATATAAAATTTGTTATAAAGATCTAAATAAAATTGTTTCAGTTTTAGTGATAAGTAATTTGACATAACTTCTATCACATCTTAGAATTAAGTTTTATATGTGTCATTTCTTTTAATTTTTTCTTTCTTTTGTCTCTCTTATTTATTTGTTCATTCATACATTTACATTTGTTCTTTTATACTTTTATTTACTATTGTTTTTTTAAATTTTATTTTATACTTCCAGTAACATTTTTTTCATTTAGAACAAGCTATAGCTATTTCTTTTATTATAATATATATATAATGGGTGATTAAAATGATCTTATTAATGTATTATATATATATATATATATATTAATTTTTACCGAATATTTATTAGGGGGTCCTAAAAAATTCATCTAGAACTTTTAAGCACACAAGGTCGGCCTTGTTACTGCTTCACCCTTTATTCATTCATGTATGATGGATAATGTCTTAGTTCTAATTTTAGAGGAGCTAAATTCGTATTAAAAGAGATTACCCTTACTTCTTTATGTAAATTTTTTTTATAATGTTAAGTCTTCATAATTATTGTCCCATCTTTACTATACAGGCAAAAGGTTATCGCCATGATGTTGGGAAAGCTGCCTAAGAGGATTAATTAGGAGAAGACAACATTTTTTTATGATAATGAAGAAAGCTGAAATTTGCGTTTGATGAACAACGTTAACATGTGGTTTCTCCCAATGCTATTGGGGATACACCTTATGCACACGGTGGTCCAAAAAATTATGAACAATCAAACCGTTACGTCCATGATTTGCTTTGCATTGTCATTTGTTTGTTACTACAGTATGCTTTAACTATTGTCTAAAGCTGTTTTACTTTGAACTATGATTATTAGTTTTTTTTTTATGTTTATGAACTTATTATAGAGTGAGTATGGTGTATTTGGTTAAAAAAATGGTAAACGGGATGGGCTACCATTTTAGGGATTAAAGTAGGTTAAGGTCAAACTCCCTCCTTATCGGGTGTTTTTCATTTGGTAAGAGAGCGAACCAGGCCTCCCACATCAGAGAACACATCAGAGAAGTATTCTCTGTACATATTTATCTTGACAAGCATGCATGTCTCATTTTTACCACCAGACTAAACTTACATAGACGAATGAGTCTGATGCATGCATGTCTCATTTAATTTTTACTACCAGATCAAACCAAACGCACGTGGGTGAGTGAGTATGGTGTACTGAGGTTGATTTTATAATTAAGCCCATGGATGAGTGAGTACGGTGTATTGAGGATGATTTTCTAATTAAGCTCATGAAAATTTTTGGAGATTGATGACGTGGAAATATATTAGTAATTAGAAAATAACAAATGTGTTGGCATGCACTATTTGGTTGTGGCATGGGGACACCAAATGGAATTTGTTTTCTAGCAAGGCAATGATTAGTGGGTGATGCACCAAGTAGAAAAATAAATAGAGGCATGTGGTTGTTTTCACAGCACTTTCAATATCTGGGCCTCTCTCTTTTGTTGTTTTCTGATCAATGTTGGATGTGGCCCTGCATGATCCACACTGCCTCACCCATTTTCATCTTCATAATCCTCCCACTATTATATTTCTTAATCAAAATTAGTACAATCTAACATGAACATGCTCCTCCTTTAGCTTTTGCTCTTGTTGCTGTGACTTGGTGTAGCCACAAGCTTAATCTTATCAAAGCAAGCTCTTAAATAGTAGTATAGTTTCAAACTTTGATAGTGGCTGGCATGTGAAAGCGGTCACTAAAGGCAAGCATTTTGTTTGATTATGTTATCTTAAATCCCAGATTAATATGACTAAAACATAAAGGCATGACTTTGCAAATTGGAAAAATTAAAGAATTTTGAGCTACTAATTACATGCTAGAGAGATTGTCTCCTAGTGTGAGACAGTCTTCTGTATCAGATTTCCAATTAAAATTTGCTGTATATGATTCAGTGCAAAACACCTGGACCAGAGTTGGATAATCTTTTACATAGCATTAATAATTTACTCACTCAAAAGATTAATATATATGAGACACTTTGACCCTCTTGATCCTGTAGAAGCCTAAGTCTTGGATCTCTTGAACTTTTGGTAACTATACCCAGATAAAGATTTGGTTTACATTGGTGATTGGTGATTGGTGATTGGTGATTGGCGATTGGCGATTGGCGATTGGCGATTGAATCATAAGTGTAATATTGTTTACCCCCAGAATCAGAATCATAAGTGTAATATTGTTTACCCCCAGAATCAGAATTAGGTAAATTTGCTGATTGACTTTGCTCAGGTGTGGTGTGAATCCTACATGTATATTCTTGCTTATCCTTTCTTCTAAAACAGTTGCAAATTGTCCATTTGGAGTTTTTCTAACTAAATCTCAATTATATGATTGGAACCAAATAACTGAAATGAAACTTGAAAACATGAAATGAAAGACCTTCGAGCTGACTGCATATGCATAAGACAAGCAACTTGATTGATTTTCTAGTGCAGCTAGCCTCCCCATCACGGGTTTTCCTCATTTTCTTATTCTTCCAGACTTGTCATATAATCCTTGTTCTATTCTCTTAGTTTTCTTCACATCAATCCTTGGTTTACAAGAAAAGACCTATCCCTTAATTTGTTTCATATGTCACGGAGGATGTTGTTTCTGAATTATTAGGCTATCCATCCAAGTATATATGTTTAATCCTCTATTTGATTCCTAAAAACTAGAACTTCGATCTTTTTCCATGAACCAGTGCATGGGATTTTCAGCTGCACATGAATTAGAAATCTGGTTCATGCCCAGAGAGAGCCAGCTTGCACTAAAATGGAGGAAATGTGATGCTGGGAAGAAGATAAACATGGGATTTGGTGGAAGAACCGAAGTATATGTTTTAGGCTGTCAATCTTGTATATTATAATTTCTGTGCGCGTAGGGTTTGATTAGTTTGATTAAACAAGTTAGGAAACATATTACATTCATATGATTTGATCAAGTCTTGTGAGTTTGTCAAAGATTGGTTCCAATCTACTAATTATTTTAATTTGTAGGTACCAATCGGGGTCTAACTTTGCTTTCTTTAGCTTAAATACTTAATATAAGTGATTGCACTTTCATCATTTGATCGAACGGAGACAGGTGCGCACGAGTGTGTGTGTGTGACTTGGTGAGCAATCCATACCTTGCTTATGCCAAGAACCTTAATGATGGTGCTTAATCTTAAACTACCAACGGCAATTAACAACAACAAAAATGCTAAAAGGAATCTACTCCGAAACAGTTTGTTTAAGTTTCATGATGATGATGAATTATAGTTCGAGTTTTCAACACACATCAATGGTTGTCGATCGTTATAAAGAGCGGACGTTTGTTTTGTTGAAAGACCGACGTCATATGCCCTAATGAGAGTTAGATGCAAGATTGCATGTCGTGACAAGTTATTCCCATCTTAAGTATGCCAAGAGTCATAATGATGGTGTTTCTTAGGCTAATAATAACACTTAATAACTTCCTAATGAGAATGTTTAGGAAAACGATCTCCTCAACAATGTCATGATTCATTCGAGTTTAGCACATGCTACTAAGATCTTAACTGTTTATTCTTAATTATTTCCTAATAAATATGTATAAATGTAGAAAAATTCAATTATAGAAACGAATAAAAATTGAAAATTAGATTTTCAAAAACATTCCATTTTGATATATTAATTTAGATCTGTTTCTCAAATATATGTTTATCAACAACTGCAAACCGCCCCAATGCAGATACTATTGTTTTGTCGAAGGATCAAGTACATAATTAAAAAGATGTGTACAGATATAAAAGATTTACCCAACATTACTGTGACAATTGCTACAATACTACGACGACACATCCCAAGGATTTTTTTTGGTGAATCACGAGGAAAGGGAGACCTTGAATAAGATTCACTTGGTGGTTTGTATAGTTTAATTTGCAGGAGGTATGAATCTGACAATGACACAAACCATTCAAGGTCTTATCTTTAAGAAGATTGAGCATGTGTAATGCATTGATTCTCATGCCAGTCATTTGTCAAGGATACTGCCAGAACTGTGAGATATGGAAGGTTCTAAAAAACGTTAGACGCTACTAAGGCAGACAGCTAACGTCTAACGTCCAGGACGTCTAGACGGCACCTAGACGGTTTTATATTTTACATAATATTATTTATTTAATAAATATAATTATATAAATAAAATTTATAAAAAAAAACACTTTTATGTTCTAAAATAGCAAAAATACTTCAAAAATATACATAATAAAACAACAATGTTCTTAGAAATAATAAAAATACAATAGTGTATCCTTTGTTTAGACTTTAAAGTATAATATTGTGTTTTTATGTTTGAATTTACTCATTTTTAAATAGGCTTTTATGTATTTCATAATTAAAAAAAAACTAATCGGGTCACCTAGGCGCCGTCCAGCCCACCTAGTCGAGCTGCCTAACCCGCCCAGGTGCCGCCCAGCCCTCCTAGGCGATTGATTTTTGCGTCAGCACCCAACTTGGCAGATTCGGAGAAAATCAGAACGGTGTCCTGCCGTCCAGCGTCTAGACAGCCCTAGGCGCCTTTTTTTAGAACACTGGAGATATGTCTTGTCTCCCTTTTCCCTTGTATACAAATCAATGCTCCACAGAATTTTTCATTATAAATATTGATACATTCTGAAAAATGAACATGAATGACCACATTTATCACATGAAGAAGCTTACAAGCATAATGATCCATAGCCATCTCTCCACCTTAATGAATGTAACTCATTTGTTTTGTATCTAACATCTATATGTAGTTTGGTATCCTATTTTCATGGAGAAGTACGTAGTACAAGATCTATATAAAATGTTTGTGTAATCGTGTCAGCGTGAGCTGGTAGCTGTAAGCTGTTTGCTGAGGTTCTGGGCTTTACAAGGTAGGAAAGTGTGATTTCTTCTGGTTTGGATTATGGAACTTCCTCATGGAATGGTTCCTCAAATAATAAGGATTGGTATAAACATACCTCATCTTCTTTGCAATAGTACACCTGCAAAGACAAGCCAACTTCATTAAACAAAACAGAATATAACATATGGTGAGTTTTTCATGTGCTAAGCCTTTCATCTATTAGATTTTTAAGGGTCAGGCTACTAATGCTGGACTCACAACAGCCTGTGGTTTAACAGTACAGGTTGAACAAAAGCATGTGAGTTAACAGTAGTGGTCCAAAGAAAGACACAAGAATTCAATTCTGTAATGGCAGAGCTGATTAGTTTGTAGGGAAAGAGAAGCAATACCTTGCAATTAATTCTCCCCACAGAAGCTGAGGGAGAGGGTCTCCTAAAATGTACTGCTGATCCGTCTGAACTAAGATATCCATCCATCCGAGGGATCAATAAGAACAGCAGTTTCAGGCTCAGTTTCAACACTAAGCTTACTGCGAGCTTCCTGCATTTATAATATACACATGACAACTGACAAATGCTGAAAGGAGCAAGGTACAGTATCCAATTTGAAAGTAAGGTGATAAAAATAACTAGAGAACTGTATCACTAAGTTGAAACCAACAAGCTTGTGAAGTTTGAATTACTCTTCAGGTAATGATATTTTAATAGAGAGGTTGCCCTCATTGGATGAACCACCGTCAACTGTAACGGTCTTTGTGTCAGCTGATGAGCGCCTTCTGAGGCGTTTCAAAGACTTCGATTTTACTGTGGGAGGTTGAACCCCTTTTAGCTCCAAAGTAACAAGTGCAGGTTCTTCGTTGCTTAAGTCAATATATCTGAATAGATTGTTGTTTGTATCAGCTATGAAGAGTCTCCCTACACCAAAATAGACTCGGTTCAAATTCTTGTTGCAAGATATACATTGATATCTCACTTTACAATTTTCCATGAATGAAAGAGAAGGGAAAATCTAGAATCTTTATAAGATTAGAATGTATCCTGAGTCCTGACAGAAGAATCCAAAAGTTAGGCATATCTATGTTATTAAAAAAAACATCACCATTTTTCGCTTCAATGATTCCTGACGGCTCTGAAAGCTGCAAAGAGATAATACGAAAGATCAATTAACATGTTGACCTGCTCATTTTTTTACTTAGTGTGATAGCGCGATACAACAAACAGGAAAATTATTCAGCAGTAAAATGATTCAAGAATATAGTGATGTGTTGAATCCTATACTTCCAGGACGAGTATATTTAATCAGCCTAATACTTGAAAAAAGTTGTGCAATTTTTAGTGACCAAACGTCCTGCATCTTTAAGTATCCTAAATTGCTCAAATAAAAGAATCACAACTGATTAGCCAACCTGAGCTTCATGAGCGGTTCCGTCCTTGAAACCAGCTTTTCCTGTCCCTGCTAAGGTACTGACTCTTTTACCAGCTGGATCTAGCTTCTTTATCTGAAAGACCAAGTTAATACTTCAAAAATTTATCATAATATTTTCCAGTCCTAAAATGTGTGCGAAAGTACATGCTACATTTTAGAATAATTATTGTTGGTCATTATCAGTATGTAATTTTCAGTACTTCAGAAAATTACTGAAAGAATCTAAATTATTGTTGGTAATGAACAACAATAATTATTGTTGATAATGACCAACAATAATTATTCTAAAATGTATCTGCAAGAAGACTATATCGCAGATAGCTATAATCACAAGGACTATTATCCGCCACATAGAGGACCATAATCACAAGCAGAATAATTATTGTTGGTCATCACGTACCTCAAAGCATGATTTTCAGTATCCGCCACATAGAGAAGATTCTTCTTTGTGTTGTAAGCCAGGCCCTAGGATTAGTACGTGCCCAAAGGTTATATGCATACACCAAGTATATGAAATAAGATGGTAAACCTCAGAATGCTCGCAGATACATACAATAAATGGTGTCTGCTGTGTCAGCAGACTCAGCAGTGTGTACAACATGCTTTTAAGAAGACTCTTTTCTTACCTGAGGCCAATTAAAGGTGGCATCATCAAAAGAACCATCAGGTAGACCTCCTCACCTGTACTTCCAATTTGGACAATAAAATTTCCATCTAGGTCGGTTACAACCTGAGTTCCACATACAACAGCATGGTTAGATAACAATTCAGTTCACACTGCACTTATGCTATAAAAAATTTGCAACAAATGTTGACCCTTAAAAGTATTGACAATAAGAAACTGAAATGTTCATAATACACTAGTTGAAACATAATATCCCATTCCAGGTTAGGATCTCAACTGGAGAGAATCTAGTGTCAACCCGCAAAGCTATTTTATGTCAATTAATCAATGTGTCATCGTATTTTAATCTCATACAAATTTGGGTATCAAACTGTCATAACTTTTCCAAGAAGTATGACATTGATAACAAGAAACATTTATGTACAGGATGTAACCACTTCATCAGTTACATAAACCCTATAATACATTTTTCTTTTGAAGAAAGTCAATCTAAATACTTCAGCACTACCTCACATTCAAATACCATGATATGATTTCTAAACAATGAAAGAAAGAAAGAAAGAAATAAAATGAATGCGTGCACACAGAGACACAAAGCAAGGTGTTTCCAAATAGACAGGGAGGGAGGGAGGGAGAGAGAGAGCCTACTATGTGGTTATGATTACTGTCTGAAATGAAGAGCATATCGTTCTCGACATCGACTGCCAGCTTCCCAGGAAACTTTAAGGGAGATGTAAACAAACAGGGATCATTATCTTTCTCCAACATTTTCTTTCGGCCATAGTACAGAAGAGCTCCCTCCAACAAATCATCAAGATCCTTTGAAAATAAAAGTGTTGTAACGGACGGAAGAAAGAACACAGAGAATTACGTGGTTCACTAACGATATGTTAGCTACGTCCACGGCAGGAGAACAGTTTTATTGATTGAGGAAAAACCCAGAATACAGAGTGCGGAACACAGAGAGTATGAAGTGCGGCGCTAAGCACTACTAACTATTAAATACAATTAGGTTTAGGACGTTTATATACTAAACGTTTATATACTATACAGCGAGATCCCCGAATAGCTGGTTCAAGGCATATATTAACAAAAAGGTTATTTATTGACGAATTGCTACACAGAATCATAGAAAGACATGAAACTGTCTAACTTACAATTACCAGTCTACCACAAAGAAATTATGAAATTTGTTATAAATTTATAATACCTTGCGGAGACCTTCCCCTGATAGTTGAGCAAGAAGTCTTGGGCCCAACAACAGCAAATGTTGCCCATGAATTCACACCTAGCTCTCTCCATAGATACATATCTCCATCATTGACTACCTAAAACATGGAAGGCATTAAAGTTTAACTGGTAGGATAAACTTCAATATGCAATAAACTTCAATTTTAGGAGTCTTATGCTGAAATGTCACTTCATTTATGGTCAAAAGCAGGAACTTTACACAAGGCAAGAATTTTAACATAAAAGAAAACTCCGTCCAATGATGCAACTTAATTTTAGGAAGCAGATTTATATGCATGGGAACATGTAACTCAACTTCAGCAATATTACGCCCATAAACCAGGTAAATCAGCAAAAATATTGACGATTAGATACTTATCATTCTTTTCATGCAGCAGTTTCCAGGTAAATAGTTCTGGTACTTTAATAGAACAACCACTGATAGATGATTAAACATTACCAAAGAAGTGAAAGAACAAACTACTCAAAGTACTGGAACACCCAGAATACATTGAGAGATCAGCTTATCCCAAATACAAAGCATGATGCTTACTGGGTGAGTGATGTTATAGCGTAACACTGAATTCCGAATGGCTTCTAAATCCTTCTCAATGTCAAACTTTGCCGAATGAACTCCTACCACAGAGAACTACATAATAATATATTGAAGTTAAAGATTTTGTCCAACTGTTACATGGATCATCCAGAAAAATATTATTGAAAGAGGTAAATTTTCACTACACGAAAATAGTACATACGGTTTTCATATATCTAGATACATGTATATAAGGGCATCATTATGAAAAGCTCCACCAATTACACATAATTTGTTCTTTTGTAAGTTTCCTGATTTAGCTATTAACTTGTCACTTGGTTCATTGTGCCACATAGACAGTACTAGTCTAGGGAGATTAGATATAGTTGTACCATTTTGAAGATCTATACGTGAAAAGTTAATGGCTGTCTCAAAAGATGGGAGGAAAAACTTTCAATCTATAAGGAAAAAACCTTATTTACTTATACAACTTTGTTAGATTAATAATCAGTATCTGATATAAGCAGAAGCCTGGAACATAATAAAACTGAGATGGCACACCAGCTGAGACTTCAAATGAAGAGAAACATGAGAAAAGGATTACCGACATATCTTTGTATTTTCTTTCCAAAAACTCTAGGTCTGGAAGTACATGCATACAGTTTACACAACAATAAATCCAAACGTCCAGCACAACCACTTTTCCTTTGAGATCCTGCCAAAACGCTTTATCAAAATTAAAGCTATACAATAAACCTTGGTTGCACTAAATGAAAGTTCAGGGTCAGAAGAAATCACCTTGCTTAACTTGATGGGAGCTGTATTCAACCAATCAAGTTTTAGTGGAAATTCTGGAACAATAGGAGCAGTTCCTCTTGCATAGGACAAGGTTGATTGTGGAAGCATATGAGACATAAATAGCTTATACAGTAACAATGAGATATGGAGGAATTATGAGGACAGATACAACACATAATATGTCAGAAATTTACCTGGATTCCAGGTCAGATATATAGTTCACAAATTGTTGGATTCTTTCGATCTTTAATTCACCTATTATCGAATGAAACAAAAATAACTGGTGGTTTTCAGTCTCAAACTATGAACCAATAGAGATACTTCAGTCAGATAATAAGAATTATGTTGTAATGTCACATATTAAGAGTAATTGGATGAACAATATATGCACATATAACATAAGATAACAAGGGATTGAGCAGACAATAAACTGAAGAATATGCAACCCAGAGGTTTGTGAAATTAGTACCTTCTTTCTGTGCAATAGATGGCTGGTTGACCCCAAATATCACATTCCAGATACCTTTTGGTGATGCATATTGCATTGCCTGGCCATGAGTAGACCATTATGCATCAATATAGGAAAAAGAAAAGAGATTACTTGTAATTACTGTTTAAATTCAAAACACACACACACAGACACTCTCCAACCAATCTACTCTATTTAGCAGTACCTTCCAGTTTGATATGGTGAAGGCAAGGCAAGACAAAGCAATTCCCAAGCTTCCATATGTCACTATATCTCGCCGAACAACCCTGAAACCTGTCCATCAATTATTCTCCAGCCTCAAGCTAAGGTGGTTTATTAGGGTAGTTTTTGATTTGAAAACACAACTATTTGATAATTATTCTTATGCTAATAGATTTCAAAGCTCAATATTGAAGTGATTTACGTATAAATTTTCCATTGCTTTATAAGCAATTGTTTGTTCTTGAAGCCCACCAAAACAAAGAGAACCACATCTTAGAGGATATTACACCCTCAAAAAATGCTAAATACATTTGGAGCATTTACTAATACCTCTTATATCCATGTTACCAACACACTAGATGCACGCAACATAGTACATATGTGTGTGTCAAAGCAAATTGAATCAATATGGCATAGGCTTTGTATTACAAGCATTATTTTGTGGGGGAGAAGCAGAAAAGTTGATCAATATGCTGTCAAAAATATGGTTAGAGCCCTTACATGTCTTCAACTTTTAATACACTGAATAAAAACTTTAATCAAGCTATATGACTGATATTTTACAACTAGAACTCTTCTTACCCTCCAAACGAGAAAACACCATCATTGGCAGCACCAAAAGAATTAGTATCCATTTCCATTTGCTTTTCTGATGCGGGTTGAGATGAAGAATTAAGAGATTGAGGTCCCTGCATCTTCCCATCTGCAGTGGTATATCAACATAAAACCTCATGTACCAGGAGAAGGTTTCAGATTCTCAAAAGCATCTGCTGACACAATAGCATCAAACCTGATAAAAAGAGGATACAAGGATAGCTGGAGTTGAAATTAATGACCCCACAGAAATGACTAATATAAAAATATTGCAAAATTTTAGAAGAACAATGGCTCGATGGGCTTACAATGACAGTGGCAAATTGGCAGCAACTAGATTGGCCTTAACCTTGATTAGATCAGCACTAGATGCAACAGCAACTTTAAGGCCTTTGCTTTTACACTGTTTCACATCAGAGCTTGCATACTTAAAGAACAACTATATCAAAACAGCAGATTCACAGCATGCAGGTAGCTGTAAGTGATTCCATTGATACCTGAGTAACAAGTTCAAGGGCAACAGGGTATCCTATCCCAGAATCTGGTTTTGCATACTGCAAGAAACACAAAAAACAGATAATTAGTGATACTTTCAGCCAATACCTAGTCTCAATTCATTACATTGACATAACTTATGAACAATGGATAACACTGGGGTAAAACAATAACCTTTTCCAAATATATCTCAAAGAACCTCTTCTTTGCTGCCTCGGTATCGAATCCTTTAACCCTTTTAACATTAGCAACACCTCCTAAGAAATTCGCTTCACCTACAAACAACAATGCAACACTACGAAATAAGAAAACACTTCCACAACATAACTTTACTCCAGGGATATATATCACATCAATGGTCCATCACATTAGTGTTACTCACTCACAGTTAAATGAACAACTAAACAATCAGATAACAAGTAAAAATCCAATCTTGATTCGGATTCTTCATTGCTAACTACCCTGTTAAACTGTACAAACCAAAGTTGAAAACTTTTACCAAAAAAGTTCATCACTTTACAATCTAAAGAGTGCTGCAGTAACAATCCGATGGTAAATTCGACAATTCCATTGAGTATGATAGAAATTTTACCAGTTCCTCCAAACGGAATAAAGTCCGCGACGGTAGTCTCAACTCCCATTTCAGCGAAAACTTCCACGGCGGCCCTTCTAGAAGGCTCTTCACTATTGCATAACACTCCATCCATATCAAACAGCACAGCAGAGACCTTCCCCCACTGACTTCCAGACGATTCTTGAACGTTCTTCTCTTCTACTTTCACACAAGCTTTGACCACCATTCTCTTGGAGAAACGCACCGTTTTGGGGTCCACTGAAAGAGAAGTGAAATGGGTTTGGGTCTGGTTGAGTTGGAATGTAAGGAGAAGAGGGTGGTGGGTTGAGAGAGAGAAGAGGAGGGTGGGGAGAGTAGAAGCTTCAAGGCCATGGAGTTTGGGGCAGAACTGGTTAGTGAGTCAGTGGCGGGGAGAGGACACGTTTTTGTGTTGTTTTGGACGAAATTGGCCTTGTGTGTTTCTTGTAACTGAGGAGGGATTTCTTGTAATTGTGCAATTTGTTTGTGGTTTTAAGGGAAGTTTAAGAAGCTGAATTGAAGTGATTTTATCCAGTTTTCATTTGTGTTTCTTCAGAGTGCAATAATGCGACGTCGTCTCCAGGTGCCTGCTGTAGTCGACGTGGCGTGTATATAACCTCTGTCTCCAACAACAGATAGAGCCGATTGCTGTCATCTTCAGAAGCTTCCAGGGTTGCACAGCCTCAGGTTTCAATGCTTCCCTTTTCAATTTTTTATTTTTTTCTCTTTTTGTCTATTTTGGATTTCATTTTTGGGGTTTTGATATGGATATCTGAAGTGATCATAGCTTGAAGCGTCAAAAATTGTGCTGATGCCATATCATCTGATTGAGATCTGTTACTGTTCATATGGGATTTGATTTGATAAAATTGTTCTAATTTGGTCTTAATATGATTGATTAGGTTCGTTCTAGTGTATAATTTAGTCTTATTATGTTTTATTAGGGGTGTATAGTGATGTTTCTATTTGCGTGTGTGGTGTGTGTTGATGGCTGCATTTTATTTCTCTTTAATTTGCAGATGGATAAGCAGAGACAATGGGACGAGTTGAACCTCGACTTGTTACTAAACGTGTTTGCAAGACTTGGAATGGAGGAACTGCTCTATGGTGTCCCTTTTGTCTGCAAGTCATGGCACAGGGCAAGCCACAATCCTTCATGCTGGCAGACTCTTGATTTTCCGGACATTGATCATAGTGCCGTTGACAAGGATGAATATCAACATTATGATTCCTATGAGGAAGATGAACCCGAACATGAAAGTTATGAACCTGATGCCTCTTCCTCTACGGAAAATGAACCCAAACCTCGGAGATTTGGTGCTTTCTATGATAAGTTTGTGCATGTTTATCGAATTGAGAGCAGTCGTTTCTCTATCGGTGGTATTGTAAAGGTTGTCGTCAGGCGCAGCAATGGACTTGCTACTTCTCTCAAGTTACCTCGAAATTGCACATGTGAAGTTCTTACATCTGTTTCAGATGTGTAAGTTTTCTCTCAGAACCAAATGTGTATTCTTTGTGGATTGCATCTATTCCATTTTGCCAATGAAGTATCCATTTCAACCACAACTACTTCATGCTATGCTACTATGGTTTGCAGGGTTCCCGGACTTAAGTTTTTGTCTCTTTGGTGCGACCACAAGTTCGCATTCAAGTACAAACTCACACTTAGGGAACTGATTATAAATTGTACAAACTTGGAGACATTGTCATTGGAAAGCAGCTCCCGCAACTTCCGCAGCCAGAAACTTAATTGTTTTCTAATCGTCTCTTATCTTCACTGCCAGAGTGTTGTTGATTTGGGCGTGTTGATGCCTACAATATGTAAACACGACACATTTGCGATTTCCAGCGTGCTGCCGAAATTAAAGTATTTGAGCTTTAGGAAGTGTGACATGGATCGAGACGGTATCATCAGCTTAATGCTGATCTGCGCGGAGCTAGTGGTTCTGGAGGCGCAGTTGTCAGCTTATTGACTTGTAACGCATATGGTATCTACCCATTAGTGCTTCCAGGGTGGCTGACACCGGTCCCTGGACTGCAATAAAAATGCTTGTCCACAGCGTAGTCTGTATGTAACATTTTAGACTAGTGTTCTACATTATTCTTGGGTTATGAACAACTAGTTTCTAATGTCTCCATGAGTTTGATGATGATGTTTATATAACTAACTGATCCACCAGATTTGAAGTGTAAACTGAGAAGATGTGCAAGGGTGTGTTTTAAGATATATACACGTGTATTATCCTTAATTATACATTGCATGTTTGAACATCCAAGACTAGGGTGTACCAAATTCAAGACATCACCAAAACTCCTTGCACGAACATCTTCCATTTCTGAAATGATGATACCGCATGCGATCCCTCACGATTATATCCCGGTTGTCTAATTTTGAAAACAGCTTTATGGCATTATGACAGTCCTCACAAATCCTCAAGTTCTTCACAACTCGGATGGTTGTCCCTGGTTTTGTGTTGAGTACTCCAAAAGCAATTGCAAGCTTCTCACTGTGATATCGCAGTGCTGTTTCCTTCTCCTCTTCTGCAATTTCAAACAAAACTTGAGAGGTATTTGGTGAGTAACCCTCCATCTTCAACTTTTCTATGATCTTTTCAAGCATCAAGTAGACCTCCTTCATTTGTGGATGTGACCCTTCTCCCATTTTGAACTCATGCACTTTGCCACCAATATCAACCATGCTGATTCCAGGATTTGTTTTCACTCCCCTCTCCTTCATCAATTTTCTTACCTCTGCAACATCATCCCACATACCTGCCTCTGCATAGATGTTAGATAACAACGCGTAACGTCCACCATTTTGTGGTTCCAATTCAAGCAAAATCCTCCCCACTCTCTCACCCATTTCAACATTTCCATGTATCCTGCAAGCTCCCAACAGGGCACCATAAACAGCTGCATTAGGCTCAATTGGCATTGCAATTATAAGCTGCTCTGCCTCTTCCAAAAGCCCTGCCCTTCCAAACATATCAACAACACAACCATAGTGCTCTACCTGGGCCTCCATGCCATACATTTCCTTCATAGAACTAAAAATTGTAAGACCTTCATCAAAAAAACCCCCATGAGCACAGGCACTTAGAGCATTCAGAAAAGTAATCCCATTTGGTTCCAAATTAGTCCCTTGCATTTTGAAGAAAACATCCAATGCATCATCTGCTCGGCCGTGCATAGCAAGCCCACCAATCATGGCATTCCATGTCGAAACCTCTTTCCGTTTCACATTTTCAAACACTTCCCATGCCATGTCCAGCCTCCCACATTTGGCATACATATCAACCAAAGCAGTCCCCAGTACTGCATCCACCTGAATTGAGTTCTTCTTAATATAACCATGAACCCACTTTCCTTGATCAAGTGCTCCCACATTAGCACAAGCAGCTAACACAGTCGACAATACGAACTTTCTAGGACCAACAATCTTCTCCTTTTGCATCTCATTGAAAACTTCCAATGCTTCCTTGTAATACCCACCCTGCACATAGCCATCAATCATAGCACTCCATGAAATCTCATCTCTCGCAGTCATTGAATCAAATAGCTCCCTTGCATCTTTCAACCTCCCACACCTAGCAAAACCACTCACCATTGCATTCCAAGACCCAACATTCTTACTTGGCATATGCTCATCAAACAACTCCTTAGCTGCTTCCACATCCCCACATTTCATGTACCCATCAATCATTGCATTCCAGCAAACAACATCAGATGATGCTGCGTCCTCTAGCAGTATCCTCCTTGCCTCCTCCACAAGCCCGAAAGACGCATACATTTGAATCCCAGCACTTCTTATGTGCCCATCTTCACTAAGCTGTTGCTTCACCACATGTGCATGAATTTGCAGACCTTCCTCCACTGCTTGAACTAATCTGCAGGCCTTGAACAACATAGGATAGGTGAACTTATTAGGCCTGGAGTTCATATCCACCATTTTACAATAAAATGAAATAGCTGTCAATGCCTCATAGTTCTCCAGACACCCTTTGATCATAATGTTCCATACAAACACATTTGGCCTCCACACATTATCAAACACCTTCAAAGCAAACCCAAAGTTGTTGAAGTTTGGACTTGCATAGCATTTTAGTATGGTGCCTGCTACATAATGGTCTTGGAAGTGGCCTGACCTTAGGACAACTCCATGTGCTTGCTTGAGGTTTTGTAGAGTAGTGCATTTTGTGTTCAAAATGTCTAGGATTGTTTTCTGGGAGAGTTTGAAGGTGGGTGGTTTCGTCTCTGGTGAGACTTGTTTTGGTTTGACGTGATGAGGGAGGTTTGTGGTGGTGGTGGTTGTGGTGGTGGTGCTCATGTTTGCTGTGCTCTATCCGGATTAGGCTAAGGTGCAGATTACGTATCACTCAAGATAAAGCGATAATGTCATCAGATATGACATGTCGTTTGTAAGTTTTGAAGTGCATTCCTCAATTTGTTCTTTAGCTATTTTTGTCGGGAATATCTTCCATACATGATAGTAATAGTATATGTATAAGACACATGTGAACGGATGAGATTGGAAGATATAATATTGGTATACAAGAATTTTCCATTTTTGTCTGAAAAAGATAGAAAATATGGTCAAACCACAGAAAAAGAAATCACATAATTTGATAATCAGAAGGGTAACTGAATTTGATAATCTCTATTAGTCAAGTAATCTAAATCGAAAAAACACATGTCATTATTGTTCTGACCATTGAACATTTTCTCTTTGAGGACAACACAACAGTTCAGGTTATAAAATTGCACTCAGACAAGAACAAATGCACAGTTGCTTGTGTCTTCTATATAATACAGAGAACTGTAATCGATCATCATGTATCACAACCAGTATTGGGTTCTCATTGTTGTGCATTTTGCATTCTGCCCAGTTTCGTACTGCAGTATGCAATCTCTTTTATCAAAGTTATTGCCTCTCCTCCTTTTAGTAGGTGCATTGGATGCCCGCTATAGTAGTACTGCAGTGAAATCAGAAAAACCAAACTGCGTGTCTCGTACTATCGTAGTCGATAAAAGTGGTCAAGGAAATTTTACTTCAGTGCAGCAAGCCATTGATTCCATACCATCAAATAACTTTTTGTGGACTCGTATCCTCATTAGCCCTGATACATACATGTAAGTAACAAAACTATTTCATTTCTGAGCCGGGTGACTAATTTCAGACCCTAATTATTACTTAATTTCTGTGTGTTTTAGTGAGAAAGTTGTAATCCCTCGAGATAAATCATACATTATTCTTGGAGGAGACTCGAATGGTCTAACCACAATCGAATACGGAGATGCAGGAAGTGTTGTTGAAAGCCCTACGTTTAAGTTGCAGGCAGAAAATTTCATTGCACGTCATATAACATTCAAGGTTAAGTATGATGCTTTGAGTTGTTCTCACCTTAAGTAATTTAGTTTTACATTTTGCTAATAATTTTTACTTTTATCCTAGCAGAACACATACAACACTCTTCTGGAAATGGATGTTGAAGTGAGGAATGTTACGTGGGCACCGGCCGCTGCCATTGCCGGGGACAAAGCAAGTTTCTACCAGTGTGGTTTCATTAGCTTGCAAGACACATTAAGTGATGCCAGAGGTCGTCACTATTTCTATGATTCCTATGTTGAAGGTGCTATAGACTTCATTTGGGGCAATGGCCAGTCCATGTACAAGGTACAAAATCCTTGTAGCTTTCTCTCATTCAATTTCACTAACATTACCAGAAACAATGATACATTCAGCTACATATGTGTCTGCACTTTTGCAGAAATGCCAGATAAATTCAACACCAAGAATAGGCCGTGCCGGTTTCATTACAGCTCGGGCCGTGAAAGCGCGAACGAAACAACTGGCTTTGTGTTCAAGCATTGTTATGTATCTGGTTCAGGTCCGATATATCTCGGAAGATCATACAGGAACTACTCAAGAGTGTTGTTTGTAGGGACATATATGGAAGATATAATCACCCCAGAAGGTTGGAATTTACCATCATGGAATGTCGGTTCTGAGTAAGTTCCTCTTTTCATGTCTGCATTCTTGTTCAAGCAGTAATAATTCTGGTTATCTAATGCTTGCTTGTTTTCTGTTTTTCTGAATAGGGATCTATTCACATTTTCAGAAGCAAACTGCGGCGGACCTGGAGCAAACATGTCCAACCGTGTTAAGTGGGAGAAGCAGCTATCTCACCAGGAACTCATGCATTTAACAAACACAACTAATTTCATAAACCAAGAGGGATGGATCGATGAGCAAAAGCCTATATACAAGAAAAAAAATGAAACTGAGATATGCTAGATTATACCGGCAAAATATGTACTTGAATGACAAACATTAAAACAAGGCCAGATTCAAATCCTGTTGTAGATGCCTCACCAGCAAAAATCTTACCCTAGAGGCTAGCTAGCACAGTTCATTCATAGGAAGGGAACACATTACAACTTAAACAGACTTAAACAGAAAGTGTCCTATAAAATAAACAAAAAGCATCCATGTGCAGTAAAATTTTCAGTCACAGCATTTTATCTCCATCAGCTATCCCGCTACTCTGTACGATTGGGTTAACTGATCATTAATCTACCTCAATAGATCATTTATCTGAATCACTTGGATCCGAAATATCTTGGTAGTCACCCTGTGGTGAAGATGACTTGTTCTCCATAGCAGCACATTCCATGACAAGGGTTTGTTCATCATCAACCACTTTGATGGCAGAGCCATCCTTTTCCATGATTCTTTGCTCCCTTTCCTTCATTATTTGCTCCTTTTCCTTGATACTTTGCTCAAGCCAGGGCTGCAAGGAAAGAGACAACTTTAATATCTATACTGAGAGTGAACAGCAGTCGAAAAATTAGCAACAATCAACCTGTTTTTGTTACTCATGCTACTTACTAGTACTCAATACTCTATGTATGCTACAAATTTGGTTTCAAACCAACACACCTCCCTGGATTAATAGTCACAATAAAGTCGTCACAAATTGATTAGGGACTGCTTAAAAACAGGGGAAGAAATAAAAATAGATGATATTGTACCTGTTTCTCAGCCTCAGATAGCTGATTCCATGCATCATTGGCCAAATGTCGGAGATTTTGACCTCTACTAGATTTAAGTTTCTTTAATCTATCACATTCTGTCTTGATAAAGATGTGGTAACCACTGCGTAACCCTTGTCGAGCACCTGGCTTCCTCGTACATTTTTTCTTGGGTACAGCCAATTCTTTTTCTGCTGATGTTGAGCCTCTTTTCCTCATCTGTTTTTTCTTCGAGTGCAGCTGGGGGGTCTGCTCCTCTGGTACTTTGGGTACTGCTGGTTGGTTTTCTGCCGATGCAGAACTTTTTGTCAATATCTCCTCTTTCTCTGAGTGCAGCTGGGGGATCTTCTTCTGTTCTGCTTCAGGTGGTGATTGTTTTTCTGCAGACGCCAAACCAAATCATATTTTCAATACAAGGAATTAAAAGAAAGTCAGTAAGCTATAAGATCACCTAACTGCACAATTCAATCAATTGTTCACCATAAAAAGAAACAATCAGCATCATTATAGCCAATATGCAAAACCAGGTTGAATTATAACAGCTCAATGTGCAATTGCTACATGATGCCTAATATACAAAGTAAAAGAAAATGGTGAAAATACCATATTACCTGTCGACATTAATTGAGAACAGCTCGACATAATCATCTTTTTCCCTCCAGGCCCATCTTCAACAATTGTTACCTTTTGAGATGAATGGTTGGTGCACTTCATTTCCATTCGTGGGCTATCCTTAATGTCAGAACAGCTCTCCTTGAGCTTCGTGTTCCCACCAGGCCCATCTTCAACACCTGTTACCATTTGAGAAGCTTGGTTGGTGCACTTCATTCCCATTTGTGGACTATCCTCATTATCTATGTTGAGATCTGCAAATTTCAACCTCACAAGTGTAAATACACTCAAACCTTGAAACCAAAAGCTTCTAAGCAGTTAACACCACGCACTTTTAGTAGATTTTGCCAAACATATGAAAGGTAGAATCCTAAAGGCTGGATTAGCTCCTATACCTCGCATTGAAGCCAATTTCTCAGGTCCCCTATAAAAGTATATCTGTTCATAGTTAAACAGAAAGAGTGCATAAAGCTTTAGAAGAATATCAGGGAAATTGAGTTTCATCCCATCCAATTTCAAAGAGGATGCAACCTCATCCCATCTCCTATCTTTGCTCACCTGGAAATGCATCAAGATATCAATCAAATTATACGAAGCCAAGAACAACACAATCAAGTTTCAAGCTTTCAGGATTTAAGATACTAAAATGACATGGTCACACAGTTCTTTTCACTTAACAAATAGGATTAGCAAGTTAAATGATAGAAATAAAACCTGATGAAAGCCTCCCCTGAGAGTAACTTCCTTGTAAAACAGATGCAAATTCAATTTGGCATGTCTGACATCAAATCTGCCCATCAAAAGGAGGATATGTTGAGTAATTTTCACTCAGAAATAACCCAAATCAAAGATACAGTTCCAAATATTTAACCACCACTACAATCCTATTAGCTGCCTATATTTTCCACACGCAAGAGTAAAAACCAGTCTACTAAAGCCAAAATATGACTATGACGGGAATAATCCAAAGCTTGAACTAAAAGATCAAAACACATCAACGTCACTCATTATGCATTTCCAATTAAACTTAATTTTGATATGCATGTGATGAACGTTTCCTATTTCTCTTTCTGCGTCCGAAAAGTTTCACAAACAACCAAACAAAGCAGAAACCCTTCAAAAAATCCTGTACTTTGAACACATTACAGAACCCATCATAAAATTCCTTACTTTGAACACCACAAAATTGGAAAGCATAATGCATAAGAGGAAAGTAGAACATGAAGCCCAAAAGATTAAAACTTTGCAGTGAACTAGGGAACTTACACAAGATTGTACCCATTTGACTCATTCAACTTGCTTAGCCTTTCATAGAAGCTCTGGCTATCAGAGATTTCAAACATGCTTTTCCACTCAAACCCAGAATTGAACACATTGGGATTGATCAGTGTACCAGAGCACTGTGGATTAGAGAACTCAGAGAAGCCACTGATCTGGCTATCTCTTGCGTCCTCTCTCACATTCTTCATTGGCATTCTGAAGCAAGTGCTTAATTGGATGGCTTTTGCTGCTACTCACTCCAAATAATTCCACTGGCATGATCTGAAGGCCAAACTCTATATGGGAAACTGCAATGTAGTCTGTAGCCTTACACGTGTCTACATCAGGGTAGATGAACTTAGGTTTACTGTGGACACCTGTTTTCTATCTCTTTAGAGCATGGTGTTCTTGGCATCTTGGAGCATCACCAAATCAAATCAATGACAAAAAGACCATACCGTCGTGATGTGACTGGTTAGTCCTGCTGGTCATTATTAAGTGCAAAGAAAAAGAGAAGCTAGCATAATAAATCCACCTATGTCACGTTGTGATCAAGGTCTAAAGCAATGATAATTCTCAAAATTATAGTTCACCTTTGTTTTGTGGAATCAGGACATAGGGAAAGTAAAGTGGTTCATTTCCGGTGTTCGGAAATAACAGAAAATTAGCCGAAAAAGAAAATATTTTCTTAAAACAAATTCAACAGACTAATTATTTTAATTTTTAGCCGTTTTAAAAAGTAAGTTTAGTTTTATTATTAGTTTTACTGACTCTAACATACTAACTATTTTATATAAATTGCTAGCTATTTTAATTTTTAGCTATATTTCACTAGCTAAATATAGCTAGCGAAATGAGACTTTTTATAATTTAAGTTAATTCATAGTATTCATTTTTAAGTCATTTTGTTTATTATTAAAACACATTTAAAATAACTTTTCTTTATTTGATCAATAATATAAAATTAAACTTTTGTTAAAATAAAGAGTACTGGTATAACTTTCTAACTATTTTAACTTAAATATTACTAGCATGGTTAAAGTTGCATAGCTAAAAATGCTCTTAGTAGAGCATCTCTAAGAGTGTTATCTATTTACATAACTAAAAATAAAATTGATGTATAGCTCTAAAATGAGACTTACACTCCAACAATGATAGTTATTTTAAAGTTTAATTTTAGATTGGAACGTGGAGGAGTTTAGGTGAAGCCAATTTCTCTCTCTCTTAGAAAAATTTAAGAGCAAGCCCAATAACTTTCTCATTTTATTGATATTCTTAATTTTGAGAAATTTTTTTTTATTTTTAGGTCCATCAACTTCCTCATCACATTCCTTAAATTGGGAATAGATAAGAAAGAGAAACACTCATTTTCCAAATTTGCAGCAAAACATTTATTCCTCAAAATTAAAATTTTCACGTGTTCCAACAAAAAGTTACCAAGTATATAATATTTTATTAAGTTTGTTATTGTTAATATATAGAGAAAATGTCAATTTACTATATTTTTTACCTTATTTCTCATTCGAACAGTTTTTAAAAAACATTAACCATTTCAATTTTTTTAAAAAAAATTGTGCTCATTCCCACAAAACTCATAACAACTATAAACAACCTATAATTTTTCAATACACATGCTACCCACACCCACTAAAACATACTTAGAGAGAGAAAATAGAAGAGAGAAGAGAGAAGAGACATGGTCACTGGCTGCCGAACTTCGACCACCAAAATCTCGTCGGAATCTGAAATCAAGTTTACTAACTCCTAATAAACTCCCACGGAACCATAAACTACATGTCTATCGTCACATCCAACTTTACTACCCCCTAATAAACTCTCACTGAACCCGTAAACCACATTTTTATCGTCATAGCCAACTTTATTACCCCCTAATAAAGTCCCACTTAACCCATAAACCACATTCATATTGAACAGCCAACTTTACTGCCCCTTAATAAATTCTCACTTAACTCCTAAACTGCATTCCAATTACACAGTCAACTTTACTACCTCCTATTAAACTCTCACTGAACCCCTAAACCGCATTCATATTGCCACATCCAACTCGACTACCACCTAATAAACTCTCACCGAACCCCTAGACCACATTCATATTGTCACAGCCAACTTTATAACCCCCTAATAAACTTCCATTGAACCCCTGAACCATATTCATATTGTCATAGACAACTTTACTGCCTTCTAATAAAGTTGAAAAAAGAGAGAAAGTATAAAAAAGAGAGTGATAGTAGATCTGGAGGCAGTGGCTTCCAGATCGTGCACGGAGGCAGCAGGAGACTGTGGTTTCCACGTCGTCGAGGATGACAAAAACCCCAAATTCGATATCTTCTGGCCTACCACTTGATAGCTTGAGGGATTGGCTCTGCAACGAGGACCGATTAGGAGGACCCAGATTGATCCAAACGAGTGAGTGGAAATGGTGCAAGACGATGTAGCAACAGTCGAGGACCTTGATGATAGTGATCTTGTTGAAGACGCGGAGGAGGTCGAGTAACGGAGGCAGCAGAGTAGGTCGGGTTGTAGATCTAGACAGAAGGAGAAAGACTTGTGTTTGGAGATGAGTATATCTGTGCTGGTGGTGGTGGAGCTTTGTGTTTGTAAAGAAAGAAATAGAGAAAAGGTCTGATGAGAGGGTGAAGAATTGAGATAGATAGAGAGAGAAAGAGAGAGAGAGAGGAATAAGAAGAAGAAAAATTAGATTAAGAATGGTGAGGGAGGAGTAGATAGTTAATAAAAAATAGGGATAAAATTGTAATTTTGTTACCAAAAATTAGAATGGGCAATGCAAAACTTTTTTAGTTAGAGTATTCATTTTTTTCAATTTGTATGAAATGGTCAATACCCTTAATATATATATATATAATTTTTTTTTGATATGATTAATAATGATGTAACTTATTTTGTTGTTGTAATAAATATTAAAATCTCTAAAATATAAAAGCTATTGGAGTCAGAAAAAAATTAGATATTTTGGTTTTTGGTTCCCGATTTTAGATAAATTTTAGAGTAATTATTGGACATGCTCTAAATATAGCTTTTAAATAGGTAGTTGGATAAAATTGAAAATTATCTTAAATTTTGCTAAATTTCAGTTTTATTTTAAAATGACTACTTTGAAATTATCTTTAAATGGGTTAGTAGTTCTCTCCACTCACCCCAATGAATTATTTTCCCTCCTAATTTCCTACACTTATTAAATCATTTTTATTAAGTAGTCCCTACTTAAACCATTTTTAACCACATGTTTTCCACGATAGATATGGTCTTGTTTCCTTTCTATGTAAGTACCAAACATTGGAAAGAAATATGGATAGATTGACCATGAAAAGAAAACATATAAGAATTATAATTTTCCTTTGTGATGGAATTTGCAAAGATTTGATTTTCTTTCCTTCCCTTTCCATGAATGAAACGAGGCTAGAGCTAAACTTATATGTCGGCTTAAGTGACACAATCACGTCATTTAATGAAATATTTTAATCGGATGGTGTATATGTTCCTATGTCACATAAGTTGATGTAAGTTGGTTGCAAATTTTTATTTTTTATTTTTTTTTATAATTAAATAAGGGATTAGGGGATATTAGTTCCACATATGCACACAATTTAGAGAACAAATCCCGTCCTCAATCTCGAAAGAATCAACCACGCTCTGGAAACCTGCCGTCCATCCCCTTATTTATATTTTTATTGATACATATAAAAAATAATTTTTATTCATATCTCTAAAAATGTTACGTGGACCTATTTGCTTAATAGACCTCCAATTCACTTTTACAAAGAAAAAAAGTACTATTTGCATCTCCCCAATTTTTTCAAAACGTTCATAGTTCAATAAAATCAATAATTTTTTTTCTATTTAATTATTCATACCTCCATGTTCGATAGTTATATCTCTTATGATTTTTGAGCATTATGTTGATTTCAAAATCCATCCAAATGGTTCAAATCTATTATGAAATTTAGCTATGTAGTTCCAAGCATGTTTGTTACGGACACTAATAATTATAAAATAGTTTTTCAAGTTCTTTAAGCTCATCATTAATTACAACAAATGCGTTCAAACGACATATAAAAAGAAACTGTCAGAGAAGATAAGCGAAGAAAAAAAACTACAAATTGCATCATCGATCCTTTTCAAAGTTACATCAAAGAGTTAATGTCTAAGTATTGCGTAATGTTTCATTTTTTGTAAAATTTTATTAATTAATCATCAATTTTGAAGGATTCTAGATTTATGATTTTTGGGCAATAGTCATTAACCGTCGTTGTAATGATTAAGGTTGTCTTGGTTAAAGACTATGGTCTTGGAAGTAAGTTGAGACTTTTTTGTTTGTTTTATAACTGTTATTTATGTGTCTTTAATCTTTTTTGGTAATTTCATATCACTACTAGGACAACTACTTTAGCCGATGAAAGCCTGTTAAAAAATTTTGTCGGCTAAGAAGTCATCGGAAAAAAACCGTTGGTTAAGACTTTAGCCGACGAAATTATTGTTCATTATCAACTAAAGTCATTTATTTAGTCAACGAAGAATTTTTCATCGCTTAAAGTCTGGACTTTAGCCGACCAATTTTTGGACCTTAACTGATAAAATTTTATTAAATTTCATCGGCTATAGTTATTTATTTTATTTTTTCTATTTATTTTTATTTATTTAACTTTAGCAGACGAATTTTATTAAATTTCGTCGGCTATAGTTATTTATTTATTTAACTTTAGCAAACGAATTTTATTAAATTTCTTCAGCTATAGTTTTTTATTTTATTAACTTTAGCCGAAGAATTTTATTAAATTTGGTCGGCTATAGTTACTTATTTAAATTTAGCCGACAAATTTTATTAAATTTTGTCGGCTATAGTTATTTATTTTATTTATTTATTTAAATTTAGCCGATGTATTTTGATAAATTTCGTCAGCTATAGATATTTATTTTATTTATTTAAATTTAGTTGACGAATTTTAATAAATTTCATCCACTATAGTTATTTATTTATTTAAATTTAGCCGACTAATTTTAATAAATTTCGTCCACTATAGTTATTTATTTATTTTTTTATTTCTTATATTTTTGATTATTTATTTTCTTCTGTTTCGTTTTTCTGCCAATGGTGGTGTCTAGAGGAAAAAGAGGAGGAGGAGGCTGGAGAAGGAGGGTCGGATGAGGCTAGGAGAGGGAGAGGGAGAAGGAGGGGAGGAGAAGGAGAGGAGGAGAAGAAGGATGGGAGGAGGAGGAGGAGAGTAGGAGAATGAGAGGAGGAGGAAGAGGAGGAGAAGGAGGAAAAGAGATGAAGAGGAGAAGGAGGAAGAGAGATATAGAACAAATTTAAAATTTTCGATAGGGATTTTGAAAATTTTAAACTTTAGCCGACGAAATTAGGGTATTTCGTCGGCTAAAGTTTAAAAGTTTAGTCGAAGATTTTGAAAATTTGAGGGTACTTAAAGTGTCTTATATTTTAAATTTATATTTTATTTATTTATTTAACTTTAGCTGACGAATTTATTTCGTCGGCTAAAGTGTCTTATATTTTATACTTATATTATATATATATATATTATTTAACTTTAGCTGAAAAAAAAATTATTAAATTTTGTCGGCTAAAGTGTCTTATATTTTAAACTTATATTTTATATATTTAACTTTAGCCCATGAATTTTAATAAATTTCGTCGACTAAAATCCTAAACCCTAAACCTTCACCGACGAATACCCTGATACTATTTATGATGTCCTGGGATTGTAGCCAGGGATCGTTAACAAACTTTTGCTATTTGTTGGATCCTTGAAGCGGCTTTCAAACGATGTATAAGCTACAAGATAAGCTTAGAGAAATGTTTATTTGATGCTGGATGCAAGGAGGGGAATTGCGCGTAAGAAAAGGGAAAATCTTTATAGATTGGCTTCCACCAATCTAAGTGGAGCAGACATGTCGAAACTTGAAACGTGTAAGCTGAGAGAAGAAACTATCAGATCAAGAAGTAAATGATTTAACAAGTTTATCTTACATAAATCAAGATGGATGGATAGAAAAACAACCCAGATAATTAAGCATTATATGTACTCAATTTGCTAGCTTGTTTCATAAATTAACCAAGATATATGTATGGATTGGTTGAAAAAACAACCCAAATATACAAGCCCTTATATCATCAGGGCCGGCCCTGGTCCAATGCCAGCTGTGCGACCGCATTAGGCCCACGATCATAAAGGGCCCAATTTGCTCAAATCTATATAATATTAGAGAAAATTGAAAAAATATACTCATTTATGGGATTGGAACTCCAATGGGTTAATTGAAAGACAAACAACCCAACCATCTCCACTACACAACAATTTATTTGTTATTCCCCCATATACTAATATTTATTACTTAAATATCATATTTTATTTTTTCAATGAGATTTTTTTCCAACACTATTTCAGAAATTCATATTTATTTTCTTAAATACTTTGTACTTGAGTAAATTACTAGTGTATCGACCACAAAAAGAGTAAATTATTAGTGTTCTATTAAAAAAACTACAAATGTTATTTATGAGAAGTAGACAAGTAGTAAAGTATTAAGATTAACCGAATTCAACTTCTTTAAGAAAAATATTCATCGAAGAGAAGCAAAATAAATACTAATTCATCTAATATATCCTAATTCATCTTATATAATACTAATTAGAATATCATGTAGTAATATCTTTCTAATTTTATTGTTTGAAATTTCATATACCAATTTTAAAAAATGATATAAGAGACTCGTAGTTTTTTTCGCATTGGATCTTCAAATCTTGAGGGCCGACCCTGTATATCATGATCAATAATGATTCCCTTCGTACTAGTACAGATCGATCAACCGTCTTATACTGCCTTAGCTAGTTACTAGATGTATGTGGTGATACACTTTGTTCGATAAACAAATTCTTGTAGAAGCAAACAAGGAGTGAACAATTAAGTAAATCAGGCAAAAAGATTTAATGGAGATTTCCTTTCCTCATCGTTCTTGAGTTTCTGTTAGAGGAATGATAAGGAAAGTTGTTCCCTTCTCTCATAATATAAAGCCTATAAAAAGAGAGTTCCATTAAATTCAAGTTACATATAGCAGATTCTACCATTAAAACAAATAAGAACTTTTCATCGTTGTTGCGCCATCTACTAATTGATCGATCTAGCTTGCATTGTCTTGTCCAAATAGAACCGAAGCGACATCATGATCAGCTTGCTTATCTTGAAGCTTTACCGCGCTATGCAGTCGTTTGTATCAATAACGTTGGCCCTCTTCTTTCTCTTTGGTGCATTGGATGCTCGCCCTTATCCAATTAAATATGTTTCTCAACAAGACGTTGTGTCAAGAACCATTACAGTTGATGAGCTTGGCCGAGGTGATTTTGCCTCGGTGCAACAAGCCATTGATTCTATACCTTCAAATAATTATGTGTGGACTCGTATTCACATCAACTCCGGGATCTACGTGTAAGTGAATACTACTTCCAAGTTCTTATTTCTAATTAAGCTTTACCCTTTACAATTGATTCACTCTAGCTTTGATTATACTTTGCAGGGAAAAAGTTGAAATCCCTCAAGACAAACCATATATTATTCTTGAAGGAGACCCTAATCACTTCCCTGTGATTGAATATGGATCAGATGCTGGAGATGTTGTTAAGAGTCCTGCATTTAAGTTATATGCAGATAACTTTGTGGCACGAAATATAGTATTCAAGGTAAGAAAACAGATTATGCAAGCAGTAAATTAATGTTAAGTTCAGTTACTATTACGGTATATATAGCTGGTATTCATTCATAATAATTTTTTTGTTCCTAATTTGATCTGGTAATAGAACACGTATAACTGTCTTCTTCCACCAAAGGACGGCCGCGGAAGGAAAATGGCACAAGCACCGGCAGCTGCAATATATGGAGATAAAGCAAGCTTTTATCAGTGTCGTTTCCTAAGCGTGCAAGATACACTGGCCGATATCCAAGGTCGTCACTATTTTTATGACTGCTATATTGAAGGACTGGTAGACTTTATTTGGGGCTTCGGTCAGTCCATCTATGAGGTTAGAAATTCTTTTCCTCTTTTCATTCTTTTTGTTCTTGCTAGCTATTCAGAAATTAACTTTATTGTTTTCTAACTTTGTTACATATATTCACATAACATTAATTAATCCAATCAAACTCTTTGCAGAAATGTCAAATAAATTCACTTGGTTCCGGCTATATCACAGCGCAGGGTCGTGATAGCTCATACAACGCTTCTGGTTTCGTGTTCAAAGATTGTTATGTATACGGATCAGGTCCTACAATGCTGGGAAGAGCATACAGGCCTTACGCTAGAGTGTTGTTTGTTGGAACTTATATGGAAGATATCATTACGCCACAGGGTTGGATTGCACCATGGAATAATGGTCAAGAGTAAGTTCAATCATTCTTGTTGATCTGGTTTTTTTGTCATTGATAGAGTGGTCATAACTTATGATCATGCAAAACAGTACACACTTCAGTTTTTCTGATTCTTTTTGGGCATTGTTGAACAGCTATTTGACTGCGTTCTCGGAGGTGGATTGCAAAGGACCCGGTGCAGACTTGTCCAAACGTGTACCATGGGAGAAGAAGCTATCATCTGAGGAAGCGTCTTATTTCAGTAATGCAGCTTCTTTCATAAACCAAGATGGATGGATGCAAAAACAACCCAAATACTAGATGAACTATATTTTGATGAACCAGCTTAGAGACCACTTTAGATGGCAACATACATGACATGTCCACAGTGCATTAGTTATGTCTTTTTTATTGGAATTATTCATGTGTTTTATATTTTCTTAATTACAAAAATTCTTTTTTCTTTTCTCAAATTTTTAGTTTAATCCTTTCAAACCCTATTTCTTCTATGGAATCTAATCTATGCCGTTTTCATTAATCTTCAGACCAACCATCTTCATACCAGACCAACGATCTTAATAGCTCATTACGTATACACTAACTGTCATATTTGTGTTCCTTCATCCCAATTCGCATGTTCAATAGTTCCATTACATTCATTAGTTGCTGGGAACGGTTCAATGGTAAGAGGATATAGATCAACATGCGACATGCAGTGCAACTAGCTATTGAACCTTAATTAGAACTTGTTCCTTGAAATTCTAGCCATTTAACAGGAGAAAAATGGAAGCAAAAGAGGGTGTGAAAAGTTTTCATTGTTTGGTCTTATAGGCTGACATGCTAATTTCTTCCCTAGATGGACTTATTGATAAGGGTAAGATGTGATGTGAGATATATCTCAACACATATTAAAGAGTAAGACCCAATTTTAAGTGATATCCTTACCAAAGAATGAAAAGAAAAATCTCAACCATACTGAGGACGCATTACATTTTACTCGATGAATATGTGGAGTAATCTATCCTATTAACCATATTTGAGTATTGTACGTTTAATTAAGAAACCTGTGACTTTACTATCAACCAAGTTTCTGTGGTGTAGTGGTTATCATGTTTGCTTTACACCTAAAAGGCTAAAAGGTCTCCGGTTCTATCCGGGGCAAGAACATTTATTATTTTTGTCATCTTTTCTTTTTTGGGCATCAGCTATCTAAATATGTAATATTTGAGAGTTTTACCGAATTCATTCTACACTTTTAGTGCAATTTGTAGGGGTGGGCATATTCGAATCGGTTTTTGATTCAAACCGTATCTAATCTGAATTATTCGGATTTGCATAATCTCTATTTGGAATTAAATTTTAAAATAGGATCAACCGAAAACCGGATCGGATTAGATCGGTTTCGGATTGGACCTGAATTTAAAACAATAAGGTGAAACATTTTAAAAATTTATTATTTTGTCTTTCTTCTCTATAAAAATTAAAATGTATATTGTTCTAGGTTTTTCTCTCAATTATTTTTCATCACGATTTTACAATCATGCTTAGTTTAAATGTCAAAGTATCAGGGCCGGTCCTTGATATCTAGATGCCATGGGCGAAATGTTTTTTGGTGCCCCTACATTTTAAATAAAAAATTTTGGATAGATGAATCTCGATTCTTTCTTTAGGGTTTGGAACCTATACAAATTTTCTCACCCAAACATAAAAATTGACAAATACACAATACTAATATTAAAATTGAGAAATACCGTTACCTATTGCGATACTGACTATCGAAAAAAAAACCGTCTGATCACCGTAGAACAACAATAGGATATAGAGGATTTGAGGAGACTTAAAATTGAGAATGAATTAGATGGGAGAGAATACCCATTGGAACCTCAAATTTATAGAGTTTTTGCTTTGGATATGGAAAAAAGCATTTAAGTAGTAATTGTAGTTCATGATTGGTGTGTAAATCGAAGGAGAAAAGAAGAAGAAACGATGGAGTCGTGAAAGAGGAACAACGTTGATCGCAAAAGTTTTGGTTTATTTTTTTTCATGTATGTCCTACTATATATATGGTAAATAATTAATTACAAATATAATTAAATAAACATAACAAATCAAATTTGGTGCCCTTTTTCGTTTTTGTGGTTTGGGCTGTCGCCAAGCCTACCCATAAGCTAGGTTGGCCCTGCAAAGTATATATATATAATAGTATACTTGTTCAAAAATATGAGTTTGTATATAAATACATATAATTTGATAGAAATTTTTGTCTTTCTAAGGCGACACATAACAAGAAATATATTGACTAATAATAAAGTGGCATGTATTAAAAAATATTCGGTTATTTGAAACCGATTTTTAGGCTAAACCGGAACCAATCCGATCCAAACCGGTTCAGACCGGTTTACGCTATTTTTTGACCCGTTTTAGTCTGTTCAGTGATCCTGCCCAGTTTTTTGGATTGTTTTTTTAGTTTCCAGTTAAAAACCGGATATATGCCCACCCCTAACAATTTGTACCTTTCATGACTCATGAGACCAATTTGTATAATATCATGAGAGTATGAGACCATGAGAGTAGAGACTAATAGTGTGCAAATGTGCACCGTACAAAGTTGTATCCATATGATTTGATGCAAATTGGAAGCAATCAATGCACTAATGCAGAATGAGTTGGTTGGTTCCCAATTGGCAAAACCATTTATGTGGACTAACACTCCTATCTCTTCTTCTCCATAATCCAAATTGAGAAAATTTTATGAATAATACGTGACAAACGGTCAACTCTAAATTTTGATGTTTTAAGTTTTAAAACAATCAAAATGATAAATAAATAACGTTTAAAAGCCGTCACACTTTTAACATATGTCGTTAATAACACAGTTAACTCTATGTAATTTCTCATTTTTCAAATGACAGTTTCGGGTTTTCACCATTCTCTATATCTTTATATTTTGTATTTTTTCTTTCTATTTATATACTTTTTAAATCTTGTAAACTCAGACCAATGAGACCATATTCTAAAAAACTTTGTTGTTTTCCCATGATCTGGTTTCTTTATTTACTATTCGTTGTATTTATAAGTTACCCGGTTCGGCTCTTATTCTTAAAAAAAATACTTTGCTGCTCGTCTAAATCCATAGCTTTCTGGCTCTAGGTTTCCTTACTCAATACAACATATATATATATATATATATATATATTCAAACTCTTTATTCCATAACTGGCCAAATCAAATCATATTATAACTTCCTCCTACAACTTTGTACCTCGATCATCATTTTTGTGTATGCTAGGTTTGAATGAGGACAAAAAAGAGAGACAATAATACTTTGTTCTTCTTATTTTCCTCTCCTTATTAATTATTAATTTAATAATTTATTATTACTAAATTAAGAAATGATAAATTTGTCCCTCAAAGTTTAACTGAAAACACGTTAGATAACAGAGAATCTAACGGTATGTATATATGTTCTGTTGAGACTACAAATTCATTTATCATCACTACCAGAAAAAGACTTTTCCTAACGACTTCTTATTCGACGAAATTTTTTACTTAGCCGACAAAAAAAATTTGTCAGCTAAAATAGTTGTTCTGGTAGTGCATGTACTGTACTTAAAAATTTTAGGTCCAAATTCTAAATGAAAAATGATTCAAACAACATTTGACATTTTAGAGAAGCAAAACTTTGGTATCTCATGTTTCAAAAACTTTAAAATGGTATCTCATGTTCTTACCCTGACTGAAAAAAGTATATGAAACTATTAGTTCCGTTTAAAAAGCTAACGACATACATTTTTGACATAAAAAGACTAATTTTGTCACGCCCCGGCCCGAGTTTACCTCCCTACACCCGGGTTAGGACGTGCGGGACTCATCCCAAGAGAGATTTACTCGTAATCCCCCTTGAGAAGGGATAACCCTTTTTCTCAAACCATTTGTGACAGTCCAAACAATACTATAATAGACCTCAGAACTGGAGGTTATCCCGATTTCTGCATTTGGATCACAAACCAACTACTTTAGAGGACCTAGGGTTCTAATGTTATTTGTGACTGCACCCGAATCCCGGTCAGGCTGCCTACGTACCCCGTTCTCGAGGATCAAGCCACACATAGCTCTTATTTTCATTAACGCCCTAACCAGTCAAATTATGTTTTTCTATTTATCGGTAGATAACCTATTATGGATGGAGTACGACTAAGACCATTCCGGAGTTTAACCTCTCCGCTGAGTCACTAAAAAACTAGCTATCTATCGGGATTAACCCTAACATTCAACTATTATGATAAACAACATCAAAACACATAAATATAATATAAAGACAACCACGTAAATATATAAATCCCTCAAGGGCATATAAGTAAAACTATATAGTGGGCATCTTTGTAGTTAACTTGAACAGTCAGGGGCATTTAAGGAATTTCAACTTTAGTGGCAGCCTTGCAAATAAACAAAACCGCCAGGGGAAATTCTGAGATTTCAGCCTCAGTGGAATTTACTCACCTCGAAATCTCGTTGCGTCATCTACTGCCACACTGAAAGTCCTCAACACTTGGTCGATTAATATACACCTACAGTTATATAATCGACTTTAGTTGCCACACGAAGGTAATAATAACTCGATTCGACTGAACGTTACACTAACGATAATCGAACCTGAAAAATTACAGATCCACGTGCTCATATCGACGAGTACATGAATCTGGGACAACTCACTGCCCCTGAGGATATCAGACGCGCCGCCACGCGCCACCCTAGGCGGCTGCGCGTGGGCCCCATGCGCCACCACCCCTAAACCTGTCAATTTCACCTAAAATCCACCTACATGCAACCAAAATAACCCTAGAAGGCTTATAGGAGCAACCAGAACTCCCAGAACTGCTGGACGCGGCTACACGCGCAGCCACAGTCGACGGCGCGTGGGCGTCAAGCGCCTCCCCGAAAAACACTGAATTTCAACAAACTTCCAACATTAAAGATGAAGATCAAGGCAAGAGAAACAACTTTAATACCTAGGGTTTTGATCAATTCATACCGGAAGTGGCCCAAAACTGCCCTAAAAGGCTGCCTCCAAACTCAGCCGTTCCTGCCACCGTGTTGAGCTTCAACACCACCAAAGGTCCGCCCAGAACGCCTTAGCATTCCTTTCTGGGCTGGTTTCAAGCCTCGCCGCCGCCCCACGTCGGAAAACAAGTCAGGTCGGGAACCGGGTTTCGACGCCGTACTATTCAAGCCTAGACGCTTCGTTCCAGGTCGAACTAGACCATGCCACCACCACAGGGAGGCTCGCACGGAGGAGAGGAAGAGATCCCGACCAGCCTTGACGTCTCCGGTGGCCGGAGCTCGTCGCAAAAGTCAGAGTCGGGTCGGCCAGGTCCGGGTCGGGTCAGTTTGAAATTTCGGATAGTGAGGGGAACGTGCGCGCGTGGAAGGGGAGAAGAAAATGGGTTATTTCCATTTTTGGAAACTCATCCTTTCTATTTATATACTTCCTAAAATAGAAACTCAACTTCAGTTGACCATAACTTCTCCACACAGTATCTGATTCACACCTGCCGCGTGTCTACGGACTCGTATTGTCGAGCACTACAACTTATGTGAAGGAAGTTTTCTGAGAAACTCGACCTAACAAAAAGTCAACCTTTGACCATTTAAATAAGTCGTTTCCAAGCGTCCCTTAACCCCGACCACTTCGGCGCTCTTCTCGAAGGTATTAATACGCACTAATACTACTATTAATTTCTAAATTATTACACTCGTTAATAATTCGGAGAAACTAACAGCGCTGTTACAACCCTCTGTAACCCGCCTGGTCCCGGTAAAAGGGTAAATTTTTTGGGACGAGGTCTTACAAATTTACCCTTCGTTAACATTGTCTGATATTTTAGAGAAGCAAAGCTTTTGAATATCGCGTTTCAAAAACTTCAAAACGGTATCTCACGTTCTTACCCCAACTAAAGAAAACTATCTGAAACCGTAAGTTCCATTAAAAAAAGGTTCATTTTTCATCTCTAAAATTTTATGTCTTTAAAATTAAGAACAATAATTAATTCAAATTTTATGTAAGATTGAATATAACTTAGTAAATTGTAAATAAAAGAAAAAAGATTGTCATCTTAGTCTCAATCGAATAAAAAGAAAATGGAGAAGCGCCGTCGTCGGAGAAATAGAGAAGAGATATGCGTCGCTAGTAAAGAAGAGAGAAAAGAGCAGCGTCACCATTGAAAAACAATCTTGTCGCGGTAGTAAATGTCATTGTCGAATATACTTTGTCACACCGTTAAACCCTTCTTTAACTCAATTATTTGTAGTCGACGCTCAAGGAAGTTATCCATAATCAAAGCCGAAACATAATCAAGCTTGCTCTGACCCTCCTTCAAAAATCAATAACGATCAAGTGAACTATGACTTCTCTACTGCATCACGACGACCTCTCTCTCTCTCAGAGAATAATAAAGTTTTTGTTGTTAATACTTGACTTTATACACTTGATAGTTATCATTAGCCAACCATAGCCACATAAACTATTTTGTATCTGTCATATTTTCCAAATCTTTATGGTTCATGCTAAAATTAAAGAACATTTGAAATCAATTAGTGGTTATCAAAAACAAAAGTAGCCTGATATGATCAATTTGAGATTCAGACGTTGCACCAGATCCTACAATAGTCATTTATACCATGCAATCTCGATGAAGAAGACAAAGTTGGAACCGAGAGTGGATTGGAGGAAGTCGAGGAGCTCCGATGGGAGTGATGGTGCATGGGATGGTGACTTGGAGCTATTAGTTTCAAATACATTTATTTAGTCGGGGTAAGAACGTGAGATACCGTTTTGAAGTTTTTGAAACGTGAGACACCAAAGTTTTGCTTCTCTAAAATATATGACACTGTTTGAATCACTTTTCTAAAAACATAGGGTAAATCAATATTTTCACGTCAAAAACTGTCCCCGGTTGTGTTTTTAACGGAACTAACGGTTCTAGATACTTTTGTTCAGTAAGGGTAAGAACGTGAGATATCGTTTTGAAGTTTTTGAAACTTGAGACATCAAAGCTTTGCTTCTCTAAAATGTCAGACACTATTTAAATTATTTTTTCTTAATATAAAAATAGAATGTTCCAACTTATAATTAGACCTTTGCCACATTCTAAAAAAATAGATCTTTGCCAAAAAAAACTTCTAATTAGACCACTGGACCAACCTTACCCCACTATAATCTAAGAGCAGATGCACTGGAGCTCCTCCATCACCTCAATTCGGCAGATAGATTGCTAGATTGATGGAGAAGAGAGATGCAGCGCCTGCAAATGGAGGAAGAAAAACATGTGGGACCCACGCGAAGAGCAGCAGACCAGCAGGCCGGCAAGCTAGAGGCGCCTGCCTCTGTGATGGAGGCAATTGAGGTGGGACCCACGCATGTGGTGTCCGCCTTTTTTTTTAATGCTAGCGCGTGCATTGCACGCGCGGATAAAAAAAATTAAAAAAAAGGTGGCCGACAGCTTTTTGTCATTGGCCAATCAGCAGCCGACACGTGTCAATTTCAAAGCAGGCCGGCAACGGCTACTTTTGCTTCCGAACGGTAATGTTTGTACAACGGTCAATTCTTTCCCTACAAATATCCAAACTCTATTCTTCATAATTTACACCACTTCTAATTTCTTCCCTCATATCTTCCCCTCTCCCCTCAATATTTTTTTTCAGTGTTCTTAGAAAATGACTACTTGGCTTCCCTCTGAAGATTTGCAGCTATGTGTTTTTTGGGTACGGCAATCCACTTGTAACATTACCGGCCGATATCAAGCGAAAGGAAATTTGTGGCAGAAAATATATGAAGATTATGAGAAAAATTGGTGTGGCAATCCCGACGATCCTTCACAAAAAGCTCGTTCCAAAGTTGCGCTCGAGTCACGTTTTCCGCGCTTGAAGAGAATGCTTAAGAAGTGGTCTATAGCGGTAGCAAAAGCAAGAGATCGTGCGGCTAGCGGGACGAATTTGGTTGATGAGGTATGCCTAATCGGTTTTTCATTTATGTTTTTTGTCATATACTAAATATTTCAATTTAATTTTGTTTGTTTAATTAAATTTTCATATATGTCTCATTTTTGTTTTTTGTGTGTTTTAGGAAACTCAAGCTCAATCATTATTTTACAAAGATTTTAAAAAAGAATTTACTTACAAGGAATGTTATGAAGCGGTAAAAAATCATCCTCATTTCGTGATTGTTGGGAGTAGCACTTCTTCTCCGTTTGAGCGAAATTTTTCGTCCCCTGTGCTCCATGAAACGGATGAGCATACCGACGCGGATGAGCATATTAACTTGGATGATGAAGAAGGATACACAACTCCGCCACCAAACCAAGAGATACCCCGTCCATTGAGTCCGGTTAGACCTATGGGAGTAAAGGCGGCAAAGGAAGCAAAGAAGAAAGGAAAAAAAGGTATGACGGAGAAAGAAGAGATGTCTTTGGCGGTCTTTCATAATATGCAATGTAATCAAAAAGCATTTATGGAGGCTAGCATGAGAAGAGATGAGGAGAACCTTCGGTTGGCTAGGGAGGACTTAGAACTTGAAAAACAAAAAGAAGCAAGGTTGGCCCGACGTGATACGGTTGCGGAGTTGGAAGAAGAAACAAGAATTATGACAATGGATAGGAGTGTTATGACCCCGGGAAAGTTGATGTGGCACACAAAGAGGAAAGCGGATATCATGAGAAAAATGAATGAGAGTAGTAGCACAAGTGATGGTTATTATGTTCACTTTGATGAAGAGTGATATTATGTTGTTGTAATATTTTTATGTTATTTTATGTTCCTCAATTTCAAGTTATTATATATGAAAGAATTTTATTTTCTAATTCATTCTAATTTTCAAATTAAAATACAATGCAAAATAAAATTAGAATACCAAATCAAAATACAATGCAAAATAAATTACATTAACGAATTAAAATACAATGCCCAATTGATTATTGTTGGTTGGCTTCTAAAGCCCAGTTGTGCTCCACTAAATCATTTTGAAGAATGTTGTGGATATAAGCTGACTCGAGGTGGTCAATACGATCCCAAAATGCATGTTGGTTTCGTCCATCTCTTCCCACAGGTAAAAAAGGAATTCGAACGCCCTGATGATCCACGGGCCCATCATAAACTCTTACAGCTTGTGGGTTTAGAAGATCTTCTTCTTCCGGCTCGATAAATTTGCTTTCCTCAAATTCATCCTCTACAATCATGTTATGCAATATAATACAAGCCATCATTATGCTTTTTAGTGTCGACCTCTTATGTAACCGAGCTCCATGGCGAATGATCGCCCAACGAGATTGCAGGATGCCGAAACACCTCTCTACATCTTTGTGGTATCCTTCTTGTTTCTTTGCAAATAGTTTTTGTGCTTGAGATTCAGGGTTTGGAATAGTTTTCACAAATGTTGAGTACCTTGGATATATTCCGTCAGCCAGATAATAAGCATTGCTGTATCTCCTTCCGTTGACGTGAAACGTCACAGCCGGGGTGTTTCCAGCTATGAGCCTTCAAAGACATGTGATTGATCGAGGACGTTGATATCATTTTGAGCTCCTGGCACACCAAAGAAAGAGTGCCACACCCACGTGTCATGCGAGGCCACGGCCTCTAGTATGATGGTGGGACGACCCTTCCGACCAGCATAAGCTCCATGCCATCCGGCTGGACAATTCTTCCACTCCCAATGCATGCAGTCAATGCTTCTGATCATTCCTGGAAAACCTCGCTGATCAGCACTAGCAAGAAGCCTTTGGAGGTCTCTCTGTGTTGGGGCACGGAGATATTCTGGACCAAAATGATATTCCACCTGTTGGCAAAACTTCTTCATGCACTCTAGTGTAGTAGATTCACCCATCCTGCATATCTCAGCACACTGGTCAGCAGCTGCACCATACGCTAACATTCGAAGGGCACCTGTCATCTTTTGTTCGGGCAGCAACCCTAGTTCTCCAACGGCATCACCTTTTTGATGCCAGTAAGTGTCGTGGTTGCAGAGCTTCGTCATGATACGGTCGAACACATGCTTCTGCATTCGGTACCTCCGACGAAATTCTTCCTTCCTAAAGATAGGACGCTCGATGAAGTAATCAGCCATGAGACTTGCTCCCCCAGTTGCCCTATTTCTGGGGTGATTAGGAGAGCGACCAGGGCGTGAACCTCGTCCTTGTGGTTGATCTGATGTATTAAGATGTGTCATCAACATGGCCGCATTAGTCATCATGGTATCCATCATCTCAGCATCCTCTTGATTGTGTTATTGCCCTTGCTTCAACAATTTGCGAAAGAAGCTCATCGTAGTGATCAGGGAATGTAGAGAAGTAATTGAGGGATTGTGTTTTCAAAAATTTGGAAGTGAGTTGTGAAGGTTGAGTGAGTATAGAGTGTGATGAAGCTTATTTATGGTCAATTTCGGATCATAGAGTTTGAAGATCATGTTACACGTGTCCAACCGTCTTTCGTCGAAAATCTTTTCGAAAATCCAATGACATTATTTGACCGACAAACAGACACATGTCGATTTTTGGTTCGTCGAAAATCTTATCAAAAATCCTATCGAAATCCAACGACATTATTTAGTTGACAAGCATATACGTGTCAAATTTTGGTTGGTCCAAAATCCTATCGAAAATCTATACCATTATTTCGGTGATAAGGAAATATGGAAAATGTCACATGTCACTTCACTATTGGTTGGTTATCATATACAAAATTTTAAAAGTTAAAAACTTAATTGATGAATAGTGATTGCCTCTGTGACGGAGTTGCAACGGTGCATAAAAACTGGATCAGAAAAGCAATTTGTAGTGAATAGTAATTGATGGAAGCAATTAATTTGATGGATTGAAAGATTGATGGATTGATGGAGATATGCTCTAAGCACGCAGAATCCTTGATCCAAGTCCACCCAACCCGTGTCCCTACTCCAGGTCCGTACCCAACTTACAGGTGACCGGTGATGAAAGAGCAGCAAACATTTACAGGATGGTAATAACCCAACAAAACTATACCACCATTCAATTTACAAAAATGGTGAAAACTTTTGGTCTAAAAACCCATACTTTAACTCCGGTTCTCCACCTTGTCTCATTGTCTAATCACATTGCACCACATATCAAACCCACCCAGACCCAGTTCGTATCCCTTAAGTCCGGCATGGTCGTCTTGTCGGTGCCAATCTTAGGGTTTGCTCTGGGTTTCTAGGTTGCCTAATCGTAAAGGTAAAGTTTTCATCTTTGTTAATTCTATCAAATTTTTGATGATTCTGTTTGGTTTATTTATTTGGGTATTCGATTTTGGATCAATCATTGAAACATTTTAGTTAATTCGAGTGGTTTTGGTTTATCCCCTAATTATTGAGTTTTGGGATGAAAGAATGGATCTTTATTAGCCCTAATGGTTTTGTTGTGTTTGTTTGGTTCTTACTTGAACTGGGTTCCAAAATTTTTGTATGATTGTTTTCCTGCTGAGTTTTTCTATTTTTGACGCCAATATGCTGTCTGATTATCTTTTCATCATGAGCTATGGTTAAACAGAGTAGCTTTTCAGCTCAGTTCAGTTTCAGATTGGTTCAACTTTGCTATGTTGAGAACTAAGCACGTAGGTAGAAGTATTTGTTGAATGCATGCATTGGTTTTGAAGATGTACGATGTTGTTTGTGGTGTATTGCTTGATCGTTGTGAACTTGTGACATGTAATTTGTGTGTGGCAGTTACAATCAATGCTTATTTGTTGTTCGTCACATACCCCAGCTTCTTTTTTGTGCAGCGTTAGGATTGTGTTTCATCACCTGTGGTTAGAATGGAGAGTTTTGGTGGCTTGGGATTCAGTGACGTAAGCAGTGCTGCAAAGCGGAAGAGGAGCAATATATCTCGTCGTCCCCGGAATGAGGCACAGCTTCCTTTGGATTACATCTCTTCGCTGTCATCAACTCCGCCTTCAGACGATGTAAGTGCATTGTCAAGCGCTGAGACCAATGATTATCTGTTTAAAAACTTAAAAGAGATAAATTTGTAAATCAATGAACCAATGTGCCCAATTGCTTGTTTTAGTAATACTTTTGAATGTGATTCTGTCCAGAATGTGATTAATTCTGAGGGAGGAGGATATGTAGAATCTGATGAAGCTTCGAATAATGGTTCTTTTCGAGGCAGTAATGAGCATAGGCATACTTGGATTGATTCCAAAAGGTCCCGCACGGGTGGCCTTGACCCTGCTAATAGGAGAGGTCCTAGTAAGGATGGGTCATTTGGTATTGGTTCAGATGTTTTAGAGAATAAGAGTACTCTGAAAAATGTTAAGCTCAAGGTTGGTGGTGTTACACGCACAATTCAGGCCAAGTCTACATCTGATGGTGCATCTAATGTTGGGTTGACTTCTTCAAAATCTTCTCATATTTCCGATGCCCCTCGACCACGGAAGAGGTCTATTCTTCAGGTTTGAGACCTTTGACATATGCTTTAATAGTTTTATAAATTTGACATCCATTCTGACTAACAAACCCTCATCATGGTTTCCTTGGTATTGCAAAAACCCACCATATGGCCAGTGGACATGGAATTAGGGTATCATACAGCAGAAACTGCTTTTTAAACAAAATGCTTACAGGCATCAGATATGGTGGTGCACAGTTCGTAGTTTGTTTTCCTTAATGATCTCTGTATTTGGTCTTTGTTTATTATCTTCTCCCTTTGCTTAATTATAATATTGATTAAGGATATTTTATTAATTTAACCAGAACCTACATCATTGTTGCAGGGAAATTCAGATGACAATGGTTCCTTTGGTTCAGATAAGGGAAGTGGGTTAAGAGGGGTTGCATCTAAGTATCCATCTAAAACTGTCTTTGATGTTGGGAAGGATAATACTTCAAGGGGTAGGATGCCTGAGGAACCTATTCGCAAAAGCAAACGGGTTCCTAAGAGACGTGTGCTGGATGGAACAGATGATGTTGGAGATGATGACGATGATGTGGAAGTTCGATACCTTGAAAAACTCAAAAAATCTAAGAATTCCCCAGATTACAGTTTGGACTACCAAGAGGATGAGGAAAGAGCAGTCAGGAAAGAAAAGAAGATTTCAAGGGTGTTGAAGGGAAGTGGTGTTGGCCAGTACAGTGTAGATTTGGTAGATGGCATTTCAAAGTCAGACAAGGAGGGTAAGAAGTCAAGATCAGGAAGAGTAGTTGATGATACCGATTATGTAGAAGAAGATGATGATGAAGAAGATGAACCTGTTTCTGATGGCGAGCCAGAACTGAAGATCAGGAAACATTCGAGAAAGGAATTTGTTGACTCTTCCTCAGATAATAAGGAGATGACGGTCACTACTCGTCGAAGGGCCCTTCAAACTAACAAAGATGTATCTTCCAGCATAGGTCCAAGTGTAATTAAGTTCCCCAACGGGTTGCCCCCTGCACCACCAAGAAGTAGGTGATCATATTTTATTTTTATTTTTCATTATTAATTTATGTTGAATACACACTCACATCTCGTGATTTTGTTTTGTTGCTTATTGATAGAGCAAAAGGATGAACTCTGTGCGGTGGAGCAGCAACTGAAGAAAGCTGAGGCTGCTCAAAGACGGAAGATGCAAGTAGAGAAGGCAGCCAGAGAATCAGAGGTTTGGTTTATTAGTTTGCTTTTGTCTTCCCTATGCAATGCAGACAAGTTATTTGGAATGTATTTGTCAAACTCATTTGAAACTTGATATCAAATCATAGGCTGAGGCAATCAGAAAAATTTTGGGCCAAGATTCCAGTCGGAAGAAAAAGGAAGACAAGATAAAGAAACGGCAAGAAGATATGGCACAGGTAATGCATGTTTGATAATGCACTCCTATACAAAATGCACTCCTATTCATATAATTTCCTTTAATAAAACAAAATGTTGATATGTTATGCAGGAGAGAGCTGCAAATGCTACGCTTCCATCAGATTCTGTTCGATGGGTGATGGGTCCATCAGGATCAATTGTTACCTTTCCTGATACAATTGGCTTGCCAACCATATTTGACTCCAAGCCTTGCAGGTATAGTATTTCAAAATTTGCTAAGTGATACGTCTCTTGGATCTGTGATTAAATATTTCTCAAGTTCTAAACAATGAGGCTGCTTTCCTGGTCTGAACATTAGTTTGTGATTTGAAGATCAAGAACACAACTATTCCATGAAAGTTGTGCTGATATTATTACTAGTCAACTTGTTTCGGATTGTTTATGTTGGTTTCAGTTACCCTCCTCCCCGTGAGAAGTGCGCCGGACCATATTGTAGGAACCCATACAAGTACAGGGATTCCCAATCCAAGCTTCCTCTGTGCAGTCTCCAGTGCTACAAGGCAGTTCATGAAAAGATGCGTTCTCTATCCGCCTGTTGATTCAGATATAGCAGACTCAGTTTTTCTGCCTATCTCATGTGGATAATCCTTCACTTCATTCATACTTTGATTCAGCAGAATATCCGTATATGTATATATAGTCTGATGCCATAGAGATTGAAGTGATTCTAGCATAGTTGATACACATCTTATGAATAATGAATAAACCAGGATTTCACACATGTCAAAGCTTCCATGTCTATCAAACTGATACAAAATTTCCTCCCACATCTTGCCTTCCGTTACCTCTTTCACTTTCTAGTTCTCTTGCTTGGACAAAACTAGAATGTTTGTTGTTCCCTTTGCTTTTGTCAAAAGGATACAAACACGAGATTACACATCGACCAATTGTTCTCAAGTCGAACTAGTACAGTTGAGACCTGAAGTGTTGTGACTTGTTTATCAACGATGAGACTTAATTAATTTCCAACTCTTCAAATTTGCCAATGGCAGAAGATCGCTACCATGCGTTTTCGAGTACAATTTCTCCAATTTATCTAACCAAGGAAAAATACACAAGACATTTAGGGCGCAAAAGTGATCAAAAGTTTCAAACATAACCCACACACCTTAATACACCTACATATAAAAACCCCGAGCCCTTTATTTCTCCCGTCTCTTCCGAAGCATCATCGTCCAGAATCAAAGCAGCCATGGCTAGGGCTCCAAGCAAGCACGGTCGCGACCAAGCTCTGGTACCTCACTTTTACTTTCTACTTTTCTAATTTGTTGGTATCTTTGCCTTCGTTAATATCTGGGAGCTGGTAAAAATTGAAAATCAGAAGAAACTGAAAAGGTGAAATCTTTGTGTTCCATATTTGACAATTGTAATATCCAAGACTTGGGCATGTAGCTGGGGTTAATGTGGTTTAGCTTCACAAGTGAAATTGAGTTTCAATTGAAGAAAGTTTGAATCTTTATGATTTCTTGGCATAGTGATTGGTGTGTTGTTGCTTATTAGGGTTCTAGAGTATAATTGTAGTGTATTGCTGTGTTTTTTTGGGTTGGTCATGTAAAATCTATGGTCCAGGATTTCCAGGGGTTTTTGAGTGACTTGCAGGACTGGGAGCTTTCACTCAAGGACAAGGACAAGAAAATGAGGCCACAACAACCCGACAAGGAAGCTCCGGTAATTTCTTAGCTACCCCATTTCTTTTATACAGTTGATTTGTTAAGAAATGGTTATTTATTTTGTCTTCCATGTGTGTTCATTCCCGGAATTGAAAGTTTGTTCATTGTTGCATGTGACATTGCATGATTTGTGTCTAGTGTTGGTCGTGTTCTCTTCGATATATTATTGATCATTGGCATTTCCTAATGCTGTTGCTGTTACAGAAATCAAGAGATTTTGGAACTAGTTCCTACTCAATGAATTACGATCCAATGAATACAGTATCAAGTAGTTTTGGTTCTGAAGATGGTCTTCCAGATGCTGCTTCGGAAAAGGACCTGGTCGGAATTTATAGCAGTCTTCTGTAGTTATGATACAGATGTATCGTAAGAATTTGGTTAATTTCTATCCTTAATGTGCTATTGTGTCTCAACTTGTAGGGTAATGAATATTTTAAGCAGAAGAAGTTTAAGGAAGCTATTGACTGTTATTCAAGAAGCATTGCCTTAACTCCAACAGCTGTAGCTTTTGCAAATAGGGCATTGGCATATATCAAAATCAAAAGGCAAGCGTTATCTTACACTCGGTTTTAGTTAACATTTTTTCTTTTGTATAAACATACCTATTTATGCTTCTTTGAATGCAAATTTAATCTTTTAATTACAGGAAGTGGTTTCCATCTCATATACGTGAGGTGTTTTTCTTTTAAGAAGTGATCACCTGAAGTATTTGTGTTTTCCACTTCGTTAGATTCCAGGAAGCTGAGAATGACTGTACAGAGGCCTTGAATTTGGATGATCGCTATATAAAAGCATATTCACGACGTGCAACAGCTAGAAAAGAACTTGGAAAACTTAAAGAATCTATTGAGGGTATGTTGAGACTGTACTATGACTTTGTTTCCTCATATACATATGGTTATTTTCTGATATACTATACTTTTGATCTGTCTGATGTAATGAACATAGCCAACTGCAGATGCAGAGTTTGCTCTGAGATTGGAGCCACACAACCAAGAAATCAAGAAACAATATGCTGAGGTCAAATCTTTGTATGAGAAAGTAAGAAAATTCCTCCACATATCTTAATTTGCCAATTCTAATGTTGAAGGGATGTTTCATGAGTGTTATTGATTAATATAAATTGGCTTACCTTTAGAAAATCGTACCCTCCTACATATAAAAACCATTTGTTATGTTAACTTCTCATATGCAGCAGGGTAGGGTTTTTTTCTCTCTGAAGGGGAAAGAAAAAACAGCATTTTGGTGTTCCTTTTGCTTTTTCCTTTTTGGGCCAAATGATAACTGAATTGAGATGGAACATTTAGATTTTCGACAGTATTGGTGAAGCTAGCTTATGATCAAGTTGTCTTTCAAATGGTTTATTCCCAGGGAATTCTTCAGAAGGTATCAGGAGCACTAAAAATCTCTGAACAAGAAAAGCAGAAAATGGGAAAGTCGGATACCAAAGTGAATGGACACAGCATCCAGCCTGTTTCTAGTACTACTCAAAGTACAGAAATGACTACAGTTGGAGATCACACTAAGGTATCTGTAATTAGTGCCTACTGCTCGAAAAGTAAATTTAACTTTATGAAGCCTTCCTTAACTGCATTAGTCTTTTATGCATGTAGTTGGACATAAATGTTGTATGCTACTACAACCACTTTATTATTAACAGCATATATGCCTTTTAGTCTCTTCATAGTTGGCACTAGTCTAACTATGTTTTGTAGAAAATTAACACAAGTGGGAAGCAAGCATTGAAGGTATCAGTTCAAGAGCTAGCTGCTCGAGCTGCTTCACGAGCCAAGGCTCTAGCTGCAGAAAACATCACACCACCAAGTTCAGCTTATCAATTTGAGGCTTCTTGGAGAGGACTCTCGGGGGATCATGCTCTTCAGGCTAAATTGTTGAAGGTTTGCAAAAATAAATACCAAAATTGTATTCATAATTTTGTGTTGGTGACCATGGGTACGGTGTCTTTGTGTAAATTGCAAAGATTCTTAAGGTATTATATATGGGACCTTTTGAGTGGTTAGCTAAACGGGCCCTTTTGAGTGGTTAGGTAAACCTAAGATACCAGTGGTCACCTGTGTCAGTCTGCCAATCTGGCTTGCTCATGCTAGGGGCCCTTGAAAGAGGTTGCCCCTTTGTTTTATTCCTGTCAACAATCTTCAGAGGTTCATTATAGATAGATAATTGCACTTGCAGTTGGCATTTGCATAGAAAATCAGAACCTTGCTAGTTTTCGATATGTTGTAGTCCTTTTCCTTTTCCTATTGTAATTTTTGTTTTTCTCATATAGGCTATATCTCCCAGTGCACTGCCGCAGATATTCAAAAATGCTTTGACTGTTCACATACTAGTTGATATTCTCAAGTGTGTGACAACCTTTTTCAAGTAAGTAATGCTGATCTCTTGTATGTTTTTTTGCTTGATGTGCTGGATGAAACGCTTATGAGCACCTCTATTTCTTTGCTAGAGACGAAATGGATTTGGCAGTCAGTATTTTGGAGAACTTAACTAAGGTTCCTAGATTTGACACACTCATAATGTTTCTTTCATCCAACGACAGGGCTGGTATGCACTTTGTATTTGTTGCATATAATAGAGTAGGTCAGATATCTTATCCTACTAACTCCACTTACCTTGTAACAGATCTTGCTAAGATATGGGATGAAGTGTTTTACAATGAAGCAACCCCCATTGAGTTTGCCGAAAAGCTTGATAACCTGCGTGCAAAGTACTGCCTCAAGTGACGATCAGATGCATTGTAATCCTGATGGCTCGCCATCAAATTCTTGCCTTGACTCTTCTGTACTGTGAATTGAGGTGATGAAATTCAATACTTCTCCAGCAGGGAGGTCTCTTTTTTGTAGTGTACTGTATTCAAAGAGGCCAGTAGTGAGCACTCGGTGGTTCTTGTTTAACTTGAAAGTGGGTTATGGTGGAAGTTGAAACTTGTGGAAGTGGCATATGATCATTGTGCCTAGCTAATTTCACTGTTCAATCATAGTCAAATGGGGTCTCCAAATTAAACAAGGGCCAAGAGCCGTGACCTATTCTTAATGACCAATCTATCATTGGCAGCCATATTTACGTAGCACATTTATGCAGGTTCAACATGGGGTCTCCTGGGACTGTTCAAGTCTTCCACATGGCTAGTATGAGTCGTCTAAATCACCATAATAAAGTCAGATTCAGACTCCTAAATCTAAGCAATTAGACTTATCTTATTGATGTTTATATATTAAGCAAAGCTGGTGGTTTACTGTTTATGTGAACAGTGCTATTATGAACAGTAAAATTATAATTTTCATTTTTTCTTTTATTTTTTACAAGCTAACCCTTTAATTGTGTAATTGATATTTTTACCCTCAGTTTTTAAATAATTACAGTTCTGTCATTACTTTTGTTTTTCATAAATGATTTGTTTTTATTTTATTTTATTTTAAATTGAATTGCATGAAAACAAAAAATTTAAAAACAATAATAATATTAATTATAATGATAATATTCATAATACTAATAATAATGTAAAAGAAATTGAGTCACTTTAAACCTAAATAATTGTATTGATCAATATATATTGATTGTTCAGGGTTTATAATCACTTCTATAACTTTTTAAAATAGTAGTTTTAGCGGTGCATATGCATGTTGGTATGTGGATTTATCTAGGTTATGTTTTGAATTTAAATTGGGTTTTGGATTTCAGATTTAGGACATCAATTAACAGTTAAATGACACTTTTGCCCCTCTTTTTGCTTTTCACAAGCTAACCCGTTGGTTGTGTAATTGATATTTTTATCCTCCGTTTCAATATAATTACAGTTTTGCCATTATTTTTGTTTTTCATAAATGATGTGTTTTTAATTTCATTTTTTAAATTGAATTTCATGAAAAAAACTTTTTTAAGAACAATAATATTAATGATAATAATAATATTCATATTACTAATATTTTTTACGATGCATTTGAATATTGGCATGCGAGTTTAAGGTTCGATTTTTTAGAGTTTATATTCATTTATATCAATTATTTAAAATATTAATTTTGACTTTATATATTAAACGGAGTGAGGTGGTTTACTATTCACATAAATAGTAATGAGTGAATAGTGAAAAGAAGAATCTGCCACCTTTTTTTTCCGATCCTCTTTTTACAATCAAATCATCCATACATGAATTGATATATTTACTCTCAGTTTTAATATTTTTACAATTTTGCCACTCATTTTAAAAAATAACAATAACAATAATAATAATAGGTTGATAGGTGTGTTGATAACAAATACCAGGTGTTGTTAATAAAATCTCCATAATAATAATATAAAGGAAATTGAATCAACTCTAAAACTAAATAATTATGTTTAGTGTATTTTAACCGATTAATAATTGTATCGATTGTTCAAAGTTTTTATTCATTTATATCACTTTTTAAAAATATTAATTTTGACGATGCATCTCAATGTTGACATGCGAGTTTAGGGTTCAATTTTTCATGGTTTATATTCATTTATATCAATTATTAAAAATATTAATTTTGACGATGCATATGAATGCTGATATGTGAGTTTAGTGTTTAGGACAACAATTAATTTCCCTATTGATTAAGTTTATCAGTTCAGCTTATGACATGAACCGATAAGTGTTCATTACTTGCAATTCTAGATATTTTGGTTGTTAATATAAATTCGGTGTTAACGTTATCTCAATCAATCGTGTAATTTTTATTAGAATTTCAGATAATTGTTAAATAACATTGATCGAACTACAAAATTCACGTGTAGAGTGCATTGATTTGTTATTCAAATTATATGCATCTCAAAGTAAATATATAATTAATATGATTAGTAAGTTTTAAGGTTGAGATACATTATCTACTGAGGATTATAAACAGTGACATAGAAACCAAATATTTTACAGACACGAACAAAGTATTTCCGTATACGGGAAGCGCATGTTTGAAAGCTAATGGCTATTAAACAAAGTCCTGAGTTGATGGCTAATTTGTTGTCTTCCAAGGCCAGAGCGTCATTACCTAAAAAAACCAATTCACTCTTCAAATATAATATGTTAAGAGTTCATGTGATGCCCCTTTGAAGCAGGCAGAGCTCACGTCAGTCGAAAATATTAGCAGCGTAGTTAAACAAAGCCTAGTTGCTAATACATAGACTACGGAAGGCATAATTTAGAAGTCCGGATGATTCTCTTGTCCCAGACTCCCAGCATCTGCATAAAATAACAACAAAGTAGATTCCTGGGAAAGATAGTTCATAATATAATTCTCTGTAGTGTGATTTTCCTCTCTTTGTTTGCACTCCTTTTGGGGGGTTCTGTCATTAACGTTATGGGAGTTGTGTTTGACTTAAACTACTAATACTAGTATGCTGTACTAGTTTCAAGTCACCATGAGCAGGGCAGCAATTATACATCTACAGGGTTAGTTCAGATAAGGTTAATAAGACCTGGTTTTAGGTTGTATTGTGAAAATAAGTCATATATAGTTCTGCTTTCTCCGTTAGTATTCGCCTCGAAATTCAGTACAGGTAGTCAGGTACCCTAAACTCGATCAAGCCTGTGAAATTTTGTCAATTGTTCTTAAATCAAAAGAATTTTAGAATTTGTGGTTTAAATTGATATTTTATTTTTATTCGTTCTTAACGTCGACCTGCAATTTTATTCATAACTTGGGATAGCAATTTCGTCTTCTGTTTTCTGGAAGCTTGTTTATGTCCTGGTGTAAAGTTTGATTGATGTAGCGCATGTCTAATCCAAATAAAAAGAACAATAATGTATTGTATGCGGGTCAAATCCAATCAACCGATCTATCTAGTGTTCTAAGGGAGCTTTTTTTTATCTGCACAAGAAACAACATAGTTTTCACCAGTCTAATTGGTTAGGGATTAATCTCTTAATCTTCTTGTTTATTTACTCGCTTCGATTAATTTCATTAGCTTTCAATTTACCGTTATTTTAAAAAAAATTATGATTCACTGGAATGAATAATTTCATTGATACAAACGGGATATATATACAAGAGTTTCCTTGTGAAACAAGGTAACCTAGAAAGTAGGATATTACAACAAAAGTAACTAACTAAATACAAATCCAATCACAATCCACTTTCCTAAATATATTCGATGACTTTTAACAATTTTTAAGGATGTGTGATTTGCATCGAAAATGTGGTTAACGATCTAAACCGTATCAAAAAAGTGATTTGGTAACTGTACTGAACTATAATGGTATCGGTTTTATGGTCACACCTTACCAAACCGCATACAAACAGTTCTGTTTCAGTTTGGACTTATCAGTTAACTGTTTTAAATCAAACCGCAACGAATTATGTTGTGTTTGCATTATAGTTGATATATGTTGATTTATTAAGTGATAAAATATGGTGTTTTTGTTTGTTAATTGAGTGTGATTAATTTGTAGTTTTGCATGGAGGGAGGGGATCCATTGATGCTCTTCTTGTCGAGGACTAGTTGAGTACTTTTTTCGTTTCACCATATTTTCGATCGCATATTCACATCTCGACCGTCTAGTTTGTAGATATATATGAGTAGATCATCCCTACAAATTGAAAATTATGAAGTTATTCATAAATGTGATTCACCAACTATAAACCTAAACGGTTCATGTTTGATATATTTGGACCATCCATTTATTTGATCTATTTGGATGCCTTAATAATCACCAATTTGACTGAAAATTTGTAGAATTGATCTACTTATATAGACCTATAACCTAAACGATTGAGATGAAAAATTGTGATTAAAAAGTGGGTGTAATAAACCATTAAGGAGAAAGTCCTCAACACGAAAATCTTCAATAGATCCCCTCCCTTTGCATGGATATACTCTAAATACATTCAAAATTTGTTCATGTCATATATGAATGTAAGGCAAAAATTTGAACATCATTTCCTTGTTAACATAAATAAATCGGTCCACAACCGAAACCGATCTACACCGCACAACACCAAAAAACTGTGTAACCGAAATATTCAAAAACCGAATAATACAGTTTATTTGCGGTTTAAAATATTATAAAACTTAAAAAAACGGTACAGTTACAGTTTGAACCTTAACCGCGTCCACCTCTAACTATTTTTCTCTGTTTCGTGAAACAAATAATGTATCGTCTTTCCTAAAACTTTTTTTGTCTTAATCAAATAATGTTACAGAATGTAAAGGAGACCGATAGAAAATATATAACTACGTCTTTAGTTAGTTGTAACATTATTTAAATATACAGTGTGATCATATCATCGTCGTTGCTCATCAAATGATCACATTCCCGATATTTATTTGTCTGGGACATGAACATCATCACTAATGTAGTGAAAATATTGCGAGACACAAATTTCACTTTATGAGAGGAGTTGTAGGATCTCAAGAGACGCATAAATTTGATTTCAAAATAAAGGGTCTGTTGGACTCAAGAGTTCAAATTAAAGGCAACCACCAAAATGCCAAATCTTGAAGGGGGTAGTCTTCCTCTTCTCATAAAAATACAAAAATGAAAAACCTACCTGCCTCCTAGAATAGCAAGCAAGCAATCCATTTCAAACCTCTTTGAATCAAATAATTTTTCTGTTGTCAATAAGTCGTAGTGTGGTTAGTTAAAGAGTCTAACCAACAATGTTGAGGAGACAGATTCAAAACTAATGCGTGACTTATTAATAAAAGTCTGGTTAGTTAGAGAGTAACCAACGACGTTAAAGACACGGATTCAAACCTAAAGACATGGGTGCGTGACTTATTAGAGCATCTCCAGTAGCTTTCTTAAAATTTCTTCAAAATATGGAAGCAAAAGCCAAATTCTCCAAAATTATTATGCTTCAATTCCAACACATTCTCTATTTTGAAGATTTGACATTTATTATAACAACAAAATATGGTACATCATAATTAATTATGACAAAAAAAGATTATATATTTTATTGTAACAACAAAATAATTAATATAATATTCTATTTTTGTAAAAATTTTGTTGTAGCCGGTGAAGAATTAAATTTTGGAGAATGAAAGCTTTGCTGCAAATTTAAAGAAACAATGCTCATTTTTTTTCTATCCTCATCTTTTAAAAATGAGATAAGAAAACTGTCGGATTTAAAAAATACTTAATATTTTTTAAATTTAATAAAATTAAAAAAATAATGAAGCTGGTCGAGATCCTGTTAATGTCTTGTTAGTTAGAAGGTTTAACCAACGTTCGGACAGCGGTTCAAACTTATTAATAAAAGTTTTTAAAGTAGTTTTTTCTGCTTCCAAATTCTGACAAAACCAACCAGGAGTTCACTTTTTCAGGTAACCCAAAAGAAAAAAGAGAGAAATACAACTGACAACCCCATCACGTGAGAAAGAGCTCAAATAGTCTCTCCATTCTCACTGTCTTAATCCACGCGCCATGTCCCAACTCCCATGTCCCGTCTTGTTTTCTAAGTTTAAACTCCCTTGGAGGTTAAAGCTCTCACTCCTCAGATCTGTCTCTCCGCAAGAACAAGGTAACTTTTCTGGCTTGGTTTCTCCGTTGTTTATCTATCAAATTACTGTTCTTGGTTCTTCTTTCTTTTAAAGATTCCACGTTTATTTATCTGGGCTTGTTCGTTGATTTCTGTTCTTGGTTTTGTTCGTTTGGTATGTTCATATGGATTTCTGGGTATATTTTTTCCTGTGGAAATCTCGGTTTGATGCAATGTCTGGCTCATTTGGTTCTTCTCTGTTATGGAAAGATCAGAACTTTCCTCTATGTACCTCTTTCTTTCTTGGATTTTCTTGTTGGGTGATCTTTCTTTTCTGTTTTTCTCATTGTACTTGAAGATATTGGTATCTGTAGATATAAAAGATTAGAACTTTTCATTTATGTACTCCTTTCTTGTTTGCTACTACCCTCGTTCTTCCTTTTGTGTTTTCTTATTGTACTTGAAGAATAAATGTATATATAATGTACTTGTAGTCTTGTAGATATGAGATTGTGGTGTTTCTCTTTTTTTTCATAGTGGGTTTCTGTTGGGATGCATTCTTTGTCATTTGGTGCATCATCTATTTATTTTGGTACCATGTACTACATTCATTGTGATGCTTTTTTTAAGGTTTCTTCTGATACAGTGTTTTCTATTTTCTATAGGAAAATGGGGATCATCTCCAGGAAGATTTTCCCAGCATGTGGAAACATGTGTGTATGCTGCCCTGCTATGAGGTCAAGATCTAGACAACCTGTTAAGCGCTACAAAAAACTGCTTGCAGAAATCTTTCCCAAGTCTCCTGTGAGTAGAGTTCTATCTTTAACAGTTTAACCTATATGCTTTTAAGCCATAAGGTTCACAGATATGTTATAATTTGCAGACGATCTTATGGTCGTGTTGAACTTATGTTTGCGCTACTTGTCCGATATAGACACAGATAGTAGTAGATTAGTTGGTAATTTGATCACTTGATCATGTAATGAGGTAGCAGTGCTGTCACCAGGCACTCTTTGCAGGAAAGGAAATTACAGTATCCCTTCCCTCATGTCACATTTCCAGCAATGTGGTAGTGGCAGCTATGTGATAGTCACAAACTTGCTTTTTCAACTATTTTGTGTTCTTTTTCGTTGGAGGTTATCTCTCCCTTTGGTAATAAGAAATTGGCTAGGATGCTTAATAAAGAGATTTTCATTGAAGCATTTGTTCCCTCTGTATCAACTGTTAATCAACACTATGGTCTCTCTAGGCTAAATTTGGTACAGTAAAAATGAAATTTTGTTGAATGTGTGATCCTAATTGAGTCTTAACACTAAATGTAAGGTTTACGAGTTTCGAACCCAAGAACAGTTACGCTAAAATTTGCAAGTTGTGAATCTTTTCTGATAAGCAGCTAACAACAGCATGCTTCAAAAGAATTCAGTCACTTATACATGTACTATTCCATATTACATCAAACCTGTGTATCATTTATAATTTTCTTATCAATTATTGGAATACTGAAGTTCAAAGTTTCCTAATACTTTCCAGGATGGTCCTCCCAATGAAAGAAAGATTGTTAAGCTATGCGAATATGCGGCAAAGAACCCTTTTAGAATCCCTAAGGTATGAACTCTTTTCTGCCATTTCTTTATGTCTTAGTCAATAAACTTAATTTTACTGTAAATTAATATTCTGCTGATGAGATGCATCTGTTTTGTAACTTTCTCAACAGATTGCGAAACATCTTGAAGATAGGTGTTACAAAGAGTTACGTCTTGAGCATGTGAAATTCATTAATATCGTTGCAGAGGCTTACAATAAGTTACTTTGCCTCTGTAAGAATCAGATGTATGTGTGACCTGTTTGCTATCCCTTTCCTTAATGGTGCAATTTATCTTGCAATTCTATTGGTATTTTTTCGGGGACTAGATATTTATTTGGAAATAATCTAGCGTGTCGTTGATCGGCAAACTTTAAACTCACCAGACTCTAAAGTCTCATTCTTTAGGGCTTATTTTGCTGGGAGTGTACTAAATGTGGTCACTGAGCTTCTGGACAACTCTAAGCAAGATGCTCTCCGTATAATTGGATGCCAAACTCTGACGAGGTTCATCTACACTCAGGTGAGTTTCAAGAGCTATTATGATTTAGTACATAGCAGAATGATATGATTTCGTCTGCCTAATCAATGCTAGAACAATGTGTGAGACTGATAAACAACCTCCCCCTAAATTGGGTAATATTGTAATTCTTGATTGCATCTTTGCAAAAGAATTGATAATCCTACTTGTGGCATTTCTTATTCTGTAAGTGGATGAGTGAAATATCAAATATATGATTGACGGTTGTTTCTAGTTTCCTGCACAAAGTATTTACATTATAACTTTTCTAACTGTCAAAATGTGGACTCTTGTTTGTTTCAATATGAACAGGCAGATGGAACTTATACACACAACATTGAGAGTTTTGTTCATAAAGTATGTGAGCTGGCACATGAGAGTGGTGAAGACCATCAAAAGCACCGCTTGAGAGCATCAAGCTTGCAGTGCCTTTCAGCCATGGTAATTACATGATTTGACTACTTGAAAATTCTTATAGACCATTTCAATGTGAAAATTGCCTTTTAGTTTAATCTTTTTGATAAATTCTCCCTTGGCAGGTCCAATTCATGACTGAAGTTTCATATGTTTTTGTTGATTTTGACGAGGTTAGTTCTTTTGACTAACATTCTTGATTTTTCTCGACTGTGTGGATAAGTTTACACTTGTTGACTGCATCATTACATATCAAGGGAGTCGGTGCTCCTTCTGACATATATATTGAGCATTTCCCTTCTTTTCTCTTGTGAATGTAGATTGTACATGCTACTTTGGACAACAATCAGCCTAACACACATAATGAAAATGATGACGGAGCGGAGCCGCATCATAATTGGGTGGATGAAGTAGTTAGAAATGAAAGTAGAGTTGGTGCAATTGCCGGTGGGTATTCTAGCCCTAGTTGCAAGGTTATCAGGCCACGGCCAGAAAAGAAGGATCATTCTCTTCTTACAAGGTAGGAATTATTTTAAACTCTAGAGTTTGTCAGTCAAAGAACTTGTAATATAAACTTACGCGTTCCATCAGATTCCCTTTTTAATAGTTTCGGTTCATTTGTATAGAGAAGAGACGGAGACACCAAACATTTGGGCTCAGATTTGTATTCAGGGAATGATTGAATTAGCGAAGGAGAGCACAACAATGCGCCGGGTATTGGATCCCATGTTTGTGTACTTCGACTCTAGGCAGCATTGGGTTCCTCGGCAAGGGTTAGCTATGACGGTTTTGTCTGATATGTCATACTTTTTGGAGACTTCAGGTATCGTACTCTTCTGTCGTGAACATATTAGGTTTGCAAATATGTCTACATGTACTTATTCTCTTTATTGACTTTTGGATTTAGGAAATCAGCAGATGGTTTTAGCCTATGCAATCCGTCATCTTGACCACAAGAACGTTTCACAGGATCCACAACTCAAATCTCACATCATTCAGGTTGTTAGTGCTTTGGCTTACCAAATTCGATCTGGAACAGTGCTAGAGGAAATTGGATTCGTTTCTGACCTATGCAGGCATTTGAGAAAGAGTCTTCAAGCCACTGCTGAATCAGTTGGAGAGCAAGAGTCTAGCATTAATACCATGCTACAGAGTTCCATTGAAGATTGCTTATTAGAAATATCTAGAGGAGTAAGCTCTACAATTGTGGTGTTTGCAGTTCATATATGATGTGGGTCTTTCTATTATTACTGACAACCCGCTGTTGTTCCTAATAGATTGGAAATATTCGGCCATTGTTTGACATGATGTCAATATCTCTGGAGAAGCTGCCATCTGGAACTGTTGCCAGGGCCACCATGGAATCATTGATGATTGTTGCTCATATGATCTCATTAGCATTGATCTCTTCTCATTCACAGCAGGTGAGAAAAGTTTGAAAATCTGTTTCTTGTTGTCAAGCTTTGTATACCCTTCATGTCTGCATTCCTCAAAAGCTCTCTATAGTGTGGCTTGTATAAGGGATATACTTACATGTCACATTAAAGAAGACGACTGTTGATCGGATGTTTTTGGAGATATGATTTAGATTCAAAAATTGAATTGGTTGACATGTAGTTTGATACTTTATCAATGTATATCACTTTAAAATCTCTTATTGACATGTGATAGAATAGTTCTTGTTGAACTACTAAAATGGATCAATGTATTGTTTTCTGCTCTTGCTGGTTTGACATACTTTACAATCTTCAATCTTTCTTGTAGGTGTTTCCTGAATCCCTTCTTGTCCAGCTTCTGAAAGTGATGATGCATCCGGATGTTGAGGTGCGTGTTGGAGCACACCAAATATTTTCAGTTCTTCTCATTCCATGTTCTAATCGGCCCCGACATGAAGTCTCTCCTCTACAATCTGGGTTTGTATATCAGTCAAGAAAAGGGAGTTCAGATACAGCTTCTATTGCTTCAATTACAGCGAGACTTGAAAAGCTTAGGAGGGAAAAAGATGGCCCTAAAACAGAAATGCAGGAGACAGGTGCTCGTGATGATTTTGTAGATAGGGAGATTGCAGAACAGGATTGGAAGCAAGGGCATACCCACAAGAGTTCCCCTAACTTCTATAAAATTAGCTCTATTATTGACAAGACTGCTGGATCAAGCCTAACAGACCCTGTAAGGAACATTATTTCCAAAACGGGTAACATTTGTGGTGTCTTTTTTTTGTTTGCTCTACTAATGCTGTATAATTCGAACTGACAGGAACCATACATAATGACGTTTAGTGAGGATCAAATAGCTGACTTGCTGTCTGCTTTTTGGATGCAAGCCAATCTCCCAGATAATTTGCCTTCAAATTTTGAAGCTATAGCTCATTCTTTCATTTTAATGATAGTTTCTTCTCACTTGAAGGTGAACTTTTTTCACATGTATATTTCTCTAGAGGAAGCCCATGATAACAATACCCTTTTGTGTCTGAAATCTGTCGATAATTTTTCAGAATCCAAATGGCAATCTTATGGTCTGTTCCTTTCAACTTCTGCTATCTTTGAGGAATATTTCACTTAATCCGAACAATGGTGAGGACATGAAATCCTAAAACAGTTGCTTGTTTTACTGAAGTTGAAGATATCAGTTAATTCTTTTTATGATCAGATGTAAATATTCTTTTTATGTCTTGGCAGGGATGCTGCCCCCAGCTTGCCAAAGATCTATCCTGGTGCTATCGATTGGCATGTTGATGTTTGCTGCTCAGATCTACCACATTCCTAATCTGAATGATGTGCTCAAATCATTACCATCAGATGTGAGCATAAATTATCCTGATACTGAACGCTTCTTACAAAAAAAATTTGGGTCAGCAGTAGAATCCAGCTTTTTAAATGAGTAATGCTCAAGCTCCTTGATCTTGGAGCTTGTCAAAGTTTTATTATCTGCCAGTGGCATAAAGCTACCCTAACAATTACTTATATTTGTGCAATTCAGGTTGATCCATATTTGGGCATCAGTGATGACCTTCAAGTTTTTCTGAGGCCTGAAGCAGACATCACAAAATATGGATCTGTTATCGATAACCAGCTAGCTACATCATTACTATCTGATTTGCGGAAGAAATTTTATGAATCTGACAATGTCATCAGGGAAATCTTGGTCCAATTTCTATCTGACATTACTGTGGTAGGATGGTTAACTTATGGACTCAGTTTTCTTCTTCCCAGTCCTCTCAACTCATATGTTGGTTTTTCCTTGTGAAGATGGAGGCAGAGGCGGTGGCCAACCAACTTTCGGAGCCATTCACACCTGATGATGCATTTATATTTGGTCCACAATCAATATTAGACTATGACCAAAATCAAATGCCTGGCCATTCAAAAGAATCGCTTTCCTTTTCTGGGGTATACTCTTCGCACTAGTTATTCTTGCTACTGCTGAATTGGCATATGACCTGAGTTAACTGACTTTATTACGGAAATAACTTATCCCAAATTTTGCAGGAATTTCCAACCAATTCATCAGTTGAGGATGACACAGGTGAAGTATCTGTTGCCGACTTCTCCCAGTTCATTCCTAGAATGCCGTCATCATCTTCTGTTCCCCAAGTTATCAGTGTTGGACAGCTTCTGGAATCAGTAACCACTTCTTCGCTGTACTGAACAAGAAATATTTGTAAAAGTTACATTCTGAGCACCATTGTTTTTATATAGGCACTTGAGGTAGCTGGTCAAGTAGCCGGAACATCTGTATCTACATCACCCCTCCCATACAACACCATGACAAAACAGTGTGAGGCCCTTGGCACCGGTACAAGGAAGAAGCTTTCTAACTGGTTGGCCCATGAACATCATCAAAGCAATACTGTCCGTGACATTTTGTCTCCATTTCCTGCAGATGGATGCACTGCTCTCCAGAAGGTCAGCTCATAATCAGCAATAATTTACGTTTCTGCAACTGTCATGGATAATTGGTCAACTATAATGCTTTGTTTTGATGTTAAACTTGTGTTGATGTTAATGTAGTTAATTAATGAACCTAGAACTGGGGTTACCCAGGGAAGTACATCAGCACAGGAATCGTGGTTAGCTGCTATCAGGTTGCCTCCTGCTAGTCCGTTTGACAACTTCCTCAAGGCAGCTGGTTGTTAGTAGAAGAAAAGCTATCACTTCAACTAGTATGTAAAGTATTAGGCAGTTTTCACTCGGGATAAATAGCTCTAAATTTGAGGGCCTCCACGCCCATGCTACTGGTATGGAACTTCTAATTGTAATGACCGTGTTAAGCTTCATGTAGTATGTATCTTTCCATCCTTCGCTCTCATACTCGATCCTTCCCTTTGCTTTTCTGCTAACACAAACTATTGTGCCTGGGTTTCGGAATGAAGTGTATATGCATACAGCTCCTCAAGTTGTGATTTATCTTCCATCTACTTACTGATCAACATAATTATCTGAAGGATGGGTGTACCTATGCAACTTTCCCGTACAACTTTTTTCTTGTACAGTACTGTGGGAAGTTATAATCAAGTTTTCTTTTCAGAAAAGCACCATGGGAGGTTATAATGGACATGTGAGAAGTTCTGTGTGTTGTCATATCACTTTCTCTGGAGGAAGCCTACCTATCTGTAGTCCTAGGAACCTACTCACAATGTTATATGATGTTAGATTCTCGTATGAGGAAGAAACCTCTGAAAACTAATTGCCTGATTGACACCTCAAAATAAAGCTTTATCATGTAATAGGGTTTCCCTGTGAAACAAGGCAAAGCTATACAAAATCCAGTCATTCTCCCAATATTTTCTTTTTTGCTTTTGTAATCCTAGGCTTTGATCTCTCAACTGATAAAGCCACTGATGGCCTTGAGGAGGAAGGAGTGAAAGACTAATCCTAGGCTTTGATCTCTCAACTAATCCTAGGCTTTGATCTCTCATCCATCATCCATGGAGCCTTCCTCTTGTCATAACTCATAACTCGTGGATGCTCTTATAGGAGAAAGTTAAAGATACAGGTCGATTAGGTTGCCATTTGATATAATCCAATTAATAACAATCTTTCTCTTAAAAGACCATGCACATTATTATTTAACAAAATACTTAAAATACCTCTTATTATTTTGCCGCATCCAAACACACGGTATACCTCTTACAGAATTTGAACTTACACATGCGACGAATCATGATTATATGCCGAACCGTTAAAATGGTAATGCTGCCTAATCTAAGACCGCTTAAGATGCTCTTGTCGTATAGAAATCCAGCAACGCCTAGATGTTTTAGGGTTTGTAAATCCTCACAAGCATTGCTTGATGCCTAGAAGAATTGGTGAAGGTACTTTTCTATGTGATCCTTCATTCGCGGCCAGCTGCTGTTACTTGACTTGTAAATTCATAAACCTAAATTCTCGCTGGCCTCATCTTCATGTCTGTACTCTTTTCTAGCAAAATTGGCCGACTTCACGTGGTTCCTCAGACCTTGGACTCCGTAATATTCTGGCTTTCGTTGTGTACAATTGTTGATGTAAGAAACAGTGTCATTGTGATGAAGTCCATTTACTTCTGGACGATGTTATTGCCAGGAAAAATTCTTCAACTGGTATCTTACCTTGTAGACAAACAACTTTGGCTTCTCGTATTTTAAAAACTTCAAAACCACTCAGACATTTCATCTTACAGATTGCAAGATCAAGTCTTCATCAGTTATTCACAATAAGAAAAATAGCAGACATGGGAGATATGGCAGTAATTAATAAGTGTACTTCGGAATTCTTCGTAATTAATAGCAGACAGGTGATCCATACATGCATACATCTGACATTTTCTCACAGATGGAAGAACAAACCAATTCTTAGGGTGACCACTCCACAATTGATCTAGCGTCAACCTCTTCCTCCTCAATCTGCTTCCCTCTGACATTACGCTTCCCCACCAAACATTTCCGGGTTTTATTGCATCTGTATCAAGTAACTTTCCATCTGCTGGTACTAAGCAAGGAATTCCAAACTGGGCAGACGAGTCACGTATAACGAAAACTCAAATACATAGTGAACACGAATTCGAAGGCTAGGATGTGAAGATGATCCACGTGTCTATTCGAGGGAGTGTAGCTCGAAGCCAAGAAGAAGATCTAGAGCCTCTATTCGCGGTGGGTTTCAGCGGCCAAGGAGAGTCTTTGGTGGAGCACAACACGAGAGCAGCGGAGGAGCCGTGATGTCGAATCTGGGTTCAGAGCTTCGGCTTCCATGGCTGACTTTTGAAGCAGCTCAAAGAGGGAGACTCCCCAGCAAGAAAGAGGGTAGTTGGGAAAAAGGAAAAGAAAAAATCAGTTACAAAAATATGATAATTAAGAAAAATATCAGAAATAAAAACTTGAAAAAAAAATTATTAAAGAGAGCTAAAAGACAAAAACATCCTTAAATATATGTTCGTCTTCCGTTACCGAGTTAATAGTTCTATACATCGGTTCAAATTCGTCAGATACTGTTGTGAGGTTTTCTAAAATTGAGATATCAAAATTTTTTTTGAACAAAAGGTCATTCAATTCAACTTCGAGTCAGCCGTACAAAGACGACGCATCTATATGAGATTATTAGAATATATCATCTTGTAGAATTACAAATCCTATACTAAGTACAGCATAAACTATGAAACATATACTAGACAAAATATAAGCTAAGAGATCTCAACTACACCCACCTTATAACGGTTACGCACTTTTACTTTATAGGTTAACCTAGGGTTCGAAAAAAAAGAATCAAGCTTTCACGAATACATTAGTAATTTAGACCAAACTAAATTAAATTAGGGCCCCAAGCCCACCTTCACCAGCCAAGGCCCAACAAAACAACAAGAGGAACCAAGATTGACACCCTAACCGCCACCACCCTTATGCTGTCGCCGTCAGCCCAAAATCTGACAACGCCGACATAGCCAATCCCGAAAACAGACCGACCACAACACCGTTACTCTCTACACCATCGCAAAAAGGTGAAAAGACAATCGTAGCCTCCTGGCAAAACAAAAAGTGCACCAAGCAAGTAAGCTTTTCCACCACTGCCGCTGCCAAGAGCTCCAATCTCTCTCTTCAAAGTGAGATCTGTAGCCCCAGCAAGTGAAGTCTTAGCTGATCCAACTCCATTATAAGAAGCATACCGACCTCCATCGGCTTCGACAAACTTCAGATCGAGATCTTGTCTTTTCCAAGCAAAATCAGATCCAAACTCCTCCACATTTGGTGTCATAAACCACCCAGCCTTCACCAAGGACCACCACTGAACCCACAGCCGCCAACCCAATCCACCAAACTTGTTCACTGATGGCCAGCACAGATCCCTTGACAAAGGTAGGATCTCAGATCTCTGCCCCCTTCAATCAAGCCTTCCCCACCAAAGGAAGGAAACATATGGTCACCAAGAAGAGACCATGATTCAGGGAGAGCCGCCGTACAAAATCGCCAATACCACCATCGATTTGTTGAGAGAGAGAGGGAGGTATCCCCTTCTTAATCAAATATGCAAGGTCACCGGTAGCCGAGACTCGCTGCCGCCAAGAACCGAAACAAACATAACAAACAAAAAATCAAAAGCACAGCAATATTCACTCGGTCACTAGCTGTCTATTACCCTCTCACCCAATAACGAGTCAGCGTCGTCCTTCCTGAGAGCACTAACCAGTGGAGTGGCCGCCGTACCTCCACAATAGCATCCCAGCAAATCACCGTTCCTCCGCCACATTTATCACCACCCTGGAAAACCACCATGCATGATATCGGGGAAATCATGCTCGGGCTTCTCCATCCATGTGTAAAGACAAATTCAAGTTCTTAAACTTTTTTTTGATAAGGTTCTTAAACTTTTATTTTGGCATAAAGATTTCACTTGTTCAAGAATAAAATTGGAAATTGTCTTACTACTAAAATAAAATTATTGTAAATTAAAAATACCTTGATGATCAATGCAGGATCGTGTGAATATTATTACTCATCATTTATATAAGAGTTTTTATACAGTGTCTAAACTTTTAGATAACTTTTAATACGGTGTATGAACTTATAAAGTGATCAATATGATACTCAGACTCTTCTTTTAGTATCAATGACATACCTGTTAAGGATAAAAGGGTAAAAATATCTTTTTTTTGATATTGTACTTAGGATATTCTACACCTAAAACATATTCATCTTTCAGTTTAAGAACTAGCCTTCAACATACCAAAACTTCACCTATCGACTTCCTGTCTAAACGGTTACTATACTGGTGGAATCACTGTTGTCTTGAATTAAAAGATTCAAAGATTTTAGTGTGTAAAAATATTTTAAATACAAAATTCAAACGAACAACTTAAAGTAAAATAATTCTAAAATAAAAATATTTTTATGACGGAATTATGGGCACACGCTAGAATTTATTTAACATAACATAACTTCAAATACAGAACTCAGAGCCCCGCTCTTGGGTAAACAGCTATAACCTGTTTAGCTACTCATAATTATAATTACAAGTATAAGATACTTAATTGTAATAAAAGCACATCACACAGAATGATTACAGTCTGAAATCTTCACACAATACTTATACTCACACTCTTATATTAGAGACACTGTTTACACACACTATTTCTCTGGTTTTCTGACTTCGAGAGGAAGGTTGAGAGTGTTTCCAACTTCTATTACAGGTTTTTTTCGATGTCTTCTCTCGGAAGCTTAAAACTCCTTATATAGCATTTGGACTTGAATCTTGAATACAGCTAAGAGAAAGTGGGAGACAAGAGGAATCAAACTTTATTTTAACAAAAGTAAAGTTCATTGCTTTCATGCGTAGGCAACAAAAAAACGCACAAACTTTAACAAAAGAAAAGTCTTTTGTCATGATGCGTCGGCCACCGCTCATTTCTCCATCATGTTTACTGTATTGTAATATTCTTCATCAGTGCAATCATAATCAGCCAACGAATCTTGGCCCATTTGTTCTTCTGATGCTTTTTCATCTTTTTTCTCACTGTCTAAGTCTGAATCATAAGGAAAAGGATAAAGAATCCTATATCCTTTTTCTACTTTTTCTAGCCATTCTGTAGTAGCTAGGGTGCAGTCTACTTCATTCCTTATAATGGCTGAGAAAAAATCACAACTCACAGGTGGAGGATAATTGTAGCAAGAAACCATTATCTGCAGCATCAGTTAATTTGTAGTTTTTGAAGTTTTTTACTCTTTTATTGTCTGTCCTAACTACAAATTTGTTTTCCAAAAATGCTTCAGCCCCTTATATACTCTTAATAAGAGTAAGGACTTCTTTGTCTCCAGTAGAATAGTTTAGCTCTGCTGCGTTAAACTTTTCTGAAATAAATTTACAAATCTTTTCATAATTTGTATCTGGGGAATAGCCAAGACAACTCCTGTCTAGTAATAATCATTTGCATTAGTCTGCAAAATGATTGAATCTCCTTCTTCAGGTAACTGTAAAGGAGGCAGGATCTTGGTTAGCTCTTTGATTTTTCTGACAGTATTACTGTCGTCCTCTGTGAATGACCATTTCTTTTTGGAGATTGTCTTTGGAGAGAGTAGAGCAGTAAGACCACTAACTTGAGAAATAAAATCTCTCGCAAATTTGACAACTCTTAAAAACTTTTGCAAGGACTTTGTATCAGGAATATGATCTGAAAACCGACTGATTTTTTTTACAATATGATCTTGGAGATGAATCTCTCCATCTTTAACAAGAATGCCTAAGAAATCGATTTCTCCTTTTATGAGGTGAATCTTTTTTGTCCAAGGATGATTCCCTTTTGGACAATTAATTTGCATACTTGTTGAAGATGCTTTAGAAGTTCGTTCATAGTTCGTGAGAAAACAAGAATGTCATCTATATAAACTATACAAAAATCTGAGTATGATTTGAAAATATTATCCATTTTCATTTGAAAAATAGACGAGGCTTGCTTGAGGCCAAATGACATGACCATCCATTCATAGTGCCCTTGAGGTGTTCCAAATGTTGTTAAAGCAATAGAGTCTGGATGCATCTTGAATTGCCAGAATCCTGATTTTGCATCAAATTTAGAGAAGATCTTTGCTCATTTGAGTCGATTGATAAGCACTCTTACCTGAGCTATCTGGTAACCATGTTTGACCATTTTTTTGTTTACGTATCTGTAGTCAATTACCATTCTAGCATTTCCTCTTACTTGCTCTGCATGATTTCTTACCAAAAAGCTGGAGCATGATGAGGGCTATTGGAAGGTCTGATCAACTTATTTTCGAGCAACTCTTGAATTTGATTTTCTATCTCTTTTATGTCATTTTCCCTGTAATGAGAGATTGTTTTAACATGACAAATAGTATTTGCATCATGCATTTTGAGCTGACAGTAAACCAGATCTTTTTCCCAGTACAACTGAGGATCTTCACTGATTACTGGTTTCAGTAAGTTTTCTATTTCTGCAATAGTTGGCACTCTCTTATTCTCGATTTTGTTAGCATAAACCTTTAGGTTATGCTCTCTAATAAATTCTTATTCTCAGTCTGAGATTTCTTATTCTAATGAATCTGAATCAGACTTATCTAAAGGAGATTCATACTCTTCCTTAGAATCTTTTAAATTCATCCCTTCATTTACCAGTATATCACTGTGACCCTTCAAATGGTCTTTCAGCAGCAGAAATGGTTCTAAAACTGGCTTATAATCACCACTCTTCACTGACGATCTATGATATTGGTTTGTAAATTCCAGACGTGTAACGCTTACAGAGTTGGGAAGACGAGATTCCCAAAAGAATTTGTTATTCTTTTCAAAATCAATCATTCGTAGATTCTGAACTATCGTCTGTTAAAGAAGGAAATCATTTCCAATTAACACGTCTGCTCCTTGACTTTCACATTGACAGATGATTTTTATGACAAAAGTTCCTCCGCCTAAGGAAACTTTAATGTCACGCGCCATAGTATCCATGATTATTTCATTTTCTTCCATGGCTATTCCAGTAACTAATCTTGGAGCATTTTTCCAATATTCTTCAGGGATGACATATCTTTTGGCAAGATAATACATTGATCCACTATCTACAAAGGTGGATGTAGATAGTATTTCCTATATCTAGGAAATTTCAATCCTATAGTTATGTAATTGCTGAATCTGCTTGTCTAAACCTGCTTTACTTGTTTTTTACTTTCTGTAGTTTTGCCAGACAGTTTAATGAAAGGATTGATTTTTCTTTCATCGGGCTTGTTGATGGGATTAAAAGGCTTAACCTATTGTATAACAGGTTCTGTGATAATGCCTTCTTCGTGCCTTCTTGCAGGAACATTGATAGAATCAAAAGACCCTTTTAATTCTTTGTTCTGACTTAATGAAGTTACTAACTTCTTTCTCTTCACATCTTCTTTCAAGTTATGTCCATGTTGTTCCTTAGCTTTGTAGAACTCTTTATATTCTTGGGTTACCATGATGTGAGCTTCATTGTCTTTGGTTTTTCTTCGTAATTCTGCAATGAAACATTATTGATGATAAGTTTCACCAGTACTTTTACAGTACATGGGAACTGAATTACTATCATCGCAATTGCAGTAATCACATGTAAATCTTCCTAGATTAGGATGGAAGTTACTGATAATATCAATAGCCTCTTCCTTCAAATTTAAGACTTTTAAGATAAACAGGGGACAAGATCTATCCTCTTCTTCTTCTTCAGAGCTTTCTGAAGTATTTTCTATTTCGCTTTCTGATGGGAACTCAAGAGAATATATTGAATCATTCTCTTCATCAGAATAGGCTATTTCAAAACCTTTTAGGTTTTCATATTCTATTGCTTCATCATATTCTTCAATTAGAACCTTTGCAGATCTCTTGTCCTTTTTAGGACATTCGTTTGCATAATGTCATTCGGCTTTGCAAAGCCAACATCTGCACTTCTTCACTTCTCGAAAAGAATTCAAAGAATTGGTTCTTTTTCTTTTAAAAAAATCTCTTCTTAGGAGACATTTTTCCTGCAGAGCTCTTTTTGAATGAGCTTTTTCTGAATTTATACTTCTTTTTAGAATAAAATTTTTTCCTATGCTTGTTGCTGGAGAACCTTTTCTTGTATTTTTTCTCTGTGTGACATCCCCACTGCGCTATTGTCTCCAATATCTTAGGACACATATTTTCCACTTCTTTAAGTTGCTTTCTGTTTTCGACACATTGCTTTCTCAGGAGATCTCTGACTCTTTCAGCAATTCCTCCTACCGTAAAAACTACAAAGGATTTTCTTCCAAAGATTGTGCTACTGCATCGTTCCATGGTTCTGGTAACTTCCTGTAATCGGTTCTGACCAGATCTTCATTACCTAGGTCTCCAATGGTACAGTAGTAATTTTGGAACTCATTAATATACTCTTCAAAGTATCTCATGTTGCAAATACTCAACTTTTAATATTTGTCTTAGTTTTTTCTTTAGACTGCTCACTATGCCCAGTAACGTCTTCACAAAATTGTGCATAGATGAGACATGCGAAATCTAGAGGATTATTGGTTTGAGCTAATTTGGTTGCCCAGTCAGGCCATTGAGAGCTTCGCTTGAAAGACTGATACCACTTCTGGACTATGCCAGTTAAAGTAGACTCATAATATGCATGAGCTTCCTCGTATGCATATTTAGACAATACCAAAGCCTGAGTTAGCCTTAGGCTTGCTACCCAGTTGTCTATTGTTTTTCTCTTGTCTCTTACCCTGTCGAGATCAAGAAAACTCCACTTTCAGATATTGACTGTCCCCATTTGGGTTCCGCATGGATGTACTTAGGAGCCTGTCCCTTAGGAAGTTTAATCTTATTTTCTTGAATGATTTTAGTGGGGTAGTTCATGATGTTCTGAACTACAGTGTTTCCTTTGGGAATATTTTGGTTTCCATTGTTGAGAATTCGTCTGGTTCTTCCTTAGCTGCTTGATAAGGAATAATCTTCCTTTTGCTCTTTCTGATTTGCACTTGAGAAATCTTTTTCATAATCTTTTCAAGCTCTTCTATAGATTCACAGATTTTCGTTTATTCATATAAGCTCTTCAGTTTTTTTGATTTTAGCATCATCATAGGTCTTTTAGCATCTTCTTCCTCTAAAGATTCTTCAAGACAAAAAGTTGGTTTGGTTCTAGAAGTACTAGCTTCCTCATAGCTAGCGAAAGAATGCCTATGAAATTGTAAGCTTATTTTTCCTCCCATATTTTCATAAATAGAAGCATTGGTGTTTTCTACCTGTCTAGCTGGAGGCGTCAGATTCCATTCTTTTGGGAATGTTACTTCATGTCATTTTGTGATATGTTTATGTTTAGTATGATTTATTGGATTAGTGAGAATTGATGTTGTAATCTCGGGACTGTTGAGAAATATGGTTTGGGGTTACATTCGAGCTAATTAGCTTAATAGATACGATAATCTAGAGCAAGATCCATCATCCCTTTCTTCACACTACAAGAATAACTATTATAGCCGACGAAACCAAAAATCGTCGGCTCAGTTAATTTTTCGTCGGCTAAAGTGGCTTTTTAGCCGACGAAATGTTTTTTGGTCTGCTAAAATAATTTTTTCGTCGGCTATAGTCTGTAAACTACAGCCGACGAAATTTTTAAAGTTTAGCCGACGACGTATATAATTTTGTCGGCTAAAAGTCCTTATATTTCCTGATTTAGACAGCAGCTCATGTGAAAAAAATGGGATAAAAAGTTTGGGCGTTGGCGAAATTGTTGGGTGTCGTCGAAATCTGTCTAAAATTAGTTTGTGGCGCTATATATAGGTACGTATATGTGTATATATCTTGTTTTTGGGTTGATTTAAGAGTTTTATTTGAGTTATATATATTGATTTTGAGTTTTAATTTGAGTTGAATTATTGGATTTTGAGTGTGATTGATGACTTGATCGATTTTAATTTGATAATATATATGAAGTTGTTATATATATATATATATATATTAAGTAGTACTATACTATGATATATATATATATATATATATATATATATTAATTTGATTATAATATTGTGTTCATGCATATATATAGTATGAATTAAGTAATATTTTAATTATGATTGATGTTAATTGATATATATTTAATATTGTTATATATTATTTATTAATTAGTATATATATATGCATGTATATATATGTGTGTTAATTATTAATTTGTTATATATTAATTAATTGTACGTTAACTGTAGATAGAATACTAAATGATTTGTAAATTTAATTAATTAATTAATTAGAGTTTATACATATATATTATGTTATCTTCTCAGGATATGGATAAGAGTTGAATTTCGCTTCCAAAATGGAACAAATGATATGGTAAAGGAGTTGTTAGTTTTATTGAATATGTGATGGATAATGCTCAAGGGAATACAATTTTTTATTGCCCGTGTACTAAATGTCAGTGTCACAGCGATATGCATTGATATGCAGATTGGGCCACCGTATGATCACGAATGGCGGTTCAATGACAAGGCATTTGATGAGACTGTAGAAAACGGTGTGCCTCCTAGAAGATGGACGGGGGAAGAAATTTTAGCAGTGCTTAATGAGTATGATTTTAGGCAGCTCAGCAATCATCCCAATATTGTGGTGTCAATACCTGACTGACCCGACAGGTATAAATTTTGGATACAAAAGAGCATATTCTGGGAACTCCCATACTGGAGTAAGTTGTTGATCAGACACTACTTAGATGTGATGCATATAGTAAAGAATGTGTGTGACAGTGTGGTGGGAACAATGCTGAACTTGGAGGGAAAGACGAAATACGGTCTGAAGGCACGCATTGATCTTAAATTTGAGAGGATATTTCCTCCAAATTTTTTTGACATCATGCCGCACTTGATGATCCATCTTCCCGAGCAATTGTTGCTTACCGGTCCAGTACGCTATACTTGGATGTATCCTATGGAAATGTATGTTTTTTACACCTAATTTTTTTATTCTACATGTTCAATATATAATCATAACATATTACAACAAATTTATTTATATATAGACAACTTGGAGACTACAAAGCTTATGTGGCTAACAAATCCGTGCCTGAAGGATGTATAGCTGAAGCATATATTGCGCACGAGTGCGTCACCTACATGAAGTTGTATTTAGGAGCGTTGAAGGAAACTCCACAAACCATACCGGTAGATGTACCGAAGTTCAACCTTTCCATAGTCTCTAATGATGTTGAAGTTTATGGAATTTTACCAGACTTCTACAAGTTGCAACCACATGAGTTAGTCATATCCCATTGGTGGGTATTGATTAACTGTCTAGAAGTTGAATACTGGAAAGACATCCATTTATACTGTCCAGACATTCAAGGTGATCTCGACTACCACAAAATTATATGTGTAATTAATAATATTTATAATTTTTTTGTCGTATCTGTGGGTACAAGGAGTGGAAGAACGAGTTACGGAACCACTAGACTACGCATGGGAACTAACGTTCTGGTACCCCTCTTGAGTTCTAGTTCAGCGAATACGAGTGGCGTTGGCTTCTGATATCTGAATTCAACAACCCTCATAAACAGATAATTAAAAATAATATTTTCTTATATTGTTATTAATTAGTATGTTTTAAAACACTTCGGATCGACACTTCGGGGGGCGATGATCATGAGCACAGTATTCCCACCGCGAGGAAAGAACTTCTACTGCCGGGGTTTAGGAAAAAAGGGAGAGGGGGTACTGAAGACCACTCCCGGATTTCAAAAAAGGCAACCTCGACCAGCAGCAGAATGACTCAGCTAGAGGCGGAAGTTCAGATGTTACGGGAACGACAAGCCGCCTAACAGCCTATACTGCCGCTTTACCGGAGTATAATGCGGCAGTATGTGCCACCAACCAGGCACATCAGCAGCAGATGTTCCAGTACTGGCAAGATTTTTCAGCTGCCCAACTTCAGGGACTTCCGCCTCCGCCCATGCCTGCGCGTATTCTCTTACCTCAACCGCCGCAACCTCCCCAACAACAATCTCCTCCTGGCGCGGATATAGATTTAGATGATATAGATTTTATTTAGTTTTATAGGTTTATGAACAATTTATAAATTAATAATTTAATGCAAAACGTTTAGACTACTTTTGATGGTGTATGTTGTTGGTTATATGAAATTGTTTGTGTAATTTGTAGCTTGCTTGGATGGTAATTTAGAAATTTTATAGTTTTTTTAGTATAAAAAGTACTATAACCGACAATATTTACCATAATTCGTCGGTTATAGTATTATTTATTTATTTTTTAAACGTTTAGCCGACGAAATATGGTAAATTTCGTCGGCTATAGTTGTACTTAAGCCGACGAAATGTACTTTATTTCTTCGGCTATATTATTTTAATTTTTTAAAATATTTAGCCGACGATTTATAGTACATTTCGTCAGCTATAGTTTTTTCAATTGGCCGACGAAATATTTATAGTTCGTCGGTCAAAGTCTTACTTTTGATTTCGTCGGCCAAAGTCTTAATTTAGCCGACGAATAATTGAAAAATATGTCGTCGGCTAAGTGTGACACTATAGCTGACGACCACTTTTAATTTGTCGGCTAAAGTCATAGTCGACGAGTCTTTGCCGACGAGATCTTAGCCTACGACAACTCGTCGGCTAAGATCTTAGCCGACGAATTTGGCTAACAGGCCGACGAAATTTTTTCGTCGGACAAACTACTGATTCCGGTAGTGTCATGGAAATTCCATCTGTCTTGTTTCACAATCTTAGACAGTGTGCTGCATCTCTGAGATGTGTGGTGAAGTTTGGGAAACAATGAAATATGCCACTTGGTTGCACAAAGAAGCTTCTACTGTTCCTAACAAACTTTTCTTAAAGTCTCAGAGATGGTATAAATATTGTTTTTCTTTGAGATAATCAAGCTTGGATTCAAGCTTGCTGAGTGTTGCACTTATCTCTTCAAATTGCTTGAACTTGAGATGAAATCTCTCAAGTTATAGTGCAACCTTGTCTGAGGTCGTGTTCCTAGATAGATTATCTTGGTATTCAATTAGGCTTGGTTTGGAATGATCAAGCTCTTTAACCCCAACTTCTCTCTGGAGGTACACAAGATCGTCGTAGAGTGTGTTTAATACTCTACAGATGTATTCTATCGAGTATTGATCTTTCTAAATATGCCTTGAATGAAAACACTTTTATCACTTATCAGTACTTTTTGTAATACAGAAGGGCTGATAATTTTTTAGTTTGGATTCTCTTTTGTTAGTCAAGAGAAGCCAATTTTGTGGCATAAGCCTTGATAACCTGCTTTTGAGCCAAGCATGCTCTGATACCAGCTGAGGCGGATCTAACCGAGACTCAAAACGTTCAGAGGAGCTTGATCGTAATCAAAAACTTCTTGTAAAACTTCAATTTATTGTTCAGTTCGCTTGATTCTTTGTTGAACTCTGATGATAATATCCCAGTAATTTTTGGTTTTTCTAGGAATATTATGTCTATATTTTATTAATCTTCTTAGTTTTCTTTTTTGTCGTCTTGCAATTCTTTACGAGAAATTTTAGCATAAGCTAATAAATCAAGTCGGGTAGCTATTAAATTTGCTATTTGATTTGATGATGAAAAATAACTATTTACCTTCGAGTGAGAGGATGAGTTTATATTTTCAGTATGTTAGATAAACAAATTCATAGACTTAGGCTCACCATGCTCCGTCAAATTTTTTAAAAGAAAACAAAAGAACACACAAAAGAAAGATTAAAATGGTAATTTTCTACTAAAAACAGAATATTCTTAATAGAATATTCTTTGTAGGTACCTTATTGATAACAAATTAAGAGTTTATATATTATTTTGATAACTTTACAAATTCAGATATTATTTTTACAGTCTCTTAAGAATCTAGACATCTTTGATGTATTTTATCTTTTATATAATTACAAATGAATGTTGAAACGGTAAAAAAACTAAGTTATAACACAAGAACAAAGGAACATAAACCTTTTCTCTATATATATAGGACAAGATCAATAATTTGAAAGGGAAAGTCCCGATACTTATAATTATGTAGATTTTTTTTCTGTCTTTTTATATTCTAATGTTCCTAGAAGGTACACTCCTTTACTTTTCTTTTCCATTTGAAGAAATGATTAAAGAAGAAGATACAATATGTCTTGGCACCCTAAATTAAGGGAAACTGCAGTCATTTTATAGGAAGCAGCATCATATCTGTGTGGTTAGTCCTTTTATGTTGATTTCGGCATACATCATGTATATTAAAGGACAATGTTTGATAACTTGGAGGAGATAATGTTTGTGAAGTAATCAAAGTTATCAACATATTGATGTGGAACACAAAAAAGGAAGTCCATCTCTACACATGTTAGAATATGTGTGTTCTAAAGGTGGTACATGAAATTTCAGTTAACTAATTAGAATGATGCTTCACCTAGCTACAAAAACAGAAAATACTTGCGTCTGACCTAGTCTGAACGTACTCGTTCAGACTCTTTCTTATTTGCATACGTTTTTTTAATGTAAATCGTAATTTTAACCGTTTAAAAGTTGAACTAACAAATAAAGATCACCTATGCAAAAAATCAATGTAAACAAAAAATTGTTTGCTCAATCAAATGCATCGAACTAATAGACAGTTCTGATGAAAGTTAGCAGTCTTATAATCAGCCGTTCATTTGTTCGATGCATTTAATTGAACAAACGATTTTTGTTTACATTGATTTTTCGTAAAGGTAATCTTATTGGTTAGTTCAACTTTTGAATGATTAAAATTAGGATTAACATTAAAAAACGTCTGCAAATAAGAATGAGTCTAAAAGAATGCATTCATATTAGGTCAGACGTAAGTATTTTCTTACAAACATCTAGTCACTTGATAGATATATTTATTACATTTACAGTAATACTATATTTTACTCCCATGTAATTCTGTATACAACCACAATTATTTGGGTCGAATCAGTGGCGGACCCCCAAACAGTTTTCAAAACTTGATTTTTTATGTTTATGGAGTATAGAATTGGAAGGAAGGTGATGCAATTTGTTAAACTGAACCCCCTATAGGAGTAAATGGATCCATGCCAAGAAAAGAAAAAGAAATTATTAGAGGTAATTACAAATGAAATACCAACAATTCTAAAGGCAAGTCATAATTATAGAATATCATGTATTAAATATTAATTAACCAGTTTACTAATTGTGTTTATAGTTCATTTTCTTGAAGTGTAGCAAAATTATTATATTCAAATCCAACTCCTGAAATTCTAAATCCTAGTTCCACCCTGGTCGAATTGAAGATGGACTGTGCAGGCCTTGATTTGTTCACTCAAGTATTTACATAACTTAAATAATTTCCTATTTCAGCCATTACTCATCTCAGTACTATAACTTTCCTTTCAAATACAAACAAAAGGTACATATATTAGCTGGACTTCAAGAATCTAGCCAGTTTGGTTTCAAATACAATGTCTGGTTTTTCGTTTTCAAGAACAAAAGAAAAGAAATTTTGAATCCTCTACAGTGTTTGGTCTACGTTCAGATACAACTAGTTCGTTCATTATCTTACGCTTCCCACCACGTATAATGATGAGTATTGTTCCTGCAGGTGAAAAAGAACAAGAACCAGGAGCAGTAAAAGCAACAAGGAACAAAGAAATAATTTTGAAATTGAAACTATACGCATTGTTGCAGAGGAAGCAGATGGTTAAACCAATGCGGTTTTGAAACGTATCTGAAAAATTTAGAATTGTCATGTCAAGCTTCCCTAAAGTTCCAACGCAAATGCAGAATGACGGGAAGGTCTATATGATTCAGGCCTATAATGAGAGACTAGGGTTTCACCTCAAAACCTAACCTTGTCAAATCGGAGGAACCTCACCGTTTCAGACAGTGGGGCTTATTTGTTCTCTGATAATCGATTGACCTGTCTCTCTCACACGTTTCCACGCATACATGCAAAACAAACTGTAACAGTTACTTGGTGATGATTTCATGTTCTTTATTTCTCTGTTCTCTCTCCTTCTCAGGTCCTCCTCGGAAAAGAAAGTACGATCTTTTACCTTGTGAAGAAGCTTTTCTTTTCTTTTTTTAAATTAACTAAAACCCTCTGAAACTTCATTCTTCCACCCCCTTATATCTAACCCAGCTCATTAGTTACTTACAATCTCCCTGTGTTTATATATCCCACCTCGAAGTTCCTTTTCCTGAGGCATATGGCGGCTTCTTCTCTTTTTGAAACCTTGAAAACTACTGCTAGAGCTCTAATGGCTAACCTCCTTTTGCTAACCTGCTGATTAACTGCAACAACATCTTGCTTAACTTTTCTACTTTAGCATCTCTCTCTACTAGGTTCTTGGATATCATTATCAACTAGAGATTGAAACATTGAGGGATGATGGAGAATTTTTTCAGGCTAAATTCTATGAACTCTATGAACAATATGATATCAAGCTCATCGGGGAATGTGAATCAGGTTGGAAATGGTACTAGGACTACTACTGAAGGTGGTGCTGGTTATCATGGTGGTCCAATAATACTGAGTGACGGTAACTTCAACATGCTCCAGTATGAAACGGATCGGAGTATGACAGAGCTGATGAAGAACCAGATAGCCAGTCACCCTCGTTACCCAGATTTGGTTTCTGCTTACGTAGATTGCAAAAAGGTAGTTTCTATTACTTTTTCTGAGCACATTACTTGGTTATTGAAATCATATCTCAATTTGTTTCTGAAAAAATAAATTAACCGAGAAAAAGAACTGATAATTTCTTGTTAGAAGGTATATATGGAGGGTTCGTTTTTACTTGCTTTTTGTGTGTAATTTTAGGTTGGGGCTCCAGTAGAGATGAAAAGCCTACTTGAAGAAATGGGTCGGCTAACCCTCCCAACAAGCACTTGCAGGAGTGAGATAGGAGCTGATCCAGAACTAGATGAGTTCATGGTACAACTGATATTATGTATTTAAATTCCAGCAGCAGATACACTTAGTTTATTTATTATGCCCAACTTTAAGCATTTTATTAATCTTTTCTGGTGATTTATACTATGCGTTTCCATTTGTCTTCGATATCTTACTGTACTAATTGTATCATGTCCATGTCTTTGCGACCAGTCCAAAAGCAATTGACAATCAAAATAAGAAACTGAACTTGATTAGGCTTTTAAACCTGAACTGGGATTTGGGCAAGAGTCTCAGTAAGAGTAATGAAATTTGTGAATTAAGTGACTATTATGGTGACTCTTTTGCCAGGACACATACTGTGGACTGCTTCATACATGCAAGGAAGAGCTTTCTAAACCTGTCAACGAAGCAATCGCATTCTTGAACAACATTGAACTGCAGCTTAGCGACCTCTGCAAAGGTACATTCCAGAAAAACAAATGGGACCTTCAGGCAAATGGTATGCTTTATGCCATGGTTTAGTTAAATGGAATAATCACCCAGCTTGTATGAATTAATTTAGTTTTGGATGTTGCCACTGTAAATCACTACCCCCCTCGTTATTACAAAATGGTTTTTATGCCCTAGAAGATTAGAAATTAAAGAGTTGTGTCTGAGTGGATGTGACAAGGTATAAGTATCACTTTGAGGTTAGTTGAGCTCATAATTACACTTGTGCTATATTATAATTCTCCATATGCACCCATGGTCGGTTTTATAATTCTCATAATTACACTATTTGTGTGTAGCCTTAAATATAGGGATTGGTTTTTGTGGGTGAAGAGTAAATTTCCCTCATTTTCCCAATTACAAAACCTTAAACGTAAGACTCTAAAATGGATAATGTTGCAGAAGGACAAGGACCCTAATTTGAAATATCAGTCTAGCTATAATCTGAAAATTGCAAGAAACAATAGTTCAAATTATCGAGTCATAGGTAATGTTTTTAGGGACGGGTAATGACATTTTTTTGTTGGGATCAATTAGCTAGGTCATGGTTGTAACATTGAAGTGAACATGTCTGCACATAGTCGTAACTTGATGATTTAGTTTTGGTTGCGGCAACATTGAATAGCAGAAGTAATTTTCATTCTTTTGTGACTTTCTTGTGTTTTAGTAATTTTTATATTTTCTTCCATAATTCTTTTGAAACTATATCAATAATTACAAAAACAAAGATTTGTGTGAGTACACAAATTGAGAGTTCAGAGAGACAGAGAGTATTTTAGAAGAATTCATTTCTAAATCCCTTGAAATTGCTTTCTAGCTAATTTGATGGTATGTACATTGAGTTGAAATTGTTCAGATTTATGAGATTAGAACAAAGAGATCTTTTCATCATGATACATGGAGTTTTCTGCTTTTCTTGATTATATGTAGTTTTTTTATTGTGGTATGATGCAAGAAAAGATACCATTGTATTGAATGATAACAAAATGAATAATCAAATATGACATTCTGAGATCTATTAATTGACTAAAACTTTGTGAATCTTATAATGTATTGAAACATATATGCAATATCAATTGTACCTCTGAATTATCAATTTCTTAGTACCCTTACCAGATGAAGCCATTGGAAATTCAGAAGAGGAGTTTAGTTATGGGGAGTTGGAAGCAGCTGTGGGTTATGAAACCTCAGCATTTCATGCTTGTGATGGGGAGCTTAAAGAATTGCTGCTGCGTAGGTACAGTGGCTACCTCAGCAGACTGAGGAAGGACTTCTTAAAGACGAGAAAGAAAGGAAAGCTTCCAAAGGATGCTAGGTCTGCGCTATTGGACTGGTGGAACACTCACAGTAGATGGCCATATCCTACGGTAATGGAATTTGCCAATTATGCCATGAAAGTTAAATATATGAAATTTCAACTGCCATTGATTTTTATGGATCAATTAGTTTCCCGTTTACTAAACAATGTATGAATAGGAAGAGGAGAAGATGCAACTATCTGTGGCAACTGGTCTGGACCAAAGGCAGATAAACAATTGGTTCATAAACCAAAGGAAGAGGCACTGGAAGCCATCTGAGGACATGAAGTTCCCTCTCATGGAGGGTGTTAGTGGCAGCAGCATCAATGGCCAAGGAGGGTGTTAATGGCAGCAGCATCAATGTCCCAATTTGGATTCGGACAGGATGATATCATGTGATTGATGCATTTGGCAATAATGAGCAGGTGGAATGATGTTATGTTCATCATATCACCACTCAAGAACCATGCATTAGTGTTAGTTTTTGTTTTTTGCTTGCCTAGCTATAACATGTAACCGATCGCCCTCCAGAGTTTCATCTTTGTTAATTATGTGAACCTGGCAACTGAGTCAAGCTAGTAACCTAGCTAGCTTGTACATTCTATAGCCTTTGGATGGCCTTAGAATCTTAGTGAAGCACATTAATAAAAATGAAAATAATTTTTAAACTTAATTTCTATCTAGTACAATTGTTTTTGATGATATTTCACATTTTAAAATTGTTGTGTAATACTCTTATTATTTATATTAGTAAAAATGTCTATCTCGATATATGAAATTAAACAATTATTCATAAACCGATAACCTATTCGACTATGTAATCGAGTTCTTACAATATTCATAGCAGAAAAGACTCGTTTAACACTAGTTCTTTTAACTTAGGAAACTCAATGTTGGAGTATATGTCTACGAAAACTGATTGATCATGACCACGTGAATAGTTGTTTAAAAACAAGGATGACGGTGAACAACTGACTGGTATTTGGTGGCTCTAAATTTCCATTATTTGGGCCAAGGTATCATTTTTTCTTTGGTGTAGGATGGCCCATGATAGTTCATTGGACTCTCATTATCAATTTATCACAAAATTGAATTGCATTGTTGCATTTTAAACAAAATGAAGTAAGAAAAGGGAATCGTGCCAGGCACTAGGAGTTTCGTGCATTAAGGCTACAAGAGCAAGCCAAATGCGTGTCTTTGGAAGCAATTCTATGCATGTCACACACTTGGATCCTGGTTAAAGAGATCTTGTCCTAATACGAACTGAACTTAAAGAATTAGGCAATAGAAGAAAGGGAACACGAACTAGGCAATTCTCTATGCATTAGTCATTTGTCAAAAGTTAGTTGAAGCCTCATAGATGTTGACATATTTGGAGGCTTTGAGAGTTGAGGTCTTGAGGACACTTGAAGCTCGCAAACGATTTGGAACCGCACCAATGTATGTTAGCCCATATATGTCGACACCATGGAGAAAGAAAGGTATGATTCACATTCAGCTAGATCTGCTGGGGCTGTAGCAGTGGAGATGACAACATTTCGTCATTTCCAGTCCTAATGGCCATTATTTTATTTGTAGCTAGGCAGTCGAGGATCGCACATTGCATGTTGTGTTGTGCAGGCTTCTATGATCCCTCTGTCGTTCTGTGTATATGTATTTGTACAATTAACTCTAAATTAATCGACTTAACTTTATCTTTGAAATAAATCCTAACTCATGGTACAATTTATGGCATGCACAAACTCTACATGGTGAAATCCTATCAAAAAACTCTACACGGTGAAATGGAAAGCTAAAAATGGTACGTATTTCTTACATTTATATCGACATTGTCTCGAATCTACCAAAAACGAGCGCTTCTTCTATCAACTTAGGATGATAAAACGATTTCAAAATTATTTGATTGTTTTGTAGAATTGTAGTTCTTAAGCACTGACTTGTCTAGAGAAGTCATACGTTGCTCTCAACCTCTTCTGATATTGACACACCATGTATTATTTTATTAGTGAGAAAAATTTTAAGATATAAATATATATAGCATACATTATTTTTGTAAATCTGATTAAATGATCCAATATTAAATTAATGTATGACATAAAACAAATCTCAGTAATGATATTGGTAACATCAGTACATACTCTATCTACATATTATTAAATGCTATAGAGAGGACAATCTATTTCTTCGAGTGCACCCTTATATTATTCAATTCATACGAAAACACTGGTTCCTAGCCTTAGAATAAATCAATGTGCATATGCATTGTATACTGTGTTATCCTCTGGACTTCTCTTAGACGAAGCCATGCACAAGTACGTTGGTGTTTTTATTGAGCAAAAGGGTGGAAGACTCGTTATGTAGGAAGGAAATAAGTTTAGATGAGAGAGAAAAAGATAAAAATAAAGAAGCGGCGTAGAACTAAAAAGAATGATTTGAGAATTGGTAATTCTAGTATAAAGAGGTTGCTAGCTGCTAGAATATATAAAAAAAATTGATATTTTAAACTTTTCAGGATGTCCATATGAAAAGTTAAATTTTAATCGTGATCGAAATTGGAGTAGTTTTTGGATAGAACATCCGTTTAGGACGCACGATACATTTCCGGAATAAGAACGAAGAGATCTACAAAACTCACTTTAATGAGCCTTGTCATATTTAGGCAAAATAATATCGTTTTAATAATCAGATTTAGGATTTAGTGTTTTTAGGTTTTATAGTTTATTTTGTATATGGTTTTCTTTTATGTTTTGGACTTTTAGGCTTGATGTTACTTGCCAAGTTTTCTTATCATTATATAAAGCACCCTTAAACAATTGTAGTCGTATTCTATCATATTATTATCAATCAAACTTAAGAGTTTTCTCTTATTTCCTGAAGGATTTATAGACTTATCCTATAGGGTTTTTCGCTTGAAAACTCTTTATTTTTTAGAGTATAACGCTAGTTAGCCCTCCATACTCCTGCCGCATCAGGTGGTATCAGAGCGGGAGTCACCCGTCTCTTTTATCCTTGATGATCACTGGGTGACGAACTCATTATCAAAGTAGATCTATATGGTGTTACTGCGGCTTTAACAGCAACCCTGACTGCTTTGAGTATTCAAGTTACAAATTAGATGACTGCTCAGTGTAAAGATTTTCCTGAGATCCTGGAAGAAAAGAATATAATCAACCGTAAAAGAGGTTGGCGAGAAGAATCTAAGAGTATGAGGAATCCAGTTGCAAATCAAAATTTCAAAAACATGACAAATATTCCTTATTTTTAGGTTAAATGTACGATAATGATTTTCTGAATTAGCTAGCTGAGGTTGATAGATTCTTTGAGATTATGGAGGTCCCAAAATACATGCAGGCAAAGATTGTTTCTTTCCATCTTATGAGCACTGCTGCTGATTAGTGGGATAATTTGCAGAGAGATAGAAAAATACATGGTAAAGAGCCTCTTCGAACATGGAGGATGATGAAAGTTCTTAGAGGAAAATTTCTACCTAGAAATTTTTGATCAAGAAGTATCATTCTTGATGAATTTATAACGGATGAAGCTCTATAAGAAATCATCTATGAATTTTCAACGGAAGAAGCTCCGCAAAAAATTATCCAAGAATTTCAAACGAAAAAAAAGATCCACAATAAATCATCTAAGAGCAGGTTAAAGAAGAATTTGTTTATGTTAACAAGGTTATCAATGTGGAAGAAAGCTTGCAGTCTCAAATCAATATATCATTCAGAATCAAATTTAGGTGTCATTCAAGAATACAATTTTGAGAGTCAAGAAGAATCATTTCAAATTGCCTATGACAAACTTGTCTTTGGTGTTGGGTTATTGTGCCGTCAAAATATGAAGAATATCATGTTATTAATCCACTGGTTCAATTGTCTAAATTTTTATTGGTATTTTCGTCTACATATTCTTGTTTTGCATTCAAGATAAACTCGAGACCGAATTCTTTCCAAGTGAATAAGACTGATGTAGGAAGGGAATAAACTCAAATTAGTGGGAATATGATAAAAATAAAGAAACAGCGTAGAACCAAAAAGAATGATTTAAGGATCGACAATTCTCGTATAAGAGGTTGCTAACTGCTGAAATATATAAGAAATTGGTATTTTTTACTTTTCAGGTTGCCCGTGTGAAAATTCAAATTTTAACCGTGATCAGAATTTGAGGGATTCTAATTTGCCAACCGCCAACTTATGTTGGTCATAATGACCAACCAATCAGAGAGAGATGGTGGAGAGAGAAAGTAGAGAAGGAGGGTGAGGTTTGAAAAATTATGACTAACATAGTAACATTTGATTGGTTGGTCATTATGACCAACGTATGTTAGTGGTCGGCAAATTTAAATCTGAATTTGAATAGTTTTTAGGCAGAACATCCGTTTAGGACGCATAATACATTTCTGAAATGAGAACGATGAGATCTACAAGACTCAGCTCACTTTAGTGAGCCCAGACATATTTAGGCCAAATAATATCGTTTTAATAATCAGATTCGAGATTTAGAGTGTTTTTAAGTTTTATAGTTTATTTTGGATCTGGTTTTCTTTTATATATTGAGCTTTAATGATTGATGTTAGTTGCCCTAGAGTTTTCTTATCATTATATAAGCACCCTTAAACAGTTGTAGCCATATTTTATCATATTATAATTATCAATCAATGATAAGCCTTAAAACAAGACTTACAAATAAACCCTACAATCACAATTAAGTTGTCGATGGTAGTATAGGAAAGTAGGGGTCTCCAGCAGAGGATTGTATATAAATCACAAATATAAGACTCAATCTAAACTTAAAAACTTAATATGTCCAGTAAGAAAGAACTGATCGGGAGACGATTCTAAACTATATACTCTAAATATGACAAAAATTTACAGACACGAACTAGACATACTAAACTAGCTACTGACAAAGTTTCACTAAACTAACTATACTAAATAAATTCAACAAAATAAAGGATAGAAGAAATATGAAAATAAAATAATGTTTTAGGGTTTTGAAATATATAAGATAAACAATAGCTAGGAATAACCATACACCACTAGAACATATTTTACCAAGGATTTGTCAACCTATATGCTCTTATTCAATCGATTGTCTTTACCCAAGCTAAACCAATGATGTGTTGAAATTAACCTATCAACCGTTCTCACTTGGTATGTCAAAAGAATAGTGTTTTCAACTTAACTTAGCTTCTAACATGGAACCTAAAGTGATGTTATCGCACAGCTCTCACATACAAATCATTAAGATCTAAAAGATTATGAATAAAGCTAGGAAATTTCGGTACTGATGTTTTCCTAATCTACCTAGATGTCAATTCATATGAATGAGGCTCAAGTCACTCATGTGCTACCCTAGATAATATGATTGACATGGTGATCAAAACACAAAATCATAGCAATAAAACCCTAGCATGCTTACTACGTTTGCAACCATAATAAATAAAACAAGAATTTATCAATAAGAAACTCATGAATCAACAAACATTTAATATCCAAGAAACAATAGAATCAACGCTAAAATCTTGGTTTACACATATCTAGGGCTTAGTCAGCCCCTAACTATTAAAGACTAGTAGAAAAATATAGGGAAAATAAAATAAAACATTAGAAAAATAATGAGAAAAGAATGACGGCAATTGACTGATGTTGTGCGTCCAAAGATAGATATATCCAAAACTCCCAAAAACTCTTTAAAATGATGTCAGGTCCTCCTTTTATATATAAGCAGCTTTTATTAGGTTTAGAAAATCCTAATTTCGTCCATGGACTTGCCTTTGTGGTCTGAGCTTTAAAATTGAAGTTTTGGTCTTAATCAGAAATTCGAGCTGAGTGACATTTGGCCACTAAAACGGTCATAACTTCTTCTCCAAAATATCTATTGATGATCCGCGAAAGGTTCTGAAAACTAGACTCTTGTATATTTTCGTTGATATAAGGCTCATCTCCTGAATCATTGTGAGTTGATCACAATACTCTGTCGAGGTTGACTAATGATTTCTGGAAGTTTTTCTGATTTCTTTCCTTGCACGATATGAATTCTTTTTCCTTTAAGATTTCTTCTTTTTTGTTTCTCTTGTGCTATTGAACTTTATTTGCAGCCTAAAAACACAAATTAAGTTACAATGAATATTTTTAAAGGAATTAGATAGCTAAATATGGTCGGAAATACATTAAGATCGTTGCATAAAATACACTTATCAATCAAACTTAAGTGTTTTCTCTTATTTATTGGAGGATTTCCATACTTATCATATAGGGTTCTTCACTTGAGAACTCTCTATGTATTTAGGGTGTTACGCTTGTTAGCCCTCCATACTTCCACCGCGTCAACTGAAAACTAAGGGTACTGATATATTGTATCTTACTGCAGATACCTTGAAAGCTAGATAGAAAGCTACCTTCGAGCAATTGTATAGAAAGCTAGCAGCCTTGTAAATTCTTGCCACTGATATATTGTATCTTACTGCAGATACCTTGAAAATGCTTTCCGGGCGATTAATTAGCAGAACGGGATTTTCTGTTGCTTATTAAGAGTCTAGAATGCTTATTAGTTCCACTGTGTCGAAGGTCTCAATTTATTCACTTATTCTGCACCGCACATATATGAAGATGTGCAGCGAGTACTTCGATCTCAAGATTTCATTGTTAAGACGTTATCCCTTCGCCAACCATTTGCATGAGACAAAACAAAAGGATGATTGATCAATTATAGACTCATATAGCAATTCTTTTATAGAGATTTTTCTTTTGGTGCCAAGTAACAACAGAGCTTCTATGCATGCCCTAATTAACTAGCTAATTAATCACGACGTCATGGACTAGGTGGAGGTTCAAGAACCATATATGAGATCATTGGATATGATGAGAACTTCCATAACCATACGTATGTGATCAATCTTTGCTTTCCAGATTGGATGATATCATTGAAAACAACAAGAATATGATGAGAGCTTCAAGAACCATATGTATATATGTGAATTGACCTTTGCTCCAGACTGCTGGTTGAGATCATTGAAAACAACAAGGAAATATATGATGGTGAAAAAACTTGGTTGCCGATCGGACAAATAGTTTGATTATAACCATGAATAACTCACCCTTAGACAAATCACACATTACTTAAACGAAGCAACCACTTAGGTTAATCGTTGTTTTCCTAAAAGACGATTGCTATCAGATAACCAACAATACATGAAAGCCTCCTTTATTTGTCCCAACATGATGGTCTCTGGATCGTTAAAAGTCTGTATGGCTAAATATATAGCAAAAGAATGCTAATTAACACAACAAAATTTTGGTCTCTCTCAACTTAATTATTGTTGGATCATTTTCTCAAGGTATATATCCCCTCCACTCAATTTGTGATTGGCCAGAAACCCTGCTACTTATCCATATATACAAGAAAAAATCAAAGCTTCAAAAAAAGGATTGAAAAGCAGACGAATTACAAGTTTAAACGAGGAAGATGAAAGACACTCGACTTGATATCAGAATGATATATAGGTGTGTGACAGCTCCATTTGCTTGCATATATGATAGAATGTGCGATAACGTACAAGTCATTGAACTCACTGATGGAAGCTTAGATTGTTACCTCTTATGACCATTTTGGAATGTAATGTGTGTATCGTTGATATTATTGGTGATATAGAGGTCTTCGATCTTATGAAGCAACAATAAGAATCATGATATGTAATATGCATGGATACTCGATTACGAGTTAGATAAGCACACTGCGATTCAAAATGTTTAATCATATATAGATGATCGGTTACTAAACCTAAGCACACAACTAATATATGCCTGAAAAATAGATATATGTCAAGCAATAAAAAATGATAACGATCCAATTTCCATATCTTATTAAAACCAAAGATTCCATGATACATATAATTAATTGGATAGCTAACAATCAGTAGATATATATAGGACTAAAGAGGTGAGACATGTATAAAACACATAGAACACCAATTAAATTGACCTTATTTCCATGCAAATGACTTCAGCAACACATGAACATGACCTCATGATGAAGATCGAATTATAAGAGTTCACTCTATGAAAGCTGCTCCTGATCAAAGACCAATTCCTCGATCATATTCTGGCCATGATTGAGAGGATTGAAGGCTTCAACCTCAGAGCAGCACTTGTGGGGAAGCAGCTTTACAGATCCAGCATTAAACCCAACTTTCTGATCAAGCGGCGCTGAGTGTATCCCCGCCGGCGGTGCATAGGAGGATCTCCGGGAAATCACAACCGAGTTAATAACTTCATCAGTAGGGTGAAACACCGAAAGAACCTCAAACCCTATAAGATCATCACAAGGGTCAATCACTGGATACAGAAAAGCCCTAGCACCATGAGCACTCCTCAGCATCAAAATCGCTCCGGGATTCATGTTTTCGGCCAAATGCTCAATGATCTTTACCTTCGCAGATCTGTCCATCCCAACTAGAGCAGCCAGAAAGACTACCTCATACTCCTTCAAATCAGTCGTGACATCCATTATGTCAGTGGTATGGAACACCATCCTCTTGGACAGGTCAGGATCAGATGCAACCAAGGCAAGAGCCTTGGAATTGGCTAAAGGGTCGATATCATAGTTGTGGAAAGAAGTGGTGGTGAGGTGGTTTGAGGCCAAAACAATCGAGGTAAGAGGAAGCGGGCCAGAACCCACAAAGGCTATTTTCGAAGGAACATGAGGGAAGTGATGGGTGAGGATTGAGTGCTCGAGTTTGCTGAGCTTGAGGTAGTTGGAGTAGTAAGGGAAAATGTCGAGGTGGCGAAGAGGGTATTCATAGGAGCCAAGGATGGTGGAGAAATGAGACTCCAAGAGTCCTTCTGCTTCTCCGCAGAGTCTAATGAGGTTGGATCTTATTTCTTGCACACTTCTGCAGAGCTTGGTGACGTCGATTGGATTTGGTGGCATGCATGTGAGAACGAGTTGGGTGAAGAGAGTGTTGACATCTTGTGAGGGTTTGAGGCTCTCGAGGCTTGAGATTTGTTCGTAGAGTTGGCAAACTCTTTGGACCAAAGCATCGCCATGGCAGCACATGTCGACAGTATGAGGATATGAAGGCTAGGGAAATGTTACGAGTAGAAAAAATCAAGATGAAAGATTATTAGATTAGCTAGCTCTTGAGATGGTGATTCTCCAAGGCCTTGGAGGGTCGTTATTTATGGGCACCTAGTGGGGTCATTGTTGTGAAGGGGTCTATAAAACATTTGTGATAAATTAGTTTGGGTTTCACGTTTAAAAGTTAAAAATGAATGAACTGATCCAATTCAAATCCGTATAAACTCTAAAAGTTCTACTTTCTCTATATTATTAAAAGTGCGGCTATTGAGACCTTCAAATTTACTCGGTAGATCTCATTATATTGTGAATTATTAAATGAAATATATACCTTCATGCACAATGAATGACTGTTAAGAACACTAATTATACAAAAGGAAATATTATATTTTTCTTTATGGACTTTCCAATTCAATAATAATTGATTACATTCTTTATTATTTTCCTTATATATTTTCTTTTTTCAATTTATTTTTATTAAAGCATATATATATATGGTTCATAAGAAGTAAAATAATGATCAATATCGATCATATATATGCATAAAATTTTGTATTATCATACATGTTGAATCATATACTTGCAGGTGCATAAATAATTTTGCAAAAAAGAAAGAATATCTATCGATTATTTATTGAAATAATTTATTATGAGGTACAAAATAGATATCAAATTATTCAAAAGAAAAAAAACAAAAAAAAACAACACATAAAAGAGAAAAAGTCAAAAGGATATAGAGAATATAGTTCATGATGGAACATTTTCTTGCATGAAAAGAAATTTAAAAAATGAAGGTAGGGATAATGGGTGTTCAAAAAATGAAAAGAAAAAACAATGAATGAGAGGTCTATTGAGTGAATAAGAGGCAAAATGAGTAATTAATTGAAATATATGTCATTAATAACTAAGGGTATGTTAGAAATTTGAAATTAGGTCTAGCTAGTACGTGAGTAAATGTTTATAATGAAAAGGTGCAGAGAGAATGAGTGGTCTACTTAGTAAATTTGAATGTCTCCATAACCGCATTCATGTGAGAATCATATTCAACATATTGCCACCCTAGATACGATAATTTGTCATGTAATTTTGACATTATGATAACTTAACGCGTTTTATTGATGCCATTTAATTATAATCGAAATGGTTGTTAAAATGACAACTTCTAGTATTTCCAAAGCACTAATTTGGAGTTTAACCTAGCTCTATGCAGACTTCTAGGATTTTTTCATATACATGAGCAAATTTCTTGAGATCGGGATCAAGGCCATGATCCCAATGCCGAGAGGCACAATTAAGGTTTCAGAGTTATACCATGAACGCGGCGAAGCCTATCAGGTTTCAGAGTTTTCTCATGGCCAGTAGTAACTAGCCGGCCATGCCAGTTGCAAGCACTTGCAGCATTGGTGCTAGCTTACATTGAATGCAGAAAATTGAGGACCAATGAGTTGCAGGGGAAAGGTTACCAACAACATTTAGCTTAATATTACCATTGTGAAACTGAATTCATCTTTCTCATATATCTGTTATAACTTATAAATAGATCGAGCATGAACCTCTCTATGTATAATTTTAGGTCAACTTGGAATTTGATGAATAAGATGATGAAAGCTAAGCTAGGTTGGATAAAGATTCTATTCCTCATATGCCTTCCCACACAAATTACACTACTAAATACAAATAGATAAAAATAAATCATAAACAACAGAAATAAAATGAATATCGATGTTTGATCATGTACGTGTACTGCAGTTGTCTCTCAAGTTACTATCAGCATCATTCATTTCACACTGCTGCTACAACTAAATTTGCAATTTTATCGTCAACCGACGTGTCTTATCCTCTAATATCACAAACAATGATTTGGATTTGCATATATAAAATCCATAATTTTCATGAATTTAACATAAAATCCCAGGTTGCTTTACGATGGTTTGCAATATTCATGCTGCTGTGTACTGTATTCAACCAATCGTTAAACTAATGTTTGCCAAAAAAACCAATCGTTAAACTAAGTTCTGGGTTTATATACATTTGTACAACTGATGCTATAGTTTGATGCCACTTATGTAATCAGCGGATCTCACCAGAATAAGATCTATTCGCCAACCCTAAATTTGTTAAAACCCTAATAACCATTTCCATGTCATAGATCCAAATATTCAACTGTTTTCTCTTTACATTAACTTATTACTTGGGGCATAAAATACTCAAAACATGAGCTATACTCTAAATTCTAAGCATTACTCATGCTCGACTAATTCTACCCTTCTAAAATAGTTATATTTTTGATATTCATACTTTAGGCCTGATGATAATTATAAATAATCAATATGGTATGGTCCATATTCTGCATATTCTGGTTTCACTATGTAAATAGTACCAGCTAGCTATTTGAACGTCATCACCACAGTGTATTGGTGGAAAGAAAAAATATATGCTGTTTCAAGTTTTAGCATAAACAAAATATATTCAACTTCTGTCAAAACAATGTTGACATATGCACCGAGTTGTTAAGTTTGTCCCTAGATATCACAAATGGCCTTACATAAACTGGATGGCCACTACAATAATCCCAATCTTTAGAGCTTCTTTTCCAAATTGGATAGCAACGAAGGCCATAATCCCAAAATCATCAACATCCTAGATACTGTTATTGTGTCTCAATGATGATTTAAACTAATGGACGTGATATATACCATGATTTTTAATTTCTTCTATATGTAATGCAAACATTCTGATGATGAGCAAAGCGAACTAGGACTTCATGAATATTTTCGACTAATTCATAAATCCTTCTGATCAGCTAGAACTTGCCTTTCTCCCGAGTCCTTTTTCATGTCCATTGAAGCAAAAAAACCCAACTGGGAGAGGTGGTAAGCTATAGACGTAGACATTGATAATTGATATGTTGAATTGATATGGTTTTGATAATGTTTTTTATTTTATTTTTTATTATCCCGTTGTCTTTGTACAACTTTTCCCCCTTGGCCAATTGGGTGGTAATGCGACTACTCGACGTTGATCGAATTCATTGAGATATCTTTTCCATATAACAAAAGGTCACGATCGACAAGGATGGATCTTAGTGAATCCATCCCTCGCTCCGGTCTGTGTAGTTTTTTTGTAATTTTTAATTTATATAGACTTAATTAATCTAAATTATAACATTTTTATATAATTAGTTCAGACAAATATCAAATCTTTTAATAGTAAAAATGAAAAAAAATCTTATAATAATGGCCTAATTAAGAAATTAAAAAAAAATTAATTAATCGATCAAGTATTCATTATTAAACCAATTTTTTCGAAAATACTTTCTATTAGGTATTAATCAAAACAAAAAGGTAAAGAACATTTTCTTTCTTTCTTTTGTATAATATAGATTGAAATACATATTTCTAATAGTAAGTGGGGTGTATTGTAGTTAGATTTCTATGAAGTTTTAAAGATTTTTATGGATTTTAAAAGCTTAGGGGTATTCAATTAAAATTTGTAACAGAAGATTTAAAATCCTTAAGTGTGTGGGTATTCAATTAGGATTTTTAATTAAAGATTTTAAATCCATGAAAGTATGGAGGTATTCAATAAACACACAAATTGTTAACGATTTATTAAATGGTGGATTTGCACGGATTGTCAAGTGTAAATTGTGAAGTGAACAATCCAACCCCCTAGACATAAGATTTTCGTAGATTTACAAGTTTTATCTTTTATTATTTTATTTTATTCATTTCTCTCTCCCTTGCCACTATCATTTTTCTTCTTTTTTTATACATGATTTTAGATCTTTTTTTACTACAATACTCATTCACTTGATTTTTGTATGTGCCTTATATATTATACACAAATTTTTTGTCTTATTTTTTTGCTTTATACTCTATTATAACATGTATTCAACTCTCTCCCTCTCCCCTTGTCACTACCATTCTTTCTTTTTTATACATATTTTTTTATCTTATTATTTTTTACTACAATATTCATTCACTTGATTTTTGTACGTGCCTTATATATTTTACACAATTTTTGTCTTGTTTTTGATTTGTTAACATGTATTCAACTCTTTCAATCTACTTAATATGTGTAACATAGACTAACAACACTTTTGTTAGAATTTTGAACTTTGCTTTATTGCAGTAGAGATACAGATAAATATAATGATTATCTTTAGTCGTCACATACAACTTAAGTACAAATAAACATGTTTTTTTTCACCGTGTTTTGACACGGGTCTATGAATTTTAAAATGATATCTTATGAATAAGAATGTTTTATTCCCTCTCCATAATATGTCTCTGAATGTGTGGTACATATGTAGAGTTTACATTAAGAATTTTTTATGTTATTACTTTTTTTTATCCACTTATGTTACATGTTTATGTAATAAGTGATGAATCCTAAAATGTTTGTTTAATTCTACGAGAATCCATGTAAATTTATCATTTGTTTTCAAGAATCCTAAACAGTTTAGGTTTAAAAATCTATATGAATCTAATGAATTTTATAAATCTGTATAAATCTAAGAACTCTTTATAAATCCATCACTTAAAAAAGTATGTAGAAATCTAAACCCAATACGCCCCCTGAGTGAATAAAGAATTAACGATTTATGGTATCAACCCTAAACTCTATTTGTATAGTTAGTTTTGTCAAATTTTATATGTAGCACTCAAATATATACTTATTCAGAATTTTATTGAATGAATATTGTTTAACCCAGTCAGTTTTCAAATCCTCGCTTCATCCCTGACGATCGATCATTTGAGACTGATAGAAAACCACAAGAAACTTTGTTAATCAATATATCGAATTAGTTTTGATTGATGCATTAGTTAGCTTAAATTTTCCTCACATAAATAGCAGATCTCGAGTCTCTGATGAAGAAACACTTCAACTGTCTCAAGAAACTCGTCAATATTTATGTTTGCTTCCCCTGTGTTAAACTTCACATCACCAAATGAGTGTCTTGCGTGGAACCCCCACCAAGTTCGAGCTCCAATAATCACAAGTTTCTTATCAGTAGTTTGCGAGTACTTGGGACATGCATGATCCATTTTAGAGTCAGCTTCGAAGAGAGTATGGAGCATTTTGAGACCCGACTGTGGATGTTTGCGGTTTTTCGGTTTACAAGGTGGAAAACCTTGAGCCAACATGGTCTGACTGCTCTCTCCTGGTAATCGTTTGGATCCATATGTTAGTAGGGTTTTTGCAGGCCACAGTTGATTCATAATTTTACTGGGTTGGTGGGTTGCCTCCCCTCAATATAAATATATTTCACCCACAAAAAACACACTCAAGTTTGAGAGAATGAAAAAGATAAGCATGTTAAATGGAACATGTTACGTACCAACATTTTGCGTTATAGAATCGATTTTTGCCCATATTTTCACACAATCTCTACCGCTATCCAATATTATATCAAAATGATCTATTAATTTACGTACCCTTATAAAAATTGAGATTAATCTAACTGATTGTCGATGGAAGAACAATTATAAGTTAAGATTGTACCTCATTTAATCAAATTGATTTTAACATTCGACGAAGTGGTTATAGCGCAGTGATAAATGCATCCACTACCTATTGACGAAGTCATAAGTTCGAGTCACTATAAGAGTATGCGTGAAATCCTTTGATTCTCCTAAATTGAAAGAAAGAAAAAAATCAAATTGATTTAAACATAGCAAAAATGAAAGACAAAGTTATGCCCGGTGTGCCATCATGCACTAATGAAAGGTAGTGCCTCTAAACATGCTTTATAAAAAATCAAAAGGATCAAAACTAAAGGTTAAAGTGTAGCATATTGGCTGGCTAGAATGAAGTCAAATTAACAATGGCCGTTAAAGCGATGGATGTGTGTCAACCAAAAAGCAATGGTTGTGTCACTTGTGTATAAACCACACTTCTCCATGTGCCACACACTGGCCCTGAGAGTGATGGGCCGCTTAGATATCGACCCACACTGTTCGCAAGTCCTAGCAACCCCAGCTCTTGGGCCCTTAGCTTTCAAATCTTGATTGAGCAGATTTCAAATAGGGACCAGATCATATCCTGGGTCAATTCAAAGGGCAAGTGCAAGCAGTTGCTTTCATTTGTAAGATGTGGGACTTGCAGGGCCAGGTTGTGTTCTGCACACGTCCATATTGGTCATAGTTGTATCATTCACTAGTTAATCTGGGAATGGTATATGGTGGTGAAAGTATGACATAATTCAAACTTTTCGATTTCCAATACCCTTAGCTGAAGTATCGGCAAAAACCAGAAGCAGTTGATCAGATGTGCAGGCCATTACCAGTGAGAACTGGGCAGTGAAATGTGAAATATACTTTCAGAACTTCAAACAGGGCATGAATAATCAAGACCATCTATTCCTAAAGACAATATAAGTCGAGCATGCTGGCCTTTATTCGAATAACCATGATGACAGAAGAAATTTATAGCAAAATCACACTAATATATGAATTTTACAGAAAAGGTCAGTGTAAGTAAGCACGGGTGCATGCAACTAGTCTATATGGAAGTACCATCCAACGAATTATACACCAATATGAATGAGCCACGTACTGAAGCTATACCTATATGCCATCTACAGAAATAAACTGCGAGTAAAAGAAGTGTAACGAAGAATCTAACCAATCCGCTTATAGTTCACAATGCTCATCTGTCTCAGAGCTCTTCATTGGGAAATTCGTATGAAGACTCATATTCGTTAGAATTTTCAGAGCTCATGTATGTAGGAGATTCACTGACATAAGAGTCATCAGGAGAAGCTGCTTCACTAACAAAAGAGTCATCAGAACTTTCATTAGGAGGAGCTTCACCAACTTCACTACCTTCAGATGTACCGAAAATCACATCATAGACCATCAATTTTATCCTATCTCCTACCCAGCTGCCCAATTGACTAATGTAAGAATCTTCAGAGGTCGTGTCTGTATGGGTTTCACTACCATAAGAGTCATCAGAACTTTCATAAGATGGAGCTTCACCAATTTCACTACTTTCAGGTATACCAAATCTAATTATGTAATTAACTCCACTCACCACATCATACACCATCAATCCAATCCTGCCTCCTACCCAACTGCCCAATTGACTTCCCACAAGATAACCAAATCTCCCAAGCTTTTGTTCTCCTAGAAATCCCCCAGCATATGTGACAAACAAGGTGCCAGTGCCCCTGACGGTCCCTTCTGTCACTGCACCACCATAGTATATAGCTTCAGAAAAGTCCCATCCAGACGAGATTATAGGACCTATTATCCGATTGGCTTGCCGTTTTGCTAGTTTTGCTGCCTTTGCTCCTTCTTTCTGCGCTAGCTGGGCCGTTTTGTCCGCAGCCATCCCCTGTGACAATGCATCAGCCACAGCACTTTCAATTGCTTTATGCCTAGCTGCCTCGACATGAGCAGATCTGATGTTGTTGGCATATAGTTTCACAGCCTCTTTCACCCCACAAGCTAGTGTTCCAGAACTCATATCAAAACAGTCCATAATTGTAAACTTCCCACTCTGAGACGAATGCTCTTCCCCAACCAGCTGCCGACATTTTTCAGCTATATAAACAGAAAAATGAAAAAAATAGTAAGACGAGAAAAATGCTTGTAATCGAATATTACTTTGTAAAAACACAATGCATCATAAAGCCTGACATGAATATAAAAGTTTCAGCTAGACTAGTCTGGATAACTAACAGACAGATAAACAGGAGAGGAGAACATAAGACACGAAAGAGCTTAAAACTGGAATATTCCATTTAATATGTACACCAAAAATATCTCAGAAGTCAGAACCTTAAAATGAGTATATACTACAATTCTTCAAACAAGATCATTTCACAGATACTAGGTTTTAAAACTGTTATATTTAGCTCCATACAACAAGATGCATGCAACAATAGAAACGATAACTAAACAGTAACACCGAAAGCGTGGTGACTCATCTTCCTGATACAAACAACCATTGCATACCCTTTCACAATAATCATATCAACAATATCAAGAAAAGAATTCAAGCACTGCAACTACATTCCATGACTTACACACACAGCAAAACAACAGAACCACAAAGATCATAAAAAACATGATTACATATCGTTCACATTGCAATTATTGCTTAACCTGATCAAATTAACTTAACCTTGAACCTCCTCAGCAACTTAACACGAAATGTATATGATTCAAGACCCAATGATACAAAAAGCACAGATCTTTACACATTCAACCAAATCCCCAGATAGGAAATATATGTAACAGATAATAAAGTTTTGAACTTTGAACTCTAATTGATGTTTGAGTTGGAGTTACGCGAAGTGAGGGTACCCGCGATACTGAGGACGATGATGCCAGCAATGAAGGCCGCTACTTGGATCCTGTTCCTCTGGAAATTCATGGGATTGAGACCAATTTGGGAAGGTAAAGCAAACCCTAAATCAAAGTTTTGGTATTGGAATTGGGAAACTTGAAGGACGGAAGAATCTGTAAAGCCGTGTTTGTGTGAAAAGTCAAGTCAAGACCACTTTTATGAACTTACAGATAATATAATATTAATAGATAGATGATTAAATAATTAAAATTGTTGTAAATAATTAATTATATAATCTGTTATAAATAATTAAAATTGTACAGTCCTCTTACCTTTAACAATTTCCATCAGTGATATTTGGTTCAGTTTAGTGAAACGCACCGTATCGTAGTTGAGTGTTGAAATTGACTCCCACGGTCATTTAGCTCGGTGACAAAAACAGGGGGATCCTGAGTTCGACACACTACTACAAAATAGATTTTTCCCTTCTCTAATCATTTTAACAGCTTCATGAACCAGTAAAACATAATCTACACAACTACAAAGCATAACAGTATATATACTGATGCTATGCTATGCAATGCAATGCAATGCAATGCAATGCAGTCAGGAGTTTCAGTGTTGCACTGTGTACTGAATAGTACTTCAAGTTATACCAAGGTTCTACGTAATCAGAAACACACAACACTATCATTCACTCTCAACAATTATACAGTCAATCGAATCAAATTTTTGCCAATGAATAAAATAATGGTTATAAGAATATAAGATTAGTAACCAAGGCCCTAATCTACTTTAATGAGATTTCTCAGAGAGCTGGAAGCTTAGAGCCATGATATGACCAGAGATGCTTATGTTCACAAAGCTTCTCCTCCTGTTCGTACTCACCACATATTGATGACCACCTATGGATGTAAAAGCTGACATGCCATTATAGAAATGAAACACTATTGTACAACCGTGAGAATGAAACCGATTCAGTTTCTCATCTCAGTGCTATGAGGTAGAGATATTATACAGGTACCAGTCTACACGAGGAACAAAACCTTTCTTCATCATTTCCTCTTTTACTATTTCATAAGTAGTTTGGTTTGGGACCAACCCCTTCTCCAACATCTCATTAAGAAGCCCATTTGCATCTTCAAGTTTATCCTTCTTTGAATATCCCTTGATTAACAGATTATATGTTGCAACATTTGGTCGCTTTCCTCCCTTCTCCATCCGTGCCCTCAGATTCAAAGCTGCACTGACGTTTCCTTCTTTGCAGTAGCCATCCATCAAAAAATTGTATGTCAAGTGATTAGGACTCAAACGCTTCTTGAACATCTCATTGAAGAGTTTCCGTGCTTTTCTTGACTCCCCTTCTTTGCAGAATCCATCTATTAATATGGTATATGTTATGTGATCAGCTCTCAATCCATTACCCTCCATTTCATGTAAAAGCTTCAAGCCCATCTCGAATTTCCCCTGTCTACACAAACCAGCAATCCGGCAGTTGAAGGTCGAAGTGGTTGGAGAAATTCCCTCTAACATTGAATTATAAAACTCAAATGCTTCCTCCAGCATTCCATCCTTAGAGTAAGCATCAATCAATGTATTGTACGTTATAACACTTGGCTACAAGCCTTGTCTGCCAATGTCATCAAGCAACTCTCTAGCTCTCTTCATCATCTTCTTCTTACAGAACCCATTAATAAGAGCATTATAGGTAATAATGTTTGGCTTAAAACCCAAGCCACACATTTCCACCAGCAAAGCACAAGCCTTGTCAAGCTCACCAATGCAACATAACCCATTAATCAGCGAACAACATGTAAACACATCAGGCTTCAAATCCTGCTTCATTATCACCTCATAAACTTTGATTTTAGCTGGTACATTCTCATCTTTACCAAAACCACTAATCAAAATATTGTAAGTACACTTATTCGGCTGAATACTATTTGCCACCATCTCCTTCAAAATCGCATCGGCTTTGTACATCATCCCCAACCCACCAAATTTGCAATATCCATCAATCAAAATATTATAACCAACCACATTAGGCAATATCCCCAATCCCTTCATATCTTTACCAGCAACATCCTTTGCCTCCTCCAACTTCCCAACTTTACACAACCCCCTAATCACCATATTGAAAGTATACAAATTCGGCTTAACTCTCCTCCTAATCATCTCCCTGTAAACAAATTAAACACTCCCAACCTCACCTTCCTTCACCAAAGCCCTCAACAAAGTGTTACAAGCAAACAATTTCATCCTAAACCCACACTCACCAGCTTTCTTCAAAGCCTCAACACCCAACTGGGTCTTCAAATTTCTCGCAAATGCCAATACCAATCAAGTTAACTATAACCCCAACATTGCTCCTACCCAATAAAAGCGAGCTAAAATTGCAGCATTTGAAAGGCTCTCATTGCTTCTACCAAACTCATGTAAAAAAGCTCGAATATTTGAGTACCTTTTACTACTGCTAATGAACCCAAGAGCCTAAAAGTGAGTCCTAAATCATATTCATCATTGAAAGCCTTATGGGAACTATTTAAGTACCTGAGAATCAGTACTGGGTCTGCTCCGAAGTCCCAAACCTGATGAAGAACTGATCCAAAGTCTGAATCTTTGAGATGGGTTCTGACCTCTGACCACCTCAGCTTTGCTAAAAGATCTGAAACCACCGCAAGTTTCAATTTTTCCAATGTGGGTTTTCTAGGTACGCAAGCCAAAGAGCGTAGAGGCCTGAGAATCTGAAGCCTGCGATGCATTTTGAACTCACAAAACCAACCCTCGGCCTTTGGTGTTTTTAAAAGAACAGGGGCAGTTTCGTCCTATAGATAAAAGCAAGGGGTTTATGAAGGGCTTTAGTTCCAAAAACGAAGCACCGTTTTGAGCTCTGAAACCCAATTCAATGGAGGCTCTCCTATAACACACAGAAAGATTCAAGCTTTTTTCTTCATTAGAGTCTGAATTGAACTGGGTACACCATTATGTTGAAGCTTCTATCTTCTTCTTCGTCGTGCGTACAAGGTTTGTGCCCTAAATTGGGCCTCCGGGCCGGGTCACCCGAAATCTCGTCGCCGTTGCTCCGGGTTCTGAGCTCGATAACTGGACGGAATCGGACCAATATGGCTCGCCGGGCATTTTGCTCGGATGCAAGCGACGGCTCCGATCAGGTGGTTGAGGTGGAGGCCAAGGCGGCGGGGAGTGAGGCTGAGGCTAAGGCTTCTTCAGCTATAGTGTCCACAAACCCTAGACCAGAAGATTATCTAACGGTTGGTGAAAGCATGGTTTTTTTAAGCTTTTTCAATTCAAAGTTTGAAGCTTTTTATATTTTGTATTGGTGAGTTTACATTTTTGTTTTTGTGCTATGAAGGTTTTAGCTTTGCCATTGCCGCATAGACCACTCTTTCCAGGGTTCTACATGCCAATATATGTGAAGGTAGTATTTGAGTACAGCGAAAACTGTGTTTCATTCATTGTTGGATCAATTGTGTAAGTAGTGTTAGCATTTTGGTTTTAGTTTATTGGAATTGAGGTGATTGATTGGTGTTGTGGTTGTGTAGGATCCGAAGCTGCTAGCGGCTTTGCAGGAAAGCCGGAAAAGGCAAGCTCCATATGCTGGAGCTTTTTTGGTGAAGGATGAGCCAGGGACTGATCCAAGCTTGGTGTCAGGTTCTGACACGGAGAAAAGCATTTATGAGTTAAAAGGGAAAGACTTGTTTAATCGGTTGCATGAAGTTGGTACACTCGCGCAGGTATCAAGTTTGGTGCAAGGTTTTATGGATTCCACCTCTTGACTGCATGAGTTTCCTTTGAGTTTTTTTTGATGAGGTTTTTACTTGTTTTGGTATATCAGATTTCTAGCATTCAAGGAGACCAAGTAGTGCTTATTGGTCATAGGCGACTTCGAATTACAGAGATGGTAAGGGGAAATAAATAGTAAGCATGATTATTTGAATGAGTGTCTTGATAAGCCATGTATAACTCTCCATGTATATGACTCATGAGTCGATTACAGATATTTAAACTAAATGATGACAACATATATCTATACTGAATCTATTATTATTTAATATATCATATGTTAATGCTCGCTTACGGATATTACATATTAGTATAATATTTTTGAGACATAGATTGGTATACATATTAGTGTACTGAGCAATGTTACTGCATCTCGACAGGTTGATGAGGAACCACTAACTGTTAAAGTTGACCATCTCAAGGTATAATGTCCTTTTTCATCTTCTCAAATAAATTATAACTTCAGGAAGTTTGATAAGTTTTTTCTAAGCTCGTATTCTAATTGGATTGTTCCTTTCATTACAGAATAAACCATATAACAAGGATGACGATGTCATAAAGGCTACATCTTTTGAGGTTATAGCAACATTAAGAGATGTTCTGAAGACTAGTTCTCTTTGGAGAGATCATGTTCAAACATACACTCAGGTTCAGTTTGTTTTCCCATTATGTTGGAATTTTTTGATATCTTTCTTCCTCTCCGTCGTCACTTTCTTTGCTTGTAGCCTACAACAGTGATTGAATTAGTGAAAAATTGTTTACAGGTCTTAGTGAATTAGTGTCAATACATCGCTTGGTTTACTATCTTCTCATGATTTTTCTTTTCCAATTTGTTCAGCATATAGGTGACTTTAATTATCCAAGGTTAGCTGATTTTGGAGCTGCAATATCTGGTGCAAACAAATTGCAGTGCCAGCAAGTGCTTGAAGAGCTAGATGTAAGTATCTGTCAATCTTACTTCGGTTTGTATTGTTGGAAAGCTCATCTTGTTTATTTTTGCAAACATTTCTGTCCATTCCGTGTATGTTGAAAAATATGTCATCTTCAAAACTGTTTCGATTGGCCTCTTGATTCAAGCTTATTATATCATCCTTGATGCTTTTAAACACTACAATTGTTGGTCTCAGGTGTACAAGCGTTTAAATCTCACACTAGAGTTGGTGAAGAAAGAGATGGAAATCAGCAAGCTTCAGGTATGTCAGGCTTTGATTCCAATATACCATTCCTCATGTACTTGTACTCCTATTCTCAATTGTAGTTTATACTTCTTTTACCTGCTGTGTACTTAGGAAACTATTGCAAAAGCGATTGAAGAGAAGATAAACCGTGAGCAACGCCGCTACTTGTTGAATGAGCAGCTTAAAGCCATAAAGAAGGTATTTTCTCCACCATCACAATAACTATTGTGCCATGCTCGTCACTATCAGTACTGCATCTCCACCCACCATGTATAATAGTTTATTTAATGGCATGTGGTGATTGCTCCTTCTCTGTTTCTTTATTTTACATTTGGCAATTATTGAATTTAGTTGGCTTGAAATGCTTCAGGAATTGGGATTAGAGACAGATGACAAAACAGCACTTTCTGGTCAGTTACTTTTCTAATCCTTTTTCATTATGTATTTATGTGCATAACTGCATACAGAATTATACACATACATTTATATGTACTGTTGTTCCACCTTTTCCAGTCATTTGTTTACTGTTTTGCTAGTATGTGCATGTGGTATATGTGGAAGTCATATATAATGAGAACCCTAGCTGAGGGACTGGACTTGAAGAGTCAGGGATTGGTATATCAGATTTAAAAATATATATGACCGGTTAAAATCTTATCTCATCCACTGTGTCCCAACAATCCATATTGCATCTAAAGCTAAGTCGGGTTAGTAGCATGCTTGCAATGAGTTGCACATGTCTGTATGTTATTTGTGCTTTATTGTCACCGGTTCTCATCCGAGTGTGGTTTGAATATATATAAGTGAAGATGTTGGTTGTGCTCCTAATGTTGTTCAGATACATCATAGTAACTAGTGCATCACTTTTTTATCCTGTGGTGCAGCAAAGTTTAGGGAGAGGCTTGAACCAAACAAGGATAAATGTCCACCTCATGTTTTGCAAGTTATTGAAGAAGAGCTCACAAAATTACAGCTGTTGGAGACCAGTTCGAGTGAATTTAACGTGACACGTAACTACCTAGATTGGTTGACGTCAATACCCTGGGGAAATTACAGGTTCCTGCACTATGCAAATTAGTAATCTTGTTTTTATTTGATTTTATTTTATGAAAAAAAAGTCAAAAAACATTCCAGTAATCTTTGTTAGAGAGGACCTTGTTGAAGTAAATAAGTACTATGCCTGGGTAGGAACCATTTTATACACTCATGAACTCGTGAATTTGATAATGCTTTAGGCGGCTGCCATCGCAAGACTTTGCCTTTGGTCTTTAATATGTGGCTGTTGGAGAAAAATGAAACTATTTGATAGATTTTTTTTTCGTTTCCCAAACTTGGCTACTACCAACATGGAGTATGTTGTTGGCATATCTGTAACAAGTTATTATTTTCTATAACTCATCACGAGATAGGACGGATATTAGCATGAAAAGCTCAAAGAAACTAGAAGAGGAACATTTAGCGAGTTACTGTTTTTGTTTTTATTTTTATGAAAAATGTGCACCGTTATTGAATTTTCACCTATGGAAAATTTCCGGTAGAATGATATCTCCTAACTCAATTCCAATTGCAGTGATGAGAACTTTGATGTTGTCCGGGCTGAAAAAATTCTTGATGAGGACCATTACGGATTAAATGATGTAAAGGAAAGAATATTGGAATTTATTGCTGTTGGAAAACTCAGAGGATTCTCACAAGGTCAGTATAGTTTTGTTCTGCCAGTATTATGGCCTGCCTTCCTTCCCTGGATGGCATGGTTACCTTTTTCTTTCAGAAACTAAATTTAACCCTCATTTTTTATTTATTTCTCTCCTTTGTCAAAAAAATGCTGCAAAATTTCTGTTATTTATCATAAGATGGTTGTATATTCACAGGAAAAATTATTTGTTTCTGTGGGCCTCCTGGAGTTGGCAAAACCAGCATTGGTCGTTCAATTGCACGTGCATTGAATCGCAATTTCTTTCGATTTTCTGTTGGAGGGTTATCTGATGTTGCTGAAATCAAGGTATTTCGGAATATCCTTACACTATGAATATGGGTATATGAACAGGCATGCAGCTACTTCTAACTCTATTTTTAAAAATATTGCATCAAGGGACATCGCCGAACCTATATTGGTGCTATGCCAGGAAAGATGGTTCAATGCCTCAAAAATGTTGGAACAGCTAACCCTCTAGTTTTAATTGATGAGATCGACAAGGTAATATATGGCCGGTTCTCTTGCTTTATAATAGGATCATGTATGTTTCCAAGTACCAAAATAAATTAATTGGTACTGAAGCTGTTTTGTGGCAGTTGGGAAGAGGACATGCTGGTGATCCGGCTAGTGCTTTGTTGGAGCTCTTAGATCCAGAGCAAAATGCCAATTTTCTAGATCATTATCTTGATGTTCCAATCGACTTAACAAAGGTTAGTTTTGTTGAATTTGAAGCCATCCTTTAATCTTCGTTTTACCAGTTATATGGAATGAGAAGGCATCTAATACAGATCCAAACACTATCTCCAACTTGGTACTCTAAAGACTCAATCATAACATGAGATTATCATATTCAAAATGTATATAACTATTTTAGGACAAATTGTTGTGATTATTGTGGCTGCTGTAGATTCACACATTCACGCATGTAGTTGATGTGTCTCAAAGTGTCATGTGTCATTCTAAGTTATGTCATAAAAATAGGATTAAGAATAGTTTCTCATCACGCTCTGAAAATTTTATTGCAGGTCCTGTTTGTTTGTACAGCAAATGTTATCGAGAATATACCAGCTCCTCTCTTGGATAGAATGGAGGTCATTTCCATAGCTGGGTATATCACTGATGAGAAAATGCACATTGCTAGGGACTATTTGGAGAAGACGACACGTGAAGCGTGCGGCATCGAACCTGAACAGGTACTGATTTCCATATCTGTGTGTGTGGCTATAACTATTTATTAAATTTTGCGTGCTAATGTATTACATATACAGGTTGACATGACCAATGCAGCTCTTCTTGCTCTAATAGAAAACTATTGCCGAGAAGCGGGTGTACGGAACCTCCAAAAGCACATAGAAAAGATCTACCGCAAGGTTTGTCAAAGTATCACTAGGAAATTTACTACTAGCAAAATTATTCATAAACTTATAAATAGTAATATGCTTTAACCTATCCTTTATGGCCTGGCAGATAGCTTTGCAACTTGTTAGGCAAGGACGGTCAGATGAACCTGTAGATGCTGATGAAGTACGAACTCCTGTCAGTAAGACTGATCACCTCGATGAACCTGCAGTTGTTGCAGGTTCTGATGACGCCAAAGTAGAAGATATTGCTGGCGATAAACAAACTGCGGATGAGTCTGCAGAGGGTAAAGGTCATGAACATGATACTGAAACCTCTGTGGGCAGTGTCACTATCCCAGATGATAATGCAGCTTCTGAAGTTCAGGTAATTGGGTAAACTCCTTTGATATTATCCCTTTGGTTTCTATTTTCGTCCTCAGTTGTTATTCAGTGTTTCCAGGCCATCTGTTTCTGCCTTCTTTTTTGTGTTTATCTAGAAGGGTTTGATCACTGTTTTTTTGTTTGCAGGATTCAGAAGAAAGTCAGAAAATTCAGGAGGGTAAAACAAAAAAACCAGTTGAGAAAGTGTTAGTTGATGAATCAAACTTGGGTGACTTTGTTGGCAAACCAGTTTTTCATGCTGATCGCATCTATGAACAGACTCCGGTTGGAGTTGTCATGGGTCTTGCTTGGACTGCCATGGGTGGTTCCACCCTGTATATAGAGACCACTCAAGTTGAGGAAGCAGAGGGGAAAGGAGTGCTTCATGCTACTGGTCAACTTGGAGATGTTATGAAAGAAAGTACCCAAATAGCTCATACTGTGGCCAGAGCAATATTGCTCGAGAAAGAGCCAGAGAACACTTTCTTTGCCGATTCCATGCTTCATCTCCATGTGCCTGCAGGGGCCACGCCAAAAGATGGGCCGAGTGCTGGTTGCACCATGATCACATCTATGCTGTCCAGTGCCATGAAGAAGCCTGTTAAAAAGGACTTGGCAATGACAGGGGAAGTAACACTAACCGGCAGGATCCTTCCTATTGGCGGAGTATGTCATATTTCCTCTAGTATCTATTCTATGAAAGTATATATGAATTTATTTAGTAATTATGTCACTTACCTGAGACTCATCTATTTGATGAGTTTGATGGTACTAAATGTCGATTATTAACTATCATTTTTTTGTATATCTGCCTTCCGTGTAAATTCTGAATCTCAAACTCATATGAAGTTGCTTTTTTTACCACCATTTTAGGTTAAGGAGAAGACAATAGCAGCAAGGAGGAGTGGAGTGAAGACCATCATATTCCCTGAAGCCAACAGGAAGGATTTTGATGAGCTTGCAGCTAATGTAAAAGAAGGTCTTGATGTTCACTTTGTAAATGACTACAATCAGATATTCGCTTTGGCTTTCAGTGACGACCAGAATCAAGAAAAATAAGTGAATCCTTCCTCCCGGGTGCTCAAGAGAGAACCCAAATTGTCATACATCATTGTGCTGTGACCCCATGTCAGGACCTTGCTGGTATATTCATCAGGAGAGTTCTAATCCGAAGAGCCGACTAGCTGAGGGAAAATTATCAGTTGATGGGGTGTGATATACATTTAATTTATTCAGTTACCTTATTATACTTGTACAATTGGATCAGTCATTTGCCCCATTTTTGTAACATAGCATTGGTTTTCACCAGAATATTTACCGTCTGAAGCACAAACAAGATGAGGTAAAACAATTCTTGGAGACTTGGAGTTAATTCCATAATAATTCTCAATAAAGATTAGTCCTTTTCAGAAACTAGATATGGATGATCCAAACCAATCCAGATTGGTTGTTTTATGTGTGCCGCTTTGGTTTCATATTTCCTCCTTCAATAGCACGTTTCCATTTTTCCAATTTTTAATCCAAGATAGATGGAGTGAGGCTGTGTCATAATCTGAGTTTCACAAGGCCAATTTCTGCACAGGGAAGATCCATCTTATTGTCATCGACTCATTGACACTTGGATTCTGAAAGCAATGATGGCATCCTTATTAGATTGAGACCCCTTTCCTTCTTGGAAGGTCTGCCTCATTGGGCAGTTTAAGAGTGGGTCGGTAACCTCAATGATCAGTGTCAACTGTTTATGGAAGACAAAACAAATCCTTTCCCTTTTTGGGTCACTGAAGCAGATTGAGACTACACCCCCTTCTGTATATTTTAGCCCTTTGGCAATAACATACTGTTATATTTTTGCTGTTGTCATAGTGGTGGCGGCGGCGGTAGTGACTCTTTCTCCATCATTTTCTTCTTTCCGGGCACCAACTCGCACCCAGAGAATCAAAGATTTTGGCTTTTGGCATTGCCACCGTTCCATCCATATGCTTTGGTTTCACATTTGGATAAGGATTATGCCATCCATATTCCTATCAAGGGCGGGTAGTCATAAACAACTTCTATGCCGGCAAGACGGCAACTATAACTTTAGGTTAGCAAAGGCCAAATTTTGAATGAGGTGATTTTGCAAATTTTGTGAAATTTTAAAGCGTCAATTTGCATAGAATTCTCTGATCATAATAAAAGAGCTTTTAGAATATCAAAATACTATTGTGGTGACATGCTTAACGTATCAACAATTTGTGTTAAACAACCATGCATGTTTACCTAGTCACTAAACGTATCATTGAACATACTCATCGCATCGAGTGTTTCACCGGAAGAATGACGTCCTAATATTTTGTAAGTTTCTATCATATAGCTCGTCATTTAGAGTAAAATCTGATAACCTATCTTGAAAGAGTATTCTCACTATTCTGACGTATGAATGATCAGGAATAATCACAAGTACTAATGAGCATTAGATTATGAATTAATGCTTTCAAAAAAAAGATTATGAATTAATAAGAATCCTACGCGAGATTTCTGCACGTCCACTAAACTGATGATCCTACATAAACTGAGCAATATCTTTGACCTATAAACTCACAACAAAATCTCAACCTTCCTTAACTTCATGTGATCAAAGTAATCAAGAAAAGTGCTTTGGATAAGACCTTTAGATTACTATGATTAAAAACCCTCACAAATCATTGCCAGTTATCAAAAACCAAGGCTCAAGTTTAACCTACTTAGTATAGGAAATCCCTTTGACTCGATTCCATGACTGGAAAAAGCTCCAAGCCTGGAAGAAAAGCTAAACCCAGAACGACCCCATTAAGATACCGTGCATGAACTAGAAACAAGAGGGGAAGATCAAAGCTCGAGTCCATGATGATGGGTCATTTTTCCACCCAGAAAATCAAAGAGATCGATAGAAGAATATTGTTCTGGTTTTCCGAGTCTCACAGAACCAGAAAACCAGTTGAATATTAAACGATCACTATCAGAACAGGTGCTAGGTTGCTCTTATTGTAGACGAAAAGTTATGAGGTTAAAATCATGTGCGCTATTTAGTCAAAAGTTGGATGAAATCATGAAAATATCCCCTATGAAATTGAAGCCAAGTGAATTCATGCTTTTGCAGCTTTCACTTGGATTTTCACTTGGATATGGAAATAGTAGGCGCCTGACTATCAGACTCGATAATGGAACTTTCTGCAGCCAACCAGGTGGTCGAAACTTGTGGCCCTTTTAACAAGCTTTAGGGTTTTCTTGTTCGAGTCATTTTCGATCATCATCATTCTTAGTTTCTTAAACTTATGCTCTCTTACCATTGCCTCAATTATATGCTCGGATCTATAGAGAGATTACGATAAATGAATATGAAAGCGGTGGGGGAACTTGAAACTAATTTTTAAAGACGCGGAAAAAACTACATTTATATAATTTTCTTATAACAAAAATACATAAACAATTTAATAAACGTAGAAAATAATAAATTATTTTAAAGCTATCTTTTAGAAATAATTTATTGAAAAACGTAGTTTTCTTTCTTGAAAACACTAATAATTAATAGATTTGAGTAATTATACACATAGACAAGGAATAATTATAGACATGCATTTAAGAACTTTGTTATTATTTTTTGGATAAATATATTTATTAAAAAGGGGCCAGTTATACAATTTTTAAAGGAAATAAATTGGGTGACCATATATGGGAGAAATTTTTTAATGCTACCGTAGCATCACGTGACAATGTCTAATGATGCATCATTCCAATCAGAACAAGACATGTAGATTTATTACAATTAAAATAAAAACTAATGTTTTTTTTATATTTTGTGAAACGACATTCAAAGATATTTAGTGAGTTCATATTAGGGTATAAGGTTAAAGTTTAGGGTATCGAGTATATGGTTTAGGGTATTAGGTATAGGGTTTAACACTTAAGGTTTAGTATTTAAAAACAATAAGAACCCTAAAATGGTCTTTAATAATATAGCTAAAATCCACATGTTTAAGTTTAATTGTAATAAATTCACATGTCTTGTTCTGATTGGATTGTAGCACCATTAGATATTGTCACGTGATAGTACGGTACCACTTATGAGTGACAAACACCAATGAAAAATAGACAAGTGTTAATAATAATTATAAACAAACATATCAAATACCCAAAATCATGTTGTTATGTCCTTAAATTACAGCAACCCTTGTAAAATGGACACACGTCCCATATTTATTGGCTATGGTCACCTTAAGGTGACAATCCCTTAAAGACATAACCAATAAATATGGTTTTTTAAAATTTAATGTGGCAATGTATATAATTTTTTTTGCCAATTATACATTGCCACATCAAATTTCAAAAAGCTTGCAGGGGCTGCAACCCCATCCGTCTCCATGTAGTTCTGTCTCTGTATGAAAGAGACCCTTCCATTAACAGATATATCTATTTTTTTGTTCAATATGAGATACCCTAAAGAGTATAAGATCACTAGTATAGATTACTTCAGTCATGAAGGCATGTTCAGGGCTGAAACATTTAAGGTGTAAATACCCTTGTTGTTTGAAAATTCCTTAATAGATACCGTAAACATGAAAACACTTCTAGTGAGGATCTTAAACTGAAAATGAGGACTTTTAAATAGACGGTTAGATAAATATTTTAAGTTTTAGTTAATCTTTTCAAATTTTAATATATGTTCATCATCTAACCGTTCATTTCAAAAGTTTTTACTTAATTTTTATTATAATGTTCTCATTAGAAGCTCTCTTATATACGTATAGTAATTATGAAACTAGTTGTATTCTTCTTTTGATTAGCGCATCCAGAGTTGGAATCCATGATCAAAACTATACCTACAATTAGCAGTCACGTTTTACACCTAATTATGCATAGTGATCGAATCTGTAATCGCCATCAACTATAATGATTACATGAACTTTGATGATGTACCAATCGCCAGTTTTGTTTAGAACATCAACCATAATAAGTGGATATAGAAAAGGCAACTTTTTTTTGTTCATTTTCTTTTTCATTTCCAGATTCTTATGCCGACATCACTCGTCACTTAACTTCTCTAGTCAACTTGTCATTTGTTATCATTAAGCAAATGTTTTACTTTCATTTTCTTGTAAAATCCCCTTAATGATGTAGGGGATAAGACTTAATGCTCCGTGTGTTATTCACCCACTAATAAGAAATCATCTTCTTTCGTCTCTTGTGCTTACATATTGGAGCACTAAGATTAAGCAGCCTTGTATAATTTTATGACTCACGCTCATCAAATCTCATAGAGTTGCCTTCACTAATCACATGCCACAATTTCTTCTAAGAAAACAATGATTCTATTCCGCACACAATTAAACTCAATCCACAATCGTCCACGATCGATGTCCCATTTGAAGGAAAGAAATTCATAGAGCCCTTTGCTATTGACATTCTTTCATAACGGTAAATTGAACCCATGTTTGAAAAGGATTAGTATTAGCATAGCTACATATAGTATGTTAATGGAATTACAGAACAATTGTACGTTCAGTTGACATTGAATTCAAGTAAGAATGACCATATTCTTATGTAACTTGTGTTGTATGCGCTAAGATATGTATCCCTTGCAGCTGTCACATTGAGTTAGAGATCAGTTCATTGAGCATGATATAATACAAGCATGCATGACTTAAATCGTATATAGGTTTATGAGAGATTGTAAGATATGAATTTGTATCAGCACCTTTCTCATTTTTCTTTCTCACAGAAGATGTGATTGACATCCCTTAACCAATGGCAAATCCAGCCACTTTTTACCTGGGCTTAAGCCTACGTGCGATATTTTGAGGTAGGAAAAAAGAACACACTATTTGGTATATATGAAAGAGGAAAAGATAGAAGTAAGAGCTTAATAATTTAATATACTTTTAGGTGTTTGAGGTATCTTGTATTCAAACAAAATTAAGATATCAATAGTTGGCTTAATGCTAAAATATGTATGCTAAATATTTGTAAGTACTGTATATAAAGGGAGCTTGTAGCTAACTTGATGTTTTTAAAAGAACTTACTAGTTAGGAATGAAAGATGCTTATTCTGCATATTGTTTTTCAGGTATGTTAAAGTATGTTTTATAAGGGATGAAATAGGGATACCAGATTTTCATAATGAAATTTCTAATAAGAAATCAATGGAGTTGATATTCTCAGTTTGTTCTAAAAATTGATCATTGAAAATGCACCTCAAATTAAAAAGAGATTTGTTGAAGTGGTTGAGAATGCGATTATGATTAAAAATTTTGAAGTTTTGTGTTATAAGGCTTAATTGATTAGTTTCTCATATAAGATTTTCATTGAATTTTTTTTCGTATGTCACAATTAGCCCGGATAACTATTTCATCCTGGATTCGTCATTGCCGTTAACATTATATTGTTATTGAAGTAGAAACATGAAGATCTTTCAGGATACATCGGACCTTATGATGAGTGGTAGGAAGACGATGACCGTGGGGCAGCATCGAAGCAGTGTACTGTAGATAGTCATCAATAGCCTTCACAGTCGATTTTGTCTCAACTTTAATCTTCGTAACGTCCATCACACTTTCAAGAACCGTCTTCTGATAAACAGGGTACACAGGGGTCTGTTAGAAAACAAGTAGTTTGTTGTACTTGTCAATACCAACAATGTTGACAACTCTAGGGAAGGGCTGCACCGGCCCAGACATATATGGTCTTTCAGAGCATACACCGCTCTCATAAGGAAACATATCGTTGATGAAGGCCGTTGTTGGATCGTTGGATGTACTGCCCGTCTCAAAAAATTGTCCATGATCATGCGGACCTCCTGATGATGTTTCACCGTAATATATCCAACATGTGTACTTCTCTCAAAACTCATTACTCTTAAGGTGCTGCCAAACCTTGTCAATTGCAAATCGATGCATAAAGCTGCAACACTGCATTTCGTGCACGGGCAATAGAAAATTGTATTCCCTTTAGCATTATCCATCACATATTCAATAAAACTAATAACTCCTTTACCATATCTTTTGTCCCATTTTGGAAGTGAAATTCAACTCTTATCCATATTCTGAAAAGATAACATAATATATATATATATATGTATAAACTCTAATTAATTAATTAAATTTTTAAATCATTTAGTATTATATCTACAGTTAACGTACAATTAATTAATAACAAATTAATAATTAACACACATATATAGATGTATTTATATACTAATTACTAATTATGTAACAATATTATATATCAATTAACATCAATCATAATCAACAAAATATTATAATTAAATTAATATATAAATATATATATAGCTACTACTACTTATTAATAACAACAACTTCATATATATTATCAAATCAAAATCGATCAACTCAATCACACTCAAAATCCAATAATTCATCAACTCAAATTAAAACTAAAAATCAATATATATAACTCAAATAAAACTCTTAAATCAACTCAAAATCAAGATATATACACATATACGTACCTATATATAGCTCCACAAATTAATTTTGGACAGATTTCGACGACACCCAACAATTTCGACAACACCAAAACTTTTTCTCCTATTTTTTTTGTTTCCAATGAGCTGCTGTCTAGATCTAGAAATATAAGGACTTTTAGCCGATGACATTACATATTTCGTCGGCTAAACTTTTAAAATTTCGTCGGCTATAGTCTGTGGACTATAGCCAACGAAAAAATTATTTTAACCGACGAAAAAAAATTTCGTCAGCTAAAAATCCACTTTAGCCGACGAAAAATTAACTTAGCCGACGGTTTTTTGTTTCATCGGCTAAAGTGGACGTTAGCCGACGAAAAAAAATTTCGTTGGCTATAATGTTTATTCTGGTAGTGATCGATGTTTCAAGTTTCAAAAGAATCAAAATGGTACATGCCGTTTAAAAGTGGACACACTTTTAGTACATGTCGATAGTAACACCGTTAAATTTATGTAATTTCTTATTTTTCAAATGGCAGTTTCAGGTTTTCTCCATTTTTTCATTCTTTATATTTTCTATTAAGATATATATATATATATATATATATATATATATTTATATACATTTTTAATCTTGTAAACTCAGACCAATGAAAGCATATTCTCAAAATCTTTGTACGTTGTTTTCCCATGATCTGATTTCTTTCTTTACTATTCGTTGTTTTTGTAGGTTACTGAGTTTGTATTTTTTCTACAGTTTTATACCTTGACCGATCACCAATTTTGTGTATGCTAGGTTTGAACGGGGACGAAAAAAAGACAATAATACTTTTTTCTTTTTCTTATTTCCCTCTTCTTATTAATTATTAATTTTAATAATTTATTATTGCTAAATTAAATAGTGACATATTTGCCCCTCAAAGTTTAACATAAAATAATTAGATAACAAATAATTTAACGGTATGTACATATTTTCGGTTGAAACTACAAGTTCATGTACCATTTTGATTGTTTTGAAACTTGAAACACCAAAGTTGTTAGTCGACCATTTGTAATGTACTTTTCTTAAAATTTACCCTTTAAAAAATTATAAATTTAAAAATTATAACGTACCAATTAAAATGGATTACAATCTCTATTAGTTCTCATTATTCGAGAGTAATAAATGTTTAGACATGTACTTTAAACATACAATTGACACCGCTTTTCTAAACTTCATACACATCACACAACATTTAACACGTACTCATACTAATGTGCAATATTCTTTAAATAAGTACCAAAAAATATATAATTCTAAAAATTATAATTAGTCGGACACTATATGTAACTATTTAACAAGAATTGGATATTCCAATAAACAATATTTTTAAAAATGTGAGCAGTGAAAATTCTAAATCTAACAACCATGAGAATCTCTAATTCAATTCCTAGGGGTGGGCATAAATCCCGGTGCTGTCCCGATCCCGTCCCGATTTGAAACTAAAAACTTTCGTCCCGTCCCTTCCTGTTAGCGAAACAACGGAACGGGACTCAGGACAAAAATTTTGAATCTCATTGGGCCCGTCCCGTCTAACTTTAAAAATTCATATCTAATTATAGAAATCTTATTTGCGAGAGATTTCAACTCTCAACTGATCTTTAAGATGTCCTCTATAACTTTCATGAAGACATTAAACTCATATAACAAACCAATTTGTATAATTTATGAAAATAAGTCAACTAATCCAAAATCTCATAATTAGTATACATAATTTACTAATGCAGACCCTAACGTTTAAAAAATCATAACTTAATCTAGAAAATTCATTTTCAAGTGATTCAAATTCTGAAATAAACCTTAAAATGTCTACGATAAATCATATGAAGATACCTAGATGAAACTTCAAATTAAACTATACGATTTTAAGAGGAAACCAAACTAATGCAAGATGGCTGGGATTATGCTCCTCTCGTCTAACTTTTACAATTTATAACTAATTGTAGAAACCTTATTTTTGAGAGATTCCAACTCTCAATTAATCTTTAGGATGTCCTCTATAACTTTTATGAAGACACTAATCTTAAATAACCAACCAATTTATGCAGTATTTTAAAAGAGGCCAACTGGTTTAGATTCTCAGAATTTACTAATGCAGACCCTAAACTTTAAAAAATCATAACTTAATATAGAAAAATCGTTTTCAAGTTATTCAAATTCTGGAATGAATCTTAAGATGTCTACTACAAATCTTATGAAGACACCTAGATAAATTTCAAATGAAACTGTATGATTTTCAGAAGAAAAGAAATTTATGCATGATAGTCGGGATTTGGCTCGTCCCGTTCCATCCGGGATTAGGCCCGACGGGATCAAATCTAAAAAATGTAAGGTCCGTCCCATGTGTAACAACCGGAATGGGACGTGAGATGACCTCAATCTCGTCTCATGCCCACCCCTATCAATTCCAACCTGGATGAAATATGATTGAGAGAAAAAAGAAAAAGAGAAAATGAAAAATAGAGAAATAAATAAATTCCCTCCTTTTTGTAGGGCTGGAAGCAAGTATAACAGTCCACGTGGTAAAAATGACCTCAGCAGTCCATCGTCAAAAAGAGTCCTGATAGCTGAAGGCTTATATTAAGCAGAGTAGAGTCGGATCTGCTTCATCGTCCTCAAACTTGCTCTGTTTTCTTGGCTTTTTTCTCTGCAATTCATTTTTCTCTTCCAAGGGTCAACCTATTTGATTTTTGAGACCAAAATTGGCTATATATAAGCAGAGACTGCCCCATATGGTCTTTAGCTAGGTTTTTCTTTTCAGGTGCCCACCCGAAAATACAGGAGAAACAAGAGGAAGAAAAATGGCTCAGGATGAGGTTGGTTTTGATGGGATTTCCATGGGAGGCAATAGGGAAAGTGGTAGTGATTCTTCTTCTTCTGCTTGTTCTGATCAGTTTCACAATTCAATGCATGAGTCTATCAGCTCTGGTTGTCATAATGATGAAATCTCAGAAGCTGCAAATAAGAGGCTTAAGGAAACTCCTATTCAGTCCAACGAAAAGGTTTCCCTTTTCTTCTTCCAACTACATCTTGTTTAGATTTTCTTTTTTGAATAGGTCAATCGTAATTGATAATTTTTGTTTTGTTTTTGTGGAGTTTAAGGGTTTAGCGCATATGTGCCTTCTGTGTTTATTTGGAACTCTGTGTTTTCATGACTTTGGTTTTTCTTTTTCTTCTTTGTTCATAAAACCTAGCATTTTGATTTCTTTGTTTTGTTTTCTTCCTCATTTTCTGTGTTATTTTTTTCATCTCAATCAGAGTTTTGTACATGGAATCAGAGTTTAATTAGTACATAGAAGGATTACACAAATTAGGGTTTATAGGCTTTCAGAGATTTCGATAAGATATTATTGTTGTTTTTGCAGAGTTTTTGTTAGTAGTGCATGCATGTTACTATTACTTTTGATATAAATGTCTTTGTCACCTAACATCTGTGTTCTGTTCTGGTGTTGCTACATTGTTTGCAGGCTCAACTGGCGCAAACCCTTCTAAGCTTACCACCACTTGGTTTGTCACTCGGGAAGGCGCCCTCTTTCTTGGACTTGAAAGAAAAATTGCCCCGCAGACAAAAGACCAAGCGTGAAGCTGAAGTTAATGTTCAATCTATGTCCGAGAAGGAAAAACTGAAAGCTTCTAACTTCTGTACCTCGTTACTCAGAATCGGATCATGGCAGGTTGGTAGTCTCAATCTAGATTCTAGTCACATTATAAAGTAAAGAAAATGAACTTTTTTCATTCAAGATTGATTCCAATATGTGCAGAGAGTAACTGAACATGAAGGTGACCTGGTTGCAAAGTGTTACTATGCTAAGAGAAAACTGGTTTGGGAAATCTTGGACAATGGTTTGAAGAGCAAGATTGAATTGCAGTGGTCTGATATTATTGCCATTAGAGCTGTGATTGAAGAAAACCAACCTGGCATTCTAGAGATTGAGGTTATGGCTTCTTTCAACTAATAACTATAACTATCATTTTAAGCAGGCTGCATTTTGTTATGGTAGCATCTTTGTTTAAAGTGGTGATACTTTTGCAGCTAGGCCAGCCCCCTACGTTTCATCGAGAGTTAAATCCGCAGCCAAGAAAGCATACCATGTGGAATGCCGCAACAGATTTCACCGGTGGTGAAGCTCTCAGACACAGGTAAAGAATCTACTTTTGTTGCTATTATGGCCAAAATGTGCACAAACAAATATTAGCTTCCGTCTGCACTCTGCACAACTTTTCAAACTTCAAACCGCGAGTAACTGAGCTGATATTTATTCGTGATATTCTCTTTATGTAGGAGGCATTATCTTCAATTCCCGCCTGGTTTGCTTGACAAACACTATGAGAAGCTCTTACAATGTGAAAGCCGGTTTCTAGAGATGAGCCAGAGACCTTTCCCAAGCCAAAGATCTCCATACTTCCAATCATACAATGGAGGTGCAGATATTTCTTTCGAATTTGGTAGCCATGGAGGAGAAATCCCCTCCAACTTACCGTTACAATTCCCAACACATCTGAATCCCCGACAAATTCAAGCATATGAACAAACCAAAGCATCTCTCTGTTACATAGATTCTACCTCACCAGTATCAGGTATTTACTTCTCCTTCACCATAGCTTTTCTTAGGCTTTGGACACTACTTTTAAGTTGAACTAAACACTAATGTTGTCTTCCTAAATATCTTGTGATGATATAGTTATGGATTTTTCTTCGCCTTTAGATGAGGTCATCGGCAACCAAGGAGTTGAAAATCAGTATTCACCAGTCTTTGCATATCTTTTAGCCAGAGATCAAATTCCACAACCGGTTTCTGCAGCAGAAGCACACTCCAACCCAGCCCTTTCTTGCCAAAACTTCAATGAACAAATAGCTTATTATCAAGAGTCCCAAACGATGTACAATATCGAAAGGCAGTCGTTCAGTCAGTTGCAGATTCAGAGTTACAACAACTCGCTAGGCTCATCAATAGCATTTCCAGAGAATTCGACTTCTGGAGCAATTACTGGTATTGAGCAAACAGGCTACAACCAAGAAATGAGTGCTAAGACAAACTTGATTCCGAGTGCAAGGGATCATACAGGCCAGGCTCTTCCATTAAACTGGGTGATGGCACCTCTAACAAACAGCTGGGGTGTGCCGCCCCAAGTTGTTCCTTCGAGGAACTCAGGGCTACACCCGGGTGACAACAACTTGAGGTATTCATCTTTCAATCCAAATCCTACGACAGATGACTTCACCGCACTCAACAACTCAATGAACCGCTGGAGATGACTGCTCACAAGGATGATCGAAGGGGAAGATCTAGTCGGGATGAGTGTGTTATATTTCTCAGCTTCAGCTCTGAGTTAGGCTTTTGTTTTGATCTTTTATGCAAGATTCTTGTTCAGCTAGATTAGGCAGTCCCATGCCCCCTTTAGCTTTGTTCTCACAAGCATTGAGTATTGTCAATGCTTTGTTCTTAAAATTGTCTTAACTTTGAGTCCAAAGGCTTCACCAATGATGGCATAAGTTGAATCTAAATCATTGAAAACAGACAGCCAAAAAGAATCATATATATACAGAGGCACCTAACAAATCGCTTCCTATTACGATCTTAAAGACTCAAATCATAGTGCTAGAAATATAGAATGGAAATATAGAATGTAAACGTAGTAGAAGCAGTCTCATCTACTAAGAGGTTAACAAAATTAAACAGGATAGCTCAGCAAGACACCCAACTTTGGGTCAGTCATTTCTCCTACTGTGAAAATATTGACACCATAACTAGACATCAAAGTTCCAAGAAATACAAGATCATAACAGGTGAAGAACTAAAACACTGCAAGATTTGCACCATTACCTCCCTACCCCATAAACAACAAAGTACCTTGAACTTCAAACTTGAGGGTCTTCTGCCATAGCTACAGGACCTTCTTCCGGCCTGGCTTCAACTACTTCTGGCTTAGCTTCAACTTGTTGCTCCAAACCTACATGAGCCTCTCCATCTCCTTTTGCATTTACCTCACTGAAACTCCTCTTCTTCGAACTCGACTTCTCTTCAGGCTTGGCTTCAACTTGCTCACTCGTCACCTCCTTCTCCCTCTCCTTCTCCTTCTCCTTTTCCTTTTCCTTTCCCCTCTCCTTCTCCTTCACCTTCTCCTTCTCCTTCTCCTTCTCCTTTCCCTTCTCCTTCTCCAACACCTTCTCCTTCTCCAACACCTTCTCTTTTCCCTTCCCCTTTGCCTTCACTCTCCCCTTCCCATTCGGCTTGCCCTTCCCCTTGGCATTAGCACCAGGTTTGACACCGGCATTGTCCTTAGCACTGGCATCTTCTTGAGGGGGAGGAGGAAACAGCGGCGGCTCGCGGCCGCTGAGCTTGCAAAACACCCTCTCAACAGTCTGATTAATCTCCTTCCCCATCCCATTGTTGTCCAAAATCAACTCCCAAACAGATTTGGACGCCTTCTCAAGCACTTGGGTCTCCAGCTCCTGCCTAAGCGCATCAAACAGCTCACGTTTCGTCTGCTTCTCAGCACCGGGCGTGTTCAGAACCCGGCTCTGCTCCGCCATTTTGATCGTCGTGCTCTTCAGCTCTTCCTGCAAACCACCATCAAAATCCAAATTGATCAATGCGAACATGAAATGATAGAGAGAGAGAGAGAGAGAGAGAGAGAGAGAGAGAGAGGGAATCTAACATTGGCTTTGAGCTGGTTGATGATCTTTAATCTGAGGGAGTCAATGGTGCCGTCGTTCATCAGAGACTCCAACACATCTTCCGGGGTTATCACTGAAGAAGAACCCATTGAGTAATTCTCCTCAATTTTTGCGATTTCGAGACGTCAGCCCTCCGACTTCGATTACGATTCAGATTCCGGTTGGTATGTGAGAGCCCCTAATCCCTAAATTGCAAACTTCAGATCTCTTTTGGGAAAGTTGGTAGTTATATCTCGAGAGTGGGCTTCATCTTGGGCCTTCACTAGTAGGTGGAGCCCAAATGAACACTTCTTGAAGCCCATATCTAAATGTACTGTAGTAACTAATGACACGTTTACTTACGTGAATTTACGACGTGGTGTAATTACAGTTTCTACTCCACTTTTGATTTGAGAACTGGTAACTTTAGAATCATCAATCATGCTTGCCTAGCCTCGCTTGTTTTTGAATGAATGCCTACTTCCTGGACAACACCACATTTCCAGTTACTATCCAAATATTTTGTATCAATTTCTACTGCTGAAATCAGCTCATATTATTATTTTAATGTATTACAAATTAGGATTGTTGATATCAAAGAATCATAAGAGGTTCTTGACATTTCTATCTTTTCACTGAATATACAAACGATCATACTCCTCTTGGTATCGAAGGGCCATCGCTCCACAGAATGATCTGCCGTCAAATGACTCGAATGAATTGAATCCCTCACATGTTTGATACATCTGGCATGCAGCAAATATTCGGCTTTGCTAAAGATATGCAGAGTTTATTTCCAAAATAAAACTCAGTTAGCGGTCATCTTCATCTTTATCCAAGGAAGCTGATAAATAACTCAGGATAAAACCATCTAGATCTCCCTCAAGGACAGAATCAGGATCAGAGACTTCATAGTTGGTTCTAAGATCTTTCACCATGCGATATGGCTACATCAAAAGTAGCGATTTAGCAAATATAAGTTATTACAACTTAAACTGTCAATGTACGACCAGGTAATGGTAGGAGAATGGGCATATACCTGGAGCACGTAGCTGCGAATCTGGCTTCCCCAGGTTATATCAGTAAGTGATTGTGAATATTGTGCGTTCTTCTGTGTCTGGCGTGCCATTTCAAGCTGGTCTACTCTTGCTTGGATAACAGCCATTGCTGAAGCCTTATTCTGATGTTGTGATCTGTGCATTCAAGAAAAAAGAGAACATTGGCAAGCCTTATTCTCAAATATTAGAAGCAAAATACGAGAGGTTAGGGTTGCACAGACATGTGTCTGCACTCCTTACCTTTCATTTTGACAAGTGGCAGTTATTCCAGTGGGAATGTGAACAATCCTCACAGCACTATCAGTCGTATTAGCATGCTGGCCTCCAGAACCCCCAGAACGAAAACGCTCGATGCGCAGATCAGATTCATTAATTTGTACATGAGCAGATACATCTCCCAGGATTGGAGTCACAGCAACAGCAGCAAATGACGTATGTCTGCGCTTATTGCTGTCAAAAGGTGAGATACGCACCAACCTGTGCACTCCTACTTCTGCTTTGGCATATCCAAAAGCATATTCACCATCAACTTTGATAGTTGCCCGCTGCAAGATTAGAATGATCTGAAGTTAAACACATAGCACCAACCTACTACCCACAGAAATGCTTTTGGATATGAAACAAGCGGCCTATCAAATGCTTATAACACAACAATTCCTTTACTGGTAAGTGGTAACTAACTACAAGATATTTTTACTAGGATCCATTTGACTAATAAGAAGGATGGGTGATGAATGGTAAGAAGGTGAACCTTGATTCCCGCAATCTCACCAGGCATTTCCTCCACCACAGTCATTTTATATCCACGGCGTTGAGCCCACATTTTATACATCTGCATGACCATTGCTGCCCAGTCATTGCTCTCTGTACCCCCAGCTCCCGATTGCACCTACATTACAGGACAAAAAAATCAAAGGGTTTGGTTATAATACATCGAGCAGAAGTGCCAAAACTATGGCCAATAAATGTTAAGTATAGGAAAAATTTGACATAGAAAAGCATCTGGCAAATATGACAGACCTCTATATAACATGAGCAAGGATCCTGCTCCCCAGATAACAAAGCTTGGGTCTCTTTCTCTTTTGAAGTTCTTCTCATATCAAGCAAAGCCTTCATGGATTCCTGCAAAGGAGAATTCAGGTAACTAAAATGTACAATGAATGCTGTTCAAGATTTAATTTCTATGGTAAGAATTCAACTTTCAAGAACTTAACCATTTCTTTTTGGCGTTAATGTACAATGTTACATTCACCGAATGCTCAACTTAACAGAGAAAATCAGCTATTGGATTCATATCTACAATGTACCAATTCTATGTTCTGCGTTAAACTAAAACCTGTTCACATATCAGAGTACCTCCAAAATCTACCAGTCAATGAACAGAACACAAAATTGCATTGTTCAAAATGACACAAACTATGGTAAAAGAGTGATAACATGCCTATGAGAAGTATTGAGAGCCCACCGATTCCAACTCAGCGTCATTCTCTTCCCGAGCAAGCTTTATCATATCCACATGCTCAAGTAATTCCTGCTCAAATGCCTTCACTTCTTTCATTTTACCCATCAGTGAACCATGCTCACGGCTTATCTTCCCGGCATGTACAGGATCATCCCAAAGGTTTGGCTTATTCAGCTCCACCGATAACATATCCAACCTGACCATCAACTTCTTCCACTGCCACCACAAAGAACAACCTCACACTTCAAATTAAGCCGAAATAAAAAGTTGCAATGACAGTTGCCAAGTTCAAACTCACTCTATCACATTCAAAATGCCAAGTAGGCCAAATGATGAAACTCCCAACATTAGCAACCCAACTACGCATCAAAATGAAACTTAAAACTATAACAAGCAGTGTTCTTAAGCTGTACCTGTAAACGTTTCTTAATAAGATGAATGGATTGAGCAATAGCAGCAGCGTGGCTCTTCCAATCACTCTCATCTTCTGTATGAATAGACCACTCACTGTTAAGTATCCGATCAACTGTGAGCCCATCAGAGGTCATAGGCTCCTGAGCTGCCTGGGTCGAATAAAATCGAACCCAGCCACAAGTTGCAATACCCCCCAAATTGGACGAAAGCGCAAAACTTTCACCAGATAGGGTTCTTGAGGATTTGGGTGAAAATGAAGAAGACCCATGATCCAAAATCCTGGGAATTTCAGATTTTGGGGGTCTGATCAGATTGCCCAATTGAGGTTTGGATTTAGGGATTGGGTACAGAACACCCAAGCATCTACTGCTGGCTCGTTTTCTGAACAAGAAAGAAGATGACATTTTTAATTTTAGGGTTTAGCAGAGTTTCTTCTCCAGGGTTTTAATCCCAGAGCTCCAAACGAGATCAAAACGACAGCGTTTTAGTTGATGCGCGCTTTTGTTAATTCTGACGGCTAAACATTATTCAAAGTCAGTATTACCCCCACCATCAAATTCATTGGCGGATAAGTACAGACCGTATCGGAGCACATAAGTTTACGGCCATATTACATATCCGTAAATAAATTTGATGGTGGGGTCAATAGTGACTTTACGCCTTAGTCCGTCAGTGTTTTTACGAGCGAAAACGTTGCTGTTTTAATGACAAAAATGTCCTCCCGTCTTCTTCTTCTTCTTCAACCCCAAAACCCTCACAGCTTCCCCAAACCCTCAATTTCATCAGCTCAATTACAATGTCAGACGAAAACAGTTCCCAAAATACCGTCCAAATCTTACAAAATTACCCGAGGGCCATGTCCGCCTCTTTACTCTATCGAGAAACGACGTCGTTTACGAGGATCAGTGGCTTATTGTGGCGAACAAGCCTCAGGGGATTTACTGTGACACTGTGCTGGAAGCGGTCCCTAAGCTTCTCTTCGACTCAGGTTTGCTCTGTTCTTGGACTGTTCATGTTTTGGGTAAGTGATTTTGTTCTGTTTTGGATATTGGGTAATGGTTAATTGCTGAAAGTTAGTAACTTTTGAGTCCTTAGTTAAGTCAGTAAATTGGGAATTACATGTTGGAATCAGTCATCAATATGCTAATATATGGTTCATTACAGAAGCTCAAATTGTTAGAATTTCATATGTACATAGTTGCTTAAGGTTCAAAGCATCAAACTAGGGCCACACGTTTGGTTGTACTTCATATGAAAGGTTTGGAGGCCATAATTGAATCAGGAAACGCTGTGTATATCATTAGATAATGAAATGCTGGCTGCTTAAAACTATTGAAGTGTAGCGAATATAGTAGGAGTTTGAGATTTTGTTATTCTTTCATGAATATTGATACGAGTTTGAATGACTAGCTGCAGGGTTGGAAGGGAAGGTGCCGGAGCTCCATCTTGCAAATAGACTGGATCGGGACACTAGTGGAGTGATGATAATAACGAAGTCACACAAAGTAGCTGCCATGCTTTTCAAGGCGTTTACTGATCATAAGGTTTCAAAAACATACATTGCACGCTGCATTGGTACAGCTCCGAAATGGGAAAGAATCACTGTTAAATCAGGTCATGGCCGGTCAAAGTTTGGGGCGTGGAGGGTGTATGCTGCTTCAGATGTAGGGAGGTCACTTCCAGGTGGATCAGTAGTCAGAGACATGGAAACATCGTTTGAAATTCTATCGATAAACGGACAAGGGAGCTTCAGAGCGCCATCTGATTTAAAAACAGATGAAGATAGTGTTGTAGTGGTTATAGAAAAAGCTGTAATAGATAGAGCTGCAAAGAAGGATGAGATTCTGGTGAGAGGAAGGACACCAAATCCGGTTGCATTGCCAGTATCTTGGAATTTCCATAGGAGGGGATGTTAAGTATGAGGGTGTCTACGAGTGGAAAGGGACAACATATGAAGGTCATGAACTTCATGCAGAAGGCTTGTCTTTGGAGCACCCTATTACTGGTCTCCCTGTATTGTTTCGAGCACCCCTACCATCTTGGGCCAGCCAGGCATTGCAGCCATAGTTATGTTTAGAGGTTCATGGTGTTAAATATTCAGTTTTCTTTTCATTCATGAAAGGAGAAGTGGCAGATCGAGTCTTGGTGTAAAACTGTTCATCACTAGCACTGACTGCAGCTGATTCAATTTGAAGGGAGCTGAAACTTTTCAGATATCTCCTGTTTGCTACCGTTCCCCTTTTCACTTCATTACTGTTATCTTCCGAGCGAAGTTTTGATCTCTAGTTGCAGCAGCCTCCTCATCATTTGTTGTGATATTTTATGTGGAAGTTGTTCCAACTAGAGATTGATAATTAATCTAAATCCTAACTTAATTAATTCAAACTAAGAACTTAAGATTACAATACAATTTAAAGAAGCAAACAAACAAAAAAATAAGTAGACAAACAAAGATGGCAGAACTTAGTGTTAGAATCAATAAATAACAATCTTATTTATGTATTGATGCAACTAATAGACTATTTCGTTTCTCTAGATGACAAATCATATATCTAAGTCCAGGTATGACACTTAGACCATAATTTTTCTTAAGTGTATGATTCTCTCCAGGTATGACAAATGTCTTATATCTTAGCATGCAGTCTACCTAGTTACGACATAAATTTAACATGTAAAACTTATTACGTTCTAGGAAACAAGAGAATCATGTGAATCCAGTTACGACAATAATGCAACTCATAACTCTTAATTACGAGAAGCTAATATGAATTATATTGCAGTTAATATGAATGTATCTTCTAATTACTAGATGCAAAGCTCTAAGGAGATCAATCAAAGAACTTAAACATATAACATCAATTCAAATATTGACTAAGACTTCATCATTGGGAAACTACAAATCTATTAATCAATCATTAAAAACATAAACAATCATGTTAGAGCATCATCCTAACTCTAGAAAAGGTTTAACTAAACATGATGGACGGTCTCTGCTCCTTTCGACGTCTTAAACCTGCTCCCGAGACCTCCTCCTCATGTGAAATTTGTGCTCTTTATATTGCGAAGTTTCCTGCTCATCTTGACTTCTTATTTCCTTGTAAGACTTAGATTTAGACTCATTTCTTGATATGAAATGAGAAAACCTTGAATTATCTTTTGTAGAAGTATGAAAACATGTCTTCTTTGCATCTTCATATGCATCATTGCTCTTGAAGCATTAGGATTGACGATCTTGTGCCATGGAATTTAAGTTATCCACAAATCTTTGCAAATCTGAACAAATTTTCTAATGTGATATTTCTTCACTCAAACAATCATAACTTGGCTTAGAAATATCGAAATCAAGATCCGTAAAATCCTACAGAAACTAGGCATATGTGGCTTTCAAATGATGTAAGACTCATAGTCTGATTCAATCTGAGTAATTTGACAAAGTTGACTGTTCTGCATATGTAGATTCTGACACTTGGGATTGCAGTCGTTTTCAATCCTTATTTACATATTTTAACTCTTTTCTTGTCTATATGATGCAAACCTACAAGAACATTATAATAACGTAAATCAATCACGAAAATAAGAAAACTAAACACAAATATCAAGATTATGAGGTATAAAATATAAGATAATATGAGCACATCATTACTTGAGCTCCATATAATCAACTTTGATTGATCACAGGCAGAATGGTTTGGAATTCGCATGTCATGACTAACTTGTAAGTAATGAGTTACTAGGAAATTCTGATATACCATTTTCTTCTCAATTTTGGTGCATATAACTAGAATTTGCGCTTGGTAGTTTATGTCGATGTTGTCAAACTTCTGTCCCCTTAGATTTATGCATAAGTTCATCTCATATTTGATTTGAAGAAATAGGCAGTGATGTGTCCTAATTAATTGATATACAATTATACGTATGCAACAATATACAATTATATGCATGCAGTGCTTTGTAAACAACTGTATGAATTGACAACAACATTTTACCAACTCTTTCCAGGAAGTTTACGATCCTTTTTTCTCAACACTTCGATCTTCGAGAAGGAAATGTAACCAGTTAAATGATTCTTTCTGGAGATATAATTACCATTATCTACTAATAGAGAAACGTAGAGCGCTAAACAAGGTAATATTCTATTTGTTTGGTTCGGTAGCTGATCCAAGTCCTTTTCTAGCGTGACAAAACTCATGTTGATCTTGATCACTTAAAATACTGAATTCTTTATAGCATAGTTTGGAAAGACAAAGACTTTCGAGGGTTGTGGGTAAACGTGGTGCTGTAAACGTGGTGCTGTTTTTTGTTTTCGAATAAGAGAATACAAAATTTAGATATTTTGCTAAGAACAGTGCAGCAAGTTTGATTCTAGTTTTTGGATTACTGAAGGCTCATCATGTTCAATATTGGAGAGGCTCTTTTGGTTTGCAGGCTCCATTTCTTCAGTTCATGTGTTATTGCTACTCCTCAAACCGGCTTAGTATTCTTTCTAGGAAATCGTAAGTACCTCACTTTGTTACAAGTCTTCGCTACAAGGTTCGGAAACAAAATAAGATTAGATCTTAGATATTTCCATTCAGAATTGAATTGGCTTGCAGTTTCATATTGGTAAGAAATGATAAATTGATGTTAAGGACAATGCACAAGCTTGACCGTAATCTGTGATCCTTAATCTGTAGGCATTGTAATCTGTGGTCTTCGCTTCAAGGCCACGAAAAGGTAATATGGAACAATTATGTTGACTTTTAAAATTTTCTTCTGCACAAATGTTTCTTTACTGCAACTTGAATTTATTTGGAGTTCAAATTAGCGTCACATTGTACAGTAAAAACAGTTGCTGAAAGATGATAAAAAGCTCACATAAGAAAATTAAATGGCCAATAGTCCTTCGATTTGAATTTGTTTAGCACTATTCAAATTACAGCCAGACTTTAAATTCACAATTTTCATCCTGGATTTCAACCAGCTTATATCAGCAAGCTGAAAACAACTAAACAAGCTAGAAACAGTTATTTTCCATTCAACATTATTAGTTTTCTGACAAAGAGCACAATATCAGTTCAATTTTGATTTATACACAAAATGTCTAAGGTAGTTTCTTGACCTCATTGCAGGCTTTACAAGCATCATGACAACGTTGGGTTCCTCGAAATACCAAAAAGAAAATAGTCTAAGATGTTCTTCCTATAACGTCACATCAAATCATATATAATATATGCTCAGAAGTGCAACCTTCATTAACATAATAAGAAGAAAAAGTGAAATATATATTCTAACATATCTGGTGGTGAATCGACTTTGAATGAAATCAAAAACCTTGGACCATTTGTGGTTTTGTGAATAATTATTGAGTTCATCTTTATCCTTGGGACTCTTGCTGATAAGACCACAGTTTGTCCACGGATGAGAGAAGTAATGAAGTATATATGCATAGCCCATTAATGATGTGATAATACCTCTAACTATTATTCAAAACAACCAGTAATCTTCCCCAAGTCCTACCTGCCTTTCAAACAAGCTTAGTACCCTTAATATTATTTAATTTAAATTTGTTAAAAATTAAATTTAAATAACAAAATATAAATTTTTACGGTATAATTAAATTATAGAAACAATAGATGTCAGATGTTGTAACTTATACTATTTTTTCTCTTCAATCTAATTTAGGTAAAGAATTTAAAAAAAAATTAAATTTGACTTTTATATAACTATTCTATTAGAGTAATAAATTATTGAAAAATTAGCTAAATTTTTAATTTTTTATTAAGATAGTTTATGGTGTTTTTGGAGATGCAATACAATCCCACTACATATCATTTTTTTGGTGATCCACTAAATATCATTTGGATAACACGTTGTAGTTTTTAAGAGGCTAATAGTGTAATTCTTAGGAACCCACCTTTGTTTCTTTTGCCATATATATATGAATGCTCAGAGAGAAGCTTAGACAAGCTTAGAGAAATCTACCTGTTGTGTGTTTCAAGTAGTTGGAAATGGCTTTGCTGAGTGAAGGGCTAACTCAGGTTGTGATACCTGTGGCTGCCTTGCTTGGAATTGTTTTTGCTTTGCTTCAGTGGTTTCTGGTTTCGAGGGTGAAAGTGTCTTATGGCTCTAGTGATGGAAATGACTACAGGGAGAAGTTGATCCCGGGAGAAGAAGAAGAGGGCATTGACAACTTTTCAGTTACCCTCAAGTGTGCAGAAATTCAAAAAGCCATTTCTGAGGGTAAGCTTCTCTCTGATCCTCCTCTCCTTGTTATATTTTTCTTCAATTACTTATGTTATCATGGTTTTGCGTAAGAGAAACAAAGGCGACTATAATGAAATATCTTGGAACTATCATGATAGTTTCTTGGTGTGTTTACACCCTGAAAAAAAATAAAAGCTAACTTCTTGCTGCTTTCTGTGAAGATCAATTTTGTTCTTTGATTTTACTTCTACTGTTGTTTTATGCTTATATTTTGTACATTCTTCTACTGTTGATGTTTAATCTTTGAGATGGCTTCCGAAACTTAAAAACCCAGATGGAAAATTGTACATCAAGTTTAGCACTCTGTTTCAATTTCCTATTTTGTCTTTTGCATGATGCTTGTTTGGACCTTCATTTCTTGAATATGTTAAGTATGATCATAAACAATTATGATCTATCATGTTAATGGAGTTGGTGTTTAGGAGGACAGAAACACAAATGGATCCATGAGTCATAAGTAACTAGAAATCAAAAACACATAGGGAGGCATGTGTCAAGAACTGGTTTGCTAGGCAATTGTCATAGAAATCAAGCCTATGGGCAAGTATATGCAGTGAATAGATTGGATCTTTGAACTTTATTTGACTCTGATGGTGTTGATCTTTGTAATGTTCCTAGGGGCAACTTCTTTCTTATACACCGAATATAGGTACCTCGGTATCTTCATGGTTGTATTTGGTGTTGTCATCTTCCTCTTCCTTGGTTCTGTTAAGGGCTTCAGCACTGCAAGCGAACCCTGCACTTACAACACAGGGAATATGTGTAAACCAGCTCTAGCCAATGCCTTGTTTACTACTGTTGCCTTCTTGCTTGGTGCTCTTACATCAGTCATCTCCGGTTTTCTTGGGATGAAGATTGCAACATATGCCAATGCTAGAACAACTCTTGAAGCTAGGAAGGGTGTTGGGAAGGCTTTTATTACCGCTTTTCGGTCTGGTGCTGTGATGGGATTCCTTCTTGCTGCCAATGGCCTGTTGGTTCTGTACATCACTATTAATTTGTTTAAGCTGTATTATGGGGATGACTGGGAGGGACTGTATGAGTCGATTACTGGTTATGGGCTTGGAGGTTCTTCAATGGCATTGTTTGGAAGAGTTGGGGGAGGTATTTACACAAAAGCAGCTGATGTTGGTGCTGATCTTGTTGGTAAAGTTGAACTAAACATCCCTGAAGATGATCCAAGAAACCCAGCTGTAATTTCCTGACTCTATTTATTACTCATTTCTTGTAAACTATTGCACTAGTTCACTAAGTCTTTGTTTCTCATTCAGGTCATTGCCGACAATGTGGGTGACAATGTAGGAGATATTGCGGGGATGGGATCTGATCTGTTCGGATCATATGCCGAGTCAACTTGTGCAGCATTGTTTGTTGCATCTATATCCTCCTTCGGTATAACTCATGACTACACAGCCATGTCTTATCCCTTGATTATAAGCTCAATGGGGATTGTGGTTTGCTTGATAACAACCCTTTTTGCAACTGATCTGTTTGAAATTAAGATTGCAAGTCAGGTTGAACCATCCTTGAAGCGACAGCTTATTATCTCAACAGTTCTGATGACTGCTGGGATTGCTGTAGTCACTTTTATAGCTTTGCCATCAGAGTTCACTATGTTCAGTTTTGGAACCAATAAAACTGTCAAGAACTGGTATGCCCCTTTTCCCTTCAACATCTTGTTTTTTTCAAGGCGATGATTTTGTTCTCCTATAATATCTACCATTCATTATTTGAAATAAATGTGGTGCAGGTACCTTTTCTTTTGTGTATCAATTGGTTTGTGGGCTGGTCTTGTTATTGGATATACTACTGAGTACTATACTAGCAATGCTTACAGGTGAGCAAATTTCTTAGGGTTATCATCACAATGCATTTATCCATTCAGTCTTCAAAACTCTGATGCTTATAATTACCATGTTGAATGTGCAGTCCAGTGCAGGATGTGGCAGATTCTTGCAGGACTGGTGCTGCAACAAATGTCATTTTCGGTTTGGCTTTGGGTTACAAATCAGTTATCATTCCTGTATTCGCCATTGCGTTAGCTATATATGTCAGCTTTAGCTTGGCTGCCATGTACGGGATTGCTGTGGCTGCCTTGGGAATGCTCAGTACTATCGCCACTGGTCTTGCAATCGATGCTTATGGCCCCATAAGTGACAATGCTGGTGGCATTGCAGAAATGGCTGGCATGAGCCATGAGATTCGTGAAAGAACAGATGCTTTGGATGCTGCTGGAAACACCACCGCTGCTATTGGAAAGGTACGAAACTTCGTATTGACTATGAAGTATATGCATCCTTTCTTCTTTAGATTTTAACATTCTTTCACTTTTTTGTCTCAGGGTTTTGCTATTGGATCAGCAGCTCTTGTTTCTCTTGCTTTGTTTGGCGCCTATGTTAGCAGAGCACGAATAGTGACAGTTGATGTGTTGACACCAAAAGTGTTCATCGGCTTGATTGTGGGGGCCATGCTTCCATACTGGTTTTCAGCCATGACAATGAAGAGTGTAGGAAGTGCAGCACTCAAAATGGTCGAAGAGGTTCGCAGACAATTCAATACCATTCCAGGGCTCATGGAAGGGACAGCAAAGCCAGACTATGCAACATGTGTGAAGATTTCTACTGATGCTTCCCTCCGGGAGATGATCCCACCCGGTGCTTTAGTCATGCTTACACCTCTCATTGCAGGAACCTTCTTCGGAGTTGAAACTCTTGCTGGCATTCTAGCTGGTTCACTAGTTTCTGGTGTTCAGGTAGATGACCTTTAGTTACAGCTGTTCTATTCCTCATTCTTTCTTGAACTATGTCTCACATTTCCTTTTTCGTTTTCCTTGATAGGTTGCCATCTCAGCTTCAAACACTGGAGGGGCATGGGATAATGCAAAGAAGTACATAGAGGTAAAGCCATTGTTCTTGCAATTTATGATTCTTTTTGCTTGAGTTCAAGTTTTGAGCCATTTTGATGTGCCTGCAGGCTGGTAATTCTGAGCATGCCAAATCGCTTGGTCCTAAGGGTTCGGATCCTCACAAGGCGTCTGTGATAGGTGACACAATTGGAGATCCCCTCAAGGACACTTCAGGCCCTTCACTCAACATTCTGATCAAACTCATGGCAGTTGAGTCCTTGGTGTTTGCACCATTCTTTGCAGCTCATGGAGGCCTAATCTTCAAATGGCTATGAGATTGGGTTGTAACAGAAATCCGGTTAACTACGGTAAATATATGTATATTTTCTGTCTGAGCAGTATATCAAGTATGGCTACTAATTTCCAATTTTACTACAACTTAAATGATGCCTTGGCATCCCTTCTGAAATTTCTGAATTCTACAACTGTTTCTCAGCAACTATTTCATGTTTCATGTATGTATATGGAGACCTCTTCTAAGTCGAATCCATGGCTTTAATATCTCATATCCGTCACTTGATCATCTGAGCTGTGTAGTAGGAAAAATATCTAGTATCATACTCTCTAGGAGCTTAGCTAGATTCTTTTTTCCAACTTAGTCAGGGTAACCATGCACGCTGTATTTGTACTTTGAGAGCTTAGGCTCATATTTTAGCATAATGCAGTTTTCCTTTAAAGATATAAAATAATGGTTTTTGTGTGCCAAGATTTTTAAATGGTTTTATTCCGAGCTTAAATCTATATGTATATCTATATATGGTTTATGGATTTCAAACCTAGCATTGGTAGACCTATATGTGAGCAAGCGAGGACGATGCTCAACCCTACAATAGATTGTTTGCTACCTGTGTACTGTGACAGGATTATTTGAAAGAGCTAGGTGTGTGAAGTCTCATTTCCTACTCAGTGTTTCGCCCAAGCCGTTCTCACTTGTCATGCTCTATCATTCGAGTCATTTTTCAGAGTGTTTTAACAGAAATTATAAATGTGTCTTCCTAAATTGTTAATCCTATTATATTCTTGTATTGTTGTCGCTAAAGTTTTAATTGACCCTTTAATTTGTCCACCTTCCATGAAATTGCAAAACTTTGATAAATGTTTTGTGAAATTCTTATGGTGCCATCTAAGTTTAAAAATGTATTTTACCTACTAAATTGCCTACAACTTTAGGTTAATGAGTTGTTGGCATGTCATTTGGACGTGTTGGCTTCTTATTGGTTTAAAATCATGGCTACTGTAGCACCCATACCGGGGTGTTACATTTCTAGTTTTGATTAGGCTTTGATGAGAACTAGAGTCGTGCATTACTAAGGTTTGTGTCTTAGTTTATCATTTTCTATTTGTTTTATTTTTTTTGCTAGGTGACTTTAGCTCTGATTAGCTTAGGATTGTGGGGTATCCACTAATCTCCGAGATTCGATAACTTAGGCATTTATATTTCCATATCTTGACAACGATTCGTTCGCTGCGTAAATTGTATTCAAGTCAGCGTGATTGTGTGCTCGATTACCGGGGCGTTACACTTCTAGTTTTGATTAGGTTTTGGTAAGAACTAGAGTCGAGCATTACTAAGGCTTGTGTCTTAGTTTATTATTTTCTATTTGATTTATTTTCTTTGCTAGGTGACTTTAGCTCCGATTAGCTTAGGATTGTGGGGTAGCCACTAATCTTCAAGATTCGATAACTTGGACATTTATATTTTCCGATCTTGACAACGATACGTTCTCCGCGTAAATTGTATTCAAGTTAGTGTGATTGTGTGCTCGATTGGGTCTATGAGTGGATGTGGGATTAGAGGTGAGCGCGACCAGTAGAGCACGATGACGCCTTCTGGGTAAAGTATGGGTTGAGGATTTAAGAGAGTGTGTGTGTGTGTATTTGTGAAGATGGTTGAGCAAAATGTAGTTTTTGCCCCTTTTTTAGGTGCTTCCTATCATGGCCATGTTGGAAAATAAACAACGTCGTGACGAAAATTGGTCTCGGACTCTTCGTTGATAGCAAAAATGGAGTTCACGTACTACATTGATAGTTTTTAAAGTATAAGTACTATTATGACCGGGCCACATAAGTTTGTGTATCAATGCTGCTAAAAACTCTTAAATAAATTTGTTGTTTCTGTTTCACTGTTTGTTTATATCTAAACATAAATCTCTATTTATAGACCTTAGAATCCTTAACTAACCTGTAAACTGTTTCTCTATCTAAGTAAGAAACTGTTTCCTTAAGTTGAAAAAGGAATCTAGCTAAGCTCCTAGAGAGTAAGATACACACGAAGTGGCTGAGTCAGAAATTTTAAGTTAATGGGGCAAACAATAATAATAATAATAATAATAATTAAAAATAATTTATATATATTTCAATGATAATTGTTCTTGATGAGAGTTTAAATTGTTGTATAATAGTCTCATTGAATATAATAATAATAATAATAATAAAAATCATTATCGATATATGAATCAAACAATTATTTCTAAAATTATCACTCATCCGACTACGTAATCGAGTCATTACAATATTCATAGCAAGAAATAATATTGTTACACATATAGTTGCAACTGTGTGTTTGAAATGTTATTTTTTTTAAAAAAAAATTGTTGTGAACATCATATTCTAAAAAGACATAGGAAAAAAGGATAAAAGAATTATACTTTTACAACTAAAATAATTCTAATGGGTGAAATTAAAATTAAAATGCATTATGATCTAGATATTTAGCCACTTTCAGTTTCATTATATATAATATACATATATATATATATATATATATATATTTTATGATTTCATCCGTATGACACATATACAGTATTTATCTACTAAATTTTGATGTGAAATAATAAGTAAATACAAGAACCCATTGGCCCTTACTACCTCCGCCTCTCACAGCAGCAATTAGCAAAGCTCCGTCGACTGACTCAAACACTAGTACTCCTTGCAATGGCTTAGTACAGCAGCACTATCCCGTTCTGAAACCAATGTGCTCAGTGATCATAACTGAAGCAAGGTCAACGAGTGTAGTGAACTGGATTTAACTGGGTGCTCTGTGACTCTTGACAATAGTATAATGAGGTTTTTCAGTGACTTGTAATCTAAGGATCCAAAGTTGCAGTGCAAAACAAAATGAGTGCCGGCCCACCATGAGAACAAATAAATAAGCCTGCTAAACATTTATCTTATTCTATGGATGGAGCTACTCGTGCCTTTTCATGTCCTTATCCTAAGGAAGGTCACAATTAGATGCGAATACTTCTAAGAATGTTCATGCTCGATCAAGATCCTGGCGAACTTGCCGACTTCAGTTGATATGCAAGTTCGTCTATGATCATCAAAACAACTTAATATGTAAGTTTGTTTCTGCTTCATGGATCATAAATCATTGCAATGTAACATTACTTGGCCAATAATCTTGCAAAGAACATGGCACCGAGTGTGGGATAAGACTTCACAATGGTATGGCACAATTGGCAGGGCCATGCTACAGTCCTTTTAATCCATCAACCTTTTTTTTTGAAATAAAGGGCTGGTGCCCTCAAACCTTGATTAATGAAACAGTTGAATACAAGGAGGAGACAGAGCCTAAACCCTTAATTACAAAGATTTGAAATAATATCAAAAACCTCTACAATACCCATGTACTCAAACTGTCACACCCCAACCCAGGATTACCTCTCTAACCCTGGGTTAAGACGTGCGGGACCCAACACAAGAGAGATTTACTCGAAATCCCCCTTGAGCCAGGATAACCCTTTTCTTCATAACCCAATTCAAACCGTCCAAACGGTGCCGGAATAAACCTCAAACCGGAGATTATCCTGTTTCCCACATTTGAATCTCAAATGTGCCATTTAAAGAACCTAGGGGTTCTAATAATATTTGTGACTGCACCTGAATCCCGGTCAGGCTGCCTACGTACCCTGTCTTCAGGGATCAAGCCACACGTAGCTCTTGTAGTAACTAACACCCTAACCGGGCGAATCCCGTTATTCTATTTATCGGTTGCTTTCTAAATGAGGATAACATACACCTAACACATAACCTGTGTTAACCTCTCAAATGAGGTATCCACCGACCAACTAATCCTCGGGATTAAACCAAACATTCTACCATTCATAACAATAACATCCATACACAGAAAGACGGATAATAAAGGCAATCACACGATTATAAACAACCATCACACACAACTATAAATATAAAACATAGTGGCATCCACGTAAATAAACCAAACCTTGGGCATTTAAGATATTTCCTCCTTCTTGGCATCCCTGAAAATAACTATAATTATCAGGGGTATTTATGGAATTACCACCTCAATGGCATTCCTGTAATTAGCCCAAAACTGTCAGGGGTATTTCTGTCATTTTGGTCTCAGTGGCTGTTTTGTAAATAAACAAAACTACCAGGGGCATTTTGGGACTTTACTCTCAAGGGTAGCCCTGTAATTACACAACACAACTAGGGGCATTTCTGTCTTTTCACACCTATGGTAAACGGTAATTATATTAGATCTACCGCAGTAAAAATTCAAGGATTTACCCTAAACTGTTCCGACCGGTCTGCTGGTAGGATTTCCTCCTATATCCGACCAGAACTTCTCCCTATTACACCCAACAACACCCAGCAACAACAACTACCACAACACACAACAACACAGCAAATTACAGGAATCCACCACTCACCTCTGCTCTGCCCAAACCCGAAACCAACAGCTCCAAACCTCCCCTAGGCTCCCCAAAGGCTTCCAGGACTCACTACACCCTGAAGAAAACGCCTATGGCTCGAAGAACATCCTCACCGGAGGAGGAACCGAAACCCAGCGAAAAACAGTGAAAAGGGATTATCAACCTAGGGCTCAAACTGATCACACAAACACATGGAAAGAAAGAAGAAGAAGAAACATACTATCCACATGTCGCCACACCGCCTGGAACGTCGGAATCCGGCCAACACAGTCGCTCCTCTTCCTCGTCCTATCTCCCTCGATTGTGGATGAAAATGGAAACTAAGGGCTGGGCTTTGCAGAGGAAGGGAAAGGAATTTGAATGGTGGTGGTGCGCAGTTCTGGGGCCACCAGACGGTGGTGGTCACCGGTGAGACTGATCGAGCTCGGGAGAGAGAGAGAGAGAGACCCCCCCGGTCAACTCCCACTCCCCATATATATATACCCAACACCAACGGCCCAGATCAATCTCTGATTGATCTGACGGCCCAGATCAATCTCTGATTGATCTGACGGCCCAGATTTAGTTACAAAAGTTACCATGAATAGTAAGAAGATATTTTTCCTATTTACTTTTACCGCACGGTAACAACACTTTATCCCTCATAACTTCCGCATACGAACTCCGATTAATTTATAGGACATACCCACGAGTTCGTATTAACGTCCTCCACATATTTCCCGAAGAAAACTCCCTCAAATTCCCGACTTAACGCAAAGTCCTCTTTTTCTACGGTAAAGTAACTTATCATTTGTTACTTCCGTAAATTCGATAAATTCGTAACTACCAACTCATAGCTCCGGAAAATTTTCCGGACATACCGGGGATCTCGTAATAACATAATCTATCCCTCGGGACATTAATTCTATTTTTCCCCAAAACTGAGAATATCTCGATAATAATTCGGGGAAAATTAACAGTGCGGTTACCATTCTCTGTAACTCGTCTAATCCCGGTAAAAATGTTAATTTCGGGACGGGGTGTTACAATCTACCCCCCTTATAGGAATTTCGTCCCCGAAATTTCCACTGCGGAACATGAAATCAACTTTCAGGTAATGACGTCAAGTTCCACCGAACGGAGCTTCAGGAAAAACCAGAGTCACAAGCTCTATGTATCATTTCCTTTAGCATTCGGAGTCTCCCCGACAAACATAGCTACTCTCGCTTAAAACACTAGAGTACGATACCCTAGTCTCATTCTTTTCGTCGTAATCGACTCCATGAGACTTGCCCCTTAACTCTTCACAAGCTAATTTCCAAAATGGCAATTTCGACAATCTGGTAGCTTTCCCAGACGTAACCCAAACTATCTTGAAGTCGACCCGAATGCTCTACTTACACGGCTGCCACACTTGACATTTAACACCAATGTCTTCCACATGGAAGGGTAAAAATGCTACGGTCCATCACCGTGGAGGAAACTCTTACATCTCTTGCACCCTTCGAGACTAAAGAGATATGAACTTTCTACACTAGGCCTTGAGGCCACAGACGTATCATCTCCTGCGTCCATAATCAAAACTCCTTAACCCACGTTCCTAATACCCCAACTTTTAACCACAGGGCTCGAACAAACTCGCATACCACAATGCGACCTCAAACTGCTCACTTGAGCTGATGAATCCGCTACGCGACTTCGCGCCTACATGGATGTCATCTACACATACTTAGAAATAGTGAATTTTCCTCATCCTACCCCTCTCTTATAAAAGAGTCTTCAGTAGGGCATTTTCCAATAACCAGAGCTAACAAGCTCGCACACTAACTCATGCGTGCTAAAGTCTTGCCTAGAGGACGAAAATTTTTTGGCCCAACATCCTGTATGCTTCTCATAGTGCTTCTATAATCAGTTTCTACTGTTACACCAATTAGCTCAACATCTACCATACCTCATGGAAAAATATTCTGAAACCAAGTCAAATCCCCCATGACTTTACCCCAAACCTTAATCCTTATTAGAAAAGTTCACGCACATAAAAGAAATAATAAGTCTGACTTCTCAGACTAGGGTCGGAGCTAAGAGCTCTAGTAGCGCCATCACGCTATGCTAGCTAGATAAATTAATAACGGACAACCCTTATAGTATTAACCTGACCTCTCAGGCTAGTCTGACCTCTCAGACCAGGGTCGGAGCTAAGAGCTCTGGGTATAATGGTAATAGACAACCCTCATAATATCCACCTGACATCTCAGGCGTGTCTGTCCTCTCAGACCAGGGTCGGAGCTAAGAGCTCTGGGTATAATGGTAATAGACAACCCTCATAATATCCACCTGACATCTCAGGCGTGTCTGTCCTCTCAGACCAGGGTCGGAGCTAAGAGCTCTGGGTATAATGGTAATGGACAACCCTCATAGTATCCACCTGACATCTCAGGCGTGTCTGTCCTCTCAGACCAGGGTCGGAGCTAAGAGCTCTGGGTATAATGGTAATGGACAACCCTCATAATATCCACCTGACATCTCAGGCGTGTCTGTCCTCTCAGACCAGGGTCGGAGCTAAGAGCTCTGGGTATGATGGTAATGGACAACCCTCATAGTATCCACCTGACATCTCAGGCGTGTCTGTCCTCTCAGACCAGGGTCGGAGCTAAGAGCTCTGGGTATAATGGTAATGGACAACCCTCATAATATCCACCTGACATCTCAGGCGTGTCTGTCCTCTCAGACCAGGGTCGGAGCTAAGAGCTCTAGTAGCGCCCTCACGCTACTCTAGCTAGCATATTCATTGACAACCCTTATAACAAAAATTCATAACAAAACTTTACTCCATTACTCTTCCCAAAACAATAAGTAAAACCATTCGTCTTATATGCATAATTCCACATACACATTTAAGAACCCGAGGAAATTATAATACTCGTAACAATCATATAACCCTGCAAATAACTCAATAATTAGGGCATGCATTCATTTAAAAATAGTCTGTCCACTCACAGTACTATTGCGACCTTCTTCCAGCTCGGAAAGCTTCTCGAGCGAAACTCTCGAACTAACCGCGTAGTCGAGCCCGTCTCACGTTCAACCAGAGACTGTACAAACAACCCAATACATTAGTCATTTCATCGTTGACTTGGTCTTTTCCTAGTTTGACCAGGAACTCCTATTTGACCACATGTTGACCAAGTTCCTTTTTATGACACTTTAACCTTTTTAACTTTCTTTCCCGGTTATCGACTCTTAATCTCAATTTACCGGAAGTCCGACTCAGTTTCTGAACTTTCCTTTATCACTTTTCAAACTTTACACTTATTTCCGATTATCGACTCGAAGTTTGGTTTCTGTTTACGCCACCTTAGCGTAAGTATTTTCTCTTACTAAATGTGAGTCGATGCGTCGATAACAAAATTATCCGATTGCTTTTCCACGATCCACTTGACAATACCGTTAATAGGAGTCAACATCTCCCCCAACCACTAGAGTGGTCATCATAATATAGTTCCCATATTTCACTAATTATCTTCAAAACCTTTAACTTGAATTCTACATTTTCTTTAACCTTTTCAACCCGATTTAACATCTTCTCAAAAATGGAAACCTTCCAAAAAGGGAAAGTTTCCCAAAATGGAAAGTTTCCTAAATTGGTAAGTCTTCCTTAAAATGGGAAGTTTCCTAAAATGGAAACTTCCTACTTACGTCCAATTTTCCGTAAATATCCCGATTACGATTCAACTGACACTTTTCGACTCAAATGGGATTCGGTTTCTACCTCTTCGGCATTCTGCCAGTTCAACTGCATCACCGGAATCTTCGTCGGATTCCGATGTCCTGCCGGAATTTCGCCATAACCAACCTGTTTCCTCCGATCTACCAAGTTCCGACAACAAGCAAACAACAACACCAACAATACTGTAATTACACAGTGATCAAGAACACATACACAGGAGCTCTAGGTAACAGTAGTTACCTTCAAAATTGATCCGAGGCAGAAATACCCAAACCTCTGCCTCTGTCCAAACCCCCAACAACATAACTCAAAGAAAGAATTTATTTAATTCTCGCAATCTTTTGGTCCGAGATTTGAACCTAGGCTTTGATACCATTGTCACACCTCAACCCAGGATTACCTCTCTAACCCTGGGTTAAGACGTGCGGGACCCAACACAAGAGAGATTTACTCGAAATCCCCCTTGAGCCAGGATAACCCTTTTCTTCATAACCCAATTCAAACCGTCCAAACGGTGCCGGAATAAACCTCAAACCGGAGATTATCCTGTTTCCCACATTTGAATCTCAAATGTGCCATTTAAAGAACCTAGGGGTTTTAATAATATTTGTGACTGCACCTGAATCCCGGTCAGGCTGCCTACGTACCCTGTCTTCAGGGATCAAGCCACACGTAGCTCTTGTAGTAACTAACACCCTAACCGGGCGAATCCCGTTATTCTATTTATCAGTTGCTTTCTAAATGAGGATAACTGTTTCCGGGGATGCTCGTGGCCCCTTTAACGGGTTGCACGGTTCCAGAAATAGCGAACTTCCTTGTACTCCCGAGTTTTCCTGTGTAAAGAACAAACACGTCAAAGGGCGTCCCCGGGTTTACCGAGGGAAGCCACTCCGATGCTTAAGTCAGACACTGTCAGATAAGCAGAAAACTCAAGAGTAGTTAAGGTATTGTCCGTCCCCTTACCGGGAGGTCCTCACCGGTATTTATAGTAGCATTAAAGGCTGCACTTTGTCTTTTTCCAATGTGGGAATGAACTCCCTTGCTTTGCCTCAAACTTACAATGAACTGGGCCCTGACAAAGGACCCAGAGTGGCTTCTCCAGTCTGACTGGCCTTTGGCCCTGTAAACAGTAGTTCAAGCATAATAAACGATGCATATTTAATAATTGACCATACTTGGTGTTATTTCTTGAATTGTAACCCGGTAAAGGAGAAATATTAGGTTCCACATATAAACAATAACATACACCTAACGCATAACCTGTGTTAACCTCTCAAATGAGGTATCCACCGACCAACTAATCCTCGGGATTAAACCAAACATTCTACCATTCATAACAATAACATCCATACACAGAAAGACGGATAATAAAGGCAATCACACGATTATAAACAACCATCACACACAACTATAAATATAAAACATAGTGGCATCCACGTAAATAAACCAAACCTTGGGCATTTAAGATATTTCCTCCTTCTTGGCATCCCTGAAAATAACTATAATTACCAGGGGTATTTATGGAATTACCACCTCAATGGCATTCCTGTAATTAGCCCAAAACTGTCAGGGGTATTTCTGTCATTTTGGTCTCAGTGGCTGTTTTGTAAATAAACAAAACTACCAGGGGCATTTTGGGACTTTACTCTCAAGGGTAGCCCTGTAATTACACAACACAACTAGGGGCATTTCTGTCTTTTCACACCTATGGTAAACGGTAATTATATTAGATCTACCGCAGTAAAAATTCAAGGATTTACCCTAAACTGTTCCGACCGGTCTGCTGGTAGGATTTCCTCCTATATCCGACCAGAACTTCTCCCTATTACACCCAACAACACCCAGCAACAACAACTACCACAACACACAACAACACAGCAAATTACAGGAATCCACCACTCACCTCTGCTCTGCCCAAACCCGAAACCAACAGCTCCAAACCTCCCCTAGGCTCCCCAAAGGCTTCCAGGACTCACTACACCCTGAAGAAAACGCCTATGGCTCGAAGAACATCCTCACCGGAGGAGGAACCGAAACCCAGCGAAAAACAGTGAAAAGGGATTATCAACCTAGGGCTCAAACTGATCACACAAACACATGGAAAGAAAGAAGAAGAAGAAACATACTATCCACATGTCGCCACACCGCCTGGAACGTCGGAATCCGGCCAACACAGTCGCTCCTCTTCCTCGTCCGATCTCCCTCGATTGTGGATGAAAATGGAAACTAAGGGCTGGGCTTTGCAGAGGAAGGGAAAGGAATTCGAATGGTGGTGGTGCGCAGTTCTGGGGCCACCAGACGGTGGTGGTCACCGGTGAGACTGATCGAGCTCGGGAGAGAGAGAGAGACCCCCCCCCGGTCAACTCCCACTCCCCATATATATATACCCAACACCAACGGCCCAGATCAATCTCTGATTGATCTGACGGCCCAGATTTAGTTACAAAAGTTACCATGAATAGTAAGAAGATATTTTTCCTATTTACTTTTACCGCACGGTAACAACACTTTATCCCTCATAACTTCCGCATACGAACTCCGATTAATTTATAGGACATACCCACGAGTTCGTATTAACGTCCTCCACATCTTTCCCGAAGAAAACTCCCTCAAATTCCCGACTTAACGCAAAGTCCTCTTTTTCTACGGTAAAGTAACTTATCATTTGTTACTTCCGTAAATTCGATAAATTCGTAACTACCAACTCATAGCTCCGGAAAATTTTCCGGACATACCGGGGATCTCGTAATAACATAATCTATCCCTCGGGACATTAATTCTATTTTTCCCCAAAACTGAGAATATCTCGATAATAATTCGGGGAAAATTAACAGTGCGGTTACCATTCTCTGTAACTCGTCTAATCCCGGTAAAAATGTTAATTTCGGGACGGGTTGTTACACAAACAATCACCGATTAGTAAAGAGTACTACTCTAATGGTGACTATATTTGCTTTGATATGACGGTGACAACCTGGAAAGAACAGTTGATATGTAACACATTTACACATCCTAATATCCAATTCTAAAACGGCTTCCCAGCTATGTTGCCGCCAGAAGATAAATCCGGCGACACTCAGTTTCACCCAGCCACTAAGCGACATCGATCATTTGACGAAACAAGGAACTCGCCGCCTACCTAGAGCAGACAAGACACATTGAGTGCACACACAGGCACACGGCCTGACTAGCCCCACACAACAACTGTAGGGACTTATTATTCGTAAAAAGCAAAAACAAACTAAATAACATAAGCAAAAAATAACAGCAAAATAAATAACATAGGCCCAACCCATGCTAGCTATAGAACATGCCCAGATTCGAAATAAGGCAACAAGGGCCCAATTCTTATATCCAGCCTAGACAAAAAACTACAGATCCGCCACTTCCCCGTCCCTTACCTCGTCACGTCGCTATCACTGTCAAACACCGGCCAACGACAAACAGACTCCACCACCAGAGATCCTGCAGTAGTAACCCTCTACCTCCATAACCCCAACACCCAAGCGACCAAGTCCATGATGACAGGAGACAACCGAAGTTGGATAACCGGAGTTGTTCCCGTCATCCACCCCTTCAGTTGCGCACTGCCTCCGATGATAGAGACTGCCGCCATACATCCACACAGCCAGGATCTCGGCCAGAACCACAAAGCCAGATCCCTTCTGATGTGCTCCTCCTTTCCCTGAAGACATCGTCTAAATGTGGGATCCAAGAACCATGCCTCTATTCCACCTCCTCTGATGATGAGAATCTCGACGCCTATCCACAGCTGCATCTACACCCTTCACCAACTTGTGAGCTGCCAACCAAGACTTCCCAACATGATCAAGCACCACAATCGGGGAATGCAGCTTATTCCTGGCCCACATGGAGCCGACAAGGCCTGTCCGACGACGGCGAGGAGACACGCCACTGGACAGGAAGGGATGCTCTTTAGGGTTTTCTCTCAAACTCTCTTCGGATTCATCAACCTTTTTGTTCTTACACAAAAAGCCTTTATCAAATTTTTATTCTAATCCTATAATTAATCCAAACTTAACGTAACCTAATCTGCATATTTAGTATTATAATAAAGTTTCTGAAGCCAATGGATCACGAAGATAATTAGTTAATTACCATGCCACACTTACCCAATTGTATCCAATCTGGGTTAGGTAGATACGGGGGGCATTTCCGTAAACTCAGCTGGCCTCACATCTACGTGTCGCGCCCAATTGCTGCGGTCTCCATTTCCATAACCACCCAATCCGTCACCGCCATCTCACACCAATGACCAGCCGATCTGATGTGGCGAGTTTTCACTCGTCCACGTCATCAATGCCAGAATCCGACCCAAGCTGAACTTCACTTTTTAACCGCGGCAGTAAATTCTAACAGGGTAGAGGCTTATATAAACCCCCGATTGCTGAGGCTCTTGACTCTGTAGCTGCAACTCTTTCTCTCTCTGGCGGTGAAAACCATGGCGTCTTGGGCTCGAAACTCTGGCTTGGCGTCCTTGATCGTTCTCTCTCTCCTCGCCGTCGCTTCCGCCAAGGTCTTCTTCGAGGACAAATTCGAAGGTATGCTCAAACCTCCCTCTCTCTGATAATGGATTTGCATTTCCAGCGAATTAGGGTTTATGAAGGATCGGTGTTGAGTGAGTCTGCGATTCGATCTGGTTGTGTTTTCTTCGTTGATCTGGTGAATTGAATTTACTGTTATGGAGTCGATCTGTTTGGAATTTGATGTATTGTCGTGTTTGGAGCTTGATTTGTGGTTTTTGGTTATGGTCGTAGATTCGTAATTGAAATGGTGAACGTGTGAGTGTTGGTGTCTGTGTGTAGTGAGGTTTCTGATTTTGTGTTGTAGACGATACGAATGGCATTGGATGGAGAATACAGTAGTTTTGATGTGTAGGATTGAAGCTGAATTCTCTTTGTCAACCTAAAATTGAAATCATAATGAGTGAATCGGTGCATTTGAATTTGGAGAGTGAAAATGAATGTTGTTTCTGTTGCTGAACTTGTCAATTAGCCTATCAATGTGTTCACAAGCTGGCTAGATTTTTTAGGGCTTGAAAATTGATTGGATTTTCCACTTTGGTAATTGGATTAGGAAAGTGACATGTGTTGGCCGAAGTGTCAGGGAAATGGAATGTTAGTGTCATCTGATAGCGTTCTTGAACTAGTGTGAAAATGACTGTAAGGAAGAACTAGTGTAAAAATGACTGTAAAATGCAAGTTTATTTCCATGGTAAATGTAATATCTGTACTGCTCTATGCTATTTAGCTCTTTGGCAGTAATATTTTACCTTACATTTCTTTCTTTGTGGTGTATGATTTCACAAATACTAAAAGATGGATGGGAAAAGCGTTGGGTTAAATCTGACTGGAAGAAAGATGAGAACCTTGCTGGGGAATGGAACTACACCTCTGGTAAATGGAACGGCGACGCAAACGACAAAGGTATCCTTTTAAACCTATATTGGTACTGTGGATTTCTTTGTTTGTGTTTGAAACATTTGGAATGGTGTTCTGATGGCCATATTTACTGACTTTGATTCTTGGTCCAGGCATCCAAACCAGTGAGGACTACCGGTTTTATGCCATATCAGCTGAGTTCCCTGAATTCAGCAACAAGGACAAGACACTAGTGTTCCAGTTTTCTGTGAAGCATGAACAGAAACTTGACTGTGGTGGTGGCTACATCAAATTGCTTAGTGGTGATGTAGATCAGAAGTCCTTTGGTGGTGATACCCCATACAGGTTTGTGATCTCCCCTTTGGGTTTGAGTGCTCATTTTGTTTCTGTAATTCAATTTCCTTACGTCATTTAAATTGCTGATTTTTGTATGAATTCGTTGGTTTGCAGCATCATGTTTGGGCCAGATATCTGTGGATACAGCACCAAGAAAGTGCATGCAATTCTCCACTACAACGGAACAAATAACTTGATCAAGAAGGATGTACCTTGTGAGACTGACCAGCTCACTCATGTCTATACCTTCATCATCCGCCCAGACGCTACCTACAGCATCCTTATCGACAATGTAGAGAAGCAAACTGGTAGCCTCTACAGTGATTGGGATCTTCTTCCTCCAAAGAAAATCAAGGATCCCGAAGCCAAGAAGGTAAATGCCCACAATTTCTGTTTTATCTTTATTTTAACAAAGTATTGTAACTGAAAGGTTGATGAATGAATATCGACTATCTGTTGTTGCAGCCTGAAGATTGGGAAGACAAGGAATTTATCCCAGACCCTGAAGACAAGAAGCCAGAGGTAGTCTCCCAGTTTAATAATTTTTGTAAATTTTATGGCTCTTATGGGGTGATTATAACAGCCATACTGACTCTTATTTTCGGCCATTTTGTAGGGATATGATGACATTCCCAAAGAAATCTCTGACCCCGATGCCAAGAAAGTAAAGACCACGTCTGGTTTTGAAATGTCATTGCTATTGCAGGCTATTTTTGTTGCTCACTGACATTGTTTGGTGTTTCAGCCCGAAGATTGGGATGATGAGGAAGATGGTGAATGGACAGCCCCAACCATCCCCAACCCAGAATACAAGGGTGAATGGAAGCCAAAGGTTTGTGAATTTCTGATGTTCAATTATACACTTGTAATAATAACTTTTAGAACAGCTGTTCATGATATGTCTCCCTCCATGCAGAAAATTAAAAACCCCAGCTACAAGGGAAAGTGGAAGGCACCAATGATTGACAACCCAAACTTCTCCGATGACCCTGACCTATATGTTTTCCCCAACTTGAAATACGTTGGAATTGAATTGTGGCAGGTAATTCATTTCTTACTTTGCGATTTTCTATTTGTATTCCCATGATAATATTCATACTCACTTTGTGATTTTCTATTTGTATTCGCATGATATTCATATTCTGATGATTATTGTGTAATGTGCCAGGTGAAATCTGGAACACTGTTTGATAATATCTTGATCACTGATGAGCCAGAGCATGCCAAACAACTGGCTGAAGAGACATGGGGAAAACACAAAGATGTATGTTTTGTATTAGATACCATTGTCTAGTGTTTTTAGAATGTGGTTTTAGATTTCTTATTGAGTTCCCATGGATTTCTTCAGGCTGAGAAAGCAGCATTTGAAGAGGCAGAGAAGAAACAGGAGGAGGAATCAAAGGATGAATCAGCTGATTCTGATGTAAGCCTTTAAACCCTTACCTGAATACTCTTGGTTTATCTTTTCTGGTCATAACTGGGAACCCTTACCTGAAAAGTCTTGGATTTATCATCTGTTTGTGGTCCTAACTGTCGCCTCCACTTGTTTTACAGGTTGAGGATGAAGATGAAGATGCTGATTCAGGAGAGGACTCTGATGCTGAATCAAAACTGGAAGAGGCCGTTGAAGAGGCAGACAAACATGTAGGCTTGCTGTCTTTCCCTTTTGTCGCTATTTAACTCAACTGCATAACTAGTACATTTACTAAGATTGTTTTGTGCTGTGGTTTTTCAGGATGAACTGTAAGAAGGGCGCATTGTCGAGTTTTAGAGATAAGCTTGGGGCGAGGCACCAATTCTCTTTTGCTTCTTATTTGTTAGCTGTAGGAAGAGAGAATTATTAGAGAGAAGATACTGCTGAATGTCTCTATGCAGAACTGCCTATTCGCTATGATGTCTTAAAAGTTCATTTAGCTGCTGTTTGAGCCATGAGAACAAATCATGAGTTATTGTGATGTGGTTTTCATAATCAACATTCAGGAACAAAACAAAAATAGTTTTTAACTTCGGTTATGCATGTCCTGTTTGTGGTAGGAAAATCCAGTTTGGGTCCTAACTGATACAGCTAAGTAATGTGTAGGCCCACCGGGACTTGGACTTATGTGCTCGGTGGCACCTGAGAGAGGGCTTGGATTTGTAGAGATCGGAATAGTCTTTCATGGTAACATTTGGACTGAAAGAGTCCAGAAATATCAGCTTTCTTGGAGTGGACTGGCATTTAGCGTAAACAATTGTAATCTGAGTTTTCTGCCATCCATTTTTACCATCAAACTACGGCTGGGCATAAACCTGAATTTAACCTAAAAACCGCAACCGCCCGACCCGTCCGAACAATCCGGGTCGGATAACTGAAGTTGTTAAAATGGGTTCAACATAGTTGTTCAAAGCGACGAGAGACAGAGGTCGAGATGGGTTCAAACCCAAAACTACCTCTCAGTTAGTCAGTTCTCTAGGAACCGGATACTGTCCTGGTGAGGAACAAGACGTTCGAACCTCGTGGTCCATTTGATCGTCGCCGTAGGTGTAAGATTGGGATCTCAGACGTCAATTATGGGGGCCATTTCTGGGTTTAAAGAGATGAGGTTTTTTGGCAACGGTTTTGGTTGCAAGGAAGAACAGGGAGTGAGCGAAGTGATAATGTTGAAGTGGGGACCCGCTTCTCCCCCTTTTAAAGAAGTCGGAAGCAAACGTCTCTAAACAGAAATGTCGCCTCATTTAGTAGCTATGACGACAGGATGACGATGGAACGTCACGGTTCAAATTTCATACGCAATAAGGCCTGGCCGTTGTGAAATAGGCCGCACTGGAGGTCTGGTGAGAAATATTTAAGCCCAATAGATTGGGTCCAAGACTAATTTCTCAAGTTTTGAACAACATTTGGCCCAATACTAATAGCTCAAAAATAATTTTTGGTTTTTGACCCTACAAAGAAGCGTGGTGGTCCTAGTATGACAATACCCCTTTGCGGGCAGAGATAGAATTTCAGTGGTCGAAATCGTATTGAAGACAGAACTTTCTTATAACCGAGGGGTCAATACCTGTGACTTGTGCGAATTCCATATTACAATTGTTTGAATATCCCACCTGCGTTTATCGTATTGTATAATAGTGACAGTAGATTTCTTGGGTTAGAGGGCAGGCTTTAAGAGAACTAATGAGAGATTGTTTTTTATTCAATCTGCAATAATCTAATCTCAGTATTGTTGCATGTTCCTGATAGAGACAGATTATTGTTCTCAAATTTTAAGTCTTCACATCTCTATGGTTCTGCAGGTGATCTCAAGGGTGCCATTATCTCACCAATATACTCACTCAAAAGGTCCATCAATGAAAATTCAAGGTTTTAAAAGTCGCCCTAGGCGGAGCCTGGCCGTCGCATTTTCTACATAATCGGCAAGCCTAGGCGGGAAGCTACTAGTTGGGCGGGTCTGAATAAGGGGCGGGAAATGAACCCAAAAAAATTCTTCAGATTTTATATATGTTTGTGTACGTAGTTGGAAAATACTCGCAATTTTATGTACGGCATTGGTCTGAATTGATCGAGGTTTATTAATTTAGGAAACTACAGTTTAGTTATTGATCAAATTTCTGTTTACAAATACACCATTACACATTATCTTACACTTTTAAGGACAAATATTAACAAATTAGGATAAAATAATATCCATATGTCATATGTCACTATAATTTTTATCAAATTACTCTTCACTACATATCAACTACTAATGTCAACTAGAAATATGTGCTACTGCAAAGTAGCAGTGTTACTGTCGACATGAAATGTGTGCTACTGCCATGTAGCACAGTAGCACCTAATAGAAAGTTGCTAATGTTGACGAGAAATCTGCTACTGTCAGCGACGTCGATGAGAAACCTGCTACTACCTATAGAAAAGTACTATTGCTGGTGCTATTGCAACTTTTTTCTAGCAATTATCTAATGTTAGCTCGCTACTATTGCCAATTTTGATGCTAAAGCGCTGCTACTGTCAAGATGTTATTGTTAAAGTTGTCTTATGCTAACTCGCTGCTACTGCATATGCTATTACTGGCATTGAAACTGGTACTGTTGACTTTATCTGCTGAAATATATCTGCTAATGTTGAAACCTGATGCAGATCTGCTACTGCTAAAACCTACTACAAATCTGCTACTGCTGAAACTTGATGCAGATCTGCTACTGCTGAAACCCTGCTGCAGATCTGTTTTTGCTGAAACCTTATTACATATTTGCTACTGTTGAATGTACAGTAGCAACACTCATTATCACTCCTAATTTGATCTAATCCCAAATCTCACATATCTGATCCAAGCTAGATAGACCAAAATGGACTCCTTATTTGGATCCAATAAGGAGAGAGAGAGGCGGGGAGAAAAAGATTTGTGACGGTGGATGCTACTGAACAAATCAAGGTTTTAAACTCATTTATATTGTGGCATCCATGTAATTAAATGAAATGCTATGGTTTTTTGATCATTTGGACACATTATTTTGGATCAGGCTTGTTTTATGGATTGTGGTCTCTAGGCTCATGTAGCAATTTATATAAAAAATTTAAAAAGTGAGTTTTTTATATTTGTAAATTTAATGAGGTACTATTATGTAATTCTCCCAGCAAGAAACCATTAATTAGAGGTCATGAAAAAAACAGCAAAAGCACCAATAAAACGAGTGTCAGCTCTTTGCAAAGTAAGCTCATTTAGCAAATCTAAATAAACAATCAGACCGCAGCTAATGATCTAAGAAGAGGATAAAGTGAGACTTGTAAAAGCAGAGAATGGATTCGATAGAATAAATCGTTTCATACATATATAATGAAACACATCGAGTTTCTAAATTTCACAGCAAACCAAATAGTTCAGTAGACTACATCTCTAGTCTGTTTGAAAGCACCATCACACATAAAACGCTGATACATCAAACTATACAAGGTGCTAATCCCACAAATTTCTCCTGAAGTCCAGGAATCTGCTAACGGTACTCTATTGCATTTCCTCCAACAGCTGCCTTCTCCAACTTTCGCTCACCACAATCCCACAACTTTCGAAAGCAGAACCTCTTAAATCATCCCATGAACAACATAGTAGATTAAGCAATCGCAAGCATTTGTGACCCGAAAATGCATCAACACTAGCTGCAGTGACGTTACATTGTTGAAGATTAAGCACCTCCAAGTTTATGCAATTCTTAGCTAGAGCTACAAAGGTTTGTTTTGTCAGGTTGATTAAACAGGCCAAGTTCAACTTCTTGAGGGTTCGAATTGTGGAGATTGCCTTTCCTCCACCATCAGTTACCCATTCACAGCAACTCAAATCCAGCTCCTCCAAGACACGCATCTTGCACAAAAGCGAGACACCGACATCAGTGCTTTTACAGCAGCCGGAAAGTTTCAATTGCTCGATGGTTTCTGAGCACAACCCATTTGCCAAAAATCTCAATCCGGCATCAGTAATTTTGGAGCAACAACTCAAACTCAAAAAGCGAATGCGGCAACTAGAGGAACCAATTGCTTCCAGGGCTTGGTCAGTAACCAAATCACAAGTTTCCAACTCCAAATGAGTCAAGTTATGTGCTGCTGAAGTATTCATGGTCATAATTCCAAGGAGTCCGGGATGATTGCTTTTAATCACAATCTTGGACAACTTGGGACACCCATTTGCCACAGCGCACAAACCTTCGTCACCTTGCAAATAGACCCGGTTGTCTTCCATAAGGAGCATGATCGAGACTGACAAGTCTGAGTGATGATCGGCTCAGACCCTCCATGACCCACCACTTCTTGCAGACCAGAGACGCCGATTTTCTATCATCTGGGTCAGTGACCCGGCTCAGGATCTGGCCTAGTTAGTCATCTCCTATCCTATTCATGTTTGCAAAAGCTCAGAACAATTTGTGAGATTGAAGGGTGGTACCTGCTGAAGTCTGATACTTGAAAGCAGCACAGTTCAGTGGTCCACGGTCGCCATAGCCAGGTCTGCTCTTATCCTTAAACCGTGATGAGTTGCTGCGCTCGTTCGATATGGAAACTTTCCATTATGTACTAAAGTGAAAGATAGCATAACTGTAGAAAAAAGTCACTGTAGACGAGCCAATGTTTACATATATGAACGTTGTTATTTAGATGTATCGATCTGTCATATTAGCTTTGAGGATGAAATGTGAGCGGTGAGCTTAAGTAGTCAAGAAGACAATTAGCCGAAGAAAATAAGGTACTGTTTAGGTGATGTGCATGATCAGCGGATGAGGTAGCCAAAAGCGCACATAATCTTAAGCCTTCGCCAGTCTTACTAATTGATAGCATGGATCGCTGAGCAGCAGCATTTGCTTTTCCAGATTGACCACACACCTAAACAAACAATCAGAGGACATGGATGAAACAAATTGCCTCAGACAATGAACTAAGACGAGGATAAACTGACATTTAAAAGAACACAGAATGGATTGGATTCAAAAACTCGTCTCATACATAAACCGAAAGCTCACCCAGTTTCTACTATTCACAGCAAACCAAACAGTGAGAAGAGGATAAAGTGAAATTGTGGCAGCTAATGACAATGATCTAAGAAGAGGATAAAGTGAGACTTGCAAAAGCACAGAACGGATTTGCAAACCAAATAGTTCAGTAGTACTACATCTCTTGTTAGTTTGAAAGCACCATCACACATAAAACGCTGATACATTAAACTATCCAAGGTGATAAGCTTTAACCTCACCACTGAAGTCCAGGAATCTGATAAAACACTACTCTCCAGCATTCCTCTTGCATTTCCGGCAACAGCCGCTTTCTCCAATTATAGTCCACCACAATCGACTCCAATGAAGGACATCCACGTACTAGGCTTTCGAAAGCAGATCCTCTTAAATCATCACTTGAACAACGTCGTAGACAAAGCAATGGCAAGCATTTGTGACCCAAAAATGCTTCAACACTAGCTGCAGTGATGTTACATTGTTGAAGACTAAGCACCTCCATTTTTACGCAATTCTTAGCAAGAGCTACAAAGGTTTCTTCTGTCAGGTTGATCTGACAGGCCAAGTACAACTTCTTGAGGGTTCGAATTGTGGAGATTGCCTTTCCTCCAACATCAGTAATGTCCGTACCGCAACTCCAAGACACGCATCTTGCACAAATGCGAGACCCTGACATCAGTGATTTCAGGGCCGTTGGAAAGATACAATTGCTCAATGGTTTTTGAGCAAGGCCCATTTGCCAAAAACCCCAATCCGACATCAGTAATGATGGTTATGGGATGAGCGAGCCAATGACTGTAACAGATTGGTCATGCCTCTTCGTTTAGGGCCTCACTAACTTCCTTCGTACTGAACTGATCAGTCCCAGCAACCCTTTTAAAGGGGAAGAAAATACCCTGTTCAAAAAAGGGGAAGAAAATACAGCACACATTATGGATCAACACCTGAACAGCCTATCTCCAGGGTACAAATATAAATGGAAATTGGTAGAATTGTGAAGAGCTATAACTTAATCAGAAAAGTTCCTGGGGAGTATTTATTCTTTCAACCCTGTATGAATACAAAATAACAAGACATTACTAATATCAAACAAGGTATGTGCTAAAGGTACCCGAACTTGCAGTTATCATCTACACTTCTCTATTTTCATACCAACCAGAATATTTACCACAAGGCTTTTATTTGTAGTTCGCTAAGAGCCTCATGGGATAAGTAATTTGACTCCCTCACAGCCAGATCATGATGGTTTGTTATCCATGTCATATGGATTACAAATCAATGATTAAGCAACAACTAAACACAAAATATATTGTACACAAACAAGCAATATTATTTGTTGCTATCGTTGCCACCATACTGTGTAGAGTTACCATTCCAGAACTTATTTCTATCACTGAATCGGTCATCATCTTCATCGTGTCTCAGTGTGTGAATATTACTTCCAAAACGTGATGTCTGGATGTTGTGTGAAAAAACTTTGTATGTGCGATAATGTGGGACTCGTTTCACGAATGTGGCTCAAAGGAAACAAAGAAAGTGTTTGAGATGGTGGAGAAAAGTGGAGGGTTTAAAACTGTCGCCTTGCGTGTTAGTAAGAAACCTCCGAGATGTAGGGTCTTCTTGCCTGAAATATCTTTATCAGTCGACGGCAGCACTGGTATAAAATTCAGTGTGTGTGATGACCTGGACGAAGTGAAGTCGGAGGTTGCCTTTGCGAAAAGGGACATAATGAAGCTGCAATCCACTCTTGGTATCTTGGAACGAGGCATGGCATGATTGAGAGGTGTTGTTCTATCACTATAAAACTGTTTCACCGACTTGAAGTCAATTGGTGTTGAACAAATTTCTAGAGATGTTATGAAGGATGTGATGTAGGATTTTTCTTTGGAACAGTAATAATGGCTTCTCCACTGATACAGTAAATTCATCGGAGAATGATATCTTTGAAATGGGAGCAGGCTTGGATGAGTGCGAAACGATAAGGAAAACAGTAAGTTCTCACTCCTTGTTTTCATAACTTTATCTTGATTGTAAGTGTTATGAACAAAATTTTCTGCTGTACGGGTTGGTATCCTATGTGACCGTTTTTTCCAGCATTAAACCCCCTGTTATTGGTCTCACGCAACCAGCGAACGGCTAATAAACGGGCGCATCACATGCCGCGCGGTATAACAGATATGTCCGTTATGAACCACCGATAATAACTATTAAATGATAAGTGGACGTAACTTATTTATTTTTATTCGCAGCCTTTGTTCACAACCAGGGATGCAAGAGCCAATCCTTGGGACAACATGCCAAACGACGGTGCTGTGAGCGGGATCTCAAAGAGCGAATCACACTTGCTCTCATACCTCTTCAGCAAGAAGGTGAAGTGAACTGACGGATCTGGAAGGTTTGTTTATAAAGAATTATTTAATAATTATATCATAGCTTAAATCTCTTAAAAATGTTATAGTGATCAGCAACATTCCAATCTATGTTGCACCAAAGCACCGACATGGTAGTGCTTCCGAAGCGAAAGCAAACGAAAGCGCCGTGGAACCGTTGGGAGCGTCCGAAAACATGATTCCGGGAATATGAGGTTTTTGAAGCGTTGCGAAACCGTCCGATTTCGATATGGAAGTGCCCAATTTCGATCCGGAAGAGCAGCCAGACACTGTGGATCAGCGGGGTCGATCTTCTTACGGTCTCTTCTATAATCAATGATCGATCCCCTCTCTCCTTGATGACCCCTTGATCGAGAAAGGAGAGAAAGCAAATCTGATTCTAGAGAGAGAGAGACGGTGAAGGAGAATTGGATAACATACCTCCTGCCCAAGGCCATCGTAGACCATGATCGCGGAGCAGCAACCACCAAGTTGATTTTTGATCATCATGTTCTTATGATTTGATTGTTCCGGTGCATCGAGGCAGTTAGGGGTGGACTCGGTCCAATCGGTTCGGTTTTAAGGCAAGAATCGAGAATCGGACCGCATTTTTCGGTTACATAGTTCTCAAAATCGAAACCGCAAAGTACATACAAGAAACCGCACCCATCGGTTAACCGAAATTTGGTACGGTTTCAGTTAAAAAACCTATTTTTTAAAATAACTTTCACACATGGTAAATGAAAGAAAAAAAGATTATGATGCTTGAAGTTATGAAAACATAGAAATACAAACTGTGTGAACCAACTCTACATAGGAAATACTACATGAGAGAGAATTATATTAGACTTAAACACTTTAAAATATAAACATGTTTGTGAAAGTACTATTTGTAACTCATAATCAATAAGAACATAACACATAATGTAAAATTAAGTATTAATAAGTAAATGAATATATTTCGGTTCGGTTCGATTTAATCGATTTTTAGAAAGTACGAAACCGCAAACCAAAACCGCACTAGTCGGTTTTTAAAAATTCTAAAACCAATTGTCTCGGTTCTATTCGATTTCGGTTTTTTCGGTGCCTATAAGTCCACCCCTAGAGGCAGTGTTGGTGATGCGTTGAAGCAATACAGAAGACTCTAAGTCTAGGTTTATGGAGGTGACGAGTTTCAGAGGTATTGTGTTGATGGGTGCATAGAAGAGATAATATGCGGTAGAGTGTAGTTGCATATTTCAAGAAGAGTCAATATTAAATGGTCAATATTAAATGAGGATAGGCAAATTGGTCATTGATAAGGAGGAATAAACCTAGATTTAGTAATTATTCTCAAGTACAAACTTCAGATTCTTTAATTTGGTTTTAATAATGATTGGGATAAAAATTAATTAAAATCATGATAATTTTTTTTAATATGTATATATATTATTTTATTTTGACGCTTTTAAAACGTTTTGTTTCTATTTTTTTTTTGAAAAACTCGTTTCCGCGCTTCTGAGTGCTTCGCTTTCACGTTTTCACTTTCGTTTCCATGCAACGTAGGTTCCAATCAAAGTAACATAATTGTTGCCCATTAAACATGCGAAGATGCAAGGTACGCCGGCCAGGTTGTAACTCGTTGGGATCTAACATGTTTGTCATTGACAAACCACCTGAATGACAAACCACCTGAATGCTAAGGTACGAAAACCCTTTTTGTAATTCTACCATTAACATGCCATAGCCATTTTACTATAAAACACTTTTATATGCACCCGTGTTAATTGTGCAACGTGTTCAAGCTGGTTGTGAACATATCAATTCATGTGTACGGTACTGGCTGTGTATTCTATACATCATGGGCCTGGTACCGGAAAATGCATACACAAGGGTCAAGAAGTTGATGGATGCTCTCCGAGAGGAATTTGGTGGGCTAGAGATCGAGCCTCACATCTCCATAGTCGGATCCACCCTATTTTTGCGTTTGAATGAAATGTTTATTTACAAATTTCGATGATACTTGCATGGATCGATTTCGAAGCTTGCAAAGAGATGGAATGAGGACATAGCTAGAGAAGAGAAAAAGAAAACAAGCAATCGGAAAGGTAAAAGACAGATTCCACCGCTAGAGAACCGGATGGGGCTGTCAGAAAGACGGACGAAGTCGTCAGAAGATAAAGGACAACACCATGCAGCCGACGGACAGAGCAGTCAGAGATCGGAGCACACCGATGACTCTCAACGGGGCTCCTAGCAAGAGAGAGTCTAGAGAGAAGGCATAACTTCTCTCTCTACTTTCCCTATGTGAATTTGACTTTCATTGTTCTTATTTGAACGAGGGATTTCGAACTGAGTTTATGTAATGAGTGATGATTTGTTTTGTATTGTTGACGTGAGTCCTAATCCTAGTATGATTAGAAAGTATAATCAAACTACGATTGTGTAAGTCTTCCTGTGTAATTAGTTTCCTTCTAGGATTACAACTATTCTTATATATAAATAGGACCCTAGAGGCATAGTTTTAGGGGTGGTATGATGTAGATCGTTGAGAGTTCTGATCTTGGGAGCTGAAAGCTATGGTAGATCATAGTAGATCTGTCCTGACTATCTTGACAACCTGAATCTGTTTTGAATCTGTCCTGACCTGAATCTGAATCTGTCCTGAATATGAATCTGATTTGATCGCCGTATGGAATTAACCCTGAATTGAAGTATTCTTTTCTACTTGGTATCAGAGCAGGTTCAATCCTTTGAACTTGCTTTGCATCCTTTGAATCCTGAATCTTGAAGAACACTCAAACTATCACCACAAACTGCTGCGTACCACCACTACCACCATTGAAATCGAACCATCTTGAAACCCTGAATTCCTACAACCCTGAATGGAATTGAAACCCTAAACCATCTTAGAGCTGAAAAACCCTGAATTGAATTGAAACCCATAAATCCACCACCACCACTGAAATCGAAAAAACCCTGAATTGAATTGAACCATGAATTGAATTGAAACCCAGAAATCCACTACCACCACCGAAATCGAAAAAACCATGAATTGAATTGAAACCCAGAAATCCACCACCACCACCGAAATCGTTTCCACTACACCCGAAATCGTTTCCACTGCACCCGAAATCTAAAAACTTGATATCTGAAATCTGTAAATCATGGGAGATATGATTCCAAACCCTAATCATGGAGATGCAGCTGCACCTGAGGCCATAGTCATGACACCTGAACTTTATTACTCAGGGGGAGTTTCAGTCTTACCTTCAAGGGGAGAGCAAGTATGTAGGAAATCCTCTGAATATGGACGAATTTAAAGAGTTGAAGAACCTGGAAAGTCAATTTGGGGCTGGAAACCAAGTAAAAGAAACTGCAAGCACACAAGTGGATCAGTCAACCAGACGAGTCGACTCGTCAACTAGCTTACGGTTGATGACTCAGGCGACTCATCAATTCCTCCCAGAACAGAGCTAGTCGACCTTGCTTTCTCTAGAATTATTTGGTCTTCTTATGGATTCTGAGAATGAGACACAGTACTATGATTCCAACGAATATGAAAATAATGATACGGAGGAGGACTACAACTACGATGATGAACTCATGGAGGAGTATGATAATGAGAATTCTAAGAATGATAGTAGCTATAAGGTGTTGTTAGATTCGGATATGAAGGGCCGTCAGGAAGAAGATATCACTAGTGTAACCTCTTGGCTTTCTCTATCGGATCCTTTTCTATCAAGTGCGTCTCCCCCATAACTGAAAATTGGACTCGTGTCAGGACACATGGTTTAAGGATGAAGATAAAGTCCGATAAGATGTTGGCTTGTTACCTGCATCTGGATCAGTACTGGTTGTTGAGTCTCTGGACAAGTCTGGAAAAGTGAAGTGTAGGATATGTCTGGAAGCTTGTGCAATCCAGAAGATGAAGTCGGCTGGCTGTGACCATCTTTTTTGCTGTGAATGCTGGGAAAGCTTCATTGCACGTGTCCATCTTCACCTTCTTAATGGCTACAATGTCCACCGGTTTGTTTATCTCTGGCTTTGTGGACAACACCATAAGTACCTTCACATAGCTTTTCTCGATCAATATACGCATGTATACTTCTGCAGCCCTGTACATGGTTGTACTTCTTCCCATGGGAACTGCGGGCTCTTCAATCAGAGGAAGATCTTCATCGTCTGAATAAACATTCTGTTGTCTTGTAATCATCCTTCAGTTGTGGGTGTGAAGGAAGTTGTTGTGGAAGAGTATACTGAAGTTGACAATGAAAAACCTGACGATGATGTATATATGGTTATGGATTACATGGACTATGAGCTCAAGTCTCTAATGGAATTAATGGAGCAGCGATTTAGTATTGGCGAAGTTAAATACCTGATGAAAAGGCTGTTGGAGGGTGTAAAATATCTTCATGACAATTGGATTCTTCACAGGGATTTGAAAACCTCAAAGCATCCTTTTGAACGAGGGTGAATTGAAAATATGAGACATTGGGATATTCTCATTTAGCAAGCCTAGCTTAGAATATCTGTCTGCCAATAAGGCAAAGTCCACCTGAGTTAGCACTTAACAACTTAAACTAATCGGTGTTTATGGTCCATAATTCAGGTCCTCAAACATAAACTAATGACCCAAATCTTCCATGCTTTAACAAATCTAGATCACTTACTTTTAGTAAACATGTTTATTAAAGTTCCTTATACTTCCCTGGTGGTCACTTTATTGTATAGGGCACCTGAACTTCTATTAGGCCAAAAGCAGTACACTACAACAGTTGATATGTGGTCAGTTGGATGTATAATGGCTGAACTTTTGACCAAAGAACCTTGCCCGACACGTCAAAAGGAGGAGAGTTGAATACTGATCAACTAGTTGAAGATGTACATGCAAGACCAGTCTCTTCCCCTACATCAACGATCTCTCCTGGCTTGTCATCACCTGAGGGATGCAATCAAAGAAGAGAAGTGGGCCAAAGCAATGAAGGTCGAGATGGATGCTCTCAAGAAGAATGGTACTTGGGATTTGGTTCCATTACGGCCTGAAAAAAAAGACTGTTGGTTGTAGATGAGTTTATACTGTGAAACACAATGCAGATGACAGCAGTCTGAGAGAGCTGGAACTTGAATCTAGTGATTTTGAAGACAACTGTGATAAAGATGATTCTGAATTTGAGAATGAGGTTGAAGCAATTTTCTTAAGAGAGCTGTGCATGAAAATATAGAAAGAGAGAATGTGATCCTGAAAGTGAACGGAATGCGATTGTCATTCAACAAGCAAACTGTAGATTGTGCATGAGCTGTATTTTACTCCATGATGAAATTGGCATTGGAAGCTCCACATGAATCGGCAAGCGAATTGGTACAAGCTGCTTCTAAGGTAATTTCAGAATGGAAACACATGCTCAAGTATTACCTATTAGGTATAGATGAGGAGATAGAAGTGATTATGAAGTTTGAAGAAATGTGTTTGGAGTCTACCAACAGTTTCGTCCAAACATTTAGTGACTCACTTGACAAGTTGGGCATTCAAGACTTGTATGCGCCAACTTGAGGAGGAGTGTTGACGTGAGTCTTAATCCTAGTATGATTAGAAAGTATAATCAACCTAGGATTGTGTAAGTCTTTCTGTGTAATTAGTTTTCTTCTAGGATTACAACTATTCTTATATATAAATAGGACCCTAGAGGTATAGTTTTAGGGGTGGTGTGATGTAGATCGTTGAGAGTTCTGATTTTAGGAGCTGAAAGCTATGGTAGATCATAGTAGATCTGTCATGACTATCTTCACAACCTGAATCTGTTTTGAATTTGAATTTGAACCTGAATCTGTCCTGGATCTGATTTGATCGCCGTATGAAATTAACCCTAAATTAAATAATTCTTTTCTACTTGTATTATTGATTGGATTTATGTGATTTGTGATGCAGCTTGTAAGCCACATTTGAGCCTCCTATATGGGACTTTGACAGATGAAGAGAAACAAGGAGCAAAACAGAAAGTTCTTGATATGGATCCGACCATTACTGAACTAGAATCCATCATGAGTCGGGTGAAATTGTACCAAGTTAACTTGGCAGATAGAACTCAAGTCTTGGGTAAAGCTTCGTGAGGGACACCAGACAGTAAACTAATTAGAACCCCACAGTGAATAATGCTTTACAACTTCTACAACTTACAATAAGGCGTTCAGATATATTTGGGCAAAACTTAACTGTATCATTTTGTTATTGTTACAGTTAGAAACTGGATGATCCTGGAAATGATACATGTATAAACTAGATTCTTTGAATTATGTAATGGCATTGTGTCACATAGGTCTTCATCAGTACCAGAAATGAGTCTGACTTTCAGTACTAGTTTCTGATAGTTCCCTTGATACATCATAAATTTACAGCATGAAATTTGACATGTATCACCAGATGATGAAAAGTGCCAATTTAAAATACAAACTGTACGTATTATTCTGCCAATAGATAATACTTGCAAAGAAGAAGATGAAAACAAACTACTGTAGATGACCGACCACTTGCTCACTATTTGTTTTCGGCTTCTTCACAATAAACAAAGGACAATTGACATTCTGTGCACAGTGGTTGCTGACGCTTCCAAGAAAAGCCCTGCAAAAGCAAATTGCTTTCAATATGTACATTCTTCAAGAACATAGTAGAATTTTCGTCAAAACACATGGACAAAAATAGGAAGGAAACAAAATTTGCAACGCTAATACCTCACAATTCGATTAATTTCAGTCTGATCCAAGTAAAATGGAGATTTAACGGTTCAAAATTCCATATATAAGCTACTCGAAAATAGTGAGATGAAGCAAAAGAAAAGGAGGGGACTACCTCTTGATGATACCATAGCCATGGCTACCCATGACCAAAATATCAGCACCAAGCTGCTCCACCAAATGGCAAATCATATCCCTCGGATCACCATTCTCTATTCTCGTCTCCACCTTAACCTATATATCCCAAAACGTAAAATCAATTCAAAACAAAGCCAAATGACATGTCACCTCAACAAAGTCACAAACAAAACAATGTGGACACTCACATCCTGCTCATGAAGAACATCGCTGCACCTCTTCTTAGCCTTCTCGACGATACGGTTGGCCACCTCGCCGCTGTAATTATCCATCGCCGCGTACATGTCACTCGAAAACATATAGCCTGAATCACAACCAAAATCAGACCACTGAGTATACCTTACTGTTTCTCGATCATAGTTAGCCTCAAACAATTAGTGAAAATTAAATACCCGAAGAACACACTCTCCTACCTGTGCCGTGTAGAGGCATGTAGGAAATTTGCGGAGGCTTAACGTACACCAGGATAAGGGTATCTTTGAAACTTTGAGAAACCACGTTCTTCAGGCACCAGGAGAGAGCGTACATGCTCTCCTCCCCCTCGTCGACGGCCACCAGGATCCTCCGCTCATTCTCTGCCACGTTAGCCATGTCGATGATCGGAAAGTTTGGAAATATCAAACACAGTTGAAGATAGATGAACTAGCTGACGTATGAAATGGTTTTGCAGAGATGTGAGAAAGGTGAAGTGGTTATTTATAGTGAGTGGGTGGAGGTGGGAAAGTCTGTGGGCGGTTTCCGGGTTTGGGCTTTGTTTGGGTCTTGGTGGTTTTGAAGACGGTGGGCTTTACTTTTCCAGTTGGTTATCTGGTTTTGAAGATTTTGTACAAATGGTTTTGAAGGTTTGGATAAGACTTCGCCATTGTTAAATATCTTGACGAGCTATCATTGTTATAGATTAACTTCGACGTAAAAGAACAAGAGTAATGCATCAGCGTCAATGTACTAAGAGAACTTGAACTAATCCAATCTAACCAGCTAAGTTTAGAGTAGCCTTTAATCATCAATCTCACATTGTGGAGCTTAGTTGTGTCACAGCCAGCTCCACACGGCCATAAGCTATCTAAAGGGGAAGCAAGATAACAAAAACACAGAATTATCTGTCATTTCTTTTGTTTAATTAAAAATTTAAGATAAAATCTCATGATCAAATTCACTACCAAAACAACTACTTTAGCCGACGAAATTTTTTCGTCGGTTCAACCTTAAATTTCGTCGGTTAAAGTTTTAGCTAACGACACTTCGTTGGCTAAAAAGTCATCGGGAAAAAGCCATCAGTCAAGACTTTAGCCGACGAAATTACTGTTCATCGTCGGCTAAAGTCATTTATTTAGCCGACGAAGAAATTTTTCGTCGCTTAATTTCTGGACTTTAGCCGACGAATTTTTGGACCTTAGCCAACGAAATTTTATTAAATTTCGTTGGCCATAGCTATTTTTTATTATTATTTTATTTAACTTTAGCCGACAAATTTTATTAAAATTCGTCGACTATAGTTATTTTTTTTTTCTTTTTTAACTTTAGCTGACAAATTTTATTAAATTTCGTCGGCCATAGTTATTATTATTTTTTTCTTTTTTAAAATTTAGCCGACAAATTTAATAAAATTCGTCGGCTATATTTATTTTATTTAAAAAAAATTCATTTATTTTTGATTAAATTTTTTTGCTTCTTTTTCGTTTTCGTGTATTTTTTATTTCGATGGTGGAAGAGGAGAAGAGGAGAAGGAGAAGAAGAGGAAGAGGCTAGGAGGAGGGGAGGAGGAGAAGGCTAGGAGAGGGAGAAGAGAAGGAGGAGGCTACACCAACGACACCGTTAAACCCTGCCATCTCTCTCTCTTTCTATCTCTCTCTCATCCTCAACGACGAAGCTTGTACCACAACAACGCCTACGAAGCCTCGCCGACAACGAAGTCGATGCTTTCCTGACAATGAGACACAAGCCGTGATCTCCTCCCACAAATGGATCTTGATCAAGATCTCTCTTGGCATGCTTGCCGATTGGCTTATAAATTCAGCTTAGGACTGATGGGTATACCCAAACTTAGTCCAGAAAATAGGGTCATGGGCTGGCACAGCCCAAGCTAATAGCTGGTTTTACTCGGCCCATTTTTAAAAAGGTATGGTATGTGCAACTGATGCAGCAGAATATAAAGGGATAGGAAATTGGAATCCATCAATCTGTTTTTGATCTCGAATCCACGAGAGGTTCTGAAATCCACCAGGAATTGAGATAAACTCAAAAGTTTTTTTTTTTATAAAATCAAGGTTAACGAATACAACTGATATATGCTCCTTATATAGAAGCAAACAAACCTTAGGGCAACTAACAATGAAACCTAAAAGCCCATGGATTAAAATAAAATAAGGTTCAAAATAAATAAATTAAAATAAAATAAAACAAAATAATAAACAATAGAACTCGAAAATAATTAAAACAGTCTTCTAGAAGCCCAACGAACTTGGAAAAACAAATTTGCCACGATTAAACGGTTCTCCAATCTTTATTTTCGGTAAAAAAACGACCCCCCCTTAGTTTTACATCAGTCTCCTCCACTTCAAAAGAACTCGACCATGAGTTCTTTTTGGATAAAGAAGAATAATTTGTAGAAAACAAACTCAATAATAAATCTAATAATTTAACTTGTGGTTTAGAAGCCGGAAACTCTGTAAACTCTGAAGGCACAATCATGAATCCAACACCATAGATGAGTTTGTCAAATGCAACTTGAGAGAAGTCTTGATGATTTCCAAAATTGTCTTCTTGAATGACCTTTGGTTCCGGTTCTGAAAGATTCATTTAAGCCGAGGCTTCTTCAATACTGACAACCAAGTCAACATGAGCAAATTATTCTTTAATCTGCAAAGTGATTTCTTCAACATTCTTTTCACATACTTTAGACTTTGTAGACTTGATTGTAATCTTGTTCGACTCCTTCGTGAATAAATACGTTTCATCTTTACAATAACCACCATTGACGCTTTCATGCCATGATTTTCCAAAAAACACATCACTATCATCCATATCAATCACATGACAAGTAATCTCATCGTTATAAAATTCTCATATAGAGATGGAAACTTTACAAACATCTGTCATATGTGCATGATCATCAATCCAAAATGGATTGCTCAACTTCATTGTCAGTAATTGAAGGGAATGAACAATCTTGCTGACAACAAAATTCTCATGTAGATCACTATCGATTATTATTGACCATACATTGTCTCTAATGAAACACGTTGTTCTGAAGTCGTCGCAATCCGGTGAGGTAAATATCCAACGTTCCATGCTAGCTTTTTTTTCTTCCTTTTCCTTCTTTCTCTTTTCTCTTATCTTCTCTTCTTCTTCTTCTTCTTCTTCTTTTCTGTTTTTTTATTTTCTATCCGGCCGGGCTAGATCAGCTTCGGGCTAGATCAGGTCGGGTCGTATTCTGGGTCAGGTCGGTGTTCCGAGTCGGGTCGGGTTAGTTTGGGTTGCCGGGTCGAGTTGTTACCTTGTCAGGTCGGATAACCGGGTCGACTACCGGTCATGTTTTTTTCTGCAGAAAACCTAGTTTTTACTGGGTTTTGCCAGCGCTGCTTTCGCCAAAGAAGGCTGTTTTAGGGGCGGAAGGAGGGCGGAGAGGCGTAGGGCGGGGGTTTGACATATGAGGTTCGATGACTCGGAGGTTCGACGTCTGAGGAAGAGGATGCAGAGCCGGACCAGAAATTGATGCAGTAGCGCAGATTTGGCTGGCGGCTGAGGTCGAGGCTTGGCCTTCTTCGCCGGGACGAAGCGGTTCGGTCTTGATTGGCGGCGGTTTGCTCTTTTGTTCTTCTGTATGTATGTTTTTTTGTGCAAATCACAACTGCACTTTTTTTTGCTTTTTTTGCTTCTAAATCGAATCGATAGATCACTTATCAGAAATCCACCAAGCTTTGATTACCAATTGATGCAGCGAAATATAAGGCCTCGTTTGTTTGTGAGGAAAAGCAGAACAGGAATTGGAAATGACGTCCATTCCATGTGGTTGTCTCGTTTGGTTAAACGTCTTACTGGAAAAGGAATTTAAGTTAATGGTTTGACTGGAGTCAAATTCACTAATAGAGGAGGAATTCAATTACGGACTATTGGGTGGTATTTCATTTCCATCGAACTACGAAATTGTAAAATTACAAATTTTACCCTTAGTTTGTGGTGAAGGAAGGCTGAAGGACTCTACGGCTGCTACCGATTATTGATAAACCCACTGTCCCTCACTATCCAGATTTTCTTCTCTCTCTTGATTAACCAGATGGCGAAGTTCTAATTCAAGATTTTGCGATCAAGATCCAATCTTACAATTTCTATGATAACAAAGTGGGTTTCTTCTTGATTGGATATGTAGTTCTCTACTCTCATTCATCCAGTCTATACCTTCATTCGTAGAAAATTCAATCCTCATCCTCCTATTCTTGATGAGAATATCAAGAACTACCTCGAGCTTGACAATACTGAGCTGTACTTTTAAGAACTTAAAAACAAAATTTTTCAGAACTTCATATCGATCTGATCATTTGGTTTAAGAGAAGTAATAAGGGTCAATATTGTAAATGACATGATTCATTTGCATTTTGCAGGTCTCATTTATCTATTCGATGTGTTACCAAACTAATCCAAAAGCTGGGTACGGAAACATTAAAACCATTCCATCCCAAGGCAAATGGGAAATGAATTGAATTTCATTTCCTATTCACACATTCTCGTTTGTGGGACTAGAGAGATATGAGATTATAATCCATCAATCTATTTTTGATCTCGAATGCACGAGAGGTTCTGGAATTCACGAGAGGTTCTGAAATCCACCGGAAATTAAGATAAACTCAAAGGTTTTTTTATAAAATTAAAGTTAACGAATACAACTGATATAAGCTCCTTATATAGAAGCAAACAAACCCTATGACAATTAACAATGAAACCTAAAAACTCATGGATTAAAATAAAATAAAGTCCAAAATAAATTAATTAAAATAAAACAAAATAATTAAAATAAAACTCAAAAATAATTAAAACAGTCTTCTGGAAGCCCAACGAACTTGGATGTCTGAAAATAATTTGTCACGATCAAATGGTTCTCCAATCTTTATTTTCGATCGAAAAACGACATCCATTCGTTCTACATCAGCAACACTTTTGAAGCCTTAGGCGGCCTAAAGCCTAGCCCATATAATATAATTCAGGACCGACCTATGTTCCGGCCCAATCTCGGCCCATATTAGTAATAACTCATCTTCATTCATGTTTCCTAATATACTATAATTGTGATTGTTAAACTAACAAAATACTTTAGTTTAAAAAGAAAATGTATTGTAGTTATATTTCTAAGATAGTGAGTGATCCTTAACAAAATCAATTTTTTTTTAATTAAAATTATTAATTTTATTTTACATAAATGTGGACTCAAAGTAAGACGGGTCATGGACGGGGTTTGCCCATCCTGACTTTACCCATCCAAAGGGCAGACTCGAGCTCCACATATTTATGTTATGGTCGGCGTGCCCTACCCATTTAACAACGGGCCAAAGTTCTGAGCCAGGTAATATATGAGTATGATGTCTTAAGGCCGGGTTGTATATGACTGACCCATCTTACAGGCCTACGCTATGGTGAAGTCAAGGTCGGAGCCTACGCTAACATTGTCGTGGCAGTACCAAAGCGCCGGAATATAGGTGGGCTGGGAAAATCAGGGGAGCTTGAGGAAAGAAGTGAAAGCTGAATAAAGCTATCAAGAATGCTCCAAAGAAAGATTCTTCATCGCTTGCTACTCCATTCATCTCCACGATTCAAAATTGAAGGGACCTCCGTTAGTCGTTTTTGTTCATGTCCCCAAATTGAGGCTCTCTTTTATCATCTTTGGGTCTTTGCATTTGGGATTTTTTGGGCTTCAAATTTTGCCTATGGGGTTTGGAATTTGCAGATTGAAATATGAATGAGGATATGAATCATATGATCAATAAAGGGTGAAATAAATTCTGGAAGTTGAAACCAAAAAAAGAAAAGAAATAGAACGACCTTCGAATTTGGATGATGTTTGGTTTATGTGATCGCCTTTGTGACTGTGTATTTGTGTAATGGAGCAGAGTTTTTTTGGCAACTGAGTTTTTTTGGTAATGGAGCAGAGTTTGAGAGCACAATTGATGGGTTGTGATGTTTACAGATGGTAATATGCAGGTATGGAGCGTTTTCGATCGATGAGATCCAAAATGTGAAATTGTTTCTTGATTTTTACTAACCTTCAGTAAGCTATGAGATCCTCTCAAGCCCCTCAAACTAATAAAGCTAGCCAACTAGTGTATGCGTACTGCCACAACCGACAAATGTCGGCCAGACGAGAGTTGAAGGGATTTCAGTGAAATTCTCTCTCAAGCGTGAGACTCGTTTTAGGTTTTATTATGTGTTTGCTAATAATTAATTAATACATATTATGTTAGTTAAAACGGATGAAAAGTAAGTTATTAATAAAAGACAAACTTACTGATGGTAATTACGAGAAATTTTTCAATGCTATTTAATACCACATGACAATGTCTAGTGGTGCTACATTCCAATCAAAACAAGACATGTGGATTTATTATAATTAAAATAAAAACTATTGATTTTTATATTTTGTAAAATGACATTCAAGGGTATTTAGTAAGTTCATAGTAGGGTCTAAGATTTAAGTTTAGGGTATCGGGTATAGGGTATATGGTATATGGTTTAGGGTATTGGGTATTGGGTATATGGTTTAGGATATAGGGTTTATGGCTTAGGGTTTAGTATTTAAAAACAATAAGAAACTTAAAATGGTTTTTAACAATATAGCTAAAATCCATATATTTAAGTTTAATTGTAATAAAATCACATGTCTTATTTTGATTGGAATATAGCACCACTAAGTATTGTCACGTGGTGCTACGGTAGCACTGAAAAAATTTATCGGTAATTACAGACTCAAAAATGTATTCAATAGTAATTGTCTATAATTTCTTTTACCATGGCAGAATTAACCTCCCATAAATATTACATTTTCCATATAATGCCAAAAAAATGTAATATATATGAGTGAAAGTGAAATATCAGACGGCCAAAATGCCTCCAATCATAAATGATACAATAGTAGTTGAATAGTAGATCTCTCTCTGTTTCTCTCTCATTTGGATCCGAGACAGCCATGTTCTTGTGGGATTGGTTCTATGGGGTTCTCGCATCTCTAGGCTTGTGGCAGAAGGAGGCCAAGATCTTGTTCTTGGGTCTCGATAACGCCGGCAAAACCACCCTGCTTCACATGCTCAAAGACGAGGTCTTCCTCTCTTCTTCAATCCCTTTCATTTGATTTGGTGTTTAGCACTGTTTGTATGATCTTATGGGATTGTTGGGTATTTCGATTTTGATCCAGACATTGAAATTCTGGGTGTGATTGCAACATGGGGTTTGTTTGATTGGTAGGAAAGTGAACCATTTTGTACAATGTGTTTTGTGTTCAACTGTAATGCATGTAATTCATTCAAAGATTTGAGCTTGACGTGAATCTGTTATCGTTTGTGATTTTATCGATGTTATTATGAATTGAGATTAAGAGCTTGCATTTTGTTTGATTTTCTGATCCTGGGTTTTTGGTTGTGATGGGATTATTGCAGAGATTAGTTCAGCACCAACCAACTCAGTATCCGACATCTGAGGAGCTAAGCATTGGGAAAATCAAGTTCAAGGCTTTTGATTTGGGTGGGCATCAGATTGCTCGCAGGGTTTGGAAAGATTACTATGCCAAGGTATTTTGACGATATAATGTGAGATGACGTAGTGATATGCACAATTGGTTTTCTGCGTATATGAAATTTTTGAGATTCTGTGATGAAAAGTCAGTTGTGTCGATTGTTTCACTGTTTGTGCTCAATGGAAGGCATAGTTGTGTTTGGTAACTAGTTATTACAGAAGTTTAGGACAAAGTTTTTCGGCTTTCTTGTTTAATGTTTTGAACGTAAATGCACTTACAAGATTCTCATTTTGGTTAGCTAGCTAGATGAAATTTTTTTCACCTGCCATATTAACTGTTAAGTCTTGTCGTCTTTGTGCCGCCATAATCCCAGATTGAAGTTTTTGTGTTTATCTGATTCATGGGAGGCAGATAGAAATAATGGTAGTTCGCTGATAGCAACTTTTGTATTTAGAAGTATGCTAATAGTAGCTCACCAGACACACATCCTTCGATTTTGAATTTTGTTCTCTATAGAAGGAAAACTATTTAATGATGGGATAAACTTGTGTTGTTGACTTCTGAGTCATGGAACCACTTTTGATTCATATGAAGGACTTTCTCTAGAGAAATTTTTTACAGTAGAACTTGGGTGATGTGGTTATGGGTGTGATGTATTTAGGTAACTGACACTTATAGTTTGGAGATGTAACAGATGTGGACTGATAATGTGCTTGACTATCTTTTGGAATATCTCATTGATTTTTTTTTGGATCTGACTGATTGTCTTTGAAAGAATGGTATTGCTGTTCATGAGTCTCTAAGCGTTAAGCCCAAGTTTTGTTGTTTTCTGTGGCTTGTTCTTATTATTTCCTCTTTAGATTCCATTCAAATGAAATGCGTTTTGACTTTGTTTATGAAGGTGGATGCAGTTGTTTACCTAGTGGATTCTTATGACAAGGAAAGATTTGCGGAATCAAAAAAGGAGTTGGATGCTCTCCTCTCTGATGAGGCATTGGCCACTGTTCCATTTCTTATTCTGGGAAACAAGATTGACATACCATATGCGGCATCAGAAGAAGAGTTGCGATATCACCTTGGTCTGAACAACTTCACCACAGGCAAGGGTAAAGTAAACTTGACAGATTCAAATGTGCGCCCTCTTGAAGTGTTCATGTGCAGCATTGTTCGCAAAATGGGTTATGGAGATGGATTCAAGTGGGTTTCTCAGTACATCAAATAGGAAAGCACTTAGAAAGTAAAGACCAGTCTTTTCTCACTCTTGTTCTTTCCATTTGATCTGAACTATTATTGTTGGAGATACTCTTTATTGCTTCCTTTTTGTTATCATGAAATGGCAAAACATACCCATCCATGTTATGATGAGCAAAAGCAATTGACGATCCCATTTACGTTTTCTTTCACATTTTCCATTTTCCTGCTCTTGTGAGAACACTTGTGTTATGCATCAAATTTTAGGTTTTGCGTATTCATAATTTCTATCTGAATCAAATAAGACACTAAGGGGACGTTTGTTATGTGGGACTGGATAGGATTGCACTGGAGTAATCATTTGCACACTGAAATCAAGTGGAAACCTGCTATTGGCAATACCCAGGACTCTGTTGAATGAGCTACTAGAGTCCTCAAAACATGGTCAACACCGTCTTCCAGAGCGGCTCCAATTTTGATGGATTTGTGGAAGCCTCGACTCAACCTCATCAATCTCTCTCCAATTTCTTCTCATCGTCTGGAGTGGAACTAGAAACTCGATGAGATCTCTGGATCAATCCCAAACCATTACCCAGAAACCAACTTCATCAGAATCAAACCCAAACCATTACCCAGAATCAAACCCAAACCATTAGTCCATTACCTAGAAACCAAATTTTATATAATCTAATCTCAGATATCAAATCCAAACCTACCCAGAAATCTAATCTTAGAAATAAAACCCCAACCAAAATGGGTTGATTCGAAGGAGAAGAATTGATTTTCAGGATTTGATTTTCTTACTTCACTTCGTGCATGTACGATCAGTGACCACCGGTAAAACCACCACGTGAAGACGATTCAATCACGCTATGTAGATCGTTGTATCATTGGCCGAAGAGGTTAGCTCCGGTTGGTTGGTCGATGTGTGGTTGCTGTGTTGAAGAATGGAGTGTGTGGGTTTTTTTTTCAATATGGATTTAATTAGAAATAAACAGGGCTTGAGTAAGAGAGGGCTCTAGTAGAAATAAAATGGGTGGTGAATACTCCGGGTACCAAACGTACCCTAATAGGCAAATGTTATATAGATTAAGTTTCCTCGTAATATATATTTTTCTTCTTCTAAAACAAAGAAAGAGATTTCAGTAGCAAATGAAGGAACAGAGTTTTCTGTTCGATCTCCACCGCTACTCATAACAACTGGAATTGTGGTGATGACCTTATCATACTTAATGTTGACCAATTAATTCATTCAAATGCATCTTCCCAAAGTTTCTTGCTTAATTCATTCAAATTCACCCTAAATAATCAAACTGTAGACGATAATAGCAAGCTAGGTGTTAAAATTCAATTGCTTTTGGTAGATTTGGAGCGTAAATTTAAGCCTTGAACTAACAGTCAAACAGTTAGCTGATGCCATATTCAATTGGTTGTTAATTTAGTTCATACGTATAGCATAAGAGAGAAGAGATGCATGGCACACCTACTACGACTCTACCGCTCCAGCACACTACTCAAGTGTCAGTCATGAAAATAGCATTATATTGCTACTGTACACTCTTATATAAACCTCCTCGATGGATCATCATCTGCACACAGCACACTCCTCATATTCATCATCAATTAATTAGTTAGAGTTCAACTCTACCCACAGAATCAGTGATAGATCTTTATTTTTATATTTATCAATAAATTTGCTTCGAGGGACGATGAGTTAGTCTCTCTGCACTTACCCAATATATATATATATATATATATATATATATATATATATATGAGAGCTTATAAATGATGAGACTATAGCTGGTTCATGCTTACGGATTAAAAATTGAAGAGGCATGGAATCTGTGTCTCGGCGTCGCCGCCTCGCCGGTGCTCTTTTTTCTGTGGAATCTTATGACTCTGCTGAGATGAACATGGGTGGAGAAATAATTTTACCAATGCTGATGGATTCTCAAGAAGATGAAGACATGAAGTAGAACTAGGATTCTAGTAGAGGTAGGAATACAAGGAAGATATTATCTTAAACTTGAAAAGCAGAAAGATAAGGAAGATGTAGATCAAGTATAACAAAACAAATGGGATAGAGGTTGAGTTGATCATAACTTGATTGTTGGTTGATAATTTATTTTCTTACGGTATCAATGTTTTTTAATTATAATGTGTGTATATATTTATTATTCATAAGGCTTACACCTTCCATCTCAAGACGAGCGACTTTTTGAGATTCTCCTTAAAATGCCTCGACGCCTTAGCCCTTTTAAATCATCCACAACAATTATAATGCATGGCCATAAGGCGCCTGTAATCCTGCCTTTATGTAGTGCAAATTATACTGCACTTGTCTAGACTAATTAATCACACTTGCATGGCCGTAAGGCGCCTGTAATCCTGCATGTACACATTTAAAATGTCTAAATAAGCTATTAATCACACTTGTCAATGCTTCAAAAATTAAAGCAGTGCTTCAGCTTCGTCAAAGTTTCTCATGTGTATGCATTAAACAGCCTTAATTTCCATTCAAAATCAAGTATGTAACATGAGACTTCTCAGAGAAATCTTGGAAAATGAGATATATCTTAGGTGCAGTACTAGAAATGACACTGCTAAATAAATTTTTGCTCAACTGCATATCAATTGCTAGAGCAGCTAGCATTACGACTATCTTCAATTCATTCAACAGTATCCGATAACCTTCTGCTTATTCAATTTTGAGGTTATTGAGCCATTGCTGGACGAATTATATGTAGTTGTAGTGATTGGCTGCTCTATCTTTTGATGAAATAGCAGAATCAGCAGCACATCGACTAGAGTTGCACTTAGCAATGCCATTTCCTTGACTGACACCAAGGTAAACTTTCTAGATTCTGTGCCTCCATATTCTCAGATAAAAGTTTTTGTGTTTATCTGATTCATGGGAGGCAGATAGCTAGAAACAATGGTAGCTAGTTCGTTGATACCAACTAATACTTGCTCACTACAACCTTTGCTAATTAATTAAGTACAACTGAGTCGCTGTGATGCTTATTTCTGAGTCGCTGTAATGCTTAGAGCAGCCATCAGTATGATTATGTTCAGTTTGTTCAACAAGGCCAGAAACCTCTGCTATAAATAGTGAAGACCTACGTATTCTAGGTGCATCTATCCCTCCCGAAGCTCTTGTCCATCCATGGTATTGGCCAAGCACTTTCTCCTGCCACGCTGCGATCAGAGTACCAACACAAGCTTAATTCTGGCCCGGGAAATTGCTCCGCAATATGCCGTGGATGTAGAACACCTTCGATCGGTAGATGTTCCTGGAATGCAGTCTTGATTGTTGTAGATATATTCCTTTTGTTATCATGAAATGGCAAAACATACTTATCCATGTTATGAGAAAAAGCAATTTGACGATTTGTGCTCCGATCACATTGTTTCAAATTTTCAGTATCCCCACTCTATTAAAAGAACACTTTCGTGTTTCAGGAGCATCTATGTATCAAATTTTAGGTGTGGTGCAGTGTATTCATTAGTAAATAAAGGAAAAAAGAGTCTAAGACGCTATGCGATCTCTACAGCTGCTCATTACAACTCAGAATTGTGGTGATCACCTTATCTTGCATATAATGTTGACCAATAATTACAGCTTCTCTTTTGTCTTTGCATAATTCCACCAAATGCACCATAAACTCATCAAATTCAATTGCTTTTAGCAAATTTGGAGGGTAAATTAAATCCTTGAACTAACAGTCACACACTTAGCCGAGGCCATTAATTCAGTTGGTTGTTAATTTCTTCATTTAGTTCATACGTATAGCTTTAGATAAGATATGAGATGAGATGCCTGCCACACCAACTACCACTGTACGGTGACACACTCTACTTAGTTTCAGTCATGGAAATAGCATCATGTTGCTACTATACTCTTATATAAACCTCCTTGTACCCTCCTCGTTGTCCATCATCATTTCATCAATCAGTTAAAGTGATATACATCCTTGGTTGCAGTCATGGAAATGGCGTACTGCTAAAGTGCTAATTAAGTTCAACTGTATCACCAAGTGCTAGAGCAGCGATCCGTACGACTATCGTCAATTCGTTCAACAGACTCCATTAATCATTTGCTTCAATAGTTGAGACAGTTCGTATTCCAGGTGCAGCTCGCCCGAGAGTATCTCGATCCATGGTACCAAAGTACCAATATAAGGGTAGTCTTGGCCGGAGAATTACCATGGATTGAGAACAGCTCGAACAGGAGAGAGATGCACCTGGAACGCAGTCTTGATTGTTATAACATTAGGTTTATGGGGTACTGTTGTACTAGTTGGAAGTAGTCGTAGTACAGCGATTAGATCGAGTTGTACTTAGCAATGCCATTTACATGACTGACACCAAGGTTAACTCTCTAAATTCTGTGCCTCCATAAATTCCAGACAAAAAGGTTTTGTGTTTGTCTGATTCATGGAAGACAGATAGCTAGAAATATCCCTCCGGAAGGTCTTGTCGATCCATGGTATTGGCCTATGAATTTCTCCGCCAGGCCACGCTGCGATCACATGTCTAATTCTTGCCCGGGGAAATTCGTCGGCCAAATGCCGTGGATAGAGAACACCTTCGATGGGTAGATGCACCTGGAATGCATGCAGTCCTCATTGTTGTGGCATATATAGTTATAGGCCATTGCTGTACAAACTGAATAATCATACTGATTCACTGCTCTAGCATGCAGAGATGATACCATGGATCACTGGAGAGACGCTACAAGAGAAATTGTACAAGAGAAAATGATATTTGTGACAACCTATGGTTGTCAACAAAATTACAAAAGTCTTTAGTCCTGGGATCTTTGTGCCTCCATAATCCGAGATAAAAGTTTTTACGGTTCTGATACATGCGCCTTTGCGTTGGAATTTTCTTTATATAGATAGAAAAATTAAACCATAGAATAAGATCGATCGTGTTCGACTACTGATCGAGTCATGGATCCACGTCGATTCATATGATGGACGTACGTACTTTCTGTAGAGAAATTGTATACAGTAGAACTTGGGGGCTGTGTTTGTTGGGTCTATCATTCAGGGGTATATATATACTTATTAGGTTATTAAGCTAGAGTGTGTGCTATTCTGTTATCTGTAATCTGTTTTCCTCAAGGATTAATAAAACTGTTCTCCTCTGTATGTGGATGTAGCTAACACCTTGTTAGTGAACCACGTAAATCTGTGTTCTTTCTTATATTCGTTATAACAAATTGTTTTTTCTTACATTCGTTATAACAGTGAAGAGATGTAAAAACTGTAGAGTTTTTTTTTAAAGAAGAATAGAACTACACCAGGGACAAGAACCTTACCCGAAGAAAAAATATGAAATATGAGGTGCAGGCCTTATCTTGACATAACTGTGGAGTGTGGAGTGGTTATGTGCTTCACTATCTTTAGGAATATCTCATTGAGAAGTTTTTGAATCTGAGTCATTATCTTTGAGTGTGGCCAGGGTATAGCTTAATTAGTTTTGAGAATATGTTCTTGTTGTAAGCCATTTCCAAGCTCGCTAACATAACTTTACTAATTGCATGAGTTGTGAAGAAGTTACCAACATTCCATGTTTTTTACCTCTTCTTAACTTTTCGATTTTTACTTGTGCATAATTTCGATCCAATTCCTTACAGCACCTCTAAGTTCTGAAGGAGGGGAAGCATGGTTGCACTAAGCTTTCTTCCACAAATGCAATCACTAGATTGCCTGTAAAGGTCAAGCAAGGGAATTGTTTTTTAATAAGATGACGCATTTAGTTCTAGATTTTTACACCCGAGAGGCCGAGATGGTAATGTTCAAATATCTACAAAGTTGGTGGCTTACATTACCAACTTCACTCTTTACAAGTCCATTTGTCCCCAACCATTTCTGCTATAACTAGCTCAAACCACCAACCAATCTCTCTTCCTTTTCGTTTAACACGTAGTGGCAGACTCTCATGCCTTATTAAAGAGATAAAAACCATCCACTGTTGCTACAATACAACTTGCAAAAATCAGTTTCACATAGCTTCACCAGTAAAATGACTTTCTTTAATTTCCCTCTAAAACAGAAGTTCCTTGGTTTCACTCTTGCTCTCAATGTTGTATTTTGCTGCTTCTCAGGTTAGCTAGTATTTCCTGCGGCCCTCTTCTGTTTTCTAGCTCTTTGTTCACGACAATCATCTTATTCCTGTTTGGTTTATACGGTAGGCTACGCAGCAGACGACCCGGGGGAGAGGTTGATTAATGCCTTGACATGCTTCAGCAATAAGTTTGTGAGTCTTAACTATGTACTCAGTTCCATAAGTTTCTTTCTTTTAGATATCGTGAGTTGATTATGAGATGTAATCTGCAGATTTATTCTGGTTGTGACGAAATAAAAATAAATCCAAAAATTGAAAACCGAGTACTCCTCGACTACTCTCCCGACTACTCCTCTACTCGTTAGTCCTCGTCCGGCTGACCGACTAGCGACTTTTAGAACCTTACCCTCAGCAGCCCCTAATTCTTGCTTGTCTTGTTGGTAATCTATGTGCATCAGTATTGTTAAGCACATATTCTACTTTTTCGAGATAATTCTTAGTTTCTATTAGTAGTTTTTTTTGTCTTTTGGTTTTTAGGTAGTTCTTCTGGTTTTTACTTGGTTCCTCATCTCTCTATAAGAATTGCTTCGATTGTAAATCAAAATATATTAATGAAATACACTGTTCATCTCATTTCAAACTTCATTTGTATCAACTGCCATATTAATGAAATACATTGTTCATCTTATTTCTAGTTTGGAACCATACAATCCATACATTATATATGTAATGATATGTATACAGTATACCAGTTCAATATACGAGCGAGTATGGCTTTTGAGGCTTTACATGAAATCTCTGAGGATCATTTTAATCCAATTGGATATCAACAGTAAGATATGTAAGTAACTTTTGGCTTCTACAATCAGCCATATATAGATTATTGGTTTTTTAGCCAAATTGCTACCATACATTTCATATAGGTGTCAATTTGCTACCCTAGGTTTCATTTCAATTAATTTGCTACCCTATCTTTTCATAATTAGCCAATCTGTTACCCTAACTAATATTTATGCCAATTTGATACCTTTTTGTCATTTTAATTGGTTCATTTTTTCATCCAAAAATGAAGTAATTCTGAAATTTAAAGGTTAAAGTTGGTATCGACTGAAATTTTGATAAGAAAATTGGTTATCTTGAAAGCCTAATGTAACAAATTTGATGGAATATATTGTAGCAAATTGGCTCAAATAAAAGCTAAGATAACAAATTGACTAATTTAGATAACCTAGGGTAGTGAATTAGTTGAAATGAAAGCTAGGGTAACAAAGACACAAAGTTTAAAGTTAATGTAGCAAATTAGCAATTATGGCTATATTATTTGATCAATTGGCTTAAGAAAATTCATATTTTACTCGATGACGCAGATCAATAGTCTTTAACTATTAATCAAATTATTAGTAAAAATGACAAAAATGATGATTTAAGGTAACAAACACATATATATCGCCAAGATAATGATGAGAAATGAATTAAAGAAATAAAAAGACATATAGTTTATTAGAAAATATTGTTTTGGTGTTAATGAGGAGGGTACAAATTTATTAGAGTACGCAGGATTTTTTGTGATTACCATTTCGATTCTTACCGACTTTAACAATATTATTCCATGGATATCGCTTTCGATAATTTCTCGTCTTGAGAACAAATATACTATCCTGAAATTATGAGTCCCCCAGTATCAATCTTGATAAATAATGGGATTCCACTTTAATCTCGTCTATAAAAAATAGCTGAAGTTTAGGGTAAGATATTCAAGAAAGAAATGAGTGGTGATTCTACATTTAATTGGGGTTTAGGCTAGGTTAGCGGTGTCAAGTTCAGCATAACCACAATATAAAGGAGAATATGATGTCCAAGAACCTGATCATCATCACCGTGGAGTTGTGCTACCATGTCTTGCTTAATGCCAAAATCAAATGATAATGAGCTTCCCACATCTCCTAAGAAGGCTCCTAAGAAGGGTTGGAAGAACTTGAGACGTATATTTAATTCCTTCAAGTGCAGTGATGATGACTACTACACCAACTATTACCAATTCCATGTTCATTATGATGACTACAAGAAGCAGCAGCGTCGCGGCAGCACAGCAACCAAATCATCAGTTGAAACATCAACTGTGCATCAGCGGGCTGTTGATGCTGATTGTGAGGAGTTCATAGAGAGACTCCATAATACGTGGAAGCTTGAGAGTCAAAGATCTGCTGAACAAAAAGTGCTCCAGGACATGCTTGATAGAAGTGCCTAGGGTTCTTGGGAAATACATAGAACAGATAGATTATTCTGTTCAACTTTGTATTAGGTACTTTGATTGATAAGTTCTGTGCGATTTTTGGCGAACACAAGAGCTTCTTTCAGAGTGCATGTTATTATGGTTGAATAATACAATACTACACAATAAATCTTTGGTTCTTTTGGTTTTATTGGTATTCTACTCTGCATTTATTTCTAAGGACGGGCGTCGGAACCTGGAAACCTGAAAACCCTATACTCGGTCCGGTCAAAACCCGGTTTGTTTTCTAAAAAAATGGTTCGGGTTCGGTCCCCATATTTAAAAAGACCGAAAGCCTGGCTCGGCTAGTTATTATTTTATCATAAGCTGGCTTACTATTTACTAATTACCATGTGATTTTACCTTAAGTCCCTAACCTACCTTCTCACATCTCAGTTAGACTTAGACAGCCACCACTCCACCGGGCACCAGCCCGCCACTTCTCGATCAGTTCTCACTTCTCAATCTCCACGATTCTCTCTGTGCTCGCCCACCGCCCCCACCATACTCTTCTCTCACCTTGCTCTTGCAGACTTGCAGTGATACCTAAAGCTTTAGTTCTGCACCCACCAAGAAAGGTAAGTAAAACCGAATTAGGAATTGCTTAATTAGTAATTCTCCTCATCCTTATTTGTTTTTTGATTTGCTCGTATGATTGGTACTCTAGCTAGCTTGCGATGAATAAGATAGATTTGTAATTGGGATTCCTCGATTCCTTTGTTTCTTCGGACTCTCAGAGCACTTCTTTGTGTGCTCTTTATTCCTTCTACTTCAGGAACAAAAGAGGCCAACTAAGATAGCTGCTCTCATTGGGGCAAGATGATCTTCTTTTTCCTTTCTTCAATTATAAGCTTCCAACCAGGTATTTGATTCATCGGTGGCAGTGTGGCACCATATGTTGGGTTAAAACTTTGATGCTTTACTTGAAGTCATTGTAACTTACAATTTGTAAGATATGATGATTAAGTCATTCTTTTTTTCAAGAGATTCGAATCATGACTTCATTGAACTCGCCCTCCAAATCATGTGACAGTGTTGGCAGGGATTCCAATTCTGCCAACTCTGAAAGAAGTGAAATCTCTCACAGTTCCGGTTCAAAAATCATTGCCACAGTTCAAACATATGCTTCAACCTCAATTCAAGATGAAAAAAATAAAAAGAGGAAGCGCCCTGTGAAGAAAGAAGTTGTTGGGGCTGCTGGAGATGTCAAAAATGATGTTGAAAATAAAAAACCTGCAGGAAGGTCATTTTAGATGTGTAGTAGGGCACAGTTCTAGTTCTTGATGTTTGTGATTGGTTTTTTGGCTGATGAGAACTTGAGAAGTGAAGATCATATCTTTAACGAAAAATACTTTTTTACTGAACCAAGTAAAGGAATATTAGTGTTAATTAACACCTGAATATAATAAGATATTAAAAGAGATTATATGATGATGATGATCAGAAATTTCTATTGGAGCTTTTTTGTATGGTCTAGATTAGTTTTTGATATATTGGTATATGTGGGGTTTGATTTTACAAGTGAAGATGATGAGATGGTGGTCGGCAACCCTATCACAATTATGCAAGCTTATAGGTGACATCAAATCAGTGGCTTATATATTGGTGTATGTGGGGTTTGAGTGATAAGAGAATAGAACCAAAGTGGAGAAGAGGGATTGGAAATGGGAAAGAGAATATTACTTGGCTGTGTAGTAGGTTGTAGGTCAGTTCTGTGATGGGTTTTTTGGTTGTGTAGTAGGTTAGTTATAGTTCAAGCTTTTGATTGGTTTTTTGGCGTGCACTAGGTCAATTGTATTTGATGCTATTTTGGGTTTTTTGGACAGTTGTTGCCAAAAAATGAAAATTGGTTTTTGATTGTGCAGATTGCAGTTTGGAGCCACAAGATGATATTGGTGTCTTGTTGTGTTCAAAATTGCAACTTATGCTACTTCACTAAATCTTTTTAATTTGTTTTTGTTATTCTATTTGTGAGTTTGTGGGATTGAACTATTTGGATGGTTTTTTGTATTAATAATCATGAATTGAACAATTTGTGTTGTTTATTGGTTTGAATCAAACATGAACAATTTGTGTTGTGTCTGAAAAAATGAAATCTGAGGAACTACATTTTAGGCATGAAAAGCCTGAAATCTGGCCCGGCCCGATTCAGGTTTTGCTCAGACTTACCTTTCTAAAAACCTGAACCCGAACCGGCCCGATTTTTTCATATTCAGACTCAGTCCCTGAAAATTTTCGGTTTGGCCCGGCTTGCGAGATCCCCTACTGATTTCTTTGGTTAATGATAACTTCATGTCCTAAATCAAGAAGTTAATCGGACTAATTATTTCAAATTATGCAGCCTTACAATTGCAAATGTACAGCACACAAATTCTTCAGAACATTTTTTTGGCAAGCAATTCTTCAGAACATTGTAGATTACAATCAACTGACGCAATAAATTTAAACAATAGAAAAAAAAAGTAGTATGAGGTTCAACCATAACCTAATTTCTCTTTTCATTCAAGAACACAACCCATGTATCTCATCCATAGACCCAGATATATGCAACCATGTTTCTCTCTATGATGTGAAGCGGTAGGTCCAAACACTCGTGATTCAAGCCCGTTAAGAGCTCAACTAACTAAAAAACTGTCCCAACACTAACAAATTGTCTTGAACAAACTGAGTCCAAGAAATACCCCTCTCGAATGCCTCTCATCTCTCACTAGCCCCTTCAAGAAATACTCCAAATCAATTTCGTGCAATTGATCTCGGTATCGATTGGCCCCTCATTTAACATATCAACCATTCACGAAATCTTTGATGGTTGCATCATACTCGTCTTGGAGTCTGAACTGAGGTCCAAATGGACAAGCCACAAGGGTCCCAATTGATTTGGATCCAACAGCGTGCGAAGTGAAAGGACCCAATTGAGAACAAATCAAAGCAGTACCTCCATTGTCCACAACTGCGTGTTCTTGACAGTAGAATGAGCTGTCGCTACCTGCCTTGAGAGCCTCAACTCTAGCTTTGGTCTTTCAATGTCTCCGAAATATCCAAAGGCCTCTCTTTGTACATCCTCGGACCTCTTCTTCATCGCCGACTACTTATCAACAACTAGCTGTTAATCAGCAGTACAAGGTCTTTTGGGTCTTTTTCAATTTTGTATTTGTTTCAATTTTGGGTTTCAGATTTCCATGCACCATTGTGATGTTTTGTAAAGTTAATTCACCTTCATTCTCAGTGACTCATACTTCATTAATTCTTAGTGACTCATACTTCATGTATTGTTCTTAAAATTTTCCCTTTTCATAAAACCACTTCCAATAAAGTATGCAAGATTTTGAAGTTCATGAAGTTACACTTTGCAAGATTTCATGAAGTTACACATTGCAAGATTTCATGAAGTTACACTTTGTACAAGTCTCAAAACCTCAATCAAGTGATTCATGCCGTAAAATTGACCGATAAAGAGAACTTCAGTAGGGGCAAGAAAATTGAATTGACACATAGAGATTAGTTCTTGGATGAACCGAATCCACCAAATCCCATCATTGCCGCAACGTCAGGGTCGATTTCAGTTTCCTCATCTATCTTATCTTTCTGTACCAGGAAAGGAAGATTGAAGACATTATTACAGGAATGAAAAGAAAAGAAAAGAAAAGGTAATAGCAAGATATTTATTTTTCAAATCAGCCAAGCAAACATTAGAAGTACAAGAATCAATTCCACCAACCTTCTTCTCTTTCTTCTTTTCTCGACGTTGTCGCTTCCTTTCCTCTTCTTCTTGCTGATGCTTCAAGATCCGCTCATCAAGATCTGAGAAGAAAAAGGAATTGTCGGATTTTATACCGCTCATCCAAATAATAAACATGATATAATTAGGTCCTAGTCTACTAAAGTCTAAAAAAGATTCATTTGCCTCTCAGTGTTACAATGTCTTACCTTGCTCAGTGGAGGGAAGATCAGTTTTCCGCTTCTTGAGCTTTTCAAATCGACTCTGTACCTGCATACCATTAAATGAATTCACAGTTTATGAGATAAAAAAATCATATTTTCAAAACTTGCAAATATGTCCATTAACAAATTAACAGACAGATCAATATCTGATGTCTACAAGTTCTGTGGTTCTAAATCTCCAGAAAGTGGCACATATGGTCTATTTTACATTTGGATTTCTGTGTATCTATTTCCAATCAATATGCGCTATTCTCAATAGATAAGTGATTCTACCTCACCTGTTCAAGAGATGCCCGCTCTACCCGCATGGACATACCCAAAGCTCTTTGATCTACAACAATGAAAGTAATTAATAAAAACCAACCACAAAAAGATACAAAGGACAAAAACTGAATGAGCATGTATGAGGATGTTACATACGTTTTTTTCCATTGATATGATCCAAGTAGTTCGCTGAATCTTTTACAACGCACTCACAAACTGAACAAAAGTATCCGGCCTGCAAAGAACTCGATTAATCACAAAGAGACAGAGGAAACATGTTGTAATTACAGGCTGATATCTTTCAATTATTCAATCTGACAATTAATTTTGCAGTCAGCCAAAGTTGAAGCTCCCCAACTAGATGGTAGTAATGGCCATTATGCCAAAGCAAGAAATATGTCCTTAAGAACAGTAGTATCTCCTAGGTACTTGGTTTAGGACTGAAAATGACCAATATCTCAGTAATGATTCCAGAAGTATAATATTATTCATTCATAAAAAACACCTTTGACATGAAAAAAAACATTACTCATCCTATTAACCAGAAAGTGGAACATTTTGATCATAACATGATTTTTCGGATTAAATGGAAATTAACGAAACTATTAAACTGTCTGAATAAAGAAAGGGAAGAAACACAAGTACATACATGAACACTGTGAACTAGAAAAACAAGTAGAATGCAAATCAGATTATGTAAAGAACTATGCAAACATGGGAAGAGTTTACCTGCTGGCTTAAAGGTGCTATTGGAGTAACAACCTGCAAACACATTCAAAGATAAAGAAAGATCAAACACTGACATTGAAATGAAAAAACAATATATCCAATAAAAGAAGCTACACAAACTTCTGTATAAATGGTTCATTTGAGGATTGTTTCTGATACTACTAAACTGAGTGGGGTGGGGGACGGGAAAAGTATTACTTTACTCTGCACTATTCAACCTTCATATTATCTTTTTCACTCTACTTCTGTACTCCATTAACCAGATTTTTCCAGGCACAGCATCCTCAAGTTTAGACTCATTAATTTAGAAAACCAATAACTAGACAGAACCCATAACAAAGCCTGGGTACAACCGAAACAATATCTATCATACATATCCTCATATAGCATCTTTTCAACTCCGAAAGATGCAAACTTCTTAATCCAACTGCATTCTGTACTCAAGAGATGTATTACGAAGTTGTTTAGGAAACCATGGACAACCAACCCCAAAACATTTATTTATCATCCACAAAAAAACATCTACTCTCCTGATTAATCAGGACATTAATATACATTCATCATATCTTCTCAAGTACTCATGAAATCTATAATGTGACTAACCTACAAGCCAAAGATTTGTAATTAGTAAATAGGGCAACAAAGTTGGTTACCTGTGTCTTCCCCAAGCGAGATTCAAGGTCCACTTCGTAGTCCCTGTGCTTCAATGGCTTCCTCTGCACCGGAGGACCTTTCGCTGCACACGATAATCAAACAAAAAAGCCAAACTTCAGTCTCAATCAAACAAACCAAACTGACCAACACAAACAAAAAACTAAAAGCAAAGATTCAACAAACTCACATTTCGACTTACGAGCTCCCTCCTCCTCCTGAAACCACAATCCAAAACCCCCAAATTAAACAAAGCAAGTACATCACTAACATTTAAACCAATGCCATAAACAAATAGCACTTCAGGTTTGGCAAGCACAAACCTTTCTTTCACGCTCGCGGGCTTTCTCAGCGTACTCTTCAAGGTCGAATTTCCTTCTATGAGTATTATCTACTCCGGCTGCAGCCTGCACCCAACAAATTCAAAACCCTAAAAATAAAAACTTTAACCCTAACTAAGCCAAATTGTTTAATTCACAGTGAAATTGAAAAGGTGAGGGTTAATTCGAAGATGAACTTACACCATTGGCGGCCATGGCTTCAGTCTGTGAGCTCAATTGGAGTTCCTTCTCTCGAGGATGTGATTCGAAATTGAGAGAGAGGCTCAGAGCTTCAGGGCTATTTACCAGAATCAAATTCATCATGTTTATGAGAGAATCTTTGGAATTTGAATATCCGTCAAATAACTTTAATCTGTACCAAGTAGTCAGACAGGGTGTTTGGTCTAGTGGTATGATTCTCGCTTCGGGTGCGAGAGGTCGCGAGTTCGATTCTCGCAACACCCCTCCTGTTGTTCCGTTTTGTTAGTCCTCCTGTTGTTCCGTTTTGTTAGTTTTTTTTTCTTTATCTTTGGTCCAAATTAGACAAACAAAGAAAACTATGTGTGGTTATATTGACCCAATACGTGTTTTTGGCATTAAGAAGGCACCTGATTGGTTCACCTAACAAAGGATTGCTCTCCATTGGTCGGTCGTGCGTAATTTCCTTTTTGAATTTTTGGAAATGAATTTGATCACCTCACGAATCATCATTTCCCACGTGTCCATTATTTTTAATATTCATAATTACTTAGTAAAATACATGACTGAAATTACACATACAATTCAGGGTACATTTTGTTATCTCATATTAGAACTTACTCGAATCACACAAATTTGTGAATCCAAATTATTAGATATCCAACACTTTTCGGTTGGAATACCTCATTTTTTCTGGTCGTAAGTACATAGAGTACCTTCCACTACGTTAGAAAAACAAGAAGCTAATTTTCCTTTTTATGCTTTCATTTTTTAAAAGAAGAAAAACCAAAATTGGAGTGGTACGTACTAAGTAGAAGAGGAATAGAAAAACAGAGCACAGGGCTCAGAAACAAAGAAGCAGAATGACGACCTCAAAGAAGACTCTGTCCGCTATCGGAGCCCTAGCTCTGCTCTTCGTCTCTTCGGTTTTCGCAGACGACGTCGTCGTGCTCACCGGGGACAACTTCGAGAAGGAGGTCGGTCAAGATCGCCCTGCTCTCGTCGAGTTCTACGCTCCCTGGTAATCTCTCTCTCTCATTTCGATTCCACTAATTCGATTCTTAATCTTAAAATTTAGCGAAGTGTGATAATCCGAATGATATGAATTTTCTAGCTTGATTTGCTCGGATGACGAATGGAAATTAGATACGTGTGAATGAAATCAGCTACGGTTTAGCTGAGCTTGATCGATTGGAGATCTGTGTTGAGCCGATTTAGGATTCTAGATCTAGTTATAATTTTAGTGTTAGGTTTCTAATCTTGTTGGAATTCAAATGATGCAATTACATATGCGGATTGTTTTGATTTTAATCAGCTTAGGTTGTGTTTGGTGCAGTAAGTTTAATCGGTTGTGTTTTTTTTGCATTGCAGGTGTGGACATTGTAAGAAGCTTGCCCCAGAGTATGAGAAGCTCGGTGCAAGTTTCAAGAAAGCAAAGTCTGTTTTGATCGCAAAGGTAAATGCTTTGAGTCCTGATTTCCTCATTTGAGTGTGATCATTTTTGTGCTACTGTCCTTTAAGGTTGTGTCTTGGTGGATTCATCTTGTGTTTTACGCTGGATTTTGAGCTGCCTTGTGAATTTCAATCATGTTACCAGTAACTGATTACTTCATTTCACGGTTCTCAATAGGTGGACTGTGATGAGCACAAGGGTGTTTGTGGCAAGTTTGGAGTTTCTGGTTACCCCACAATTCAATGGTTCCCAAAAGGATCGCTCGAACCCAAAAAGTGAGTGCTTATCCTAGCTTAGTTCATTATGAAAATAAGGAAATTTTCTATTGAATAGTTTTGTCCCATTCTGAATTGTGCATGTTATGTGTTTCACCATCCTTATACATCTTAATAATGCTTATATGTACTAGGTATGATGGCGCTCGTACTTTAGAAGCTCTTGTTGAGTATGTGAATAAGGAAGCAGGTAATAGTTGCACCTTGTAATTATAGACTAAATGTTTGTCAATTCCTTGGAGGATGTTTCCAATTTTCTTCATTCTAATTTGCAAAGGATAATGGCCCATATCCCTTAAATTGTGATTGATGTTATGACATCGTGTTGCAAACAGGGACCAATGTGAAAATAGCTGCAATTCTATCCAGTGTTGTGGTGCTTACACAGGATAATTTTGATGATGTTGTCCTGGACAAAACAAAAGATGTTCTGGTGGAGTTCTATGCACCATGGTAAGATCATATCTTTGAATTTCCTTTGATAATGTTGGTATCTTCTGGAATTTAATTGGAAGTTTGCATCTCTCAAACAAATGCTCACCATTTTCCCTTCTTTATCTTTGTGGCAGGTGCGGACACTGCAAATCCCTTGCTCCTGTAAGTGTATTTTGCTACTCGTTGTTTTTTTCTTTTCAACCATATCCAGTGCTGGTACAAAACCTGACATGTTAACTTCTGTGTTCTACCAGACTTATGAGAAGGTTGCAGCAGCATTTAAGTTGGATGGAGATGTAGTGATTGCTAATCTTGATGCTGACAAATACAAGGATATCGCGGAGAAGTGAGTTTATTGAATTTTGGTACATTTTTACAGCTTTGACATTGACAATATATGATCGGGAAGTTATGTTCAAGAGACAAATGAGTTAGAGAGGGATTAATAGAAGGCCTGATGCAAAATCATGTGCAGGTATGGAGTGAGCGGATATCCTACATTGAAATTTTTCCCAAAGGGCAACAAGGACGGTGAGGAGTATGGTGGAGGCAGAGATTTGGAAGATTTTGTAAATTTCATCAATGAGAAATGTGGCACTAGCAGAGATGCGAAAGGGCAACTTACTTCAAAAGTTAGTACCATTTTAGATTGATGAACATACCTCATCAGAATAATGTCATTTCGTATTAATTAATTCTCTTATGCAGGCTGGTGTAGTCACAAGTTTGGACGAGTTAGTGAAAGAATTTGTGAAAGCTAGTGATGAGGAGAAGAAAGCAATTGTTTCCAAAATTGAAGAGGAAGCTGGAAAGCTTGAGGGTTCTTCTGCAAGGTCAACACAAATACTCCCTATTTTGATAAAATTATTTATGCACATTGCTTCAATGAATGTGAACCCAGACTATGTCAGGGCTGCCAGCCAGTGAATTTTTTAATGATTATCTTAGTTATATTCTAAGGTGATTTTCTGATCACAAACTAACTTATCTTTCTGTTTAATTTTCAGATACGGTAAGATTTACGTGAATGCTGCCAAGAAGTCTTTGGCAAAAGGTGGTGATTATGCAAAGAATGAAATCCAGCGGCTTCAACGCATTCTCGAAAAGGTCTGATCCTTACATTGGAAATTACAGTACTTTGCATTCGTTACGGCTTGTGATCAATGTCATTATTGTTACCGCATCTTGAATGACATGCAAGTTTACTGATCTGAACTTGGTTCGCCTTTCATTTTTGTTAATGCAGTCTGTCAACCCAACAAAGGCCGAAGAGTTCACTCTCAAGAGGAACGTTCTATACACCTTCGCTTCATCTTCATAAGGTGGCACTTCATTTCTTCCGGTGAAAGCTCTGTAACCTTAGTTTGGGGGAAGTCATCTGCCGACTCTTGATCATCTTTGATAAGATGGTGTTTCCAGTGTACTCTCAAGGCATATATTTTGACGAAACATTTTTTCACTTTGACTTTATTATTCTTAGAATAGATCCACTAGCCAGATATGTTAACAATAATTTAGTGTTTTTGCATCTACAATATCCTATGAACTGAGGACACTGCAATTGCTTGTTTCTTCTTGAATGTCATGTCTTCATCAATCAGATTGCCCTGGACCGTTAGGTCTCAGATGATTTACATAATCAGACGGTACTAAACACATGTTGCAATTAGAACTAGAGCTTTGACATAACCCAAGTTACATGCCTACTACTCTGGTGCTTTCGGAATAGCAGTGCAAAGAGAGAATAGGATTCTCTGTAAGGTTTGGAACAGTAGTGACCACTCGACATCTCAGTCAGAAAACGTGGGTGGCAGCACAATTTCTTCTGTGCGAGGTTGCGGCATCTTTTGAGATTCATGTGAGTCATTATTTGGAAATGGAAACGAACAAAGCAAAGTGACGGGGAATGCCCTATTCACACCTGCCTTTATTAATATGAAATGAGATTTAGGATGAATGTGAATGAGGATGAAAGAAAAGGAGAGAGAATGAGAATGAAGAGTCATTTTCAGAGCTTTATTTACTTGTTATCTGGAATGAGAATGAAGAGTGAGAATCATAACTCGTAAATGTCAATAATACATTTTTTACAAAAAAAAAAAGTTGTAAGGTTTGGTTATGGGTATTTTTGGATTTTTAATAAGATAACACGGTTACAATTGAAAAAAAAATGTTATTCATGGGTGAATCAAATCCTCTCCCACCTCTCATTCCTCGAAAAGAAAATAGGTAAATCATTGCTGCAGACATGATGAGACCCACATGTTTTTCATTTTCCAATAGGCTAATAAACAACTCAATTAGAATCATTCCTAATTGGGTGATTCTCATTTAACTGAAGTAAACGCACCGTTCATGTATTAGAAGGCATGAAGTATATAAGAGCTAATCCTAACATTGTTCTTCTGAAACTTAACTGGCTTGTTAGAAGGTTTTATCTTTCCATTGGTGATTGCTTTTTCCTAATCAGAAGTGGGGGTAAGGTAACCAATGAACGATGCCAGCAGTGGGTGATGGTACGGGATAAACACATGGCCGCTTTGGCTGTTACAATTATAACGCTACGAGAGATCTATGACTACACTAGCCTTAGACAAAGAAAGAATTGCATCGGAGCTAGTTTACCTCTTTTTTTCCTTTTTTTTGAGAAGACACCTTAACATTTTATTAAAACATACTTAGATACAAGGCAACATTCAATTACAAAGAACCCATCACTAAACTGGGAATAAGCTCTTAACAAGCAATTAACTACTATCACCTCCCAGCCCGAGTTTATCTCTTTAAACTCTAAATAGAACGTGTGGAACCCATCTCAAAAGAGATTTTCTTGTAATCCCCATTAAGAATGGATAATCCTTTATCCAAACTATTTTCAAGCAATCCAAACGACACCAAAATAAACCTCACTATACTTGAGGTTATCCCGATGACCGAGTTGGATTTCAATACGAACTATTTTAGAGGACATAGGGTCTAGATGTTAATTGTGGCTGCACCCGAATCCTGGTCAGTCTGTCTACCTACCATTTGAAGATGGATCAAGCCACACGTAGCTCTTGCGTACTTTAATTTTCTAACTGGATAATTCTCACTTTTCTATTTAGCGGACCTTTTAATAATCCTTTAAAAGTATTCATATCGTAAACCCGGAGTTCAATTCCTCCGCTGGGGTAACATTATACATCTATTTATCCAAATTATCCTAACTATACTTTATACCGATATACAAATCCAAGTATACAGCATACGACAAATATTAATCACATATATATAACATAAAGGCCACCACGAAATTAACAAATCCACCAAGGATATAATGGTCAAATTAACCATAATGACATCCCTGTAAATATCTTAAACTGTCAGGGGCAGTATTGTCAATTCAGCCTCAATGGTAGCTTGGTAATTATGCTAAGCTTCTAGGGGCATTTTTAGAATTTCAACCTCATGGGCAACCATGTAATTAACTAGAACTGTCAGGGGCAATATTGTCTTTTTAGTCTAAGTGACAGCCTTGTAAAAATGCAAAGCTACCAAAGACATTTCTGGAATTTCAGCCCTAGGCCATCCTAGTAAATAACCCAAACTACCAGGGGTAATTCCAATATTTCACACCCGCGGTAAATGGTAATTACTAGATGTACCACTGTAAAATCCAAGGTTTTTACCATTCTCCTCCTAATCAGCTGGCTTGGCCGGAATCCGAGTTTTCTCGGCCAAACCAGGCTCCTCAACCTGCAAATCCAACTCTACAACATCCCATCAACCTAGCAAGATTAAATTATAGAGAGAAATGGAGGTCTTCATACCTCAATGGATTTACAGAAGTTCTCTCCGGCGGATCCTCCCCGACGGAGCTCTCGAGGCGTTCTCCTCCTTTCCAAGCCACTGAGCTACTCCTGCAGCTTCCAGGAACCTCCTATGCGCTCCTCTGATCCAGCTTGACCTCACCCTCGACTAAACAGTCCTCCGACACACTTCTCCTCTCGGCAGAGCTCCGGTTCAGGCGCCTCCATCGTGACTGAGGGTCTGGGATGGCTGACAGGGGCGAGGTGGCTGGTGATGACGGTGAGGTGAGATGCGCGGCGGTGGTCTCCAGTGGCTGGGCACGCAGTCGGTCGAGGGGAGAGAGAGTCACCTCCTCTCGGTCAACCCCCTTTATATATATATAAACAAAATCCAAAGGCCCAGATCAAATCTCTGATTGATCTGACGGTCCAGATTGAATAATAGAAAGTTATTGTGAACAGTAAATATATATTTTTAGTATTTACTAATTACCATGTAGTAACTATACATTATCCTGAATAACTTTTGCATACGAACTCCGATTAATTCATAGGACATACCCACGAGTTCGTATTAACGTCATCTACAATTTCCCCAAAAGAAGTTTCTCCAAATTCTCGACTTATCACAAAGTCATTTTTTACGGTAGAGTAAATAACATTTATTATTCTCGTAAATTGAATAAATCTGTATTAAACAGCTCGTAGCTCTGAAAAATATTCTGAACATACCGGAGAACTCGTATTAATAAAGTCTACCCCTTCGGGACATTGATTCTATCTTTCCCCAGAATCGAGAATATCTCGATATTAAACTCGAATATTAATTCGAGAAAAACTAACAGCGCAGTTACAACCATCTGTAACCCGCCGGATCCGGTAAAAGGAAAATTTTTGAGACGGGGTGTTACAACTACTATCTCTCAAACTCACAAGTATACGATAAAGATAATAAGAGATCAGCTAGTTTACCTCTAAAGTGACGAACTAGTCTGTTTACTATATCGGTATATATTTAGTTATTAGTGTGCGAAAGACAAGAGTTCTAGTATCATGAACATGAAGTATTGAACCTTCGAAGTTCAGAGTATATTGGATTAGTCATTGTCTACTCATAGTATAACTCTCTTTCACTTGGTGAAGTTACTTGATCATTCTACAATGTTTTAGTACTTCTCATCAAACGACACTCAATAATACAAAGTATAACCCTTTTACTTTTATAAGGTCATGTTTACTAAACTTTATAGAGATTAAGGTGGAATAGGAGTGAGAAGGAATGAGATAAAGGAGGAGTGATTCTCATTCGTTTGTTAACATGTCATCCAATCACTACCAATGTTGATTCTTATTTGTGGTTATTATCATGTAGGAATTGGAATTGTGATACGATAGATTACAAAAATACCTGTATTATTATATTATGTATCAGTGGTGTTCATCTGGTTAGTGATTGACCAAATAATTCATGGTCAGTCATTTTGGACTAAATCTAAGGTTGGAGATAATTACTTTTAAGTAAGGATGTTTTGTTATCCATCATTGGATTTAGATCCAACGGTGACTGACCATAAATTTTTTGATCAGTCACTGACCAGGTAAACACAACTATTTTTTATAATTAATAATTTGGTATTCCTCTTCCTTTTCAAAACATCTTATATTCTTTTTTTTATTCTTCTTCATCTTTTTATGTTCTGTTGTGAACACATCCTCTTTCTTTTATCCAAAAAAAAGAGAGACAGAGAGATAGAGAATAGAAGATGACCTGCACAACTGCATGACAAAGAAATCAGTTTTTTTCCTTGATCGACCTCTACAACTGAGTTTCTTATGTTCTATTATTTATCTCCTTGTGTTCTTCTTCTTATTGAAATCATGTTTCTATTTCTTCTCTAGATCTCCATCTTTTGCCTAGCCCAGATCTTCTTATCTTCTCAAAAACAGAAAATTCATGTCCAAGTTTTAATATCCAGGCAACCCATGAACAAATCAAGCTTCAGTTTTATTATTTTTGTCCAATTAAAGCAGAAAGAGAGAAAAGAAAGAAAGGAGACGAATTATTTTTGTCCAATTTCGTTTTAACAAGAAAACATGAGGGCAGAGTTGGAATGAGAAGCTGATTCACCCCGGTACCCGAAATGAATACCTAGTCGCCTCACCGAAATGAATTTGATTCAATCCTGGGTTTTCAGTGGGAACCCACACTATGTTCGTTCGTTTTCAAGCGGAAAGGGAATGATTCCGAGTCGGCCACGTTAACTAAACTGTAATGGAATTAAAAAGGAATGATATTGAAAATGAATGAGTAAGAGGAATGATTTCTGTACTTGGTATCTATAATTAAAATTATTTTTAAGAATGATTTTCTTTGATGTGTTTACTAAAATACTGAAATCAGAATTGTGATAAAATTATTTATAAAAATACACTTAAGCATAACCAATGTTGATAATCAATAAGAATGCACTCCTTTTTTTCTAGTATATACTATCATGCATGATATCCTTATGCCATACAAGGTGCATTCATGGCTCGACAAACCTAAACGAGTCATTCGTCTACAAAAGAAAATTAAAACAAGAACAAAGATATCAGTATCATGGCAAAAGCTTTCAACCCTAGCAATAAGAACTTAATCTCTCCAAGTGTATGATTAAACATCTATATCTTATCATTTATGGCTTATGAAAAACAAGAACAGATGCTATTGAGTTTTGGCATTAACATGAGAGTTACTCTCATATAATTGATTGCTAATCTATATGACAGAAACTAAATACTGCAACGTAGGAATTCCTCACAAACATGAACTTGAATATATCTCATTCTCATGGGTAACCTACATATCGAAATATTTAAAAGAAAAAAAAACAACCTCACAAACATGTACTTGAATATAAATCATTCTCATGGGTTACCTATAGATCGAAACATTACAAGGAAAAAAACAAATATCATTAGCCACAAACCAACGAGATCGGCAGAAGCACAAGGGAATTGAAACTAATCCAGGAAATAAAGAGAGAAGCAAAATTTGCACTACTTCTACATAACCCAGCAAAAGACAAACGCTTACCTGGACACGAAGAAGACGTAAGATAAAAAGGTAGAACGCGAAAGTTTTCCCAAATAATGGAGCAGACACGCTTGAACAAGGAGATGAGCTTGAACAAACACAAGAAGTTATACACTAATAAAACGAGTAGTATGGTTTCAGACGAGGACAATTTCGGATTAACAATAAACTGGTGAGGACAACTTTAAAACGAAAAATTGATTAACCCATATGCAGGATTAATACAAGTCCCCCCACCGGAATGGGGAAGAGGGATTCAATCCTGGTTTTGTTTGCGGGACCCACATGAATTTCATCTCGTTTGGTTATGAATGACTGATCCGTAATGGGGATGACTAAGATCACGTTTACCAAACCATAATGAGGTTGATAAAGAATATGAGAGAATGAATAAGATAGAAGAGGAATGGGACAGAGGGGGAGTCATTCTCATTTATTCCTTTATACTTATTATCTGGAATTGGAAATATAATTTGGGTTGATTTCTATTCATGTGTTTACTTACATGTATGAATGAGAATTATAATGTGGTTATTTACAAAAACACGAGACACATATTTTAATTTTAAATGATGTATGACAAATGAATGAAGACAGTTTTGGATTATCGTAAAATCATAAAGATAAATTTAGAACAAAAGTTGATTCTCCCATGAGTATGGAATCGATACATACTCCTCTCATCGGAACGAGAACGGGTGAATCAATCTTGAAATTTATGTGGGTCTCACACAAATCTGATTCCTCACAGAGTTAGTAAACACTCACTAAAGATTGATTCTTATTCCTTGTAAGTAAAAGTCCCATAAAAGTAAGAAGAGTTGATCCCTAAACCATTATAGAGCATTCCGTAGTCATCCTCCTACGTGTATCTTTTGGTATTATATGGTATTTCAGAATATGATATATTTATTCATCAGACCTGAAAGATAGAAAGACCACAATATGTAATATATTATAGATTCATAAAAATAAGAACATCAACGAGGAACCAGATGTATATCATATAATTTCACTAATTATATGTATTCAGAATATGATTTATATAACATAATATTCTGAAATATGATTTACTACATATAATTTCACCAAATCCAACTTCAAACGACCGTGAATATGCCATGTATCCCACATAGATTTTAAAGCCATCAAAAGCAAGAACATCCATGAGATACGATTCATGATGAGGGTGAGGGTTTGGGACCATTTGGGGTAAAAACCAGATGTATGAGGAAGCAGCCCAAACTTCTGAAACAAATGCAATGGAATTTAACAGCTTGTGTGGAGTTGTGTATCAAATTGATGCTTCATGTACAACTCTATATGCTTCTTATGCGATCATAATCATGCACAGCATAAAATTAAAATCTGGATAATGAGAGCCCATGAGCAATAATGAACCTGGGGGGCCATGATGGGATTTTTGCTGATGTTTTTCCCCGATTGAAAGACCCCAGCATAGTAATGGACTTTGGGTCCTCAAATCAGATCACAGGTATTAGTTGTCAAAAAATTTCATCATTGTACTACACTCAATACTATTAGTATTTCCCACGACTTTGAGCATCCAAATCCAATTCATAATCTATTTTACATCCAAACATTATGTTCTTGATGAGTAAATTACGACGGTGACATGAGAAAGTTGATGGATTGTTTCAACAAATTTGGTATTGAAAAAATTATAACATTCAACGTTGTTGAGTATAATCTCTTTAGTTCATAACTGACCAGGTTATAACATTCATCTTCTTTTATCTAACACTACAATACAACATGATCTTGATCATTTTCCAATTCATGGGGTCACTTAAAGAGATTTCTAATAATTAAATTCCACAAAAGAAGCATCCAAAAAGAGGTAATACGAGGGATCTTGATTATTATGAGAAGGCAAAAGATGGATACATGAAACAAGGTTCATGAGAATGTCTCATAATCTCAAACTCCTCCTTTATGTCTATGTGAAGGAAGCACCATGTCCCTCTTTGTAAAATTAAGATTTCAATTACACTTTCGCAAAGTACATTTCTTCAATTAGATCTACCTTGATCTTAGGTGTAATCGTTAACAAGATGAAAGACATAAATGATGCTCCTCGGACTCGACAAGGTTGCTTTCTAGAGTCCCCAAACAAGCAACATCATCAAATATCCCAACATCATCTCATGGCCATGTTCTTAATCACTATCATTCAATTTCCATTCACAATCACTATCATTCAATTTTCATTCCCAATTACTTAATATTACAATTAAACCCCATAAACACCAAAAGGCCCACGTCTGAGCAGTCCTCTTACAATTAAACCCCATAAACAAGAATCTAAATACTCGTTGTCATCATCCTCTTGGTGAGTTGCAGAAAATTCAGTAGCAAGTAATAGAACCCCAGAACTCAAAGTCCCTGATTAGTCACCATTTGAGCCTCCAATGTGCTGAAAATTCGAAATCCAGGACCGTTTATTAGACCCTTTTCAGGCCAAGGAGTAAAAGAAACTCTGCTCGAAGAATCAGTCATCGTTTGCGATGTGTCGTATTCCTATACAATGAACTAATCGAAGTGACAAATCATTGGCCCAACTTAAGCAGCAAAGTTAAAAGTTTTTAACATAACCGACCTTAACACGGAGCACAATTAAAACCGACTCTAACTCTGTACCATACCTAGCTGACTACATATTTTGTACCACCATGAGATATAGGGTAAGCAAAGTATCAAGTAGATCATCTCAGTCTGGGTGATTCAGATTCAGTAAAAGTATCCAAAACAAAAGTGAGATACATATAATCATCATCATCATATATATAGATTGGATTGCTACCATCATCATAACCAGAGTGACAGTGCCAGAGAATAATTTACACTGCTAGGCAAAGGTTGTTACATTCTTGCTGGGAATAAAAGAAATATCCCACCATTTCATCACAAACCCCCCTTCAAATACAGACAGACTACTACAGATCTGCTCTTTCAGATAAAAAAGAGTGATCTTTAATCCTCAACATGGAGTTAAAACGATAATCTATACACTTCCCTCCAAAAGATAGTCTTCAAGTTTTAACCGACTAGTTTTTTTACCTGGATGAGACTGGGTTTAGTGCTCTAGCAAACCCAGTACTCATGGCTGCTCCGTACCCCTTTGAGCTAAAACCCAAGCATCCAAGCAATCCTTGCCTGTAAGGCAAGTAAGTCTTCTTCCTCATTTCCTCCGCCTGAGCTCTATTAGCAGTATAATGCAGCTCATGAAGCGAAGGAGCCATCCTCCTCTTCCCTACTCCATTGGCTGGCTTTCCGGCCACCGGCTTCTTCCCTGAACCAGACCCACCCGCCGCCTTGGCCTTATGGGTCCCCGGCTCCTGACTCAAGTTCAAACACTCCTTATTTTGGCTCGCACTCTTCATAGTCTTCTTCTCTTTGCCGCTAGCAGAGAACGAGATTGTGGCCCAGAACTTGTTGTTGCTCCTTCCTTCACTCTTACTCCTGTGAAGAAAATCCTTGAGAAACACCCATCTTTTCGAGCTCCTCCCAGCTGAGGATGATCTCGAGGAAGAAGCCGAAACTGAAGGAGTGGTCTCCAAGCTCCCAGCTTCTCCTTCCTCGTTCTCCTTCACCAACTCGCCATGCTCTGGATCTTTATCAAAGTGACACTGATCAGCACTTGTGTCATTTTCGCACCCGAAAGGCATGTTTCTCATCGGGGACATGGATCTAGTCCTCCTCCGCAGTGACTTGTCCCTGAACCTCAGATCCCTCCCCCTCATCAACACCTCATCTCCATCTTGCTCATTCAGATCGAGCAGCGGCCCCTGGGGCTGCTCCAGGTGGGTGGAAAGCTTCATTGGCCGGATCTTTCCATCCAAGAACAACTCGTCCGCCGAGCTCATCGGCCCGGCCACACTAGATCCACCTGACCCGAATCGAGCAGAGAACTCGAACTCCGAAGCACCAGTATTATCAAAACAGGAGGAGCTGTAATTGTTCATCGACGCTGAAGAGAGCACAAAGTGCATTGGGCTCGCCGGTGCACTGTAGAAGAATCCGGAGATGGGGCTGCGGCCGGGGCTGGAGGGAGCGCTGACGTAAGGAGTGGAGCAGTTGCTGTCAATGTCTTCGTCGAAGAAATGAGGGTCGTCGGGTTTGTGGGTAGAGTTTGGGGGGTCGAGGTTTGGTTCAGGGGTTGAAGTTTGGCCATTGTTGGAGGTTGGTTTGAGCTCCATAATTTTGTGGAGAGAGCTTGGTTTGTTGAGCTGAGCAGCAGTGTGAAAATATAGTAGGGAGAGTAGGTGGTGGGAATGAGCCCTCGAGTTGGGGTTTATTTACGTTATTGCCATAACGTCCGTTCTAGGGGTCTAATCATTATTAAGTTAATTTGGGGCTGGATTAACTTGACAACCACATCAGTCATAAATTAATCAAAAAATGAAAGAAATTGAAACAGTGAGTGTGAGCATTCTGGAATTCCAAAACAGGCTAAACTGAAGTAGCAGTCAATATTATTGAAAACACTTGGGGGAGGGGATTGTGGACCACTAACCCATCTGGTTTTGCTAATAATTGGTACTTGATTAAGAGAAATATAGTTGTCATTAATTTTTAAGTGTTATGTGGAGAATCACAAAACCGGATTAGATGTCATATGTAATCGTTGTGGTTAGTTTTATTTAAATGTGTCGTTTTCTTAATACTCAAATCTCATACTCCTGAGATAGAATAATTGATTAGTTGTTGAATGTAGGATTTTTTATTTTTTTCACCCATCTTTTTTCTTTTATTCGAATACTCATTCGATACAAGATTTTGCGTCTTATCTTAATTCGGGATTTATAACACGTTGATTTTTCATCAGAAACAAAAAACCCGAGTCCAGAACCGACACATCAAGCTTGTGCTTTGGGTCCCCAAATTTAAGAGGCTCTAATTTTTTTTAAAAATCTTATATGCGATATCAGCTTCTGTGTAACAGTATGTTGGATAACAGGACATCTAATCTATCCTGAATGAGACCTTTACAAACCCACCGCCCGTGGGCCCCCCAAAATCTAGCTAAATATATAGTGTTGCTATTAAAGCACCCCATCTTTTTTCCTATTCATATATTTTATTTTTATTTATAAGTTTGCATTAAAATTTGTTTCATGATTGATTGAAAAATAGATGTGGTGTCCTTTTGCAACTTTTTCTTTGATTGAGAGCCACATCGTTCGCATACTTTCTCAATTTCTCATATCAATTATCAAGGTCTCCGGTCTTCGGCGGTTCGACCAACAGCCCTCAAGTCCTCAATTATTTTCCGACAAAAGTGGTCAGGTAAGTCCTTCCTACTCCTTCTCTAATGAGTCTAATTCCATGGTTTTTGCAATTTGAACTATCGACTGAGATTGAGAACTTTAGTTGATTTCGGAAGCACAACTTGAGTTGAGATTGATGACTATTCGTAATTATTTAAATTAAAGTAAGGAACATGCACAAACTTCTACCGATGTGAATGAGAATGCAGAAGCAAGTCAAGGTTTGAATGTGAAACCAAATTTGAATGAGGAACAAGGTTTGAATGACGATCCAAATTTGAATGAGCAACCAATTCTTCATCAACATGTTAATGATAATAGTGGAGAAGAAGAACCAGATATGGTGGTGAATGAGGAACCAATCATTCATCAACAAGGGTCTCAATTTTTCTTTTTTGCTTTGAGCCCCGAAAATCTCTGGACCGGCCTTTCCCGAGTCTCTAATTCTTATTAACTTCTCAGTCACCCAAACAAGATGAGCAAATAAAGTCACTACTTGAAAGCGAATACTAGAAAAGCATATAGAAAATTCTTATCAATGAGGAGAATACTAGTATTTTTTTGGATAGAAGAATACTAGTATTCTTGTCAATGAGGTTCAACTAATATTCTTGTAAACTACAAAAGTATATAGATAATTTCATAGAAGTCTAATTTTTAACATTTTCTTTTTTCACAAGTCTACTGTAACTTTTTTTTGTCCATATAAGTCTACTTTATGGTTTAAATCCGTCTACTTGTGTACAATATCTAAAATACTCTCAGGATCCATATTTTCCAAATCCATCAATCCTCTCTCTCCTTCTCCAAGCTCGAATCTCCGGCCATGACTTACGATAACATTTGTACTTGTTGTAATGTTATCAACGGCTTTCTAGTACACTTACTGTTGATAACACTTATGATAGCATTTGTACTTGGTTACGGTTGCTAATATTATGTTTTTCTTGAGTTCTTTGCTCATAACTAAGTGTCGTAACTAGTTTATAGGTATAGTTTCATAGGACTGAGTCCAACATGCAATTGTTGTTTACTACTAGATGCAGACTTGCCCACTCCACTCGGTTGAAATTGGTAAAGGATTTATGGTATCAGTTTGTTATGCGCTTGAGCAGATAGTATATTTTCGACACTGATTATATCATTGTCTATCTGTGTTAGTATCTCTTTGACAAAATAATAGATATTTTATGTTTGTGTTTGAATCTTTTCAAGTTTTCAACACTGATCCTATCTTTATGTGTCTATGTTAGTATTTTTTTAACATTATAATAGTATGTTTTGATGTCTCTATTATAAATTGAGTTCAGAAATTTTCTTATTGTATGATAGTATGTTTTTGACACATTATTAGTATCTTTTTATTTCTTTGTTAATTGCTTTTCGATACATTGATAGTATTAGTGTTAGTATCTTTTTGACACTATTTTTTTTGTCTGCATTAGTATCTTTTCAGCCCACTTATAGTAACATTTTGCGTCTGTGTTGGTATCCTTTCAACATAGTGAAAATATGTTTATGATTATGTTAAGTTGTTTTTCAACATGATGTCAATAACTTTCTTATTTTATGATAGTATGTTTTTAACAAAATGATAGTATCTTTTTACGTCTATGTTAGTATATTTTTGAGAGTGTCGCAGTATCTTTTTATGTTTGTATTAGTATATTTTCAACCTGATTTCAGTGGCATTTTCATTGTGGGGTCGTATCTTTTCAACATAAAAGTAGAATCTTTTCAACGTGATGTCACTAGCTTTTATTTTCATTTCAATTACTAATATTTTGTTGTATCTTTGTTCTTACAGAGTTCTAGCTTCCCTTTACATTTTGTAGCGATAGCTTTCGAAAATCATGTGAATCAGGACATTGAAGCCTGCATAGAGATCATTTGGCCAACCAAGAATATCGTGCTAAGTTGGAACTTATGTCTATGAGTTTTCAGCATCAACGTTAAAAACTGATAATAGCTTTATACACCTATTGTAGTAGACTTCCAGAATTATAGTAGTAGTTTTATATAACTATGGGAGTAGCTTTGTACATAATTATCATCTAGAAGGCTTCATACTTTGTGTACCATTGAATTTGTTATATGCTCTTAGTTGCAGTACCATTTTAATTTTAGTCGTATTCTTTACATTTTATGGTTTTGTAAGTCTCAAAAAATAGCTTTTGTAACCTTTAAGAGTAGTTTTTCTTATGATTTGTAGTAACTTTTGTTGTTTGCAGTAGTAACTTTTCATCACAACGGTAGTAACTTTAGTTACCGACAGTAGTAGCTTTTCTTCACGGCGGTAGTAGTTTTTTTCATGACGGTAATAGTTTTAGTTGTCGGCGATAATAGCTTTTGTACTTGTAGATAGTATATTTTGTGACTTCGCCGGAGATTGCCAGAAAATCTCACTGTATTAGTTTTTGTAATCATTGGTAGTAGCTTTTGTTGCTATTGGTAATAACTTTAGTGGGCACCAGTAATAGAGCCAGAAGTTTTTCGGAAGTTGGACGGAGTCTACCAGAGAAGTCGTCGGAGATCGGCTGAAGACCCATCGGAGTCAACCGAAAAACTCACTGGAGGTCGGCCAGGGACTTTCCCGAAAAGGAGAATGTTTGTTGACTTGTTACACTAGTGACATTTTTGTAAATAGAAGAGAGATAATCTATTTTTTGTTGGATGACAATATATAATGTTGTTTAACTTTAATACCTAATAAAACACTATATTTAGGTCTGGGTGGATTTATATGAGTAAAAATGTTTGGGTAGACCTATATGAGAGAAAATGTCTCAAAATGGACTTATATGTAATTGATTCAAAAGTATATAACAAGTCATATGTTTGACCACCTATTTATTAATAGTATATCCTCTAATCTCATTTGTTCACACATACCGTATACTTATACAGCTGTATATTAAAGATACTCCCATCCACAAATTCAAATCTTTTTTGACTACAATACGGTGAATTATTTTTCAAATCGTTTCCCTAAATTCCTACTAGTGTTGTAAGCTCTGATTACATGTCTACATCACAATGTATCTTTGAAATTCTGGCAAACTATATTCATTGGTGTTAGTTATTCTCAAGTGCTTATTAAACTAATTGGTCAATGATAACTACCAACAGATTCAGCAAAACATCGAGAAAAGAAAAGTCAACTTCTGCAAAGCTAGCTTCTAAGCCTAGCTCAAGTTGAATGGCATGCATTTTCAATTTGTAATGTTTTGTTACACTTAATAATCAAGTCTTTACATACAATCAAGACATAAAATTGTACCGTCCAAACACACATTAATAAATTTTCTAGAGGCAGAGACACCAGACATGGCTGCACATTTATATTATTTACTCCTATCTTTGCTTGTGTTGCACTCCTACCTCTTCTCCCCCTCTTTAATCTTTTTACCTACAATACACAGAGAGGTTAGGGACTCTTCCAAAATTTCTATGTGGATTCTCCTCTCTTCTCATGATCTCATCTGTTATTTCTTCCTCCCGTTCTTATCCAATCAATTGAACTTTGCATAGTTATGTCATAGAAGAGAACTTTAAAAGTCTCTATGTCAGATCTAGTTTATATGGATAATTGCTATATACCTGGATAATCTTTTGGGCCAGAGAAACAAAAGAGAGGGAGTTGATTCTTCTTGTTCGATCTTATTTGCAATACTTTGTTCTCTCGTAGCAATCAATTGAAGTTTCATCAAGCTAATCATACAAAATTGTCCATCTTCATGATTATTGAGGATATCGAAATTGATGTTTTCCTTTTGAAGAAAACAAAAATCAACCCAAGTGCAGGTATATTTTTTTTCAAGTTTGGAAAATTGTACCAAACATGTATTTAGATCTTAAAAATTCATAGTTTGATTCTCTATTTTCATTTTACAATCCAGTTTTACCGGACACACACTAAAGTTCTGGCCATGGCCGTCGGATTGTCCTTGAGATCAATGACCCAGTTTCTTTATTGTTCTTCATCTCCTTTAAACATGTTATTGAATTGTCCACATTTTTGTTTTCTGGTGAAGGTTTGAGATTAAAATAACACAGAAAGGGTTTTGGACATTACCCTTTGCTCTCCAAATACAAGGCATATGGCTCTCTTCTTAGGATCCTAACTTTTGGGCAGCTATTCCAAGGCTAGGGTTGTGCATCTATACCTTCCATTTGTGATTAACAAACTAAGCACTTGTATTTACCAAGTAAGCCCCATGGTTAAAGTATAATATGATAATCAGAATGAAGATACTAGCTAGTTAGCAGAGTAATCTGTAAACATTGTTTGATGGGGTCTCTTTTCAGGTTTCCCTCTACCCAAGAAATAAGAATATTGGTTAACAGAGAGAAGATGACAGAATATCAGCATTGGCCATATGTATCTGGTATGGAAGAGACTCGAGAGAGGTGCACATATATATTTTTTTGGTTGAAATGGAGGAAAGCCAGAAACTATACTTCACCCTATAGTGCAATGGTGTTCTTTGGGTTAAGAGAGGAGAGCCAACACAATAATTTTTAACCTGGAAAAGACTGTAGAAGAATCTCTAACAGATTAGACAAAGATTGATAGCATTGTGGAAAAACTAAGTTTTACTGTCACAGTTTCTTACTTTGTTTGTGCTACCATTTAGTTAAAACTTCAAAAGTGACTTGCAACGGTGGAACGCAGTGGAAGATGCATCTTTGCTTTGGTGATATGACCACATTACAAAACCAGTACCAGATTCAAGGCTAGACCACTGAATCACCCACCGGGCTGAAAGAGTAGGGAAGGATAGACAAAGAAATGAGAACCAATCTAGTTTTGACCCGAGACTTGGAGCAACCACCATGTGGGTTTAGCCGAACCTGCACATGATATGTTTTCTAAGAAATGTGAATCTTGGGTTACTGTACATAAATCACAAAAATGTTATTTTTCACATACACAGCTTCTAGTCAATGAGCCATTAATTGACATCCATGAATATAATTATCAACTACCATCATATTTTATAGGTTTATAACACAAGGGCCTTGCAAACAATTAACTTTTGGCATCCATGAATCTGCATACCAGCAAATCCAGCAATCCATGGTGGCTGTAGCTCCAGCTTTATAAAGGTGTAGGCTTTTGTTTGAATCTTGTACAGAAATGCAGGAGTCACTCAATGAAGCAGAAAGGCCCCCACTTGAATAACCATCTTGATGTGCCTTTGTAAGCTTTTTGGTGACCTATGATAATCAAGATGATAGATTCCTTATAATGGGGTCTAGATACTCTCTATTTGTTTTGGTTTTTATCTAGCTTCAAATCTTCAAGAGAATTGGTTCAACTGATATATATCAGTAGCCTCATGATTATATTGGCTCAACTGTTGCTCATTAGAACTATTCTGAGATAATATTAAGAAGAGAGAACTAGCTATTTTGCGTTATTGAGATTGTACTGTGTCTGGTTTTGCAGTGTTCACTAAATGTAGTGTGTCTGGCTCTTTTGTGGGTTGTTAGCAACCACTCTGTACATTTGTTGTTATGCTGGTATAACAACCATATAAATGCTTGTCTGTGTTTGCTATAAAAGCTTAGGTCTTATTTTATATTAGGATTAATTTCAGATTACCTATCTAAAATTTAAGGCTAACATTATTTCACCTCCATACTTTTAATTTTGAAAGTTTACCCTCTAAAGTTTGCAATTTTCATCAATCATGCTCATTTGCTGAAATTCTATATAACTTGGACGTTAATTGTAACTTTATAACTCACTTTAAGAGAAAATAGTCATTTAATAACAAAAATCGTCTTTTAGAATTAGACTACATATTAAAATTTTTATATCCAAATTGATCGAAATTTCAGCAATTAAGCATGATTGATAAAAATTAGAAATTTTAAGGGGTAAACTTTCAAAATTAAAAGTAGTCATGTAAATGGACCAGATCTTATCCGGATCCGTGGTTATTAAACGGGTTTGGTCCAAAAATTTGACCTATTGATCCGTTAAGGACCCGAATTCGTTAACCTGTTTACTAAACGGATTAGATCCGGATCTTTGTTGATCTGATCCGTTAAAGACCCGGATCCATTTAAAAATAATTAAATAATATTTTTATAAATATAATATTATTAATAAATATTAAATAATATGATAATTATTTAGATAATCTAAACATTTATATCTAAATTATCTTTAAAGTATGATATGATGAGGTTGAAGGTTGTTAATGCCTATGTTATTTATGTTAAAAAATTGTTGGTCAAGTATTTTAATTATATTAGTTTATCGTTAAGGAGTATTTTAGATATGTAATTCAACTTTTGATGTAAACCTTTATTTTATTATAAAATTTCATCTATGTTTTATGATAAAATTATGAAATTATTATTTAAAATTTGAAATATCTATTATTATAAACGGATCGAATTAACGGATCAGGTATCTGTTAACCCGCCAGATCCGGATTTGAATCGAGCCATTAACGATCTGGTGGGTAACGAGTCAGATTCGGATCTATACGGATCCGGATCTAGGTCAATCTAGTCCAGATCTGATCTATTTACAGGTCTAATGACGAAATGATGTTAGTCTTATAATACAAGTAGGTAAACTAAAATTAATCTTTTATATTATGGTATAAATGAGAAGTTACTGTCATGCAAACCAACTAATTAATAGGCATCTTCAATATGGTAAACTTAACATAGGACAAAGCTGCTGCTATTGGCTTGTACAGGTGGCCTTGTCTCCCTCAACGAGGTAATGCACTTGGAGACTGACATTTCGTTTAGAATTGGTTTAAGTAGATCCATCTAGTTACACACCTCTGCTTCTCTGACCCAATGAAATTGCAATGCACATATTTCTGGTTCAGTTGCTTCTGTTTTTAGTTAAAGAACTAAGGAACAAGTTCCTGGGTTGAAGTTTGTTCACTTCTCCCCCAAATGTTTACAGCTATTGTTATTGGAGACTTTTTGGGGTAAATGCATTTGTCTTGGAGGATATGACAGATTTTCCTCTACCCTATTTACCTTGGTAATTAATTTACAATACAAGTCAATTTCTACTCTGAGCAGTATTGGACCCTTCACTGGCAAGAGGTCAGATTGAGAAAGGTCCTGACAACAGACCTCAATCTAATTTACTATTCCTAACAACCCCAGCATCCTCAAAAGGTTTCTCAGAGGTTAAAGATAGAATCTTTAGAGTGGTAACTTTACACAACCTTGTATCCCATAGACATTGCAGTGTGCAGCAGCAATAATATGAAGGCTCCACTTCTTTTTTACTTAATGGTATTGTTTTGATTTGCTTGGATAGTTTAAAATCACTAAATTGAGTACAATGTGGTCCCGTAATATCATCTTTAAGTTTTTATTCAATCCAATGGTTTTAAATCATCCAAACATATCAAAACAGCAAAAATTCATACAGAAAAACTAATGTCAAGGTATATACCCCTCGCATAACTAGCAGTAGAATAATAAGATGTTCTACTCGGGGGGGCATTGAAATTACACCATATACAATAATAAAATGCGGTGGATTTTCAGATGTTAAAGATAGAACAGTGACAGAATGATAATTAGATCAGAAAAAAGATTATCATACATTATCCACCACAGGTAAATTATTTAACCTGCAATGTTACATTGCAATGAACTTCATAGTACAAGCCTACAAGGTCACCTTAGGAGGGACTAATACAGCAGAAAATCAGACACTAATTCATCTAATAAAGAACTTAGTATTCCCTTCTCAATCTCTTCACCTTCCTCAAATGTTTCAATCTCAAAGTCGAACCATCTCCCTCGCTGAGTGCTCATGTCCTTGTCAACAAGGTCATCGGCCATCAAGCCCCCCATAATTTTCCAAACCGAAATCACATTGTACAGTTCATCAGCCAACGATTCCTTCCTCCGTGACAATGTCTCCCATTGGTCCCATGCTTTCCTGCTTCCAACAACAACTTGCTTGCATTTGTTGCCGAGGCTTTCATTTACACTGTCAAACAAAAGCTTCTGCTGGAGCTTTGGATACTCTTCTTGATAGTGTAAATTATCAAACAGATTCGGGGAAATTACATGGTCGGTATCACTCAATGCAAAATCTTCAACCGTTAAGTCCACCTTGCTAAGTATGTACAGAACATATTCTAGTTCCCAATGGTTTGATTGGTTCGGAGAATGAAAACCAAATACTCTACTCATATTCTTTCCACTCACATCCCAACCGGAGGCCGAGTCAGATAACTCGGAAGCACTACATGATGGTTGTATTTCAGATGAGGAGAATAAATCGATTTGATCTTGAGATTGAGCAAATGAGCACTTCTCACTCTCACTTCCTGTAGATGGAGATCATAATACACATGTTCAGTCATCTTTCTATCTGAAATGCATGTAATATTTCGAAGCATTATAACATATGCAGACCATAAAAGAGCCTCCACTAAGCCTGTCTCTAATTATACTATAGGCTTAATTTTTTCAAAAATCTGAACTGGCAGACATTTCACAGCTATGCACAGTTGATGTTCTTCCACTAAAACACTGTAGTGAATCCTACCATATCCAGTAATGAGAGGATCTATATTGCATAGTACATGAATAATTTCGTCCCCAATATGAATCTCACAGATTCCTGCCCTATTTTAACTGGTCAACTAGGTTCCTGGTCTAATTGAAACATATATGACCTTGGAGCCATTGACAGCCAAAAAATTAACTTTTTATTTGACAAAACACATATGTTTACGGATGACTACTGAAACAGAATTTATTTTCTTTAATATGGCACTTATTTTTATGAATGCATGTACTGAAAGGGAAAAGGACAAGGATGAGTAAAACTACCATTGGCACTGCTTCTGTTATCTGTGCAGCTTCCACTCTCAAATGAGGGTTCAAAAACTGAAATTGGGTCAAGTGGATAATCAAAATCAATGCCAGGTACACTGTTTTTGCTGCTACTGCTGCATTCATCCGTCCCTTCTGGTCCCTGAAATTGTTCAAAAAGAAATTGATTCGTGTCTCATGATATGATAACCCGTTCTTATTGAAATGCAGTTAGAAAAGAAAGATTATTGAAACCAAGTGAAATAGTATATCCTTCAGCAGAACTTGTTATCAAATGAAGATTATTAATACTAAAGCTAATTGCCTAAATTCACCTTTAAACAATCTTCGTATTGTATAGGAACATTTGCACTTTAGTACAGAACCTCAACCATTGAAGTATGTTTTCATATTTAAAAGACGCATATGATTTTTAGTTTAGCACAAAATAAATTGCATTACAGTCTGCTCCCGAATACTTAATCCAGTCAGAGAATGGTCCATTTTTTTCAAGTGGTTGCATCGTGTGCATGCCTAGCCACAACCCAAATATTCCCCCACACTCTAAACAAATTGTTCAAGTTAACAGAATCAATTTTAGCAACATTAAGTTGGTCATTGTTTATTATACTAGCACAACAAATTAGTTTCTGGGTTTAAGGAAAACCATTTTTTAAAAACTTAGTAGAAGCCAATAGCCATGAAATCCTCTGAAACAACCTTAAAGTCCTATGTCACTCTGGAAAAAACAAGGATAGAGATCATGATTCAAGAACATTAACAATTAGAGAGTAGTAGTAGTATCAAAATTTAGACACCAAAGAAACAAACCTGCCACTTCTGGTTTGAATTAGCTGATAAGGAACTGAAGTCCGCTAAGCCATCAACATTTTCTCTGAGAAAACCAAGTTCAAACTTCTTGCCTCTTGATGTGGTGCTTACCCCACTGGAAACCAAATCTTGCAAGCTAGATGAAGAACTAGCAGAATTCCCTTCACCAAACAGGTTACACCGAGATGACTCAACTTTGCATGTCAATTCCTGAAGCTTTTGTTCCAAAAGAACACTCAAAGCATCACCACCAATCACATTCAACCCAGGTGAAGAAAATGTAAAATGCTTTGGGTAGCGCTGATCACTGTTACTAAAAGAATCAATACAAAATCTATCACTTATACTGACAACTTGACCATCCGACTGCAATTCAGAAATGGATTTCTTCAAGGGAGACGTGAATGTAAATGAGACAACATCCATGTCTTGTTTTCTATTATCTGTGCACAAATCACTGTACCCCTCCATTGCAACAGTACATTTTACAGACCCTTCATCTTTACCGTTCAATCCATCATCAGCAACAATTTCTTCTAAATGAAAGTCCTGACTAACAGACCTTATCTTCCGGGAGACATCCTTAACTGTAGAGAATGAGAACACCTTTCCAGTAGCACTTTCCATTGAGCCAAACTTTCTGGATCCAGTATCAGAGCTTACAAGAACCTTATTCACAGTCCTATTTGGCCGACTAGACCCATTAGTTGGCCTCATTCTTCTTGTAGGTTGATTAGAGACCACATTCTTTGAAGTCATTCTATCTTTATTATATAAACAGTTCTGCTTCTGGTTGTTCTGCTTGAGCACGCTTTTGTTGCTGACAGTGGAAGTCCTCTTATGCACAGGTCTCTGTGTGTTTTGCCAGCTTTTGGATACCTCGTTTTGTTTGACCTCATTTTGTTCCTTCTGGTTCGTGGAACTCCTATTACTGAAAGGAGGGGAACCTTCCTTACTCTGAACATTGGCCTTTGCTCGTACTGCAAGTGATGCTGTTTTACCCTTATTCCTTATATCAATGCAATTCTGTTTTTCTGAATCCACAGAAGCCTTGGGCACTGGTACATTATCTGACCCATCATAGCTCTTGTAACCAGGACTTCCTTTCACATATTTACCATCACTAGGTTCCTTGGGTCGTTCAGGTCTTGATACTTTAGACACAGCTTCCATCTTCTCTTTCAAATCCCGAATTCTCAAGGGAATTGAAGAAGACCTCGTAGATGACGTTTTACTCTTGGAAGATGCTCTAGGACTTGCCTCGATCATCTTTGCAGCTGCCTCCATTATGTAAGTGGCATTCTTTGTTGGGATGAAGCCAGGAGTCTTGATAGGTGACAAAAGCTTATGGTGAGTAACTGGAATTGACTTGGCCGATTTTGGAGGCAAGACTTCTGTTTGAAATCTCTCAACTGGCCGGTTTTGGACCCTCTGTGCCCTAGATTCTACAGGATTCCATGAAACTCTATCCAGCTTGTCGGGCATATTCATGTAATCCATGGCATTCAAATCACCCCACAAATTAGGATTGCCCCTGTCATGATGAGGTACTCGAAGTGAGTGGGACTCAATTGATAAGGTAGAAGATGAATCAGTAACCGTTATAGTTGGCAATGAATCCAGACCCATCAATTTGGCAACTACCCCAGGGGCTCTACTCCCACCTCCTTCATCACTAGTCACCGAAGAAACACAATTCCAATCGTTGCTTCCTTTATGACTTGAACTTGCTCCTTTCTCATCCACCTCTGCCTGGAAAGATAACCACAGTATAAAAAGTAAAATTCTTAACTACACCACAGAAGAAACACAAGAGGAAGACAAAAATGAGAGAGTAGAGAATCATTTCCTACCCTACTGAGCTGGGTCTGCGAGAAATTCTCCACATTCTCTTTTCCTTGCTGTGATCCTTTACAATCAAAATGGCATGCAAGTAAGGATTATGATCATCTAAGAAACATCTACAGAGCAAATATGCAATACAAATACCCAAATATACATAATTAGATACCGACCTATTGATTCAGAATTGCTAGAGAATAGCTTCTTTCGAGATTTCCCATTCCAATCAAATAAGTTGAAAAACCCTCCCTTTGAACGTTTTTTCTCAACCTCCATCTTGTCATCTGCAAATTCTAACCATACAATGTTACCAAATAGTATCTGTGTTCCATTTAACACCACAATTCCATACTTCAACCTTCAAATTACAAAATCCAACCCAACAAGAATGTGCAAAGAAATCAAAATAGCACAATATGTATCAACACTTCATTATCACAAGATGTGAAATCTCATAGCAAAATTAGACAGAATAACTAGTATCTACATTGCTCTATCACAACTTAAAGAGCCCATAAAATCCTAGAGCTCCAATTTCAGAAAGAAACAGACAATAACCATTCAACATTTGCATACACAGCACCACATTATTCAAAGCAAGAAGAAATCAAATCAGATTAAACCACCAAGACCTTATCAAATGTAAAGAAAGCACAAACCACTAGCCATTTCAGTCCAAGTCTTACCTAAAAGCAAAGCCGCATTTTCCACAACTCCAAAGCTCACACCTTTACTTCACAAAACCAGCAAATCCCTCAAATTTCAAACTACCCAGAATCAGAAACCAAGATTTAAGCACCTTTATTCAAATGGGTACCCTCCAAATCAATCCAAAACCACACCTAAGAACCCACATTCCCCACAAAACCCAAGTTCCTCTCTTTTCTTTATATGGGGTTACCCCTTACAATAAATAACAAGCACAATGGGAAATGGAGCAAGAAATTAAGGATCTGAAGAGTAAAGAAACAAAAAGTTGGAGTCTTTAAAAATCCGAGGGAAGAGTCAAACTGGGAGAACCTAACTTAGTAACCAGTGAGAGATACAGTGACCCAAGAAAATAGTAACGAAATACAGAAAGATTCAAACTTTGAAGAACAGAGAAACGTCAGAGATGAGTAAAAAACCAGAAATGAGAAACAACAGTGGCTCTCTCAGAAATACTGATGATGAGAGCTGTTGAGGGGCTGATGAGACCTCTCTCAAAGTACCAGATTTCAACTTTCTTTTGTCTTTTTCTTTTGGGAGATCTTTTACTTGTTTGATGTACCCACTAACTTATCAGTGCCCTGCCACGTGTTGTTCTTCTTTTGGAGGAAATTTCACTCTTCGTTTTGGGAATTACCTTGATTGGATCTTTTACCTTCGTTTAGGGGAAACTTATTTCTTCCTTACCATTTTTAATTATTATTTTTTTCATGGAAAATGAGGTAAATGTTTCTTGGACATGAGCTGAATACGTATTTGTATTGCCAGGTTATGTGCATCAATGCAGCTGTCTGTTCAAACTTCATAGTCATAATCGACCTGAGTGAGACTATGATATCATTTGAGGGATGACAAAAGCACCCATCTGTGTAACCAAATATGTATTGTACATTATTGATCTGCAAACGTCACACAAGGACAGTAACTTAAAAATGAAGGGATCATCAAAAATTGGTTTCTGATTGTAGCTCCCTATTGTTCTCTTGATTCACATTTTTCTAGATGGTGATTGGTGATGACCTTATTTCATAACTTTGGGCATGTTGGCAACCACAAAGCTTTTACCTTGCTCATATTCCATGCTACACGTAAACTCAAGTTAAGTGACTCAACATCCATGTTTTGAAATTTCTGCAATAATTTGAGAATGAAAGAGTTATAGTTTTGCTCTGTCCTGTTCAGATTTTTAGCATCATTCCCTACATTTTGTAGACATTATGTGGCCTCCACGTGAATCTCTTTCACATTGTGATAGGGAGAAAGACCAAAACAAGTGACTTAAGAGTGGTTGGATGCCAAAGTCTGCTAGAATCTAAGGTTTTCTTAATTTATATTACAACATAACAATATTGTTAATCACAACGTCTGCATATGCTTTTGTCAAAATACCCCAGATCTTTTCTGGTATGTGGATCTTACTCAGATCTTAGACTTGATCAAATTGATTATGTGTTTTTCCTTGACTACCAATTACCAAACCGACACTGACAAACTGACAAGGCAAATTGGTTGGCATGGCAATAAATTAGTAATCGAAGTTGCATGAGGTCAATAGGCAAAGGCTCATGAAGAACCACAAAACCTTGCTTCTGCCAAATGAAAGTTTGGGAATTGACTTCAGCTCAGCTTCTGTAACCATGAATCCAAAATGAATCCAGTTATTGAATCTTATATTGGACACACATTAATAAGGGGAGATGGGAATTCGATGAACTTGGAATCTTGAGTCTAGGTGTAAATTGACATAATCATATCACTCAAAAAATATACAGGACATAAAATTTGAATAGTTCTGAGCTATATATAATCAGTGCTGAGACAGAAATCAGAAAAATCTATGACGCTACATTACATGACAGGTAAAATCTGAAGATCAGCATATTCTTTACATATATCATATGCAGCACAGCATGCACCAAATTAGCAAGCTAATGTCTGACGACAATGAAGTTGAAGTCAGCGGGATAAAACATAACCAAGGAAGTCTTGAGATTCTTACTTCTAAGTTTTACGAGAACTCTTGAGACAGTTGTCACAAGGATTAGATCCATTTTTGCAGGCATTTTCATCAAACGACTCTCCGAAGTGTTTGAGCAACATTTGTCTCCGACATTGATCCTAAATATATCAAAGCAAGGAAGCCAACAACTTTTTATGTCAGTATATGTGACACAAAGTAAAAGGGCTGGAATTACTTTAGTCGATGTAAAAAAGAATATTGAAGTAAATACCTTCAGTTCACAATACTCTTGCATTTTCTGAGCTTGAGCCATAGCTGTCTTGAATCTTTGACTTTTAAATCCTTGTCCGTTTCGCAGCATACATACAACCCGACTAAAATCTTTCTTCTGGTAAAGGACAATGCATGCTGAAGGAAGATCATCCCTGCCAGCCCTTCCAGATTCTTGATAGTAGCTTTCAATGGATTTGGATAGACTGTTGTGTATAACAAAACGCTAGAACAAGGGAATAATAATCATTTCAAAAGTAGGTCAAATATGTGTGTTTAAAGCATGGTCAAGTTATAATATAACACTTGACATGGATGATTTTTCAGGTGACAAGAAGTATGATGGTGCATTAGTGTAGCAAGAAGCACAAATGATGACTAAAAGTAATATTTGAATTTGGATACTCCTCTCACTTTATTGAGAGAACATTTTCTTTGGTGAAATACAGATTCTGCAAATGATCAAGCAGCATTTTTTAAAGTGTATAAAAGAGCAACAAATTTGGAAAATGCAAAGTTTATGTAGACTTACAACATCTGGCTTGTCTATTCCCATCCCAAAAGCAATTGTAGCACATACAATTTGGATCTCTCCGGAGTACCATTTCTTTTGTACAGAAACTCTTGGGCGAGCTGCCATCCCGGCATGGTAATGTGCTGTCTTAATCTTAAATTTCTCATTCAGAAATTTTGAAACCTCAACAGATTCACTTTTGGAGAGGCAGTATATAATCCCACTTTGGTCCTGGAAACGGCTCATCAATAGCTGCCCAAGTTGCTCTAGTGCATCCTTTGCCTTACTAATGACATCATATTTCAAATTGGGCCTGTCAAAGCTTCTTTCAAGGACAAGAGCATGGGGAATTTTCAAAATTTTAAGTATGTCCTGCAAAGCATCCATGGAAACATTTTTACTTCATACAGGTGATTAAAGCAAATCCAAAGATCCACAATGGCAATCAGCTTACGTTACGAACTGGATGGGTTGCAGTAGCAGTCAATGCCATCACTGGAACATCTCGAAATTTCTGCTTAAGACATCCTAATCCCTTGTAATCTGGACGAAAATCATGTCCCCATTGGCTAGGAAGGATAATTGGAAAATATAAAAGGACATTAGGGGCATGCTTTCGTTAATAGATAGTTTTGTAAGAGCAGCAAATCTTGAAACTATAGTTCATGAGTTTAGGGACACTACAACCAATATTCATATCATGAACTAAGCCAAAAACCAAACATATAACTACTATATCTCCTCTTTTTTATTGGTTTTATTGGAATTTTTATGTATCTCCTGTTTACTATTTGTTTGAGACAAGGCAAACTTTTATGTAAGGCATACAATCCTAGTCAGTGGACCATAAGACAGGATAAGAGATAGGTTTTTCCACAAAGATGTACAATCCCAAGATAAATGTATCCGGCTGATGAGCCAAAGAGCACTGAAACAAAACAAAGGAAATACCTCACGCAGTGCGCTTCATCAACAACAAATCCAGCAAGCATCCCCTGCAATTTAGTTTGAGGACCAATTACATTACAAAACATACAACAAATTTAATCAACTGCCAATAAACATGTCAACATTGGTAACAATACATAAGTCAGTTACCTGAAAAACCTCACCTTCAAATGCAAGCATTCTAGAACCTCAAGGAAGGATGAGCTTCCAGCAATTCTCTCAGGAGTCACATACAGAAGCTTGCATGATGGCTTATCTTTCCTTCAAACAAGAAAATTTAAGATAAATATAAGGGACTCATTAAGTAACCAAGTACTAACGAACATAAATGTACTTTTATCATTCTTATGGTGCATATAAACTAAAAGGAATGGGTGGAGAAAAGAAAAACAATATCTTAAGAACACAGAAGTACACGTGCAGCTTCACAGATTCCCAAACTGTCTTGACATCGGGGTATTTACATATAGATCTTGAACTGAGAAAGATTATATGAAGAAAAAAATTAAGTGTCTCATTTATTCAATGAAAAGAAAAGAATACCTCAGCTCTTGGAGGACAGCTGCTGCTTGGGAAGCAGTTTGCTGAGAATTCAAAAAAGTTGCTGGTATACCAAACTTCAAGTTCAGAGTTACTATCTGATCCTGAATCAGAGAAAGCAGTGGAGAGACAACTATTGTCACACCTGGTTTCAGGGTTGCAGGAAGCTGTGCACAAAATAACAACATACATCAATAACCCAATAATTGTTTCTAATACTGAACTACTTGAACAATTATTTGTCATTTATGGAGCTAGTTACCAACATCCAACTTATTAGGTAACTGCATATTATATATCAAACAATTTACAACTTACATTCCCATAATTTTATATTACAAACAGATCAACAAGCAAAGTGCTGCAGATATAGCCATATTATATAGGAAAAGAGAAATTACCTGGTAGCATAAGCTTTTACCCCCTCCAGTAGGCATTAGGATAAAGCAATCTTTCTTTGCCATGGCTGCCTTACAAGCCTGATGCTGCAATGGTCGAAAGTTTCTATTACCAAATATTACAGCATTGGCCAGCTCAGCATCATCCAGCAACTGTAGTTCTTCATAAGTAAGAGTCTTAAATTCATCCCTTGATGTTCGAGCACACTGCTTTTTATTAGAAATTGACGGAGCTCTGTCTCGAGTAATGGTGCTTTCAAAAGCCTACAGCACCAAAAAAAATCATCATTTGGCACTATTTCTTAAGGTTATGATATTCATATTCGTTTGGCACTATTTCTTAACATTAACAAAAATTAGAAAACTGCCACAACATTCAAAAAGCTGAAAACATATTGCAAACTGAAAATAAATTCCTACAGAGAAAGGACTAACGGATGAAAACTTGATAGAAGTTGTTCTCACGTTTGATCTTGAAGACCTTTTTTTCACATTCTGGGGCAAGGATGAACTGCTAGGAACAGGACATGTAGAAGATAAGGATCCAACTGTTTGTCTTAATGGAGTTCTTAATTCAAAGTCCTCACTATCACTAGAATCCAGCACCATCAATTCTGGGTACTTTTGACGGTCAGATGAATCTTCCAGCATGTTGGTCTTGGCGCTAGCATTATCATCATTATCCTCCTCATTACCATTTCCAAACATTTCATTCAATGCTCCACAAGCTTCAGACTCTATTGCTTGTATATCATCCCATTCTTCAGTGTCCTCAACAGATTCAGCTAGTCGTGAAAGAAACTCATCACCGCAGAGCTCCACAGTAATAAAATCTTGGCCATCTTCACCTAAACAGAAGACCATTGAAGCAGATGACCATACAGTAACTTGGTTTAAAAACTAGTCCACATATCACCAAATTTCGAAGCACATTTCTACTAATATAGACACAATTCATAGTCTCAAACACATTAGCACCCAAATAACAAAACTAATGACGTCTTCACCTGAACAAAAGATCAATTTCATGACCCAGCTTTATTTCAGTATACAAAGTAAAAATCTTTCCATACTATTTGACATTTCCACAAAAAAACAACACACACTGAAAACAAATAGAATCACAAAACCGAATAAACCCATTTCAATTCAATCAAAACCCACAAAATTAAGCACCCAAAACAAGTAAAGTCTTTAACTTTTGTACTGAAAATCGAAATGGGGTTTTAGACGGAAAAGAGTACCGTAGAGATCAACGAGACGATCCAAGCAGTTATTGGCGGATTCTTCGTCGAACCCGAAATTGCGAGCCAGATTGAGCATTCGAGCTTTCTCAATTTCCAGATCGTGGCCGCCCATTTCTTGGATTTTGCTGATTTGGGAATTAGGGTTTCAAAGGCTCACTCGCTCACTTATCTCCCGCGCAATTTTGCAAAAGAAAAAATAAATTAGTGTGGAACAGTGCGTGTCATGGCGGTCGATGCTCGGTGGGCCGGGCTAGAGTTCCGTTCGTTCAATATATGAAAATGATTGCATAGAATTTGAATATGTCTTGGTGAAAATTGTAACTACACCATTAGCTAATGTCTGTGTGATTACATTTGATGTATTTAATATAGTAACATGGTGCTCAAGCCCTATCCCGAGAATAGGAAAAAAACTTGGGAATCAAATTAAACAGGTTTGAGTGTGCTTATCTTACAAGCACTTCATATCAAGCATATCCTTGGCTTCGATGGATGGTAGAAAGAGCTCTGTTGTTCTGATAGGGGGAAGGCAGCTATGCAAGGAATCCGCGATATAGTTTATGGGATAGAGTTACAACTCCAAGGGGAACCGATCGGCCGAGGAAAGAAGTTTCAGCTATGATGCACGGATATGGTAAAAATTTTTGAAAGTTGTATCACATCCGTATATGATACGGGTACACGCATGATACGCCTTCAATACATACCCAGAGATGTCAAACGTATGATAGACCACTTAAAGAGGTTTTGCCCAAATTGATATGTTGGCTTTTGTACTAGTATTTTATTTAATTTGTAGGAATCATTGTGCACTTTGAACTCCTGGACGACTATTATAATTGAATATTCTTCTGTTTTTTTTCTTAATTAGATAATTTAGATTAGATTTATTTAAAATTTATTTATTATTGTAATTTTTGTGTGGGATAGATCTATTAAAATTATAGTATTTTAGTGTTATTTACCTTTAAAATTATATATATTTTTAAATTATATTAAATACATATAATATCAAAACATACCTGTATCCTATTTTTATAAAAAAAACATATCAGCGTATCGAATCGTACTCGTACCCATGTCTGTACTCGTACTAATGCATCATAGAGTTTCAGTACTTGCCGAAAAAACAGAATGGAAGTCAAAATCTGAGACGGTCTCTTACCGACCCTAATAATCATTCGTTTTGACATTAATAAAACAGTTCGACTCACCACTGTCATGGCATTTTGAAAATGAAGGTCGGTGTCACTAGAGTATAGTTTCTTTGCTGGAAGCTTCATATTCATATGGTAGAAGCAACGGTCTTTGTTGTTAATCGAAATCAAGGTGTAGTGGAAGCTGGAGCCGCCATGTACTAAAGACAGACCAATAATGGAAACCTCTATTTCCAATTCGTTATCAGTTAAAATACCCTTGTTTTCCTTCTGCATCATTCACCGAAGTGTCTAATGTGAGAATATTAAAGTACCTTCTTGATGCTGAAGAGTCTAAACTTCAAGATCAGCCTCCTACACTCCGCCCTTCGAAGGCTACGGCCGGAGAAGTCGAGGAGAGAAAATGAGAGACAAAGATAGAGTTCGTGCGGCTGAGAAGAGATTTTATAACTATTCTCACCACCCGCGGATGCATATGTTGTCTTTCTTTAGTTTTATAAATTACATACATATCTGCAACAGAGACAAATTCTTATTTACTGAATGTAACATTAGAAGTTTATGAGACATTGCATTTTGAAACGATTGAAATCCATCACTATAATCAAAGTTCGAGTTTATAATCCACACATTTTATCGTAATTCAATGGTACAAACCCTTAAGAAACAATAGAAAACAAACAGAATGATCCATTTAATTCTATAGAACATTAGGGGGGAGCACGTCGAGAACCAACTTTCTTTACATTACATGAAAAACAATCATGAAATCACTTTCGTCCTTCTCATACAATCGAGTTGCACAAATCACAATTGAGCTGCACGACTCTTTGATCCATATGTATCAATCGAAGTTTCAAAAGTTACTCACAATTTGAAGGCATGTCCTCTTAAACCAACGGTACCCTCTCTTGAACGACATCTTCATCTTCCCTTCAGTACCATACATCTTATATTTAGCAACCCTTCTTCTTCTCTTAACATCTGCATCATTCCACCATAATTTAAACCGCTTATTCTTCGACCTAGGCACCTCCGACAACCCTCCCTTCGGCTCTGCCTTCCCAAGCTGGCGGTGATCACCTTGTTGTTGTGTAATCCTTTCTACAAGGAAGGGAGGAGAGGCAGAAGGAGGAGCCCATGACAAATAATGAGATGGAGCGTACCTGTCTGAGTACATTATGTTGTAGTTTTCGCTTAAGTTCCTAACGTCCACCATCTCAAGGTTCCGGCCACCTCCAAAGTAGGAGCAGTACCGGATGTCCTCAAACATCCAGGGTGGCCGGCTAGCTCTCTCCTCTCTGTCTCTCTTGGAGGTATCTCCGCCAATGTGATTGAGAGAGAGAGGGAGGCGAAAGGGAGGGTCAAGGATTCATTGATTGTGAGCAATACTAGGGTTTTGTTTATAGAAAAGGGTGGTGGAGAGAAGTGATTGGAAAGTCCCGTCTTCTGTTGAAGACACACAATTTTTGTTGGTGTAAGTTGGTCCTCTGGTTCACAGTTTTTAGTGCCATGTCAACATGGTTAAATTAGATGGTCAATTAGTTAATGAGTCTTGGACCTCTTGGTTAATATTATGTAAAATATCAATTATGGTAATCACAATCGAAACCAATGGCAGCTCAGACTACTACTACTACTCTCCTAGACTACTAATATTATGTATATGACAGAAACACATAGTTTGAGCAACACTACTCCCATTAAGGTGAACATGCTGAATACAAAGGGTAAGAAGTTCAGAGAGTTTCAAAGGCCAAAAGATTAAAACTCTGAGTTTGATTCTTATTTTACTTTGGACTGCCCTGTAGTCATAAGAGCGTAGTTTACCCTAAACTCTTGCATAATAACTAGTCTGCAAACTGGTACAGAAATGCAGCAGTTAAATTAATCATCTGATAGTTAAACACCATCAACTAAATGGAAATATTTACAAGTGATTACAGCCTAATGCAATGGCAAAGGGTAAATATCAACTACACGTACAGATAACTAAATTGCTAAATGCTCCTTTGCCCTTGCCTGAGCTTCAGGAGACTCCTTGGGGCTTCACTTTTTGAACTTCTTCATGTTAGTCATGTTGGAAACCTATGTTCAACCCAATAGATGGAATGGTTAAATGAAAAATATTAGTATTAGCATGCATAAATGTCCGATACATATGCAAAAATAGACAGTTGCACTGAATTGGAAAAAAGGTTTGGTATTTTCACTTACAATGCAGGATTTCCACTCAAGTTTTCCATTTCCCTCTCCATCAGCAAGCTGAGAATGAGTGCCAACGTGGCCAAATATGTGAACCAGTACAGCTGCATCGAGAGCTGCATATTCCAGCTGCAAAAAGAAGATTGTATTTGATTATTTAAAGATTTCCGATTTGATATAATTATCAAACAACAAAACAGCAAAACACCACCTGATTAGGTGTCAGAGGCCGTTGCTCCCAATTGCTGTTCCTTCTTGTCTTGTTTAAACCAACTCCGAGTATTTTCTGATGTAGTAATCACAGATAAATTGTCTCTAATCACTAATCAGTAGTCATTATGAGTACCAAAAGAACAAGTTTCCTGTTTCCTATATATTCATGAATTCCCTTTCAAGTACCTGTGCAAGCCCGGACAAACCACCGCATGGTTGTTTGAACACATTCTGAATGTCCAGTAGCATTTGATAATGCTTGAAACATTCTAGGTCTTCATATGACTGAGCCAGCTGCCTCATATCGCATTGAAAATTATAACCTACAAAGAGAACGTTAGTTTAAACCTAAAATAGAATATACTATGTGTGTGTTGTGCAGATTATGTGTGACTATTTGCAGTTTTGAAATAGAATACACACACACATATTCCTTTTCCTCCCCCCTTTTGCAAAATATGTGCACTTTCAGAAAACTATATTTTATGTGAAGCTTTTAGAATTTCTCATACCAAGTTTTAGGATCCCAGGAGACTGTAGAATACGAGTTAAGCTGTCATCCAGAACATCAGGTACATCTTGATATAATTTGATCAAGTCAAGGATGAAAACAATCTTATCAGAAGCAATTTGCATGATAGAAACCTGAAATTTAGAGACAAAAATAACTCATTAGTACCGGATACCAAAAGAAAACAACTACACCTGAGTAATACTTCAGACATTTAAGATAAGACATAAAAGATAACCCCAATTTTATCTGGAAAAACACTGACCATATCAAATTGCCTATGCTTAAATGATAAATCATACAAGTTGAATGCAAAATGAGTAGGACAATAGACCTATAAGCAAAAGACTCATATTTGTCTGATGATACACGGTTACCTTAGCACCTTACAAGTGCAGAGTTAGATATATGAAAAGAACAGCCAATATGATACTAAGAATGAAAAACAATGTGCTATGGTTTACCTTGTTTGGTCTGCCACCTTTAACATAATTCGGTTTCCATTCACAATCAAGACCCACAACTTTGCATTCCTCAAAATGACAGGTCGCCTTATGCAAAGCATCAACTTCATCGACCCAAATGACACCTTCTACAGCTAACTCATTTAGATGCAAATAGCGATTATGGAGAAGGCTTGGCTCAGGCACTACATCAAAAATCAAACAGAATGATACACAAGTTACAACTTGGAACGGAAAGGACCCAACAAAAAGATACATGCTAAATTTCTGATGCCACAGACCCCTATCATGTATTCATTTCTAAAAACAAGAAACTACTACCAGTATTCAGGGAAACACCTATGTTGTTAAAACTAACACATCCACACGTCCACACAGGATACAATAATTCCATAAAGATATGTGCAAGAACTAGGACCGTAATGACAAAATTAGTTGTACCTTTGACATTCAAGAACCCTTTAAGTGAATATCGAGTACATAGTTCATCAACCTTTTCTGAGTAACCAGCTTCCATGGCTAAATAAACCTATACATAGTCAAGAACAATCAAGGGTTCAATTCATACTTACAAACAAGTTATCTCTGGTTATTTATTGATGTGCATGTATTATCAATTTGAAGTTCTAGTAAACTGACCCTTTTTATAATTTTTTAAGGAAAACAAATAGTTAATGTATTAGATAATAAGTGATCATGACTAGTGCCAAAAGCTACACACCAGGTATTCAAGGAGTTGTCTATCACTCTTTGTCTTTGCTTCTGCAACGTCCCAGCATCCTTTTTCTGCTAATTTCTTTAACGAACTGATTGTTGATGCATAGTAATGTTAGGGAATGGGTGATGATGATGTACTTATTGAAAAAAAAATCTAAGGAAAACCTTGGCAAGAAATGCTAAAAAGTACCTCTCTTTATACTTGTGACAAACATTGGGGAATTCCTCTCGGAGATTGTTTTTGTGTACAATGTCATAAGCATCCTTTAGCATGTTTCTATCAGTATACTCTTGGACCAGAACACATAACATTGACTTCCCGATGAAGGTTGCCCACTTCTCTGCTGCTTTCAATTGTTTGCTTTCTATCATACAAAGCAGCAAAGATTGACCAGACTGGCGGATAGAGAAGTGCGCCAATAGAGTAACTGCAGTCATGTATGCTTGACACTCTACCAAGTGATATATATAATCCTCAACAAACTTTGTCGCCATGCTAAAACTGTCATCATACATTGCATTTGGGCACAGAGCTTTTTGGATGGACTCTAACTGAACATCAAAAACTTCAAGTATCTTCTCAACTATGCTCTCATCATGGTTGACAGAGCCACCAACAATATCTAGAAATAACTTGGCAGCAAGGTCTTTTGCCTCAAAATTGTCCCTGATGGAAGTTTCTTCTTTTAGGAACCGGCAAAGAGAAGATATAATTAAGTGACTGAACCCTTCACGGTACAAATCGAAAATAGGCAAGACATAGAGGCACTGGACAACAAAAGTAGCTGGTCCAGGTTGGGGGTCATTGCGCAGCACTAAATGGACCTGTTTTTGAAGAGCTTGGAACTTCTTGGTTGCCTTGCATGTGCCTGTGCATTCAATGAGAAACAAGTAAACATAAGAGAATTATATCCTGAAAAACTTAGTAGAACAAGATCACTCAACACATTGTTAAATTGTTGTGGAAAGAAAAAAACATAGATTGGGAAAGTATTTACAAGGAACAATGGGAAATTTCAGCAGGACAGGACCAAATTATGATAACTCGCAACTCTAAATATAACCTAACCTCCGGAAGTATATGATCATTCATGAAGGCAAATTGTCTTCTGATATATTTGAAAACAGTCAAGAGTAGAGTGTAACAGCGAACTCAGATATTAATGTATACTAAAACTACTAGATGCATCTCCACTCTGTATGCCAAGACCGTCTTGGGCGCATAAGCGAAACCAATACAAAAAATTTGAACTCACAGAAGTATGAACTGCGCACACTCTGGTAATTGAGTAAATGACCATCAAGTGGGCCTCATCTAAAGCATAACAAGGCACCATAAAAACCAAATGGCACAAATCCAGTCTTTATATCTAAACTCATGAACAAGCAAAGAATACATCCATGACTGAAGGTGTTCATCTGTGTTACTGTGATCACTCTTAAAATTTATATACTTCACCAGCAAAATAAACATGAGAAATTAAAGATTAAAAGGAAAGTAACCCTACCAATCAAGTAACATTCTTTCAAGAGGTATAAGAACACCAATGGAGAGATGTGCGAAAGGTCGGAAAATCCATGCTTGCAAATAGTCTGATCACATTTGCCGTTCTGGCTGTCGTAAGTGACATCCCTATCCTCCAAACTCATCAGAAGATATCTGTGCAGGTCCTCAAAACTGAACACAAAAAAAACTAGTTTCAAACTTTTAATCACACACCACATATCACAAAGACACAAACATCACTACCTCAACAATATCGAACAGAAAACCAACAACTTACTCAGCTAGCCACATTACCAAACTATACAGTTTAATTTACTCTAGTAGAAAACAAAAAATGAACACAAAATCAACCAGCAATCCTTTATAACTACTTAGCTATCCTCCAAGGCTCCAAAACATGCAAATAATACCAAATTTCTCAGCCCAACAAATGGTTTTGATTTCAAAGCTCAGCCTCATATATACCAGAAGAACAAGTTTTGAGCTTTTGACCAAACCATTCACACAGACAACACGAAACAACTTATCACACTGTTTGATTCGCAACACAATCTCAAATTGAATTTGCTCGAAATGTGTGTCAAAGTTGGCAGCAAACCAAACACAACCTAAACCAAAACAAAAACAAAACAAAAAAGCTCTCACCGGTTTTTTGGTTCCGTCTCCGAACTCACTCTCTGGTTCTGTGAAAGCTTCCGGCTTTGGTTTTCTCCCTTCCCCAAAACTGTCTCTGCTTCTGCATTTATATACACGACAATTTATACAGAGACGACTCAGCGCTATTGGTAAGATAAAAACATATAAAGTAAAAATCTTTTTCTCTTTTCTTTTTGCTGGGTCAGATTTAAGTTAATTTATCCACAAATACAGATAAACAATACAATGATACAGTACGGGATGGCCCACTATAGCTGATGCCAAGAAGAGTGAGGGCGTTTTCGGACCTTTTGCATTTCTGTGTTTTGTGAAGAAATCCTGCCATGCAGGGTTTGCCATACAGCTGAGTTGTAGGAGAGAGATTTTTTTGAGAACTGAGACAGTTTTTCTTAGTAAACAAAGCGAGGTTCTGCTTTCGGCATGCTTTTTCACGCTCATAGTTTGTGACTTTGTGCTGTGTGTTAATAAGAAACCCAAGCTTGTTCAAACAAAAATTAATAAGAAACCCAAGGCAGGCTAGTGTTGAGTGTGAACGTTTGTCTTCATTTACGATACTGAGCGACTTCCCCTTTGAGATAAATTCTAGCTTATATATATATAACCCCAACTAGTTCAATGAGAAAAATGATATCTTAATCATGATGGATACGTTAACTCATGTAAGATATATTCAGTAAAATCCCAGTTTAGATGACAAGCCTATATATTGTTCTAACTTGTAATTCACAGCAATAATTTTCTATGCAACAATCAAAAGCCTATATATTGCACACCTATGCAGTCATACCTTTAAACTTCTTTTTACATTGCTAGGTTTCCATTTCTGGATTAAAGCAGAGAACTGTCCAGGATGCTGAAGCAATAACTAAATCCATCATACATTGCCTCGTCTGCAACTTTCTTGAATGTGACTTTAGTGACTAAGGTGTGATTCATCGATTCATAAAGCTCCTCACTCTTTTCAAAAATAAATAAATAAATAAAGCTCCTCACTTTCTTTTTTTTCTCTCTTTTGGGATTGTGATTTTTTATGGTACTTTCCGATGCATATTTTGTTTAGAATTTCCAGATACTAAAAGTTATTTATTTTCCTGTAAATATGTAGATTGTAAACTTAACGTCTTATTAACTTAGAGTTTTGTTTACTGGCTAGTGATAACTATCGATTACTTTTTGTTGGGTAAAAATGTGAACATAATGTAGAATGTCACCCAACGTAATTTCACTCTATCTTATTGATTAAAATAGAGCTTTAATGTTGTCCGGGTCAACTCATTCAAGACAGAACGTGTCTCTTAATTACAATCCCTCGTTACAAAGGAACACCCCTTGATTCGATTCATGAAGAAACTGATGTGAGTTTGTTTGGTATTACGACTGCACCCGAATGGGTTGCCTACGTACCCCGGGAGGGATCAAGCCATTCGTAGTTCAGGATCCCCAACAAGTGAATGACTCATTGGAGAGCTGTGATTTTTGAAATGAGAATAGTGTTTGGATTTGTATTTGAAAGCGTATGGGGCATGAAGCGAGGCTTTGGCAAATCCGAGAATTTATTTGAAGTTGTGGTTGCATCCAGATTTAAATCTAGACTGCCTACATACCCTGTGAAGGGATCAAACCGGTGTAGTTCGAAATTTGGAGTGGGTTTGAGAATTTGACTGAAGTCATTTGGACTGGTCGATTTTTGACTGGTGGTCAGGGATTCTGTTTGGAATGGTGAATTTGACTGATAGAATCAGGAAATTGGCTTGAAAAGAACCAGGATTTGGTTTTAGCCATGGTTGTATCCGGATTTGAATCGAGACTGCCTACATATCCCTTGTGGGAATCAAACCATTGTAGTTCACGCCTGGATTTGGTTTTGACAGATGTATTTGAATCCATCAATTGTCTTTTTGTCGATACTTCATTTGGTGGGGTGCCAGCTGATTTGATTTGGACACCCATCATCCTGGGCTTTGCAGTTGGGCCTTGAGACTTGAAGTGGGCTTTTTACACTGCTGCATTTGGATTTGTACTCGACATGTAATTTGATAATGACTTTTGCAGTTGGGCCTTGAGACTTGAAGTGGGTTTTTTCACTGCTGTATTTGGGCTTGTGCTCGGCCTGTAATTTAGTGAGACCGAACTTGCATTGATAATGACTTTTGTGGGCTTTTTCCCTTTCATTTGTGAGAGGCCCATAGATTTTCCTTAGAGTCATCTTATTTGATTTGGGCACCCATCGTGTTGAGCTTTGTTGTTGGACCTTGGAATTTAAACCGGGCTTTTGTACTGCTGTCTTTAGCAAAGTGGGCCTGTTTCCATTTTGTCTGCAAGAGGCTCGAAGATCTTTGATTTGGGCCTTGAGACTTGGATTGGGCTTCATACTGAAAAGTTGGTGGAGTTGGTCTTGTATTGATGATGGGCCTGTGGAGTGGGCTTGTTTCCCTTTTTCTTTTGTTGAAGGCCCATCAGAAAGATGACCGAAGCCCAATGTCTTTTTTTTTGTTGAAGGCCCATGATGCTTCAAGTGAGATGGGTTTTAGTTGTTAGGCCCATGTGGCGAGCTTTTGGTTGCCAGACCTAATTAATTTGGAGGCCCAACATATTTGGAGGCCCATGAGTCTTCTTTTTTTGTTGAAGGCCCAATAGGCCGGATTTGGTTGCCAGGCCCAATTTTTTCTTTGACAGGCCCATTTGTTTTTCTTTGGCAGGCCCAAGAGACCAGGCCCTAGTTGGAGGCCCAGTTTTTTTCGAAGGCCTATAGCTTCAAGAGGAGTTTTTTTGTTGCCAGGCCCGGTTTGCCAAGCCCAATCGGGGGCCCAATTTGGAGACCCGGTCTGGTCCGGCCTTTTCTTCTTTCTTTCCTTTCTTTCTTCCCCATTTCTTTTCGTTCCTTCTGTTCCTTGTTCTTCTCGAAGCCCAGGCGAGCGGCTTGAAGGTCGAAGGTCGAAGGGCTGTGACAGAAGGCTTCTGGGTGTGTCGATCGGCTCGGAGATGGGGTCACGTTCGAGACAGATAGATCGGGTAAGGATGATTCCTTGATTTGATCTTCGCCAGTTTCTGCTTCTTTTTTTTCAAATTGATTCAGTTTCTTCTTCTGTTTATCACTGTCAATGCCGGATTTGGAGATGGAAACTGAATCGGAGATGGATTCGGAGATCAAGGCCAACCAGGAATTGGAATCGATGATGGGGATTACACCCCTCCCCACCAAGGCCTTCGAGTTTTTCGAAACACAAAACAGGTGAGGACTTTTCTTTGTTCATTCTTGTTTGATTTGTATGAGCCAAAGTCTGAGAGCTTGAGCTTGTTTCATTGTCTACTACAGTGACCATTTGACTGGGCTTGGCAGGTTAGTGTTCAGCCTTGGGAGAATTGTCATTGTCGAATTGGTGAGTTTCTGGACCTTCTGATCGATACATGCTCCCCTGCCTCAAATGAATTTTTGTTTTGTTTCCATTTGATTAACTTAGCTGATTGCTCCATCCCTGTAGATAGCAGCACTGCTTCAATTGTTGTTGTTGTTTTTTTTTCTTTTCTTTGTTTGTCAACTTTCCAATGAGCTCACATTGCACACTGAGCACCAGGCTTTTATTTTTGTGACATGAAGACTAACAGCAGCTGTATTTGAAAAGCTGCTGAGGTACCCGAGTTTTGTTCCAAGGGTGACCTCCCAATTTATTGTAGTTTCTTTACACCAGTGGTGTTGCGAAACAGGGAGTTTAGGGGATTTTGGGAACGCCATTTAGACATGGTGGTTAAATTGGTGTTTTGGTCATTTGGCCAGTGACTTTGGAGACATATTGGGGTTCTAGGAATGTGGAATTTGGGGCAGGATATGGTCTTAACGGGAATAGGGACAGTATCAATGGTCTTGAGTATTAAATTTGGTTTTGTTGTTCTCTTTTTTTATAGGATCACAGAACCTCTTTTTTTTAGGAACAAGTAACCAAATTGTAACAGTAACAGGTATCAAAGCACCCAGGGAACCACATGGTGATTGTAGTGCTGTAGTAGAATCATAGTAGAGCCATAGAACCAGAACTTTGAGGGCCATAGTAACCAAGTAACCAGCAGCCATAATAGAACCACAGAACCAAAGCCATAGTAACCAGTGTCATAGTAACCAAAACCATGTATCCAGAAGGGATTTGAGTGGCCACAGAGAACAGTAACCATAGTAACCATAGGGCCAGAAAGGATTTGAGTAACCAAGAGAACAGTAACCAGAACCAAGAATCCACAAAGGATTTAAGTAACCAGGGAACAGTAGCCATAGAACCAAGGACATAGTAACCAGTGAACAGTAACCAGAACCAAGAATCCGCAAGGGATTTGAGTAGCCATAGTAACCATAGGACAAGAACCATAGTAACCAGTAACAAGGGCCAGAGAACCAAGAACATGAGAGGATGAGAGGATGAGAAAATCAGTTATACCTCTAGGGTTTTGTCTGTTTTCTGCTGCCTGCTGTGTTTCTCCTCTTTTCTGCGTATTCTCCTTCTCTTCTGCGTGTGTCCTCTTTTTTTTGGCGTGTCCCCTCATTTTATATGGTGTAGGGTTGTGATAGATGAGTCCTAATAGGCTAGGTCACTTATATGTGTTGTAAATAAACTCAAATACCCCTTGTGTGGGAGCATAATACCTTGATAGGGACTCCTTCTTTTTTTCTGTCTTTTTCCTTTTTTTTAATTCGGCTGCCTCTTTTTTTCTTCATATATATATATATATATATATATGTATACATATATTTATATATATTTTTTTTTTTGCGTATCAACACTTTTCTAGATAATTTGATAGATTTGATATTGACCTAGACATCAAATTATAACAGTATTAGAACCCTAGCATGAATGCTAAGTAGGCCTCCAAAGCACACACACAAAGAATCCATCAATGAACAATCGGTAAACGAAACCTCAATGTTATTAATTGGAAAACAAATTGAAATCAAAGCATGTTATGAATCATGACTAGGGACTTCAACAACCCCTAGCTAATGTGAATTTAGCTACACATAATAAAGATTGAAAACACAAAGGAGTTCATAGAAGAGGAATACAACAATAAACCGAAATTGAAAGATTCTTGAGAGGACGTCGATTTCTTTCCCGTATGCGTTCTCTTGTTCCCTGTTTTCTTTTCCAAGTTGTTCTGCCGCCCTTTCTTTTGCGTGTCAGGTGATATTAGGGTTAGAGAACCATCATTTTTTGTCTATAGGCTTGCCAAGATGGTTTAGGCCTTGAATTGAAGTTTCAGATCACTATTAGATTTTTGGCAGACTTAACCCTTGAGGACTCAAACGATCATAAATTCTTCTACAAAGTAGGTATTGATGATCCGTAAAAAGTTATGAAAAGTAGACTCTTTAAGTTTTCGTTGATATAAAATTCATCTCCTAGATCATTGTGAGCTGATCATAATCTTCTGTCGAAGTTAGATGATAATTTTTGGCAGCACTTCATAATCTTTTCCGTGGAAGACATGAAATTGTTTTCCTTCAAGATTTCTCCAATATTGTTCATAATTTCTTTCTTTCGAAACACCTAATGGACATAAAAATACTAAATCAAATGGAAAACAAAATAGACTAATTAACATTGTAAAGTAGGAAATTAACCATCATAATATAACGTTGCATATTTATGCTCCTATTAGAAACTAGAGAGCTAGCAAGCTAATGAAGCTATACCCTAGTATATGAACTATCAATAATGCCAAGTCAAGTACATCTGTTGGAGATGAGAGATATCACATCAAAAAATTGACAAATAAAATATAACATATAACTGGATGAGTCATTTATAATTGTACCAAGACTTTTTTTATTAAAACTCAACACCTTAAAGATGATTAAGTTAGAACAATATCGGTATAAGGATGATCTACGGGTTACGCTTGTCGCTATTTGATTTGGTATCAAAGCGAGTCTCTCTCCAGTTGCGTCTCCAGTTTATATGGATGCGTTCTTTCAGGGGTCATGGCTCTAGTCTGGTTATTTGGATTTTGATCTAGTTCTGGTTATCATGAGGACCGAGTTTAGTTTGTTAATTTGTTTCACATGCCGACCTAAAAGTCAGGTTGCAAGGGAGAATGTTTGAGATGAGAGATCCCGCATCAGAAAAGTGACAAATAAAATATAACATATAAGTGGATGAGTCATTTCTAATTCTACCAAGACCTTTTGTGGTTAAAACTCAACAACTTAAAAAGTGGTTATGTTGAGACAATATCGGTACAAAAATGATCCATAGGTTACACGCTAATCGTTGTTTGACTACATCTACCATACTCGCACCAACTATGGAGACTTGTATCGGTTGTTTGGTTAGATATGATGTTTGAATAAGAAGGAAGATCAAGAGTGGATCTCCATTTCTTGGATTTGTCTCTTTTGATCTCACTGCAGTTTGGAATCTAGTGGATTTCCAGCTAGCCAGTATGCGAATATGATTCTGGATCCAAATAACATATGAGCAACATCGATGATTAGACTAGATTGTGGTGTAATCATAATGATAGTTGAGTAAAACTACTACAAATGCTGAAATGCACTTTGAAATCTAACTTGATCATTGCAAGTCTTCTTTAACATGCAAGATCATCATGGTATGTGTCATTTTGCAGAATGTGTTCATAAGGAAAATCAAACAAAGCATGAAGGAAGCTACTGTGTGATTGCAGAAATGCAATAAAAATCATGGGACTTCTGAATGTATTGCAGTAAAAACAAAGATTCGAGGAGTAATAACAAACGCAATTAGTGGTGGAGGTTAGGGTGTGATGTATGATATGAAAATTCATCATACCTGGGACAAAAAACTGAAACAGTTCTGTTAGGCTGTCGGCTTCATCAAACTATTCACTGCTATAATGTAGTTGTTCTTGTTGTAAGCTAGTAATGCACCACCTTGGTCACTATCCATAAAACTTTGTTTCACTACAAAACGATATTGCTTCAGTTAAGTTTCTAAGCCAAGACAAATGACACTGGATTGATGCTATAGTCACCAGCGCGCGACCCCTAGCTTACACCACCTGCCACTCAATCCAAATGCGAAATCCTTTCATGATTATAACTGAGAACATGAAAAAAGGACCGCTCTGATTTAGGGTAAGGTTGCAACTTGGATATAGTTGAATAATGAGTTTGATTAAGACGAAGCATGATCCAAGTCATTGTTATCCCCAGCAGGATTAGGACTAAGGTTGTATACATTTCATGTGTGGTGGAGACAAGCCTCTCGTATTTTTGTTTCAGTTTGAAACAGTATATTTTGGTATCTTCTGTCTAGAACTCTCCTAGATGCTCATTTGTCCTTACTCAATGCCGACGATTGATATAATCTCCGAGGCGCATTTGTTAACTTTGTATTTCTCTATCACCGGTTTTATTCAATTATGTAATGTGAGAAATAAAATCGTCACCTTAATCAAATGCTAGGATAGACATGGAAATTCGTATGGAATCGGGAGAAACAAAAAAACACATACATCCGGTGTTCTAAGAGACGATACTTCATCGATCTATCATACATCCGGTGTTGTAAGAGACGATACTTCATCGATCTATCATACATCTTGCAATAGAAATATCGATGTAATAACGATACGAAATCACATCTGCAAGCATGAAACGAGAACCAAAAAAAACATATATGCTAAGCCACAGAGCCATCAAGGACCCTACGTGCTAGCTACTACATGATGGAACCTCCATGAGCAGTAAACCACAGTGGTGAGTTGGTTACAAAAGCTAGATGATCCTACATCCACACCAATTGTGCAGACAAGTCCAATCCTTACAGAGCACGATCTAATAAAGCTTTGAATAGGAGACATACGTACTAGTCTCTCTGTCGAGCACCTCTCCTGGCCCTAGATGTAGCTGACTGGCTACGTACGTTTTCTATCGTCTAAACAAGGCTGCATAGATTGTAGCCTCCACAACGCATGCATTGGTCCTCGAGTAGTATTAGAGCATATGCAGCCTCCTCCTCCATCACCTCAAATCGGCAGCAAAATTGCTGGATTGAGGGAGAAGAGAGATGCAGCGTCTGCAAATGGAGGGAGAAAAACATGTGGGACCCACACGGAGAGCAGCAGACCAGCCGGCCGGCAAGCTAGAGGCGCCTACCTCTGTGATGGAGGCAATTGAGGTGGGACCCACGAACAGCCTCGGTCAAGATTTCGACCTGCAACACTCTGCCTCGCTGCATAACACCTGTAGATGCCACCAAAGGCTTCCTAACTCCTCAAGACGGTTACAAGAACACGTCGACGGAGCTCGAAACCCAGAAAACAAAGAAATGGAGATTTTCAAATTAGGGATTGAATCAAGGAGTTAAAGTCATGGAATTGCAGAAAAAGGAAGAAGGATCAAAACTCTACCCATCGATGTCGTTCTCCCCATCGTCGCTCACCTGAGATAGGAGAAAACTATCGCTCCTCCTCGGTGTCAATCTCCCACTCATGAGTGGATGTATAAGTGAATCGAGAGGTGAGATAGAGAGAAAGAAAGAAAGAACGAAAGAGATGAGGAATATGGTGATGGTTTCGCTAATTGAGGCAACATGACGGCGGTGCTCAGCCACAGAGGCGATCGAAGTAGAGATGGAGACGAGAGACAGATGAGGGGGAGGCCGGACTCGGATCAATGCCCGAGTTGTGCTTTTTATGAAAGGCTCATTATGGTGGCTCTTTATAGTGTCTTCCCGGACTCGGATCAATGCCAAACACCTCTCTACATCTTTGTGGTATCCTTCTTGTTTCTTTGCAAATAGTTTTTGTGCTTGAGATTCAGGGTTTAGAATAGTTTTCACAAATGTTGAGTACCTTTGATATATTTCGTCAGCCAGATAATAAGCATTGTTGTATCTCCTTCCGTTGACGTGAAACGTCACAGCCTAAAACAATTATTTCGGTGATAAGGAAATATGGAAAATGTCACATGTCACTTCACTATTGGTTGATTATCATATACAAAATTTTAAAAGTTAAAAACTTAATTGATGAATAGTAATTGCCTCTGTGACGGAGTTGCACCGGTGCATAAAAACTGGATCAGAAAAGCAATTTGTAGTGAATAGTAATTGATGGAAGCAATTAAATTGATGGATTGAAGGATTGATGGAGAAGAGAGGCTGCATATGCTCTTATTGTCATCCAGTTGTTTCATGGTTAGCTTCCAAAGCATTATTCACGATATTGTCACAGCTCCAATCAATTAAAAATGCTCGCCTATACTAGTTTCAACTTTCGAGCCACAAATTATTCGCATAACATCCTCCATACTAGTCCATAGTTGATAGTTCTCAACCATATTCCACCTTCTGGTTGGGTTATTGGGTTTACAACTCGATTCTTGTTCAAAAACAAAAATAGAAAGTAATACGTATGAGTGAGAGGATTAAACAACCAGTCGTTGTAGTATAGTGGTAAGTATTCCCGCCTGTCACGCGGGTGACCCGGGTTCGATCCCCGGCAGCGGCGATGTTTTGCAATTTTTTGTGACTTTTTCAGATTTGTCAACTTGCGATTGAATACAACCTAGTAGAACTGGGAAAAGCAACTGCTTTCAGAACCAGTATCTAGATATTGAGTAAACATACAGTGAAATGGTGAATAAGTGTTTTACAATTGCTTCATGTATCGATGCTAATATCAACCATTGCACAACAGTCTTGATTCAAAAGTTATCATTGTTTTCTTTTCCGCCTGAATATGAACTCAAATCTGTTACAATCTGTACTAAAAAGGCGCTACAACTTTCACTGCTAAACTATAACTCCCAATTCTCAAGCCTGTTGAAGTTTGAGGTTTGAAGTTTGAACTAAGCACATTGCTCGGATAAAACGCGGGTCAATGCCAAAAAAGGATCCATGATGAGCGTTGTTGATGGCTCATTAAAGCTTTCCTTCCCCTTGGACAACTATCCTTCTGATGTGTACATTCGCTAAACAAATGGTCATGTGATCTGCTGTCTGATTACTAGTAATTCACATTGCCAATCAGAGGTTAAATCTGCACTTCAAAAGGGATACAAGTAACATGATCTACAGGCACCATTGGAACCTTCAGTAGGACGAATGCCATATGTGTTTCGGTATGGGATATGACAATATGAACTTTTGCAAGACACCATGCAACATATTATGTGCGAATGTCTTCATCTCCCGGGTCTGGAACACTCGAAGGAGCAACGATGAGCAGCTCTTTAAAGAATAACTGGAAACAAAACAAAAGATGAGTTATGTAAACATATGGATGGAAGTGTAGTTAGATATGAAAGTTTAGAAACTTACCAGCTTGAAGTATTCCAATTCTTGACTTAGTTCATCCTTAATGTCCTCAGCTAGAGGGTTAAAAATGTGTGAAGAAGTTTGATCTTTTACACCACAGTTTACCTGATATCAAACTTACCATAGCCTGTTGACGGACTCAACTGTAGTGCCGCTTCTAGTGTCCCGTGCTGCATCATTAACAGTTTGGCATATGCTTGCTAAGTATAGAACTTTTCATTTTCTGTAGTATATATATCATAATGCATGCAACACCTTTTAAATGTTATATCAAGGTTTTACCCTGATATAATTTCTTCAGTAGTCCAATGGTTTCCCTATTGCATTCATACCATTAGATGAAAGGATACAACGGCACCAGCAAACAATTTTTTAAGGGAAAAGTTGTATGGATAATATTGATAACTTCCTTTTGAAAGAAAGGGGAGAGAAATTGCACCCTGCATTGCATTCGCTGTATGAGAACATAAAGGGATTGAAATAAAGGGGGAAATTTTACTCACCAAAACAACAATACTACTCTCTCTTTTTTTGAAGGGACAATACTATAATGTTACAGGATATATTTGACCACTGTAGTTCTATCATTAGGATTCTACAACTGCAAAGAGAAAGAAACCTACTTTATAAAGGAGAGTTGGACGGAAACCAGAGCAGAGAAATACCAGCTTGAAACCTTCATAGGGATTTGAGAATTCCATTTGCTGTAGTGCAACAGAAACACGGAGAATTGTGCATAGAAATCTGAACTTCTTTGTCATCTGCATAAGCAAACAAACAAAACCAATAAATATAGTTCTCCGGTTACATATAAATCCAAAGAAAAAAACACAGTCGCTCAGTTTGATAGTTCTGTTTACCTCTCCTGGAAATTGTTTAAAGGAAGCATGTTCAAAGCTTGGTAATTTCTTCCTATGATGTCTTGCAAGTAGTGCTATCAGCTGAGGAAATGATTGTCACTATACAGAATATACAAAATGAGGCACCAGGACAGAACACTCAAAGAGAAGACATACCTTAACCTCCTCAGAACAGTAACCATGGAGATGCTCACCATTCTACACCAAATATTGAGCTCCTTCATGAATAATCTTGAAGATCTATATAGACTGGTGTTGCTTCTAAATGTACATGAATTCAATCTTTAAAGAGGAAAAATCATTACCATGATAATGCAATACGAGTGCTTATGGTAACCGTTTTTCCCAATAAAAACCCCAATATTGTGAAGCAAACTTGCAGCTTCAATCTATTCAAGATCCTTTTCATCTAGGGAGGCAGCAAATCGGTCATTACATTCTCTTAAACCTTCAAAAATCTCCTGAAAAACTCATCTATTCAAAACACTGGACGTTACAACTTGCAAAATAACTCAATCTCCTCCATATACAATTATAACAAGGATATACCTGCTTTGGTTTTTCATTAGGCTTCATTGCATTTGAAAAGTAAATCCTCAACATAATAGAGGCATGACATATAGCATCAGCTACAATGAAAGTGGCTCTCTTCATACTTGAATTAAGTGATCAGATTATTAAAGTGCATATTTTCCAAAATATTAACACCAGGATTAAAGATAGGATGATATCTAGGACACTAAACCTTAAGCTGGTATCTAACTATCTACAATTGATCACATTCCGAAACTGCATAAATACCATTGAAATGAATAAAAATCAAGAAATTCAATAAATACCTTTGCCGTGATTGCACACTGAGCAGCAGCTTTTATCCTCTTCTTGCCAGTGTACCTCATCGCAAGCCAAACAACAGAAGACCACCTTGTATTGGCAGTCAAATCATAGCCAGCATTAACCTTGACCAAACTTTCTGCAATAACACCTTCTGCCAATGCATGACCAGAAACCTCCATTTCCTCAATTCCAAGCACCTCAAATATCTCCTGCAACAACACAGCCCCAGCAACAATAAACTAAGACCACCTTTCAAAGAACTTCTCCCTCCTTATCTTCTCTCCCTCTCCTCCACCACACAAACTCTCAACAACACTCTTCACTTCTCCTCTACTCAACCTCCAATCCTTCCTACCATCCCCAAATGCACCCACTTTGCTACCCTCAAGCACATTGCTCTTATTCTCATACCCATTAAACACTGCCTTATCAACTGCCTTAATAGTACCAGAGGATCCAACCACAACTTCAAAGCCACAATCTTTAATCTTCCTAACGATCCCAGATTCTTTAACAACCAACCTAATATGCTCCCTAATCTGACCAACATTTTCTTTATTGTTCCCAAACTTCTGGGTCAAACTCACATGCCCCAACATCAATGAAGCACCAAAAACAACTTTCCCCTGCTTCCCAATCACGAACTCAGTAGACCCACCTCTAATATCAACACCCAGAACCAGTTTCTCATACATAGGCCAAAACTGAAGCATACCCAAATATACAAGCCTAGCTTCTTCTTCACCAGGCAACACATCAACCTCTAAACCAATCTTATCACTAACACAGTTCAAGAACTCACCTTTGTTCACAGCCTCACGCACGGCTGATGTGGCAACACAGCGGACTTGGGCTTTGCTGATTTTGTATGAGGTCAATGTGTTCTGAAGCTTCTTCAGTGCCTCTACAGCAATGAGCTGAGATTGAGCTGATAGTGTAAAAGGGGTTGCTGTTGTTGTTGATGATGATGATGATGATGATGTGGGAGTGGTGTCACGGCCAAGAACAACAGACTCTCTGAGATGATCAATGGTGAGGAACTTGCCATTTGGGTAGGCTCGGATTATGATCATCTTGAAGGAGTTTGTGCCCATGTCAATGGCTGCAAACAGTGTTGAAGAACAAGAAGCAGAAGAAGCCATTGGTGTTTTGGTTTGTGGGTTTATGATTTTTGTGACAGAAACTTGTTACATGACACCTTGAAAAGTCCTTCATTTTAATCAAAATTCTTATCTTTATTGAATTTCGTCAAAAGTCCTCATTAGAACAACTCTTGTGGAAAAAGAATCTTATTTGCTTTAAGATGAAGTATAATATTTGTACTTTTGGTAGTAAAATCTTAGTCAATGAAGTTCTTTGTCTGAGGAGAACATATAAAACTAGATAGGCTCTACATCCTGTTAGGTTCCCAGAATGTTCCCGGAAAAGGTTTTTGGAAAAACTGTATCGCCGGAAAGTTTCGCAGAATCTGCAACCACCCCCCACCAACCCAAGCAGCTTTGAGTATTGACTAAACTACCAAAGCAGCAGTCTCACCTCTAAAGACCGCTAGCTATATTCTCTTCTAGCCTTTTTTTATAAAGCATATGAGATGAACAATGTCCACGCGGGCAGACAAAGATTATGACATACACTAGTTAGAGGAAGCTGCGGTTAGGTTATAGCGAAATATAGATGGCTAGTCGATCTAATTGAATGCGACTTAAAAGACTTCTTAATGTTATATGATTATGGTTATATTATTTTAGGTTTCATCATTTGGCTCTTTGACTCTAGTTCGTCTTAAAACTCGTCTTACCCTTTAGGGCTGAAGCCCTACCTGGCTTTCTATTAAGACGGGCCGACCCTAGCTCTTCTCGAGTAGGGTAGGGTAAGGGTTGAGCAAATGAAACCCGGTCCTACCCTAATACCCTACCCTAATGAGCATTTTAGGGCCGAACCCAGCCCGACCCTAAAAGTCTGCCCTTTAGGCCCTAATAATTTCTTATTTTTTGTATTGTTTTAATATGTTTCTTATTTTTAGATACAATACAACTAATCTTCTCTTTTGTAGTTGATTTGCTAGCTTTATTAGTTTGATTTCCATTTGTTTTGTTGATTAACGATTGTATTTTGATGTTTTATAACATTAGTTCTTGAGATATATGAGTATAACCACTTAGTTTATAGATAAATGTCTTAAAGTAAGTATAATATGTATACATACATGTTAAATATAACACAAAAAATAAAGTTCATTACATATAATTCTAAAGCTAAATTGTGAGAAAAAAATAATAAACTCATCTCGGTCATGTTTAGCCCTATTTAAAGGGTCGTCCATACTCGACCATATTAGCCCTAACGAAATGGGCCGCTAGGGCGGGCTAGGATTTACATATTCAAGCCTCGGCCCGACCTGATCCTAAATTTTGTTGACTTTGACCGAGCCCTACCTTACCCTAAGCCTTAAAATTTAGGATCGGGCCGACCCTAACTCGACCCATGATGAGGCCTATATTATCCTATCAAATTGGTAAGGTCAAACTTAAAATCTTAGATGACGAATTGAATATTTAGACATTGCGTCTCATGTTGGTGGTAAATTAGTCACCATGTATAGAAACCACTCTAAGTGATCTAGTGGTTGAGCCTTAAGTGGGAAAATTTCAACCCGAGTTCGATTCACGAAACTGTTAAAGCATTTGTTAAATTAACCATGTATTATTTAGAACATTTTACATGTGCTGAAAGATTAAGTAATTTTGATCAACGTGTGTTGAGTTTTTAGATTATCATGAGTTTGATTCATAAAATTGAGTTTGATTTTTAAGAATTAACCCGAGTTTGATTTAAAGCTGAGTTTGATTCACGTAACTGATTTTCATTTACAAAGCTGTCAAAACAACTAGACATTGTACTACAAAGAATAGTTAGAACATTTAACATGCACCGAGTGATTAAGTCATTGGCCTTGAAATTCCGAACATCGCCGTACGATTGTATACGCACGTACTCGGTAGCATGAGCTATACAAATTTACATGGAAGTTCAGATTAAACTTCAGGGAAAAAGGTTCACATATCATTTCAAATCCACAGTCCTTTTCATATCGTCACTCTACCAAAACACAAATAAACGCGTTCAACCTAGAAATTATTGTCTGCACTTTCCAGCAACCTTCAATCTCACATCTTGTACGCGTCGCTTCCACGTGGAAATGCTCTTTCTCTCTCTAAAATCCGGTCACTATCTCTCTCTCACTTGACCATTTCCGTTCCCTACCTCTTGGATTTTGCACATTCTACTATTTGCTGTCTGTTACAGTTCGAGTACTTTTCAATCCCGACGCGTTTGGTCGTTAAAATCCAAGCTTTAATCAGAATCTTTAACTTGTTCTTTTATTCCTTTAAAATGAGTCAAAATCACAGACAAGAACTAAAGCTCAATTCACTTTGTTTTGTGACTTTGTCCAAATTTAGTTCATAATAATAATAAGTCTGAGCTTGACTTTTCATGATTTGCGTGTTGTCATGTGATTACTTCCATGAAGGTTCCTTGTACCTTCTTCTGCAGTTACCAATGGTCAATCTGGATTCCCTATATAAACCCAGGGAGTGTTTGCGTGTTCCTTTATTGCTCATATCGATTCCCTTGTAGAAGAAGACTTACAAAAAGTTGGGTTCTGAACTTTTGAATCACCAAACAAAAAAAAGTGGGTTTTGATGATACCTAAGAGGCCTTTCAGTGACGTGGGGGGTGAGAAGTTTGAGTTTCCGGTGCCGGAATCGAAAAGGAGACCTCTTTTTAAGAAGTGGGTGGTTGAGTTTGAGTAAAGATTGGTGCTTATTGTGTGGTTTCGGATGGTTGAGTTTGGTTTTTGATTCTGAGTTTTGTGTTCATATTTGTGCAGTGTTGCTAGGGATGTGATGAGAGATGGACCCTTGAATGAAAAAGCGTGGGAAAATTTCTTCAGAAAAGTGGTAAGATTCGGCGGTAATAACTAACATGATCATGTTTTACTTGCTGTGTAAGAAAGTAAAAATGGAAAAGAACACCAGACCGGTAGACCGTGTACTTAGGTTGACCGTTAGATTTAGTTTCATTGGCTAAGGAGCACGTGTCTGACTTTTTTCAAAGCTGAATTTACTATGCAATTGTGTTTGAAATTCTATTCTAGTTGATACTGATATGCAATTCAAACTTTTTTGTTGTTGTATAGGTGCGAGATGAGCTGGAGAATTTTCTTATTCCTCACCTGAGGGGAACTTCAAGGTCAGCTCTTTGATCATTTCATTAATGTCTTCAATCTGTTTTCTAACCTCCACAGCTTTAGATTACTGTGCTGAAAAGCTTCTTACTGAAAATTTGAATGTTGAAATTGTTGTTAATTTTATAGCAGGCCTCAGCTTCATATTGGAAGTCCATCAGGAGCAAGAGGTCTTCAGTTGCATTTCATCAACAAATTGCCATCAACAATATTCACAGGCAGCAGGGCGGAATCAGAAGATGGTACACCTCTTCAGATAGTGCTACGTGATGCTGCTACCGGAAATGTGGTCCGTTCCGGTCCACTGTCTTCAGTGAAGATCGAAGTGCTTGTTCTGAGTAGCGAATTCGGGTCTGATGACCAAGATGATTGGACTGAGAGAGAATTCAGCAATGGCCTAGTTAAACAACGAGAAGGGAAGAGGCCGTTGGTGACTGGTGAGGTGATTCCTACTCTGAGGGATGGAGTGTGTTATCTCAATGACATTGTCTTCACTGACAATTCAAGCTGGATCAGAAGCAGGAAGTTCAGACTGGCAGCTAGAGTTGTGCCGAAAGCTCCTGGTGATGAAGTTCGAATCAGGGAAGCTATAAGTGAGGCTTTTCAGGTGAAAGATCACCGAGGAGAGTGTAAGTTCTGCAACAAACTTATCTCTTGATCTTTAATCCTTTACCAAGATATATGGATATTTTCCTCACTTGTGCTCTTTGCTAACAATTTGTCACAATACATATGCTTCCTTCAGCGTACAAGAAGCATCACCCTCCATCCTTGAATGATGAGATATGGCGCCTGGAGAAGATAGCGAAGGACGGCGCATTCCATAAGCGATTGGCCGAGTTCGGGATTACTACTGTCAAGGCCTTGCTGCAGTCATATATGAAAGATCAATCCTCGCTACGAAATGTAAGTCTCATTTGTCCTGTTACATAGTGAGCCTAAACTAGCTTGTTGAAATTTATGTATCGATTATTCATCCACTTGTTTTGTAAACTGCAGTGCTTTGGTTCCATCCCAAACAAGATGTGGGATACAATCATGGAACATGCGTTGAATTGCGAGATAGATGAACAAAGGCTCTATGCTTACAATAGAGCCAATGTAACCCTCCTGTTCAACTCAATCTACAAGTTTGAGGGAGTCATGATTGACGAGAATCTCTATGATCTTGATCAACTCACCCCACCTCAGAAGGTATGCATACACACCTTCACATATTCGTTCAGTTTTATAATTTCTCGTGTTATTGTTTAGTTGGTTGCTATGACTATGTTGAGAAGCTGATGAACTGAGTGCCATTGCAGGCTATGGTGGAAAATCTGAAGCTGCAGGCTTACAGAAATGAAGCGAATATGGTCCTCGTGGATGCTTCTACTCGATTTAGCCTTTCAAAGCCTTTGCCTAGTCTACAACCAGAACCCTTCAATAATCCAAACTCCGAGCTGCAACAATATAGCCTTCAATTCCAACAGCAAGGTATAAACTAGGCCAATATGGGTTACTCTAAGTTTAGTATTTCATATTTCAAAGTGCATGAACTTGGATCATAATGTACATTCTAAATGTTGTGGTTTTCCAACTAACCGAGACCAAAAACTTTGCGAGCAGATGAACCGCTAATGCAATTGGGATTCCACCACGCATCACCTTCAACTTCATATCCTTATCAATCAGAAGGAAGCAATCAGCTCATGGTGTCTGTAGCACCAAATAGTCATCCAATGCAAGCGCTCACTCCAGTGCTACGCAACAGTTTCTCAATGGAGGAGTTCGACGCCTTACAGTTCAACATCGAAAACAGTTGGCCTCAAATTGTGCCAACTTCTCAATTAGGCACCACCGAAAACTTTTTTCCGGTACAAACATCAACTTGGTCTCCAATGAACCCTACTAACTGGGGGGGACAAGGGACCGGGTTTTGCTTCGGCTCAAGTAGCGAAACTGGCATTTCCGGTTATGTACATAACTCAGGGACGGTAAAGAAACACAAGGCATGCTGGTCCAAGCTCCGTGCCGCCATTAAGTGGTGGGTTTCTGTTAGAGCTAGAAGAATGGCAAGGCCTCTCTATCTGGCCAGCTAGAAGATCAATGTTAGTGTCACTAATCATCCCTTACAGTGAACCAACTAGTTGTAAAGCAGGTACCTAAGGCAAAAGGGTAGGCTTTTCCTAGATGTGTTAAGACTTAGTTACTAGTCGTTTTCTTCTCCTTTAATGTGTAAAATGTGCAAAAAGGGGTTCCTCTGTTGGTTTATACATAGTTGGCCATGATGTACAGTGCTGAAATGATCTATGTAAAAAATGGTTTCTGTAAAACAAATCTAATAATATTCAGTTTATTTCTTAAAGAATGCTATTTTAAGTTAAAGGGGGTAGTGTAGGAATTCATGTTTCAAATTCTAAGGTGCATTGGGCTTGGTTGAAACCATATTATTGGAAGCTCAAATGAGGCCCAATGTTTACCCTCGGCCCGATCCGCAAGCTCCCCCTATAAAAATATCTAAAAGCCGCCACCTGTCCACCACAGCATTTGACTCGTTTGCAGAATCGTAGATTGAATTAATATAAATCAATTCTCTCGAAGTTTCCTTCTTCGTATCTCCTCAGAAGATATTTTTCTCTCTGGTTTTAGTAATAAACGTCACCAAACAAACAAAAGTACAGAGCGCACAGCCTCTCTCTCAATCTCTCTATTGGTTACGGTGAAGCAGCTGCTCTTTTAATTCGAACGCTTTCTGATTTCGATTTGGAGCTATGGACCGGGAAGGAGGATCCAACGGCGGATCTTGCTACTACTCCGTCCTCGGGATTCGCAAGGAAGCCTCCTTCTCGGATATCCGCGCTGCCTACCGCAAACTCGCCCTGGTAATAAACGACACCGTTTTTTGGTCCTGTTTTCTTTAAACTTCGATTAATTTCCAATTTTGATTTTAGTTTTGATATACTTTTATGAAGAAATGGCATCCCGATAGGTGGGCCGGGAACAAGAACCAGTCGGTGGCCGGTGACGCGAATCGGCGGTTTCAGCAAATCCAGGAAGCTTATTCCGGTAAATCCGTCATCGTTTCGTAGAATTCTTTTTTCTTTTAATTTTTATTATTATGTGGTTGGAGTTAGCGACGGCGATTTTGGTGGCGCAGTTCTCTCGGATAAAGGGAAGAGGTCAATTTACGACGCTGGGCTCTACGACCCGCTTGAAGAGGAAGACGAAGTTCGTATCTCCTACCTCCTCATCCTGCTCAGGCAAATGTTCACCGTACATAATGCGCGGTAAAAACGACTAAAACGACGCCGTTTCTTCAAGGCGCGGTAAAAATAAAAGAACCGGGCATAAATTCCGCGTTTCGTACGGTGATTCATTTGCCTCGAAGATATCGGTTTTCGCCTTTTATTTATTTATTTTAGTTATTTACGTTTATGACCTTGAGTAACGTAACATTTGTGTAAGCAGGAATTTGGGGATTTTATGCAAGAAATGATCTCCATGATGAACAATGTGAAGGACGAGGTGAGATTTAGTTACCTGCTTACTCTTTTACTGTTAAGTTGTGAAATTGTAATTTCCTAATTGGGATGGGAATTGAGATATTTATAGGGCGACAGCTTTGAGGACCTCCAGAGGATGTTTGTGGAAATGGTACGTGATGGTGGGAACCACGGAATGGGGTTTGACATCGGGGGTATGGATCCAACGGCCAACAAAAAGGCACGTGTTGGTTCGTCCCGGAGTAACTCTAATGCCGCCCAGCGCGGCACTTCGCGCTGCTAGCACCGCCGGATCACGGCGGTTCATTTGTGTAATTTGTCGAATTTAACCCCAGCTGCCCATTGTATCTCTTCTATTGATTTAGTAGGAATTGGCTTTGTATTGGAATGGGTAGGTGGATTTTTAGGTAACTTCAGTTTGTAGACCTTGTGGGTGGGTTGTCAGCAAAAGTTTGCAATGTTGGTACTTTTTAGAAATAAAATTTCTCTGTGGGTTTCTTTTGCTTTATTTTATGTGTGATTCTTAATGTTATCCTGATTAATTATTTTAGATTAGATAGTTCAAGAGACTTGCCGCTAGGTGTTTAACATCAAGTCATCAACTGTTCTAGTCCTTTAGATGTCATATGTCACACATGGAATGTTGTCACATTTAATATGTAGATAGTGAAATGTTATTATATGAGCACTGTAATCGATTGAGGAGAACTATAAGCTTTTAAAGCGTCCGTCCAATTTGTCCAAAAAATAATAATTTACAAAGCAAATCTTCAGGCAATAGGCAGTAGCAGAGGCAGAGGCTTCTAGGTCATTCTATAGATTGTTGGGTCACTGTAAATGTGGGGTTTTTAATGGGCCATCGAGTTATTCAAATCCACAAAAGTTGGGCTTTTCTTAAAGAGTTGCGTCAAGCTTGAAACTTGCATTTTGGTCCGTGCTGATATTTGCTTTATTCTACGGAGTGGAGGCTGAGCGAAGAATGAGGCCCAATATGCATCAATCTAAAAATCTACCAATGCGTGTTACAAAATTTTAACTTAATTATCGATTGAAGACGACTTGTTGCACAAAAAAACCTTTACTTGAATAAAAACTTGTCTCTCTACGAAAATTTTATGGAGCTCAAGTTTAAAAGTTGTTTATGAAGTTATACCAACATGAGCCTAAGCTTGTTAACCTAAGCTTTTTAAAGCGATGAGCAACATAAGTTGACAATTCCATTTTCAAGTCAAACAAAATCTAGCAAAATGTGATGTAATAAGCATACATAGGAACGAGGCAAATGACATACATAAAATTTTAAACCTTTTATTACAACGTCAAAAACAATAGCTGTCAGGTTACAAAATTAAATAGCCTAATACGAAAATTTAAAATTTCATTTTAACCTGATTAGATACCCGAAACATTTTCGTCACTTAGCTGTGTAATAAACATTGTCATTTATCCCAAATAGAAATATTTATTCAAGGTTCTAAAAAAACAAGAAATAATTATTCAAAACCGGGACCGGTTCATGACTTTCGAGCGGTTCACCCCGGTTGTTGGCCAAGCAGAACAAAATTCCGTATCTACCCCTTCGCAGACAATCCGACCGTGATATCGGCACTTTTTCCCCTCAGCTTCAAATTCAAACCCGGTGGCAATATATGTAATATATTACCGATACGAGCCCAATTGTGTATCACCCTCCACTCCCACTAGCCCTATATAGCCGGCCTCTTCCCATCCCTCTCTCACTTCAAATCCGACTCAACGTTTCTTTCCCTTTGCTGCTATCTAAAACCCCATTCACTCTCTCTTAGGGTTTCGGATTCTTTTTGAAGCTCCGAAACGATGTCTTTGAGGCCGAACTCGAAGGCGGAGGGTCGCCGGAACAAGTACAAGGTGGCGGTGGACGCGGAGGAGGGGCGGCGGCGCAGGGAGGATAATATGGTGGAGATCAGGAAGAATCGGAGGGAGGAGAGCCTGCAGAAGAAGCGCCGCGAGGGGCTTCCGCCGCAGCAGGCTCCGGCTCAGTCGCCGGCGCTTGAGAGGAAGGTTTTAACCTAACCTAATGCTTTGATTAGGTTTTCGATTCGATGATGAGTGCTATTAGTTCTTATGTGGTGTTGTTGCTGTTTGTTTTTTTTTGCTGAGATTAACTGATTCACTTGAATGTATGCATACTGCTTGTGATAGCTGTTTAGGATGATTATGATTTTGCTTCCGGTTGCTTTAGTATGTATCGGAATTGGAATGGGCTAGTTTGTAATTGTTTAGATGAAAATGATTGTGCAGTTTCGTATTTCTGTTCAATTTGTTAGGCTAATGCCAAGTTTGAGATAGATTAGGGATTGAAAAGTTTGGTTGTGAGGTTGAGAACCTGATTTCATGAGTCAGGCGTTCTGTTCTGTGTATTTTACTATAGGTTGGATAGTCAACTTCTTAGTCAATGACAAGAAAGTGCTTCTTTTTTCGTTCCCGATTGCGATTTTTTGTGGACTGTTGCCTGGAAGAGATTCTTTGCCCATCTGATAATCATTTGTATGTCTTTTCCGCAATTGCATAAAAAAAGTATAGTGCAACCTTTTGAGAGTTGGAAATAAAGCAAAGTTGTTAGTATGTGTTGGATGCAAAATATTTCAGCTATTGTTTGACGTCTTGTGGTGTTTCTGATTTATTCTGGATTATATACTAACAACCTTGTGTATACTTCACTACAGCTGGAGCATTTACCGTCCATGGTGGCCGGTGTTTGGAGTGAAGAGCCCAGTCTGCAGCTCGAGGCAACTACTCAGTTCAGGAAGTTGCTTTCTATTGGTGAGTAAAAGCATATTTATTGTTCAGGAAGTTGCTTTCTATTGGTGAGTAAAAGCATATTTATTGTTGCAATTGTCTGTGTATATTTTTTGTTTATTTTTTTTCATTTACTAGTGTATCTAAACATTTCATGTTTTTCGTCTGTATACTAGAGCGTAGCCCTCCTATTGAGGAAGTTATCCAATCTGGCGTTGTTCCTCGATTTGTGGAGTTTCTAATGAGGGAGGATTTTCCACAACTTCAGGTTAGAAACCTCCCATTTGTTATGTCTATTGCTACTTTAATGCAAATGTGTTGAGAGCATGCTCATTGGCCTCAATTTACTGCAGTTTGAGGCAGCTTGGGCTCTCACAAACATTGCGTCTGGGACGTCTGAGAACACAAAGGTGGTTATTGAACGTGGTGCTGTTCCAATCTTTGTCAAACTACTGAGTTCTCCAAGTGACGATGTTCGTGAGCAGGTATGATACTGAGCTGGTCATCTATTCCTCATCTTGACCTTGCTCCTGTTGCGTCATGTATATCATTTATTACTTTTGTGCTTTCAGGCTGTTTGGGCATTGGGAAATGTTGCTGGTGATTCCCCAAAATGCCGGGATCTTGTACTTGGCAATGGGGCTCTGATTCCATTGTTAACCCAGTTGAATGAGCATGCAAAGCTGTCTATGTTGAGAAATGCTACTTGGACATTGTCAAACTTCTGCAGGGGCAAGCCACAGCCTCCTTTTGATGAGGTTGGTGTTTTTTTCAGATGGCTTGAAATATTTAGTCTAGTGTAATGTATTCATTCTAAAAAAAATAAAGAATTGGTAATGTCTTTGATGGCACTGATATTTTTACCTGATATAAATCTTTCGTGCTGAATGATATATTCTAGATAGTGTGTTTGACATGTACTGTTATTTGATGGGTGTAAATACTGATAAAGGCGTCCTATTTTGTGTAGGTTAAGCCAGCACTTCCAGCTCTGGCCCGTTTGATTTACTCAAATGATGAAGAAGTCTTGACTGACGCATGTTGGGCTCTTTCATACCTTTCTGATGGTACTAATGACAAAATTCAAGCTGTTATTGAGTCCGGAGTATGCCCTAGGCTTGTTGAGCTTCTGCTGTGAGTGTTTTCAATTCCTTGTTGGACCTTTTTCTTTGATCTTCTTGTTTTCTTCTACAAATCCTAATTTTTTCATAATTTCAGTCATCCATCTCCTTCTGTACTAATCCCTGCTCTCCGTACCGTTGGAAATATTGTTACTGGTGATGATATGCAAACTCAGGTATTTGTTCCATTTGACCTTTTCGTTCTCTTGTCTCCCTACTATATGTTTGTGTTCTGTAGATGAGCAGATTTAGCAAGTGTTTAATAGAACTTTTTTGTGAAGCACTTGCACTTAAAAGAAACAAACACACTCGAGAAAAAGATATCACAGATCAGCATAATTAAACTATGGTCAGAAGGTAAGCAGACAAGGAATTATTACCAAATGCAATAAATGGAAATCATGAATTTACTATGTGGTCGTATTTGACTGCTGATTTACAAACATTTTGTTTTATTTAAGATCATGTACCCTTTGCAAGGCAATGTCAAACCATCTCTCGTGGTTGTGAATTGTCTTTTGTTTTTTGATAGAATTGTATGTATGTTAACCCAATGTTAGGAAAATATAGAAAAGGGAAGATAAAGAACAACATTGTTAAAACTTGTGCGTTTATACTGATAACTTTCTGCCTCTTAATGCTTGAAGAACGTTGAGAGAAATGAATTGTTTCTGTTTGTATATATGTATTGCTCATGACAACTGTAGAGAACTTCTTTGCTTCAAAATTGACTGTTGCACTTGATTTGATTTTGAGCTCGGTGCAAATCAATAGCTGACATGTTCATCTTTACATTGTAGTTACATAAATTCATGATTTCCATTTACTGCATTTGGTGATAACAAGCCTGTTGTTTATTTCCAGGTGATCATCCAACATCAAGCTCTTCCTTGTCTGCTTACCCTTCTGAACAACAATCATAAAAAGAGCATTAAGAAGGAAGCTTGCTGGACAATTTCAAATATCACAGCTGGAAACAAAGATCAGATTCAGGTAAATACAACTCTAGTAGTGCTTTGGTCAACTTTCAATTTCAATTTATTGATGTTTTCAATACTTTTGGTACTTGACAGGCTGTAGTTGACGCTAGTTTAATTGGTCCACTTGTTCAACTGCTTTCAAGTGCTGAGTTTGATATAAAGAAAGAAGCTGCCTGGGCAGTATCAAATTCGACATCTGGTGGTTCTCATGATCAGATAAAGTATGAAGTTTAAACCTGTTAAGCTTTATTCCATGACAATATGCCAGATCTTATACTGCTGACTAACTTCGTTTGTTTGGTGACAGAATTCTTGTAAATCACGGGTGTATCAAGCCGTTGTGTGATCTTCTTATCTGCCCTGATACAAGAATAGTTACAGTTTGTTTGGAAGGCCTAGAGAACATCTTGAAGGTTGGTGAAGCTGAGAAGAATTTGGGCATGACAGGAGGTGTAAATCCCTATGCTCAGGCAATTGATGAGGCTGAGGGTTTAGAAAAGATTGAGAATCTACAGACTCATGACAATACTGAAATTTATGAGAAGGCGGTTAAGCTTCTCGAGACATATTGGTTGGAGGACGATGATGGTGATGAAACAATGCCACCGGGTGATGTTGCAGCTGTTCCTGGATTCAACTTTGGAGGAAACGCTCCAACTGTCCCGTCTGGTGGATTCAACTTCAGTTAGAGGTGATACTCCGTTTTCACACATCATATATACAGCTCATGGTGTTTGGATCTGGAATGGTGTCATGATGTTTTGTATTTGTATACCATCTTATCATTTGCAGAAGTTATCCTCAATATGCACTCAAGTCCTTGAGTATCGCAAGGCAATAGTCCAGTCAGGTCGGTCAAGCGTCTACTTGAGGCGGGTCGCCTTTAGGGTTGATTTTTGGGGTGGCTGGTTCAGGTGTATTGAACTACAGGTATTAAACTGGGATATACTACTATTTGAAGAACATCTGCATTCTGCAACAAGAACACAGTCCTGGTTTTCTGTGTTTTTTGGGGAAGCAAATGCAGAGTATTATTAGTGGTATGGGTAAAATTATGATATCCGCAGGTGGTTTTGGAACTCCCAAACTCAGGTTAAAATTTGTTTCTTCAGTCAGTCCAAGGATTTCTATCCGGTTTTCATTGTATGTCCTGTGTTCTTTACCCTCTATCTGCTCTCCCCTTTTTTGGTTCCAAATTTGTTGGTCAAATATATTTTCATTCCCAAATGGTATACGTTAATTGGTTATATATATTCGAAGTTGTCTCTAAAGCTTTTACAAGTTTGATTCTACTTTCATAGATTAAGGAGTGTGGTTAACGCTTTCCTGGGGTCGATTAAAGATGTTGATTGATGATGAGACAAGCCTAAATGACAGTAAAACAGGTTTCGTTTTACCAATGAAGTCTAGGCGTGTAGCTGGGTGACCTTCTCTAGTCAGCGTCTATACTAATAGACTGAGATTTGGGAGGCTCATCTTTTGAGGATACTTTGAGGTAGAGGATTTCGAGACTTGTTTACCAAAATGGTACGGAACTGCCCACAAATGAAACCACCAATTTGGAGGCATTGTTAGGTCAATGATGTATGTAATAAAAGAGTTTTTTTTCTTCACTAAACAAGCCAAGGTAAGTTAGTCACTAGACAGTAGTCACTACCATTTTACAACCCTACCCTTTTATCTCTCCTCACCCAAAACGGTGTGGTAACAAATTATTTGCAATTTCGTTTCTCATCCACAAGAATCGTGTGAAAGTGAACGAAAACTATGGGGTGCATCCTGTGTATTTGCACTATATGTAATTTTTTTATATGAATTAAGTTTTTTATTTTATTTTTGTTTATTTTCATTTGATTTGGTTTAGTTACTATCGATCCGAATTCGGTTTCTCTTCCCTGACTCTTTCCAAAACTTTTAACTTTATTAAAGGAACGGTGGATGACCCGGTGTATACGCATCATGTGCACCTCAGATGCTCCCATTTAATCATATAGTGAGTGAAACTTTTGTACTTAGGCAACTACATTTTCTCTTACAAAAAAAAGATGTTGGATCCCTTAGGCTGGGTTTGGTACAGCTGGGCTTATAAGATATAAGTTGATTTTTAGCTTATAAGCAGAATGTGAGTGTTTGCAGTTTCTCCTTTTTCCCTTAAAACACTTTATATTTTTTTAAGAAGTAGCTTATTTTTGGACTTACTAAACATCAAAACCTTTGGTGCTTAAAAGCAAAGGAGCTTATAAGCTCTCCCAAACTCAGTCTTGGAGCACTAGTGAGCCTAGTCAAATGACTTGATTCTCAAATAAAACAAGTCCGTCGTCCTTATTTTTAGTTAATTTTACCTCTGTTAAAGAGATACGTTTTAACCTTTTTACTTGTACCACTATCAAGGAAGGTATACTACAAGCATATGATGATGCTCCCATGTGAATTAAGATACCACTACTGACTTAAAGCATGCCATTTAAAGGATATTGAGGGGAGTGCAAAGTAGAAAGAGAGAGGAGGGAGAGCCAAATCCGGATCGTGCACGCGATCCGCAACCTTCAACTCTTCAAAACCATCTGTTTCATTACCACTCTCAACTCCACACGACTCATTTTCCCTTCCATTCCATTCCATTTCATCATTCTATAAATCAAACGCTTCTTCTATCACGTTTTCTCCAAATGGGCTTCGTTTACCCATTCATCTAGTTGAATTTTTGCAAGGCAAGTCTTCTCCATCTCTCTCTTGTTGCTTTTGTTTAAGTTATTGATACTCTTCTCTTTTCTGAAGCAATGAATGTTAGACTAGCAGATATGTTGTATGGTGTTCTGGGCATTGATCTTGGTGGGTTTCTGTTAGCTTCCATGGTTTGTTGAAATGGGTTCTTAAGTTTTACTATGAATACAATCTGAATTGTGGTTTTTGAGCTGAAAGGTTGTAGCTTTACTTTCTCCATTTGCTTGCTTCGAGGTTGTCTGAATGACATTGGATTTTACAGCTCAGTTAGTTTGTGTAACATAGGTTAACTAGGATATTGCTTTGATTTATATCTGATGAGAATACACTTGAGAAGGCTTGAAGGTTTGAATCTTTTATCGTAAGTTCACTCCAGGTACAGTTCAAAAGAGTGTGTTGGTTTTCTAGAGTAAAACTGGAATCAGTGTGTGTCTGTGGTGTATCTACTGTAACTGGCATTCAGATTTCATTGCAAATTATCCGAGTTAAAATTCAGTTATTGGTTGTTTGAGGTAAAACTGGAACCGGTTTAGGTTCCATGGTGGAAAGTTTTGGTGATTTAAGTGGTGAACAATATAGAGCCACAACCAAATAGTTTGTTCATGTTTCAACATCCCTGCTGTACGATGCATTTGATTTGAGAAATGAAAGATCCGTACTTGAAAATCAATTAGTATCCACTTATCCTTGGTTGAGTCATGCTATTTTTTATTTCTTTTCTGGTTATTGATGTAGTAATCTGGTGCTTATTGTCCCTCAATTCTAATCATGTACTTCTTTTGTGTTTTCTTTTTCAGGTCAAGGCTAAATTCTAATCTGGTTGGTGATCACTGAGTTAAGATGAGAACCTTTTCTTTGTCAAGAGTTCCCAGATGTGGACTTTATAACTTGGCTCAACTTTGGGGTAACAACTTCCACAGTTCAAGCAGGACTTGTGGTTACACCTGTAGTTCTAAGCTGCATAGTCTCAAAATTTATGCGCTTGATGGAGGAAGCAGCAGGAAATGGACAAGAAGGCCTCTAACAACAAATACAGAAGGAAGCAAAACTGCCCAGCACAGTAGTCCCAGCACTATTAGGCATGAATTGTTGGAGGTAACAGCTTCAACAAGTGCTACAATAAATATCAGTAAAGTCAACACAAGTCAATATGAAAAGATTCAACATCATGACATTCGAGAATTGATTGCTGAGAATGGAGATTTAGCCAATCTAGTGACAGTTATTATATTTGATATTGAGACTACTGGGTTTAGTAGAATTGATGATCGAATCATAGAAATTGCACTTCAAGATCTTCAAGGTGGTGAAAACAGTACTTTCCAGACACTGATAAACCCCGAACGCGATGTCCCCTGGAATACAACCAAAATTCATGGAATTACTACAGATATGGTCAGAAAACCTAGTGTTCCAAGGTAATGGTTCGTGACCTGTTTTCTTATTGTCCAAGATTCTTTTGCATCTATTATAGTGATCTGTTCAAGAGTATCATATGCCTTCCATTATGAGGCCTACTTTTTTTTTCTGGAAATATGTCAATGCTGAGTTTTCTTTCTAACTGGAAACATGGGTCTGGGTTATCTATTGCTTGAGAATTACATACCATTTATTACTATGACCCAGGGCTAGGTCTGTGATAGCTGAGAGCAAGAAGACTATAACAAGTGGGGGGGGAAGATGAATGGTAATTTCTTGGTCTGTCCATTGTCTGTATACATAAACCAAGTATCTCTTTGGTTCTGGAGTAACAACAAGCCCTTGCATCTGTTTACCTGTTATGTAATGAAAATCAAATATGCTTTTGGGGGAACTCAGGAAGTAGCAGTCCTCGAAAGAGGGCTGCTACTGTGGCGGTGGTCCAATCCCATCCATCCATGGATGTCTCTCCCCATATGGAACCACCTGTACTCAACTGGATGGCTGGGATTGGCCACCCGTGTATATCACACTTCTGTATATTACAACCATTGTAGAGCACTCTATTATGCACAGCATTTTCTGTTTGCCATTGCATCTGCTTTGCCCCAATCAAATTGAGAACGCTGTGCATGAATGTAACCAGCATTGATATTGCAACAATTGCAGAAATGTTTACTTATGAATTTCCTGCCCTGTAAATCATGCAGGATGAAGGAACTTATACCAATTTTACTCAGCTATGTCAAAAGCCGTCAAAATCCGGGTGGTTATGTAATGTTGGTTGCTCACAACGGTCGTAGTTTTGATGTGCCCTTTCTTCGTAGTGAGTTTTCTCGTTGTGGCGCAGAGTTTCCTTCGAATTGGCTGTTTGTGGACAGCCTTATTATGGCACGGAAAGCAATGAAGTCTACAGGTCTGTTTGTGTTTGTTTGTGCGTGCATATGCTCATGCTTGCCATGTATTTGTTGTCAATGGGATACTAAAGCCTTCATGTTTAATGTGCAGCATCAGAAGCCTCTTCAAAATCATTAAAATTGCAAGACCTTCGTGTGCACCTTGGGATCCCATTGGTTGGTTCAGCTCACAGAGCCATGTCAGATGTGGTGGTATTGTCAAAAGTGTTTCCAATGTTAACTTACATTCTGAAACAGACACTTGCCAACGTCGTGGTTGAACATTCTTTCTCGCTCTCGGACATTGACAATCCGAAGAAGAAGAAGAGTACTAGGTAGGATACACGCCCCAGCTTGGTTATAATACATTTTCTTTGTAACCTATTATCAAACAATCTAATGGATTTTATTGGATGCCTCTTGAAGAGCTTGAGGTTAGAATTCAAGATTTCTCGAGGAGGTCAATGCCTCCAGTTAGGGTAGGGCCCAAAAAGAAAAATGTTGTACCATTGTAATACATTCTTACAGATGCCGTCATTTATTCAGTGACCACAATAATCTGATGTATGCCTGTTGGATGTGATTTACAATGACAGAAAAACAAAGGAATGTACCTCACTGCACCCGAATCTGTGGATTAATCTTTGTTTCTGTAATTTATACTCAAACTGACAAAATATACCCAAAAAAATGAAGTTGAAGTTTTCAGTGTACAATAATTTCCACAACTATTGTCCAGACGCTAAGGCTGTATGCATCTGGTATGAGGCGCATTACATAATGTTGTTGAGGATGTTAGGGGCCAAGAACTGAAGTGTTAAATGTATCAGTAAATCCACTGAGACAAATAATAGTTCCTCATCTGTTGTATTTGAATATGTAAATTCACTATAACACAAATAAAAGCCCCTCATGTTACTTGTATGGTGCTGGGGAATGAAAGCACCAAAATCCCGGAGAAATACAAATAAAAGAATCAGCATATATCTGATGGAAAACACCCTTCCTCAACAACATACAATGTGGTCTATATGCTTCCCAGGGCATTCATTCCCCAACCAATCAACACCCAGAAATATAGAAGATACAACAAAATAATCACTTTTATGTAGTATATCTACCTAGGGCATGCCAAAACTCCTCTCGTCTTCTGCTGGGGAGACCATCTCTTCTTGTGTCGATGTCTCTCAAGGAAGGGTTATGACAATTAGAATGTGACCAAAATCTGGAACCGACTGTCCTCTCAGATCAAAAAAGTATCTCCTTGAGAACTAGGTGAGCCAACATGACAGCGCACATGATTACGAGTACTGTAGCGCACATCACTGTTCCTCCTTGTTTCTGTGTTCTCTCAGCCTGCAAGCGCATATTTCCATTAGGACAAACACAGGAGTACAGATACTTAAACAACTTACAGCTGAAGCACAGTGATTGACAAAAGATGAAGACAGTGACCTTTTGCAATTGCTTGAGGCCGTCCTCGACAGTACTTGCAACGTTCTGAATGTTGTAGTCTATCCTATCAACGATAGTGCCCTATTTGGAGAACGATATTTAGTTAGAGACCGAATATTACTTGATATTTCAAGAGTTGACATGGGATTAGTGTTAACCTGGTCTATCACTAGAACTGACAGATCCTTCATTATCTGAGCAAGCTCATTCACAGATTCAACAACCTGTTGGAAAGGGTGAAGGTATTAGTTAGTAGTGGAAAAAGGTAGAATCAAGCATAGTGCAGAAACAATGTTGCATATGCAAAAACCTTCACTTGCCTGATGAATCTCTCTATCCCTTTCTTATGTGAATGCTTCATGTTTCTTAAGCTGGGCCGTCTCACGGTCATGAAACATCTGAGAGCATTTTTACTTATAATCAAAAGCTATTCAACCAAGGTTAAGTTAAAGAAAGTATTAACGAATTGACTTCCAGATACATGCTTCTTTTATTCTTACTAATATTAAACTTTTCTTTATTTTGGAAATGATTCCAGTTAGATAACAGTTAAAAATAAATAAAAAGCTAATAACATACTATTTCATCCAAATCGTCACCATCCATTCTTGATCTACTTCCATTTAGGTTCATCTCAAGGTCGTCCCCATTTTGTCCCTACATCACCAAGAGTTAATGAGTGATCAATACCCAATCAAGCAGACTTCTTTATGTACTAATGAATGCCTGACATCTCAAGGTGATTGTTTTGGTTTTTTGGGGTTTAGGGTTGTAGGGTACTCTGTAATAATTTGAAGATTCTTGACTCTTTCTCGAACCTATTTTTACTGTCTATTTTTTAATTTTTTTAATTTTTTTGTGTGAAAACAAGCATATTAGAGTTAGACCAACAAAATAAAAAGAAAAATTAGAGAGACAAGAAAGTTACGTTTAAACAGGCATGGCAGGACTGAACTACTATCAATGAAAAGCTACATACATCAGGAAATAGAATCATCCAATTGATTTAGAACTAAGACTTAATTTGGTATTGGGCATCATTTTTAAAAAATTGTTTCTGCTTTATTTTGAATATAATCAGTCGTGAATGAAAACTGTATAATATTTAGTAAATGATATTTTTAAAAGTGTTGTTAAGATATAAAAGATATTTTTTTAGATTTATTGAAAACAACTTTTAAAAAGCAACCTCTAAAAATTGTTGTTGTACTGTAAAAATAATCAGATGTGAATTAAAATACTTTTGTGTTTTGGTAAATATTAGTTTTGAAAACGTTGCTAAGACAAAATATAGTAATATCTAGTGTTTTTAATCACAACAATTTAAAAAAAAACCTTAGAGTTGCTTCTAAAAGCTATTGCTAGTGACTCGTAATTAAAAAACAGATTTTTTCTAGTTTACCAAACATAACAAACTCTAAAAGTTCAATTAGAAGCTGATTTAAAAAATGACATGTACCAAACTAGGTCTAAACTTAACATTTTAAGAGCAGAGGCTCGGTTCTCGTAGAGGAGTGGGTAACTTGCTACAGTTATAAAGTAGAAATGCAATTTGCTATAAGAAGATAGATGGCCAGTGCAACTTTTACGTGTTTGAAACTTCTATCATGAGAAAGCTACAATGTTGAGCACCTCGTCTTTTGTAGAATCTGAAGATCCTCATCTCATAAACCAATATCTCACTATCACAATCAAAAGCTAAAGACCATAGACTTGTGTCACTGCTAAACATATCTTAGGTGCCAAAATCATGGGGCTAAGTATTTGAATGTGTCGCTGTATGGTATAGGCACAAGGATTTCAAAATTTGAAGACCAAACAATAAAAAGAAAATAATGAATGAAGTAAACAGTACTCACGCGCCAAACCAAGGAATAAAAAACCGAGTCGTAAAAATGGAGATGAGCCATGACAGTGACACCTCTCTTGAAAATGCAGTGAGAGGAGAAGCAGCTGTAAAATTCCCCATATTCGCGTTCACTGCTTCTCTCTCTCTCTCTTTCTTTGTTTGGACATTTGTCACTTCTTCCCCCACCCAACTCTTCTAAATTTAACCATACATATCAAAACACCTCCATCTCTCTCTCATCGCCACCGCCTTCATCTTCCTCCCTTTCTCTTAAAGCCTCCGCCTTTATCAAACCACCCGATTCGATTTTTCTGGGTTTCTGTGAGAGATCGGATTCGAATCACAAATTCATTTTAAAAGAGCTAGATAAATCATGGACGGTGATTCCTGGAGCTCTCGTCTTTCCAGCGCCTCCAAGCGTTACCAGTCCGCTCTTCAGTCTCGATCTGGTTAGCTCTGTTTGATTTTGCTGTGAAGTTTTGATTTTTTTATTGGTTTTTGGTTTGATGCTTGTTGGAGCTGATGAGATGTTTGAAATATTGTTCAAGTGTGATTTTTGTTTTATAATGATTGAAATTATTGTGTGGCAATGTATGTGAATGTAATGGAGAGTAATTTAGAGCTTAGATTTTGTTTTTTGCAGAAAAGATTGAATTTTGATCACTTCCCAGCTGGCTGTGACATTTCAAAATAAGATTGATTGAGCTTCTGACTGATTTTTTTAGTGGCCAATCACTGGATTGAGCTGAACTCAGCCTTTTGGCTTCAGTTGTGTTGTTTCTTCAGTTTTCGACTTTGTTTGAATGCAATTAGGATTTGTTTTAGCATTGATGTGTTATTTCATTCCTTGTTCCTTTGTTATTTGAATCTTGGGGTTTGTAATTTTAGTGAATGTATGCGAACTGAGACATGGTTTTGTGCAAACGCAGATATGTACATGGGATTTGAAGAGATTGATGGGGATGATGATATAAGGGAGGAATTTCCATGCCCATTTTGCTCAGAGTACTATGATATTGTCGGATTGTGCTGCCATATAGATGAAGACCACCCGGTGGAGGCAAAGAATGGGGTACAACTTTTTTTTTCTTATTCTTTGTGAGTAGCTAACTTTAATGTATTGACTGGAAAGTAAAGTCGATTCTACTTGCTTGGGTGCACATACGTTATTAATTATAATGTCACTGTTGATTAAGTTCACCTTCTCTTTGGTATATAGTGAGTGGTGAATGATTTTTTCATAAAGAGGCACGCTAAACACCAAGCATCAATATAGTTGAAGGAAACTTTTAGTACAAGCTAATATAAACCCTGCTATCTTTCACATGAATGGGAGAGATTATAGTCCAAATGGTTGACTTTACCCAAGAATTTATAGTCCAAATGTGCAATGCTATATTACTTGCTTCAATTGGTGTTCGAATTCTTTACTTGTTTTGACTGCTGAGGTTCACATAGGGGACTTTGGTTTTGGTCCTGAAGGATAAATTCTTTGGAGAACTATGCAGCTTATAATACACTGAGTTTCCAAAACCATAGTTGATGTGAACTTACACACACACACACCAATGAGCTTTAGTCTGACCGGTTGATGGGGACTAATTCAGAGTGTAGTTATCTGGTGGGCAAAAAATTGAGAAGTAGATAACTACTTTCAGCGAGTTAGGGTAGTTGCTCATATATTTTACTTGTTACGTTATACATATTTTGTTTTCTTTCCCATGAAGATGGTTCTTTTCAAGCTTAACGTACTCGAGGCGAACACTCTGTATGTGCAGGTCTGCCCAGTTTGTTCATTGAGGGTGGGGATTGATATGGTTGCTCACATTACCTTACAACATGGAAATATATTCAAGATATCCTTCTCTTTTGAGTTAGTGTGTCACATTTCTTCAATTATTTTCTTCAATTACTTAGTGGGTCAATGGAGGGTTTTTTTGGTGTTCGACCCATTTCAGATGACGTTCTTTTGTCAAAATGAAACTTTATGCTTCACTGCATGTTTTTTCTTACGTCATCGTTTTCCAACTATATTTTTCTATGTAGTCTGATAGATATGATAAATGATCTAAAGCATACATTTTTTGTTTATCCCCAAGAATAGGTTCCACTAATCTCCATAATTCTTAACTCTGTTATCTGAGCTTTTCATGTTTCTTGCCTAGTTTTGAACACCTTCCAGAAATTTAAGTAGGTGACTTGAAACATAAAGGTCAATCAATTTGCCTTAGTGATGATTACTTCAAGTTAAATGGCTAAGATTTGGTGAAATATTGATTAAATAAAGATTTGGCCCAATGCTCTGAATTCCTGAACTATTGATTACATGCAGCGCAAGAGGAAAACACGGAAAGGTGGAGCTCATACAACACTATCATTGTTGAGGAAAGAGCTATGGGAAGGAAACTTGCAGTCTCTTTTTGGGGGCTCTTCCTGTTTACTTAACAATGTGGCGGCTGATCCCTTGTTGTCATCATTTATTTTACCCATGCCTGATGATTTAGTCAGTGTTCAGCCTCAGTTTTCAACTGAAACAAGCTTACCCAAGAAAAGCACAGAGAAGGTATTAGAACGGTAAGTTATTAAATCTCCAACTACTTTGATGTACAATTTCTTTTTGACCTTCTAACCCAAGGACTAGCTGAATGCCTCAGCCAATTATTTATCTTTTTGCTCAACCTGCCTTTTTTCAATGAGAAGTATGGTGAGGGATTGTTGTTTTCGATTCTATGGAAGCTTAAATTTACACAAACGGTCTGTGTACATGGTTGTAGGTTCTGTGCAGTCAACACAAATTCTGGTTGTGTTCATACTTCATAGCTTTTGGTTTTGATGCTTGAAATCACTTTAAGGGGCACTCAACACAGACTCTTGTTGTGTTTATACTTCGTAGCTATTAGGCCCCCTATCCGTATACCATGCTATAATTTTCAATTTTCCTTTTGGCTAACTATGTACATTTCATATGCTTGAACAGATGATTAAGCGTAATACATGGAATTGTTGCATATGCAAATTTTGTTCAGTTGATTTTTCTCCTAGTTTGCTTGAGTTTCGTTGGTCCTTTTCATTTTACTAATAAAGTTCTTAGGTCTAACACTTGCTATTCTGGCTCCAGAAAAGTGCAGTCCCCTCTGTCTGTCAAGGATAAGGAAGAGAAGGCAAAAAGATGTGAGTTTGTTCAGGGGATGTTGTTGTCAACCATCCTTGATGATGGGTTATGAAGTTTCTAGTGGAGGCCGCCATGAGTGGAGTTTCACAACCAAGAGCCTTCTGTTCGTTCTTTATTGCAGAGTATGCCATGTACGAAACACAGTGTGTCGAATAAGCTGTAGGAGTTCAGTGTTGAGTGTAATTATGTGGCATGTTTGCTTTAGTTTATGGGCCTGAACAAAGCTTGATAGTTGATACCCTCAGTTGTTTTCAGGTCGTTATTAAGTTTAAAGGAAAAAGGAAAAATTCAAGTAATTTATCTTTTCATTATCTGTTCCCCTCGATCGGCTTCTTGCATACAGGTCCAAAGGTGTTTGGTGGGAGGAACGGAAATGATTCCATTCTTTGAGTGATGGTAAGAACTAGTCATTGAAGCATTTCAACAAACGTGGATTCCATTCCATGTTTGTTTGTTTTCGTCAGAATGGAATAAGAAACGATAAGTAGTGCAGAACTATAAGAATGAGCAATGAGAATTGATGTGTTAAATGTTTATGAAGGTGGTGTGGCCTCTAGTTAGACCTATAAATAGATTAGATCACCTGTGGTTTTTAAACGGGTTTAGATTGAAAATTTAACTCGTTGATCCCTTAAGAATCCAGATCTGTTAATCCGGATCTGAATCTTGGTTAATCCGATTTGTTAAGAACTTGGATCCGTTTAAAAATAATTATAATATTTATATAAATATAATATTACTAATAAATATTAAATAATATGATAATCATCTAGATAATCTAAACATTCATATCTAAATTATCTCTAAAGTATGATTAGATGAGCTTGAAGGTTGTTAATGCTTATGTATCTATGCTAAAAACATTAAAGGTCAAGTATTTTAATTATATTAGTGTACCGTTAAGAAGTATTTTAGGCATCTAATTCAACTTTTGATGTAAATATTTATTTTCTTATAAAATTTCATCAATCTTTTATAATAAAACTATGAAATTATTATTAAAATTTAAAATATTTATTATTACAAACAGATCAGATTAACAGGTCGAGTATCCGTTAACCCGCCGGATCCGGATTTAGATCGAGCTATTAAAGATCTGACGGGTAACAGGTCGGATCCAGATCTAAAATTTCTATTACGGATCCGAATCTAGGTAGATCCAATCCAGATCCAATCCAATCTATTTACAGGTCTACTGGTTGCTTAAACTTATTTGCAAGATGTTGGTCAAAGACCACCATCTCCACTATCTATCAACTATAAAACAAATGCCCTTTACGACTTCTATTAGGGATGAGTGGTTGGTACAGTTGGTCCATCAACAAACAATTTGAAGCAGAATAATACTGGCACTGAATTATTTGAAGTATGCCATCTAAACAATTGGATTGAATATGAATGGAGTCGTTTTGGAGTTAAATCTATAAACATGTTAAACCAAACACTGTTTGTTCTACAGTCCTAACAAAATGGGGAGAGGGGCAAAGGGACACCCCTTGCTGCATCAATACCTACAAACCTAATCTCAACCATGATGCTTGTTTTTGTTCCATGATCAATTTTACGACGTTCTCGACGAACTGTGCAAAACATGATGAACAGCAACCTTTTATCAGACTTGTCTTTCCTGCCATTAATTCAATGTGAGAACAGGGTGATGGAGGCGGCACGGGGATTACGTCATTGCCGATGTGCTCCAGCTCGCATGCTGCTAGGACAGTCTGCATAGCACTCCTTGCAATCTCGTGGAAAGCAGTAGTACTTTGGCCTGAAACAGAAAAATACCAGTTTAAGGTTTTGAAACCATCATAAACACTTCAGCTGTCTAGCATGTAAAAATCATAAGAATAAACTAGATTGAGACATAGGCATTTGATATATCAATGTTGAAATGTCTGCCTGAACCAGGACGATATAAGCTCAGTTCGAAACTGGAGTAGGAGATGTTTAAATAGCAATTGAAAGCTCCACATACCAAAATCCTTCTCTCGGGACAAGTCTTTTATGTAGTTTATGACCAATGTTTGCAGTTGTTCCTTTCCTCTGTGAATATCGCTCGGTCCCATAACTGCATTGGGGGACAAATCACCATCGAAACCAATATTTGGCCTATTGCTGAAGTGATGAGTTTGGACATGACCTGATACCGTATTCTCTGTAAGTCCAGGCCATAATGTTCCATTGCTAGGTCTATCAGCAGAAGTTGTAGTTGGATTAAGGACTTGCCTTCTGTGATGGCTTGATGTTGACGAAAATACATCATTTTCCTGCACTGGTAGTGAGGGATTTTCTTGTAATCTCTCCTCAAAGAATGTGTGAAATGATCTGCCTGTTCCGTCTGTCCTTGCATGCTGAACTATTGTTTCCCTCCCCTGAGCAGTTTGAGCATTTAAAGTATCAGTACTCAAATTAGCAGATGAACTCCTCTCATTCCTACTGGCCAGATAATTCATTCTATTAGCGGCAATCAATTGTTGAATATGACGGTGCATTAAACGTCTTCCAGACAGTGTTGGTGCCCCTAACCCAGATCCCGGGGAAGCTGCTTGGAAACCTCCAACATGATACCAAGGGGAAGAAGAAGTCCCAAATCCTTGAGTAATATAGGAACGAGGAGAGGACAGTGAATTAAGATCTATCTCTAAACCTTCACTGAAACTTACAGCAGGTGAGTGTCTATTAGGCAAGATGTTGTTTGCTGTTCTCTGCTCAGTGAACCAACCTTGAACCTGGGAACCCGAGGATCCCAGAGCAACAGGTCTACAACCATCACAGTACCAATTACCTTCGGGTACTTCCTGCCCAAGACCAACACAATAGGTGTGAGCAGGTGAATCACACAGATCACACAGTAGCATGAGCCCATCATCTCCGCCTTCATGACATTCTGTACATATCACATTCTCATAAGGGTCGAGATAACTTCTCAGTTCTTCTTCTGTCGGCTGATAAACCTGCACAGACAAATAAATCCATCTGAGATAAGATAAAGAAACGATGAAAATACAAAATAAAGAATGACACAATTAAAGTAGAATAATTAGGTACCTGATCACGCTCAGGGACTGTTACACACACGTCTCTCAATTCAGTTCCTGCTCTTGTGGGTTTACTAATTGTTTTGAACCTCTGCTTGCATAACGGGCAGCGAGATTCCACTTTGCCCCATTCCATGATGCAGGAGAAACAAAAAAAGTGAGTGCAACAGTCTAGGGTTCCCCTCACTCTTCTCTTATCTTCCTCAGAGAGACAAATTCCACAGACCTGCTTAACCACTTCAACCTTCACTTGCTCAATCTTTTCTTTACCTTTCCTACCAGGAGGCTTTCTTGGTGGCTGTGGCTGTACAACATCCTTTTCCTGAATGCTGTCAGACAGTAATGAGGTTCTCAAATTAGGTTCTATACTTCCACACAACTGCACAGCTTCCCTGACTTGCTCTCTCTCTTCCTCAGAGATGGTGTAATCACAGTCAGATGATCCAGACACAAAATCTGAATCTGATTGAGCAACATATCTCCTCCTTTTCTTTGGCCTTTTTTCCTCATTCTTTTCTCTAACAGGCAGGATACTGTTCATAAAATCACCATCATCGTCATCAGATCTTACTTTCCTCCTCAATGTACGAGTCTTTTTCTGTTTCTTTCTTGAAGGCTTCTTTGATTTCCTTCTTATAGGAGCATTTTTCTTCAAACGCCGCTTGCTCACTTTCAAATTAGTTTTCCTCTTTTTCACCCTTGATGCTTCTTCCACTTCTGAATAATCATCTTCATCAGGTGTAAATTCTTCATCGTACTCATCATCTTCATCTTCATCTTCATCTTCATCTTCATCTTCATCTTCTTCATAATCCTGATCTGCCATTTCTTCAGATTTTGTCCTTCTCCTCTTTTGTGATGGTTTAAACCCATTTTTCGACCTACCAGATAAACCGTTTTGGGACTTTGATCTAGCCACATTTCTTACCTCTTCCTCTTTTTCTCCTTCTCCTTGTTCTTCTTCTTCTTCTTCCTCCTCCTTCAACTCCTCCAGTTCATCCTCCTCCTTGTCCACTCTTGATCTACCGTTCTTTCTCACCTTTTTCGTTTCCTCTTCATCTTCTTCCTCAAGCTCCTCCAGCTCATCCTCCTCTTCGTCCACAATAAATCTACCTTTACCCTTTCTCACCTTTTTCATTTCCTCTTCATCTTCTTCCTCGAGCTCCTCCAGCTCATCCTCCTCTTCGTCCACAATAAATCTACCTTTACCCTTTCTCACTCTTGATCTACCGTTCTTTCTCACCTTTTTCATTTCCTCTTCATCTTCCTCCTCCTCGAGCTCCTCCAGCTCATCCTCCTCCTCCTCTTCATCCAGAATAAATCTATCAATAACCTTTTTGGCTCTTGATCTACCATTCTTTCTCACCTTTTCCATTTCCTCTTCATCTTCCTCCTCCTCCACAATAAATCTATCACAACCTTTTTTCCCTCTTGATCTACTGTTCTTTCTCGCCCATCTCACTTCCTCTTCCGACGCATCCAAAGAGGAGCAATAATCCTCCTCCAAATCTAGCTTTTCTTCATCTGAAACTACATAATCTTCATCCGAATCATCAGAACCCTTATAATCTGACTGAATCCGTGGCTTGACTCTTCTCTTGGAACTAACCTTCCCTCCCTTTACCATCTGTTTCTTGCACCACAAAAACCCACATACCAAATTCAACCCCTAAATTCCCCAAATCCAATTACATTACACAAAAAATTAAATAAAAAAATGAAAAAAAAAAAATCTTCCTCAGAAATTTTATAAAATCTGGAACTTTACTGATAAATTAGTTCCAGTCACCGATCTGCTCACAACATTGAAACCCAACACCTAAAACACCAGATTTGATTTCCCTCCAAATTATTCTCAAATTACACCAAATTCATAACCAAAAATAATTATAAAATGAAACCTTACATCCTTGACTCTCTAATCAACCAATTTCTACCCTCTTCAAGTTTTTCAAGCTCAAATTCACCCAAATTGTACACAAAATCCCTGATAGCAAACCCAAATCTTAACAAAACGAAAAAATCCAAAAAATAAAAATCTAACACAGAAAACAAAGTCAAAGACCTGGCCTCCACAACTCCAATCAGATTCCAATCCATACAACCAAAAATAAAAACCTACATCAAATTTACATATAAACACATAAAAATAATTACAGAGCGAGAGAAGGGGCACCTGAGCTAGAGAGAAAGACAGCACCAGCAAAAATGGACCGAAGATTTTTTTTACAGGGGTTGGCTTTTTTATTTATTTTGTTTTATCTGCAGCTCTGCATTTCTTCTGCTTCTTCTTTCTTTGGTGGTGGAGTTTTTATTTGCGCATAAAGATATAGAAGAGTTGCCACTTACGGCGTAAGCAACTTGGATCTTTCGTTTTTTCAGAATTACCAAACTGCCCCTCGTCCGTTATCATCGTCGTCGGTACTTTTTTGGAAAGGATATTACGAGTCATATTGTCTATTTGTGTTACTGCGAACGTCTGAGTCCCGGGATTCGATTGGTGTCTAGCCCAAAACAACCGAGTCTTTACTGTTCTTCTTTGCTCCGGTTATTATTTCTTACCCCATAACACATCAAATCAAATATAATCATCATGTACTTACCGGTTTAAATAGGAGTTTTTTTATGTATTTGCCATCAAAAACAAAAATAAATAAATAAATAACACCCTATTTCACGGTGTAAAATGCAATTAAGCTATCATTGGAAAAGCACCCAATAAAACATATTATCTTTTCTGTTTTACATGTAAAAAACAAACAGAAAGGTTAAACCCAATTATATAAAAATCTACAAAAAAATGAAAGCCGTATCATCTAAAATCCCTTTATAAGAACCCTAGTTGACACCATAATTTTGTAATTAGCACTGTCCAATTACATAGATCGTTCAAGATACATTTCCAATGTCCAAATCTGATTGAGAATCGTAACTCATAAAATACATTAACAATGGATTTAGATTTAGTAATAGAGTTATAGAGTGGATTACTCAATTTTTTTCTTTAAACCTTTGCGTGTCATTATTATGAATTATTTCTAATGGCTGACACCCCACCAGAATGTGTACTCACCTACACCCTTACGAAATGACATGCTGACAGTGATGTAGATGTTATAGGGCTAAAGAGGTCAATTAATCATTTTCATATTTTTACCATAGATTTTATTGGTTGAATTTTTTACTCCTCATTATACATTATGCTACATTTAATTTGACTGATATGACAGAAAAAATAAAATAAAATAGAAATATAATCAAATCTCATTAATTTGAATCTATATTTATTTTCTTTAAACAATGAACTAAAAAATTATAGATATGTCTTTTAATGGTCAGAAATTCAACTCCTTTCAAAATAGTCTTTTATTTGTGAAAATCATCTTATCAACATTCAACGTAATATATCTAATTTAAATTACATTCAACAATCCAATGATGGTACAATAAAAATAAACTTCCTTAATTCCAGTTACACTCAACATCCCAGAATTCAAGAGCTGGGACAATCTTCAAGACAATTAAGTCAGTCGTCTTGCAATTCTTTCGTCTCAGCCGGGCATTCTTTTGATGGCTCTACATTAGCTCATTCATCAATCTCTAGATGAGATAACGAACTAGATAGAAAAATTAAAAACTTACGAATCAAGGAATTAGAAGAGAAATAAAAAATATTAACACTTCTTCCCAAGTCAGCTATCCTCATTATGTGGAAACTGACATCTCAAATCCAACCGAGGAAGGGGATACTTCTCTTATCCCTACAGTTGGAGATTTTGAGGTTATTCCTCCAATTAACTCTCAACTTAATACACTAAATCACCAATTTCAAATTAATTACACCAGATTAGACCAAGATTTAGAATCCAACAAAAAAACAACTATTTCAAAATTGGAAACACTATATGCTTCAAAATCAAACTGAAATATTCTTTCTAGATTATATCGACTTATTAAACAAAAAAGTACAAACATTAACTAAATCTAAATGAAAAATCACCAATTCAATAATCACCTCCACTCATCCACCAGTTGAAACTATAGCTATTGATCAACTTCATACACATGTCATGGCTTCACCATTTAAAATTCCTGATGAAAAATATGATCCAAATCATAAAAAAATTATTGAACAAAATAACTATTCTAATCAAAGTTTAGTCACAATGGTCACCAACTTGATAAAATAGAAACTAAAATCGATACAATCTGTTCAAAAGTAAGCATACTTTCTCAACAACAATCTGAACCTCCTTAAGTTCACTTTAGTAACCTTAATAAACTCATAATTAAACATATCTTTACCACACAAAGAATTGAACAAATGTTAAAAGAATTAAAGCCTGAACCCAGTAACAATATTTAAGTCATCCACACTAATGATGAAACATCAAATTCTTTTGATATTGATTCTAGTACAATCTCCAAAATAAACCAAACGTTTCAAAACCTTCAGTTATTCAGAATTAAACATCCAACGAAAAAAAAAACATTTAAACAATGGACTGAACGTCCTTTACCCTTAGATATTCAACCCACTAATATCACGAGTAACCAATTCTCAGTCTCCTTTGATAAAACATATGAATAGAATATAGATAATTTATCAGATAAGAAATTTTAAACAAATTAAATCACATGTCCATTACTGCCAATAGTTATGTCACAAATCATAATTTCAGCCAACCTGAAATTGTTGGCATTATGGCCATTGGCTTCACAGAATGCTTCATTCCTGTTGGAAAAACATTTAACTGAAGAGTCACGATCAGCCATTAAACATGCAGTCAAACATGATGAAAATTACAACCCCATCTTTGATGAAAGCATTGGAATAGGTGTTTCTGATGCAATAAACACTTTATTCTATACTATTATCCAACATTTTATTGGTACACCTAGTCATATTACTTCTCGAATTCATGATCAATTAAGTAACCTCAGATGTCCAACATTAAATGATTTCAAATGGTACAAAGATGTGTTTATTTCTCGAGTAATGCTCAGAGATAATAGCAATCAACCATTTTGGAAAGAAAAATTCATAAATGGATTGCCTAAATTATTTGCCCATAAAATAAGACAAGTTCTTAGTAACGAATCAGGACATATTAATTACGATTCACTTACCTACGGAAACATAATCACAGTCATTCAAAAATAAGGTTTAAAAATGTGTATAGACATGAAAATAAATGCTCAAATCAAAACTGATAAGAAAACATCTAAATACGAATTAGGGAATTTTTGTGAACAATATAGTTTACCTTCACTTCCCCCTTCCAGAAGGAAAAAAAGTCATTATCCTACAAAAAACTTCAAGCGTAATAAATTCTACTCCAAATATAAAACTAACTTTGAGCCCAATAAATTTTATTTTAAAAACAAATTCCAACAATCCCGTCCAAAACATCTATCACAAAAGGAAAAATTTCACGATAAAAAAATCAAAATGTTATAAGTGTAACAAACCCGGTCATTTTGCCATACTATCAAACAATTAAAAATCAGTCAAAATGAACAAAACAAACTTATCCAACTTTTAGAACTCAGAAACACAGACTCCGAAATCGAATCTAATCAAGATCATTCTATCCCGACCAGTTCTTCCTCTTCTAAATCAGATGAATCTTCGTCGCCTAATGTTTCATTTGGTTGTAAAGATACATGTTGTAAATCAATTAATGTACTTTCTAAACAAGAAGAATTATTAATAGATTTAATTAGAAAAAATTTATAATCCAGACTTTAAAGCAGAATATCTTAGGAAACTAAAAAAAATTAATAACTGATGAACATGCTATTAAAACTCCTCAACCACAAATATCTCTTATAACAACTTTTGATAGATTTAATAATAAAAACAAAGAAGTCACCATTCAAGATTTACAATAAGAAATTAGGTCTATAAAAACACAAATACATACATTACAACAACAGAAAGAACTTAGTAATGATAATAATGATATCAAAAATGATATAAACATATTAAAAATTGATACCCAATTTCTTAAATTACAGCAAATCCCTGATAATTTTACTCCACTCGAATTACACACACCTCACGATGAAGACAATCCAGAACATACTACCATCAGTACTATTAAACAAATTCACCTTAAGAAATGGTACGTTACAATCCAATTGCGAATTGAAAATTTCCAACTAATCACCACTGCGCTCATCGATTTAGGTGCAGATGTGACACTAAAATTGTATCCAAGAATGATTGATTCCTTCCAAATATTTTCAAAAAACAAAAGAATCACTTGGATCTGCTAATGACACTAAAATTGATATTAAATATGAAATTCCCAAAGCACATATATGCCAAAATAATATCTGTTTTAAAACTTCATTTGTTTTAGTAAAAAATTTAACTGATAAAATAATTCTGGGTCTCCCTTTCATAACTCTTCTCTATCCCTTTACCACATAATACAATGACATTCTTACTTACTCTTTTGATGAGCCAGTTAAATTTACATTTCTATCAAATCCTGAAATTCACACTTTAAAAGCATTTCAAGAAAATTCAATATCAAAAACAATCAACTTAATTCATTCCAAACAAAAACAAATTAATTTTCTCAAAGAATAAATCAATTTTAAACGCATAGATGTACAAATCTAAAATCCTTCACTTCAACATAAAATTAAAAACTTTGAAGAGAAAATTATAAAAGAATTATGCACGGATATTCCAACTGCCTTCTGGCATAGGAAAAAACATGTAGTTACTCTCCCCTACATTAAAGAATTTAATGAGAAAAATATTCCTACGAAAGCACGCCCGATACAAATGAGTCATGAAGTCATGGAATTCTGTAAGACAGAAATCCAAGATTTACTTGATAAAGAAATAATTTGACACAATAAATTCCCTTGGTCATGCCCTGCTTTCTATGTTAAAAAGAACGTTGAACTAGAAAGAGGCACACCCCGGTTAGTTATAAATTATAAACCCCTTAATTCAGTTTTGCAATGGATTAAGTACCCAATACCTAATAAAAGAGATCTTATTAACAGACTAAATAATTCTGTCATCTTTTCTAAATTTGATCTAAAATCTGGATTTTAGCAAATACTTATTCATAAAAAAAACAAAAATACAAAACAGCATTTGGCACCCCTTTTGGCCACTATGAATGGAATGTAATGACTTTTGGGCTTAAAAATGCTCTCAGTGAATTTCAGAATATTATGAATGATATTTTCAATCCATGTAGTCACTTCTCCATTGTTTACATTGATGATGTCCTAATCTTCTCACAATCAATTGATCAACATAGGAAACACTTAAATCAATTCTTTCAAATAATTAAATCTAATGGTCTAGTGGTTTCAGCCTCTAAGATCAAACTCTTTCAAACGAATATTCGATTCTTAGGATTCAATATTCATCAACTCCAAATCACCCCAATTAATAGAGTCATCCAGTTTGCTGATAAATTTCCATATGTTATCTTAGAAAAAAAATCAGCTCCAACGATTTTTAGGATCATTAAATTATGTGGCGGATTTCTATCAAAATTTAAGACATAAATGCACACCACTATTTGATAGATTACAAAAAAAAATCCTCCCCCTTGGACACCAACTCATACCGCTATTGTTCAAGAAATTAAGAGTCATGTCAAAACTATTCCATGTCTAGGAATTCCCCTAGCTGATTCATTTAAAATTGTTGAAACTGATGCCTCTGACATTGACTATGGAGGCATACTTAAGCAATAAATTTCTCCCAGCTATCCAGAACAAATTGTCTGATTCCATTCTAGAACATGGTTACAATCACAACGCAATTATAGTACTATTAAAAAAGAAATTTTATCTCTTGTTTTATGTATAAGTAAATTTCAAGATGATTTATTAAATCAAAAATTTCTAGTTCGTGTTGATTGCAAAAGTGCTAAACATGTTTTAGAAAAAGATGTTTAAAATATGGCCAGTAAACAAATTTTTGCTCGTTGGCAAACTATTCTAAGTATCTTTGATTTTGAAATTGCATTCATTAAAGACAGTAACAATCATATACCAGATTTTCTAACCCGTAAGTTTCTCCAGGGTTCCTACCACATTCCCCAACATGCAGCACAGAACGACAAAACAACATCAAAGTTCATCTGAGCCAAAAGTCAGTCACCAAGCAGTCAAATCTGAGTCACCTAATTCTTCTAGTTTAGTTTCATATCCAGGTTATCTTGCAATCCTAGTCAATTTCTGGCCCTTACCCAATTATGTTAGTACCACCATTAGCCTAAATAAACCCAATTACCAATCAGCTTTAGTTAATTCACATGATCCTTTCAAAGTCAATACCCCCAATTCTTCCAAGCCCAATTTTTGTAAATCATCACCTTATGTTTTACGCACTAGTCAAGACATGTTTTGTGTTGAGTCACACATGAGTCACCTGAAGAATCCAATCTCCCTAGTCAAATATTACTGCCCACCAAGCTACTTTTTTGTTCCCAATCACCCCAATCATTCTCTCAAATTTTTCAGAGATATTCTCTTTGCAACAGGTTCAATCACAATCAAAGGGATTTTCGATCTTAAAGATTCATCTAAGTTACTTGATCATTCCTTGTACATAGTAAAAATTATACATTTATCTGAATGGAAAGATCCCCCATACACTTTCCATAAATAAAAAAGTTAACTTTTAATTATTATGATTATGAAGATGCATGGTTCAAAATTTTCATGCATCAAAATGACGATTTCAGCCACTCTTGGTTCCTCAATTTTGACCACAAATTCAATGGCAAGTTCCCAATGTGGTTTGAAAATTGGTGGATCACCTTTGGGTGCCCAATCAGCATTTTTCCCGAAGCTCTTCAAGATTTAGTCACCTGTTTTTCTACAACATGAGATTTCTCAGACTATGAGAAACGTTTTCTAGTCACTCTACACTTCATTGCCAAATACAAAGTCCATTGGATTTTCAAATGGCATTTTAAATTGCAAGACTACATAGTCAGCCGGAAGTATCTCGTCAAGTGATGGGATAAATTCAGATCTGATCGAATTATTGACGCCTTTAATTCTGAATTTCTGGTCCAAACAGCATCAGCATCAGTCATTCCTCCAGTTACTTCAGTTCCTCCTCCGACCTTTGCTCCGACAGCATAAATTTCTCATCCTATTAACAAATTTCTGACCACTTGAATTTCTAACCATATATATATATATTTGTTCTTTTCTTAAATTTCAACAATCCTTTACTTATTTTTCTTTCTTAATATTTCAAGACTACCCGCTTGTCACATATATCTATTTAATTTTTCATAATTTCTTGTAAGATTAAGACAAACATTAGCCTAGATTGTTACTATGCATCATGAACATTTTGTGACTTATTATGAACTAATTATACAATGGTTCAAATTTACTATAAATCTCTAGTCTGCTTTTCTTGTTGAAATTTTTTGTGGATACACGTTTAAGAATTTGACCCTCCTGTATAAAATTTCTAACTACGTCACTGCATGCTGATGAACATAAAGCTAGGTTGAAGGCCAACCTCGAATTTTTAGGGGCAGAGGAGAAACAAAATGGGCCCGCTCCCCATTCTCGTATTCAAATAGTTAACCAAAAACATAACTATGTAACTATCTCAATATTCTAAAATAATATATTAATTAGTGTATTGTAATAAATAAATAAAAAGGTATTAAAACTGAAATAAAAAAAACAAAAAAGTATTTAAAAACAAAAAACACACTACTGGGGATTCAAACTAAGAACACAGACCACAGAAACAAAACATGCTGCCTACCACTCCAACAACCTCATCTTTTGTAACTATATGAAGTTATAATTATATATATATGTAAAGGATTCCTGAATTTAAGGGCTCTAGACCTGCACGGCCTATACCTAAGGCTGGCCTAGCTAGGGTACATTACCGTATCTTAGGTCTCATCATGGACCGGATTAGGATCGACCCGATTTTAAATTTTAGGGGTTAGGATAAGGTAGGTTAGGGTAGGTTAGGGCTCGGTCAAAGTCAACAAAATTTAGAGCCGGATAAGGTAGGGCCGAGTCTTGAATATGTAAGCCCTAGCGACCTATTTCATTAGGACTAATAGGTCGGGTAGAGCCGGCCTTTTAAATAGGGCTAAACATAGTCGAAATGACTTATTATTTTTTTATCACAATTTAGCTTTAGAATTATATGTAATGAACCTTATTTTTTTTGTTATATTTAACATGCATGCATACACATTGTACTTAATTTAAGACTTCTATCTATAAACTAAGTGGTTATACTCATATATCTCACGAACTAATACTCTAAATCATCAAATACAATCGTTAATCAACAAAACAAAAGGAAATCAAATGAAAAAAGCTAGCAAATCAACTACAAAAGAAAAGATTAGTTGTATTGTATCTAAAAAATAAGAAACATATTAAAACAATACAAAAATAAGAAATTATTAGGGCATAAAGAGCAGGCTTTTAGGGTCGGGTCGGGTTCGGCCCTAAAGGGCTTATTAGGGTAGGGTCGGGTTTCATTTGCTCAATCCTTACCCTACCCTACTCGAGAAGGGCTAGGGCCGGCCCACCCTAATGGAGGGCTGAGTAGGGCTTTGGCCCTAGAGAATAGGACAGGCTAGGATCGAATGGTCAAATGATGAGGTATGCCGTGTCTTTAACTCGTTTTTTCTAATTTGAGCAGGAACAACCCAAGCAGTATGTTATGATTAATGTTTTCAAAAGTTTATACTGCATGGGGTAAAGAACTGCAACATCGATTTGATTGGTCTGTGACGGAATGAGTTGGTAAAAAAAGGCACACCGAATTTTCCCCAAGATATATTGGCAGACAGTGCTAGTTTAAATCAATCAACAATAACTAATGGGTACGTGGGTAACACATTAATATGATTTATTTCAAAAATGGGTAACACATTAGTTGCAAAATATCTATGATCTTTATCAAGAGCGAAACTATTTCATATTTCAATAGGAAACAACATTTGATATTTGGACTTGACACTTGGATCCGAGTTTCTAATCAAACATGGACCTTAATCAAGATTTGTGAGCTCACTTTGGATTGGGCTAATACGAGACGCCATTGCTCTTCATCAGCCCAGTTAAAAAAATCACCCCTCAACTAAAAAACACACACACGCAAAGAAGAAGAATTAGCTATATAGAGCTATAGTGCGATTGTAAATTGCATATACATATCTATTTCATAACCAGATCGAAGTGGATTGTTTTTATATGTGGCCTTGGAAAATGCGACATGATATATGTAGAAACGTGGATATGTTGGTATGAATATGGAGGTCGATCAAGATAGTGATCAGCGAGATGTATTACTGGCCATATATGATTAAGGAGAGTTTGCCACAAAGTGACTTATATGACCGTGGATGGGGCTCTCTTTCCCAATAAGAGATTATATGTGGTGTTGGAGATACTAAAGTTGATAATAAGGATGCCAGATTTGTACGAGATTAGGCATCTCCTCGATCTCATACAAAGTGAGATCTTCCATAATATTGAAGGGTTAGATTAAGTTAGCATCTAGATGTGTATATTTGAGTTAGATGCTCATGCCGGCCATCGATATCCCAACATGCATGCGGTTGTCTTTGTGTTATAAGAGATCAATGGAAGAATGTACGTTGTTTTTGTTCCAAGAGAAGAAATGTCGATCTCTCTCAATACTTCAATCATTTTTCATCTAGCTATGCAGTTTAAGAATGAAGATGCAGCACAATTATAATGCTAATATCTACTTGTGAAGTGGAACTCTAGGTCTCTAGCTTTCCTTCACCAAAATTGCGGCATGTGAGCAAGTGTTTACAAGGGCAACCTTAAGGGGGAATAGAAGTTTCGCAATAATATAATTGATGTCAAGTAGGTTAGTGTTATAATAATCTTGGATCACCTTTCTTCTAGGAACAACTCATGATCATCATCTTCCTGTACTCCCCACATACGAATATGACAGGACTCGAACGAGTTGAGTTGTCAAATTCAATGCTGTTAGGCATATACAAACCCCCTAACCACTCAAACTTGTTGAGTTGCATAATACCCACTTTAGGGACCATACAAGTGAAGAAAGATAGGATATACAACAATCTCTGCCCCTTAAAAGAAGAACATCGGAAGCTTTAAAGCCAAACCCCTTGATTGAAATATTGAGCTTATCTTTGCCCCTAGCTAGCGAGCTTAAAGCTCCTTCAGGCATGCTAGATCGATCCTTGTGAGGGACTAAAGGAGCAACAGACAAGATCACAAGAAAATGTGGGAAGAAATGTCACCAAGTTTTCACAAGTGTACGTGGGTCAATTCAATCACTCAATGAGGGAGATAACTCATAAGTTAGCTCTCATAAGTTCCTAGCTTTTACCCTCCATCTTATTTGGTTTGTCCAGAAGAGAAACCTATGAAGGGAAACACATGAATGCAAATAGATTGAACTGTCATGGCTTTTGGGGGAACTGTCATGATATGAGTTGCTTAATGACCTTACCAAGGCATGCATTCCATGTTTATGGTGTCACTTTTCACCTTCCAACGGTAGTACAGTACCGTAAAGTCCTCTTCTTCAATCTCCAATTCGTATTGTTCATAGAAAAATCTCTGATCAATGAAACAATAACTATTTCGTATCGTATTGAATAAACGATGTTGGTTCGTTCGATCGCCTCCAACTATTTCATGGCCAACGACAAAGAGGGATTACTCAAGCAGTCGACATCCTTCAATCTATAGAAAGCTAGATATATAGGTCTCACATCCCATCGACGACCCCCATATAAGCAAACTGAGACAGCTAGCTAGTTGATCTATAGGCTGATCGATGATCTCCTGTAAATTTGGAATTTTTGCTTAATGACAGTGTAATTATGAATTTATTAGGCTTAATTTCAAATTTTTGGTGTTAATGGCCTATTGGAGAATCTATTCAATCTTGTTAATAATGATGATTACTTCTTCTCTTAATAAATTTTATAGTTCATATGCATACCTCTTATGAATCATAATTATATTTTATTATTATTAATACATTCAAAGGAAAAGAAAGAGTAAAAGACTCCATTTTCAGCTAAAAAAAATTAGCCCCTCCGAGATTTTATTTCAAGTTACTCCACTGCTGATGACCCAGCAGCGACCCATCCATGCTTGACAGTACTCTCTGCTAGCTAGCTAGGTCTACATGAAAGTGAAAAGAAGCAAGCTCAAACGTACTTTGCATCATGTCTTCTTTTAGGATTAGTACGTTTCACAAACGCCAACTCAAATGATCGATGGTCCATACAAGTACGTTTGCAGATCGATGTATAGCTATAATTGACGTGATTTTCCTAATCTTTGTTCCTGACCTAACCAGGAGACCATGCATGTGGAGGAGTAAAATTTCTATTTCGGCCCACACTCACTTAATGAATTAGGCCTAACGGTCGAAGCTCATATTCACTAACAAATAGATAAGAAGAAAAGAATATAAAACAGGATGAGATTATGAAGAGTGTGCTTCTCTCATTATAACGTAAAGTGAGGTTCAAGGAATCAAAGGTCTATAAATCACATGCTTATGGAAAAGAATTGGGAGGAGAAGGACGGGTAACAACGGTAACAAAGATCGAACCGATTTCTTTTATTATACCTGCTTGAATCAATTCTTACTTGGACGTCAGAGTGTGTTTTTGTTTTGCAAGTACCTCTTCTTCCATGATTGATCGTCTAAGGCTTCTCAAAGATCAAAGAAGTAAGATTTTTGTTAGTAAATTTCATTCCTGAATTTTTTCCACCAACAATGCACATTTTTTCCACCATTCGATAACAAACACACTTTTACGACAATCTTGTTGTCTCACTTCTCACAAACGTTACTTTTACTGCTGAAACTTACCTCAACTCAGTCGAGTGGTTGATATACTTCCCGTACTTATCGGATTATCGACCCTATTATATATATAAGTATCGGATTGATCTGATGCCGGTGGGAGTGATACGTTTGATCTGATTTTGTCGACATATTTTGGCCGGACCGGTGGAGCCCATTATTTGCAGTCTTAGCTTCATATGCCGGCACGGAGCTTCGGGTCCTACCCGAGCTACTTTCGGGACCCACATGCCTAAGCTAGATTAACGGACTTTTAAAATGGGCGCTCCGAACCTGTAGGTTCGTGCATGACCCAAACTGATAGTTTGAATCGTTCAACAGTTTTGGAGGGAACGGCGTATGAATTGACAGCACAAACCCTTCTTCCTTAATTTATTTACCGTGAAGAATGAACTATGATTCATCTTCGCATGCAAGGCGTGGCATTACCATTTTGGTCTGGTTTGATTGATCGTTGGTTACACTTCTCAAGACTGTCGATCGAGTATAGCCACCGGATCGATGTCTCCCACCTCTCAAAATCAACATATATATTTGCAAACTGCATGCCCTCTCGACCAGCTGTAGTTTACGATGAATCTCTTATAATGTTGTATTGAAGAATTAAGCTATTTATTTCATAAGTCTACATAATTGGTAATCCTACACTTTAGTCGGCATATATATATATATATATATATATATGGCGATCCACGAAGAAATCCTAGTTTTAAGGTGCTTGCTCATATGCTATTCACGCAGTTCATATATAGTCTGTTCGTGCCTGTTGAAATTAACCACTTATCCTAGCTTAAAACCAAAAGCTCCGAATGCTACTTTGATATGCTCATTATGCTCTTCAATCCACTGAATAATGTACATAAAAAGTTAGAAAGAAAAAGAAGACGCTATTTCACAATTTAGTTATACAAATCAAAATTAGATCCTTAAAATACAATTTAAGATCATGTGCATCTTCTCCTAAACCACCCCACTTTGCCCCCACCACAAAGCCTAGAAGAATATTGGACTAATTAAGCTACTTTGCCATAAGAACATCAAAAAGATGAAAATTAAAATATCAGCATATATATCTCAAAGATAATGTAGGCTTGAAATTAAAAAGCATTTCTTCTATTTGTTTGGGGAGAAAGCATTTGTTGAATGCAACAGCAAATGGCCTAAATCATGAAGTGGGCGTTCATATCATGTTCTCCTCTTTCTTTGCCTTGTCCATCTTAAGCTAATGGGCCATCAATCATCCTCAGTGTCGAGTGGAAACTTAAAAGAAAAGGGTGGTGGTGTTCCTCCAATTTCCGAGCATTTTGATCTATTTAATTGGGTTATTTTTTATTGTTTTGCTCTCTTTACCCTTTTTCCTTTTACCCTGATTATAACAACTGGTCCTGTTTACAATATTAGATGTTTGATCACAGCCTTTTTGGAGTAGCTTCATGATTGTAAATTTCTCTGTAACATATATTCAAAAGTGCTAGCTCATGAAATTTAAGTTAGTTAATTTCGAGAAACATTATCTAAACTAAGGCCATAGTTCTCATTTCTATTTCAAGTGCAATGGTACTAATCATCATTCTAACTAATTTTAAGAAGTGAATTATTAATTGTTCTGAAGAAATGATTGTTTAGTTTCCCTAATAACCATTCTCGAAGTTTAGCCTTTACAAATAAGCAGACTCTACGAGGGTACCCAATTGAAAGAACGAAATGGCAGCTTAGTCAAGCGCGTAGGGAGAGGGGCCGAGGGTGCAATTTCCCCGTATCATATTTTTTATTTAATTAAATTTTGAATGTTTATTGTATAATTATATTATAATAATTTTTTAATTAAGGTTAACAAATCATAATAATGTTGTTTATGTTTGATTGGTTCATTAAATGCATGATTTTATCTTTTTTTTTCATTTTGTATCATATTCTTTTTTATATTTGTAACAATTATGTCATACAATTATAAAGTATAAATGAAGCAGAGCTAAAAATGACAATAATCCACAAACCAATATGAAAAGTATGGAAACTCTAAACCGCGGGAAGATATATAAATTAAGTGATTTCGTAAAAATCATATTCACATAAACCTCATATGTCGACAAAACTCTAAATCAAGGTAAAAATATCACTGACTAAAATTGCTATGAATTATTTGTAATCCAAATCAACTTAGAAATCCGTATTAGATATTTTGGTTTTGTCCTTGTTAATTGCAACTTCTGGCTACGTAACTGGTCTTAATGAAAAAAGGATTGTTTCTGCAACTAAAATATATAGTTACATACTGTATGCACTTATCATGTAAACTTTAAGTATATACGACCACACTAACTTTCGTATTTAATGTAATATCCTAGTAGGTAACCAGATTCTCTTAAACAAAACAAGTAGACGATTACGTCAATTAATTAGAACCCATGGTCTTCGTGTATGTATAGAGGGTTATGTACGTATACTCAATGTACATGCGTAAGTTCATTCCCACAAGTTTAAGTTACTAGATTAATTTCATGTTTATTTAAGCTATCAGCCAAAGTGACAAGCGCACTTGTTACTCCGATGATTCTGATCAAAATACTTGTTAACCAAAGATGTCATCAATACGTACGTACCATATCCAACCCCAACTCACAAGGACTGAATTTCATTTTGTCTTTCTACCAAACTAAAAGGTTTAATGCCCTCTAGTCCTAAATTTAAGATTTTTCTTTCCACTAACAAAATTAGATTTAATTTATAAATTTTCACTAACCAACTTAACCAACAAAAAAACAATTATACCTTTTATAAATTAAATTAACTACAATAGACCATTATAAGAATCTATTATAATTAAAGTAAAGATTCTATGACCTGATTCCGATGACCGGACTCCGATGACCGATGACCGGATTCTGACGACCGTTGACTGGACTCATGCGACCATTGACCGGACCTCATACTAAGGGCAGTAGAACCTCCTACTGGGGTCAGTAGGTAGTAGGTCCTCCTACTAGGGTCAGTAGGCCACCTACTAGGGGCAATAGGGCCACCTACTATGGGCAGTAGGACCACCTACTATGGGCAGTAGGACCACCTACTAGATGTAGTATGACCTCCTACGTAGGACCACATATTGGGACAGTAGACCCTCCTATTGGGGTCAAAAGGCTCTCCTATTAGGAGTAGTATGACCTCCTATTAGGGGCAGTAAGACATCCTACTAGAGTCAGTAGGACCTGGTTACTTGGTCACATAGCATGTTCTATTAGCAGAAAACCCCTACTGGACAGTAAAAAATACAAATGATTATCCTTATTCACCCCATCCATACCAAGAATAGCTAGGAAACACCATTCTATTATCAGTCAAGCTCACATTACAATTTGCACAATAAACATATTTCTAGTGAAAACAACTAGTATATGCGTATAGCAAACAACCTTCAGCTCCGCCCCATGATTAGAAAACCAAGTCATGGTATCCACCGGCGTTGAAAAACGCTCCTTTCAATTCTTTACGACCCCACGGATAGTTCTCTGCCAACATCTATGACCCAAAATCTTCACTGTAAACCTCATACATTCATAAAAAAAAACGCTCAAAATTTTGTGATAAACCCCATTTATACATTATCATTTGATTCTCCAACCACGCCAACATGATAACCAGAAAAACAAAACAATATTAGAGTAATGAGGAGAGTGAAATCTCTTGCTTCTTATCTCCGTCGAGAACAATGGCAGTGGGCCCACCCATCCCCTCTGATGCGGCGGCGGTGGCTTTGAAGCCTCATGAGCCTTGTTTGTCTGGATGTAGCCAACGAGAAGATGAAGCAGAAGGCATCGCTCAAAGAGGCTTGGATGACGGCGCCGACGACTTGTGAGAGAGAAAGAGGAAATAAAGAGTTAGTTTGGGAATGGAGGGTAGTATGGTCAAGAAAAATAGGTGAAATCTTGAAAATTTGGCTAGTGGGAATAATACTCTAAGAGTTTATAGAGTTGATGTGAATTTTAAAATCTTATTTTGTTAGTAGTGATGAAGTATGAGAATAATACAAATAAAGAATCATGAAAGATATGTACTTTATTCATAAATAGGTGCCTTTATTTACAGATGATTACATAGGATATATCCTTAAATAACTAGTAAACATCTTTATACGGAATATGAATTTCTTATCCTAATTGCATAAGGCCAAGACACACATAACAGAATATTCTAGAACACCCCTCTTGTGTCGCGCATCGTTATGCAGGTATACTTCAGATGTTGCCTTGTTAAAAACCTCGTCAAGTAGCAAAAACCCTGTAGAAAAACTAAACCTTGATCGTAGGGAAAAAGAGTGCAACACACCAATCATGTGAACTCCCCCTGATGTATACATTACTCAGGAAGGGTTGATAGCTGACGCATGCCTATGATTTTCACATGTTTATCAAATGTAAATTTAGACAAAGACTTAGTAAATAATTCTGTCACGTTTCTTTGAGAACTCACTTGGTTCACTTGAATGTTAAGAAACGCTTGTTGCTGTTGATTGTAGAAGAACTTAGGTGAAATATGATTCGTATTGTCACCTTTAATAAAGCCATGCTTCATATGTTCAATGCAGGTTGCATTATCTTCATACATACATGTAGGCTTATCAGTTGTAGATCTTAATCCACTATTTCTTCTAATGTGTCCAATGATTGATCTCAACCATACACATTCACGAATAGCTTCATGTAGAGCAATGATCTCTGCATGATTTGAGGATGTTGCCACAAGAGTCTGTTTAGTAGATCTCCAAGATATTGTCGTATTCCCAATGATGAATACATAACCAGTTTGAGAACGTCTCTTGTGTGGATCTGATAAGTATCATGCGTCGGTGAAACCTACTAACATATTGTTAGGAGTCTCATCATAACCAAGGACGACAGTGGTGTACACGACGTCGGTCCTATGTGTGACATTGGCGATGACGGCGTCCACGACGGTGGTCCGGTCCTAACTTTGGCTGAGTTCGTGTTCCTTATGTACCGTAAGACCAACTTCGGTCTTCTTTTCATTTGTGTAGGGAAAGAACAATCCTAGGTCAATGGTGTGTTTAAGATATCGAAATACATTCTTTACACCGGCCCAATGACGTTGGGTTGACGCTGAGCTAAATCTAGCTAACAAATTCACTGAGAAGACAATGTCTGGTCGAGTACACTTAGCTAAGTACAATAACGCACCTATTACACTAAGATATGGGACTTCGGCGCCCAATAGCTCTTCATTGTCATCTTTTGGACAAAATGGATCTTTATTGATATCCTGACTTCGACCAATCATGAGAGTGCTAGCCTGATGCAATTTGTTCATGTTAAATTGTCTGAGAATCTTTTGGACATATGCAGACCGGTGGATTAGAATACCACAGGCTCAGTGCTCTAGTTCAAGTCCTAGGGAGAATCGAGTCTTCCTAAGGTCCTTCATTTCAAACTCAGATTTAAGATACACTATGGTTTCTCTTATCTCTTCAAGAGTACCAATGATAATCATGTCGTCTACATAGACGGTGAAATAGTGAATCCAGAGCTTGTTTTATTTATAAACAAGCATGGGCATAGTTCATCATTATTGTATCCATTCCTAATCAAGTAATCACTTAGACGAGTATACCACATTCACCTAGATTGTTTTAATTTGTAAAGTGAGCGTTACAAACTTATAGCATACGCACTCCATGGTTTAGAGTCTCCTGATTTAGGCAGCGAAATCTCATCTGAGACTTTCATGTATATCTCTGAGTCAAGATCCTCATAGAGATAAGCTGTAACCACATCCATAAGCTGCATATCTACCTTTTCGGACACCAAACTTATGAGGTAGATGAAATTAATAATGTCGATTACGGGAGAATATGTCTCCTCGTAGTCTATACCAGGACATTGTGAGAAACCTTGCGCCACAAGACGAACTTTGTATCTAAGTACCTCGTTCTTCTTATTACGCTTTCTAACAAAGACCCATTTATGTCCTACAGGCTTTACAGTTGGCGGAGTTAGCACTACTGGGCCAAATACCTGTTGCTTTGCTAGAGAATCTAGCTCTGCCTAGATGACATCTTTCCATTTTTACCAATCAGCTCTACGTTGGCATTCAGCAACTGAGCGTGGTTCGATGTCGTCATGCTCTATGATTTCATGAGCTACGAAATATGCAAATATGTCGTTGACTTGCATAGATGACCGGTCTATCAATTCATAAGTGTTATCATAACACATGGAGATTCCTATATTCTCTGATGTCAACATTGATCCTGAGACGTCCCACATGAATTCTAACATCGATTCTAGGACATAGCTGTAATCAGAGATAATCTCATGGGAGGGATTCTTCACATCAATGATCAAAGGATCATATTGTGTCTTAGCAGTCCGTTTCTTCTGTGACGCGTATCTATCGAACCATGTGGTCTTCCCTTTTCCTTTGAGGAGGAGCTACCGCCTCCATCCCCCATCATGGGCGACGGCGCCGTCGATAGCCATACCGAGCCCGAGGACGGTTGTGCCCTCATTTTGAGGGACTTCGTGCCTTGTAGGAACATTTGCAGCTGGTATTTCAGATCTTGTCACTCTAGCAACATCGGCAAAGAAGTCAGACACCAAATATGCTACCTTTTAGAGATTGAGCATTCGTTCCACTTCATTATCAACTTGAGAAGTGTGGGGATCATGATGAGAATGTGAGGAGAAAAATCACGACACTTCATGTCGTTCCTCATGAACACTTTTGTTCTTATCTCCCCTTAAAGGCGGGAAGAGTGTCTCATCAAAGTGACAATCGACGAATAACGTCGTGAGCAGAACTCCTGTAGAAGGCTCTAGGTATCGAATGATTGTTGGTGACTCATATCCAACATAGATACCCAATCGTCTTTGAGGACCCATTTTTGAACGCAGTGGTAACGTTATTAGCACATATACAGCACAACCAAAGATGAGTAGATTTAAATATCAGCCTCATACCTAGTTACCAACTGGTACACACTAAAGGTTTGGTGTGTGGTGGGTCTGAAACGAATAAGTAAAGCTACATGTAGTATTGCATAGCCCCATGATGCAATTGAAAGGTTGATGCGCATAACTAAACCTCGAGCAATTATCTGAAGTCGCTTAATGGTAGCTTCTACAAGACCATTTTGAGTGTGCACATGAAGACTTAGCTAGAAAACACATGAAACACACATGAGTGTGCATAGGGTCGTGCGTCACCATCCCTTCAAGAAGGACCGAGACGGCGCTGCAACCTAATTAACCTTGTAGGTTGTGATTCATGTCATTATGTAAGGACTTGTACATGTTATTGTAACTATAAGAGACAAAGAGGAATGTTTCGATAAAATGAAATATCATTCATAAGCACTAATGAAAAATTGAGTACATCAAGAGTCTCGAAATTGAAAAATAACTTAAGCATGACATTAAGATGTCTTATTACATAACAAACTTAGTAAAAATAAGAGAGTAAAGACTTTCTAATCAACTATATTGAAGTCGGGTGCATCCATGCTAGAATCAGGTGGAAAGTCATTAATTTTGAGCTTGACATTTTTGTCAGCATCATTAATCTTCATATAGTTGACTTCCAGAGTCTCCTTATATTTCTCGTAAGCAGTAATGACCTTTGAGTTCGCACGGCAATTGCGATGCTAATGGTTAAGAGAACCACATTGGTTACAAACTGAGGGAGCACGGATATGTTGTTTGGTGAGATTCTTGGGCTTTGTTGCACCTCCACTAAGGCCGACGACACCACCATCTCGTCGCCATACATTAGGGTGACGTTGGTTGCCGCTACCAAATCTTTTCTGATTGTTGATGCGTTGAGTAGCTTTCTCATGCGCATCACGACGTTTGTGTCCTCTATTGCTAGGAGCTTTTTCACCACGAACATTACTATAATTGCTCTCCAGTGCAGTCCGGGGGCGAACATTGTTTTTATCAAGGACCAGATTGCTCTTTTCTTCAGTCATTAGCTGTGACATTAGACCATTAAAGGTAATAAGTCTCTTTTGTTGGTGATCATGGCGATATTGGTTAATCAATACTTTAGATTGAGTGGGAAAAGTCAAGAACGTCTTTGTGATAATATCATCTTCAGACTTGTCGACGCCACAAAAACTGAGTTGAGCTTGAAGGTGAAACATGTCGCTATTGAATTCCTCGACAGTTTTGTAGTTTAGTAGGCGTATGTCATCCCATTGAGCCAATAACATTGGCAGTAGCGTTTCATGAACGTTGCCGAAACGCTCAGCTAGAGCTGTCCAGAGTTCAAGCGGATTTGATTTTCATATATTGGCAACGTAGAGTCGGGCACATATGCAGACATAGAACCATTAGCACCTATGACTGCATCTTTTTCTCAGACGGAGCAGCTTTGGGATCATGGTGGATCGTCCATATGAGATCTCTACCAATGAAAGTCTGTTCGACGTTCGAAACCCACCTAGGGTATTTAGTGCCATCATCATCATCAAGGACATCGAATTCAACCCGTGTCAAATACATCTGCAAAAATAAGAAAAACTAAGGTGTTAGCAATTGTTGGAGACCTTGTAAAAAGGTACAATGCTAAATGGTTTATCCAAATATATTTTTCTCTCAAGAATTCGAAGATCTAAGCTTCTCACAAGGGAGGCAGACCTAAAAAGGTGACCCTGAATTGGGGATTTTAAAACCTGTAATTTTCACAACTCCAAGCATAGAATGGTGTAGAAGAAATGAGGAACCCGATTTATCCTCCCCGAGGTTATTGAACTTGAAAAGAGTTTTAAGTTTGCTTTGAACTTACCTCATAATTTGCTTGAAGAGGACTTGAGAATGTGGCCTCGGATGAGTCTCAAAATTGGGCGAGCTGATCTCGAAGCCGACAACGGCTGGGAAGTGGCGGGCGGAAGAGTTGAGAAGAAGGAATTCGAGGAGGAGGAGCCAAGGGGGCTTGAAGGCTTTTTATTTTATGTTTTAGAGTTTATGGTTGCTATCAACTCAAGAGCTGCTGATAACGTGATGAAGTATGAGAATAATACGAGTAGAGAATTGTGAAAGAGATGTACTTTATTCATAGATAGATGCCTTTATTTATAGAGGATTACATAAGACATATCCTTAAATAACTAGTAAACTTATCTCTATAATTTATACAGAATATGGATTTCTTATCCTAATTGTATAAGGCCAAAACACACATAACAAAATATTCTAAAACAAGTAGAAAATAATTCTCTAAAATTAGAGAATTTTTCTAAATTAAAACTCTAATTTTGCTAATTGTTTTGTAAAAAGCTTTTGTCGTGTTGTGGAATATAAACCGTTAAATCCCACCTCTCCGGGAGCCTCGGAACTAGGTTCGGTGTAGCTTTCTCCTTTCAAGATTAGACAGACAACAAGCTAAAACTGAGAAAGAGAACCCCCAAGAACCAAACATCAAGGAAAAAACCAAAACACAAACAAAGAAAGTGAGGGAAAGACAATCATCCCTACCCTTCACTTTCTATTACTCCTTTTCCTTTTCATTCTTTCTTTTTTCTTCAAAATTAGGACCTAAATCTTCACACCCAAGTCCCCCCTATATCTAATTCCAGTTTCTCCCTCACAGAGTTCAACCAAAGCTTCAATCTTTATCACAAAAATCCCAACACTTTTCTGGGCTCCCATCACAAATTTGTGGCCTGCATTGTTCTTTAGGGAAGTGTAAAGTTCTGGGTTGATGGGTAGGAGCTGAATTTTTGAAGTAAATTTGATTTCTTGGTGGTAATGGCAACTGAGCACTCGTTGCCTTTTAATGTTGCTGCTGTGGTTGAAGCCGTTCTTCAACAGCAGGGGACTCGTCTCACCGATGTAGGATTGGCTTCAAGGAAGGCAGATGAAGCTTGTAATCTTCTGTCATTTATTTTCTTCTTTTCTATTCTAATTGGTTCTTCATTTGTTTCAGTGTTTTCTGGAATATGATACTGAGTTTTCTTGATAAATGTGGTAAGGCTGTTAATTATGATGGGAAATGTACTGCAAAGGAACTTTTTAATAAATGGAATGTTTTAATGAAACCTCAATAATCCAATTTTTCATAAATTGTTAGCTTTGGTTATCTCTGCCTCTGATGATAGAATTGAAATCATAGAAGGTCAGTAATTAGTGAGGAATGCTATCATTTGGTTTAATACAGATGAAATTGGAAACACAACTTAATACATAGTTTTCTTGCTTGATGTTTCAATCATCTTGGGGATGAATTTTTATCATGAACCTCAAATTCAAAACCCCAATTCAACCGTAGAAGTAAGGTTTCTCAGCCTATGACTTGAATCTCCATGTAATGTAATATATAATGTATATATGTTGCCATACTGTTATGCAGCCTTGAGAAGGTATGAAGCAGCCGGGTGGCTTAGAAAGACGGTTGGAGTGGTGGGCGGTAAAGATTTGCCAGCCGAGCCCTCTGAGGAAGATTTTAGGCTTGGATTGCGAAGTGGAATAATCCTTTGCAATGTTATTAACAAGGTTCAACCCGGAGCTGTGGCAAAGGTATGGATCAAACTTGGTTTCTATTTTGCCTCTGTTCAGGCTCTTTCATGTGTTCCTATTTGTTTATTGAATGGTTTGATGAGGATAGCTGCCTATTTGTTCTTAGGTAGTTGAAGGCTCTTCTTGTGACTCTGTGACTATTCCTGATGGGGCAGCTCTATCAGCATTTCAGTACTTCGAAAATGTCAGAAATTTCCTTGTGGCTGTGGAGGAATTGGGGCTTCCAACGTTTGAAGCCTCTGATTTGGAACAGGTTGATGCTGAGAGTATTTATGGCTGTGCATTTGCCTATACTATAATTTTATTTTTTGGTATCACTTATCCACATTTCGAGTTTACAGGGAGGAAAATTTGCTAGTGCAAGGATTGTCATCTGTGTTCTTGCACTAAAATCATATAATGACTGGAAACAAGCAGGCGGGAGTGGATCATGGAAATTTGTCGGGAACTTGAAACCACCTATCAGTGGGAAACCCTTTCTGCGGAAAAATTCTGAACCATTCATGAGTTCCTTTACAAGGACCTCATCATGGGGCGATAGGTCGCAAGATAGTTTCTCCACTGAAGATATCAATGAAGCGGTTAGTGAAATTTTTCTGTTTCTTAAATCATCTTTTAAATTCATCTGGAGTTTAATTGTTTTGTCTTCAATATTCAGAGTTCTTCTCAATCCCTGCATATCCTTGTACGTGAAGCTCTTTCGGACAAAAAGCAGGAAGAAATTCCATTTGTAAGTATCTTAGTAATTGTACTAATGTGGATGGTAGAAAACTAAGATTAAATCCAACTTTTTCATGAATGTATCTTAGTAAATTGACGTAGCTAGTTGCTTCCTGTTATTCAGAAAAATCAGCATACAGTTCCGCTATATTGTGATTATTCTAAAATCAGTGACTCAGTGGATTACCACATTTGTTATTCTAAAATCACATTGTTGTTCATGATATTACTACATTTCCTATTTAGCATGAGCTGTTTTACTGAGAAAAACCATTTCCTGTAACGTACCTTTAACAGATTGTGGAATCTATGCTGAGTAAAGTAATGGAGGAATTTCAGCATCGCCTGGCAAGCCAAACTGAACTGGTAAGCAGCTGTCTGTCCACGAACAATGGCTTAATTTACATGTGCCATTTTCCCTTCTGAGATTTCATTGCTTCCTTAGTGTACATGATATATATTAGATGACTAAGTTCTACTCTGGTTAAAATTAGATCTTGTTTCCTGACTAGTTTATGGATTTCTACTGTCTTGTCTCATAGTCTTTAGGAAGATGAATTGTATGTGCAGTTTCACTATTACTCACTCTCATGCTTTCCATGGATGATTTATCTGTTTGATAATGGCAGGTTAAAGCACCTTCCAAAGATAGCCCTGGCCCTGACTCTGACTTTCTATCTCTTTCAGAACCTGGTTCTGGTGATATGAAGGTATGTCGGCATGTCTTTAGATTCTCGTACACCATCGAGATGTGAGAATGAAAAATATTAGAGTCAATGGGGTATCCTTTTGTGTAATATGATTGATTTTTCTATTGGTGACATTTTCATCTACTGATGGACAATTTAGAATGAAGTGAGAGCTGCCACTGAAATAAAGATGGATGATTGTTGCAATCAAACATATGACCATCAAGAGGGTTCAAAAGACCAGTTTATGAAACATAAAATGTTGGTTGAACAACAAAAGAAAAATATTCAGGTAAACTGCAGTTGTTTTATAATAGCTACACCAACTTTGTTAATCTGTCCTAAAGAACTGGTGAAATTGGCGCTGATATCCTGTAGGAATTGAAACATACTCTATATGATACAAAAGCAGGAATGAAGTTTCTACAGATGAAATGCCAGGAGGAGTTCAACAACCTAGGTAAAATATATCTAAACTAAAATTGGTGTTATTTTTTCTTCTTTTTTTTCAAATTCTTAACTGGTACCATAATTAGTTTCGCAATGTAGGTACACACCTGCATGGTTTGGCTCATGCAGCTTCAGGGTACCACAAAGTTCTTGAAGAAAATCGCAAGTTATACAATCTTGTGCAGGATCTGAAAGGTAAGTTACTGGTCTACCTATGTATAAAAACCAATATATGCTTTTCAAAATTTTAATGGTCATCAGATTTGTTTGATTAGGCAATATAAGGGTATACTGCCGAGTGCGTCCTCCATCGCCTGGGCAAACAAATCGTTCTAATACTTTTGATCACTTAGATGATGGAAAAATTACAATTGTCACTCCTTCAAAATATGGCAAAGAGGGGCGGAAATCTTTCAGTTTCAACAAAGTATTTGGCCCATTCTCGACCCAAGGTTAGCTAGCTAGTCTAAAAGTAGGATTCAATCATACTTGTCAGCCTATTCACTGTCACTTTTGTTCCCATGCAGAGGAGGTATTTTCAGATACACAGCCTCTCATTCGGTCTGTTCTTGATGGTTACAATGTCTGCATATTTGCTTATGGACAAACGGGATCAGGAAAAACTTATACTATGGTACATATACTGTGTGGCATTATACTTTAAATGATCTCATCATATAATATGCTTTGAGGGCATTTATTCTGAAATACTTTATGCTAAACATTGGATTTGTTTGTTCACCAATATAGACTGGACCAAGTGAGATTACAGAGGAAAGCCGAGGTGTAAATTACAGAGCATTGAGCGATCTGTTTCACCTATCAGAACTGAGAAAGGACACCATTCACTATGGAATTTCTGTTCAGATGCTTGAAATTTACAATGAACAAGTTAGGGATCTCCTTGCGGTTGAGGGCTCTAACCAAAGATATCCTTTATGTGTCTTGATCTACTTCAGTTTCTAGATTGTGAAGTCATTTTCCTCGTTAAATACACATTATCATATTCATGTGTGACCTTAACTCCAGCGTACATTAGAAATTCGAAATAGTTCTCAAAATGGCATTAATGTGCCTGAAGCCAACCTTGTACCCGTATCGTCAACATCAGATGTTATATATTTGATGAACCTTGGGCATAAGAATCGTGCAGTGAGTTCTACAGCCATGAATGACCGGAGCAGTCGATCCCATAGGTAGGATTAGTTACGTAATATCAATATTAATATGAGTAAATGTTAGTACATTTGTATAGAAGATATAGACATTAACTCTCTTTCTGATAAACAGTTGCTTGACGGTTCATGTTCACGGAAGGGACCTGACATCTGGAACTATTCTCCGCGGTTGTATGCATCTAGTTGATTTAGCAGGAAGTGAAAGAGTGGATAAATCGGAGGTGACTGGTGATAGATTAAAGGAGGCACAACATATTAACAAATCTCTCTCAGCTTTAGGAGATGTCATTGCCTCTCTTGCTCAAAAGAATTCACATGTTCCATATAGAAATAGTAAACTAACACAACTACTCCAAGACGCGCTCGGTAAGATTGTTTATTAACCATGAGGTTACATAGAAAAACCATCATTTATGATCTTCTCGTTTGCATTTATCTGATTGGTCTTCGTGATGATCAGGAGGGCAAGCAAAGACACTCATGTTTGTTCACATTAGCCCTGAATATGAAGCCCTTGGTGAAACATTGAGTACCCTCAAATTTGCAGAACGGGTTTCCACAGTTGAACTTGGTGCTGCTCGAGTCAACAAAGATGGTGCAAATGTTAAAGATCTAAAAGAACAGGTGGTCTTTCACTTCTATGGTTAAAACCACAGAACTATGTGGGCAATATATTAAGCTCCTTTTTAATGTTTTTGTTCTTTTGTATTAGGTTGCTACTCTAAAGACAGCCTTGGCACGAAAAGAAGGTGAGGATAAACACCTGAAACATTCACTCTCCCTAAGCCCAGAAAGATTTAGAATGAAGTCTACTGGCTCTTCTCCTTTGCATCCAGGCAGGAAAAGTATTGTAGATTCTTCTGGTGGCCGCAAGCAACCGATGGAGGATATTGGAAACATAGAGGTACACGATTAAGAAATTAATACTATACATTGATCAAAATTTTATTTTATCTAGTGTCTTATCACATCATTTTGATTCATAAATTTTGGATTCACTAGGTTTATCAAACCTCTACATCAAAGCCAAAAAGGCGAAGTTTAGATCTCCAAGACATGTTGATGCATTCGCCTCCATGGCCACCAATTGCTAGTCCTAGAGTGATCGGGAAAGAGGATGACAAGGAGTTATTTTCATCAATTCCTGGGGATTGGGTTGATACGGTGATGGTGAACAAGCTTGAGGGTAAAAGTAGAGAACAAAGCCCATTAAGATCATGTTGGGATCATGTGGACAACAAACAATTACCAGAGATGTTTGGTGAGAGTCGCCTCCTACACCCTTCCATCATATGTTCAACGACAAATAAAGAGAGTCAAGACTTCAACGATTCTGATGATCAGCTGGATGCTACTACTAGTGATTCTTCAGAGCCAGACATGCTTTGGCAATTAAATGGTCCTACTAAAGCTACAAACATTCCAAATGGGTTGGGACCAAAAACAAAGAAAACTAACCCCAACTCAATAAGGAGCCCAGAAACTAGGTGAACTTTGATTCGCATGAGCTAATAATCACATTTTTCTTTAAGTTGCATTTTCTGTTAGTTTATTAAGTTGCATATATTACTTTTTTCTTCTAATATAATTGTTCACTTATCTTATTAATGTTAGCAGGAGTTTCATTCCATCATTGATTCCCTCACCGTCCCGAAAACCGCCCAATGGTGTTAATCAAGCTTTGCCTAAGAGGCAATCTGTTTCTGCTGAAGGCAAGCGAAGGCATAAGAGTTCAAAGTGATGATCATGGTGTGAAAATTTGCAAGATATACATAATTTTGCTTGGAGTCATTTTTGTGTATTTGTGTCTATACAGGTGAGAGAGAGAAAGTGAGAGAGTTTCTAGATATGTATATTTGAAATGAAAATTAGCTTAGTTGAGTTTCTGCTGCGGTGATCATAAACTGAATCCAAAATTTGACTTCTTTGGGTATTGCATTTGTAAAATAACCATCTTTACAGGATATATGTGATCTGTATACTGATGTCACCAACTTATTCAAGACTGATTGTGGTACTGCCGTATTGGTGTATAGTAAAGTTTGTACTACTGCAAAGAACAGAAGCAAATTCATTCATAAAAATTGAATCGAGGAGTACATAGCAGACTTGTTAAGCCTACCAAACAACAGGTTTGAGTACCACACTTCATTTTACAAGACAAGTCTTAAACTAAACTCTTCAACCATAATAAGGAGCAGCCAATCTGGACACATTTTCTACCAGCAGGTCGGAAACACCAAGTTCACAAGTCTGTGGTCTCACTCCAACCACTCCTGGAACCGCCATCCCAATACAACCTATTTTCATCTGTCTCTAATACCATTGCACCATCCACTATTCCACTTCTATTTTGATGAAACGCGGACAAGGTTTATAGTTTATACTAACTTCTATTCCTTTTGATCTCAATCACAACCAAGTAACCCTCTTCCACAATCAGTATAAAACTTCCACCAACAATTTGCTTTCTCTACAAGTCCTTTATTGCTTTTGAGCTTTTCAAAGAACAAAAAATAGTGCAAAATTTTGAGGAAAAGAGAGAAGGGAGCGTGTGAATCCTATCTCTCGAAGAGGATAAGAGCTGACATTTTAAAGCATGTAAATATTCATTAATTTGACATTTCCACACTGCAAGAAAGCTCAAATTTCAGAAAGCATGTGAGGGATTGCCTTTGAAAACCTCAGTTTTGGATCAATTTTTTTTAATAATGCGCATAAAGAAACAAGTGTTATCGATAGTAAAAAAAATAACAAACAATTCGTCTAGTAACTTAAAATTCAATTAATATGCAACAATAGAAAGACTCAAACCATCAAAATAATCCAAAGTAATGTTGTACCGAAATATACATATATTTGTTAAAACTAGTAGCTCGACCTTTTCAACTCTCTAGTCATCCATCTTCGGTTCCGATTTTTTCTTTTCTTTCTTTGCTTTTTTGACAGTTGAAATGTGAAACCTTTCAAGAATAGGCTCAGACCTACGAGTTCTTCGGTTAAATGCTCTCACACAAATACAACCTGAAATGAAATACAATAATTTAATATGATCACTGAAACTTTGTTATGGTATCAATAATACATTAAAAGCATTAAAACCAAATTTCACATAAAGTTAAATTGTCCTCATATTGAATAATAAATAATAATAAAAAGTTATCTACAAAATATTACTAAGTTTGTCGAGTAACAAATATATATATATATATATATATATATATATATATATATATATCGGTTGTCATTATACGGGCAATCAACATAGAATTTTTATAATTTTTACTTAGAAGTTTGCTAAGAAAAAAGAAGGATTTAAAGTTGCAATTTGCTCAATCCAATATATGTGTAAACTTTATTACAAACTAAATAATTTATCATAATTTTGTCATGAGCTACGTTATAGCACTTGAAGTTATTAACTAAGTAATAAAAAAGTTATGTAATAGTAGAATACATACCATAATTACAGCAGTTATGAAGTTCAATTGGTGATAGGCCTGCAATAAAATATGTTTAGTCATACAATTTCATCATAACTAATAATATTCTTGCATGACATAATCTCTTTAAATACATTATATATATATATATATATATCATACAGAGATCTTTACATAATATTTATTTACCTTTGAGGATTGTACTTGCTGAGGTTCCAAAGTATACATATCTTCTAGTCTGATCCCACAACAAATCTCTACGAACTTTGATGGGGTTTATGCTAGACTCATGATCTACGAAAACCTATAAAAGCAACAAGATTTTAGAATATAGCAGCTTAAACTATAATACTTTGATTTTATGGTTTGCAACACATATATATGTATAGAAAAAGGCCAACTGAACTCACCTCATTAATTTGAAAATATGTACCATTTAATGGAAAACTTCCTCTCATGGCTGTTCTACAAGGTATCTGTTCATGAAAATAATAAGAAATTGTTTAAAATATTGATTTTAAAAAAATTAATCTGATATGTGCGTAATGTGCCTCACTCACCAAAATTGTTCCTTGAACAGTATTAGTATCATCTTGTGTTGACACACTGCTACTAGAGAAACATGTCTTCTCACAATCACATGATGAATCTTTAGATCCATTGCAACTACATCTCTCTTCGTGTGATTGGGATACTTTTAAACATTTATATAAAGAATTCATTAGCAAACACATTCATATATAAGCAAATAACTAAGGATTTTTATTATATATGAATATTTCAAAGTAATACCTGGTGTGCACATCGCAAAAAGGTAAGGATTAACATCACAAGGGTGTCGTCTCTCTAATTTTAGCTGCAACATACATATTAACAATAATTAAGTTGTGATGTAAATCACGACATCATGAAACATTGAGTTTGAGGAAGAAAAATAATGAATTTTACCTTTTTGAATAAAGTGCTTTCATCTCTGATCTCATATCTGCATGATAGTTAAAGTTAACTATAAATTAATACAATAATATGATGTTTCATATATATATATATATATATATATATATATATATTAGGGTCTTTCTAATGAGGGATCTCTTGTTTGTTCATTTCTAGGGATAGGTCCACACCATTAGATCTGTTTTTAATGGGTTTGGACGGTTGAGATTAAAACAAAAAGCTTTAACATTTTTATCAAACCTACACCGTTCAAGATCATTAAAAATAAATCGAAACTTTGGATGCCTTAACGATCACCAAATCACATGAAATTTTATAGAGGTGATCTACTCATGTAGCCCTACAAACTGAACGCTGGAGATACCGAATTTTGATCGGAAAATTAGTGTAATAACTTATCCCTAGAAGTAGTCAAAAAAAGGATCTCTCATTAGAAGGACCATGATATCCCTAGAAGTGGTCAAAAAAGGGATCCCTCATTAGAAGGACTGTGATATATATATATATATATATATATATATATGTGTGTGTGTGTGTGTGTGTGTGTGTGTGTGTGTGTGTGTGTGTGTGTGTGAAATTAAACTTACACCAAGTGTATTGTTCTCAAACGCTCCACTTCTTTTAGTCTATGAGCAGGGATTGAAAATGCTTCTTCATAGGTCATATAAGGTACTAGTGCTGAAATATCACTTCCTCGAAATGTATTCATACATGGACTTCTTGTTGCAAACTCTTTTAGTGGATTGTCAATGAATAAATCTTCAATGTCTCCAATTTCTTGTTCTGGTGATGACCTTCCAGGCGATGGTGGTTCTTCAATTATCGCTTCACATCCTCTCCTTTTATCCTCTAATTTGGTAATATTCTCAAGATATGTTTCGGAGACTGGGTTTAGTGGTTCGTATCCAGAAGAAAGATGACTACTGCAGACAATTTCATGACTTTCATCTCTTTTCTTTTGCCTTTGTGTCTCCGTTGACTTTGGTAATGCAGCATGTTTTGCACTATATCAAATATATAAATTAGATTTAAAGCACCAGAAAGACATAAAAAAATTGAGAAATTAGAAAATAGTGATAAAAACCCAGCCACAATAGTAATTAGAAAATAGTGATAAAAACCCAGCCACAATTCAAAATAGCTTTAAATTTAAGCAAACCTTGCATACGCGCTAAGATAATATTTGCACTCGTTCTTCATCGGACATGAGCGACAATTAGGGTTACGTTTGGTACAAAACACCTGCATGAATATTGAAAAGTTCGTTTTATAAACGTGAGAGACATTGATTTCTTCTAAAATTTTGCAGTAAAAAGTTTTCAAATATATACCTTTCCAAAAGTTATCATCTGATAGTGCAGTTCATACCTGTATAAAATTAAAGATTATGAGTTAAAAGCACCTATTAATTGAATATATATATATATATATATATATATAGTAACCTAAAAATAGAAAATTTTGAGGCTTACAATTCCTCGAAATCCAAATACTTTAGCCGTGGCCAAAGATATTTTTGAATATTGTCCATGACAGGCATCCTACAAAAAATAGTTGCTTAGATTTACTAGAAGTATCAAATATGTTGACAAGTTTTGTCTGTATACGTATTGTAAGTATATACAACATGTACTCACTCTTCTAATACATGTATCTGAACATTTTCAGGTAATGGTTGCATAGGAACCCATCCTAAACGAATCACTATCCTTGCAACATTAACGTCCACCTAATCGAAAAATGAATAAGTATTTAAATACTGTAAATACAAACATTACATAATCGCGCTATCATTTAATTCTTACCGGAAATGCTATATGCTTTAGTGCTAGAAGGCGCACACACTCTACACTTTTCAAGCCAATTCCTTCAATATTAGTCAAGTACATCCTACAAAATGTAGATACATGAAAATAATGAAATATTAGGTGCAAGAACATAGAATTAAATATTACATATTATGAAATTAAAACCACGTATGTAAAAGAATTTACATACCGTACTTGTTCTGCAGTTGCCCATCTTAACCACTCAAGATTTATTTCTTTATGGTCTTGATTCACTTCATTAAGGAATTTCTGCAAACAAATAAAACAACTTATTCATGAATTCAGAAATAAAATAGAATGCATATCCAAAATTATATAAACGAAATTTTTTATTTTTACCTTTATTCGTCCGGCGATGATGCGATGTTGTCCACGTCCTTTGATGGCTTCAGCAATGTCATCAACATCTGCTTGTCTAACGGCCTGCCAGTTTATCGAATCCATGTGCTCCATCTTTCTTTTTGTCCTAGGATCAATCTCTATTTTTCTCTTATAGTAATCCCAATCATTTGTTCCATTCACCACAGCACTCTCATTATCATTTATTTCTTGAGCATCCGCCTTCAACTTCTTTCCTTTTTGTTTTACTTCATTGAAGTAAGATTGCGAGTTGTTAGTTATGATACCACCCGAGCACTCAGAATCATCAGATGGCATGTCTACGTGATAGTTGTTCTGCATCTCAACTTCTTGATTTGATCTTCCATGATCTCCGATTTCACATTCAGAAGATAACACCATCTCTATTGTAGTAATTGTGACTTCTTCTGTGAACGGTTCTTTATCAAACACCAATTTGCTTTTGACCGATGTAGAGCTGGCAATATTTACATGTTCACCATATGGTTGGTCATGTACTGGTTCAAAGCTTAACTTTGAAATTTCATCCTCTACGTACTCCTCAATTTTAACAATTTCTGATTGCTCACAACTTAGCCTTGGATTTGCATTTGTTACAACTTGGTTACAACTGGGCTGACATGGGAAAGCTGCAGCTAGTGAAATAAACGCTGAACTGTAGAATATAATATTAAGTTAATGGTTTAATCATCTTCATAATCATAAAAAAAACATAAATGACAATCCTGTATTCTGAACTTTAAGTTACCTGGACAGATGATCTGATACATTTTGTGTCAGAAAAACTCCCACTATCGAATCTATAACTGATCCACCCCATTGTGAAAATTGTCTATTTCCTAATCAAAATACAAATTCAAACAATACGTTTAATTCTAAAATGAAGAGATAACAAACCAATACAATAAATTGATCGAACTATATTCAAAATATAATGTCGATTTACAAATATTAAAAAAAAAAGAATTGTAGGACAAAAATACCACATTAACTAGTTATGGTTTAGGGATTACAGTCTGTAACCAAATCAAGTAATGCCTCTATTGATTTTCTATTTGAGGTAGGTGGTGATAGCTAGCAACAGCTTTTTCTTTATGAACAAAGAAAGAAGAAGCAAATAATGGAGGGATATAGGATTACATTTAAAGATAGTATGAAATATTTTTATTCTGGAAAAATATGACAATGTTCTCGGGGTTCTGCGCTGAGACAAAAAAATGGGTCTATATGCGTACTAGGTAAATCAGCTCACTACAAGATTGTTCAAAGCATGAAAGACAATATCACATTAGACGTCTTACTAAGTGAGATAGATAGGATCATTCATTTGTCTATGTATATGTTCACAGAACACAGAAAGATAGCAAAGCAGCAGAGAGGCATATAAGTTCAGCAATGACTGTTAAGCAATTGCAAGATGTTGATTGAAATTATTAAAAGGAGATGTTGCAAGCACATAAACATTAGCTTATGCTAAATTAGTATTGTCTATTGCTTAATCTCTAGAAGAAATATGTTTACTCTCAAAAGGGAGATTCACTACCCGCAATTCAAAGATTCATGTCAATTAAGTTCAAGATTTATGTAAAGTTAACCAAGTAATATGTATATTAAATAAATAATTGTAGTAGTAAAAAATATACCTTGAAATAAGCGCATACGAGTAAGAAATAAGTCAATTCGACCACGAAAAAATGCTCTCTCCTTCTTCCAAAATTCAGAATGCTCCTCATCCTGTTTTTCCCCCTCCTTAACTCCATTTTGCAATTGAAGCTTCCATGGATAAGCAAGTTCACCATGTTCTAATTTCTGAAGTTTTTCTTGTCTGCTTCCTTTTTTCTTTGTGATGGCTACCATACATTGTTGGTTTGCATGAGCTATAACGCTGAGCTCAATATGAGGGCCATGTTTCTCTTTTTCTTGGTAACAAACTAGCATCCCATTGTTACTTTCATAACTTATACTGTCTTCAAATGTATCTGTATTGAATTCAAAGACATTGTTGAAGCTTATCAAAAAATAAGGGGAAAACTTGACTTATTTTTCCAAAATGATGAATAAAGAATAACTCCCACATACCTATTGATTTGACGAACAACTCAAAACTATCACTTTCCAATAGGCTTACTATTCCGGTTAAGCTTTCTTCAATGTTCAAATCTAAAAAAAACACGAGTCCTTTTTAATCATAAAGTTTCATTCAAAAAAGTGAACATGGAGATAACTGTTTGGGTGACGAAATTACCTCGTGATTGGGTGATGAAACATGGAGACAATTGCTTTTCGGTGTCATATATTTTCTGCAATTCCTCTTGATTAATTCCGAGGTTAGCCCTTTTCTTTTTATTATACCTCCGTTGAAGATAGTTTGCTTGAAACTTGGTAGCTATCTTCTGCCACCTCTCTACTTCCATTCTTCTCCTATCCATCCTTTTTTTCTTTTGTATTTTTCGGAGATTTGGTTCCATCATTCTACTATAATCTTTCAGTTCCCATTTCTTTCCCATTGTCGTCCTTTTTTTCTTCTTCAAAAAATATAATCCCATAACAGAATCACCAACGCATTTTCTTATGCAGCACTCCACTGTCTTCTCTGATATAACGCGGGTTCCATCTTCAGAGTGTTTCTCTATGTCAATGCTTGAAGATTCTCTCTCTGATACAGATGGCTCTGGATCTAAAGTAATTGGAACATGATTGAGATCAATTCTTCTTGAACTCTCCTTAAATGACACATTTTTCTTCCTTTTTGGCGTCTTGAGCTTCAACCTTTTATTCCTTTTTGTCGGAGTCTTCGGTTCCATCCTAGTTATAGGCCTTCCTAGATTAGGTACCACTCTTGGCCGGTAAACTTTTTTCTTTGGCATTTTGAGTCTCTTTTGTGGCCTTTGAGGGGTAGCATCATGTAGTAATCTTTTTAGGATACCAATATTGTACTTACCATCAACCAATTCCTCATTCTTCAAATTATCTGCATTCACATACATACACTAGTTTAGTACCTTTCATACAAAAATATAAAAATAAAACAAAAAAAGAAGCTCTATAATGAATGTCTAATGACATAGTTACTCAAAACAATAAAGATGTGGAACACGCTACATGAGCACTCAATATGCACCTACGCTGACTGCAAATTAGTTTTTGAAGCAATCACTGCAATGCTGTATGGTATCAAAAGCCTCCACAATATATAAGATGTATTGCATGAATCATGCTGATTAATTCCTATTAATGAGAAGTTCAAGCTCAAAATAGAAGTTCTGGCTGATTAATATATATATAAACAATTGGCCGGTAGAGTTCTTGCCTTCTTGGTAATATTATAGAGCAACAAAATGATCGATATCACTATGAATGGATGACGGTTACCCCAAGAGATTGTAGTTGTTCTTGCAAGAATGCAAGTTAATCATCACTGCCTGGTCCTACACCGTGGAATTGTTGATAAAAGATATACCGTGAAGCGTTTTGGTGGATGCAAAATAGAAAAAGCACTTACATTGTGACATGGTTTCAGGCTGCGGAAGTACCGGCATGAAAGAGTTCTCAATGTCGCCATAACCACAGCTGCGGATTACGTTGTTTGAAGATGACTGAGAACTTTCAATATTAAAAGCTTCGCCATCCTCTCTTTCACAATCTTCGATTGCCGCCGTAAAACCATTAGCAAATTGATCCTCAGTGTCCCACTCCTCCGCAACAGGCTGTTTGTTCAAATCAAACGAACCAATAGAATCAAAATTCATGTCCGTCTCTACCTTCTCATCCACATCCATCACAGATGAGTACTCTGCATTCATCATGTCTTTGTTTTCAGTCTCTAAAGAACTTGCAGAAGCAGAGAGCATAGAAGTCTCACAATGTCTCTGACAATTCGTTAAGGAGAAATTCCATGACACTGTTGCCGTCAATTCCTTTCGTAACCTCTGATAGAAACAAAGTTATCAAACAAACAAAAGAGTTCGAGTTAGATAAGAATAAGGAGATAGAAAGATAGTGCTTACTTACGTGGTTGCCGTTATCTTCTCTACAATCTCGTTTACCTGTTGGGGTTTAGGGTTTTGTACAGAAGGAAATAGCGACCTGTACGGGTGGAAACCTAAGAGTTGGTTTTAAACATGGACTGAAACAAGTGGATTTGTTGGACCTGGTTACTGAAGCGAGACGAAGCTTTTTTTTTCGAAACTTGAAGCGTACTCTTACAATTTATTTGCTGTAATTTTTATTTGATTGTTGATAAAATCCGTGTAAATCTTGTTGCCGGCGGTTCCATATCCGTTAAGGAAAGGGTCAGTTATGTCTTTACATGACAGGACAGGACAGGACATAAGAGTCATTTTACATGACAGCTCTGCTGTGTTTGCCCGAACTCTCACATCTCTCTCTCTCTAGATTTCTCTTCCATTCAATCACTGAGACTTGTGACTCTCTCTATCTCTTAGGGTTTAGCTGAGTTGCAATGAAGGATTTGTAGATGGAGTTGAATGTACTAAAGGTCGGATCTTTCAGTTGGGTGTCCTAAGGTAACTTGAATTTCTCCAATTTTGACTTCAATTTCACAGCTTTTAGAGTTTGGATCGTTTTCTGTAGCTTGGATTTGGCTCAGTTGGTGCTTGGTTTAACTTCGTTGCTTTTCTGGGTCGTTTTTATTGGATTGGAGTATCTATAGGGCTAAAGATTTCACCTTTTTGTCAAGTTTATGTTTTTATTAAAGATGGAAACTTTACATCACAATGTGGGGATTGGTTTAAATTGTATTACTAGGTTTGAATCTGGCATTACTGGGTTTGATTTGGTGGGATGTTGTTTTGAGAAAATGATCTGAAATGTATTGACATTCTACTAGAAAGAAGCATAAAGGAGCTTTGCATTCATTGGTTTTTGTGTTTTCAGAATTGTTTTCGGGTCAAAATAGTTTCAAGTTTACCCACTTGTGAGTTAAGGAAGCGGTGAAGGACTGTGTCGGTTTTGGTGATTGTAATTTATAAGCTGAGTAGATGAAGTTTCAGGAATTGGTTTTCTACTTTCTAGTGTGCTTGAAGTGTACAGTGTATGCTTGACTTAGCTCAATCTTTATTCATTTATGTTTTATGTGGTACGCTGTGTTTATCTGACTGTCATTCTGCTATTGATGTGGGAAAGTTATACATTTTGTAGTTTTAGTGTATGGAGTGATTAGTGTATGTGGATGAACATTGTAGGGAGTGAATTTCTGACAAGATTTTGTTTGATTGTTTGGCTAATAGGTTTCAACACTTCTCTTGAAAATGTCACAAGGACTAAAATGAGTCAGACTGAAGTAGCAAGGATGAAATCTCCTCTTGTTCCACTTGCAACTTTGCTTGGGCGTGAGATTAGGAGCAAGAAGGTTGAGGAACCCTTTTTGAAGTATGGGCAGGCTGCTTTGGCAAAGAAAGGAGAGGACTATTTTCTGATAAAGCCAGATTGCCAAAGAATTCATGGGAATCCTTCAACCTCATTTTCCGTTTTTGCGGTAAAGTAGATTATGTCCCCATATTCCATCTTTTGGCTTACTTAGAGAAAAAAACTGCTCTCTTGTGGACTGAATCCGAGGAAAACAGACGATTAAAATTAGATTAGTTTAAGGTGATTGGAGTCCTATACAGTTATATTTGTTAGGTTAAGTGCAACCCTATATTTCTTCAGGTTTCGAAAAGTCTGAAACATTCCAGTAACTATTCTTTCTTTTGCACCAAAGAGGAGCATTTACATTCTTTCTGATACCAATTCGAAATTATAAATTGGCAGATATTTGATGGGCATAATGGTATTTCAGCTGCTATTTATGCAAAGGAGACTTTATTGGATAATGTTTTGAGTGCAATTCCTCAAGGTATCACTAGGGACGAATGGCTTCAAGCCCTGCCTCGGGCATTGGTTGCTGGTTTCGTGAAAACTGATATAGAGTTTCAGCAGAAGGGCATGTATCAATTTTTTTTCTCCTTTTCTTTTCTTTTCTTTTCTTATTACAGTGATTTCGTTTATATTTTGTGTGTGTGTAATTGGTTTGGTTGTTCTTGCCTTTATGATTTCAATATCCTTAATTACAGGGGAAACATCTGGTACAACTGTGACATTTGTTGTGATTGATGGTTGGACTGTGACTGTTGCATCTGTTGGCGATTCTAGATGCATATTAGACACCCAGGGAGGTGTGGTTTCACTATTGACTGTTGATCACAGGCTGGAAGAAAATGAAGAAGAGAGGGAGCGTGTTACAGCTAGTGGGGGTGAAGTAGGAAGGCTTAATGTCTTTGGGGGTAGTGAGGTATCGCATAGTTTATTTTGTTCATCCTTGTAACCTGTAAACTGAAAGACAATTCACTAGTAAATTATTGATCCAAGGATTTAATTTTCTAATGTATTTAATGGTTCACAGGTTGGTCCCCTACGCTGCTGGCCTGGTGGGTTATGCCTTTCTAGGTCAATTGGTGACACAGATGTGGGTGAATATATTGTCCCGGTACCACATGTCAAGCAAGTAAAGGTGAGTTCATTTTGTACTGCTGGCAAAAGGTTCCGTGGACTTGCTTTTCGTAGGAAATTCTAATTCAGTAACTACTTTTTGTGGTTACGTAGCTTTCAAATGCCGGGGGTAGACTTATAATAGCTTCTGATGGCATCTGGGATGCTCTGTCTTCTGAAATGGCTGCCAAGGCTTGCCGAGGATTGCCTGCAGAGCTTGCTGCAAAGCTGGTTGTTAAGGTAATGCCTGAGATGATTCTGTACGGACCCATAAAGTGTGAAATCACTGATCTAATCCTAATATTCTTTGTTCTGCTTTAGGAGGCTCTGAGGTCACGGGGTCTGAAAGATGATACTACCTGCCTAGTTGTTGACTTAATCCCATCAGAACGTCCTGTCTTGCCTCCAACTCCGAGGAAGAAACAAAACATGCTCACTTCACTTATTTTTGGGAAGAAAAGTCAGAATGGGAGCAAAACAAATAAGCTTTCATCGGTGGGAGTTGTGGAGGAACTGTTTGAAGAAGGTTCAGCAATGCTCGCTGAAAGGTAATGTATGAAGTATTTCTGTATGGTTCACTTGAGGTCTTTGTCTAAAAATGGCAACATGATTGTTTGCTAAATCTGTTGTTCTTGAGGTACACCCTCTAATTCTCCCTTTTCTTGGCTGATTTACAGGTTGGGTGATATTCCTTTGGATGTCAATTCTGGGATCTTCCGGTGTGCAGTTTGCCAAGTGGATCAACCCCAATCAGAAGGTTTATCAGTAAATTCTGGACCTTTTTTCTCACCGTCATCAAAGCCATGGGAAGGCCCCTTCCTCTGTGCAGTCTGTCGAAGAAAGAAAGATGCCATGGAAGGAAAGAGAATGAGCTTGTAGTAATATATCTGATAACATATTTTGTTGTATTGTTTCTGTGGCAGTGTGAGCATGCTTGGTTTTTCGTTTTTCAGGTGGTTACTCTTATAGATGTGTGTAAGAAATGAAGTTGAGATATGCAGAGTAAGTAGGTATTGTGGACTTGTCAACAGTTTGTGTGTCGATTCTGGTTTGTGCTCAGCTGTTGTACTGACTGACTGATAGCAGAAGTGTTATCTAACAGATGTGTTTAAGATAGTATTTGATCCCTAACAGCTTTTAATGCGCAAGAAAGTTGAAGTTTGCATGATGGATAGTTTTCTTGCGGCACCTCCCTGTACTCGGTTGGAACTCATTGGTGCTGCCACAAAAAAATCCTCACTGGTGGTGCTTCTATTTATTTTGTTTGAACTATGAAAATATAATTGATACGGTATGCTAGTGTTTACTAACTATATCCTCCATTTAGTGCAAATATCAAACTCCATTCATTCTTTTATATATATGAGGTGTTTTTTTTTGTTCTTTTTTAACGTAAATTTGAGTTTCTGAAACGCAAAAATTTCGATTCTCTCGTCAAGAATGGGTATTTATTTTTCGATCGGTGAAATCAGGAGTATACACAGAAAGTTTGCAGACTTTCTCAGTTTCTCATTGCGAGACCCTAAAATAAAAACAAAATAAAAACAAAATGAATGCTGAACAGAATTGATTGAGATGCTATCTTCCCATTATGAAATATTCATAATACATGGACTTTATGTCATTAACGGATGAACCATATATAACTGAAGACAGAGGGAAAGATACACCATGAGCATAGCAGTAAGACATTGTGGTATCTTGCCAGGAAGTGATGCATTGATGCTTGCATTATTACATGTTAATAAGAGGAATGCCCTGAAGGACTGAACACAGTCAGTTACATAGGAGGCAACCATTGAAGCTCAATGCCATAGTTCCATTTATCAACAGAGGTTGGATATCGACGACGGAAGTATAAGCAGTGCAGCCTCCAAGCCTGACCCTGATCATATATGAAGTCATACGGGAATCCTTCAAGAAATGGCAGCAAAGAGTACCTCTGCATGCGTCTATCTTATCCTCAAACTGCCTACAAAAGCTGCGTGAGGAACAATTTAAAGGTGAACGAAGAAGATTGTCCGAGCAATTTAACAGCATTACAGTGTTACGAGTAGAATTGTTGAAGGGTAATTGCTCATCGAGTGTTAAGCCTTGTGATGAGAAATCTGAAGAATAACATGTAGGTGTTATCATTCACTACTAACAGATCTGGTGGGAGTATAATGAGCTTGTTGGCACTCAAGTCGATGCTGAGGATCTTGTACTTAAACCCTTTAGCTGAAATGAACTGAAGTTCATTGCCATTGTTGCAGTAGATTTTGTATCTTGGGTCTCCACAACTAGCTTCATTGCTAAAAGGGTATGGAACTTCTAGGTTACCACATTTTGGGCAAGCACCAGCATCAGATGATACATGCCCAATTTGGGTGAACATGATCATGATCACCACAAATAGCATCAGAACTATTATGAGTACTCTACTTCTGGTACTAGTTACCATTGTTAAACGTAACTAGATCAGAAGTTAAACACAGTAGAGCAGTACTCTAAGAGAGAGTTGGCAAGAATGCTGAGAGCTTGATCTCTATTTATGCAGATTCTCGCACATATAATACTGGTTATGTTAAAACCTAATCATCAAGGCAGCTGTGTGGCAAATCCAACTAAGGATTTAATATCAATGGAACTCATGAATAGTGAATCTAATTAGCTACTAATATGATACATGTAATATAGCATTACAGCAATCATGCATCTATATATGTATGTATTATCGCACCGTATCTAGATTGGGGCAACACTCTATGTGATATTCTCCCTATATCAAAAATTAAACAGAACACATCAGTCGTCAGTGGTATGCGGAAATATTTTGATATGTATGTAAACCTTTCACCAATGACAACAGCTTTCAAGTTTCACCATTGACAACCATTCAGACCCAAAAAAAAATCTATGCAGGGTTCCAGAGTTTCAGCATATAGATTTTCATTGAAGAGATTAATATACACTACTGAATACACAAATCTGAATCTAATGTATTGTATTGCTCCAACAGACCTTTCCCCTCACCAAGAGGGGAATAACAAAGATGATGAGCAATATGAAAAACAAAACAAGTCTATCATCTATTGGGATTCTAGTGCAGTGTCAATTGGGTTTAGATGAGTGGCATATCACTCTCATTTTCCATATTGGTGCTCCTGAAGTGGCTTGTATAAACTGTAGTCATAAAGATACATTCAGGAAAGGACTAAAGCAAGGACAGGTTGTAGTGTTTGGAATGTTAGAAGTTAGCACTGTAATTTAATATCATTAGAGCCATCAAATTGTACCATCACTCCATTCTACAACAGAAAGTGTCTTAGTTCCTACTCCCCACAAAACCAATCACAAAACACATTTGAAAATTGACTGTTCAATAATTACTGTAGATACTCCCCGAAACATATAGAACAATGTAAAATCCCCAAGACAGATGAATTCAGCTGTATTGTGAGTGAAAAAGGACAGAAAACAAAAAGAACAAAGCAGCAAGCTAAGTTTGCAGTAAAGGCACTACTTTGATGAAGTTTATTTGATTCAGAGAGAAACAGAATAAGAAAAAAGCCTCTCATTTCATTATAGCTATTATATGAGAATAGATGGATTGTTAACATTAAATAGTCTTTACATATCGATTTCAATGTTAAGCACCGGTCCTTCTCTCACAGAGAAACTGAATGATAGATGACTTCACCCACTGGGAAAAGAAGGCCACAGTGATGAGCAAGCTAATGAAACTAAAGGGATGCTTGCCCGTTCCTGGGCTGAGGTTCCCCTAAAGTGCCAATTAACACTAAGGTAAGTCTTCTCCTGCAAGTAACAGATGATCACATGCACCAATAGCTATGTCAGAAAGGTGAAATAGTAGAACTCCAACACAATGAAGTCTTTAATGAAAAACACACATTGAAGTCTCACATGTGGGAGAAAACAGAAAGAGAAGTAAAAGGGACTTACGCAAATCATCAAGGGACATACTGCGGATGCTCTCTCCACTCTTTATAAGACGGATCTTCCCTGTAGAGTAAATCACACTAAGGAATTTCACCGTTATTATATCAAGACAAGAATTAAACATGTCGATTTTTTTTTCATTTTTCTTCTCCTTTTTGGAGCAGGATTGGAGTAATTCAAATCAAGCTCATATTCAATTATTTCTTTCAACTGATGCAGAAGGTCACAGTCATAAGTTTTTTCCCATGTTTATTCAACCATTGCCCAAACTTCAGAGATATGAACTTTAGCTACGTTCCTCCAAAAATATGTATTGCAAGTTTGAAACAAACTATAGGAATGTAAATGTAACCGAAGCAAAGGTACATGCCAGAAACAAAACTCTATCCAAAGTCCTCCAAACAAAGCAGAATGAAAAGACGGGGATATACCAGAGAAACATAACGAGGGGAAAAAGAACTGTAGTTGTAGTTTTATACCATCGTGACGAATGCAGATCTCTGGAATATTCTTAACTTCACCATTGATGCTGTCATTGTAAACTCTAGTTTCGATGTCACCCTCAACATAAACTGATGAACTGCAGTAAGCTCCAAACCATCAGAGAAACAATATACATAGAGTTCTGTTCATCTTAGAAAAAATAAATAAATAAATCGGACACATACTTCTTAACAAATTGTTTAACTGCATAAGCCCCAAGTGCGTCATTATGCACAGCAATGCGGTGCCACTGAGCTGGTCTTGGCAAGTCCTTTCCCAGTAATCTCTGGTCAAACATGCCCCCGGTCCCAACAGTGAAGATGGTTACAGTTCGACCATTCCTCAAGATCTTCTGCACTGGCGATTGCCCAACTCTTCCACAAATAATTGCCTGCATAAATCAACACACCCAACATAAGTATCATAGATCCCAAACGGGAGGAAAACTTCCCTCTCTGATGATGCAAGTTGTTTCTGTATCCTAACATCCCAATGGAACCAAAAGGTTGTGTCCGGTAATACCTAGAACAAGTTTCTGGTACCCTAGTAATCTATAAAATTATGACACAATGCAGACCTATTTGCAAACATATGTGTCCATGACTCCACATCCACACACGAAAAAATAACACCAGTTGAGCGAAGTACCTTGTGCACACCGCGAAATCCCCAACCCCTCTTGGGATCCACACCTTGGGGAGGAAGATCCACATCTTTCAGACCACCAAGAAAATCATCAATATCTTCTTCAGCAACCACTTTCTTTGTGTCATCGGTGTCGCTGTCGGTTGAGCTGCTGGAGTACCACAACTTTGAGCTTCTTTGCCCGCCCACGGCTGTAATACAGCTCATGTTAACCATCTACACAATATATCCTACCTAAAACAATCAAGTCTCCACACACACACATAGATACCAAAACCAAATTTCAGATTCAGGGTATTGCCTAATACTATTTCAGATGATTCCTCATGGTAAAAAGAAAGTGTATAGCATGCTGGGTTCTAGTGAACATTCAACTCAGAATGATTTCTGGACTAGACCCAATCACCTGAATTCCAAGCATTTGAAACCAATGGGATCAAAATTGTCTGGGTAGAGGAACCCAGTTAACAGAAGTATGATCTCAACCCAAGAAGCCCATCAACAAAATAACAATAATAGTAATCAGAATGAGGCCTGCGAATTACACATTCAAACCTATAAATGGTATTCAGAGAGAGAGAGAGAGAGAGTGAAACCTAGTGAGGAAGTTTGCGAGGAAGGAACAGAGGCTCTGATGAACTTGGAAAGGCTTGCAGCGACTGAATTCATTTTCAACCCGAAACTCTCAAAGCAACAGCGGAGAGGGGTTTATGATATACGAGGGTTTAGTGTTTCTACCGAACGAGGGAGAGCATTTGAGTAAAATAAAAGAAGGCTAAAGGTCATTTTTGCCCCATGTCTCCGGTTTATTTACGGAGAAGTTTTTGACTGCCAACGGCGACGGAACAATAGGGGAAATGGCTGGAAACTTATTTCAACACTGTACAATAGCTCACTCTCGGTTCCCATTTGGTTAAATGTTACTCGGCCTATCCTTTTGCACATCTTGAACATCTAATATTATAGACGGTCATCGGTATTGAAGATTGGAAAAGTACTGGATATACGGACAAGACCAACAAAAATATTTGAAACAGGACATACTTGATTAAGAACACTAGAACCCCATCGCTGTAAGCAAAGCTTAGAGAAATGAAATGAATGAACATGGGAAGCGACAGAGCTAACTTCAAAATATCAGGATTACATTCAGCACTCGATGACAGTCAATAAAAAAACAAACATAATAACGGCTCTACTGATCTTTAGATACTTGAAAATAATTCCAGTACACCCAGACCACTCCAAGCTCAAATAAACCAAAATTGATCAGAGGTTCAATCAACGTGGTCTGGATGAGGACCATGTTGATTTTGAACCCGCACCAAAGGCTGGTGGTCTTCGCACATCATCGCGATCGCTACGCCACCTATCATTTGACAGGCTTGGACGATCATCCGGCCTCACTCCCCTAGGTTCTGCAGCAGGGGCAGCAGGGGTGCCTTGTCGCAGATGCCTAGGAACATACTTTCCAGGTGCAGGAGTGGCCGTAATAGGAGCAGCAGGAGCAGGAACCACAGGCTCAATTGGACGAGGCTCAATTGCCGGCCTAGCAAGCAATTCTCTCTTCTGCCTTTCAGCCTTTTCCTCCAGTTCCCTCTCCCTTAGCCTCTGTATTTCAGCAATCTCATCCAATTTTGCCTTGTGCTCAGCTTCTTCTCTCCTCCTTCGCTCGGCTTCTGCATGTTCAAAAGGGAAACACATTATACACCTAATGAATCTAAGAGCCAAAATATTGGTAAGTTATATAACAATGTTGGATACATCATATATAAAAATACTTTCCAACATAACAAAACTGAATTGGTAATTATCACAAAAACATACCTTCACTCTTACGGGCTTCCTCTTCTTCTTGCAGCTTCTTTAGCCTTTCCTCTTCAGACTTCACATAGAATATTTTCTTCCTCATTGCCTCCCTCTCCAGTTTCCTGGCCTGAATCATTCGACTGATTTGTTCTTCTCTCTCTGCCCTCCGTCTTTCAAACTCTGCCTGCCTTCGGTGCATAACCCTTTCCTGAAAGATAGTCTGCCAGAGAAGAAAAATATTAGTAAGAACTCAAATAAACTAAATGATCTTTAACAATCTAAGTAACAAGTAACACACTTGTAGAATGTAAAACATCCCATACATGCATTTACGTCTCTCCAAAGGAATGAAATATCTTGTACATGATTCTCTCCCAAAGGTACCAGCAGATGCAAGTGTTTTTGTATCGTATAATATATAATATAAAGACAACCGATTATTGTGTCACAGAAATAGATGAGTGCAACTTTTCTGCAGTAGCAATCTTACATGAAAAATTCAACAAAGACTACAAACTCACCTTATTGCCCAACATCCGCACTAGCCTATTCTTTTCCTTAACATCACCTTCATGACGCTGTTGACTCAGCTCAATTTCCAGCTGTTTTTATGATACAGAAATGTAGACAATTATTTGAGGATCAGAAGCTAGAAACATTTTGCTCATAATATAAAATTTAGAACTAAATAGAGAAACTAAATTTTCCAAATACTGATACCAGTTGCTCACGCTCATGAAGCACCCTTTCTTCCACTAAACGTTTTTGATATGCAGCTTCAATCAGAGGAGCTGACTCTTCCCTCTTAGCTCTTTCCAAATGATCCATCGTTTTCGACAATTTTGTTAATTTCTTCTCCCTTTCTTCTCTCTCCTTAATCTGTTCGTGCACAGCCATGTCCAGTAAGGTTTGCTTGGTCACCTTTTCCTGCAAAAGATATATCAATAAACTGCCAGATCCATCTAACATGTAACCAAATGAGAGAGTATTTCACTCACCCCGTCCAAAAGAGGTTTCTTCCCCTTCTTCTTTTTGCTAACGTCTTGAAGAAGTTGCTGTGCTTCTTCAAGTTCTTTCTCCTCAATTTCCTTCAGGCGCCTTTGTTTCATCCTTAATTCAGATTCAGTGGCAAGCCTTTTTGCCTCTGCCTCTTCAGTTATTTTCTGTTGCATGAGCCTCCTCGATTCTTCCTCACGTTCCTTGCAGATGGAATTCAAATGCAGTCAAATTACCATATACTATTGCAAACTATAAAATACAAGTCATTGTCATCCACTCAAGTTAGGAGTACAGGCATACCATTTCCAAAAGATGACGTTCTTGATCTTCTTTCCTTTTCTCAATGATTGATTTCCTAGCAAGAAGCCTTCTATGTTCCCTCTCTACAGTCTCTGCCAAAGAAGGCAGAATTTCACTTAGTCTGGATGCTTTCTCTGGAGGAGGGTAGACCATTGCCCTTGTCTTGTTCAAAGACTCGGCAAAATTAATCAAGTGATCACGAAATCCATCAGACTCCAGACCCTGAAACAGTGAGAAGACAAAAGAAATCAAAATTATATTGCAAATGAAAAAACTTCAGTTTTAGACAGACAAGCTGATGTCCATCAGACTCCAAACCCTGAAACAGTGAGAAGACAAAAGAAACCAAAACTCTATTGCAACCGAAAATACTTGAGTCATAGACAGACAAGCTGAGGGAGAGAAGCTGCAAAAATGACGACATTACTTTTGCTATCCATTTGAGAACTTAAGAAGCAACACAATTGCTATGAACAAGCACTTCCCCAGTTCTTAAAAAAGAATAATTATGAAGGGTGGTTCAATTCACACACCATTTTTCTTTTTCTATCCACACACCCCATATATGATGAAAGCCAATCATAAAGCAATTTTTTTTGAAAAGAAACATCTTTATATTGAAGAAAAGCAAGAAACAATCATAAAGCAAATTTTAGTTGGTAGTAGAAAATGAAATTAATTTATAGCTACATTTGGAAAACATTCTTTAATATCCTGGGTAAATAATTGAAGTACCATATTCAATAGCACAGATAACTCGGCTTTTCTTAAGAAAAATAATAATAATAATAATAATAATAATAATAATAATAATAATAAAACAAGTAGTCATATAATCATACTTGATGAAAGTTGCAGTTCCAAATTGTCAATGAAATCATAACAAAAGGACGAAATAAAAAAGATAACTTACCATGCTACCAAACATCATAACACCCTTCATATGGTCGACTTTCATAGCTATAAAGTTATGCTTAACAGCATCCACACATATCTTCTCCACCACAGAAAAGTCAAAAAATGGGATCATCCGGGATAGATGTTCAGTCTTCATCGACTGATACACCCGAGATACCTGCAGTATGTAGACAGAAGCATTAAAAATCCAATAGGGAAACAAAAGATACATTTCTGAATCAGTCAATTACAGAATCAACTCACCTGCTGGAGCAATCTCAAAGTACCAAGTTTTTCAAGGGCGGGAACATATTGAGACAGTTGCACTTCAGGAACAGAAGAAGCTGAAGCCAGCTTACCCCCCACCTTTGAGATTCTCGACAGGAGAGGTTGTAACTTTACAGCAAGGTCGAGAGGTAGAAATTCATGCTCCAGGAGATGGAAAAGATCCTTCACTTCCTGGGTCGCACAGCTCAAGACACCTTTGGCGACCTGAAAACAAAAGCCAAATAAGATTTTACTGCACAGAAAACATAATTTAAAGAAGACAAAATCTCCAAAGCAGAACAAAATTTTAAATCGCAGGCCAAAACAAATTGTTCGGGAAAAAGCTATATTTATTTCAAAGTATAACAAAAGCTGCCATCATTATAATTAGATCTAAAACCAAATTACCTCCTTAAAATTTAATAACTGTCTATATTCATTACAGGAAAAGTGCATATACAATGAACTCTGATTAAAAATAAAACAGAAATCAACAAACTTACCAGTTCTGATAGAAGACCAGATCTCGAAAGCTGTCATAAAAGCAAATTATCAGGTCATAAAGTCTATATAGGTGGAATTAGAGAAGCAGCAAAGAAAAGTAAAAGAAAATTTTAAAAACTTGCAATACCACATCTCCTCTGTCGATTTTGGGGTCAAGATAAAAGCCAATCAGATTAGCCATCTTCAAATTGCGCTCTTTCTCATTATCAAGTTCCGAGTGAGAAGCAGCACGTGTCTGATCATACGGGAGAACTGAAAGTGCAGCCAAGACAACAGATGACGCTATTAGCTGCAAATCCTTCTGGTTTAAATTTCTGTTAAAGCTTTTCTGAAGCGAGAACAGCTTGAACCATGCATAAGCATGATAAAGGTGGCTAGCAGAGATCCAAAAAATTTCTGTGAGCTTGGCATAGTAAATCACCATCAACGATGGTTTAGGAGTTTTCTTAACCATGCACATCAATCCATGAATATCTTCAACAGAACGGAATGCTTCCTACAGATAGCATAAGGTAAAAAGTATTAACGATAGAAATTTTCATAATTTGCACTTTGTTGACTAACAAAACAAATAAAGAATGCGCTCAATAGAAATTCAGACACCTGCCACAGTTCAAGTTCAGTAGCCATCTTCAGCTGCTCAAACCTAGTTTCAAGATACAGTTGCAAGCTCTCAGGTAAAGTAAGGTCAGGTCGGTCTCTTTGATCTCTATACTTGTTCAGATTGATCAGATGATTCCTGATGATCTCACATAGCCTTCGAAACTCAGTAGTTCGTTTATATTGCTTGCAGAACTGAAAGGCTCGATGTGCCGTCATCTATAAATGAACAGTTTCAATAAGACTGCATGCTTTGATGCAAATTGCGATTAGAAGCTGCATAAAGCTATTCAACATAAAACATACATGTACACAGTATACTATACACTATGGCCAAACTACACAATAGAGTTGAATATAATAGAATAAACTTTGTGTTACTACACGGCAAAACGGGAGATGGTACAAGCCAAAATGGCAGCATGATCCAAGGTAGTGCATGATGTAGAAGGCTATAAAAATAGCAAAGTTAAAATTTAAAAAGGTCATTTAAACAGAATCAGGGCACAAGGAAAAACTATAATCATCAAGCTGTATGGGAACCCCGAACATATGAACAAGCCATGCAAATCCTTCTAGAGGCAGTAGAAGTGATAGAAAATTGCAGCTTGCTTAAAGATTCATAAAATAATATGGGAGCAAGTCATTTGTACATCTAGTATATAAATATAGATTTCACATCTAAATTTATAAATGCAGATGAAAAATAATCAAACAAACAACCAACAAAATCTTTATGTGAACAAGTAATAGAGTACCGCATAAAGGGCTTCCAGCTTTGAGTTGTTGCGCAAGATCTCAAGCACTGTTCTGTAGGTTTCCCAAAGAAACTTGAACCAAGGAGTAACAACTTCACGATCAGACCTATCTCTTCCTTTCTCTCCACTGACATAGCTGAGCATGAGATCCTCAGGTCTCTTGTCTGCTTCAAGGTCATCAACATCAAGTGCTTCTTCTAATGCCTGAGCCTGAGTACGTGCCTGCTCAGCTTTCTCAGTTGAAAGATGCATGAAGTGCTTGATCACCTCTTCCAATGAAGAGACGTTCACTTGCTGACATATAATTCGGTACTGAATCAGACCATCCTTGGCAAACCTTCCCTTGCGCAAGTCAACACAAAGCTCCACATACTTGAACATAATCTTTTCCAGTGGCTTCTGCCATGCTCTGTATCTCTTTGAGGCAATAAGATCATGAAGTGATTGCAAGGCATCTTGCTTCTGCCCAACATTTATCAACTCTGCATCCACACATCACAACTGTCAGTCAAATCTAAAGAACACTCATCACCACCAAATGAACCAACACACCAAAGATATCTCTATAAAAATTTAACATGTCTGTTAAAACCAAAGGTCTGTTCGGCAAGAACATCAAAGCCTTAACCAATTTAATTCTATTACTCCTCAATAAGACACTGAAAAAAATAATTGATGCTTAGCTATATCGATTCTTGATAAAAAGTCTCGGAACTAAACCATCAAATAAACCAACACACCATAGCTATCTCAAAAAAATACAAATACAAATAACATTCTATTACTCTTGGATAACAAGATACTGACAAAGGTAAGTATATGCTTGACTCTTTCGATTAATGACCCAAACTTTTGGAACTAAACAATCAAACGCGAATTATATCAACTAAAGCTCACCTTCCGCACGCTTCAAAGCATTCTCCGGTTTCGCAAAATTCGCCATGATTGCAACCTCCACACGCCTCACGCAATGCAACAACAGTCACCTGAACAACACAAACACAGAATTTAGATCCGGTGGGAATCGCAATCGCTGCACAATTCATCTCAATCCAAACACACTAGTCAATCACTGAGGAAAAAAAGCTTAAACGATCCAAATCCAAACAGATTCTCACGAAACCTAACAGAGACCGAAGATCTACAAGATGAATCGGCGTCGAAAAATCGAAACGATTCATCCGTGAAAGTTTGATGTATCGCGAAAGGAGAACGAGTTTTGTATTCGTGGAATTAGCGAAAGGCGCTGTGAGGATGAGTAGGTTTGCATGGCGATAGAATAAAGAGGCTTCGGAGATATGGAAGAGAGAGAGGAGTACCTGGAGGTGGCCGCTCTGAGATTGCAGGGAGAGGAGCGAGAGTGAATTGATATTAGGGTTTTAGGTCTGTTTTTCTATCCGACTGAGAGTAGTCCAGTCTTTATTGGGCTCTGGATATTATGGTGGTTTATATGGGCTGGTCCAGTTGGCGTGGGCAATACCACCTTTCTAGGGGCGGTTTCTAACCAAATATATTTTTCCTCGTTAATTTTATTTTCTATATTTCTGTTTAGTCTGTACTGTGCTTATGTTCCTCATTATATCTGCGTTAGGCTGGGTTTGGAAGAGCTTATAAGCTCATTTGCTTTTAAGCACCAAAGGTTTTAGTGTTTGGTAAGTCCAAAAATAAACTACTTTTTAAAAAGTATAAAGTGTTTTGAAGGAAAAAGGAGAAACTGCAAACACCCACCTTCTACTTATAAGCTAAAAATCAGCTTATATCTTATAAGCACAGCTGCATCAAACCCAGCCTTACTCATCAGCAGCCACCTTTGGCAACACTTGCCTTGGACTTGGAATATTATTATTTAAAAAAAATACATCATATTATACGAATAGATAATGATGAATTAAGGTGGATATGTTCTCAAAAAAATTAAGGTGGATAAGTAGTGGTCAAGGTTAAGTTTACCACCTCCATTGTAGCAGAGACTATCAAGAATTAACTCCTATATCCACGCACCCACGTCTCCCAAGTCCCAACCATTCCCCCATTTCTCAAACCCACTTTCTACTTCATTCTGTCCTCATTGATCTTCTTCTTGTTGTTCACATCCTCATTGCAAATGGAGTGCCGCAGGACTAGAACTCCATTATCAAACTTCATCAGCGTCAGGATGAAAAGCCAGCCAAAAATACGAATCAAGCTCCCGAAGTTACTAGTCAATACCATGCAAAAGATAGCTTCTCATCATCATGGAGATCATAACAACAAGAAATGTCCAAGGAAAGTCACTCTCGTATTCACCAATCCATTTGCCAAGTATAAGTCACCCGACAAGTCTTCCTCCAAATCCAACGAGGCTAGTACCAATGGGAGCAAGCTGAGGCCTCCAAAACTGCGTGTACCTCTTTTGGATTTCCTCACCAAAAATAAAAGCATGAAGAAGTTGATGAGAAGCAAAACTGACACTACTGGAGTTCATGACGTTGGGAAACAAGCAAGTTCAGGCCATTTGGTTCTATCAAAACCTATGTTGTCCAATTGCAGAAAGCTGAGGATGGCAATGTCTTTCATGAGAGCAAGGAAGATGAAAAGCGAGGAGAAGTTGGAGGAAGATTCAAAACAAGATAGCAGTAGCGAGTATGAACTATGCAAGAAGAGGATTCTGATGGGAGGCAGGTGCAGATCGGGTAGCCTTCACTATGATCAAAATGGAATTTTGTTAAGTGATGTTCTATAACGTGGAAATTTGGTTTCAATCACGATTTATTTTCTTCAGTAATAGCTTGTTGCATATTTGAAGTTGTTTCAGTGCGTTTTTGATTTGATGAGAGATTGTACTTGCTCAACTAAAACAACATAAAGTAAAATCTGTGAGTCCTGTAACCGGTTAAGCACAAGATAGGTGACCCTATGGAATTCATAAAATATCATTGACAAGCCTACATAATCGTCAAGTTATATCCAGGATGCTTGTCTACCATTTATAAAAATGTACATCCGAGACTGAAAACACGTTGTAGAAGCCACAAATCCGAGGAGAGCACAAATGCATACATTTTAACATGAACCAGTAGTCAATAATACCGTCAGACATTAAGGGGCTTCAAACCAAGAGATGCTCGGAGCCTGTTGGCTTCAGCAATATCAGGATTAGGATGGTCTGTGCCATCAGCCTTCTTCTCCTTCTTCTTCCTCGGCTCCTCACGAGTGCCATCATCAGGGCCATCACGCCTCCTAGGACTGATGCTGCGGGCATGTCGCTTGCGGTAATCCCCACCATCACGATCCCTGTGCTCCCTACTCCTACTCCTTGAATGACTCCTCCTCCTGCCACGATCCCTATCTCGCCTCTCACGCTCCCTACCATCCCACTCCCTATCCCGATCCCTTTCCCTATCACGGCCATAATCCTTTTCATCTCTCAGTCTGTATCTGTCCCGGTCCCTGTCAGTCCTATCCCTGTCTCTGTTCCTATCTCTTTCTCTCCCACGTCCACGCTCTCTGTCATAGTCTCTATCCCTATCATATTCTCTGTCATAATCCCGATCCCTGTAAAAGGAGGAAAGAAAACAGTGTCAGTTTAATGATGACGGGTACTAATCCATTAACAACTACATAGTAGAATTCCAGACTTACACGTGAAAGCATGATAAAAAATACAACATACCAACCAAACATAACTAATTAAACCCCTTTACAGATATACATATATCACAATTCATACTTAAAAGTAAAAGCTCTCGAAGAAAGTTGGCTCAAACAAGTCATATACTGTAAAATAAAGAGCCACAAAAAACCAGGAAACTACATTAGGGAAAACTGTGTGATCCATCATACTTCTCATCTGCACACTGCCAGTGCAGAGAAACCTGGCAGGATCAAAGACATCAATATAGGAAGCCATTATATGTCGCCAGTGGCTTGAAATGCCATGGTAGAAACTTCAATGACATATGAATGTACTAGGTTGAATTCATATCAGTAACATATGAACTTGTTAGGCAACAGCTTCCACTTAGCACACAACTACAAGATTGGTTCACTAGACACATGAACTCAAAGAAAGTCGGCTCGTTCAATCAGAGACTCATTTACCGAAGAAAAAAAGACAGTTTAGTACTAGAGAGTTGCTGTATGCCACTTTTCTTATGCTAATAATTCGGAAACTGCAAATTCTATATGACCTGAAAATCCATGACTATACCATTCACTCACGGAACCCAAACAACCTAACTGAGACATACAAACATACTCAAAAGGTATAAACCAACCTTTTATCCAAACTGGAAGAAAAGCAGACACAGGGTTCTAAGTACCAATAGCAAATTAGATATCCTCAGTGAAGCACACAATTTATGGTATATAGTCATACTGTACCTACTGGGTCAAAATTACTAACAGTAGACACTAAATAGGAAGTTCAGAGCAAGGACCATATAATAAATAAATAAATAAAATCATTACTACTATATTTTAGAAAAACAAATTAGAAACCACAAACAAGCCAAGTACTTGTATCGGTCCCTGTCACGTCTTCTATCCCTGTCTCTTTCCCTTTCAGGACTTCGGCCATGGTAATACTCCTTATCATGGCCTTCATCATCCATTCCATTGAGCTGATCGTTCTCCTCTTTCTCTTCCTCCTCCTCAAAGTCCTCCTCCAAAGCACTTTTTCTAGGTTCCAACAAACCAAGTGATTCGAGAGTCCATCTGCGCATTAATACAGAGAAGAAATTACACACGTAAACTTTCAAAATCGTACAAACACAATATATCCTCTTATACACCTAGAATAGGAGTATGAAGGTAGCATAAAAAATAAGTAGAAAGTAACATATGCAATTAAAACATCAAGATAAGTTGAATAACTACACAGTTCAAAAAGATAAAAGGACACGCACATCACAACAATAAAAGGGGTGATATAGAAAAACTCATTCCAACAGATAATCACCTTTTCTTGATTCTTGGCATGGCAATGTCACATGAATAGTCTTTTGTCAGAAGTTCATCAATAAGCTCATCCACATGAGTCAATGAGAAACCTGAGACAACGAAAACCAAACTTGAGTTAGCGTAAACGTAAACTGACCAATGATAAAGAACAGTTCCGAGCAAATACAAAAAAGTAATCAGGGTGATGATAACTTACGTCCATCAGCCAATTTACTTCTCAACTTCCGATAGTCATTGTACAAAGGCTCTAGGTACTGGTAGACATCAGTATCGCTGCCCGTAATCCGCAAGTAAAACGCACCAAGCACCCGGACATATCTAAAACCCAATGCACACGAGTTAAACCACAATGAAGCAAACTGTAACAGAGAACCCTAGACAGCAACAAGAAATGTAAAAACTTAAAACACATTCTGCACTCAGAATCAAACCGGGTGCCTCAAACAGAACATAACACTACAAAAAACAACTAGAGAAACCAAATCTGTTAGACCTATCTAAACAAACAATACACCAATTTCCCAAGACCCGAAACCACATTACTTCTCCTCCTTCTCCTCTACCTCAACCTAGCACAAGAATCTTATCTTCCTAACCAATCAAAAGAACGCATTCCATACTCTATTCACATCCCAAATTCTCTAATTTCAAACATTTTACTTAAAGCATTAAACTTCACCAATAGAATATACCAGCCTCCAGACTATTAGCTAGTCTCAATTTCTTCGCTCTATTTCAACCTAATTAGCAACCACATAATCAATATTCAACGCAAATTAACAGTAATTAACAAATAAATCAGACATTAATACTCACTTGTAGTCGTCGTTCTTAATGAATTCGATGACGATTTCCTTCTCCGGTTGGATCTGAAGCATCTTCATGACAAGACACATGAACGGCGTGGGCTTACGGTTACCGCCGAAGGTCCCGCCGATGTGGTCGAGCTCCATGGCCTTGTCCACAAGCGTCTCCGCCGTCAATCCGAAGCACTGCTCCTTCCAATAGGTGTTGTTGTAAATCTTCGTCCGTACGATCTTCTCGATCAGGTTCTGGGGATTCGTGCCCCTTATGTTCTTCGCCGACGGGTCCGTTCGGTTCGCCATTGCAGCGAGAAAAGGGGAATCGAAGGCAAGAGAAAAAGAGGGACGGAGATAAACCCTAACCCTACGAGAGGGATCAGATTTAAATGTTGAAATACGATTTTGCTATCTACATATAAAGAATTATGAATGTGTCAAACGGTGTCGTATTGATCAATATATATAGAGTAAATTTCATGGCCCCGTTATAGTTGAACCTATACTTTAAAAACTATCAATGTGGTACATGAACTCCATTTTTGCTATTAACGAAGAATCTGGGACCAATCTCCGTCACGATGTCATCTATTTGCTGACGTAGCCGTGATGAGACCCAACTAAAAAAGGTAAAATAACCTCAGTTTCTATATCTCTTTCTCGATGAACTCACTGTGTTAATCGGAGTCCAACGTGCATCCACTGCGACGACAACAGCGACAAAGGGCAAGGTTCTTCTCCTTCATTCTTCGTCAATTTCATGTCCATATTTCATAAGATAGAACCCTAATTTGAAAATCCGCATTTTTATTTTTTCTCGGTTTCAAATCCCTAGCTCCGACGACTGCGTTCTTGAGCTATTAGCGGCCTCATCGAGTTCTGGAGGACCCAATTCTACACATCTCACTAAACAACTCCAATGCCTCTCGGCTAAATCCATGCATTGCATATCCAACAATCATCGAATTCTAAACAACATCCTTCCTACCAATGCTTTCAAAAACCAGCCGAGCATCCTCCCAGCTACCACACTTACTATACATATCAATCAATGCAGAACCAACCTTCACATCAATCTGAATCTCATTACTCTCAACATACGAATAAACCCACCTACCAGACTCAAGAGCTTCAATCTGCCCGCATGCAGAGAGTAAAGACAGCACAGTCACTCCATACGGCTTAACTTTCTCCACCATCATTCTCCGAAATAGCAACAAAGCCTCATTCGGCATCCCATGCTGCGCATACGCATCGATCATCATATTCCAACACACCACATCTCCCTCCTTCATTCCATCAAACAACACCCTCGCCTCATCAGTCTCTCCTCGCTTCGCGTAGCAAGTAATCATTCCGGTTAACGAAACCAAACTCGCATTGTATCAAACAGCTCCCTCGCTACCACAACATCTCCCCCTCCAGCATAAACATCCACAAGGCCGGTCCTGACATAAAGATCAGATTCAAACCTAAACTTAATTGCATGGCAATGAAGAGCTTTTCCGATGACAATTGGGCATGATTTGAACAATGCGGAGAATGTGAAGCAATTAGGTTCGACTGTATTGGTGAGCATTTCGGTGTAGAACATGAGAGCAAGTTCGTGAATGCCGCGTTTGGAGTGGGAGTTGATGATGGAGCTCCAGAAAAAGACAGAGGAGTTTCGGGTTTGGCGAAAGAGGGTGACGAAGTAGTCAAGGCAGTTGAAGGAGGCGTAGGAGTGTTGGAGTTTAGAGTTGAGAGTTCGGTGGTGGTGGAGGTTGTGGCAGAAGAGAAGCGCGTGGGTTTGGAGGAGGTGGTGGATGGAGTTGGACTTGTCGAGTAGGGATGTGAGTCGGTCGATTGATGGTGGGTGGTGGTGGGTCGGAGGAGCGGTGGTGGTGGTCATCATAGGGGTGGTGGAGCTCATGGTTAAACCTTCATTCAGATGCCAATAGCCAATTTGTTTCAAGTGTGGCCGGCTAGGGCATTTAAACAATCCTTGCCCTTACCAGATGCACCATGTTTCTTCAGAAGCTGGATTGAGGTCCAAAGATAGAGATTTCAATGGACAATTGTATGGAAAACTCATCTGGAGAGAAAGAGAGATATAGCAAGAGATCAGGAGGAGAGAAAGGGAGGAAAGAGAGAGATGGAAATCCAGAACGAGAGATAGAAGCTGAGGTCATTTTATCTTTTTTAGTTGGGTCCCATCACGACAACGTCAGCAAATAGACGACGCCGTGACGGAAATTGGTCTCAGACCCTTGGTTAATGCGAAAATTGAGTTCATGTACCACATTGATAGTTTTTAAAGTATGGGTACCACTATAACCGGGACACATAAGTTTGGGTACCGACCATAAAATTTACTCATATATATATATATATATACACACACACACACACATACATGACCCTTCGATTGAGGGATCCCTATTTTTAGTTTATTTATAGGGATAGACATTCGACAAACTTTTCGATCACATTTTGCAATCTTAACCGTTCAATTCTTAGGTCTTAATATATAGATCATATATGTAAAATTTCATCCAAATCGGTGATCGTTAAGATGTTCAAAACAACCAATTAAAATTATAGGCATTAACGGTTCAAGTTTGGCAGATTTGATCCGTCAAATAATTTCAGTTATTTCAAAGTCTTAACGATCACCAAATTTGATGAAATTTTACAGAAATGATCTATATATATGCATCTACATATTGAACGGTGGAGATGTTATTATGTGATTGAAAAGTTTGTCGAATGCATATCCCTATAAATAAATCAAAAATAGAGATCTCTTAATAGAACAGATCTATATATATAGACATATATATTTTTTAGGTATTATTAATTTATTTACTGATACGTTTCCAAACGTTTCTGATGTGTTTTCTACGTGTTTCTAGCATTTTCGAGAATATACACATAGAAATACTGGGTACGCTCTGGTATGACCGGAAAAGAAATTCAAATGTTAGTCACCTGCCAAGATTTGGATCTATCGATTGCTCTTCCATAATTTTCTGTTTCTTGGAGCTTCGACTCTTAGTCTTTTCTCCATTCTTAAAAAGAACGTCAAAATATAGAAATTACTGCCATGCCAGAAAAAAAAAATGTTATTTATCTCAATGACATGACAAAGTTTATACGAAGAACAAAGCACTCGTATATAAGATAATTTATCAAAAACTAGTTCACAATATATATTTTATAGGTTCTACTGTAATGTGTCCCGTTCCATTTGCAAGTATCATGAATCCCTCATCATTTACTGTTGTGACAGCAAGAAGACTTCCTTCCTTGTTGAATCTCAAGCGAGGACGACTCTGAAACATAATATGATAATATCAGCATTAACCAGAGGGGTTTCAGAATTTAGCTACAACTTTCAACAGAATATACTACCGGCAGTCCACCCTCTGCATTTGTGCTAGTTAGAACGCCGTCCTGGTCCATATGCCAAAACTTTATCTGGCTATCTTCACCCACAGCCATAAACTGATTCGTTATGTCAAAATGGGCAATCCTTGCAGATTTCTTAGTGAACCCAGAATAAATTTTCCTTTTGGCTTCTTCATCAACTATTCCATTATTTGCACTCCATTGAACTAGAAAAGTGTCTCCCTCTCTACTTGTTCCACAAGAGAACATTCTGCAAATGGCAAAAACAATCCCATGTTTCAAAGTATTCTAAAATAAACCATGCACCAAGTTATACCAGAAGAAGAACTAGCATTTTACTGAAATCTCAATTCATATAGGTTCATCGCCTAAATGTTTCATACCGGCTACCATCCGAATTGAAAAGCAACTCCGTGCACCAGTTTCCAGGAGCATCACAACCAGATATAGGACCCTCATTGTCATACATCCAGGTCCTTATCTTCCCATCAATAGAAGTTGAATATATAAACTGAAAATCAAAGGAACACACTTAAAAACACATGGTGATGGAGAAAATGTAGACGACAAGCTAGGAGGGCAGAGGAGTTGAGCATCAAAATGTTTAAGATCCTTTAACCATTAAATCTAAGCACTTCAAACTTGCATGTTCATAAAGAAAAGGTAAGTTGCTTCTACATTCTCTTATTTTTTGAGAATGAGTTGCTTCTAAATTCTAGAAATCAAGTAAATGAGAAAGAAAAAAAATAGGGGGTAAATTAAAATATAAAATCTTTATCATTCTCCAAAACATACCTGAAAGTTCTTGTTATGATGAGGACAGACTGAATAGACCGGCGCTTCATGACCAACAAAGTTATACAAGTTTTGTCCCGCTATATTCCATACCTGTTTCACCTCCTCATTTAGTTAATTAGGAAATATTGTAAATCTAAACTGTATCTTGTGATGAGAACTCTGAATCTACCCTTATAAGTTTGTCATCTCCACATGTTATAAGATACAGTTCTTTATTCCGATGATCAAATGCCAAGTCATTGACACGACCATCATGGGCGTTAATCTGCAACCAGAAAGAGATGCAAGTCAAGTAGCATTTACAAGCTTAGCCATCTTGGCCAATCTGAAGAACTTGAGATGAAATGTACCTCCAAACAATGGCATATATCATTGATTCCAGAATGAGCATACAAATGAATCAAATTTCTAGTATATGCGACTCCTGCAGTAGTAAAACAATGAGGAGATATACACACAAGATGTTCAGGAATACTGTCAATATCAGAACTACATGTACATAATTGCATACCAAAATAGTTCCCATCTGGAGTCCATGTAACACGGCTAACAGATATACATGCACCTTCATTGGCACCCTGTATGAAAATGTAAACGGTGAAAAAAAAAATTCAATTCAAATCCCTACACATCATACTCTAACAAATTTACAAGAAATAGAAGTGCTTCCTTGACAAAGCATTGTATTATCACTGAAATAAGAATTTTATACCAAGCCGAATCTTATAAAGTGACTAAAAGAGGACCTGAAGCTCCAATGAATGTGCTGCCGTATCCCATATCTTGAATGGCTCTGAAGCCACCCTCTGCTGAGATTTCAGTTCCCATATACTAAATTCACCGTTTCTAGCACCAACTGTTCCGCAAGCAATAAAGTCATTAAAATTTGATGGGACTTCCCAGGGGAGAGTCTACCTTATAAAGAGGATTGTAGTAGCAAAATTACATACTGAAATGGTAAAATGCAAACCATCATACCGAGAAGCAATGTATGCTGATTAGGATGAAAGTCCATGCTTGTGACTTTAGCTCCTTGATGGAAGCTATAAGCCACGTTTTTTGGCAGGTTCTTCACCCACCAAGAATTTCGAAGCTGTGTACAAGTTTGATGAGTACCCTATTAAGTAAAGCAGGACAAGAAAACTAACATCAGTATTAATTGATAAATGAACACTACTATCATACTTAGGATGTGTAAAGAAAGGACTAAAACATGTATTCTAAGCTAGCAGATCTTAGAGCATTGTATAGATTACCTCTTCATTAGATCGAGCATGTTCTAGTTCTTCCGCCATTCTGTCAATGGCAGTAAAACCAGTAATTGAAGGACCAATCTCACTAACAGTTGCCGGAGTTGTTGTTGGCCTCTTTAGACTTGCAACTGCTAAATCAAATATATATATTTTTACACCAGTACATTGGAAATGTAAATTCTTCAGTCATGAAGCAAAAAATAGGAAAAATGCTTTAAAAGACTGAAGAAAAACAATTTGATAACAATACCACTCAATTCAAGTTATTACCTTCTCCATAGGCCTGATAGGGCTGTACAGTGTACACAGCAAAAGAAACAACACATTTTTTAGTCAACACTTGGAAATATATATCCTTATATTATGTATGAAAAATAATAAGAAACTATCACAGCTTCTAATATGTATATAAACATACAGCTATAGATCCTTCCACAGAGGGAAAAGGAGCAGCAGGAAAAGGCCGAGGAAGGGGACCAGTCGGAGGTGGTGGACAATAATGATCTTCGTACAATGTTTTTACTACTGGATTCGGCACCGGGTGCTTGCATTGGTCGTGCTGCCAGTTTAGACTACAGAGAAGTATCAGAAATTAAAAATATTAAATTCTGGCTTACATACTAACCTTAACCTATATCAAATTCATAACAATGTAATGTTTACAATTCCACTAGATCTTCCTAATCTTAGCAGGAATACTTTAAGATACAGACTACCTATATCTTCCATCATATCATTCACTGAAGAAAAATGTTAGACAAGAAACACAGAACATAACATTTCTCAAAATACAGGCAATCTGTGATTAAACTAAAGCAATTGGTTGAGGTTTAATATATGGAAAAGATAGACTTCAGTCTGAAACTGAAGCACAAGTAAAGGATTTGAGGCAAATTCTTAGTTGAAGCAGATTTTTAGGTTATAAATTAGGAAAGAGTCATCAGCAGTTTATCAACTATCAGTGGACCAAAAAATGTATAAAGGACACCTATACATAAATTTTATGAGGTCAGGAAAAAAACCAGGAAATTAACTCATCTTTGTTTATCCAAAAGAATATCAAACATACCTATGATTAATCAGTTTCCGCAGTCTTGATTTCCCAGTTGTGGGAAATGTAACCTTATCCTTAAGTAGAGGGTTGGTTTTGACGAGCTTTGTGAGCACTACCACCATTCTTTCACGAGCTGATCTGATGTCAGCGTAATGGCTCAGATATGGATTCTCCCTGGAAGTTCAGAGTTAGAGATTAGTTACATAAATTTTATATCTAATTAAATTGTTTTATGCTTAATTGTATCTAATTCAGTATTGTACCTGAATATTTACCTAGATATTTGATTACAATATGCTCCAACTTTTCCACATCATTAACTAGATCATAGAAGGAAACCATCTACCAGAGAAAATCATTCTACTAGATCAGTAACTTTTAACATACAATAAATTACCTAAAGTTACGCAGAGTTATCAGCTCTGTGAGATCTCGATAAATCTCTGGGTTATATGGAGCAAATTTGTGCAGCTCCTTGACTAATATGTGAGCGGCTTCAGCCTTGAGGTTCCTGTAATCCATCAAACAAAAAAGATTCAAATATAAGAATACACTCATCATCCAAAGAAAACAAAATAGATAACATAGTTCCAACTACAGTAGATTTATTACCTATCAAGCGCTTCCAGATACTTCTGCTTTTTGATTTCATATATAAGTTTGATGGAATGACGATTGTCATTGAATTTTGTGAATCCAGAGATATACCTCTCTAGTTCATCCCATTCTCCATTCAAAATCTTCTCTTCAAAGTATTTGAGGTTGAAAAAGTACCCTGATTCTTTCTCAAGCCTACAATAAAAAAGATCCCTAGTTTAAGTTTAAAGCCAATCAATTCAAACAGATTTTTTTTAGAATAGTAAAGAAAAAGAAATAAGAACCTTGTCTCCCTTTAAAGGGAAAATTTCAACAATACACGAAATATAGCCCGCTCATAATTTCACTACACCATGTTTCAAAACTATCAAAACTATACATGAAGTTGTAGTTTCGACCTAAAACTAGTGCATACCGGTATAACAACCGTTGGTCAATGTGATTTTAGTCAAAATCATTAGGGTAAATCCGTCTCTTTAAGGTTGATCAAACCGAAAAAGAAAACATAACACAAGGAAAAACAATCCGTCTCTCTCTCGCTTCTCTCTCTTCATCGGTATTAGAGCTCCCTAGAGGCGTTTCTAGTTCTCTAGGTCCGTTCATTGCCTTCGTGATTGAGGTGGCGGCGAGTTTGATCGAGCCCTTGGTGGCGGCGGATTCTTATGAAGACCTTGCCGGCGTATTTTTCTCAGCTGGTGTTGAGTTTGGCGTGGGATCCGATCGTGCTCGGGGTGGGGCGGGGGCTCCGTGGGTCGGGTTGGTTGTGTGCATGGGGATGTTTGAGGTGCTGGTTGGGTGTTCGAAGGTGTTTCAGGATGTGAAAGCGACTGTTGGTGATCTCATGAAGCCATTAGGTCGAGTTCTCCATTGGGTTGGGTTGGGTTGGAAACTTGGAATTGAGATCGGAAAATTGGGAATTGTTTACTGGAGAAACAACAAAGTTTTATGGCTAGCTAGTTGGAATATGGATTCTAAACTTTGGAGGAGTTTTAATTATTAGAGAACTAATGCAAGTACAAGTAGAAAACAATGAAAAACAAGAAAAAGAAGGTTCAGTTTGCAGCAATTATGTGTCTGATTAAAGAGATATATAGATGAGAACATGTGCTCAGCAGCTCAGGTGTGACTGTGTGCAGCGGAGGAAGAGGCTAGGGAGAGTGTAAAAAGGCCGAGAAAAATAAAAAGATGCAATTGCCCATGAAACAACTTTTGTAACAATGGACTTGACACTGTTAGTCACGGAAGGTATTAAATTTATGTCAGCTTTACATGTTGGGGTACCAATATTATAATTTTGAAATGTCATATGCTATATGGTTGCTATATGGGTACCATTGGTATCACCATTATTAATCCAGCTAACTGAGCTTAGATGAACTTTTCTTTCAACGTTGTTTGTCACATACTTGAGCTACATTTTCTGACAGTGTACTAAGGTAACCCTATTGGAGGCTTACTATATCCTTCCCTCTAGAAAAAAGAAACAAAATTAATCTTGGATGTGGTACGAAACAACATAAATAAACTCCGATCGTAGATACTAGGGTTCACTTAAATTTGGGTACCAAACTATAATGCACGTCACAATTCAATACTGAAACTCTAATTAAACAATATCTAGCACGTAAAATTAAGTGTGTCCAAAAATCTCATTGGTTATATGTTATTCAACCTTTTTCGGATAATTCATCAAGTCGAACAAATTAAAATCCTACTAAGTTCGTTAGATATTGTACATGTTACATTTCAAATTTTTAGCGCCAATATTACCTTTTCACCATCTAAATATCTATATACGACCCTCAATACCAAAGATTATACATAAATTTTGAGCAGATTACACAATCTCTATCAGCTAAACATACCTCACTGATTATGAAAACACTAGAACCGAACAATCACCACCAAAATAACATTCAAAAGAGACATCTTTTTATTGTTTTGGTCATGAAAGACATGCACCAAAATTTAAAATCTCGTAATCATAAAAAAACCAACACCACCTTTCAGACATGCATGAATATAACATCCGTCATAAAATCTCAAATGATTTACATGTATATGAATATGAAAACACAGATAATCAGGGTAGATAATTAAGCTCACATATGCATGGCGCCCTTATATTTCTCGTCACCTAGGAATTGGATGATTAGCAACACCAATTCTTTGTCCAAATGAGTCAAATCCGACATCTTTGCGCCTTCGATTCTCGATTTCAGATCGCACAAATCGCTTCTTGATCGATCTAGATCTCCTGCAAACAGCAAAAAGAAGCACAGACACAAACAAAATGAGAACCAGAGCGGAGAGAAGCCTCAAGAACCCCGAGAGGTGGAGAATTCTGGGGATTATTTTCCTCAGGCTTCCAGGATTTGCAGAGATTCAGAGCACAGAAAACGAGAGAGAAGATCAGACACTGAGAAATGTATCACTGTCTATTGAGGCAGTGTCAGCAGGGGGTCTCATTTGGCTTATATAGCGACACGTCATGAGAAGTGTACTTGCTGATATGATAAGTGGAGTTGGTTATACACTGGACTTATTACCACGAATTCCCAAGTGTTAAATCTAGTGAAACTTCGAAACACAGGTCCAGTCAATTGCCTTCTACTGTTGCTATCTGCATAATCCATTTCTGGGAAATTATTAAAGAAAAACATCTATGCAAAATCCATTGTTTTAGGGAATAAATTGAACAGCATTGATTAACTTTTTAATTGGTAATTTGGGTCAAGGAGGAAGAATTTGACCTCGAGATACAATGGTTTTGCTTGTAATCACAAAAGTAACAAATTCTAACAAAATTGAAAGGTACAAATGTGTGAAGTTAGTGAAAAGCTACGAAGATGCACCGTGTAGATGATTCGGGGTTTGGAGTCATTGTAGAATATATTAAACATGATCTTCTGCACGGCTGCACCTGAACTCTTTTTTTTTTTTTTTCTTTTTACTAAAAAATCAAAACAAATTCTAACAAATTTCCCATCATCAAACTTCGCCAAGCATTCGAATCTCTCGGTTTAACTTGAGCATGTAGAAAATCCGTACCTGGTAGTATTTTGCCTTCATAGCCACAGCCAAAAGAGAGTTCGGAAATTTCACAAGCCCCAACCCTTGTTTTGCTAGCAATGCATTAATCTCCATCTTTTACATAATCTAATAGTTAAGAAGATAACCACATCACTGATACAATTTAAATACTATTTTATTCTTAAATTATCCTTGACGTGGTAGTTTTTTGGTCACTTACTAGATGAACAAGTCGTCCATCATTTATAAAGGATGTGGTTATTGTCATCTGGTAAACCACTTTGTTCATTCCATATGTTGTTGATTTTTTTAAAAACTAAAATAACCAGATATAAAATTACAACATACACTAGTAGAAAATGATACTTAATCGACAAAATTATAATATTTTCGTCTGCTAAGAGTTAGTTAGCCGACGGAACAACTTCCGTCTCCTAGGTTAGCACTTAGGATACAGAAAACTATTATGTCTGCTAAGTAACGCTTAACCGACAAAATTATTTAACCTAACCGACGGAATATTTATATATAAATATAAATAATTATTCATAACAACCTAGGAGACATAACACTATTCCGTTGACTAAGAGTTACGTAGCCGACATAATTGTTTAACCAAAATGACTGAATATTTATACATAAATTTAAATGATTATTTATAACAACCTAGGAGATGGAAAAAGCCCGATCTCTTTTCATCAACTACAAGCGTGTCTGATGCCGTCGGGAATTGCTCAAATGAAATCAGAGTTTGAAATCGGTGACGAAAGCTTCACTTCTCTCTCTATCACGAGTTCTCGATCATTCTCAAACGTTTATCTTTCTCTCTCTTCAAAACAGAATTTGAAAAATTCGATCTGAAAATGTCGTTATATATGGGGTGTGTGAGGGTATTTTCATCATGAGAAATTGTAAAGAGTGGGCCAAACAGTTAACTTTTGTGCAAATAGACACAAATGAAGACACCTTACATTGAAATGGACACAATTCTAGTAAATTCATTTAAATGGGCTAAGAGGGAGTGAAATTAATAGGGGTGGACATAAATCCGGGTTTCAACCGAAAATATCATCCGAAAAATCAGGCCGGATAACCGCACCGATTAAAATAGGTCAAAAAATAACGTAAATCGGTCCGAACCGGTTTGAATCGAATTTGTTTCGGTTTAGCCTAAAAACCGGTCTGAATTAACCGGAATTTTTTATATATATTGTTTTATATACATTTTTTAATATGTGTCACTTCATTATTAGTCGACATATTTCTTATTATGTGTCGCCTTAGGAAGAAAAATTTCTATCAAATTATATGTATTTATATATGAACTCACATTCTTGAGCAAATATACTATTAAAAAATATATGGACTTTGACATTTAATTTAAGCATGATTGTAAATTCATGATGAAAGAAAAATGAGAGAAAAACCTAGAACTATATACGTTTTAAATTTTATAGAAAAGAAAGACAAAATAATAATTTTTTAAAAATGTCTCACCTTATTGTTTTAAATTTGGGTCAAATTTGAAACCGATCAAGTTTCTAGTTGATCCGATTAACGGTTGTTCAGATTTTAAAATTTGGTTCCTGATAGAGATTTTGCAAATCTGAATAATTCGGAGTGGATACGGTTTGGACTAAAAATTGATCCGATCTGAATATGCCCACCCTTAGAAATTAGTACCAAATAGGAATTTTTATAAATTTTTATAGGATTGATTAGGTTAAAAACACTTGAATTGATATTCACCCCATATCCAACCTAGCGCTAATCCAGATCCTCAGTTCCCGTAATAGCCCAGCCTGTGACGCAGTAGAAGTATGGAGGGCTAACCAACGTTGCACCCCCATAGATGGAGAGATCTCAAACGAAGAACTCTATAGGATAAATCTGGAGTAAATCAGAAAATAAGAGAAGAAGTCTTAGGGTTTTTTTTTATTAAAATTGATAAACTTCCTATCAGCTACCCATAAGGGTGCTTATATATTAGAAACAAAACTCTAGGACGACTAACAACCAAGCCTAAAAGCCCAAAGAATGAATTAAAACCAAATTTAAATAGAACTAGAAAACATAAAAACATTAAATCCCGAATCAGATTATGAAAACGATATTATTTGGCTTAAATCTGACATGACTCACTTTAGTGAGTTTTGTAGATCTCGTCGTTCCCATGCCAGAAAGGTATCATATGTCCGAAACAGACGTTCTGCCCAAAAGCTGCTCCAAATCTGATTTACGGTTAATATCTGACTTTTCGCACGGGCAACCCGAAAATTCCAAAATACCAATTTTTTAATATGCCAGTAGCTAGCAACATCTTTGTACGCGAATTATCAATCCTCAAATCATTCTTCTTGGTTCTACACCGCTTCTTTATTTTAACTTTATTCCTACTAATTTGAGCTTGTTCTCATCCTACATCAGTCTCTTTCACTTGGAAAGAACTCGACCTCGAGTTCATCTTCAAAGTAAAACAAGAATATGTAGAAGAAAATACAAAGAAAATTTTTGAAAATTGAACCTATGGATTAATGGCATGATATTCTACATATTTTGACAGCACAATCAAGAACCCAACACCAAAGACAAGTCTGTCATAGGCAACTTGAAACGATTCTTCTTGACTTTCAAAATTGCAATCTTGAATGACAACTGAATCTGATTCTGAATTATTGATTTGAGGCTGCAAGCTTTCTTCCACATTGTTAACATAAGCAACTTCTTCTTTAACCTGTTTTTGGATGATTTCATGTGGAACTTTTCCCGTTGGAAGTTCTTAGATAATTTCATGTGGAACTTCTTCTGTTGAAAATTCATGGATGATTTCTTGTGGAGCTTTATCCGTTGGAAATTATTTAATTAAAATATTACTCATAACTAGCAAAGCAAACTGTTTCATCTTAGAATAATACTTGATCGAAAAATCTCTAGGTAGAAATTTTTCTCTAAAACCTTTCATCTTCCTTCATGTTCTAACATGCTATTTACCTTACATCTTTCTATCTCTCTGCAAATCATCCCACCAATCAACAACAGTTCTCTTGAGACGAAAAAAAACAATCTTTGTCTGCATATATTTTGAAACCTCTATAATCTTAAAGAATCTATTCATCTCATCTAGCCAATCTAGAAAATCCTCCTCGTAACTGTAACCAGAAAAATAAGAAATATCCGCCATGCTTTTGAATTTTTAATTTGCAACCTGATTCATCTTGCTCTTGGATTCTTCTCGCCCACCTCTTTTGCAGTTGATTTTATTATTTTCTTCCAAGATCCCATGAATATCTTCCCTCTGAGCAGTCATCTGATTCGTAACATGAGTACTGAAAGCAGTCATGGTTGCCGTTAAAGCCGCAGTAACACCATGTAGATCTGCTTTGGTAATGGGTTCACTACCCATTAATCATCAAGGATAAAAGAGACAGGAAAGACCAGCTCTGATTACCACTTGATGCAGTAGAAGTATAGAGGCTAATGAGTGTTACACCCTAATAGATGGAGAGATCTCAAGCAAAGAACTCTAGGATAAATCTGGAGTAAACCAAAAAATAAGAGAAGAACTCTTAGGGTTTTTGATTAAAATTGATAAACTCTCTCAGCTACCCATAAGGGTGCTTATATATGTGAAACAAAACCATAAGGCGACTAACAACCAAGCCTAAAAGCTCAAGGAATGAATTAAAACCAAATCCGAATAGAACTAGAAAACATAAAAACATTAAATCCCGAATCGGATTATGAAAACGATATTATTTGGCTTAAATCTGACATGACTCACTTTAGTGAGTCTAGTAGATCTCGTCATTCTCATGTCGGAAATGTATCATGCATCCCAAACAAACGTTTTTGTCCACAAGCTGCTCCAAATCTGATTTACAGTTAATATCTGACTTTTCACATGGGCAACCCGAAAAATCAAAAATACCATTTTTTCAATATGCTAGCAGCTAACTTATTTGTACGCGAATTACCAATCCTCAAATCATTCTTCTTGGTTCTACGCCGCTTCTTTATTTTAACCTTATTCTCACTAATTTGAGCTTGTCCTCGTCCTACATCAACTTGCTCCATGGACGCCTAACTATATGGTGAAGAAATGCATAATATTGCAAGTGTATCATGCCAAAAAGATTGATAATGAGTGGGATGTGCATATCAAAACCAGCAATATCTAATCGAACTATGATCCAATGACAAGTTAAAAGATAAACAAGGATCTCGATCAGCTAGCAATTATCTTTGCTTATTTAGGGGTACTGATGGGGTGAACTTGCGGTGACAAAGAGGAAGAAGAGTGAAAGAAGAGGCAAATGGTGGAAATGTCATCCATTGCATAACCCCTCCTCTTCTTCTTCCATGCTGCGGCTGCACATTCGACGAGTCGCTTGGCACACTTCTCCCTCTCTGCTGTTGAACCCACAATTTCCACTGCTTCTTCGTTTGATATGACATCCCATACCTACAAGTAATAAACTCAAATCAATAACAGCTATTAAGATTGTAGAATAACTTTTTAATGCTTTATAGATAAGTGTAAGTGGCAGTACTATCCTAGCTTCCTAGATTGTGTTTCCAAGCGAATTTCCTAGTAGTTTTGACAAAACTTGTAACAAAGCGCTTTGAGCTGAGGTGTATTAAAATTGCCAGGTGTTATTAGTTCCTTTTTGTTCATACCCCATCGGTTGCTAGCACAACAAATTGATCTCTGCTTGTTATGTTTCTGCGAGTGACTTCAGGCTCGGAAATAAGTCCAAAATCCTTGACGCAGTAGTCTCCGAAAGCCCTAGACATTGCTAGTCCTGGTGACTCTTCATAAGGTAGCCACAACCTATGAACTCCTGTTTCATCATCTAAACTGAACACTCTCCCATTTCTTTGAGTTATTCTCTCAGCCTCCTCTGCATAGTTGCATAAAAACGCAAGAAACACAATGTAAAAATAGGTATCAATTTTCTATATTTCTCATTTCACATAAAGTGATAAAACCTATAAAATAGATAGACACTGACCAGGTAAATTGGGCTTGAAATCAACAGTAAGCTGAACTGCCACCAAGCTTCCATCTTCTAAAGTTGTACCCAAAACAGCTCGAGAATCGCCAACATTTGATATAACAATAAGATCACCCTAAATCGGAGCAATATATCAGGATGACTTTCATCTATGCATATGCTAAATTTACAGTGGTGATGATAATAGTCATAATACCAAGACCAAGTGAATTAGTACCTGTCTGACAATGGTGAGACCAGTGGTACCGCTGTAAAAGGAATTGATTTTCCGATCTTGCTCAAGTTCTTGATCAACAGCAGCACAAGTTTTTATATAGGAGTGCTTCCATATGTTAAACCTCTGATCATACTTTTTATCTGATTCCATGTCCAACTCCTTCAAGTCTGGATCTTGTGAAGTTTGAGCTAGAAGTGTCTTTTGCCAAGTACACAATAAAGACGGGGGCATTGTTTCTCTGATCCTTTTCGCCACAAAATGTCCCCATTGTCCATGCCCATCAAAGATCCCACAAAACATCATGTCTTGTTGGCACCCAAATTCCTAAGATCAACCAAAAACTAAAAGTTTAGTGGAGTTTCGATAGAAAATTGTGAGGTGTCAAAAGCCAATCCAATGATCAGTTCTGAATTAGCATATGCTTACCTCCCACACAATGCAGCAGTCCTGGTTGACTCCTTTCTGGCCTCTTCTGCTAAAAACTGAAGCCAAATTATTTGAGCCATCAACACTGATACTTCCAGAAGTTCGAAGTATCAAGTCATTTCTCTTCGCCTCCTTTGCCATTGCCTCTGCAGCTTCTCTTACATTACATTTACATCCTGAACTATTCTTCCCCTTCTTCAATGATAGCGATCTCGCAAGTCCACTGAACATGGACGATAAGTGCCCCATTTAACTAGTACTCAATTCCACGCCAAGCCAACACCCAGCTGACCAAATTGTAGACTCAAAATCTGAACAACAACATTCAACATTACTTTATAAGCATGGATCTTAGAAAGAGAAAGAAAGAGGCCAATAAATGCTTCAAATACTATCATATTTGTAGCAAGTTAGTTTAGTTTATTTCCATGTATATATTATATAACATTCTTCACGCACTCATTTCACCTTGAACTGAGTGATACACAGATACTGTTAGGACTAAGGGACATGATCTAGCTGACTCGGAAAGGTGAAAGAATCTCAGAATTTGGATAGAATATTCATGCTTGTATGCAATTCCAGCATTGGATCAATTCAGAATGTACTTTATAAACTTTTAATGAAGAAAAACCAGACCACATCCACAAGAGCTTGAATGTTACTTTTACTAATCAAATCTTTGGCAGCAAAACTTCTAAGATCCAGTAATATAATGAGGAAAATAATTATTGTTTCACTTTACCCCTTCTAGTTTTATTAAGGAGAAAATTTCTCCTTTTATAAATTCCACCATATGCAAACTGAGAAGTGAAGAAAAAGCTAACCCAATTGCTTTTTGGCTGAGAAGGCTAACAAAAAAACTTCAAGAAAACAAGGTAAAAGTGAGTACGTAGAGACTTGTCTAAACTCAGAAAGCCAAAAGAAAAAATGAAGAAATTTTTTTTTTCAATACTTTTATTTTATAGCTTTTAGTTTTTTGTATTATTTTTAAGGTATGTTTTAACATAGTCCCTTTTTATTGTATTTTTTTATTTTAATAAATTTTCGAGCAAGAGGGATGAGATAAGCGCTTACTCAAAATAAAAACTCCATGAATTTCATGAAAAACTCAGATCAAAATTTCATCAAACAAAACTCAACATTAACAAGTTTGGCTTCAATCTTCGTTTCCAGCTCAAATTCCTAACTTACCAAACAAAACCAGATATGAAACACAAAGAACTCAACTTGAACTTCTCAACAACCCAAGAACAAAACTTCTTTCATTTTCTCTGCCCGCAAAAACCGAACAAAACAATAAAACCAAACAAAGTTGACGTGAAAAACCTTGATATTCCAGCCAAGTTGGGATGTCTTGGACCACAAAATCGTGGGGCTAAGCTAGAAACCTTCTGGAACCTGACGCAGTTGCCGGAAAACAGGTTTCACTGACTGGAACTTGGAGTAACTCCGACATGCCCAGCTGAGAGTTTGAAGAAATGAAGATAGAGATCGATCAGAAGCCATAGCTGTACCCACCATGAGCCTCTCTCCTTAACTTTGTGAATGATTGTGTTTTTGTTTGGTACCGAAATATAGATGATGATGATTACTTATCGAAGGAGAAGAAAACAAAGCACAGAAGGAGCTAGAAGCTTTGTGCATACAAATAATGCTCGATGCAAACTCTATGTCAGGTTAATATATAGAGAGAGCTAGACTCCAGCTTAGTTTCACTTTATTCGGCTCCCAAAAATGGTTGAGCTCTTTCCTCGTTTATATATGCAACGAAGGCTTGAAATTTCTACTTTGGTTTTTTTGAGAGCAATAACAAAAATTTCTACTTTGGTTAAGAAATACAAATAAGTGAATAGTGTACACGGTTTCGCTCGTCTTCTTTACTATTGTATACGGTGTAATGATTCAAGAACTTCGGTATTATAGTCATTTACACTGTACAATCGCGTGATGATAATCAACATGCTACGTCATTTTTGTTTCGGATGTTTCCTTCAAATGTATACCAACTTTTCTACCATAATTAATCATACAATAACTTGATATTACGTTAAGTTTGTCTACCAGTAACAAAATTATGTATGGATCGGAGTTAAACTACTTCGATCTGTAGTGAATTGATCTGAAAGATATATCACTAAACACCAAGTATTTAGTGTAAACAACTCTATCAATCGAAATAAATGATCTCCATATATATCACAATTAGAGACTAGCCAAATAATTTATAATCAGTCATCGTTAGATCTAAATCCAATTATGAAAAACAAAACAGAGTCTTACTTAACATAATTCTCTTCATCTTAAAATTTAGATACAACCGTGACTGACTATGAATTTTTTAGTTAGTTACTAACCAGGTGAACACTACTGTCACAATTAAAAAAACTCCGACAATCCAAATCCTCCTTCATGGTGTATGGTATATACGTACATGTGCGTGTAATACCTAGCGTATTCTTGTTTGGTATATGCTTATATTCATTGTTCACATGTTGTTAAGGTATATGTATTTTCCATTTGAATACAGACTGGAAAATGATTCTTCTTTGGGGTCTCATGTTCCATGGGTCGAGTTCAAGGCAGTCAACGATTTGTAGCCAAAACGAAATATCTTCTGAGCAACAGAGGTGCAAAAATACTCTAGTATATAGACCTAATACCCACAAAATTGGAAACTAGCTAGCTAGATAAATTAGAAACATGTTTAACCATTAGTTCTATGTGATTCAGTTATAGTTTTTTTTGCAGATTATCAAACTGAGATTTTTTTTTAGAAAAAACATGGGTCTTTATTGATAGAATAAACGAGAATATAAATTACAACCATGAGGAAAAACAGTGGTGGACATAAATTATCCACTCTCTACCCTACCTACCCGAAACAATAGCTATTACAGTGGACAAGAACCGATATCAATAAGGGTTCAAATGTAACCTAACATAATCCAGAAATCTCGATCTATTCCTACAGTCAACCTCAAGAAGAAACAACCCTTTCAAACACTATATTTCAAACGAACCAGCATATATTCACAGGCAACCTCCCCATTACATTGACAACAAGAACTAACCGATATCAAGATAGTCCCTGAAAACGACACCATAACCATGGAACCCCCAGCAACACGACCAACACTACCCTACCAGAACCTTAAACTCTCGCCCAAAAGAGGAGGGACGACAAACACCAACTACCAAAATCCCTAAATCCTCGCTCAAAGGAAAGTGAGGACCAACACCAAAACCTACCGAAAGCCTAAACTCTTGTTCAAAAGAGGAGGGACAACCAACACACTGTAAAAGACGAGTAACTAACAAAAAATAAAAATTAAAGTAAAGGCCTAAGGCCCATCTTTGGAGTCCAATCCCAAAGTTTAGAGCAGAAGAAGACTCAATCCTACATCCTCAAATCCGACTGTCGCTGCATCGTCGCATTTCAATCAGTAGTTTCCACCGACGACTAAGTTGACTGATCATGTTACCATCGCCATGCGCAGATGAGCAGTCTGTAACCTCGATATCTGAAACAGTGCCGAACCCAGAAAGTATAGACTCCAACCTCTTTCCTGGCAACCAATGAATCGATCCAAACCACATCATGCATAACCACCCTCTATCAGCCGCTAATCCTGCTATACTCCAAACTAGGAACTGATCCAAATCACAGCCACACCATGGTTGCCCCACGAATCAAGAAACCAGATACAGTCGTCTAAATTGAAAGATACGGAGAAAAAACATCTCCCTTCCCGTCCTCTGAGCCCGAACTACATCCATCAATCGATCAACAAATCCCGTCTGACCACACTCGCTAAGCGTCGGCGCGGCCAGAGACTGAAAACGGCGCCACGATGCAGTCGAACGAGGGAGAGAAATCTGTTTTGGCGGAAACCCTAAACTAAGGCTGCTTGATTTAGATCTGGTTTTCTGGTGGAAAATAGTATTGGTGATGTATCAAACTGAGAATTAATCAACTGTGGAATCCTTCAAACTTCAACCTCGAAGTATGTCGATCACAATTACTAAACTATATTCAACATGAAAGTTATATTATGAAAATTAATCTAATGGAATGCCCTCCTAATCTGCTAACCAATACATTTGAAAATACTAAACCATGCATCGATTCTAATCACTTTGGTTAGTCTATTCTAAACCCCATACATATCATACAATAATGATCGAGTAGTTACATAGTTATGGAACATAATTATTTTGTTTGGTCAATAAACCTGCACTCATATAAAAATTAAGTCTTGTAATACATAATAAGTGTGCTGAAAACAACTAATTAAGGTCACCATATATATATATATATCAGTTCAATGTTTTAAGAAGAATTGTTATGATTATCATTTGCAATAGACAAAATAATTTGTGAGTGCATGAATTAGTTCGTAGAAAGAAGCAGCTAATTATTAAACTTAACATGATAATGTAGTTTAGAACCAGCACGAACAGGTCCAATTTGAACTCTATTATTAATGTATTTTCTTACCAAGCAAGCTACAAATTTCATGTCCAAGTAAATGTGACGGACACCTGTAAGATCACTCGTAATAAAAAGAGATTATTGGTTTGAATCCGAGCTTGTAAAAAAATATTTGACAGTCGTACCTTAAATTGCTCACTGTAATAGTTCTCTCAATCATCATTAAAAAAAAGAAAAGAAATCATGCATTTTCGATTATTTTTCCGATCTGGTAAAGCTCCAACTTTGAGAGATTCTCGTAGTCTTTCTCTTATTTGGGTGCGCACCGGTACGTAAAAACAAGCAGAAGTCTCCACAGAACAAACCTACACACTCAAATCAAGCAAAGCTGTAAAGCCTAGGATTGTGGTCATGGATAGCAATCATGTGTTCGATTACCAAACAAGAAAAAAGTTAATCAAAGAACACAGCAATAACATATTGCACGCCTCAAGTCACATAAACCTACAAATCTAAACACTAGCAGATGAAAATCTAATCTAAATATAGCTATGATGTCTTTAAAAAGCAAAAGGCCTAAGTGTGCATCACAATAATTCATTGAACTTATTACGACTATGTGTGTCGGGAGCTCAAAAACAACCAATATCGAAACTATCACGTAACGTTTCTAAAATACTTGAGGCTCTCATATAAGAAAAGCTTGAATTATTCTCATTCCTACAATTCATAAACGTGACGATAGAGCAAATTTGTTCGTCATACCCTACGACAACGTCTCTACAACAAAAGCTAATAGATTGGATCCTTCATCATAAGTTTATGTCGGCCTAACATGATGATTTAGTGCAATAGTTCATATTTGATATGACTCATACATATTGGATTCTCTAGTCGACTCCACCATAGTTTTTTTCTGTGACCAAGCTTGTTTTACCGTACCAACTTGTGTGCTAGTGACCCAAGTTGAGTCGGTGCGTGGCCACCTAATCATTGAAAACCTCATTTACATTTCCCAGAAAAAAAATTTAAACAGTAAAATCTTACATTATTTTTACCAAAATTGTGAAACAGTTAATCCAGTAAGTAAAAACTTTCTTTCCAAAATTGTATAATTTTTTTACCAAAAGTGTGAAAACAGTTAAAATCCGTGAGATATTTTGTGCGCTCCTATTGTCGTAGAACACAACAATCAGGTGCGGGACTGTGCACCAGGTAAGGTCAAGCAGAAAAGGTTAAGGGTAGGTGATGACTTTGGATAGGGCATACATGAACATCTTTGAATATGGACCTGGGAAACATCTAGGCTGGAAATTATTGAATTTGGTCTTCTACTCCCTTTAAGGGTTTATGGTAATCATGACTCGTAATTTGGTAATCATGACTCGTTGTTGACGAAACCAGGGTGAGTCATGTACCTGACTTGATATGTTCGTAGAAGAAATTAGAGACACCAAAAACTGAAATATATATAAGTTTTTATGGTATCCTTCCTTTCTATGGGTTTTTGACAAGTACTGGGAAAGTGGGGGTTGATCAGATTTGTTACACTAGGGTAGTGGGTTGATGGAATTAGAGCATCATGGAGTTTGCTGCTTGTAAAAAAAGGTTTGCCCGGAATATAAAACCTATGCGTGCGCTTTGAGATTTTGATCCTATTAACACCAAAGTTTGTCAAATCAGCAACAATGCCACAATGCTAGTGCGCAGCTCCTTTTAGTTCTCAATGCTTCTTTACTTATTCACGAGAAAGAAGTATTCTTAGACAGCGGGCTGCTAAGCTGGGGGATACACGTGCAACATGAAACAACGACTGTCGTCCGATTTTTAATGAATTGATCTTGTTTGTTTAAACCCGTTTGATCATATCCGTTTAATCAATTCATTAAAGATCGGACGACTATCTCCATTTCGTCCAATTTCATCCTGCACGCGTATCCTGCGTCTAAGCAAACCTGTTCTTAGACCATCTTAAACAACTTCTCTGTAATTTCTCTATAATGAGAAAACAAAAGTCAATGCTTCAAACAATTTTATTTCCCAACTCCAACAGATTCTCTATTTTTAAGATTTCATATTCATTTCCTAAACTTTTTCCTTAAATTTTAGAGTTTGCTACAAATATGAGAAATTTGGTTTTCTCTCTCCTTATATTCCCCATTTTTGAAGAAAATTAGAGCAAACCCAACGACTTCTCCATTTTATTGGTATTCTCAATTTGAGAAAACACCCAAAATCTTCCTCCAATTTGAGAAAACGAAGAATTTAGAGAAGCTGTTGGAAATGGTCTTAGAATGTTTCAGTCTTCACAGCATGAGTCTTTTGATTACTAACTCACAAAGTAGACAACACTAGAGAGTGAAATTCATATGAATTTCACTTACTGGTTAGTGGTTACTACAGTACATTTGAATCTCCACAAAAGTTTTCTCAAACCAGAACTTTGTTAAGCAGTTGGGTTCTTCAGATGATTGGATTGAAATTGCCTTAGCAATTGAAGAGACTGATAATAGAGCTTGAGGTCAATGCCATCAACATTCCTAACCACACGTGGCTGCAGGACAGCCTGAAAAATTTCAAGCACGCTATAGCTTATACCATTGCACTTACTTTCAGTTTCATATGTTGTAACTTGTAACTGGATTTCTGTATACTGCATACCTCATTATCGGGTTGAATATGCAGTTCACCGATGAACTGGTACATGGATCCAACCCGAATGTTAAGCTCTCTGAGGAGTTTGGTGTTGATCTTTAAGCTGTCATTTCCATCAACTACTGTGGCAATAGCTGTCTCCACAGAATACTCTTGTAACCTGCCAGAGACAATGGAGGTTAAGATTCCTAATGATACTGCAGAATCCACCTCAAAAATGAGACCATAATACAATGGAGCAACAAACCAACAACTCATTGTTTGAATCGGTTGACTGATTTCCAATTAACATGTTTCTAATTATTTAGCTCGATCCAAGTCTAAGATGTGTATTGTTTATTACAATTAGCATTAAGAAATGAAAAATTCATGTAAGCATGAGCACATGGAGATATATAACCATAGTTTGTTGGTACCAACCAAGATATTCCCCAGGTCAGAAATCGACTTCATTGGAATAAAAATTCAGAAGAATCTGATAACTGTGCTTATGATATGAGCTACTATTCTTTGAAATTTTTTAGAGTAGACTACATGAGTTGATAGGACATTGCATTACATAGTCACAGACACACAGCTCGACCCTAATGGCCTAGTCCATAAAGTCATTATACTCATATCAAAGTAGTTATCCCCATTTATTTTTCTCTTGTTTCCTGCAACAGTGGAACTGTCATTCTATATGCATCAGCGGCTCCAGGAGACTTTGAATCTGTTAAAGAACAAGATATACAAGTCTCAACATTTAGTCCAGACCTGCAAAATCCAAGTTTTCTTCATTGATACCTTTACGAAAAAGCTTCTACCAAAGCATTTACCTCATCATGCAACCAACATAAGCAAATCTATATAATGTTGCTCTAAACCTCTCTCAGTGCTACTGTTACAATCAGTAGTGCGCTACCATTACTGCCAACGCTGCTGCTAACATCATCTACTCATTCAACCATACACCAGAGATATCATCCTACATTACCATCAACTCAAGATACCTCATTTACCCCGAGAATATTGTCTTGGCCAATATCTCATCCACATAATTCATCAAGTGCGCCCCTTATCTCCCAATACTACTGTCATGACTAGTATCTCACTAATCTAAACTCACTAAAAATTATCATTGACTGATTTTACTGGTGCTTAGGCAGGCAAAAACAATCACATCTCCAATGCTTTATCATCAATTTTACCTCGAGTTCATCTTTCTTCTGCCCTGTCATCTCCACGAGCTTTGTCAACATTAAGGATGCATCAAATGCTCCTCAAACGAACAAAGCCAGTCTTAATATAAACTCTTTTAACCAATCAGCCTACAAAAATTTGGAGAATGACATTCCAAATTTAATCCTAAGAAATTGTCAGAATTGAAAGTCCTAATACCAGGGAGGTTTATAATGGATGATTGAAAAGAAATTAAAAGACAAACACTATGAACATTGCTCTAAAATACCACTTAACGATGGAAGAACACAAGTCTTACTTTCCGGTTACTCTTAGTGAGGCCCCTTGCTTAAAGTGCGGCGAACATGGATGCAGATCTTGCAATAAAACCAATGCCCCAGATTCCGTAGGAGATGATGCCATCAAGTACACTCCTAACCTTTATCCAAATATTTGGAAATCGAGAAGAGCCTGCAGTTGATAACCAAAAAGTACTAGCATCAATGTAATGGTGAGGCAGTCCAAAATTAAAAAAGATAGAATGTATAGTGAAAGATACATCAATATGAAATCAAGGTCACACACCGGATAGATGCGTATTGCAATTATAGTTCTAGTCAAGCACAAAGTTCATGAAGTTATTTGGGCCAGTCAGATTACACAAGGCATTGTTTTCAAACCCAGTAAGTATAAACCCCTTGAACTACAACCTAGACCTTTAACAAAAACAACTAACAAAGAAAACCGAAATGAGGTTGTCGCAAATTCATACATTTCACTACTTCACAACACATGAAACACATATCATAAAGCTTATATTTCTACACCTTACATACAACAAAACTATGAACCAATGTCCTAAAGTGTCAGCAAGTTAAAGGTGCACTTAGCTCTTAAATCTACAACTCTGACATGTATGCAATTGAATGCATTTCACCCAGTTCAATTTAACAATTGATACACTAATAGAATGATAGAAATCAGCAACGGGACAATACCCAAACGCCAACATTCACAGAGCAGTAAAAAGATGTAAACTTTAACCACAGCAACTGATATATACCCAAACGCCAACATTCACAGAGCAGTAAAAAGATGTAAACTTTAACCACAGCAACTGATATATACCTTGATCACTTCGAGTTTGATCTGAAAGGTGGAAGCTTCCTGTCTCTATCTCTAGGCGGAGGCTATGTTGGTGAGGAATACAGGGAAAGAGAGGAAATTTCTCGAATGAAATGAAACTAAAGAAAAAGTTTGGTCTTGACTAGGAGGAGTTAGTTCTTGTTTATATGGGCCCCCTCACTCTTTTGGGGCTTAATTTTCAAGTCTTTGGCTTAATAATTAACCCCACTATAACATCTGGCGATGTTTCAGTGCAACTGTAACACCACTGTCTAATGATGCTACGGGCCTATAATAATCTGCCACGTGGATAATTTAAACACATCAGATTAACAGTGAAATGGGTGTGTGTGTGTTAGTTCGTCAACCAGTGAACAAACCCATCGATAAACCCAGGTTTCATATAATTTCTTGTTTTTGATTCAAGGTCTCTTACAACGAAGATTTCAGAAATCATTGCCGAGTGGAAAATAGCATGGATTAAACGTACGATTTTCCCAGAAATTTCGGTAAGAATTGATGAGTATCAGAAATTCTTTTAAATCTGTGAGAAATTTCGAAGAAGGATTCCTTGAGTTATGGATCTTCCTATCTCATTACCTATTACAAGAACATCAGCATTCCTAATATTTTGATATAACCCTTTGCCCTTTTAGGTCAGATTAAGATAGATACAAATTCATGACCATAGTGATGATGATGGGGTCTGGGTTCTGGAGATCTTATTGAATGAAGAAGGCAACTTAATCATAAAACGCAGACTCCAGATCTTATTGATGAAGGCAATTTAAGTGGAATCAATAAAATACAAGCATCAAGAATGAATGACCGAATTTGTTTTGGGATCTGTTGAACAGAACGCAGACAGCAAGACTAATCCCAAAACTAAAATTTCATGATTATAAATGGATTTTCTTCTTTTTATTATGATATTTAACCAATTCCCAATACCCTGTTCAATCAAAGGCTGTTCTTGGCTGATATCAAGCATCACTGGGTTTGCACGTAGCATGAATCACAGCCTCACCAGACGGATGTATTCATGTTTATCTATCCGCATTTTTGTTCATCTTTTTTTTGGACAAAGCATTTTTGTTCACCGGTTGACGAACTAACACACACATGTCCCGTTCTACGTTAATCTGATGTGTTTAAATTATCTACGTGGCGCATTCTTATGGGCCCGTAACACCATTAGTCAATGTCAGGTGATGCTACATTGGCACCGAAAAATTTCTCATGTTTCGGTATGGTTTGAGAAATATACAATGATATTGTTTTATCAAAATAATAATAATAAAGGAAAATGTCATATTACTAATTTACTACCTCAAACACTTGTAAAACACAAAAAACCCTTTTTTTTTTCATAATTTGTTATACAAATTAGGATACAGACTTAGGCCCAAAACTGAAAGTATCAAGCCCGATCCGGATTATACGTATCAAATGATCATTATACCATCTTGACCTATATTCTTCTCTCCCCGCATCGTCAAGATCTGCGTTTGCGTCTTTTTGTTTTTGTTCTTCAGATCAGACTTCAACTCTCTCTCTCTCTAGGAATCCAGATCGAACTTCCAGATCGCTGACGAGGAGGCTCGACGTCCAATGACGAATTTGGCGACATTCGACCACGACCATATCGCATATCCAGATTCGATCGACTCCATTTGTCCTCAGACGCCATTCGAAGACGCTCGACGATGGCGTCGAAGTCCAGATCGCACCGCATCGGTCCTTCTATATAAGCTCTTAGATCAGGTTATGGCAAGGTGTTGTCATCTAGTCTTCATATTCAAGTTTTGCTGCTTTTGTTTGTTGTAGATTGTCAAGCCATACTTCTACTGTAGTAGTTCATTAGGTATTGTTGCTACTGTTGCTGCAGATCATAAGGATTTACTGTTACTGCTGCATATTATCAGGTTTTGCTATTGTTGCATATTATCATGTTTTAGATGTGTAAGATAACCTGCTACTATACATTTGGTACGTGATAGCAGTAAATTTTCGATTGAAGATAGTAACAGCTTCATGTATAATACAGAGGACAGTAACGGCCTTTTGTATGATCTGGAGGACTGTAGCAACATGATGTATTTGTGAGAGATAGTAGCAGCAACTTCATGTAGAACCTGGGCGACAGTAACAGCATGATATATTTTTATGAGATAGTAGCAGCAACTTCATGTATAACCTGAGCGACATTAGCAACATGATGTATTTTAGGAGATAGTAGCAGCTTCATGTAGAATATAAGGGACAATAGTACCATGATGTATGCTTTAGTCGATAGTAGCACATTTTGACCGGGCAGTAGCACGAGTCTTGTCCACAATATGTAGTGATGAGTAGTTTAGTAAATTATTCAATGACAGATAGGGGATAGTTATATTAGTTTGTCCTAATTTGTTAATTTGTGTCCTTAAAAGTGTAAGATATTGTCTAAATGATGTATTTGTAAATTGAAATTTGGTTGATAACTAAATTGTAGTTTGCTATAATAATATTATGATAGGTGATATTGTGGTGACATTCAACAAACTCGACTGATCATGTTTCGTTTGAATTTACGTGAATTTTCTCTCTTCCAAAGTGGTCACACAAAAAAATTAAAAACAAACTTGCTTGCGTATTATTGAGAACTTAATAAGAATAATTATGTAATCAATTTTTATTTTTGAAAACAGTAATTGTGTAATCAATGCGCACTCACAAGTCACAACTACACCTAGCTAAAAACCCATCTGTATAAATAAAATTGCACAAAGATGTGTTTATATACATGTGACAAATTCACTCTACATTTGAAGTATGAACATTTGTATAAGAGTTAGATCAAAGGCAAAACTAGAGTTGGGGATCACCCCAATTGCCTCAACCAAACAACCACCGGAGTAATTAGGAATTGCTGTTCTAACTGCTAGTGTTTATGATGTTGAAGGTTGCCACAAATAGGGCAGTCCAAGTGCCCATAACACTACTCCCTCACTTGGTATAGATGCCAGCTCGAGCTTCAATGTCTGAACTATTGGGCGGTGAGATGGGCATTTCACATATACTCATGGCCATGCCTACATTTAACAACCACTTTGTATTAATAGGTAGGTTGACCCAAACCCAATACTCCCATCACTGTTTAAGCTCCCCTGTCAATTCTCATGTCCATGTTTTCTCCATATTGTGAATCCACCCTTAACATAAAAATTGGTTATTGGTTGGAGTTATCACTGCTGTAGCCATCCCAAAGCAATTGGGGTCATGTTCTGGTGTTAGTTCTTGTTATTGAATGCTCCCACCAATCTCAACCAGAAACCATTAATTGTTGGATAACAATGGGAGCAGTCGATCATATTCTACACCTTCTCTCTTTTCTTCTTCATATTGGATTGCTTCAGATTCAAGTTCTCTAGCAAGTAATGGAAAACAAGAACCAATTAAGTTAGTGATTTTTTTCCAAAACCCAAAAGATTCAAACTTGAGGAGGCACTTTTTGCATGGGATTGGTATAATATTGCTTCTCCTAACCCCACTCAGTCAATTTCACACAAACCCCATTTCTGAACTCACATCTTTCATTCCATACCTTCCTTTTATAACACCATCACAAACCCAGAAAGGTTTTGAGTAGTAATGACAGAGAAGAGAAACCCAGCAGTAGAAAATGCTATGATGGAGATAGAGAGCAGCAAGCCCTCAGGAAATGGTCTTGTGGTTGGTGGGCTTAGTCCTCTGAGTGAAACTCTATGGAGGGAGAAGGCCAGTGTGGATATGGTAGGGGATGTGTCAGCGAGGCTTACGTGGAAGGATCTGACGGTGATGGTGACTCTGAACAATGGTGAAACTCAGACTGTTTTGGAGGGTTTAACTGGTTATGCAGAACCGGGAAGCTTCACAGCTTTGATGGGCCCTTCTGGTTCCGGCAAATCAACCTTGCTTGATGCTCTCTCTAGCCGTTTGGCTTCCAATGCCTTCCTTTCTGGCTCTGTCTTACTCAATGGTCGCAAAAGAAAGCTCTCTTTCGGCACAGCTGTGAGTCCATCTCTGTTTCTCCTCTGTTTTTACCTTGCACTTCCTCTGTTTTTGCTCTGTTTTTCATTGATGTGTGTTTTTTGTTGAATATTGGTTTAGGCTTATGTGACCCAAGATGACAATTTGATTGGGACTCTGACTGTAAGAGAGACGATATCTTACTCAGCTAGGTTGAGGCTGCCGGATAAGATGGGCCGGTCGGAGAAGCGAGCACTGGTGGAGAGGACAATCATAGAGATGGGTCTGCAGGATTGCGCGGATACAGTAATCGGGAATTGGCATTTGCGTGGGATCAGTGGTGGAGAGAAGAGAAGGGTTAGCATTGCTGTGGAGATCTTAATGAGGCCTAGATTGCTATTCCTTGATGAGCCAACCAGTGGACTTGATAGGTATATACTATATATTATATCATTGTTTTTTTAAGTTATGGATGAGTTATTCATCAGTATCTAGTTACTTTGTCTATATGCTGTTCTTCATAATTGATATGCTCTAGATGTTTTGTCTATATGCGGTTCTGAGTAAATAGTGTGCTCAGACTCGTAAGCATAACTTCCATTTCTGCAAAAGAAAAAACTATGTGATTTTTATTGCCATTACTTTACAGTTGGTTTCCAGTATATATTGCATTGTTCTGTCATAGCCTTTTTAGTGTTAGTCTGCTAAGGGATCTGGGCTTTACGTTGTGGCAGTGCTTCAGCATTTTTTGTAACACAGACACTGCGTGCCCTATCACGAGATGGAAGGACTGTGATAGCTTCAATTCACCAGCCAAGCAGTGAAGTCTTTGAACTATTTGATCAACTGTATTTGCTTTCTGGTGGCAAAACAGTTTACTTTGGTCAGGCCTCCGAGGCATATGAAGTAAGTATCCTGATCAGTCTTTACTATAAATTTGGTTTATGAAATCACGACTTATATCAAGGTGCTCTTAGTTACATGCCGATTGCTACATGTTTGCAGTTCTTTTCACAAGCTGGTTTTCCCTGCCCTGCTTTGAGGAACCCATCTGATCATTTTCTTAGATGTGTAAACTCTGACTTTGATAAAGTAAAGGCGACACTAAAAGGGTCTATGAAACTCAGGGTATGTGTATATATATATATATTTTTTTTTTCCTTCTCATCTCTGTTACTCTTAGTTTTCCTTTGGATAAAAGTTGATATTGGTATCTTATTTATCTCCTACCAGTTTGAGGCAAGTGATGATCCTCTGGAAAAGATTACGACCACTGAAGCTATAAGAGTTCTTGTTGATTCCTATCGTAGTTCACAATACTCTTATGTAGCTACAGAAAAAGTTGCAGAGATATCCAAAGTTGTAAGTGTTCATTTGAATTGAGTGGGATTTGTGAACTAACACTTGTTAGTTGCTTTCAATATTTGACGAATTTGTGGTATGCTGCAGAAGGGGACCGTTTTAGACTCTGAAGGAAGTCAGGCTAGTTTTCTAATGCAGACCTTTACATTGACAAAGCGTTCATTCGTCAACATGTCAAGGGACTTTGGCTATTACTGGCTCAGGCTTGTCATTTACATTGTTGTTGTAGTTTGTATCGGAACCATCTATCTGAATATCGGAACTGGCTATGCTTCGATTCTGGTATGCTTTTGTTTTGCTTTGTAAGTAAAATCATATCTATGATTGGAATCTGAAACTCATTCAATCTTGTCATTTCTGTGACTGCAGGCAAGGGGTTCATGTGCATCTTTTGTTTTTGGTTTTGTCACTTTCATGTCCATTGGCGGGTTTCCTTCATTTGTAGAGGATATGAAGGTATGTCTCTTTAATTGAGACCTTATATATCTAGTCGGATGTCATTGTAGGATATCATTTCTGACCTCCATATTAATGTTACCAGGTTTTCCAAAGAGAAAGGCTGAATGGTCACTATGGTGTCACTGCCTTTGTCCTCAGCAACACATTCTCTGCAATGCCATTCCTGATACTGATTACCTTTCTCGCCGGAACTGTCTGCTACTTCATGGTCGGACTGCATCCAGGCTTTGAGCATTACTTGTTCTTTGTGCTGTGCCTCTATGCATGTGTCACTGTAGTCGAGAGTCTGATGATGGCGATAGCCAGCATTGTTCCTAACTTCCTCATGGGTATCATCATAGGGGCCGGAATTCAGGTTCATATCAGAATTATGGTTTTGAAGCATATTTGTTTGAAGTGTCAAACTGTACTGATGAATGTTTATGGCTTTCTTTACATTTCAGGGCATATTCATGCTAGTGTCTGGCTACTTCAGGCTACCAAATGACATCCCTAAGCCAGTCTGGCGCTATCCGATGTCATACATCAGCTTCCACTTCTGGGCTCTTCAGGTAATACAGCGGTTATTTATTGGAAATCACTTGCTGATAGATGTGTCTCAAAGCAACTGAAACTAATGCATGCACCTTTGAACCTCAGGGTCAATATCAGAATGACTTGGCTGGCTTACTCTTTGACAATGAGACACCAGATCAAATTAAGATACCGGGTGACTACATTCTAGAAGTTGTGTTCCAGATCAACACCAGCAGATCAAAATGGATAGACCTTGGTGTTATATTCAGTATGATTGTCGTCTACCGGATGATCTTTTTCATCATGATCAAGTTCAGTGAGGATGTCTCGCCTTGGATTCGGGGCTATATGGCGAGGAGAAGACTGCAACAGAAGAATGGCAACCAACACACAACAGTTGCCCCTGATGGTCTAACACAGTCCCCTTCTTTGAGGAACTATGCAGCTGGTAAAAGGTTGACAAGGTAGACGAGACTTCTGGATACAATTCCACAAAGCAATATAAACAATATCACAAATGCTACATGATAGAATTATGTACACATTTTAACACTGTTCTGTTATGTTGTTCAATATCCGTATGCTTGATTTCTAAGTATGATATGGATTTGCTAAAATTGTTATGGATGCATTAGGGACTAAGATATCATGCTTTCCCAATTGCAGAAAATAAAGGAGTTAAACTTCCATATAAACAACTAAAATAAATAAACACAACAAGAATAAAAGTAATGCACCTGTACATCCTTTGCAACTAGAAATTAGTCATGTACAGTATATACATCATTGCAAACAAGGCATGAATTTGGCCAATATTTTTCTCAAAATGTTGCTATTGTTCTGTCCTGTCAATTGTTTTGTGGAACTATATACAATTGTAAGTATAACACATTGTGCCACTATTTACAATCATACCAGATTTTTCGTGCCTTCTCATGATATACAGAACTACATAAATACTTGAGGAGATGTATAAAATTCACTTTCGTTAAACACTGGTCTCAAATCTTCTTGGTTCATAAAATCTAAGGGAAAGGAAACAAGGTGTCCCCTTATCTGTTTCAATTGTTCCATTGGATCTGTTTCTTTGAATTCTCCGTTCTCCCACGATTCTAGCTTCTTAGGAGCTATTCCCAGATCAATTGTAGTTTGACCAAGTTTCTCTTTCCAAAAAGTCATGGATTCTCTGAGAACAGCTCTGTAGTTGATGGAGATAGTAGAACTTTTAGAGTGCATAGAGCAAAGAAATAAGAGTAGAAAGCTTTGGTAGTATAGTATTGTACCTTGAAGTTATAGAATCATTCGGAATACAAGAGAATACCTCTTGGTATATAATTGAATTTTCCTGCAGAATATTGGAGATACTTTAATTAGGTAAGGGATCATAGAAGAAAAGCAGAAAGCAAAATACGAGAAACATGAACTGGTTATAGAAGTTGCAAGTCACCTTTGCAGTTGCTAGCCACAGATCTTTGTATGTTGAGTCCGATACAGGGTCTCTGATTTGATTTATCTGCAGAATGAATAGAAATCCATGAAAGTGTGTTTACGGTTAAATGAGGAAGACATACATGAATGACAATTAGAACAATTCAAGTCACAAAACTTACGTGTAAACTAGTAACCATAAAATATCAATGATTATATCAAAGTTACCAACCTCTCCTGCATGAAGACCCAGGTGTTCAGACCACAGAGAGCACCTAAGACTATAAGAAAAATTTCCGGCCTTCCAAGGCTGTCCGGCCATGGATGATTCACGAAACTCTTTATCTTCAATAACAACACCAATCTAAAACAAATATAACGAAGTATTTATAATCAATATGAAACAGTTTGCCAGGTTGTCCATTTATAAGGAGAGCTTCTAATGAGGACCTTATAATGAGGACTAAGTGAGGACTTTCAAATGAACGGTTGGATGATATGCACATGAGAATTAGAAAATATCAATTAAAAGTGAAAACCATGATCCAACCGTTCATTTGAAAGTCCTCACTTGGTCCTCATTATAAGGTCCTCATTAGAATCTCTCCCTTCATAACAATGAAATGATCTCAATTACACCATATTATTTCTTCTCTACAACATTTGTCATTATTTGTGAGGTCATAAATAAAGAACTAAGAATTACATGCTGAAAGCCTAATTTGAAGAAAAATTCAACACATACCTCAGAGTCTCTTGATCCAAGTAAACTTCTGTCATTAATATTTGATGATCCAATCAAAGAAATACGGTCATCTACAATCATCACTTTACTGTGTACATATACCTGCACATGCAACAATGAGGATACATGGTAAACCAAGTTAAAGTTCATGATTCACATTGGAGTTTTCTTCATATTACCAAGATATGCAGCAATGCGAAAAAATACCTGACTTGTGGATAAGGGGCCACCTTCAAAAAGTTTACCATATGTTCTCAGACCATAAAAAGAAATGTAGTCGTGTGTCTTAGAACCAAGCAAAACTTTAAGTTTATGAAGTATTGAGTACTTCTCCCAGCTAATGGTTCGATACTGCCAATGCATAATGGCTCTAACAGTTGCTGCACCATAATCATCCACGCCACCCTATTAAGTGGATATAAGTAAATGAAAAGGAAATACCCCTGTTCAAAAAATTCGGAGAAAAATTGCATGCCTATGAATAAAGAAAACAGACCAATGATGGCTACCTGAAAGCCAGGCAAGAGTGGCATGACAACAATAACCCTAAAACATTTTTGTTCTTTATGTGCTAGAACAATACGCCTGTACAATACTTCCAGGATACGGTTCTGTATGGTGTCATCCCCTGAAAGCCCTGATATGAAAAATTGATTCTGGAAGCAACCAGCAATAAAGATAGATAGATGATCAGATTAGAACTCGAAATCAGTACTCTGAACAGAACCTAGTCATACTTGAATGAGTTCAATCACAAGTATTTCGTTGATAATCATGCATGCTACTCCTATAGTCCTATGTGAAAGGTAATATATGAGTATATCCCAAACTCATTTGACAATATATCCTTGGACAACATCACTAACCCTAGCCCCAGTCTTGTCTTAAATAGTTAAATGTAGCAGTCTCCATTCTTAACTATGCAGATCAAACTCTCCCCGAATGCACGATGATATCAAATTCCAGGCCAACTCAACTGACCAGAATTTTGCATATTCTAAAGCTGTAGAAGACATAAAGGACCCTTTAAAAAAGGCAAGTAATCATACAACTTTATTCCTTCATAAATGTATACAGTCACCTATTTTCTTAGAAGATTTTCAGTTTCTAGAAAAAATGTATGAGCAGACACATGCCATACTTTGAAGTTTGAAGCAAGAGAGAGTTGACATATGCATTAAGAACGATTCATTCATCAAGAACATGGTCTAACCTCAATATAAACAAAGTGTTCTGCCTTCTCGATTAGATAACAGTAAGCATTATGTATGCTTTCTTCAGTTTGGCTCGTTCCAGCGGACCACTGGCTCACACTTCGAATTACCTAAACATCAGACATTTATTAGAAGCCAGGTGAAGAAATTTGAAGGGTGAAATAAAACCAGTCCAGCGTAAAAGAGCAACTTAACAAATCCTAAAATCTTAGACAGCAAAATTCACTATATTAAAAAGGCATCATAACCTGACATTTGCATGCAGTACGAGGACCTGTTTGTCCACCGTCATCAGCAGCAACAGCATGATCAGTTTCCTCTGAACTTTCTGACAATTGATTTGAAGTTGTCAACCCAGATTGAACCACTGAGTTTATATTGGTTCCACTCCCAAGATCCATAAAACAAAGATCATCGATCAAACCGTTCATCTGTGTATTTGAGTCTAGAGCTTCAACTTTGGGATTCATAGAAGAGAAAAAAACACTACCAGATATCCCGTTTGGCTGGTTAACAGGATAATGATGTGTGTGCTGGGAACTTAACTTTTGATCTACACCAGGAGGATCCAAATCACGAGCTTCTTGAGGCAAAAGCAATGGGATATTTTGTAATGGTGACAGAGAGAAAAATGAATTCTCTCCCTGGATCCCGTTCTGGTTCTCCACTTTGCTTTTGTCAATGTCTATCTCTCTACTTTTTCCCATGTAATGAGGAATTACCATGTGGTGTTGTGGCATAAGTAATGGAAGTGCTTGTTCATTTGGAGCTTTGTTTCTCTACAAAATGGATCATTTAAGTTAACAGACTTACTATAATGTCGAAAATGTGTGACCACAAGAATTTACCTTAGCATGATTCCACCGTTGAACAAAGTGTCTGGCAATGTCACGGCAAGGAGGTCCCCAAAGAGCACAGTGGACATCATGCCATGGCATACGTGGAACTTTTTCACGCTCCAATTCATCTTTCATTACATCTTCCCATGAATTTGGTTCAGATTCTCTATCTCAACCAAAAAGAAAACAATTATTGCTTTAAAAATGGTATATAAAGGAGTTATGTATCCAAAAACTTGTCTGGAGGAAATATTCTCTAATAAGACAACAGCACATATAATATACCCCTTGTTCTAGCCTTTTAGGAAACTAAACTGACAATGTCCATAGGAAATTAAAGAAGCATAAGAAATTACCTTGGGTTATAATAGTCCTTCCCTGGCCATATAGAAGGAGGACAGTCACGTACTTTGTGTTCAACTGTGTCATAACGGCCAAAGCACAAATCTAATCCTCCAATGTAGCAAGTCTGATAATCAACAATGACAAGTTTTTCATGGTGTGACCTGTTTCATTAATAATATGCGAGTCACTGACAATGTAATAACATAAACCTTGAATGCTAAATTCAAGCTTGACATCAGTTCAATTTTCAAAGAGGAATAGGTCAATGCAGGGCATACCATAAGTAAATTCCTGTGGGAAAACGGTCCGGATAGCGCATTACTCTTACATTCTCATGAATATTTGAAAGCTTTTTCTTACTGTATAAGCTGTTGATCTTTAAAGCAAGAGAAACCTCCTTGTAGAGAAGAATGTAAATCTGCAGATCAACAGAATTGTCAAACTCACGATGTGTTCATTCCCAAAATAAAGAACTGATTTCATCCAGAATGTGAAATAAAATTAGTGTTTTTACCTGAACCCCTTGCTTAGCTTTTGTTTCAAGTAAAACATCAAGCCTAGAAGAAGAGTTGGTACTGAAAGGACGTCTTAGATACAGTTCCGGGCAAAGCCACCAGCCAGTAATGAATATCTGGAAGCATGAAGTTAATTTTTGAGACCTATCACCAGTAGAAGTATCCATCAACTAGTGAAAAGAAAAAAAAGGCAAGAAAATAAACCTCTGATTTTGCACCCTCAATAGAGGAAGCAATAGCTTCAAATGCTGCTTCACCATCTATGAACCACTGAGCTTGACTCCCATCATCAGCCAAACCCCTGGGAGGAGCAAAGGAACCAAAGCGATGAGGATGACACCAACCTTCATGAGGCCTGAGGCCAGCATCATTAATTGCAGTAATCCAATCTTTAACTTTAGCTTTGCTAGTCGTTCTTAACTTTAAGTTTTGATTTCCAGAAGCAACCTTATGACAGTTACATAGTGATCTTGTCAGATATTAAATGAAGAGAACTATAGATTTGCTGTTTTAGATAAAACTGCATTTGATGATTTCAAGTCTCAACACTTGTATGGATGTAATTAAGCTTAATATTCTTAAAGCAACTTCTATATGATTTCAGACTGGCCTTATATAAGACCTCCCTTAAGAGCAGCTAGATTCTGAAACTGCAAGTAACCTAGATAGCAGTAAAGTAAAACACAGCTCACCTTAAATGTATAACGTAAAGGGTTTCGTTCCTTTATTTGACTTGCTAAATAATTTTCACACTGTCCATTTCCATTTGAGGGTGGATGAGCATTGAAAATGATAATGTCTAGAAGTTCAGTGTCAAAAGGATCATCTAGTAAGGCCAAGAACCCAGGTTTTAGAACAGCCCAGACCTGCATTTGGACAAAGAATGAAGTGAATACAATATCCAGGTAACAACAAACAAATAGAAAACTGAAGGCAAACATGGATTGGAATTATTAGAGAAACAAGCAAAATGTTCGCATTTCAGAACTTTTGAGCAGTTTTGCATCTCTGTAAGTTGTTTATGAAAGACTATTCTGAGAAAGTTCCTGAGAAGACCTTTTGCCAATTGTTGCTGCAACAACCCAGACAAAAGCCAGCACAAGATGCCACATCAGAATTAGCCCCTGAAAATTTTGGTAGATGTTTCACCATGACATAACCTTCTTTCAACTTTGGTCCATACTCTTGTAAGAAGGACAACTGTGAAACCTCCAAAAATTTGCAAACCTACAAATCCAAACCACTTCTTACAACATTGTAAAAATGAGTATCTAAGAATCACACCAATATAAAAAACACACCTCTCGAGAATTCACTAAATCCATGTTTCCCAAAAAATGGTTCAAATAACCCAGCATCGCCACCTTTGCCCGATCTGAAATGGACTGTTGCCCTCCTAGTGCTGGGTGGATGATGGGCAAAGCGGCACGAGATGGTACATATCTGAAAAGGAAAAATCGTACAAAGTTCAATTTCGATCCCAAGAAAATAGGGTATATGAAGATAGAAATACCTATTTCTAACACTATCGTCATGATGTAAAGGAACAGCCCCATCATCTGGTTCATCATCATCTTGCACTACTGCTGTCTGATCTGCTATTCCTAAGCTGTGAAGCCATTCTTTAACCTTTCATGTACAGTTCCAACACCAAGTCATACCAAGTTTATGCCATATAAAAATAACAAAATCCTTTACAAAAAGTAATATCCTCATTTCAACTCTTACCAAACCAAGTGCCATTGTGAATCCAGGCATAGAAGAAAACTAGAGAGGTTTATAGATGTTATAAACAATTAAGAATGATAATAACATATTGTCAAACCTGCTCTTGTTTCTCATGAAATTCCTCCATTATAGCACGCTTCTTCAAAGCAAAATGCAGATAGAGTACTTGTGATGCTTTCTTCAGTAACTGCCACTTGAACTGTCAAAGCCAAATGCATTCAGAACATAAGAATCTACTAGCATCGAAAGGAAATTATGTTTATGAATCATAGCGAGACGATCACAAAATTTTATCAGAGACTGCACTGGTCATCCTAAAACATTAACAAACTCACACCAATTCTACAAAGCAAAATATAGATATAGAACTCGTGATGCTTTCTTCAGTAACCGCCACTTGAACTGTCAAAGCCAAATGCATTCAGAACAAAAAAATCCACAACTTGCATAGAAAGGAACATGATGTTTACTTATACTACTGAAATGGTCACTGATTGTATTCATTTTTAGAAGACATTGCGCATGATTATCCCAAATCCAGATCAAACGTACACCAACTCTTCAAAGCAAAATATAGATACTCATAGATAGAGAACTTTTGATGCTTTATTCAGTAACAACCACTTGAACCATCTGAGCCAAATGCAATCAGAACATAAGACTCTACTACTTTCATAAAATGAAGTTTACATTTTTACAAATCGTAGTGAAAGGATCACAAATTTAAGAGAAGACACTGCCCATGATTATCCCAAATACCTGAACAAACGTATACCAGTTCTACACCATCCAAAACTTAATGTAACGCAGAAAGGAATTGTGAATGGTTAAAACACACTGTTTTTATAAATAGTGAATACTACTCCAGGCATTAGTACCAAGAACAATCGCAGAAACACTACTATTCATAATTCATCAACTCATAATAAACAGAGAAATCCCAGAATTTCTAACCCCTATATACTGAAAACCAAACATCACGCTACTATAAACAACTAACGTTTTCAACGAAAGCTTCAAAATTTAAACAATAGAGAATTAAACATGCCTGTTTGTACTGAAACTCAATTGTGTAAGACAAAAGCATGGGGCTAATATCTCCGGTATCGGGGCGCGAGACCGATACGATAGTGGCCACCGGCAACTCTTCAAAAATCGGCACCGTCTCCCCACATTGCCGGAACGAGCAGCCGGAGTGTACAGCACCGTTGGGAATGAGCTTCTCCGACGACATCCTCTGTTTCTTTGCTTCAATTCCAATATGCCCAACAATAAACACAACTCTTGCTCTAGCATATCCTTGTAATCTTCACTTGAAGATTCGGCAATCAGAGAGAGAGAGTTTCGGTTTGTTTTGGAAACTGTGAGAGAAGAAGAAGCTTTGACTGGGGAAACGGAGCGGTTTTTATAGTTTAGTACCGGGAAATGGGAGGGTGGCGGCTTTAACTAACCTGTGGTGGCATGAAGTTTTCGTCAAGTTTGGTTCTTATGAAAACACGTGTCGTTTTGAAGGAACTTAAACTTGATGACATGGAGTTTTGGTGGTACCTTGATAAGTTGACTGCCTTCATATATGAACTACACGTGCAATGACAATAACAACCCTCTACCTAGTTAGTTGAACCAAACAAAGTTGAGAGGCCACGCTACTCATACATAATTATGAAAAATTATTGTATCCACGAGACCTGTACCATATAATTTTAGATTTTTATAACAATTTATATGTATGATCATCTATATATTAATATTATATTTTTAATCGTAATCGTTCATGATCGTGTATATATACGACCATGTATTAAATATACTCCTTATAATTATATGAGATAATCTTAAACTAGCCGGAGTGAGGAGACATAAGTCCCTCCCGCACCTTACTAGATTCGTTAGTACTAAAATCTGAGAGTTTCTAGATTGTTCATGTTGGTTTTGAATTTCGAGTGTGTCTATCTTTTATACAGTATAGTCATCGATCATACTTAAGTGGTCGCTCAACTTTGTATTTGTCTCAATTCTTCTACATTGTACAGTTGAATATAATCGTATGCAAAATTATGTACAAAAGAATCGACTTATGAGAACATAAATCAGGGTATATTTTTTCTTTAAAACGCCATTCTTTCCACAATGAACATGAAGGTAATTTGGTCAATTTGCATATTATTTGGCGTGAGTGATCTCAGTATTGTCCTTGGTGATGCTTACGGCATATCCCCATTGTAGGATCATTGAAAAGTATATTCATATTTTGTGCTTACCTCCAGGAATATGCTTGAAATGGGCAAATAATGGTCAAGCAATGTGACAATAATGCCCATGCAGATATGCTATATGAAAATTGAAGAAACAAAGTCATGTTCACTTCGAGAACTGTCGTGCACGGCTAAATTATGCAGCTCATTGATCATGATTTGAATCTCATATCAAATTGCGGCTTGGCCAACAATTGCGTAATGGCTTCACTTGTAGGAAAATGGATACATCACCCGAAGAAATATCTATCTTGTAGGCAAAGCTAGAAAGCAATCCCAAGTTCTTAACCACATTTCACGTCAATTGCAAGGAGGCCAGGTCAGTTCTCTCTGCAGGATGTTTTGAAACCTAAACTTTCTTGTCACTCGCAAAAGGGAACCAAGTGGATCTTGTTCTCAGGGCGGAGCTAGTGCTGAAGTGAACGAATTGGACCTTGTCGCCTTAGTGCTTAGTTTGAAAGCTAGTGAATTATTCTATAGGGGCAAAGATTAGTTCTTGTACAATGTAAGCAGCAACAATGAACTAAAGATTTACATAGATGAGCCCTTGCAAATGCACAGCCACAACTCAACTGATCAAAAGGGATACGATAGAAATCATTTTGTAATATTATTTGTTGTTTACTAACGTTTCTACTCAACAAACAAAAAGAAAGAATAAATTTAAACGATTTGGGACAATGATAAGCGCATAACTTGGTAAATCAAAGGGGCAAAATTTTGATGTAAATGACATTATTCTTGTTTAACATCTATGGTCAAACATCCTGGTTGGATAAAGAATGAGAAACTGTGTATTGTTGCAATTACAAATGCGCCAAATGCCAATGGGGAGACTGAAACAACTTGTTGACAATAAGTTGAGTATTTTGTCCAAGAACCACCAGTGTCATCTAGCTAGAACCCATATATATCTAAGGACTTCTCACCAAGATTCATACTGGATATAGCAATGGTTTCATTCCAGAATCCAAACACCATATGATGAAACATGCATGAATTTTCTGGAAATGGTGAAACGTCTCATCGCCTAAATGAAACGAAATCACACATTCCTTGGGGCATTCAAATTCCACTTCTTGATCTGTATCAGGTGTAGAACAATGTTCATATTCTCTCGGACGTTCCGTTGCAACCCAATAAATCATTCCCTTACAACATAAGGAATTCTTTGCCTCACTCTTATCCCTTGGCAACTCTTCAACAGTATCCTTCACCAAAACATCAGTATTGATTTCCTTCCAATAATTTGTGACAAGGTTGTGTATTTCCATTTTGGGAGGATGAACTCGAATACGATCATCAGCAAGACAATCATGTCCAATTGACAAAATTCTAACAACTTTATAATTCTTAGTTTTAATCCAATCTAGGCAAGACAGAACAAGATTCGACACGGGAAGAGGCATTTAAACAGGAACAAGTGTGGCTTGTGGATCACCATTGTACCGATATTGTCTCAACTTAACCACTTTTAAGGTGTTGTGTTTTAACCACAAAAGATCTCGGTACAATTAGATATTATTTACCCACATATATACTGTATTTTATTTATGTTTTTTCTAACTTGAATTCCTTGATAGCTGGATTGCATAAAACAACTCTTTCTTTCATGTTAGTTAAACAAATGATCCCTGGCCTTCAAGTTCTACCCTCTCGACCTCCCAAAAATTAATCCGCATTAGACGCATTGAAGGTGGTACTTAGAGGTCCTCTATATCAGTATCAAGATTATGCTCCTTAGTATCATCATCTTCATGGAAAAGATTAAACAGTGACAACACTACATCCTTTTTGCTAGTGTTCATTTCTAATGACAAAACGCTTGAAAAGGATCGATGGTAGCGAGGGAGGATTGTTTGTTGTGCTTGGAAACAGAGAGGTGCTTGGCTGCAAAGTTACGGTTGTTAATTAAGTCACACCACAAAGTATGGACGCACTTGAATCGCATAAGAGATTTCGGAGGGAGCCTTGACAAAATTTCCACCTTCATCTCTTCCACCAATTTGGATAACTGCCATTTCTGCATGAAGATAGTCTTGTCGTGAAGATTAAGGAAAGACTACATAATTGTCTTGTGTACACTTTGGTTCTGGTAATGACACAATTGTCTGTTCTAACAATTTCTAAATTTTACCAAGACAACACTGGTGACTCGTAGAAGCAGGTGTAAGTCCTATTTGGCAAGCTGAGAAGGAATTAAAGATAGTGACACGGCTCTTTATATGGTATGTTTGACAAGTTCAAGAAACTTTAGGCACCCATATACAGTGTGTGGTCTTTATTTGGGGAGCAGTAGAGATCGATCAATTAGCATTAGGGTTTTCGTTTATGAGCGCGATTGTCTAGCCAAATATATTCCATCCACGAAAATAATTGCAAGATTCAAAGTGATCTACTTGGCTTCAAAGAAAGGTTCAAGAGAAGAAAACAGACATATGGACAAACCGATCTGTCATCAAACTTTTAGTTTTCTTCTAGACAAAGCTGTGTCTTCAAAAGTACTTGTATGTGTTATATGATAGAACCAAATGTTGAGGAAACTATGTGTCGCAATTTAAAAAATAAAAATAAATAGAAACTGATAATTTTTAGTATTTTAACAAATATACTCTCAATGTTAACGGCTTCTAAAAGTAGAGTTAAGACAGTGAGCCAAATGAAAAAAAATAGTTAAGAGTGTGTGAGTTAAATAATATTTTTAAAATGATAGTGAGTTAAGTGTCAAAAAGATCAAAACTAATTGAATATTTATGATATTAAGCATTCAACATCCTTCGATTTCTCTTTTTGACACCATTAAATAAATTCTATATCTTTGATAAAATGAGTAAGAAAAAAAATTTTAAAAAAAAAGATAAAAAAAACCTAGATATCAAAACCCACGCGCAGAGTTTAGTCTTTAAGACAGCAAATCATTTTGGATCAATGGGATAGCATGGTAAGTATTAAATGGTATTATGGTAAGGGCGACAGTTCTCTCTGGAGACTCGTCGACGCAGATGTAAGTCCTATTTGGCAAGCGGCAAATTAACTTAAGATATTCGGCTCCTTGTATGATATATATGTTTGACAAGTTCAAGAAACTTTAGGCGCCCATTTTGGATCAAAACGACCATACACATGCAGTACGTGGTCTCTGTTTGGTGAGCAATACGGATCGATCAATTAGCACGCAAGTTATGGTAGTGTTGGGTTTACGAAGAAAGGATTCCTCCATTCTTGATGGTGAGTGTTCTTTTTTGGATTTCTTCATTTTTGATAAGTTGCAAGCTAGTTACTTTCCTAGACCTCTAACTACTATTGTGATTTATTTTATTTCTGGTTAGTAATGAAATTTTCCACACCAATTTTTTATTTTATTCCCATGTTTAATTGAGGACATTCAACATTATCCACTTCCTATTAGTCTTGAAGATGACCTTTTAATTTGGGAAGAATCTAGTAATGAGTTGTTTTCTTTTTCAAAGGGTTATAATCTTGTTCGTCCACGTTATGCTTCTAATGATTTGCATGTTAAGGTTTGACAACACTTTATTCCGCCAAGGTTCTCCATTCTTGTTTGGCGCCTTTTACAGGACAAGTTGCCAACAGATGTTCAGCTCCAATGGCGAGGCATTCCTTTGGTTTCGGTATGTCAACTTTCCTCTTTTTGTGTTGTGGAGGATTCTACTCATGTATTTGTTACTTGCTCCTTTGCTCAGCATGTATGACAATGGTTATCTTGTTGTTTTGGTATTTCTTTACCATTTCAAGACACAATTGATGACTTATGACACGCTATCGTTGGTAAATCTTTCTCTTCTCAATTAAAGAATGTTTGGGTTGCGGGTTGCCTTTTTGCTTTTATGGCTATATGGAAAGCACGTAATAAGCTCTGTTTTGATAATACGAAGCTTTCTCTTATGCGTGTTTTTCAATCTATTAAATCTTGGTTGCGGATTTCTACTCCTCATCTCCCTAGCTATTCCCGTGGTATTTTGGATTTTTAATTATTGTTGAGCTTAAGAATCCAACCAATTTCTCATAAAGTTGTTGCTCAAAGGTTAGTCATTTGGCACCCACCGGTTTTCATGGATTAAGCTCAACACTGATGGGTTAGCTAAGGTAATCTCGGTCCTGCAGCTTGTGATGATGTTTTTCGAATTGGTAACAGTCATTACTTTGAAGGTTACTGTCTAGGCTTGGGTCATCAATCCGTTTTCTTTGCTAAGTTAATGGAGGTTATCATAAGGATTGAGATTGCTTTTCAAATGGGTTGGCACTGTTTATGGTTGGAGTGTGATTCAACAAGTGTCCTAGCTTGTATCACCTCTTCCTTTTTTGCTCCTCCTTGGCCGTTGCACATTGTTTGGTTAAACTGTTTATCCCATATTCGGTTAATGACATTTCACTGTACTCATATTCTTCGTGAAAACAACTCAGTTGCAGATAAGTTAACTAACTTGGGCTTGACTTTTTCTTCATTGATTTGGCATGTCTTTCCTTTTCTTGAGATCTCTTCATACTTGTGAATGGATGTAGAAAGATTCTCTTACTCCCACGCATAGTCTTGTCTTAGGACTATGGTGTTTCTTTGCTTTACATATGGAGTTGTGTTGTCTCCATCTTTTCTTTGTTTCTCTTTCGTTTTATCTTTTATTTGTATTATGTAATTTTTCTTCTTTTGAATTTATTCCAAACCCTTTAAAAAAACAAGGATAAAAAGTTTCAAGGGTTATGTTCCTTGTAAAGTAAGAATATATACGAGAACATAAAAGATAAATTAAAGGTCTAAAAGCAAGATAGCTCAAACAAGAACGGTTATCGATCCCACCCTAGGTTTTCATGAATGAACAGTCGCTGATCTCGTCCAACCTACATTCATCTACTGTGTAGTTTGTCCGACATCAACGTCCGGTCATTCACAAAGCCGAACGGCGGCATGGTAACGTCGCATTTGAACCAAAAACCAATTTTCATGAACCACACAGATCGATTCTTCTAGCAGCCAACAGACGTGTGTTCTTGATATCCTCCACCGCCAACCAGCTAAACTATGAGAGCATTTCATGTTGGCCAGGCCCCAAGATGAAGGCTCAGCGCCATGGCCAATTGAAATGAGAGAGCTCAGCTGGATAGGAGCATACCAATAGGCGGTGCTGGATATCCAAAAGAACACATGCCAATTGATGAAGAAGCGGATGAAGGGTTTGTGAGTTTTCGACTGAGAGCTGTCAGTATATATAGGAAGTTGGAGATGGATAATTAAACTAACTACTGTTAATTTTTCTTAAGAACAATGAAATTAACAGAGAGGGAGAGAGATGGAGGGCCATGATCGCGGACATCAGAATTAGCTCCCTTCCCATGTACCCCATATAATAATAATAATAATAATAATAATAATAATAATAATTGATTCCCCTTCCCATACTTGTACAAAGGATCGAGTCTTCTTCATATAGCATGTGATGTGCAGACCGAGCTAGTGCTCTTGGAGTCACGGAGTGGCCAGATAGAGATGGAATTGGCTTTATGCCTTTGCGAGGAGTCAAAGCTCTCATACTCTCCTAGTACAACCAGGCATGGCCGCATGGGAATAGTGTTCGGCTTTTGAATTGGTCCAATTAAGATGGTCCATAAACTGTACTGGTAGCTCTCTAGGGTCCAAAAGATTGTATCAGAAAGTGCCTTCGGGAAATCTCAGGCTCAGACAAGAGCAGATTTTATGAGCTTTCTGGAGTTTCTGTAATGAAAATAATTGTTGTTTTCTGGTGAAAACTGGGTCACAAAGTTTGACATCAAAGCTCAAAATGAGGTCTCCAAGAGCAAAGAGCAGAGGATTAGGGGATGAATAATCATGGTTGCTTAATTACTCACTGTTAAGATATATATCTCACCTCAGGAATATAAGATCTTGTCTATGGGTTTATAAAAGTTTGGGTTACTCTTTACCAATTAGTTTTAGAGTTAAACCTCAGACTACATTATCATGGTATCAAAACATGTTACCTACGTACACGTGTGAAGCCCAAATGACACACAAACTCCACAACCACCCAAGTTGTTGTCCACATGTTAGGCTTAAAGATTCGCCACACGTGCGGGAGTGTGTTGAGATATATATCTCACATTAGGAATATGAGACATTGTTTGTGAATTTATAAGGGTTTGAGCTACTCTCTTCATTGTCAATTGGTTTTAAAGTTAAATCTCATACTATTTTATCACTCACAATCATGAACAGTCTGATTTAATCCAAACCCCACTCAATTTGACTATTACAAATAGAGGCACTATGCAGTTAACATATCAATTTGCTTGTAAATTGATGAGGTAACAATTAAGAACCATATAGGAAAATGATAATATGCCGAAATGAGCATTGTGTGATCTTAATATGTCTAATGTTGCAATAATATGATTTCCCTTGATCCTACTTCAGCTCGATAATGAAGGTATAGTATTTCAACAGCATAGTACATGATATCCCTTATCAGCATAGTATTTCCCTTGATTCCCTTTTGTGTAGGAATGACCAAGAGCTTCAATCAGATTTCCAATTTCGACAAACACAGTGAACCTTTGCAAGTGAAGCCATGTAATCATCAGACCTGACATGAGAAAGAAAACTGGGTTTATAATCTGTACTCTTATTTGCTTCACTATAGAATATGAAGCTTATGATTTTGATTAAATGGAATGATTTTTCAAATATGAACCTTCGTCCATAGGAAGACTGATAAGCAGCAAGGATGTGAGCTTTAGCCTCGTCCGGTTTTTTCTGTATAAGTGCGTGAAATAGAGCTAAGTAACACACATAAGCAAATAGTTTCAAGCTACAAATTCAGCCAGTAATTTTCAGTAGTGATTATTACCATAAGTATCAAATTTTCACACTAGGTATACAACATAGACAAAATTAAAGATAATATAACGCTTTTTTTCAGGGAAGTTTGTTTCAACGAAGCAGGATCCATTAAGTACCTACTGAGGACAAATGGGGTCCTTATGCTCATTGGTACTAGGTATACAACATAAACAAAATTTCACACTAGGTATACAACATAGACAAAATTAAAGATAATATAACGTTTTTTTTCAGGGAAGTTTGTTTCAACAAAGCAGGATCCATTAAGTACCTACTGAGGACAAATGGGGTCCTTATGCTCATTGGTACTAGCTTGTTACAACAAGGAACTTGAGTGCTTGTTAGAACCTAAGGTTATAACCCATTAGATGAAGTACCGTGGAATTGATACACAAGCAGCAAATATGGAGGTATTCTTGATAATTTATGCTTTTCTTTTTGAATAACAACTTCGTGTCCATGATACTGAATATCAATGAAACAACTTCTTGTTTTTAACTATAAGTTATCGGTCTCTGAACAACATCAATAAGCCATTGGAAGTCTAGGTATTGTCTGTAATTTTACACAACTCCTCGGTGATCTTTCTATATTCTTGCAGGGACAGTCAGATTCAATTGAGATACAACATGTAACAATTGTAACGCCAGAAGAAGATCTAAGAGAAAGTTCTTATAGGAGAAAAGTAGAAAAAAACCTGAGCTTCATAGTAAAGGCCAGCATATAGAGAAGCGTAGAAATAATCACTGTCTCGGCCATTTTTAAATGTATCAGCAAGCTACACAGTAAAGATCAATCACTTGAGTCAGATAAAAAAAACTTGGTACTATTGCAAGCAGTCTGCCTATCTAAGAAACAGACACAAGCTTTTATTAAATGGCTCTGCAGTGTAAACTAAAAAAGAATAAAAGGAGAAGAATATATATTAGTTCTGAAACAATTTCCAGTTACCCCAATTAACTTCCTATTGACAAACTTGTGTTATGACTCTAAAAGGTTCATGTTTAAACACAAACACATGGAAGAAAGATAAATACATTCTTAACATCTCAAATGAACTGATAAATACCATAACCACAGCTAGGAGCTCAAATAAGAAAATGTTTAGCCAGACAGGGAAAGCTTTACTCAGGTACCTTTTCTGGATCACCACCGTCTTTGAACATGTTATAGGCTTCTCCCATGACAGGTCTCGGATCGCGGCCAACCTGCAAGCATAAAGAATGCAGTTAGAAAAGAATTTGACTGAACTTCTCACCCGATACATGGGAATGAAAAGCAACTGAAATTTGTCAACTAGAAAGACAACAATCCCTTCCTAAAGATACTCAGTTATGCTCCTATAGACATCCAAAAGACATGTTTGAATTTTAAAGCTGCAAAGCCCTTAACTTGGTATCAATAACTTGCCTCAAGAAACCGTTCCCTTGCTTCCGTAACTCCATATAACTGAGCTTCACAGAGAAAGCACCAAATGGACTCCTCTGTATCATTTGGGTTCTGGGCGACATCTATCCGGAACTGCTCTGCCCCTTCTTCAAATCTGTGCATAAAAGATAACTAATTTAACCCTACACACATAGCTTACTAATAAATTCTAGTTCCATCAACAAATCTCGGCTAAAGTGATACTCTTTTCAGTTTTTCCCTACAATGTATTCTTGCTGCTCCAAATTTGAAGAAACACAATTTCTTCTACATTTTCTAAGCACCCTAACAAAAACATATGCATAAGTACCCATCAAAGAACTAGTAGTACCTATCAAGATAGTAAAGTGACAGCCCCCTTTGCCAAAGATCTGATAGAAACCATTAACCAACGATCAATATCCCAAATTCATTACAAACCAATCACCAGTAGCTACATTAACTTACATGCCTTTTGACGAGGATCAAGCTCAATCGCCTTGTCAAATTCTACTACAGACCCTGCAACATCACCCTTGACAATACCAATGTTCTAAACTTTCAATTCCAAAAACAAAGTTTCAAACTTTAGTTTTCATTCTACTATTAAGCATAATATACCTGTCTAAACAGAACCATTCCTCCTCGGATTGCGGCAACGGCTTCACGGGGATTGTTGCCGCCGGTGATGGCATCCCATATGCCAGAAACTGAAGGAAGGAACAGTCGTCTGGTGCTAAAGAACTGCAAGTTAGTGCAGGTTCTGAGAGGAAATGAGGTTTTATGCGTGTGAATTGTTGAAGTGACTGTGTTAGAGAACAGTGACCTGTTTTGGGTTTTTAATGAAAATGGAGAGGGAGTTGGGAATGGAATTAGGAACATGGAAATGGTGGGTTTGAGGTTGGGGGCCATAGCCATTGAGGCAGAAGATGCAATCTTGAACTGGGTTGAAGTCTATGTGAGCACGAGTGGAAGAATTGATTGAGACATAGTTGGATTTGGGTCACTCAGTTCTGATAGATAAGGCGCCAAAAGACAACAGAATCTGCTAATGATGTTTATTAAGAATTTGTAATCTGATTAACTTAGGAGCAAATGAATAGAGATCCGATGAAGAACATGAGAAGATTATGTAAGGTTGGGAAGGGGTCGAGGGAGGAGGCATGAGCAAGGGCACGACAAAGAACAAAGGAGAAACTAATAGCTCATCTAATATCTCTCAAGCTTTGTCACCGTTGTATGTATAGGACTAAAATTCTCGTTTAACGAACGTTCCAGTTGTTTATTTTTAACGGGTTATTCTTTATGCGTAACACTCTAGACCTCACAACCTGCCTTTTTGCTAACTCCATTGCCGTCACTACCTCTTCATTTTCTTCCAGATGGGACTCTTGTGGCTCCACATAATGGTGTTGTGGATGTTGTGGACTATAAAAATATCTAAATGCGAGTATACAGGAGACACCATTCTCCTAATATTAAGACCATACCTAGGTTTCAAAGTGCCTGAAATATAAGAAATTGATGGTTAATGTGGAGCTCCAGTACCCCTAGCTAGCTCATTCAAGAAATTATGATAGCTGGCCACTTTACTCATCAACTTAACTATGCTTGTAAAATGGGCATCGTGATACTTAGCATTTTGATGACGCTTCAAGCTCTTAATAGCTATGCGAATGACATCCTGTTCTGAAATTAGAGTCTTGCACTTAGTCTGTTGGATTTAAAATCTCTTCAAACACTCCACAGGGGATTCAATCGATTGCTGGTACATGGAAGTCAAGGAAGACAGATCAACCTCGGGCTCAACTGTGCCAAAAGTTGTTCTGAACATAACTTCTATTGTTGACCAATTAGGAACTTACCTAGGAGCCAACTTAGTGTACCAAGTTAATGTGGACCCTATAAGAGAAGACCCAAAAAACTCTTAGTTTAAAGACATCATCGATCTCATAAGGACTGCATTCGCTCTGGAAGCGAGAAACATGAGTAGTTGCATCTTCTGATCCCTCCCCGGAAAAGGTTGTAAAATGAATCTGTCTATAATGGTCAGGCCATGGCGTATGTGTCACCTCATCTGGATACGGATTAGAATAATTGAGGTTGATGGCTGGTTGGCCCTGCATTGTTCTCACAATTTCTTGAATCATCTGCATCACCTGGGTTGGTCTGCATACTAGGTCATTCGCCATTCCATTTAGGACCTCCACTCGCAATTCAAGAGCCCTAGGTGGATCTTGATTCCTCTGCTGCCTCATATTCATCTCCTGTTTAGGAGCTGTCCCTACTACTTACTCCCTTGTATCTGTTCGAATCAATGTAAAAGGTCTAATAACCTTGATAGTCATAGTCTTTTGCAGATGACGATGCAACTGTCACCTCCTCAAAACTCTGTTGCTCTAGCTCTTCTTCAATCTTTCCTTTCGCTCTGGCAACCTTTTGAGCATCACGGTTTCTTTTTATCCTTATGATCTTCTTAATTTTTCAAAGGTGCTCAAACTGTTTATCAATCTTATCATCAGTATCAGTAACATCCTGAGTAGTAACGCTCTGAAATTTTTCTATATTCTTGATCGTTGCCTTAATTTCCTGACCCTGCTGAACTTGGGTTTGCCCGAACAGCTGCATGGTAGCATCTAACCTAGCCAAGACAACATCAGTTTTCTCATATTTCTCGATCAACTGTTTCACTTGCTCGGTAAGAGCTGTCAACACCTTTTTTTACTTTTCATCCATGGTCACCTTACTACCGCTAGTTGATTCTACTAATTCTCCTGGTAACAAACCGAAACACGAAACCATTTCTTCAAGAGTTAAATCCTTACACCTCTCTGAATTATGTGGATTAATTCGTGAATGCTTTGGGTTAGAACACGGCGGATATGGCCTTGATTACTCGTTGTCACCAGTAATCCTAACACGTTATTTCCCGTTGTATAGGCTTGCCAAATGTTCAAGGTGAAAAATGACTTTCTTCGAACAACCAGCTTTGGAGCGTGTCAGCACCTTTGTGGCAGGTACAACCTTGTTCTCTGTGCTTGTTCGCCTTCTGACTTCTCCTCAAATGATTGATGTACAAGCGCTGATCAAGCCGGCACTCAGGTTCTTCACAGACCTAGCTGAGGAGTAACTAGTATTTTCCTCTACTTCACATGAAACAGACGTTTCTTACTCAGACTGGTGTGGTTGAACAGAGATATAAATTAGGACTGCAGTGCATTCGCCAAAGGGTTCTCTGACAAACTGAGATATTTGCTAGAGTTATTCACTCTACCAATGATTTTGCGAGTATTTGCCCACAGATAAGTCTTTGTGAAGTGGAGGTGAACTGTATACTCACGGGTTAGGCTTGTTGAGGTAGCTGCGAGAGTCGCCGATGGATAAGGTTTTGATGAGGTAGAAACGGGAAATGTCTACGGATAAGGCTTTGGAAGATAAAAAACCTGATAAATCTTTTTATGTAGGTGCTTCAAGGGAGGCCTGTTTTGCAGAATGTAAATGTTTGTTTGTGTCTGTTGATGTGTCTGAATCATATGCCTTGACCCCTTAATATACTGAGTAACTAAGGTTTATTCCTTGTGAATCAAGACATATCGAACATCTTGATCAAAATAAGAAATTTTCTCAAAAAGATCACAGAAAAGATTTTGAAGCAAACCGTGAATCAAGCTACGTATGACCTAAAACGGAAATAAAATATTTACAATTACTTAGACCGCATGTATGGATCTAATATACTTTTTAACAGACATTCACTAAAAAATATTATTTTTATCCAAATAATAATATTGGCTTTCCTTTCACTATTGGATCGAATCGATCTCTAAGCTCTAACACCGGCAGAACAAGACCAAGTGGTAGCTGCAGAAACATGATCAATATCTCACAACGGCCCCCGCATATCCCCGCGAATCAATATGGCTTTTACATGTGAGTAGCTGAGTCAGTGTGTGAGTACCGTTGCCAGTAGTGCATTGCAGCAATTGCACATAGCACTGTCTGTACTGAAAAGCTTTGGGAAAAGGAGATGCATGACTCAGATGTAAATGTTTCACTAATACGTCCTCAGTCTCCTCACCAATCACCATTCAAGTTTAAGTTTGATCAAGTTCACATTTTACCGTTCATGACTCTGTTATAATATTATTATATACAAGGTTGTGTTTTTACACTGCCTTTAGAAAAAAAATACCCTGACTTTTCCTTCTTAAAATGACCATGCAATCCGTGATTGGCTTGAGTCAGCCCATGCTAACTATACATAATCTGCGAAGCCTTTTCTATATATAAAACCTATAACGAGAAACGTGTCTTTAATGTTAAAGTTTCACCGAAATTTAAATTTTGTTATTTACTTCTAATATTATAAACTGTTAAAAAACTTGATAATATAAAATAAAGTTATATACATAAATATAGTTTATTTATTGTAATTTACATTTTTACCTAACTAAAATATCTATATGCATAATTACCTCACTACATATCTATTTGATTTTGATTTTGATTTTTTTTAAAAGTAAATTGACATGTGTTCCCACACGAGGCTAGTTTATTATAATGGAAGGAATGATTTTAAGTAGTTTTTGCAATTGCAATGATGGAAATTGTTTCTAATCTATCGCCTGATCTATCTTCATACTCTTCTTTTTGACATATTAGAAAATGTGTAATATATGTTGGTATTTGATGTACCAATGTTTTCTTTGTTGTTTACTTGTTGTATTGTTGACAAACGACAGTTGAAATATTGATAGTTTAAAAAAAAATTATGACGGATGGATGTATTAAAAAAATATTAGTTTTAGATAAAAAAATTATTTAAAAATTATATATTTAATAAAAACTTAAAAAATAAACTAAAATATAAAAATTAATAACAATACTTACAAAAAAAACATAAATTTCGAGGATATATTAGGTCATGGCTGTAATAACATTCATTACTGATCTGAATGGGTAAGCATGGCTGTTGAAGTTGGATGAAGTAAATTGAGAGCAGTTGAGAAGCTCTGGATAACATATCCAAAAGCGAGTATGGAGTATTTCGATATCTATCATCAAGCGATACAGAAGGAGCAAGTCGAGCTAAGAGGGTCTTTGGTGGAGGACTTCCTTTTCATCAGATTCCAGTTCTTCAAGACATTCCAATTCCGCCGTGTGCGAGAAGGTCCATGTATTATTAATACCATTGATCTTGTAGGCCAAGTAGATTATCGGGTAAAGTTTTCTCATCTCAAGCAGCAATTATCATCTGACGACAGTGATAGGTACTATGAAACTCTCTTCTCCGAGGCTCTGTCGAGTCTGGGTTTTCCGAAAGATGAACATCCTGCTGCTGTTCAAACGTTGTTCCTGTATCTTGAGGGGATCGTGGATCCCATGTTGCCTGTTTTTCTGGGTGTGTTTGACACCGTGGTCGTGGAGGCAGATGTTACACTGGATCCAGATTTGCCTAATTGGATTCCTGCAAGCAGAGCCTTCATCCAGGGCTTGAAGCCAGTGACACTCGATGATGACATTATCGAATGCTCGTCTTGCTGTTCTATTTGCTTGGAGGATTTTGAGCAAGAAGTACACATCACTCAGTTGCCTTGCACACACCATTTTCATCTGCATTGCATTGTTGAGTGTCTGGAGGTGAACCACACTTGTCCCCTCTGCCGATACGAGATGCCGGTGGAAGAGGAAGATTAAGCCCAAGAGCATCTGACAAGAGGTGCATTGCTAGTCTTGCAAATGAATCATCTAGCTTTGTTTGTAATATAGTTGCGTACTTGCTATATGCAATTCGGCTGTGATATATTAGGGAAAAATCGACGTCTTTTAGCAATCTACCGTCTTTTATTTCTATTGTTGAATGCATTGCGTAGCTTTGTTTGCTCCTAGTTATAACTCCTACATTATTTGCTGTTATATCTGTATCGAAAAAGTTGTGTGTTGTTCTAATAATTCTATACAACTCCAAGTTTAGTCTTCTTTCTTGAGCTTGTTAATTGATTTCCTAGCTATAACCAACTGGTAGTATTTGAATCTAGTTATTATGATCCCTTTGCTTTCTTCAACCGAATTGCCTGCCTTGAGTATCTTCTTAGCAAGGTCCTAGCAAAGAAGAAAACATCTGCAGTTTCAGTGTTCTAACTCTAGAACATTATCATCCAAAATGGCATCAGATCGGCTAAACCTTCAGCAACTATGTTGTGCTTTTCCTATACTGAGCATTTACTTGCTGTTTTAATCTTTGTAATCATGAATGATAGGCAAACCTATTAAGAATCAGGCCATTCACTACAATATCCTTGTCTGATTCCTTTCGATTGTGAATTGCACGAAAGAATCGGAGGTAACTTAAAAGGGAACTGGATACATGGACAACAATGTGGATGGTCACAGGAGAGAATGTTCATGATTAATACAAAACCCATGACGTAAAGCTTGCAATGTTGTTGCAAGTCAAGTGCAGCACGGGTATTTTGAATGTTCATGATTAATACAAACCCCATGACGTAAAGCTTGCAATGTTGTTGCAAGTCCAGTGCAGCACGGGTATTTTGAATGTAAGCTGCATTTTGCACAAGGTCAATTCATTGTGCTATTTACTTTGTACGAGAAGCCTTAACTGACAGTCTTAATTGACAGTCTTAATTGACAGCCTTAATTGACAGCCTTAATTGGAACTATTCGCTTTAACTTTTATTTAAGCTAGGCCCTGAGAATGATATGGTAGAGGAAGCAAATTCCAAAAACGTGGATCACTTATCAGTGCGAAAACTTTGAACGGAGATGGAAGAAAAGGATGACTTGACCTTTCTCTTGCAATCCTTTTTATCTGTGTGTTTCGAACCTAATATTCTAACTCAATGTCCTCATTATGAGGGAACAAATGCAACTAATGCAATTAGATCACCCGAGAGAAACTCTTCGGTACATTCTCGCTTGTGCTTAACTGTGCTTAATTTGCACGTAATTCTCGTTATTCTCATAGTTTAGCTAGAAAGATCGGCCAACTTCTCATAAACTTCCACCATAAGCCACCGAAAACCAAGGTAATATTTGAGTTGCGATGTGTTTTCTTTTTCCTAATTTGTTTAGATTTGATTTCAAGTCTCGAATTTGTATGTTGCTCACCAAAACAGCGTTATGCTTTCGAGCTTGTGGGTGCCATAGAGTTGCAACTCCTCAATCTATCTAATTCACGAGTTCATGAACTGTCCATTAGAACATTTGCCTAACTGCAATAAGTTTGGGAGGCTCTGGGTGGGGTGCCCTTTAGCTTGGGGAGCTGTGCTATATATATAGCTAGTCAGGCATATATTGGTACGTAGTTTTAGACTTTTAGAGAGAGCCAATTCAACACCAGCCATACAGTATTCTCTTTCCATGTGTATCCAGTACGTTTCACAATGCTGTCATAATGTCTAACGGGAACCTAATATTCTAAATTGCTGTCCTCATCATGAGAATGACTTTATCCAAAGAAGATAACATGTTGACATCGTAACGCTATGTTCACAGGTCCCTGCAGACTCCTTTGGTGCCGATATAAAGTCTGTAGTTCTCGACCAAGGAGCATAAACATGTACACAACGACCATGAGCTTGGAGGATTTGCCACAAGACTGCTTCCAGTTGATTTTATCATTGACATCTCCAAGAGATGCATGTCGTTCCTCGTTAGTCTCATTGTCGATTCGTGCCATGGCCGATAGCGATAGCGTGTGGGAGAAGTTTTTGCCGGAGGACTGTTCACAAATTCTGTCCAGATTAGTCACTCCGATACCGTATTCATCCAGCAAGGACTTGTTCATCAAGCTTTGCGATCCAAATCTAATCGATGGTGGTAACAAGGTGAATTTCTTCTTTGCTTCAGGCGTTACTTTTACTTCTTTTTCCTCGTGATGAATTCGGAAACAGGGACATGAAGATTGATGCCTCAGGCTGGTTTTGCATTATGTAACTGTTCAGATATATATTGGATCATTGATCCAGTATTATCTGAACTTTGAATTATTGCATTTGTAGCCTGCAGGGTCAAAGGAAAATAACAATGAATTCAGGAGCAAACACGTCAAGGTGCTTTTGCATTGACAGGCGGTGGAACAAATGTGAATTCTTGATTTCTATGAATCCATGTTTGATCCATTGCCTTTTGATGCACTAGTGGCTTTGGGATGCTTAGCTACCACAATAATAAGACTACTGACATAAATTTATATATTTAAGTGAATTATTCAGTAATGCAAGAGGTGTAGGTTAGAATGTGCGCCATGAAATTTACGTCTGTGTCATATCAACTCTCACATATGAGATACAGGCTGTCCTAAAAATGGTTCACTTAATATTATTTTCGTCGCTTAAGTAAAATTTGATTAAATGACGAAATATTTTGTCATTTAAGCAAAAAAAATTCGTCACTTAAGTGAAAGAGCTTAAACGACGGAAATTTTCATGACCTTCATATCTCCGTCGCTTAAGAGCTTCTTAAGCGGCGAAATTTTTTTGGCTTGGAAAATTTCCGTCGCATAAGAGTGTTTTTCTACTAGGGTGAGCCATTGAAAAATAACTATTCAATTTTTATTTTTTTCGAAAATGCTTCAAACCTTGCTTTGAGCCATGCTCGGACCCTCGTAATTGATGTCACAAAATAAAGCGAGTCCCTTTGTAATATTGTGTTGTTTCTAGGAAATATTTATCTCGAATTCTCATTTCGTAACTATATAATAACTCCATGATGGGTGAACGACACAGATGTTCTCGATAGAGAAATTAACAGGTAAAAAATGTTACATATTAAGTGCAAGGGATCTTTCGATTACGTGGGCGTGCAATCCTCTCTATTGGTGTTGGAAGCGTTCGCCGTATGCCTCCGAATCAAGGTTTGCTTTCATAGCCCTTGAAATTTATCTATCCTGCACAAGTTTTGAAACGACCAAATATGATTTCAGATTTGCAGAGGTTGCTGAACTAAGAACAATCTGGTGGCTAGAAATATGTGGCTCCATGAAAGCTCAAATGCTATCTCCAAACACAGTTTATGGTGCCTATCTTGTTACCAAACTGGCCAATCGTGCATATGGTTTGGACTCATTACCGTCTGAGGTTTCACTGGAAGTAGGCAACTTCAAATCACAAGGCAATGTATACTTGAGTACAAATCAGAAGGTAACAGAAGTAGATGAACATGCGAGACCAATTAGGGTTCTGGAAGATCGTCTTCGTGAGCGAAGAGATGGATGGATGGAGATTGAGCTGGGGAGCTTCTACAACGATGGTTGTTATTGCAACAAGGATGTGAAAATGAGCCTAAAAGAAGTTAAGGGTGCGCATCTTAAAGGTGGTCTTATTGTTGGGGGAATTGAGATTAGGCCAAAACATTAGTGCGTTTTGATTTTGTTGACAAGTCAATGTGTTGACTTGGTCAATATATCTTCGTCTGCATGAGAGTAATATGGCATCAGGCCTCAGCTGTGTGCCTTGCTAGATTTTCCAGCAGTAATAAAGCTTGTTAGAACTTGGAAGCTTTCTATTTTCATCTTTATTGTAAATACTCTTGGCTTGTAATAATTTTCTTAGCATGAATTAACTGCAAAAAACTTCAGGTAATTAAGTAAAATTCTCACTGTTTACTTCTTTCTAAATCAATCAACTCATCCTATCAGATAACCAATATACTTGGTCAAATACACCATGCATGATATGAAAAGCGTTTCATAACAATCAATAATCATTTCTCCATTACCGCCACCAAAATTCCTAATCTTACCGTTGCCTCTTGTTTCATGGCATTTGTTTTGAATCTCTCATCTTCAAATCAATGCAATTTCTTATGATTAAGAGCTTAATTCTGTCTCGTTTTACGTGAAGAATGCATGTATATAACAATAATTACAATATGGGCATGCATATATATAACAATTTTGGAGAAGCAATGTTTTAGCAGATCTGGAATAGAAAATTTACCCTGGGTTAATTTGGTTAACTGAGTAGTTATGTTTTGTGTGTTTTTACCACATTTAACATTTAATGGTGTTAGTATTGATGTCAGAACCTTTTAAAAACCTAGATGAGATGAACGACTAAGATTAAATTATAATTAATAATTCACTTGTATCTTAATGTATATACGAATTTTTGAATTGGAAAAAAATAAATTTAGTATATACCTAATTTGAATTTCCATAAAGAAAAATAAAAATTCAAAGATTGAACAGAGTTGTACCGGATTGCTTAAAGGAAAGCTACAATTTCCCGTTTCGAGACTGAAACTATTTCCATAAGTAGAAATTTTTTGTGGTGAGAAATAAATTTGCCAACCCGAGCACCCTAACTCTTTCCATTTTGGGAGCATATTGATCACGCCTCAGACATAATAAAACTAAAATCGATTGAAAGAAACAAGACACGGTGATTGTTCTTAGTAGCTTATTAAATTTTTGACCCTCGTTCAAACAAAAGCCAAATAGCGCAGAGAAAGTAGATATCAATACACGAAGAAAGGAGAAAGAAGACAGCTGCTTTTACAGAGCACAGTTTTCATGGTTTTGAATTGAAAAGGAGTCTGAAGAGGAGGTGAAGCTTCAACTAATTCAAGCCACCTCTCCTCTCTCATGGATCTGAATCGAAATAATGTTGTTCATCGTTCACGCTAACCAGTTACAGCAAGCAATGAGATTTGATTGGACGTATGCATGGTCGATCTGGCAGAGTGCCTGATATGGCCTGGATACAAGCCTGTTTCCTGTGTTAGGCTTTCGTGATATGTGAATATGTCTATGGCCTCCTGGGGCTAGCTCATATAATATCCAGAACACGTACGAAGAGAACTCATATTTTGGTTTAGGGTTCCTTAAAATTTGGCTTTATGAATACAAAAATTGCTTAAATATACTCGGATTTCGTCAAAGTTGGTCGCCAAATTCAAATCAGTAGTCAAATTTTAGACGGAGATTTCGGTTAATTTGGGCTGAGATGAGATCAATAGGAGATTTTCTTTATGTATCACGTACGATTGTTAGGGAAGAGTTCCATGATTAGACATGTAGATTCATCGAGGTCTTATATAAGAGACAGAGCAATATATGGAGAAGTATTCAGTTACAAGTGATATGTAGCTGAAGTCCAGAAAATTTACATAAGAATTATCCTATCGTTAAAGAACTGAAACCGGTAGAGATAGAGAGCTTAGCTAGCTAACTTATTAAAGATGCTGCTAGTCCCTGGTGAAGATGCATCTTGGATGTAAGAAAATGGAAACGAGGTGCTGCGGTGCTGGTAGTCCCTTGGTGAAGATATATATCAGCTAGCTAGTCGAACGGGTAGAGGTTTTTCCAAGGACATTGAAGAAATAGACTAAGATCACTAAAGATTTATCGTCTCTAGTCTGTTTGAAATTTGTTCTTGCTTGGATCGATTATCATGCATGCATTATGCATATGTAATCTCAAATACAGAGAAATATTAGTCTAACGTACTTGAAAAGTTATAATCTGTACATTCTTAGAGATCGAGAGATGCTTACCACTAAATTAGTCAGTTTTGCTACAAATATGGTTTCCCAGCATGACAGTTGATTGCCATATAACTAGTAAGTATGGACATATATAATGCCATATAATTATGAAATTCTCATAGGCTTCAACTCGTGGAAATCATTTATTCAAGGACCTCTATCCACTTCGCTCTTGAAGTTTTACGTGAGCACTTGATATCTTTAATTAGCTAACTCAACCTTTTACAAAACAACACTAAAATGACTGATTGATAATAGCTAAAAGGCTCGGATACACAAAATAAACCAATCAATATATTAAATAAACGCCAAGCTAGCGAACCAGAGAACTGTGCACGGACTATTCATCGTGCATGTGATGACCTTACTTCTTCTATTAGTTCTATATATGGAGCATTGGAGGAACACTTTAGGCACCTTCTCCTGTCTTCAAAACCCTAGCTTGCTCTCCAGTTCCATGAAGTGATGAAATCCACCTGAAGTCACTCTGGAAACCATTCCTTCTTCCCCCATTAGGAATAACACCAACATGCTTCCTTCAAACCCACCTGAGCTATCCCACTTTTATCTTCAATTTTCTTCTTTACGATTCCATAAATTTCTCGAAACACATAACAATTTAACATGAAGAAAGATGTAGCTTCTCTTTCCAGAATTAGCTAGCTCCCTATTCAGATACTTGTTTGCGTTGCCCTAAACTCTTCTCCAAAGTCTACTTCATCACCATGGATCCTCATTTCTACAATCTCCTTGAAGTATCCTTACCCTTGTCATTCAGCAATACCTTCGCTGGCAGTAGCAGCAGTGCACCTAATCATGATGATCCATGGATGGACCCGAGGATCTGGAGGAAGCTCCCAACTAAGATTCTCGACCGCATTATCGCCTTTCTCCCACCGCCGGCCTTCTTCCGATCTCGATGTGTCTGTAGGAGATGGAACGGCCTCTTGTTCACCAATACCTTCCTTCAACTCTACCTTGATATCATCCCACAATGTCGCCACTGGTTCCTCTTCTTCAAGGCCCAAACCAAGCCTCTCTTCAATGATGTCGACAACAATAGGGCTGAAGGGTACCTTTTCGATCCTTATGAACTCGTATGGTATCGTCTTCCCTTTCCTTTGGTTCCACTATCTGCTGGCTTCTCTCCTGCTGCTTCTTCAGGCGGTCTGGTCTGTTGGATTTCGGATCACCCTGCTCCGAAAACCCTACTTCTCTCCAACCCGCTTTCTCGTACCCTGAACTATCTCCCTCCAACCCTAGCCTCAAGGTTCCAACCCTCCATCGGCTTCACTGTCACCCCTACCTCCATAGACGTCATCCTAGCCGGAGATGACCTCATCAACGGTGCCCTAGCGGTGAAGAACAACACCGCAGAGAGGTTCCTCGTGGACGGCACGGGCTTCTTTCTCCCAACATGGCAAATCACATCTCCTCTTCCCAGGCTCTGCAACTTTGACTCGACTGGTAGAATGGTTCATGTTAATGGAAGGCTTTACTCCATGAGCTTCCATCCTTTCAACGTCGCCACCTATGACGTGGAAGCAGCCGTTTGGTGGAATATCCAGCCACCGATGAAGAGGTTCCTGAAGTTCCCGAGCGTGGTGGAGAGCAGCACCGGGAAGCTTCTGCTGGTTTCGAGTGTAGAGAAGAGGTCGCTGCTTGTGCCGAAAAGCTTGAGGATCTGGAGCTTGGAGGAAAGAGCTTCGTGGATGGAGATAGAGAGGATGCCTCAGGAGCTTTATGATCGGTTCTGTCAGGAGATGGAGGCATGTGGGGACGGGTTTCACTGCGTGGGTCATGGTGAGTTCATTGTGTTCATGATTCCGGGGAGTTATCGTCATATTGCGGTGTTGTTTGATATGAATAGCAAACAGTGGAAGTCTATGCCTCCATGTCCTTATGTTGGTATGGGTCAACTGAGCCGTGGTTTTGCTTACGAGCCCCGGCTTGCTACTCCGGTCACTTCTCTTCTGAATTATCAGTTCACTGCTGCTCCATTTCCGATTTGAATATTCCGGTGTGGTTAACATGCAATACACTAGGAGCGCAGGAGGTGTCTACGTACTTCTACTATGTGGGTCGACTTGGTACTTTGGTTAAAATAAAGCCATGAGCTACTTAGCTACGTACTTAGTTAACTGTCTAGTGTTTAAGTGATGCAGTGTGTTTTTCTTTTATTTTGTGGCATGTTTGTAATCATGTTCTCTCTGCCCTCAGTCCGGTAGTAATCGTTGTATGTGTTACAATCCATTTTTCTACGTTCCATTGAAATGCCTGTGATTGCTTATAACCTTAAGTTATGTGCTTTGACAATGTAAGGAATTCCCAAGTTTTAAGCTCGTTTAGTTTGATGTTATCTTTCTATTTGGTTCATGTGCACGTCTACAGTTTTTTGGTCAACTTATTTGTCAATACAATGAGTCCAATTAAGACTAGTGATTATCCGGACAATGACATGAGATAGTAAGTTAGAGGTGGGATTTCATCACAACGTCTATTTCCTCTACCCACTCCTTCATTTACTATGAAGTGAAGATGGATGTGGAATTGTGGATGCAAATGTGTGATAAGTTCATGCATATGTTTTTGCTTGGATTACCATTAGAACATAAAATACACAGGAAGATGGAAATTAAGCATATGAGCATGCTGCAAATTCTATTACTGATCGACTAGAGGGAAAATCCGTTAATGCTAGATAAATATCTATTTTGTGTGTGTATATATATATATATATATATATATATATTATAATGATGATCGATGAAGACGACTCTTTTATTTTATATGAATAGAAACATTTTCCAAGCACAAAATGAAATTCAATTAAAATCCACGGTGATTTTAACATTTTTTTAAAAGGATCGGTGTGGATGTTTTTAAGTCTTGATTAATGAAATCATAGATATAAGAGGGGCAATGTAATGCTCCAATTTGCACTTCATCAAATCGAGCACATTACAGTGTCGCGTATTCAGAGAACATAAAACTAGGTACCATCACTCAAGTTCTAAGAACCCGCAAGGCAAATAAGAAATTAAAAATTACTAACAATGTAAATAACCAAAAAATTAAATTAAGCAGAAGTATTTATTTTAAAATGAGGTCATCGAAACTATAAAATGTTTAGATATTTTTCAAATCAAATGAGTCTTTTCTGAAACAAAACTCAATTAATCAGAAACGTTTATTTTAAAATGAGATGATCGAAACTATAAAATGTTTAGATATCCCCACTACCAGAAAAAAGACTTTAGCCAACGAAATATCTAAAAACAGGTCGACAAATTTTTTTTCGTCGGCTAAGTTAAATTTTTGTCGGCTAAAGTGGAATTTTAGCCTACGAAAAAAAATTTTGTTAGCTAAACTAATTTTTTTGTCGGCTATAGTTAAATTTTAGCTGACGAAATTTTTTTTTGTTGGCTAAAGTGATTTTTTCGTCGGCTATAGTTTGTGAACTTTAGCCGACGAAATTTGAAAAGTTGAGCCTACGAAATTACGGTATTTCGTCTGCTAAAGTACCTTTTAGTTACAAAATTGTACTACGGATATTTCAGTGTCCGATTGACTATTGTGATACTAATCTGGAAGCAGAACGACCATACGAGTCAAACACATGGCTAATGCCATGACATATGAGTTTTTTTGGCCATCCAAGTTCGTTTAAGACTTTAAAATTAAGTTTTTTTAAACATGTAACACACGAAAATGCCCATATCTACACCTATATGAGGTATTTTGGTCGAACCTTCAACACAACAAACACTCACCATAATGAGACGCAACGATCCATCTAAAAATTTTGAGACATTTACCCCTCGATGATAAGACTCCCCATATAGATAAATAATGGTAAATAGTATGCATGTTGTGATTCCGGTCATCAAAATTCACAAACAAAAATACGACCGTCAGATATCATCAATATGTTGAAATATGTCTATGGTCAAAAAATTCAACTTTATCCGATAAATTTAAGGACTTCATTTGGACAGTCAATCTTGTAAGTCAAACCCCTAAATTGTATTGACGGCAACTATCGGCACCGAGACTTTACCAGAATTATGTGATTTTTCAACCGTAGACGTATTTCACCATTATAGCCGTATCTTATTTCACGAATTTTTAGAAACGGAAATTTGTTCACCATTTACTTAAAGCTTAGTAAACAAATTATACAACATTAGTACGCATGTTGTGATTCTGATAATCAAAGTTGAGAAATAAAATTCCGACCGTCCGATATGATCATTATATCGAAATATGTCTATAGGAAAAAATTCAACTTAATCCGACAACGTTAAGGGCTCGATCCTTACGGTCAATCCAGTAAGTCAAACCGCTTAACGTACGGAAACAGTCATTATTTGACCGTCTAAATTACGTATTTTGCCCGGACCTTCAACTGAAAATAGTTTCAAATCGATGAGACGCAACCAGTGATATAAAAATTTTATGAAAAATAAACACTGGAGATAGGGCTACCGCTAGGGAGAAAAAATGGAAAATTACGTTAACCGCAACTATCAGCACCGAGACTTTACCCGAGCGAATTATGTGATTTTTCAAGCGTAGGCATATTTCATCATTCCGGTCATATCTTATTTCATGATTTTTTTCGTTTGAAGCTTCTACGTATAGGGTTTACTGTTTAGGTTTTTAGCCGACGAAATTAGGGTAATTCGTCGGCTAAAGTTAAATAAATAAAATAAATAACTATAGCCGACGAAATTAGGGTAATTCTTCGGCTAAGGTTAAATAAATAAATAACTATAGCCGACGAATTACCCTAATTTCGTCGGCTAAAGTTAAATAAATTTCGTCGGCTAAAGTTAATTAAAAATTTAAAATTTTTGGCGGGGATTTTTAAAATTTTGACATTTTTCCGACTAAAATTTTAAACTTTAGCAGACGAAATACCTTAATTTCGTCGGTTAAAGTTCAAAATTTTCTATATCTTTCATTTTTATCCTCCTCCTCTTCATCTTCCTTCCCCCTTCTCCTCCTCCTCCGGCGGCAACAACGTACTCCACATCCTACCTCCTCTCCAACTCCTTCTCCTCCTTCCTCCTTCTCTAAATCATTCTCTTTCTCCTCCTCTAACTCCTTCTCCTCTCCCTCTCCTAGCCTTCTCCTCCTCCTCCTCCTCTTCTACTCCTCCATCACCGAAATAAAAGATATAAGAAAACGAAAAAGAAGCAAAAAAAATTCAATCAAAAATAAAAATGAAAAAGAAGAAAATGTTTATTAATAAAAAATACAAGAAATAAAAAAATTAAAAATAAAAATAAAATAACTATAGCCGACGAATTTTATTAAAATTCGTCGGCTAAAGTTAAAAAAATAATAATAACTATAGCTGATAAATTTGATTAAATTTCGTCGGCTAAAGTTTTAAATAATAATAATAATAATAACTATAGCCGACGAAATTTAATAAATAAATGAAAAAAATTAAAAAATAGCTATAGCTGACGAAATTTAATAAAATTTCGTCGGCTAAGGTCCTAAAATTCATCGGCTAAAGTCCAGAAATTAAGCGACGGTCGGCTAAATTCTTGGCCGACGGCTTTTTCCCGACGACTTCTTAGCCGACGAAGTGTCGTCGGCTAAGACTTTAACCGACGAAATTTAGGGTTTAGCCGATGAAAAAATTTCGTTTGGTAAAATAGTTGTTCTGGTAGTGCTTTCAAATCAAATGAGTCTTTTCTGAAACAAAACTCAATTATTAGCCCGGTTCGAGATCAACGTTCAAAAAGCTTACAAGAGAAGAAATTTTCCTAATAAACATCGACTCGATCAATGGCTTTTCTGCTTGAATTTTTGTTGTTTGAATTTGCTTAGATGGTTTAAAACCATTAAATTGAATGAAGATAACATGAGGATGACATCACAAGACCAGATTGTATATTCAAGTCAATGGTTTTAAACCATCGAAACAAATTCAAGCAACAAAAATCAAAGTAAAGAAGCTAAATCCCTCGATCAAGGGCTATACATGGACAAAAAAATAAAGTAATTTGTCATGCGGATCTAATTCCATCAATGACATGAAGTACAAAGGATCAAAGCCACGACCCAACAGTGTCCAGTTGGCCCGTCTTTGTACACAGTACCTGCATCCATAAACTATTATAGGGGTGAGTTTTCGTCTTCGCTGCTCAATAAACTATACACCAGCTAGGTGTGAAAACAATTTAAAACATTTTTTCATTGCTAACGGTGAAAATAATGGATTATGATTTCAATAAACATTCCTTGTCAAAATGCAGGTAATGCCCACTATAGAAATACAAATCTAATGACCGGTCTATTTTAAGTCAATTACAGCCTTACCATGATATATATTGTACATACCGACAAGGTGTAGCGAGAATGTTCATTTACGTCATGTCTTCTAAATGCAGTGTCACACCTTAAAGGATGTCAGACACTCTTTGGTCCATACATCCCCTCTAGAGGTTTAGAGGATCAAAATCTAAGGAAGTCGTTATGCCGCGCTCACTGTCAAGTCATCAAATAATAATTCACACGAAATTGAAAATATTATTCCATGCATAAATCAATTTACCTTTAATATCATGCATAAAACCACTAACTAAGGCAAGTCCAGAATCCTCTACCTGAAATAATTCTCATTTGTTTTCAAGAAGAATACCACATACTCATCATGAAGCTTCTCTATCAAATTCCAAAGTATCCTCTGCTTTGAATTATCTGAAAGACTTTTCCAGTCTATTCGACAATTAAAGAGATTACGATTCAAATATCAAACTATTCAACTTTAGCCCTCTAATTATTTCCGGGGTCTCACAACATAGAGCCTAAACCCTAAATTTCAAAGAATAACGTATTCTAACATGCACCAGTTAGCAAATAATGCATTATTGACAACTCTAATTGTTTTGATAAAACGGTAACATAACAGAAAGATAATTGTGTTACATATAAGCATCAGAACGATTAAAAATGCAATTTTCCTATTATATTGTTGCACAGAATCATATCCAGCGACCTTATGTTTCATTCTGCCACTAGGAAGTTACAAACATTTGACAAAGTAAGGAACTCACAACTTATCTAAGACAAGCAAGGCACGCAGAGTGCTAACACCAGGACTACGCCCATATCTCCTTATTGAAAGCAATAAAAAAACTAAAAGCAAGTAAAATAAAAAACATAAAAGTGGTAAAAAAATTGTTTTAATCACTGATAAAAATAAAAAAAATCAGCCTTCGCACCGATTCAATCGACAATCCCAATCATTGATAGCCACCTGATGCTGCTCCAATCCCACACAATCTCGATTCCTCTTTGATCTCAACCCGCCTCTATGAGTCAATTACGACTTAGAACCGAGAAAGAGAGATCTGGGTACCATTCAATCTGATTCGTCGGGCTTGAGAAATTAATACTGTAATACATCACAAAACACCCATCTGGCCATAGCCACCATATGCGCCGGTTAGGTCAGAGACCATGGCAGGCGCCGCAATTCAGCTGGACAGGCGAAAGAGGAGGAGGTGGAGTCCTCTAGGTTTTTTTTTAGAGAGAGGGTTGGTTTATATTTTAAATTTAGGACTAATTTCAGTTTACCCTTTTGAGGTTTAGGGCTAACATCATTTCACTCTCTAAATTTTCAATTTTGAAAATTTACCCCTTAAACTTTCTAATTTTAATAAATCATGTCGAATTAATGAAATTCTGTTCAATTTTGAGGTTAAATGATAACATGAAATTTTAACAAAATGTCTTAAAATGTGGTTTTTGTTGTTATATGACTTTTTTGGCTCATAGTTATAAAGTCAAAATTCATGTCTAAATTAGGTGAAAGTTTAGTAATTGAGGATGATTTATAAGAATTATAAACTTTAGGGGGTAAACTTTTAAATTTGAAAGTCCATAGAGTGAAATGATTTTAGTCCTAAACCTCAGGAAGGTAAACTGAAATTAATTTTTTTTAATGAAGATCAAAGGATTTCACTCTTACCCTCATGATGACTCGAACTCATGACTTCGTCAATAGGTAGTGTATGTTTTTACCATTGCGCTATTATCCTTAAATTTACCACTTTTTTCTAAAAACAAATATATTCATTAAGTTAAATTTAGTTTGTATCAATTTATCCATATTATTTCAAAGCAAGGTCTTAAATATTTAAAATGTCTTTGATATTTTTTTTGAAATTTTTAGTTTTTATTAGTACCGATATTAATTTTCATATCTTTTTGATATTTTGTATTTAACATATTTTTAGTCAAATATATAATTTAAAAAAAAATCGTCTATATATTTAATAATTTCTCGATTTATCCATTAAGATATCTATTTTATTAACCATCGAAATTTTTTTGATCGTTTTTTCAAAGACATTTGCTATGAATCAATTATGATTCTAAAGCATATCATGGAAATCCAAAATCAAGTGATGAATGACCAAAAAAAATAGCTTTGATTTTCCTAAAATGGAATCAAGAGACTTTTCTAGAAAATTACATAGTAGATTAGTAGGCAATGCGAGCCCATCATCCAAAAGACAAAGAACAAAGAAAGAACACATGCAATGATTAACAAAACCGAATGATCCAATCTCTTCTTCCCACTACACCTGCAAATTAAAAATTCCCACTCAACTCTCTCTTCCTCTTGTCGTATCCATTTCTCATTTCCGATTCCCTCATCTCTTCTCCGGACAAAGATCTCACTCCGCTGCAGACGACCATGTTGTCGCGTAACTCCAGAACTCTTAGCGGAATATCCGAAATGGACGCCAGGAAACTCGGCTTGGATCTCGTCTCCGCCGCCAGGCGAAACCTCGGCTTCCTCCGAACTGTGGCCGAGTCTCGGTGGCTGCACCCGAAGCCGACTCTTGTTGAAGCCATAAGAAGGTCAAAAGCCATCACCTTTGTGATTAGTAATCTGATCGGACGGTGGGTGTTGAGTGTTTCTGGGTTCGGTTTTGCAGGTACACTGAGCTCTGGTTGCCGTTGATGGCTCATCTGACGGCGGAGTCAACGTCAATGACGACTCCGGTGGTTCATCCTCCCATTGATATTGAATGGGTTTGGTTTTGTCACACACTCAATCCGGTAAGCTGATTTTGATTAGAAAGCTTTGATTTTTTTTCCTGAAGTTAAAGATTTGATTTTTTTAATTTTCAGGTTTATTATAGACATTACTGTGAGTCCAGGTTTTCAACACTTATAGGAAAACCCACCATTTTTGATGAAGAGAATGAAGAGTACGCATTAATGAGGTGTAGGGATTTTTGGGTCAAAAGGTACCCAAATGAGCCATTTGAGAATGAAAGTGATTCTGATGTGGGGGTATCAGATGTAGCTATTGATGAGGAGCTATTGGAGGATGTTATGAAGCATAGGTTTTTGTATTTGAAATTTTCGGAGCCTTACAGGTCCGAGAATTTGTATTTGATAGCAGCAAGGCAAAGGTACAAGGGGTTTTTGTTCATGGTGCAGAGGTCGATTGATTTGGCTTCAAATCTGGTTCCTACCTCCGACATTATGCTAATGTGGCTCATCCATCAGGTGCATTTTTCGGCTTTGATTCATTTCATTCTGTATTCTGTTCTTTCTTTCTTGGATTATAAGCAAAAAGAGTTGATATTTGGTGTCTGTTTCTTTTGAGATTTTATGTGTACATTATGTGTGATTGGAAGCAGAGTTATCCAACTGTATATGCTGAAGATTTGAAAGAGGTGGCGGGTGATATGGTTAAAGTGTTGACTGTGTGGGACAAAGTCAAGGAAAAAGAGGTGGAGGAGACGAAGAAATTGTGGGAGAGAACTTTTGATCAACCATATGAAAAAGGTGGTGGAGAAATAGCTTTGACAATGGATGGGGGTGTTTCATTTAAACAACCAGTTTACTGGGAGGTTTCAGATACAGATGTCAATACCAAATACAAGCCCCTGCTGCCTAGGTTCTTGCTTGAGGTCAGTTTAAAATTTAAAATTCAGCTTAATGTATTCTGATTAACTTGATCACTTCTTTTGCAATAGTTAGTTGCTAGATACATTAATGTCAACTTAATTTCAACGTACTCAAGCTATATAGTCAAGACAGTTATGTGGATCCTAGTTTTGTTAGTAAGTACTTCTGATGGTTCCTTGATGCCTCAATGTAGGTCTGTGTGTTCGTCAGGCTTAGGGATAAAATGAAGGCTATGCAGGAGAATATAAGACGTGATAACCTTCGTCTTCGAATGGTTAGGTGTCATAGGGAATTAAAGCTTGGAAAACCCATGTCCGACTTTTCTCATTTGTCATGGCAAAAAGCTTGGCATCTCTATTGTGAGTTTGGAACCAAAGGAGTAATGGTGGAGCTTCGTCAGCGTGGTGGCTACTGTTTTAAAGGAAATAGTGTGCAAGATACTATTACGTTCTGTTGGAATGACTTACTGAGAGCACCCTCTCTGTCTTTGACGAGAGAAGATGATGAAGTGAAAATTGTTACTTCGATAACTCCACCAGTTCAGGCACCTTACCTAATGAAATGTGTGCCAGATCAAGTCACAGATGATTCTGGGGCAATGATATCGGATGTGATTCTGAGAATGAACCAGTATCGACCCCAAGAAGGACGGTGGTTGTCACGCACTGTGCTTGATCATGCAGGGAGAGAGTGTTTCGTGATTCGAATAAGGTTTTAAAGCTTACAACTTATCTTTGCCATATAATTTTAGAAAGAAAATTGTATCTGGTTGTTAATTAATTGGATCAAATTGATTGTAGGATGGGAGAAGGATTTTGGAGAAGAGGAGGCGAAGCTCCATCAGCTGTGAAATGGGAGGATAGGATTATAGAGATTCGAGAAGGTTCTTGGTCATATGTTGCCGGTTCAATTGGTAGATCCCCCGGTATGTTATATGTAAATTAAAAATATTTTCAGTCACTGGTGGAATAAAGGTGCAATGCACTGATAAATGAGAAATTGAGAATTGCAACACCGACAACAACCTTAACTAGTAATCTAAATACTTGCAATCAACTGTATAGAAAGGATTCTAGATGAACCACATAATGTAGATGAGAGAAAATTGATAAGGATGAATACAGAACAAATCTTTAATCTGATTACTAGATCATGCTTATTAAGAAGAATATGAATTTTAGTACTTCAGTGTTTGTTTTCTTGTCAGCTAAGTAAGTAGTATTACATTTGCTCCATGGAATCCCTTATACATTGCATTGTACATGGTCTGCTGCCCTGCCTAGTAAACTGGGAAAGTTTAATAATAGTGCTTTGTTGCATTTCTTTGGAAACAAATCGTAAACTCTTGTCTGCTGTTCTAGTACAGTGAAAGTGGTAGGAACTGCTTTACCTAAAGAACCAGAGGAACAATGGAAAGCTGCATGGCACTTTTCAACAGGAGATGAATTGATGATAGGGGGATTGCCATCGTCAGTATCAGGTCTGAGATTTTGTTTGAAAAATCAAGCTGCCAATTCAATGGTGAGTTTGCAATTTCTCTTGCTACATTGTCTGCTTTAGTATAGAAATCCTCATATGATTGGTTTAATAACCAATAACATATATTGCAGGTTAAGCTGATGAAAGGCCGAAGGATGCAATATCAAGTAAAAAAGAAAGGGTCTATAACTAAGGATGAGGGATGTCAAATATATGAAGAAGGTGAAGAGGTGGAAGAGGAAGATGCAGAAGAGGGGTTTTTAACCCTTGTTCGCATCACTGAAGATGATCCAATGGGAAGAGCAACAGCTCTTTTGAATTGGAAGTTATTGGTAGTGGAGTTTCTGCCTGAAGAAGATTCAGTATTTGTACTTCTTCTATGCATTTGTATACTACGAAGTGTATCGGAGATGAAAAAGGAAGATATTGGAGGTTTGTTAATCAGAAGAAGACTAAAGGAAGAAAAATTTGGGACCAGAGATTGGGGTTCTGTAGCACTCCACCCTTCATCAAGTTCATCGTATTCTTCACCTCACCTTGAACCTTGGCATTGGAATGCAAAGGCAATTATAAAGTCAGAGGGTTCCATTAACAGTGGCAGGCAACCATCTGTTACTGTGGGCTATTCACCGGAGGAAGGCGGTGATAAGCTGTACAGAAGGGGGATACTAGCATGAGAACGGGTGAGAGATTGGCATATTTTTAACTGGTGTAAATGTGCTTTGTTTACCACTGATCTTACAGTCCCTTGCATCTCTTTTGTTCTTCTCTAATGTGACAAGTGAAATCTTGTTGGTGAATAGTCTGTCTATACACGCTATAGCTTTTTGACTATGTATTGAACCTATAGATACTTCTTTTTCTTTTCTTTTTTTGGAAATGAACCTATAGATACTTGGACAAACTTGATTCTGGTTCTGGAGAAGCGAGGATCCTTAATTTGTTGTGCACTCCACGTACCTCTTAATATTGGAATGAATATTAGCGCCTAACCTCAAGAACCTTTTCGACATATAAAATGATCATAAAAATCATTTCCTTTCTGGCTTTCTCCCTCCCCATCAGAGCTAAAGATTGGATTTACCAATTTTCGTCATCATATTCTTCTCATTATTCTAGCTTCACTCAGTGTTGTGTCATGGAGAACAACAAAACCCTTCCGTCCAATCTATACTTATGCAAACTTGCAACGAAATTGAAAACCAAAGTTCATGCCTTACAAAAGTGCAAGCTGAGCTCCAAATGGGGCCTAATCAAAGCTATCAAAAAGACGCTGCTTCTTCAAGAAGTTCAATCCTAAGTGCTGCGATTAGGCACACTTAATCAAGTGAAATCTGCAGTTGACATGATCACAAGGTTTAATTCCCTATCCATCAGTTACAGAGAACAAGTAGCTATTGAGGATTGCAAGGAGCTCCTTGATTTCTCTATCTCTGAGTGGCTTGGTCTTTAGGCGTGATGAACAGAATTCGGACAGGTGACAAAAATGTTCACTATGGAGACCTAAAAGCTTGGCTGAGTGCTGCGCTTAGTAATCAAGATACATGCCTTGAAGGTTTTGAGGGAACTGATAGACGTCTCGAAAACTTCATAAGGGGAAGCTTGAAGCAAGTCACACAGCTCATTGGTAATGTCTTGGCCTTGTAAACTCAATTGCATGATTTACGCCTTAAACCTCCAAGGGATCAGAGTATGCATACTTTGACAATTGCGAATAAGAGTTCATCGCCTGATCAGAATTTCCCGGAATGGATGAGTGAGGGTGATCAAGAGCTTGTTAAGTCTAGTCCACATGATCAATCAGGTATGCATGTAGATGCTGTTGTGTCAGCAGATGGGACTGGGAAGTACCGTTCAATCACAGAAGCAGTTAATGAAGCTCCAAACTACAGCATTAGGAGGTACATAATATATGTGAAGAAGGGGACTTATAGAGAAAACATTGAGATGAAGAAGAAGAAAACCAATATCATGTTTGTAGGGGATGAGATTGGACAAACTGTGGTAACTGGTGACCGAAATTTCATGCAAGGATGGACTACATTTCGAACTGCAACAGTTGGTAGGTTTATACCTTGCTATACATTATTGTACTTCCTTTTCAGAATACTTATCAACATGAATATATAAGTATTCATGTTAAAGAATGAGTCGACAATGTATTAGAAGTTTTTACTTCAATACAAACTAAGTTTATTATGACATCTTTATGCTGGGAGCTTGATAATGTGTGACTATATATGTTATGCTTGCAGCTCTATCCGGAAAGGGATTTATAGAAAGGGACATGACTTTTCGCAACACAGCCGGACCTCAAAACTATCAAGGCGTGGCTCTTAGAGTGGACTCGGACCAATCTGCTTTCTTCCGGTGCAGCATGGAGGGTCACCAAGACACACTCTATGCTCACTCTCTTCGCCAATTTTATCGTGAATGTGACTTCTAGGGCACCATAGACTTCATATTTGGAAATGCCGCCGCGGTGCTCCAAAACTGCAAAATCTACACTCGAGTCCTACCACAACAAAAGGTCACCATCACGGCCCAGGGTCGGAAAGATGCGCATCAAAACACCGGATTTTCGATCCAAGATGGCCATGTTTTTGCTACTCAACCAACATATCTTGGGAGGCCATGGAAGCTATACTCTAGGACAGTTTTTATGAACACTTCATGAGTGGTCTAGTGCAGCCTAGAGGGTGGCTGGAGTGGTACGGCAACTTTGCTTTGGGAACATTATGGTACGGCGAGTATAGAAATAACGGGCCGGGTGCATCACTATCCGGCCGGGTCAAGTGGCCGGGATACCACATCATTCAAGATGCCAATATGGCTAGTATCTTCACTGTTCGGCGATTTATCGACGGAATGGCTTGGTTGCCGGCCACTGGTATTAAGTTTACAGTAGGTTTGAGTAACTAAGCGGGATTCCGGACCATATTATTGTCAGGACCACTTCGAGTTAAACCCTTTTAATTCGAAGTAAATTCTGCAAGGATTATCTTAAAGGAACTTCTTACCGAAATTCCTTTGAAATGGACAGCCTTTCCAACAAACCAACTCAGCATTTCTATGAATAATTTAAATCAACCCAACTCCTAGAGCCATCCTGCTCCCCAAATCACAACTACACTTCATTAATCTATTTAACTTTCTAAGTTGGGGTAATCAGCACAATCTACATGGAAGTGATACCTAAATAAATATGCGAGCAATACCAGGTTGATTGACTATGCATCTACTTCTGTACGCACGACTTCCTCTCAAGAACCCTGTAACACTGGGCATTTGAAAACGAAGGGCCCATGGAAGAATCATTTAAAATACATTAGCGTGAGTGGACAAAAATCAAATATGAACAGATAAAATTTATTTTAATGCTCTCTCTTTGATTTTCCAAAAATTCACATGCACGCAACCAATAGAAAATGATTAAATAAAATATTACCAATTCCCTTGGCTTAAATCCAGAATTTAAAAGTAGGGAATTAGTGTCACCATGACCACGAGAAAAATAATTGACCAGCTCTAATCTACGAGGGGGTCTATTGACCAGCTCTATCGGGAGAGAGTCCTTTGACCTGCACTATCCGGGAGGGTCATTCTGAACAGATACCACCAAAGAGGGTCCTGACCGGTTCTATTCAGAAGGGTCCTTCCGACCAGCTACCACCGAAAAGATTATAACCAGTTACAATCCGGAGAGGGTCCATGCTAGCTAGAAATATATATATATATATATATATATATATATATACACACACACACACACACTTGAAAATCCTTAAAATTCTTATGGTGAATTAAATCAAAATCCAAGTCAAAACACCCATGACTTTTCCACAAATACATTTGATTTAAAACTTTCTCAAGCATCCGAAACCGGTTCCCTGATTTACTTTAAATCATTAAAATCCAAGAGCCAAGTTTCTTCATTTAAAATATAATCCCCCTCCATAACCCAAAATGGTGATAACAATTTAAAATCATTTAAAATTCACGAGAAAGGTAGGAACCTCTTTCCCGGCTCACTTACTTTTGAAAACTATTAAATTCCAAAAGTTTCCCAAAATTACTATAAAAATCAACATGGAAGAAATTTTCATAATTAAAAGAGAAACTCAATAAAAACCCGTTGCATGTATTATATTTAAAAATAAAAGTCCACTCACAGACTTAGGCCTTAGCCTGACGAAAACCCGAATCTCATCCAAGTGAAGTCTCCACAGCACGAGCCACTTCGCGTCCTGTTGCACTATTAATATTAATTTTCCGGACGCTAGAGTAATAATTAAATAACATAGGCGTACACATTTGTGAGCGTACAACTCGCTCATCCTCTCTATACTTCTCAAATTGTTAACCCAAAAATTTCCGACATTCATCAATAATTTAAGAGTCCTTAAAATATTTCTTAAACCTTAATCGGCAATAACCAATGACCAGAATAATATTTATTATCTGCCAATATTATTAAACTTTAAAAATTCCACAACCTAACCAAAATCCCTCTGAAAATTATAATCGTCACACCATTAAATTCCTCTTATTTAATTCTATTTTTCCGTAGAAAAATCTGTCCAAAAAGTGGCATTTCCGTCGCCGGCAGGAATTTTGGCCAAAATTTCGACCACCTCCAATTGCCACTAAACTTTAACAGCAGTTTCATCTCCTCATTTTAAACAAATTTCTAGTTCAACTCGAAGGCCAATTCAGCCTCTAACTAGGTTAATCGAACAAAAATGTAAAAATTTGAAATTTTTAAACTTCAAATATTCAAATCTTCGATTCTCCCTTCACACTCCAAATCAATCCACCAAACTCTAGAGGTGAGTAGTACTCCTAAAACTCATCATATCCATATAAAGAACTCACCCATTGGTGGCCTGAGGAGGGAGAAATCTGATCAAAACTCTACACTGTACACTCGACAAACAAATCGAAATTTCTCTTAAACTATGGCGAGATAGGTTGAAAAGTTTACCTAGAATTGAAGTAGACTCAGAGACAGTCATTTTGAGACCTGTGCGGCGGCCTGAGATGTCCTGACGGCGGCGCTGTGGCAGCTGGAAGTTCTGGCAGGGAGGAGAGGAGAGAGTGGCTGATTTTTCACCCTGGTAACTCCTATTTATAGTCATTTTACCATGCAGTAACTTTACATTTTTGTTTATCTTTTACATACGAACTCTGATTTGAGCATGTTACATGTCCACGAACTCGTATCGATGTTCTTTATGACTTTCATGAAGAAAGTTTTCCTAAATTCTCGAATTAACGAAAAGTTAACTTTATGACATATTACAGTAAACAGTTACTTTAAATGGTAAAAAATAAAAGTAACCGTTTGTAAAAGAATTTTAGGATCGGGATGTGACAATTATAGTCCATTTGGGTTACATTTTATAGGGTACTTCTTATATAGACATTCATTTAATTTCCCCTTTACTAAATACAGAAAATAAAGGAGTCATGTCTAATGTAAACTTAATTTCCTTCGTGTACTTGGTTGTATTGTGAGGAGTTGAAATTGTTGTTCATGAATTTAGATAGGTCCATGACTTACGAACACATATGAATCGCTTACAGCTTCACGAGGCAAACGAAACATAATTATACATTTCTATTAACACAATCATACATCTTAATGCAAGCTATATATAATTATATATAGTTCTGCATTCACCGGGGAGAATAAGCTAGTGCTGATTTCGGGGTCGAAGGTTGTATTCCATAACCTTCTCCCAAGAATGTTGGTCGATCTCTAGCTTCATTGTGGGTTTTATACAAAACTAGGCGACTCATGGTGAATTTGAGGGTAGCCGATGAATATATTAAATGTTTCGTCGGTTAAAGTCTCAGACTACGGTCGACGAAATTCTGTGTCGTCAGCTATAGTATGAAACTTTAGCCGACGAAACAAATAAAATATTTGTTGACTAAAGTCATAGCCGACGAGTCTTTTCTGACGACACGTCAGCTAAGATCTTAACCGACGAATTTGATTAACAGACTGACGAAAATTTTTCATCGGCTAAAATGCTGATCATGGTAATGTCTCTAGCTTCATTGTCAGTTTTATCCAAAACTAGGCGACTCATGGTGAACTTAAGGCTAGCAATGCTGTCGTCAAGCTCAATAACTTTTTCTAGATCTCTTTTACTCTCTTCCTCTGTCACATTTCCATAAAGGAGTCTCAAATGCGGCATATGAGCTGCAGGAAGAACAAACCTCGTTCTCTTCAGTTTATATCATTACCTGTAAAAACTTGATCGAATTGCAATACAGAACACTTACCACTACAACGATGTAGATAACCACCATAGTGTCCAACCGGCTGAAACCGTTGTAGAAGAACAAAAGAAAGATTTAGAAGAAGGGATTTTTTAAGTTTTGATAAAAAGAAAGATTTAGAACAAAGGAAGATAACAATGAAGTGAGATACATACCCATTGACACGGATGAAGGAGGAGGGAGGCAGGTTAGTAATAGAATTTGGGAGTAACGACCTGATCAACTTCACTAGTGTACGGTTCAGTATTTTCACAACCACCTATGTATTGCTTGACGACATAGTCATGGCTCAAAACGACAGACCCGACAGTAATGTGAGGTTCAATATCCGGGCCTCCGAAAAAAAAAAAAAAAAAAGTAACTTTTAACGGTGTTATAATGGTCTGTATGAAAATTAGGTTTAACGTGTTAGTTGATGTACTAATGTGTTATTTAACAAAGTTCAGACACCTTAATTATGAGTGGAGCAAAATTGATGTACTATTTGTATAATTTTTCCTACCCAAAAATATAAGCATCTACCGCTTCATGGCATCAATAAGGGATATTTTGAAGTTGTTGTCTGTGTGCATAGTATAGTTTCAATCGATGGGAGCAATGAGATTGAGAACATAGACTTAGTTTCTCACTGTAGCAAGAGAATCACTCTTAATCTCTTGTAATAGGCCTTGTTTGGATGGAGAAAAGAAAAGTAATCCTTATGTAACATTCTGATAAGATGTGAAATAAAATTTTCCATAGAGTAGTCAATTCAGCAACTGCTGAAAAGATGAGGGAAAAATTGAGAACGCATTGGCAATTACAACTTTGATGACGTTCAATTGTTGTTATAAGCAATGCCAGAATTAATACAAATTCTCACCTTTTCTAGTGAGGAAATGTGGATGGAGCTGGGAGGCAGGGAGGAGTTACACGGTTGGGAGGATTGTTATCTAAAACAGGAGGGTCGTGAAGAAAAGGATATCAAGAACACAGAGAAGAAGAGAAAACTTTATTTCATTGATATTGAATTCTTCTATGTTACAATAGGAGAAGTAAGGATATGTATATATACACATGACTTAACAACCAACACACTAATCTAATCAAGAGAATAAGAAAGTTGCAGGAGCCGAAAGTAGCAACAGTGTTGTTCTGTCAACACAGACAGCAACAATACTGTACTCCAGCAGACAGACTCTATCAAGGAGACATGCAATGCGGGATTGCAGGATTCTTCAACACACCCCCTCAAGCTGGTTCCAGAAGATTGATGGAACCAAGCTTGGACAAGATTTTTAGAAAGGAAGTAGTTGCTAAGGCTTTGGTGAAGATATCAGCCAACTGATCTTGACTTCAAGTATAAACTGTTTGAATAACCTTGTCCTGCACTTGATTACGAATGTAATGACAATCGACTTCAATGTGTTTCGTTCTTTCATGAAACACAGGATTAGAGACAATATGCATGGTAGCTTGATTGTCACAGTGAAGAGACAAAGGTTGAGAATTTCTGAGACCAAGATCCTCAAGTAATCCTCTAAGCCATATTAATTCACAGGCAGCTGCAGCCATTGTCCTATACTCAGCTTCTGCACTAGATCTAGCAACCACTGTCTATTTTATGCTTTTCCAGGTAACAAGATTACCACCAACAAGACTGCAGAAACCAGTGGTGTTCTTTCTGTCTAAGGCATTGTCAGCCCGATCAGCATCAACATAACCAACAAGATCAATGCCTCCATTAAACTTAAAGAGTAAACCTCTACCAACTGAACCTTAATAAGTATCTCAATATTCGTTTAACAATGCTCAAGTGAGCAATAGTGGGAGCATGCATGAATTGACTAACAATAACAATGCTCACACTATAACAAATATCAGGCCTAATGATAGTGAGGTAAATCAATTTACCAACTAACCTTTGATAGTAGCTGATATCTGGAAGGGGAAGCCCCTTAGAACTTAACTGTAACTTGCTGCACAAGGGACTTTTGGCAGGTCTGCAGTCCAACATATTTGCTTCCTATAAAAGATCTAGAATGTATTTCCTTTGGTTTGGAAATAGGCCTTTGTGGGATGATGTCATTTCTATTCCAAGGAAGTACTTCAGATTTCCAAGATCCTTGATTGCAAATTTTTTATGCAGAGCAAGCTTCAAGGCTGAGATTTCTATCAAATTATCTCATGTTATGATCAGATCATCAACATAAATGAGAACAACTAATTTACCCTGAGCTCCATTCCGAACAAATAAAGAGGAATCAACATTGCTTCTTGAAAACCTCATCTCCTCCAACATTGAGCTCAACTTAGCATACCAAGCTCGAAGTGATTATTTTAGACCATAAATAGCCTTATGCAATCTGCAAGCCTTGGTTGGGTCTGTTGATTTGGTGTGTCCTGGAGACAATTTCATATACACTTCTTCTTCGAACTCACCATGTAGAAAAACATTTTTTACATCCATTTGATGTAAACTCCAATCTTTGTTGACTGCAACTGAGAGAAGAACTGTACTCATTTTAGCAACTGGTGCAAATGTCTCCTTGTAGTCTACACCATAGGTCTGAGTAAATCCTCTAGCAACTAAACGAGCTTTCTTTCTCTCTATCTTACCATCAGAATTGAATTTGACTTTGAAGATCCATCTGCAGCCAACATCCTTTTTTTCCAGGAGGTAAATCAACAATAGATCAAGTGTTATTGCTATGAAGGGCAGACAGTTCCTCGGCCATAGCAGCTCTCCACTCAGGGTGAGAATTTGCTTCTTCAAAAGATTGAGGCTCAGAAGCATTATCAAGGCTGTTCAAAAAGCCGTATGCTTGAGAGAAATTTTTTGAAGGAGCAATGATTGACCATAGAGTGCTTAGAAGTCATGAGCACATAATCATTGAATTTTATAGGACTTCTCCTATTGCGACTAGGATTGCATCGAGAAATACCATCAGCAGCTGGTTCTGCATTTTCAACTGCAGCAACATTTTCTTCTGTATTAGTAGTATCAAGAATATCATGATTATCATCAGAATGGATTTCATAATCAACAGTAGTGACTGTTGGAGACTCAGAACGCTGATGATTTTCAGTAATATCAGTAGCTGTAGAAATTTCAGAAACTGGACTAACTGTAACATCAGAATAGTTGCTCTCATGTATAGGCATTTCAGAAGATGCAGTTAAGTCATCATATGACTCTCCCCTTCTGCTAATTCCATCTTGTATACTAAAGTAGGGCAGGTCTTCATCAAATTTAACATCTCTTGAGACAATAATCTTCTTAGTAGCTGGATTGTAACACTTATAGCCCTTTTGAGTGAAAGCATATCCCAAGAATACACATTTAATTACTCTAGGTTCCAGTTTCTCTCTCTTGTTAGACTGGATATGAACATAACAGGTGCAACCAAAAACTCTGAGGTGGGAGATATCAACTTTCCTATCTTTCCGAACCTCCATTGGAGACTTAAATCCCAAAACTCGACTAGAAAGCCTATTAATCAAATAGGTTGCAGAGAGAACAGCATATGACCAGAATTTTTTGGAACATTCATCTGAAACAGAAGAGCTCTGGTTTTCTCAAGAATATCCTTATTTTTTCTCTTAGCAACTCCATTTTGCTGAGGAGTCCCAACACAGCTAGTTTGATAGAACACTCCATTGTCACTCAAGAATTTTTTCATCTTGTTTGACAAGTATTCAGATCCATTATCTGATCTCAATGTCTGAACTTTAGAAGACAAATGATTCTTGACCAGATTATGAAAGTCACAGAACATGTCAAACAACTCACTTTTTGATTTCATGACATTTAACCAAGCAATCTTTGTAAAATCATCAACAAAGGTTACAAAATACTTGAATCCATCAACAGATTTCAGGACAGGTCCCCAAATGTCTGAATGAATGATTTCAAAAGGATGACTAGCTCTAGACAAAGATTTAGCAAAGGGAAGTCTAGTAGACTTAGAGTACTGACATACATCACAGTGATTGTTGTCATTACAAGAATTTGGAAAAACAATGGACAAAACTTTGTCAGAGGGATGAGCAAGTCTCCTGTGCCAAAGAGATAGATCTGAGGATGACCTGGAACTAGTTTGAAATGCTTTGGATGCTGAAGACTTCATGAGGAGGTAATATAGTCCATTCCTAAAAAAACATTCACCAATCATCCTCTTGGTGATGATATCCTGAAAAAAAAACTTTATCAGGGGTGAAAATGACAAAGCATTGCAGCAAGGTTGTAATTTCTTCAAGTGATAGAAGTTTGAAAGGAAAGGATGGCACAGACAAAGCACTGGACTCAATGGTGTTTGACAGAATCCCTATTTTTCCTTTCCCACTAACAGCATCTCCTTTTCCATTAGCAACAGAAACAGTGGAATTGAATCTCTTAAAATCTTTCAAATTATCCAACTGATTAGTCATGTGATCAGTTGCTCTAGAATCTACAATCCAACAGTCAAATTTATCACTCATATCCAAGGCAGTGGAAAAAACATTTAAAATACCTGCTTGATCAGAGGTAGAGAGATGGTCTGCATCAGCCAAGAACCCTGCAAACTGACTCAACATAGCTGAGTGATTTCCAGATGAAGAACTAGTCTCACCGTTTTGTTGCTTCTGTTGTAAAAACTTAGCAAAATCATTGATGAGAGTTGTAGGATTGGTGGTGACGTCAATCATCTCTGAACAAGGTGAGGAGGAGGCAACCATCTTTGCCTTGTACCCTTCAGTAAAGTTTGACTTCGCCTTGTTTCTTATCTCCCTTTCCCTCTTAAATTTTTCCTTGAGTTCTGGATACAATATCCAACACATCTCAACAGCATGAGTAGTGGATTTGCAATGATCACACCGCAAGTTTTGCTTCTTTCCTTTGTAGCTTCTTGGTTTAGACTGGTAATTGGATACACATGCTCTCACCTCAGGATTAGTGACTTTGACCTCCAAGTTCATAACTTTCCTTCTAGTTTCCTCTTGTTGGATAGTGGCACACACACTTGTGTAAGAAGGAAGAGTTGAACTCATGAGAATGATGCTTCTCAAATCTTCATAGTCTGAGTTCAAGCTTGCAAGAAGTTGGAAAATCTTGTCTTCCTCTGCACGTTTGCGTAGGATGATGAGATCAGTAGTGGGAGGTCTGAACTGATTTAGTTCATTCCATAAGCTGATTTAGTTTCTCATCTTGTTGCAAATCAGCTATCTCCTTTTGAAGTTGAAACACTCTGGCTGCATTATTCAAATTTTCATACATCTCCTTTACTGCCTTCCAAAGAGCAGTAGCTGATTCAGAGTAATTGAAAATTTGAGCAATGTGAGGTACAATGGAGTTGCAGAGCTAGTACATAACCTGATGATCCTTTGCAAGCCATGACTCGTATCCTTCAGAAAGAGGCTCAGATACATCGATGGAACCATTGATGTAACCTAATCTAGACTTTCCCCCTAGAGCAAGAACAATATCTCAGACCATGAATGGAAGTTAAAACCATCAAATAGAGTTGATGTTAAACGCTGATTGGTATTGATATCAGCGTCAGGATGCGTAACAATGGAATTGGAAATATTATTCACGGATGAACCTTCTAAATCAGCCATGATAAAACTGAGTCAGAGAGTTCAACGAAATAAGGATTTGCAGTAAGCAGAAGCAGGCGACTAATCGACATGCTCTGATACCATGAAGAAAAGGATATCAAGAACACAGAGAAGAGAAAACTTTATTTCATTGATATTGAATTCTTCTATGTTACAATAGGAGAAGGATATGTATATATACACATGACTTAACAACCAACACACTAATCAAGAGAATAAGAAAGCAACAATGTTGTACTCCAGCAGACACTCTACCAAGGAGACAGTCTCCATCCCAGCAAACATGAATTGCGGGAATGAGAATGCAGGATTCTTCAACAGGTCGTTTGAGCAAGTTTCGCACTGTGACTTCATGGATTTTAGAAATCTTTATATTTTCAAAATATGTTTTAGGGCTGTAACCATTTAGTTTCTGTAAGAAAGTGTATGCCGTGAAAAAATATCTATCAGAAAAGTTGGTGAAATACTTCCCACAAAATGCTATCATGAAACTAAATATACACATGCCAAACAATAACCAACGTAAACCATTCTTAATCTGTACCCTCAAATTCTAAGTAGCAAATATTGACCACAGAAGTCAACAAAAAATCCCTTCCCTGCACAAGCATATGCAGTTTTAATGTACAAATTTCATTAAAACTTCCGCGCAATTGACTTAACAGATATCTTCCAATAGGATCGAGCTTCTCCTCTGTTGATCAATATGATCATGTTTCTCCCTTATCATGCCAAGTCATCTATTAGAAGAATTCAAATCAATGGTTGATTTTGCTGGGGCCTTAATGGAGCTGTGAGAAATCTCCAAATGATCAGATCTTTCCAGCTTTAGGCGGCTGCCAAAACATAAAAAGAATAAGCCAGCGTGATCGGATATCACAATACATATTATTACAAAATGAATATGATCAACGCTACAAATACCTTTTTAAGAGTTAAACGTCTACTTGAAGCTTCATCAGCACTTGATTTAAGTATCTCAAAGGAACACAGTAGAGCTTCATCAACACTCATTAGAGCGCCGGCATTATCAAACTCCCCTCCGTAGTTGGGAGCTGAGAATATAGTGACTAATCTCCGTTTCGCAAAAAACTCATAGCCATCCTCAACCACCTGCAACTAACTTGAATCAGAAAACAAATTTAAACAAAAGGTTCCTAGAGCTACTATAAAATCTGAGAGGTATATATCTTCACATGCCGACGTTGCTTCTACTAGTCCAAAGTACTCTAGATATGACTGACCGAAAGGAACATGGAATAGAAAGAGGAAGCTGACTCTAAAGCCACTTTCCAACAGTAATTCAATTTCATTATTAAAAAATATAAATAAAATAAAATTAAAAAAAAAACAAGAAAAGATTACCTGATGACCCCTACAGACAAGATCAAGGTCATTCTTGTCTAAAAAGTCAATAACTCTATCTGCTCCAAAAGTGCAGGAAACACCGCGATCACTCACTGCCCAGCCATCAATTCTAGCATCAGGATCAGACCAAAGCAAATCACATAAAAGACCATTATCTGGGATGTCAGTCGGCCTTGGAAGTTCCTTTATTTGATTCAGGTTTTCCAACTCAGGTGAGAGCCCACCATGCATACAAAGTATCTTCCCATCAATAAGTGCAGATGCAGGCAAACAATTAAAGCAGTCGGTGAAAATTTTCCAAAGCCTAACATTGAACCGCCTTTTACACTCATCATAGAACCCATATATCCGGTTAATCTTTGCATCTTCATGGTTTCCTCTTAAAAGGAAGACTTTATCAGGGTATTTTATTTTGTAGGACAGAAGTAAACATATTGTCTCCAAGCTTTGCTTGCCTCGATCCACATAATCGCCGAGAAACAGGTAGTTTGCAGCAGGAGGGTAACCCCCCTGTTCAAATACTTTCAGTAGGTCTTGGTATTGTCCATGTATATCACCTGTAAGACACCTGCAATATTAGGAAGGCCAGAGGGGAGAAAGAAATATAAGGACAGAATTGTCTATGCTAGCATTAGGCCTATCAATTCTTCCCTACATTTTATGCAAGCGACATTTAATACAAGTATTTCACTACTAATGAAAACACAAAGCAATCTTATGTATACTAATTCAGTGAGATCAAGGAATCAAACTGGATCAAAGAGTCGTCCAATGCATGCAAGTAGCCCTTGCATCCTTCAGTAATTTCTAGAATCCTAAAATCTAAGGGTTGATAAACTGTGTATACTAAACTTTTATTATAAATGAAAGGCTCTGTAGGACGTTGAAGACATCTAAAAGTAGACATCATAATCAAAGCAGACGTTTTTATAGCAAGCAAAAGGATCTTGTCATTCCTTAACCACATGTCTAAGCAGACAGATTTCATATCCAACATCTATAGAACATCTGGCCGTAAAACTTGCACATAGATGGAAAGATACGACATTTCAAAAAAAAATCAGCCTTTTTCTCTACATTTTAAAACATTGTAAAGATACATTTTCATTCAACAAAATAACATGATTCTCAACTCTTTGGACTCATCTCATGGAGGACATGATTTTTCCCATTTTTATCATAACACACAGAAAATTTTCCAAATGTTCATTATCTAAGTACATAACAGAGATCAATTCCAACACTCTACTTATCAAACACTACCCTGTAAATCATTCACAAGCCAACATCAAAAGCAATGATCTTTAATTGCATAATCAATATCATGTCAGAAATTCAAACACAATTAGATAGCTTACCGCATATGTGAATCGGAGCTCGAACCTCAAGAAGATTAGGCTGAGAGAGGAAGATTTGGCGGGCGTTGACGCAAAGTTGACGGATCTCTGCCTCTGAAAGCTGCACTTGTTTTCCTCCTTTGCCTTCCAACAGCCTCCTTATAATATCATCCAACACACCCTTATCCATCATCCCCTCCATTGTCATCATCATCCCCCTTCTTCAACCCAGATTTAAATTCTTGGAATTGATCCAAAAATATTTATATGATACAGAGATATCATAAACCAGCTACGTGGAAATTAAGAGAGATCTTTATAAAAGAGATGAATTTGGTCAACAAAAGAAACCCAAGAAAATCACATTAACAGCTGCAAAATTTGAACAAATAAATAAATAAACGAACAAGAACAGACCAAGTGAGATCAAGTTTTGGATTGAAACAATAGGAAGAGAGGAAGATCGACGAGCAGAGATCGTTGAAATGTTGAAGGAAGCTAATAATACTCTTTTATCTCTTGTTGCTTTTCTTTATTGTCTTCTTCCCTAAATTCTTGAGGGAGTGCCAGGTAGATTTTGATGGTGTTGAAACCTTCAAACTTAGACGACCAAGTGCGCGAGAAACATAGACCGGCGCGCGATGGCAACACTGTACACGTGGTATGTCGGATACGGTCATATCTGCAAATTATAATATGACAGGATGATCGGTCCAGATACGTTCAGAGATTATGCTTTAGTTGAATGTATTGTTTCATCCCAAGTTACACAGATACGGATACCAACACACGATAGGGTCCGACACATCAACACGGTAAAATTTAAAAATTAAATTTTTGACACGAGACACGTTAAATATAATTATATTTTAATATATTTTTAATAAATAAAAAATATATTAAAATATAACATAAGTTCCATATATTACCAAAATAATGTTTAAAATTCAATTTATTACATATTATAAAAAACATTAGAGAGAGTCAAATTCAAATGAAAAAAATACATAAACATGGCGGAAGCTTGCTTTCAAAAGTGGGCAGTGACTTTCTTTTAAAGTAGACAGTAGCAAGAGCAACTAAGAAATCTTCAAACCTCTATCACGGACACCTAATAAACAAAAAGACAAACTAATATAATTATCAGTCATAATCCATCCAAACCTTTTAATCATTCCATAATGCGTTTAGGTTTTGGGCCTTTTGCCCCATTTTTTTAAATGAAAAAATACTGACATGGTGTGTCGGGTATAAGGTGGATTGTCAGTCAATGTGTCCAAAACATGTCTAAAAAGTCAACAATTGACACGCCACGTGACGTGTCGAGTGTCTGGAGTGTCTGATACTACGACAATCCATCCTTTTGAATTGGAGTGTCCGTGCAACGTAGGTTATAAGGTGATTTGAAAATAAACAACATTCAGGTGATCATACATATGCTCATGCTCAGACTGAGAGAATGTGTTTTTGAATTCATCATTGGATAAGGGGAAAATTTTATAAATGATACACCAAGTAAGAGTGATTGATAATTTCTGTACACAAAGTTTCAAATCTTACATTTTAGTACACGAAATTCGAAGTTAAACTCACTATTGGTACATGACAGTATTAACACCGTTAGTTTCAGTCACATAGCTAAATTTGAGAGATAATTTGGTCCATCTCTCTCTCACTCTGAGGAACATCTCTCTATCTCCTTCCTAATCCGGACCACCTCTACAGTTTCAACCATTACCAATTTATCATCAATCCCCTCAAGATTGTTCGTCGTTGAAACCATCTAATCCTAATAAGTGGTGGTGGTGTAGGATGGTGTGGGACGATATCTTGTTTATCTCATAGATGGTGGCGGCGAGGATGGAGTGCGCTTGACAGATGTTCCGAAGAAGTGATGGAGATGTCATGACAACGACATGGATGTGATCTAGAGAGAGAGAGAGAGATCGTACCAAACGACACTGATCTCGCTGAGCTAGACTGAGGCAAATCAAGGATGGTCAGCGACCAAAAATATAGCAAGAGTGTGAAGGGTCGATTGAGATTGCTCTCTTCACTCTAACGGACTTGCCTCTGCCACTTCGTCGCTCTCACCGCTGCTTCGAGGTTGCTGAGGTTGAGCTCTAATAAAAAATCTGACCATGATGATGAGTAAAATTGGGAATTAAGGTTGTAATAAGAGATGGTGGGATTAGAATTAAACTTAAGGTTTTGGTTGAAATTAGAGGTGACTGTGGTTTTGTTGATTTGGAAGATCGGAAGGCGGGATTGTGGGAAGGTGTGGTGTTCATCATTAGGCTAGGTTTTTGGGTTTATTTATATTTGTTAGATATAGAGAGGAAGATGATCATAGAGGAGAGAGATTTTTTTTTCCAAAACAAAAATTATAGGAATTATTGAACGACTCTTTGACAAATTAATAATGACATAGAGTTAACAACGTTATTGACGTCGTCTACCAAAATGCTAGATTTGAAACTTTGCATATAAAAATTATCAGTCACTCTTACTTGGTGTACCATTTGTGGAATTTTCCCTTTGATAAGAGTAAAACTTCTGAAAGTTGTGAAATTTTTCGAAAGGCAAACTACAAAACACTACTCCAATAATTTGAAAAACACAATTTAGTCTTAGTTGTTCCTCATAGACCTTCAAAGTTTTGATTTCCAGAAAGTCTACATTAGTGTGTAAATGAGCTCGTATAAACGGTAGACCTTTCTCATGCCAAACCTAGACTATTATCTCTGAACCGTAGACCTTTCTCGTCCAAACCGTAGATTTGGCTCATGTGAGTCATAGACCATGCAATTCTTGCCTTTGTTGGGTTTGATCTCAAGAACAATTTCGATTTCCACAAAGTCTACTGATTTGTGTGACGTATCTCACCAAAATGGTAGGATTTTTCTCATGTTAGTTGTAGACTTTGCGTCTTTATCCATGTGTGTTTTGATTTTCAAAAAGTCTACATTTCAACGAGAGTCATCTCGTATGGAAGGTAGACATTTCTCATGTTCCTTGTAGTCTTTCAAAGTTTTGATTTTCAGAATGTCTACATTCGTGTGTGAATGAGTTCATGTAAACAGTAGACCTTTCTCGTCCAAACCGTAGGCTTATCTCGTGTTCCTCGTAGACCTTCAAAGTTTTGATTTCCAGAAAGTCAACAGATTTACGTGATGCACCGCATGAAAATGGTAAGTTTTTTTATCATATGGGTTATAGTCTTTGTGGCGTGTTTTGATTCCTAAAAGGTCTAAATGTTTGTGTGATGTTGTTTGTGTAAATGATAGATTTTTTCTCATAGAGATTATAAATAAATAGAGAGTTAACGTGGTTAAATAGTGTAACCTATTATAATAGGTCAAATGGCACACAAGTGGATCCTAATAGAAAATCATGAAGATGAACAAGATTCATGTAAAATATCTTCATACCTTCTATCATGCATCAATAATAGATTGAGACTTAAACCCAATAAGCATCGATATGATTATCAACATCTTCTGAAACAAACAAGATTAACTGGCATTCCTTTTCAAATCAAGATTAATTGAAGCATGGGGACTTTCTCACGGTCTGAAACAAGTTGTAGGTTTAAGGACAAAATATTGGTCACTCTACTATTTTAAGGGTTTCGACAGTTTAGTTCTTATATTTTCAATTTCAATTGATCACTCCTCATACTTCTCAAATTTCGACCAATTAGTCCCTTCCATCCAAAATGTCTATTAACTTCCTTAAATACCCTTAGGTGTTTTCATTTTTTTCTCATTTCTCTCTCTACTTACTTAATAAAATCTAGCATGAGTTTCGATAGAAAATGAAACAAAAATGTAAGTAATATAATTGTGGGATCACATGCATATATATATATATATATATATATATATATGTATATATGTGTGTGGTCTTTTTATTAAGTAGTATGTTATAGTCATCCCGCACTTTTGCTTCCTTATGTAACCATTGACTCTATCAATAAAGCTTTGCAACATTTGATCGAAAAGAAAAATTGAATTGAGATTTAAGAGAGTAAACATGCTCTTTCTTTTATGAATTTCATTCTTCTGTTCAAAAAAATTTGAAAGGGTTTAGAGTTTTTCATTTTTTATTCAGTATGTAATTTACAATTGTTCTAGATGCTAGATTTTATTATGTGAAAAGAGAGAGAGAATAAAAACACCTGAGGGCATTTAAGGAAGTTAACATAAATTTTGGACGAAATGGACCGATTGGTTGAAATTTAAAAAGTATGAGGAGTGATCAGTTGAAATTGAAAATATAAGAACTAAACTGTCGAAACCCTTAAAGTATGAGGAGTGGACAAGTATTTTGTCCTAGGTTTAAATATCATGATTTAGAGGTTGAATCTGATTCTGCAACCTTGGTTTCGATTGATTCACAGGTCCAACCTTTCTCTTCACCCATTGGGATCTCTTCTTCATGGTTGCAGCAACTTAATGATGAGCATAACAGAGTTCAGTCTGGTCTGATTTGAAGCCTTCTTAGATGATTTAAATGTTGTTTCTAAGGCCAGAAAATCTGGTAACACTTGCAGAGTAAACCATTGAGAAAAAATCCTAGAACACGTTTGCAGGTGCTTGAACACAATTGAGAGTTTCTCCCCTGTCCGACGGTGTGTTCGCTCACTGTCATCAGACAGGCCTTGCTGCATTCGGGTGATTCTCTAATGTCTGTGGTGGTTGTCAAGAAGGGGAAGATCGAGTTAGGAGTCGAGGTTTTGTTGCGGTTTCACTGCAGGCAGTTTGATCTGACGCTAAGTGGGTTGGAATGGAGTAAAACTCCATAAATTGATCATGTGCTAGGGCAGAAATTGGTTGGCGTTGTTGAGGTTAGGGCGGCAGGGATCAGATCAGATCAGATTGGAATACCCCGATCTGGTTAACAACTTGCAGCTCCGATCTGAGGCACGACGTGCAAGGATACAACAACGGTAGCTCTTGGCAAGGTCGAGTTGTTGACCTGACGATGACGACGACCCAGCTAAGGTGCAGTGGCGGGGCACGAAGAGATCAACGAGAGTGGAGTGACTGCGCTCGGGGAGACTTGTTGAAACTTAGTATCACTGATACTATTTTCTAGAGGTAACATGGTAGAAAAATTGTTAGACATAGTAACTTATGACTCTGCATGAGTATTGTCTTTCTGATATGTTATCAAACTTATAAAGTAAATAGAGCAGTCAATGACGCTCTATTTACTAAACGATGCTTGTTATAATGCATAAAATTGAAAACTTTTAATATTATTTCGAGATGTTTAGGCAATTTGAAGTTTAGTTTTTATGTTCCTCCCCTTTTATACTATGCAGTTTTGTTAATGGTTGAGACAAAAAAAATTATTTTAGCATTTAGCTTGCTTTTTTCCGTTTTTGTTGTGCCTTTTAGGCACCCTATCCCGATGTATGTAACGAAAATAAAACAACAAATAAACTTGATTGATCGGCAAACATCTTGGGCCTAAGCCCCCAATTTAGACCCACAAACCAATTTTACCATCGGGTTTTCGGGTAACCCACAGCCACCGTTCTTAGTGAGACTGTTCTTGGTTGCCTAATGTTCGTCAATGATGCAACAAAGTCCATTCTTTTTTTACGAGTGTTTCAGAAGCTCACTACAAAACTCGTGAAGTAACATGGGTTATGGTTATCTCATCTTGCTGCTTCTTTTCAATACTTTGGTTCCCTATTCTTCTGGTAAATTATATATCTTTTTCTTATCTGGGTTTTCGGTTGCCTATCAGATTTGTAATTTGATCCTTTCTAATTGTTTATTTTGTTCGTATGGTGAACCTTTATGTTGAAGTATAGGCTGAAATCATATCGTTGAATATATCTATTTGAAATTTAAGCTTCGTAAGTATATTTTGTATGTGTTGAGTATTTTGGCTGGCCTTGTCGGATTGGTTTTGTTTTGTTGTTGTCTGGGGTGAAGTTCATCCTTGTCCATTTTTCATGTCATTATGAAATCAATTGCATCATAATTTCAATGTGTTGTTCGTAGCACTCAAACTTTACAGTTGGATACTTTCATGCTTAATTGTAGATATTTGGTATCTTCTTCGAATTAAAGTCAGGTAGCACTCTTCTATTTCCATTGATGTCATTACCATTAATGGCTACGTAGGCTGAAATCTGGGATTGAAGCAGTCTTTGGTCACTTTAACCCTTAACACCTACTTCTTATATCACCATCTTAAGCTCCTGATTCCTATGATATCACATGTGTTTACATAGAAAGGGTATAGCTAAATCACTTGAATGCTTTCGGACACTGTTTGAAGAAAGCTAGGATATGCTAGATTCATTTTGAACTTGTGATGTGTAAGTGTAACTACTTGTACTTGGTGTTGACAAGCCCTGAAGAGGGGTGGTTGTTATCTTTGATTCCGAGATTGATCATCGGTCTACTTCTACTGTCTTAACACCTCATACATGCTTCTGGTGCGTCAACTAGTTTGTAATGTTTGCCAATAAAGCTGAATACCTTTTGTTGGGCACCTTGGTTTCATGTTCTCCGTGAGTAGGAATATCATTGTCTTTCTGGGTTTTCCTCCTTATCATTGCTGGTCATCTACTCTGAGTTATATCCTTAAACTTCATTACTTGTCTAATTCAATGTATGCGGAGGAAATTCCAAGAATGTCAAGAGGTGCCTTTCTGTGTGGGGCTAAACATTGGCCTCTAATAATACTAAATTTCTATGAAATCTATCTTCAGAAATCCTAAGCTTGAATCACAAGTTTGATATATATATATGTAGGTTGGTTCAGTAATTATTTTTCACAGTTAAATCCCATTTTAGTGCTATTTTCGTAACAAATTTTCAAATAATTCTGGTGGCATGCTAATTTGTCTCTTCTGTTCATGTTTTTTCTCCGTTTCTCTCATCTGTTTGTTCTGTAATGATAAAGTATTATCTAAATCCTTTTTGACGCAGGTAAATCGGACAGAGTGTGCATTTCCCAAGGTAGTCGTTTTCCTTCATTCTCTTCTGAGGGGAAGCCTCCAAAACGGGTCAGCAAGGGACCCAAAGATCTAACTCTTTGCAGGGTGTTCCGCAAAAACACTTGTTGTGATGTAGCCCAGACACATCCTGCGCTGATAGCCATTAGGAAGTTGGCTTCGTCAGGTGAAGCTAGCTCAGAGTGCTTGCAATTATGGGAATTATTGGAATGTTCTATCTGTGATCCCCACATTGGTGTACAGCCTGGACCTCCAGTTATATGTGCTTCTTTCTGTGACCGGGTCTTCAATGCTTGTTCTGGGGCTTACTACTCAACAGATGCAATAACACAGGTATGTGGCTGATTTTTTTAACTTTCGTCCACAATTTTCTTAGCCTAGTTAAAGAGAAAGGGAACACTGGGGACGTAGCTCATAGGCAAGGAGGGGGTTTGATGTCCTCTGCTGGATATGTGTCTCAGGATATCTCGTGTTATCTTCTAAATTGATAGTCTACACTCTACACTAGTGTGCGAGATTTGTAAATGGTGCCAAGGATAATAACACTCATGGCTGTTGAATCAAGTCCAGTATGGTGATATATAACTAAATAAAATTTTCGCCTTCTAGACGCATTTGAAAGATCTTGTTTACTGATATATCTGATTTCTGTCAGGTTCTAGCACCCTGTGGAGTAAATGATTATGTTTGTGGGAAAGCCTCTGAGTGGATTCTTAACGGCACAGAGTTCTGCTATGCTGCAGGGTTTGCTGTTAAGGGTGATATGTCTGAGAGTCTGGAAGAAACATTTTGCTATGGTGGTAAAGCTAGTCTTGATTTGATTGCGGATTCATGGAAGGTTTCACAATCTGAGGTGCCCCAAAAAGTTGAGAGCTTCAGGCTGCTAGAGGAGTTCCAGGAGAGAGTGAGGGAAATGCCATATAGAGAAAGAGTTTCCTGGGCTGTGGGAGGATTGGTCCTTACAGCAGGCCTGTTGTTTGTAAGGTGGGACTACAACTTTTCTGGAACCATATTTGTATTATGGCATGGTTGATGAGTGAAAATATCAGTCAAGTACAATGCATTCTTTGTTCTTATAAAGCTAAAAGAGCAGTACTGATGAGCTCCCACATTTTAGTCTATTATAGATTGCGTTTGATGGGTAAATACACCATAGTTTAGTGTCATATTCATTCTTGGTTTTGGTTTGTTAAGTTTATACTTTTTTGTGGATCATTAATTTGTTTATCTCTTTACTGGCTATGCAGCAGAAGGAAAGGTCATCGCCAGCGCCACAGACAAGCTGCTTACCAGCGTGCCATTGAGAAACTGGAAGCCAAGATGTCCCCGAAATCTACAGATAGTCATGGAAATAGGAAAGCAATTAAAAGATGAAAATGAATTTCAACAATACTTCATCATGTCAATGTACTTGAGATGTATCAATATATTGTTCCAAGTATGGTATGCTCTATGTTCTTTTTACTAGTTTACAAAACAATGAATGGTGTATTACTTAGATGGTTGGGCTATATTTTCAAGAATTTTGAGGACTCAATGCTCTATGTTCTTTTTACTAGTTTACAAAACAATGAATGATATATTACTTAGATGGTTGGACTATATTTTCAAGAATTTTGAGGACTCAATTTCAGTTTTATTTTCTTTCATGATCACGATTGAAAATCTTCCTTGTTAGCATTGTCTTTCCTTGCATTCCACTTGGATCCCTTCAACCAAGTAAGCCAAGCATGGTAACTTGTTTTATATTCACATTGCGACCACCATAATGTACTTTTATCTCATTCTTGCTGTATTATTCCTATCCGTTTGGCCGTAAAAGCTTACAAGAAGGAATAATCAACCCATTTTGCTAAAAATAGATCAATCAGTACATGCTATCAGAGAAAGTGATGAGCAATTGTTCATATCGAAGACTGAAAATACACAACTGATCATGCATATGGTCATAGATAAACGGATAAAGATAACTTATATTTTGAATCAAAGGCCAATCAATCTCATTCAGATCCAAATGGTGGAGCTCTCGGACGTATTCATGAAAATTTTTCTAGGGTTTTTTTTTTAAATTTCTTTAGCTATCGGCTCAACATTAGATCAAAAATGTTGATAACATGTTTGAATGGTCTACTCTCTCATTAGATATATAGAGATGTGATTACAATGATATTTACAATGCAAGTCCGATTTCTCTTACCTTCACCACTGCCGTCTCAAACACCTAGTCTCGATTGGTTGCTCAAGTGCTTGCCGTATCAATTGAGCATAGGTCAAGTGCTTGCCGTATCAATTGAGACGGCGATTTTTCTTACCTTAACCACCGCCGTGTCAAGCACTTGTCAACAGGTGGAAAGTGTTATTTTAATTTTAAGTTACTTCGTTTTTCATTATTGAATTTAAATCCAACGGTGATTGACCATGACTTTCTTGATCAATAGGTGACCATTTGAACACCACCGGACGATACAATTATGTTGCATAACATCGTTGTTACCTCCCTGTATCGAAACGATACTATTAACATAAATTGCAGCTTCATAGTTACGTATAGAGAAATTGATTGTTCTTCCCAACTGATGCCAATGGCCAAGAAATGCTGACAACTGGCTGAAAGGTCAAGTATTTTGTCCAAGAACCTTCAGTACCAGCAATTTCATCTAGAACCCATGTCTATGGCAATGGATTCATTCCACAATCTAGGAAAATAAGTTGATGGATGAGACCGATACACAGTAGTTTAGGCACCAGTTTTTTTTGATTGACCACTGGTTTGGAGTGCAACAACATCAGAAGGGAATATCCAAAACGTCAAATCCATGCTTCATTTACTATTTGCTCAAAAACATCCCTCGGAGTGTCAACATAACATAAGGTCTGTTAGTATTGTAACAAAATTGAATTCACCACAACACAATGAGCTTGATTCAAGGTTTGAAATATCTGACAAGGATGGTTTCTCAACACAGATAACTCTTTAAGCTGGGTTATGACACTCGATACAAACTATTATTAAATGATAAACATAAATTTGTTCGTTTCTTCTTCATAGGGTTAGTCGCCAATATCCTCAATCCAGATGTTCCATCTGCAACACAAAGCAAACATTTTAAGAATACCCTCAAACATTAAAGAAAATATACACGGAAAGCCATAGCATATTCACTCAATGATTGCAATTCAGCTGATAATTGCAAGAACATAAACACGATGGCAGTATATAAGACAGGAATACCTTCCAAAGACCATCATTAAGATAATGCATGTTGTCAACTCCAATTCCCTTGTTGATCTGTTTACTGTAAGCCAAACAAAGGGCTTAACTTCTTGAATAAGCCAATCAGCAATAGATAACTAAAATAGCTTGGTACAACTATGAAATATCTACATCACAGAAGAAGCCTAATATATGCCATTCCATCTACTACACTGAGGCCAACAATATAATTTGCATAAGTTACCTTATAATGTCATTCCGGGTCAACAAATACAAGACTCAACTAACAAATATCTCCTCAACATTCTAACAGGCTTAGGAAAACAAGAGAAGCAATAGTTATTCAGATTGGACAAAATTGGTTATTGAGGTTTCTACCAATTAACTAGTGGGAATAAAAACAACACAAGTGTATAGAATGCTAAGGTGTTTGAAGTGTAGAGATCATGTGGTAGACACGGATTTACTATCAAATGGCAAGTAGAGAAACCATAGTTTCTTTCTTCCTTCCTTTTATTCGATAAAGAAAGACCCATGAATAAAGTTTCAATCATCCTCTGACAGATGCTTGATGATTGAATCAATCACTGCACGCTCCATCACTTCCTTTTTCTCACCCTCCTTAGTTGAAAGTTAATACATAAGACAATAGCTTACATTTCTTTTGCTGACATTTTTGTGAAGCCAATAGCAAGTGCATGCTGCTTTCCTTCTGCCATTATTGCCTGCAAGTATTCAGTCCAATACATCAGAATTATCTCTGTCACATATAAAGGATAATACTCCAAATCAATTCTACAATATATCTGAACGTTTTGCTCTAAACCACTTCATATCAGTCAGAACCATATGACAGGAGTTTCTAAAGAAAAGCACAAAAACAAAAAATATTAAGGTCGTAGAAGTTATACCACAGGAGTTTCTGCAGCCACTTCGTCATCCAAAGCACCACCGGGAGAAGTTAAACCTGGACACATTATGTTTGCACCAGCAAGAACAAACTTTATGGCACCCCTATCTACTTGTAACTTTTTCATTATATCTGGATCTGCAAAGCCCAAAACAGAAAATTCTGAGTGTTCCCACATACCATATAAGAAAAATTTCAATGACAAAAGTATTAGTAACTCATGTATTGCATGAGGAATTCATAGAATGGAGTTAACTATGGTCTTTTCAAACAAAATGATTAAAAGCACTTGATCCTAGTAAAATGCCCCCTTACACCGTTTTCTCCTAAATTCATAGTTGTTGAATGTACTCTTCCATGCACAAGAACTGATTCCTCACAGTCAGGGACATCCGTATTTGCCGATCCCACAGAATAGATGATTTTATGTTCTCATCTCATTCATAGTACATACTTATTTACTGTTTTTTTAGAGTATTGTTATTTACTCATTTATTCTGAAAAAAAAATGTATAAAAAATTTCTAGCCATCCCATCACCATAGTCCCACATTTAAGAAATATCATTTCTCGTCCAATCCTCAATACAGAAGCAGTGATTTTTGAATAACTACCAGTTAGCAGTTTATTAGAAGTTCCTGCCAAATATTCACTCCTAAAGCACCAAATCTTTTTCACACCCATAGTAGGACGAAGCCAGAAATAACTTGACACCATAAACCACTACATCTATAGTGAGATACAGATAGTATACTCGGAAGAAACTTACATTGGTGAAGCAGTCTGAGGGTAGGCATATATGGTCCATCACGTATGTTGAAAAATAGTGGCACACTGTTTACCACCACCAAATTTAGATGGTTCTGACTGTCAAAAAGTGGAGGTTGTACAAGCTATGAGATAAAATGGTTAATATAGCAGAGTCAAATGTAAACCGTATTAGCAGGAACGACGGATTCATACCATTTTGCAACAATGAGAGGAGATTTCTTAGGAAGCAAATCATCCAACACCTGTTCCAGTCCAGGGTACTGCAAGTGAAGTTAAATTAGTGTCAAAGACTAGCAAAATATATCTAGATGCATCTGCTATACTTGTAAGTAAAGGCCACCAGTCGTATTACCTCTTCTGCAATACTTTGTCGAATTTTGCGCTGGACAGACGCCTTCACTTGGTTTTGTGCTGATACCTCTTCAGTCGAAAATCTGCATTGTAACAATATATGAATTGGTGACGGAAAAGCTAGTTTAGCCAGATAAATTGCACAGGTCAAGAGCTTGCTTCTCCAAAAAGCACCATAATTGCACAAAATATTGAAACTAGGAAGAAACCTAACCAACATAGAACTAAATATAAACTCACTACAAAATAATCGTTCAGAGTTTTCTTATAACCACAAAAGAAACAACTGCCCAACTCACCTCCCCACTTTCTATTACCCAAAAAAATACAAACGCAAAGCAAAGAAATTGAAAATTACAACCCTTTTAAAAACATAATCAAAGAAAGCAAGAATCTATAATTAAGGTTCATCGAATTAAACAAACCTATGCATCATCTGTGTCAAATATCAACAAAATAACAGCGATAAATAGGTGTATGCGGGGTTGTGTTTATGCGCTTACTTTTTGAACATGTTTGGAGATGGAGGAAAGAACAGATCTATGACCTTCGACAGCCCAAGTTGAAAATATAAATGTAACTGGCTAGGTCGGGATACAGCCGAACACTAAAGCCTTGAGCTCTGTTTCCTGGAACACTGAGACTGCTGCGGGGATCAGTTTCGCAGCTGCGACCGCGACTCCTCGTTAAGCCACTTGCGGGCTTTTACACTCGGCTGGCCTGAACCAGATATAAAGTTTGGGCTTAACCGATTGGTTCTCAAACGGGCCGTATGATCTTGACATCATGTACATCGTTGGGATAACCTCGGTCATTCTGAGTCAGTCATTTTGGGCACCAGTTTTTACTGATCGAATTTTATTAGGCTTGGACTTGGAACAGAATGAGACAGGACTCGCCGGGTAAATCCTGTTCTGAAAATATATTATAGGAACACGACGAGACATGATTGCATTTTTAGAAACTTGTCTCGTACGGGACGGGATCCCACAAAGATAGAAAAAAAAACATAGAAGAGATAAATTGATCCTAAATTCTTGAAGAAATTTTATATCTATTTTTATAAAGTTAATATAAACTCATCCAATATTTATGAGGGTATTATTGTATATTAATTTCTCATATATATATATATATTCTATGGTGTTACTTTTTTATGGTATAATTGTCCTAGTTCTAAACTCCTAACTCTATATAAGTACAAGAAAAACAATTAATTAAATGCTTATAATTTGTATATAACTAATTAATTAAGATCTCGAGAAAACTCTCAAGTTTGAAAAATCAAAGGAGCTTCAGGTACCATTACATAGCTTCGTTGTGGCTGCCGATATCTTCATATGATCATTATCATCAAATGTGAATGAATTATCTAACTCTTGTTGTAGACGTCCATAGAGTGTTTTTGAGTTCATTGTAAGATATTATACACCTTAAAAATCAAACAGTTATGATCGGATACAAGTACATTTATACTTTTAGTATGGCCTAGTCTCGTCCAGTTTCCAAACTATCGGGACGGGAGGTGCCGCCATTTTAAAATTTTGTCCCGTCCCGCCACTTTTCGATACGAAACCAGGACGAGATCGGAATTACGGTACGAAGTACCCAGCCCTAAATTTTATGTTACATTTTTTATTGTCTAATAAAGATTTATGATTTACATTTTTTCATTGCTTCTTCTCTCCAGTTATATATACGTGTAGTACCCATCGTGTTTGGCCAGGATCACGCTTTTAGTTGTTTCTTGTATTCCAATTTTCGAATAGGGGATTAACCATAATGATGAATCTTATGTACTTATAAATGCAATTTTTACTTCTAAAGCCAAAATGATCCAAACGAATTGCAAATTGATGAAATCTGGAAAATTTAGGTTACTTGCGTCTCCAACAACTCGATTGATTTGAAATTTTTCAAATTTTTCAAAGAGAAGCAAAAATATAGATGTGGGGATATTTTCTCTCTCTAGTTCATTTCTCTTTTCAACTATCAGTAAGGAGATAAAACATATGAGGTATGTCTATAATGCAGATCTGCATACAATGCATATCCAATATTTGTCATATCAGTTAGTAAATGAGTGAGTTATAAGGGGCAAATGGTAAATGCACATTTACTTTATGAACTTAACAACCTATTACAACCACAAATTTGGGTCTGCATAATATACAGATCTGCACAATAGAATTTCCTAAACATATATACGCTTATCGCACACTTGTCACATTTTTATCAGAACAGACATTACAATGTTCCCGGACCACCTAATAATTCCTCATAACTAGCATGTTTGGCAAAAGTAAATGCTTTCTGGCCAACCAAATCTAACAACATAGAGGCCAGACACGGATGCAGGAGTGGGATGGGATATGTTGCAGCCTACATCAATATTTTGAAGAGAAAAAAGCCAGTATATATGATATATTCTAATTCAGTTTCAATACTCCTAAAAAAATCATATATGTATATTCTTATATAACATTAGCACAAAAATGTTGACGTATCTTCCGATTCAATCCATAGGGGTTATGTTGGTCGTGATGATCATTTTCTTGTCTCATGGTGTACTGGAGATTTTGTAGCTTTTTTAGAAAGTAATTTTTTTGGTCTTTCGGTCTGAAATTTGTTATAAGTGGTCCATTAACAGTTTTGTTTGTATTATTCATACCGCTTGTAACACCTTCCGTATGAATACATCTCATTTGATCAAAAATCCATAGGGGTTATGGATCATAATGAACAAACCCTAGGTGCTGGTGGAGGTAATTCTCGACCCCAAGTCTCTTTGCCCATCCAATTACTTGGTTGGTGGGTGCTGGTGTTTCCCCTCTATCGAAAGTGGAAGCGAGAGTTTCAGATGCTTATGGTTTCGTTTGATTGGCGGCTATGGTGTTTCCCCTTTGATTAGCGGCTATGGTTTCGTTTGTGGTTTCAATGAAGGGCTGGTTGGGTTTTAAACCCAGCTTAGGAGGATTTGGATCTATTAAGGTCTACCAAGATCAGATCTCAGAGATTGATGTTGATGAGAAGTTTGCGAGTATAGCGATGGATCCAAAATATGATCCTAATGATGATGAATTTGAGAAATTACACGAGTATAGAGTGAAATTACACGAGTTTGGCAAACCTTTGCTCTAAAAAAGACAACCTAGGCAGAAAAGAATATGATCGTTCTCTCCTCTCTAGTTCCGTTAAGAAAGTGAGGTTTCTTTTAGGCCGGGTTCAAACCCTAGTGCCTTGTTTTCCTGTTTTCATATGCGTAGTCTCTTGGCTGTGGTAGTGTGGATCTGGTCTAGTCATTTGTGGTCTCCAACTCATGGAAGAAGTCATGGAGAATTTTGCGAGGAAGATGGCTCTGGAAGATCCTAGTGTTGTCGTAGTGATTTCGAAGGAGAAAATCCAAAAGAAATCCCCTAGGTGGTTTGTGGTGAGGGAGTGGTAGCCGAAAAAACAATGTAAGAAGGATTTACTTATCAACAAGATGCGAGGCTTATGGCTGTCTCCCACGGGTTTGCGGAACAAATCCAGGATTTATGCAGTTCCACTAAAAGGGAGTAAAAGGATTCTCTTTTGTTTCAAGGAATTTGAAGATTATCGTAAGGCTATTTGAGGATCCCCATGGTCCTTTGATAATATGCTCTTTGCCATTGCTGATATGGATGGTCTAGAAGATCCGCTGCAGGTTGATATTAATACACAGTTCTTCCGGGTTCGGATCAGAAGGCTGCCCCCAAAGCATATGGATCTGGATACAGGGGAGAATATTGGCAGTGTTATTGGAGAATATGTTCGTACGGTGCCAGATCGTTATGGTGGCTATATTGGCAGCTACCTGAAGATTAGGGTTGGAGTCAATGCGCAGGCCCCTTTGAGGAAATGGGTGGTCTTTGAACTTGAGGGGGAGAAGCCAAAACTCCTAGACGTTGAGTATGAACGACTCCCTCACTTATGTTTCTTCTATGGTTTATTGTCACATACTGGGGATGTATGCCCCCGTCGTATTTTTCTGGGGAAGTGTCAGAGCCGGCGTTTGATATTCTTATGAATGCTGGAAAAAAAAGAGGTCTGGATCTCGAAGTATGGGGCGGGTAAGGGTGGTGGGCTCAATTGTAAATTTGCTAAACCAGGTGAAGTGGACGTGCAAGATCCTAGTTTGTTAAAGAGAAAATCTCAAATTGAACAAAAACACAAGACTCTTCCCAGTTCGAAGAAGGGTTTTCAGGTCGGGAAGTCTAGTTTAGGAGGAAGGAAAGCTGCGAAATTGAGCGTGGATGGTGCTCCAAATCATCTCTCCATGATGGGTCCGGATTCGACCCATCACGAGAAATGATCATTTTGGGCTGGAACTGTCAAGGGATTAGGAATCCTTGGACAGTTAAAGGGCTGCTTGCTCTAAATATTCCCAACATCATTTTTCTGTCCGAAACTAGAAGTACTGTAGCAGAGATGAAGAGGGTGAAGAGGAAGATTGGTTGGAAAAATGATTTTTCTGTAGATTGTAAAATCGTGCAAAGGAAGAAGAGAGTTAGTCGTTCGGGAGGTTTAAGTCTGTTATGGCAGGATGATGTTAAGGTGCAGCTGCGTTCTTTTAGTAAAAATCATATTGAGGTGGATATAAGTCTGGTTATTAGTTCCTATGATATGAGATTTACAGGCATCTATGGAGAGCCCAAAACGGAGAATATAAACGTGACCTGGTCTCTGTTGAAGAAGTTAAGGATGCATTATAAGGGGAAGTGGATTGTTGGAGATGATTTCAACGAGATTAAGTCTAATATAGAGAAGTTAGGTGGCTCTCTACCAAATATTAACCAGATGCATAACTTCTAAGAGGCATTATTAGCTTGTGAGTTGGATGACCTGAAATTTGTTGGACCTCCTTTCACATGGAGAGGTATACGACATGGTGAAGTGGTGAAGTGTAGACTTGATCGATATGTAGCCACCTCAGCGTGGTTAAAAGAGTTCCCTGCTTCGAGGGTTTCACATCTAGACCCAAGTACCTCAGATCACCTGCCCATCATTCTGGAAGTTAGAAGAAAGAAGAAAAGAAAAAAAAAAAGACGAAGAAAATTTAGCTTTGAGGAGTATTGGTTGAGGGAGCCAGATTGCAAGGAGATTGTAGAATCAGGGTGGGAGAGTGCTATTGGTTAGTGTCCCTTCTCAAGAGTCTGTAACAAAGTCCAAAACACTAGGTATATGTTGCTCAACTGGAGTAGGAGTCGTTTCCGAAGCTTACAAGAGGAGATTAAGAAAACAAGGGCACAACTTGCAGATTTATACTCCAATGCTCCTTCTACTGGGGATGACGAGGAAGGTGTACAATTAAATGAGAAGTTGAGAGAACTATTACGTAAGGAGCAGGTGTTCTGACAACAACGATCTAGGGTTCTCTGGTTAGCTGAGAGGGATTTAAACATAATGTTTTTCCATCAAAAAGCTTCGAACATAAAGAAGAAAAATACTCTCCGAGGTTTATTCAATGAACAGGGTGTCTGGTGTGCGGATGATGAAGAGCTAAAAAAATTATTGTGTCATATACAAAAAACTGTTTACGTCCTCAACACATTTTGATATGCAAGCCCTCAGCTTTATTTCAAGGGTAATAAGTGATGATGATAATATGGAGCTAGCTAAAGAGATTTCAACGGAGGAGGTTTGGAATGAACTGAGGCAAATGCATCCTTCCAAGGCACTTGGTCCTTATGGTTTTGCACCATTTTTCTACCAGAAATTTTGGAGTATTGTTGGTGATGATGTAGTAAAGTCAATGAGATATTTCATGTCTTCAGAGGAGTGTTTGCGAGAGATCAACAACACTTGGGTGACTCTTATTCCTAAGGTTAAAAAAGTGAAGCAGGTTGAGCAGCTAAGACCGATTAGTCTCTGCAATGTTATTTACAAGATCGGGTCCAAAATTTTGGCAAACAGGTTGAAGCATTTACTTGATGGATTCATATCATCGTTTCAAAGCGCTTTCGTTCCTGGGAGGTTAATCTTTGACAATTCAATTCTTGCTTATGAAATTTCTCACTGGCTGAAGAAAAGGAGGATAGGGAAAGTTGGTTATGGAGCTCTTAAGCTGGACATGAGTAAGGCTTATGATAGGGTAGAGTGGATCTTCCTTGAGGCTATGTTGATACAGTTAGGTTTCTACTCTCAATAGGTGCAAAGGGTTATGTTGTGTGTGAAGACAGTTTCTTACACATTTATTATGAATGGGGAGCCGGTGGGGAAACTTGTACCAGAACGAGGGCTAAGGCAAGGAGATGATATCTCACCTTATTTATTTCTTTTGAGTGCGGAGTTTCTGTCTAGACTCTTGATGAAGGCAGAGGAGGAAGGCTATATTCACGGGATACATGTTAGTCGATGAGCTCCTTCAATTAACCATCTTTTTTTTGCCGATGATTCTCTCATCTTCACTAAAGCGGATGCCTTTGAGATGACTACCTTGAAACGTATCTTTCAAGCCTATGAGAAGCTATCGGGGCAACAAATTAGCCTGTCCAAGAGTAGTATTTGTTTAAGTAGAAATGTGCCTAAAGATGTTCAAGATGAACTTGTTGTAATACTAGATATAGAACGAGTAAACAGCCATGAGAAATATCTAGGCTTGCCTATAAAGATTAGTTATTCGAAATCAAAGGTCTTTCACTCTCTCGTGGAGAGGATGAAGAAGCGGACACAAGGGTGGAGTGATAAGTTCCTCAGCGGAGCTGGCAAGGAGGTGTTAATCAAAGTTGTCATTCAATCTATCCCAACATATGTTATGAATTGTTTTGAGCTCCCGAAACATTTATGTGATTAATTGCATAGATGGATGACACACTTCTAGTGGGGTGACAAAGGTGTTGAGAGGAGGATCCATTGGATTGCATGGGATAAGCTATATGTGCCTAAACTAGATGGTGGATTAGGGTTCCGAGATATGCACTATTTTAATACTGCTCTTTTAGCTAAGCAAGGATGAGGATTGTTGAGATGCCCTAATTCTCTTATTAATAGGGTTTTAAAGGCCAAGTATTTCCCAGATTCTAGTTTTATGGAAGCTAAGGTGAAAAATGGATGTTCTTATGTATGGCGCAGCCTTATGAAAGGGAGAGACTTGTTGTCTCGTGGATTAAGGTTCCAAGTTGGGAGTGGTGATAATATATCAATCTGGAATGACCCGTGGATTCCTGTTCCATGGTGGGATCTGAGGAAATGAAGGTGGGAGAGTTGATTGACAGCGAAGACAGAAGCTGGAATCTCTGGTTACTTAATGAACTATTTAGAGATACTGAAGTGCAACATATTGCCAAGATTCCCTTTGGCATGGTGGATGGTGAGGATAAGTTTGTATGGCACTATGATAGGAAAGGAATTTACCGTGTTAAAAATGGGTACTATGTTGCAAAGATGCATGAGAAGTTGGGAGAAGCTGCTACAACTTCGGATAATGGAGTGAGTTTGAGATCCTTTTGGAGGAAGCTATGGATTATACATGTTCCACGTAAGGTCAAGATGTTTGCATGGAAAGCTACCAAAGATTTGGTTCAAACTAAAGGAGCCCTAGCAATGAAAATGGTCCCCGTGGACGTGCAATGTCCTTTCTGTTCGTTTGGTAAGGAATATATCCTGCACATTCTTAAGGAGTGTGAGGGGGTGAGGGTCTTTTGGAGATCTGGCCCTTTAAGGCTCAATCTGAGTTTGCATCCAGCAATATCTATTAAGAAGTGGATTCGTGATATGGTGGAGTGTTTGAGAGGTGATCAGTTGGAGTGGTTTGTGATGTCAATTTTGGCAATATGGGAGGAACGTAATAGACTAGTCTGGAAGGAAGAAATGTATTGTCCTTTGAACATGTCAAATAGGATGAGCTCTTTCTTATTGGACTATAAGAAGTGTCACCAGTCTCCTGCCAAGCGAGTCTTTAGACAGAAGAAGAAGTGGGAGGTTCCGCCGAGAGGTAGACTCAAAGTAAAGGTCAACGGTGGTTTCTTGGCAGATAAAGGCTGCGGTGGAGTTGGTGTTGTTGTTAGAGATGATAATGGTACCTGTATGGCTGTGTTGGCTAAACCTATACTATTTGTGAGTTCTGCTCATCATGCCGAAGCTAAAGCTCTTAGAGCTGGGTTGTTGGTAGCAATTCTCCAAGGGTGCGATGACATTGATGTTGAGTCAGATTGTAGCATGCTGGTCAATGCCCTTGCAAGAGATGAAGATGATTTATCTGAGGTGGGTTGTATGTACAAGATTATAAAAGGTACGCGAGATCTTTTCACTTTTTCAATTACGACACGTCTACCGTGAAGCAATTGATGTTGTCAATAGGTTAGCACACCTTGCTAGATTGACAGGTTACGATGAGATGTGGGTAGAGGAGGTACCTGTGATTATCCAGAATATCCTCTACGAGGATTTAACTATTTTGTCTACGGGTTTAGGAGACATATCCCCCTATGTATTATTCCTTCATCAATAAAACTACTCGACATAGAGCTGAGGAACCCGGCTAAGACCGGCGCCTCATGCTTATTTTTCAAAAAAAAAATTACACGAGTACATAGTGAAATATACTAGTACCATGGATATAGAAATGATGACAGCTAACCAACTATTTTTTTTGAAAGATGAATCTTGATAGTTCATCAAGAGGTAGTCCTCTGAAATAGAGTCATCACCGGTTCCTGGAGGTATTACATCCTTGAAGAACCATAATCTTCCATCATAGTAGTACTCTGTCTCTGAACTTGAGTCACCGTGTTTCAAAGGTATTGCAGCCTTAAGGTACCATATCTTCTGTGGCTATTCTTGCATTAATGGTAAACAAAAGTCATACAATACAGTAGTGTACCTTCATCCAAAGTTTGTTGTACCATCATCCAAAGTTTTAAATAATGAAGGCGTGAAATGAGGCGCTTGAGGTGAAAAATACGAAGCATTTTATGTATTTAAAATAAATAAAAAATAATTAAATTATAAATATAAATTTATCAAAAAATATTTAAAATTAAACTTTTAGTAGCAAGATCACAAAAATAATGTCTAAGATTCTTGATAACAAAAACACAATAATATAAAATCATTCACTCATGATTTGAAAGAGAAAATGAGAAAACTTGCTCAAGAATGAAATGAAAGAAGACAAACAACGCTATTTTTTCTCTTTAGATTTTATGAAAAAACGACATAGTTTTAAGGTACAGATTAAAAATCAACTTATAAATCATGACGTCTTTGACCGTTTTAAGGCGCAGGCGAAAAAGACGAGCTAAAGGCATGTCTTTTGTGACAAAAGTCTTTCAAGGAAAGTTTTAAGGCGAAATGGAGAAGCCATACCACGTTTTAAGCAATAGCGTGTTTCAAGACGCACTATTTAAAATAGAAAATAGAAAGCAAACAGGAGATAAAAGGCAAACATAAAATAGAAAATAGAAGGTACACGGTTGGTACATTTGAAAATCTCTACCATTGCCAGCCCTAATTAAAAAATAGAAGGCAAACAGAAGGCTACAACGATGTATAACTAATCAAAACCAATTGTACAAGATGATCAATTGTTCATTCTGAATTGTATGAATAGTGGACCATATCAGATTAGAAGAATCACAAAATATAGGACTTGACTGATTTGATCGAATTGGATCAAGAACCCTAAAATCCTAATTCTATAAGATTTTGAATTACAGGAACACAACTCATGGAATCATGGTACGAAAATTTACAAGTATATGACTAATTACCTTTGGTTGGTCGAAGAATGTACCAAGGTTTGTTCGTCGTTTATTGACGTTTTGAGGTGGAGTGGAGTATGTGAAAATCTTCACTCATCCCTCAAGATTTCGTTGGAGTTTTGGTATTTATACTCACGTCTCTAAAATCCTCCACAATCGCCCATTTAATGAAATCAGTGAACTTTCAAATACCACAAGATTCCATATTTCCATTGATAATTTAAAAGAAAATGCTCACTAACCCTAAATTTGGATGTTTTTTTTTCACTAACAAAAACAGATTATGAAATTCTCATTAACCCTACATACTCTTCATGCTCGTGCCGTGGTGGTGAGGCATCGGTGAGGATGACAACAATGATGGTATGCCCATGCCAGAACTCTGGTGTGGATGTCAGCAACGATGGTATCTTGCTCAAGCTCAAGTCTCGTTTTTCTGCTTTAAATCCATTTTCAATTGCGCCCATTTTGATTGTATGAGATACTTTTTTCTCACACTCATTGGTTTGCACATTTCGATTCACAGTTGTTCACTGATTCCAATCTGTGACGAATCGAGTAATAATAAAAGTGAGAAGACTATTTTGGAATCATTGATTAGTGTGGTTCATGTATAGGTTAAGAAAACTGAGTACACTTTGTTTCTTTCATACGATTATAATCATGGAAGATTAATAATTAGTGGAAAACATGCTTTGAAATCTACTTTATGAAGAACTGGAACTAGCAGTGTTCATGGTTGATTTTCGAATGAAGTTTTATTGGCAATGTACAGGATATGCAATACCTCAGACATTGCGAATAAGCAGGTGTTGGAGTATTAGCTATGGTAGCGCGGCATATTGCTCACACCTCTTCCAGAAGCTCTTCAAAGATATAGAGAAATTTTGGTTTATCCTTTTCACGGAATTATGAATTGGATCTTTGAGGATGATAAAGAGAAGCAGATATGAAATTGTAGTTGTGAATATATGTTTGAGGCTACTAACACTGAAACCAGTAGTTTTTTATATTACATTGGCTTTATTTTCAATTCAAGCTTTTGGTAAAGCGATCAAATATCGATATATTAAGATTTGGGTTTGTAAATGTTTATTCGGCTATTATGAGGCAATAGACCTCCTGACAGATTTCCTATTGCCCCTAATAGACCACCTACTGTCCCCAATAAACCACCCGACAACCCCTTATTGACCTCAATAAACCTTTTACTGGCCTCAATAGACCCCGACAGACCCTCTACTACTGCCCTCAATAGACCCCTTAACAAACCCCTATTGCCCTTAATAGATTCTTTGACAAAACCCTTATTGTCGCTAATAAATCCCTTGACAGACCTCCTACTTCCTCCAATAGACGCTTATGACATACTTCTTACTGCTCACAATAGACTTCATATTACTCCTACTGCCTCTAGTAGACTCCCTACTCTCCCTAATAGACACTCAATCACCGGAGTCCAATCAACGTCATCAATCGTGAGAATCATTGAATCTTTATTTCATTAGAGTTTTTATAATTATCTAGTGTAGTTTATTTAATTCATTGAGTGTATAATTATCTTTTTGTTATGTAAATTGGTTAGTGAAAATTAAAAAAAATGATTTTGTTAGTGAGAACAAAAATCTTAAATTTAGGGCTAATGAGAATTCATCCTAATTTAAACTCTTTACTGAATACCATCTGATTTAAAAAAAAATTAAAATCCTGATTGAATATCAATGGATTTTTAAAATACAAAACAATCATGTAGAGTCTCAATTCAATACACCTCCCTTAACATAAAACATTAACCAAGTGATAATCTTAAAATATATTATGGTTTATCGCCACTTTGGGAGATAAATTTTATTACTCAAACCACAATAATAAAGCCAGAATAACAACTAATTTACATCAACAAAAATTATGTAATAAAACTCATTAAAATAAACATGAATATAATGTTTATGCAAACAAAATATGAATATAACAATTCGTTCAGTATCATTTACTTTAGTGATATTAGTTTTTCTATAAAAAAAAAGAATATTACAACCAGCCGTCGTGCCAGACCAAAGAAACTTATAAAAATGTCGTACACGTTGCAATATGTTGTACCGCCCACCGATTTGCAAGTTCACAAGTTCGGTTTTCCTTTCTTCTGCGTCCTTGTATAAATAAGATTCTCAAAAGCTTCAACCCTCCATCTACTCTCTCTCTCATATTTGTCTTCCTCTTTCTGAATAGTTCTCTGTAAATGTCGGAATCCAACACCAAGCTCGAATCCCTAAGGGACTGGGTGATCGAGCATAAGCTCCGAGCTGTTGGTAATTTCTTTCATTTAGCCTCTAAAGTTCTTCTCTTTCGTTTATAGAAAATGCAAGATTTTAAATTTCAGAGATTTGGATCATTGGTTTTGATGATTGTTGAAAAGGGTATTCATGGATTTAGTTTTTTTGTGTGGTTGGCTTGGTTATGATCTACGGTGTCTATCAGATAAATCTTTATCTGGAAAAAGATACCATCTTGATGTTTCTCTTTGGCAGGATAATGCTCTTGTTCTTTGTGTTTGTTGGATAGCTTTGAATAACTGTGTTTACAAATATCTTTGTTTATATATAATGAGAAGGTTCTGGTTTTGACAATTTTGTTTTTGTTTGAATTATTGGAAAAAGGGGCTGTGTGGCTTACTGGAGTAGTCGGGTCAATAGCTTACCAATGGTCAAGTCCCAAGAAATTTCAAGTGAAGGTGATTCATTCCAGGTAAATCTTTGTGTTTGCGACTTTCTGATATCCCGCAAAAAGATTGGTTTGCTAATGAAACGATGCTGTAGTGAATTATTTTCCCACTGTAATCAGGTCTATATTTTCGCTAAATTTTGTGTCGTTTGATATGTAATGAACCAAATTGAGCCTACTATCAGACCTGACTTGTTGAACTGGAATACATATTGGGTTACCTTTAAGCCAGTAATTGGTTTAGTGCAGGGAAATTTATTTTTGAACCGGAGGTAGTTTTGTTACTTGTGTCTAAAACTGGTGCTTGTTAGTATTCTCTTTCCCGGCCAGTGTGTAACTCTTCTCTTAGAAGTCTTATGCATAGGTTCCCCTGACCCCTGGTATGAAAAGTGTTGCCTTATTGGCAGTCTTTACTTCTGACTGATGCCATCTACAAAGCATATTTTTAATCAGAAAATGTCCTCTGATATGATGCACACTCTCTGGAAACAGCCACAGTGTCTGGTTATTCGATATGCAATATGACCTTTCTGTTTGTTGTGGTCATATTATACCTCTCATTCGCTATCGAGTTGGCATCATTATTCTTTCAATGGACATTGCTTAGTGGGATCTGTAGTTTCTTAATCCTTTAGCCTGAAGCAAAAAGGATTACACTGGTTGTGCTTGCTTTTATTTTAACTGGTTATGATCTGTAGTTGGCATCAGCTTTCTTTGCTTGTTTTTTTAACCGGTTGCGCTTTGTTTCTAATGTCTCAACACTTCTGCAATTTCAGGTTGAATGCACAGGCTATCACACTGGCTGCATTATTTGGTAGTGCTGTTGTTGAATACTATGACCATAGCACTGGTAAAAAGGCAGACAAGTATGCCAAGTATGTGCACATTGAGAACTTCCAGAACAAGGATTAAGCAATGTCCCATGTAACAGCATGGTGGAGGTTTTGCTACTTGTCTAAACAGAAGGGTTTATGGCTATCTGCAACCAAGGTTTTCCTTGGTCGTACTGGCTTAGTTAGTATGGTTTAACTCTGATAACCATTTTGCTTACATTGAGGTAATCAGGGCCTCTGGTTTTTTGAATGCCGTCAATTTGTTATACAGAATAATTCATATCTCTGCTGTGAATGAAGTTCCTTACAGTTTTATTATATTTTTGTTCCTACTGGTTGGGTCATTTGTGCTGCTGAGCACTGACTATATCCGTATTACATTCTGTTATTCTTTTTAGTGTAATTATGTGATCATGTCTAGATTATGGTACTCCATTACTGTACTTGTACTTACAAGCTTGAATGTTTTGTGAAATGGTAGGCATATGCAAACTGTCAAAACCGTTTTCCAATGACAAGTATCATGAATAGAAACGCCCTTTACTTGCACTCCACAAAGATCTGAATATTAGCAATAAAAGTGCAAACGTGAAAGATGTCCAAAACAAAGATGCAAGGATAGGCGGTAGAGCTCCTCCTTTGGAAGACCAGCATTGTTTAACTTTTAACGTGTAGTTCGCAATCTTAGTCATGTACTGAGACTAGATGGTCTCTTTGATACAAGGCCAAGTATCTACACTGATTATAGGAGCATATACGTCCTTCGGCAGCTGGAAGAACTTCACCAGCATATCCACAGAAATATCAGCAACACAATCGCATTTTGGGTTTGGGGAATCCATGAAGTTCTTTTGACCAAGATCCCTTGCCACCAAGTCTTGGTAAGCAGAAGAACCTCATCACTCTTCCAAAGTCCCAATGTAAGTGGAACCCTAAACTCAGCCTTCATTGAGGGCACAATGGATAGCAGTTTTGTCCAAGAACACTTGACACCAGTAGCAGCATAGTCGTCCATTTCCCAAATTTCAAAAGGTTGATCTCCACCGCGGTAAAAACTATACAGAACAATGGATTCATTCCACACCGTGACGATAAATTCATTAAGGGGAAACTGGTAGAAACACTGGGGGAGTTTTACAGTATGAAATACTCGGTCACACGAATCAAATAAAATGACCTGAGGTCCTCCACATCTCTGTCTAAAGAGTTCTCGTACTCATTTGGTTCGTCATATCCCCTCCAATAGAAGACACCTTTGAAGCACGTCTCACAATCCAAGCCAAATGTGTTTCTATCTTCTGTTCGTAAATTATCAGCATTGACCTCTCTGGCTCTCTCTCCAACAATCATCACTCAATGAGAACACTTCTGCCCTAGCAGGTAGAATAACATGTTCACCATACTCGCCATCATATATGTCATCGAAATATAAGATCCTAACATGTAATCTTTAGATTTTAGATTAAACCCGAATCCCACGTAGTATTCTGTACCATCTGGAATGCATGAGTCAGGAATGATCGATCTTGCATTCGTTGATTGCTGGATTGTATAGAGCAATGTTGTCACTATGAAGAGATAAACAAACTTCCATCATAATGACTTAAAATAGTAACAGACTCATCACGAGCACGACTAGGACTAATAGGAGGGAGCTCAATAAACGCCCCCCTAACCTTTAACCCCATAGAAGGTAGAAAGTAGATGTCCTCCAATCTGAAATGAAGGCTGTGATCATCTTCATCTTCATCATCAAAGTCATTGCCATTGGAAGATGAAGATATGAAAAGTAAATATGGAAGTTGTCACTGGCTTTGTACTCGGCAGTACGCCTGAAAAGAATGCTAGTAGAGGAGGAGAGTTCATTGAAATAGTGGAGGTGCTTCACTGCGAACTGGGGATTATTGATCAGAGCTTCAAATGATTTACGGATGCACTTGAAGCGCATTAGAGTTTTGGAGGCAGCCTGGATAGGATTTGCACCAGTAGTTCAAATGGAATTTTATGAGTGCCATTGAAATGAGGAAACCTGGATGCAAGGTTATCTCGTCAACAATTATTCAAAGAATCATATATTAGTTCACAGATGAAATCACCGTAAAGAAAGATGAAAATCTGATAGAATCTGATATATACATATGCAAAAACATCCTGAGCTAAAATATAGTGAAAAAAGTCATACCTTGTGGAGGAGCTTGTACAAGGACTATAACGATGAGGGTGGAAGAGAAAGAGAGGGAAAGATGCAAGATGTACAATGTTGAAATGCTTATCAGGGAGAGAGTTGAGTTTACTTGGTACATCATGCAAGGAAGTTTTTTACTTGATAAAGTTGGAGAAAGATAACCAACATTCCCATAATCTTCTCTTCTCTTTCTCCTCGTTGTCTCTCATTTTCCACAAATCTCATGCCTTGAATTCACCACCTTCAATCAAATTAATGGATCTTGTGAATTGAAATTCTTGCTGTTTTGGCGGTCCTGATTTTGGTAACACCCTACCAATGCTCTGAACTCGAAGTACTATTCAGTACTATTTTGTGTTCCAGTTTTTCATCTTAGAAACTTGGCTTTTGAAATAAAGGGCTGGTGGTAGAAACTTGGCTACGTTATGTAATATAGAGCGTGAATATGTATGCAATATAGAATGTTGGAGTAAGCCAAATGAAAAAAATCCATGAACACTTAAATTCGAATGTCCATAAATTTTGCAAGTTCATGGCAAATTTACTGATTTAGTCCACAGATGTTGCTAGTATTAAGGCCTCGGACCTTTCACGCGGGAAATGGATGGAACAAAAGATTACAAATTTGGAAGGCATAATCAGCCATATAAATTTGGAAGCTGGATCAGTGTCATAAGGAGTTCACTTATGTGCAGCACAAGTCCAAGCACTTGTGTTGAATTGGTAAAGATTGCAGTTCTTTACCAACACTTGTTCAAATATGTTTTTGACATAAATAATGATCCACTGATAACTCAAGACAGAAGAATAGTTCCGTTTGTCAAACCAGGATGACAGGATCATCGGAGATAACATGGCCGAGAGTATTTGCTCAAATTCTACATCTGCCATTAACACCATCTTATGTCATATCCTCACGGCGAAGAAACTAGAGGAGACTTTAAGCCCGTCACACCACCATGTGGCTATAGACAACATTTTCAGGGCTACCACAGTTACTTGGAGCCTGTCAGGTCATGAGTCATGACAGACACCGAGCATTATATATCTTTCTCAAGCATACATAATTTAGGATTTCAGTTATAGTAGTGGCAGTTTACTTCACCAACAAGGATAAGGAGAAGAGCCTATGAACGATTTTGTGAAGATGTTCTCTCAGACCCATGCCGCCGTAAGCTGTTTCCCCTGATTCCCGACTCTGATCCACTTCCAGCTTGGTGAAGAGCTGCCCAACCAGGATCACGGTCAACCTGATTCATTGAGAATGAAGACAGATGATCTCTTTCCCATGCATGGAAACGAGTAGATAAAGGATATTCAGCTTCTTGGTAGTTACGGCCTGATGAACCCGAAGGGTAAAAATAGAAACTGCCATTTTGATCTGAGGATGAAGCCATTGGCCCTCCTTGAGGCAGACCTCTTTGATTGCTTGTTCTTCGGGCTCCTGAAATCATGGGTGTCCGCATGGTTGGGGAAGTACTAGGCTGTTGCTGTTGATAGTATGCCTGAAGAGCTTGGACCCTGTTGTGAGCCCGAGTATTGCTGCCTGGATAAGGAGGAATCATTGATGACGTGACTGAGCTGCCGGCTCTCGCACTAGAACTGCAGGAAGGATTTTCAACAGAAAGACATGCATAATATGTTTAGTGATCAATAAGCAGGACATGTATCTAAAGTTGTTACATATAACTATTGTCAAATATAGCTAAGTCAGTCTATTGCCATCTAGGAAACGAAAATTATACCATCATCATTTTGGTTGAAAAATATTTATACAATTATCTCATTATAATGAAAATAAAATAAAACAAAAGAAACCCACATATCAGGCCCAACTCTTACTTTACATACCTCAGTCTCTGATATCTGCATACATGTACATCGAGAGATACTTTCTAGTATTTTCTAATAATGCATGAATGATAAGCAATTAATGAAACACATTTGAAACAGCAACATGAAGGTCAGAAGTAGTCTTAGACCATCTTCAGATTTTAGCAAAGGCATACCTGTGACCAACAAGAAATGGATGCATAAAAGATCCTGATCTTGGTATCTCTGAACTTGGCCTAGTAGATCTTTGAGTCACAGATGGGATTGACGATTGGTCAACCCCACCAATGTGATTGCTGTTTGTAGAGAATGGAGGGGAATGGTGATCCCAACTGGGGTAATGAAGGTCCATGGCGGGAAAAGCATAGGAACTTGGTAATTCACTACGTAAAGTTGTGCCCGTCCAATGATGGTTAAAGTTGGCAGCTTCTGAAATACTTCCACTTGAATTAGAGGATGAGGGGTGGACTGGTCCAAAGTAAGCAATATATGGGCAAGGATGACCAGCAGATGATACAGCTGTATGTTCAGCAAAGATGGCATGTTGTCCAAGTAAATCGTGATCTGCATAACAACATAACTCACATCAATATTACATTTGTGTGCTAACCACCACTAAAACTTGAATGGAACATCACAAAGGGAAATCAAGAAAGTCCTACATGAAGTGGGTGAGAACTCCTCTTCCCTGTTCATAGCCAAAAGAAAAGGTTCAACACAAAGGAGGAGAAAATATTTCATTGACCAGAATAACTATAAAGTTAAATAAAATTGCAAGTATGCATGGTTGATAGGAAACTTCTATTTGAACTTGGAAATCACTCTGCACAGTTCCAAACACCTGTTGCAAAATTTTAAATCCAATTACTACCTTAAAAAAGTAAAACAGAGCGCTAGCATGACCCAGAGTCATAAATAGGCTAAGCTGCTCCAAAATGGCTTGCCTAAGTTTCTCATCTTATGCTACCCCTTAGAATTGACATGTATTTGTAATACATAATCTTCTATATGTAATTTATATTACACAATTTGTTCTCAGTTTGTTCTCTAGTAGTAAGTTTTGTTGACAGATAAAAATTTAATAAGAAACTAATTTTCTCTTTTTAAGACATCCTTAAAAAGGTGAGACTACTGGTAATCATATCAGTCAAATGACCCATCCTATCTTCCAAAAGGTGAAGTCTCATCATGGGCCTGGTGTTAACACCTATCCAAAGTGGGATCAGCCTGCCCCCTCAACCTCTACTTACCCTCCTTAAAAAGGTGAGACTACTGGTTATCATATCAGTCAAATGGCCCATTCTATCTTCCAAAAGGTGAAGTCTCATCATGAGCCTGGTGTTAGCACCTATCCAAACTGGGATCAGCCTGCCCTCAACCTCTACTTACCCTCCTTTTAAAACCCTCATAACTTTCAGTTGGAAAGCAATATAAAACAACAGGTAAAAAATGATCGTCAACAAAGATATTCTGGAATGGTTGACTGGTAAACAATACAAGGCGTAAAGGTTTCAGAAAAGAAAAGAAAAATCTTAATCTTACATAAAAAAACATGCATGATAAAGAATTAAACTGGACAGTGATGCTAAAACTATTTCTACAAACAAAAAATCACAAAATCTCATTTTGTTAAAACTTCAAATGCATTTAATCAATCAGATATACAGTAAAAACACAAGACACACCCTGTTTTGCAAATATGACTGTCAAAAATGAAAACTTTATCTCTTACTGTCTAACGCAATAGCATGCCTGCCAGTTCTAAGTCTCACTTTTAAGTTTTTACTAGGTCAAAAATGAAAACTTTATCTCTTACTGTCTAACGCAATAGCATGCCTGCCAGTTCTAAGTCTCACTTTTAAGTTTTTACTAGGTCCCTGGTCATCAGTTTGCGTTTTTGAGACAGTTAGTTAAGGTATAGAAGTGATATTTTGTGAGAATTATCTCCCATGGAAACCAATAACCCATTGTGCACTGATATTGTGTCAAAACACTGAATCAACATATTTGTATTCAAAACCCAGCTGATGTCAGAAAACTCTGAAGTCAAATCATACTACATACAACTGCTCTAACTCTTTAATCTTTCAGGTTATACTGAATTTCTAAAAGAATATGATTAATGCATAACTTTCGAGTCGAACTTACTTGTGTAAAAGACAAGAGCTTGCATGGATAAGGAAAAAATAAATTAAAAAAAGATACCTACAATTACCTTTACAGAATTCTGGTTACACATGCCCATTGGATAACTACATTCTTTTAAGATACGAAAATGAGCTTGGTTGGAATTTAAAAGGACCAAATGGCCACTGATTGATTAGATTTAAGGAGTGAGTTTCCCGATTAGCCTCCATAAATGATTAAAATTTTACAAATATAACCACGAATAACTAAAGATTATCCACAAACTTGATGAGGATTTTAACACCAGAAAACTTACTCAAACGACGAAGGAAGTCGAGCTAGGTTACCAAATGGACACCAGTGAACACCAAAGGACTGCAAAACGTATTTACAAACCCAAACATATAGATATATCAAATGATGAAGAAATTCAGTTAACCTGTAAACTAAAAACTGGATAAGGATCCAAACCCACATAATAAAAACTAGCATGATAACATGAATTTTAGCTATTTTCTGCTGCATTCATACTACAACCTTAATGTTCATCACTATTAGCACAAACCCTCGGACGTGCAAAGGATTAAAATTATGGTTTTAACCACAAGTCTATGCATTGGACAAAGGAAATTATAGCTGCACACAAAAAATACACTTCATGGTACAAGTTAAACTTGAAGGGAAGCCACAGTAATTACCATCTCGGAGTAACTTAGATCATACAGATCTTCATCATGGTTCCAGTCATCCATCCTAAATTCCGGAAATGAACGGCAGCCATTAGCATAAAGCCATTGACCTTTTTCTATTTTCCGACAATTAGGGCATTGCATTGCGCCCTTTATATTAAACGCCGAGGCAATACAATCTGAAAGGTTTGTAACAAAATAATCAAAACCCGATATACAGCCTCAACAAAAAGTTATAACAAAACATACTTCTACATAATAAAAGGTACAAAACTACATATTGATATCGGCAGTGTTTAAAATCAATAGCATTACGCATTGAATAAAAACTGCAAATGTGGAGAGACTTAGTTAAAAAGTGAAGTGAAGACTGATACATTATACTTCTGATTGAATTTTCACATTCTCAATTACAATTGTGCATAAAGACAGTTCCTTTTGAATGGCTGATCCTAATCTGTAACCCCAAACCTTTCAATGCAAGCAATACGCTGATCCATTAAACTAAGAAAACTTCAAGCTAAGACAAGCAATTTGCAAGAAAAACAGATAAGAAACTCTAATCAAGCTTAGCTGAGACAAAATTAAGTTTAATTAATCTTCAACTTTCTTAATCAACCAAAAGATCACATTAACTGAAAGAATCGAAATTCAAAACTTAGAAGCACAATTGAACCCGGATGTCTCAGATTACATTAATTCAGACTCACCTAGATGAAATTGATGGCCACATTGCAGCTTGGCCCAAGATCTATGCCCATTATCGGCGACGACTTCAAGGCAAATCGAGCACGACACAGAACCACCATACGACTTGCCTCCACAACCACCGCCGCCGCCACCATCGCTTTCTTCCACCACAGCCTCCTCACCGCTGCCCAGACCCATCTCAAAATCCACTCCTCAAAACCCTAATTCCAATCCTCCGGCCTCCAATTCGGCCTGTTTTCCCGCCCAATCTCTCAAACGCGCCAAGTCGGAAAATTTACCGGCCAAAATAACCTTCAAAACGACGTCGTATGGATCATAACAGCCGGAAACGACGCGTCGTTCGTCGGAGACGGTGGTTTTTTCTGGGAAATTTGGGGAGGAAAAAGTTTCAATCAAAAATCCAAATCGGTTCTTGTTCTTCTGTCTCTCATTTTCGTTTCTAGTCTCTTTCTTTCTCAATATCTCTCTGTCCGTGTTTTCTGACCGTCGGATCAGGAGAGGTTGGACCTTAGGCGTCATAACCGCTGTCCAAATAAGACCCATCGACGGTTAGTATTAATTTTCTTTTGCCGTTTGATTCTGGTTGACACTGTTGGTATTTGTCTGGAATTTTTTACCGGGGGTTATTTGGTCGGGTAATTTTTTATTTTACTTGTGATTCAAGTTAGGAAGATGCTCCCTACCTAAAAAGGCAGGTTAGGCAGGATGCAGTGGAATATTTAACTCCACGGGTTTTTTGATGCATATTTTAGGACTGATGGAAATACGTAATGCACATTGCATTGATGTATTATTGGTAAACCAAAATTTAAAGTTTTGGTGGAAAATAATGAACATGTTTGTTTTAATAATCCAAGAATTGCGGTAATAAGGCTAGCATATACCATCTTAAGAGTTGAATTAGTTTCTCATTGAAGTTGGATCTTCGTTTGGGGAAGGCGGGGTGAAGATCTATGAAGGCGTTTGTGTGTGCCTCTCAAAGTTGTGTTGAAATTGACACCAGTTCTGTGCAAATACTCACTTCGATCTCTATGGTTTCTTTATTTGCATACTGTAATAATTGAAGATATTTTTTAGTGTCATTCAAGAATTTCAGTCCTGACTACTTGAAATTATAGAGAGAACCTTTCATGTGATTCAAGCAAAGTGCTTTCAGTAAAAGTACGTGATAGGACGTGACGGTGATGATAAAACTAGCGGTTCAATTGCAGGAGCGCAAGCAACCTGCCATGGAAAAAGAACGTACAGTTTGTGGGGTTTAGGTACATCAAATTGTTGACACCCAAATTGGATGGCGAACTGCAAGAGCTTATCAAGAAGCATATTAATATACGATCTGCGTCTATCTTGGTCATGGCTTGAAGGAAGTCAAGTGTTTAGGGAGTTTAGAATTCATATTTTCCATAGTCTATTTTATCTTCTGATCAGAATATAACTGTCTATCCTCTTCAGCTACTGGGATTTGATGATATCTGGCAGTATCATCCATGAACGACAACATCTCATGGCTTGTCACTGCGTCCATCAACATATCCGTCATAAGTATCGGATAAACATCTTTTGGTGTAGCCATGTTTAAGTTACGATAGTCAACACACACGCGGATCTTGTAATTCTTCATTCTCACCGGCACAATGTTAGACAATCATTTTGTGTACTTAGCTTGTCTGATAATCTCGGATGTAAACATCTTGTGAACCTCTATCTGAACAAATTTTGTCGTCTATGCATTCATTCGTCGTTGTTCTTGTTGAACTGGTCTATAGTCATCCATGATAGGGAGCTTATGACATACCAATTCAGGAGACAGTCCTAGCATATCTTGGTACTATGAGCCTCTGCCTCAAGTCAGGCTCCAACAATGTGCTAATTCCAACCTTTATTGGTTCCTCTTGGGTTCCTGGGTTAATCTTTTCAACTGGATCTTTTATCTTTGGTGGAGTATCATCCAGAGCTGATGGAGTGGGTTGAATGAACTCTGCCACCACCTCTCACTTATCTATTGCATCCTCCTCAACACATTCTACGAGTGCTACTTCCTCAAAAGCATGTTGTTCTTGTACATATATTGCTAACTGTTGGTGCAAAGCGAAGGCTTGCAATTCTTTTGTGGAGAGGTGTGTCATCATTGTTAATTTTATTATGGGAGGTGGCACAATGAGGTCAGGTCTGGTAAAATCTGTTTTGACATGTTCTATACCCCATCGTGCTAAATTAGTTGTGGTCACCCCGTACGTATGTCCCTTATTATTGACCCCACAGACCTCCAAATGCCATAATAGTAGCTGACATCAAGTGTACATGCTGTAATTGAATAAGACCTCGTATCTGCCGGCACAATCTCAACCTCATCTGTAACTAGATTTCACATGAGTATCTCCTAGAACATGGATGTAGGAATGTAATAAGCATAGTGAATCCAATCTCTTCCAAGGATTATATTGTAAGGAGCTGTACACTGTAACAAAGAATGACTAAAAATATCTGAAGGGCCTATTTTCATCTTTTAAGACCAGAACCCCTTTGGTTTTAGTAATATTCCCAACAAACCCTTTGACCTTGTGAGTGCTGCTCAATATTTTGTCTTTAGGCACTGAGTGCATCCATGGTTTGGATAGTCATAATGCTCACTGCATCCCCATTATCTATCAAAATTTTGGTCACCTTCATCCTTTCCATTTTTGCAGTGATGCATAGTGATTTCAGGTGTTGTGACATGACCACAGTTGATTTGAAGAACATCATGAACAATTTCTTCAGCTTTGACTCTTCTTCGACCTTGTTTAACACTGTCTTATCTGTTAGAGGAGTTTCAATTACTTATGTAGTAGGTACAACTACATTCCGTGCATTAAGGAACACGTTCGAGGACATTGGTATATAAAGCGCATACTTGGCTGGTAAGATGTAGAACACATAAGTCCCCGGTAAGATGTAGAACACATAAGTCCCCCTTACCTACATGAGCAATGAGATCGGCAACCCCGTCTTCAAGTAAGTAATAGGTCTTTCTTAAATCGGCTATAATTTAGACGATCTCCTTTTTTTACGTACTATTTGCATTTAATCTGATTCTATATTTATTACGTGCATGCAGAAATGGCAGAGCTTTCCAAATTTGCCGAAAAGATTATGTCAACTGTCAAGGCTGTCTCCCAAATCTATGATGCGATTCAAGTGTGTTCGTAGGTCATGGAATGCTCTGATCAATAACCCTAACTTCGCAGCCAAACACCTATCCTCTTCGAAGCGCATCGAGCTCTCATCCTCCTCCATCACCCTCCTTTTCAGGCGTTTTCTCATTACAGATCAAAACCCTAACGAGATGGAAATGGTATTGTCATTGTTCAACTTTCGCAATGATTGAAATGGTTGGTTTCTTGAAGATATCCATAAGGAATTATTTACTGGTGTGGAAGGGAAGAAGAGAAGGTTTAAAACACAATAGTGTAAATAGACTCGTGAATGCACACATCATTTCATTTGATCTAGGAGATGAAACATTTCATGTTACATATAGTAGCACATATTCTGATCGTGTGTTAATTGGTTGTGTGCTTGGATTTTGGAAAGAATCCATTGCTCTTTGTGTTCGTCCCGGCCCTAATTATGACGTATGGCTCATTGGCGGAGCTTAACGGATGCCGGAGGTGGCCATGGCCCCTACAAAATTTTGAAAATGGTGATGTGTGCATAGGTAATTGGCTATGAGGTTAATGAGTTTGAGAAACAAATTCATGTATTTGGCCCCCTCAAGCATAGTTTCTTAGTTTCGCCATTGGTATGGCTAATGGAGGACAAGGATTCCTGGACAAAACACCTGGTGATTAAGCCGGTGGTAAGGCTTCACGGTCACTTTGTATTATTTGGAAAGAGCGATGAGCCGTTTGTTCTTGTTGCATGTAACACTTCTGATCTAATCTTCTACGACATTCGTACCAACAAGTTTAACTATGTTCCTCTGAATAACGACGAGCTTATGAGTAGAACTGAGATTGTTGAATATGTTCCTCTGATTGGCGCGGTTCTGCCTAAAACTCGAATTGTTGAATATTTGAGCGGTATAGTTTCAGTGAAAGATGGCATTTAGCTTGATCTTCTTCCAAGTTGATAGACCTGCTGCTTGATATTTCTGGTTTAGTTATGCATCGGTTGGATTCTTAGTTGCTATATATTTCCCTCTGGTTCATTTGAATTTCATTTTCTTGTACTGGATCCTTGGCTGAGTGCCTTCTCCCGGTTGCACTATTTCACTACCATTTTCATGTACCCTTCGTTTTCCAAGGAACGTAATTTGATATGCTAGATGACAAGTATTTGAGGTGGCTTGTGGCACTGTGGTTCATATAGGGTGGTTGCTTGGTGGTGACGGGGTTCATGTCAGAGCAGTCACGGTGTCGAAGTGGCTTGTGGCATTGTGGTAGGGCGGTTACTCCCTCATGGCGGGGTTCATGTCGGAGCAATCAGTGTAGCTGTGCTGGGACGGATGCGATGGGTTGACATGCTAGACTAACATATGTTGATGATCATCTACAAGCTAAAATAAAGTGCCTCCGGAGTATCAATTTAGAGTAGGCAGACTAAGAATAATTTGTTTTGGTCTCGACACTCGAGTCTTGAATCTAGATTATTAGGACAATATCTGGCACTACAATCGCAATGCAACGATTCCATTTGTCGTAAAATGCAAGTGCAAAGGTACATTTCATTTCATCACTTGCTACAAAGCAAACAACAGAATACCACACAATAATGTTAAACTGCATGTTCAGTATATGAGGGTCTGGTAACATGAACTCAGACATGCTTTTTTGCGCAAAGGATAAATACCCTTTTGTACTCCGCAGAATATTCTGAACTGCCAAGATTGCATCCTATGCATAGTAATTGAGGCTAGCCTTCTTCTTTGCTTGAACTTGGATAATACCTTCATTGAAATCTTCATGGTTCACCTGGAATGAACCAAAACGACCCATAAGATTAAAGTAATTAGAGCAAGGAATTCATAAGAAAAACTGTACATACACATCTTATGAATCAAAACGTACATAATGTAAACATCCCAAAAATCACAGTAATGCGATTACCTCAGTTGCATCACGGCGAAGGGCTAGCATGCCTGCCTCCACGCAAACAGCTTTTAGCTGTGCACCATTGAAATCATCAGTGGAGCGAGCTAATTCTTCAAAATTGACGTCCGGGTGAACATTCATCTTCCTAGAGTGAATCTACAAAGACCCAACAAATTAAGTTAGAGCCAGCCAAGAGCCCAACACTCACAAACATAAACAATTGCAGAAGACAGACCTGCAGAATCCGAGCTCTTGCTTCTTCAGTAGGATGAGGAAACTCAATTTTACGATCCAATCGACCAGAACGCAGAAGAGCAGGGTCGAGGATGTCAGCACGATTTGTCGCTGCTATCACCTGTAAATTAAAGACAGTTAGTCCAACTGAAAAAGAGCCTGAGAAAGTACAAAACCTCCAGTTTCTTTATACACTAAACTTTTGAAGTTTTCGACCTATTTCTTACATGACAACATGTTACAAAGGAAATTAAACTTTTGATAATTCAATTAAATTGCAAGTCTACTGTACTTCATAATCTATGTGCAACCATGTGACATAACAAAATAATAGCAGCAAGAAGATTTCAACATCTATAATGTGTACTGGATTAACTATAGTTACATGAATATATGAAAAACACACACCTTAATCCGGTCATCGCTACTAAAGCCATCAAGTTGATTAAGCAACTCAAGCATTGTCCGCTGCACCTCCCTATCACCACTCACTTCACTGTAGACAGATAAGAGAGAACAATTCAATCAGGAACGCTTAGCTTTAAAGTTATGACTCCATTAATACAGGGTCAAGAATGGAAAAAAAAACTTGCATCTTGAGCACATACTTGTTATATAACATGAAACTTATAATTAAAATCAATATTAACTTAAAACAACGGTGAGAAAATATAGTATACCTATCAAACCGCTTTGTGCCAATTGCATCAATTTCATCTATGAAAATGATGCAAGGAGATTTATCTTTTGCAAGTTGAAAGGCATCGCGAACAAGTTTTGCTCCATCCCCAATGAACATCTACATACATTGCAAGTATAATTACCTCAATATGTACCCAGTGAGAAAAGCTAGAACACATAAATCATATACAGTTAAACCTTGCTAAAATAATAATTTTCTCTGGCCCCGAGTGAGTCAGGGACAACGTGGTAAATTAATAATTTGCTAAATTTCTAAGATAATACAAAATTTAGAATTCACAGACCCCATCAAATATATAAATTAATACTTTCTTATTACATAGAATTTATTATTCATTTACAAGGACTTCGTGAAAAATGAGTTAATTGTGGCTTGTTCTTGAAATTGATATCACATTCAATGATTTCAATCTCATCTCGAACTTTTTTAACATACAAGAATAGTTGGTGTGGTTTTCTCCTGTTGCAACAAAAATTTAGCCGTCATCGTCGATTTTTACCACTTTTGAGATAAGAAGCATATATGTGTTTTTGATATGTTAGAGTTGTACCTTATTCATTGATTGAATCACAGAGTATTTTCAATATATAAAAGGAAAACATAATCTTATTCTAACATGTAAACCTATTAATGTGTCAAATATAGATCCTAGTCACATAAAGACAAGGCACACATAACGGAATATCATTAAAACAATATTATTTCTGTTGAAAAAATAAAACAATATTTAAGAAATTATAACATTTCGATAAATTAATAAGTTATTAATTTATCAATTAATTAATACCTCATTAAATTAATAAATTTTGCCGGTCCCAAAGTTACTAATTTATAGAGATAAGGCTAACAAATTTGGTGTTACAATGATAATTACACTTCCAAAGGACAAAGCCTAACATCAATCATGTATTACAAAGATAAGGCAAAGAGAGTCTGTAAAACAACCATTTAGATTTAAGAACAAATCTGCAATTCACTTTAATTCAATTAGTTAAAGTTTGATCTGATTTCTCAATTCAATTATTTTTATAATCAATTCTTGGATTCACAAATAAATAATTCAATTCTTCACAATGCAAGGACATTATAACTTTAAGAAAGAGATTATCCTTGTGTAAACAGAGGAAGAACATCAGTAATAAAAGGAGTAAATGAAAAGCCAAACGGAGAAAATGAAACAATGACAGAGGCATTCAAACGTCCTCAAAATCATTACAAAAGCGAGGATTGCTCAATTCAAAGCTTGCAAGTTGCAATCAATGAAACAAAAGTGGCATTTGTTTGCGCAGCAAGGATAATGAAAAATTGTGCTATACCTGAACCAGTTGTGGGCCTGCAAGTTTCAGAAAAGTGGCATTTGTTTGCGCAGCACAAGCCCGGGCCATTAAAGTTTTACCAGTTCCAGGAGGTCCATACAAAAGTACTCCCTTTGGTGGGCGGACCCCTAACTTCTGAAAACGCTCCTGGTGGGTCATGGGTAAAACTATTGCCTCAACCAGTTCTTGAATCTGTTGTAGCAAAAAAGAGAGGCGTTAGGGTACAGATTCCAAATGTTTGGTGGACACAAGTGAAGAAAGTCAGCCGTGCATGCTTAAAGTTGAATACTTGCTTGTTTCTCTAACCCTCCAATATCATTGTAATCTTCAGTTGGTTTCTCATCAACCTCCATAGCCTTCACTCGGGAATCATACTCGGATGGAAGAGTATCCAAGATCAAGTAACTATCCTTGTTCACACCAACAAGATCTCCGGGCTTTAATTTATCAGGGTCAACAAGCCCCACAACAGGCAGAAAGATTGTCTGCAATCAATACAAACCAAAGTTGAACAAGCAGGTCTAATATGATACAAGAAAAGAATTAGATCCAAATTTAACTCAAAATTGAAGAAAATGATAGGACAGATGTGCTGAGCTTAACCTAAAATTCAACAATCTCTAAGGAGGTTCATGTGCACAGATTAAAAACCAGGTTTCCAAATACTGACGAATGACTGTGTCAAAATTAACCAAATTGTGGAAACAATACCACTAACTACACTCTTTTCTTTTATTATTACTATGGAACAATATGAACAAAACCTTTATCAGCACGCTTTACCTGACGAGTAGATGTTTTCAAAACAACACACTTGCCCTTTCTTTGTGAGTCAAGATCAATGTTTGCCCCATCTTCCTCAGCTTCATCTTCTGGATTCATTTCTAATATCTGAAATCAATTCCACATAATGTGAGAAGAAGAACAAACACGTCATCTCAAAATGCAGGTTCACAGCTCAAATGTCTACATAATAGTCTATATATTCAGCAAACGAGTCATGAAAAAAGTTAACAAGGTCCCAGGGTCTGGTGAACCAAACAAGTTACTTAACAGTTTAAAATCCATCATTCAATAGCGTAAAATTTAAATCAGTACAAGTCTGTCATAAGTTGAACTTAAGTTAATGCATATCAGGCACATAAATCACATTCACAAGGGAAATTGTACACTTTACCCTTAAATATTCGCATCCTGAACATTCAGAACTACAACAACTATGCTTAACGCAAAAAAATACATGAAGCATTACCTCAACAATGTTGCCGACCAAGTAAGGCAGCTGCTTATTGAGCTTAATCTTCTCCTGATTCTCCTTTATCTTTTCCTTGTATGAATCCAGCTCCAAATTCGTTCTCTGCAATTCTTCCTTCAATCCCACACCACAATATTCAAGTCAAACAAACATACTCAACCAATCATAAATTCACTTCACAAAAAAATCCCAAAATTAAATTCGATTGCTTTTCGCCCTAATTCTCCGAATTGAGTCAATAATTAATCACATGAAACCCTAAGGATCCTAGAATAGTAGAAGCCCAAGTGAAGAGAGAGTCAGAGAGATAGAGGACCTTGTGGATACGGATCTCGTTGTCGAGAAGACGAGTGGCTCTGAGAATGTCTTCGGTGGTCATGGCCGCGAGCTGCTCGTCCTCGAAGCTCGTGTCCTCCACCACCATATTCGTCGCCATATTTTCCGATTCCGATTTGCTTTTGCGAGAGAGTGGGAGAGGGTTTTCAGAAGAAAAGGGAACTAAGGACTTCAGAGAATGCTCTCCTGCTTCTGCTTGTTATAGAGGAGGCTTGTTTTCGTAAACAACGCGGTGTTTTGGGCCGAAATCGTAGTGGAAACAAAGATGGGCCAACTGAAGCCTACACTCGTAGATTTTTCGCTTTTCTTTGACATTTTGACAACCACCATGATTAGTAACACCACTTGCCTACTTCAAGATCTTTGACTTGGAAGTAGGGTTAGGCATGAGACGAGATTTACCGAATACCGTCTCGTCTTAAAAATATATTATCGGAACGAGATTGTATTTTTAGAAACGTGTCTCGTACGAGACGATCTCGTTCGGTATCAGGACGAGATCGGGACGGGACCGAGATCCCGTAACGTTAGAAAAAAATTTAAAAACATAGAAGAGATAAATTGATCCTAAATTCTTGAAAAAAAATATATATCTATATTTATAAATTCAATATAGACTCATCCAATATTGATATTGATGAGAGTTTTATTGTGTATTAATTTCTCATATATATATATATATATATATTCTATGGTTTTACTTTTTCCATGGTATAATTGCTCTAGTTTTAAACTCCTAACTCTATATGAGTACAAGACGAACAAAAATTGTAAAAATGAAAAAATGAATCAATAACCAATTAATTAAATGCTTGTAATTTGTATCTAACTAATTAATTAAGATTTCGAAAAAAAACTCTCAAGTTTGAAAAATCAAAGGAGCTCCAGTTATCACTACATAGCTTCGTTGTGGCGGTCGATATCTTTCATATGATCATCATCATTAAATGTGAATGAGTTATCTAACTCTTGTTGTATGAAACTAGTACTGTGAATTTATATTTAGGTTTTGGATATCTCATTGAGTGTTTTTGAGTTCATTGTAAGATATTATACACCCTAAAAGTTAGATGATTATGATCGGGTACAAGTACATTTTTACTTTCGGGATGGTCTCATTTCGTCCCGTCCAGTTTTCAAAGTATTGGTATCTTGGCCTTTGTCCTGATTCTTTCTCTATTTGCCAAGAGGTCTAGTGATTTAGACTCTCAACAAGAATAAGTTAGCGAAGACTGAGCTGTCGAGCAAAATGGTTCGGACCATACAGCTCAAAGTCATCATCTTTAGGGAGGATAAGGTTCGCTAGAAAAACTGTTTGATTGAAGAGTAGTCGACTTTATGAAGATTGAGAAGTAGACCATGAAAAGTCATTCACCAGTGCTTCTAGTTTGAAGCTTAGATCGATGACATCCAAAATTCGTGCTTGCTTTCATCTTTCTAGATCAAGGGCTTGGCGATTCTCATACCACTGCTTCATGAGGTCACTGAGATATGGTCATGCTCCGATTCTGAGTGCGTGATGGTCTTTTTGTCACTGTGTAACATCAACGACAAAATTTTGGAAGGCAAGGATTAGGATTCATGATTCGTGGTAGTAGATTTCAATCATTGATGGTTGTATAAGGTGCATCCATGGTCCTAGCAGGCTAGCGGTGGCATTGGTGTCCATTTCCAGGTGTGATTGGTTTGAGTATTTTATGGTGTTCAAGCCATACATGCTTAGTTTTCCTTGAAGGGCACTTGCAGAGGTGGGAATTTTAGCCATGTTTTATGGGTTTGTTTGAGGAAATGAGTAGAAGTTTTGGTCTTTTAAAGAAACTGAAAGGATTTCGATCTAGAAGTGATAGATCATTTAGCTTCGAAGGGAAGTGATGGCTACGGGGGAAATGATATAGCGTTTCGGTGATTCGACGAACCTTTTGGGTTTGTTTAGACCTCTTTACTTTCGTTAATGGATCTAGACTCAATTTGGAGGCCTGGGGAAATGTTTGGGCCAAAAATAATACTCTTCTGTGCATGCCCATAGAATTAGCTCATTAGACTTATACCTATGGTCAAACAGTTGTATATATTTTTTCTTTCCTAATAGGTCATGTATGTCGAGATTTGCAGATTGTTTGATGATCTATTTCATGATATTTTTGGGAAATTTCTTCCTTAATTGATATAGAGATCCAGTTTGCCTTGATCCGCAAGGAAGAGTAAACTCTAATTCTCTATATAAGAGGTTGATGGCAAATAAAGAAGAAATAACTCAACATACAAACAAGCCTCACATAAAATACCTATCTACCAAAAAGCCTCATAAGGTCTTTTATTCTATTAAAGCCCGCTTAGTCAACAATTCCCGCATCTACTCACCAAGCACGCCCAGTCGGCAAAAAGTCCACCCCCACTACATCCAGTCTCATCACAAGAAAATCCCGTAAAAACCATTGTTAAGATGTCAAAAACCTTAGCAAATATTCATTGTCAGAGGGAAACTTTTGGCAAATATCTGTAATTTTGATATTAAAGCTCTGCTTGTTCTCATCGGCGCATGTATGGTTCGTCTACTCTTCAGTGAGTATAGAAATATCATAGCAATCCTCTGCTAGGTCTAAGAAAGAATTTTAGTACTGGTTTAATCAGCGCACGCACGACAGTTGCTTGAGGAAGAAGTGAGAAGCACACACGGAGCAAAAGAATTTTGTACCTAACCCAAAGATCCTGACACGCTATAGAAAGAGCTGATTGTTTGAAAAAAAAAAAATATTTTCACCCTAAATAGTATGTTGCGTGTATAAAAAAGTCTATCATTAGTAGTTGTTTAGGAGAACGAGACTGTACCATGATTCCTTACATTATGTTGCCGAGTATGAAGAAATAAAATTTGACACAAATTTACAGACAATGACACCAAAAACTAAAACTGAATTGGTCCCTTTTTGAAAGTTGTTTGTCATTTTGACCCTCTAAATCAAACTGACAAGATCTATCACCAAGATCAGCACATAATCTTTGGTTACGAGAATGCAAACATCTTCCAATCAATGGAACTTTATATCTTTGAACCAATACTCTACGCTGATAGAGGGGTCATTGGGTCTTTTTGACAGAAATATGGAGGAGTATCTCATGCCGACTCATTAGAAATGAACATTTAATAACCGTGAATGTGATATGTCTTGTCGATGGATTATCGTCAATATATATGAAATCAAGTGTACATATAAGTTATATTTTAGTTTTGTAAGATAAATGTTTTACAACTTATTAGACGCACATTGTTGTTAGATTGTCAATTTGAACAATCGATGGTGTATGTTGAATGCTGTAAGAGGTGAAATATAGAGATAATTAAAGAAAACCCCAAAAAATCCAGCCTCTTTTAAGATAAACCCACCCTCTTTTAAGATAACTCATTCACCTTTTGTTTTTAAATTTACGCTAAATGCAATAATTTATCATGCCTTATAAATTTTATTTTAGAAATTTAAATTTATTTCAATTTTTCCACTGTCATTTTTGCCCTTCTAATGTTCATTTTGTTTTCTACCTTTAAGTTAGGTTACAAATAGAGGAATTACGTTTTGAGTATAAGGTTTTAGGTTAGGGTTAGGGTTTAGGGGTTAGGGTTTATGGAGGAATTGAGTTTTGAATATAGGGGTTTAGGGTTTATGGAGGAATTGAGTTTTGGGTATAAGGTTTTAGAGTTTAGGGTTTAGTGGCAAATCTTACAATTTTATTATTGAACATGTTCTATTTTTAAGATTAAATATAAATAATTTTTTTCAATAAATCAACTTAATTAATAGGTGGGTGTATATTAAAAGAGCGTAAAGATGTGGATTTAATCTAAAATAGGTCTAGTAAATTGAGTGTATTGTCAAATACCCAATATAATATGACGATGTGAGCACGCGCATAATGAAAAAGCCAAAACTTATGGAGATAAAGTTAGACATTTATCCTTTGTACTGATTGAACTAGCATTGATACCCGCGCCTGCCAAGTGCGGTTGATTTGATTTTTTCTTTTTGAAATAAATCACAATTGATATATTTTCATTTTAGTATGATAATACTTATTTAATAGTATTAAGAATGTACTGTTGGCACGCTGTCGTACGTGTCGAAATGTGTTTATGTAGGTTCGATTAATTATTGTGAAATTTCGGTGGTTCGATCAATATTGTGCAACAACTCTCTGAAACTCTAATAAAAATAATACAATTGATTGAGATGAAGTTAACACTGAATTTAAATTAACAACCAAGATGTCTGAAATTGCAAGTAAGAAACACTCATCAATACATGTCATAAACTGAAACTGATAAATTGAATCAATATGAAAATTAATTGATGTTCTAAACCCAAAACTCAACTTAAATTCAAAACCTAACCTAGATAAATCAACATCCAACACTCATATGCGCAGCTAAAACTACTATTTTAAAAAAGTTACAGAAACGATTTAAACCATGAACAATTAATATATATTGATCAATACAATTATTTATGTTTAGAGTAACTCAATTTATTTTACAATATTATTAATGTTATGAATATTATCATTATCATTAATATTATTGTTATTAAAATATTTTTTTTCATGTAATTCAATTTAAAAAATAATAATTTATGAAAAACAAAAGTACTGACATAACTGTAATTATATTGAAATTGAGAGTAAAACTGTCAATTTAATATCTGATGAGTTGGCTTATAAAAATATAAAAGAAGAAAAGACAAAACCGTTATTTTACTGTGTATCACAATAGTAAAAATCAGACTCTACTTTATATATAGAGACGTGTGTGAGCTTTCAACTACATTAGCAAACACAGAAACAAATAGCATGCTCGATCGAGGATCTCCCCTATTAGAAAGTACGTACGTAGCAACATAATCTCAAGAGTGAAAGAACCATTAGACCTTAATCAATTAAATTCTTACACAAATTTCAGATACACAACTATATGTAACTCTCAACTCTCAATCTTGTTGCTTCTCAAGTGTTACTGGAACTTACTGTTGTCACAGACAACCAGACAACAGCTCACAATAATCTTGAAACAAAGTGTCAATAGGGACATACCTAAACTTTTCAGTTTCTATATTGTGAGTGAATATACGTCCATCTTTCGCAATCATAAGAATTTCGTCACTCTTCCAAAACACCAGTTCCTTCTGCATCCCCAGTACCACATCTAGGGTTAAGATCTTTGTCCAAGAACCCTCATGAACACCACCCAAATTATTTAGCAACCATACTCCATATAAGTCAGTAGCAAAAAGAGCTCCAAAGTTATACATACCAAACACAGCAATAGAATCCTTCCATGAAATGACGTGCATGTGAAAATGCATAGCATTTACATCGTATAAACTATAAGGAAGCATTTAGATCAAACACTTCGTTTCTCATATCAAATGTATTGATCACCTTCCTTGCGTATTCCTCGTCATTTCTATCATACACGTCCTGGAATTCCTTTTGTCTCTCACAACCAATCCAATAGCAAGCTCCATTCATGAACAGTTGGTTAAACATAGGCAAGAACAAAGTGGTTTCTGTTTCTAAACTATAGCTCTCGATATCACTCCACGAATTGGTACTCAAGGTGTATACTTGTACTTTGGGAAGACTAAAAACGAGACGATCCTCACCTATTGTTTCTTCAGTAGGATCCACAATGTCGAAGACTTCGTAATCTTTGGATTTGGAATCATAGCCGAATGCCATGGAATTTACGGCACCGCACTGCTGCTTGGGAAGAATCTTGAAGTCCCTGATTGCTGGATTCCATAAAACAATGTTACCAGAACCTAGACCAAAAGATATGCAAAAAATTCCATTACAATGTCCTATAATCGATGCGGCGAATAGAGCTTCAAAATCTATGTAGAAGCCCTTCGTCTGTTTATCAGAAGAAAGCGGAACGAGAATGAGCTCTACTACAGAATCAGTGTCATGCTCAACGTTCGAGAAAGTGATCAATGAGCATACAACTTCCTTTTCCTTGGTGCTGATATCCCTGAGGATATAATGCTTGCAAAAGATGGATGTGGAGTGCTTGTTGCACATGGAAAGGTGCTTTTCTATGAAGCTTGGGCTTATGATCAAGGAATGCCATGACTTGCGCACGCATTTGAACCGTATCACAGATTTGGGAGGCAACCTTGATAGGATTGACACCATAATCTCTTCAGCCATTCTGTGAAACTCTGTCGGTTTCTACACCAAGGTCAGTTTCCATGAGATTCACCCAACCAAAATATATTTATGTTTTGATGGATGGTTGGTTGAAATGAGATTCAAATAATACAAGTCTGAAAAATGGTAAGGTTCATGAGCTCATCATACACGGTCGATTTAGTTTCATGGGGATGCCTAAAGTCTCTAACGTAAGAGAGCACGAATCGCTTACTTACTTGGAATTCCAAGAAGTCATTACTAAAATGCCTATTTTAAGAGTATGACTCGGTCAAGAAGCTTGAGCAGATTGGAGCAAACAGAATGCATTATATATATATATATATATGAGAATATTAACCAAAGGTACGCTTAATTGTTTGAATGTTTGCAAACAGAGATGGTTGTTCCTCTTCCAGTCAGGACCTACTATTACGAAGTTACCACGGGCTTATGTCCTGAATATGCACATCACAAATAAATATGTAACTGCTCAGAACTTCCACTCACCAATTGCCCTTGTAGCCCCTTCCGCGAGCTCTAAAGAGAAGGCCATAAGAGAAAGCTTGGAGACACATCGGACTGCTGCAAAGATTGAGAAGAAGATATTAGGTGAGCATCCGCTGCTTAAGAACATCACTAATGTTGCAGTCCACACGAAGAGTGAACAGAAATGTCACGGTAAGGTTAAAGCTGTCAGATGATGTGATAGAAGCAGGTATTAAGCTCATTTGATCTAGAAGCGCATGAGAATAAGGGAAAATTGTTGGAGCAACCGTAGTGTGCATCAGTTATGCGTTGCTGTGGTCATGAACACAAAATCTACTCTTGATTCAATGGACAAACTATTTCAGGTTGAACGCTGATCTTGATTCCCATTATATGTTTTCATAAGCATGCACCTTATAAATTGTAACATTCGTTGAGCAATTCCATTTGCAAATGTAATAGATCAAATTTCAATACAGCAAAGAAAAACTCTCATTCACTGTGAGATGTATAGCATATTGGTTGAGTTTAAAGCTTCCAATATATGCCCAACCATGCAAAATGCCAGCAACAATACCCCAAAACAAGATCTCTCCAATTAGGCTAACTAGGCTACCTGGCGAGAATCCATTTGCAGTTTTGCTCATCCACCGTCTTATTTCCTGCAAATCCTTCACATAGAGACTCGACATACTTGAACCTGATATACTGAAATTTCTCCATTTGATTTAGGTTGAATGTTAGATCTTCCATTTGCAGTAGAAACAGCTTGAAGGTCTTCCTTTTGTGGCTCTATCATGCACGGGCAAGATTGACTCGTTAAGAAAATTGGAGAAGTAGAAGAGATAACATATTGTACCCACGGGCCTCTGAATGACCATTACCAGCAGCAATATCAAATGCTGTCAACCCCAACTTATTTCGTTGGTGTACAAGAGCGCCATGCTCAAGAAAAAGTCACATAATTCTGGGATTGAAAGAATACAGATTTAGTATTAAACCATATGCATCGGTGTGCGAGGGTGTGTCTGAGACAGATACCTGATATGTTGAGGAAACAATCTAGACAATTTAAAGGTCCAATGAAGAGCTGTATTTCCTTTTGCATCAGTGTCTTTGACTTTTATGTTGGCCTTGAGCTGCAGCTGAACAATAGCTTCATCTCCTCCCTATCAGCAATTTATCAAATTATGGTCATTCTCCCAATCCCAAACAAAATAAAAGCAGTGTCATAATTCACTCACAACCAACCATGCAAAGGCCAAATGGAAAAGAAAAAGATGGTAGTTGGTCAGGATTCTTTCTCTCATCACAGGAGAGCAAGTGTAATGAAATTGAAAGTCTGTAATACACACCTCATTTTTTCTGAACGTTTGATCCATAGATTGTAAAAAAAAAACGAGAGCAGCTTGTAGTAAACAACAATATTGAGCAAACCCCTTCCAGAAAACTCTTCCAATTATCTTATCTTTCCGATCCCTCCTATCCCAACAGTCCACAAATACATCGTTCCTGAGTCTCGCACGTTTGGGTCGCAAGCAACCATCAGCCGGTCCCAAAATCTCCATCTTCGCCGTTAGGAAAACGGGAATGGAAAAGTGAGAAAACCAGAAACGAAGTCTGGATCTGAATCAAACTAGAGATTTCGTGAATGTTTAAGTACCTTCTTGATGGTGAAGAGTCTGAACTTCGAGATCGGCCTCCTACACGAAGAGAGAATGAGAGATAGAGATAGAGTTCGTGCGGCTGAGAAGCAGAATACTGAGCTCAAATGCAGGAGAGTAAGGCAAAATACAAAACAACTAAAAGACATTCATTCATGCCACAAAGGAAGGCAGCTGTACTCCAACAACAAATAGCAGCAGGGCTAGAAATAAATTAACCAAAAGCTAATGGGCTGCCAAACATGTCCTTTTAGTATTACAATGTGCTCAGTTGTGAAAAAACATTGATAGAATTTAAAGCTTCCAGTATATGCCCAACCAATGCAAAATGCCAGCAACAATGCCCCAAAACAAGATCTCCGCAAAGAGGACATAGAGCAGAATGCCTACTCTCCTTGAATGCCAAATCCCAACAAACATGTGCTTCTGGATCCAATATATCTGCCACAAGTAGAAGAAATATTACTCATATCAGTACCAGCTGAAATAACAAGCTATTAGACCATTTCCATGAAATAATCACATTCAGCTAAGCATAGCAAGCACCTGTCGAATTTGTTTTGGTGTGAAAATAATCTATGTAACATGGTAATCGCAGTAAGAGTATGTGAACGCACTAGTGTATTAAGGGGGTCCTTGTAATACCACCGGTTGAAGAATCCTGATGCCTTCAGCTGCCATAACATAGACAAGCATAGCATTCATGCCGATCCATTCCAGAGGAAGAAACATGTACTTTATATCGTAGACATCAACCTGGAATGAGAGGATACCAACTAAATAAAGAGTAAACAAAAACTAAAAGACCCATAATATTCCATGACAATATCAGAGTATTTTACCATGACGTAGAAGGCTGAAAACACCAAAGCTGCTGCTCCAGATGTTATGCATACGTAGCTAAATGTATATAGCTATTTATTTGAAGGAATTGCAACACCAGGGATTAAACATTAGAAAGAATAATGGAGTGGTATGTGCAAATAAAGTTGCATACATTTCACCTCAGTTCGCACCATGAGTGAAATGAAGAACATTTCCTAAGATGAGTAGAGCAAAGCCCATTACCATCCAATGCTTCAATCTAGCTTGATGGCCCTATAAACGCAAAAATGTGCCAAGTAAGGAATTGTCTTGACCCATTCCAAGCAGTAAGTATACCAAATTACAGACACAACAGTTAGTTAACTTTAAATGTATCAGCACATGTCCGAAGTGTATTCCGATGATTGTGGAGAGGATTGCAGATATTGAGCTACATGTATGAAGCAATAGACCAGATAAGCAAACAGTTCTAAAGTACTTCTCAAGCTTTAAACTATACTTGATACACATTAGATTTGTTATTTGTGAGCCTTAAGTATCAGATTTTATCAGGTTTATGACAAAAAAATTGTGACTCCGTAAATACAAGGATGCAATGAATTGCTCTAATTCAAAGTACCTTTGTCACCCATTTCTTTTAGAAGCCAAAAGGAAATAAGTTGTCATATCCAAGTTTCTTGATATTTGATCTAACAACGTCAGAGGTTATATAACCTTACAATTCCTTCAGGTTCAAAAGGAGCACGGCACCATGATGGAGCACCATTTCGGAAAGGTCCTTCATAGGGGGAATTCTCAGTGCAAGCCTGGAAATTCAGAGTACAACAGTTATATCTTTAAACCTGACAAGTGTTATAATCTCTTGATGATCAAAGCTGATTAAACAAAAGTAAGGGAGATAAACTACATACTTTTGATCTTTTCCAAGCTGGATGCTGATACATATGATTGATTCCCAACACTTATCTGTCAATGTATCCCACTGCATTACAAGGAGGATCCAGTTTTCCTCTAACCCCACAAAGTATCTGAAATTGAAATGAACGTTTTCACAGAAAAGAAGTGGTATGATTCCATATTTTGAGCTTTAACCCAACCACAACCAAAGTTTCATAACTCAGTAATTCTCAAATGATTCCAATCATTTATAATTATGTTATTTGACAAACCAGAAGCTTACCGTGAAACTTTTCCCATAATCACTACTGTCTCTGTCATGGACGGTAAATTGCCAATCAGGAACATATGTCCCATAAATAACAGCAAAGTAAGTAGTGAGAACAAATGCTGCAACCATCCTGGAAATTTTGAAATGGAAAATCATCAGTAATTGTTTTACCAAAAAATAAAACCATCAGCAAAGGGAAAAGACCATATCATTGCAGTTGCATAGAAATACCATTGCCAATACCAACGAGGTTTGGCTCAGTTGGCAAAGATGGGCTTGTAGTGGAGACCCCATCCGAGTTCGATCCCCGCTACCAACAGGCCTCGTTGGTTCGTGATCTATAAATTCTCCTGTGAAAATCCATACCTGGAGGCTAGTGTGACAGGTACGTGTCCACTGTAAGTCTTTCAGGGTTAAGGTTGCAGGTTTGCGCTGACGATGGTGGTGTAGCGTAACCAAGCTCTCACCTAAATTTTTAGAAATCGTATAGAATTACCATTGCCAATAGTATAACTTGAACATGGAGAGCCTGCCAGGTGCCACATCTTTGGTTTACGCACATCTCAAGAAAATTCTACAAGTTCAACTACCAGATATGCAAGAGAAATTCTCTACAAGGGGTGACTAGAATTACTACATACTGCCATGCCTCTTTAAACTAAATTATGTGATCAAATACTAACAGCATACAATTCATATCAATATCAACCTTACCTAGAGAATCCCACACCACCTTATCTCTCTCATGTCAACACCATATGTTAGTTTGTCAGGAGCATGTGAGAAACCTCCTTCACAACATATTGAATGCATGTTACATCACTTCCGGTCCTTAAAAATAACACTATCATGAAAATAAATGTATTGAAATATATGAATTGCCTTTAACTTGCAAGTAACCCGTGGCGGCTAGGCCTAATAGAAGAAAACTCAGCTTCCCCATCTAAACAAATACATGCAGAAGACAGCCATCACACAAAAAGAGATACTTGAATCATAATTCATCATGCAGAGGCAGCATAGCTAAGTAACAAAGACTTTGATGGGATTTTTTTTCCTAATTGGTAATGTAATATTCTTCTCCTCACTTTTCATCTGGGAATAATTAGAAACAAAGTATATGTCTTCCTTACATCAAGGCAACTTATAAGGAGACCTAAAAACCAAAGTTTAAAACATGGAGAAAAGACACTGACCTTGTAATAGGAGACCCCAGAAAAGGAGCTTGAGAGTTCTAAGAATCACCTTCTTGACGGCCAAAAGTTGGTCTGGTATCCTCTATAATAAAATTTTAATCACACAATGAAGGAATGCAAACTGTGCAGTGACTAATGACACTTTTGAAATTTTCTGGGGACACAATTGATAGATGAAAACCAAACCTTGAGAGAGAGTGCAATAGACATTCCCACAATGAAGAGGAAAAAGGGCATCACAAAGTCAGCGAGATTGCAACCATTCCAGGGTGCATGACCAAGCACAGGCCGCTCTCCAACGGCATCATCAACCAAAATCATCAACTACAATACAATTCCACATATCAAAATCATGCTGTGAAACCAAAACCACAGAACTAGAACATAGTATTTCCTTGAAAAGTTTTGAGTGCTCTATTTAGTTTAGTCAGTGAAAATCATGATGAACATAGAAAGAAGAAAGGTTTCAAGTTGAGTTTACAGAGACAGTGAGGCCTCGGAAGATGTAGGGAAGCTACACGTTTCGGTTTTGAAGGCATGTGGTCGGAAATATCGGGTTTCGATGATGAGATGCTGCTGGCGATCCGTGTCGGGTTTGTTTTCGGCCATATTGATATATGAAACAATGAGTTCAACAGCGGATGAACTGATGAAGGATATGAGGGTCAGATGGCGAGCTAAGGCTATAGCTAAGCATGTAAGTGATGTAACTTACAAGTTGGCATGAAGATAGGCAGTGGAGGATCTATGATCTATGAGTTGTCTGGGCTAATTTCATGAGTGCAGAATTTTGTTTTTTGATGGTCGATAATCACTTTGTAACAATTATCTACTCCACTTACAAATTCACAACATTCACTCATGTATACAACAAGGGGAATAAACGAGTGACGTATGAAGCTGCTAACAACAATTTCAGCAAAAAACAACTACTGTATATCATCCTATGCCTATCAGGTCCTTATAATTCATCCGAAATACACTATGAAACCCCAAACCACAATTTTCGCATAACATTCCCAATGCTCTTCCGAATCTCACTTACCATCGTATATGAATATTGATTAAACCCACAATCTCTCGAATCCCAAATTCTCGATTCGAGCATAGCATAAACATTGAAGAACACCTATCGGAGCATAGCATAAAAAATCTCACTCAAGATTGAAAAGTTTCAAATAAACATAGAATTATTACGGAATTTGATACTTGGGCTCTGAAATTGATTGAAGAAAGTTAGAAGACTGACAAATGAGAAGAGGAGACCTAAGAGAAGATCGGCTGTGCTGGCTATGCGAAGAGTAGAATGCTAAGTGCATATGTGCGGGGCTAGCTATGCAAACTGAAACGGCAAAAACTCACTATTGTAATTTTTTGTTCCAGGTATGGTAATGAGATGTAACTATATATATACCCCTATTATAGGGGTACACAGGTCTGTTGGAAAGCAAGCAGTTTGTTGTACCTGTCAATACCAGCAATGTTGACAACTCTAGGAAAGGGCTGTACCGGTTCAGACATATACGGTCCTTTAGAGCATACACCGCTCTCATAAGGAAACATATCGTTGATGAAAGTCATTGTTGGATCATTGGATGTACTGCCCGTCTCAGAAAATTGCCCATGATCATACGGACCCCCTGATAATGTTTCACCGTGATATATCCAACAATTGTACTTCTCCCAAAACTCATTACTCTTAAAGTGCTGCCAAACCTTATCAATTGCAAATCGATGCATATCGCTATGACACTGACATTTAGTACACGGGCAATAGAAAATTGTATTCCCTTTAGCATTATCCATCACATATTCAATAAAACTAATAACTCTTTTACCATATCTTTTGTCTCATTTTGAAAGCGAAATCCAACTCTTATCCATATCTTGAGAAGATAACATAATATATATATATATATATATATGTATGAACTCTAATTAATTAATTAATTAAATTTACAAATCATTTAGTATTTTATCTACAGTTAACGTACAATTAATTAATATACAACAAATTAATAATTAACACACATATATATATGCATGCATATATATACTAATTACTAATTATATAACAATATTATATATATATGCATGAACATAATATTATAATCAAATTAATATATATATATATATATATATATATATATATATATAACAACAACTTCATATATATTATCAAATTAAAATCGATCAACTCATCAATCACACTTAAAATCCAATAATTCAAATCAAATAAAACTCTTAAATCAACCCAAAAAACAAGATATATACACATATACGTACCTATATATAGCGTCACAAACTAATTTTAGACAGATTTCGACGACACCCAACAATTTCGCTAACACTCAAACTTTTTCTCCTGTTTTTTTTCTTCACTTGAGCTGCTGTCTAGATCTGGAAATATAAAGACTTTTAGCCAACAAAATTATATATTTCATCGGCTTAACTTTTAAAATTTCGTTAGCTATAGTCTGTAAACTATAGCTGACGAAAAAATTATTTTAGCCAACGAAAAAACATTTTGTCAGCTAAAAATCCAGTTTAACCGACGAAAAATAAACTTAGGCGACGATTTTTGTTTCGTCGGCCTGTTATTTTTATTTTCGTCGGCTATAATAGTTATTCTAGTAGTGTATATAAGCTTTATGACAATGCATGCAATGAGTACCCCTTATTACATGTAATCTCGAAATTTTCACAATTTTGTTTTTTTCGATGTTATTTGTAAAAATGAGAAGATCCATTATTATTGAGTTTCACACTGATACAAAACAAAGTCATCCTACACGCGCGAAGCGTGTGCTTTGATGCTAGTAAACTATTTATAAAAACTAAAACAATTATTTATCAAAAATACACATATTTTTTGTGTGAATTTTTAGTGTGAAATTTTGGTGTCAAATTTAGGTGTGACTTTTTTGAAGCACAATTTTGGTATTAAATTTAGATGTAATTTTTCGTCAACATTATAGAAAGCAAAAACATGTATTCAATCGCATTATGATTTACCTTTGCAATTTCGACGAGTATTGGAGGCAAAAATCAAATTACATCAGAAATGATCGTGGACGTCGGATCTAACTCTGACGGTCCAAATCATCATCCCGTTATTTTAGAACAGCTGAAAGAAAAAAGAAAAAAAACGTTGCGAGTAGGAAAATCTTGAGGGACATTGCTGAACCAAGTCATCATGATTCAAATGGCCTCTTGCCAGTACAGATACAGCGTAGACGTTTAGTGATAACGACGACACATTTCGAATACTGATGGAGGACCAACAACTAGTTCCAGCTGTAATGATAAAAGGCCTACTCAGCCAGGACTAACAGATATCCTAAACACGTTAGGGAAATGAAATGAAAAATACACAAAGCCGGTAGTACTGATTTTTAGACGGTAGTTTTCTCCTAATGGCATCCTGCCCTTGATTTTGCCCTTTAATTCCACCTTGAGCTAAATATGAAAAAGACAGGAATGCAGGTGAAGAAAATGAGAGGGCCGAAAATAGATCGTCATCGATCGCAATCATACACACATACAACAGTCCACATTAGTACACATATAGGCCATGTTTGGTTTATGGAAAGAAAGCCTTGGGAAAGAAAGTTGTTACTTTCCTGTGTTTGGAAGCAGGAGGAAAAAACCAGGAAAGGAAACTGGTTCCCACGTGAAAGGAAAATCGGGAGGAGAATGCTTCCATCCACCCCCCCTTGGGATTCACTTTCCCACCCGCGCTCCCGCAATTATTGCGAATTGGTTTTACGAAAGTACCCCTGCTAAAAGTGATTACTCAGTACTGCGATATTGGCTCGAGAAGAACTGAATAACTGAAGCACTTGCCATCTAAAATCCCTCTTGTTAGCATTTTCCTCGTAGAGCAGCTGTTTTTCTCTCAACCAGTTTAATAGATATGTTATATTCATGTCGATCACTCTTTCTTGTATATCCTGTATGTATATATGTAAGCGTACTACGGCTGCGGGTATGGGTATGGTCTAATTACATCTTGGTTTTGGTTTGGTGTATGGGTAATTTATTGGGATTGTTCTCTCTCTTGAGAGATAATTTTGCTTTCGGGAGGTGATGAATGATGGGTTTTCGCTCAATTGATCTGTTATATGTTGTATGTTAGTCTCTTCTTTTTTCTGGGTTTGGGAATTACATATAGATAGAATGATTATCTAACTTTCTCCAAAAAATCTAACTTTCTCGGTCACTTTTTCTCACTGTTCTGTATATATGGGTGGATTGTTTTTTTTGATAGGATATATGGGTGGATTGTTGTTGATTGGGCATATGTATGATGATTGAAAGAATGCTTCTACGAAGTAGCCAATAGATTGATAAAATGCTCAAACGAATGAATAGATGAAAACTTGAAGAGAGATATGAGGTCAGTCAGATGCACCAATATGTGTCTGACGTTGTACTATATATTGATACTGTGTTGATGAGATTGCAATTGAATAGCAAGCTGATAACTGTTAGTTACAAGAGATGAGAGCTAGAAATATTAAGGAATTTATCTATAATACGATTGCAGCAGAAACTAAGAGTCCAAGATAGGATACATGAGTTATCTGTTGGATTGAAGTTTCCTTGTTGAGATGGGAGAGTTATCCAGATGTAATGCAGCTCTTATTGTTGTCATTGAAGTGATTGAATTGTAAACTTCTTCTAAGCTATTAACGCTTTCATTGATGCATTGGTATGATATGTAGAGATCTTTTTTTTTATCTGATGGTGACTTATTGAAAATTAGATTGGTGATATGAAAATAATTTGATTCATGTACTTTACCTCTAATTGATTATGAGTTTATGGCATGTCTATTGCAGTTGCTGCATGATTATGGCCACTTAAAAATTTTGGGTTATTGACCCAAAGCAAAGGGGATGCTCCAGCTTCATGAGGATTGGCTTTCAATTGGAGTGGTCTCTGAATTTAGGAACCAAGACTGGATTCATGGGAAAAGAGTTCATAGTTGCAAACCAGCTGTTAATCCTGAGAAAATCTGAGCTGCTGATGTAATCAACCTGCTAGCTTTGCACTAGAAACTGGTTGATAATTCTCTTACACGTCTTCTGTGAATTGCGGCTTGTTAAAGTTTTGATGTTAATAGCATTGGTGTTGCTTATGTCTTGGTTAAATCTAAGGGTATTATTGAGAAATTGATAAGATTCTCTTTGGTTTCCTTACAATTACCAAACACTGCAGTGGAAACATAAGAGAAAATTCTGTCTACATTCCTGGCTTTTCCAAACATTGGAAAGGAAAGTTGACAGGAATTGCAAATTCCCATGTCAATGGAAAGTTGCAAGATTTCTTTTCCATTCCTTTCCTTTCCTAGAACCAAACGAGGCCACACAAAGCCGGTAGTACTGATTTTTAGACGGTAGTTTTCTCCTAATGGCATCCTGCCCTTGATTTTGCCCTTTAATTCCACCTTGAGCTAAATATGAAAAAGACAGGAATGCAGGTGAAGAAAATGAGAGGGCCGAAAATAGATCATCATCGATCGCAATCATACACACATACAACAGTCCACATTAGAACACATATAATAGTCCACACTAGTTTTGGGGCCTGAGGGTTTTTTTTGTCGTGAAACAAACAACACAGAAGCCGAAAGGCACATGGAGGCTCAGACAAAACCAAGAGCAAGCAAACAAGCCTCTCAAAGTCATCTTTTAAAGAGATTGAGACAGGAGAAGGACATTATACACTAAACTAAAAACAAACTAAGGCCCAAAATCATAAAACAATCAAGCCCTAAACAAAACAGCTTCTTCATCTCTAGCTTGCAGCCGCTGTGGGATGTCATCACCGGAGCTCCAATGAAAATCGCGAGTAAAGATAAGTACGTACCCAGATGTGGTCTGCAAGTGTGAGGAGGACAGAGCCGCCGTACATTCTCCCGTCGACCAATTACGAGAAAAACTCGTATAAAGGAGTGACAACAACCAAACAAAGTAGATCTCAGTAACCAAGCTTGAGACCTAAAGAGAATGTTGCAAAGGATGACGAAATCTTCCATACAGGACAAGGTAGACAAGAGGAAGGTGTCATATCCATGGTTTAAGAATGTTGAGCAGAGGAAAAACAAGACATGTAAGCCAACATAAGAACAAATCTGAGAATAAGCCTCGGAGATTTAGATCTAAGGATTAGATTCGGATTTGATCTATGGGGACCAAAACCAGATGCAAAAGAAGAGAAAAAACGAAAAAAAAATTGGGTGAGGAATGGTCACAGGGCGAGGAATCATCAGAGAGGATGAGGGATCACCACCATGGGTGAGGGTGTTGAGAACAAGAATTTCAACACAATCAGCTCGAATTGAATGCTTGCTTTATTAAACAACAATGTCTGGCTTAAATAGCCGATGAGTACAACAACCTAGCTACTAAACCGGAAACAAACAGCTCACGAGCAGATTCGTGATAACAACTCGGAATAATTCAAAAACTGTTAACCTAAAGACTAGGTCTTTTATTAGCAAACTGGATCATGCTCAACGACCCCTTCAAACTGGATCACGCCAACGTCTCCTTCAATCTCTCCCTTAAGCTAAATGCTATACAGCTTTTTAGCTTAACTCAGCAACATCACATACTCCAAGCAATCCTCGAAGCTTCTGGAAAACATCAACCTTTAAAGGTTTGGTCATCACGTCTGCTATCTGATCACTATTGCCACAATGCACCAGAGAAACCGATCCTTCCTTTGTGAGATTTCTCAGGAAATGGTACCTTATATCTATGTGTTTGCTGCGTCCATGCATTACAGGATTCCTTGACAGCTTAATAGTTGAGCTGTTATCACACCTGATATAAGTGCAAATTTCCTCACCATGGCCAAGCTCCTTTAACACTCTTTTCATCCATATTGTCTGACATGCACACACAACAGCTGCCACAAATTCTGCTTCTGTTGTGGATAAAGTAACAATTGGCTGTTTTTTTTAGCCCCATGATACTGCACCAGAACTTAGCAAGAACACATAACCACTTGTACTCTTTCTATCATCCAAATCTCCTGCATAATCACTGTCAGTAAAGGCGAGTAGTTCACCATCTCCACCTCTCTTGTAATGAATGCCATAATTCATAGTTCCTTTTAGATATCGGAGAGCTCTCTTTGCAGTCTGTAGGTGAAGCTCAGTTAGCTTTGCCATGTATCTGCTTATGAGACATGTGACAAACATCATGTCTGGTCTCGTAGCAGTAAGGTACATCAAGCTCCCTACTAACTGCTTGAAGTTTGTCTCATCCACAGAAGCTCCACCTTCATCTCTGCTGATCTTAAAGCCGGGAATAATTGGACTTTTTACCTCATTGCTCTCCAGCATCCCAAATCTCTTCAAGATCTCTAATGCATACTTTCGTTGACAAATAAAGATACCTTCATCCTTCTGCAATACTTCAATGCCAAGAAAGTATCTCATACTTCCCAGATCAGACATATCGAATTCTCTTAACATAGAGCTCTTGAATTCCATCATCATGACAACATCATCACCAGTAAAGATTAAATCATCGACATAAATACTTACAATGATAATCTTACCATCTCTGCTCCTTTTTGTGAACAAGGTTTGCTCACTTTCACACCTCTGAAAGCCTTCACTAATAAAATGTGCTTCGATCCTGCTAAACCAAGCTCGTGGAGCTTGTTTTAATCCATACAAGGCTTTGTGCAGTTTGTAGACTAGATGCTCTTTTCCATTCTTCTCATATCCTCTCAGTTGTTCAACATAGACATCCTCGTTCAGTTCTCCATGAAGAAAGACAGATTTGACATCTAACTGCCTGATCTTCCATCCTTTCTGTGCTGCCAATGCTATGATTATTCTGACTGTGTCCATTCTTGCCACATGTGCAAATACCTCTATGAAGTCTACACCATATCTTTGTGAATATCCCTTTGCTACCAGTCTTGCTTTGTGCTTATCGACCTCACCATGTTCATTGAACTTCGTTTTGTACACCCATTTGACCCCAATCTTCTTAGCTCCAGCTGGTAATTCAGTCAAGGTCCATGTCTCATTCTTCTCAATGGAGTGAATCTCATTGTCCATTGCTTGTCTCCATGTTTCTTCCTTTACTGCTTCTTCAAAGTAGAAGGGATCTTCTGTTGTCACAACTTGTGTCATGTGTACTATCTCTTCATTTAGACTCAACTCTTCCCCACTGACATAATCCTTCATCCAGATTGGAGTTCGTCTTACTCTTGCTTCACTCTCCCTACTACTGTTTCCTAAATCTCTAATTTCTTCTCCTGCTTCATCATGTGTTTCCTCACTGCTTCTATTCTCACTAATTTCTTCTCTATCACCATTACCATCTCTTTCTTCATGGTTACTACTCCTCTCTTCATTCTCACTATTTTCTTCATCCTCTCCCCACTCCAAATCTACACAAATTTGTTCCTGATAGTCTTCATCCCAATCCCACTCCTTTTCTTCCTCAAATATTACATCTCTGCTTACAACAACTCTTTTAGCTATAGGATCATATAATCTATACCCCTTTGTCTCCTCACTGACCCCAAGTAAAATACAAGAGAAGCTTTTGTTATCTAGTTTACCTCTCCTTGCATCTGGTTTGTGAACATGAGCAAGACATCCAAAGACACGAAAGTGCTCAACTGAGGGCTTTAATCCACTCCATGCTTCTTGTGGTGTAACATCCTTCACTGCCAAGGTTGGACACCTATTTAGAACATAAAAGGTCCAGTTTACTGCTTCTGGCCAGAAATTTTTTGGAATCTTCTTGTCTCACAACATGGAGCGAACCATATTCATCACAGTTCGATTTTTTCTTTCAGCTACACCGTTTTGTTGTGGTGTGTATGCTGCAGTTAGTTGTCTCTTGATCCCACTCTGCTTACAGAAGTCATTGAATCCATTTGAGGTAAACTCTCCTCCTCTGTCTGTCCTCAAGCATTTGACAGATAGGTCATTCTCCTTCTCAACAGTCTTTTTGAATTCCTTGAAACAATTCAGTGCTTCACTCTTTTCTGTCAACAAGTACACCCATGATTTGCGACTATAATCATCAATAAAACACAGTATGTACCTCTTTCCACCATGAGACGTAGGTGAAATAGGACCACAGATGTCTGCATGGATGAGTTCCAGTGGCTGACTTGCTCTCCAAGTACTTCTTTTTGGTATTGCATCTTTGTGTTGTTTACCAACAATACAATCTGTGCAAATGATATCTGAGGCTCGAAACTGAGGCAGACCACGAACCATTTTCTTGTATAGCAAGGTTCTCAGACCTTTGTAACTTAGGTGGCCATAACGTCGATGCCAGAGATATGACAGATCTTGAGAACTTGTGTGAAGGCATCTTTGAACATTTGAACCACTTTGAGTTTGAGCTAACAGGATAAACATCCTGTTTGCACTCATCATGGTTTGAATAATCAGACCTTTCACTGGATGATAAATTTTGCAGACCCCTCCTTGAATCAATATTGCCAATCCCCTCTCTTGAAGTTGTCCTATGCTCAAGAGGTTGTTGTCAAGCTCTGGAACATAGTATACTTCAGTGACAGTATGACTCACTTCATTTAACAACAGCCTCACACTGCCCTTTCCAAATACACTCATTCTGTTGTTATTTCCCAATTTAACTGAATGATGAAAGTTTTCATCTAAAGTGACAAACATACCTCGATCTCCACACATATGGTTAGAGCATCCTGAGTCGAGGAACCATGCATCATTCCTTCTATTCCCATGCAACTCAACATATGACATTAACAGCATTTCATCTTCTTCATTCAGCGCAGTATAATTAGCTTCTTTGTCAAAACTTGGACATTCATATTGGAAATGTCCAAGCTTATGACATTTAAAACACTCCACTGTGGCTTTGTTGAATGCTTGAGTTCCTCGTCCACGGCCTCTTCCTCTGTAGATGCTCTTTTCTCGTCTTCGTACACCAGATCTTTCATCATAAACTCTTAGTGCTTGATCATCTCCTCCAGGGTTCTTGAACTTCTGTTCATGGACAAGTAGTGAGCTCTGTAACTCATCTACTGTGAGAAGATTGATGTCTTTTGACTCCTCAATCGAGCAGACAATGTAATTGAACTTCTCAGTGAGAGTACGCAGGATTTTCTCGACAATCTTCACGTCAGTCATGTCCTCTCCAAAGTTCCTCATGTTATTTGCCACCAACATTACTCTGCCAAAATAGTCTGTGACAGATTCTCCAGCCTTCATCTCCAAAACTTCAAAGTTCCTGCGAAGGATTTGAAGTTGAGCACGCTGCACTCTAGCGTTTCCTTGATACTTGATCTTCATAGAATCCCATAGCTGTTTGGCTGTTTCCTTCTGAACAATTGTTTTCAGAATGGACTTGTCAATTAATTGAAACAAGTAGTTCTTGGCTTTGAGATCTTTCAGTTTTATCTCCTCCAAGACTTTTCTCTGCCCTGTGGTCAGAGCTTCTTCAGGTGTAGGTTCTGCGAACTCTATTTCAACGACACTCCAGTATTCCTTTGAGCGTAGAAGATTCTCCATAAGCATGCTCCAATGCTCATAATCCCCATCAAACTTAGGGATGCATGGTTGCGCAAAGTTGCTCGACTCTGCTGCCATTTCTCACTCTCTCACTCTGTTTTGTTTCTGAAGAACACTCAAAGAAGAACTGCAGCTTCTTTTATCTCAGGCCTCAGTGGAGGCTCTGATACCAGTTGTTGAGAACAAGAATTTGAACACAATCAGCTGGAATTGAATGCTTGCTTTATTAAACAACAATGTCTGGCTTAAATAGCCGATCAGTACAACAACCTAGCTACTAAACCGGAAACAAACAGCTCACGAGCAGATTCGTGATAACAACTCGGAATAATTCAAAAACTGTTAACCTAAAGACTAGGTCTTTTATTAGCAAACTGGATCATGCTCAACGACCCCTTCAAACTGGATCACGCCAACGTCTCCTTCAGAGGGGAAACAGAGGAGAGGAAACATCAAAAACCGAACTTTATTACAAACAAGCATTAATTAATCTGTCTCAAATTAAGGATTGGATGGGTCTGCCTGGATGAACATTTCATCCTCTTAAAATAACCTTGAACATCTGCAACCATGTTCTTTGGCATTTTTGTTAGAGTTAACGTCTTGAATCCAGTTGAATTGAGAAGTCTTGTCGGAACGCTTTCCAGCTTATCACAGAGTCTGATATCTAATTCCTGGAGACTCTTCATCGCTCGTTGCCCGACCATCCATTCCTCCAGATTTTTCAATCCCCAGAGTTTGAGAACTTGAAGCGAACCAAATCCGTCTTGTGCGCAAAACAATCTTGTTCCGGTGTAGGAACTCCCCAAGAGTCCAAGGATCACCAAGTTTGGGAGCTGTCCAAGCGTTGGCATCGGATCCTCCTCTAGGATTGAGAAGGACAATGTGAGAACCCGGATGTTGCATGGGAATTCAAACCTCTGTTTCTCCAACTTCGGTATCTCGCCGATGAGATAAATGTTTGTGAGCTTCTCGAGTCTCACCAAAGACTTCAGATGAAGTGATGAAGGCTTGCCATCTACCTTGCACGTCAACTTTAAAGATCGGAGGTCGGTTAGTACTGTTGAGATCCACGAGCCTAATGCCTCGGTGCAGGACGATGAGTGGCATGTGAGACCCAACTTTTTTAGGTTAGAAAAGTGATGACTTGTTAGGATCATCACCCGGTCAACCAACCATCCTGATAATGTCTGCATGCAATTAGTAAGTTTAGTCGCTGGTAGCACTCCTCGCAGCGGAATGTCATTCAAGTAGAGATGCCGCAGCTCTCTCATTTTGTGAAGCTGAATTGGGAGATGCTTAATATAAGTATGCTTGAGGTCCAACGTCTGCAGCAGAGTCAGATTTTCAACAGACGAAGGAAGAGCATCCAAGAAGGTCCACCTCAGGCCCAGATACCTCAAGTTGTAAAGATCTCCGATCTTGTCAGGCAACGCGGGTTTATAAACACGTTCGAGATCAAGCACCTTAAGCAGCGAATAACCTCTTTTGACTGTGATTCTCCTCACGAACTCTCCAATCTGGGCTGCTTCTGTATCCTTCTTTTGGAAATTGAAGGACACAAAAGATCGTAGACTCTTGACATAGATGTCGGACTGAGGGTAGCCCTTAATGTTAGAATACTCAACAACCCTACGAACAGGAAACAGGGGAGGAGATGGAGTACGAGTACTGGCTTTATGAATGTGAAGGAGAGCGATTTTCTCCGCTTGGAGTGAAAACTTATTACAAAGCACTCCGCTACTCAGACGGCAGCTCTTGTGACCTCCATCGGATATTGAAGTACGAATCATTCCTAGATCTTCTAGATCTTCTAGATATTCCATTGCCAAATCCTCTAGACAAATTTTATCATCACCAACATCACTGCTTCGCCTCTGCGACTGTTTAAAAACAAATCCTTCGGCAAGCCAGAGACGAATTAATCGCCGGACGGGTATGGCCATATCTTTTGGAAACATCCCAACATAGAGTAGGCATCCCATTAAGTGGGAGGGTATACCAGCTGTATGATCATCACACGGTAGCTGTGCCGAGGAGGTCGAGCTTGACCCAGAAGGAACAGGAAGCGGCATGCTAGATCCACGAAGCGCCGAGATTCTTGTTAGTATCTTTTCCAGTTTGCTCTCAAGCTGACGAGAATCATCCGTTGCTTTAACGAATGGCCTGACCGAATGGATGATTATCCGGACGAAAGACATTATGCCTGATGTCTTGAGGCTGATGTATGCCGACCTGCGTAGTTCTTCGAGGAGAGAAGTGTCCACAACGTCCTCCAGATCATAAGCTATTTCCAGAACTCGTGAAATTGAATCACTAGGTACATATTCTTCGCCAGCACCACCTTTCTTCTGTGTTGCTTGTAAAAAACTCTCCATTTCTCTCAACCCATCTATTATCTGTTGTTTAATAGAGGAGCCAAGCCCGGAAACGACCTTCGTATCCGTTGCTTCATCAAGCTGCAGCATGTTTTTACATTTCTGAACAACAGAGAAAACCGCCGACGCAGGGTCTGGTTCAATTCGTTCCAAGTCGATGACCGTGCACACATCCAGCTCGGATTCCTCCTCGGGGGTACCAGAGTATGCATAGAGGGTTTCACGTAGGTCAGCACTTGCAGAGAATGGCATTGCATAGTGGCCAAGTTGCACGTGGAGTAATCGTACGACTCTGTTTTGGCCTTGACGGCGGACAAGCTGAGGCTGGAACAATGTGCATGCCCAACTGTTTCGATCTTCGTCTGGTTGATCGGCCGCGGCGAGCATCCAATAGTGGGAAGGGCTTGCTCTTCTCAGGTATTTGTTCATGTAAAGGCATTTAATATGAACAAAACCTTCACCGCCGTCGGTCGCTGGCTCCGCTTGGAACTTTACGTAGGGGCTGAGAACCTCCTTTTCGCTGAAATCGAGCCTCCCAGGGCCAGGAGTGCCGGCTATAGTTTTATCCGTGTAGCGCAAGTACAAACGACTGCCGCCTTTTGATTGCAGCGCAAAGATCGTCCGTGGTAGTACTGCAGCTGCCATGTTAATTGGAATGATCTCTCTCTTTCCTCTGTAGTACTGATTAACTCATTTCTTTATGGGTGAAGAATTGAGGAACGTTGATGGGTGCATATGCACTTAGGTTAGAGTCTTGTCTATCCACTATAAATATATGATTTATTTCACCAATAATTATTTGACCCAACAAACAACCCGTGATTAATCTAAATCACTTTCATTTTCTCAATGGTCTCACTGATTTTAATTATAATATTTGAATCTCTTTCTATATCGCTGGATAAAAATGACCAATTTTCCGAACCGACATAATAATTACCAAAGAAAAATACTTGAATCCGGATTAGCATGTACGTGTGCGTCCGGACTTTCTCTTATCTACGTACTTTCGGTAATATAAATCATAATCTTAACCGTTCAAAAGTTTGATTAACTAATAAAGTTTATATCTACAAAAAATCATTGCAAAAAAAATCGTTTGCTTAACCGATTGCATTAAACAAATGGACAATTTTAGTAAGAGTCAGAAGTCTCATGAACAATCGTCTATTTGTTTGATACATTCGACTTAACAAACAATTTTTTATTTTACAATGATTTTTTATGAATATGATCTTTATTAGTTAATCATATTTTTAAACAATTAAAATTAAAATTATAAATAAATATTCAGACGTACATACTAGAGACAAGTATTTTTTATTAGCAAAAACTATTGTCTTTATTCCCATGTGCAAAATATGGCATATGGCTCAAAGTATTTGTAAATAGGCCCACGTGTACAGTCCAATTTGGTCCGTACAATTACAGGAACAAGAACCAGCATTTGAAAAAAAGCAATCTGCCAACTTTACAATATGCCCTGTTATTTTCCACTCCTCGCTGGATCTATGTACGATGAGGTTTTCAAAATGCTGGTTCTTGTTCCACCCAGCATTTGAAAAAAGCCCAATGTGAAAGGCACCTTTTCCTTTTGTGGAGTAACGTGCAATAGGTTTGGGGGCATATTTCTGCTTCCACTTTCATCTCTTTGAACTAATAGGCTTTGTGGAGTTTGAAAAGAGATACAGAACGATGGAGAGGCGATCGATGCTTCGTTTGAGAATTCAAGGCCATAAGAAATTGGGAATCTCATCCTTAAGAATACAAGTGTTAGAAAATCTGGAAATAGCCACAAAATATGAGTATTGTCATCTCCTTAGATCGTATATATAATTTCCCACTTGCCATGGCTTCTTGGTTTACATGTTCATCTTCTGGAAAGATAAATCTTCAAGGCTTCAAGCTTGTCTGCTTGGTTTCCATCTCAGATATGGGTTTGGAACGTGGTTGGAGAGGGAAGAAGAAAAGACGAGGAGATATTAACTCTAACTCTTGTTAGTGTTCGTTAAATTTTGTTACATGGATGTCCACGTGTCAGTTTGGTATTGATGACACAGATTTGGCATTAGGAAATCCGGTACAGGAGATTTCCTTCCCTAAAATAATAGGTTGAAAAAAAACTGTAAACTTTATACATAAAAACAAGAGTATTAAATCCAAGGTCTTGAATTAGGTATATATAAATATTCAGAAATTTAGGTATATCGTCCAACTCCATATTACTAATTCGCAACTAATTGGCACGAGAAAACGTGGATTCCATCGGAAAATAAAGTACGGCAGTGGCCTTCCCTAGTTTTTGGGAATCAATCCTCTCCCAAAAAAGACTTGAAAGGATTGAGAGGAGAGAAAAGGTGGATTCCATCGGAGAATAAAATATAGTAGTGGCATTCCCCATAATTTAGTGGGAATTATATCCTCTTCCAAAAGAAGAGAAATTTTTAGCTGGGCCACTCGTAACACGTCATCCATGCGACCAACCAATCACAAACTGCCATGTGTTAGTTTTTTGCTGACGTTGGAGTGAAGGAAAGATAGAGAAATCGGAGGAGATTTCCGATCAAACAAAATCCAAGCTTCTTCTTGTGATCTTGTCCAAAAACCCCCAGACAACCTATTCCATCCTCCACCTCAATCCCACCCACCCTCACGCTCCAAAACACCCAATCTCTCACTGTAGCACCCACCCTCACAAAAAACTCTCACCGTATCCCTCACCTGCAAACTCATTATAACTAGGCGAAGGGATGAGTGGTTGAGAAAGAAAGATTGGTTTTGGGCTTTGGGTCCGGTAGAGGGGCGGTGGTTGAAGGAGGAGAGAACCTTGAGGGAGAGATCGATGGTGGGGTGGGGAGGCCGAAAGGGGATTCTGATGGGAGAGATAGAGGTGGAGGATGAGAAAGTGAGAGAATGCAGGGTGATCGGCCGTGAGATTCCGATTCTTTTCTTTTCTCCAGCGTTAATTGCCGCGTGCACCTATTTTGAGTTGAACTTGGTACTATTTTGAGTTGAACTTGGTATTTGATGTATTAAAATTTACGTTTTTAAACATGCGTGAATGACCCAAACTTTAAAGAAACAGAAACAACAACTGAAGGGAAAAACAAACATCCAGTCCCACTCACAGGCGAGAGGGAAGGAGAGAGAAAAAAAACAGAATCAACGAGAGCAATGACGAAAATTCTGACATGTATCAAAGTGCAAGTTAATCGGCTCCTTTAGTAACACGTGGCAGTACATGAACCCTTGGTTTTGTGCGTAATTATTGAGCCTTATTTTTGACAAGCAGTCAACGTAACGAAAGATTTGGACAAAAAAAAGAGACCGGCGAAGTCGAGACCTGTGAATGGAGGAGGCGGTGGATATGGCGGTCTGGGTCTATCAATTTTTGAGGGAGGCAGAGTCTTGGGTGCGGACTTCTTCGAGAAGGCTAGCACTGCCTTTGAACTAAAAACTCGATGACCTCATAGAAGGCTACAGGGCGTGGCTGTGTAGGCATCCACTTCTTCGAGGTCAGGGTCTTTGCCGCCGAGCTGTAATTCGCATCTGCTATCGAAAAATGATCTTGTATACAGGTCGGTTTGGCCGTGGCGTATTCGGCAGAGCACCTTGTCGCTGTTGTTGCCAGGCGGTTCTACATGCTCAGGCTTGAACAATGTGCAAGTCCAGCTGCTTTTGTCTTCGTCTGGTTGGTCAGCCGCGGCCAGGATCAACAGCCCGTTGCTGTCCATCCTTCTCAGGTATTTGTTGTTGCAATGGCATTTGATATGCACGTAATAATGATCTCGGTGGTCACTGCTTTTTGGCTGCTCTAGAGAGAACTTTGCGAACCGGCTCCTACGATCCGGTTCAGAGAATTGGAGAATCTCATGATTGTTGCTCTCTTCATCGTCAAGCAGGCAGCGCAAGTATCCGCCGTTGTCGTTTGATTTCAGCACAAAAGGGTCTGGTAGTTCACATCGTTCCAAGTCGATGACCGTGCACAAATCCAGCTCGGATTTCTCCTCGGGGGTACTTGAGCTTGCATAGAGGGTTTCATTTAGAAAAGCCTCATTTAGATCAGCATCTACAGAGTATGACATTGCATAGTGGCCAAGTTGCACGTGGAGTAATCGTACGACTGCGTTTTGGCCTTCACGGCGGACAAGCTGAGGCTGGAACAATGTGCATGCCCAACTGTTTCGATCTTCGTCTGGTTGATCGGCCGCGGCGAGCAGCCAATAGTGGTTAGGGCTTCCTCTTCTCAGGTATTTGTTCATGTAAAGGCATTTAATATGAACAAAACCTTCACCGCCGTCGGTCGCTGGCTCCGCTTGGAACTTTGCGTAGGGGCTGAGAACCTCCTTTTCGCTGAAATCGAGCCTCCCAGAGCCAATAGTGCCGAATATAGTTTTATCCGTGTAGCGCAAGTACAAACGACGGCTGCCTTTTGATTGCAGCGCAAAGATCGTCCGTGGTAGTACTGCAGCTGCCATGTTAATTGGAATGATCTCTCTCTCTTTCCTCTGTAGTACTGATTAACTCATTTCTTTATGGGTGAAGCAATGGAGTGGTCTTTGTGGTACAAAACAAGCAAGGCATTCAGTTAATAATTTAGTCCGTTCATGTGATCCAATGGTTAGCAAAGACCCAATGTATTGTTTACATAGCGGTGCATTCCAGCCACTCCCATTAAGTTTAAAGGATACAAAGTTACAAAATCAATGGGATCAGCATCTTGCGTCAGTCCAATGACATCAACATCAAACGACACGGACACCAAGTGTGAAATGAGAGAAAACGTGGATTCCATCGAAAAATAAAGTGTGGCAGTGGGCCTTCCCAGTTTTTGGGAATCGAATCCTCTCCCAAAAAAGACTTCTTTGGATTGAGATGTGTCTTGGGACTGACTACTGAAAGGAGAGGAAACGTGGATTCTATCGGAGAATAATAGTGTTGACATTTGTTAGATCATAAAGTAAAAAACTCATTTATGAAAGAACAAGTGGACCGATACCTGCGGTCAGGAAGGACAGAGAATGCTCAGAAAGTCAAATATACTCGCAAGAGGAACATACTAGCGAAACACGCTCGCGAGGGAGGATAGTTTGCTTGCAGGAGGAGGAGACGCGCTCGCGGAAGGGGCTTTGTATCATGAAAATACACTCGCGGGAGGAAAAGCATTCGCGAGAGTATCAGAAGAGAGAAAACACGTGGCCACAAGAGTGATTTACAAACAGAAAAGTATTGGGCTTAGAGGATTGGGCTTTAAGAGGTTGTTTTGCATTACAAGGAGGATTCTTAAACCCTAGCAGTGTGGTGCCGTGCCTTGATTCACAAGTAAACATCTACCCTAGTATTCACTATATAAAGGGGTTAAGATACAAGAAGAAAAACAACGACATCTATCAACAAACACACAGCAACTTCGCCACGCGAACGTCTTCAAGCCTCTCCGGAGCAACCAAGCCTGATCCGTCAGCAACCGTAACCTGATCCGTCAGCTGCACAAGGGACTTAATCCGTTAAGTCTGACAGGTTTCAATCCGTTGAAATCTCACTATTCCCCTGTTCAATCCGTTGAGCAGTTTTACTCCCGCAATCAGTTCTGGAGAATCCGTTCGCCAGTTCATATCCTGCATATCTTGATACCCGCTGCTTAGTTTTCTAGCATACTAAGTAAGATTCGGCCATCCGCAAAGGTTGGAGAAAAATCCTAGAGGGACTTTTCCCTTGTAGGTCTGAAGAGAGAACCCAGCATAGAGGAAGAAGATCGGCGTCTGTCACGATCGCTGTGAGAAGAAGTCAGAAGAGGGACGCGAGCAGCACCAACTTCAAGGTTGTACCTGACCCAAAGGTACTGGCACGCCTAGCACAAATATACAAGCCGGTTGTTTGAAGGACTGCAAATTCTACACCAAACATCTGGCACGCCCAGTGGGACCGTGTCAAGATTCCAGGCTTCGACGAGTACCAAAAGGAATACCCTTCTTGTTCCAAACCGGAACACATAACCGCAAAGCCGCACAACTCGGCTCATTGTAGGAAGCTATCTACAGAGCAAGCAATTAGCAAGTTTGGTGCCATGTCTAAAGAAGGTCAATCACAAAACCTTGCTGAGCAAGTAGGAGCATTGAGCTTGTCATTGGAGAACCTGACAAAAGGTTTTCAGGAGGTCCGAGATCGAGGCCGACAACAAGACAGAAAGGCCGAGACACATGATCTAAGGTATAAGGACTTAGCAACTAAGATGGACGAGAATCAGCAGGCGCTGAACAGGAGGATGGATATGTTCATGGAGGCTTTAAATGCCATGAGGACTGAACAACTTATCAACCAACAGCCTCCAGAAGAAGAGTTGCTAGAAGAAGTAGATCACCAGGTAGACAGAAGGACTGTGCACCGAGAGGGATTCGGCCCACTTCGTGTGGGTGATGACCAGTTAGCGGTGCATATTAACCAGAACCCTGGAGGAGCTAGGGGGAGACAGAGGGCTCCAAGGCAGCAACCACGTCGTTCGCCTACACCTATTCAGAGGAGACCTCAGCTAGATTGGGATGCAGTTCAGAATATGATACAGGAAGCAATAAGGGCAACTCCCATTGTTGCTGCTGTGAACACTGCATATGCGCATCCATATCCAGAATGGGTGGCTGAGAGCCCATGGCCAGAGCATTATCGTCAGATAAGGTTCACCTCATTCTCAAGAGAGGGGTCTGAAGATGCAGCCACCCATATCGCAAGGTTCACAGGTGAGTGTGGACCGTATGGCGCAGATACTGTTTTTAAGCTGCGCACGTTTGGGGCTTCATTGTCAGGGTCAGCACTGACATGGTACACCAAGTTGATACCAAGATCAGTTCCTGACTGGAACACGATGGAGACCATGTTTAGAACCACATTCGGAACTGTGGAACCAGAGGTTGATTTGTCTTCTTTGACTGCTATGTATCAATAACCTATGGAATCATCAGTAGAGTTCCTTAAGAGGTTCAAAGTACAACAAGCTAAGTGTAAGACTCCAATCCCAGAGCCTGACCTGATTAAGATTGTAATCAGAGGGTTGGAGAAGAGGCAGAGAGCAAAACACCATGATGGAGTGTTTTCTAGCATGGCTGACCTAATGAACAGGGTTGGCAGCTATCAATATTTCTTGAACGAGCTAGATGAGGAGGCAAATAATTCCAGGAACAATTTGGCCCTCATCTCAGGAACGCTGAAGCCTAGAATGCCTCCAGCAAGGCATAGGACAGTAGGGGCGATCTATTCCCACATGGATCCCTACTACTCGGCTCCACAAGCTATGCCGTATGCAGATCCGAACATGATGGGATATGAGGAAGAAGTGGCAGCAATAGAGTTAGCAGGGAGACAGCCTATCAAGTCCCAGGTACTAAAAATGTCCAAAGAGCCAGTAAAGATTTCGTTCGCCGCTTTTGACAAACCAGAGTACGAATCCTACACGTATAATGCACACAAGGCACCAGAGATTCTGGAAGACTTGACAGCGTTGGGGAAGGTTAGGAATGATTTTGGACCTCCCCCTACCCCTGAACAGCTCAAAGGAAAAAAGTACTGCAGGTTCCACAATCTTTGGAACCATAATACTTCAGAGTGCATTCGCCTGAAGGACACTATCCAGACGTGGATCAACGAGGAAAAACTTGGCGCGAATGAAGAAAAGACTGCAGCTTGGGTGGACATCGATCATTTTCCTACAATCAATATGGTTGACTTAGTGCCGTGTGATGGGAGGAAGGAGAAGCCATTGCCAGTGAAGCCAAAGTTCAAGGAGTACACCTACGATGCTAGTAGGGGTAATGTTATTCTGGATAAGCTGATTGCAGCCAACGAAGTGGCCATCCCATGGGGAGTTTATCCCCCAGAAGAAGCAATAACTGGTAAGACATACTGTAAATATCATAACCTATGGACTCACAAGACTTCTCAGTGTGTGCAGCTCAAAGACCAAATTCAACAGTGGGTCAATGAGGGGTCCATCACCTTTTGTGATCCATCAGTAGCAGATATTGCTGTAGTTAATCTGGTGCGGGGTAACAGAAAGCTGACTCTTGACTTGAGTACTGGAAAAGGAGATGAGGAAGTTTCTAAGCGGAAAGAGTCAGGAGAAGTCGCATCAACAGTTGTGTTGTGTGCCAGATGCAAAACTGAGGGCATTGCTGAGAAACCAAGGCAGGAGAAGAGGAGTGCTGTGATTACAACCCCCGAAGCGTATCAACCATACAGTCCGAAACGGGTGGAAAGATCAGCAAGTCCTAGTCAGAGGGACTCCAACCTCTACCTTCGCTTGCGCCAGGCAAGAATGGAGGGAAAGAAACCAATGGTCAACCCACAGGACGTCGTGACCAAACCTTACATACCACCAGCTTCCAGCAATATACTTAAGGACAATGTCTGGATGGTCAGAGAGAAAGGAAAGGAGGCAGAGGCTACTCCTACTCAGACTAGGAATGTGCAGCGAAGGTATGGCAAGACCAAGAGGCTATTGGAAGCATTGGATAAGGGTTTGGTCAGCCCAGACCAAATCAGAGAGACTCCAGAGCAGTTGAAGCGAAAGCTGGATTTGTTGTCAGCCAGACCTTACTGCCCTGTCAGGAATATTAGTAGTATTCCCAAGACTGCTAACACGGAGCATAGTGGACAGAAGAGAGTCTCGCGAGAAGAACATAGTGGCGAGCGAAAATCCGTGTGGTCAAGGGTAGGCGTTGACAACAGTCAACACACACGGGCGTCAGTTTGGTCGCGCGTAGGATAAAAGGTGGTGGATAAAACATCTACTTCCACCTCTAATAAGACACCTGAGGCATCTCCAGCAAAAAGGGTTAGGATCTCAGAAGGTCCTAAAAACGAAGATAAGAGGGAGATGTCGAAAACAAGGTTTGAGTGGAGACCAAAAGCAATTCAGCGTCATGAGCAAGGGTCTCGTAAAACAAGTAAGGCTGAACCTATAACTGAGGTTGAGCAGCAGAAACCTTCTCCAGAGGTTTCATTAGTAGAGCAAATGGCTGAAGCATTTGCCCGTGCAGAAGAGGACTCAGAAATTGGTGCACTTCGTGTTCCAGAAGAGGAGATGGAGGAAGATGAAGAAGAAACTGGGGGCATGGATAAAAGTTTGCCATGCAGCATGCTCTACATAGAGAATGAGCACGGTGAGATGGTCACAGACCAATCAGGGTCTGCCCAGGTTTACGTGACAACCGAAGCTACGATGCCAACCCCAGAGAAAGACACCTATTGCAATATGGTGTATGTCTTACCTTCTATGTATGCATTAGATGAGCCAATTTCGTCTGAGGTTTTCCTCAACATGTCAGAGGAAGAGAATGGAGCGGAATCATCTGCTCGCGGGGAAGAGCTTGCCGCGAGTGAAGACAAAGTAGACGTGGACTCTGAGCTAAGAAAGAAATATGTTTTGTTTTCCAAGCCCACCTTCGCCATGAGGCAGCATTTACGACCATTGTACGTGTCTGCTGACATGATGGGCAAAAGGGTCAGCAAGATATTGGTAGATACAAGAGCTGCTGTAAGTGTGCTCACCGTGCAGACTATGAATTATCTCCAGATCCCTAAGGAAAAGATTCTGGAAAGCAAGATGAAGGTAAAAAGTTTTGTTGGTAACATAGCTCAGACATTAGGAGTGGTGATATTGAAAATCAAGGTTGGTCCATCAGAGATGTATCAGACTTTCTTTGTGGCTGAATGCACAGCTCCCTATACTATGATTCTGGGTAGAGACTGGCTTCATCAGGCCGGTTGTGTTTCATCTTCTCTTCATCAAGAACTTGCTCTCTGGAACTCAGAGACTGACGAGTCCGAGTTAATAAAGGCTGACCCTAGACCATTCTCAGTGGCAGCTTGCTTTGTTGAGGCAAGCTATTATTATGACGACATGAGGCCTTTGAAAGTCAGTGGTGTTACAAAGAAAGGACATCCACATGGGGTGACCTCCACTGAACTTACACAATGGGGATTAGCGCAACTCCAAGCAGATGTCAGTAGACCAATCTCCATGGTTCTACCCCAAAACAAACAATGAAGCCACAACTCAGCAAGGAGGAGTTGGAAGCCTACCATTCCCTGCACCAGAGATTGTCTATTTTTACGCAGGAGCAAGAGGCTTACCAACATGTGGCAGCAGTAGAGTGCGTTAATGATGATGTTTTGGAATACGATGAAGCGGAGGAGGAGATTATCCAGCCAGCTCCAGCTGCCTTGGATGATACTCCACCTAAGGTTAAGGATCCAGTAGAGAAAGTCAACCTAGGGACCTCAGAGGAACCAATGGAGGTTGGGATAAGTGCGTACTTGGAGCCTGAACAAAAGCAAAGGCTCGTTGAGCTGCTACACGAATACAAGGATTCCTTCGCGGAGAAGTACGAAGACATGCCTGGACTAGCACCAGAGTTGGTTTGTCATAAACTACCAATTATGGACGGTTATAGGCCAGTCAGGCAAGAACCTAGGCGAATGCATGCCGATACAGCGGTTTCAGTAAAGGAAGAGGTAGAAAAGAGTTTCAAAGGGGTCCATCAGCAGTATTTAACTTCGCCACCAGTTCTGATGCCTCCACGTCCTGGTCACCCTTTGAAACTCTACATTTCCGCGTGTGAGACATCAATTGCTGCACTCTTAGCACAAGATGAACGTCAGGATGATGGTAAGGTGGTTGAGCATGCTGTATATTACCTTAGCAGGACACTGATCGATGCAGAAACCAGATATAGCGACATTGAACGTTCGTGTCTTGCGTTATATTTTGCTGGCTGCAAGTTACGTCATTATATGTTGTCTTTCACAACAGTAGTAGTGGCACAAACAGACTTGGTGAAATACATGCTAACCAGACCTATTCTCAGGGGTCGTATTGGCAAATGGATATTGGTATTGTCTGAGTTTTCACTCCAATATACACCTTTGAAGGCGCAGACTGGGCAGGCTATTTCAGATTTCTTGCTTCATCATCCCGTGGACCAGGACTTGCAGTACAGAGAGTTGGACGTAGTGGCTATTTTAATGCAGCCTTGGGAGTTATACTTTGATGGGAGCAGCACTGAAAGTTTGTCTGGCGCTGGAATATCTCTTGTGAGTCCTCTGGGGGTTCGTCACGCTTACTCCTTCCAACTGGAATGGAAGTGTACCAACAATCAGGCTGAGTATGAGGCGCTAATAATTGGTTTGGAAATGTTGCTCCCAATGGGGGCAACAGTGGTAAGTGTGTTTGGAGATTCTTTATTGGTAATCAACCAGCTTAAGGGCTTATACAAGTGTACAACATTCACTTTGGTACCATTTTGGGAAAGGGCTACAGAGCTACTGGAACAATTCAGTGATGTAACTTTGGACTTCATCCCAAGGGCACACAACTTTGCAGTAAATGAGTTGGCACAAATTGCCACTGGCATAACATTAATTGATGGAGTCTGCGAGCGGATTTTGAAGGTTGAAAGGCGAACGTTACCTTCCTTCATGACTCGTCGAGTAGACGCGGATGAATGGTATGTTGCTACGTTGGAGGCTATTGATACAGATTGGCGTCAGCCGCTCATTGATTACTTGGATAATCCATCTGCTCCAGTGGATAGGCAAGTCAGACATTTTGCCACTAACTATGTGTTACGAGGTGGCGAACTCCTACGAAGAGGAGAGGATGGAGTTGATCTTCGATGTATCTTTGGAAAAGAAGCTAAGCGAGTAATGAGGGAGGTACATTTAGGAGTTTGTGGTTCACACCAGGCTGGACCAAAAATGAGGTGGCTTATCCGTCGTTATGGTTACTTTTGACCTTCAATCTTAAAGGATTGCATTACGTTTGCTCAAGGATGTCAGGAGTGTCAGGCGCACGGACCAGTGCGGCATGTTCCAGATGTGCTCATGAAGCCTATTATTAAACCTTGGCCAGCAAGAGGATGGGCGTTGGATTTCACAGGGATTATTCATCCAGCTTCGTCTCAACAGCATAAGTTCATCCTGTTGGCAACAGATTACTTCACGAAGTGGGTGGAGGTTGTACCCTTAAAAGATGCATCTGCTCGTACAGTTTGCAGCTTCATCTTCAGCAATATCATTAGTAGGTATGGCATTCCAGAGTGTTTAGTAGCAGACAGAGGGCAGCATTCCTAGCAAAGGAAACTGAAGACTTCATTGCAGACTATGGGATTAAGTTTCTACACTCCACACCGTATTACGCTCAGGCGAATGGTCAGGCTGAGGCTAGCAACAAAGTAATAATCAATATCTTACGAAAGATGTTGATTGATAATCCTAGAGATTGGCACAATGAGCTTGATCATACCCTGTGGGCGTACCGAACATCTAAGCGGTCACCTACAGGAACTACACTCTATGCCTTGATGTTTGGGCATGATGCAGTTTTTCCCATGGAGATAAATGTCAATTCCTAAAGGGTTCGCGAGCAACATCAGTTAGTAGGGGAAGATTATGTTCAGGCCATGTATCAAGAGCACGAACAGTTGGACACTACACGTTTGGAAGCCCTAGATTATATTATGGTTGAGAAGCAACGGGTCGCTCGCGCATATGATGCCAGGACACGTGGCAGGAGTTTTGGCGTTGGAGATTTGGTTTGGAAAGCAGTACTTCCCTTTGGCGAGCATGTTCGCGGCAGGGGTAAGTGGTCTCCCACGTGGCAAGGGCCTTTTGTGATTGATCAGATTGTGGGTAAAGGTGCTTACTATTTGCGAGATTTGGATGGAGAAGTCCATAATAACCCTATTAATGGACGGCATCTGAAACAGTATTTCCCAAGTGTTTGGGCTTATGACGATCCTTTGCCTCCACAGAATACAGAACAGCCTGTTTCCCAGGAAGGGGGGCAGAGTTTGGGGCCTTAGGGTTCATTCGCTTGACCTATAGCAGCACTAGAGGTTTTTGTCAGTTTCATTCATGTTGCTCAAACACTTAACCTGTTCGAGGTTTTGCTTTTTGTGCACCCGATAAAACTGGGGGGGCACCATAGTTATACATGAACCAATTAATGTGGTTTTTTGAAAATTTTGGGAAGAACAAGTTGTGTTTTTCAAGCCGTGATTTATTTTTGAACCAATACCTGTGGTTTACACATTGAACATAAACAATTTGTGTTTATTGATTCATAATATTTATAGATACATATGACTTCAACAAATACAGTGTTGAACAAGAACAGAAATGCTTGAACGATAATCTATACAGCAGTTACAGCTCTTTTCATAAGGCTTTGTGGCCTCAAACTTTTACAGTCTTGGTAAAACTCACACCTTGCTCGGCCAGCATGTTGAAAGTGAGCCGAGGATGGTGGAGTTGGAGCGACTTAAGCAGACCTGATGATACAAGAGAGACTCGGCAGAGGAATCCTGTCGGCACAGAAGCCTTTCTTCCCACATCAGAAGTCAATTCCCTCACCAAAGTAGAGTTTTCTGCCAATGGTGAAACTTGAAGAGACTTCTGATCCAGGCATATCAGATCTTATGCCTGAGGTTAGGTTCTGAAACCTACCCAGGATATGAGGTTTGGTTGTGAAGCCTAAAGGGTGGGAAGCTTGAAGAAAGAGGTCTGGAGGAACTGCTTTGAGACTGTAAGGAGAATCCATGATTTGGTTACGGAAGGTGATGCGAAGAGTTGGTCACTATTTATAAGCGAAATGCTAGGTTTTCATCTAAAGGATCGGACAGTCTGCTACCCATTTATTGGCCGACATTTATCACGCGTGCTGAGTTCGTTGAATGCGGTAAATGCGCAAGTTAATAGTACAACATTGCAGTTAAAGCGTGGGACAGTTTTCAAGAGGTCAAGAGGTCAAAGATATGGGATTAATCATAAAAGCCTTTTGCATTCAAAATTATACTGGCGAGCAGAGTTGGTACAGAGGGTTAGTCAAATAAATTTGTTGATATGTTTAATATTAGCTAAAGCAGCATCAAGGGCCTTTTGGGCATTCACTTCGTTAATCAGAGAATCTTCAACTCTGTCTTCCGCCTTGTCAATCGCCTGTTGAAGAGTTTGGTAGGAGTTCTTTTCTTGTTCCAAGAGTCCTAAGTGTTGTTGAACCTCTTCCTCTGCAACTGCTAGTTGAGCCTTAATTTCAGCTTTTTGTCATCTAAGCTCAGCAATTCGGTCAGTTTTGGCGGCCCGTTCAGTTTGGAGTTTCTCAGTTTGCTGACGGTACTAAAAGGCCTCCAATCGAGTTACTTTGGCACGCTCAGACATAGTTGCAGCACTGGTTATGAATTCCCATAGACGCCGAAATTTCTTCAAGAGCCTTTCGTCAGCTTGAACTCTCAGGATACGAATGGCATCTTCAACTTGGGTCCTAGTGTGTGGGTGAAGAAGATCCTCGTGCTCCAGGTTGCGAAGGAATGCTTTCGCATCAGAAATTGAGCGGTCTGCCTGAAAAGGGTCCAGCATCTGTTGAACTTGCTCCACAATGGTGGGCACGGCATGACCGGAAGAGAGGGTAACTGGGAGGTTTTCCGGAACCGGTAAGTAAAGAAAGGGTTAGTGTTTGTAAAGATACAAACAAAAGCCATAGAATAAAGGAGAAATTTACCTTTGAGCTGGGTTCAGTTGGGAACCCTGGCTGAAGCATTGGTTGAACAGTCTCACTCGCACGACTGTCGCTCGCGGGGGCAGTTTCAATCGCGGGAGAGATTTCGCTCGCAGGGGGAAGGGTCTTCGCGCGACGTTCGCTCGCGGGAGGCATGTCCTTCGCGCGAACATCAGTCACTATAATCTGTGGCGAATAGGAAACAGTCTCGCGGGGGATTGTCTCGCTTGCAGCAACAGTCTGGAGAGGGATCAGCTTAGTACTTCCCTCACAGATTTCTCCCATCAGAGTGTCAATCTCCTAGGAAGCAGCTGCTGAGTCTGACCCGGAGGAGGAACTAACTTCAAACACAGGGATTGATTCCTGGAACATAAGAAGCACAATTGAGCTCAAGCTTTCAAGATATTTCCAATCAAGTGGATTAGCTAGGGGATACCTTTGGAACTGTTTCAGTAGGAGTTTCAGTGGCCAAGTTGACTGTAGGGGAATCTGCATCCTGGACTACGGTAGAGGTTGCTTCAGCCAGGACGGATAGGTTTGGGGCGCTGGAAACAACAGGATTGTGGCTGAGTTCCTCAGGGGATCGCGCGGCTTCAGGGTTAGACTGCATAGGTTGATCCACCTATAGGACAATTATAGAATTAGTTGGCTTTACCACATAGACATACAAGGTTCCAAGGATGATTAAATGAACCCATACCTGGGGTTGAGAAACAGTTGCTTCCGTGGGAGGAGTTGTTTTAAGCTTCTTGAGAGGGCGACCTTTAATCTTGCTCGCACACCTTTTGGTCCTTTGAGGACGCTGCAAGGAAAGAAGATGATCAGGAAAGGGTACACAAATCCGGTAGTTGATCATTACAGTTGAAAAGGTTCAAAAATACCTGGGGGCAGGGAATACTTCTGCTCGCACCTCAGGAACTAAGGAGGGTTCAGCGCTCTGGCGAGGGCCTTCAATAGCGAACACAGCCAAGTCTTCGGCATGACGGAAGTGCTTTTGATATGGCTGGAAGATCTTTTTGAACACAGGCAGGTGATCTGAGCTCCATTTGCCCTCGTTAATTGAATTCCACCACCTGGTGAACCCATCAGTGGCAACAGGGCTTAAACGTACCCCACAGCTAGGATAGGTGTTCACAGGCCGTCTGATGTCCTTGAAGCAGGAGGGAACAGATTCAGGATCGGTTCCAGCATTATAAGTTTCTCGCCACGAAGTGAAATGGTTGTGGCTAGCCAATGGGGGGTATGGAATTTTCTGGTGCATTCCAAATTGTCTAGCAAAGAAGTTGGGTGCATAGACTTCGACTCCTGCCCTGCCTGGCAGTTTGAGATCGCGAGTGGAGAGGAGGAGTAGAAAGAAAAAGAGTTGGTGGATGTTTTGGCGATCACTGCTAACAAAACCTTTATCTAAAAGTGAAGGGTATCTGCGTCTACAGATAAGGGTAATAGAATCGGAAGGCAGGACTTTCATACTATACAGATGGTGGAAACAGCGTAAATAGCTGATGGCTGGAGGATGTGAGGCAGACACAATGGTTTGGCCTAAGACCTTGTCTTTTAGGAAGCTGGTGATGGAAGAAGAGCGAAAAATGGGAAAGTAGGTTTGTAGCCACAAATCTAAGATCCAAAGAGGACCACCAACAGATTAGTGCTTAAAAGGTTCCAAGGACAAGAAGTGTAATGCCCTGTATAGCAACCCAGTAGCTAGCTCTAAAAGGTTGAGAGGGATACCATTATAGAGTAGCTCAGCAGTTCTGGCCCAAGCGATGGTGGGTTTATTGGTGGCGCTACATTCAACATACTTTAGGAGCCAGAATTCCAGGAATGCTAGGCCACTAAGGTCATCATCAGAGCTCCCATAGCGGCTGACCCATGCGGTGTAAGAGTTGGGGCGAGACTGATCAGAAGGAATTTGATGCTCCAGCGTGAGGTCATTAAGAGGGCTTGGTGCGTCAGAGAAAGGAAACCCAGTGATCGTATACACATCCAGTAGGGTGATACCTAAAGGACCTGCTGGAAGATGGAAGGTGTTGGAGGATGTGTCCCAGAAACATAGTGCTGCTATCAGGGGAGCTCTGTTGCAGCCAGGCTTCAGGGAGAAACAGAGGTCGATGGAGTCGGCAATTCCAACGGCTTGCCATCGTGTGAGATCTTTGCTGCGGCGGTGGTGGTACCATTGAGTTTCGGCATCGTTGGTGTTTGGCCATTGCCCAATCTTGGTTTGGGCGTCTGATTTTTGCCAATCGGCGAATGAAGTTTCATCCTCGCGAAAGACCAAAGGAGGAATCCGGGAGGCATGTTGGAGGTAAGGCAATCGATATTGGTCAGGAAAAAGGTTGACCCAAGGGCCCAGGGAACAGGAATTGTCAGGTTCAACTTTCAACCAGGAGTGTTCTGGCTTTTGGGCAGGTTGGAAATTGGCCATGACTTGCACAAAGTCTCTAGCTTCATGCTTAGAGGGGGTTTTGGGTGAGGTTTTCACAGCGGAGAAAGTGTGTTTGGGAGCCATTGAATTGAAAATAGTGGAGGAAAGCAAAAGCGGCGGCGGTTTGTTTCAGAGGGGTTTGAAAAGAGTTGCAGAGGGAAATGATGGTTGAGTGTCTTGAGGAGTCTGATAACGAAAAGACGTTTGCTTTTGTTTAAATCCACGCCTAGGAATAACTCGTTTCGATTTCCGCAAACGGGCTTAAATCTCAAGAGTTGGGGGCAATGTTAGATCCAAAAGTAAAAAGCCCATTTATGAAAGAACAAGTGGACCGATACCTGCGGTCAGGAAGGACAGAGAATGCTCAGAAAGTCAAATATACTCGCAAGAGGAGCATACTAGCGAAACACGCTCGCGAGGGAAGATAGTTTGCTCGCAGGAGGAGGAGACGCGCTCGCGGAAGGGGCTTTGTATCATGAAAATACACTCGCGGGAGGAAAAGCATTCGCGAGAGTATCAGAAGAGAGAAAACACGTGGCCACAAGAGTGATTTACAAACAGAAAAGTATTGGGCTTAGAGGATTGGGCTTTAAGAGGTTGTTTTGCATTACAAGGAGGATTCTTAAACCCTAGCAGTGTGGTGCCGTGCCTTGATTCACAAGTAAACATCTACCCTAGTATTCACTATATAAAGGGGTTAAGATACAAGAAGAAAAACAACGACATCTATCAACAAACACACAGCAACTTCGCCACGCGAACGTCTTCAAGCCACTCCGGAGCAACCAAGCCTGATCCGTCAGCAACCGTAGCCTGATCCGTCAGCTGCACAAGGGACTTAATCCGTTAAGTCTGACAGGTTTCGATCCGTTGAAATCTCACTATTCCCCTATTCAATCCGTTGAGCAGTTTTACTCCCGCAATCAGTTCTGGAGAATCCGTTCGCCAGTTCATATCCTGCATATCTTGATACCCGCTGCTTAGTTTTCTAGCATACTAAGTAAGATTCGGCCATCCGCAAAGGTTGGAGAAAAATCCTAGAGGAACTTTTCCCTTCAAGGTTGGAAGAGAGAACCCAGTACAGAGGAAGAAGATCGGCGTCTGTCACGATCGCTGTGAGAAGAAGTCAGAAGAGGGACGCGAGCAGCATCCAACTTCAAGGTTGTACCTGACCCAAAGGTACTGGCACGCCTAGCACAAATATACAAGCCGGTTGTTTGAAGGACTGCAAATTCTACACCAAACAACATTCCTTAAAATTTAGTGGGAATCATATCCTCTTTTAAAAGAATTTTTTTAGAAATTTTATGATTTTCACGTAATATAAACATATAGACACTATTAATGAAAAATTTAAAACATTAGAAATATATTTAGACACGAACTACAGACTTATAAACAGACAAAATGTCACTAGGCCATTGGTGAACGCCGATAAAAGTCATGAATGACCTAGTGAAGAAGAATAAAAGGTCAAAAATTATTACACGTCCATACATTATTGATGTTCGGTTCATTTTTAGAAATGGAATGATGTTTTCTTACACTATCATTAGCTGTACCTAACTATACTGAATTATTGGGAGAACTAATTTACAGCGTAGGCCACAAGGCATCAGCCTGATCGATCAATTTTCAGTTCTATATATGCAGATGCCTCTTTTCTTGGTCTTTTATGGTGTGGGGCTAAACATGTAATCATCTAAAACAAAATTGTGGCAAAGAGCCAAAGATCAAAGGTAAGTTATATTATTGGGGCCAGTTTGATACTAACATGATAACTTGATAAGCAATTACAATCACAAGATATTGATGAATCTTTTATCCCTGAAGAAAGGAACAAAAACCAAAAACCTAAATTGACATTGGGATAATTATTAGAGTTCTCTGATGAACTATTTGAAGCAACTTGCTAGTTTTTGATAATGAACTGGCATGGATTGGCTTTAAATCAGCCAACATATTTCATTCAGTTCAATTCTCTCCATCTAACCCTACAACCTAGGACAGCATGATTTTCTAATGTCATGTTGATTTAATTATAAAATTATAATTAGATTTATCTATAATTCGATTTCAATTATAATATTTCAATCTCTTTCTATATCGTTGGATAAAATGATTGATTTACCGAACCGAACATATATTACCAAAATGTTGCATTTGAGCAAGTTGTTGTCGAGGGAGAATATGGAGTTGGGAGCCCTGGCAAACAGAGAGCGAGAGATAAGTTGTACATCTAATTCAGAGAGAGGGGGAGGCATCGGTTACATGAATGCAGTGGCTTGCCTCAACCTTCCTCTTGTTCCTTTTATCTTTTGCTCTTTGCTTGGTGCTGCAGTGGGAGATGGATGACCGGAACTGGTAACCAGGTCAAATCTTCTGATAATAGGTTTGAATTCGTTAGACGATTTTGCCCTTGCCACATGACAATGGGGCTAACGGTGTCATTGATGAAAAATATTGAAATCAGGTCGGATTTGTAATATAAATTACCATTGTAATAAATTCAGATAATGAGATACCGAAATGATAAATGACTTTTGTAATAAGAAAAATGATAAATAATTTTTATTTCAAGAAACAATGTTCGCTAAAGTTTGAAAACAGAAACTTAATACAAGACCATTAATTGTGAACCCCTCTAGCAAGGAGAAGGATTTTCATGGCACGGGTAATGAACCCCTTGAAAGGCTCTTGATCACACACAAAGTTCTGCAAACACTTTGATAAGTTTATTAAACAACTTCAGGCTTTATATAGCCTTTACATGATGAGATGCTGATAACAATCACGTACAAACCGTGATGTTTGTTACAGACCAATTCAAAAACAGATTCTAACTATTGCCTCCTAGTAAGCAGGAGCTTATTTAGCTGAAGTAAACAACAATACTAACAACCTTGACATTGTCAGACCTAACAATGCCTCCCCTAAACTGAACACAGCAATATTCAGTTTCAGTTTAAACTCACAGGTACCTCACACACTCCAAGCTCTTCTCGCATCTTTATAAACACATCAAGCTTCAGAGGCTTGGTCATTATATCAGCAACTTGCTCCTTTGTGCCACAATGAATCAGCCTAACAACATCCTCTTTTGTAAGATCCCTTAAGAAATGGAATCTAACATCAATATGCTTACTCCTGCCGTGTAGAACTGGATTTCTGGACAGTTTAATTGTTGAGGAATTATCACATAGAATAGTTGTAGGCTGTGACTGTAAACAACCAAGCTGCTCCAGAATTCTTTGCATCCAGACACATTGACAGGCACAAGCTGCTGCTGCAACAAATTCAGCTTCAGTAGTTGACAGTGTCACCACCGGCTGCTTCTTTGAAGCCCAAGAAACTGCCCCACCATTCAACAGAAACACATAACCACTCGTACTCCTTCTGTCATCAATGTCTCCGGCGTAATCACTATCTGTGTAAGCAGCTAGCTCTGTTGTATCACTTTTCTTGTAAAACAAACCCAAAGACACAGTACCCTTCAAATAACGTAGCACCCTCTTTGCTACTTGCATATGCATCTCTGTGGGACTAGCCATATATCTACTTAACAAACATGTCACAAACATCAAATCTGGCCTTGTAGCAGTAATATACATGAGGCTCCCGATTAATTGTTTGTACAAGGTTACATCCACCTTTGCTCCTCCTCCTTCCTTTGAGAATCTAGAACCTGGTACAATCGGATTCTTGACTGAATTTCCATTTTGTAAGTGAAACCTTTCCAACAACTCTCCTGCATATCTCTTCTGACTCAAATAGATGCCTTCTGGTTTCTGCATAATCTCAACACCAAGGAAGTATTTCATCTTCCCTAAATCTGTCATCTCAAACTCATCTTTCATGGAGCTCTTAAACCTCTCAAACATGCAAGCATCATTACCAGTAAAGATCAAGTCATCAACATACAGACTTATAATCAATAGTCTCTTACCTCCTTCTTCGGATTTGACGAAGAGAGTATGCTCATAATTGCACCGTGTAAAACCTTCTTTGAGGAAATAAGCCTCAATTTTACTGTACCAAGCGCGCGGTGCTTGCTTTAAGCCATAAAGTGCCTTCCGAAGCTTGTAAACCTTCTGTTCTTCACCCTTACGAACATATCCCAACGGCTGCTCCACATACACATCCTCATCCAGATTACCATGAAGAAACGCACTCTTAACATCAAGTTGATACACATTCCAACCTTTTTGTGCTGCTAGTGCTAGAACTGTCCAAATTGTATCCCATCTTGCTACTGGAGCAAATACCTCATTATAATCGATCCCATGCTGTTGAGCATATCCTTTAGCTACTAATCGAGCCTTATACTTGTCTACCTCACCATTCTCGTTCAGTTTGGTCCTGAAAACCCACTTTACACCAATTTTTTTTGCTCCGGTTGGTAGTGATATAAGCTGCCAGGTCTCATTCTTTTCTATGGACTCCATCTCACTGTCCATAGCCTTTCTCCATTTTTCTTCTACTGCTGCTTCTTCAAAGGAACAAGGATCTTCATAGGAAGCAAACATTGCAAGATTGTTTGACTCATCTTCTCCTTCTGAAAGGCCTTCTCCTGATACATAATCCTGCAAGTATGAAGGAGCTCTCCTTGATCTATTTGCTGCTGGAGGAACTTCACTTGGTGCCTCTTGATTGACCACTGGCACAGTAGCTTCTTGGTTTTCATCCTCGGACTCTTCGGCTTTATCTTCATCACAACCTTCCCAAACCAATACATCTTGTTTCACTTCTTCTGCTGTTCTTCCCCAATTCCAGCCCTTACATTCTTCAAAACTCACATCTCGACTTGTCACTATCTTCTTGGTTGCTGGATCAAATAACCGATATGCTTTCGACTCATCACTTACTCCCAGTAATACACAAGAGAAACTTTTATCATCCAACTTCTTTCTTTTCTGGTCTGGTACGTGAACATGGGCTAAGCATCCAAAAACCCTAAAGTAATCTACTTTAGGTTTAATTCCACTCCACATTTCCTCCGGCGTTTTCTCTTTTACTATCGACGTCGGACTTCTATTAAGAACATGTGTTGTCCATCTTGCAGCTTCTGGCCAGAATCTCTTTGGTACATCCAGGTCAGACAGCATACACCGAACCATATTCATGATAGTTCGGTTCTTGCGTTCGGCTACCCCATTTTGTTGTGGGGTGAAAGATGCTGTGAGTTGCCTGCTTATACCATTATCTTTACAGAAAGTATTAAACTCTGTGGAGGTGAATTCTCCACCTCTGTCAGTTCGCAAAGAACATATAGGGACTCCAGACTCTTTTTCGACCAGACTCTTATAACTTTTGAAAGTTGTGAATGCCTCAGACTTTTCGATCAGAAAATATATCCACACCTTTCTACTATAATCGTCAATGAATGTTAAAATGTACCTTCTATCACTGTTAGAAGATGGTGTGATTGGGCCGCAAATATCAGCATGTACGAGCTGCAATTTCTTGGAGGCACGCCACTGACTTCTTTTTGGAATAACCTCTCTGTGTTGCTTGCCTACCAAGCAATCGGTACATGACTTAGTTGTAGTTTTTAATGGTGGAATACCTTTTACCATTTCTCTGTATCTTAATGTCTGCAGCCCCTTATAGCTCAGATGTCCATATCTGCGATGCCATAACTGCGATTCATCTTCTGTCATTGTTTGTAAGCAAGCAGAACTTTCTGGTACCACACTGGCCAACAACACAAACATCCTATTCGCAGTCATCCATGTCTGCATAATCAAACCCCTTCTTGGATGATAAAGCTTGCATATTCCATGCTTTATAAGAATAGCTAACCCCCGTTCTTGAAGTTGGCCTATACTGAGCAAATTATTCTTCAAATCCGGCACATAATAAACTTCTGTAATTACCTGAGTTGCACCCTCAATTTTCAGCCGTATGTTTCCCTTCCCCATCACTTCCATTCTTGTATTATTTCCCAGCTTCACCGAATGTCTATATGTACCATCAAAATTCAAGAAGTACTGTCTCTTCCCACACATGTGGTTGCTGCATCCAGAATCTAAGAACCACATCTCTTCCCTTTTTGCATTGTTAGTTTCCACAAAAGCCATCAGAAGCATCTCTTCTTCCTCATCAATTTCAGCATAGTTGGCTTTCTTGTTCCAACTAGGACATTCGTATTGAAAATGTCCTAGTTGATGGCATTTATAACATTCCACAGTAGCCTTGTCAAATTGCCTCCCTCTGCCTCTCCCTCGGCCTCTAGTCGCAGCTCCTCTGCCTCTGCTTCCTCTTTCATCATAACTAACCTTCAATGCTTGCTCATCTCCACCATTCTTGCGAAACTTCTGCTCATGAACCAGCAACGAGCTTTGTAAAGCATCAACTGAAAGACTATCGATGTCTTTCGACTCTTCAATCGAGCACACAATGTAATTAAAATTCTCGGTAAGAGTACGTAGAATCTTCTCAACGATCTTGACATCCGACATATCATCACCACAGTTTCTCATATCATTGGCTACCACCATTACTCTCCCGAAATAATTATTGACCGTCTCTCCCGATCTCATCTCCAGTAGCTCAAAATTTCTGCGAAGATTTTGAAGTTGAGCACGCTGCACCCGTGCATTTCCTTGATACTTAACCTTCATTGAATCCCACAATTGTTTGGCCGTCGCCTTCTGAGTAATTGTCTTCAAGATGGCCTTGTCAATGGAGTTGAAGAGATAATTCTTGGCCTTCAAATCCTTCAGCCTTGCTTCTTCTAGAGTCTTTCTCTGAGCTGGTGTCAATGCTTCTTCATCAGCTGGTTCTGGTTCTGTATAGCCTCCCTGGACAACACTCCAATACTCCTTTGATCTAAGGAGATTTTCCATGATCAAACTCCAATGATCATAATCCCCATCAAACTTGGGGATGCACGCCTGTGAAAAGCTGTTACCTTCAGCCATCGTTGCACTCATTTACACTCGCAGTGTTTCACTCCCAATCTCTCGTGTTTCACTCACTTGAAACTTACTTACAATCAGGCCTCTTTCGAGGCTCTGATTCCAAAATATGAAAGGCTCTTGATCACACACAAAGTTCTGCAAACACTTTGATAAGTTTATTAAACAACTTCAGGCTTTATATAGCCTTTACATGATGAGATGCTGATAACAATCACGTACAAACCGTGATGTTTGTTACAGACCAATTCAAAAACAGATTCTAACTATTGCCTCCTAGTAAGCAGGAGCTTATTTAGACATTGTCAGACCTAACACCCCTGAGTCGTGCAAGCTGTTCTCCTCAAGCAAGGGCTCGTTATTGTGAAAAATCGCTATAATATATTAAGCTACGAAAGAATCAACTTCACTCTTGCATGTCCTTTTGAGATTTGAAGCTGATCTGTGAGACCAAGGTGAGCCATTAAGAGCCAGACATGAGTAAGAAGCTCCCCGCCTCGCCTGAGCTGCTGAGCATGATAATTCCCAGCACAGTGAGCGGCAGCATAGGCTAACATTTCAATCCACACCTGCCCCAATATCTCCCACTTCTTTTCCTTTTGGTTTTTAAGTAACGATGCAAGAATGCATGCATCGAATAACACCGACTTGCTTCTGTCTCCCTTCACTTGAGCAGGTTTTATTTCAGTATTTATAGCAAGCAACATTTTGCAAACATTAGATTTAGAATCTGAACTGGTAATCTTTCTTCCTGCAAAAACTTCCTCGGCCTCTTCACATGTGTCTGCAAACCTCACCATTCCGATTCCTTTGGGCAACATGAAAGGACACATGACGAGAAGATACATCATGTAATCTGCTATATGCTTGCTCACTTTACGATCTTCATTGCCTTCATCAGCAGTTTCATGATCATAGCAGAGATCTGTGGCGATATGCCAGAGAAGAATGCTTCGGTCGAATTCCACTTCTGTTGTCCAAACCTCGAAATCGGGAAATGCATACTCCCCAAGGGCAAGATTACCTCGGCTGGCAACTATATCCTGAAGTTTACTAGCTTCGGTACTACTCATGAGCAATTTAGATTTAGCTAGTAAATGTTTAAAGATCGAGCATTGGATCGTATCAGAAATGGGCTCACGAGTCAGGTACAAGAACTTCTCCAGATTTTCATCAAACTTTTGCAGTACGCTCCGGAAGAACCAGTCTTGCAGTGGCCAGTCTTTTTTAGGCTTGCGTTTGAGACAATAGTTAAGCAAATTGATCTGTGCCATCGAATTTGACCACCTCTTCTTGTTCGCCACTCGAACACAAGTGATTACTTTGGGAAAAGGCGTTTTAACATGCCTACTCAACCACAACGTTGTCCAGTCAGAAGAAGCGACAAAGACAAACGCATAAATCTCTATGATAATAGCTCCACCCAGCAATACATAAGTAATACTCAAATCAATCCAGTTCTTGTGCCTCACGTTTATTAACCACAGGAAACAAAGGAACACAATGCAGGTGGTGGAGAAACTGATGGCACGAAAGATGAAACCCCAGCGAGTATAAATTACGGGAGCCTTGGTGTAGAATACATCATAGGCATATCCAAGTTCAGTCTCAACAATCTTAAAGGCAGTTTTAGGAGCTACATGAGGATTAAGATTCTGGAAGAAGAATTGGCTACTATCTCGCTCTTGGAAGCTAAGGATGAGATCTACAAATAGCCGCCGGAAAGTCCTGAACAATTCATGTGCTTTGACCACTATGTTTACTTCGTCAGCAACAAAGTTGAGTATATCACCATCAGTACCATTACCAAGTTCTGGAACAAGAAGCTCGTCGTCAATTTCTTCAGTCTCCACGTTGTACCCCTCATCTCTCTTCAAAGAAACTAGTTCCATGAATTTTACGTAGCTGGGGCCTGGATCGGCACGGCTGAGCATTGACTCACGAAACTTTCCCTGCTTGGCTGACCTCAGGGCCAAAGTCCTCTCTCCGTACTTGATAAGGCCAGCAAGAAGCATGGGAATTGTAAGGCTTGGAAGCAAGCTATTCTTCCAGGACATAATAAAGATGTATGATGCAACGCTTACTTGAACAAGAAGTCCGAGCAAGTGCCTCAACCACAACTCGTTGTCCTCTAAAGCATACGCCGTGATACTGTCTGGGCCGCCAAGATGCAGTAAAAGAAATGGCGCCCAGAAACAGGAGAGCTCGTCGTCAAGTGGGGGGCCAGCAGAAACCTTTTTATTGGTATCACAGCTGCAGTCTTCGCCTTGGTTCTGAGAGAGGACGCCGAGAGCAACAGTAGCTACCCAATCAGCCAGGAGGTAAGCAAACCAGAGGAAGATTCTGATTTTCGATTTGACATTGTACTTCCTGCGGCTGCCAAAGTGAATGAGTGAAATTTGCAATGCCAGGCTGATCAAAACCAGCACTCGTAGCTCCCAAGTGCTCCATAGTTCCTGAACACGTTCCGGAACCAATTGAACAAGCCTCCTCTTTTCCACAAAAACCCAGCTGCTCAGAGCTGGAAGAAGAATTCATCACTTAATAAATAAAACTTCAAAATTTACTCAAACGTGTCAGATGTGTATGAATTGTAATCTATCTTCTTGAATGGATGGACTGGCCTATATAATTTATATATTAATAATGAACAAAAGCAACAACTAATAAGATTATAGATTGTCGAAATTGCGAAGCGAATTATTCGAAAGTTGTGTTAAAATTTTGTTTTGGAAACATACCAATTAGCAGCATTTCTGGCTCAGCTTTGTTATTTGCTTAGCAGATACAAAACACCTACAGATAGAGAGGACTTTGGCTCAGCTTTGATGCTTGGTCACCTATCTGCCACCATAAAACAAAGAAAAGAGGAAGACTAAGAATCATTTTTGGTTTGTGGTTTAAATTAATAAGTCCATCAATTATCTTTCAGATAGGCCTATATAATTAACCTAATCCTATTAGAGCAAGTGCACCCTAGAGCGGCAGTAATTGCCAAATTGCCAGAGAAGAAGGAATGCAACGGAGGAGAGGCGGAAAAAAGGAGGTGGGACCGGCCAAAAGGCCAGCAAGCGGGCGCAGATCGACTGCCAGAGAGACTGGGTCGATTCGAGTGTGAGCCCAACACACGTGGGCGCCCGCCTGCTTTTTTTTAATACGACGCGTGTAAAACACGCACCATTAAAAAAAATTAAAAAGGTGGCCGATAACATTTTTTCCGTTGGCCAACCATAAGCTGCCACGTGGCAGCCGCAGGTCCAAGGCCAAACGGTCCGATTCAAACGGTCAATTTTTTCCTATATATACCCTAACTCTATTCTTCACAATTTACACCACTTCTCATTTCTTCTTCTTCATTCCTTCATATATTAATTTCTCAATTTCTTTCCTAATTTTCCAATTTCTTTCTTTGGAGATCTCGCTGTGTTGGAGCACGAAGATATTCTTCACCAAAATAATGTTCCACCTGTTGGCAAAACTTCTTCATGCACTCTAGTGTTGTTGATTCACTCATCCTGCATATCTCGACACACTGATCAGCAGCTGCACCATACGCCAACATTCGAAGGGCACCTGTCATCTTTTGTTGGGGCGGCAACCCTAGTTTTCCAACGGCATCAGCCTTTTGATGCCAGTAAGTGTCGTTGTTGCAGAGCTTCGTCATGATTCGGTTGAACACATGGGTGTGCATTCGGTATCTCCGACGAAATTCTTCCGCCCTAAAGATAAGGCGCTCGATGAAGTAATCAGCCATGAGACTTGTTCCCCCAGATTCTCTATTTCTAGAGTGATTAGAAGAGCGACCAGGACGTGAACCTCGTCCTTGTGGTTCATTTGAATTATCAAGATGCAACATAAACATGGCCACGTTATTCATCATGGTATATATCCATCATCTGAGCGTCATCTTGACTTTGTTCTTGTCTTTGCTTCAACAATTTACTAAAGAAGCTCATCGTAGTGAGGAGGGAATGTGAATAAGTAATTGAGGGATTGTGTTTTTGTAGTGATGTAAATGAGTTGTGAAGGTCGAGTGAGTATAGAATAAGTGATCCGACTTATTTATGGATAATTTCGGATCATAAAGTTTGAAGATCATGCTACGTGTCAAATCGTCATTAGTCAAAAGTCTAATCAAAAATCCTATCCAAAATCCAACGATATTATTTGGTCGACAAACATACACGTGTCAAACTTTGGTTGGTCTGAAATCCTATCGAAAATCCATACCATTATTTCGATAATAAGAGACCTGAAAATGTCACATGTTATTTGATTATTGGTTAAGTATCATATATAAAATTTAAAAAATAAAAAATTTAATTGATGAATAGTGATTGTCTCTCTGACGGAGTTGCACCGCTGCATAAAAATTGACCTAGAAATACAATCTGCATTGAATAGTGATTGAAGGAGGCAATTAAATTGATGGATTGAGGAATTGAGGAAGGTTGATGGGTGCATATGCACTTAGGTTAGAGTCTTGTCTATCCACTATAAATATATGATTTATGTCACCAATAATTATTTTGACCCAACAAACAACCCGTTCACGTGCCTAATCTGAATCACTTTTATTTTCTCAATGGTCTCATTGATTTTAATTATAATATTTGAATCTCTTTCTATATCGCTGGATAAACATGACCAATTTACCGAACCGACATAATAATTACCAAAGGAAAATACTTGAATCCGGATTAGCATGTACGTGTGCGTCCATACTTTCTCTTATCTACGTACTTTCGGTGATATAAATCATAATCTTAACCGTTTAAAAGTTTGATTAACGAATAAAGATTCTATCTACAAAAAATCATTGCGAAAAAAATCGTTTGCTTAACCGATTGCATTAAACAAATAGACAATTTTAGTAAGAGTCAGAAGTCTCATGAACAATCATCTATTTATTTGATACATTCGACTGAGCAAACAATTTTTTATTTTACAATGATTTTTTATGAATATAATCTTTATTAGTTAATCATATTTTTAACCAATTAAAATTATAAATTACATTACTATTATGTATAAATAAATATTCACACGTACATACTAGAGTCAAGTATTTTTTATTAGCAAAAAGTATTGTCTTTATTCCCATGTGCAAAACATGGCATCTGGCTCAAAGTATTTGTAAATAGGCCCACGTGTACAGTCCAATTTGGTCCGTACAATTACAGGAACAAGAACCAGCATTTGAAAAAAGCAATCCGCCAGCTTTACAATATGCCCTGTTATTTTCCACTTTACTCCTCGCTGGTATCCAATACCAAAGTTCTGAGAGAGGACGCCGAGAGCAACAGTAGCTACCCAATCAGCCAGGAGGTAAGCAAACCAGAGGAAGATTCTGATTTTCGATTTGACATTGTACTTCCTGCGGCTGCCAAAGTGAATGAGTGAAATTTGCAAGGCCAGGCTGATCAAAACCAGCACTCGTAGCTCCCAAGTGCTCCATAGTTCCTAAACACGTTCCGGAACCAATTGAACAAGCCTCCTCTTTTCCACAAAAACCCAGCTGCTCAGAGCTGGAAGAAGAATTCATCACTTAATAAATAAAACTTCAAAATTTACTCAAACGTGTCAGATGTGTATGAATTGTAATCTATCTTCTTGAATGGATGGACTGGCCTATATAATTTATACATTAATAATGAACAAAAGCAACAACTAATAAGATTATAGATTGTCGAAATTGCGAAGCGAATTATTCGAAAGTTGTGTTAAAATTTTGTTTTGGAAACATACCAATTAGCAGCATTTCTGGCTCAGCTTTGTTATTTGCTTAGCAGATACAAAACACCTACAGGTAGAGAGGACTTTGGCTCAGCTTTGATGCTTGGTCACCAATCTGCCACCATAAAACAAAGAAAAGAGGAAGACTAAGAATCATTTTTGGTTTGTGGTTTAAATTAATAAGTCCATCAATTATCTTTCAGAGAGGCCTATATAATTAACCTAATCCTATTAGAGCAAGTGCACCCTAGAGCGGCAGTAATTGCCAAATTGCCAGAGAAGAAGGAATGCAACGGAGGAGAGGCGGAAAAAAGGAGGTGGGACCGGCCAAAAGGCCAGCAAGCGGGCGCAGATCGACTGCCAGAGAGACTGGGTCGATTCCAGTGTGAGCCCAACACACGTGGGCGCCCGCCTGCTTTTTTTTAATACGACGCGTGTAAAACACGCACCATTAAAAAAAATTAAAAAGGTGGCCGACAACATTTTTTCCGTTGGCCAACCATAAGCTGCCACGTGGCAGCCACAGGTCCAAGGCCAAACGGTCCGATTCAAACGGTCAATTTTTTCCTATATATACCCTAACTCTATTCTTCACAATTTACACCACTTCTCATTTCTTCTTCTTCATTCCTTCATATATTAATTTCTCAATTTCTTTCCTAATTTCCCAATTTCTTTCTTTGGAGATCTCGCTGTGTTGGAGCACGAAGATATTCTTCACCAAAATAATGTTCCACCTGTTGGCAAAACTTCTTCATGCACTCTAGTGTTGTTGATTCACTCATCCTGCATATCTCGACACACTGATCAGCAGCTGCACCATACGCCAACATTCGAAGGGCACCTGTCATCTTTTGTTGGGGCGGCAACCCTAGTTTTCCAACGGCATCAGCCTTTTGATGCCAGTAAGTGTCGTTGTTGCAGAGCTTCGTCATGATTCGGTTGAACACATGGGTGTGCATTCGGTATCTCCGACGAAATTCTTCCGCCCTAAAGATAAGGCGCTCGATGAAGTAATCAGCCATGAGACTTGTTCCCCCAGATTCTCTATTTCTAGAGTGATTAGAAGAGCGACCAGGACGTGAACCTCGTCCTTGTGGTTCATTTGAATTATCAAGATGCAACATAAACATGGCCACGTTATTCATCATGGTATATATCCATCATCTGAGCGTCATCTTGACTTTGTTCTTGTCTTTGCTTCAACAATTTACTAAAGAAGCTCATCGTAGTGAGGAGGGAATGTGAATAAGTAATTGAGGGATTGTGTTTTTGTAGTGATGTAAATGAGTTGTGAAGGTCGAGTGAGTATAGAATAAGTGATCTGACTTATTTATGGATAATTTCGGATCATAAAGTTTGAAGATCATGCTACGTGTCGAATCGTCATTAGTCAAAAGTCTAATCAAAAATCCTATCCAAAATCCAACGATATTATTTGGTCGACAAACATACACGTGTCAAACTTTGGTTGGTCTGAAATCCTATCGAAAATCCATACCATTATTTCGATAATAAGAGACCTGAAAATGTCACATGTTATTTGATTATTGGTTAAGTATCATATATAAAATTTAAAAAATAAAAAATTTAATTGATGAATAGTGATTGTCTCTCTGACGGAGTTGCACCGCTGCATAAAAATTGACCTAGAAATACAATCTGCATTGAATAGTGATTGAAGGAGGCAATTAAATTGATGGATTGAGGAATTGAGGAAGGTTGATGGGTGCATATGCACTTAGGTTAGAGTCTTGTCTATCCACTATAAATATATGATTTATGTCACCAATAATTATTTTGACCCAACAAACAACCCGTTCACGTGCCTAATCTGAATCACTTTTATTTTCTCAATGGTCTCATTGATTTTAATTATAATATTTGAATCTCTTTCTATATCGCTGGATAAACATGACCAATTTACCGAACCGACATAATAATTACCAAAGGAAAATACTTGAATCCGGATTAGCATGTACGTGTGCGTCCATACTTTCTCTTATCTACGTACTTTCGGTGATATAAATCATAATCTTAACCGTTTAAAAGTTTGATTAACGAATAAAGATTCTATCTACAAAAAATCATTGCGAAAAAAATCGTTTGCTTAACCGATTGCATTAAACAAATAGACAATTTTAGTAAGAGTCAGAAGTCTCATGAACAATCATCTATTTATTTGATACATTCGACTGAGCAAACAATTTTTTATTTTACAATGATTTTTTATGAATATAATCTTTATTAGTTAATCATATTTTTAACCAATTAAAATTATAAATTACATTACTATTATGTATAAATAAATATTCACACGTACATACTAGAGTCAAGTATTTTTTATTAGCAAAAAGTATTGTCTTTATTCCCATGTGCAAAACATGGCATCTGGCTCAAAGTATTTGTAAATAGGCCCACGTGTACAGTCCAATTTGGTCCGTACAATTACAGGAACAAGAACCAGCATTTGAAAAAAGCAATCCGCCAGCTTTACAATATGCCCTGTTATTTTCCACTTTACTCCTCGCTGGTATCCAATACCAAAGTTCTGAGAGAGGACGCCGAGAGCAACAGTAGCTACCCAATCAGCCAGGAGGTAAGCAAACCAGAGGAAGATTCTGATTTTCGATTTGACATTGTACTTCCTGCGGCTGCCAAAGTGAATGAGTGAAATTTGCAAGGCCAGGCTGATCAAAACCAGCACTCGTAGCTCCCAAGTGCTCCATAGTTCCTAAACACGTTCCGGAACCAATTGAACAAGCCTCCTCTTTTCCACAAAAACCCAGCTGCTCAGAGCTGGAAGAAGAATTCATCACTTAATAAATAAAACTTCAAAATTTACTCAAACGTGTCAGATGTGTATGAATTGTAATCTATCTTCTTGAATGGATGGACTGGCCTATATAATTTATACATTAATAATGAACAAAAGCAACAACTAATAAGATTATAGATTGTCGAAATTGCGAAGCGAATTATTCGAAAGTTGTGTTAAAATTTTGTTTTGGAAACATACCAATTAGCAGCATTTCTGGCTCAGCTTTGTTATTTGCTTAGCAGATACAAAACACCTACAGGTAGAGAGGACTTTGGCTCAGCTTTGATGCTTGGTCACCAATCTGCCACCATAAAACAAAGAAAAGAGGAAGACTAAGAATCATTTTTGGTTTGTGGTTTAAATTAATAAGTCCATCAATTATCTTTCAGAGAGGCCTATATAATTAACCTAATCCTATTAGAGCAAGTGCACCCTAGAGCGGCAGTAATTGCCAAATTGCCAGAGAAGAAGGAATGCAACGGAGGAGAGGCGGAAAAAAGGAGGTGGGACCGGCCAAAAGGCCAGCAAGCGGGCGCAGATCGACTGCCAGAGAGACTGGGTCGATTCCAGTGTGAGCCCAACACACGTGGGCGCCCGCCTGCTTTTTTTTAATACGACGCGTGTAAAACACGCACCATTAAAAAAAATTAAAAAGGTGGACTCAAGCTACGCCAAATGCCCTTCACTACTTCAAAGACAACATCACAGTCATGCATCAGAGAAGCGGTTCAAGTCGCTTTCGGCAACAAGCGAAAGCAAGGAGAGTTGGAGACTGGTACCTCAACAGAGCTGCTGCTGCCGAAGTGCTCACAATCGATACTGTGATTCAGCCACATCAGCGTCAAAGTGTCAGCCTCTTTTGTGATGATTGGCAGTCTCCAAAGATTAAACCGGTCCAGTGTCTAGGAAGAGATTTCTTTGTCATAGCAGCAGCGACCCTCGCTTTCTCAAATCCCAGCAAATCAAAGATCTTATACACATGCTCCGGAAGTGATCTTTGTTTGTCAGCAACAAATGTCAAAGTCCTAGCAGTAGCTTCTACACTAAAAGTCGCTTTGACTACAACCTGTATCGAAGACAGCATCACAGTTATGCAACAAAGGAGTGGCTCAAGTTATGCAACAAAGGAGTGTCACAGTTATGCAACAAAGGAGTGGCTCAGGTCGTTTACAAATGATAAATGGCTCAAGTTATGCAACAAAGGAGTACAGTTATGCAACAAAGGAGTGGCTCAAGTCGATAAGCAGGGAAAATGAAGTTTGAGCTCCTGCCTCCTGTGTCCAGTGGAACTGTTTTTGCAAGACCACAAACAATTCCAGCAACGTCGGGCTTGCTCTACTGAGTTTCCAGCAACACCTCAAGTCTCTGCTTAGGGTCGTTTTGACCTGCAACAAAGCCGCAAAGGGTGTCAACGAAATTCATCGTGACCTATCTCATCCTTACTGGCAAAAGAAAAGAAGAAAAAAGAAAAGAAAAAGAGGCTTTCATGTTGAAACTGTAACTATGCTGCTCTTGAAATTGAGACATGCTCGGCTCTCTCTCAAACTTAAATCCAAGCAAAGAAGCAAGACAAACTCGAACACAGATTCTTGTTCACAATCTCTCAAAGTTACAGTTGTAAAGAGGTGCTGACATAAAAATGGTGTTGATCACTTGGCAGTGGCTCTTTATTAATCAAATGAGATCACAAAGAACAGAGATGAGGATGAATGTAGAGTTATCAAATGGCGGCCACTAAGAAATAATAATGTTTGAACATGTTGATACACAGCAAAACTAAACGGTGGTGATGTCCTATACAAATAGCTTCAATCAAGTATAGACAAAAGTGTCATCTCAGATTCTCAGTTCATCTCAATCAAAATGTCAATGTCGCTGCAAATTTTGAGAGCCCGAGGTCATTAGCAAAAAGTGGAGCTTAATTCCATCGTGCACAAATCAAATAAAGGAGTGAAACAAAGATTGCGATCCTCACCCAATTTGTGCAGAAACACCAAAATGCAGGCAAATCAGAGAACCCAAACTGCTCCAAGTCTCGATAAAGACGGTTGTCAAAGGAAAATCAATTGTGAGAAAGAAATTCCTCAGACCCAAGAAGTGACTATTACCCAAAGTGTTCTTTCGATCGAGCGAGGTGTAGAACCCAGTTGAGAAATACCTGCAATTATCGAACTCAGGCTCCATCTACAATTCAATCTCTCCCAAATCGTTGATCACGACACAGAGATTTTGGAGCATATGGGGATCATGTGTCACACATCCCCTTTTCAGGGTGTATTCTGTAGGGTGGTCGCAGAGAGAAGTCGGGTCTCACTTATGGGCAATACGAAATGGAGGCAATGGGTTATGAGTTGGGCTCTTGACAAGTTCTAAAGTAGCACAAGGCCCACTGAAAATATTCAAGTCCAATCCACTAAAGGCACATCTCGACAAGGTCCCAAGTTAAAGAAGACGTCTCCAACGCAAATTTCGTGCCTCATTAAATTCATCTGTTGACTACAAGCCAAAATACAGCAGTGTAAAAGCCACTCTAAGTCTCAAGACCCAACTGCAAAGCTCGACACGACGGGTGCCCAAATCACATCAGCAGACACTACTAAATTAGGTGTCGACAAGAAATACAGTTGACGGATTCAAAAATATGTGTACATCTGTCAAATTACAAAAGTCAGTATAAACCCACAAACCCAGATTGAATGAACTATGATCGGTTTGATCCCCTCAAAAGGGATATGTAGGCAATCTAGTGACCCACTAGATACAACCACCATTCCAAACAGAATCCCTGATCACCAGTCAAAATCGGCCAGCCCAAATTACTTCAGTCAAATTTCCAAATGTATGAACTACATCAGTTTCGAAGGTATGTAGGTTGTCTGGATTTAAATCTAGATGTAACCATGACTCCAAATAAATTCTCTGATCTTCTGAAGCCTCGCTCTATAGCCTATACGCTTTCAGATACAAATCCAAACACACTCTAAACACATTTCCAAACAGTACTCACATTCTAAAATCAAAGCCCTCCAACGAGTCATTCACTTGTTGGGGATCTTGAACTACGAATGGTTTGATCTCTTTCCCGATGGTACGTAGGCAACCAATTCAAAACATTGGGTGCAACCATAAAACAAACAAACACACGCACACACCCCAGTTGGTATCTCCATCGGAATCAAAGGGTTTTCCTGTTTAAATAAAGAGGTTGTAATTAACAGATGTTTTATTTGGAATGGTTCGAACTTAACATAATACAAAGTTCTATCTCCCTCAATGAGATAGAACAAAATTATGTTGAGTACATTATTTTACCATTTTTGCTCAATGTAGTTTTTGGCTCCATCTGTGGGAACCATTCTCTCTTTCATCTATTTTTGAAGATACTAATGTATTTTGTGGGTGTCATAAGAAACAAAAATGGCATCGTAAGTGACAGTTTACTGCCAAGAGCTTATAGCTGCTGAGTCAAAGTTTGGACGAACCTCAAGCATAGTCCTAAGGCTCAACAATGATGTCAAAGTCATCAAGACAGCTACGCTCAATGCCAAACATTCTCTTATTAGTACTCAAATTTTGATCGGTTCTATTTCGGTCAATTTCACTGTTACATCGATCGAAGGTCCAACATGGCCCGAAGACCCGACCCTTGAGTCCCCACAACATGTACATGTGCAATCAAAAACAACTAATATAGCTTTCGGAGATCAAGTAGTCAAGTTCACTTCAACCTCTGATAACTCATCTTACCAAAAGAAACTGTTGTTAAGACGCACCAACAACGAAGTCAATTAGTGGCTACAACTAGCAAATCCACAAAACGAGCAATGAGACTTCAGAGTCAAGTACCAATGGGTGCATTCAAAGCACTTGAAAGACAGGGGGCATTCCTAGGTTGTACAACCGAATCAAGGCCATGTATGGTCCCTGTTGTTAGTCAAAATACTTAAGCAATGTCTGAGACCATGTCGGCTATGGTAACAAGCTCATCGACAATAGAGGAGCAGCTAGAAGAATTGAAGAGGATGATAGCTTAAAAATATGCACAAATAGCAGCGTTGTCCTCTCAATTAGCTGCTAGGGCGAACATAAACGATCACAAAAAAGACGAAATGACGGATCGACAAGATTTCACAAACATAAGTCTGCAATATATAAAGACATTGATTGTAGAAGGAATCCGTGAAGCATACATGTCCTAAAATCCACAGTTCTCTGGGTACTTAAAACCCTTCCCCGCTCACTATGATGCATTACCATTTTCTAAGGGCTATCAAAGACCAAATTTTGACAAGTTCGACGGATTAAATGGTTCTCCACATGAACATTTAGCTCATTTCTTCTCAGCCTGTGGGGAAACATCGCAGTTAGATGCATTGTTAGTGAGGTAATTGTTCAGTCCCTTAAAGGAGCAGCATTTACATGGTACAGTCAACTACAACCAAATTCTATTGTAACTTGGGATGATTTGCAAAAAGCATTTCTTGCACAATTGTCGGCTCCAAAAAGAAATTCTCAATTATAGACTTAGCTGATACAAAACAAAAGCCGGATGGAAGCAGCAATAAATTCATTTCCAGATGGAGGAGCTTGAACATTCAATGCTCGGAAAAACTAACAGAGCTTTATGCAGTACATATGTGCACAAATAATCTGTTACCAGAGATAGCTGATTTTGTCAGCACTGCAGAACCTCAAACATTTGATGCACTAGTTTCAAAAGCTAGTAATGTCGAAAGACAAATCGCCCGAAAAAAAAAATTCATGACACAAAGGGCATCTTACAAAGACTATAAAGTCAACATGACAGATGAATTGCTGGCAACCTCTGTCGAAAATGACAACAAGTCAAATGCACGACATGGAAAAGAAGGTTATAGAAAACTCACTCTCAAAGAAAGGAAATAACTCAAATACTCTTTCTATGATGACGATGTCGAACAAATACTCAGTCAGCTCATCAATGCCCACACTATTGAGTTGTCTAAGCCAAAATGACATTGTGAAGTCAACAAGAACAATGACCCGAGATTTTGCCAATATCATTGAATCATAAATCACCCAACAAAGGATTGTTTTGTTTTGAAGAATGTGATCCAAGATATGGTTGACAATGAGGAGATTGAAGTGGAGACATCGTCAGCAAGATGAAATCTAAATTTGTTTGCGTCTCAAAAAAAAAAGCTTAAAAAAATCCTGTTGAACAACAAACCTGCAAAGGGTCATTCAAGAAAAATGATGGCACAAAAAAAACTCGTTGGATTGAAAAGTCGAGTGGACGGTCTAGGCAAAAGTTAGAGCACAAATCCTCCTAAACTACGACGGCTTGATCCCCAAAAAGGGGGTACGTAGGCAGTCTAGTCTTAAAAAGCTAGATCCAACCACCAAATAAAAATAATAATCATTTCTTAATCAATCAGGGGAACTACGTTGGTTTGATCCCTTAACAGGGTACGTAGGCAGTCTAGTACGAAATTCTAGATGCAGCCACAAAACTATCAAAATCATATTTTCTTTATGAACAGGTTGAATCAGACGACACCAAGCCTTGCACCTCTGAAGAACTCCTAGTACAAGTATAAACTACAGCAAGTGAAAAGAGAGTTGTCAAGCCTTGCATGCGCAAAGCTATTACACATACGACGCTTGAGAGGGCAACTGTTGAACGGTAAAAAAAATGAAAAATATTGTGGCTGCAGATAATTATCCCAAAAAGAAAAAAAAAGATAATGGCATTTTTTTGATCTTATACGAGACACGTCAGCAAATACAATATCGTAACAGAAATTGGCCGAGGACCTTTCGTTGGTAACGAAAATAGAGTTTGGGTACCACAATGATAGTTTTTAAAGTTTAGGTACCACTTTAACCGTGCCACAAGAGTTGGGGCACCCACGATGCATTTTACTCTATTCTGAAACACATTAAACATTTTTTTCATTATCAGGATCTGTTCGGATCCGCCTTATTCAGATTGGATCGGTTTGAGTAGGATTCAGACCAAACATGCAGCCCTATACTGGGGTGAACAACTTTGGTTTGTGCATCTAACTAGAACTACTACATACTGCCATGCCTCTATAATCTTATGTAATCAAATACTAACAGGACACACCCTGCATTGAGCTAGAACAGTCGCCAAGTCTGCAGCTCCATTAGCTCGTCTACTGGTCCATAACCAGTTTACTCGGTTACGTCTTGCTTTTTCATAGATCTAACTGTGAGAAGTATAGCACATTGGTAGAATTTAAAGCTTCCAATATATGCCCAACCAATGCAAAATGCCAGCAACAACGCCCCAGAACAAGATCTCTGCAAAGAGGACATAGAGCAGAATGCCTACTCTCCTTGAATGCCAAACCCCAACAAAAATGTGCTTCTGGATCCAATATATCTGCCACAAGTAGAAGCAATAATGAAACATGTATCAGTATCAGCTGAAAAAAGAATTTCCATGGAATAGAGAATCCCTCTAATCACATTCAGCTTAGTATAGCAAGCACGAGCATTACTGTCGAATTTGTTTTGGTGAGAAAATAATCTATGTAACATGGTAATCGCAGTAAGAGTATGTGAACGTACTAGTGTATTATGGGGGTCCTTGTAATACCACCCGTTGAAGAATCCTGCAAAGATGCCTTCAGCTGCCATAACATAGACAAGCATAGCATTCATGCCGATCCATTCCAGAGGAAGAAACATGTACTTTATATCGTAGATATCAACCTGGAATGAGAGGATACCAACTAAATAAAGAGTAAACAAAAACTCAAAGATCCATAATATTCCATGACAATATCAGAGTATTCTACCGTGATGTAGAAGGCTGAAAACACCAAAGCTGCTGCTCCAGACGTTATGCATACGTAGCTAAATGTATATAGTTGTTTATTTGAAGGAATTGCTACACCAGGGATTAAACATTAGAAAGAATAATGGAGTGGTATGTGCAAAAAAAGTTGCATACATTTCACCTCAGTTCGCACCATGAGTGAAATGAAGAACATTTCCTAAGATGAGTAGAGCAAAGCCCATTACGATCCAATGCTTCAATCTAGCTTGATGGCCCTATAAACGCAAAAATGTGCCAAGTAAGGAATTCTCTTGACCCATTCCAAGCAGCAAGTATACCAAATAACAGACACAGCACTTAGTTAACCTTTATATGTATCAGCACATGCCCGAAGTGTACTCCGATGATTGTGGACAGGATTGCAGATATTGAGCTACATGTATGAAGCAATAGACCAGATAAGCACAGTTATAAAAGACTTCTCAAGCTTTAAACTACACTTGATACACATTAGATTTGTTATTTTTGAGCCGTAAGTATCAGATTTTATCATGTTTATGACAAAAAAATGGTGACTCCGTAAATGCAAGGATACAATGAATTGTTCTAATTCCAAGAACCTTTGTCACCCATTTCCTTTAGAAGCCAAAAGGAAATAAGTTGTCATATCCAAGTTTCTTGATATTTGATCTAACAACGTCAGAGGTTATATTACCTAACAATTCCTTCAGGTTCAAAAGAAGCACGGCACCATGATGGAGCACCATTTCGGAAAGGTCCTTCATATGGGGAATTCTCAGTGCAAGCCTGGAAATTCAGAGTACAACAGTTATATCTTTAAACCTGACCAGTGTTATAATCTCTTGATGATCAAAGCTGATTAAACTAAAGGGAGATAAACTACATACTTTTGATCTTTTCCAAGCTGGATGCTGATACATATGATTGATTCCCAACAATTGTCTGTCAATGTATCCCACTGCATTACAAGGAGGATCCAGTTTTCCTCTAACCCCACAAAGTACCTTAAATTGAAATGAACGTTTTCACTGAAAAGAAGTGATATGATTCCATATTTTGAGATTTAACCCAACCACAACCAAAGTTTCATAACTCAGTAATTCTCAAATGATTCAGACATGCCAATCATTTATAATTATGTTATTTAACAAACCAGAAGCTTACCGTGAAACTTTTCCCATAATCACTACTGTCTCTGTCATGGACGGTAAATTGCCAATCAGGAACATATGTCCCATAAATAACAGCAAAGTAAGTAGTGAGAACAAATGCTGCAACCATCCTGGAAATTTTGAAATGGAAAATCATCAGTAATTGTTTTACCAAAAAATAAAACCATCAGCAAAGGGAAAAGACCATATCATTGCAGTTGCATAGAAATACCATTGCCAATAGTATAACTTGAACATGGAGAGCATGCCAGGTGCCACATCTTTGGTTTGCGCACGTCTCAAGAAAATTTCTACAAGTGCCACTACCAGATATGCAAGAGCAATCCTCTACAAAGGGTGACTGGAATTACTACATACTGCCATGCCTCATTAAACTAAATTATGTGATCAAATACTAACAGCATATAAATTCATATCAATAACCTTACCTGGAGAATCCCACACCACCTTATCTCACTCATGTCAACACCATATGTTAGTTTGTCAGGAGCATGTGAGAAACCTCCTTCACAACATATTGAATGCATGTGACATCATTTCCAGTCCTTAAAAATAACACTATCATGAAAATATATGTATTGAAATGTAAAAACTGCCTTTAACTTGCAAGTGTCCCTAGGCCGTTAGGCCTAATAGAAGCAAATTCAGCTTCTCCATCTAAACAAATACATGCAGTGTCCAGCCACCACACGAAAAGAAATACTGGAGTCATAATGCATCATGCAGAGGCAGCCTAGCTAAGCAATAAAGACTTCGATGAATTTTTTTCCTAATTAGTAATGCAAGATTCTTCTCCTCACTCTTCATCTGGGAATAAATAGAAACAAAGTATATGTCTTCCTTGCATCAAGGCAACATATAAGGAGACTTAAATACTCAAAGTTTAAAACCTGGAGAAAACACTGACCTTGTAATAGGAGACCCCAGAAAAGGAGCTTGAGAGTTCTAAGAATCACCTTCTTGACGGCCAAAAGTTGGTCCGGTATTCTCTATAAGAAACATTTAATCACGCAACAACAAAGGAAGATAAAGTAGGGCAGTGACTAATGACACTTTTGAAAATTTACTGGGAACACAAATGATAGATGAACATCAACCTTGAGAGAAAGTGCAATAGACATTCCCACAATGAAGAGGAAAAAGGGCATCACAAAGTCAGCGAGATTGCAGCCATTCCATGGTGCATGACCAATCACAGGCCACTCTCCACCGGCATCATCAACCAAAATCATCAACTACAATACGGTTCCACACATCAAATTATGCTGTGAAACCAAAACCACAGAACTAGAACAGAGTATTTTGCTCGAAATGGAAGTTTTCTATTCAATTCAATTAGTGAAAATTATGATGAACATAGAAAGGAAACGAGTAGAGTACAGAGACAGTGAGGCCTCGGAAGATGTCAAGGGAAGCTACACGTTTCGGTTTTGGAGGCTTCTGGTCGGAAATATCGGGTTCCGACACGATGAGATGCTGCTGGTGAGCCGTGTCAGGTTTGATTTCGGCCATATTGATATATGAAACAGTGAGTTCAACAGTGGACGAAGAATATGAGGGTGAGCGAGGACAACAGCTAAGCTAAGCTTACAAGTTGCCAGAAGATAGGTTCTTTATGTCAAAGTCTACACCCGAATAGTGCTGAAAGACTGCGTGCCAGCAATAAATAACCATCCACTTGAAATGCAGGGAAAAAAATCTAAAATTGTAAATAAATAACAGCTGCAGAATGTTATGAAAACTTCTACCATTCTTCAGAGCATCACACTTATCTTATAAGAACATACGTTTCGTAAAAGAGTAGAATCATCGGTATTTTATGTCTAGAAAGAGAAGAAATTGACAAAGAATTTGAACTCTGGTCAGCCTGAACCCAATCTCGGTTTTATCATCAGAGAGGATACACTTCAACAGAAGGCAAATACCCAAAGCTCTCAGCCTCCCTAGTAACAAAGGTTGGGAGAAATGCCTGCTGGAGCATATCGACATATGATTTGGCTAATTTGCATCATCCCAGAGTGACAAACACACACAAACAGGAAACTGAACACAGATTTTGACTTGGACAAGCAACTTAAGGATGATGTTTTCAATTGAAATCTATAGAAAGAATAACACACGGATCAAGCGGTTCATCAGACTACAAATAGTTTACAAACTCCCCAACATCTTCCACGAGTAGGAAACTAGCCACAACCCTGTGTACTATGCACAGACATAGATATCAATTATATTACAATGCACAAAACTGAGGGAGAAGCTCCAATGGCAGGGGGAATCACTTGAGAGAAAGGGAATGATAAATAAGCAAACCCTCTACGCACAACTGGCATACTCATGAAATGGGTCTACATGGGAGAAAAATCGTTCTCTCAGTCAAATGCCTTAAAGTGGAGAGGGTGAATTCACTTTCCAATGCCAAGTTCTTTTGTGATATCTCTTGTCAAGCTGAACTGTAACGTACTATGCCATGGAAATAGGGTGCGGGTAACTGGAAGCTTTCTACGAAGATCCTGCAGAACATTCATTTGTTAAAGTTTCAAGGTTCTGTTACTGACATGAATCTAATTAGAATAGTTAATAATGAATACTAGTAGGATTTTCAGGTAAGGAACTCAAAAAAGAAACTTCTTTCTGGGAAGGGGAAGTTTGTATGTACCTTAAACGTGGTATCAGGCAAGTTTGAATAGGATGCCTGCAGGAGTATATATGCTAGTAAAAATCGCAAAATGTAAAAGCACACCATATATTTACTTGAGAAATTAACAAATGGTCAAACCTCAAGAGATGCCAAGTATTCTGCCTCATGTTGCCTAATCATGTTCCCTATGGTAATTGCAGAATCTTCAGACTGTAATGAGATGGGAGAAGGCATCAATGGTTGAGAATTCCATGCTCAAGTTATGGGGGAAAATAATAAAGAAATGAAGCAGTCACAGGAAATTTGCTTTCAAAAGTTTGTTACAAAGCATGACATGGGAACTGAATAAGATAAAAGATAAAAGGTCAGATTTTTTCAAACTTTATATCACTTTGAACTCTTGTCAGTCTTTTTGAAACGTTAAGAACATCAACTTTCATAAGCTTAATTAAGAAGATTTGCAGGCTACTGATAAATAATAGCAACTGTTTACAACATCCTAGTAGGACCAGACAAGATGATCCAGCCAACCAATATATAAACTCTACCCAGCCAACCAATTTTAGCAACACCAACTGCCTGTTTATAGCAATAAACTCATTAGATGAGTACGCCAGTCATGAAGGTTTATTACCTTGCTAGCCTTGATTAGAATTGATGTAGAAAGTGATGTGATACCTAATGCATAAGTTTCACAGAACTTGCATGATACATCTTCCCAAGTTATACCAAGAAATAGCAAGTCACTCCACCTGAAAAATTGTTGAATCTTTGCATTCATGGTTTGCATCTAGCTGCACATTTCCTTCCTCAAAATAATGCGCACCCACCTGAACAAGAAAATGTCAACATGGAAAAGTAACAGTTAGTTAGGAATCAAGCCTTTCGTAATATGAACTGCAAAGAGATATATAACCATGTTGCAAACCATCATGCACCAAGTCACAATACCTGCAGTTTGCCTTTCAATTCCAACACTTGCATTTCATCTTTGAACTCAATGCTCCACACTGAACGCCAACTACCATTGCTATTAAAAGAAAAGAAAAAAACAGGAAAACTGCATTACATTCCTTATATTTGTAGCTAAGAACATACTTGATATAACAAGGGACAGTGAAAATTTAACTGGTGTTGGTGAAGCCTTTGTGTATTGAAATGTAATGATAAGAGCAAAAAGCAATTGTGGGTTGGGTAGTCAAACTTATTCCACACCAGAAATTCTGTGGGCTATATCTTGCAGCTGAAATCACTACTACAAGCTCAAAGTCAGATCCTGGGCCCTCCGCATCTTTACCATTCCCACAGTACACTGAGCAGACTCCTTTTGGATAAGCTTCACCCACATATCTAAGTATTTCTCCATCCAAAGCACACCTGAAACAAAAGAAATATAAATTACACAAACCTAACCAAATACACAGAAAACACATATGAGCTGGTATGCACATGTAAACAAAATAAAGAGAAGTAAGGTCTGTTGTATGTTACACATAATATACCAATAGGTGTTTATTCTTGTACGGATATCGAAAGAGCACAGTCAAAACTTAAATTGATAATAAGAAGAAGACTTATTGAATAGGTCCCCCTGACCATTTGGAAACTAAATATCACATATTAAGTTACCAAATGAATTAAAACATCGTTTGATGTATCAAAGTTGACACCAAAGTAGAAGCTAATCTAAAACATTGGCAACATTAAGTACACCAATTGAGCACATGGTCGTAACTGCCTATGACAAAGCAGAGCAGTAGAATTGCTGTATCCTGAAGAATACAGATGCTCAATTTGGCTTTTAAAGATATTGGAAAAACATACTTACAGAATTTCTTGCGATAAAACTTATAACATGTACCTGAATTCCTCAACATATAACAAGTACCTGAATTCCTCAACATATAACATGTACCTGAATTCCTCAACATATGCAGATGGAAGTTCCTCATCCAATGCCGGTCTCACGTCTGTACAAACCTGAACCAATTATAGCATTAAATAGTTGGTGAAAGATCATTTAGATGAAAATGTCAAAACAAATAAAGGTCACACAGAGAAACAAAAGAAAGGTAAATAGAAGGCACGTGCATGATGTGATAAAGCTTCAATAAGTCCACAAGGTGGTCTGTAAGATACAATATACTCAAAGAAAAGGTAACAACATACAAGTAAAGCTTTTAGAGCTGGACATCTTATCTTTGTTATCATATATTCTTGATAAATTTACATCAATCAATCTCAGCAAGCAGTAAACTAAACTGCTTCACAACTTATGCTAAATTCACTGTCAAGGACCAATATCAACAAAAGCTTTGGGCGGCTTCATAAGTAACTAATACGAAAGAGAGAATCAATAAATGCATTGATGTTTTATTATAAGGATACCCTATATGTAAGGGAAAGAACTAACAAAAGAACCTATGTGCCCCTGTGCTTCAAGCAGGCAAGTACATAAACCCAAGACTACCCTACATTCTAAACCTTAAACTAAACAAACTCCTAATCTTCACCTACTTAGAACCATCAATAATGGAGGAAAAGTACAAGACTTGCCTGTTTGATATGGTCAACTACAGAAACATGAGCAGTTCTGGGATCAATGTACTCATTCCCACTGATCTCTCCGTAAGATGTAACCAGAAGCTGCTCACACAAACATGCAGCAACATATAATCCAATGTATCTAACCACATTACATGTATAGAAACTCGAAACCTCTTCGCAAATTTGAAAAATTAGGAGCCTTTAAAATCACAGTTGTTGATAGGCTTACATCTCCAACTCCACCGGGCATTTCCAGCGAAATCATCTGGGATTTGTTATAGAGTGGGAAAGCCTCTGCCAGAGCCTCTTCGTACAAAACGTCGTCGTTCAGTACCGCCTTCACATCTGCGCAACGATCGATCAACCGAAACTTTTTCAACACAGCAAATTTAGAAACTGCGGCGATGCAAAACGGCGTCGTTTGGAAATTGAATTGGGGATTGAGATGAAAGAATACCTTGGGCGACGAATTGGATTTCGCCGGGAGGAGAGTTGAGGAGGAACCACTTGGCTATGTCAATCTTCTGCTTCTCGTTCAGCTCTGATTCTTCTTCGTCCGCCATTTTCGTCTCTCTCTGATTGGTTTGAAGATTCAGGGAGGTCTTAGACCATGAGCGGACATAGAAATCAACGGTGCTGATGTGTTTTACATGTTTTGAGAAACGCGTCGCAGAGGATAATAACCGTTTTGGGAGTTTGACGTGTGTGCACCGATGACTCGAAATGATTTTGGTCAGTGGGGTTTTGGTTTTTGTTACCCACTGAAACGCTGCCGTTTCGTTGTTGCCCCGATTAGGGTTTGCAATGTGTGTCAAGTAACCCAAAGGCTTCCTCCTAAATAATTTTGAAGTTTGAATGGAAATTTAGTGAAGTACTGGATCACTCCAGCTTCAAAGTTTGTTTTATTAGATCCTTCCTTTTGAGCTACAAAAAAACACATACGTAGTAGTATTCAATTTGGCAGAAGTCACCATTGTAGATACATCGAGAAACTCAAAGACCAATCCGGCATTATTATTCACATATAAAAAATATTTTTGACAACAGATCCTCACCTCCCAACACCTCTCTTTGATGACCCCCATCGTCTCGAGAACGACTACCTTCAGGAAAGATGTGCACCCAGCCACCTTGATTTAATTTTGAAATAGCAATGTCCATACTCTGAACCAATAAACAAATGAAGAGGAGAAGATAAGCATGGTGCATGAAGACTATGAGTAGAAATGTAGATGAACCAAAACAAACATTTATAACTCGATTCTAGAGTACACAACACTTCACCCAACTATCAACACCGGAATTATTTAGTCAAATGACGAGAAGATGAGACGAGAAGATAGGTGAGAGCGTTTTAGTAACGAGAATTTTACTGTATCGGTCGGTAGGTGATGCGACCGGTTTCTGCGCGGTTTCTCTTCTCTGCTGGTGGTTTCATGTCAAAATTCAACGGCTGTTATATCTGCGTATGAAATACCGTGCTGTATAACAGACGAGTCCTTTTAATAAAGCCTATGTACAAGAAATATACACTGTAAAGATAAAAAATAACCAATCTATCTCTCAATGTACTTTCATATGCTATGGCTGTCGGATTTACTCTCAAGTTGTGCACAGCAGCTTCAGAAGCTATATTCTAGGGTCGCAACTAAATTGACAAATTTAGGAAAGAATGATAGAGTACCTTTTGATAAATCCCTTCAACACGAGCAACTGGCAAAACTTTGAAAGATTGGAAAAACGCCGAAGTTACAGGATTCGAAAAACGCCGAAGTTACCGGATTCGAAAAACACCTATCAGATGCAGAGTGTCCACCTCAAGTTCTTAGCATCCAGAAGAACATTTTGAGGAAGCAGTGCAGCCATAACAAGCAGATCATCCATAGAAGCCACATGATTGCTAACCTGGGATGGTTAATTAAATGAAGTACATTACAATTTAACAATGGGAAACCAGAAACAGTGGAGGTCCTGGAAGAGCATACGGTAGTTGAAGGAAAGAGTAACCTTGATGTACATCAAGTTTTAGACTTTTAAAAATATTAAATTGGATAATGAGGTTATACCGTTATAAGAGGCCTGTCTTTGGGTCTGCGCAGCAAAGCATCATGCAACTTTTCCAAGCCATAGACCTGTCACACCCAGAAAATCAAATTACTGCTGCCCTAATATCAGGACATTAACAACTCCACACAATTTCACACCCCTGAACACGATTTAATCCATTCATGAACGCATGGCAAACATTGCCAATGACCGGCACAGCAACAGCTTGCACCATCCGATTTCCTTGCCCATTGCACCCACCAAACAATCACAAACCCATTAGTTAAAAGACAGAGTATTCATTTAACCGGATAAAGACAAAAAAACAAACAAACGTGAACAGTGCATACATTTAGCGGTGTGAATGCAATCAAACAGTATGAGATGAGCAGCTCATGTGTAATTTTCGTTAATTAAAGATTTAAAGTTCTTATGCAAACCACACAACACAATGTACATGTTATAGAAAGAACAAACACAACCACCGAACAAGTATTATTATGAACACTTGCAAAATTTTCAAACTTATAATAGATTCTCATTTCATTATGTATATCATTCAGAACTAACAGAATGCACGCTAAAAATTAGAACTTTAACAAGCTTCAGATATAATTAGGCTCAGCCTCTCACTCAATCTACCTAATTTTAACCCTAGAACTCCTGCAGAGAGTAAATTATATATCAAAGTGCAAGATTTGCTATTCAAAACTCAAATTTAACAGCCTAAACTAACGTCACCGATCACCATCATATCAAATTGCAACAATTAAACACAGAATCAAATCAATCAAACTTCAACCACTACCAAAATCTCAACGAAAATCAAAAACACCGAGTCTGAGCAAAGCACCGACCTCGTTTGCGATAGAAGGCGGTGGACGGAAGCGAGTCCCTCTTGAAATCGCTGGAGCCACCTCTGCACGGTGGAGGCGAAGTAACTCGGCGAAAACCGAGTGGCACCTGAACCGGCGGTCCACCTCGACTCTGAACCGCTCACAGAGCCGGTGCTGTACGGTGGTAGTGTACGTGCGTAGTGCGCAAGTAAATAGTTGGTTCGGTTTTGAATGATTTTTCCTTTTTACCTCTTTTTACTTTTACTTGCTCCCCAATATTCCTATTTACCCTTTGAAAAAATATACTCTTTTACAAAGATTCGAAATTGAAACTTCATGCATTGCATATCACATCTCATGGAAGCCTTTGAACACTGAAGTAAAGATACAGAAAATATGAAAGGTCTGAATGAAGTGCTGCAATCAACTATTGTTAATTGATAGAATTAGATGACATAGACTCAGAGACTGAGAGTGGGATTGAGATGGTAGAGGCAACACCATTCTTATTCTTTCACATGCTTTCTTTGCGCATAGCAAATGAAGCAAGTTCTCAAAAAAAATATGACCTGAAACAAAAGCGAAACACAATTTCTGCTCATATAAAAATGTCGATACCAAAGAGTAGCTTAGAAACCAAATGCAGATGTCGTTACAGCGAATGCGTTGTTACTAAAGTTTTCAGATCTAATGACGTTACATTCACAATTCTGGCTTTATTTGTCAAACTCCCATAGAACGCCTCCATCCTCTGTAGCAGCAAAGAATGAATACATTAGCATAACATCTCTTCCAAACACACATGAAAAACCAAAGGATGATACTTCACAAATTTCAAAAAATGAAAAGTAGAACAGAGACTACATCTTAGAATGCTTAGCACGAAATACTTTCACAGGAAAAAAATATTCATCTTTTGTCAACAACCAACTCTCTTGGAATACAAAAGAAAATGCTTGTACACGTCTAAGTAAGCATAACATGATTGACATCAGGAACCTGATCATTTCTTTATTTCAGAACTCTTAATGGTCAAGCTATGCAATTTAAAACATGAATCTCGGAAATGCATAATTTCCCACCATGAAAACGGCTCAATATGAATGCAGTAACTATAGTCTTGACCAGACTAGACTTTGTTATAAGTACACAGAACAAAACAAGTTGAATCTTACCATAAGGAAGGAAAACAAACATAGAAACAGGAGCATACCTCTAACTTTCTTGTTTATCCACATCTCCAGCAGCATCCCCGCACCAATTCCGCCAGCAAGACACCCACTAACAAATGTGAAGTTGTAAAGTCGGGATCTTCGAGGAAGAAAATAGCACTCTGGAATCTGCCTAATCTTCCTGGGAAGCCGCTTCTTTATCCCCGGTTTGTCACCAGGGTTCTTCTGCATATCATTACCAACAGCTTTCCAATCCACCCCTTGCAATGGGTCTCTTGACTCCTTGGTGCCCATTTCTCTTCCCTTCACAGCTTGCACAACTTCTGAAATTGCAGACTGCAAGCAATGCAAGAAACACCAGTAAATAAGAATCCGAAAAGACAACGACCAACTCAATTGTAACCAAATAGTCTCGAAATTAAAAATAACAGCTTATCATCAAGGAGTGCTACCAAGAATAGAACTAGATCTGTCGAAATTTTATATGATTCCATATCACTTCTCTTGCTTTGATATACATGTTTCGGAATATCTTAAAACTTGATGCGCTTAACATATAGCAAAATTCCCACTAGTATCTTCTATTGCTCAAACCAAATTCAACGAATGCAGGGGATGATAAACCCTAAAAACATATAGCTAAATCCTCGAATTGGGGACATGGGTATATACAAAAATCACTTTTAGACTGCATTTACGATCACAAACTACAATATAAACTGCACACACTATGACTTTGGCTTGAAATTTACTCACAGCAGTAAGATTGGTTTGCTGAGAAAACAGAGGAAGAGAAAGTAGAGTATTAGTAATAACCTTGAAATTCGAGCCTTTCTGGCGAGAAATCTCTAGTGTGCTGCATAATTCCTTTTCTTTCGATTTAGTATATCACGACGGCAAGCCCAAACCGGATCCGACCCGGATGGTTAGCTGACCTGGCATTCGGGTCACTTAATTATTATTATTATTATTTTTTAAATATAAGAACACACTTCTTTTTCACCAACCTTAAAAATTATCAGCCAATTTCAGATTCAGCCTTGTTTTGATGATACCATTGATACTTAACTGGTTAGAGCTTATCCAACTTAGCATCGCAACAAGAGTTCAATGCTGCAAATGCAACGAGTGTCATCCAATCAACATAGTTGAAATTTAACCTAAAATTAATTGTGTTCATTTTGTATTAGACATGCTTAATCTTAGCTCTGCTTTGTTCCCATCACATCCTTATTACATTATGGGAAGATATAATGTTTGGCAACAATCAATTGAGTTGCATCAATGAATACGCTGTGCTCCGCACCTAAGTAGCAGTCATACGTGCCAAGACTCGCAAATGCGCTATCTGCCACCGGAGAAACCGAGACGAATGATCTCTCACCTTCTGCAATCATACCTAAGGAATCACCTCGCTTCCATAATTCCAAATTAATTTCGGCAGATACCTCATTTCAGGCGCATCCACGATAACATACTCTGCAACTGGCGACCAGAGCATTTATAAGCTGACCGCATCCACTCACGATGAAAAGAAATGATCAGGAAAAGTGCAGAAATCACGATGTACATACATATGGCTACTTCGGACTGAGCATCAACAAATAAAAAGTTGAAACTTCGACCCTGGATTTCCCACAGCCAAATAGTTGACATCAACTGCAACCTCCCCGAGATCGTCTGCCAGCAGAATGAAAAGTTTTAGTTTCTTAACCTTCTGGAACTTCTATCATAAAAAGACATGGAATATGATATGTTCAAGTTTCCAAATACCAAGTGGAATTTAAAATAATCAATGGAAGTCACACCTTCATATATAGTCCTTGCAAAATTTACATACTCTGGTATTAGATCTCTGTAAATGATTCCATCTGGACTGGCATCCAGCACCACCAGCACACCTGAAAATTAGTAATCCAAATTACATAAATTATATTGCAAATGAAAGGACCTGTGCTTCATTTTGATAAATCACCAGTCTATTTCTCCATGAAAATCTTTGGAATTAAGAAACAGACAAGAGTATTCTGATTCGACAGACAAATGAATGTGCTTTATTCATGTGATGCATTTTAGTATTCTGGTTGCTAATGCATCCCATACAAATGCAAACCCAGACCTCAACATTTCTTTCAGATATTAAACTGAACATGCTGCTCATAGGGGACTAACCAACAGGTCACTTGGTCTGTCAGTAGCTTACAACTCCCATAAGACTGAAACTTTTTACTGGCTCAGAAATACATTTCAACTTCTTAATATTTCTTATAGGAAGGGAGAGATACCTGGTGCTTCCCAACCTTTGGCTGAATTGCTTGGCAATGGAGCTAGCCAGAGGATATTTCGCAGGTTCATTGAGTCATCATACGTCACGTTAGACCCTAAAAGAGGTGATATTAGATCGATGTATAAAAGTCTCATTAAAAGGCACTTACCATACTATATGACCTATTGTAATTGCTTGATATGCTAATTCTAAGAATGTGAGGAACAACTTAGGAATGGTTATAAAGAGAGTGAACGATCTTTCTTCACTGATGGTTTTTGTTATCAGATAAGCCATTACTGAAAACAAAACACCGAGTATTTGTAAACCTTGAACCAAGAAGTATCTGGAACTTTACCAATTTGACAGTAACCCATGTTATAAGGAAATACTTCTTTATCATATGTAGGGTATTCTTTCGCATGAAACCTGCCAAACATGAAAAGGTATTTTCTTAACAGAAGAAATGACAGTTACAAACTGTTTGTTGTTCAATTCCGTATCACATTTGCACAGGATTCCATATAGTACCAAAAAATTTACAAGATGTAGTGAGAAAGATACAACTTACAATATACCAAGTCTTCCAGTTTCTATGGCAAGAAATAGGTGGCCATGGAACAAATCATAGCGACTCAATGATACATTCAACCCAACACTGGGACCGCGGGTAAGAATAAGTTCAAATAAAAATTCAAGATATGAATTCAACTCCTGCAGTACAAGGAAAAAACACTGCATCAATCAAAAGAGATTTTGTACCATGCCTGGAATAACACGAAAATAAAGTTTCACTGCTTTGCTGCAGACCTCACTTATGAAACGTCTCCCATATGGAGTTCTAGTAAGCTGACACCGGTTCTCTTCGCATCCTTCAACATCAGGTACCTAATACACCACTAGAATAAACATCATCCAATTACAACTGCTGTGCTGATTAGTATAACAAACTAGATATTACATGTAGTTCATATAATTTGTATGCAATATAACCATGTAGCTGGAAGCCTGGAACACCATTAATACAAGTATATATAACAACACGCAAGGCTATATTTCTAAAACGGGCAGCATCAGTTCTCCCATGCGTAAACAAAATGCCAAAAGGGCTAGACAATGAGGACCAAATCAGAAGATATTGCGAGGAAAAGGAATTTCAAAGCAGTTATTCACCCAACACCAACTTATCACAACGATTCAACACCAAGATACAACTTTGAGCATAATTTGAGAGTCCCGACCAAATCATATCAAACTAGAAAAGCAATCAACACAACCAGCTCCGGGGTAAGGTGAACAAGTCAACAAGGTTCTTGGAGCTCACTTATAATCCAGGTCACCAAGCAGCAGTGACCCCAAAGTTTGGGTCTTTATTAGTATTACAGTGTATCATGATTTTATAAACCCAATTTGTACATAATACTTTCAGGGCTTCAAAGGACAATACTTGGCTCCTCCTAATAAACATACATTTCCCACATCATCCCAGCTATTCAATTCATTACTAAAACTCGAAACTTTAACTCCCATTACTGCTTTCGCTTCAAACTACTAAAGGGTATTTGCACTGACACCTTAGGATTTGTAAAAAACAGAACATTCCGGAACTAAAGCACAAAAACAAGACTTGGGAAATTAATAAAGGCAAAGATAGAGTCAGAGAATGACAGTGATCATTGTCGGATCCAAAGCCCGGTGAATAGCAGCCGGGTCTCCGCCGGAGTCGACGGCAAGGCGGGCCAGGTCCAAGACCGGCTGTGGGGGCCACCAAACAAGCTCATCCTCCTCCTCTTCACGTTGACACTTTTGCTTGAAAGTGAAGAATTTTCTACCGGGAAACATCTCCGGGACTTTGGGAGTGAAGGGTACGAGGAACTTGAAGCAGGAAGTGAGTTGGTGAGCCAGGAGGGGATCAATGGATGAAGACTGGGATTTGGGGCCCAGCAGAGAGAGAAGGTCAGAAGGGGTGGCTTTGGGAGATGGAGGAGATTGTTTGAGAGAAGAAGAGGGTGTGATTGTGAAGGAAGCTGTGAGAGAGAAGGAGAAGAGAAGTGTCAATCCAAGTGACACAGAGGCCTTCCCCATTTGCTTCTCTCCCTAGTTAATGAGAATCGTCTTATATATGGTAAAACAAAAGATTATAGTATCGGTATAATCATCAATATTTCGATTGTTTGAAAATAAAATAAAATAAATTCATATATTGAAAAATATTAAATATTAATAAAATTTATATTTAAATTATATATTCGATTATAAATAAATTAAATAAAATATATAAAAATTAATATCAATATTTATAATAAATAAAAATTTGAAGACGGATGTTATTGAAATTTTAGTCTTTATGGTAAAACTCATCAAGTAAAATTTTATTTTCTACTATTTGTTAAAGAGAAAGAAATTACCTGAGCAGTTACAAAATGTTGGTAAGTATTTATTTTTATTTTTGATCAATGATAAACGATTTCATGGCTCTCTCTCTCACCAAAGAGCGCCGCTCCAATTCTCTTATTGGCCGGCTGCGTCTCGGTGTTTTGCCTCTTCGATGCCAGAGTAGTGCTGCCGGATGAGAGTTTTTTCGGCTATTCTCAGGTCGAGAGGTTGTGTTTGGCTCGTGCTTGTCGATCGTGGTGTGATTGGGTTGTGGAAGCGGCAAGGGACATGGAGGCGATCTCTTCAGGGTTCGGAGTCAGATATGGGTTGTGGTGATGAGCGATGGTTGTTGACTTAGTTGGCGACGACGTTCAATGTTTCCATTCGGCCCTGGTTAGTGGTTTGAGATTCGGTTGGGAGATTGGCTCGGGATAGATCATCTTCAGTTACGATCGATCATGTTGGTTGCGGAGTTGGTGTTGTTCCGGCGCTGGTGGTGGTGGTGGGCAACGGTTGTGGTGGTGGGTGGTTAGTGCCTTATGGATTGTGAGGGATGATTATGGGCTAGCTTTGTTTCTTGGGCTTGAGGGTGGCTTGTAGGCTGAAACTTGGGCTAGGGTTTCCTTTTTGGGCCATGTCTTGGTTTTTCTATTTTTATTGTTTTAATTGTAGACTATGCTACTTGCGAGTTTAAAGCGTATTCTTATTTATTGGCTTCAGTCTTTAATTAGAGTTTTTAATGCTCTAGGGCTGTCCTCTCTATATATGGTGGTCATGGAAATAATCAATAATGATAGGTTGATGACTTGTCTCTTCCTCCTTGTTCTCGGTGACTAGTTACATTGTGAATAGATCATATTCACTGCATTAGACACAGAGGGCAAATAAGATCATTGATTTACATTTGTAGTATCATGATTACACAATTACAAGTAAATTTAAGAGTGACTCAGCATAATTTAGTTTGTTCTTGTGATATTTTATTTAAACTCGTAAGTGCATGAATCAATTGTAAAATAATTTATATGCAAGTACGAGTAGAGATTGATAATTAATTTAAATCTTAACTTAATTAATCTAAACTAAGAACTTAAAATTACAATACAATTTAAAGAAGCAAACAAACAAGAAAACAAGAAAAAAAATAGACAAACAAAGATGGTAGAATCTATGGTGTCAGAATCAACCACTAACAATTCTATTTATGAATTGATGCACCTAATGAAATCTTTCGTTTCTTTTTATGATAATTCCTATATCTAAGTCTAGGTACAACACTTAGACCATAGTTTTTCTTAAGTGTATGATTCTCTCCAGGTACGGCAAATGTCGTATATCCTAGCATGCAGTCTATCCAGTTATGACAATAATGTAACTCACAACTCTTAGTCACAAGAAGTCAATTTGAATTATATTTCAGATATGCCTCAAATTCATTTTCTAATTACTAGATGCAAAGCCATAAGGTGGTCACTCAAATAACTTAAACATATAGCATCGATTAAAACAGTGACTAAGAATTCATCATGAAGAAACTATAAATCCATCAATCAATCATCAAAAACATAAATATTCATGCTAGAGCATCATCCTAACCTTAAAAAATGTTTAACTAAACATGACTAACAAAAACATAAACAAAACATAAAGGAATGAAGGTTAAGATGGATAGACGGTCTTTGCTTCTTTAGGCGTCTTAAATCTGCTACCGAGGCCCCTCTTCATGTGAAATTTGTGCTCCTTTATATCGAGAAGTTTCTTGATCATCTTTTCTTGTAAGACTTAGATTTAGACTTTTTTCTTGATATGAAATGAGAAAACCTTGAAATTTCTTTTGTAGAATTAGAAAAACATGTCTTTTTTGCATCTTCATCTGCATCATTGTCCTTGAAGCGTTAGGATTGAAGATCAAGTGTCATGGAACTTGAGTTATCCACAAATCCTTATAATTCCGAACATATTTTCTGATGTGACATTTCTTCACTCAAACAATCATAATTTGGCCTAGAAAGCAAAAAAAGTGAATAATATTATAGCTCTTGCCTCTTGCTTTAAAATTTCAATTCCAATACTTTGTTTAATTTTTTTTTCACTTTTGGCCATAAGTTAAATTAATGACTTATAGTAACAGCTCAAAATCATTACATTTCCAATTAAGCTCTCATAGTGCCTCACTTCTCAGCTATTCTCGTGGTAATGACTCACGTAGATCGTAATAATAATATGTCAAGAAATACTCATCACATTAATATTTTGATAAAACTCTCACTTACCAAAGATAAAAATTTATATTATTAGACCAAATGATAATCAATTGACTATTTTTAGAATTTAAAAAACCAGTAAAAGCAAAATCAAGCAAAGCGATGCAATCTGCTTGCGGTGATAACGACGACAATGCTAGCGTGCGTGGGTGGTGTATGGTAGATTTTTAGTATTGTTTCGGTTGTTGGGTCTTTAGTCCTTAGTTTTGCGAGCTGTTAGTTTCCTTCAATTCTTTCTAGTTTGATTAAGAGACTCATGCTCTATGTTGTTTGTAACTATTATGCCTTGTGTTTGCGGACAATGTAATTTGGGTTCGTTCTTTGATTAAGAGTTCACATTATGTGTCAAGTTTATGTATCACATGTATGACCCCAGATGTAATATGGACTCTTACATTTGGAGCTCATATATGATTTTAATTAAGATGTAATTACAATCTCAAATTCATCATAGATGAAACATAAATCATTCAATGTTTGGTGAAATTCTTGGAGAATAGTTCTATCGCTTACAGCTCTGGCTTGTCATTGAAATGAAAGCCAGAAATATCAATGACCCTATTGTCGGAATAAAACTTGCCAGTTGCCACTGCCATAAAATGCAGAAATGTCTATATCTTCTAGTGCGTTACCTCCGTTGATAGAAACAATACTATACATAAACAAGTGCTTGATCTGGATAAAAATAGGGCAATTTTATCAAATGAATAGGAAGATACTCAAAGTTTTCTGTGCCAACGTTATAGGCGACTCTGTCCATCATTAGTAACCATAAGAAGTTGGTCACTTTTCCAAAACATCACTGGTCGTCTATAAACATCTTCCAAAGGTCCTATAGTTTGTTGCCAAAAAAAGGTCATATAGTTTATTTTTTTGTCCAGAAACCCTTGCCACCTTCACCAAGATCATCCGTCATCACCCACATATCATAAGAATGATGAGGGACTCCAATTTCATTTTGAAAGATAAAAAGAGCGATGAACTATTTCCATGCTGCAAGCTGATCGAGTTGCTTTTATACGAAGATTTATACGAACAATTTCATTTGAAAAATCTGGCATAACAAAACATGATAATTAGTTCAATTGATTTTCAGCTGATTTTCATCAATACATTATTATTAGTCATTTCATTACTAAAAATAATAGGGTCGTCTACGGTACCCTGATGTATCTCATACCTTTATTTTTATTATTTTTTATTATTTAATAAACTGAAAATGTTTTGAAGTTATCAAATTACAAATTGACATATGTCATTTTCAAAAAATTAAGTTATCCAATTACAATGTTTACATCAATAGTTGTGAATTGTGTAATTATTATAGTAATCATTTCATTAATGGCAAAAAATAATAGTTTACTACATTGACAACACACTTGTTGTTGTCTGTTAAATTGTTAATAAACTAATACTTTAGTTAACGATCAATAATTACTGTAAATTGAACAAAAGTTATTGATTTTACATATATTATTACAGATTGTGGTAAAATATGTAGTCATAGTAGTAACTAGTTGATTAATTAAAAAAATATAAAAATTTATCACTCTGACAACAAACTTGTTGTCATATTTGTTAAAGTCGTCCATAATTTGTATTTTAAAATAACTGAGCTAATTACTAAAAATAGAACAGAAGTTACAGTTTTTACATCAATTTTTTTGAATTGTGATAAAATAAGTGATCATTTTAGTAATGAAATGACTAATAATAAAATATAAAGATTTACCACACTGATAACAAATTTGTTATCATACTTGTGAATTGTCCATAAATTAGTACATAGGTTGTAGTAGAGTAATTACTACAATTAGAACAAATATTATCTATTTTTTATACTAATTGTTGTGTTTGTCATAAAATGCATTTAAGAAGAATAATAATTGATTAAAGAAACTACTAACAATATGATTAATTTGTATATAACTAAATAATTCCTCAAAAGCCTAGATTAGAAAGTTTATTTTGATATGGAAATAATGAAATTGTCAACCATACATTGATAATTAACCATTAATTAGAGATATTAATTCGTGATTGACAAAATTAATTAGTAAGAAAATTTATATAACTAATTAGTTTTAATGATAATTAAACTAAAGGATGTACTTAGGTTAGAAGGTTATGATTTTGTCAACATATATATAATTGTCCATTGATAATTATGTTAAATATTTAGAATCGTTAGATATATTATTAATCCAAAGGTCTAAAATATTCATGAAAATAAAGGTATGACAAACATTCGGATAGGGTAGAAAATTCTTGTTTATGCTTGATCCCTTTCATTTTTGTTTGTAGCAGGCGCAACGCAATGTTGCTTCGATGAAAATATTTCTGAACTAGTTTGTCTTTTCAATCCATATAAAGAACTTCAAAATAATAGCTACCTTTTTTGAGTTCAATACTTCAATTCACAACCTCTCATTTAGGGAGGGAGAAATGAGAAACATATGCTAATAGATCAAATTGTAATAGTCTATTTATTTACGATTCAAGTTTTAAGAAGTGTGTGGAGTAAAAATATACAATACGAAGATCTTCGAAATTAACAAATAAGTTGATTGTATTAAATTATATGTGGTAAATTTTTAATTGTCAATTCATGAAAATATGACCATATTTTCAATCTCGTACAAGGCCTTCAAAATCTTTGAGACGGCTCTGCCTGCATAATATAACATTGCCAAGGAAAAGACATCCTCAACTACAGTTGACAGGAAACGATCATCATCATCATTGCATCTATTAAGCGACGACAAAAGAATTTCGACATTGTCATCATCATTATTCTTAGCTGCCTTCTTATCATCCTATTTAGGGTTATTGTCCATGTCTTTGAGGGGGACTTGGGGCTTGAAAAGGATTGGCAAGGAGGATGTTCGCGTACAAGTAGAAATGTGTTTAGCTACAAAACTAGGGCTTTTGATTAAATTGCTCCACAATTTACACACACACTTAAATCGCATCAAAGATTTGGGAGGAAGTCTTAATAGAGTTTGCTCCAAAAAGTTATCAAGATTACAGATTTGCTAGGATTTGCCATACTTCAAATGAATAAGCTTCTTGGATTGCAATTTTAGGCGTCGAGGCCAAGGTTAAGAATGACACCAATGTAAGATGACAGATTTATTTATTTTTTGGTCGAAATCTCGGATGAGTTTGAATTCTTAGTTGTGTTCCATCAATACCGTTAGCAAATGCAAAATAGTGGCTTGCATGCTAGCCGGATTTGGCTGGCCACCAATTGTTAGAGGAACCCCACGACTAGGGCATACTGTTACAACATACAAGGAGGCATGAGACTTCATTCAAGGAACAAGGAGGCACTACACAAGGAGGCTTCATTACCACCAAGTTAAGACAATGTCATAAACTAGGCTGCAATTGCAGGCCAGTGTTTCTTAATCCAATTAAGGTAATCAAGCGAGCTTTAAAATTTATTAAGAAAATAATACTGCTCCGTTCTTGCTTGGATTTAAAACCGGACCCTCAAGCATGAAACACCATCTAACAACGTAAAAGCTCAGTGATAAGTGATCTATGGAAATTTTACATCAACACAAAACAAAACAAAGTGAGCCACTGTAAGTTTCAGGTGAGTTTGTGAACCCTCTACATTGCTCGAGAGCCACTTCAATTTGATACCAACTACACTGTTCAGTCTCTTTCGTCTAACCTTTGCTCATAAACAAGTCACTGTCCAAACTGAGATTGTTTTACTCCCATCAATGTGACGTTTTAATGCTTCAACAATTGTCCCATCAAGTGACCAACCATGTAACAGCTTCTAATAATTTCCTACACTGGGAAGCATTCATATAAAGAAATCCAGTTAAGAGATGCTTGTTACAATAAATTTTCCCAAACAACAATCCCAAACATGTTCCATTACAATGACTCGAGAATGAGTGAAAGTATAGCTTCTATTCTAGTCCTGAAGTATCACCCTTATTTACATTTGCACCCTCACTAGAGGACTTACCAAGCAACTAATATTACAGTCAGTTATATTCCACTCCAGGAAAACTAAATTTACTGGTTTGGTCATATAGTTATCTGAAATAAATAAATAATAAAAGATTAAGGGTGATTTGATCACGTTTACCGTAAATCATTTCTCATTAAAGTCGTTTGTAAACTCGAACAGAATTTCAGAGAGTCAACAATACCTGAAGTGCACTCTGGATCAGCTTATAAGTGCATACTAACCAACCAGTTAAAATACATCAGCCTATGCCTATTTTATGATCTTTTAATGCAGAATACAACCATACAAATGCATGATAATTGCAACATTCTCCTCATAAGAACACTAACGAGTTCTAGCAATCATAACTCGACACAGAAGAACGAAAATATCTATGACAATGTATAAATCTACGTATCTCACACTAAAAAAACACATTAATGCACTGCCATGAGTATAATATGACTTCTCCATCACTTGCTATAAATAATGATATTGGATGGTAGACCAAAAACAAGAGAAGGTCAACATACCTATAATGACAACATAGCATCCATGGTCAGATAAACTAAAGTTCATCTACAACTTTGACACCAGCATTCTTGTCCCAATCCTCAGGGGAGGCTACATCTGCCATAATCTTTTCTTGACCACGCCATAAGACCTGCATGCAACAAGCGTATATTGGTCAACTTTCCAACTCTTGTAAAAAACCACAGCACATAACAATCCAAAAGCATAGCACTTACCTTGTCAATAACACCAAATTCTTTAGCCGTTGTAGAATCCATATAATATGGTCTTTTCATCAGGTTAGATACAGCCTCCACGGACTAAACAAACAGATGAAAAGATAAATCACATGAACTAAAAATAAGTTCATTAACTTTTAGCTCATATATTGAATACATCTTACAAAAGAACTTACATTTCCTGTGTGCTTGGATAGAAGTTTTACAAGAATGTCCCTATTTGTAATTACCTACAAATAAAGTACTCAAGGAGAAGTTAGTGTGTAGTTGACAAATACTGTTTACAAGATGAAAAGGTGATCATGATTCATGACTTGATTGAAACCTTTTCTACTCTCTCCTCTGAACAAGTAGAGTGTCCAAGCAAATAACCAGATACTGTGCATGTATGTGCATAGGACAAGAACAATGATTAAAAAAATACTGCATATTCAAACTGTCAATTTTTTCCCCTATTTCAATGGTGGAAGCAATTCAAGTGAACCTGACCTCTTTTGCACGAATAAGAACATCACTGGCAGGCATCAATCCAGATGACGGGACACGAGGCTGCTGGATCATGGCTGAAACAGGAGTGATGGAAATTGTTGGTAATTTTTAAGGTCTATAACTTTTTTTTACCAAAATGCACCATACCCTTGGCATGTGGCATCATGAACCGGTTGCCCTTAGTTCCTGCGGCAAGCAATAGACAAGCTTGACCTATAGCAGCCCCAACAGCAACAGTATGTATCTGAATAAAGAACAACTAAGTTATAAATCCAAAAATAGAATATTCATCATAGCACATGCAAAAGATACTAATTATCTCAACGCCAAATTCCCTTAGCACTTGCAGTTCTAGGTCAATATTGTGCACATAAACCTACATTACGCTACTTAATATAATTTATGAACACAACTCAACAATAGAATTTTCAATGTCAAAACATCACAGCTACTTCTGCCACCAAATAATTGTTATTGTACACCAAGGCAACAGATTCAGACACTTCTAAAGCCCACCCTCTATGATATGCATCTCCCACATAACCGAGTTGCTAATCAAGAAACATTCCTAAGGAGCTCAAAAACTACAGATGAACAATAACACCCCCACTGCCACCAAGATAGAGGATATAATCAAGTAAAACACGGGAGTAGCTAAAATGGAATCACCTCATTTTTCAACTGCATCATCGCATCATAGATGGCAAAACCCTCCGACTCCATGCCAACCTGAACAGTAATCGCAGGGTATACATGAATAAGAACAACACGTCAATAAGGAAGAGACCCTTCACACATATCAGCCTCACTAGACGTACCGTTTCACCATCATCACGTGTTGTTCCGGTTGAATTAATATAAATATAGATTGGTTGTTTCGGATCCATCCATTGCAGATACATCAGCTCTGCTACAATAAGCTCTGTGACTGCTGGTACGAGCTGAAACATACAAGGTTCGTACGACAAATTCAGTCATCTGTCCCTAAAAAGGCCTAGGAACCAAATTACTCAACCAAGACAAACACCTTCCCCTTACTACATTCAATGTCATTTCAATTCTCAGCCTAAACATGATCAATATGAAAAAATCAATACCGATATAAGCATGAAACTCGAGAGAACTTACAGGCATGCCGATATAAACTATTCTGCCATGGAGTAGCAATGAGGGCAAATCCGGAGGTGGCTTCTTTGGTCTATGCTCATTGTAAGAAACTGATCTTTCCACCTATTCCAAGCAGTTCAAATTAACCAACTAACAATCATTTCAAAGTAAAACCATCCCTCTAATTACTCAAAAACTTCAACTTGAAAAAAAAATATTAAGACTAGTACTTGGGCAGGGGTGGCCATGAGCTTGGGCTCATCGAAGATGTCCAAGTAGGGAAGAGAGTCGGATTTGTTGCGGTTGAGCAAGGTTTCCGGCGAGTTTTGGGCGACGGAGGCAAGGCGGGAGAGGAAGGGGTCTCTAGGGTTTATAGGAGGGATTGGGATTTTGGCTTTGGCTCTGGCGTTGATAGAGCAAGCTGTTGAGAAAGTTCGAGACTTTCGTGAGGATGAACAGGTGGGTATGCAGATTGGTATCTGCAAACTGCTCGCCATTGTTTTGAGCTCAAGCGAAATGGGAGAGTTGGTTTTGGTAATTTTGTTTGAAGGTTTAATTGGCTGGGAATTTTGGTGTCGTGGACGATTTTGGGTTTGTGGTGGTGTTGACTTGTGGGTGAAACCGAAATGGCCCGTGTTAAGCCTAGCCCATAATGTATGGCCCATTTAAATCCAAAAACGGATACGGTCCGGATACGTTAGGATACGCCAGCATACGGGCGGACGGAGACGTTTGGTAATGTTGTAATTAATTTGGACGAAAGGTTAAGGACATAACAAGGCAAAATAACAGAAAACACATAAGAGATACAAATTCTCCGACCAGTTTTAACTTGCCCTCGTACACACTTGTCGTCTTCTATGTTGCACGGAGGGAGTGTCAGAATGTTGGATACTCGACACGCCAACACGAAAAAATACGTGTTGAGTTTCTCGATTGTTTCAGACACTTTGACCGACTCGTCGCATTATCTCTAACATGTCCTGTCATCATTTATCAATTTTTTTAATTCAAACAAATTCAATATAAAAAATGAGAATTACATTTAAGTTATGACCAAATATCTATACACAAAAAAACCACTTATCATAATATTTATACAGATTAGGACATGAGCCAGACCCAACATGAAACAACAGCTGAATTGATCTGAATTTCACATGTAATTGACTAAAATGTCTCAGTTCTTATTAAAATATACCACTTAATTCCTTTATCTCTTCTCTCTCCCTCACCACCGCATATCATCATCTTATTCTTCTTCTTCTTCTGCTCTCTCTCTCTCTGTGTACCATTCTAAAATTTGGGTTATTGTTGCTCAGTAGCAATGAGATCTGTACAGACTCCATCACCTCTATCCTTGCCACGACCTTAAAGACACCCGTTCGGATCCATATAAAGAGTCAAGATCAACGACGACCACTTCATCAGTCACGATTTGATGGCATCTAAGGTAATTTTGGTCCAATCTAGCTTGGATCAGATATGTGAAATTTGGAATAAAATCGAATTAGGAGTGATGATGAGTGTTGCTACTGTACATTCAACAGTAGTAGATTTGCAGCCGGTTTCAGCATTAGTATATCTTCAGGTTTTGTTGCTATTGTTGCAAATCTTCAGCCTTCAGGTTATGTGGACTTTGGATTGGAAAAATTTAAGTAGTTTGATCTTAGGGTTGTTGAATTGAGGTTGAGATTGTGGGGCTTTTAGTAGTGACATCATTTCAAGCTCAAAATTGGATCGAATGGGCAATGATAATAAGTGCTACTACTGTTCATTCAGCAATTGCAGACCAAAACAGTAGGTATTCGGTCGACAGTAGCAGCAGAAGAATAAATATGTAGTCGCTAGCATTAGAGTTGATAGTAGCAGGGCACTAGCATTAGGATCTGGTAGTAGCAGTGCACCAGCCATAGTCGGGCAGTAGCAGTGCGACAACATAAAAGAATTAGTGGAAAAAATTGAAATAGTGCCGACAGTAGCATCTTTAAACTCGGCAGTAACAGAGCGCCACGTCAGTATAAGAGAATTGCAGGAAAAAATTGCAATATCGCCAGCAGTAGCACCTTTGAACTCGGGAAGTAACGCTTTTCAACTAGGGCAGTAACACATTTCAACTCGACAATAGCAGCGTGTCACGTCAGTATAGAATTGAATATGTAGTGAATGATAGTTTGGTAAAATATATAGTGACAGATTGCATGTGAGCATCAATTTTTCCTAATTTGTTAATATTTGTCTTTAAATGTATAAGATAATGTATAAAAGATTTATTTGTAAACTAAAATTTTGTTGATAATTATTGTAATTTACAAAAAAAACTAAATAGGCAATAAATGCTTTCAAACCCAAACATAAAATAATCAATTTATTTGAAAATAACCTACTATTGATTTTGTTGTTTCTTTAATCTTGTGTTATAACGTTGTTAATTATGTAATTTTATCATTTGCATTTGACTCAATGTTATTTTTTATGGTTAGACAATAGATAATTTTATTTGTCGTGTCGGATATTCTTTTTTAAAGAATGTTACGTATAAACTCACTTCAATGTGTATTAGCCACATACTCATTTGTCATATTCTTATGGCTTGCCATTATTAACTTAAATAATAATAATAATAATAATAATAATAATAAAAGCGGCTTTCAATTTAATTTCTTCCACCCATACCCTATCCTCCCTCATTGCTATCATCGACCAAACCCACACGCCTCCAAAGTTCAGAAAATTACAGCCTCGTAATCGACCGAGGGAATCATAATGTAGAGATTTCACAAACGGAAGAGGAATCATGCAAATACGCTTAAAGCATGGTGATACTCTACACCCAAGTCTAAATAGGATAGAAAATCATGGTGGATGATACTATCCAATGAAAATCATGGTGGATGACCAAAAACAAACAAAATAATGAATTCGGCAAAGAACAGAGGTCGAAGGGTTTGGGTTCTACGCATAAGGAGAAGGTTTTGGCTTTTAATAACAGTCCCCTTCATTTTTTGAGTTTTGCCGTGTCTGTGAAACATACTCATCTTTGAATATGTCAAGAAAGATCGCACACGGATACTTTGTTCGAGTCAGGTTCATGATTCATCCACAAATAGCATATCATACTGAGAAATAAAATAGATCAGAGAAACAAAAAAATGTATATATAAACGGTTTGGCAAGCTTGAAAAACTAGGCCCAATCCTTACATTTGTATGTAGATTATTACCAGCAGTATCAGTCTCCCCATGACTTGCTGCAACATCACAACTCAAATAAAAAACTACCTACTGAACAGCAATATCAGTCTCCCCATGACTTGCTGCAATCACTGGCTCTGGTTCAGGCACCTTCTTTCGAAAGACTTTAGCAATTCTCTCTGTGGGAACCAAAGGCATATATGCGGCAACCTTGTACCCCTTTTCGGCAGTGTGTTGCACAGTCTCATTGTACTTCTCAGAACAATATGCTGCAGCTGGTACAACTACCTCAGCCACCTTGGGGAAGACGGGGAGTTCATTCAGCTTTTGCCATGCAGAAGCGGCGCATTCCTCAGCTTTTGGTTCATACTTGGCGTAGGCAGATTTAGCAGCTGTGCAGGCCGCCTCCGGGGCCTTCTGAGCAACTGATAAGGCCTTGGATGAAGCCTGCCTGATCACTGGACGCACGTCTAGCTTGGCAGCCTTGGTCACAGATTCATCAACCTGAACAAGTTTAGATAACCACAATCAATCACACATCCAATAAACAATTAGAAGCTGCAGACAATCAGAAGTATCTTAGCCAACATGCACTGAATACAGACCTAGATGCACTCGTTAAAAAACCGCATCTCTCCATTCACTCAAATTATTCGTCAACGAAGACCAGAAGGAACCCAACATTTCTAGGGAACTTTAAGAGTTGAAGCATTAATCTCAAGGTCAAAACCTGAAGCCTAACAATTGTAGAAGCACTACTCCTATGAAGGAACAAACAACATAAAACCCAAAAATCAACGATGCAGCCAACAAGAAACAATGCGTGGAAATGCCCCAAATTTCAAATCTTCACAACCAATAATATCAATCAATAAAAAGACACCAGCAAAGTTTTACCTACGCAAATTGAAACATCTCCAATCACAATTCAAAAACAAAATCTTACAACCAACAAAACGGTACCTTGCGATCAACAAAGGTGAGAATTTGGGCCGGGGCTTCCTGGTACTTGACATAAACGGGTCCAACAACAGTCTTGACCTTCCCCTCCACAGATTCAACCCCATTCTTCAAAGGACCCGACCTCTCCTTGGCATACCCGTACGCTTTCGAAACGCACACCCCGGACGCAACGGCAGCGTTTTGCACAAATCCCAAATACTTGAGACTCTGCTCCTCCTTCTGCAAAAAAAACCCAAATTCAATTCAATTAAAACAAAAACCCCAAAACTTGATACAAAAATCAAACAAAAAATTCACATCAGAAAATAAACAAAAAAAAGAGTACCATTTGTGGTTCCTGCACGCTTGAATCTTGTTGGGCCATGATCAAAATTGGTTCTTTTTGCGGTAGAGAAATTGGAACTCGGAAATTAGGGTTTTAGAATTTGATTTTGTTGGTTGTAATGATGAAGAATAAGAGGATTTTATAGGACACGAGAGTCAGAGCGGTTTCTTAACAACTAAGAATTTTTTTTTCGTGACGAGAGAAGATCGATGTGTGAACGAGACGCGTTTGAGCCAACGCAACTGCCAGGGCGCGTTTTATTCTGCTGGCTTAACGACCACGTGTTTCCCGCCGTTTACTTGTGTGGGACCGAAGACATCTGGCTCTGGGGAGGGTAACGGCGTGAGTCTGGGGGGGCCAGAGTGGAGGATGAAGTTTTGGAATGTTTCAATGGGTGGTCGAGATTGCGCGGGAACGGAGGCTTCGAGAAGGTGATTGGGTCGCATGGGTAAAAAGAAAAATAAATCTTGTGGGCTAGATGGAGATGGGATGCGTCATGGCGGTCGTGTGTGATGGGCCTAAACGGGTCGGGTGGTCCACCATTTAAAAAAGAACTGGCTGAAGTAAAAACCCGCAGAAAGGGTGAGTCATAGTTGAAAGCTTCAATGGCGTGCCTTGTCTCCATGACCTCTATGCCTCTCTCTGCTTCACAAACCTTCACTAATGTAAGTCCTCAATTCCCATAACTCTACCCATAGCATAAACCTTAGTTTTCTTTAGATATTTGATATTTCATGGAAAAAATAAAAAAATTAAGAGTCGAGATAATTGAAAAAGAAAATAAATAAATAAAAAATAATATATTGTGATGCTCAAAACAAGCATCAAACTTGGGAGAGATCATATATAAAACACACAACCTGTCATTGGTGCAATTATATTTTCTGGTAAGTAAAGAACATAAAATAATATATACTATATAGATCTGCAAAAGAAAAAAAATTAATTTTTTTTTAATTTTCAAGACCCATGACTAAAGGTAGACCTTCTGGGCCTATACCCAGAGTTGATCCTGTCTCCTCATGTTCTCCTTGGAGTGTCAGGTTTCGGGATTGTTTTGCTTATATGAAAGCATTCTAGGGTTATATCTTTCCTATTCCTCCCATCCCATAAATGGATAAATTTAAACTTGTGAATCCATCAATGTATAAGAAGTGCTATTAGATAAAATTATCATCTATATGCATGCACAACCCATACAATTGCATACTTTCATCTATCCTCTGTTACCATTTCAGCCCAAGTACAATTTAGTTCATATATACATGCCAATGCATAAACTAAAATTAGAGAGACAAGGTGCGCGACTTTAGTCGATTGGTGGCCTCTGCTAGGGTTTGCTTCTAGCGGCGGCGATTTGACCGAGACGAGCCATGAGCTCTATGGGGGACTATGATCCTTTCTACTCTGTGCAGACGATTCATGTCCATGTCGAAGCCCGTGGTGGTGCCAATCTTCACAGTGACGACATCTATCTGGAATCTCAATGAGAAGTTACTAATCCGAGAAAAGGAGTCGTGGATCTTTGTGTTTCAATTCAAGACGAAGGAAGAGAAGGATCATGTCCTTAAAGGTGGTCCATGGTACTATAGTGGAACAACGGCCCGGCAGATCTAACGTTCTTATATAAAGGGAAGCAAAGCCATAGCCCTAATGTCGGAAATGACGGGAATGTCCCCCAAGTACTTGAATGTGGGCTACCCATTTTGTGTTGATAGGCTATCAATCTTGGTTTACTCATTTATTCATTGGGCTGTAAAATCCGATAGCGCTGTAGTAGTCCAAGGAAATGAGGATGGAGACTTCCGTCAGTTCCCGACGCATTGAAGTGAGTTGGTACCAGTTTCATTGCTCTCATCGATCGCTCACTTGTTACTTCGTTAGTCAATTATATCACTCTTTAGTCTACTGCTACTACTGTGGAAGCTCCAAACTTGTGGAAGCTCCAAACTTGTGCAAGCTTATCAAGATGTGACAGTCTCGAACTGCAAAATAAGTTCTCTTGATTCATCAAGTTGGAAGAGAAAAAAAATACAGAATTACTCCAAGAAAAGTCAGGACATTGTCATGAATTCGTCTACTCGAAATCCCAGACTCTATTTGTGCAGAGTCTTGGATGCACCATGGTACACTTAAACCAACCTAAATGAATGGTTAGATTGTATTTATGACATTATTTGTCACACCCCGAATCTTTTGAAGTTAATAAAAGTTACCCTTCACAGAGATTCACGAGTTACCGAGGACTTGTAACTGCGATCGGTAATTCGATAAGTTATTGCTCGAGTTAATTTTCGAGTTTTTTTTTAAAGTACTCCAAATACCTGAATCGAAGACTCGATGTTGTAGTACGTGTCGACACGAGTCTCCCGGTATTTTCGGATTATTTTTCGGAGCTTCGGTTTATTTTCTACGGATTTCCGAAGTCCAGGGTATTATCTAAATTACTATTTTCTGATTTTAAAACCCAACTTTTAATCTTGGCCTTTGATCTTCATCCTTTATTGTGAGCCCTTGGATCCAAGTATATAAAAAAAAAACCTGTCTCCACTCTCTCATTTTCTGTCGAGAGAGAGAGAGACACAGTGGGATCGAGAGTGAGGGAGAGAGGCAGCGTTGCTGCCGCGCCTCCTTGCCGCCGTGCCGTCGCGTCAGGCCGCCATCGGCCGATCCAAGGCCATCACCGGACTCGCCTCTCTCTCCCCTTTCTATCTCTATGCTCAACCTAAACATCCACCCACTCTCACCTTCCAATCAAAAATCCAATCCCTAACCCCCAATTCGGTTTTCCGGCCAAAACTCATCTCCTCCGCCAAGTTCTTGGTTCTTCAAGCACCGGTTGCCGTTGACGCCGCACTGGGAGCAAGGCAGTAGCTTTTGGAGCCGTGGGTGCTGGCAGCAGATCCGCACAAGGCCAAAAAAAAAAAAAACCCACTGCACAGTCATGATATCGGTGGAGAGTGACGGAGCTGAGAAGTGGAGTGTACAGAGGGAAGGCAGAGGAGCAGAGGAGGCTGCTGGTACTGGTTTGGAGGTGAGGGACAGATCTCCTGGTTTTCTTTGACTTGCTGTGTTTGGTTTAGCTACTGTGTTTGATTGTTGGAGATTAATTGATGTTGATTTGTTGTTTTCCTTGTCTTGTTGTCGAGAACTTGGTGATCGAAGGAAACGGGGAAACTCTGGCAAAATTCCGGCAAAGATGCCGGAATCCGGTAACGATTCCGACGGCAGTAAATCCGGCTGAAATGCCGAGGTAGTCTTCAATCACTTTAAATGTGTCGTTTCCGTTTAATAGGGTTAAAGTGTCGTAAATCGGAATTTACGTAAGGAAACGAGTAAAAAAAACGGAAACTAACCGTAAATTGGGAACTTTCCATTTTGGGAAACCTTCTATGTTTGGAAACCTGCTAAATTGGGAAACTTTCCATTTGAGGAAAGTTTCCATGAAGGGAAAGTTCCACTTTGGGAAAGTTGCATTTTTCAGAAAAAATGGTTAAAGGATTGAAGTTCAATGAATGTGACCCTTTTTGGTTAAATGGGTAAAGTGTTAAATTGTTATCGGAAATTGATAACTGGACTTTATGGGAAAATGCTGAATCGGTAAATCGACTCGAGATTTATTATATTGATTAATACGTGACACCCTAACGTTAAGTTAAAGTAATAAAGGAAAGTTCGAAAGTTGAGTCAGACTTTCGGTAAATTGAAAAAGAGTCGATAACCGGGAAAGAAGGTTAAAAAGGTTAAAATGCTAAAGAAATGAACTTGGTCAACACGTGGTCAATAGGATTCCTGGTCAAACTAGGAAAAGACCAAGTCAACGATGAAATGACTAATATAGTGGTTTGTTGTACAGTCTCTGGTCGGACGTGAGACGGGCTCGACTACGCGAGTAGTTCGAGAGTTTCGCTCGAGGAGTTTTCCGAGCGGGAAGGTCGCAATAGTACTGTGAGTGGACAGATTATTTTATTTAAATGAATGCATGCCCTAATTATTGATATAATTGCATGGTTTATATTTTTGTTTCGAGTATGATATGTTCCTCGGGTGCTCGGATATTACATTTGGATTTATGCTTATATGTCGAGGAATAGATTTATTTCTTTGTCTGGGAAGAGTATTTAAGTAAAGTATTGTTGTGAATTTCCTTTATGGGTTGTCCAATGTTTATGCTAGCTAGAGTAGCGTGAGGGCGCTACTAGAGCTCTTAGCTCCGACCCTAGCCTGAGAGGTCAGGCAAATTACGTAGTGCACTATGAGGGTTGTCCATCACCACTTACCTAGAGCTCTTAGCTCCGACCCTGGTCTGAGAGGACAGACACGCCTGAGATGTCAGGTGGATATTCTAAGGGTTGTCCATCACCATTTACCTAGAGCTCTTAGCTCCGACCCTGGTCTGAGAGGACAGACACGCCTGAGATGTCAGGTGGATATTCTAAGGGTTGTCCATCACCATTTACCTAGAGCTCTTAGCTCCGACCCTGGTCTGAGAGGACAGACACGCCTGAGATGTCAGGTGGATATTCTAAGGGTTGTCCATCACCATTTACCTAGAGCTCTTAGCTCCGACCCTGGTCTGAGAGGACAGACACGCCTGAGATGTCAGGTGGATATATTAAGGGTTGTCCATTACCGTTTTATATAGCTAGCATAGCGTGAAGGCGCAACCAGAGCTCTTAGCTCCGACCCTAGTCTGAGAGGTCAGACTGATTATGTTTGTGAACATGTCTCTTCCCAGATTCCTTACTTGTTTATCTTATCATGAAATTGTGGAATATTTGATATTTGTGGGCATGCATAAATGATGTTTAAATCAAAGCATTTTTGGGAGAGCATTAAAAGAAATAGAGTTTTATATTTGATTTTCGTCCACTCACTCTAACAGTTTTTCTTTAAATGTTTCTCCCCTGGGCCTTTCGTTTTTAAATGTCCAGTGATGCAGGGTTCTTGAGAGGAGGTCGAGCGCGTACGAGAGTCGAGGCATAGTCGATCATTCCGTTGCTGCTTGAAATTCTTTGGGGTAAATCCTCTCTGTAGACTGCTCTAACTAACCCGGTTTAGTTAGTTTAGTAGGAAGGGTTGGCCATTTCAAGGGGGTTTCGGTAAGAAGTTCCCTTGAGGTGGTCCCCGCAGGATTTACTTCGGGTTAAAGGGGTTTAACCTGGGGTGGGTCCTGTCATTATTTATTTAAATAAAAACTAAATATAATTATTAACGGTGTTTTAAAAAAAATACTTTGTTCACTTACACCTTAATGCATACAAGAATTTTCGTTATTTGTAACTAAGCGTTTGTTATCAATTAACGGGGGACTGTGAAGATTTGAGCCTTCAGGCCCATGGGAAATTAAAGAGTAACCACAGGGCAAGGCATCATCTATCTTTAACTCTTTTAAGTGATATTTCAGAGCCTTGCTCACATTTGCCTCGAGGTAGAAGCAAATGCAAAATGTTTAAAATCTTAAATACATTCACACATTTGAACAGCCTGAGCATCCAAACCGAATCTATCATCAAGTTTGAACCCAGATTTACCAACCTTTGGTGCAGCTATTACCCACCCAGAACCTGTTCTGTTCTAAAAGAATCTACATACTTGTAGCGAGGTCATCCATGAAACATTTAAACTTTACCTAATAGAGATATCATAGCTCAATGATGGAAGGAAAATCTTGAAGAGGGTCATTACTGACAAGGACGGAGCATAGGCTATTCATATCTCATATCTGGGCTCTAGCCTATATGACATTTTTAACCACTTAAAGTAGTACATGCGTAATTTATAATCAAGAAATTTTCAGTAAAAAGACCCGTCAATAATAAAATTTCTAAAGTAGCATGCTGATTCTTTTAATGATTAAACCGATTAGACTAAAGTCTAGTTAATTATGTGTAAATTTTCTCATAGTTGTGATATTTTTATGGGTAAAATATTTAGTACATACAATCTTAAATATATTAGGAGCATATAGGCTCACCTCATTTCCAAATTCCAGTCCATATGTTTTTCTTTTGTAATCAATTCTACCGTAGTAGTAATAGCATTATTTGACAATTAAAGATTATTTCCCTATATAACATTCGTGGTACACTATTCATAAGCCGAATTTCCCTATGCGCCTGTTTTTAAGCCGAGGAGCCTCGGCTCTGCCTTCGGAAGCCGGCTCTGCTCAGCCTCATTTTATCTTTCTTTCGGGTTTCCAAAACCCAATCCCCATTCTCTCCATCTCCCTCACAGCCTCCATCCATGGACTCCTCCAAGCTCATCTCCGCTTCACACCCATCAGGTTCTTCTTCTTCTTCTTCCGACTCTGAAATTGATGTTAATTTAGCCCCAAGACGCACTGCTTTGAAATTCGATAATGACGAAACTAATTCCGGGCCCGAGACGGAGGAGGGCTTCGGTCCGGATAGGGCGTTTGTGAGGGGAGAACAAACCCTAGGCGGCGCTGACAAGTTGGTTAGTTCTTCCGAGTTTTTTCTGAGGCCGATTGCCAAGGTCTCGGTGGATAATGATGACGGCGGGGAAGAGGAGGAAGCCGGTGAGGTGGGGGAGAGTTCTGTGGTGGAGAAGGGTTTGAGTTTCGCTGAGGTGGTGGCCAAAGAGAACGGTGTTGGTGGTGAATTGGAGGAGTCCAAAGAGAGTTTAGGCTCTGGTGGTGGAGGTGACTCGGTTGTGGAAGCTGTCCAGGTTGAGTTGTCACACACCGGAGCGGCTGCTCATCTTCCATATTTGACGCTGCCTTGCTTCGCTGTAAGGCTCTTTCTTCGCATCGGATCTGGGATTTTCTCGCTTCCGGGTCCAAGTTTTCTATTACTATTTTCATTTGGGTTTTCTTTATTTTCTTTTAAAGAATGTTGCTTTGCCTGTGAATGCTTATTAAAGGTTTGGTTTTTGTTCTGTAAAGTTTTGAACTTTTCAGTTTAAAAGTGGGTTTTGCTTCGAGCCATTCACAGAGCGAAAGCAAAAAAAACCCACCATACCTCAGCCAACCCACCATACCCCACCCTACCTTATCTGCGCTCTCATATAACAAGAGAGAAATCTCCGTCGCCGTACCAATATCTCCGAAAGTGTCCCTCGCCATACCCAAAATCTTAGTCTTCACCATACCCATCTACTACCGTATTCATTCGTTCCTCACCATATCTCTGTAGTATTCACCCTCATCCGAAAATTGTCAGAAATCTCAGTTTGGACGTTGACTCTGCTCTTCCTTTCAGTCCCAGTAGAGACCCGTCCAGAGCATAGGACCGGTTCGTCTTCTTTGATCGCAAATCACCACTTCGTCCAGAGCATGATTCGTTCTTGCAGCTTTTTGGTAGCTTTAGCCTCTGGAAACTGAGCTAACCCACGAAGGTGAATGGCTTCCTCATCTCACTCTTTTGGTTGATACCCAGATCGTTTTTTGCATTTGATTGCTTAAGGTTTGAGTCTTTGATGCTTTTTGAGACATTTTGGTGTGTTGAATTGGTGGTGTGAATTGGGTTCTTGAGTTTGGTAGAGATTGTGTTTGTATTGATGTGGGTTTGGGCGTTGGTGATGGACAGTAGGTTCATTTTGATCATTTGTGAGGTGGTATAGTTCATCGTGTGATTTGAGCTTCTGGGTTTTGGTTGGTATTGATTGAGGAGTTGGTTGATGTTGTTTTGTGTAAATCTTTGGTTTTTTATGTCGTCTATATCTTTTCCAGTTGGCTGCAGTTTCTTCGGAAAATTAGTTGTCTTTTACTTTCAGTTTCATGTATTGGGGCTACGGCTCCTCGAGGTTGCCATTTTTGGTTTCAATCTATGTTTTTTAATATTGGTGATAATATAGCGGATAGATTAATTATGGAGGTAAACATAGAATTGTTATCTATATGAGCTTCCATAATGGACCATTTACTTAATTTACATATCAGACTGTTTGTGTTGGGTGTGTGAGTTAATCAGTTGTATATTCTGTTTTGATTTTTTGTTATGATCAAGATTGCTGATATGTGTTTGTTTAGCATTGTGGGCTTTAACTCTATTGGGTTGCTAGGAAAGTAAGGATTATAAGAACTGATATATGTTGATTCGATTCGATTGTTGAAATCGAATAAGAGCTGATATTTGAAATCAAATCAAATAGTGGATGTATGTTGATCAAGATTGCTGATATGCGTTTGTTTAGCATTGTGGACTTTAACTCTATTCGATTTCAAAGGTCTATTTTTCTGGGTGTTTTGTTGTTGAAATTTCTGATTGTAAGAACCAGTTCGCTTCTGTTGTTGATTTTGGGGTTGAGTTACCTGAAGCCCTTTCATATTGACAATGATACTACTTGATTACCCAACCAACTTTTTAAAAAAACAAACATCTATCTTCAGTGCATGAGTCTTGATTTCAATTGTGTATTTTTGCTTTTTCTCTGATATCTGCTCATTTTATTCAGTTGGGTTTTGTCATATATGATTTGGGTTTCCAGAGGGCATAATTCTTCTATAGATACTCACAATGGAGACCACGTTATAAAACACATTGGTCGATTCTTTACAAAACTCTACTGATAAGTACTGCAAAGTATAACTCTCTATTCTAAGGCTCTAACTCTCATGATCAACCTTTATTGATCTTCATAGATCATAGATCGATGTAATGAATCCTAAAAACAGTGTAGCGTCAGGTATCTGGAACCGTGATAGATCTATGTAATTTGTTTGATTAATATCAAGGTTGCCACTTTCTGAAGCTATGGGGTTTTATTTGTTGTTTAATCTCTCTAATTGATAGTTTCTGATGAATTTCATCTTTTCATTCATGGGTGTACCTTCTATTCTATCTTAACAATCACTTCAGAAATGTATGTTCTCAAAGCAAATTACCTTTAGGTGCTTTGCAATATAACTGAGCTGGAGCCTGAAGGTATTATCATTTATACATCTTGCTATTCACCCCAATCCACAATCATAACTATTGCTGTTTTTGTATGTTGCCTAAACTCCTTGAAACGTTTGATACTGTTGGTCTGTGATCATCAATCTGGTCCTTAAAAATTCCATGGAATCAGTTCTTCCATACATAAATAGGAGATCATCTCCTTCTTGAGTTTTCTCTTTCTTATATCATTATGATTATAACAATTGGATCAGACCGGTGGACCATTTAGTTTGTTTTGATTTCGAACACTGATATCAATTGGTGTATAATTTCTCGATTTCGCTTCTCATAGGGCATGAGTACTGTTTTTGGAATTTGTGGCCAAAATTGAGCTTGGTTTATGATGTGTGTAATGTTTGTCAATCGGTTTGTTTGGCTTGGTTTTGTTTATACAAGGGGAGGTGTATTGGTTTATATGAGTGCGTTCCTATGTTTGTTTAGTTTAGTTTCTTGGATGAGTTGCTGGATTGATGCATTGAGAATGGACAAGTAACTCTATAATGGCCAGCTGTGACTTACTAAGTTCTGATCATATGTGATAGTACTAATTTCAAGAGAAGTGCATGTTCACATGAAGTAGGGCCTAATGTCATTTGTGAATTGTGGTTCTGTCTCCTCTTATAGTATATTAAAAGTGAATACCAGACAAATGTGTAGTCTATCGCTAATAGTCTTTTGATGTTTTGTATCTTTTTGTTTTTTTAACTAAATTTTTCGGGACAGTTTTGTGTTTTGCAGCTTCAGTTCAGTCCGTATACTACAAGTATTTGTTGGAGATACAAAGCTGTTATCTACAGATAACATAAACATTCTATAAGGTACTACTGTAGTCTCGCTTCATTACATAGCATAGAAGTTTGTTATTGCCTGCATTAAGTTATGTTCATGAACTAATTATATGATTATTGCATTCCTTTTTGAAAAGTGGAATTGAAAGTCAGCAGAGTTTCTCTAAGTATTGAGTTTTCATATTTTATGTCGAAATGCATGTAAACAATGTTTCAAAGTTAGTGATTAGTCATATTGGTACTGATTACACGAACAAAATTTACATGAATTGAAATAACTTGCGTACGCTCATTAGCTTATTTGTGTTCATTCATAATTTATAAAACTTGCATATTGTTGTTGTTCCAAACATAGATACCTCCGTGTTCCTCATAATTGACATTTTGGTTGATAGCTCATGCTAATTTCCAATTTGGTCACAACAATGGTTCTCTAATACATACTGTTTAGAACAGTCACAAGATATGAAAGGAAATAATCTTTTTAAATTTTACATAATCTTTACTAAATGTCGCAGGATTTTTACAATGGCATCTCTTCAACATGAGGGACCAAGTTTATTAACCAAATCTAACAAGAGAGCAAGAACTGGTCAAACGAGTCGGCATTCGATTAGACGTAGATTTTTTAAACATCATACAAATTTTCAACCACAGATACCTGAGTGCAACGGCTCTACTGTCTTGGAATATAATGAAAATAGAGGTATATCTGAATTATGTACTTGCTTTATCGACCTATGCGATATAAAAAACAAGTTATTTGACAAAAATAAGTAATTTCAGTTTCAATTATCTTTTTTCACATTAGATATGATAATGTGTTGTTGCTGCAGGTCAAAAATCATATCAACAAAACCGGCAAGGTTTGTCGTGTTTCGCCGTCTCTTTGCAGTTATAAGCAAAATTTTGTGCTTTCGCTTATATGTCATGCTATATCGTTTCAGGTTCGATCATAAAGTATGAAGATTGTGGTGATAACTCATTCACATGCTCTCATTGTGGTGCATACTTTTGGTTTGGGGAAGCACTTAAAAATACCACTCGAGGAATAAACAATAATCCTATTTACACTACATGTTGTCATAACGGACAAGTACATATTCCTTTAGCTAAACCAACACCTATGTTTCTTGACCAATTATTAGATCCGAGTAATGGTCCAGATAGTTTGATGTTTCGTGAAAATATTCGAGTTTACAATTCAATGTTCGCTTTTACCTCTATGGGTGCAAAAATTGACAGCGATGTAAACAAAGGATCTGGACCTTATGTTTTCAAAATATGTGGTCAAGCTCATCATTTAATGGGTTCTGTGTTGCCTGTTGAAGGTGAGCGGCCAAAATATGCACAATTATATGTTTATGATACTAATAATGAAATTTTAAATCGTATGGCTGTCATTGATCCGACTCATGTGAACCAAAAGAGCAAACCTGATATTGTACAAGGACTGATAAAAATGTTGGATGAAACTAATGAATTGGTTAAACAGTATCGAACTATCAGAGATCAATTTGAGAATCATACATTACCCTCATTTAACACAACAATACTTGCTCGACAACCAATAGATAGTCAACAATATGGATTGCCGACCGGGGACGAGCTAGCTGGTTTGATTGTTGGTGATATTGGAAAATTTAATGCTGATAGAGATATTGTTATTCAATCAAATGATGGTCATTTAAATCGAATTTCTAAATTACATCCAAAATTCATGTCGCTGCAATATCCACTGCTTTTTCCATACGGTGAAGATGGGTTCAAACTTGGATTAGAGTTACAACCGGATCCACAAAAACGCAAAAGAAAAAGAACTAGACTGACAATGATCAAATTTGTATGCCACCAACTCCATGATAGACAAAATGATGCATCCACCCTGTTAAAAGGCGGAAGATTATTTCAACAATACTTAGTTGATGCCTATGCAACTGTTGAAGAAAATAAAATTGAATATGCAAGAGCTAACCAAGATAAGGTCAGGTGTGAAAAACGCAAGAACATTTACGATGCTGTTTCTGCTGGTATTACAATGACGTGTGATGTGGGCAACAAAATAATTTTGCCAAATTCTTTTACTGGAGGCCCTCGGGATTTGATCAACAACTACCAAGATGCAATGGCGATATGTAGACAATATGGTAATCCAGATTTATTTATAACATTCACTTGCAATGTTAATTGGCCTGAAATCAAAAGGTACTTTACAAAAAAATGTGGATACAGGCAAGAGGATAGACCTGATATAGTTTCACGGATTTTTAAAATAAAGTTAGATGATATGCTTGCCTACATTAAATCCGGGGAACCATTTGGCCAAGTTCAAGCAGATGTTTGTACAGTCGAATTCCAAAAACGAGGCCTGCCTCATGCCCATATGTTATTCTGGCTAAAAAAACCATACAAGTGTTATACAGCGGCTGATATTGATTCAATTATCTCAGCCGAATTACCTGATAAACATATTTGTCCAGAACTTTTTTCAATTGTTAGTCAATTTATGATTCATGGTCCATGTGGGAAAATAAAACCTGATGCTCCGTGTATGCAAGATGGGCAATGCACCAAAAGATTTCCAAAATTATACAATACTAAAACTAAATTTGAGGCGATTAAACCACCAGTATATAAAAGATGTGACGATGCTACAAAATTTGTGGTTAAAAATAAAATAAATGTTGGTAATAATTATGTTGTTCCATATAATTTTAATCTGTTATTAAGATATAATGCACATATCGATGTTGAGTCGTGTTCTCAATCGATGCTAATTAAATATTTATTCAAATACATAAATAAAGGACCTGACAGAGCTCGCGTGTCAATACATGAAAACGTTGATGATGAAATTAAGAATTATTTGAATTGTCGTTATTTAACACCTCATGAATCAATATGGAGGTTGTTTGAGTTTTCAATTCACTCTAGACACCCTGCAGTTCAGTTATTACAGATACATTTGCCCACTGAACAAAATGTTGTCTTTAAAGAATCTGACCCTCTTGAATCAGTGTTACAAAATCCTATTACAGAGATTACTATGTTCACTAGATGGTTGGAGACAAATAGAGAATGTGAAGAGGCAAAACAGTTAACATATGCTGAATTTCCCACAAAATTTGTTTGGAACGAAAATAGTAAATGTTGGACACGTAGATGTCGGTATGAGACTATTGGCCGGCTTATGCATGTACCACCAATTGCAGGTGAATTATACTACATGAGAATGTTATTAAATATTCAGAAAGGATGTTGTACCTATAGCGAAATCAGAAAAGTGAATGGCATTACATATGATTCTTACCAAGAGGCATGTCGAGCGTTAGGTCTGTTAGAAGATGATCAAGAATGGAACGATGCCTTAACAGACTGTTCTTTTACTGCAACCTGTTATCAGATGCGTCGATTGTTCACTATAATAATTCTATTTTGTAACGTTTCTAATCCGCAAGCTCTGCTTGATGCACATTGGGTAAACATGTCTGATGATATTTTATACAAAATTCGATCAGAATTTAATATGCCCAATTTAATTATACATGAACAAGAATTAAAAAATAATCTTTTATTCGAGCTTGAAAAATTATTCAAAATGACATCAACCACATTATCAGACCATCAACTTCCAATGCCAGATGCAGATAAAGTGGTACAACTTAATAATAGACTAATGCGAGAAGAGCTCGACTACGATCGTGACACCCTCAGTTTGGAACATTTGAATCTAATAAGTAAATTAAATGTGTCTCAAAGAACCATATATGATACAGTAATAAAAGCAGTTGTTGAGAAAGATTCGAAATGTTTTTTTGTCCATGGATGTGGAGGAACTAGAAAGACTTTTTTATGGCATACAATAATTACAAAATTAAGATCAGAGGGAAAAATTGTTTTAGCTGTCGCTTCATCAGGTATTGCTTCGTTATTACTTCCAAATGGCAGAACAGCACATTCACGATTTAAAATACCATTGCAACCAAATGAATTATCAACGTGCGCAATTAAACCAGATAGCAATCTTGGCAAATTAATTCAACAAACCGAATTATTAATATGGGATGAAGCTCCAATGACCAATAAATATTGTTTTGAAGCACTAAATACAACTCTTCAAGATATTTTGCGAGAACCTGGAAAACCATTTGGGGGTAAACCGATTTTACTTGGTGGAGATTTTAGACAAATTTTACCAGTCGTACCGGAAGGCACAAAAGAAAAAGTCATTGATGTTACATTAAACAGTTCATTCCTCTGGCCTTCATTTCAGGTCCTTCATTTAACGGAAAATATGCGATTATCCAAGCCCGGTTTATCTAACGAGGAAAAAATTGAGATAACAAAATTTGCTGATTGGATTTTACAAATAGGAGAAGGACGTTTGACATCGGTTTATCCCAGTGACGACATAGACGTATCTTGGATTAACATTCCTGTAGAGTTACTTACAAAAACAACTAGAAATCCTATAGAATCAATATTCTTGGCCACCTATCCGAATTTTCATGAGAATTCTAATAATGCTGACTATTTACGAGAACGTGCTATTGTTACACCTCGAAACATAATTGCTCAAAATATTAATGATTATGTCATAAGTTTATTACCGGGCGATAAAAGAACATATTTTAGTTCAGACACAGCCTCATTTTCTTCTGGAAGTGAAACAAATATTAATCTTCTGTACCCGACTGAATTTTTAAACAAACTTCAATTTGGTGGGATGCCAACACACGAACTAATTTTAAAAGTCGGAATGCCGATCATGTTGTTAAGAAATTTGAATCAGATTGAGGGTTTGTGTAACGGAACGAGACTAATAATTACACAGTTATATGATAGGCTAATTGAGGCACAAATATTAACAGGTAAGAACATAACACATAAAGTCTTTATTCCAAGAATTGTTATGACAACGATTGAAGATAAATGGCCATTTACATTTAAAAGACGTCAATTTCCTGTTAAACCATGTTACGCAATGACAATCAACAAAAGCCAAGGGCAGTCTTTGAATCAAGTTGGAATATATTTATCTGAGCCGGTCTTTACACACGGACAACTATACGTTGCATTGTCAAGGGTCACCTCAAAACAAGGCCTTAAAATACTTATTGATAACAATAATTGTGTGGTTAATAATTGTACAAAAAATATAGTCTACAAAGATGTTTTACACAATATATTAAATTGATCACCATTATTGTACCAATTTTCTATTGTCATCTCTGTAACTCGAAAGCTTTGTCGCATTTGATCTACACAAATCAATGCTTGAAATGTATCTTAAATATTCATACACATTAAACACTTTGTTTCATATTATTTACCAATACATAATTTTTACTCACATACTTATTGACAAAGTAACGGCACTATGACATTTAAGAAGCAACCCTAGAGTTTTGCGACACCTGCTGTCCCAATTTTCAATCCATTTTTTGCTTTTTACATTTGTCCACTTTGTTTAGTCTGTATTGTTTTCTTTTGTTTAGTGCAAATTTCTAGACAGACTATTGTGTATTAAGCGGTATTGCCATCTTTTATTGTATCTTTAAATATATGACACCTAATCGTACATCTTATGTAGTATTTATTCTCATATTAGATGTATTATGTACATCTTATGTATGCACTTATGTATTCTCTATGTTCTTCGTGATCTTATGGATGAGTTTCAAAAGGTATACAATGTTTTCTTCGCGATCATGTGCCAACATTGATATTTGATTTTTTTATTTCCCGCTCATATTAGAAGCTTGGGTGCTTAGCTTATGTTTAATTTCGCTTCGATTAAAAGATAACGTGTTTTGATCGTTCTCATCCTTATCATTATATCAAAATTGTTTTATCAAGTATTGTTATATATGTCAATTAGAACAACCCGCGCTGGCGCGGGCATCCTACCTAGTTGTATACATCCTTTGTCCATTACAAAATGAAGAAAAATGATGAAATAACAAAATTTGCATTGTTGTTATACACTTTTTTAGTTTAAGGTAATTCTAGCCCAAGACAGTTTAAATTGCTGGCTCCGTCTATCATTACTGAAATAACTTATGTTTGGCAAAAGGGACCACAGTCCACAGATGGCTCTAAATCCTCTAATTTGATCCACATCTCAGTTGGTGATGAATGTGATGGACCTATGACCAATCACTAACAACCCAACATGCACCAACAAAATTTGAAGAGAATTCAAATCAGGAAGATCACTTTTGATAGCTCATTTCCATGCAGATCACATGGAAGACTTGAAATATTGAGCTTCAAAATGATGATGAAAGATGTTGATCCTATGTTGAACAGAAACTTCTGAGTACACACTAACACGACACAACAAGTCTGGATGCAATGTCTGCCACGTCACGTGGCGTGTCTAAAAATGTTGAGTTTTACAACACGGCTCGACACTTTGACCAACTCACCATGTCATCATCCGACACATCACATCAGCAATTTCATTTATAAAAAAAACTATCAAAACTTCTAAACAACAACAATAATAAAAATAATAAGAGTGCCAATATATGATATATCCCTCCTAGCCAATGTTTAAACTCTGATCTAGTTTGTAAATTGCAAATTAATCTCTTTTTTCCACTCTTTCTCACTTCCTTCATCTCCCTATTCCACTTCAAATTAGTCATCGGGTTTACTAGCCAATCTCCATTCAATTGTAGTGTTCCTTTGCTGATAATCGCATTTGGTGCCGAGTTCATGTTTTTAGTATTTTTTTAAAGTATTAAAATATATGAATTATGTATCGTGTTCAAATTGTGTCAGATCTTAGATTTTTTAGATTTGCTGTATCGCACCGTGTCACTATGCGTGCAACTTAGAGTTGATCCATTTGACCCTGTAACTTGTGAGTTGTGACCATTATGATCCTAACACAAACCTCTCATTATAATTTGTACTCGCTCATTGAAAGTATGGAGAAGGAGAAAAGGTACTTGACAAATTGCTTCACAGATATTATGGCAAATTGGCAATGACAAATAGGTAAAACAAAAGAAACCAAACTAGAGGTTTATCCATTCAGCTTTCATGAAGAACACCATTCAGATCAACCAAGGTATCCAGATCGATACATAAACCTGCACATTCTACTTCACCAACAGGCAACACTCAATACACCAAACACATCAATAACGCATCAAGAAACAAGGGGGAGCAACTTCTCCATACTTCATCTCATTCCTTAAATAAAGCAGTATAGGTAAGAGCTTCGTAGAAAATTTGGGAACAAAATGAAAGCAGAAGTGAGTTAAGCTGTCCCAAACTCTACAAATTTTTGAATTACATCCATCTCTTTCTTCTTCTTTTTTTTGCAAAGGTAGGAAATAAACTCAATTGTTCTTCTTTTTCATGTACATCACTTTCTTCTACCCCACTCTAAAGCAAGAACTTTAAAATTGATGGACCTCAGAATCTGCTAAAAAGAAAAAGGAAACCCACTATGTAAGAATATCAAAGATATGCATAGTACAGACCTACAATTTTGAATCAAATGACATCTTGCCAAATGCCAAAGAGAACACAGGGAAATGGCAAATCCTCACTTCCCTTCCACCATTTGATCGAATTCATCTTCACATTCTAGTGATTCTACTACCTTTTCTCATTCAAAATACTGTCATCACAACTCAAGAATGCACCTTTCTCCTCTAGTCAGCTTCCTTTATGTCGTAGTCTACCTCATATTCCTATCTACTCTCTTGGGGTCACCTTTCTATTCTCTAAACACAAAGCAGAAGAAAGCCACCCTTCAAATTGTAGAGAAATTTTCTATACCTAACACATCCCAGCAATCACATGTCCAAAACATTCCAAGTTTCCAACCCACATAGGATTAGACTGTGTGAGTTAGACAAGAAGCATTAACCATACACAGGACCATTAGATCTTGAACAAAAGAATTAAGCAATAAAATGAATCTTTTACAGAGAGAATGAGAGATCATATTCAAATATGATTTGATCATAAACACCAATATATTCCATGAATAATAACAACAATGCACCATCACCCCATTTCCATAGCTAAAAAGATTAACTCCTGCACCTTGTAATGGCGCTGCAGCCGCGGCTATAGGGATTAGCCTGAGCTCCAGGCTTGCAATTGTAGTAGGAAGCACCGCGCCTGGAGCAGGGGACAGTGTTCCTTTGCAGCGCACCGTAGCTGATGTAGTTGCTGGTGGCTAAGATGCGCCTGTTGATCTCTGAGTCAAGCGCGAACTCATCGTCGGAGATTAAGCCAGATGCGGTGGTGGGTATCCATGAGAGGTCTCCACTTGGTTCAATGGTGGATGATGAAGCCATGAGGAAGAGTGTGGCCCAGATCAGGAGGATTGCTACAGAGTATAGTAACTTGGCCATTGAACTGTTTGCTGCTTCTGGATTTGCAGGCTCTGATTGAAGTTGAGTGCTTTGGTTGCTTGAGCTTCTTCTTTGTGTTGTGTTGCACTGTGTTGGTGGTGATCTTCTGGTCCTGTTGTGTCGTTGATGCTGTGTGTTGTTTCTCTTCTTGTTGTTCTTCTTCAAGAGTGCGCAAGAGAGAGAAGCAGAGCCAACTAGACCAAAAACTACTGAGAGCGTCAGGGGTGCAGCTCACGACTTATTATAAGCGATCTGGCCATGTGACATTGGGTTGTGCTCTTATTACGATAGTGCCATTTATGGTTTTCTTAATATTTTTGTTATTTTCTTGGAAGTGATTTGATTACGATATGAAAGTAATTTCCGAAGCTACAAATTATGACAGTGTGGCGAAGCGACCATGTTACTTTCTCAAAATTTCAAATAGTTTAATGCGACCCAAGATAATAGTTACACTCGTAACCAAACAAAAATAAAAATAATTGTTATAGTTTAACGCTAATGTTATACAAGTTTTTTTTGAGTCAACGTTATAGTTTTCATTAATATTGAATTTTTTATCTTTTATCTCATCTAGACATGCGCAAAAAAATTTATAAATTTATAGTTACATCTAAGTTTACAAATACATTCCTAATAAAACGCATGTGACCGTAAAAGTCAAGTGAAATCTAATCTACTACATACAAAAATATAGGAAAATTATGATAATCGGTGGATATAAAAAGGCTAAAATTTACACATCATTTTTTACAATCCACATATCTCTGTCTCACTTTTTATAAACGAAAAGGGAAATACTTGCGTCAATACCGGTATTGACACGTGCGTGCATACTCTTCTTTATTTACATACTTCTAACAATGTAAATTATAATCTTGACCGTTTCAAAAGTTTAATTAACTAATCAAGATCATCTCTGTAAAAAATCAATTTGAAAAAAGATCGTTTGCTTAACCAAATGCATCAATCAAATGGACGGCAGTTCATGGGCCTGCTAACTTTCATCATAACTGTCCATTTGATTGAAGCATTTGATTAAGTAAACGATCATTTTCTAAATTGATTTTTTGCATATGTGATCTTGATTGGTTAATTAAATATTTGAACGACTAAGATTATGATTTACATTGGTAAAAATATGTAAATAAAGGTGAGTATGCACGCACGCGTCAATATCGGTATTGACGCAAGTATTTTTCAAACGAAAAATGTCTAAAATATACTTACCTAAGCAACTTGAACTCTTGAAGAGATTAACCGTAGATAATTTAGATATTTCCTTATAAAAAATAGAAAAAGGTGTAGATTGTAAAAAGAAAAAAGATGTATAATTTGAGAAACAAAACAATGCAATGGTTCATTCAAAAAGAAAAATGCAATGGCAACTTAGTAATAAGACCTATAAACATGTAATGGTTCATCATACATGTAATCTTCATATGCTCGATTAAACAATTGTCCCCCTCTCTCAGAAAATAAAAACAGTGATATGAATAAAGAAATGGACTTGAATCTCCATTCCATTAGCCTCATCATTATTGATGGTGTGCGGTGCAGATTGTTTGCATTTGTTTTTCAATGTAACCGTCCCGTCTTTTAGTCTGGTTTTTGTTTCTTTCTTCATTCTAGATAATACCACATTACAATATCCTATGCAAGTCCATACAATGTTGATGCCCATACTATACGCAGACTTCAAGATCACTCGGATCCTTCCATCAAAACATATTTGAGAAATAAAATTAGAAGTTGAAAGGTGGGCATAATATCCTTTTCTTGTGTAGCTCACTAATTTTGTGGTTTAAAACTCCTGACAATGATGATGCAAAAGTACCTACAGTTACAAGCTAGTTCGAGAGAGTGCATTAAATCAAAAGGTAGAGTATTTACTGCTCTTTCGGTTCATTTCCTTCAAGTTAAGAGGACTTGCTCAATAAGGGGGAATAATCCATTTAAACAATTATTTCTCAAAGTAATTATTTTTTGTAACCGAAACACTATGTGACACTGTCATTTGGTGTTCACAACCAATCATATCGTTCAGATTCATGTGGGGACCAGAAACTAAGAGCATCTTTAACAGCTTTTGTATTAATTCTTTATAGTAGAGGAGAAAATCACAAAATTTTTAAGAAAATGAGCTAAACTCAAACAACTCATCTATTTTATTATACAAAATTAATTGTTTAGGTATAATTTAATGAATATATAGAAATATATTTAAATCAAACCCTAAATATCGGGTTAATTATTTTAACTTTTTGACATTTTGTTCTTGTTTTAGAAAAGAGAATGAATTCAAAAAGTCAAGAAATAAAGTTTACATGAAGATACAAATTTGTAAAAATTCTATAGATTTAGAGAAAATGCTTCTTTCTCTTCCCACTTTTTGTATTATAAATGATCATTTACATGAGCTATTGGATCAAAAAATGATGTTTTTCTAAAATAAAAATTATTCTAGTTTTACATGAGCTGTTGGAGATGCTCTAAGGGTGGAAAAAAAAAGTTTCGGTTGGACCAATAAGAATAATAGGGACCATATCCATGTGATGTTCCGGATACAAATAATAATTTCTCTATTTCTCAATTGATACTCAAACTAATTAAAAAAGATTCAGTTTCTCTACTTGAATTTTTATTGTTTGGATTTGCTTGGATGATTTAAAACCATTAGATTGAATAAAAATGACATAAGAATGACATCACAAGACCATATTGTACTTAATTCAATGATTTTAAATAATCAAAACAAATTTAAACAAAAATCTAAACAAAGTAGTCAATCTCAACTAAGAAGATGTTGATACGTGTCGTGGCCGTTCGAAGAAATGGAGGGCAGATCGCTAGGGCGGTGTTTGCGCGTTCCCAAACCAATTTCTCCTTCAACCAGCTGGAGCCTAACGAGCTTCCCCCAACTTTGTAATAATTTATTAGTAATAAATATCATTTCCTTTTTCTTTTGTCTAAAAAAAATTAATTTCTTTTCACCACTAGTGACTACTTTATTTAGCCTTTGCAACCAATTATTGGGTGTAAATATCTATAGAAAATCAGAAATCTCTCTTCCCTCTTGAATCTTCTCTCAACCATTCTAGAGACTCGTGTTCAGTTCTTATTTAAACTCAACATACTGTCAATTTGAAAATCTAAACAAAAGAGTGAAATATATAAAATTAAGGTCCGTGATAAGTCTAAATATTCTTCAAATGTGTTATGGGGCAGGTCCTCCCTATAAATCATATTCTTCAAATATCATCAACAGTTCATAGTTTCAGTCCTACGAATACCAGTTAAAAGACTTAAAACGAAAAAGAGTGAAATATATATTACAAAGATCCCCGATATCCTAATCATGTAAATTTGGTTCAGTTGTGATCACATTCTTAAGAGTATCATGTAGAGATCTTACTTGACAGATGAGATTTGTAGAGAGCACACTTCCAACTAGGATCTTACTTGACAAATTTGAGAGATAGCACACTTCCACTAGGATCTAATCGACCTGCCACATTTTCAAGAGTTCAGAATCAACGAAATGGACATGAGAGATTTTAACCGTAAATAACATTGACATGGGAAATGATCGTAACTGAGTAAATGCAATGATTTAGTACTACACTAACGTATTGAAGAGGAGTGAGATTCAATGTCAAGGAGAGAATAAACTCACCCAAAAGCATCCTAGTGTTCTTCATAGTAAGGTGGCGTTGACTGGATGCACATTTCATCCTCGTCGCCATCCTCTTCATTATCATCTTCATCTGCATCTACCCAGTTGCTCGGATGATGTTGTGAAAAGACATTACCAATGATACTTGACCTATCTGCAAGTAACAGAATGCAAATAGAAGTCCAGAACAAAAATGAGAATTGAAATATGAAATAAATATAGCACGGATAACCCCGAATTGTTGAGGAAGTATTAAAGCAGCAGGTTAGGTTTGAGTGGAACTATAGGCCGATCAATTACGATGGTGCTCTTTCACTATGTGATAACTATAAAAGGATGTCCCAAGGATTGCATTTACTACTCCAACTAGAAATACTGAATAGCATTTTGAAGAACTTTACTTCCACAAAAATGTCTAGATGTCCCATGGCATGTTTAAATGGACTCAACGTCTCACTACTAGGCTGCTTGGGAATTTTGTCCTATCAAGTGCCAAATGTTGTGTCGGGTTCCACATTGCAAATGATCCAATAGGATTTCCTCATACCTACAAATATATGAAGTTCAGAAAATAATAATGAAAGAAGATATTGCCATGAGGAGAGATGCACCAGGAAGTTCAAGGATTTCATATTCTATAATTTACAGTTTCAGCAGCCTCCTCTTGACTGGAGATAGCAATGACCTTATTATACAATATACAGAGTAATCCTGAAAGCTGATGAAACTTTATAACTGAAGAAAAGAAGACACAAAACGTTGTGGAAGCTTTTCTGATATTTCTTGTTAACTAATAAGTTTACAGACCTACACTATATATAAGAGAAGTTTGAGTGATGGAACAGACTTCATCATCACCTTTACAACTCATACAGTAGTCTAGTCCTTGATTGAAGGAACAAGGCTAACAAGCACACTATCATCTGACACAGAGCACACAAAGGTAACCGGTACAATTAGTGTACAGTAACAGGTATGGGCTGGAAATCCTAAGGACAATAGACATAACCCCAGCAATGCTTTCCAAGTACATAACCATGCTTCCACTTCCAATAATAACATAGAATGACAAGTAATATGACCCAAAATGAGTTTGCATATTCCACTTTTGCAGATTAATATAAGCAACTGCATAAACAAGACATAAAATCTGCAAAATGTAATTTACCATTGTAGCATTCTAAAGTCCATTGCACTTTAGACGCAGCGGCATCAGGCAAATTCACGCTCAAATGATCTATGCTTCCAATAGGCGTCCTAAGCACAGCACAAACAGCCTGCACACACTAAGTCAGTAACCATGCCACGGTACAGAAGCCTGTCAAAACACTAAAATTCAGCTCAAACTAACACAATTACCTTTAAAAGCACACTACACTGCACCAGGTCACCAGCAACATTGTAGACATCAAAGAAGTCGGGCTTAAATGTAATCGACTGATAGGCAGACCTCGGCGCATTGATAGTGTGAAAAGCCAGCTGCATAGAAAACAACAAAACCCTTAGCAAACCTTCACATGTCACTAACAAACTACGTAGCAGCCAATAAACTAGTTACCAAGAACCTCAAGATCGAGCTCTTATCCCCGAAACGGAAGAACACAAACACCACCCCCAAACTACAGAAATCATATCATAAACCAAAAGCAACAAGGAATCCGGAGATTCAAACAGTTAATTCCCTAATCTTGTGGCACTTGTTCAATTCACTACCAACCAAGCCAAACATGACTATTTTTAGACTTGTACAGTCACTAATTCCTTCCAATTCAGCTAAAACCCTAAAGAAATTAAACCACTAAACACATAATTTTCTCGTACAGCTATCTCTTTCATCAGGCCCAAAGCTAAAAAACACCACAAGCAAAACCCTAACTAATTTTCACCATGTAAGCATGTCTTCCCTTAAAACTCAGAAGCTAATTAAGCAACTCACTAGCTAACTCCTGATTAACCAATGTTGCATTCCCAGACATCATTCAAGTACTTATGTCATTGTATTTGTGATGCTTGTGGTTATTGATCTAGTTCTTCTCCCAATGAAAACAGACAAACAAAGACAACTGTAATTTCACTTATTGAAGCACCCCCTCCATGAATGGCAACAAGAATCTCATCTTTCTCTCTGCTTCAAAATCAGATTATAATTGAAAAATGAAAACGGTAAGGTGTGTTGTGTGAGACTTGTCTCAGTCATCTCTATCACAAACACAGAGCAATGAAGTTGAAATCTATTTCCGTATAGAACCAAAGAAGCAAGAGTACACCTTCACTATAATTTGGCAAATGTACTGGAAAGACAGCAGAATACATGTGAGATATCAGAAGCATTCAAACCCTGCACCCACCATAGTATTGTGAAAAACTCAACAGTTTATTGAGGCATCCTGACTGTACTGATTTTTTGATTCCAAGATGCTTTCATGAAATGAATATCCAATATATATATTTCATCCCTACCAAAGCTTTTGTGCGATGGATAATGAGAGTCTATATATAGCTCCTTTTCTTTTGTTGGGGAAAGAAGGGTAAGAGTAATTATTCATGGTAACCATATTTGTGTTCAAGTAAGCATAAGAATAACTGAATGAGGTTCTCTTGCAATGTCAATTGAAAATTCTGGTGGCCAAGAGAATAAAATACCCAAATAAGCTTTCTCCAGTGTTTTGTTGTTCATATTTTGAGTCCAAAGTTTCTATTCAAGAATTGTCAAAGGGGAATCTGTGTTTCTGACTCATCAAATTGCTGGTTCATGTACAGATGGTTACACTGAAGTATTAAGGTGGAGTCTGGTCAAGTGTCAATAGCTGCTTCTGTAGATCAGATAAGTGATATAACACAATTGTCGAAAGTCACTTGTGAAAAACAGACTAAACTTGAAGTCAATTGTACAGTAGTAGAAGATAATCAACAAGCAAATCTCACATTAAAAACTGATAAGCATGAGTTCTTTGTAGGGTTCTATGTCCAAGGAGATGGTCTCAAAAGAAAGGCATTTGCTTTTAGTTCTAAAGCAGCAGCCTAGATTAAAAGAAGTGAAAAACATAAATCAGATCAAAAGCAAGAGGACATTGTATCACAAACTCCAAAGGTTAATTTCTTTAGGAAAAGGGAGCTCTGCTATTTGATGGATCTGAACTTTCACTAATATGTAGCAATTGCAGCATTCATACTGAGAAGAAAGAACTGTGCAGTGAGAACAGAAAAAATAACTATCAAATCCAAAGGGTCAAAGCTTCCATTTGCTTTAAGGAATCTGGAAATGGGTTACCAAACACAGAAAGAGACAAATAGCTTAGGGCCTTGCACAATGTAATTATAAATGTTCTTTCCAGGTCACATTGTCCATGTAATTCTCCATTAGATACTTTAAGCACACCATCTAAGATAATCAAGTTAATCTAATCTTCAAACTTTTTACCATAATCCTTACACATCAGATAGCATTTTGAAGCTTGAGAGATTGCAATGGTCCTACAAAAACCAGGTAATTTGCTAGCTGATTAATCGCAACCAAGAACGAGGACATTATGGGGTCAAAGTCTTTGGCTTTACAATATTGAGTCATGACTCATGACACAGTTAATATTGCTTTTAAACTACTAAACCACTCAAGCTTAAGACCCTTGAAGATTCATGTAGGAATCACAATGTCATTAACAACCCAAGTGTCAAACCAAATAATTAGATTAATGTACCTCAGACATGGCAATAGTTACACATCAGTTAACCTATTGCAATTAGAAATATAAATGAGCCCTCATAGAATTATAGCTACAGACTAAAAATCATCATTGAAAAATGATGACACCAGGAGTCCAAGACCTCACATTACACTGCAACCTTCAGTATTTTCGTCACTGAAGAATGCAAATGTATCAGCTGATACGGAGGAATTATAGAGATGTGGTGGATAGGGCTGAGGAGGCTGAGGATCCTGAATAGGCAGCAATGGCGGAATGTCGTTACGAGACCAGCCAACCTCATTCACCACACCCCAATGCACATACGTCGGAGGCTGGCAATGAGCAGGCTTGGCATAGCTAGCGCTAGGCAGCACTGCACGATAGTGCAATTGATGCACTGGAGCAAAGTGGTGAAGTTTTTCATTAGGGCTGCCATCAACACCTCCTGCTTTCGCACCCACAATTTCACTCTCAGCCACCACCGGCGGTGACTCCTTCAATTTCCCTCCTCCACCCTCATGTGGTCTACCAACACAAACCTCCTCAACCTTATAACTACAGCTACCTGCTTCGAAAATCTTTTTCCCACTACTTTCAGACTCATTGACTTCATCAGTTTCAGCCTTCATTGGCTGCTTCCCCTTTCTCTCCTCATCACCTCTGCCTTGGTTTTCTTTCGCTTCCTTTGATGTCTCAACTGATCCACTCTGTTCTTCCTTGCTTTTGGGATTGCTCTGACGCACGTCTTTGGGATTGGCTTTCCGTTCAGGCCACAAAACCTCAACATGCTTTTTTGTTTTCTTCCGGAGAACCTTGATCAAGGTTTCAGCTTCGACATTCCCGTGTACTGTGATCGTACGATGAGCAAAGTCGACCTGTGTTATATATACACCTTCAATAGTCTTCAAGATTTTAGTCACATGCTTGACGCAACCCTTACAGTAAAGAGATACCTTTAAGACGTAAGTCTGAGAAAAAAAAAGATAAGAGTTTGTTAGAGACAAAGCAAAACAGAGGAAAGCAGGGGAGTTTCGAATTAGCTAAAGCATAGTTCTTCGTTTTCTTTTACCAGTGAAATTAGGTGAACTATACACCAAACTAGAGCTCATAAGCTAATGTCCCCATGAGGAACTACTTGATCATCAGGCATGATAAACTTTCTTCATGTTTCCTATACAAGGAGCTTTAGCACTTTATACTACTAAAATCACAAACAGGCTCCCATAAACTATACAAACACACAAAAAGATTACACAAGGTTTCTTCCAAGTTTAAATAAGTAATTTCATGGCATATTGTACAAGTACCTTGTATGGGTTAGACACAGTGAGAGAACATTCTAACACTTGGTAGTTTGGGTTGTGTTGTAACTTACATGCACTACAGAATCTTATATCCTCTTCTCATGTACAACAGTTGTATAATCACTCCCCGAACACAAAATTTCAGTCCTTTTCGAATTCACTAATTTTCTGGTATACTACTTTCTGTCATGATCTAATCACTCCCGGAAACTAATCTTAGATTAAGAACACAGCAGAGAATTTAAAAGCACTATCTTGAAGGTTGATTTATAACGAACATATGAATTTGAAATCACTCGCAACTCAGTTTCTACATATTTCTAAGATAAGAGCAATGTTAGAGACGAACCCAAAAAAAAGGAAAGCAGGGGAGTTTGAAATTAGCTAAAGCCTAGTTCTTTGTTTTCTTTTACCTTGTATTTCAAAACTGTTTCATAAACATCTGAAGATATTTGTTGGAGTTCTCCTTTGATTCCGGTTGTTGAAGCCATGAAGGATATTGACGAAGATGAGAGAGAGCACGCACACACACAAATGTTTGTGTTTTAGAGAGCAGAGATCAGTATCTCTTGGTGTTCTGTTCAGGGTTTGTTAAAGAGAAAAGAGAGAGAGGAAATGAGTGTGGCAAGTGAGAGCTTCAGAAGGAAGTTGATGATTTTATGATAGTGGGAAGGTTCTGGTGAGCTGAAGCTAAACGAATTGTACACTGGAAAATACACAGGGGTGTCCCTTAAATTTTGGTTCTTGGTGGGGTGGCAATTTACCATTTAGTACTTAAAAACCAATAAAATAAAAAGATTTTTCAAATACTTGTTAATTTTGGTCACTTTGGACACCTAGAGATATAGTATTTGATGCATCTGCTAGCTAAGATTACTAGCATTCCCAGTTTTATAATGAATCCTTTCTTGAAAAATGAGAGGAACAAAGGAAGGAACCCCAAGGCCCCCAAATCTCCTTTTTCAGTTATATATATATATATAGGAAAAATAAAGTAGAGTAATTTCATTGACAGAAGATTTCAACATCAAAGCTACAAGCAGCGTAGTCCTAGCTCACTGTACATCATTGGTAGTTCAGGTGTTAGATGGACCACCAACCTTAACTCTCCCGATACTAATTTAGAAAAAGAATGCAGAAATAGACACCTCAATGTCTCAAACCTTGTATTTAAATCCAGGAGATAGCAAGACAGCACAATGAATTGAAGTAAATAACACAAGTTATATCATATTAGTTTCAAACTCCACATTCATAAGCCTAAGTGAACTCTTGTTTTATTTTGTTGGTTATGGTATAAGGATGATACTGCATTCAAAGCACTACTGCAACCATCACACAAACACAGAAAACATGATTTAGCTGAAACATCACAGAAAAGAATTTCCCTTTTCTTTTGAAAGAAAAAAAAAGATTTCTCTTTTTCTCACATCTAATTGAATCATCACTCTTGCCAAACTCATTTCAAACATTACCTAGATACTGTTATTTCTTCCCCAGAAAAAAAAACCATGGCAAACAACTAAAAGAACTAAGAAAAATTATGGTGGGCAAGCCAGACAATCTAGGATTTCCTTAAAAACTCAAGTTTATAAAAAGGATTTCCCTTTTTACACATCTAATTGAATCATCAATATTGACAAGTCCATTAAAACACAACCAGTTCATTTAGTACAGATAGAGTACACTGCCATGGTAAAAATTAAATGAAAACTTTCAGAAGGCAAAACCAGTTCATATAGACATATAGTACAGATAGTATAAACTACCATATTAATTCAAAATAAGAAAATACAGGAAGTAGATTAAACAAAAACTTTCAAAAGGCTATAAAATATGGCAGGCAAGTATACGGGAAAGTTTGTTGAAAGACTACTATTTAACTAACTAAATTAAGGAAGTTTAGTATTTGGCTCGGTTTGTAAAATAGAGTTTAATCAGAATCCCAGTTTTGAGTTCTATTCTGCTGACTACTCTACCTTCCTCGGTTAGTTATTGATTTTATCGCTTAGTCTAATGTAAAGGGTACAATATTATGAAATAACAAACTTGAAGCTTTTTGAACCTAGGTTGCTTAATTTGGTCTCAATGGGCTGTAGAGAAGAACATTCCAATTAGGAGGCATTCAGAATAAAGATAAGCCTTTATTAACTGTTAAGATCAGTGGTTCAGTTTCTTCTGAAGAAATTTTTTTGGCTATAATTTATTTGCTAAAGTTTATCAGAAAGTAACAGTAGCATCTTTGAATGAATACAAAATACTTATAGTACAGACTACAGATCTTCATAATACAGGAACTACCAGCTTCATTATATTCTAATTTGCAGCTATACAACTAGGGACATTTTGATGAATAGAATAAATTGATGGAATTATGAATGACATCAATATTACTTACAGATTACATGTATATATACCATAAAATATCAGAAAAAAGGGATTTACAGTTAGGGTATGACTAAAAGTTCTCTTTATGGAAATCAAACTTGGTCTCAGTTTTTCTGGAAAAGTCTTGAGCTAACCTCTTTAACTCACCAACTAATCCATGTGCACCACAATAAAACACTCCTGCATCAAAAGTACAGGAACAAACAACTCAGTATAGATGTATCACAATCATCATAAAAGAGAAAAGAGAGCTCAATATTTGACAAATAAAGGAGGAAATGCATTATACACATTATATCAGATACACAATCAATTATGTCATGATGTCTATACTTGTGTGTTCAAAGGTTAAATGCTTCAAAGTTCAAAGATAAGAGCTTAGTGTATGTAGTGGTACTTACCAACTCTTTGATCAGGGTGCTTCACAGCTACATGCTTAAAAACATTACGCCAATTCGGTCTAGCAAAATGCGTCTTCACCCTCGTTCCTGAAACTACATCCACACCATTTTTGGCATGGTGTATAGACTGAAGCATACTGATCAAAACTGATCTAGCATCTCCTTCTTCATAAACACTGGTGCAGTAGTTATGAAGCTCGATCACTCCCTCTAGGTCATTTTCGGCTACTTCATTCATGACGCCCCTAAACCACTCGAAAGAGCCTTGCTCTCTTGTGATCCAGTAGAAATAAGCTCTTTTTGTTGCAAAAGTAGACTTACTTTTAACACCATTTTCCACCAACATTTGTGCGTCTAGTTCTTTTTGTCGCTTAATGTTGTTAAGCACATCTTTGACAATGCTTATTAATGGAGTTGCTCCAATTCCAAGTCCTACAAGTAGAAGAACTTCATAGTTTTTGTAGTCTTGTGCTGGTGCACCATATGGACCATCAATAAGAAGTCTTGGCATCCTGCTCATGTATGATATTACATTAGTTTCAGAAACAATAATCATGTTTTGTTTGCGGACTATTGATTGCTTTGTTATATCATTATATGGTATAATTTCATGGGCAACTGACTTAACAAAATAAGTGCTGCAAAATAATTTTACCTGGTATGGATATTGGGTTGTTCAATGTCAGCTCTTAGTAGGCCACTGTGTTCTATAGAAGGAGGTTGACAAACCTACACATTGTTCATCATAAAACAAAACTGAGACTCATTTTAAAACATGGATTAATACGATTATGCAAATCAAGTGAAGTAAATTACCTGAGAGAATATATATTTGAGCTGAGATGTCCAGTCACCTAACGTGCGAATATGAACGCTTAGATAATCGTCTCCAGGAGCTGAAGTTATCGAGAATGGATGCCTGTAAGACACGTTAAGTAAGATGCACTAGAGTAAATCGAATACATATAAACCAAAACAAAAAATTACAAATCCAAAACACTTGGTTGTGGGAGTACAAAATTTTATGATGAACGAAGTACCATTGAAATGGGGAAATATCAGCACAATTTATGTAAATGTACTGTCCACTGGTGTATTTTAATCCTTGTGGTTTAGACATATGCAGTGCCAAAACGTTTCCAGGGTATACAGCGACCTGGAAAATAATCAAAATTGAAGAAAATAAGCACAAATTATTCCATAGCTTTCTGATAAAGACTAAGAGCATTACTGCATTAGCTTTTGTTGGAAAATTGAATAACTTTCTAAACAATATACCTTTAAGATCTTCACCGTTTCATATCCAGACCTGAATGCACGAAGCAAGCGCTCACATGCATACATTATTAATGGAAAAGCCAAATACATCCATGTCTGCAATGACCATTCATGAAAATGATAATTTTTATAAGGCGATGAAAGAAAGTAACAAAGGACTTGGACATATATAATTTGAATAGTGCAATAATTTGAATAGCACTTACTGTTTTCTTGTCCCAGTTCTTGGAGAGGTAGAGAAAGTATCCATGGATAATGAACAGGATGTACACTATGAAAAATAGGTGATGGGAGTACCAAAATGCATTAAACCCGGTGAATTTCTTTAGGGGTTTAGGAAGGTTTCTTAGGCGATTGCGACGAAACCAAGGTTGAGCCAATACGTATGCAACTAGCATTAGCGCCACCATAACCACCCCGGTCCAGCCCTCGGTTCCCTTCACAAACCACCAGTAGTCATCCGGTCGTTTCTGGCCGAAAAATGGCTTCAGCTTGTCGTATTGATCGTTAGTCGAATGTAGTAGCTTGGGGAAGTCACATGTAAGATGGGAACCTGCATGTAAACCGACCCCTACTGCAATCCCAAAAGCGATCACCTAAATGCAAAATGTTACAAATATGTTAAATGGCTAGCTCAAAATGTAATTTTTACTTTTGGGTCTTCGGTTTGTATGTTGCATAAAGATGATGATATATGTATTTAACTGTCTAATTTAGAATGTGATGAAAACATATGCACAAAGATTTTTGAAATAGTTAGAGCAAGAAGGAGAAAGTGAAGAGTATGAAACAATGGCCTAAAACAAGTGTAGCACCTTACCTTATGAAAATTGATATTGTCATCAAATGGAACTACACCCCCTAACTTGTTCTTGCTTCTTAGCCAAGTAATTGTATTCCTGCATACTGGTAGAAGAATCAGGGCCATGTTGAACTTTAGGGTCTCAGCTCCACCTTTGGCAATGCACACACAATACCCCATTACATGGTAAACATCCCTATGTCTATACTGAACAAATTTCCAAGCAAAGAGGCCCATGCATATCAGAAGCCATAGCACAATAACCCAAATTCGCTTCCAATTATCCTCAACAAAGTAGGACAGCCGCCGGCACCACCGCCGTATAGGGTTGTTCTCTTTGGTCGGAACTAGTTTTTCGCTTAGCAGTCGGCTCTGAATGTGGCTCTGTGTTTCCAGGTTTGAAGATTGGGTTGGGCCCGAGAGAAGTAGCATTTCCAAGTTGTGCAACTGCAGTCCAGGCCCAATTTCTTTGTAAGAAGGATATGAAAAACAAAACAAAAAAAGAAAAGCAAATAAAAAGATATATATAAGACTAACATCAATATATCCAAGGTTGTCATGATCAAGCTCTTCCATGATCAGTGCTGCATATTCCTCAGCTTGTTCAAGAATTTTTGACAGATTATTCGCAGAGGCACTTAAGGTAATAATCTGCACAACAAAATAAATACATAATTAATTAGGTAACTTCTCCTAACTAAAAAACCAAGGTTAACCTCTTCTCAATTCGCCCACCTCTTTCACCTCTTCTTCTGAGATTCGACCATCGGCATTTTTGTCCACCCTGTTACATATTCAACATGCATTGTATGTGTCATGCATGCTAGAAACAAATGGAAAAACTAAACTAAATTTTCTAGAATTCTATCTAGCTAGTCAAGATTTAACTATATAGATTATATATATACGTGGGTCAGCTGTGAGAAATTGTTGTCAATTTTGAATATATATATTCATCCAAGACCAACTATATATATAATAAAAACAAAGACACATCATTCACTGTGTTACTATCAAGAATTTCCAATTATAAAGTTCAGGCTTATCTATATGTTAACAATTATAATATGTTTAGGAATAGCATGATTACAAAAGCATATTATATATGCCAGATAGGCTGCACATGAAGTCGCTAGTAGGCAGTCAATAATGTATACCACAGTGATGTAGATAAGGAAAAATCCAAATCAAATTCTTTAAATCCATATCAAACTGTTTTGGACAAAATAATTTTGTAGGAACGAATGATCTCACATGTCAAAGAAGGTTTGAAGCCTGGCATTGAAGCTGTGATCTGAAATCTGTTCCCAAAATTCTCTCAACTCTTCCTTGGTCACACAACACGATGTTATTCCTCTCCGACGAGCCAATGCATCAAACACCTCGCACGCAAACTCACTCGACTCCTTCATCCCTACTCACAAACACAACAACTAAATTCTTTAATAGCGTTCCTTGAACCGAGCCTATATATACTGTGAAACATATTATTTGACAATAGAACATTTTCAAGTACTTAATCACGCACCTATGCATTGAGCAAAGACAGATTTAGGAAGAGTTCCATCGACTGCCAATTCATCGAACCTCATTTCAATCTCCGGCCAACCTTCACTGCACACATTCTTGGTCATGAACTTGAGTCCCTTTAGGGCACGAGCAACACCGGGCTTGGCTGGCCTGTCGATCTTCTTGAAGCTCAAGGAAGATTTCATGCGCTTCAGTTCATGCGAGACTTTCTTGAGTTTAAACGAGAGTTGAGAAGCAAGAGAAGGTCTTGTCTCTAGCCTCGCCGACGTAGATCCAGGCTCATCGGCTCCTCTGATGCTCCGAAGCACAAAGGTGTTGTCATCGCAAACATCCAGTGTCACTTCCACATAGCATTGATCGTCTTCTACGAACCTTGCGCTTCTGTTGCTGTTGCTCCTCATCTTGCTGCTGGTCACTAGTGGGCCGCTGTGCCCGAGCCGTGAGTTCCCTTTCTCGGGCAGCGGGTTTTCTTGAATCTCCATTGCTAGCTCTCTTTGGAATAATCAGTATTCTCAAAGGAACGAAATGTGATTTCGAGTGGAGAATTGTGAGGAGGGTATGAGATGATTTATAGTGAGAGGGTGATTGAATTGAAACAGTGGTACTGGGAAGGTCAAAAGGAGAAACCAGGGGGCGCTTGGTGGTTGATCATGGTGGAAGAAGACTAATATATATAGACACACATATAATATGTGGGAGTGGTTAGTTAGGATTCAACTAAAGTGTTTCATTATATGCTGCAAATTATATGGCGCCAACGCTAGAATGTGAGAAATAGAGAACGGAATATATGAATAAACCCTAAAGCTGAAAAGAATAATAGTAAGTGATAATAGGTTGTTAGAGGCAAGTCAACCTCAAATAGCTGTTTTTGGCTGTTGGTACGTTGATTTGATTTTACCGTTTGCGATATATTATTAACATGTTTGATCACTTCAGAAATTAGAGATGAAAATTTAGGATATATCGATGTCATCGAGATAGTAAGGTCAGATTTGGTGCTACTGTGCAGATATGATTTGACATCCGTTCTAACAATATGGGCTTGGAAAAGATGGCGATCAGTGGAAGCCAATATGTCGACACGCAAGTGATTTTACCATAAACTAGCGTGGCATGAAGTGAGGGGATTATCTTGACTAGCTACATCTCTCAATTCACCTAAAGCACAAGTCTTTAACAAAGGGTTCTTAAGAAATCGGCGGATAAATTTTTGTTGGATTCAGAGTAGAATAGAGACTAAAATTGCATAGAAGATAAGAAATATGTATGTGTTTGAATTAATTACAAAACATTACCTGAAATATAATGTTATTTTCATACATAACTATTAAAACCAAGCATTTTCATAGCTTTAAATTTCATTTTGTTAGCATTTTGATACCTGAGCACAAACACCGTTAAATTTTAAGGGCATTTTGTCATTTTATCAAATGTATCATTTTTGCATACTTTAACAAAATATTTTTTAAGATTATCAAATACAAATAGAATAATTTACTTCAGCAAAAATATTCAACAAACACCAAAATTAAATATTTGTTTTTATAACAATATTGTGATAAAAGTTAGTAGAACTCATGTATGTATATATATTTTGGACTTAATGGTTAAGAAAAATAAAATAGACATTATAACTGAATTCATTATAATTAGATATATTAAAAGCCAATAAAAATAATCAATCACACTCAAGGACTAAAATATCAACGATCATGAAAAATATAGATGGTTTGAAAAAAGAAATTCTTGATAGATATATTGAGAAAAAATCGAATATCTATGAAAGTTTTATTAGATTTTATATACAATTGGTATATTTGGCCACAAATAGATTAATTTTAAAAATATCAGAATGATATAAAAATTAATATGGAATCTTGTATAAAACTGAAAGTTTCAGAAAATATCAAATCGTTGATATTTTAGTCCATGATCACAATAATCCATTGATTTCGTGAAGAATTTGGTGTTCTCGAGTTTGAACAATAGTAATGAAAAATATTTAATTTTAATAAAAAATTTAATGCATAATTACAAAAATATTAAAAATTGACATAAACACCATCAAGTATTATCAAGTTTTAACAGTATTAGCGGCCAAGGTATCAAAATGCTAACGGAATGAAACTTAGGGTATGAAAATATAAATTTTTGACAGTTATATATGAAAATGAAAACAATCATTACTGGAATTTTGCTCTTAGCTGACGGAAATAAATCGTCAGCTAAGATTGATTTTTCGTCGGCTAAGCTCCTAGTTGACGAATAGTCCGTCGGCTAATGAGCGTCTACTAAGACAATAGTCGACGAACATATTATTCCGTCTACTAAAACATATCTTAAATGACAAATCTTTGTCGACGGACTTTTCGTCGACTAAGAGACGATTAACTTAGCCGACGAAAATTATTTTGTCAACTAAGATCTTTTTATTTTAAGAATAATTAATATTTTTTATAATTCATATTCATTTAATTTTTATTTATTTTTCCTCTTCTTTTTTGTCTGAAACCCACCACCACCGCTAATGCGCCACCACAACTACTGTCAGCACCTCGTTTTCGCCACCCATAACTATTGTCACCACTTGGACTCCCTTCCTTCGCCGTCGCCTCTCCCACATGCCATCGCCGTGTGCACTCCATCCCAACGCAGAACAGGTCATTCATTCCACCTCGCCGCGTGCACTCCACCCCAACGTTTTAGAGCAGGTCAAGCACCAAAATGTCCTTGGAGTAGGACCAGTCACTCTGGCGCTCATCCAATTGGTCCACCGAGGACTCGCAGACACGGACGGAAGGCCGCTGGCATGGAGGAGGAAGAGTGCAACTCCACAGATGAGGTTGGGATATGAGGCTGCAGCTGCGGAGGAGGAGGTTATCAATGAGCGAGTTGTTAAGGAGAGGAGATGTCGGAGGAAGAAGGGAGATGACGGGTGAGTTTTGGAGAGAGCGAGAGAGAGAGAGAGTGAGATGGGGCTGAGTTTTAAAGAAAGAGAAGAGATCAGAGAGTGAGAAAGAGAGATAAGAAGAAATTAGAATATATTGAAACTTTTTGTTTTTTTTTCAAATTTTTCAGAACTTAGGTGACAGAATAATATATTTCGTCGATTAAGTGGTTGTTAATTTTTATTTATTTATTTTCTATAAAAATAGTTTCGTCGACTTAGTGAATTTTTCCGTCATCTAAGATATAACCTAGTCGACTGAACAAATTTTTGTCGTCTAAATTATTATAAATAATCATTTATATTTACATATATGTTGTAAATATTATATATTTGTGGATGTCTAAAAAAATACTCATTAGTTTCATTCTTACATGTAAATATTACTCTTATATAAAGGGTCAAATGAGAATGAAATTGACACTTCTTTCCTCCTTCTACATTTTGTCTTTCTCTCTATTTCATTCTTCAGTTTATAACACGTTATAAACAAGTTTTCGCTCATTAGTTCTACAAACTCTATGATGATCTACGAGATATTGGTGCAACTTTTGTTGCTCATTATCTATATATACTCATGATCTAAGAGTTTTTTACCTTTTGTTTTGTTATACCTAATTCTCTATAATTTGTCAACTTGTATGTTTGTTTATATTGCTCAATTCTATCATAACAATTTCATATATTGGTGAGCCTGAAATTTCACTAAATAATACTTAAACTAGAAGTTTCGAGATTTTGAAACAGAAGTTCAATATTACATTAGAATCACAATTCTCATTGTTTGCATAAACCAAAAGTTTTGTGCGTATTTATGTGATCCATATATTGTTCACCAAATTCAAACTTGCAGTTCAATATTGACACATATTATGAGCCTGAAGCTCTTAAAATATTGGATTTTGATGTTATGGATTTGTGGCTAGAATTATTTGAGTAAGGTCCTTGATGCCCAAAATTTACCTCACAACTGACAAACTTAGGGATGCCATCAAATTGGGCAATAAGGCATATGGGCAAGATCATGCCAAAAATATGATTCTTTTTGTGTCATCAAATTAACAAGAGTCTGAAAGACGAGTATTTAACAGTGAAAGAACCGCTTGAGTTTTGACAAGCTTTGACAATTTGCCTATAAAAAAAATATGAATGGACGCATTTAGCCTTCAATTTGCGTTTTTATGCAACGAATAAAAAAGTTTTATACTTCAATTAGCATGTCAATGAAGATCATAAGCACTTTTGGTACATTTGATACATTCTCTAACATTTAGCGTGACACTTTATAAAACTCTACGTCAAAGGGTATAAGACTATTTTAATTATATTGATCAGTCTCCTTAAAAAAATATGAGTCACTAGACATCGTACTCCACACAAAATCTACAAGTTGTGGGTAATGAAAAATCTGTTGATGACATTGCCGATTTTCTTAACACGATTAATCTTAAGTAGATCAACAATGGTATTTTTGACACCGAATAATTGTAATTACTATTACATAATTACTTTAGTGATTAACATTTGTTGAAATTATCTTAATGTGATTATTTTCATGTGGTAACTTATTCTTGCTGATGACTAATCATATTCCTATTTTTATTATCAAGTATTGTTATTAATTACTTTATTAATTAATATTTTTACTACTATTATGTGGTATGAGAGTTACTAACATAATGTGACACTTAATGATTTTAATAACACATTATATTACCATGTTTGTTGTTACCATTATTAACTGAATTGATTACCATTATTTGATACTTATCATGTGAATTCATTTGATAGGTTACTAAATATTATCAATGATCTAATTATGGTATATCAACAAACATGAGTACGCAATTAATTTTACCTACCATTTAAGAAATGTCATCATATTTGATATCTCTTATCTACTGTAGTTATATCTATAATTATATTATGGTACATGATTAAAATATGTACACATTGGTGTTGTTGTTTTTATTATATAAAGTATTTGCAACCCAATTACATATATTACAAAGATATTTGTCATAAATGATTATTTTATCATTTTTGCCACAAGGATTTAATTTTATGAATTAAATTAATTTTGATAATATGAGGTCTCTTGATCTAACTATACAAGCCTAAAGTTCCTTGAGAGTAATATGATCAATTGAGAGATGCAGTGTTATGCATGGTCACACCATGAACATAAAAAATGATATAAGAAGGGTTTTCCACATGGTCATGTTTCAGGATCTTTTACAGGCTGAGACTTCCTTGTCTTATACTTGAGTGAGAATTTGTTTAGTTTATTTTTTCCCAGGATTATTACAAAGTTTAATAGACACATTTATGGATTGCGAATATTTTAGCAAGTATAATTTTTTGCATGGCATGCTAGCGAGAAAATTTCATCATAAGGCAATGACACATTACAGTCTTGATTAATGTTACTGCAAGATTGTCACTTGTACATACCATAATTATGAGTTTGCAGTTCAAATTTGTAAAACTCGAATCACATGTTACGTGTACATCTTCGAGGAAAACCTAACGTTTCCCAAACATAAAAGGGCCAGAAGTTCCTCAACATGATATTTCACGAAAATGAACATGCGATCTCTCATATGATACTAATTACGCTTGAACTACCTCAAGTTCACATACTCTTAGAGCCTGAAGTTTATAATTGAGTAGACTCGAACATAAAAATTCGAGTAAATCTAGAATAAAATGGTTCTAGTATATGTTACTCTCAAACCTACAGTTTCGAGTGAGTTGTTTTCAGCATGACCTTATACAAAGAACCTCCAGTTCTAAATTACGATACATATTATAAATGGAGTTGTTATGCTATCCACATTTATGGTGCAATCCTACCTATAGTTTTTACTAAAGTCTATGCAATTACTGAGCGCCAGAAATTCCTCAAGTTACATAATGAATGACATGTTATGACCCTCTCATAAAATGAGAGCCTGTAGTTTCTCATTTTACTTTAATGTTTTGTTTTTGTTTAACTAGAAGAGAGAAACAAGATAATTAAATTTGAGGAAGTTGACTAGACCAGAAGCTCTTAGTATATTCTTTACCCATGAAACCAAAAGTTTTCAATGTGAATTTTATTTATTTGGTATTTTACAATTCTCTTATTTTGCATTTACTCTCAGTACTATACTTATTTTTCTAACTTTATTGTTCCTCATAAGAGCTGCAGTTTCATATCCTGAATATTTAAATTTCGAGTGACATATTTTTTTATAAGAATTACAAGGATTCTAACAGCAAGAAATTCAAACCTGAAGCTTTGAGTATGAAATATCAATGAATATTAAGTAAATTGAAGTTTCACTTGAGTTACTCGAGCCTGAAGTTTCGAGCCTGAAGTTTCGAGCAATAGTTAACTTGAAGTTAATAGTCTGAGAGTCTGTAGTTCTAACATTATAAAATCGAACCTGAAGCTTCGATTACATGGCTCCGAAAGAACACATATTATCCTCTCTTTACATTAAGTGTCTCAAGTATGTTTCCATAATATATAACACGTATTGTGATGTGAGATCTCACCTCATCCAAGGGAGGGTAAGAGATGTTAACATGTTGAAATCACACCTCCTCATATTGTGAAGCATTTTGGGTTGCAACCCAAGAACCAAATTGTGAGGTGAGGTCTAAAGCAAAGCATCTCTGTTTTTCGGCCTATTACGCGTCCAATTTTACATTAAAGTGAGACACATAATGACATGAACTAGAAGTTCATTGAACCAAATATACCATTTTGACATGACAAGTTACACCATATTTTACATAAAAAGTTACTTGGAATCAGTAACTACTCTTGATAACCGTTAGCTAACGTTACTCTGAGAGAATTATTCATTTGCCACATATATGTTTTGGTTTGTCACCTTAATGAGACACTCTCATTAAGGTGACTACTCTTAATGAGACACTCTCATAACACAAGTTACACCATATTTTACATAAAAATTACTTGGAATCAGTAACTACTCTTGATGACCGTTAGCTAACGTTACTCTGAGCTAATTATTCATTTGTCACATATCTATTTTGGTTTGTCACCTTAAAGGGACATTCTTAGGTCTAGTCAATCCTCTTGTTATGAGGGGAGAAAATTGTTCTTAAAGAAAGAAATGAATTGTCGTAGAATATTTCTCTAATGTCTCATTTCAAGTTTGAGAAGCATCTCAGCCAGTGACTTAAAAAAAGCTAGTGATGACAAACTTATATGCTAAAGGCATATGCTTAATTAGGTTGAAATCTCTCAGACCAACCATAGTGATAGAATACGTAGCCCCCATTTGATATGTGGGAGACATGTGTATCTAACTGACATGATTTTGCTGAAGAGATTGCCATTAAAGAATATCAGAGTTCATAATATGACAACGATGTTACACATACAAAGGTTAAAGTACACCAACAGAGAATGATATTTGGTGATACAATTATACATCAATATGGTTGTTATTTATGAATTTGATGTTTTTGACCTTAAACTTGGTTTGGGTTCGTCACCAACCAATAAACATCTTTACTTGGAAGAAAGTGATATATCTATGTATTTTTATGCATGGTCATACTAAGATAGTCTTCTGCCGTTAGGGGGAGAGAAAAGACTACTGTCATTTGAATAACAGTGTGAATCTGAGTGGAATGTATACATCAGGTCTAAAAGTTTTAAGCTCCTGCAAATGAAAGTTTATACAGGTCCTACAATGTTTTATGATATTATGAATATAGATCCATATTCGCTAGATACAACTCATCTATAAAGGATGTTTGTCCCAGAAGTGACAATATTTGCCCTGAAGTGACAATATTTGCCCTGAAGTGGCATGGGTACCCAAAATCAATAAGCTCATAGTAGCTAATGCATGCATATAAGAATGTGTGGGATCTATGAATGACGATCATCTATGAAAGTTTACAAATGGTAGTTACCAAAGACCATTAAGGATTGTATGATGCAATACCACGTTTTCATCTGAATTTCGACAAAAGCAATATTGGCCAAATTGGATAGAGATGATTCCAATGAAACTTAATATATATATATATATATATATATATATATGATGAGATAATTAGACCTTTTGACCCTACATGATACAAAATGGTATTGATCACAGTGAAAATAAATCATTATGACACAATGTCTATAAGAGATAAGGGCATTACGAATATATTTCCTTATACTTGATAATTTTTTGTAAATACAGAGTCACATATACAATGTTCCATATACTTGTTATTGACGAGTAACTTACAGAAGTTATCATCGTATACTATGAGGATCTTAAAAGATTTTACTAAAAGCAATTTTCCAAAAGAAAAACGTTATTATAAGCATATCGTTTCTCAAATCCTTAAAGGATCCAAGTACAAGGGAGATTTGATTATAAATTGATTGATGAATTCTTGAGAAAGAGTCTAAATGTGAGATTCATCTTCAACTAAAGGTAATGATGAAATGCGTCTTATACATGCAAACACACCTCTCATTAATGAGACATGTCTTGGGTTGGAACCCAAGAAGAAAACCATGAGGGAGATGCCCAAAGTTGAATATCTTGTTATGCTGGGTTGTTACACTGAAGATAACTCATGGAATCGATAGTCTAAAGCTAGCTCATAGATACTCATTCTGTTATAGTTAAAGTGATCAAATTACCTCAATGAGTATTATGATTGGACTACAAAACCGAAATCGAATTATGTTGCTCATATTTAAACTTTCGCGAAGTTATGAATGAGATCCTGAAGAGCATATACGAGACATATTAATAAACCGAGATATGAATGGTTGGGTATGTCATGCTAATTTTTTAATGTTTTGAACCATACATAGTTAAATTTGTTAATTAACTTCTATTGTTTAGCTATTACATACTTACATGGTATTGAATTTCAACTTGTGAGGTTGTTCTAACTTTACAGAATGAGGTAAGACCTATTAAATATTGTATAACTATGTTTGTATTGCTTTAACTTTTCAGGTATGAAAATCTTATGATAAACACATGTATGCAAGCGCACGAGATCTCTCTTCGATAATAGACATATCAAACCGTTGTTTACGGTACATAAAGCTTACAACAATCAAGGAGAGATTTTTCAATGTTTTGAACCATACATAGTTAATATGTTAATTAGTTTCTATTGTTTAGCTATTACATACTTATATGGTGTTGAATTTCAACTTGTGAGGTTGTTTCTAACTTTACAGAATGAGGTAAGACCTATTAAATATTGTACATCTATATTTGTATTGCTTTATCTTTTCAGGTATGAAAATCTTATGATGAGCCCATGTATGCAAAACTCACGAGATCTCACTTCGGTGATAGACAAATCAAACCGTTGTTTACGATACATAAAGCTTGCAACAATCAGGGAGAAATTGTTATCATGCGGAACATTCAGAAGTATGCTACCTAAGACATATGTCCGAGCACTCTTTTTCTCCTTCGATCAGAGTTGTTTTTTCCCACATGGTTTTTTTTACATGACAAGGTTTTTAGTGAGACAACAATATGCGCATCTAATACCACATTCATCGATGGACATCCAAGATGGAGTGTTGTAAATACTATATATTTGTGGATATCTAAGCAATTACTCATTAATTACATCATTATCTTTAAACATTACTCATATATAAAAGATCAAATGAGAATATGAAATTGACACTTGTTTTCTCTTCTTATATTTTGTTCTTTTTTTATCTTATTTATTAGTTTATAACAATATAAAAATTTTGTCGACTAAGTAAACTACTCTGTCATATTCCATCAGACAAAATTTATATAGTTTGGTAAAGTAGTGTCAAATCATATGGTCAAACGCTTGATTTCCTGGTAAAGAAGACAGAGGTTTACACAAGAAATAAAATAAAAATAAAAATAAAATCAGACACGTAGACAGTCATGGTCAACATTGACGTATCCAACAGTTTAGCACAGACGTTGTAGAAAACTCCTCGAAGAGAAAGATCAGGTAGCTATCCCCCTTTTGTGGTTTGATTCTGTACCGGCAGCCTCCTCTGTATCAGTGTGTTTTCTGCTCTATTAGATCATATTCATATAGATAGAGACACGTACATACTCGATCAATTAAACATGCCAGTAGAGGAAGGATGCGCAGCCTCTCGACGTGTTTGGAGGAAAACCAGTAGTCCAATTCGATCCAGGGCAAGTAGTACGTAGTCTTTGTTGGACTTTTCACGAGAGGATTATATGAGAGGATTATATGAGTGCGCTGTCGAGTTTGACGTGTTTATATATGTGCATGCGTTATATGAAAAAGAAAGGAGGCTTATCGATCAGCTTCATACATGTTTTTCAACTCTAGGGTTATATCATGACTTGTTTTGCATCTGCATTTCACCAACTGCATGCGCGGACCAAACCAAAACATTAAACATGAATGCGATCTCACTGAATAACATAATATTGCATACAAGACTAAACACTTGTTAGCTCCCATCATGGCATATGACTGGCACATAACATTTTGTTTCTTTGTTTTTTATTTTGTCATCTTTGTTTTTTCATGAGGTCTCATCATTCATATATAATCTTTATTCTTGTCTGGAATTCCAAAACAAAGGGGACCCTGACATTTTGGCTACTCATGGTAAATGTACATGGTAAGTTTTACCTTTCGTTGATGTTTGATGAGGATCGAGTAACGATTTGAGATCTTCAATCACCATAACAGTATTTGCATGGTTTAATTGAATATTCCGCACAAACAATGTATTACGTGGCACTTTTCCAAATGAGTCGGAGTGGAAAGGACTGCAAGAAGAAAAACGATATATCTTTCCACCAAAAAAAAAAGAAAAACGATATATCTTTATGAGATTGTGATTATTGGAAGAGCCCTAAAACTCCGAAGGTGAACCAGTGTTGATTTGATCGGAATTCAAAGAACCGGTGAAGGGACTCAAACCTAAATTCTTGATAGGTCGCGGCCTATGGTGCTACAGTTCATGGTTGAGTCCTCAGCAGAGAAGAGTATATATGATCGATAGTCATGTATACGACTGGGTGAGGCTCTTGTGGTTACTTCCGGGAGTGTAGTACTTAGTACAATAATTTGAAGACTTATTAATTGAAACTTTGCTTTTTCCAGTTCTTGATGTTATCTGAACTAACCTCTGAGAGTATGACAAAGTGACAAACAGGGTAAGGTTGTGAGTCTGATGATCGAGTTCTTGAGGCTCTAACTGGGTTTTGATTGCGACAGAGATCAAAACCAACTGCTTATGCCACAAGGTTTTGATCGCAAGGTAGGTTGTGCCAATGCTTATGCCACAAGTATTAGCATCACAGTACCACTATAAACGACCACACATGCATGTAAACTGCAGATTGGTGAATTATTGGTAGCTGTTGTGTACAAACTTCAAAGGTTAGTATTGGCTATACGTTATGTTCGTTCATTTGATTAGTTCTTACACTACATATATACTTCAAAGTTGTACAATTATAGTTGAATATTAATGTCCACAAATGCTGATTTTGCAATGAGATGTACCAAATGAAATGAATTGAATATTTGGATCTGTGACTGTGACTAGGAAAGAAATTACAGTTTAGAATTTAGAAGCTAGCTAGAAGAAGAACATGTCAAAGGAACAAGCTGTACTTAAGTAAAAGCCGCTCACTCTGTACTGTACTCAATTTTAACCCCATTTGAGCAATATTATTGTATCCACTCTTTCAGTTATATAATCGGGAACACCTTTTGTTATAATGGAGCCGTATATCTTGTTTTGCTCGAGAGGAATAGGACATTCTATCGGAAAATCATGGTAGAATGGAATATACATAATCTATACCCCAGAAAAGATAGAAGAATATTGCTAAAAGTGATACAAAAATTCAGGAAAAGTATAGCATCCATACTTGCATACCTTGAGTGGAAATGTATGCGCCAATTATAAAAGTGTAGTAAGATGAAAACGAGAGAAATATGTATAAGAGTTGGCCTATTGAGATTTGAAAATGTGCCTAGAAGCTAGACTTTAGAAATGTAGAAATTTGTGTTCATGTCTCGAGTTTCTTCACTTGCTAATTATTTTGAACACCAACGTTAATATGTGATTATTTATCTTGAAACCTTATGTTAAATTTTCGTTATAGATAAACTTATTAAATCTTTGCTGCCCTAGCTTTTCTAACGAAGGAAGAGCCAAGTAGCTAACTGCAACCAATGAGCTCTGAATCTCAGTAATTTTGATGACAGAGTCGTAGCAACTTAATTTCTGATTGCCATATCTCATGGGATTTGATTGAAATCTAAGCAACTGTTGTGTATTGGTGTATTGTCGGTTTGAGACTGTAGTCTCTTTCTCTCTAGGTGTAGATCACGGGACAACACATGAAACCAAACTTTAATCCCACCAGGCCACCAAAGTCTAGACTCTAGAATATTAGTCCAAACTCCAAAGAGAACAACAAAAATACTAAAAATCATTCCCTAAAAGACTGAGAAAGAGACCAGCAATCCCAAATCACTTTTAGCCTCCTCAATAATATTGCATCTCCAAGATCCTAACTTTTCTTGAGCTCTTGCTCTTTTGCTCCGTGTCTTCTGTTGTAACAAGCCCACATGGAAAGGGATGGATCAAGCCATTCTTGTCTAATAATTAGGGTTGGACAGAACTGGTACCATCAACCTCTATATGAAATGGACATGGTAACCAAAATTGGGGACCAATCAAACCCTTGATTTGGTTTTGATGACCATTTTAGCTGCAAATCTCATGACCCATTTGACAGCTGAAGATATCTGCTGTGATCATCAGCTCTAAAGTGACGACTAAATCTGAATGAAAATGATGAACTAATGAAGCAAAGTTCCCTACTTTACACTCAAAGACATGGCCTTTATATAGGATAAGACCAATGAAGGCAGTCAAATTAGGTTTTAGGTCTTTCATAAGATGTGTATTAATAGTGTTTTGCATAAATATTTATGGAGGTGAGAAGAAAAGAAGGCCCAGCACAACTACAACTGCTGCCTTGCTCAGGGGTTTCTTGGAGTAGCATTAAAGACACTGGTCTTGATCTTCATTGCACACCATCTACATGACAAAACTCCAAAACAAAAAACTTTCTTCAGAAAAAAAAAAAAGAACATGATTTATATGCTTTGATGGTTTTTGTTTGAGTCAGAAAAGAGAAAAATGGGTTATCATAGTTCTGGGATTTCTAAAATGATTGAAATTTTCATCATGTTTCTTCTCCTTTCATTACTCAATACCACCCACATTTTCAGTGTTGATGCTTTAGCAGATGCAGAGGGCTTTATTGTTCATGGCCTACAAGAGGTGCATTATTCCATGGAGGACAATGCTGAGGGGACTCGGAACTTGCAGGTTGAGAAGGTTTCTGGGGAAGATGAGAGTGAAGAGTATAAGATTTCAGTGGTGGAAAAGTTCAGGTCTTTGCTTGGATTGAGGAGCTTACACAAGAGAGCACCATCAAATGGGGACAGTGAAAATGTGTCTCCATCTCCTTCTCCTTCACCCTTCACTGAAGCTGAGGCTCCAAGTCCTGCTCCTGCTCCGGCTCCGGTGGTGCATATCCATCCACATTCACTACATCCACACCGGTTGCGCTCAATCTCACCGCCTCGGAAGATTGTTAAAGAGGATGATGATAAAGGCAGAACTAGGAAGATACTCATAGCTGTTCTTGTCTCAGCTGGAGCTGCTACTTTGGTTAGCGTGCTTGGCCTTGTTTGGGGTTGTAAGAAGTACAAAGAGCACAAGAAGAAACCCACAAGAGTGATTTCAGTTTACGGCGAAAAGGGAGGAGGAACAAGCGGTGGATCAAGCAAGGTGAGCTTAAACCCTGCCACTCATGATCTCCTTTATGTTGATTCATTAGGCATTGATGATGTAGAGCAGCATCAACAACAACAACCGCGCTCTTGTCTTAAGCAAACCTCTCACACTTTAAATGCCTCACCAAATCATTACACACAAAGATGCACATTGAATGAGACAATAGAGGAAGAGTCTAATTACTCTAATCAAGAAATGGTGAAACCAGATTTTGATGACAATGTTAGTAGTTCTTCTACAAGGGAAATTACCTCTGTTCATGAGGATAATGCAGACTCGGTTAAGTATGATTCTGACTGTGCCTCAACTGGGGTTAAAGCTGTTCCCACTGATGCTTATTCTTCCGATGAGGAATCTTTCCATTCTTTTGGAGATTCCAATCCATCAAGCATGCGCCTTTCGAATGCTTCAGCGAGTAGTCTTTGTGACAATGTAGCAGAAAATATGTCCACAAATGTGCCAAACAGAGAACATTGTTTAGCACCCTCTTTTATGAACTCACCAAATCCATCAGTAACCCCAAACCAAACGTCAGTGCCATCTCTGGCTGCACCTTCTTCCAATAATGCAAATAATTTCACTCCTCCAACTCCTCCCCCTCCTCCACCCCCACCCATGCGTTTTGATCCTTTAAGTTCTTCGGTTAGTTCAACTCGAACTACATCTAGAGCTTCATGTTCTTCCACATTGAAAAATCTATCACCTCCAAGAAAATCGGATTCTTCTTGTGGATCAAACCAAGTCTCAGAAGGTGGCTTGCCCTTTTCGCCTCTAGAGTCCTCAACACCTTCTCCAACTCGGCCTTTTATTCCACCTCCACCTTGCCCACCTCCCTTTTCAAAAGCAACTACCAGCTCTGCCATAGGTCCACCTCCTCCAGGACCTCCACCATTCCCTCAACTCACACCATTGGGAAAAGATGGAACTCCATTGCCTAAATTGAAGCCGCTACACTGGGACAAAGTTAGAGCTGCACCTGACCATTCTATGGTGTGGGACAAACTGAGATCAAGCTCATTTGAGTAAGTGACATGATCATTATTTGCTATTATATATTTTCTCTTTGTCTATTTGGACCTGAGCAAATTATGCACCTTGAATCAGGTTTGACGAGGATATGATTGAATCACTTTTCGGATACAATCTTCAAAACACAATGAAGAATGATGAAGGAAAAAGCAAGACACCCTCTCCAAGCAAGCATGTACTTGAGCCAAAGAGACTACAAAACATTACCATACTTTCAAAAGCCCTGAATGCTACTACTGAGCAAGTATGTGAAGCACTAGTTCAAGGTATGTAGCTCCAAGACTGATAATTAATCAACTTTAAAAGTTAGTACTGAATTGAAAATTTCAACAATTTGTTCTGTAATTCATAACCATTTAAACAAGCACACATACGGTTGAAAACAGGAACTGGATTGTGTTTACAACAACTTGAAGCACTTGCGAAGATGGAGCCAACCACTGAAGAGGAGGCAAAGCTCTCTGGCTATAAAGGAGATATCAAGGAACTGGGGTCAGTTGAGAAGTTTGTTATGTCAGTGCTTAACGTTCCCTTTGCCTTTCAGCGAGTTGAAGCCATGCTTTACAGAGAAACTTTTGAAGATGAGGTGGTTCATCTTAGGAATTCCTTTTCAGTCCTAGAGGTAACAAACCATCAATGACCAATGACCAATTCCACCTTACACAGCTACAAATATATGAACACAAACTAATAATATTACTTTTGTCTAAATTATTATAGGAGGCCTGCAAGGAACTGAGATCAAGCAGGCTGTTCTTGAAGTTACTCGAAGCGGTGCTGAAGACAGGAAATCGGATGAATGTGGGAACTATCAGGGGAGGTGCCAGAGCATTCAAGCTAGACGCGCTTCTCAAACTCTCTGATGTAAAGGGAACTGATGGAAAGACTACCTTGTTACACTTTGTTGTACAAGAGATAATACGGGCAGAAGGAATCAGAGTCTCAGATAGCATAATGGGGAGGATCAGCCAGATGAACAAAATCAAAACTGTTGAAGATAAGGAAGATGATTACAGAAGAATGGGGCTAGACCTCATCTCTGGTCTCAGCACTGAACTCTACAATGCGAAGAAGACAGCTACATTGGACTTGGATGTTCTTGCAAGTGGTGTATCAAACCTGTCTGATGAAATGACCAAGCTGAAGCATTTGATAAACACAAATTTGGCCATGGATGAGAAAAGTGGTAATTTTGTGATCTCCATGAAGTCTTTCATAAGCTACGCAGAGAAGACTTTGAAAGAGTTGCAGGGTGATGAGAATAGAGTGCTGTCACATGTGAAGGAGATAACTGAGTATTTCCATGGCAATGTGAGCAAAGAAGAAGCAAACCCACTTAGAATTTTTGTGATTGTTAGAGACTTTCTAGGTATGTTAAACCATGTCTGTAAAGAGCTTAGAAGCTCAAAAGCAAGCCGCACTCCAAATCCTCTTGCTCCATTCAGATAGATTGTAGATATAAGATTGCTTGGTGTGTTCATAAGCTGCATTGTTCCTTTCCATTAAGCAGAAAATTGTAACTTGATTATGGATTTTGAAGTAGAATTTGGGAGCATTTCAACTATTTACTTGGCCTTTAAGCATATGCTGAATCATTGCACTGTATCAATATTATATTCACCATGTAAATGTCTGGAATGCTCTTAAAAGTTGTTGCTGTGACTCAATTAGGATGGACAAGATGCTATGATCGTAATTAGTTGTACCCACCTCACAAATTAAAATATACACAACTCTGTTATACAATTTTTATTCTTCATCACTATTACAAATCCATTACACTGTAATTTAAAAATGAATTATCTAATTGGTTTGATGATCACCTTGTGACAAATTATATCCAATGCTGCAATCCCAAGTCATCTCTAACTAAAATTAGGCACTAGCAAAATTTTATGTGGAAACTTTTATAGTTTCCAGAATAAGGTTTTTTTTCTTTTCCTTCCTATTTTTGAATAGAAGTCCTTTTTCTTTTCTTTTTTTGCTATAGTTGTAAGAAAATCCGATTCAAGTCGAGTAAATGACAAAAATAGCCTCGCTACGCCCCTTCAGGAAACCTCCGGATTCCCACAGAACCCACGTGTTCTAACGCCATTGGCTCTTCGACATGTCGTTACATGAAAGGGCCCAACAAACAATTGCGCAAACTTGCTGACGTGGCGAACTATGAGAGGATCGAACACTGGTACGATTTCAAAACCCATTAGAGAAAAACCTTTATAAATTAAGCTCCTCTGCTTCGCCACCTCCATCACCAACTTCACATTCACAAAGTCACAAACACCATCAGAGAAGAAAAAGCCTAGAATTTACAGAAGAAGATGAAGAACACAAGAGCATTGTCTTTGGTGTTTCTGCTTCTCTTTGTTTCAGGTATGAGAATACGTTACAAACTTTGTTTGTTACACCCTAATATGTTCATGTTCAAGTGATTATCAAGTAGAAAAGCTTGCTGAAAAATTTGGTTGTTTCTTGTGCTAGAATTCTTGTGTGGAATAGCATTGGCGGCAGAGGCTTCATCGACACCGGGGACCATAATCGGAATCGATCTCGGAACCACGTACTCATGCGTGGGAGTTTACAGGAATGGCAATGTAGAGATCATAGTAAACGACCAAGGCAACAGGATCACACCCTCTTGGGTTGCGTTCACTGATACTGAGAGGTTAATCGGAGAGGCGGCGAAGAACCAAGCCCCTCAAAACGCAGAACGCACTATCTTTGATGTCAAGCGGCTCATAGGGAGAAAGTAAGCAACTTAACTATCTTTGATAATCGAGTTTAGTTTAGAGATTTAGATTGTGAACTGGAAATTGAGTTTTTTGTGTGGTTTGGTTTTGTTGGTATAGGTTTAATGATCCAGAGGTTCAGAGGGACATTAAGTTTTTACCTTATAAGGTTGTGAATAAGGATGGGAAGCCTTATATTCAGGTCAAGGTTAAAGGTGAGGACAAGGTGTTCAGCCCTGAGGAAATCAGTGCTATGATACTGAGTAAGATGAAGGAAACAGCTGAGGCTTATTTGGGGAAGAAGATCACAAACGCTGTAGTAACAGTTCCAGGTAATGTCTATGTTTCTTCTCTTGATTTTTTTGATGAAAGTCTAATTTTGTTATCAACTTAAGGTTTAATGAGTTTGTTTGGTTGGTTCTTGTAGCTTATTTCAATGATGCACAGAGGCAGGCTACTAAGGATGCCGGCGTCATTGCCGGGCTCAATGTTCAGCGAATCATCAATGAGCCAACGGCTGCTGCCATCGCGTATGGTTTAGACAAGAAGGAGGAGAAGAACATATTGGTCTATGATCTTGGAGGTGGTACATTTGATGTTAGCATCTTGAGTATTGATAATGGTGTGTTTGAGGTGAGATCTACTAGCGGAGACACTCATTTGGGAGGAGAGGATTTCGACCACAGAGTGATGGACTATTTCATCAAGTTGATCAAGAAGAAGTACAACAAGGACATTAGCAAGGATAACAAGGCGATAGGGAAGCTTCGCAAGGAATGCGAGAGGGCTAAGAGGGCCTTGAGTAGCCAGCACCAGGTTCGAGTGGAGATTGAGTCACTGTTTGATGGTACTGATTTCTCGGAGCCATTGACAAGGGCTAGGTTTGAGGAGTTGAACATGGATTTGTTCAAGAAGACAATGGGGCCAGTCAAAGAAGCTTTGAAAATTGCAGGGTTGAAGAAGACAGATATTGATGAGATTGTGCTTGTGGGAGGGAGCACTCGGATTCCAAAGGTGCAGCAGCTGTTGAAGGACTACTTTGATGGGAAAGAACTGAACAAGGGTGTCAATCCTGATGAGGCTGTGGCCTATGGTGCTGCAGTTCAAGGTGGAGTCCTCAGCGGAGAAGGCGGCAAGGATAACAAAGGTAATACTTCACTTTACATAACATGATGAATGTCATTGGAGCTTTTTCATCCTGTTTCATAGATCATACTAAAAAGCATTACTTTTCTGTTTGTTTCAGACCTTCTCTTGATTGAAGCTGCTCCTTTGAGTCTTGGAATCGAAACAGCTGGTGGTGTGATGACAAAGTTGATTCCAAGGGGTACCACTATTCCGACCAAGAAGTCACAAATCTTCACCACATATCAAGACCAGCAAACCGCAGTGTCAATCAAGGTATGTATTAGTGCAAGTGCAGTCAACAAGCGTGCTTTTTTCGTGATTGGAATGTCGATAGTAATGCATTCTTGGTAACTTTTCAGGTCTACGAAGGCGAAAGGAGTTTAACAAAGGATTGTCATGAGCTAGGAAAATTTGATCTAACTGGCATTGCACCTGCTCCAAGGTAATCAGGAACTTACAAGAGTGCTATAGAATGTCTCCTAATTGGTTTAGGGAAATGTTTATTGAACCTCTATGATATGTTTTGCAGGGGAGTGCCACAAATTGAGGTGACATTTGAGGTTGATGCTAATGGAATCCTACAAGTGAAAGCGGAGGACAAGGCGGCAAAGAAGTCTCAATCCATCACGATTACTAATGACAAGGGGCGTCTCAGCCAAGAAGAGATAGACAGGATGGTGAAGGAGGCCGAGGAGTTTGCTGAAGAAGATAAGAAATTGAGAGAAAAGATTGATGCTAGGAACAAGCTTGAGACGTATATATATAACATGAGGAGTACTATCGGTGATAAGGACAAGCTGGCTGATAAGATTGACTCCGATGACAAAGAGACCATCGAAAACACACTTAAGGAGGCTCTGGAGTGGTTGGATGACAACCAAAACGCAGAGAAGGATGATTTTGATGAGAAACTGAAGGAAGTTGAAGCAGTGTGCAATCCAGTAATAAAGCAAGTGTATGAGACGAGTGGTGGAGGTTCTGCTGATTCGCAGGAGGATGAAGATGAATCAAATGATGAGTTGTAGATTTAGAAACTAGGGAATCAGAGATGATCAATTCAAAGGTTCCAGTTTTTCATTTGTTCAATACTAATTAAACTGCAGTGTGGTCGGTATTCTCGATCTTCATGTATAAAGTTTCAAGGTTAAATGGAAACTAGTGTGGTTTTCGTTTGCTGGAGATTGTACTACTGTATTTTGAGTTTTTTATGCATATGCTCCATTTTTTGGTATCCTAAAAGATTAGTCAATCTCTACTGCTTGATCTGCTTTTCCATATTTATGTCCAGCTTTACAAATATAAGGGACAGTTGCTTTGCCCATCTTGAGGGACTTCAAATTGTGATGCCCTCGTTGTCTAGTTGTTCTGTTGCTCAACTCACAACTTTCATATCAAATATTTCATCCAGAAAAAATTTCAGATCATATATTACAAGTTTTGTTCATCTTTCATCTGTATATCAATTACCAATCAAATTTGGCTCATTTTTGTTTCTTTGATTAAGTTTCTTTTACCACCCACATCCTTATACTAAACTTTCATGGTTAGACATTTAGTCACTATGATAAGATGAGATTCAGGTTGAGTCATATTGTTAACGAGTTTCTATGGTTGGTTATAGAGACAACTGATAAATTTAGTAATAATTTTGATTTAGTTACTCATTTGAAGCAGTGTGATTTTAGCAAGAATAACTAATTGAATTGCTAAATTTCAAATTATTTCCTAAAATAAATGGTCAACGGTTTAAACAAATTAAATAGATCTATCAATAGTGAATAAATTGTACTATTTGAGAATTTAGCAATAGTAGTTTTTTTCTTCTCAAATTGATAGATCTATCAATTTTGTTTAGCAATCTTAGGATTTAGCAATATTTTAAGGATTCTGTTGGAGCTTCTATTCATTTCAAAAATTGACAAATTTAAAAAAATATATTTGATTTAACAATTTTGCTAGAGATGCTCTAAGGTAAATCAATATAGTAGCCCAAAGTGATATATATAGGTATGATACAATTGTCTTAAGAGCATCTCCAACAGTATTGGTAAATCAATTATTTTTGAAATTTGTCAGCTTTTGAGATGAATAAGAGCTCCAACATAATGCTTAAAACACTGCTAAATCATAAAATTGATAAACAAAATTGATAAATTTATCAATTTAGTCAAGAATTGCTAGTGAGAAACCTAAGTTTTCTCTTCTTTTTTTATTCATGTGTTAGTTTATTATTGGTTAAAAATATTTATCAACTTACATTTATCAATAATTACTGGAGCCAAATAATTATATCAATTGCTAAATCTTATAACAATTTCTAAATTTAACAATAATTTTACTTATACTGCTGAAGATGCTCACACTATCTAAGGTAAATATTATCAAATTCATTGTTCAATCATTTAATCAGTTGTAGTAAATTTAAATTTGAACAAGGGTAATGACAACATTTTCACACTATTCGCTTATTATCTAGAGCAGTTTGTAAGGTGAAATCCAAATAACGTCATTGATGTAATAGGATTAAAGTCTGTCAAGGAAGACCAAGGAAGAAAATAGGAGGGATGGAGAGACATCGAGGCTAGATCCCTTGCAACCAAAGCTTTAATTTCTAGTATGAACTTTACGTCAAGTTCATCATGCTAACAAGAATCATTTTCTGAAGTAATATTATTTTATTTTTCTATTCTAATTATTTAAATTCTTACAAGTGAAGCTTATTGTATAATTATTTAAAATCTTATAAGTGAAGCTTATTGTCTTATATTATTGTCTCTACAACCAACCCTAGATTGATAATATGACACGACCCAAGTCCAATAAGGTAAATCGATACACTAGCTCAAAGTGATATACATGTATAACACACTATCTAACCTATGTATCTAATTCATTGTTCAATTATTTCATCATTTGTAGTAAGTTTAACCTTGAACAAGAGTAAGAACAACATTTTCGCTTTATTCGCTTATTGTCTAGAACATTTTGTAAAGTGAAATCTAAATAATGTCACGAAAATGTTTATATTTATTACTATGATAAGTTGAAACTTTAGATAACATTATATCTAAAAAATTAAAATAGACATGTGAATACAACATATGATTTAAATATAATGTTGAAATGTTAAGTTGGAAGTGGGACGGTGGTGTTATTCTCGAACCAGATATATAATGACAGTGATATGTAGTACCCTTAACATAGATAAAATGACAATTAGAGATGACAGTGACAGTGACATATGTAGTACCCTTAACATAGAGATAATGACAATTAAAGATGACATTGGTAGGTATACCGATTTTGTTTACCAATATCATGTATCAACAAACTTATGATTGGTATGAAAAATTTCTCTACCAAAACCAACCGTCAAAGTTCATATACCGACTTAGTTGATACGGTTGGTACTTGATTGATACGGTTGATAATATGTCTCTACCAAATTTAAATTGTGACCTAAAAGGCTCAAGTGATAAATATAATTTTTGCACAAAAATAATACAAAGACAGTTTTGATTTGGTGGTATGTGGTCATATTCTTTATTAGGGAGATCCTAGTTTTGAGACATACTTATAAAATTCTAAAAATTTTGTATTTATATTTATATAGATTCTTATTATCATTTTATATCATTTATATACGTAGAATACTATAAATATAAAATATGTATTTACTATAATAAGAACGTTGTGCTTCAGTGGTTGGGAGCGAAGGTTCTTCGTAAGAGGTTTGAGGTTCGAGTCTCACATTCATAGTGGATTAGAATGTATTTTTATATAAGTATGCAGTTATGGTTGATACGATACCATATGGTATGAAAATATCAATATCAAATATCAACCAACTCATTAAAATTGATACAGTATACCGTATCAACATAGCTAATATACACAATTAGCTTTTCGTCCTTCTATCCAATCGAATTCCAAAATCAGCCCGTAAACGCATACACTAGAATCAACGCATGGGCGATAACCAGTACATTACTCTGGTCGGTATCACTAGTTATATTGAAAAAAGGCACGTGACTCAACGCAGTGAAACCCAGACCCAGAGGCCAGCGCCTTCAAAATTCCCCAATTCTTTGTTTGGCGGGTTCGAGTTCTCAGAGATACAAACGTATTATTCTTCTTCTCGGCTCTGAAGAGCTCAAGTATGTGCTTTCTCTTTTACCCTTTTGCATTTTCAATCTCATTCTTATATCTTCACTCTCGTTTTGCTCAATTGAATTTCCGATTGAAATCGCTGAATTAAGTCTTGGCGCTGCTAGCTTTCACGGTTTGATTTGCATAGAAAACGAACATAACAAGAAATTGATAAAGATATTATCTTTAAGCAGTGAACAAGGTTTCTCACCAATACTGGGTTTTGGTAAAACACAGTATTGCTTAGCTAAATTGGACGTACTTTTCAAGAAATCGAATTGGGATTTTTTCCTTTCATTTCTTTAATTCTGTTAAGTAATTAAAGGGAGATTCTTAGGTAATCAAAGTTGGGTTGAGTAAAGTTCAAAGCTTTATTGGATTGGGAGTAGTGATTTGACATTTTCATGTTACTGAATTTTTGCCTAGGGAGCAATTTTGCATACCATGAGTTACAATGGCATCTCAGGCGATGAAGTCATTGCGAAGCTGCTGGAAATGGGTTTCGAGAATGCCAGTGTGGTAGAAGCTGTGAAAGAAGTAGGGCCGTCTTTTGATGATGCATTGGAGTTTATATTGAGTGGTGGTCGTAGAGGCAATCAGGGAGCATTGAGTAGTTCGAGATGTTCTACTGGCAAGGCAAAGGCTCCTGGGAAAAGAGCTTTGCCCTCCTCGAAACCGTTGGGTCAGATTCGGCAGTCTAGCATACTGGACCATTTCCAAGCCTCGAGTGGACCTAAGCAGAGGAGGACTGATGTGGCACCTGATGTATCAGTTTCTGGGTCAGGAAATGTACATGGTTCTGTAGAACAATGTGTGGAGGTTTTATCAGAATTGCCTCCGGTTGATTGCCTGGATATTGGATCAGATTGGGAGAAGAAAGCTGACAGTCTCTTGCAAAAGCGTTTTGGTTATTTGTCACTAAAACCTTTTCAGAAGGAGGTCTTAGCTGCTTGGTTGGCTCACAAAGATACACTTGTTCTTGCGGCAACAGGATCTGGTATTATCTTCTTCCTTAATCTTGTATGAGTTGTATCTGTTTATTGATATTCTACCATAGGTGGCTGTGTTATATTCATACTTACCTTTGGACAGGTAAATCTCTGTGTTTCCAGATTCCAGCATTGTTGACTGGGAAAGTAGTTGTTGTGATTTCACCGTTGATAAGCTTGATGCACGATCAATGCTTAAAGCTGGCAAAACATGGGGTTTCTGCTTGCTTTCTTGGATCCGGGCAACCTGATAGTACCGTGGAAAATAAAGCAATGAGAGGCATGTACAACATAATATACGTTTGCCCTGAGACAATCTTAAGGTAAGGGACTTCGTGATTACATCGCTTTTGGTTGTCTAAGGTGTTTCCAAGGTTCTCAGACTGAAAAATTTGCAATCTACCATTCTGCAGGCTGATAAAACCACTCCAGAATCTGGCAGAAATTCATGGGATTGCTCTTTTTGCAATTGATGAAGTCCATTGTGTTTCGAAGTGGGGCCATGATTTTCGGCCTGACTACAGGTTTGTCAGATAGCTGTTTGCAATTGTATTATATATATATGCACGTATCACTACTCTATTGTGGCTGGATTTGGGGAAGAGGTATAAATGACTACTATTGTACTCACTTTACATGAGCTTATCAACCATTGTGAATCCCATGGCACAAAACTGCTGTCAATTTTTGGCTCAATAGTCAATAAACCAATGATAAATGATCTCCTCAGTTGTTTTTAATTACATCTGTATCACTAATCACATCTATTTAACTGCCTCTATTTTTCCTTTGCTGTTTTTTTAAAAGTACATATCCGCTCCATTGAGGAACCACTCTGCTTCTTTAGATAGATCACTAAAGTTATCATGATTGCTTGACATATGAATTTTCAAATGTTTCAGGAAATTGTCTGAGTTGCGAAAGAACTTCAGTGCTAGCAATTTAAAATTCTTAAAATTTGATATACCACTGATGGCATTGACTGCTACTGCAACAATTCAGGTTCGTGAAGACATTCTTAAGTCATTGTCCATGTCAAAGGATTCAAAAGTTGTGCTTACTTCATTTTTCCGGCCAAATCTAAGGTTCCGGGTAAGTTTATTGATTCTATCACATGTTTTTTTTCTGTGTTCTTGTGTGTTGTTTTAGGTTCTTTATATAAAATTTATCTGCAGGATTGGGTTTGGTTCTGCATGTCTAAATTCACAAATTCTCGAAGAATTCAATATCATTTGTTGCTTCCTCCATTTTATAATTCATACAGGTACAGCATAGTAAAACATCAACATCATCATATGAGAATGATTTCCATGACTTGATAGACATGTATATGGACAAGAGAGGAAAAGGTGAAAAGAAACAATTGATCACCTCAGAAGAAGTGCACGGGGTGCTGGACAGCTCATCTAACAGTAGTATGTCAGATGCTGATTGCATTTCAGAGAATGATTTGGAGAATATTGAGTATGGTAATTATGACAGGTATGATGAAGCAAATTCACTCCAGGAAAATGGTTCAAGTGCTTCAAAGGGAAAGGAACTGTCAGTTGACTACTTGGAAAATGACGTTGACGTTTTTCAGAGCGTGGATGATTGGGATGGTAAGTTCATCATTTTGACATATTTATGACTGATTGAATGTTGTGCATTGCACTGATCATTTCCATACTTGCAGTTAGCTGTGGTGAATTCTGTGGACTACCTCTTTGTGAGGACATGAATACTAGAAAAGAAACTACATCTGATGTACTTGAATTGCCAAGTCATCCGGAAGAAAGACTGAGACTTCTGCAACAGCCTCTAGAGAAAGGATCCACTATCATCTATGTTCCTACAAGAAAACAAACATTGAAAATTGCAACTTATCTTTGTAGTTGTGGATTGAAGGCTGCTGCCTATCATGCAGGGGTATGCCATGAAGATTGTTTTTGCTTTCTTTCTTATAGTCTAGTAGAGGGTTCTCTTAATCTTTCTGCCTACTAAACCAATCTGTTAGCTCCTTAAGAATTCTGTTCTCGCTATTGCTACACACTCTAGGCCACTAGAATCTGTTATTTGGCTGAAAATTTAGTGCAGGTTATATGATGTGGGGACGTAGGATTGGCTGCATTGAAATAACAATCATTTTCTTACACTTGTAGATGGATGCTGTTGATAGATTCTTTTGAATTGTCTATTCTTCTAATTAATCTTGACCTCCAGTCATTGTCTTGCTAACGTAAAAAGGTCTTCATGCTGCCATTGAAACTCTAGCTCCTGTTTTCTAAGCAACTCATATGTGGGTTTAATTTTTCTGCAGTTGCCAAAATCACGTTTAAGGCAGGTTCACAAGATGTTTCATGAAAATACGATAGAGGTATGGATTTTTAGGCTCATGGAAGATACTGGAAATGCTGAATTTGATATTGTTCGGTGCTTGTATGTGTATTTTTTTTCTTGTTTCTTTTCTGCTTGTGTATCACCTTCGAAAACTATGCAGATGTTGCATACATAATATATTATACTTCATCTTATAGGGCATTTAACTTTGTGAGGCATGTACCTACTAATTTTAAACAGCTTTTTAATGTTGCCTTTTGTAATTTTGCACTCCTTGGTGATCCTTGTTTTGAGAATATGTGTCTCTTCAGATCTTAAAATCAAATTATTGAACAGAAGTAAAGAACCAGTTGGCAGTATTAGGAAATTTGTCATTTACTACTTTTTTATGAATCTATTAAGGCAAACTGTTTTATGTATTCATTATTTTTATCCGATAAACAAGGTCAGACAGTATATTGGATAATGATGTGAGTACCCCTCACCTGTAGGTTGTCGTGGCAACAATTGCTTTTGGAATGGGTATTGACAAGTTAAATGTCCGGAGAATCATTCATTATGGTTGGCCACAGGTTTTTTTTAATTATTCCTAATTTTACTTTCAATGTTAGTGTATCGTAATTCTTTGTTTGTCACATCTATTGATTATTTCTCTTGTATTATGTCATCATTTTCTTTGAGCTTCATATAACATTGAAATCGGTCCAGAGTTTGGAAGCATACTATCAAGAAGCAGGTCGAGCAGGAAGGGATGGAAAATTAGCTGACTGCAGTAAGTCCGCTTATCTCTTCAGAATACAAAGTGAACTAAGCTCATTTGAGGTCTTTAACCACCGTTTTCCTTGTGTGTAGCAAGTATTGATCTTAGCTACCTTTTCTTATTTCTAAGTTGATGGTAGAGCACCAACACTTTTTCCCTTTTTTGGTCTCCACATCTCTAATAGATTTCCAACATAACTGAGATCTGTCTGCTTTTCTTGAGCAGTTTTATTTGCAAACCTAACAAGAGCACCATCACTTTTACCGAGTCGAAGAAGCGAAGAGCAGACAAAGCAAGCATATAGAATGTTGTCTGATTGTTTCAGGTATCAGTTCCATACATCTTGCTTTTTATATGTATCCACTCTTAACTCTTAAGATATGATTAGAGATCTGATTGGCTTCTCCCAGTACAATAACTTCAGATTTTTCGTTGTTTACTTGCAGGTATGGAATGACATCCTCGTGTTGTCGGGCTAAAAAGCTTGTGGAGTACTTTGGGGAGGATTTCAGTTATGACAAGTGTCTCTCGTATGTATTATTTCTTCTAATCACACTGATATGTTTGGATACATCTTGCAAGGATAAAACTTTTATGCTCATTAAACTCTTTCCATTAATGTAGGTGTGATATCTGTGTTAACAGACCTCCAGAAATGCAGAATTTCAGGAAGGAGGCAGATGTCTTATTGCAAGTTATTGCTGCTCATGATGTAAGTATGCTGAATGTAAAAGTTTTTGGGTGCAAGGTCTACACATTAATTATTGCTGACATGTAAATGTTGTGGTGACGGGAAGACTTGTATTTTATTCATGCTTCAGTGTCTATGAACAGATTATATCCTTATTGACATGGGAATTTGGTTTCAGAGACAAAGCAGATACAAGAATGATGATGTCATGAGTAGTGATATTAGATGTGAGAGCTATACGGGGAGACTCGATCTCAGAATGATTGTCAGTAAAATACGAGAGCAGGTACTTCTTTGTGTGTGAAAATATTTTAGATGCTGTTTAAGATGCAATTGAAATTCTGAAACATAGTTTTGTGATCTTCATTTAATTGCAAATGACTACCGTCTGCAGTTTCAGCAGTTTATGGCAACTGAGCTGCTTTGGTGGCAAGGTCTTCTCCGAATTATGGAAGGTAAGGGGTTCGTCAGAGAGGGAGATGATAAGGTATACACTCCTTCACTGGAAAAAAGATTATGTTATGCTTCCGCTCAAGTACTTGGTCACTCTTGACTGGAACTGTAAACTGAAACATTCTCTGCAGACACATGTTCAATTGAAGTTCCCCAAGCTAACAGAACTTGGCCTGGAGTTTCTGCAATCCGAAACGGAGAAATCTTTCCATGTTCACCCTGAAGCAGATATGCTACTCTCAGCAAGCATGCCCAAATCTTTCTCATCTTTCTCAGAGTGGGGAAAAGGCTGGGCTGATCCTGAGATTCGACGTCAGCGGTTGGAGAGTTTTCGACACAACAGAAGCCCACAAAGCTCTGATAAAAGAGGAAAACGAAAATCACGAAAGCAACGAACGAGAAAATCAAATGCTAGTAGTCAAAGTGTTGGGAGCGTTAGAGGTAGAATAGAGGCTAAACTCTCTAAACATAGTATCAGACCAAGGTCATAGAATGATTGAAAATGTGTGCAATTAGCATGTAGAATATGTAGTAGCTGTTGACAAAATACATTGTAGTGGATCTTATTATTCAATACAGCAATTATTCATCTTATGGTTAATTTGTCCCAATGTGCATCAAAAGTGGCTGCTTAATAAGAAATTTTCGGCAGTGTGTGTAATATCCATCAAACATTGTCTTATATGAAGTAGTAAGCGCATCTGGTGTAGTGGTATCATAGTACCCTCCCACGGTACTGACCAGGGTTCGATTCCCTGGATGCGCAATTTTTTAATCACGTTTCGTTTTTCATATATGGCTGCACCACCATATTTTCCACTCTATAATGTTAGAAAAGGGCTACGTCGATGTAGTCGGAGTAGCTTCTCGGTGATGAGGAAGGCGTCATGGGACTGGGCTCCGTCGAGGAGGTGATGCACGTGGCGGTCTACTTCGAGAAGTAACTCGATTCATCGATTTTTCTCGAGCCTAAGAAACGCCGCCTCATCAACTTCTCTAATGACGTTGAGTCCTTTCAATTTCAACTTTGACGGTGAGGCTTGTTCTTGCGCTCATTTTATTTTTGAACTAGACTCTTATTTTTTCCATTTGTTGTTGCATGTTAGATTTGTTGGTTTGATAATACATGGATCAATGCTACTGGAAAATTGATCAATGCTACTATAGCAGAACTCAGGTTATTTAATTGATCAATGCTAAAGCTGACCGGAGATTTGTCTTCAGGTCTTCAACAAGCGGGGCATTCTTTAAGCAAGGAATTCCGGGAGTTGAAACAGTTGGCTACTACAGTTCCAACTTCCAAAATGTTACTTATTCGTCTCAACAAATAGAAATAGACTTTTGATTTTGCCAAAATTTAAAGAATTGAATAGAAAAAGGATCCTCATGTCAATGTAGCTTCCCTCTTGCTTCTGGTATTTCTATTGCTCGGGTTGGCTTAACAGCTTGGGTTTCCTTGCAAGGGAAGAAAATTGACTTTAATATCTTCTGGCCAAACCATGAGCTTGGCACAGCATGCTCCTTGTCTTGGTATGCTTTGGATGCGGTTTTGCAGAGGCTTGGGTGCCACTGTTTGATTCTAAATTTGTATTGATGATCGTAGAGGTTTTGGATTGAGTTCTAAACGTCTAAATAGAACTAATAAAAACATTTTATTTTGTGATGATGATGAATTGGGATTATGTGGAACTGGTAATGAAGTAATTAGATCATTTTGTACCTGTTTCAGCAGGAGATACATGAATTACTATTGAGTTTTGCAGCTAGAGCTAATGTTGTGAGATTAAAAGGAGGGAATCATTTAGTGAGTTTCTGTATGATATGTTGACAATACTGTAAACGACATTTATATAGCTTTGAACCTTTTGCAGGACCTTTGTCATTGGTTTATTTATATGCAACTATATGTTGGATCCATATGAGAGGCTGATATGATGATGGTATGATTGTGATTTTTTCTGCATTCTATATGAATAAATACATGTAACTGCTGATGTAGTATGTATGTAACTATTCATGTAACTGTTAGTCCCTAGTTACTTATATAATTACATATGTAGCTTAATGTAGTTAGATAGGTACATGCATCTCTATGTCTGGTCAGAGTATATTTTTATGTATTCTATGTGATAAAATATATGTTGGTACTTATGTAGCATGTATGTACTTCCGATGTAACTATCAATCTATAGTTACATTGATAGTTTCATAGAAAGCTTAATGTAGTTAGATAAGTCATTTACATAATAATTGACCTAAATGACATGAGATTTGGTAGCGCCAATGAGGGACACATGTCAGTCAATGTTGCTCCTGTTCTGCGATTTTTATAGACAGTGAGATTCGATAAAATGTGATGCATTACCCATTATCTCTAGATATTGGTAGGTTAACTTGGGTTGTCATGCACAGATTTTGATTGAGATTCAACAATTGGAAAAATTGGCCGATCAGAAACGGTGATCAATCCATTTGGACCTGAAGTTATAGGGGAAAATGTGGTAGGGAATGTTATGAGCATCAATGGCATTCAAGATTCTAGAAGAACATATTACTAGTATGAGTTGGAGCCACCTCATGTTCTAGTCACAGCAACTGCATTAGGGAATCGTCTGTACTTGATGTAACTAGAAGTGATAAGCATACTCTACATTGACATGCTTCAGTATGAAACAAGTGACTCAATGATTCCATAACCTTAGATAGTAACTAAATTGTTTTGCATTTTGAAGGTCTCAACGGAAGAGGCATTACAAAGATTTGAAGAAGATAACACTCATATACATCAGACTCCCTTTGTGTAGTCTAACTGAGTGTTTGTAAAATGAGATAGCTAGGAAATTATGAAAGAATGTTCCATGTCTTTTCATACAAGAATTCGGCTTATTGACTTGCTCTTGATTTTGATGTATAATAGATAATTGGTTACATTGATAGTTACATGGCTAGTTACTTGGTTACTTAGGTAGTTACATAACCAGTTACTTGATTATTTAGGTAGTTACTCAGTTACACTAGTAGTTACATGATTAGTTACCTTGTTATTTAAGTTGTTACATGACTAGTTACTTGTTACATGGGGTAACTACTAACTAGCCATGTTACACAACTAGTTTTTAGTAACCAAATAGCTACATGACAATTACGTCGTAGATCCTTGATAGTTATGTACTAGTTTCTATACTTGTTACCTAGTTAGTAATATGTCAGGTAAGGTGGTAGTTTCCGGGTAGTTATCATTAGATCACTTAATAGTTACTTGATAGTTACTATAACAGTTACATAGTTACCAGGACAGTTACATAATAGTTTCTTGATAGTTACTATAATAGTTACATATTAGTTACCTGAACCATTCAAATTCTGCTTCTTAACGAATTCCTGTTTATTTGAAGATACCAATTGAAGCATATGTTCCTTCATTTTATAACTTGGTGTTGTAGGCTAAAGTTGTTTCTAGGTAACCAAGTAACTATCCATGTAACTAACAATATAACTAGCAATAAAACTATCGAAAGCCATGCAACTGGCAATGTATCTAGCAAATGGAATGGTGATTGTTTGGGATGGTGATTAAGGACTGAATTTTGGTGATTGAAGGCATGCAACTGACAATGTAACTAGCAAATGGAATGGTGGTTGTTTGGGATGGTGATTAAGGAATGGATTTTGGTGATTGAAGGCTTGAAGACATGTTTGCTTGGCAAGTTAAAATAAAAGATTAATATAAGATTCTATAAAACTATAGAATCATGTGTGGATTGTGTGTTTTGTCGCAATGACATATTAATGGGTCACTTGATTTTTCAGTTATCAACACTAACTATCTAATCATGTAACTATCGATGAAACTACTTACGTAACTAATTAAAAAGTCATGTAACTATTCATGAAACTAGTCATGTAACTATATAAATAACTAAGTAACTAAGTAATTAAAAAGGTATATCTGTTCTTCTCAATTTTATGACTGTTGTGATTTAGTACCTATGTTGGTAGTGTTAATAATTAGTTCATTTCCCATGTTTAGCATGTTCTCATGACATGACAACGGCTACGATTAAGAACGATATGTATTTTATTACTTGCGGCTGCCAAGATTAGTTAACATTATATTACCCAATCTCTGTTAAAAAGACTTTTTCAGATTAATTTTTTTTTGTGTTTGTGTAATAGTTTCACAAAATTCTCCTTATAAAAACTGTTTTAGGTTTTCTTGGTACAGAGATTAAAGTTGTGATATTGAGTTTCTCATCAAGGAAGAGAGAGAGAGGCAATTCTGGATTATTTATTTTTTGATGTGAAGAGGAAGAGCATGGGTTAATGAGTTAGGTACATCTGTAAGCATGAATTAAGGATTCTTTACAAAGTTATCTTATTAAACTTGTAACTTTATTTGTATAAATTTTTGTTAGTTGTGCAAGTCTTTACCTTAGTACTATATATATAACTATCTGCTTCAGGGTCGTTGTTTCAGTGTAAATTTATTAAGCTAAATCAGTTCTCTTATTTACAGATCATCTTCCATCTGCGTGTGAGGTACTTCCAGTCCTGATTCAAAACCATGTGAATAGAGGTATTATAGTTTCTCACTTCTCATATTTATTTTAGTTTTAGTAAATATGCATAGGTAAATAACCTGGCCTCCATTTTCCATTAACACAATGACTACAACAATGCTAGATGCCACACCAATTACAAGTGTCACAACATCTCCTCAGTGGATCATAATTCCATGCTTTGTAGTTCTTTGCTTTTCTTTCATCTTTCAGAAAAATAACAATTTTAGTTTCCATTTAATGTAGGAAACATATGCTAGATAACGGCGGCTATATAATGAATGCGAAGAAGATGAGCCAAAACAGTACAAGAATTACAAAAACAAAGATATAAGCGACCATTGTGTCAATTAGTATGAGAGGTAAGGTATATCACACAGTCCTTGGTATCTGACTCTCGCTTTGTTACATGCAAGTTTGAGCATTTCTGTTCTTTTAAATGTTCTTATCTTTTTTTATTTGTTTGCTTGATATTAACTAACTTTCTTCTATGATTGCAAACTTTATGACAACCATGTAGGGTCAAAACCAGTACTAGAAAAGGCTTCAATGCTCTTGGCATAACTGTCTTCAAATATGGAGGTTCATTATAATTCAAGGCTTGCTAAAGTTTGAATTTTGAAGGGATGATCATACCCATTGAAGCCAGTCTCTTGGTAAGTCTGTTGTTCGAGCTAAGTAAGAAGCATACTTTTTTGTTTATGTCTACTCCGTGCATATGTTAATGACATTTGTTAACAGAACTATGCTTCAGTTAACAAGAATTTTGTGTATATGATGATCATCTTTCTCAGTTTGATCACACGTAAAAAAAACTTACTCAACTTAATGTTTATGTTATTTGTATAGTTAGCAAAAATTGATTCTCTCTTGCTCAATTCATCTTTTCAGTTCTCAAATGGCTTATCATGTAGCATGATTTCTTTTAAAGACACATTTATTTCTCTCTCACATTGATGAGCAACTTGAGATCACTGATATTACAAGTTGTTGCTACAGATAACTTTAAATCTTAACAAGAGTATAATAAATTTTTATCCAATTATGTGTTAATCCTAAACTTATACTGATCCAGATTATGACAAAAATTTTCTCCAAGTTTTTGGGTTACATAGTGGGAAACAATGATGTCAGGTCAATACATTGATCAAAATTTTGCCACGCTTAAGGTATCTCTGTTTCTTTAATGAACATGACTTATTAGGCAAAATTGTGCACGTATTGAAAGTCAATATTTATTGTAATTCAGATACCTGATATACACCCGCGGCAACGCGCGGGCACCCAAACTAGTTCTGATAACAGATGGCAACAAATCACAGAGAACAGTTGAGATGATTCTAATACTGTGAAAAGATGATTCAACTCAGTTATATCTGCATCAGATGTCAAACATGGTACTTCCTATTAAACAGATGCTAAAATTCAGGAGAGAATAGCAACACAGATAGGTTGAAAAAAACAGTAAAGAATGTGGAAAAAGGCTCATAATAGCAACAACATTTAAACATGCAATCAAGAACGTCAGAAATTTTCAACTGCCCCATTCCAATTGTAGTCTAATACAAAATTACCGCAACTTGATCTATCAATTCAATGTAAAGAAACAAGACACAACTAGCATTCTATTTGTTACAGTCATGTTACAAATGAACTTGCTCTTATAACTAAACTAAGAAGTAAGAACCAATAAGGATTGACCACTCAAACTCATCATCACCAAAATTCAAACAATACCAACATTTCATATGACTGAAATTCTCTAATCCCACCGATCCTTTTTCAGTCTTACAATCAGCAATCACTGGCGCACAAAAACTTGATAATAATGAAACACTCACAACAACGATCATGAATAGAACCAATCAATGTCTTAGAGACTTCTTTTAAGCAAAGCAAGCAATAAAGAGAGAGGTCAGGGACCTTGTGGAAGCGATCGAGTGCGAAGGAGAGGAGCTCGAGGGCCCGACCCGTTGAGCGCGTCGACGAACCACGACTCGGACTTGTGACGCCATAGTCTCCCGTTTGCCGAAGAAGACAAACAGTCGGCGATTTGAATTTGATACATAATCAAAGAGAGTGAAAGAGGAGTTAGGTACTTGGAGAAGACCGATCTGGATCTGAGATTGGAGTTGGTGGAAAGTGGTCTTCACTTGGTCAAGGGCTTCGGTGAGAAGAGAGCCTAATCTTTGCCGGGTCTTGCTTCAGCGTGCTCCATCGACCTGAGAGAATCGCCGGTGTAGCTCATCCTCGGAGAAGAAAAAAATGAAGAGAAGAAGAATGTAACCTCGGACGTTTACATTTTCAGTGGCACAAGTTGTAAATTTCTAAGTTTTTATGGGCAACGCTTTAAGAGTGTTCTAAATTATCATTATATAAAATTAGAGTTTTTTATCATTAAAAATCTTTAAGAGCCCTTTTTATCAAAAGCCCTATTTTCCACACGCTGTGACGTGAGGTTTGGTTAATTATAGGATTTGAGGAGTTTACAAAACAAAAGAGAAACGCAAAGAATACCCCTTTATTAGTTAATATGGCAACCCCATGCGTAATCCAAAAGAATTGAACCTCCATCCATCAAAGAAAGCATCTTGTTCTCATTATATCTCTTTTTTCGCCAAACTGAACAGGAATTCATGAACAACTCCATGGATTTTGGCAGTGTGTTTTTCACCGCCATCGGCTTCTCTACGTCACTCGTCCTCTTGGTGCCGAATGTGAAGAAGTGGCACCGGCAACAAGTCACAACGGAGAAACTAAGGATCATCACCGAAGCGTTGGACCATGCCGAAGAAAGGGCGGCCAAGTTTCAAGAAAGGCATGACCGTATGCTGACTCAAATGTGCTCGTTTTACTTGACGAACAAGGAGCTCGAGGAGGCATTGGCAGGTGCTCGAGCCGCCGCGAATGAGGCCTTGGACTTTGCTACTCAGTTGAGGAAGATGCAGTTGAAGATCATTGCCTCTTTCCCAGGTGATCAGCTACTTAATTTATAGGCTACAAATACCATACTTGCATATCAAGGAACAAATCCTCTTGTGTATTTGAAATAGATTATGGTCACTTTGCTAAATTACACTGCCAAATGAGTTAAGGCAAAATTGTTTGTTGTGTGATGACTAATGACTTTGTAAGGAATACTGAATCAAATATCATACTGTATGTCAAATTTTTGTACTATTTTTTTCCTTTTTAAGTAAATATTCATTGTATATTAATAATGAAAATCTACTTAACTACAAATGTGCGCTATACAAGTTAAATCACAAATAATGAAAATAAAATGAATCATATCAGATAAATCCTAATTGTGGGTACAACCATTATCCCTCTTTGTGTTGAAAATGATGTAACACAAACATGTCATTTTATAAATGTGATAGGTTATACTTTCTACCATATATGTTGTGACATAGGAGCAGACCCGGACCTGAGATTTTCAGACCTGAGTCGAACTTTTAAAAATTGGCCCTTAAACTATAGTATTAATTCAAATTTATTTTTCTTTTCAAAAAATTCATGAACTAAAACTATAAACTTAAAATCTAAAAACATAAAACATTAAAAATCTTTTTTATACTTACTTACACTACTCATTTTTTCTAAAATAGTAACTAATGATTGTAATATAATGCTTGTTTTTTACTAAACTAATGTGATCACACAATGGGAAAAAAATTTTGGGCCCTTAAAGGTTCGGGGCCCTGAGTCTATCGACTCTTGAGACTCTATTCAGGTACGGGTCTGCATAGGAGGTGATGTAAGTATAGAATTTTCTCCGTAAAAACAGCGAGTGAGTTTTGGAAAAAGTAGGGTTTGGGAGGCTTGTCTGGCGGTGGCTCCTGGCCCTGTCGACGTTGGGTTGGTGCGGCCAAACGGGCTTATTGTGGTTGGGTGGCTTCAGGCTTTGTAGGTCAGCCTCATGATAGAGGATGTGGACTGTGCCTTCGTTCATCATCAAGAGACTATCGTAGCTCACACAATAAGGCGGCCAAGATCTGCTATTAGAGTGGAGTTGGATCCTCACAAGTGTAAGGCAGTGGCTTGCGACAAGGCTAGGAACGTCATTGATTTAGTGTTGTCTCTAATTGACGGTGGATCGGTGTTCTCACATATCAATGGTGGTTCTGGTACTATAAGGGGTCATTGGCTTCACGACAAGGCACTGTGGCACTCAAGGAGAAAATCAGGGCTATGATGTCGACGCTGGTACAGATTTTGAGGCACTGTTGGCGGCGAGACGCATGTGTGGATGCAGTTGTTGTTTTAGGTTAGATGGAGCAAGTTTGAATCCTTTGTTAGGCTGGCATGGTGGGCTTGGGCCTCCGAGATGGTGTTGGGCCATTTATGGCCCTTTGTTGGTTTTTGGTTGGTTTTTCTAGATTTTTGGTTAGGGTTTTTTGGTCTCTCCTCTTTTGGGTGAGGATTTATGTGTCGTGTTATAGTCGGTTTGCTATTTTGGTGGCGTCATTTGTGGGGATTAGTTTTAAAATCGGTGTTGTTTGGTTGTCCACATGTGAGTGTATTGCCTTTGCATGTGGTCTGGTGGTGTTTGGACACGATGTTGAAGAAGGTGAGTTGTCTCGCGTTAGTGTTGGTAGCGAGGTTGTATCGTTACTCTTAGGAATTGAAAGCTCTTTGTGAGCGTAAAATTTGGTCAGAGGTTGAACCCTTTTGGATCATGAATGTTACTTTTAGTGACTGACCCGTAACTATGGATCTTGGTCAGAATGTGTGTTATGATGTAGTTATCGTAACTGGTGGTTCCAATACGTTGTAATTTCTTTATTTGAATAAAATTCTTGATATTTCTTCTAAAAAAATGACATGATGTAAGTGGCACCCTAATGGTGCGTCTAGATGAGATTTTTCTTAATTTTAATTTGAGAACTTTTGAAATGGTGAAATTTAGATATCTATAGATTGAAATTCAATTAATTATAATTTTCATTGTTTGGTTATGTATATTTGAGATTTAAAGTGTGATAGATTAAGAAAGTAAAAGAAATATAAAAATAAAATTTTAAAAAGCCTTGTTTTGGAAATGAAATTGAATCTGCAAAAGAATTTGTAAATGATACCTATTTTTTGTGGAATTCAAGTGAGGAATTTAATCAATGGATTCTTTTATTTACATTTCCATCAAAATTTAAAATTCTCTATCAGATAATTTCAAACAAGAGAATTATCTTTTGGGAATTATGAAATCCTTACTTTTAATTAAATTGCAAGAATTTTCCTCATCCAAACACAACATGAAAGATAGTTCAACTAACATTGTTCAATAATTAAAATACTATAAGAAAAGTTATCTCTCGCTCTTAGGGTTTTCTCTCTAAGAGTTTTACAGTTCTTTTGACAATACTCATTGACAACAACCACTAGTAGAGGGAAAACCTCATGTGATGACTTGTTTTCATCGCATAAGAGGGTATTTTCGTCGCATAAGCTTCGTTGCATTATTTTCGTCGCATTAGATTTATGCGATGAAATAACAAATTTTCGTTTCATTAATTCCCCTTAAGGGATGAATTTTTTTCGTCGCATATGTTTATGCGACGAAAATAAAGTCGTCCCTTAAACTTAGCACGAGTAGCCTGGAATCGATGTGCATCAGTGAGAAGAGAGCCCGACGACCGCACGTTGACCTACTCGAGCAATCTCTACATGTTCTTCAACACGAGTAGTCCTGGTGGAGCCCACACACGTGGGTGACCGAGACATGCCTAATTCGGTCGATCCCACACCGAAAAACTGAGACATGCCCAAAAAAGGGGGATTGAAGGATTAGAACTCGAATTGGACATGCAAAGACATATAAAGGATGAGAAGAGGAAGAGGAACAATAATATCACATTTGTTGTCTCCGTCGTTGTTGGAGGTCGTTAGAATCCGACAAAACAGTCGGAGCTCTCGGATTTCAATCTCTTCCAATTGTGGATGCATATGTGATTTGATCACTGGGCTTTGTAGGAAACGATGAAAGGAAAAGAATGAGAGTAGTCTCATGGCCGGTGGTGGCTGGACGGTGGAGCTCTGCCGGTGAAGGTGAGAGCGAGCGAGGGAGAACAGATAAGTCGAGAGAGAGGAGAGGAATTTTGACGGAAGTCAACACTTATACTCCTTTTAAAAGAAAATGAACGGTTGAGATTTAAAAATGAGAGATTGATCAATGACTAGGAATTAATCTGAAATTTTAATTTTTAGAAAAACAATTTCCTAATTTCAGAAAAATGAGTATAATTTATCTGAACTTCGATAAATCGTAAAAAATAGCTCGATGCTCCGAAAAATATTTCGAAGACATCGGTGAACTTGTGTCGACATGCACATTGACATTAAGAAATTAAAAGAAGAGTTTGGTAATTCGAGAAATTAATTAATGAACAGTAATATGATATATTTTTTGCACCGCTGCACGAAAAACATGAACAACATCTCCTTTTTCTCAAACAGTGCATGCACCTCCTCAAATAGTAGGAGCAAGCTTCCTTAACCGAAGCATACACGATGATTTATTGAGATTGTAACTTGTAAGTAGTGATATTAGTTGATGCTATTTCATAATTGATTTTTGAAGTAAATTCCTTATAACTTTTGCTTGGTGTTTCAAACTCTGTCAAATTGAGATAGGTTATACATAATCACGGACACGTAACCAAAGCCTAAGATGCCTGTCATCTCCCCATTGGCTGAGGCCTCGGATCACCAGCGTGGCAACCTCCAAAAGCACAACCCATCTTTCCCCAAACGCCAAAACCTAAAAGCCTCGGATCGCCAGCATGTCATCTATCTCAGCCGTCCCTTTCCCACTCCAATCTCAAATCTCAACCACCCACTCCCATCACACAAACCACTCCCATTGGCCAAACCAAAACCTCACGGATCGTCAACCTGGCACTCCGCCTATAAATACCACCGAGTTTTCCCTTCATTTCCCAAATTCAAATCTCACCGCTCTCAAATCTTCAGTCTTTTCCCTATTTTCAAACCCTAGCCTTCTCCAAATCCTAGCATCTCAGAAATGGAATCCGGAAAGGTCACCAGAGGCGCCGGCGGACGCAAAGGCGGCGACCGGAAGAAGTCGGTCTCCAAATCCGTCAAGGCCGGCCTCCAATTCCCCGTCGGCCGTATCGCCCGGTTCTTGAAAAAGGGCCGCTACGCCCAGCGCACCGGCTCCGGCGCTCCGATATATCTCGCCGCCGTCCTCGAATATCTTGCTGCTGAGGTAATCAATCAAATCTCAGATCCAATTTTTTGAATCCCAATCCAATTGTGTTTTCCATTTTTTAATGGGGGTGTCCTTTTTGGTAATTTCAGGTGCTGGAACTCGCCGGAAACGCGGCGCGTGACAACAAGAAGACTCGGATCAACCCTAGGCACGTGCAATTGGCGGTGAGGAACGACGAGGAGTTGGGGAAGCTTCTCGCCGGAGTGACCATCGCCAGCGGCGGAGTGCTTCCGAACATCAACCCGGTCTTGCTTCCAAAGAAGACCTCACACGCCGACGCGTCGGAGAAGGCCACCAAGTCACCCAAATCGCCAAAGAAGACCGCCGCTTAAATTACGTCCTTTAGCTCTTTAGGGGTAGTAGTGTTTAGGGTTTGCTTCGGTTTTATGTTCAGTGAAAACTGTGTAATCAGTTTCTCCTTGGTTTATAAAAGAAATCTTTGCATTTTGGTATTTCTGGGTTTCAATTTTTAGTTCTTTGATTCTTCCCTAACTTTGTTGGGCCTATTGGGCTAAATATACTCAATCAATCTTAACAAGCCCATAATTGTTTTAAGAATAGAAAAAGGAGGTTCTAGAGCTGGAGAGCACATTCTCATCATCTGGAAGAAAAAGGGTTTATCTTGGGGTTTGAGTAATTTTGAGGACCAAGATCCAGAAGCTTGTGTTTGAGGACTTGAGGTCTTCCTCATGAGTTATTTTCTGGTATGTTTTTCTCAAATTGGGTTCAGTTTGTTTGGAATATATGGGTATGTGGTTTGATTTGAATGTCTGATATTCAGAGGAAGGTTTTGATTGCAAACCGGAATCGACATCGGATTCTGGCCATTGCTGCCGTTGGTTCGGCTTTGTTATACGTCAAAGGGAGCGAGAATTTCAGTGAGAGCTCCTTTTTACTTGGAACTTCATTTTGATTTTTGTTTAGTGTTGCCGGGAGTAAAGAAAGAATCAATTTTTGGTGTCCTTGCTTGGTTTGTGACCCAATAATAAGAAATTTGGATTTTGATTTGGGCGCCATAAATATAATGGGGTTCGATTAATAACAGGTTCATTGTGTACTGAAATTGTAGATTCTTCATTCTCGGTGTCAATTCCTGCACCATGGCGTGAATCATTGTCACTGCCAAGACAAAACTGGCCATTCGGTTTGTCTCTTGTTGCATTTACTGCGTCATTACATTGTAGATGGTGGTGTTCCTTTTTGTTTATTGTGTTTGTGTGTTTGTATTGTAGGAGTTGTTCCATTATTTTCTGTTGCAAGTGGTTCGGCTCCTTCTCCCGACATAGGGAAGGATGTGTCTGCCTTCTCTGTATCTGGAGAGAGCCCAAAGCCATGCTGTGGTGGGTGTTTGGGCAAAGACACAATTGCCAAGGCCGCTGCTAAGGTTGGCCCTGCTGTTATCAATATATCTCTTCAACAGGGTAAAGTGTACATTTTTCATTGTTCTTTTTGTAGTTTCGGCAGTATTATTTTGATGTAGTTGCGTTGTCGGGAAATTAATTGTAGTTACAGCTTGTCAACTTTGATTCTTGTAGGTATGTATGGTGTTGGTGTTGGGAAGGGTATAGGCTCTGGAACTATAATTGATGAGGATGGCACGATCCTAACGTGTGCGCATGCTGTGCTTGATTTTCATGGGTTGAGAGCTTCATCAAAGGGGAAGGTCAGACTCTACATGGACTCCGCTTCTTGTTTCATTTGCAATTTCAATTGAATGCATAGATGGTCCTAGCGTTCCCCATATATGTTGGAAAACATACACTGTATTAGTACATTATTGAGTATGCTGTAAATCTCTTTCTAGAATTAGTTATTTCGGAACAGATCATAATCATCATTAATCTACATTTATCTTCAACAGTTGATAAGTCGGCATACTTTTGTTACAGGTTGGTGTAACTTTGCAAGATGGTCGGACATTTGAGGGTACTGTGGTGAATGCAGATCTCCAGTCTGATGTTGCTATAGTAAAGATCAATTCTAAAACTCCCCTCCCATCAGCAAAATTAGGCATCTCAAGTACACTCCAGCCTGGAGACTGGGTGATAGCAGTTGGCTGTCCACTGTCGCTTCAGAATACCATCACAGCTGGTATTGTAAGGTAAGTCCAATTGTGAGTATGTAGATTTCATCCTTCTCTTTTACCTGTTATACCATAAATGTGGTAGTACATGTAAAAATGCTTGCTAAAGATGTCTAAATTTGACTTTAATTTCCTTGACAACGTATTGTATCATGTTCATCATCTATGAATTCACACTTTGTGAAGGGTTGCATTAGAGGAAGCCAGCATGGGGTTAAATGATTGTTGTGGGACTGTGTTATGCCAGTTAGTGTTGTGTCCTAATTTGGGAAAGATTTAACAAATCCTTGTGACCTTTTGTCTTTTCCTTTAAATCTAGTTGTGTCGACCGCAAAAGTAGTGATTTGGGTCTTGGTGGACTGCGGAGAGAGTACTTACAGACAGATTGCGCTATTAACCCGGTATATCTCTCTCCCTCTCTCTACCCTTGTTTACATTTTTGAATTGAGGAGGATGTCTGTCCAAACTTGGGGTTCTTCTATGGGTGCTTATGGTATTGTATTTATCTATCTACATTAGTGGTGCAGGGCAATTCTGGGGGACCGTTAGTAAATATGGATGGAGAAGTTATTGGTGTTAATATCATGAAAGTACTTTCTGCCGATGGATTGAGTTTTGCTGTACCGATTGACTCAATTTCCAAAATTATGGAGCACTTTAAGAAAAACGGGTAAGTTTTGTTTCAGTGGTAAACTGTATCAGAGTAATTGGCATTAGGTCAATACACACCTCTTTATTCATTTGGTTGACATGTTTGGCAGGAGGGTTGTTCGGCCTTGGCTTGGGCTGAAGATGATTGACCTAAATGATATGATAATTTCTCAGCTCAAAGAAAGAGATAGTTCATTCCCAAGTATAAAAAAGGGGATTCTCGTACCTATGGTATGTATTCTAGTGGCTTCTTCATTGCTGTTTACTTTCTTACAAGAGGAAAAGTACCTAGGTTTGAATTCATGCTTGAACTAGGCTGAATGACCTAATGCATGTCAGGTTCAGTATTCAAGCCATGAACACTTTGTGTTGTAATTGCTGATTATTGCTCAACTAGGTAACTCCTGGGTCACCTGCTGAGCGTGCTGGGTTTCGTCCTGGTGATGTCGTCGTCGAATTTGATGGAAAGCCTGTTGCAAGCATCATAGAGGTATTGGAACTTCTGAATCCTTATTCTATGAGCAAAGCCAATGAACTTGGGTCATATTGATACAACAAGTCGTGATCTTCCTTGCGTGAATACTAGTGAGAGAATGTGTAGCATGGACATAACTTTCCATATGTGCAAATGGCAGCAGCTTTTGCTGAAGGAGTCAACTGTGGTGGTGTATCAAGGACAGTTAAATGTATTTAAAGTTCTCATCTTAACCTAACAAGAGCAGTTTAATACACTAAAGGATGCGGTAAAATGTGTAAAGCCAAGGGATACTAAAATAACTTGTTATATACTGGGTGGCATTTGGCTAACTTCTGTTCTGTCTTCCCCATTAGTAATCTCTTAGCTATCAGTATATATGTGATACTGTATTATGATGGTTTATATGACTGATGAATTTGTGACAGGTCACTGAAATAATGGGAGATAGAGTTGGAGTACCATTGAAGGTAGTCGTGAAGAGGGCGAAAGACGAGGTGGTGACATTGACTGTAATCGCAGAGGAATCCCATACAGATATGTGAATGACAATACTCCCTCCCTCCAGACTGTCATCCGACCAACATGGGATGTGATTTTAGTGGTAGATTCATGTGCTGTAACAGTCTATTTCTTTACAGATATTTCTTAATGAAGAACCAGTTAAAGAGTGGCCAGCACTGCTACAATATCTGATGAAACATTAGTAGATCTAGTAATCTTAGCAGGGCCGTAGTCTACTAAATGCGCAATCTAGTACATCTGGGCCAACTGGGCCTGGGACGATATATGTAAAGCCCATCTAAACGTCCACGAAAAAAAGTTGAATTTTTAGTTCTGACTGGTTTTTGTTTTGTAACCCCAAATAGGAAGGCATCAGCAGAGCGACTCGACGTTCTCTGACACCCTCACCAAAAAAAGGCGGGGTTTTAAAGACCAGAGAGCACTGAGTAGTTTAGTTTGCCCAACCAAACCAAACCAAACCAAACGTCACTCCTCTCACTCACATCTTCAACTTCCAGTTCTATCCAACATGATCCATTTACTGGTTCTCACTCTGAGCCCTCTACATATCTTTCTTTTTTCTTCCGTTAAGCTTCTATCTTTTACTGTTTCATAAGCTCACTCTCATAGTCTCATCTGATTTGGGCAGAGGAAGCTGTTTCCAACTCCGGATCGCATTCTGGCGGCGGCTGCCGCCGGGTCGGCTGTGTTGTACACAGCCAGCACCGGAAGATCCAGTGAGCTCTGAAGTGTTTGGCTTTTTTTCCTATGATTTTTGCTGTGTTTTTATTTTTGGGTCCACCTTTTGTTCTTGGGAAGTTGAGTAAAATAAGCAAAAAATTTCTTTGTACTAACCCAAATGAAAAAAGATCAAATCATTGATGAGATTTGAGTGTGTGTATAAAAGAGTTTAGAGTTTGAGAAGACTTTTGGAACATCAATTGTCTTGGTAATTAGTTAGTTGAACAAGTAGGGATAAATGCAACATCAAGAGATAATTTATATACACTATTCAATAAGGAAGACTTATGATAGACTTTAGTTTCCACTGGTTTCAAATGTATTTATCTCTTTATGCTGCATTTATCCCTACTTGTACAGCTAACTAATTGTTATCTTTCATTGCTGTTGGTTTATTGGTTTATCATGTACGTGACTTTGTGTTTGGTAATCTTATAAAACTTCTGGGTTGAATTTCAGAATGGAGGTATAGCGGGATCGGTTCCTACAATAACAAGAGAATCGTTGCTGCTTCCATGGAAACCAAAGCAATGGGATCAATGCCCCTTTGGTTAGTCTAGTCCCTTGTTTCTTTTCTTTAGAGTTCATTTTCCAAAAAACTAGATTGTGTTGTTTCTTCTTTTCATATGTGCAAATTTGAATTTGTGGGAATGCTTCCAATGTATTGTTTTAGTGATGTTTTGGTGGAGGATGGTTCTTTCCTCAACTGGACACAAAGAAAGATGATGCTTCCGGTGTTACTATAGCCGGGGAGAGGCCACAGCGTACTTATGCCACCGCATTTGCTAAGGTTGGAACATTAGACAAGGACGGGATTGTCTTGACATGTGCTCATGCTTTTGTTAATTTAGGATTAGGAACATTTGGAGATTCATACAAGGAAAAGGTTGGATTCCATACAACTTTTTGTCTAATTTGATGGCTGTAGGAGTTTGTATTTGGTTTTGATAATATGATTAATTTTTACAGGTTTATATAACCTTGCAAGATGGTCGTAGTCTTGAGGGTAATGTGGTGAATTTGGATGTGCATTCGGACATTGCTATTGTCAAAGTCGATTCTGGCACCCCATTGCCATCAGCAGAACTTGGTTGCTTAAGTAAAGTCCAACCAGGGGAGTGTGTCATAGCTGTTGGATCTCCACTTTCATTTAAACATACTGTCACAGCTGGTATTGTAAGGTAGATCAATTGTGACTTGTGAATACCATAGACATTGTAAGCTGCAGATAGCCTTAAATTTTATTCATATATCATGTCGATGCATCTTTACAGTTCTAACTTCTAAAACGAACACATAAATGAATGATATGTAAATGATTGCGCTAGCGTAAGCAAACTATTTTTTGGCTCTGAAGTTGATGGGGTGAACTTAACTATCCTTCTGTTATTGTCTTCTCTCTTGAATCCAGTTGTGCTACTCGTAAAAACAGCAAAATGAGACAAGATGGGTGGAGAGAGTATAAAGAGTATATACAGACAGATTGCTCAATCAACCCGGTATCTCTCTCCCTCTCTGTAATGCGTTATGATGCTTGTTGTTGAAGTATTTTTCTGAAAGTGTCTATGATTTGGCTCCTGTATGATGATGTACAACAAATCAGGTTTGTTTACATGAATTGGCCAGGGAAATTCAGGAGGGCCCTTAGTAAATATGGACGGAGAAGTTAATGGTGTTAATGTTAGGATGATACGAGCTGCTGATGGATTGAATTTTGCCGTACCAATTGACTCAGTCACTAAAGTTATGGATCAGTTCAAGAAAAATGGGTATGTTTGTATATCAGCTGGAGGCTAATTAGTTGAAACTTGAAAGTCATCTACCTCTATGATAACGTAAACAGATGTGAAACTAGTTAGTCATGTTTTGCAGGAGGGTTGTTCGGCCTTGGCTTGGAGTTAAGATAATTGAGCTGAATGATATGATAATCTCTCAGCTTGAGGAAAGAGGTTCTTCCCTTCCAAATGTAAAGAAAGGAATCCTTGTGCCTATGGTAAGCACTTTGCGCTCTTTTTCTATATTCTTATATGGATGCATCCTGATCGTAGTATTTTGAAGGAAATACTCAAATACATAGAGGTTTCATCCTTTGTCAATTTTTAGTTGCAAATGATTTGAAGTGGTTTCTTATTATCTCGAGCAGTCGAACTTATACGTAGGAGTTAAATTTTAGCCAAAGCTAAAGCTAATCCCGTTGAGATTTGTCTGCTAAATTTTCAGGACGATGAACCTGAAGTTCCACTGAATATCAGCACAAGAAGTCTCCATGCACCCTCCAGTTAAAAATAAAGATTCATCGTTAGCTCTATTATGATGCTAAGTATCCTAGTAGTTGATCGAAGATATTACAAACCCGACGCGTGATTGTTTGCATTCCCAGTTCCTTAATTTGTTGCTATGAATAATCAATCTTATGTATGTAATCTATGTACTCTGAGTTTCTGAGTGTAAGAGTGAGCTTAAGCTGCAAATGGAATCTTACAAATTTATGTGTGTCAATAGTGCTTTGTTCTAAACTTCTTGAACTAATTAATTGCTTCACGTTATTTCATAATTCAAAAAACCAAAATGCAGAAGCCACATAAATTGGATTAATATAAACAAGAAATGAATATTCATTTGGACCCGTACAATTGAGAGAATCTTAATGTGAAGAAAAGGCGGGAAAGTGGAAGATTCGAAGAAGATGATGTTGCGTCACGTGGCACAAACAGCCGACGGGTTGAAACTGTTGTCATTTACATATAATTTTGGTCGCCAAACAGATTTTAGGTTGGAAATTTTGAAGGCAATTCTGCATGTTGGCTTTTAGAAGGACACAATAATTTTGGCCATTGCATTTCACAACGTATATATTTAGCGACCTTAATTAAACCATGTTATATTTCATCTTGCGTTTCCGCAAAATGTAAATTTCACATGATTCGTTAAATTTAGTATATAACATTATCGGTGTTTGTTTCCCTTTGTTCAGAATTATGTCTCATTGTTTTTCCTCAAAAGCCCATATCATTGAAGCCACACTGCATAACCTCACCCTTAATGGATCCAAGATCAACAGGATGGTTTGCATTGAAATCAAAATTTGGTTGAAACTTAGATCAAGTAGAGAGAACTGACTGAAGCATTGAACCAGCCGCCAGGCAAGTCAAGTCGACATCGAACATATAATTGCACAATGATCTGTCTCTTCAGCCCTAGCTAAGCTGTCAAGGCACATAGCAGTTCAAGCTCAATTAGCGGAGGCTCTTTCACATCCACTACAACAATGGCCAACCTTATCTTCTGTAACATCAGTACTATTTTTTAGCTGTCTATTCGTCTCCAGTGGTCTATCCCAAGGCAAAGATGATTGAAGTTGAATGATCCATGTTGTTCCAAAGTAAAAAGAAGTTGGACCTTCATTTCATTCCCGCAGATATTTACAATGTATTCGAGTATTTCAACTCCCTATAGAGTTTAAAGAGAAAGCATAATATAAACAGAGATAAGAGATCACTATCAAGAAACAAAAACATTTACAATGGTTCAGAAAATCAGAAAGTTTCTTCTGGCTTCAAGATATTATAATATTCAAGCTGAGTCATTTCTCCTCCTTTCACAGGGTCAAATTCACACCGATAGAAGCTGCAAACAATCAAAACATGAAGCGTAACTCATCACTTAAACTAATGAAACAAATTGGATCATTGTGCATGTTTCAATGTTGACAGATAATCCAACTTTGCAAAACATTATGCAATGACTTGTAATTTAAGTGGACCAATTGCCAGGCATCACAAGGATAGTAGGAAAAGTGAGAAATTTTTGACATTGAATCGTTAACCCAAAACCTTTCCACAAACGAAGAGAAATGTCAAAGTCGGTTACCTTCCATCCATGCCAAGAACCACTACTGTGTTCTTCAGGTGGCCAAAGGCAACAATGTACTCCAAACCTTCCTGCACGTGAAACTTTGCCACTGACCATTCTGAGCTGAAATACCTTGGAAGAACACCTGCAAAGATCAACTCAGCATAAGGTTGAAAGACCAGGTAAAGGTGGAACACCTATCATCCATTAACAATTGCCGTTGATCAACAATGCCTAACTGATTATCTTGGTGACAAACTTTAGAATTCCCCTGTAATCAGAATTATAAGCGAAGTAAAAGTTATTGAAGTATATTACCTTTCATGAAAGAAAGAGATGAAATGGCGGATGGATTAGGAGGACTAGTTGATGGACTGCATGATCTTTCATTCCCCAAGGATCCTGAATCAACCTTTAGATTGAAAACATGGACAGTTCCCTTGTCACTCGAGACAGCTAGCCATTGGGCATTAGAAGAGAAAGCAAGACTATGTATCTCTGCTCTATCTGCTCCTCTCCTTACCTGCATAGCATACCAAGCAAATTCTTAAAGCTACAATACTACATACTGATCACCAAAGTTCATATTTTACCAGACACCTTACGTTTATCAATAAGAAGAAAGTCTCACAGTAAGTTTTGGATCAATCGTCACTCTGAATCATAACCCTCTAAATAGATACTTAACTTTTTGAAAATAAGTTGATACTTAACTTTTCTTATTTATGTTACTTCAATTCTTCAAGTTAATCCATATTCACGAATTTCCCTAGCAAAACTTAAAATTTGCTAACATACTGTGTTTATCCATTTACAGTGATACAGATAGCTTTCAACCAAGTCAATGCAGATGCCTTGATCAGGGGAAATGTGGCTTATATTGAGTGGAATCGCTATGGAGTAATTAGATATCATATCCAATTTACAGCTTTCGAAATATAAAGATTCTCTTCTCTCAGTCTATATTTCTTCCTAAAGATAAATTCAAAATTTTTTAAGTAACTAACATAATGAACTGGAACACATATATATAAGCACTCGAAATTCAACGAAAGAAACAAAAGAAATATTGAAAGTTAGAGTACCTCTTGCAGCAATGTACCATCCAAACTATTGAAAACTCTAATTAAAGTCCCTTTACTGCTGGCCGTAGCCAACAACCTCCCATCCTGCGTGAGAGCAAAACATGCCAGCCTCGAATCATGGGCCATAATAAACTTGGTCCGCTTCGACCCGTAATGCTCGACCCGAATCTGACCTTTCTGGAGCCCCGGGCACACCAGCACCGCCTGCGGCCCCAAATGCGACACCTCACACAGTCCCTTGGGATTCGAAATCGTCTCAATCTGATGAAGAAGTTTCAAATCGGCGAAGTTGTAGACGAAGATCTTCTGTACAAGAACCACGACGATCCGGTCGCGGCGGAGACGGACGCCTTTGACTTCGGAGCGAAAGGAGAGCTCGCCGATGCAGCGGGACTGGTGGTCGTCCCATATCATGACCTTGTTGGGGGAGTAGAGCGGGTCAGGTCCTCCGCCGCCGCCGACGATGGTGAGGATGTTGCAGCGGAAGAGCATCTGGACCAATCCGACGGCGCCGCGTGGGCCGAAGTCGCGGCGGAAGATCTCGCGGAAGGGGTCGCAGTTGTAGATGCGGAAGCCGAGGTCGGTGCCGGCGGAGAAGCAGCCGTGGTCTTGGTTAAACGAGAGGTAGAGGAGCTGCTGGGCCGGGTTTGGGCCGCTCGGAGTCGGTGTCGGGTCTTGGGAAGGGGAGTAGGAGTCGTCGGGTTCGGAGGCGGAGGCCATTAAATCGGGGAATTGAAAAGGAGGGGAGGAAGAGGCGGTGGTCATCGGGAAAAAAAGGAAATGACGAAGTATGGAGGGAAATGCTCTAGGCTGAGGTTGAAGGGGAGTTTCTGTCTATGTATAGCTTTCTCATGGCTTCGTTGAAAAGACGATTTTACCACCACTTTGGACTGTATTGAAATTATTTTTAATTATTGCATGCTTTTTTAAATGCTACTAGCCTTTCAACATTATGCGACTTTTCTCGCCAGTTTTAGATCAACATGTGAACAAATTTAACATCGGTATTGATGACAATTTATATATTTAATTATTTATATATTAATATTATATTTTTTATATTAAAGATATTCCTATGTAAAGATGTATATTGTGGAGGATCAGACACAAATTATCTCATGACAACACCTAAAAACTATCTCATGAGAACAAAAAAAACTATCTCAAACTATCTCATGAGTTACTTTGAGTACAGGGTAAATGTAAGACATTGTTACTTATGCCATTAGCTCCCGATAACTGCATATTTATGCATGTACAGAACTACAGGCAGAGAACTTCATATTTTTTATATTTACAGTTTTTCACCTAAACAATATAAACGAAAGGAGATAAAGAAAGCATAACATAATGGAGAAAACCACAATCTGATGGTGCATTTTGTAATTCTACTGCAGCAAGCTAATGTTTGATCAACTTAACTCTATAATCCACTAAACTGGTTGGTTACTCGAGTCTAAGCTGCTATGTTAGAAATGTACTCCCTAAGGGATGTGGTTCACATTTTGCGCTTCACATGTTTTTCTTCTCCCTTCTATTACAAAACCAGGGAGTCTCACCAATAACATTATGCATATACCAACGTCGGAAATTCTATTCTGATTTCATGAAGTTGGAATATTCAAGCTGAGTCATTTCTCCTCCATTCACAGGGTCAAACTGACATCGATAGAAACTGCATTAACAAATCCAATAGTTTCATTAGACATCTATCCCAATATTCAAAATCCACATTGACAAAACAAATCAACTTACATACCAAATAAACTGGATGATGGTCACACATGAAACATAGGTTTAGATGATAGCTCCAAGTCTAAGTAATGTTCTCGAACAATTTCAAATTGCAAAACCAGTAGCAATGATAACATATAAATAAATCAAACACATGTGAGGGAACAAATATTTTACTTGTAACCGGTACCAAAATCAATAGACCCACATAAGGAGGTGGCAGATTGACATACTGTCTTATTGAGTAATAGCAGGAATTGCAGGACATTAAATATGTTGTAGAGTAAGTAGCAAAGTAGTCAACCTCAACCCCATATGCTGATATACGCTAAAATAAATAAGTGAAATGAAGACTTGGTTACCTCCCATCCATGCCAACAATGATAACAGTGTTCTTCTGGTGGCCAAAGGCAACAATGTACTTTACACCTTCCTGCAGCCGAAATTTGGCCACTGACCATTCTGAGCTAAAATAGCTTGGAAGAACCACTGTAAAAGACAAGCCGGCAGTGAGGTCGAAAGCCCAAAGATTAAGATCCAGAACTATGTACTAAGTTGCATATTGGAAAAAGTTGTCATGTCAGCGAAGCAGCAGACATAAATCAAGATACTAGTTAAGGACAAGTTGAATGTACTAGCAGTTGCCTTATAGCCAGTAGATGCTACAGAGCATGACAATTTGTATATGAAGACATGCTAAATTCATAAACAACTGGCTTCCAACCATAGAAGACTTCAGTAATCTGTATTCTTCTTCTAACTCAAATACTGGCAACCTTAAAATGATTTAATGACTATAGATCTAGTATAAATTTATCCATATGGACACCAAGTTAATATGACCAACTCTAGTGTTTTGCTATCATTATAATTCAGAAATCGTGCTTCAAGTGCAAGATAACTTAACGTATTACCTTTGAAATAAGAGAGAGATGAAATTGCTGATGGCCGACTGATATCTGATGTGCTGCGTGATCCATCATTCCCCAAAGGTCCTGCATCAACCTTTACACCGAAAACATGGACAGTACCCTTGTTGCTCGAGGCAGCTAGCCATTGGGTATTGGAAGAGAAGGCAAGACTGTAAATCTCTGCCTTTTCTGCTCCTCTCCTCACCTATATTGAAACCACACAACTTTCTTACTCAACTATTTCAATGGGGCAGCCAAAGTTTAGTAAAGTTCACTTAACCTTTACAATAGATATAAAGACAGCTTCTAAGTAAACATGATAACAGTCGACAAACGCACATAGCCACAGCTTATCATATAAATTCAAGAGAGCTACTAATCATACTATAATTTAGTTTGTTCATCAAGTAATCTTCCACAACCAGAAAACTCACAGCCTCGAGAATCAAAATTTATAGATACATGCGATTTATACTGACATCACACACACATCAATATAACACAACTATAACCCTGATTCAAACTTCAACCACATTATATCGGAAACTATCAAGAATCAAAATTTAACACATACAACACTACTGAAAATAAGAATGAATTGAAAAATAAAGTACCTCTTGGAGCAATGTACCATCCAGAGTATTAAAAACTCTAATCAGAGTCCCCTTACAGCTCGCTGTAGCTAGAAACTGACCATCCAGCGTGAGAGCAAAGCACGCCAGACCGGAGCTATGCGCCGTTACCAACTTGGTCCGGTTCGACCCGTAGTTATGGACCCGAATTTGCCCCTGGTGGAGCCCCGGACACGCCAGCACCGCCGGACCGGACTTCTGCGACACCTCACACAGCCCCTTAGGGTTATCCAACGTCATCATCCTATCCAACGGCTTCAAATCGGTGAAACTGTAGACGATGACCTTGTTGAGGAGAACCACGACCAACCGATCCTGCCGGAGCCGGATGGATTTGACTTCCGACCGGAAATTAATCTCGCTGACGTAGCGGGCCTGGCGGTCGTCCCAGATCATGGCCTTGTTGTCAGGGCAGAACGGGTCGGGTCCGCCGCCGAGGACGGCGAAGTAGTGGCAGTGGAAGAGCATCTGGACGAATCGGACGCCGCCGCGTGGACCGGAGGGGTCGGGGTCGCAGCTACAGAAGGGGTCGCAGGCGTAGACGCGGAAGCCGGAGGTGGTGGCGACGGAGAAGCAGGTGTGGTCCTGGTTGAAGGCGAGGTGGAGGAGGGTCGGGTTTTCGGGTTGGGATTCGGAGGCGGGTTTGGGTGGTGTGAGGGATTCGGGGCGGAGTTTGAGGGGATCGAAATTGGAAGGAGGAGGAGCTGCGATAGTCATGGTTTTTTTGGTGGTAAAGGAAGAACAGGGTAGGGCACAGGCGCCTTTGCCCTAATTTATAGTGTGTAGCATGGAGTTGAAAACGTTTGGACTTATAAATTATAGTCAACCCAATTTTGTGCCGAAAAAATGTGATTTATTTCTTTCCGGATGCAGCCCAACCCGAGTACTCTCTGGGCCCCACGTTATGGTAATTCTTCCACCACGTTATGGGCCCTCCTTTTAGATTTAGTTACTTGTTAGATATACGGAACCACGACAGGACACAGTGTTTTGACATGTCTACTTTCAGAGTTGATTTTTGAACTTTAGTATTACTCATCCATGAATTGAAAAATGTCTATAATTTGATGAATGCATCAGAAACTGTAATTTATGTACAGTAGTTTAACTCCGCAGATATATACAATGTATACTCAGTCGCCTGGAGAAAATGATATGGAAAAAACAGGACCTTAATATAAATAGGGATACTACAAATGCTTCTCTTTCCAAATACTAGAAAGCTGTGTCTGGCTTCACAAAGTTGTGATATTCAATCTGCGTCATTTCTCCTCCTTTCACAGGGTCGAATTGGCATCGATAGAAGCTGCATTGACAATCCGATAATTCTATTAGATGTAGAAGAAGGCATGACCATCCATAATTTCATTAAGAAATACATGATCAAATGACTTTAGAGCATATAATTTGATGCAATGACCAACAGATGGGTCACGAGAATCCACCAAAAAGGATCAGACATTCTAGTCATAGGGAGGTAATTGCAAGTTGCCATACCATTATTGGGTGGGGAGGTAATTGCAAGCTTTTTAGAACTTCAGTAGGACTAGTGTGTTGACCGTCTACCCTAATTCCCTATTACTACTAAAAGAGCAAGATTATTTTGGGTACCTTCCATCCATGCCAACAATCATGATTGTGTTCTTCTGCTTGCCAAAGGCAACAACATGCTGCTGACTTTCTGGCAAGTGAAATTTGGCCACCGACCATTCTGAGCTGAAATACTTTGGCAGCACACCTGCAAAGGGATGAAACCCAGAATAAGGATAAGAAACCAGAACTGTGATCCACAGCTAAATTTATTCACTTACAAACTGTGAACAAGTTTACTTGCCACCAACAATGCAGTGGATATTGAATATATATACTTACTGCTACAATGCAGTGGACATTGAATAAACATACTTGCTAACTATAAGTTGAAAGGCAGTAACTGTAGCCAGAGGCTCTAACTCATGGTAAATTTACAAAGGTTCCACTTGGTTAGTGTCATTCCAACGCAGCGTTTTATATTAAATCTCCAGTAAGTAAGACTAGATGCAATAGGCCTTGAATAGATTTTAAAACCATAAGCAAGAAGTCCTTTGAACTTCTAGGCAAATCGACGAAAACAGGGCATGTAACTAAACAAGGAGCTGATCTTATGATGTTAAAATAAGGGACTGTAACCAAACAAGTAGTTGAACTTATGTTATCAAACTACTCTCTTGCTGTTATTAGACTACAGAAACAGGGAACTTCAAGCACAACATATCAAACCACAATACCTTTGATTAGAGATGAAATGCCGGATGGATTAGTAACATCGCCGCCTTCTGATGCACCGCGTGATCTTTCACTCTCCACGGATCCTGAATCAACCTTCACGTTGAAAACATGCACAGTTCCCTTATTACTAGACACAGCTAGCCATTGGCCAGTACACGAGAAAACCAGACTGTAAATCTCTGCTCTTTTCGCTCCTCTCCTCACCTGCCAAAACCACCCCAACATCACAATGCTTCACATGAACTCACTTAGCTAACAACCAACTATCACACCGAAAGTGAAAATTAAACCTTATACGTAAACAATAAAAATATGGTTTTAGATTACCTCTTGTAGTAGTGTACCGTTCAAAGTACTGTAAACTCTAACTAGAGTTCCATTGCTGCTCGCAGTAGCCAAATGCCGGCCGTCGTGAGTGAGCCCAAAGCAAGCTACACTGGACTCGTGTGCCATAATAAACTTGGTCCGATTCAAAGCGTAATTCTGGATCCGAATTTCACCCTTATGGAGCCCCGGACACGCCAGCACCATGGGACCCGGACTCCGCGACACCTCGCACAGCCCCTTAGGGTTCACCGTAGTCAAAATCTCGTGCAGCGGCTTTGTGTCAAAGAAGGCGCAGACGACGATCTTCTGCTTCAAAACGACGACGATCCGATCGCCCCGGAGCTTGAGTCCCATGACCTCAGACCGAAACGGCATGTCGTATAAGCTCTGTGACTTGCGATCGTCCCAGACCATGACCTTGTTGGCGTGGAGGATCGGGTCGGGTCCGCCTCCGACGATAGCGAAGATTTGGGAGGTGTTGAGCATGCAGCAGAACCCGACGCCGCCGCCGGTGGTGAAATATCGGCGGATGGAGAGGCGGAAGGGGTCGCATTCGTAGACGAGGAAGCCGAAGTCGGTGCCGACGGCGAAGCAGGTTTGGTCCTGGTTGAAGGAGAGGTTGAAGATGGTGAGGGGTCGGTTCGGGTCGGATTCTTCTGGTCCGGGGCGGATTTTGGCGCACAAATTAGAATCGGCGTCGGGTGACTGAAAAGGAGGAGAGGAGACGGTGGCCATGGTTTCGCGGTTAAGTTTTCTTCAGTGGTTTGTTTTATACTGCAGCGAAAATAAACCTGTTTTAAATGAAGCACAGTTTAACTGTTTTACCGGAGTTAGACTCGTATAAGTATTCGTATCCAGGTTGCTTATGGCTTTCGGGTTTATAGATTTCTTTCTATCCCCTTCCAATGAAAATGAGGAATCTTTTTTTGTGTGGATTAGAGATTATATCAACTTTTTGATCATTAACTTACATCTTTATCGTCTAATATATAGATTTATAAAATACTTACATCAATATCGGTATTGACGCATGTGTACACTCTCCTTTATTTACATATTTTTACCAATGTAAATCATAATCTTAACCGTTCAAAAATTTAATTAACCAATCAAGATAACATATGCAAAAAATCAATTTAGGAAAATGATCGTTTACTCAACCAAATGCTTCAATCAAATGGATAGTTATGGTGAAAGTTAGCAGTCTCATGAACTGCCGTCCAGTTGATTGATGCATTTGGTTGAGCAAACGATCTTTTTTCAAATTGATTTTTTGCAGAGATGATCTTGATTGGTTAATTAAACTTTTAAAACGGCTAAGATTATAATTTACATTGTTTGAAGTATGTAAATAAAAAAGAGTATGCATACACGCGTCAATACCAGTATTGACGCAAGTATTTCCCGATAGATTTATATATGTAGATCATCTCTGCAAAATTTCATTCAATTTGGTGATCGATAAGGTGCTCAAAACTGCGAATTAAAATTATAAGCATAAATATTTCATGTTTGGCAAATTTGATGCGTCAATTATTTCAGTTAGTTCAAAGCCTTAACGATCACCAAATTGGATAAAATTTTGCATAAATGATCTACATATATGAATCTATGTATTGAGCGGTGGAGATGTTGTTATGTGATCAAAAAGTTGGTATAATGCTTGATCCCTCATATATGTCAAAAAAGGGATCCCTTACTGGAAATGTCCTATTTTTTCTATATCATGGTTTTTCCCTAGCTTTTATCTAAATATCTTTTTCATTTTTTATATACTTATATCAGATTATTAGCCTTAATTGCTTAATGCATATCAGATTTTTCCCTCATATAGCCTTCTTGCTAGTCTGTGCCTCTTGTTTTCTTTCTAAAAGATAATTAAAGAAAAACCCAAAAAATTCACTCTCTTTTAAGATAAACACATTTACTTTTTATTTTTAAATTTACACTCAATGCAATAATTTAGTCTGTCTTATAAATTTTATTTTAGAAATCTAAATTTGTTTCAACTTTTCCACAGATATTTTTGCCCTTCTAATGTTCATTTTGTTTTATACTTTTAAGTTATGTTACAAATAGAAGAATTGTGTTTTGGGTATAGGGTTTATGGTTTAAGGGTTATGATTTAGGGTTTATGGAGGAATTGAGTTTTGGCCTTGGGTATAGGGTTTTAGGGTTTATGGAGGTTTGGGTTTTGAGTATATATAGGGTTTTAGGGTTTAGGGGGTGCGGGTAAAAAACTTGTATAATTGGTTTGTGTTTGAACATTGACAAATCTTGTAATTTCATTTTTAAACAAGTTTTATTTTTAAGATTAAATATAAATAGACTTTTCTAATAAATTAAATTTAATAGGTTAGTGTATTTTAAAAGAGTGTAAGGAGATGTGTTTAATCTAAAATGGGAGTAATAAATTGGCTCTTTCTAAACTATTTGTTTGTTTCTTTTAACAAAAAACTCTCATACCTGCAACAGAGATCGAAAGAGAAAAAAAAACAAATTGATTAATGACACATATATTAAGACATTTTAGCAACATGTACCATTCGTAACTTACTCAACTACATAATAAATTTTCAACCATTGTTAAATAAGTGCATTACAAATAACCTCATTAATAGTTTCATAAGCTAAATTGATTTAATTAATACTAATATAAGCACAACGAACAAAAAGATCGATAATAGATACTTGAGTTGTTGTCCATTCCCCACCTCGATCGTCTAGAGTAATGTCGGATTTGGATAAATTTTGGTATGTGATCTTAGATTTATAAACGGAGGTGGTCTAGTCTTGCAAAAAAACAGACATACAATTTCAAGAACAGTGTATGATAAAAACTAACTTTAAAGTTTAGAAACCAAGTCCAATATATAGCAGTATACAGTTCATGAAATAGATATTTGAATCTAGCTATTTCATGAACCACTACTTCTGCTATAAACCTATGTTGTACGTTACCTGATATGTTGTCAAAAAAATTAGAACATTTTTTTTTTCAAATATGATTAGAATCTTGAGTTTAGGGCTCCAAAGCCACTGCAAGAACTTCCTCCAATATTAAGACACCTGAGTGCAGGAAGGAAAAGGGGAGATTGTAACATGTTCAGATCAGAAGTAGTGAGCTTGTGATCTATTTCATGGTGTTCTTGGAGGACTTGGGTCAGATGCCCCAGTTATAATGGCAAACTGACCAAATCCTCGGAGAACACCATGGAATAGGTCATCTTTCTGCTTCTCGGAACATGTTACAATCTCCCATTTTCCTGCACTCAGTTCTGGACCTTGGCATTGGGAGGCGCAGGCCAAGGTGCGGGAAGTTGTACGTGACCGTTCATTTCTCTTAGATCAGCCACTCAACTGACTTGCTGGCCTGTGTGGATTCTGGATGAAGCTCAATGACCTCTTCTGACTCTCGTTATACTGATTTCATTAAAATCTGCAAACCTGGGACAAAGCATCATGATTTCATATGAAAGGGAAAAATGATACACTGAAGCACAATACATAACACAGATGTGGAAGGAAAGAAAGACCTGACCTTAAGAACTTGGAGGGGTGTCACCAATGCTGGATAACCCCATGGTAAAAAAAATAAACGAAAGGTTTTGAGGGTCAGAAAGCAAGGGCTGGGGTTTCTGTTTCTACCAAGTCTTTGTTTCAAAGTGAGATGGCTGCAGAACTGGCTGGTGGTGATTTATATAGAAGGGAGCTGGAAGGTTACCCTTCAAGGTAAAAGAACAACAGTGCCCTCCAATAATTCACCAAAACATCTCTAGTCCTTTAATGAAGTTGTTCATTGGGGCTCCCTTAATGTCCATAGCCTGCACAAACTACACTACTAGCTGAAAGTTATGAGATTCCCTCCTATACAACTAACATTATTGATCTATAACCTAGAATCACTAACTGGTTACCATGGCTGTCACCATTGTCCGGTCCCTCCTCCACAGTTATTTTCTCTTCAGATCACCATCATGCACTCGGCTTTAATTATTTCCTTCAAAATAATCGCAAAATGCAGTGAGAAACTCTTGGGATTCATCAGTACGGTACATCTCATAGTTGAATAAAATTATAAATAGTATCTGGAAACCCCCACATCACCATTCCTCTTGAGCTCTAATAACAGTCCTCGATCTTCATCCCACCCTAGCTAAGCGCCCGGCCATGATCTATCAGTCATCTGCTTTATTTGCAGAGTTATTAAGTGCATGCAACTATCTTTTAATTTGGTCTTTAATTTGCCCAAAAACTATTTGATTTATGTATATGATAACGATCAGAAATATCTAAGATTCTGATCACCTTAATTTACAGAAGCCAGAGAGCAAGTAGTTCAATTATGTAGTTAATTAAGCTCAGTAAACAAATTATGATGATGATAAAAATGTAATTGGATTGGTAATAGGATTGGTACGGTGGTGTAAGATAAAAGCTATCTAAGGATTGGTGTGAGACTGTAAGAGTATAAAAGCTGCTCCACCACCACCACCAGCATTATTAGTACCCACTAAGTCCATTACCTGAGGCACTGGGATCAACAAAAGCTGCTTCACCGATACCTATCCCGTTTTCATCGTTCTAATTAGTAATTACATCCATCCAACTTTGAACTCTCCTCTCTTATTACCTGTATAATATCCTCTTATTAATTACATCTCTGATAGTCTGATTCAGTACTTCTCTACGCGTTCGTTTGAAGCTGAAAATCTGTGAACTGGTACTGCATGTTGCTGTTCTATAAATGAAAAACTTTTCCTGACTGCACTCTAACAAGAAGAAAATGTGGTCAAACAGGATTAATTTGACACAAACATGAAGATTGTCTGCTATAGCTAGTTTTTGGCGGCTGAACAATGACTTGGATTCCAACTTTTTATAGTTGAGAAATGAGATGTAAATTATCTGCTAATTGTAATTTAGATTTGTTGAATTAATAATTAAAATTCATCATGCATCTGCTTCAGATATACAGCATCCTCATTCAGTCAGTGAATCAAAGTACCTAAAAGCACTCTCCTCCCATGCGCGCATCATCTTTTCAGGGAATGGTCATGTCCACCGGACTACTTGCTGCAAGTTAAAGGATGACTAGCTAGCTAGGACTTCTTTATAGCTAGCAAATAGAAATTGATCTGGAAAGCAGTTGCGTCAATTACATCGTACTAGGTTCTGAAGCTCTCCACCATATCCACCTCACATCCCACTTTCTTTGGTAGGTTTGGGGAGAGTTTAAAGATGTCTATCGTTATAATGCTAAGTCAGGCTTTTGCAATTTTGAGGTACGATGATAATTAAGTATTTCGAAAAATTAAGTGTCAAATGATCGATCCAAACTTCGGGAAAATGCTTGTGATTGGAAGGGTGACTTGAAAGCTTAGAAACAATTCATGTTCTCTCGATAATTAATTTATCTTCTTACATAGATGTCCAAAACCATTGGCCAGCTGGCAATATATACAAAACCAACTATGAACCTCATCCAGAATAGTATACTAGTAGCTTTCATCTGTTCTATAATTTCTATTCACTAATTGTAGAGTTTCTTCTCTCTTCCTAGCGTCGATCGTAGAAATTTGTACACGTAACAGCTCAATTTATAGATCAATACACCATTTTCTCGATCACCATGTTCTTAAGTTGTTTGCAGTCAACTATACTACAATATAATCTTCAAGGAAATTGCTTATAGGTACTGGAACATGCAGCAGGGATTAAAACAGTGGTTTCAATCCTCGATGAACTTGATAGAAAATAAGGGAAGATGAACAAAACAAGATTTTTACCCAGTGAAACTTCAATATGAGGAAAAACATTGTTAGAGCTTTAACTCTGAAAAGCCCCTATATATTGAAAATATAATTAACTATGAGAAGAATTAGTTAATTACAAAACACGTAGCCCTAACCGCAGCTGGCTACTATATTTAGAACCCTAACATATATGTTTGAAACACTCTTCTTCTTTTTCAAGTAACCTTCTTCTTTAATCTCCAAAGAACCATGTTCTAGATTCTTTAATCACAAACATATAAATAATAAATTCAATTCAACAAGAAACCGTTGAACTTTGACATTTTTCTATCAAGATAATTTGCAACGAAAATATATATTCATCTAAAAATTAATCTTTAAATAGCTGCTACGTCTCCTTTTATAGAGGTCCAAATCTCTTTTTTAAGACATCTTTTGTCACGCCCCGAATCTTTTGAAGTTAATAAAAGTAACCTTCTCCGTTTACTATTAGAAATTACCGTACCTATTTTGAAAAAGTGTCGGTAATTAAATTCTCAGAGGGTAGATTTTGAGAAGATAATTAGAAAATTTCGGAGGATTTTATTCGGGTTGACGACTTTCTATTTTGAAGAAGGAAGAAAAATGTTAAAGGGATTGGAAAGGTTTCCGTTTCGGGAAACTTCCCATTTTTCTCTCCTTTCCTTTTCCTTCCTTCTTTTCCTTCGGTTTTTCCCCCTCTTTCCTTTATTTCTTTCCCTTTTCTTCTTTTCTTCTTCTCTCTCCTGGCGCTCGACACCCTCTTCCTCCCTCACTGTGCGCGCCGCTGTTCTCCCTCCACCGGCCACCGTTTGACGCGCCACCGGTCCCGGTCGACTCGCCTCCACCTCCGCCGTCGATCTGGGCGGCTAACCGTGGCAGAGGAGCGCTGGAGAGGGAGAGAAAAGCTTGCACAGTGACTGCAACAGTGACTGCTTACCTGGGTCAGCCTCCTCCGCCGTACGCGCCAAGTTTGGTGGGTAAGGGAAGGACCGCCGCCCTCCCTGGAAGCTTCACCTGCAAGGAAACAGCCCATAACAGACCGGGTAAGGAGATCAAGCTTCGGGTAGGGATTTTTGGGAATGTTACTGTTCAAGGTTGATTTAAGTAGTAAGGCTTTGATTCGAGTTGTGTTGTGGTTAGGGAAGTTGTTGTGGAAGAGGAGGCGGAGCTATTGATGGCCGGAGATCGTCGGTCGGAGGCTTGCCGGCCGGCGACTGTGTTTGCACAGTGAAAGGGGTATTTTGGTCATTTTACCCATGATTTTTGTATAAATGTTAATTATTTACTGCTGTGGTAATAGTGGTTTCACTTGGGGTAAAATGTATGTTTGGAAAGGGATTGGATAGCTTTGGTAAAGAAATTGGAATGAACGGTAATTAGGGTTACCCCGGTAATTGTCGTCCGACATAGGATATAATAAGGTTGGACTTGAGTATAAGCTGAGTTGTTGGTTAAGTCGGTAAAGTGTTATGGTTATCGGAAATAAATGATAACTGGAAGTCCTGGAAAAATGTCGGGTCGGTAATTGGGAAAAAAATTTAATTGTTGAAAAGTTGTTAAAAAGAAAGGAACTTGGTCAACACGTGGTCAAATAGAATTTCCTGGTCAAACTAGGAAAAGACCAAGTCAACGATGAAATGACTAATATAGTGGTTTGTTTGTACAGTCTCTGATTGAACGGGAGACGGGCTCGACTACGCGGGTAGTTCGAGAGTTTCGCTCGAGGAGCTTTCCGAGCGGGAAGGTCGCAATAGTACTGTGAGTGGACATATTATTTTAAATAAATGCATGCCTTAATTATTGAGTACATTGCATGGTTTTTATGATGGTGTTCGAGAATTATATCTTTCTCGGGTTCTTGAACGTTTTTATATGGATAAAGTTTAGCGGGAGCCTCGATTAAAGATTTTTACTATGGTTTGAGATATTGACACTTATACGTGAAGTATTTACATTATTACACAATTTTCTATTTCTCCCGAAAATGGTTATAGACGGTGATGGCCGTCCTTCGAAGGGATTTGAACCCGAGACATCGTTGGAAATTGGTTTTATGCATATATGACAAGGAAGTGTTTTACTTATTTGTTTTGGGAAGAGAATTTGATTATTGTCTAGTTATGAATTTTTATTTTAAGGGTTGACCAATAAATATGCTAGTTAGAGTAGCGTGAGGGCGCTACTAGAGCTCTTAGCTCCGACCCTAGCCTGAGAGGTCAGGCAAACTACGTAGTGCACTATGAGGGTTGACCATTTCCACTTTATCCAGAGCTCTTAGCTCCGACCCTGGTCTGAGAGGTCAGACAAGCCTGAGAGGTCAGGTTGATATTATAAGGGTTGACCGTTATCACATATTCTAGAGCTCTTAGCTCCGACCCTGGTCTGAGAGGTCAGACAAGCCTGAGAGGTCAGGTTGATATTATAAGGGTTGACCGTATTATTTTATCTAGCTAGCATAGCGTAGCGTGAGGGCGCTACTAGAGCTCTTAGCTCCGACCCTAGTCTGAGAGGTCAGACTTATTATGTTTGGTGAACATTTCTCTTCCCATATTCCTTGTTGGTTTATCTTATTATGCACTTGCGGAAATTTAGTAATTGTGGGCATGCATAAATGATTTTTAAATTGATATACTTTTGGGAGAACATTACAGGAAATGAAGTTTTTATATGTGATTTTCGTCCACTCACTCTAACAGTTTTTAAATGTTTCTCCCCTGGGCCTTTCGTTTTTAAATGCCCAGTGATGCAGGGTTCTTGAGAGGAGGTCGAGCGCGTACGAGAGTCGAGGCATAGTCGATCATTCCGTTGCTGCGAAAAATTCTTTGGGGTAACTATCTCTGTAGACTGCTCTGACTAACCCGGTTTAGTTAGTTTAGTAGGAAGGGTTGGCCATTTCAAGGGGGATTCGGTAAGAAGTTCCCTTGAGGTGGTCCCCGCAGGATTTACTTCGGGTTAAAAGGGTTTAACCTGGGGTGGGTCCTGTCAATGGTATCAGAGCATTAGGTTATCGTTTCCTGTTACTACCTCATATACTTGGTATCACTTAGTGTCTATAGAGTGATGGTCCGACCGCGGCGGATCCATCGGCATTTTATGCTTGGACGCTTAGTGTTTATTGAGGATATGAGTTAGTACTTCCTGATTGAGATATGGACCGAGTGGTCCTGTAAACGATCGAATCTTCAAGACTATGCCTCAGTACGCGCGACCTCATAGAGAGTTCCTGTAAGGAACAAGGTAAGCTCATTACGTATTTATGTTTTGTATTCCCCATTGATTTATGAGATTTGAGTTGGGGATCGAGCTGTAAACTCCCGCTATTTAACGAGCTTGAACATTTGTGTGAATATTCGGTGGTGAAACAGTTAATTCACACCTGGAAGGCTGTCATGGTTGTTGACAGGGATGCTGTAGAAGCCTAAGATAAGGCTTTGGTGTTCGAGTTATGAGACTCTTAGCGGTGGAGAGTCGTACGAGTTAATGAAAGAGATTTCATCCGGCCAAACGCGATTGTTCAGAAAGGATGAATATTGAGTTTTGACGATTGTCACGACTTTGTTGAGGTTCGTCATTAGTGTGGTTTTGGAGAAACCAACGGACTTATGAAAGTGGAATGACTCAAGGAAAATGAGTGTAGTCATTTTGGGATCAATGGACTTGGATCTAGTGACGAGTCCATGATGACACTACTGGAGAAGGTTAAGAAAGTAAAGGCTGATTGGTCCCTTGACGCTTTATGGGACAATCACTGAAACGGATGGTTTGTGTCACTTTTGGTGCTGACGTGGTTGTCGTCAACTACGACCAGATTCTCTTCGCTCCAGCCACCTATGATTGGGGTACTAGAAAGATTTGATTTGTTAGTGAGTCCAATCGTGATTTGAATTGTTGGTGACAATGGTCATTAGGCCATTTATCGTGGAGGCAGGAATTAAATCGTATCACCAGATATTTGGACTCATGTCAACCATAAGGTGAGATATCCACCTGCGGTCAAAGTATTTTATTAGTACACCTGTGGAGGGGTCACCAGGTTGGCTGTGTTAGAGATCGATTTTCAGATCGTGAAAGCGTTACTAGTGGTAATTAAAGGTAATTGGTTTCGGAATCTAAAGGAATTGTTGGAAGTGGCAACAAGCCACCGGGTCGTGGACCAAGAGTGCTCGGGGTACCGGAGTTAGTGATACGGGTCTTGACTGACTTTGTATTAATGTGATGTAGAAACCCGTCGTTGTGCAGACGACATTGTTTCGACGGTTGAAGAAGTACATAGGTATACCCTACAGGAGTACGTGTACCCTCATTTGTTGGGAAGTGGTAAGTTGAAATATGAGTAGCACAGGCTGGTAAAACATAATTATGGTGTACAGCTGTGTGTGGTCAAAAATGACATCAGGTAAGTGACTAATGCTGATGATGACATCATCTTAAGAATGTGTCATGAGAGTTCCATTTATTGAAAACGGAGATTAAAGACGTTTGGTTAGAAGTTTCTGTGTAAAACGTCAATTAAATGGTTTAATGTCGTTAGTAGGTGGAAGGATGTTTTCTGAGATAAATGCACGGAAAAGGTGAAGGGACAGCAGTGAGGCAAGGTTTACTGAATCGTTGAATAGGAGTGAGAATGTTGTAGATGGTCAAGCTTCAACCTGCAACCAAAGTCGTCCGTTATGACACTTGGTTTCCTCGAGGGCGATTAACTGAGCTTGATGGCATGAGAATTTGTGCACTCACTGGCTGTGGTCAAATCAATTATTGTAACCGAATGTGTACTTAGTCGTTTTTGGGGTTCATAAGTTACACCCACTGCAGTGATATGAAATATTCTCAATTTGATTGTGGAAAGAGGATTAAGATCTGGGAGATCAATTATTGGTGTTAATTTAATGGAGTCCTGAGAGGATTAAAGAATTGTTGCTATGGTCATTGGTCATTTGAGTAGTGACCCTACTTGTTGGGAATTATTAACCTAACGACAGTTCTTGGCGCCACGAGTGTAGAGTGGTAGCAAGAAAGATCATTGGAGGTGACTTGCGAAATTGTCAACATTTTCGGTGAGTGTGAAAGTGGTGAAACTGAGGAAAGGGTTTCTTTGATGACTCAAAGGTGTTACGAGTCAAGGTTTTGGAAACCAAATTGTTACAAGGGTAGTAAAGTATGTTGCTAAGTTGTGCAACACTCCATCGGAAACCGTGGAGTGATTAAGCTACGTTCAGATTAAGTAATGATCTGAGAGGATGTTAACGTGTGGCAGTGGATCTTGTGATTTAAGATCTAGAGTGGTAAGCGATTGAGAATTTTGAATCTTACCGAATAGAGGTTGCGGTGGATGGTAAACCCGCAGCGCCTGGGGGACAGTTTTGTTAGAAACTGTCTAGTTGTACGAGTTGACTCTGTGATGTATACGTGCACCAGTGGCACTAAATTTCATGTAGATGTCTGATCTGGTTAAATGACAAAGTTGCTGGTTATTACCGGACGATGTGGTAATGGAGGCATTTGGGAATGGAATATACCCGTTGAGCGGGTAAGGCTCTGAAATTCTTTTAATGGTAAGTCTATTCCGGATTGAGATGCGGATAATGTTTAATAGACGCACGGTTATGGTGGAAGTGCAAGTTCTGCACTATGCGTCATTCCAGGTTAAGGTAAGAGATAGGGAGGTCAGTGGCACCTCACCTATGAGTAGTACGGGTATGTGTTACCAGTTACAAAGTATGTAGTAACCCCACAAGTGATATTTGAGCTGGCGACTCTAATATTCGACTTGTGGGTAAAAGTCAAGATTTATCCGGTCAGAATAGCTTGGTAGGCAGTGTGAAGCCTGACAATATTGTTTTCATGCGAGGAGTCAGTATTGTTGGATCTCGATGTCAGGAGCTTTTGGATCTCCTCGATTTAAAGGCTATGGTTTTGGATTTACGCTAATATTCACGGTAGTTCATGTCCTGTGTGTACAAGTGGTTTGAGTAATGATAGAGTAAGGGAAGACAATTACTCTACAACATGACAGAATAGTTTCTAGAAAGCGTAAACCAAATCAGGGAGCCCGGTTCAAATGAGGTGATGGTTTGTGTAACACAATGTGATCATGGTTTTCTCGTGGACTTGTTGTCAGTAAATTTGGCTCCACGTGGTATTGTGTTACCAGAGGAGTTAAATCCATTAGTGACATCGGACCCTACTCCTCGGGCGTGATAGTCATTTCCTGCAGAGGGAATGTGTTGAGTTGATATCTAAGTTCAACGAAAGAATACGAGTATTCTTGAAGAATTTATACTCACGACAAGCGAGTGGTTATTGGAATCAGAATGATTGACAGCGGTATTGTGACGACGTCACATACGGTTGGTAAGGACGATTATTGGATTTTCAAGGATATGGTTATAATCCGGTTTAGGCAACAGGGAATTGTTGCCAAATGATGTTTCAGCGTGTGACAGAATTTATCATCTTTTGGTGAAAAACAATAGTGATTTCCGCGAGGAATACAGATGGTGGATCAGTATAGGCAGTGTCGTATTCCACCTCATAAATGAGATGAAGTACAGTAAGAATTCGGTGATTCAGTTGATCAATGATTCAAGAGAAAATCATGTGATCCATGGTAGGACTTCAGACGGTTTAGTTTTGACCCGAGAAAAGTGGTCGGGTGTCAGAAAATGGGGAAGTAGCGGAAGTTATCATCCACGTAGGAAGGAGTGCTACGTTGGCTAGATGTGACACGTGACAAGGATACATGAGTTTGAGGAATATGTTGGGTATCCTTAGAGTTAATGGATACCTAGTGTCACGTATGTCCATGTTACGTAAATCAGTTTACTACCTTACATCCTATGTCAATAGACTTCTGGTTGGTACTGGAAATTGGCTTTCAAGGAGGAACAGTAAGGATGTTGATCGTAAAGAGCAGGTGTTTAGGTTTTGACAATGCTTTTCATGAGGCGTCTCAGAAGAGTTCTCAGAAGGAAGTGGATATTGGAGAACAATGTTATTATTTTGGGTGGTACTATCCCCCACTGTATTGGACTTTGAGTATGGAAATTTCGAGGACGAAATTTTTATAAGGTGGGGAGAATTGTCACGCCCCGAATCTTTTGAAGTTAATAAAAGTAACCTTCTCCGTTTACTATTAGAAATTACCGTACCTATTTTGAAAAAGTGTCGGTAATTAAATTCTCAGAGGGTAGATTTTGAGAAGATAATTAGAAAATTTCGGAGGATTTTATTCGGGTTGACGACTTTCTATTTTGAAGAAGGAAGAAAAATGTTAAAGGGATTGGAAAGGTTTCCGTTTCGGGAAACTTCCCATTTTTCTCTCCTTTCCTTTTCCTTCCTTCTTTTCCTTCGGTTTTTCCCCCTCTTTCCTTTATTTCTTTCCCTTTTCTTCTTTTCTTCTTCTCTCTCCTGGCGCTCGACACCCTCTTCCTCCCTCACTGTGCGCGCCGCTGTTCTCCCTCCACCGGCCACCGTTTGACGCGCCACCGGTCCCGGTCGACTCGCCTCCACCTCCGCCGTCGATCTGGGCGGCTAACCGTGGCAGAGGAGCGCTGGAGAGGGAGAGAAAAGCTTGCACAGTGACTGCAACAGTGACTGCTTACCTGGGTCAGCCTCCTCCGCCGTACGCGCCAAGTTTGGTGGGTAAGGGAAGGACCGCCGCCCTCCCTGGAAGCTTCACCTGCAAGGAAACAGCCCATAACAGACCGGGTAAGGAGATCAAGCTTCGGGTAGGGATTTTTGGGAATGTTACTGTTCAAGGTTGATTTAAGTAGTAAGGCTTTGATTCGAGTTGTGTTGTGGTTAGGGAAGTTGTTGTGGAAGAGGAGGCGGAGCTATTGATGGCCGGAGATCGTCGGTCGGAGGCTTGCCGGCCGGCGACTGTGTTTGCACAGTGAAAGGGGTATTTTGGTCATTTTACCCATGATTTTTGTATAAATGTTAATTATTTACTGCTGTGGTAATAGTGGTTTCACTTGGGGTAAAATGTATGTTTGGAAAGGGATTGGATAGCTTTGGTAAAGAAATTGGAATGAACGGTAATTAGGGTTACCCCGGTAATTGTCGTCCGACATAGGATATAATAAGGTTGGACTTGAGTATAAGCTGAGTTGTTGGTTAAGTCGGTAAAGTGTTATGGTTATCGGAAATAAATGATAACTGGAAGTCCTGGAAAAATGTCGGGTCGGTAATTGGGAAAAAAATTTAATTGTTGAAAAGTTGTTAAAAAGAAAGGAACTTGGTCAACACGTGGTCAAATAGAATTTCCTGGTCAAACTAGGAAAAGACCAAGTCAACGATGAAATGACTAATATAGTGGTTTGTTTGTACAGTCTCTGATTGAACGGGAGACGGGCTCGACTACGCGGGTAGTTCGAGAGTTTCGCTCGAGGAGCTTTCCGAGCGGGAAGGTCGCAATAGTACTGTGAGTGGACATATTATTTTAAATAAATGCATGCCTTAATTATTGAGTACATTGCATGGTTTTTATGATGGTGTTCGAGAATTATATCTTTCTCGGGTTCTTGAACGTTTTTATATGGATAAAGTTTAGCGGGAGCCTCGATTAAAGATTTTTACTATGGTTTGAGATATTGACACTTATACGTGAAGTATTTACATTATTACACAATTTTCTATTTCTCCCGAAAATGGTTATAGACGGTGATGGCCGTCCTTCGAAGGGATTTGAACCCGAGACATCGTTGGAAATTGGTTTTATGCATATATGACAAGGAAGTGTTTTACTTATTTGTTTTGGGAAGAGAATTTGATTATTGTCTAGTTATGAATTTTTATTTTAAGGGTTGACCAATAAATATGCTAGTTAGAGTAGCGTGAGGGCGCTACTAGAGCTCTTAGCTCCGACCCTAGCCTGAGAGGTCAGGCAAACTACGTAGTGCACTATGAGGGTTGACCATTTCCACTTTATCCAGAGCTCTTAGCTCCGACCCTGGTCTGAGAGGTCAGACAAGCCTGAGAGGTCAGGTTGATATTATAAGGGTTGACCGTTATCACATATTCTAGAGCTCTTAGCTCCGACCCTGGTCTGAGAGGTCAGACAAGCCTGAGAGGTCAGGTTGATATTATAAGGGTTGACCGTATTATTTTATCTAGCTAGCATAGCGTAGCGTGAGGGCGCTACTAGAGCTCTTAGCTCCGACCCTAGTCTGAGAGGTCAGACTTATTATGTTTGGTGAACATTTCTCTTCCCATATTCCTTGTTGGTTTATCTTATTATGCACTTGCGGAAATTTAGTAATTGTGGGCATGCATAAATGATTTTTAAATTGATATACTTTTGGGAGAACATTACAGGAAATGAAGTTTTTATATGTGATTTTCGTCCACTCACTCTAACAGTTTTTAAATGTTTCTCCCCTGGGCCTTTCGTTTTTAAATGCCCAGTGATGCAGGGTTCTTGAGAGGAGGTCGAGCGCGTACGAGAGTCGAGGCATAGTCGATCATTCCGTTGCTGCGAAAAATTCTTTGGGGTAACTATCTCTGTAGACTGCTCTGACTAACCCGGTTTAGTTAGTTTAGTAGGAAGGGTTGGCCATTTCAAGGGGGATTCGGTAAGAAGTTCCCTTGAGGTGGTCCCCGCAGGATTTACTTCGGGTTAAAAGGGTTTAACCTGGGGTGGGTCCTGTCATCTTTTCATCAACGTTATAAACCAATTTGGTCTCTTAAAAGAAATTTTTTACTGCATAATCACCAAATCAATCAAATAAATCTCATATATCAAATATGTTAATTAAAGGAATAGACTAAGGGCCCACCATCTCACCAATCTCATCTTCTCTTCACCTTTCTTTTCATTAAGACCGCCATCACCATCTCTTCAATCTCACTTCCTCTCATCAAAATTTCAAGGCATTTCAAGTTTGTGGATTAGGTAAACTGAGAAGTTATCAATTAAGCTTTGTCACTAGTGCTTCATAGCAATCAGAGGTTTGTTCTTGTTGCTTCTCACTTCTTTTTACCTTTACATCTTTCATTGAGGTATTTTGTTATTGATATGTTGATAGGTAGTGAGTAGTTTAGTTTTGAGAGCCAGAGATTCTAACTCTATCTCAAGTTTGATGTAATGATCATATATATTGTCTTGTTAATATATATCGTATTTTCTTATGGGTGCACTCTAACTACTATGCTTATTGATTCTTGATGCATGAATTTGGGAATTTATCATTCTCTTTGTTATATGTTAAGATTTATGATTTGTGATATACTTTGTGATTCTTTTGGTTATTAGCTTCTTGTAACTAGGGTGGTAGTCATGTAGTTGCTTAATCGAGAATTAATGATTGCTTGAGTTTTTATTCTCTTGTACTCTTCGCCTTTAGTCATATTGTTGTGGCTCTAACACAGCATGATATTGTGATTAGAGAGCTCATTATTGCCTTGATTGGAAGAGTGGATACTAAACTGGAGAAATTGACTTAGTGACCTTGACCGGCATTACATACGGAACTAGGTAATCGTGACATTCTAGATTGTAACCGTTACATGCTTAAATCCCTAACTTCTAGGACACTTGGCTTTTGGTTCATGTTTTGGAGGCTCTTGATATGGTACTAGTCCATGGACTAGAGAGCTCATGTCTGTCTTGACCGAAAATGTGAATACTCTTAAAGAAGTTCGGCTTAGTGGCGTACAAGCAGCACCACTGGTTATCATGGATTCATGGCAGTGTTTTCTTGTACACCCATCAAAATTGAACAAGTGGTAACAGAGAAAACTAGTTAATTAGCTCAGCAAATTAACAAAGATGATATTAATCAAGAATGAAGTTTTTTTAATAAATTAAGAATGTAGTTAAGCATATGATGAAGTAGCTAGCTAGTCTTCACTCTGTAAATGGATGTACAATGCCAACTTTAAGGTCTTACATTCTTTTTTTGGCAACTAAGGTCTTACATTCTGTAGTCAGCTATACTTGCACAAAAACTTGGTATATATAGCAATATAAGTTGATATAATGACTTGTATTACCTATTCAAATTAAAGGTGACTATATTCATGTTTAGGCAATGGCAGATACAAAATTACAAACTTAGTTAGACATAGTCTAAAAGATTTTAAATAATATATATATATATATATATATATATATATTCAAATAATGTTTCGGTGAGCGTCTTTAATATTATTTTTATATTTAAAATGAATCAACTTAATTGATTGCTATACTAGTATAGTGGTGGTGTCAACATAAGAATTTGAAAAAAAATCATATCTAATTTCATTTAAATGACGATATTAAGTAAAAATTATGTTATAATTTCACTGGCTCATTCAAAAATTTTTGATGGTGATAAAGAAACCTAATATAACCAACCTATAAAAACAATAAATACTTGAAAATACAAACTTGAATGAAATGTAGTAATATATTAATATTTAATAGGTTAAACAGTTGAAAAAATGGTGTAATTTATATTATAATGTTGAACGAAATATGTGTGGGTGAAATACTCTCTCCAAGAATCTTACCTATTCTCAATCTATAAGATAACTTAAGGTTAGAACAACAACAAAACAACTATGAAAATGCAAATGTTGTTGTGGGAAATCGAACCGCATACCTTGAAAATAGAAGTCATCTGCTCCACAACCATAGGGGCACATCATTTGTCTATGCCTCTATATTAACCTGAATGACCTAATTCGAAATTTGAGTGGGGGCACATACCCCGTCTCTTAGTGGCTCCGCCACTGTATTTAGGGCTAAATTTCCCTTCTGCTCCTCCCTACTGGCCACATATGGCCTGCCTTGAAGATTTGTGTTTCAAGATTTGTGTTTGCTTGTTTAGTATCTATAGCACGAAGACGTTGGAATGCTCATGTGTCTCTGTGCTCTGCGTTTGTCTCCCGACGGAAGTAATATTTATTTTTAGGATTCTGATGTATGGATCAGTATGGGATGCCAATTGAAATTTTGAACGGAATGAAGGAGAGCACGTGCCCAGTAGATGGGGTGAGTGTGTGAGTAAGGAGGAAAAAACAGTCTACATCTCATGCCGAAGTAGAGTAAAAATTTCATATTTTTAATCATTATTGCAAACACGTCTTGGCGCGTCGAACTCCACGGGCCAGTGGAGGATCGACACCTTAGCCAAACGAACGCGGAGCATGCCCTCAGAACTCACCCTTTTGACCTTTTCCTATTGTTCTTTAATTTTTTTTTTCACTTTATTTCTTCACGTACTGAGACGTACTCATAATAAAAGTAGATTCGAAATGAGTTCAATTATATTCGAGAACTGTTCCTCCAATTAGTGCGAACGCTAGTGCACTAATTAGCAAGCAGCCGTACCAATTAGTGCAAAAGCTGATCAGCGCCACGTCCAGAGCAAATGTACGTGAATATTCCAGGGTTCCAAACCTGACTGTACGTCGATGCTTTAGTGCGCCGATCATCACTGTTGGAGGTGGAAATGACACCACGCATAAAACCAATCCTCCTGCAGGCTGCAGCTCTCTTTCACACGCTACCAAGCTTTCGCTCCTAGTAAAAACTCAAAACAGCATTAATTTTTTCATTCTACTTTCTACACAAGATGAGAATTTATTATATAAAAGATCAAAGTCAGTAGAGATCATCATCGGCGACCGGTCATATCTTAAAATTTAGAGTTTATGATAGAAAAAACTCAAAGTTTGAATATCCAAACTCTTACATGTTTTAATGGCCTATTTCGTTAGGGTTGAAACAGTTAAGTAGGGTCGACTCTTTAAATAAAGCTAAATAGGACTGAGATAGATTAGTTCGTTTTTTTTTCTTACAATTTAGCTCAATCCTCATTGATTATATTACTTATATATGATACACCATATTTTGTAGTTATATTTAACATATATGCATATACAATTATTGTTTAAGCTTCGTTTCCAGCTAGAGAGAAGATATTAATTACAAATGAAGAATTTAAAGTGCAAAAAGTAAATTACACTACAATTAAAGACGGTATGGGTGTGTCAATGCACATGTGCAAAATGTAGAAAGTAGTAGAAGAATATGGGCGCGTCACCTGTACTTCGCGTCAAGCGAATGTAAGTCACCAGTGTCACCTTGGAGGAAATATTTACGATTTGTTTACTACTTCGATCGATACTCACGTTAGGTGAGCAAAGCTTTCACTAGGACGGGGAGCGAAACGTTACTACGAGAAGCTTCGCACCAAGGATGATGACTCTAGGGAGTCAGAAGAATTTGTCAAGGCGTAAGGCTTTAGCATCTAGGCTTGTATCGACGAAGTCTAGTTATTGTTTGTATTTGTTGTTGATATGGTTTTAGGTATATGGTTAGGGTTTATGGAGGAATTGAGTTTGGGTATAGGATTTTAGGGTTTAGGGTTTATGGAGGAATTGAGTTTTGGGTATAAGGTTTTAGGATTTAGGGTTAGGGTTTGTGGTTTTAGGGTTTATGGTTTAGGGTTTAGTGTCAAATCTTGTAATTTCATTATTGAACCGGTTCTATTTTTAAGATTAAATATAAATAGATTTTTTCAATAAATCAACAAAATTTATAGGTGTGTGTATTTTAAAAGAGTGTAAAAAGATGAGTTTAATCTCAAATAAGTCTAATAAATTAGTTGCATTGTCAAATACCCCTTTATAATCAACATGATTATAATCTCTCTTTCAGCGTTTTAGAAGTAAATGAGTGTAGTTATATTCGAGATTGACTACCACCACCGATACTAAAACGGTTAAGTTAGTAACCATTGCTGAAAAACAATCATAGAAAATAGAATGGTTCCATACCACCGGACGGTGAGGAAAGCACCATGCCAGATCACTTGCTTTTGCCACTGTTGGAGGTGATCGAGTGATTGATCGGTAATTCATCTTTTAAAACGTTACAGTTTCGAACAATATCGATGACTCGATCGAGCAAAGAGTAGGGTTTATACTATGAAAGGATTTAGATCCTCGATCAAAGTAAACGTCAATGTAACTACTCGCAGTAGCTACGCCTAATTGTTACAAATATATCCCTTCCTATAATGTTGATGATCAAAGCTCAAGCTGCATGAGGATTTTTATCTTTTTGCTACGCCCTTCATGAGGAAGAAATACCATTAAAGTTTATCAGTTGTGAAATATATACTGAGACGTTACCAAACAGTAATATTTCATAACATTTATGGAATGAAAATGTACCAATAACCAAGCAGAATATGAAGCTGTAATAATTGGCTTGGAGATGTTGCTGGAGATATGGTTAAGAGACGTCGAAGTGTTAGAACATTCACTTTTAGTGATTAACCAACTTAAAGGTGTGTACAAGTGTATTGTGTTTGGTCTAATCCCTTTCTGAAAAAGAGCAATGGAGTTGTTAGATGAATTCGCAGACATTATGCTTGATTACATACCTAGAGAGAAAAATTTTGTGTCGAACGAGTTAGCACAGATTGCTACTGGTGTCAGCTTGGCTAATGGCGTTCGCGAACGTATTCTTAAGGTGAAGAAACGTTCGTTACCTTCTTTTATGGATCGTTAGGAGATTAACGATGCATGGTTGGTGGCAACACTGGATCTTACTGATGTTGATTGGCGGCAGCCTATCATACAGTACCTGACGAATCCATCTGCTCCAGTGGGTAAGAAGGTTAGGTATTTGGTTTTGAATTACATCCTCAAGGGAGGTGAGCTATTACGCCGAGAAGAAGACGGTGTGGACCTAAGGTGTATCTATGGAAAAGAAGCTAAAAGATTACTAAGAGATGTACATTTGAGGGTATGTGGATCTCATCAGGCTGGACCCAAGATGAGGTGACTCATTTGCCGTTATGGTTTCTTCTGGCCATCTATTATTAAAGATTGCATCAGCTTTGCTCAAGGTTGTTTCGAGTATCAGGCTCATGGACCAGTCCAGCATGTTTCAAATATTCTCATGTAACCTATTATTAAGTCTTGGCCTGGTATAGGTTGGGCATTGGATTTTGTGGGAGTCATTAATCCTCATTCGTCTGCACAACATAAGTTCTTGTTAGTGAGGACATATTTCTTCACTAAGTGGGTGGAGGCAATACCCGCAAAAGATGCTTCTGCTACGATAGCTTGCTGGTTTGTGTTTCAGAATATTATTTGCAGATATGACATACTAGAGTGTCTGGTGGCAGACCGGGGGCAGCTTTTATGGCCAGAAAAACTCAAGAGTTTCTTGAAGGATATGAGATTAAGTTTCTACATTCTACACCTTATTATGCTCAGTCCAATAGACATGCAGAAGCTAGAAACAAAATTATCCTGACTATTCTGCGGAAGATGTTGGCAGACAACCCAAGAAATTGGCATAATAAGTTGGATCATACTCTGTGAGCGTATCGCACGTCAAAAAGAACTCTTACCGGAACTACTCCATACTTTGATGTTTGGTCATGATGCAGTTCTTCTCATTTGTAGGCGAATACCCGCAAAAACTATTGTTGGAGTGGGAACTCTAGCAAATATCCATAGTTTGTCAGAGATCCTTTGGCTAACGCATTGCACTCTTGATTTTTAGCTCTTCTCAACTACACCGGTCTGAGTAGGAACGTCCACTTCGAAAGGGGAGGAGAAAATCCTAGTTGCTCTTCAGCTAGGTCTATGAAGAACCTAAGTGTCGGTCTGACCAACGCCTGTACAACAGTTGTTTGAAGAAAAGTCAGAAGGCGAACAAGCGTCGAAGATCAAGGTTGTACCTGACTCATAGGTACTGGCACGCCCTCAAGCTTAGTTGTTCGAGAAAATACATTTTCACACCAAACAATTCCTACCTAAGTGCATGAAAATTAAAACTAACAATTTCATGTGAAAAAACACAAAATAATGAGTAATTGTTCAAAACCTAAAAGAACAGAGAAATTGCAGAAAATAAAATTTGCTACCATGTGAAAAGCATGGTAAAACACATGTATTTGTTCATGAAATAAAACCAGTAAAATTAAAACACATCCTTACCCTTGAGGCTAGGGCTAGTAGGTTGGGAAGAGGATCCATACCAGATTTCGCCTCCGCATCTACAGACGTCAGCATCTTCCTCTTCTCTTACATCTTCTGACACTTTGCACCATGTTTTCCAATAGAGTCCTATCTTCTTTTTGGGAGGAGCAAGAGGCTTCTTCTGCACTTTCTTTTTACCCGTTGTGTATCTTAAATCCAGAGAGCGTCGTCTCTTCGCAACGGATCTCATGGCCTTGTCAACGGACAAGGCTTCAGCTCTGGCTTCGAAGTTCATGATAAGGGTCTTTGAAAGTGAAAGTGATGAGAGATTGAAGGCCATAATGACGTTAGGGATGCATAGAGGCTGGGATTGCTACAAAGATATTAAGGTTTGGGGCTGTACTCTCTCTCGAGAGTGGCTTGGATATTCGGGTTTAGGTGCTTACATATCTCTTCTATTTGGTTAAGGCTTATGTTTCCCATCCATTTGGTCAGTAGTTTGAATCCTCTTTAATATAGTTCACATGATCTTCCTTGTTTTTTTCTTATTTTTTCCATCTTTTACCAATATATTCTCATTTCCTTGTCTTGCTTGTTTTTCTTTCTCTCCTTTTTCACTAATTGTTTTTGTTAATCTTTCTCATCTTTTACTAGTTTTCATTTTCTTTTCTTCCTTTTTTGTGTACCTCTTTTTTAACTAATTTTAATCTTCCTTTTGCTTATCGTTAATAGACATAAAAAAATCCTTTTGTTTACTGTTAAGCTATGGAGACAATAGGAAAAAAACTGTCATTGTCATACCTTGAACTGAGATAAGCGTAGCCCGTGGATCATTATTGTACCGATACTGTCATAACTTAACCACCTAAGGTGTTGAGTTTTAATCATAAAAGTCATCAGTACAATTGAATACAATTCATTCACTTATAAGTTATATTTTATTTGTCTCTTTTCTGATATATGATATTTCATCTCTAGCCGTCATAATTGTATAAATATACCCAACAATTCCTGGATACATCCCTCCCTCCCTGATATACACACTGCTTGCTGCTTTTGAATTCTCTATCTTGACTGCTATTCCTTAATCTAACTAAGCTTCATACTTTTTTTGGTCAGGAATTGGCAACTTCCTCACCAAAAGTCACCAAATTCAATGGAATGCGATATTTGTTGTGTTTGTAATCCCTGTTCTTTTTGTGATCACTTCCTCGTTAAAATTGAGTCATCTTACATTGCTTTTTTATGTTTGGTAGTCACTCTCTATTAACGTCAAGAACCATCAATTCAATCGCTATTCACCCAAAAAAACACTAGCTAGGTGGATGAATGTCACATATTCCCCCCTGCAGAAAAAAATGGCCAATATAGCACAACAAAATCCCAATACTTGAACCTTGTTCTTCAACAATCCCAAAACCTAAATCGAATTTCTAACTTCAACCGCAAGCAAATAACTCGTAAACAATAGTTTCGAAATCAAATATGTGCAAAGATACCTCCATTGAGCGTCATATAAAACCCTCAAACCCTTCTTTCTTAGTCTCACCCGTACGTTACTCAGAAAAAACTAAACCACTAGAAACATAAAAACCAACCAATCAAGCAAATAACCCCCCAATTCTAGAAATCGAACCCATCATCACACCCCGCCATATCACCCACGTCGGAAACCATATCTCCGATCAACAAACCACCCAACAATCCAGCTCCCAGCCCTAGCGCCATGTTCCCTCCTCCTCTCTTCGGCTTCTGCGCGTACCCATAACCCGGCTGCACCGCCGGCGGGTACCCATAACCGGCCTGCGGCTGTGGCGCGTACCCATAACCGGCCTGCGGCGGCGGCGCGTACCCATAACCGACCTGCGGGGGCGGGTACCCGTAACCCGGTTGCTGCTGCTGCGGCGGGTAAGGCTGATAAACCGGGTGGGCCATGGGTGGCGGGTAAGCTGAACTCGACCCGGCATGACCCGCCGGGTACGCCATAACCGGCTCATGGGCCTTTTTATGGGCCTCGGGCTGAACCGGTAAAGGCGCCGAGAATTTCTCCCCGAACTTGTAGGCGAAACTCACGCTCCCTTTGGTCTTGCCTTTGGGAGTCACGACGAGATAGCTCACGGGTTTCTCGCTGTTGGCCTGTAAAAGCTCCTTCGCCGGAATAACGGCTTTTCCGATCTTGGTGGCGCCGAATGTGCGGTCGGAGATGAGCTTGATCTTGATCTTGACGCGGTCGGAGTTGAGGGCGGCGTCGTCGAGAGTGAACTTGAGGGTGTGGTTCCATTTGGGGCTTGTGCCGCCGTCTTTGTGGACGGGGGTGCGGAGCTTCTGTTTTCTGACGCCGGAGACGGTGACGACGGCGTAGACGTCCATCTTGGAGAACGTGTTGACGTCCTTGATGTCGTCGGCGCCGATCAGGGTTATTTCAAAAGGTCTGCAATCCATGGATCGATGAAGATTGATTGAAATCTTGGATTTGAGAATTTGAGAGATTTGGATTTGAGAATTTGGGAGAATCAAAAGGAGAGGTAGGGTTATATATACGAGTGGAATAGGAATGGTTCGTTTGGGAGGGAATTACGGTTTTGCCCTTTTGTACGCGGAGGTTGAGTGTTTGTTCGAGTGCAGTTTAGGGAGTGTTCTGGAATGTGGATTACCTAGAAGATTCTCTACGTGTTTGATGCGTGTGACGTTGGGAGCGTAAAGAAGTAATTTAATAATGAATTTTCAGGTGCTTTATGCTATTGACAAATGGAACAGTGTTTTTTCAATAATTAATAAAAATATAATATGAGAAAACGCTGACGACTTTAGATAGAAACACTATTACGTTACTGTAAGAAATGTTTTTGTTAGATTGAAGTTAGGTTATTTAGTGGTGTTAAATTTCTAGACATGTTAATTTTCAGTATAAAAATATTTAATTTGTCAAAAATTATTTTGAGTTTTTTGGTTTTTAAAATCTTAAACTTGGCCTTAAACTCTATCACTCTAACCTAAACCCTATATCCTAAACTTTAAACCATAATCTTAAAACTTTAAACTCTAAGTCCTAGTTTGAATTCACTAAATACCCATCAATGTCATTTCATAAAACATTAAAAATATTAGTTTCTATTTTAGTTGTAAAAAATCAACATGTCTAATTTTGAGTGGAGTTAATGTCACGTGGTTCTACTGTAGCATCTAAAATTTCTCCCCTACTACATGCATATAAATCCTGAAATCAACGACAGACAATTAATGGTATTTACGTAAAATCAATGACGAGAGGTTATCGTTATAAATAACCAACGCAATTTGCTAAGAAGTTTCGCTTTCTTACTTCTTTCATTATAAATATTTATGATAGTATTGGTTGGTGTGACACATAAATAAATGGATGAATCTTAGAGGGGCACATTGAGAGGCTAAGATCAGGTTGCACAAAAGAATCATAATGGAGAAGGAAAAAAGATGATTAGGAGTTTAGGATAAACCTTCTTCCACTTCCATCTTTTTCTAAGATTCTTCCTTTTATGGAAAATGACAACTACATATGAAATTCATGGAGTAGCACATGGTATTACAGCAAATAAAGACGGTAAAGGTTTGAAGCTAAATAATTGAGTATTATTTTCTCGATGAAATTAAATAATTGACTCTGTTATGTTAGATTCTAGAAAATGATACCATTTAGTACCTAAGGGCCGGGCGGATCCAGCCCAAGTGAGATTCAAAGGTAAAAAAATCATACTTTACACAACTTTGATTCAGATCAGTTGGCAAGGTGTTGAGGTTTGTTTCCTTATCGGCACAGGTTTGAACCCCAGTAAAGACATGTTTGTTGTTTTCTCCTTTTTTTTTTTTTTTTTTTCTGTTGTTTCCTCCTTTTTTCTGTTGTTTCCCCTATTTCTTATTCCCATTTCACTCATTTTTTTTGCTCCTTTTACTCATGTTTACATGTTATTTTATTAGCATGTTTTAAAATCTCGTAATTAACTTGTACTTGAACTTCTACACTTTGCATTGTTATACTGAATTTTTTTTGCCTTAGGCCAAAATTGAAGTTCATCCCATGTTTAGATTCTGGATCCGTCACTGCCTAAGGGCCTGTTCGGTAACGTTTTTCAAAAAAGTTTTTTTTTAAAAACTGTTTTGTAAAACAAAAACAAAAAATCAAATCATGTATTTTCTAGATTAGAGAACACGTTCGGTTGTTAAGTTTAGAAAACAGTTTTTCAAAAATGAAAAACTGAAAATGCGTCTGGTAGAGAAATTATAAATATGTAAAATAATAGCAGAAATTACAGATCAATATTCAAAAAAAGTTTACATCAATGATTTAAGGGAAAGGAAAAAACATCAAGCAATCTAAAGGTGAGGGATAAAAGTATGCCATAAGTTTTTTGCAATTTCATTTCTAACATTAGTTATCTGAGCCTGATTCTCTTGTGACATATCTAAGTTCGCTGGTGCATTGTTTTCTTTATCAAAGATCATATCTTCTACATCGAAAACTTCAAACCATCTGTCACAATATCAAATATGATCAAGTTGAATGAAAAATGTATGAGTTTGATAGTTTATTAGTTACTCTACACAATCAAATTGTCAGTTCATAACTATGCATCAATATATAGTCCACTTTCCTAATCAACCCAGTAATAACCTCCTAATCTCAATTACTACGCTCAAGCATGTTTAACACCTGCATGTACTTTGAGCATCTTTCTACAGATCAAGGACCACCATAGAATGGAGACATATCGTGTTTCTCCTTTTGACCTTATCTCTTGCATGTGCTTTATATATGTTTGATTTAAGAAATAGTAGATCACATCCCTGCGTCATATATTATCAAAGCTAACAACTTGCATCTTTTCATTAGTATGCAAATAAAAAAACACCACTTTTCTTATCTAAATCATATTGCTAAATGAAATTAAACTCAGAACAAGGTGAAGAAGCCATACCTGCAGCAGTGCAGTAGATTTCTCACTAAATGTGAGACGAAAGGTTGAGGGAAATTCAGTTTGAGGGAGAGACAAAGTAATTTCAAAATAAGAAAACAAGTAAATTCAAAATAAGGGGAGAATCTCGCACCTAGTGCAATAGAGACGATCAACCTCTATAGCAAGACTCATATCAGTCATATGTATAGGGATGAACAAATCGATGAATATATAGAGGCTCTGAGCGAAAAATTGGGATCCTTAGCCCGCGCTTCATTCTTTCACTAAAAATATATCATGCTCTTCACTTTCGCATAAAGTCGTATCCCACGTTTCACAAATTCGTGATTCTGTTTTCAGAAAATTGAGGAAACACTGATCTCTTGTTTTGGAAAAGATAGATCAAAACTGAATATGTTTTTGAGATAGAGTTTTCATTGAATTAGGAATCCTTATTGCCAAATGTATTCTATAGCTGTTTTTTGATTTGTAAAACAAAAAACAGGATTTGAAAACAATAACGAACGCGCCTTAAGTTATCTAATTCAAGTAGAACGATAATCAAATTCGTGAAGGAGCATCAAGTCTCTTGTTCAAGATATCATTTGGCTAGCATTGAGATTTCAATGTTGCATCTTTCGTCATATACATTGTGAAACCTAGTTAGTTAATTCACGTATAATATATGTATTATACGTGAACGTATATATCTGTAAAAAAACACGTGTTTTTCTAAAGATATGGAAAAATACGCTTTTTACACTAGACATATATTCGCGTATATATTTTATAATTGAAAAAGAAAACATAAATTTAAAAACAAAATTATTGTTTTAATTTTTTTTAGAATAAAATATTTATTCATTCATACTATTCCATAAATATTTGTGTGTTTTTTAGGGATTTTAGCTCTACTATAGACTCAATTAATTAATTAAAAAATAAATTAAGAGTTCAAAGGTGTAAAAATCTCTCTAATAATGATATATTAATAAAAATTGGTATAAAAATGTATCTGAATTTTTACATACTTATTTTTTTTGCATGTATTTTTAAACACGCACGTACCATATTTTTAAATTTATCAAATCTGTATTTTTTGACCAAATTTTTAAAAGTATTTTTATTAAAATGTAACTAATTATACACATACACATTTTTTCACGTTTAATTCTCATACTTTATTTAACTAACTAAATCGTGAAGCGAATTTTGTAGTAGATCGTCTAGCATCTCTTGTAATAGAATTTCGTCATGTTCACTTAGCACAAAAGAATTATAATAGAAAAAGGACCAAAAGAATTATAATAGAAAATAAAAGTTAGTGATGTCATCCACCAAGTAGAATTCCGACGAGACCTTTATGTCTCGTCCTACATTGCATGATTAGGATTTCTTCCATCCTTTTCTAAGATTCCTCCTTTTATGGAAAATGATAACTACTTAACATTATGAGTGGAGACTAAAATCATGATGAAATTCATGGAAGTAGCACATAAAGTTTGAGTAGTGATAAGATAATCAAACTCGTGGAGACTCTAAATATTTGTATTCTGTGTTCCGAATAATAGATGTTAGATTCTAGAAAATTATACCATTAGTACCAGTTATTCTAATCCAAGCAGAACGAGAGGAGCACAGAATGGCAAGGGGGGAAGCAGTGAAGGCAGTTGCTCCCAGTTAACTGCCATGTCTGCTAATCTGCATCTTCATATACCAATGTCCATGTCATTTTTCACCCATCTTTGCATACGGAAAGGGGTAGAGATTTTATCCCCCAGTTATTGAAACTTTAAAATTACAGAATTGTAATATAATTGTCAAATATACTGTATTTAATATGAGTAGTTGTTTTTGTAAATTTCATCCTCAATTTCACGTATGCAGCGTAATTTCATTTCAATTTGTAGCACGGTAATTGCATGAAAAATGAAACATATGGTTATCCATATTCAACATCGAGTAACAGTAAAACTAATGAAATAGTTATTGTAGTAAATAATCAATTATACTCAAGGGGTGAAATTTTTTTTAGCAAGATAGGTAAATTTATCAGTTTTCCCCTCATATAATTACCGAGTAGGATTCCGTTGCCGGATTCAGGTCGAGCAAGTCCTAATTCTGTTGACAGCGTGCGTGCGTGCTTGGCAGTGAGAAGCAATGCACGAGGGGCTCGGCTGAGCAGAGCGACGCTGGTGCGGCAAGACGGTCCGTAGAGGCTGGGCTATGGATGAGTGTCAAGACCCACCATGAATTTCACCCTGAAATCCGAGGTAAACCCTACAAGGACCACCTCCAAAGAAGATACTACTGAAAATCAGTATAACCTCTCTTGAAAATGGACAACTCTTCCTAAGTATAACCTACAAACACTTATACAATCAAATTCCAACCTTATATCTCCTCGAGCCTACGTGTTCCTCGAATCCACAACACCTCATAAATACAAATTATACAACAATCAAAGGTTTAGAACAACACTAATAATTAAGAAATTAATAAAGACAAAGATATACAGGTAAACGGAAGTTAAAATTTATCGACTATGCCTCGCCTCATGTGTGTCTGACCTTCACTAAGCTAGCTTGTAAACTGGACATTTAAAAACGAAATGACCTAAAGGAAAGCATTTGAAAGTGTTAGTGAGTGGACAAATATAAAATCTCAAAAGAACAAGTAAATAGATAAGATACAATGTTTCCCAAATTATTTCTCTGTAAAAAAACGTGATGCATGCTCAAATGATAATATTTGCGACTCTAGGATAAAAGTCGATAACCACCGAACACTAGCCTTACTAGACCAAAGAAATATAGAAAATATCATCGGCCTCGAACTTTTCCTATTATAGAAAATGATCAAATAAACGAGTACCCTCGCTAGTCAAAGGTAATAAAATATGTTGAGTTTCTCTCACTCTAGTACATGATTACATAATAATACCCACACCAGGCTAACGCTCGCGTCTTATGCTCACGTCACATCATAATGACGACAGATACGGGCTACACTATTATGATGGAACATATTTCCAATAAGAATATAATATATAACCATGATTTTATAACTATACATATACATGTATACTCATACATGGCTACGACGCTGGCGTCTCACGCTCATGTCACACCATAATGGCGGTCGATATATAATATAACATTATGACGGAATACATTATCTGTAAGAATATAATATGTATTCATACGCACGACTACATAAAGCTCTATCGAAAATCTCATTTTCAATGACCACGTAAACTCTACCGAAAATATTATTCCCGGTAATTTTTCAAATCAAATCAAATTGCCAAATAATAATGGAAAATGAAATATTTCAATGAACTAGACTTCCCAACAAAATGAAATGATACAAGCATTTAATTTAAAACAAACGTCCATTTACAGTGATAAGTTATGTTAATTGTCAAGGTGAGGCTTCTCAATTATGTTAATATATCCTAACGATATTAACCCAAAGCACACATGACAGAATATTCAGAACACTTCAATATTTTTTTTAAATAATAGAGATTAACTACCTAAAGAGCTACAAATTATAGGACACCATTTCCAGAGGCTCCTTAGAGCATATGCAGCGGCAACCATAATCATGGCAATCAGATTTTTGCTAGTTTGATGGCCAAGTACAATGCAGTAGTAAAAAAAAGGTGGCTAAAATGTTGCTAGGACCCACATCTCTCCACTAAACAATCAAGCAAGCAAACTGATGGCCAGCAGTTTGTTGGGATCCACGCATGTGGGCGCACTTGCGCTGCTTTTTTTAACTAGCGAGTGCAGCACACACGAGGTACAAAAAAGTATAGAAAAAGAGAAAACAATACAAATAAAACAATACAAATAAAATTACAATACCAATAAAACTCTACAATTGATTATCGTTCATTGGCTTCCAATGACCAATTGTGCTCCACTAAATCATTCTGAAGAATGTAGTGGATATAAGCTGACTCGAGATGGTCCATACTGTCTCAAAAGACATGTTGATTTCGTCCATCTCTTCCCACTGGTAAAAAAGGAATTCAAACCTCGTCATGATCCACTGGCCCATCATAAACTCTTGCAGCTTGTGGGTTTAATAGATCATCTTCCAGCTCGACAAATTCTTTTTCCACAAATTCATCCTCTACATTCATGTTATGCAATATGATACAAGTTATCATTATGTTTTTAGTGTCGAACTCCTATGTAACCGAGCTCCATGACGAAGGATTACCCAACGAGATTGCAGGATGCTGAGACATCTTTGTTGTATGCTTCTTGTTTCTTTGCAAATAATTTTTGTGCTTGTGATTCAGGGTTTGAAATATTTTTTACAAATGTAGAGTACCTTGAATATATTCCGTCAGTGAGATAATATGCATTACTATATCTACTTCTGTTGACATGAAACGTCACAGTTGGGTAGTTTCCGGTAATTAGCCTTTCAAAGACCGTTGATTGGTCGAGGGCGTTAATATCATTTTGAGCTCCTAGCACACCGAAAAAAGCGTGCCATACCCCATGTGTCATGCGACGCCACCGCCTCTAGTATGATGGTGGGACGACCCTTTCGGCCACTATAAGCCCCATGCCATCTAGTTGGACAGTTTTTCCACTCCAAATGCATGCAGTCAATGCTTCCGATCATACCTGAAAATCTCCACTTATCAGCTCAAGCAAGAAGCCTTTTGTGGTCAATCTTCGTTAGAGCACGGAGATTCTCGCCACCAAAAAGATGTATCACCTGTTGGCAAAACTTCTTTATGCACTCTAGTGTAGTTGATTCCCCCATCCTGTATATCTCAACACACTGATCAACAGCTACGCCGTATGCCAACATTCAAAGAGCATCTATCATCTTTTGTTGGGGCAGCAACCCTAGTAGCCCAGCAGCATCTGCTCTTTGATGCCAATAAGGGTCGTGGTTGCAAAGCTTCGTCATGATGCGGTTGAACAAATAGGTGTGCATTCGGTACCTTCGACGAAATTCTTTTGCCCTCAGGATCAGACGCTCGATGAAGTAATCTGTCATGAGACTTGTCCCCCCAGATACCATATTTCTAGGGTGATTAGGAGAGCGGCCCGGACGTGAACCGCATCCTTGTGATTCATCTGAAGCATCAAGATGTGCCATCAGCATGGTCGCGTTAGTCATCATGGCATCCATCGTCTCGGCGTTCTTGACTGAGTTGTTGCCTCTACTTCAACAATTTACGAAAGAAACTCATCGTAGTGATGAATGAATATGGAGAAGTAATTAGAGGAATGAGTTTCAAAAATCTCATCGGAAATCCTATCGGAAATCTATAACATTATTTGGATGATAAGGACACTTAAAAATGCTGCGTGTTGTTTGCTAATCGGTTGATTATCTTATATGAAATTCAAAAAATGAAATATTGAATCGATGAATAGTTATTGTTAAATTGAAAGAGCTACACTTTTGTATAAAAGCTGACATAAAAAAACTATTTACAGTAAATAGTAATTGATGGAAGCAATTCAATTGATAGATTGATAGTTTGATGGAGTAAAATAGGTGGATATGCTCTACTCTAAGTTCACTGCCATTTGGCTCTTGTATCACATAACGTAAAGGCCATTATAAGCACACTTCTTCCATTCAAGGCAGAATTTGTACGACCACAATGCCAATCCAATGTAAAGAGAATGGTTGCGAGAACTAGCCCGCGGAACAAACCTCAACAGCAACTCAACCAAAGAAACAAAAAGAGCAGGTAAACAAGATGCCACTATCAATATCATGAGTACATGTATGTATATCACTTGTAAACAAAAAAAACTACATGGTCTGCTGAGACCTACAATTTGCTTCGATTGGCAACCTCTTGGACAGCTTTGCCGCAAATTTAAGCCGGCAAGGGAAAGCTTTCAAGCCAACATGAAGCTTTCTTTCAATGGATGTTGACGCGAGATGTAATTTTCTGAACTTGCTTTATGGGCATATATATATTCAGGGACTGATCAAAGAGGATGGTAGGGCAAATATCCAAGGTGACCCTTTACGTTGGTCACAACATCATTACACCTGGTCAAAAGGCTTAGCATCTGCTGGGAAATATCAACAGTGGGTGCATTAGGAAATGTGGCGTGGGTGTTGAGACTACTGTGACTGTTTCTTCTGGGTGGAGGTGGTGGTGGAGGTAGTGGCATTTCTGAATACTGCTGTGAAAAATTATTATGTGGTGGAGGTGGTGGATTTGCATATTGAGAAGGTAAAGACCGACTATTGGGAAGAGGAAGAATAGGAGGCAGTGAAGGTGGAAGAGGAGGAACCTTTTGAAAGTTTCTAGCATTATAATTCATCATAGCAACAGAAGTAGAAGGTGCACCATCTGCAAAACTAGCACTGTTGTTGTTGAAGTTATTTCTATTACCAGGCATCATCAATTGCTCATTTCTACTAGGTTCTTCACCACCCAACATGAATTTTACAAGAGCAGTTCCTTTACTATTTCCATTGCCACCAGTTACCTGTCCTCGTGGCTCGTCACCGGATGACTTCTTCAGAATTGACTTTGGCTGGACTGGACTGTGTGAGAGAGACTGCTGCTGCCGCTGTTTGACTGCCGGAGTTGGCATAAATGCCTTGGCCCGCGGGGTCTCAGTAGAATTGTCATCTCCATAACCCTTCCCCGATGCAGGAACTTCAGGACCCTCCACCTCTCGAAGCTGGAACCTCACATTGACGTTGCCAAGAAAAGATTTGTTTGAACTAGCAAACTTAAATGCTGCTTGTGCATCAGATTTGTACTGAAATACAACTCGACAGGTTGAGGACTTGTAGAACACACGGAGACCAGACTGATCCATAGGTCCAAACCGAGCAAACTTAGCCTTCAGTTCTGCTGGTGAAGGCAGAGAGATTGTGGGAGGGAATTTCATCACGAGCATGGTGGGCTCAACGGCCTTAGACGGAGCTTCCATTTTCTTCACAAGTCCTGCCTTCAGTGCCCTCCATGGAATGGGCACCGCTGATTCTTTTACCTCTCCACGCTGGGTCTCTTGACTTTTTTGCCCAATCTTCCTTTCTGCATGCAATAATTTTAAATCACTCATTTTCTTGGACTTCTTAGCTGCAATCTCTCCTTGACGATCAGATGGAGCACGTTTCCGCCCAGCTATGGTGCGATCATCAGATCTGAACAAGGGTTTTGCCAACCTCGAGGAGGGAACATCTCTTACTGGAGAAATTTCTGAGGTTTTGGCACCAGATTGAGTTTTAGCAATGTGACCCTCAAGTGGCTCTGCCTCTGATGGCGGTGAGAGGACCAAGCTTTTCTGATAGACAAGGGCCCGGAATTGCAGAAAGAACTGCTGAACAATTGTAGGGTTGGTTGTTTCACGACTATGAAAAGGATCAAGGGCAAGGGCTTGCAAATCACTTACTAGTTGCGGTAATTCAACCTCTGTAAGAATTGGCAACAAACCAGCAGAATCAGACAAGGCATTATTGAAAGCAACATCTTTCTTATGATGTTCTACCTTGAAATCTTCTTCTGGATGCAAACCTGCAAGATCGGTATTTCCTGCATCCCTACCCACCAAGGAACTCACTTTTCCGGAAGTCACAATCCTCTGTGGATCTCTGAAGCCTATTTCGGAACCTAACTGTTTCTTCCTTTTCTTTTTCTTTTTATCTTCCATAATAGATATGACAGGGTCAATGTCACCATGTGGCCGTTTAAGAAACTTTGCCTTTTTCACTCCACCAACAGTCTTCTTTCCAGCTGAACTCTTTGCCTCAATTGGTGAAGAATCTCCAACACTGCGACCAACATGAACTTCATTCAATTCATTGTCTTCCTTTACAACAGGCAATTTGGCACTCTCTTCATAGTTAACCTCCATTGGACCGACCCCTTCCTGCTTCAGAGATTGTGATGGTTCATCTTTTATACATTGCTTGGTCCCCTCACTGAATAATTCAGAGTCACCTGTGCATGTAGGACCCTCAGCTACATTTTGTGTCAATGCATCTTTCACTTCGTGCAGGGCTCCGGTTTCCTTGTCAAAAGAAAGCTTCAGAGATAGCTTTGCACCAGTCGTAACACCTTGGTTGGCAACAGAGCTGTTTGCTGGTACTTGATTTATGTTTACAGGTTCTTTGCGAGAAGCATTCCTGCTCATATTCTCAGTCTCATGTTTTAAAATCTGAGGCCTCATAGAGGTAGATGGTGCCCTCTTTTGCAACTTATAATCTCCATCTCCTAATGCTACTGATCCTTCCAAGTAAGTAGATGCGGCTGAGGAACTACCTTGGCCCTGCGTAGTTTGGTGGGGTTTCACATTACTAGCTTCATTTCTCCGCTTGAAAAGGTATTTGTCTTTTTTTGAATGGTCCTTGACTTTCATGGGTTTTGTGGCACTCTTCCGCTCACTCAGGGCTTCAGCAATCACCAAAGGACCGCTCAAAGGTGCTGAATCAGGAAATAATACCATCATAATCGAGGAGCAGTGGACACACATTAAGCCAATACAATATGCAAGACAGACGAAAAGGCAAGAAAACAATTAAACTAGCAGAGGTACGATGAAAAATGTAAAGATAATAAAACCAGTATGAAAATACCCTGATGCAGGGCAAAGAACAAAAGCCTTTCTAAAGGTCATGGACTGTACAGCTTAAGAATAAATAAAAAACAGACAAAAAACTTATGGAACCTTGATGTGGAAGTCTACTTCAGATCACAATGCTACCAAGAGATTCAAGGTCATGAACAGATGCTTCTAAAAAATTTTACTTTATAAAATCTATGCAACAATCATATAACTAGAAACTGATAAAGCTTCTCCTTATCCGCATCAAGGCCACAAAAAACCATGTTTGAAAATATTCAGAACCAATAAAGCAAATTACCAAACACAATCAGCTATAGTTATAGTTAACTGCCAAAGTAAGGTAAAAAAATGAAGGGTTCAACCATCACAACAATGAGGATAAAGCAATGATATACCACGAGGCTTAACAGGTTGATCTGGCACAGCAGCTCGTGAGGACCGAGCCCCAAATGCTTGAGCATAGGTCTCATCATACTCTTCAAACACTGCCTTTCGATAAGCAAACATAGTAGCCTTATTCTTAATGAAGCTAAGGCTCTTCTGATCCCTTTGGAAGGGTGACTTTGCCAACTGCTTTATTAAAGACACAAGCTCAGCAGGATTAAAACCATCCCTCGCCTTCCTAATCTGATCCATAGAGTAAACCGCTCCATGCTCATAATCCGGCACATCAACAACAAAGTACCCCGGCACACTAGTCCCCCGAAAATTATACGGATTCCTACATTTACACACAAACCCAACTCCACACCTCCGGCTCGCCTCATCCACAGCCTCCTCTACAGCCCTAGCAAAATTCCTGTAATTCGTCTGCTTAGACTTCTCAGCAAAATGAGGCTCAAATGGGATAAGCTCAGCCGGGTCGAACCACCCGTAGCTACTATCACCAAAGAAGGCCACCAAGACATGGCCTCTTCTTGTCTCCCGCACCTGTGAGGTTGCGAACGCCTCGTTGAATATATGCCCCGGCCACCACGGATGAGACTTCACCTTCCCCCACACCATGTCACCGACTTCGAAACCGCATCTCAGAGCTCTGGAGGTTCCTAAAGCCACGCCGTCTTTCTCATTAGCCACAAACTCGTCGAACTCCGATAACAAATCCACACTCCCATCCCTATCGTCATCATTCCGAACCCCGGAGCTATCCTCCTCATCAAGCTCAACTCTTCCGATATCAAACACGTCATCGTCATCGTAATCCAAACCCTCGCCTCCGCCGCTCGGATTCTCCTCCACATTCGATTCCGTTCCCTTATCTACATTTCCGCCGCCGCTCTCCTCAGATCTCCCGCCGCCGTGGCTCTCTAAATCGAGCTCCATCGGCGAAACCCTAACATCATCCTCGGAGCTACCTGCGCCGCCGTTCACAGCCTTAACATCGTCGCCGGGATCAGGTTTCGCGTCGGGTTCGAAATCGCTGTTCATTCGAGAGATCTCTGAGGTAGCTATGGACGATGTGAAATTGAAAGAGAGGAGCGATGGAGTTAAGGGCCCTGCTGTGGGGCCATGAATTGAAATTCGAAGATACTGAATTTGTAAAGTGTGAGGGTTTTGGGGGATTACCAGCAAACCCTAAAAGAGAGAAAGGAGATAAGATGATGAAGAAGAAGAAGAAGAAGAGAGTTTTTTTTTTCTGGGCTGGGTTTTCTGAAAACACGAATAATGCGCTCCTCTCTTTTGGGCTATTATATTATACGGCACTGCTGCCAAGTTTAGCCATTAGAATGCTGCCACGTTATTTTTTGATTTTCTGATTTTTGGAAGGTGTTTTAGATTTTTATTACTAGTCACTTATTAATACTAATTGCATTACATTGGTAAATATTTCAAAGTCTTGCCTTCAAGTGGAGGAATTTTTCATCCAAATATAAGATCCTTGAATAAATGATTCAACTTATGCTACACGACACAATAATATGAAGAATTTTTTACCAAAAAAATTGAGTATTCAAAATGGAGTCCCTTGAATAATGTCAATAGGCAACAGAATAAATGTGATCTATACTTCTCTCAATTATGTTCCCTCTGAATACGATCTTCACAAAAATTGGTGACCCAAAAGAATATAGCACCGACTCACATGAAACTACATTGCAGTACATGTATTCATGCAACCCCCCAGGGGTTCCCTATCATCGCCAATAAGAACCTAATGTCTTATTTTTCTATCACAAAAAACGACCTTTGTTAAGTGACACAAATATATGTGAACAAAAAATTAAGTCAAAAAAGATAACCAAATCTAACAACCACTATACAATTCGGCTTTTGACAGGTATTTAGGCATCATCAGACTTTTCGCTGCCAGGTGTACCAGCAAGCCAGCCCCAGACGCCTCCTGAGCCCTGCTTTTTAGCATTAAGGGCTGCGTGTTCAGATGCAGCTTTTTGTCGCTGGAGGAGTTCAAGTTCCTTCTGCAATGCCTCCATATTTTGGAGCTTCTGTCGTAATTCTGCTAGTTCAACCTGTAGGTTCCAAGAGTAAATTAGCAGTAAATTTGAACAGGACTTGCAAGAAATCTTGCTTGGCAATTGGAACATCAAGTTTGACTGATAATCAAGTGATACTTGTCCCATATGGTGAAATCAGCTTACCTCCAGTTTGAAGCATCTGGACTGCTCGGATGCAAGTTGTCCCCGTACAGATTGTAGCTCCTAAATAAGAACAATAAAATCACTGGCAATTCATAAGGGAAAACATAAAAGCATTATCGGTACCCTAGCGAAATGTTATAATCACAACAAAAAGGAGAACAATTGAAAATAACACCAGTCACAACCTAATGTTGGACTAAGCTAGAAAAAGAAAAAAGAAACTAAGTATACTCACCTTGTATAGGTCAGTGTTACAAGTCTCTGCTTCTGATAATTCTTGCTTTAATTGGAGAGATTGCGCCTTCTCCTTACTGAGTGATGATTCTAATTCTTCTTTATCTGCTTTGAGGGTTGCCACAAGATGCTCATTGAAATTTTTGCCTCTAGATTTCTGCACGAATCAGATGAATGAGCAATAACTTAAAACTAACATGAAAAATCAGTGCTTAGGACAAATAAAAAAGGACATAGAAACAGATTAACACATGCAAATTTTCTACTCTGAGAATTACTGGGTAAGGAAAATTTTGGCAAGATAACCAACCTAACTGACAACATGAAGGTGCAAATCAAGTAATAGTGAACAGTTGCTCTCCACAATGAATTTACAATACCAAACCTATAGTATGCTGGGATGGCAGGGAGCGGGGACTAGTAACCTGACCGAGTAAAGCATATAAACAAATAGTTCAGACATCATATGTCGATCTAGATGATATTTCTCATTTTTGTGAAAAACTGACCCTGATTGAACTCAATAAGCACTGACCAACCAATAGCATAAATGCATGGGTGAGCATACCGCCAGAATTTATTATGCACACCGAATGGTGCAGTTTCTTGTAAAATAAAAAAAAAAGGTTAACTCTCTGCATGCTTTTGTATGCTTACCATCGGCTCTGCATCCATAACTATTTCCCTAATTTTTCCATCTTGCTCTGCTTCATACTCAGACTCCACATCTCTGGCAACATTAGTGGCATAATGTGCCGCAGAAACACTGCCTGGCACCGAAGTTTCAGTTTTTGATGGCAAGGTTGACTTGAGGCTTGGTTTGAGAACGTTAACCTAACATGATGCAGCAAATTTAGAGGGAAAATGAAACAAGAGCAGAAGAAGCCCAAATTATATTGGCAATTGCTCCTCACCTCATTGTTGTAACGGCCATTGTATCCTCCAAAAGATAAAAGCACATCTTCACCATTGTAAGAACCTACGACCATACTTAATCCCTACAGAAGAAAGCAAAGATATGGCAGCATTACATCACTGCTGGTAGTGAGAAAATCATAATTGCCGGAACATGGCATCAGATCCCTCGTGTGGGCAAAGATATTACCAGGAGGGCGCAAACGATCAATATAACATTAATATCACAAGCCATTTAAAACTGAAAAAAATATGATGCCCACAAATAGATACCTCACTAGCAACAGGAATACGACCTTCAACAGTAGTTACAACAGACCAAACTAGTGTGGACATATTTAGGACCACGGTTTCTGAGACCCCTGCAAAAAAATAAAAAAAATAAAAAATGAAAAGCTAAGTAGCTAACCCATGTGGAAAGTAGATTTCAAGAAAGATGTGCATCTAACAACACCTATCAAGCCCAATACCAACTAGGCACGTAGTTATATACATACCACTCTTATTGTCACCACCCCCAACAATGAACCAGTTTTCACCAACTGGCACACCTGCATGCCCAGCCCGTGGAGTTGGTATCTCGCCTTGTTGTGTGGGTTTTGACCACTCCATCTACAAGGTCCAAATGTAGGTAAGGCATGAATTATGATTTTTTCAAACAACACAACAGCCGAGTTTTAGAATGAAAAAGGTTCTTACAGTTTGCAAATCAAGGACATGCAGATCATTGAAGCAAGTTGCATGGGAACCCCCACCAAAGATAAGGAGGTAGCGGTCCGCATGAACAGCAGCAGCATGATCAGACCTTGGAGAAGGGGATGCCCCTCTGAAAGATTGACAATGAAAACATATTAACCTCAAAGTGCAATCAAGCATACACAAAAATTGGCATAATTCAGCTTTGAGAAATAGAAAGATCCATATATAAGGAATCAACACCTAAGAATTAAGAGGTTTTGCAAGACTAACTCCATCTCATATATCATTAACTAGAGTGCACGTATTATGAGCAGGTACCATTAACTTGATTATATATGTTTACATGTAAACCCCTCCCCCCCAAAAAAACTAGTCGCATAAAACAAAAATGAAACTCATGTTACTAAAAACTCAAACAGAAAATGATATTCTTAGTCATGTCAAAGAGATGGGTTGCACGTGCTTATGAAGTAGCAGTTCTGTCTTACACAGCATCAAATTCATCCCATGTCATTGTTTCTAGGTCAAGAATGTGGAGATCATTTAACAAAGTTCTCTTCGCATCCTGTCCACCAAAAATAACCAAGCTACCTCCAATAAGGGTGACGGATTGACCTCCGCGTGATGTCTGCAAACGTAAAAAAGGGAAGTACATGTTATGAATACTCCTGTAGTACACTTATGCCTATTTTATACATAGGTATTAGGAATACATAATAATCAAGAAAACTATAAATACCGGTGGCTTTCCATAAGTCTTTAAGTACGCCCAAGTAGAAGTTTGTAGATCGAATGCCTTCACTGTAAAACAGGTGGAAACACATGATAAAAAGAAAATATTTATTAAAAAAAAACAAAACCAAAAAAAACTAAGAATGAAAAAAAAGAGCGAATGAGAGTAAAAGATGAGTAACAAAGTTGTATCAGCATGAATATCTTTATAGTACAACTAAGAAAGCACTAATTCAGTAGTAAGAAAGATGCAGCTTGAAAATCTTAGAATGTAGCTGGTCATAGGTTGTATTGAAAACTAATTTGAAAAAAATGAAACCAGCAGAATCATAGGAAACCAAGATAATAATTCATACCTTGAATAGTCTCAGTAGGATCCTTTGTATTTCCAGCAACTGAGAGAAGTTTATTATCCCATGGTATCTACAGAAACAGAGAAATGATTACACAATGTCACCATCATACTTTAGAATATTTGCCAGGAAATCTAGTAGAAAGAGATTTATATTGTGCAAAAGTTTATGCACTTGATAAAAGTTTATATACTTACCAAGGAATGACCAGCACATGGGCTTATTGTTACTGGAGACGGTGAGTAATGTGATTCCCCCCCAACTATGGCCTCAATCTTTGACCAAGTCCAACTCCTCAAATCAAAGACCTAAATTGTAATTCAAATCAGTGACAACAGGATATTGTCACACTGTATATAAGAGTATATATAGAGAATCTCGAGTTTTCAACAAAAAGTATATCTATATTTAAGGAGGGGTTCTATTAAAGACCTTGTTGAGGACTTTTTCGTTTCACCCTATTTTCGATCGCATATTCACATTTCGCCTGTCTAGTTTGTAGATATATATGACAAGATCATATCTACAAATTTTTATACAAATTGAAAATCGTTAAGGCATTCATAAATGTGATTTGCTGATTAAAAACTTGAATCGTTTGATGGATTTGGACCATCCATTGATTTGATCTATTTCGATGACTTAACGATCATCAATTTGACTGAAATTTATAGAAGTGATCTACTTATATAGACCTATAAATTGAACGGTTGAAATAGAAAAATGTGATTAAAAAATGGGTGTAATAAACCATTAATGAGACAGTCCTCAACTAATCCTCAACAAGAAAATTAGGGAAGAAAAAATGGGGAGGAGATGCCTCTGAACCTATGATCCATAACCGTGAAAACACACTTTTCTTCAGTGTCATGTAATATTTATATTGTTTTTTAGGTTGACAACCCTGTACCTAAGCTCTAATCCATAACCGTGATAACACACTTTTCTTCATGAGTAACATGTAATATTTATATAGTTTTTTAGGTTGACAACCCTGCACCTAAGCTCTAATCCCCACCAATTGATACCAGAATACAAGAATCGTAGAAACAGATCCCAAACAACCATTAGCATATATACTCCACCTCACTTATTTAGACTACTAAGTAGTTACAGATATGTATGAGGCAAGTGAAATTAAGTTGCTTACATGGAGATCATTTAGATAACGACCATTGTGGTTTCCACCATATATATACATCTTGTCTTGTATAACTGCTGCTCCATGCTGAAAGTTGAGAACCTTCAGTTCAGAACCAGGTGGTGGAGAAAATAGACAAAATCAAGAAATGATGAGTTGGCGTCCTAATACCTCATATCGGGCTTTTGGACGTTGACCAGATACTGGAGGAGAAATCCACTTATCATAAACACCAACAGAGCCAATGCCTTCAGAGACAACATCTTTATCCTGTGCTTCCTGTATGCTCCCATTTTCAGTGGAAATTGTCTTTGTCTCTGGATAAGAGTTCCCATTTTTAACAACTGGCCCACCTTTTGAATTTTGCTGAAACAGCCCAAAGAAACATACATACATACAGAAGAACGATAATGAGGTGCACATATCGTATATCTTTGGAAAACCTATTATTTCTACCAGTTGACAATAGACGGGGAAGGAATAACGATAAAGTATAACACTTACGTTCATTTGTATGTCTACCACAGGCTCAGAAACAGATTTTGATGTTCTTGAATACCAACCTGGATCTTCTTCCTACTCAAAAGTAAGGCAGAACAATATGTATAGTTAGAGTTCCTGCTGACATACAGAAAAAAACATAGATCTGAAAAGTTTGATGCCCTTGGGTTTAGCCCAAGTGATGATGAAGGGTGGGTAATAGGTTTAGAACTAGACTATATCAGGGTTCAATCCCTCAGATGTAAACCACCAAAAAACAGAAGGAAAAAAATGTAAATAGATCTGAAATTACACGCACACCTCCAATATCTTCACAAAAAGACGCATCGCTTCAGTGGTGGTCATGTCCGCAAGCTTCTTCCAGCTGCCAATTTAGCATACGGTACACTATTATTACTTATTAGATATTGCCGAACATGATCTCCAACATATGTACAGCAGTGTAACAGTTTACAGTTACTATTCACCAAAGGAACAACTAGAGAGAGCGAAAGGGACAATTGTGGGGGTCAGAAATACGCAAGAACTCTACTTTTTGGTACTTTTAATAAGAAATTCATTATAAATTTTATATTTTGAACTGTTGGAGGCAATATTTCCCAACATGATGTATAACAAATGACAAGGGAAATCAAAGAACAACTTGATCGTGGCAAATTCAAACTCGGTATGGTGCAAATTTGGCGTTCGGTGTCCGATTGACCATTATAATACCTTTCTTCAAGCAGAACAGTCCAACGAGTCAACCTCATCGCTTCGCCACGACATATGGGCCTTTTAGGCCATCCGAGTCCGTTTAGGGCTTCAAAAGTCTGATTTACTTATTTTCGGGATTTATTTTTCTTAGTTTGTCTTGGATTCAAATTTCTTTTTAATCCTTGGGCTTTTAGGTTTCATTGTTAGTAGCCCTAGGGTTCTTTGCTCCTATATAACGAGCCTCTATCAGTTGTATTTGATATATTTCATCTTTATAAAAACCTTTTGAGTTTACCTCAATCCCGGTGGATTCCAAACCCTTTTCTCGTGGATTCGGGTCAAGTTTGGTGGATTCCAAACATATCTATCCTAGTTTCCGCTGTGTCACAACAACTCTTAGTTATAATCCCACATATAAACTACAAAACCCCCAAAGTTCCAGGCAATGATCTTCAGTGTTCAAGGCGGATTACTAAACAGTACATAAATTGGGAACAGAAATGAGGCAACAAATTTTGCCACAAAAACTACTAGTAGCCTCATCAGTCTAAAGCAGCACCTACCAATCACCAAGTCAACGAAACAATGGAACTTCAATCAAAATAGATTCACAGACATGTTGTGTAACATGATCGAGTGAAATAGTGTCATGTAAGCATACCTGCTCCATTTGCTCTTCTCAACTGCTTTCAAAGCACTCGGCTCGGGCGTGTTACACGGTCCTACAGTAGCCTGCCATTGCATTTGCATACACAATCAGGCAATAGACAAGCAATTGTTCATGTTCAAACTAATCAGAAACACGCATAAGATTATCTATCAGCAGAATTCATACTAAATTCCAGATCAACATCAAACTATGCCAATCTGCATTTCGAAATGCCAGATCTACCTAAATATCACACAATACTCGATCACACAGGCTAAACACGAAGCAATCGAATCAAAATTTCAACATAAAAACTTACAACTAAGCCAATTTCAACACAATATTACAGTCCAAATCCACATTTCTAATCGAAACGCGATCGAAAAACGAAGAATTGCGATTGAGCTCGGCATTTGGGGGATGAGATCGAGCAGTAGTAGTACCTGCTGATAGAGAGCGTAGAGAATGAGAGCGGACTCGGGGTTGAACTCGGCGCAAACGGCTTTAGAGGAGGAGCGAGGAGATCCGTCGAAGCCGGCGTAGGAGGCCGCCACGTAGAACCGCTCAGGGTATTGGAGCCCCGAGCTCGCCCGACCCATAGTAGCCATTTCTTCTTTTCTTTTCTCTTTCTCTAGAGGAAACGTAATTTGTAGTTTGGATTTTGGAAGATTCAGAAATATTCAATTTTGGGAGTCATGATTTTTCAAAATTAATAAGAGGAAAATGTGTTGGCTTGGGATTTGGGCAAAGTGCGAGGGAGCAACAACAAACTCCTTTGGTCTGTTTATGCTCTAGTTGTTTTATAAGTAGCCACCATGGTGATCTATCTGGGCGTCTCTCTTTTTCTTTTCTCTTGATCTAATTCTCTGGTCACGTCACCTTTTTTATTCTATTGGATTTACAGGGTGAAGATGTTTGGGTTGGTGCCAATTGCCAAACCATTAATCTCTTCATTATGGGTCAAGCAGTGATCAACCTTCCACCTACCATTGTTTTTCCAAGGACTAGTAAATGACATTACTTTAACTCATGAATAGAAATCTTGAAACTGGGCTTGACGGATCGTTTCTCGTGATATCTTATTGGAACGCTCACAAATTTCACTACTTGGCTTCACATCTGCTTGTCACAATCACTAGTGGCGTAGCCACATTAGGGTCACAGTAGTCAAATGATTTTTATGATTTTTAAGAAACTAGTGATTGTTCAAATTTATCAAATTTTCATAAATTTATGATTGTTTAATGTGCAATTGACCTCTTTGTTAGGAAGAGTAAAAGAAAAGTGGAGACATTGTTTTGGCAAAGAAAAGTGGAGACATTTTTTTAATAGTGATTTACCATTCGAATTTAGTTTTGTCTATAACATGTTGTGTTAATCTTAATAGTGATTTACATATGTCGGTGAGTCGTGAATTGGTTGGTTAAAGTGTTTAACCAACAATTTTAAGGTCATGAGTTAAAACCTCATTGACATATGTGTGCATGAGCTATTAATAAAAAAAATTAATAAATAATAATAATAATTTTCACGTGACAATTGGTGTATATAATAAAAGATGTCAACATAACTATTAAGCATTTCACCTCTTTTTTATGTTGTATATAAATTAGTGAAATTACATACGTTAGAGAATACATTACAAACCGGGGTAACAATTATTAATTTTTCATTTCCATATATAAAATATGTAAATTAAGAAAAAAATAATAAATATATTGAAAGTGTTCCTGAGCATGAGCCAACTGGAAAAAAATACCAGTGTGAACAGAGAGTAACAGACTTCCAGTCTCTAAAAAAAGAAAAAAAAGGACTAGAGCTATGCGAGCTTCTCCTGTTAAACTTGTTGGAAGCCGGAAACAAATACAAAGATAAAAGAGTTAATAATAACAAAAACAGAAACAGAAGAGAGGGCTCTTCTGGCCGTCTCTGGAATTCGCTATCTACTATTTATACCCAGCCCCCCATCTCTCTCCATCCGTTGATATTCAATCATTATTAAATGCTGGGTCTCTCTGCTTCGCTGCCCCGAAACCCTAGTTTCAGGTACTCTTTTCAATATTCCCAATTTCGGTCTCTAATTCTCTTCAAATTTGTCTTTCTTTATTCATCGAATTCTTGTTCTACTCATCTGATTGCTCCAATTTGAGCTCCAGAGACTTCTTTTGTTTCAACTAAATCCCACCAATTTTGTGAAAGTTTACTTCTTTTCGAATTGGAAATTGTATGTGGAGTTTTCATGTTAAGATTGCTCGCTGAGCTTGCCCAATTTATCAAAAAGTGAATTTTAACTCTAGCATGAGAAAAAGGAGACAATTTGTGAATTTATTTTAGATATGAATTACTCTTCTGTCGAAATTTTATTGATGCGTACTGGCGACTTTATGGATAAGCCAAGGGGTGTGTTAGAGTTCATGGAAAGAATGTATGTGTTAGAAGTTTAGGATAGATTGTGATTATCATGGTTTTAGGTGAGGAGGCATCGTTTTTCTGAATAAGTGACTTGCAGTAGTGCAATGTAGATATCTGATGTTTATTGGTTTTAGGGTTTGAAATCTTTGGGTGCATTTTGCAGTCTCTAATGGCTTTGTGTCGTTCATGGTTACCTTTTTTAGGAGTTGATTCGATAAGAACATTAGGAGTTCACTGCAATGGATCATGTTCAGCTACGTTTAGCCCCTGGGAGTGGCGACGATAATGTTGGCATTCCTGATGATATGCGATGCAAGAGATCGGATGGAAAACAGTGGAGGTGCACCGCCAGGTCTATGCCAGATAAGACAGTATGTGAGAAGCATTATATCCAGGCAAAGAAGAGAGCGGCTAATTCTGCACTGCGCGCTAATATGAAAAAAGCCAAGAGAAAACCATCAGGCGAAAATGACAATTTCGTGGAGAGTAAGAGTGATGATTTTGATGTGCCACTGGCAACTAAGAGCGATGATATTGATGTGCCAATGGCAAGTATCAAATCAGAGGAGAAATCTCGTCCATCCCATGGGAAAAAGTTCACCAAGATATCGAAAAACCAGTTTCGTTATTCACCTGATCCACCGCCTATGAGAAGTGTGCCTAGGCGTAATCTTACAAATGAAGAGAGAAAGTCAGAAGAGCATGAGGATGATTGGAGTTCTCGTAAGTCACCACCTGTTTCTGCCTTGGACTCACCCAGGAATAGGCCACAAAGAAGTTTTGATGCTAATGCTATGCCAGTTTCGGTAATTTGACTCTCATTATATTAGCTGTGTCTCTTAGTGCCATTAATTCTATTGTGATGCTGCTATCCTTTTTGCTTCTGTGGTGAACTGTCATACACATATTTCACAGAGGAGCTTTTTAAGGTTTATTTCCCATCCATGGGATTGCAGTTCCTCAATATAACCAGATTATCAAACATAGGGACTCAAAAGTCGACTGAAGCATGACATTTAATCTATTGGAATGATATATTTCAATCTTGGTCTGTAGTGTATTTGTCATTGCAAAAAAGCTGTACATTAAGAAAATAAAAAAATTTGGAATTTGGTGACCATTACTCACAATGTTTTCTGATACCGAGGCACATACATCTTGCAGGAATCTGCTGATGGAAGCTCAGAATCCTCTGAAGATGCTGGTGGTCAAACTTGCCATCATTGCCGGAGGAAGGATGACACAGTCATCTGGTGCCAAAGATGTGATAGACGAGGGTACTGTGATAGTTGTATTCGTACATGGTGAGGTTGAGTCTCTTGGGAAAAAATGATTGTGATTATGTTTCATGTCCATGTTGTATACTCACGCTTTATCGATCAGGTATTCGTACACCCCACAGGAAGATATTCAGAGCTCTTGTCCTGCATGTTCTGGTACCTGTAATTGCAAAGTGTGCCTTCGTAGAGACAATTTAGTAAAGGTAGTTCATACTTTGGACGGAGTGGTCTGCTACTGGTTGGATCATTGAATTTAAAACTGATAAGTTATTCTGTGTGTTTTAGGTAAGGATCAGAGAGATTCCCGCTCTAGACAAGTTGCAATATCTCCACTGTCTTTTGTCTTCCGTGCTCCCTGTGGTTAAGCAAATCCATCAAGAACAGTGCTTTGAAGTTGAACTTGAAAGAAAGCTTCGTGGTAAGATGCTCTCAGTAGCATTCTGAACTTGATACCTTTATATATTATTTTTACAACGATTGACCATTACATATTTTGCAGGAAGCGATATAGATCTTGCCAGGACAAAACTGAATGCAGATGAGCAGATGTGCTGGTACTTTAATTTTCCCTGCATGCTTGATATTATTATCCAAGACCTTAATTAAGGTCCCAGTAAATGTCAGGATTCTTGTCATTTTGTTTCAGATAAACAGAATTGTAATCTTGATTCCTGAAAATGGAGGAACATAATGTGTCCATCTGTAGAATTGTTATCTTGGTGACTTGCCTGCAATTTCTGGTTTATTTTGGGAGAGCTGTGCTTTTACAATGATTTGTTTCCTGTTCTGAAATACATATTTTGTGTGTGTTTAAATGCAGCAATTTCTGTAGGATTCCCATAATTGATTATCATTGGCATTGTCCCAGTTGTGCTTATGATGTGTGCCTTAACTGCTGCCTTGATCTTCGAGAATCATCTAATCAAGTTGTCATAGGAGAAGTGTCAGAGGAGATTGATGATGAAAATCAAGAAAAAGAAACCATGCTGAAGCAGTTCGCCAAAGTCAGGCTAAATTTTTCAGAAAAGTTCCCTGACTGGAAAGCAAACAGTGATGGCAGTGTTCCTTGCCCCCCAAAGGACTATGGTGGCTGTGGATATTCAGCATTGAGTTTAAGTCGTATATTCAAGATGAACTGGGTTGCAAAGCTTGTCAAGAATGTGGAGGAAATGGTTAGTGGCTGTAGGGTTAATGATGCTGCCGGTCTAGAGCAAACTGAAGTTAATGATCCTAGACTTTGTCAGTATGCCCATAGAGAGGACAGTGACAATTTCTTGTACTGCCCTTCATCTGAGGATATTAAATGGGATGGGATTGCCACTTTTAAAAAACATTGGCTTAGGGGTCAGCCCATCATTGTAAAGCGGGTATTTGATAGCTCAACAGTTTCAAGCTGGGATCCTGCGGTTATATGGAGGGGGATTTGGGAAACAACGGATGAAAAATTGAAAGATCAGAACAGAATGGTGAAGGCTATCGATTGCTATGACTGGTCTGAGGTTCGTTTATCAACTATTGCTTGTATCTATCTCTATAACTTTTCTTTCTTAATTATAGATAAACTGTTATAACTGACTTTTGTTTTAATGAAAGTAATGTGCTAGGTATTTTTTTTATTCTGCTTACTAAACCTAAATTATACCTCGGGATTGATATAATGACAGGTAGATATTGAGCTTGGTCACTTCATCGAAGGATACTCTGAGGGACAAATTTATGAAAATGGTCGGCCAAAGATTTTAAAATTAAAAGACTGGCCCTCTCCCAGTGCATCTGAAGAGTTTCTCTTGTATCAGAGACCTGAATTTATCAGGAAACTGCCTTTACTTGAGTATATCCACTCCAAGTTTGGTCTTTTAAATGTTGCTGCAAAATTGCCACATTATTCATTACAAAATGACGTGGGACCTAAGATTTTCATATCTTATGGGACCCATGAGGAGCTTGATAAAGGCAATTCCGTGACCAATCTTCATTTCAACATGCGTGACATGGTTAGTTCTCCACTCTTGTTGCAAGCACTGCTAAATGCTTAGTCTGATGTATTTGTTTTTGGCAGTTGATTCATATTCAAGTATTTTATAGTAAAATGGTATATAGATGGGGGGGATTCAAACTTAGAAGTGACTTACCACTAGTCCAAACGTTTTCAGTTGGGGACATTTTATTTATATATTTCAAAGAAACGAAGATATATTATTATTTTATTTTTATATCTATCAGGTCTATTTGCTGGTGCATACATGTGAGGTGAAGCAAAAAGGTCAGCCGAAGACAAAAATTGAGAACACGCAAAAGCCCATCAAGGAATCTGAGGTTAAAGAATCTCATGTGGATCTGGTAATGGGTGCTGGAGACAGTATGTTCCCTGATCTATCGATAAATCAGCGTGAAAAAAATCCATATGAGGCAAGACTGGCAGATAAAGTTGATAGTGCAGCTAATCATGGGATTGAAACTACTCATGTTGAAATGAATACCATCAGTTGTGAACACTCAGACAAAGAGGGTGATCATATCTCTCAAAAGACTCATCCGGGAGTTCTTTGGGATGTTTTCCGTAGAAAGGATGTTCCAAAGCTGTCCGAGTATCTGAGAATACATGGGGAAGAATTTGGGCAACTGAAGAGTGACACAAACAACCTTGTAAGTTTATCTCCTGAGTATATATCCTTTTCGTGCGGTTGAATTTAAGTAGCTGCAATTCAGGCTAATAGCTGAACCTACTTTTTGGACAGGTGACACGACCTCTTTATGATGAAACAATTTTCCTGAATGAACATCACAAAAGAAAATTCAAGGAAGAATTCGGTAAGGTTAACTGACATTTTCCTTTTAATCATTTTTGGTGGAGAGAAACAGAGGTCTGACTTTTGACAAAGATGATTCCCTAGGAAAAATGTTGTGGCCACATAATTCACTGTTTATGATCTGCTTAAACAGATTCTGACAGTGTCTGTTTATCTTGAATTTATAAATGTGAAGCCCAATTTAAGCACCCTGACCATTTAGACCTGTATTTGTTAGTCTTCAACATTTTAGTGATACTGCAATTTACACTGTATAACAATCAACATAGTTATAACACTAACTATGTTGATCATGTTGGCTCCGTAAAAAGCGATCAATCATGGGTGTTTTACCACTGAAAATCTGCATGTGTATAGTGTAGATATGTATGAATAATAACTTTGTGTATGTCTTGGATTTGTTAATATGGTCCTGATGGTTGAGAAGTCAAAATAGCATTGGTGTTTGAATAACCATAAACTTTCTTCTTTCTTTATCAGGAGTAGAGCCATGGTCCTTTGAACAGAATTTGGGGCAAGCAGTATTCATCCCTGCTGGATGCCCGTTCCAAGTCAGGAATCTTCAGGTAGTGCTTTGTACCTAATAATACTTCTAGTGAAATTCTCAAAATATCAAGTGAATGTGAAGTTTGCCTATTAATTTGACATAATGTTTCATTAGAAACTTTATGGTTGCATTGGGCCTTTGTGCCGTCATTTAAATTAAAACTAGATCGGATCCAATGAATAGAGATGCATTGAAGATTTTGATATAGTTTTCATTGTTTTAGTTATATTACATATTGCTATCCTGAATTTCTGAGCTGTTTAGTTTATAAAAAATATGATTTATGTTTAATCTGTAATTCTGTATGCACTTTTCTTTTCAGTCTACGGTTCAGCTGGGTCTTGATTTCTTATCTCCTGAAAGCCTTGGTGACGCTGCAAGACTGGCTGAAGAAATTCGCTGTCTTCCAAATGATCATGAAGCAAAGCAGCAAGTGTTGGAGGTCGGACAAGGGAAATTTTATGTAGAAGTATTCGTGCTAACCTCTCTTTTTCATTTACTTTTACTTTTTCCTATTGTGGAACTATTGTGCTCAAATTGCATCCAGTAGCTTAATCTAGGCGCTTTTGTGTTGGTATTCTCAATGTTTGGTTGGGTTCTGATACAGGTAGGAAAGATATCACTTTATGCAGCAAGTTCAGCTATTAAAGAAATTCAGAGATTGGTACTTGATCCAAAGTAAGCAAACATATTTACAACTTGACCCACCATTGTTATTCCTGTTTTGTCTATGTTAAAAACATAAACAAAAATATTGTTGAACACTATCATCTTAGAGAATATGCATCTAACTGCAATGTGCACCACTCCAATTTCCTAAAGTTTGTTCTTCCTTATGCATGTATGTATTGAGGCATTTTGCTTTATGCTTCTTGTGCAGATTTAGTGGAGAGCTTGGGTTTGAAGATCCAAATTTGACTGCAGCAGTTTCTGAGAATTTGGAGAAAATTACTAAGCAAAGACAGATAGCAAGTTCTTGAAACTGTCTAAAGCAGCTGTGACCGATGGTAAAGAATATATTAAAGCGGTGGCCAGATGCCTTGATGAGTTTTCAACGTGTAAATGTGATATGTGCAATATTGTGAATTCTTAAGCTGTCTGATTGTTAGGAATGTAGGGGGTAGTTCCTCGTACCAAAAACAACAGTGTAGCAGTTGTGCCATTAGTTAATGAAAAGCTATATATATATTGATTGCATGCCATTTCTCTTCAAATCAAGAGCTGAGACTAAATGATTCTGCAATCCCTTGGAAATCAGACTTCACTTCCGGCCACTTTGATTCAGGCGCCTGAGCATTCAGAGTATATAACCGACCATTACGAAAGCAACAGACGGGGATATTATGACGATGAAACACAGTGCTCTCAACTCTGAATTCAAGCTCATAGTATTTCACATTTCTTAAGCTGTCCTCTCTCAGATTTGATTTCACCAAAGTTCCCTTCACATCAGGGCGTTTGCCAGCTCCTGTAATCGTTCGAACTGTAGCTTCTCCCACCTCTTTTGGTCCTCCAAATGCTTCAATTCTACAGACACAAAAAGTCACACATTAGCCACATGTTGCATTTTCTGACAAAAAACATCAGTCGTGAAATCAAGAGAAACTGGTGACACAATGACACTAACATTGAGCTCGCCGCTGGTGCCAGGCGGTCCAAATGCAACAACAGGTTCATTGACATTTCGGCGGCGTCCAATTCCATCACCGGATTTGTTCATGTTCAAAGGAGGTGGATCAAGTGATCTTTCAAACTCTCTTTTCTCAGATGCTCTATACAACAATGTCTGATCACTAACCCAATCTACTGGGTATATAAACTCTGTTGTTCACAATCAAAGCAATACAGTAAATATTTGATCAGTTCATCAGTACACTAATGTATCCCTCTTATATGATATAGCGCATCCAGCTTAAGGTTCCTACTACTTTCAGGCGACAACCCAAGGACACTTGTAAATGCCTAAAAAGTTAGCACCAAAAGCAACCACAGAAGCTGACCCCAAACCAACTAGAAGCCGCCGGCCAAACCTGGACGCCAGTGGTACAAATTGCTCCGCCGGAGGCCTCTCTGCCCGGATAGTTACAACTTGCAAAGCCACTTTCCAGCTGCCGGAGAATTGTGTCACGCATTTTTGGTTGAAGCAAGAGTATTTGCATGTGTACAAGTAGTGTGGCAAGGCCGGCATTGTGTATCCTTATGTTGAAGGACTAGCTTCAACTAGCTATGCTCAAGTTCAAGGCCTAGAGGCTGCAGTCTGATATTCAGAGACCAGTGAACCAAACAAAATTTGATTTGATCTCTGAAAATCAGAAAAGGCCACTAGTTCTAACACAAAAGTAAAGCAAATTAAACATTCTCTTGGCTCCTGAACTTGTCAAAAGGTACATGCCGTTTTGAGAACCAGGTAACTAGAATCCTAACTTATTACTCCATAATCAATCGTAATCAACTGAAGAGTTGATCCAAATGGAGTATTAAGCTAGGATCACAAGTTAGCTGGTGCAGTAGCATGAACTGTAAGAAATGAAAGTTTGACTTACTAGCTGGGTTTCCTAATGATAATCTGAACCGAGTTAATATACCATTTTAGCACCAGGTAACTTGCATCATAGCTCAGCACTCCATACTCATATATATGAGGGAGCTGAAGATCAAGCTCTATGAAAATAGAGTATTAAGCTAAGATGACAAGTTAACTGGAGCTTTGGCATGAAACACTGCAGTTTTCTTTTACTAGGCTTTGGTGGAAGAAAAGGCATGCCAGAAGGTAACTTATATAGGGGAAGCCAAAGCCTCTCGATGGCTACAAGGGTTTTGAATTTCAAAATAGATTTCATTTCTCAGTCAAAGCATGCACTAGTTGTGAAGATATTGATCTCTGCTGCAGAAGTACCTAGTACGATTCTCTGTGGTAGATGGATTACAAGCAAACTAGCAAAGTATAATATTGACTGGTCAAGTCAAAGCTGAAAGCATTGCAGAGTTCCCTGCAAACTGTGAAGAGAGTGAAGACAAACCTAAACTACTGAAGTAAGATATGTTAGTGAAAAAACCAGTACTCCACATTATGTGAACAAATAATACACATGAATTTCAAATATGGACTCAGGAGTTGTGAACTTGAGAGAAAACAGCCTTGTGATTTCTTACAATCTTGCCGAAAGATGGGGGCCAAAAATTCAATATTACCACCTATTTTATGCCTTCTGTTCTAATCTTTATCTATATTTCTTCTTCACATTAATGTTATATAGTTTGGGAAAAGTAGGGAAGAAAAATGGGGGAGGAGATGCTTCTGAACCTATGTTTATTAGGACATATTTGGAAATATGTAGCTAATATGTTCCCTTATTTCCCGCTTATGTTCCATTATACCAAACAAAAGGGTGGAGAAATCATAAGTTTCTTTTAGGACTGGATTGATAGGTATACCAACTCCATTTTCTCAATAAGCATTGTTATAGGGTCTTAATAAGGTCTAAGATTTATGGCCTTAATCCTATGTGGCATGTCATGTCATATAGACACTACATTAATTTTAAAAATCATGTCATATTATCCATATGTAAAAATACAATCGTATCCTTTTCAAATTTGAATTAGACAATAATTATATCAAATTATCTTTTCATGTACATGATTTAGTTACATTTTTCATTGTGTTTGATTTAGTTACCATACATGAATTATATTAAATTTATTTCTTAAAGGAGTCTAACACTATAATAATTCAAAATTATGAAATTAATAAATTTTGTGAGTCAAAATTCAATTTCAAAATTTTTAATTCTTTGTTTTTGTCCTATTACTGTTAGAAGTATGATATATATATATATATATATTCATCGAATTTCAATATAAAAATATAGAATAGAAAAAACAACTATCGAATCCTCTTTTGGATGAATTATTTATGTATAAAAAAATAGGTTGAATATAAATAATATACATATACGTAATTTTTTTTCTGTGTAAAAAATATATACTGTATGTATGTATATGAATATATATATATATATATATCACATTATATTTAGTGTATAAATATAAGCATGAACATATGAAAGAAATGACTTTAAAAATAATTTTATAGAAAAAAAAAATAATAATCTAGAGCATTAGATTTGAGAAGGATAAGATTGTACATTTACTTAAGAATGATATAACATGAGTTTTTGAATGAATGATGTGTTTATGTGACATGTGATACCATCTAGAATTAAGGCCATAAATTTTAGGCCTTAATAAGACCTAGAACCATTTTCCTTTCCCAATACCATGTACCAACCAATAATGTTGGTATACCAACTAATTGGTACGGTTGGTAATGAGTTTCTACCAACATATTTATGGCTAAAAAATTTAAATCTCAAATCCAAATAAGTAACAATAAATAACAACACAAATTCATAGTCTAACACAACTTCAACCAAATTACCAAATGCAAAGTCACAAACTGAATGCCAAAGTCTAAATAGTCAAACTTTCAAAGTACTAACAAGTAACAAATTCTCAAAACGATTGAAAAATCTACAGTAGTGATTTATTTTTCAGTAAATCTACGGTTAAAAATTTAAAGATATATATTTTTTATATTAAATAATTTAATATAATATAAATTAGTAGGTAGTATACCACGGTATAGGGAAAACATGTACCACCTATCAGCCAATAATTTGAAGTTGGTACAGTATACTGTACCATGTACCGATTTAGTGGTATACCAACGTATTTGGTACGGTTGCATTGGTATATGAATTGGTTGGAATTGAATTATGTATCATTGTCAGCCCTAGTTTCTTCATCATTCATATTTCCAACCATATATAAGCTCTTGTATTTTACTTTCCATCATGATACTGTATATACAAAATTCAGATGCAATCAAAATCTGAAAACTTGGTTATCTTCGATGTGCTCATATAATCTTATATTTATATGTCTCCTAATCTTTGTATTTGCGTTTAGTTTCTTTACTTGCTATTGAATTACGTTAATTTAGTGTTTTTATAGGTTTGTGACATAGAGGGAATAAAATGAGATAAAAACGAGCTAATTAGGATTGAAAAGTGACTGCAATCCCAAATATAAGAATCTACCATAGCAGAAAATCCAACTTAGAAGAGTTAATAGGAATTACTTGGATCGAATCAGACAATGAGCCTTGTATTATTAGAAAGCTACGGAAGACTATTTTCTGTAGAAATTTACGGGTCTCGATTTTGATACTTCTACACTGAGTTATGATCGTCTGAGTGAAAATAGGTCAGATCAGAAAATCTGCTCGGATTTACAAATATTTGTGAATAACTCAAGTTCCATGACACAAGATCGTTAACTCTAAAACTTCAAGGACAATGATGTAAATAAAGATTCAGTGAGTACATGTATTCCTAGTTCTACAAGATATATTTTAAGGTTTTCCCATTCTGAACCAAGAAATGAGTTTGAATCCAAGTCTTACAAGGAAATTTGAAACCAAAGTTAAGCAAGAACTTCTCTACTTAATTAAGGGAGCACAAATTTCACATGAAAGGGTCTCAAAGCACGTCAAAGACGCTTAAAGGAGTATAGACCATCCATCCATCCACCCTTCTTTTCTTCTCTATGTTTTGCTAAACCTTTTTTAGGGTTAGGATGATGTACTAGCATGATTGTTTATGTTTTTGATGATTGATTGATGAATTTATAGTTTCTCAATGGTGAATGCTTAATCACTGGTTGAATTTGATGTTTTATGTTTAGGTTCTTTGATTGATTATCATAAGGCTTTGCATTTAATTAGTAATTGGAACAGATACAATATAATTTATTTAGCTTCTTGTGATTAAGTTGTGGTGAATTATATTGTTGAGAAAGAACAATGGGTTGTTTGATTCCCTTGTTTTCTAGAACGTAACGTTTTTAGAACGTAATAAGTGATGCATGTTAAATTTATACTTTAAAATGATAGATTGCATAGCTAGGATATCCTACCTTTACCCGAGAGAGAGAGTATCACACACTTAAGGAAAAATCATGTCTATAGTATCTGAGAATGATTTAGATACATTATCTAGAGAAACGAAAGAGTTTGTTAATTGTATCAATACATAAATAGGATTGTTAGTAGTTGATTGTGACACCCTAGGTCCTATCATCTTTGTTATCAATTTATTTTCGTGCTTGTTTGTTTTCTTCATTGGAAAACCTAAAGCCATACACTTCTTACCTTGATTGTCTTCATGTTCTTGGTTTAGATTGATTGAGTTAGAATTTAAGTTGGTTATCAATTCTTAGTTGGAATGACTTCATACTTGCATAAACTATTACAATTGATTCGTGCACTTGCGAGTTGCAAGTTTTAAAAAATTGTTGTGAAATTTTAATTAAAACTCGTAAGTGCACAAATCGATTGTAGTATAGCTTATGCAAGTATGGGGTTGTTCTAACTAGGAATTGATAACTAATTTAAATTCTAACTCAATTAATGTAATCTAAACTAAGAACACGAAACATCAATATTCAAAATATAGTTTTTTGGGATTTTTTCAAATAAAAAAAATAAACAAACAAGAAAAAAATGAATAAAATAAAATAAACAAGAAAATAAGTCAAAATGCAAAGAGATGGAATCTAGGGTAACAGAATCAACCACAAACAATCATATTCATGTTTTGATACAACTTATAGATTTTTTTGGTTTCTTTAGATGAAAATTCCCGTAACTAATTAAGTGAAGGTACGACATTTAGACCATAGTTTTCCTAGTGTATGATTCTCTCCAAATAAGGTAGAGGTAGTATATCCTAGCATGCAGTCCAGGTACAACATAAATTTAGCATGTAAGACTCTTACGTTCTAGAAAACAAGAGTATCATGCAATCCATTATTTCAATTACAACGATAGTGTAATTCACAACTCTTAATCACAAGAAGCTAATATAAATTATATTATAGATACGCCTCAAATTTATATTCTAATTACTAGACACAAAGTCTTGAGGTAATCAATCAAAGAACCTAAACATTAAACATCGATTAAAGTAGTGACAATTCATTAATCAATTATCAAAAACGCAAGCAATCATGCTAAGGAAACATAGTAACCCTATTAAAGGTTGGGAAAATTATACAAACAGTACACCAACTTTGCATCACTCATAATTAAGGTTTCTGAACTTTGTTAAATAATACATTAGTACATGAACTAACAAGTTAAGCCTAATTTTCGTACATACCGTTATAACACCGTTAAAAATTACTGTTTTTTTAGATCTCTTTTTTGTTTTATGAGATATTTTTTCTTTCTTTTAAAGAGGATCAAAGGATTTCACTCATACCCCCATAGTGACTCGAACCCATGACTTCGTCAATAGGTAGTGGATGCACTTAAGATCTCTGTCTCTTAACAATTCACTAATTAACCTCTCTTGCTCTCTTACCAGCAAGCAACTATCCATAATTATTTCTCCCTCATATACCAGCAAATAACAATCTACAAAACGAAGGTTAAATTGTAACCAAAATAATTTTTCTTCTAGGTGTCAAATAGGTTAACCTATTTGATCTTTAACACCTTAATTAGAAGGAAAAAAATCCTCTTTAAAGAAAAAAAATAAATGTGTGGATTTGACACCGATTTGATACCTAGAAGAAAAAAGATCATCTTTAAAAGAAAGAAAAAAACAAATCTCAGAAAAAAAAAAGATCTTAGAAAAAAACATTAACTTTTAACGGTGTTATAACGACATGTACGAAAATTAGGCATAACTTGTTAGTCCATGTACTAATTAATGTGTTATTTAACAAAATTCAGGCACCTTAATTATGAGTGGAGCAAAGTTGATGTACCGTTTGTGCAATTTGCCCTAAAATGTTTAGCAAAAGATAACTACGTAAAACATAGAAAGAACGAAAAGGGTGAAAATGGATGAATGGTCTCTGCTCCTTTAGGCGTCTTTGATGTGCTTATGAGACCTCACTTTCATGTGAAATTCGTGCTTCGGCCGTTGAATACAAAAGTTTCTGCTCAACTTTGGCTTCAAGTTTCCTTGTAAGTCTTGGATTTTCAAATTCCTTTCTTGGTACAGAATGAGAAAACCTTGAAATATATCTTGTATAACTAGGAATACATGTACTCATTGAATTCTCATCTGCATTATTATCCTTGAAGTTTTTGGGTTGACGATCTTGTGTCATAGAACTTGAGTTCTCCACAAATGTTTGCAAATCCGAGCAGATTTTCCGATACGACCTATTTTAACTCACACGATCATATATCAGAATAGAAGTATCAAAATCAAGAGCCGTAAATTTCTACAGAAAGTAGTCTTTCATAGCTTTCTATTAATATTTGGCTCATTGTCTAATTCGATCCGAGTATTACCCAGCAATTCAACAAAGTTGGATTTTGTGCTCAAGTAGATTATGATACTTAGAATTGCAGTCACCTTTCAAACTTAATTAGCTCGTTTTAACTCATTTTCTTTTCTCTACGTCACAAACCTAAAAAACACTAAATTAATGTAAATCTTTTTTTGGCAAAAATAAGGGAACTAAATGCAAATACAAAGATTAAAAAGCATATAATTATATAAGATAATGTGAGCACATGGATTTTCTTTATATTCTGTTCAACAACTCAAATCAGATCTAGAGAACACAAAGATATGAATCATATGATAAAACAAATTCAATTTCTGTGATAGCTCGCCAGTACTGATTATGAGATACCTCTAAATACTATTAGTTTTGTAATAAAAAATAACATGAAAAACTTTGAGAAATTGGATTAATGTTAACACACCATATATATATACATGCAGAAGTTTAATTTGATGTGTTTCTGCAGCAAATTATGAGTTTAGGAAATTAATCGTATGTACATATCTTAGGCTTGCCTACATATTCAATGACAAATAATACCTATAGCTATCATTAGTAGGATCTGAGACTTATTAGACGAAACCATTTCGTTGCATAAGAGCACATATTTGTGGTATAAGAACCTAAGCGACGAAAACGTCGTCGCATAGGTGTCGTCGCACTGGTACCTATGCTACGGAAATAAAGTATTCATTGCTATAGTCTTAAGAGACGAAATTTCTCAACTTAAGTGACCAAATATTTCGTCGCTTTAGTATTTCAATATTTCAAAAAAAAAATCGCCCGCCAAAATTTTTTGAAAATTTTTGATTGTTTTTTTTCACTGATTTTTTTTCGTCTGAAACTGCTACCACCCACCACGACTGCTCCGAATCCGATAGACAACGTTCTACATAACGTAGCGGCCGGGAGAAGAATATGTTTTCGTTGAAGAAGATGCACTGGATTCCGTGGGAGTCGATGACGTCAGAGGCCCAGCAGTGGAAGACGTCGATGGCGTCGGAAGGGTGTTGGGTGAGGAAGTGGAGGGGCTGGTTGTTGGAAGATGGAGGTGTTAGTGAAGGAAGGGGCGGACATGGAGGTGTCGGGAGGTCGAGGACGTGGATGGTGATGAGGCGGTTGTGGGTTTGGTCGCAGTGGATGGAGTTGCGGTCGGAAGCAGAGGGCGTTGGAGTGAGTGGTGGAGATGATGGTGGACTTGACGCCGTGGGCGGCGAAGACTCGGGTGGTGTCATTCATGAGGATTTGGTGGTCGCCGCTCACAAAGGGGAGGAAGGAGAGGAAGCTTTGGGTGAAGAGCAGTTTGATGGGGGAGTAGGTATTTAAGTAGTTAGGAAAGGAGAACTTGAAATTGCCCAATGTTTCATGAAATTTTTTGAAATTTTTGTTCGAAATTTTAAGTGGGAAGGAGATTGTCAAAATTTTGGCAACTTATGCGACAAAACATTTATATTTCATCGCATAAGTAACTAAAATAATTTTTTAATTTAAAAATACTTATGCGACGAAATAAATTTTTTTGTCTCATAAGTGTGAACCTAAAAGACAAAATTATTTTCGTCGTTTAAGTTATACGTTCGTCGCAAGTGAACCTAAGAGACGATAATTGCTTTCGTCATATAAGTGGTAACTAAAGAGACGAAGTTATTTTCAACTTATATGTGACAACTAATAAGACAATTTTTAATCTCCGTCACAATTCACTCGAATCCTACTACGAGGGTTCAGATATTAACAATATATATACAACTCACACTCATAAACTTGGAAATTTAGAAGAATAAACTGCTAATTAATTTTGTGTGAACATGAAATTATAAAGAAGAAAACAACACGTGAAAAATTACCAGCTATCTTAGCTAGCTAGTGAGTACAAAAACTAGCACTCGATCTCTGGCTCAGTTTCATCATCACATGTGCTTTTCCATCAATATTGCTAGCCTCGTCATGCTTGTTGAAACTGATGCATCATCAGCCAAATCACCTTGCCTATATTCTTCTGAAAATTAAAAGTGATATATAGTTCATCAACCCCAGCTCCAACCAAAGTCCGATTGATCATCACCACCTTCCTTCTTATTTTGCCGCTGCTGCTCATCATGTAGTACTTGCCTTGGTTGATGATCTTGAAAAGTTTCTGGTCTATTACCTCCTCCTCCCCCTCCAGTACCTCGACCACCTCCTCCACCTCTTCCAATCCCCAGAAAGTCTACGGTCATCGTATCTCCACCGATACTCACATTTTTGCCATGCAAGCTCAAACCGTTACTAGTATTGTTGTTGTTGTTATTTCTAACATTGACGCTTTGCTCCATGTTCTTCATCAATTCCCGATTGCTCTGATCAAATAAAAGCCCACTAAACACTCCCATATTCCCATTACTAGCACCAAAAAACTGCGACGAGGTCTGTTGTACCGGAATATTGTTACCATCTTTGTGCTGCATGAACTGGTTATTCACGTACCTAGTAAAGTCGCCATAGGTTGAGGGTGCCATGCTCATACCACTAGAATTATTGCTACTCATTGTTGCACCCATTTGTGACGCTTTCAGGAGCAACTCCGTCGCTGACAAGTGACCGGAGATTGAGCTGGGGAGTAGTACTTGGTGCCCGTGGTGATTATGAAACAATGCACTGCTTGTTGAAGATGACAATGAATTGTTGTTCAGGCCGCTTCTAGGTGATGACAACAAAATGTTTGAGGGGACTCCTTGGCGCACTAGGGTTAAATTAGGGTTCTTGGTGTCGAAATGATCGAAGTGATTAGATGTATTCTTGCTACTTGTCGGTAGGTTTGTGGTAGCTGTTTCGGTGTTGCTCATCGGCATCGAAGCCGGGATCATGAGCTCGCCGCCGGAAACCAGTTGGCCGCCTTGTTGTAAGTTCTGTTGTTCCATGTCGTTGGAAATTAGTGCTACTCCTTGTCCTTGAACTGATGTCTTGTTTTCTTCAGCTATGGCATCACAGAAAGCTCTGTGGGTGATAAAGCTATCTCTTCTGCATAACATATATTATACAGAAACGTTAAGAACTTAATCACACAACTCTCTAGTCTATAGGTGCCGTGGATATAAAGGTGCTCGGCATTTTCCCATTTTATTATGCCTTTTAATTTTGATTACTATATATACGAGTAGTTTTTTTTAATTTGACCAGCACATGTCTCTTAGTCAAGATCAAGCTTACCGCAATTTCTATTGTATTATTGCTTGAACTTTTAAACTTCTAATTTATTTTTAATTGAATTTGTCTCTTAGTATTTTGGACTGTCTTATTTGTCTGTCTTCTCCTATTGGGTGCAAGAAGCTTCTAGAAATTAGTACATATATAGCAGTAATAGCACTCCCCCGATACAAATTGGTTCAAATATTGTATATGGGTGAAAACATTCTTATTAAGCGTTAGTTGAACAATTTTTTAATGGTTTATTATATTTATATTTTTTTTTATCTCAACCGTTAAGTTTATAGATTTATATAATTAGATCATTTCTAAAAAATTAGCTAAATTGGTGATCGTTAAGGAATCAAAATAGATCAAATCATTAGGTAATCAAAATATGTCAAATATAAGTCGACGCTCAAGATTATAATCTGTGAATCACATTTATGAATGTCTTAACGATTTTCAATTTGGATGAAAATTTATATGGATGATCTACTCAAATATATCTACAAGTTATACGGTCAAGATGTAGATATAAAATCAAAAAGGAAAAATTTCAGTTTACACTCCTGAACTTTAGGTCTAAAATCAGTCTCATACCTAAACTTTTTTTAATCAGTTTCATATCTAAACTTTCAAAATGACATCAATTTCAACCAAATTTTAAGTATAAAACTTTATTTTGAATTTGGTCCACATCAACATTTTTGACCAAACATGACGTCATGTTTGGTCAAAATTGATGTTATTTTGAAAGTTTAGGCATGAAACTGATTAAAAATAAAAATGAGGTATGAAACTAATTTTAGACTAAAGTTTAGGTGAGAAACTGATTAAAAAAGTTTAGGTATAAAACTAATTTTATACATAAAGTTTAGGAGTGTAAAATGAAATTTTCTCAATCGAAATTGAGATAAAACGAAAAGTCATCAACTAGTCTTCAACTTAATGGTCCTTGTTGGAACCACTCCCTTCTATTTGATTATATCATTTGGGATTATTTAGGACTTTCCGCCCTTTCAAGATGATACTTAATTAGTCAACTAATTGTTCATATCTGTTTAATTAATTATTCAGGCAAATTAATCAACTTGGCGTTCAAAAGATTCACATGATATTCTAATTCTACTCATGCATGTCAAATTGTCAATCATGCATTACAATAACCTTATTAGAGTTGTTTACCAATCTAATTTTGTTTAGTTAATTAGAGATCGATATTAGAGAATAATTAGCACAAACCTGGAGAAGACGGTTCCACAGTCACATTTGTACTCTCTGGTACCACAGGTCTTAGAATGAGCTTTCCAGTCCGACTGCACTGCATACTTCTTCGAGCACTTGTCACATTTCCACTTTTTCTCACCGTGCTTCCGGCAAAAGTGCTTCTTGATACCAGTGAGATCTCCGAGTGCCCGGGAGGGTTCGTGGTGGACGCATGAGGGTTCGGGGCAAACATAGACCCTCTTCCGGATTTCAGTGTTTGATCTTTGCTTAAGCTTCCATGGTAAGTTGTGGCCTCTTCGGTGTAGTTGGAGGTTTTGGTCCCTTTGGAACCCTTTCTTGCAAATCTCGCACACGAATCGGTTTGTTGCCAGTAGGGTCTTTGGTGACAAGGCTATCACTTCAGCACTTGGATCTGCATCAATGTACGTATGAAGAATTAGTGCATGAGTGGATCATTTTAGCATTAACATGATGTAATCAAACGAATCCATTCATAACCAAATTTAACAATTTGCATCAACAACTAGCAATATGAAGTAGTTTGTCAAATGCATATAATTTTAGCCTCCAAAGTGAGAATTTTACAGCAAAAGAATATAATCTCCCAAGAGGTTAAGGAGAATCATGACATATAATCGCGTTTTGTAATAAGCATACACATTTTCTTCGAGAAAAAAAAAACAATAGAAATGTAAAGAATGTGTGAAGAAATTTGATTCCTATAAAGTTATACAGATATTGAATCACAAAATATAAAGGAAATGGACTGGGAGACCAGTCAAAATAAGCCAATAGGTAAGTACAATGATTGAAAATTTAGAAGCCAATAATTGAATCCTTTTGAACTAGCTATAGTTACACACTTACACACCAATAATACTGTAGTTCATCCTTTCGAACATTACAAGAATATCATTTCTCCACGCCTCTCTTCAATCAAAGTGTTAACTTCCAGGTTATCTTGGAAGAAATGATTATAGATTTTCAACACACACAAATACACACAGACTTGAATAAGCATTTTTCACCAAAGGAAAATAGCTGGTTAATTATAAAGCATGTATCGCTAGCAGCTAATTAACTTAATTACTGATAGAAATAATTAACTCATAATAATTGATGAAATATAAGAAACGGAATCTTGCGGAAAGAAAAGCATACCATTACTAAAAGAAAAACTAAATCTATCAATAAGTTCATTTAGCATAATTCACAAATCCGAATCCAAAACTTGAAAATAATTCGAATGAATATTACTAATATTACTAATGAAGATTTAGTTTGAAGTTTGAATTGTACCCGGAGTGCCTGGTAGGTTTCTTTTCTTCTTGGCTGGTGGAGGTTGCTGCTGTAGAGTTGCAGAAGCACCATTGACTGTAATTTCCTGAAGCGAATCGGAGTCATGTAAATGATTCAGTAGCTCTTGTTGTTGTTGAAGTACTTCGTCAGCAGTACTGGTAGTATTTCCTGAAGAGAAGCTCCCAACACCACTGCCTGTGATAGTTGACATGGAATGAAGGAAGATAAAGATAAAAGAGAAAAAGATTTTTATTGAGACTAGTTTGTCTTTCTTGCAAAACCAAAACTAGCTCTCTAAATTTGTTTCTTTCCCAACTCTATCAGCTAGCTAGCTCTCTATCTTGTTCTTGCCTCTCTCTCTCTCTCTCTCTCTCTCTCTCTAATCGAAGACACTAGCTAACTCTAGTTCTGGAGGGGGATTAAAAAAAAGAGAAATGGAACAGAAAAGATGGGATTTGATTCAAGTGGAGGGAAGACAAAACCCAGAAAATTCTCCTTCAATTGTGGTGGACGGGAGTTCTGGTTGGAATGATATGAACTTAAGAAACATGGTCTTTCTTTGGCTTTGTATTGTAGTAAACTAATAATAGTTTCAAAACACTGTTTGCTTTGATATAGATATGCCCCTAACTTTATTATGTATTATAAGCACATTGCCATTTCATACTCTTTCTCTAGGTTATTTAGCTACAGATTTGTTAATATTTGGAGCTCTTCAATTTTCAATTTTCGAATACAATTTGATTAGCTATATTATAAGCATATTGGTTGATTAGCTATGTAAGCAGTTATCCCTACTTATGAAGTCCTAATTTGATTTAGGTCCATCTCTGAATCAGGTTTTTTATGGTTTGTACTTAATTTAGATCTTTTTTATCTTCATGATGGATATGTTTGTTTTTTTCATTAATTATGAAATTACTTATGGATGCAGTATCCCCAATTTTTCCCCTTTTTTCTTTCCAACCATAACGATCGATCAATGGTCGATGGATTGTTTCAACATCATTAGTTCATCAAAAGCCGAAAGTTAAGGATCTCAATTTGTCTCTGTTTCATTAAATTTTTGTGTCTATATCGACTGACCAGACACATTAAGGTTGTTTAAGATTTTCTTTTCGTAATTTTACAGTGTTATTTGCTCATGGTCGGTCTTGAGGGATTTAAGACTCAATTTTTTTAAAAAGACAGTAAATACATGTTAATTAATTACCTAATCTTAAGCTACTACATCGTGTTTTTAATCTGTTTATAACAAAAAACATGACACAACTTTTTGAATTATATATAAGGCTGCAAATGTAAGAAATAAACTAAAAAAGACAATTTATGTGCTCCTATGCCCGGGCCAGGCAAGGCCGGCCCTGTATTTGCTCAAACTACATCAAGATCTTGATCATTCTCAACCATCAATAAAATTTTTGTTTATTTTCGATAAAACAAACATGAAGAAAACGAAAAAGAAAGAAAATAGCAACTTCGTAAATATAAGGCCGTTTAGGGGTATAGACCTTGTCTAATTATGGTAATATTTGATGTCAAAAGGACAGTGGAAGACAAGAGCTTCTCGCTGGGAATTGTCCGTTTGTGAAGAGATTTTTAAATAAAGAATTCTTGTTCCAAAAATGTCACTTTCAAGGACTCGAATTCACAACATTGCCACTGTGAAATTTTAGCCGCCCTCATGCCGGAATGACCGATTTATCCTTACCGGTCACGGGTGCACTCGAAAGGGACCCGTCATGGGACTCGAAAGGTCAATCTATCCAGGGGGTATTTTCAATATTAAATGAATAATAATTATTCGTTTAATATAAATAAATTGATGGTCAGTTTGGTACTTTGGTAGTGATAGGATTATGATTACGTGTCGTCGTCAACCTACTAATTGTGATTGGTGGGAAATATAGATTAGTCCAAAAAAGAAACTATAAATAAATAAATTGCCTAAAGAAATACAAAACAAATGTTAAGATCTTATGTTTTGAAAATTTTATCTTTAAATTTTTTAATAATATGTTGGTCTAAATTTATTAATGTCTTTTCTCAATAGTTTGGAACACCATTGTTGAATCGGTTTCATATATATAGGGTTTTTCATATATATTTTTTATTTATATAAGGGATTGAGGATTACACCTTTTCGATCACAAAACTACATCTTCAACCTCTAGATATATATATATGAGTAGGTCACTTCTGTAAAATTTCACCAAAATTGGTGATTGTTAAGGCTTCGAACTATCTAAAATCAATAAACTGATCAAATCTGCCGAACCTAAACCGTTCATGCAAATTGCAATTTTGAGCACCTTAATAATTACCAATTTTGATGAATTTTTGTAGAAGTGATCTACATATATATATATATATATATATATATATCTAGAGATTGAACGATGAAATGTAGTTTTGAGATCAAAAAGTTAGTGTAATCCTCAATCCTTCAAATAAGTCAAAAAGGAATCTCTTAGTAGAAGGGTCCTATAAATTTTAGTTAATTGACATAGAAATGCAATCAAATTTCATCAAAATTAACGTGTGATGATGCTGGAACTACACAATAGTTCACGAGCAACAAACCAATTAGACCGTAATATTGTGAAAGATGACGGAATTTTGTTTTTCAATTTTGATAAGATCACCAAAAAGAAAAACTCACAACTACAAAAGTAGTATTGAGCTACATCGAATTGTTTTGCATTGCCGAATGCCCGAATGAATTGATATTTCATTAGAGAGTTGAAGCCTAGATAGTAGCTATATATGAGATATTTTGAAATGCTAGACACAATAATTGAATTTTGGCAATTGATTCGTAATGCTTGAAGTAGTCAATGAGCTACCTAGCTAGGCTAGGCAGACCAAGTATTCTCAAATCTGTGAAATGAGCTAGTTAGGCAATCCTTGATATTTTGAAGAACCGAAGTACTACCGATAAGTTCAATTAAAAATTTCATCCGTGTACTTTAAACATATATATATATATATAAGTTTGAAGTACAGGGATATATATATATATATTGAAGAACCGAAGTACTACCGATAAGTTCAATTAGAAATTTCATCCGTGTACTTGCAAACTTATATATAGGAAATTTCATCCATGTACTATATATATATAAATAAAAGTATGTGGATGAAATTTCCTATATATATAGGGTCTTTCTTTTAAGAAATTTTTTTAATATATATGAGAGATCAAACATTAGACCAACATTTCGATCACATATCAATATCTTCACCTTTCAATACTTAGATTCATATATGTAGATCATTCTACAAAATTTCATCCAATTTACTGATCGTTAAGACTTTGAACTAACTAAAATCAATTGAAACATTAAATCTGTCAAACATGAACCGTTCATGTTTATAATTTTAATTTGTAGTTTTGAGCACCTTATCGATCTCCAAATTAGATGAAATTGTACAAAGATCATCTACATGTATATAAATCTATATATTGAACGGTGAAAATGTGATTTGCTGATCAAAAAGTTAATATAATCGTTGATCCCTCATATATGTTAAGGAAATTGATCCCTCATTAGAAGGAGACTTATATATATATATATATATATAGGATCAGGTGTGGACGGGAAGACCAAAATTGAGGCTTATACAGAATTGTCCGTCAATTTTGTAACGCAAGATTGAGGGTTTTTCTTATTATTAAATTGGCTAAAATTTTACAGAAATGATCTACACAAAATGATCTAGATATGTCTAGAAGAAAGTTTGAGAAAATTCGATCGAGAAGTGGTCCAAAAATAAAAATTCACACCAAAAAATTGGTGTGGACGCCCACACCTGAAACTTCTTATATATATATCTTTTTCATATATATATATATATAAATAATATAATAATTTGAAGTTTTAAACTCGATCCCGTTCGATCATTTTAAACTCGTCGCGATCGAGTTCTTATTAATTCTGATAATAACTATTGAATCGAATAAATCTCAATATGCATCTTTCAAAACTTGAAACTGCAGTTCGTAGGTGGATCGCCAAAAAAACTTGAGACTGCAGAAGTATATATGGTAGGTGGATCGATCAGTCAATGGATGCATGTGATCAGTCTCGAACTCAGTTCGTAGAGAAAGTACAGTCTGAAAATAAGGCTCGAGGGAGCAGGCTATATGATAAAAGTCTGCATTTGGCTCTGTAAGTTACTTTTACTACTGCATATTTAGGGTTCCACACTACTTCTGCATGCATGTCAGTCAATGTCAAATACTGCAGTACGTTCCCCCGCCAGTTCTACATTTTACCGTCTCGTACTCATTAGGGTCTTCGAGAGATTACTCTTCACTTTGATTTTTTCTTGTATCATGAATTCAATCGATCAGTGTAATATATTCTTGGCTTCTAGCTATCGAACCCAGCTGAACAAACTTCACAAATACTATGATTGATAATAGACTAGATGCGTTTGTTATCATTCTATTCACTAGCATTGATGTTCGCGTATGTCACACATTTGATTTGATTTTTTTTTAAAATGACTCGTAACTGATATATTTTTATTTTAGTATGATAATACTTAATAGTGACAGAAAGAAACAAAAACTCTTAACATTGGTATACTCGGTTGAGTACTTGAATTAGAAGGAGAGATTGAATTAGAAGAGCGGTTTCCATCAATTTGATTAATTATTGTCCAACTTTTTTGATATTCAATTCAATTATTATACAATTTTTGCTATTTGATCAATTATGTATAGTTTTACCACAAATGTAAATTTCATTTAGAAAGAAAACTGAGCAATAATGAACATCGAAAATTTCTAAATTACATGTAGTAATTTATCAATAAATATCATCAATTAATTTTCCTATTGATTCAGTTTATCATTTTCAGCTTATGACATGTATTAAAGAGTGTTTCTTACTTGCAATTCCAGACATCTTGGTTGTTAATATAAATTCGGTGTTAATTTCATCTTAATCAATTATGTTCTTTTTATTAGAGTTTAAGAGAGTTGTTGCATAAAATTGTTCGAACTACCGAAATTTCACAATAATAAATCGAATCTACAGTAACGCACTTCGGCAAAATTAATTGACGTCATAAACCCGAAACCCAAAACCCAATTTAAATCCAAAACCTAACCTAGATAAATCCACATACTAACACTCACATATCAACATTGATAAATATACTTTTTTAATAGTATTATGAACACTCACATACACCGCTAAATCAACTATTTAAAAAAAGTTATAGAAGTGATTTAAACCTTGAACAATTAATATATATTGATCAATACAATTATTTAGAATTAGAGTGACTCAATTTATTTTATATTATTAGTATTATAAATAATATCATTATCATTAATATTATTATTTTTAAAAATGTCATTTTTTTTTCATGCAATTCAATTAAAAAAATTAAAAACAAATAACTTACGAAAAAATAAAAGCAGTGACAGAACTGTAATTATATTAAAACTGAGGGTAAAACAGTCAATTTAATAACAGAATGGTTGTCTTGTAAAAATACAAAAGAATGAGGGGCAAATTCGTCTGTGCACTATTCATCAGAACAGTAAAAACCCACATTCCCTTTATATATAGAGATGCATGTCGCTGGGTTTGTCTTTCACCTACTCATAATGTATTTTGATCCTGTATTTGTTGGAGAGGAAACATCTCACATAAGAAAAGTGACAAATAATAAAATATAACATATAAGTGGATGAATCATTCTTAATTATATCGAGACCTTTTGTGACCACAACACCTTAATGTGGTTAAGTTAAGACAATATCTATATAAGAACGATCTACGGGCCACACTTGTCACTGTTTGACTTGGTATCAGAACGAGTCTCTCTCCAGTTGTGTCTCCAGTCTGTTCGGGTGCATTCTTTCAGGGGTTATGGCTCTAGTCTGGTTATTTGGAGTCTGGTCTGATTCTGATTATCATGAGGCCCGAGTTCAGTTTGTCAATCTATTTCACGTGCAAACCTAAAAGGTAGGTTGCACGTGAGGGAGAGTGTTGGAGATGAGAGATCTCACATCAGAAAAATGACAAATAAAATATAACATATAAGTAGATGAATCATTCTTAATTGTACCGAGTCACTTTGTGGTTAAAACTCAACACCTTAAATGTGGTTAAGTTGAGACAGTATCAATATAAGGATGATCCACAAACCACGCTTGTCGCTGTTAGGCTGTATTATTTTTCGTTCATGTTTGTCTGTAATCTGTTCTCAAGAGAGAGAGATGTTGAGATATTAATCTCACATCAAAAATATGAGACCTTGTCTGTGAGCTTATAAGAGTTTGAGCTACTCTCTTCATTGCCAATAGATTTTGAAATTGAACCTCAGACTACTTTATCGATCATGGTATCAGAGCATGTTACCTACGTCCACGTGTGTTAGTATTACGACTATACACACTCCACGTCATCCTTAATTTTAGGCTTAAGAGGTCGACACACTTGTTGGAGCGTGTTGAAATATTTATCTCACATCAGGAATATGAAACATTGTTTGTAAACTTATAACGGTTTGAGTTACTCTATCTATTTTTAATTGGTTTTGGAGTTAAACCTCAGACTATTTTATCATAATATCAAAGCAGGTTACTCATGTCCACGTGTGTTATAGCGTTACCAGGTCACACTCACTCCACGCTCCCAGAAGTTGTTTACGTGTTAGGTTTGAAAATTCGCTACACGTGCGGGGGTGTGTTGAGATACCAATCTTACATCAGAAATATGAGACATTGTGTATGAGGTTATAAAGATTTGAGCTACTCTCTTTATTTTCAATTATTGATTTTTAAGTTGAACGATTCGAAAATTTATGCAGTCGTCCTGGAAAGTGAACTGGTGCCAACCAAGTTAATTATATACACAATGATGACAAGGGCAATGATCATATACTGATCGAGGGAGTGATTATGCTGATACTTTTGAGCTCCACAAATGTCAAGATCGTTCAAAATCCATAATCATTTAAAAGAAAAGGTTCAATATATAGTACGAACGTAATTTACCAAAGGTTAAAAGTGAAAATATCCACATTTTGTCAATCGATCGTTAACTAAAGGAACAATTAGTCAATATAACAAAGTTGAATACATGATTAATTAATGATTAAGTATACAACCGTCTATTACCAGAAGAGTAAAATTCAACACTTGTACCTGAATTTTAGTGGTAAGGTCAATTTTGATACCTAAATTTTAAACTCGATCAATGTAATACGTGAAGTTTTATTTTGATATCAATGAGATGTCTATGTTTTATTTTGATATCAATGAGATGTCTATGTTTTATTTTGATATCAATGAGATGTCTATGTCTTTTTTAATTATTATTGTTTTAGATAAAATTATTTTTAATTTGTTTACTTTTCTCCTTCTTCTTCATCGTTTATCTAGATCTGTTTCTTCTTCATCGTTTATCTAGATCTGTTTCTTCTTCATCGTCATCATTTATTTCATTCTTCTCATCGTCTTCTTCCCCTCCTCGTGGTCATTGCCCAATCCAATCTCCAAAACCGAACTACACCTACAATCAAAACCTAAATACCTAAAATCCTATTTCCATAAATTAAAACAAGAAAAGTACAAATCAATTATTAATGTGAACTCAATTGTTCGTAGCACCCTCTGTCACGCCCCAACCCAAGATTACCTCCCTAACCCTGGGTTAAGACGTGCGGGACCCAACTCAAGTGAGATTTACTCGAAATCCCCCTTGAGCCAGGATAACCCTATTCAGACAGTCCAAACGGCACCGGAATAAACCTCAAATCGGAGGTTATTCTGACTCCTACGTTTGGATCTCAAATATGCCAAATAAAGAACCTAGGGGTTCTAATAATAGTTGTGACTGCACCTGAATCCCGGTCAGGCTGCCTACGTACCCTGTCTTTTCAGGGATCAAGCCACACGTAGCTCTTGTGTAAGATTCACCCTAGCCGGGCAGAATCCCGCTTTTCTAATTATCGGTCGATTTATTAGTATGGATATCAAACATCTAACGCGTATCCGGAGTTTAACCTCTCCGCTAAGGTATCCACCGACCAACTAATCCTCGAGATTAAACCAAACATCCTACCATTCATAACAATAACATCCACACAGAAAGACGGATGATAAATGCAATCACACGATTATATCCAACCATCACACACAATTATAAATATAAAACATAGTGGCATCCACATAAATAAACCAAACCATGGGCATTTAAGATATTTCCTCCTACTTGACATCCCTGAAAATAACTATAATTACCAGGGGTATTTATGGAATTACCACCTCAATGGCATTCCTGTAATTAGCCCAAAACTGTCAGGGCAAATGGACATTCTAGACTTAATGGCAGTTTCGTAATTAATCAGAACTACCATGGGCCCTTTGGGAATAACAGCCTTAGTGGCAGCCCCTGTAAATAAACAAATCAGTCAGGGGTATTTCTGTCATTTTGGTCCCAGTGGCTGCTTTGTAAATAAACAAAACTACCAGGGGTATTTCCGGGATTCCAACCCGGGTGGCACCCCTGTAATTTCCCTAACCTGCCAAGGGCAGTTCTGTCATTACCAACACAGTAAATTGGTAAAACCCAGATCTACCGCGGTAAAACCCAGGGTTTTTACCCAGGAATTTCCCGATCGGCTGGTTTGCCGGAAAACGAAGCTTTTCCGGCCAAACCAGCCTCCAACACCTACCTAGTCTGTTTCCACACCTACCCAACAACATAACAAGCTAGATATTTAGGGAAAAGAGGAGGTTTTTGTACCTCCAAGGTGCTGAAACACAGTGCTCCGGTCCTCCTCTCCGGCGAAGCTCCACTCGTCACCTCCTCCCTTCTCCATGCCCATGGCAGCTCCAGGAAGTTCCCCAGACGATCCTACCCCCTCCTCTCGCCTGGATTTGCCTCGAGACCGAGCGAGCAGTACTCGAGCTTGCTCCCTCCTCTGCCAGGCGAGGCTCATGGCGACGCTGGCACGGTTGAGGGTCAGATCAAGGTCACCGGAGCAGAGCGAGTCCGCCTGTGGAGGCGGTGTGACGTGACGCGCGCGCCAGTGGCTCCGGTGAGGACGAGACAGCGAGCAGAGAGAGAGAGTGAGGATCGAGAGGGAGGAGAGAGAGAGAGCCCCCTCCACCGGTCAACACACACAAATATATATATATATATCAACCAACGGCCCAGATTTGATTTCACAAATCCAACGGTCCAGATCTGCCAATAACTAGTTACCGTGAATAGTAAAAAGATATTTTTCCTATTCACTTTTACCGCACGGTAATAATACTTTATCCCGCATAACTTTCGCATACGAACTCCGATAAATTCATAGGACATACCCACGAGTTCGTATTAACGCCCTCTACAACTTTCCCGAAGGAAGTTTCTCCAAATTCCTGACTTATCGCAAAGTCATCTTTTCCACGGTAAAGTAATTTAACATTGGTTACTTCCGTACATTGTATAAATTCGTAACTAACAACTTGTAGCTCCGGAAAAATCTTCCGGGCATACCGGGGAACTCGTATTAACATAACCTACCCCTCGGGACATTAATTCTATTTTTTTTTTCCAAAACTGAGAATATCTCGATATTAATTCGGGGAAAATTAACAGTGCGGTTACCATTCTCTGTAACTCGTCTAATCCGGGTAAAAATGTTAATTTCGGGACGGGGTGTTACACCCTCGGCTTTCAAAATCCAACCTCTTCCCCTTGATCCCCTACTCCTCAATCGAATCCATGCTCAGTATCCTCAAGACTTAAAGCAATGCTTGTGTTCGTAGTATCCCTCCAACTTTTCTCATATCCCCAACTACTCTCCAATTCTCTTTTTATTCTTCCTCAACAACAAATACTCTATCTTTTATGGACACAAACCCACAAATTTTGGTGGTACTTCTCTCATCTTTTTTTTGTCTTCCAAAGCAAACCTAACCAATTGAAAACTATCGGTCATGTTCTCGTTCGGCGGCGGAGCTTGCAACACCAACAGAAAACCCATAATCTCAACGCGCCCTACCGGTGTGTCCTAGTCCAATTCCTCCAGCTCGCCACCAACAAACCGTACGACGCCGATGTCGTTCTCCGGAGGAGTGTGTTGGAGGTTTTTGCAGTTTGTGTAGATAAAAATCTCTTAGAAGAGGAAGGAGAAAAAATGAAATAGGAGGCAAAAAATTAATCAAAAGGGTTATTTAACTCTTATCTTATCCACACTTAGTAGCTAAGTCACCTTTTTAACGGAGCAGACACAGAAATTGGACAGAGGTATGTTGTTGATATCAAAATATGACTTTAGGTATCACATTGATAGTTTTTAAAATATATATATATATATATATATATATATATATATTAATTTAGCTTTACAACTAGAGTTCAATTACCGATGCTGAATTTTACTCTTACGAGAATAACAAAGTTGAATCCTGTATTCAACTTTGATTAAGAAAATTAACATCTCCGATTATGATAGATAGAAGTTTCAAAATTTGCTCATTCAAATCGCATCTAAAGTTCCAAGATAGATAATATGAAATAATACAGACGATCGAATATCGTCAATAGTTAAAACACTAGTAATGGGGATGAGGTATTGAGTTTTCGGGTAGCTGGCTAGGTAGGCATTACACTTTTTTCTCCCTCCCACAAAGTAAAAAATGATCTGCTTTTTTGTGGCCTTTTGTTGATATGGCGATCTAGACAGTATAGTTGGAAAGCTACTTTCAAAACAGATCCCTAGATTTTGTTGTCTCACATTACAAAGTGGATGTCTAATTCAAAAGGCCAAAACAGTTTGATTTCGATCGATCATTCGCAAATAATCATAATCATGTACAATGGATTTTCATTTGTGTTTATGAATTCCACATGATTTTCATCATAGAAACTCAACTGTGTTAGGGTTGTAGAAGGATTCTCGAATTTCTTGGGGACCAAGTCAAGTCCACAAGGAGGATACCGTTGCTGGTCTTTCGCTTGTAGCTGTTAGAATATGTCAAATAAGTGCCCTAGTCATAGAGAGTTTGTTTTGAATTTGAATTTTTAGTTGTTCCTCATTTATAGGCTGAGTTCTCAGCTAAGTTGTTTTTCAGTTTTCAATCTTGTAAAGCTATTATAAATAGCTGTATTTTCAGTTCAATAAGGTATAAAGAATTGTGTGTTAGCGTTTGAGCAAGCTTAGCGCACAATAAACTGTTATTTGAATATGAATTTATAAGAGCAAGATCATCTTCATCACCGACGAGATCGACTATGTATAAGACATGATCACGATATTGTAAATTCTCTTATACAAGGACCGATCGAAAATTCTTATATGGAACTAGATCATATGCACTATAGCTAAATTTTGTAGTTTTATTATTTTTGTGGGATTAAACTTTAATACTTTATTTTTTTCGTTTGATTTGGCTATGTTGCCGCCGACCCAAGCTCGCCGTCCATTTGCCGTCTCTTTCCAGAATTTGTATCATTGTTAAAGGAATGGTCGATGATCCGGTCTATATGAATTCGGTCCATACAAGACGCTCTCAATCATCACATCAGTAACATGTTCTTATGTTTTTTTCGTTTGATTTGGCTATGTTGCCGCCGACCCAAGCTCGCCGTCCATTTGCCGTCTCTTTTCAGAATTTGTATCATTGTTAAAGGAATGGTCGATGATCCGGTCTATATGAATTCGGTCCATACAAGACGCTCTCAATCATCACATCAGTAACATGTTCTTATTCACTATTCAACCAACTTACTTCAACTTAAGTGCTGGAAATATTGTCCAAAAAAATCATGAACTCCATCAAACTCCAACTCAAAATCTTGAATTTGATTCTGGTTTTGGCGCCTAAATGTGAGGCCGAAGATGCATGCAATGTTCATATAAGATAGATGAGGGTCACATGATTCCAGGGAAAAAGGCAGTTCATCTTTCGCTTTCTTGAAAGAAACTACAAGAGAACAAAGTTGTGGACCAACTGAAGCTGGGTTTGCTAATCAATCATGAACAATCTCTTGCACCATGGTTGATGTGTAGAAATAATCCCGTTCTTTTTACTTTTCGCCTAAATGATCTGTCATGAACGAGCAGCAGCTGTCGAATATAAATATAGGCGAAACACCTCGATCATCTACGACCTAAAATATGAAGGCATAAAAGGAAAAATGTCCTCTTGACGGATGTCTCTTGTCAAGCTCGTCGAAATGGAACTTTGAGGACACATACAAAAGAAGGCAATATCATGCTAATTTTTCTGCTAACGAATTAAGCTTCTACAAAATAAGCCTCTGCGCGCTAAGAGTCCCGTTTGTTTTTCACTATTTATGAATTTGTGATTCCTACAGGCTAAAGATGCTCTTGTTCTCATCTATGATTGGCAGGGAAACATGTACTTCTATGACACTGGACCAACGGGTTAACCAAGCCATGCTATCAAGGCAAGCCCAATTCATCTCCTAGTTTAGCTACATGGTGGCCTGATGGGTGGCTTCTCTCTCGAACCAACTTTCAGTCATATGAACTGCATTTTATGCTTCATAATGTTTAAAAGAAATTTTCTAGACCAGTTACTGAGCTTCGTTAAGATTCAAGAACTATTCTTTCTGCAAATGGAACTTCATCAGCACTCGATCCACTTCAGTGATAGTTAAACCAGAGCACATCCAAACGAGCATGAGAAAATAATATCGAATCACTCGTTCAAGCAATGAAGAGAAGCTATGATAGTATACCATAAAACCAATATATGATACACTACAAAAGATGATGAAATCTCAAGGAAATAAGAAGAGGCTGTAGTTATATGAGACCACATTACTTGTATAGACTATTAGATATGCTATATAACTAAAACAGGTGTTTCTTCTCGGCATTCCCTCTAACATTGAACTAATTTTGACGGTCTCTATCATGAAAATCTATACTAGCTCTAATGCGATCTGCAAGCTTGCAGTTACTGATTTGGCGGCTTCGAATTCCCCTTTTCAAGTCGAACAAAAAGATTAGTCTCACCAGGAAACTTCAAGATGACAAAAGTCTTCAAAGATTTGCTAGTAGCTTGTGAGCCACTTATCTGCCATTTGATCAAGAGGTTTCCTGACTGTATCTTCGGTAGCATTGCAAGCTTCATTGACTTCCATTTCTTCCTTTGGAGTCACGGTTTCACCAACAGTCTCAGGAGGGCTTGAAGTTGCTTCGCTTCTGCTGCGAAGCCTATGGGACTTGCGAGAGGAATGTGACAATGAGTCTCTCATACCAACAACTTTCTTTTGTCTAGTTTTAATACTTAAGTACCCATTTGCAAGAGCTTCCATTGCTTTAGTGGTTAGCGGTCGGGTCCTGGTGCTTTGCCTCCTCAAATTCATGTTAGAGGTTCCCAGAGAATCATCAGCAGGTTTTGTTCGGCTAGATGAAAGGCCTGAACTATCTGCATTTGTCTCATGGCTGAACCCAACACATGTATCACCACCTGTTCGATCCACCAAATCCTGAGGTTGGCTTAGGCCAGATGATGTGTGGGTCTGGGAAGTCAGCATGCCAGAAAAATCTCCACTGCAAGTTTCCAAACTGCTCTCCTCTTCTAGACTACCTTCAGCCTCAGAAATACTTGATGATTCCTTTTGTTTAGGACCCACTAGAGCAACAACAAGTGTTCCTGAATTTAGATCAGTCAATGTTCCATGGGGTCCATCTTGTTCTGACTCCAACCCTTGCGAGCAGTTTTCAATGAGGCTACTTGTCTCTGCCTTAACACAAGCAGTTAATTTTCGTCGTTTGATAAGAGGGCCTGTGGAAACCGAATGACTAGATTTAGCTCTCAGACTGAATTTGCTCAATGTACTCCCTTTTGGCTGCTTGTCATCAGACGTGCTGGTTTTCTGATCCTGGTGGCTTTCAACTTTTTCTGTAGTAGCAAATGTATCCTCATGGCAGTTGTTGGAGTTATTCACTTCAGCATTCAGTGAACTATCAGTAGCATCAGGCTTAACCTTTTGCATTAAATCCTCAGATGAGATTGCTTCAGATTCCCAGGAAGTTCGTTTCGACTTGAGTACACATTTATCTACAGCTGGCAAGCATCTTATCTCTCTCACTGTTGATGATTTTCCTCCAAAAACTAGACTGGTATCAACAACGGTGAACCTCTTCAGATCACTTGCACCGCCACCATTCTTGGCTGTATTCTTTTTCAATGGCATTTCACCTCTTTGAGTAATACCATTCTGGTACTCATTCAGTACAAATTTATACTCAGATGATTCCCCTTCAATGTCTGATGAGGAATGGGATTGATCTGTATTAGTCTTCACTTCACCTGGCATGTTTCTCAGTTCCATTATGCCAACTGATTTTCCTCCATGGGCCAAACTGGTATCGACAACAGTGAACTTCGTATGGTTTGAATTGCTTTTAGGGACTCGGGGTTTGAGGTAGCAAGGACGTTGAAAGCAAGATTTATCTTCCTGGTCTGATGTCACCTCTGGAGTCCACCCACCTACTTCATTCCCAACAGGATCTTTTTCAGCTTCCAGCTGAATGAGTTTTGGTTCAGATGCCACTTTGTTCAAAACATCACTAACAGAATCCAAAAAATGATCACCCCTTTTCAATTTTCTTTTTGAGTACTTCTTTATCCCGGGCATAAGAAAAACCAAATAATTTTCGGAACTGACATAACCTCGATCCTTGGGTTGCTCAGAGTGCCATCCATTTGCCAGCAATCGAGGCCATACAGCCTCCCAAAAAATTTCAGTACATCGATTTTTGCTCAACCGAACTCCTCCAGTCAAAAGCTTCACTATTTCCGGATATGTAAGAAAAGAAAAAGCTTTACCAATTTGTACTCTTGGAATTGGACAAACTGGAGTCTCTTGATTATTCTTCCCAGGCTCTATGGGAAAGCCTGTGAGGTCTTCTTCCCCTTTCCCAATTCCTACAGCTTCCACAAGTACAGGAATGCCAACTGTAAACTTTAAAGAGGAGACATATTCTTCTAGCGAACTTCTTCCTTCTGCAAACGACCTATAGCCCTGATTACAGAACAGACAGAAAGCGACAGTGAGAGAAGTTGCGTGTACCTCTCAAATAGATCATGATTATATTTAGAAACATCTGCACAATGCCTGTATGTAAATATTTGTGGGGAAACATATTTGCAACAAAGGCTAATTACAATTGAAAGTTAACAATTTAGCAGCTGAAAAGAAACTTCCAACAAATAAAATTCAGTAAAAATTCCTAGACTGCAATTGTTGCTGATTATGTTGGTGAACAGTAGTGAGCAATGGAGTGGTGAAACCATTGGTGTACTCAACGATTTTGAGTGCAACATTAAAAGAGTTACGCTTTATCGGGCATATATTTCGTAGGAAAAAATTCCATCTTTTAATTCAGCAAGCCTATAAGCACTGTATTTTTCGATCATATTCAAGGACATGACAAAAAAGGTTGAACAGTGATGAATGAGAAAGTACCTCAAACAAAGTGATTCGCGATTCTTCTTGGACATGAGGAATCATACGAGAACACAGTTCTCGTTGCCTCCACCCCGTAAAAATTTTCTCACCAATAATGCATTTCCTTCTTCTACCTTTCTGAAAATCTGACCATCTGTAGTATTCATAAGACCTATAAAATATTCCATAATAAAATGACATTATTTCTCCTGTGCTCTTGTGCTCCATGAATCTCTTCACCTGAAAGAAGTTCTTCCCAAAAATATACAAGCCAAGAAGAAAACTATCAGCTTCAGCGTCACTCCAGGGTTCCCTAGATGAATCGGGAACTGGAGAACAGCTTTTGCTCTTTAGCAGCTGATATAAACTCCTTTCTTTCAGCAACAATGTTTTTAAACTTGTTGGTCTTGAATCTTCTCCCTGGCCCCACCCATATTCCAAGGGATCAGCATTGAGTTCTGAGTTCTTCTTCCTTGGTCTCTTATGAATCTTTTTTCTCTTTCTAGCTTCCAGAGACTTCTTTACATTAACTGCATCATCAGGGGTTGTAGGAGAATCCAACCCTTCAGCTTCAATGTTATCCCCTTCTTTGACCCATGCAATTAGGATGGGTAATCCCATAAGAAAGGAATGGGAATCACTGGCAATTTCTGAGTCAGCAGGATTAGTCAAAAGCTTAAGCCGCTCAGATTCCATTGTCTCCACTGTCATGAAAGGAATTTCCACCTGAAACTTGCCACCAACTCGGGGAAGCACATGTTTATCTCCAAACGCATTGCTTGTAGGAGTACCTGAATGAATCACATCTTCAATAGGTACTTCTTTCAAGGAATTACCCACAAGATCCAACTCAGCTGATTCCATCTGCCAAAGATTATAGAAACATAGTTACAACCAATAAGGAATGGTAATGTCATTCATACTAGAAGCTATCATGCAAACTTTAACTTAATCATGATACTCAGAAATTACTTGTTCCATAATGAAAATATTTATGTATTATAGCAATGGCAGTCTCCAACTCATATATGCACAACCAGAAAAACACCAGGTTTCTTAGAGAACAAACTCTATGAAGATACAAACTTTTGTGAATGAATGTACACCACAATAACTACATTACATCTACAATATATTTTCCTGGACAAGCAAAACTCTTCAGGATTTTATATTTCTTTGTTGAAATCTTACAGAATACTGAAAAAGACAGAATCAACTCCTCTCACAATTCAAGGAAGAAAAACGAATATCCAAGAGGGGAATTATATTGATCATCCACTGAAACTCACAAACTGCATGTAATCTAAAAACCCATTAATTATCTGGTTTCATATAACTAGAAAACCCAACATTCACTCTAAGCCAGCACAACACATCTGTAATACAATCAGAGGATTTCACTAACACAAAACCAAAATCCATAACTGAACCAGATCCATATTCATTCAAGATACAACTCCATACCTCATCAACAATGTCAAAGCAATAAAAAAGACGCTGTGTCACAAAACAACAACCAACGAAAATATCAGAAACCAAACGTTGAGTCCAGTCTCCAAAGCTAAGAGAAGCTAATATACAATCACAAATCACGCAAGTGACACAACCAAACCAACACACAAGGCTTATGGAATCAAAACCGAACCAACCACAACTCAAACCCGAATTGTACACAAGACCCCAAACTTTGATTCCAAAATCTCATACCAAGCACCAAAATTCAGCTCATATCAAACAGCAGAACAACTCAAACAATAACAACAATGCAAACAGCTACCTCACAATGTAAACAAGGACATAAATTCAGTAATGAACTAACCTCCATTGAAGAGCTCGAAAAGCGTCAAGAACCCACGTGAAAGATTAAGCCTGGGCAAATGGGTTTTCGTGTTAGGCTTTGATTCACATCAATTATCAAGCTTTACTAAATATGGAACCAACCGAGTACAAGGCTACAAGAAATAAATAACACCAAGAACAATAACAAAGCAGTAAACACAAATGAAACATAAGATATGTAAAGATAGAGAGACAGATGATAGTACCTAGTTCAAGAGAGATTGAACTCTCATGGGGCGTGAAATCACAATCTCGAGGTTAAGAAGGGAAGGAAGAGATAGATAGAGAGAGAGAGAGAAGAAGAAGCAGAAGAGAGGAGAGGGAAGATGAAAATCAAAGTGTGTTTGTATGTTGGTTTTTGCGTAGTATAGAGGGGAAGAGAGGAGACGAGAGAATATATATATTGTTGTCTCTCGTGTCAACCAAGAGTTTTAGTACAAAGAGAAATAAATGGCAACAACATAAAATGCTTTTCATGGGGGTATTGGCTATATTGTTCATGCTCCTAAATTGTTAGTTTTGCAATGCATGATTTGTGTTTTTGGTAATTGAGTATTTGAAAACCAGGATTCCGTTACGTTTTAATGCTCGCACATAGATAAGTCTTAAAAAATGCTGATAGTATTATGCGAAAAGCAATGTCACCAACCTTAAACCATAAATACATTTCTTGATAGGGAGCTGACATTTACTCTGGCATTCGAAAAAATATAATTCACCAAGTGTTGTATGCAAAAAATTGTTACTATATACAACGCATAAGTTTGTAATATCACAAACAATATTAAAAAAAATAACTCTTTAATACGTCATAATACTTGAGACGCACACAAATAAATTCAAAGTATTTATAAACAAGAATCAACGATACCGACCCCCAAACAGTGAATACACTTAGACTCGTACAAGTTATTAGCAATAACTCTAGTCATCGAGCATATCTTACCCTCATTTCAACTAACAAAGAAAATTACAATGAAAACACTGCAATAACACAACCCCAACATATCTAAATGAAAAGCTTCACTAGCAGTTTGTCAAGTGTTGCAAAGAAAATTACCCACAAGCGTTACACTCAACAAATTACGAGGCGTCTTTGTGGATGTATTTATTTATTATTAAAATTTATATTATAAAATATAAATTAATGATGATAATAAGCTCCTAACGATGTTTGCACTATATCCTTGAAATTCTTCTTCGTTTTTTAAGAAGGGTTGGTGTGGCTGTCTTAAAGCTTTGATATAGAATACAAGGAGGGGGCGTAAAGTCTAAACCCTAAATTACAAAAAGTAACATATTCTCACATGCACCAGTTAGCAACGAGTGCATTATTGGCAACTCTGTCGGCTTTGACAAAGCGGTGACATAACTGAAGGATACAGATAAACATCATAACGACTAATAGTGCAACCTTCCTACTATATTGCAGTACGAAATCATATCCGGCGACCCTTTGTTTCATCCTGCCACTAGGAGGTAACGATCATTTGACATTACAAAGAACTCGCAACCAACCTAGGACAGACCAAACATGCAAGGTGCTCACACCAGAACAAAGCCCACATCTTTTTATTGAAAGCAATAAATAATTAAAAACTAAACAAATAGGAGAACATAAATGACAATAGATAAATGCCCTATTTGGGCATAACAGACGAGCCCAAGCCCAATCCTTAGCCTTGGAATAAAGGAGATCACATGCTTCCATTAGAGTCTGCTCGGATCGCACCACCACCACAGGCGTCGGGAACCACTGTGAGCCACCCATCGACTGCGCTAATCCATCGCCAACCCCATTTGTCCACGGTCGCCAACCTGATGCGCTAACCTCTCTGGATCGTGTCTAAAAAACCCTATCCAGATTGAAGCAATCTGTTCGAAGTCGCTCCAGGCCGCCACAACCACGACACCAGGCCAACGAGCGATAAACCACACCCCGTAAGCTACCGCTCTCTCCCCATTCCTTCCCACATAACCCACCATCGAGAGACTCCCCAATCTGGGTAGAAACTACACTGGAGATCAGAGATGACTCCACTCTAGACCCGCAAGGAATCAACAATACTCGTCTGACGACGACGCCGTTTGACAAGAACATAAGCTTTTGGTTTCGCTCTCTCCTAATTCTCTGAGTTTAATTGAATTAAGAATTTTGATACTTGACCCAAAATTCCTCTAAAATACTTGGTTTTAGGTGCCCTATTGAGGATGTTGTATATAACTATTTGCATGTAATATTTTTTTTCTTAACCTCCTAACTTTGATTGGTATTATTATCAAAGCATTTGATGTGATTATCTTCAAAGCTACATGCAATGCGACCTTTAAACTACTAAAAATTAGACTTCTTCGCTTTGGCGTCTTCGGACGTCTTCTTCTACAAAATACACAAATAACGTAACGTGTGTCAAGTGTATTCTAGCTACAGTTTTAATATATTAACTAGCATCTTGACCCGTATAATATGAGTGTTAATTTACTTTTTTGTTTGTATAAAATTCTTTTGCAATTAATAATTGAATGTTCTCTTTATTTAATAATATTTGAAGTTTCTCCCATTCCAATTTCCATCTCCACCTTTTCTTTCTTATAAGGAAAAGGAATTTGATTCTTAAGTTGAGTGTCAATTACTATTTTACCCATAGTTACTGAAAAGCCTTAAGTTTTACTCCCTCCGATTTTTTATATAGGTCGGTTTAGGTTTTGAGTTTTGTTTCAATATATAAGTCGTTTTAGTTTATATTTTTTAATTTATCCTTGAGCCACAATAATGACATGAATAAACAAATTTCATTGTGAGAATTTGTGCAAACTTCTTAAATATGACAAACTAAATAGGGGTTAAATTGTCATTATAATTGTTTCTTAATATTTGTGCAAATTCCTAAAAAAAATCAGAGGGAGTAAATTTTAATTAATTAAGAGTATTTTAGATACTTTAAAAATTTAACCATTCTCATAACCAATGTTCTAAATATTGGGATATATCGGTGATATTTAGAATCCCAGAGGATAAATGGCATATCGGCTAAATTTATCGGTCAACGACATATATCGGGTCAAACCGAGTTTGACCTGATATCGATGAGTTTTTTTTAATTGGGCTTAGTTTTTTTTAATTGATACGTTTAGGGTTCATCTTCACCCAGATTGCTTCAGTTCTTCTTTTTCATTCTTCTGTTTTCGTTGATCTCTTTCTTCTGGTTTATAGCTGGTTTTGTTGATTCAAATGATCAATCCAAAACGCCTATAATTTAAACCCTTTCAGGTATGGGTGGTTGAATCAAAGGAGGACAGAGGTATTGCCCACGGTTATTGAACAACCTACCTCTTAGTCTCCTGTTTAAGATCCCTCCAAAACGAATACAAAAATCCTTAGACTACAATTCTCATTGTCCGAAGTGGGTAGTGAAATATCACCCTTGAGATCCGAGAGGTAAGAGAGCTTTATGAAGATGATTTTGTCTCGGAAGATGAGGATGAAGATAATGGGGATTATGAGTTTGAGTTTAAATCCGATGATGATAGAATTTATGATGCATGATCATCTCAATTTATCTTGTAAGCACCTATTTATATTAGTTTGTATTTAGTAGTTAATATTATTTATGTATTTTCATTGTCAAAACAATCAAATGTTTTTCTTTTTCTAGTTTAATTGGTACATTTTGAAATATAAGTTTTAATTTCTCAAGCATTTTAAAGTATATGTTTATAAATATATTAAATTTAATTAAAAATTAACAAATCTGATATAATTTGATATATCTCGATATATTCCCGATATATCTTTATTTTACAAAACCGATACGATACTAATAACCGTTATTTAGACTATTGCTCATAACTCTTCTGACTTTATTAATATAGATTTGGCGGACATCTATAAGTCAATCCAATGCTAATCCCCACCACAGGATTAATGAAGATCATTTTCACTAAATTTGTATTTGTAATTTCGAGTGCTCCAGTCCATCTTGAGATGACCTATAATCCTATACTTCGGAATTTTTGAGCTAGTCAATTTGTGAATGTCCACAACTCATTTGATTAGTGAATAAGTTTTGGTGAGAAAACAATAACATGGCATTTTGGTGGTTGATATAGTTCACAATTTTAGAAAACAAATTGTTTTGAGAAGTTTTTCTGTTTTTTTAAGTAAGCGACGAGTATATTTTCATGTAGCTTCTTTCAAATGAATAACGACAAAGCTGAATACGAGAAATATGTAGAGGGACAAAAGCATCAAAATAAAATAGTGAACAACAAAACTTGTTTTCATGTAGACAGAAGTTGGATCAATTAGCAATCTGTTTACATGTTTTAATTTTGCTCTCTATTCTTTTTCTTATATTATATGGTCAGTTCTACATTTTGAGAAATGTTATACACACATCACAAACACCAATTTTGCATAAACCAAATTGTATCGAGTACCATGATTTGAAAATCTAGTCCTAAATTCCAATATAAAGGACACTGCATGTGATGATGTGAACTTACACATCTCTTCCTGTCTCCGCCAAGCGTCCTCCATGGAAATTGAAACCCCGATCCCAAATGTCACATCCAAAATAGTCCATCCAGTTTAACCCGACCCGATCCACAGCTACCCAAGTGGGTTGGTCCACCGTTATTTGAAGCTTCCCGGTTTGTCACAGTCAACGCCTTTCATGTATTAAACAACTAACTCAGATTTGTGCAGAGGATTTAAACTCATTTCTGATCACAATTTCTTCATGGAGATTCGTGTTTCATGCCTCTTGCGTAAGAATCATTTTTCTTTTATAAATTGAGTAATCGAAATGACATTAAATATTGACCAATTTGGGAAGCTAGTAAGCTTCAAGAACACGAATATACACCTCTAAAAGATCAATTGGGAAGTAAATTTGGAGCTTTTTCAAGTATTTACTGAAAGATTCAATCTTTATGTTCATTTTGTTTTAGGTTCTTGTGGGGGGGAGTTGGAGTGGGAGTTGAAGTGTGCACGGGGAGATGGGTTTGACTCCACTTTGATGCAAGTTTCTGGAGATTCTTCATCTGGGTATGTCTAAAGTTAGATACTTGATGTCAGTTTGATGTTTACTAATTTGTGATTAGCTTCATTTGCCTATCTTTCATTTGTTCAGCAAAGGAAGTTTAAGTTCTTCTGTTGTGTTTGATTTGGTTTTGGCATTTGTATGTAATGTTTGGAGGGTAACTAATTCAATTTCTAGAGTTGTGGTAATGAGAGTTGGGTAGGTCCTGAAATTTTGAAAATCATGTGTTTTGGCTTTATTGTGAGAGAATTGGTTGGTTCTTTATGTTTCCAGAAATTCATTAGCTAGTGTGTTGATAATGGAAATGGTCTTCATTCTGATTCATGTTGTATCAGACACCTGCATCTTTGGTTTTGCATGCTCTGATCTCACATTATGTCTTAGTTACTAGAATATTATGTCATGATTTCGCATTATGTGAGTCCAGTATACCGAGTACTTACATATCATATGATTCATATCTGTTAGACTATCATCTTTATATATAAAGCAAAGGTGTATTTTCCTGTTTTGATAAACAATGAAATGACGCTTTTACCCATACTTTCTTTACTTTTTTACAAGTTAACTCGTTGGTTATGGAATTGACATTTTTACCTTCAGTTTTAATATAATTACAGTTCTATCACTGTTTTTGTTTTTTTATAAATGATTTGTTTTTAATTTTATTTTTAAATTGAATTGCATGAAAAAAAACATTTTTAAAAATAATAATATTAATGATAATGATAATATTCATAATACTAATAATAATGTAAAAAATTGAGTTGCTTTAAACCTAAATAATTGTATTGATCAATATATATTGATTGTTCATGATTTATAATCACTTCTATAACTTTTTTAAAATAGTAGTTTTAGCGGTGCATATGAGTGTTGGTATGTGAATTTATCTAGGTTAGGTTTTGAATTGAAATTGGGTTTCGGGTTTAGGACATCAATTAATTTTCCTATTGATTCAGTTTATCAGTTTCAGCTTATGACATGCATTGATGGGTGTTTCTTACTTACAATTCCAGACATCTTAGTTGTTAATTTAAATTCGGTATTAATTTCATCTCAATCAATTATGTTATTTTTATTAGAGTTTCATAGAGTTGTTGCACAATATTGATCGAACTACCAAAATTTCATAATAATTAATTGAATATACAGAAACGTACTTCGGCACGTGCAACAACTCTTCGAGGTTTCTTTACAAAAGGAAAAGTAAATAAAATTTATACAACTAACATACATCTATGGTTAACACGTTTTACCAATATTGATATTTTAACTTACTGTTGATGGATGAACTTGATTACATGTATTCCCAAAATTTATCAATTTTGATATTTATTGATAACTTACTACATGTAATTAAGAAATTTTCGTTGTTGATTATTGCTCAGCTTTCTTCTAAAATGGAATTTGCATTTATGGTAAAAATGCACATAATTGATCAAATAGAAAAAATTGCACAATAATTGAATCAAATAGTAAAAAATTGGACACTAACTACTCAAACCGATGAAAACCGCATTTCTAATTCAAGTTTTCTCTCTAATTCAGGTACTCAGTCAAGTAAATCAATGTTAAGAGTTTTTTTCCTTCTGTCACTATTAAGTATTATAATACTAAGATAAAAATATATCAACCGTGAGTCATTTTAAAAAGAAAAAAAATCAAATCAACCGCACTTAAAAGGCGCGGACATCAATGCTAGTTGTGAGAAAAATGACGAGATGTGTGCATTATTACGTACATATCTTTAAACAATAGAACCAGTTTATCTGATTCTCTATACATTTTTACATTTTGTCAGTAACCGAACAATACATGATTATGGATGTGTAAATTGCAATGTGGCTTGTAGTCACTTTGAGATATCAAGTGTAGTTCATTTCATATAATCGCTGAGAATCAGTTTTTTGATTAGGGGAAAGAACTAAGGACAGAGAGGACAGAGCTTGGTTAGGAGAGCTGAAGTTTTCTGCTTTATTGAAGATGAGGAGATCATGCCTTCCCAAGTGCAGATTTGGTAGGATAATGGGATGGCTCCAGATTCTACTGGGAGGGCTTGTTATAATTGTCAGCATATCCAGCCTCTTCAAGTTCTATTCTGCCGGATTTTTCTGGCGCAATGAAGACATATGCCGACATTTTTATGGGGCCAGAAATGAATATGAAGGATTCGACATAAAAGCTTTGTCTGATCGAGTAGGGGAAGTGCTAAACAAATTGGATAGTTTGCAGGAAAAGCTCGAGTCAGCTGTGCAGCAAATGGAGAAGAACAAGGATGTCTTTCATACAACTAATATCACAAAATTGGAGTTCAAAAAGTATCTGGAGGAGGAAGTAATCAGGCCTCTTTATAGCGCTCACATTTCTCTGAGACTGATTCGTTTACCTATCGCAGAAGGTATTAGAAACTCAACAATGAAAGAGGAACCATTGATTAATACTTTTGTGATTGAAGAGATAAGGAAGTACATAACCCCAAAGGAGAGCAGAATTGGGAAGATTAATATATTTGGTACAGAGAGGATATACAATACGATTGGACATGCTTGTGTGTTGTACAAGAAAGAGCTGGAAGAGTATATGAACTATGACATTGGGTCTTATTGTGACGATGATTGGAACTTGGCTCAGAAGCTGATGTTTAATGGTTGTGATCCTTTGCCCCGGAGGCGGTGCTTGACAAGAGCCTCAAAGGTCTATCTGAAGCCTTATCCGATCAATGAGTCTCTGTGGAAATTGCCGGATGACAGAAATGTGCGGTGGAGCAATTATCAGTGCAGGAACTTTCAGTGCTTAATGAGCAACAACACCAAAAGGGGTTACTCAAAGTGCGTAGGATGTTTTGAAATTGAGAAGGAAAAGCTGAAATGGGTGATTAAGAATAGCTTGCTACCAGTTGATTTCCTGATCAGTGAAATTTTGGCTATTAAGCCAGGGGAGATAAGAATTGGTCTTGACTATGGTGTTGGCACAGGTACATTTGCTGCAAGAATGAGAGAAAATAATGTTACAGTAGTCTCTACTGCTCTTAACCTTGGAGCTCCTTTCAGTGAAGTGATTGCATTAAGAGGTTTAATCCCGCTGTATGTAACGCTGAATCAGCGTCTACCTTTCTTTGATAACATTATGGACTTGATTCACACAGCAGGGTTTCTGGATGGCTGGATTGACCTGCTGTTGCTGGATTTCATCCTGTTTGATTGGGACCGAGTTCTGAGGCCTGGCGGATTGTTATGGATTGACAGGTTCTTCTGCAATAAGAAGGATTTTGATGATTTCATGTACATGTTTCTGCAATTGAGATACAAGAAACACAAGTGGGCTATTACTCCTAAATCAAAGGATGAGGTCTACTTTTCTGCAGTGTTAGAGAAACCGCCAAGAGCAATCTGATCATCAATTCATTCTATGGAACTTCTTGCTTGGATTTTTACATTTGTCTAGTCATTAACATACTAATAGGATTTCACTTGTGACTTGTCTTGTTTTCCTGATTGACATTTGGTTATAACTCGGATTATGAATTTATGAGATGTTTACTGAATTCAGGGACGAACCCCCTTAAGTTTCTGACAGATCTCGTTTTTTATATGTTGTAGAGAGCAAAGTTGCTGAGTACGAGTTTGTTTCTGAATATGAACCCCCTTATCCAATAGCATACTAACAGATGTCAAACTCGAACTCCTTCTAACTGAAAATCCAAGCTCCGCCACAGCCTGAATTATGACCATAAAGTTTAGATGGCATATACATCATATTACTACCCGTTAATTGGCAATTAAACTATCATAACATTGCATCTTGCTGCTCCTAGTTTCTGAAAGAGGGAGGACTACACTAATTTGCTGCAACAGCCAGCTTCTTTGATTGTCGAAATGTTGGATTTTTTTTTCGATTGCTGAAATGTTGGATGGATAACAACGATGGCCAAAACAAAACAAGAGAAAATATTACACTGAAGAAATCAGAAATAGAAACTCCTCATCCTCGTATCAATATGGTTCTGATCAACACAATCCCATAACACCCAGCCAAACCCTAAAGATGTATAGAACACAAAGAAAAGACAAAGTAATTGTTCATTTAACTAAATAGATTTGAGAGGAAATGACACGGTAAAAACATAGAGTAGGATCTATTACAAACTGGTGGATGATTCTATGTACTTAAAGTTACCATGCATCCACTAGCTGCACCATATATAACGACAGACAACAGTCTATTCCTCTAGCCTCGGTCGTAACCCTTCCCTGAGTGGCTGTAGGAGGTGAAGGACACGTCAGCTTCTTGTTGAAGTAAGCTCGCATGCACCCTTTTCTTGTTTGCACCGGCACCACCTTTGTGAAGCCACCAAGTGAAGCAGTGAAAGGTGGTCAGAGCTCCGGTAGTGATCGAGTAGAGTACTGATGATCTAGCTTCTTCAGAAATCGAGTCTGGTCGACTACAGGGCTGTCGCTCTTCATAAAACCAAACCTTCCATGTAATCCAACTAGTCGTCACCGTGGTCGAGACGGCGGCGAGTGACTAGCGGCTCAGCGTCGCGTCCCGTTTCAGCATGTTCGAAGCTTTCACCCGAGACGCCGAGTCGTTAGTCACTCGCAGCAGCAGCGACGACGGAGACGACTCGTTCGATTACGTGGAAAGGTTGGCTTTTATATGACAACCCGGTAATCGACCAAACCCGACTTCCTGAAGAAGCTGGATCACTACTGTAGTGTCTCCGATATCGCTCGTCTCTGACTCTGAGCTTCCCTCAGTTATTGATATGGGGTGCTTTGCTCTATCTTGTCCATAGATGATCATATATAAAGGCTCAATTTGAGCGTTTTTTTTGGCTTTTGAAATATGATTTGATGTATCTCTGTAGGTTTACTTTTACAGGCTTTAACCACGCCCGTGTGTCTGCTAAAGCAATTCAAACATTGAAATGAGATAGAGGAACCAAAGCTAGGGATACAAGAATGATTCAACATTATAATTCTCTGCAAGCAGGACAATAGTCAAAACTATAGGCATGTCTGTAATGGTGGAATGTCTTTCTGAATTATTGTATGAGCAGCTATATGCACAAGGGAATGGCTTGGCTTGGCCTATAATGTTAGTTATTCAGAATAACTTATATGTTTGACCATCTATATATCAGTATTATATCTTTTAATCTCAACCATTCACATGTGTCATATACATACACGTCTGTGTATTGAAAATACTTCGCAAATAAACCAAATTATGCTATTAAATTCTGATTCTTTTGCAAAAAATTATTGAATCATGTAGTCAACATTTACATCAGGGCCGAGGGGAAGTGGGGAACATCTTTTTGCACCCAGGAAAATAGATCAAGTATGCTGACTATGCTCGATATGTCTTTCTGGTTTTTTCTAGGGGTGGGCATAAATCCCGTAAATCTCGATCCCGTCTCGGTCCCGTCCCGATCCCGTTCCGATCTTGGTGGGATTTGAAACTAAAAACACTTGTCCCGTCCCGTTAGCAAAACAACGGGACTGGACGCGGGACTAAAATTTTGAGTCTCGTTATGTCACGCCCCGAATCTTTTGAAGTTACTAAAAGTTACTTTTCACAGAGATTCACGAGTTACCGAGGGTTTTTAATTTCGATCGGTAATTTGATAAGTTATCGCTCGAGTTAATTTTCGAGTTTTTCTAAGTTCTCCAAATACCTGATTTAATGATTCGATGTCATAGTGCGTGTCGACACGAGTCTCTCGGTATTTTCGGATTATTTTTCGGAGCTTCGGTTTATTTTCTATGGATTTTCGAAGTTCCTGGTAACTTTTAATTACCAATCCGGTAAATCAGTTTTACCATTTAACCTTTTCACTTTTTACCTTTTAATCTGAACCGTTGGATCCTTTCAAGATTGAATCTCAACCGTTGATTTCCCTATAAATAGGGGGTGAGTTTTGACTCGGTCAAAACTCACTAAATCGGTCAACCCCTTCCTCCCCGAGCTCTCTCTCGCCTCCTCCCTGTTCTCCGCCCGGCGCCGGCGATCCCGGCCACCACAGGGCGACGGACTACCCTCTTTCTTCTCCTCTCTTCCTCCTCTTCTCATCCATGCCCACAGCTTTCCGAGGCGGCGACTGTGGAGGGAGATCGACCGAGGAGAGGCTCGACGGTCAACGGCGATTTCCGGCGAACCAGGCGGCGATTCGACCTCCAACCGGTATGGTTCGTCTTCTCTCTTCTTCCTCTTCCTTCCCCTTGCTTCTGATCATCGATTTGAGCCTTGCTCGAGAGCTCCCTCTTCCACTGTGTATTTACTGTTTTCTGGGTTTCAAGGCTTGCAGCTCCGGTGACGTTTTCTGATGAGCTTCTCGAGCTCAGGTGAAGCTAGAAGCAGCAGTTTAGGCTTGAGGAGGAGCTTGGAGGTAGCTGCAGAGGTTTTATGGCTGCTGTGCTCGAGGTAGTGTGCTGCAGCCGTGAAGGAGGAGCTGGACTCGGTTCAGCGTGGCTCAGAGGGTGAGGTTTTCTCCCTCTAGATCCTATTTGAATTGCTACTGTGTTATTGATCTGTGGTTATAATGATGGTGTTCTGATATGTGTTGTGTTGATTCCTGCATATGTTGTCGTAACTTGGAGGCGAAGAAACGAGGGAAACTCTGGCGAAATTCCGGCAAGTTACCGGAATCCGGCGAAGATTCCGGTGATACCGTAAACCGGCAGAATGCCGAAGAGGTAGAAATCGAATCCTCGTTACTCGAGTCAAAAAGTACGGTTAATTCGTAATTGAGACATTTACGGAAAATTAGACGTAAGTAGGAAGTTTCCATTTTGGGAAACTTTCCATTTTAAGGAAGACTTACCAATTTAGGAAACTTTCCATTTTGGGAAACTTTCCCTTTACGGAAGGTTACCAGTTATGAGGAAAGGTTAAATCGGTAAATCGACTCAAGGTTAAATGTACTGATTAATGTGACACGTTGGGTGTCCATAGTAAATCAACGAATTAATACGTGACACCCTAACGTCAAGTTAAAGTAATAAATGAAAGTTCGGAAGCTGAGTCGGACTTTCGGTAAATTGAGTAAGAGTCGATGACCGGGAAAGAATGTTAAAAAGGTTAAAGTGCTAAAGAAAGGAACTTGGTCAACACGTGGTCAAATAGGATTCCTGGTCAAACTAGGGAAAAGACCAAGTCAACGATGAAATGACTAATATGGTGGTTTGTTTGTACAGTCTCTGATTGAACGTGAGACGGGCTCGACTACGCGGGTAGTTCGAGGGTTTCGCTCGAGGAGCTTTCCGAGCGGGAAGGTCGCAATAGTACTGTGAGTGGACATATTATTTTAAATAAATGCATGCCTTAATTATTGAGTTAATTGCATGATGTTTATGATTGTTTTCGAGAATTATATCTTTCTCGGGTTCTTGAACGATTTTATTTGGTTAAAGTTTAGCGGGAGCCTCGGTTAAAGATTTTTACTATGGTTTGAGATATTGACACTTATGCGTGAAGTATTTACATTATTACTCAATTTTCTATTTCTCCCGAAAATGGTTATAGACGGTGATGGCCGTCCTTCGAATGGATTTGAACCCGAGACTTCGTTGGAAATTGGTTTTATGCATATATGACAAGGAATTGTTTTAATTAATTGTTTTGGGAAGAGAATTTGATTATTGTCTTGTTATGAATTTATATTTCAAGGGTTGACCGTATTATTTTATATAGCTAGCATAGAGTAGCGTGAGGGCGCTACTAGAGCTCTTAGCTCCGACCCTAGCCTGAGAGGTCAGGCAAACTACGTAGTGCACTATGAGGGTTGACCATTTCCACTTTATCTAGAGCTCTTAGCTCCGACCCTGGTCTGAGAGGTCAGACAAGCCTGAGAGGTCAGGCAAACTACGTAGTGCACTATGAGGGTTGACCATTTCCACTTTATCTAGAGCTCTTAGCTCCGACCCTGGTCTGAGAGGTCAGACAAGCCTGAGAGGTCAGGTTGATATTATAAGGGTTGACCGTTATCACATATTCTAGAGCTCTTAGCTCCGACCCTGGTCTGAGAGGTCAGACAAGCCTGAGAGGTCAGGTTGATATTATAAGGGTTGACCGTTATCACATATTCTAGAGCTCTTAGCTCCGACCCTGGTCTGAGAGGTCAGACAAGCCTGAGAGGTCAGGTTGATATTATAAGGGTTGACCGTATTATTTTATCTAGCTAGCATAGCGTAGCGTGAGGGCGCTACTAGAGCTCTTAGCTCCGACCCTAGTCTGAGAGGTCAGACTTATTATGTTTGGTGAACATTTCTCTTCCCATATTCCTTGCTGGTTTATCTTATCATGCATATGCGGAAATTTAGTAATTGTGGGCATGCATAAATGATTTTTAAATTGATATACTTTTGGGAGAGCATTACAGGAAATTGAGTTTTTATATTTGATTTTCGTCCACTCACTCTAACAGTTTTTAAATGTTTCTCCCCTGGGCCTTTCGTTTTTAAATGCCCAGTGATGCAGGGTTCTTGAGAGGAGGTCGAGCGCGTACGAGAGTCGAGGCATAGTCGATCATTCCGTTGCTGCTCGAAATTCTTTGGGGTAATCATCTCTGTAGACTGCTCTGACTAACCCGGTTTAGTTAGTTTTGTAGGAAGGGTTGGCCATTTCAAGGGGGTTTCGGTAAGAAGTTCCCTTGAGGTGGTCCCCGCAGGATTTACTTCGGGTTAAAAGGGTTTAACCCGGGGTGGGTCCTGTCACGTTAGGCCCGTCCCGTCTAACTTTAAAAATTCATAACTAATTATAGAAATCTAAATAGAGGTATTCGCCAAAGAGAGGTATTCGCCATTAGATTGATCAGAGAGTAATTCAACCACTTCGACGAGACTGTCAGCTTCAACTTTTACTTCTTAGGATTGTAAAACCTCTTGGTTAGACTTGCAAACATCGTGATTTGTTTTATTTTGCAGCTTTGTGGTCTTCTCATTGGCTTCCTTAATTTCCTCACTATGTTGTCCATGAGTCTGCCCAAACTGCTGCATGGTAGCGTCTAACCGTGCCAAGATTTCATCTTACTTCTCAACTCTTTGAGTCAACTCCCCAATTTGATCAGCAAGATCCTTCAATATCTGTTTTGTCTCATCGTCCATTATCACCTCACTATAGCCAGTTGACTATGTTAATTCTTCTGGGAATCATCCGAAACGTGAAATCGTTTGTTCTACAATCCTGACACGTTATGTCCCACTAGGCGTGCTAAATGTTCGGTGTGAAAATCGTTTTTCTTTGAATAACCAGGCTTGAGGCGTGCCAGTACCTATGGGTCAGGTACAGCCTTGATCATGATACTTGTTTGCCTTCTAACTTCTTCTCAAACAACTGTCGTACATGCACTGATCAGGCTGGTACTTAGGTTCTTTACAGACCTAACTGAGGAGCAACTAGGATTTTTCTCTTCTTCTCATGAAGCAGACGTTTCTTACTCAGACCGGAGTGGTTGAGCAGAGTTATAAATCAAGATTGCGGGACGTTCGCCAAAGGGTTCTCGGACAAACCAGAATATTTGCTAGAGTTCTCACTCCAACAATAGTTTTGCGGGTATTCGTCTACGGATAGGGCTTAATGAAGCGGTGGTGGATTGTTCGCTCATGGATGAGGCTTGATGAGGTAGAAGCGAGAACTGCCGACGGGTCAGACTTTGGTAAGTAGTAGCGGTGAATGCCTACGGATAGGGCTTTAGTGAACAAAAAGACCCAAAGAATCTTTTTGATAGAGGTACTCCGAGAGAGGCTTGTTTTGCAGTGTGCAAAAGTTGTTTGTTGATTGATTGGAGATTATGTTCCCTCCTTCATTAGCCATGACCCCTTTATATAGTGAACACTAGAATTTGTTCTTACTTGCAGATCAAGACATATCAAATCTCTTGAAGATTAGATCCTTAAGCAACTGCAAATCTTCGCCAAGTATGACCTCAAAAGAAATAAAAATATGTACAGATATTTTGACCGCAGGTATCGGTCCATGATATAAAGATAGATGAAGACATCCACCTCAAATCTAACTCTTGTAGATTAGTTAGGCATACATGTGGTGATTCACGTCCAGATAGGATTCATGAAGCAATATTACTTTGAAGATATATATATATATATATATATATATATATATATATATATATATATATATCTTCAAAGTAATATTGCTTGATGAATCCTATCTGGACGTGAATCACCACATGTATGCCTTTAAGGAATGAATCTTATAATTCATGTAATTATACATATCATGCTTCCTTGATGCGCATAAGTTCACAAATATCCCTTAATTAAAGCATTCATAATAGAAGTCTTCTTGATAACTCAACATCCTTCCTTAATTGCCAAGACAACCAAACCTTGTTCATAAGTCCAGATTTCCTTGCAAAATCTTCAATATCGATCCAAACTTGATGATCAAGAACACCATTAATTACTTGATCCAGACATATCGATAGTATCCCAGATTTACATCAAAATCTCTTGACCTCCAAGATAGGCCTAATACAGCTTCGATCATGGATATCTCTCGAGATACCAGATCAATACATCGACGGACCACTAAATTGATTCAGAACACGGCCCGTCCGGGAAAGTATATTTTACACCCAAACAGTATGGGCTAGATTGCTACTGTTGTATATGTTTGTAAGAATGAGTTATGGTTAAAGCTAGATTCTTAGTTTTTGTCTGTTTTAGTTTTCAGTAGAAATAAGGATCATATCATGACATTGGCTCTGTGACGTTAGACGATGATATTGTAAGCAAGTAGAGGAAGAACATTCTTTCTTAGATATGAGGTGTAGGAGTAATATGCGGTATTGTCTTGTAGGTTAAACATACATCAACTGAGATGTTAACAATGTTGGTTATCAGACAATAACTAAGGCCTAAGGGGTTTGCTAGGAGTATCCAAATATGATAGGTAATTAGGACTAGGAGAGTGTTACGCGAATAATGCACTTGTGATAAGTTCCAAAATGTACAACTCAAGAAAACATAGAGATAGTTCTATGGTAGTGATCTTTGTGTTTTAATTATGTTGTGTAATGTTTTAAAAAAAAACTTAATCTGCTACGAGATAATTTTCTTGTATTTATATTCCACGGTCCTTGCATACATATGTCCAAATCCAATAGCATGATATCACTGTCTCTGCTAATTCTTATCTTCTTCTCCATAGTACCATTTGTGATTGTCTACTTGTCCACATATATTATGAGCAAAATGATAGACCATTCATTTTTCATAGTCTCTTGTTTACTTTACTCAAGGTAGTTCATCGATATTTGATTATGTAATATATGTTAATTAGTTAATGTAGATTCTTTTGTTTCCTCCATGTGCAAGGTAGTTTAGCTACAGAATCATAAGATTTTGGAGTCATGGATAGCTTGATGCAGAGAAACACTTAAACCTATTCTTGATCAGTATTTTGATATAAATGTATTAGCTGATGACATCGCTTTATCTAAAACTTAGACGTTTGTGGGGGTTAGAAATAGTGCTCCCTAGGATTTCCGGTAATAAATGTGTAACGAAAGTAATTAAAGGGACAATGAATGTGTAGTAAATGCAGACACCACTAATAGGGACATAAGTTTGCTTTTAAGTACAGTTTCTGTTACAATATTCAATAAGGACATGATGACTGTCATTAGAAGGGGGAATAAATGCGAACGTTATAGTAGAGTTAATGCCTGATGTAGAAGGAAAGATCCTCTCCTGTATATCTCATTGAGTTCGAATCTCAGAACAGATGCTTCTCTCATGCTGGATTTAATTTCATTATACTCAAATTCTTAAGCGTTGATTAGCTGTATAGGCATAGTATTTCTCTTACTGATTATTCTACTAAGCATTTTTACATCTCTTATGGTTGAAGATGCAGATTTGGACAAGGACCATGTAAGGAGTTTAGGTTCACTAAACTTAAACTCACTTTCTTCTTTTGGTAAAGGGGATATGATTATTTTACTAGTTACGTTTTGAGCTAGTTGTTCTTCATTGATCCCTTCTTCTTCTTGTATCTTCATTTTTTCTATGCTTGTTTGCAGTCTTGCTATCCTACTGTTTATCTCATGGAATTATTTTTCGAGATCAATACTCATCTCTTGAAGATAAGCAATCTTGTAGTTCTGCTGATGAATTATTGCTTTGATATTATCATGCACTGTTTCTGTAGGAAGGAAAAAGCTTAGAGCTTTATCACCTTCCTATTTTACTTTTAGTTCAACTCTGTGATTCATCTTAATCGAGTGATTAGAGTTTCTAAAAGCTTTTTCAACGATTCTTGAGAAAATTTTAGCTCAATTGCTTGTTGAGGAATGTTGTCAGCAAGATGCTCAGTGTAAACTAGCTTTCTTTCAATATCCAATAGATATTGTTTTTCTTTGAGATAATTAAGCTTAGATACAAGCTTGCTGAGTGTTGCACTTATCTCTTCAAATTGCTTGAACTTGAGATGAAATCTCTCAAGTTGTAGTGCAACCTTGACTGAGGTCGTATTCCTAGATAGATGATCTAGGTATTCAATTAGGCTCAGTCTGGAAGGATCAAGCTCTTCAACCCCAACTTTTCTCCGGAGGTAGACAAGATCGTCATAGAGTGTGTTTAATACTCTACAGATGTACTCTATCGAGTATTGATCTTCCTGAATATGCCTTGAATGAAATCACTTTTGCCATTTATCAGTACCTTTTGTAATATAGAAGGACTGGTAATTTTTTAGTTTGGATTCTCTTTTGTTAGTCAAGAGAAGCCAACTTTGTGGCATAAGCTCTGATATCAGCTGTGGCGGATCTAACCGAGACTCAAACGTTCAGCGGAGTTTGATTGTAATCAAAAACTTCTTGTAGAACTTTAATTTGTTCTTCAGTTCATTTGATTCTTTGCTGAATTCTGAGGATAATATCCCAGTAATTTTTTATTTTTCTAGGAAGATTATCTATGTATTTTACCAATCTTCTTAGTTTTTTTTGTCTTGCAATTCTTTACGGGAAATTTTAGCATAAGCTAATAAATCAAGTCAAGTAGCTATTAAGTTTGCTATTGATGATGAATAATAACGGTTTACCTTCGAGTGAGAGGATGAGTTTATATTTGCAGTATGCTAGATAAACAAATTCATAGACCTAGGCCCACCATGCTCCATCAATTTTTAAAAGAAAACAATACAACACACAAAATAAAGGTTAAAATGGTAATTTTCTAATAATAACAGAATATTCTTTAAAGGAATATTCCTTGCATGTATCTTATTGATAGCAAATTAAGAGTTTAGGTATTACCTTGCTAACTTTACAAGTTCAGGTATCATTTTGGCAGTCCCTTAAGAGTCTAGACACCTTTGGTGCATATTACCCATAAACTTATATAATGACTGCATTCGAAGCTACATTAGTAGGCTTAAACATATGTAATGACTTTATTAGAAGCTACGTATGTAATGGTATTGCTAATTTTATGTGATGAAAATTTTTATGAAATGCATAATCTTTTGGTTTCAAAATTTATTGTATTGTGTTCTATAGAAATCAGGTAATATGACATGAAACTGCCAGATTACGGCGTGCATCAGGTCTATTCACGACGTGCATTACATCACTCACGTTGTGCATCAGGGCTAACTACGACGTGCATTTTCATCATTTACGACTTGTATTTTCATCATTTACAGTGTGCAAAACAGAACGTTAACGCACGCCGTAAAAAAAGAAAAATGCACGCAAATGCTCGTGCTTTAAGGGCGCGCAAATGCACGTCGTGAATTGTTATTTACGGCGTTTTTTGCATGCCGTAAATGCTAATTTTTTCTGTAGTGTCTCTTCTCAGGCAATAGAGTTAGGTTAAATATATAGAGCGAGTTGAGTGGGTTCGGTTAAAGAGAGATATGTAAGTGGTGAAAAGGAGCTTCCTTTGATCCAACTGAGTGGGCTATATAGTGGTTCAGAGCTGTCAAATTGTGCACTTCGGCTTACATTTGGTCGTTATGGAATGTATAATGCTAAAGGTTTGCCAGTTGCATGATATGGGAGCAACTAGTCACTCTTTCACTGCTACAGACTCGTTCTCTCACACCAAATTGCAAACCCATATATTCTCAGCCTGGATTTGATTATGGGCCTGTTCAAAATGGCCGGTTTAGTTACAAGATTAAGCTAATTTGTTTTAAATCACTTTACAAGAATCATCAGTTATCATCAGATCAGATGCCAAATCAAACTAAAGGAAAGGTATATATGGCCTACAAAAAGAGGAGGCATAAAGCCCTCACAAGTCACTCCAAGTATCTAGGGTTTTTTTTGGATTGTCTCCATTACATTAATACAGTCGCTAAAACTAATAAAATTTTACCTTAGATTTGTTTAATTGATAGTAAGAACCTTTCTAGTTTCTACAACCTGAATTATTAATAGATAAGACGTAAAGAAATATTCTTAGCTACCTAGCTAGATTGCATAAGCTCATATTCATATTAGTCTAATTTGTAAGAAGATCCTAATGTTTAAAGCAATCCATATCAAACGTATGCTCTTATGCTCTGCTAACTGATTAAAGAATGAGATTACTAATGAAGTTACAGATTACGGGATAATTTTGGGAATAAAGAATACATGGGGTTATCTGCATACATTGATGGTGAAAAGATCGTTTATTGTAAAGGTATTTGACAATACACCCAATTTATCAAGCCTATTTTAAGTTAAACCCACATCTTTACATTCTTTTAAAATACATCCACTTATTAATTATATTGATTTATTAAAAAAATCTATTTATATTTAATCTTAAAAATAGAACATATTCAAGAATGAAATTACAAGATTTGCCACTAAACCCTAACCCCTAAAACCTAAAACTCTAAACCCAATGTCAGATAGCTGCCAAAAAAACCTAAACCCTAACCCCTAAACCCTAAACCCTAAAACCCTATACCCAAAACTCAATTCCTCAATAAACTCTAACCCCTAAATCCTAAACCCTAACCCCTAACTTAAAACCATATGCCCAAAACTCAATTCCTCTATTTGTAACCTAATTTAAAGGTAGAAAACAAAATGAACATCAGAATGGTAAAAATGACAGTGAAATAAATTTAAATTTATGAAATAAAATCTATAAAGCAAGCTAAATTATTGTATTGGGTATAAATTTAAAAACAAAAAGTGAAAGGGTTTATCTTAAAAGAGGGTGATTTTTTTTGAGTTTTTCTCTAATTATCTCTTTATTGTATCATTTTTCTTTATAAAAAAGATGTAGATATATGTGATTGACATATTGGTAGAGTGGGGAAAGCCGGGTAATACGCATCAAATGTGTCTAAACTCTTAAGAAACTGTCAAAATGATACCTAAACTTATAATGTTAGCAAGATAATTTAGAATCACTCTAATTCTAAAGAAAGTCGCCCACTTAGTACCTCTCTTCAGTAGGATTCCTTGGAACTGGGTTCCACGAAAACCTTCTTGCAAACGCAGCGGCGAAGCTTGACAGTCGGAGTTTGTGCTCTCCCTTTGATTTCAATGTTAAGAAACGATGGATTTCCAGGCCTCCATGTTCAGGTTTTGGAGCTAGTTGTACGAGCTAGCTATTAGTGCTTCAAGTTTTCCTTGTCGGCTTTTTTGCTGTTGTTTTCTTGTACTTTATTTGCCTTCTGGCTTCGTTATGAATGCATTTCTTCTTGAATCTTGACCAAAAAACGAAGCACTCATTTGGCGTCCTAAACTAAAAAAAATCGAACCGATAAGCATAACTAAGTAGTTACAAGAAGCATTTTGTGAGAGCACAAGAATTGATTAACGACCCAATTAGCAACTCCCAAAATGAAGACTAGCTCGTTAGATGAACACCTTTAGTTGGGCTTTTCTTCTTTGTGCAGCTAATCGGGAGCTTCAAATTAATTCGTATTATGAAATTAATATAGGGCCTAGCTGTATCTATAAGCTTAGTTTGGTGTTGGGTCTAAACATTAAGTTTTTTTTTTTTAAAAAACTCAATTTAATTTAAATAAGCAACTTCCAACTTGTTTTTTTTTAAATTGTAGTTATTTAAAATAAAAAGTTTTATATAAGCACATTTTAATATTTCACTAATAGAAAATATATTCAAAATGATTATAAATGATTTTAATTCCTAAAACTCAATACCAAACTCTGCATAAGTAAGTGAAAAAGTTTAGGAGCCAGGCAATACATATCAACCAGGACAGGGAAAATAAAATTAAGAAACGATTTAGATGAGGGACACTATGCCTTCAATTAAAGTGACAAAATGAAGATGAGCTAATCAAACACTAATGTTGGTAATCAATTTGTTTTAGGTAGTTCTTGATTGGATCCATCAATCCCTAAGAATGAGACGTGCACGAATGTGATCCACTCAATTACTCTAATTAGTCACACCATTACGAACTACAAGACCACTAATTATTTAAGCTTCTATAACTATATAATTAATCCGTACTAATCAAGATCAAACATATCTTAGAGGTTTAGTGGGGACCATTATATACTACAATTAAGGGATTTAGTTTCTCTGCTGTTTGCTATTTATTGGAAAATTGATGAACTCCATCGAAGTAGAAATGTATTGATATGACTAAAAGGTGTTTCTAAAAATTTTCAAAAAGAAATATTAATAATATAATATAATATAAGAGACAAGTAAAATTCTCTTTCGAGAATAATAAATTGACAAGTAACATTTTCACGCGCGTACGTCTATAAAAATAAAAACTGATGATCTGATCTGAAGCGACTTATCAGTGTCAGAAAAAATCAGTCTAATAAGTAAACGCCTGATTTAGCTACGATAATTGTAGAACCATATATAGAGAGAGAGAGAGTGTGAGAGGTAGCTAGAAATGGTTGATCATGAGGAAGAACAAGATCGGTTGCTGCCAATTGCAAACGTGGGGAGGATCATGAAGCAAGGTCTTCCCCAAAGAGCCAAAGTCTCCAAGGAAGCCAAGCAAAGGATGCAAGAGTGTGCAACTGAGTTCCTAAGTTTTGTGACGGCAGAGGCTTCTGACAAGTGTCACAAAGAGAATCGAAAGACGGTGAATGGAGACGACATCTGTTGGGCTCTGAGTAGCCTTGGATTTGATAACTATGCCGAGGCTACAACAAGGTACTTGCACAAGTATAGGGAAGCTGAGAGACACAGGTTAGCTGCTAACAAAAGCAATATTAATATTAATACTAGCTCATCCAGCCAATTAGAGATCAGAGAAGGAGATCAGCTGCCAATCTATTTAAGTGGAACTCAACCTCCTAATAATCTGGAGTTTAGGATTCTTGAGAAGGGTGACAACTCCTTTGCCAAGCCATTTTGAAGATTAAGTTCTGCATATATGATTACCATGTTAATTGTAGGCGTAATTATGATCAGTACGAACTGACTTAGTTTGCTTGGATCTGAGATGTAATGTTTGTATCTTTTTCTGCTGGTGAAATGTTCATGCTTTTCTTCAACTTTTGAATGTTAATTATGTATCGTTTTAGATTAAGCTGATCTCATTTAGAAACTTCTTAGCAGAGAACGGACTGGTTTTGCTTATGGGTAAAGATCAATGTGTATTAGTATTGTATTTTAACTCAGAATGTTATGCTAGCATTTGAATTTTGAAACAGATCTGAGTTCATCAGTTGGAGTGTAAAATCTCAATTTAATTGAACAAAATCTTTGTTTTACTTCGTATGCAATAGGCTTGAATATATATCGATGCTGGAAATACAGATTTCTCACTGAAGGAAAAGGTATATATCTATTTAGGATACTGAAAAATCTTTGCTCCTCTCTTAGTTCAGATCTTATGTAAATTGGATCAAGACCTACATTTTTTTATGTGGTTTAATTTCTTATTTTAACCTGTTTCCTTCATCCCTTTCTCTTGTATTTTCTCTGGACTACAACATTATATATCTTTGAGCTACTTGGTATGCAATAGGTTTGATATATAGAAGGTGGAAATACAGATTTCTCACTACTAGAAAAGATATATATATATATATATATATATATATTTAGGATACTATTTTTTTGTTTCTCTCTTAATTAGTTAAGACCGAATGTAAAGTGGATCAAGTCCTTCATTCCTTGTCTATGGTTTAATTTCTTTCAATCTATTTTCTTGGTCGCATTTATTTTCAATCTAAAACAGTCTATATATTTAACTACATTTCTTATAAAGATTTAGCTGATGTTTGCTGTAATTCATGTTGTATTTGATTTTTTTAACAACAATATCGAAATGTTTTGAACTTTTGATATGATTGATATTTATGGTTTTGCAGTATAACCTATTTATATACGAGTATACATAACTAATAATACTTCCAGCTAGGCAGAAGAGTTCTTGACTGATCTGGATATATATGAATTATTCACATGTATTACCAAATGCCCAAATCCTTAGTTTTGAACTAGCTAGCCAAGTTCTAAGTAACATATACGATCACCCTATAACAAATATATCCCAGATTATATATATATATATGAAGATTTTAAAGGCTGATTAATAGTTCTTGATATCTGGATCTCTATATATAATTAATTAGTGTGCACATACTTCTTACTATTAATCGTATGAAAGTTGAAAATATGTACTAGCTATCTGTGAAACATACGTTAGTACTATATTTTTATGATGCTTAATATTGAGATCACGCACCCTCACTATATGCATGTCGTGCAATAATCGTATGTTGTGGTTTTCAGCCTAGTGTTAATTGCAAACTTCTCTAAATTCATTACCTTTTGGAAGAACATTTCTATTTCGAATTCTAAGCTAATGATCATAAGGTAACATAACCCTACATATCTTAAGGTTGTTCGATCTTAAATCAAATGAGAAACAGTTTAGTGATACATTATTAGAAAACAATATGCATGGGTTCAAGACTTCAAGGTGTATAAGTGTATACCGATATAACCAGATTGAATTATCATTGTAAGAATAATATGTGAATTAGTTTAAAAGATATAGTTGAACCGTGTGGCTTAATTGATTAAGGAATTTAAACGATATTGGTGTCTCAATTGTTGAATTATATTGTCACTTAGTTGAGCTAAACTGTTCTTATTATTTTTAAAAATGTAGTGTCCGCTAGTTGTAGTCTTGTATAACACAAGAGTTAACTAAATATATGTTGAACTGAAGATATTGTATGTGCTAAAGCCATCAATTTTTTTCACCTAAAAAACTTAATTTTACCAAGATATTTTTACCATACTACAGGTTGGGACAGTTAGGCCTATCATTTGGTGGGTTCGAATCGATAATGGGCGTTACCAGCTTCAAAACCAAAAATTTCGATAATAAAATGTGACTACCAATTACCAACCAAAAACTTTCGGTATGTGATCAATCTTACCAAATTCGGTATTTCGGTTTTCGATAATAACATATATATATTCAGAATATAACGAAATAGTAAGAAATATAAAATTACACAATCACATGTTTAGTTATATTGTAAAAGTATAACTTGTTTAGTATATTATATGCAAGTGTACGTCTTTGTAAACTAACTATACAGAGGAAGAAAAAAAATTTAAATCTTATGAAATAAGATGTAATCGATATAGTGAAATATGACTAGGGTAGAAAAATCATTTTAATTCGGCAACGTTTGAGCCCCAATCAAAGCGCTCAACCATATTTATACTTATGTTTCTTTATGGGGAGCCTTATTCTCGCATGATAAACGTTCACAAATTTTTATATGGGTGGTTACATCTCGTCTATGTGACAATATATTGTGTGAAAGAGTCGACCAAACTAAGTCACATAGGGGTAGGTAATGACGTTTTCGTGTGATAAGTGACGTGAAAATAGAGTTGACCACATCGAAGGAGCCCCGAACGTAATTGAATCGAGTTAAATTTTCTACCATATTCATATTTAACCTATAATGATCATATCAATAATTGTCGAATTTTTATTTTGTGAATTTTAATAATTGGAATCACAACATGCATACTAATGTGATATAACTTGTTTAGTAGTTTATATGCAAGTGTACAACTTTGTTACTATACAAAGGAAGAAAATTTTCAAAATTTTTGTGAAATAGGATGTGAGCGTTATAAAATAATACGGTTATGGTAGAAAATTCACTTTAAACCGACAACATTTGGATCCCGATTAAAGAGGTCATCCATATTTATGCTTATGCTTCCCTACGTGAAATTCTATTGACGAGTGGTAAACGTCCTTAAATATTTATATAGGTGTTACATCTCATCCATGTTAGAGTGTGTTGATGAAAGAATCGAACATAATAGGTTATAGAGACGTATGTAAGAGTGTTTTCGTGTGATAAATGAAGTTGAATTACAAGTGACCACATTGATTGAGCCTCGGACATTACCGAATACAGTTGAATTTTCTACCGTATTCATGTTTAACTATAATAATCACATCGGAAAGTCAAATTTTCATTTTGTAAACTTTAGTTATTGGAATCACCATGTGCCTATTAATATGATATTACTTATTTAGTAGGTTATATGCAAGCGTTTATCTTTGTAAATTTTATATTTACCAAATGATATATACATATATTTATGCATGTTTACGAATATCTATATATATAAAGGGATAAGGGGTGTTACTATTCATGTGAATAGTACATGTGAACAGTAAAAAACAAAATTGCCTTTTTCTCTTTTTTAGAATCAAACCATCCATACATGAATTGACAGATTTGCCTTCAGTTTTAATATTTTTACAGTTTTACCACTCATTTTAAAAAATAACAATATTAATTATAATAATAGGTTAATAGGTGTTGTTAATAACATCTCCATAATAATAATAGAAAGGAAATTGAATGAGCTCTAAAACTAAATAATTGTATTGAGTGTATTTTAACCGATTAATAATTGTATCGATTGTTCAGAGTTTATATTCATTTATATCTATATATATATAAGCGGTTGTGGTAGTACTATTCACAGGGGTGTACTATTCATATGAATAGTAATGGATAAACAGAAAAAACACAAAATTGCCCCCTTTTTCTCTTTTTCTACAATCAAACCATCCATACATGAATTGACAGATTTGCCCTCAGTTTTAATATTTTTACAGTTTTTCCACTCATTTTAAAAAATAACAATATTAATTATAATAATAATAGGTTAATAGGTGTGTTGATAACAAATATCGGGTGTTGTTAATAACATCTCCATAATAATAATAATAGTCATAATAATAATAAAAGAAAAGAAATTGAATTAGCTCTAAAACTAAATAATTGTGTTGAGTGTATTTTAACTGATTAATAATTGTATCGATTGTTTAGAGTTTATATTCATTTATATCACTTTTTTAAAATATTAATTTTGATGATACATCTATATATATAAGCGGATGTGGTAGTTACTATTTATGTAAATAGTAAAAAGATGAAATTGCCCCCTTTCCCTTTTTTTACAATCAAACCATCCAGACATTAATTGTCAGATTTGCCTTCAGTTTTAATATTTTTACAGTTTTGACACTCATTTTTAAATAACAATATTAATTATAATAATAATAATCTATGTATATAAGCGGATGGAGATATACTATTCACATGAATGGTAATGGATGAATAGTAAAAAGACGAATCTGCCCCCTTTTTTTTCTCTCTTTTTACAATTAATAATAATAATAGGTTCATAGGTGTGTTGATAACAAATACCGGGTGTTGTTAATAACATCTTCATAATAATAATAATAGTCATAATAATAATAATAGAAAAGAAATTGAATCATCTCTAAAATTAAATAATTGTGTTGAGTATATTTTAACCGATTAATAATTGTATAGATTGTTCAGAGTTTATATTCATTTATATTACTTTTTTAAAATATTAATTTGACGATGTATCTATATATATGAGAGGATGTGGTAGTACTATTCATGTGAATAGTAAAAAAGATTCAATTGACCTCCTTTTTTCTCTCTTTTTACAATCAAACCATCCATACTTGAATTACCATATTTGCCCTCAGTTTTAATATTTTTACAGTTTTGCCACTTATTTTAAAAATAACAACAACAATAATAATAATAATAATAATCTATTCACATGAGTGGTAATAGGTGAATAGTAAAAAGACGAATCTGCCCTTTTTTTCTCTTTTTTATAATTAAACCATTTATACATGAATTGACATATTTGCCCTTAGTTTTAATATTTTTATAGTTTTGCCACTCATTTTAAAAAAGAACAATATTAATTATATAATAATAATATAAAGAAAATTGAATCAGCTCTAAAACTAGATAATTGTGTTAGGTGTATTTTAACTAATTAATAATTGTATCGATTGTTCTGAGTTTATATTCATTTATATCAATTATTTAAAATATTAATTTTGCCGATGCATATGAATGCTGATATGTGAGTTTAATGTTTAGGACAACAATTAATTTTCTTATTGATTAAGTTTATCAGTTCAACTTATAACATGATGAACTGATGAGTGTTCCTTAATTACTTGCAATTCTAGATATATATTTTGGTCTTTAATATAAATTTAGTGTTAACGTCATCTCAATCAATTGTGTAATTTTTATTAGAGTTTCAGATAATTGTTATTATTGATCGAACTACAAAATTCACGTGTATAGTGTATCGATTTGCTATTCAAATTATATGCATCTCAATGTAAATATATAATTAATATGATTAGTAAGTCTTAAGGTTGAGATACATTATCTATTGGGAGTTATATGTAGTGACATAGAAACCAAATATTTTGCAGGCACGAACAAAGTCCTTCTACACGCGTGAAGCGCGTGTTTGAAGACTAGTATGTATTAAAATAGCTAGCATTTCGGTAAATTTGGTAGTTACCAAAAACCAAACTCATTTTTTCGGTATTTTTTGTTTCAGTTTTCAATTTCTGTTACCAAGATTCGGTTTACCAAATCATTAATATTCAATCAGTTTTCGATCAATTTGGTATTTACCAAACCAAATGACACCCTAGAGATGGTCAAACTCAAATGTACGAGTCTTCCATCAGGTTGTAGTAAAATATGTTTAGAATGTGCTAGTGTATTACTAGGGTTTTTGGTTAACCCTAGAAGCAAGGACCACTTTAGAGCTTTAGATATAACATGAGTTGCCATGAAACGACTACAATAGAATCTCATGCATGCTTAAAGTAAATTACTATATGAATTTTTTGATACGAAATTACTATATGAAATTCTTATGGATGATTAAGATTAGATTCTTTCCTTATAATGGATTAGTGTCCTTGAGCTCTATTAATAGTAAACTAGGGTTTCAACATATATAATGCAAGACCTAGCTAGCTAGCAGGGTCTCTTGCAACTTAGGTTCTTGCCTCGTTTGGGACCACTTCTCAACTAAGATGACAACTCTAGAGATGATCCCTTCAAAACAAATGCGGTAGAATTGAGATACAAAAGCTGAAAAAACTCCAAGATCTCACACTAATTAAACCAATATGCGGTACTATGTGATGGTCCTATATATATATAATTTCAAAAATAGTAAGATCTAGTACAAAGCCATAGCAATGTGTAGTACAAATTCCCGATGTCCGAATTTGTGCCACATACTTGCTCGATACAATTATGCGGAATTTTTCTTGATTAAATAATATTGGAATAGTGTTATGGGACCCACACACATCGATAGGCGAAAGATTTTCGCCCATATTTAAAAATTCAGACGTCTGAATCTAGTATTTTTTAATATCGAAACTTTAAAATAAGAAGACTCAAATTATTGACGTACATGTTATCTATTGGTTTTAATATGGTTTAAAATCAGATACAAGTTGCTTCAATGAACTCCGACCATTGATTTATAGTTACCACTAAGATGCATCTCCCAATTTTCATGACTATAGGTTGTGTTTGTGAGTTCAACACTTCAATCCAATTTTCATCGCTAGAGGTTGTGTTTGTGAACTTGGTTGTGTTTAGGCTCTGATATAAACTTAAGAAATGAGAACACCCAAGGAGGCCCTCTCTTCTCTCTCATTTAATTTAAATCTTTTATTTTTTAACTTCTCAGAAAACATTGTGGTGAAATCTTTTAGTGAGCAAGACAAACAACTGAAACAAGTGGACAAACTGAGAAGGGGAAGAACCATTCTCTAAGTTTATTAACAAAAGCTTCCACATGACCACAACCATCATCAATATCAGGTCCTACCCAATAACCATGTATGATCATATGGCAACAAGGATCTACATTCATATGAGAATACAAGATTTGGAAGAGAGGTTTTGCCATTGTTGAAAGAAGATGTCGGCAGCTTAGATTCAAAGATGATACGGCTCCATTTGTATTGCAGGAGGCAGAAGGCTTTGCAGCTGCATATGGAATTCAGATTCGTCGGATTGAATAATGAAATCAGGAACATAATTATCGATGTAAAAACACCTAGTGCATTCAGCCCGATTGATAACATCTTTGAACTTTACAAACAAAAATGCCTGAGATCAACGGAGAAACTTTAAACTCTAGAAAAATGAACACTTGACATTACTGAACCCATATTGGAACACCCTGAGCTGAAAGTTTCTTAGGAAGCTTGAGGTGACACAGTGACACTAGTTCAAATAAAACCTTACCCTAATGTAAACATTGGCATTGCATCAGGTCACAATCCTTCACATGTTTCACCTAAACATTCCACTAGCCAAAACTTCAACTTTAAGCCAACAACGAATACCATAATGGATATCATCAGATTTCTTTGTTATGACAAAAAGAATCAATATTAAGTAATTCCGATGAACAGATTGAGGAATATCAGGTTTCTAGTCTTGCTAAATGTTTCGTTTATGAAAGGGCAGTCTGAGTTAATAAGATGATACCAATATAGAAGAGCAAGTGCTCTCTAATAACCAGCTTAGCAAATTTTAGGTTTATTTGTTCAGTTGTTCTGTACATCTCTTCCTCTTCTTCTTTCTTCTTTCCAGTCTCACAAGCAAGACAAAACCTAAAAGCTAAACACTGACATATATAAACATGGGCATGTTTTGGGCAAGACAAAACCTAAAAGCTAAAGATTGACATATATAAACATGGCCATATTTTGGGTAAAATAATTCCATAACATCTTACTCGTCTATGAAGGTTAGCTAGTTTGATCTAGCTAGCTTCCTATTCCATCAGATCAAACACAGAGAGTATCAGATTCCACTCTCAGGCATCTATGAGGTGGAACATGACAAACACCAAAAGCCAACCATGCATGATCTCATGGAGAGAAAACAATCAATGTTTTTGCGGTCCAATAGAACTGTTTGATACTTCGGTTGTCCTTTGCTGTTTTTCTTTCTAGCTTAAAGATGGAAGAGTACTAGGACCAGCACAATGGACACCCCCTTGTCATATACTTCTATATCTCTTTGAAAGATTTCCTCTTCGTCGCTATGCCAATTATAGTTAACACAGGCCAACTAATTTCTTTGTATGATACAACCATCAACCTAGCTACTTGTGATTGGTCAATTCGCACATTAAAGAAAAAGATCTGTTTTATTCTGTCTTATAATATAAGCAATTGCACAAATATCTTCTGTCAAAATGTGCTTTTTGAGAAAATTTGGAGGTGTATATGTATTGTTATATCATAAAAATATGATTGTGCTATGAGCACTTGAGCAGATACTTAAGCTATGGAAGCGACTATGCGACATAATTGAGCCCTGACGGTAACCTGGAGTCTCACTAGCTACTCCAAGGTGGTTGATTTTCACGGCCTCTCTCTTCTGCTTCGCTTTGATAGTTTGCTTCAGAACAAGACTCAGACCTCTCGTCATTTAAGTTCTAATACAACCGTCTCAATGCAATTACACTAGGTTGTGAAGTTGGTGAGATTTGGCTTCAAAGATTTATGGGGGCCAATGACTGCTTATTTTCAGGGAGAATTGAGGCAAGCATGTCCTAGCGCTTACATCATATTTGAATGAGGAGAAAACATACTTGCCCATGCATTCACTACTACTGTATCCTAATTAAGGCTTTTGAATTAACATGATTGCCACAACAATTATTGAACTAGTTCCCCAAACTACTATATAAAGAACCCTTTGGTGAACCATTTCCCAAACCATTCATCCTCTTTTCTTCTCTCTTATCAGGCAAGAGTAAATATATAGAGCGAATTGAGTGAGTTCAGCTAAAGAGAGATATATGTGAGGTGGAAAGGAGCTTCCTTTACTCCAATTGAGAGGGCTAGCCAGTGGCTAGAGCTGCCAAATCATGTTATTCGGTTTACTCAATCATTATGGAAAGTATAACGCTAAGGGTTTGCCAGTTGGGAGCAACTCCTGCCCTGCTTGGACTGCCCATTGGAGTGAAGGGAGCTCCCTGCATTAATTCACTATAACGTACTATTCTTAATTGTTTGATCTCACTGAACATAACTATGCTGGTTACTGTGCTATATATACACACACATATATATATATATACACACACAGGGTCCTTCCACTAAGAGATCCCTATTTTTAGTTTATTTATAAGGATAGGCATTTGACAAACTTTTCGATCACATTTTTCAATCTTAACCGTTCAATTCTTAGGTTCTAATATATAGATCACCTCTGCAAAATTTCATCAAAATCGGTGATCGTTAAGATGTTCAAAACTGTGAATTAAAATTATAGATATTAACGGTTCAAATTTGGCAGAATTAATCCGTCAAATGATTTCAGTTATTTTCAAATTTGACAGAACTAATCAGTCAAATTTGCTTGTCTTAATAGGTAAGACAAAGGAACATTCTTACCTAGCTAGCTAGATAGCATGAGCTAATATTCTTACTATCCTAGTTTGTAAGAAGATCCTAATGTTTAAAGCAAACCATATCAATTAGGCTCAAATCCAACTATATTCTCTGCTAACTAATTAAAGAATGAGCTTACTAATGAAGTTACAGGACGATTCTGGGAAAAAAACTGGTTAGTATCATTTTCCTTTACAAATAAATGATATGTGATCTATATATTGGTGGGAAAAAGCTTGCCTGCAGTAGATATGGACTACTCTCGAATCTGGAGGCTTATCTTTAACTAACTATAGAATACTAACTCATAAAGTAGAACTATAGAGACACGTGAATTAATCTAACTACCTTGGACTATCAGCTGCTTTGCATATGTTAAATTACTTACATCATGATGTAAATTTAGACTATGTATGGTAGAGTTATATTGTTATAGGTGGAAACTAGTTATTAAGTTAAATTACTTCGTAAAATTTCAATGTAAAATGGATGAGACAGCTACACAATGGATGATACTGAATACACTAACTAATCATGTTTGAAGCACAATAGAGACCGAGAAAAATGAGGCCAAAGAAATAAAACCTGTTCCGGAAATTCTTCGGCTTGAAACTCTAACCAGGCATGATTTTCTCACAGCTACTTCCTAAAATTCAATAACCAGCATCAGTTACAAAAGCATTACCATTTTTCACAAAACAACCCAACTATGCAATCAGGGCATCACTATCTGAATACTAACAACTTCCAACATAATTTCTCATAAAAAAGCAACATCCAGTAACTATGTTGAATCATTGGCCGTGTTAGCTTCACAACCCAAGTGATTCTAACATTTTTCACAGTATAGCCCAGATAGTGATTTTCAGATTTTGAAGGCAATTTGATCAATGAAAGCTGAGGTTTTTGCTATGGGTAGAGTTATGGGAATTGAGGACTTACATTAGTGAAGGTGCGTGAAGCAGAGAGAGGCATAGAGAAGGCCATGGAGACAAGGCACGCCATTCAAGCTTTCAACTTTGAGTCTCGCCGTTGCTGCTTCTCAGGGTTTTACAATTTCACAGGGTTTTGACTTCAGAGCTTAGTCTCAAGACGACATCGTTTCGTGCGAGGTAAATAACCAGCACCGATTTAGTTTTAATTTAAAAGGTAGACCACCCGACCCGTTTAGGCCCATGACATACGTGACCGCCATGACGCAGCCCTTCTCTGCCTAGCCCACATGATTTTATTTTCTTTCTATTTTTTCTTTTTACCCCGTTTTTTTCGTTCTCCCATTATTGAGTCTCAGCGTAACCTTTAAAGTACAAATATGCATTTGGAAAACAACTTATCAACAAGAGTCAATCAGCTTTCTAAGTGCATCTCGAACAGTTCAAGTCTCTGACGTAACTTTGAAGATTCTGAGTTTTTTGAAACGGTGGAGGTATTCAATGTCAGGACAACTACTGTTAAATTACAAATATGCGTTTGGAAAGAAACTTATCAACAAGAGCTAATCTACTTACTAAGAACATTTTCAACAGCTCATGTAAAATTAATTATTTCTATTTTAGAGGAAAAACATCATATTTTAGCTTCAATAGATCATGTAAAGCATCTTTATTTTACAAAAAGTGTAAAGAGAGAAAAACATATCTTTTATATGCTTTAAGATATTTCTTATCGGATCATACAAGTTAGGAGACTGTTGTATACATATTGTACCATTTTTGACATATCAAAGACAAGCAAATATTCACCAATATCATTTTTATTATGGTACCAGAGCAACTACATTTCTCAGCCACCTACAAACACAAAAACCCTAAAACACAAATACCTTGTCGACAACCATGACAAGAGACCTTGTAAGTAACAAAACAAAACCTCAATCGGATGCAACACCATCAAAGAATGCACCGACATGGGAGAACTCAAACCATCTCTTATACCTTCACCACTCAGATCAACCAGGCACGATTCTAGTCGCACAATCATTGATGGAAGACAATTTCACACAATGGATTGAGAGAATGAATATGGCGCTGCAGATCAAGAACAAAATAGGGTTCGTAAACAGAATCCTCATCAGGCCAGCCATAAATCCATATGAACAAGTACAATGGGATCGATGGAACATCTCAGTGAAGATATGGTTGCTTGCTTCAATGCCGAGGGAGATTGCTAAGAGCTTTACACATTGCAAAGACGCAAGAACTGTTTGGTTGGAGTTGCATGAGAGGTTTGGCTAAACTAACACCGTTCAATTATTTCACATAGAAAATGCAATCCATGAATGTGTGCAGGGATCTTCTACTATCACCTCTTTTTTCACAAAACTCAAAGGGTTGTGGGACGAGAAAGAGTCTCTTTGTGCATTCCCTCTGTGCACATGTGCGGCTGTGTTAGAGGTGAAAACCTATATTGAGACTAAAAAAACTATGAAGTTTCTGATGGGATTGACAGAAGACTTTGCAACTGTACGAAGTAATGACATTGGTATGGATCCATTGCTGTCTCTGAACAAGAACTACTCTATTGCTCTTCGACATGAAAGGCAAGCTGCTGTCTCTATTGGTAAAGTTGTCACTCCTTCTGAATCGTCAACATTCCATGTTGCACAAAATACAATCGTGTCCTTGCAACCTATCGAAGGCACTGTAGCATATGTGTGCAAGACAGAACAACGTCATGATCCTGGTGAAGAGAAGGTCTGATGTGAGAAGTGTGACCGTACTAACCATGCAACCAAGAACTGTAGAGCACATTTGCGCTGGACATTTAACAACTAGAAGGGTCATACATACGACAATTGTCGAAGAAGAAAGACTGCTATGTCTGGAGAAGGTACAAGCCAAGCCATAAGGAATCATGTTGCTGCCTATAGCAACGCACAAACATGAGCTGGAGCAAGTTTTGGTTTTTAATTCTCACAGGAAGATTGTGTACATCTTATCGAGATGCTAAACCAAAACAAAGCAGTGCTCACCAATTCCTCAAGCCAAGCCGGTAACATCTTAAACTATGAGGAATTAAGGATGTCATCCTAGCTAATACTTGTTGTAAATCACCAACATGGCTTATTGACAGTGGCACAAGCTATCACATCATTTGTAACACAAACTATTTCACCACTATACGGCATGCCATCAATTATATAGTGAAGCTTCCATCTGGTTCCTCCGCCAATGTAACACATATTGGAACGATTATGATCTTAACATGCTTTAAACTTGAGAATGTATTGTGTTCCATCATTTTATCTCAATTTGATATTTGTAAGCAAGTTGGCACGTGATTCATTCTTTGCAAAAATATTTCTATGACAGATCTGTGTCATACAGGACATTCGATCGGGGAGGACGATTGGGATGAGAACTGAGAGGGAGGGAGTCTACTGCCTTGATATTTATCAGAAAGGAACGTGCAATGCGGTTCAAGTCCAAACCCCAAGTTTATGACACCAACGTTTAGGTCATCCATCTCATCAAGTTTTATCCTTATTTCCCTTTTCCAAAGACAAATTTTGTACACCAAATAATTGTTTAATTTGCTCATTGGCTAAGCAAACTAGACAGTCTTTCTCTTTGAGCACTACTTCCAACAAATTTTGTTTCGAGTTGATTTATGTTGACATATGGGGTGGATACCATGTTCCTTCACCCACTGGTGCACAATATTTCTTGACCATAGTTGATGATTATTCACGAGGCACATGAGTTTACTTAATGAAACACAAATCTGAAGCACGCCCTCATCTTATCAATTTCATTCATTTGGTCGAAAACTAGTTTGATAAGCGAGTCAAAACCGTTAGGAGTGATAATGGTCCCGAATTTGCCATGCATGACTTTTATGAATCTAAGGGTATAGGACATCAAATAAGTTGTGTCAATAGTCCCTAGCAAAACGGTGTTGCCGAAAGAAAACATTGACATTTTTTTAATGTTGCACGTTCACTTCTTTTTCAAGCCAACCTTCCAAAACGTTTTTGGGGTGATGCAATTCTGACCGCTTGATATCTCATCAATCAGACACCTTCTCCTCTCCTTCAAGGTCAAACACCTTTTGAATGAATTTTTTTAAAGAAGCCAAATTATGTACATTTACAAGTTTTTGGTTGTCGGTGTTTCGTTTCCACTCATCCTTCCAAGCCTAGTAAATTCGATCCACGATTAATCAAATGTATTTTTTTGGGGTATCCACAAGGTAAAAAGAGTTGCAAAGTCTATCACTAGACAAACAAGAAAACATTAGTATCACGTGATGTGATCTTCTTTGAAGATAACTTTCCTTATGTTGTCATTGATCCTTCTTATTCATATTCGAAATACACTTCCATTCCTACTATCACAGGAGATATCAGTCATCCCGTATCATATCCAGGAAACTCCCAAGCCGGCCTTAGGGTTTCACCGGATAACAATCCTAATACTAATAGGACTATTCTTGAAATTTCTACTCATTTGGCCGATCCTTCCTTTGAAGATAACATACCCAATCCTTCAATTGTCAACGATATCCCTAATGCTATGCCATCTTCCGTTGCACAATCACATCCAAACGCATTCACCTCTTTGAACCAACCACAAAATTCTTCCTCAGACACATCTCCTGTACATATATCGAATCCTCCTGACTCAGTTGAGTCCAGCCTACCAGCATTATTCTCACCTCCTCCACGTCGTTCCTCTCGTCCAACAAAGGTTTCTACCAAGTTGCAAGACTTTCACATTGAGACAACTCTCCCCTCACGTACCATCCCACTGTATTCTTCACCCGAGGTCAATAATTCAGGTACGACTCATCCATTAGCCAATGTATCTCATATGATACTCTCTACTACTCATCGAGCATTTACTGTTGCTCTAACATGGCATCATGAGCCTACATCTTATTCTTAGGCCATCCTAAATCCCAAATGGCAAGAAGGAATGCAAAATGAAATTCGTGCTTTGCAAGCCAACCATACTTGGAGTAGTGCCACCACCTGCTAATAAACGTCATATTGTATGCCAATGGGTATACAAGATCAAGTACAATCCTGATGACAGCATAGAGAGGTACAAAGCTCGTCTTGTTGTTAAAGGGTATAGCCAGGTTGAAAGAATTGATTATCAGGAAACCTTTGCTCCTGTTGCCAAGCTTACAAATGTACGTGTCCTTCTTAGCTCGGCATCCATGCGTGGTTGGCATCTTCACCAACTTGATATTAGCAATGCCTTCTTGAATGATGATTTGTACGAAGAAGTTTACATGCAACTTCCTCTAGGATTTGGAGGAAATGGGGGGACTCGGATATGCAAATTGCACAAATAATTATATGGTCTCAAACAAGCTTCAAGACAATGGTTCATCAAATTGTCTAATGAACTAGAGGCATTCGGTTTCAAAAGACGTTGGTTAGACTACTCACTTTTCGTCCGCAATTACAGAGGCAGATTCACAGTTCTCTTGGTTTAGTTGATGACATCATTATAGCAGGCAACAATCTAGAGGACATCAAAGCAATCAAGCAATTTCTAGCTAGAAAATTCAAGCTAAGAGACATGTGAATTTTGAAATATTTCCTTGGAATCAAAGTGGCCAGGTCTAAACAAGGTATTGTTTTGAGCCAAAAAAGTATGTCTTGGAGATATTGGAAGACTCAGGTTTTCTCGGAGCAAAATCCTCAAACTTTCCCATCGAATGTAATATTGTTTTGACACAAGATGACGACAAGTTACTTAGTGAACCAACGCAATACCGAAGACTGGCAGACAGACTTATCTACCTTACCATAACAAGACCAGACCTCGTCTATGCGGTGCACGTTCTCAGTTAATTCATGTCAAAACTGCGAGAACCACACCTTGAGGCTGCACATAGAGTATTACGGTACTTGAAACAAACACCAGGGCAAGGTTTGTTGCTACCTTCTACTGGTACACTACAATTAAGAGCATATTGTGATGCAGATTGGGGTCGTTGCAAGGATACTAGAAGGTCAGTTACTGGTTACTGTATGTTTATCGGTAATGCACCTATTTCTTGGAAGACAAAGAAACAAAGTACTGTTTCTAGGTCAAGTGCAGAAATAGAATATCGATCTATGGCTTCTACCTGTTGTGAGGTTACATGGTCCCAAAATGAGTTGAAGGACCGAAACGTTATAGGTACACAACCAACATTACTTTTCTGTGACAATCAAACAGCTTTATATATAGCATCCAACCCAGTTTTTCATGAACGAACAAAGCACATAGAGATTGATTGTCATGTTGTTCGTGAAAAGATACTAAGAGTTTTGGTTAAAACTGCATACCTTATAACACATGATCAACCTGCGGATTTGTTCACAAAGCCGATTAGTTCACAACAGTTCACAAAGTTGCTAAGTAAGTTAAGTGTAATTAACATACACTTTAACTTGAGGGAGAGTATTGAAGAACATAAGGAAAGGATCCTTATCAAATAAGGACCAGTGATCCTCATCCCTTTGTAATCGTATAGGATTTGATATGCTTTAGGATCTTCTTTATTGAATCTTACAAGTTAGGAGACTGTTGTATATATATTGTATCATTGTTGACATATTAAAGACAAGCAAATATTCATCAATATCAGTTTTATTATCTTGTTTGCTTCCGTGGGAGATCCTATTATGACCCTTTTATACCTTGCAAATCTCGCCATCGTAGTCTTCTTATCGCCATTCACCTTCTCCTTCGAGTACCGCAACTTGAGAGTTTTACAGCGTAACAACATTGGTCCTTCTGCTTTTACATACAAGCCCAATTCTGGATTCTAGTTTCCATACAACTTGTATTGGTGGAATTTGATCAGAATTATGTTGACGGAGGCTCTGCTTAGGTAGGCATTGATTATGTTGATTTGATAAACTAGGGTGTTAAATACATCATGGGTCTCAAACAGAGTGCTCATGCTAGCTTCGGATAATTAGATATGTGTTCCTCCGGCAGCCATGCGTTTCTTTTGTGTTTGGATTTGCTTGGATCGTTTAAAACTATTGGATCGAGTACAATGTGGTTACGTGATGTTATCCGCATGTCATCTTTATTCAATATAATAGTTTTAAATCATCCAAACAAATCCAAACAATAAAAATTCAAGTAGAGAAGTCAGATCCTTGAGTTTAAACTTTAAACCTAAAGTAGGGTACCTCATTTGCCAAAACCCCTATATATTGATCCCTATTTTTGACTATTTTTAGGGATAGGGCATCACACCAACTTCCCGATTAAATTTTTCATCATTGTGTATATATCTAAACTCATATAATAAGAAGCGTGGCTTTGGTGTCAAAGACTTCACTAAAATGAACTTTCAGATTTGCCCATTATATTATAACGATGTTAGAAAAAATTGAAAATATTTAACAAGGTTAAGAACGTAAATAACTTTATCTAATTACATTTTGCATATTTACCTCACTAAATATTTATTCATAAATTTGCCCAATTACATATCTATTTGAATTTTTATATTTGAAAGACAAATTGACATATGCAAAACACATGTTAAGACTAGTATATATAATACGACAAAGAATATAATACTTTAACGAAATGGTTTTCTTTTGAAAAATACTTGCGTCAATACGCGTGTATCCAAACTTTTTTTTATTTACATAATTTTATCAATGTAAATATTAAGTTTAATTTACCAATTAAGAATACATTTTATAAAAAATCAATGTAAAAAAATAGTTTGCTCAACTTGATTCGTTAATTAAACTTATGTTTTTCTTGGATTATCCTTTGTTATCGCAACTTTGACTTCTATGTTTTGCTTGGATTGACCTTTATTCATCATCAGTAGTCTCTATTTTGGATCTGATATAAGTGAAGTGAAACAGTCCAATTGGATTCTGTTTACAATACTCTTTGCAGTGTTATATTGGTCTTGATTCATATTGTGGCTATTTTTTAGCAGTATCGTGAATGCCATTTTCTGACAGGGAATTGAGATATGCCCAGACCCAGATGGTGTTGGAATAAAATGAAACTGCCCAGCTGCAGTTGTTCCTGTTGGCGTTGGTGAGTAGAGTAATATCATTTTATCTCTTACGCCATCTGAGCATATCCCAATTTTGTGTCCTTCGATGTTTCAAGTTGGTTTTCAAGATTTTGCAGCACACAGGTGTATTGGCAGACATTGTGTTCCTTGAGGGTATTCTTCATTTGATTTTGTATGGAGTGGAGACTTGCATTGTGGTGAACTTGGTGTTCTGAAAGTGTTTCCTTGGTAGTTAATATATTACTGAATGTATTGCATCAAGGTGCAAACCAGGAATTCGTTTCTCCCATTCAGTATTCACCGATTAAATTGACAATACAACAATACAGAAGTGAAAGGAGAGCAGAGGTCAAAAATTTTCTTTCTTTTACAGTCCTTGTTAAAACCCTTGGCGGGCGGAGCAGAACAAAACACTAACATGTGATTTGTCAGGAATCAGGAAACCTAGAACAAGAAATTCTCAGGAAACTCAACCGAATGGTATGTAACATATGCTGGTATCCAAAACTAAACAGGTAAATTTACGGGCTGTGCTTCATTTGAACTCTTCTTCGACTTGTGCTTTGATTTCTTATCCCGCTTCTTGCTTCTGAAAAACAATCATACTTTCATTAGCACAGAAAAGGCACAGCACAAAACAATCAAACTTTTCATTAGCACAGAAAATATTGTCGATATGAGAAAAGAGCAGAGGAAATACTCGTCACGTGAACTTTGACCCCAGCAAGATTTCAGTTTGCGATTGATGTGCAGGATTTCTTTGTCTGAAGGAAATTTGCATCTACTCACCTACACAGATAGCCGTGAGAAAATGCAGATTAGTAAATGAAAGAACTGTGTTTTACTGGCCTGATAAGCAGCAGCAAATAAACTCTTTAAACCCTCAGTTTTCTTTTAGACATTTAAATCCTGAGCTTAATAGTAGAGATATCATGTGTAATATGACACTTTCATTAATATTATTACAGATTGCGACAAAGTTAGACGAATTCTTACCCAATAATTGATTGCATCAAGGGATTCAACTAGCTCAGAAATGGTATGTCTAGAACTCTTACGAGAGAGCATGCTCCCCAGGTATCTGAAAACCCGCATACATCATAGAAGGTTTATCAGTATTGACTATTGAACAACAAAACTCAAACCCCTCCCTTGTCTGACAAATTTGTTTCTAAAGACTAGGAAAGGGTGGCAAACATAAAGGAAACCTATATGGCAAATACAAAACTTTGGAGAACTGAATGTTAAATCATAACCTGTCGAAGTCAACAACTCTGTGCACCTGATTTGCACTACGCAATGCAGCCAAGGCCAACTGCATGTAATTCAATGGAAAAGTTAAAGGTGATGCATCTATATTTATCTCTGAGTGTATGCATATTGTAGAAATGGAATTTCCTTAAATGATTCAGTTTACAATGGGGCTATATATATACAGCATATGCTATAGATCTTGCTACAATTATGTATAGAGTTAATTGAGATTGCAACTGATTATTCTCCAATCAATCTGGAAGATTATGATTGATTGGAGATAAGCATGATTTGTGCACTGATGATGCTCCAATCAATCTTAAGATTGATTGGAATGATGCTGGAATTGGGCAGAAGATGAGGGAACGTCAATACCCCCCCGCAAACTGGAAGGCCGTGGGCGGACAAGTTTGATACACAAAGCAGCATGACGGACTTTGTGGAGAGGCTTTGTGAGGACATCCGCAGGTTGGTCAACAGAGGGAATGTAACAGACACGATGACTGCCAAGAGCAACCTTTTCTCTAACGAAGTGGTAGTCAAGTTCTATGTGCTTGGTCCGGGCATGAAACACCGGGTTTGAAGCCAAGTAAGTTGCACTTAAATTGTCACAATGTAGTAATATGGGCATAGCAAGTGGAGCACCAAGCTCATGTAGAAGATAGCCTAACCATGTGGTTTCAGCTGAGGCATGAGCTAAAGAACGGTACTCAGCCTCAGCACTGGAGCGAGCTACCGTTGGTTGTTTCTTGGAGCACCACGAGATCAAATTCGAACCAAGATAGACCAGATAACCAGAGGTAGAGCGTCGTGTATCTGGGCAACCAGCCCAATCAGCATCTGAGTAGGCAGAGAGAGTAAGTGGATGATTTTGAGGACGGAAAACAAGTCCATGATCAATGGTCCCCTTTACATATCGAAGAATGCGCTTGGCAGCAACCAAATGAGTGGTGCGGGGTTGGCTCATGAATTGTGCGACTGAGTTTACTGCAAATGAGATATCCGGACGTGTAATGGTTAGATATTGTAGAGACCCAACCATTTCACGAAAAACTGTCGGATTTTCAAGAACTCCATCAGATGTATTAAGTGGAGGTTTGGTAGCCATGGGTGTGGTCATAGGTTGGGCAAGGAGAAGATCATATTTCTCAAGAATGTCATGTGCATATTTTATCTGGTCAATATGTAAAATGGCAGTGGATCTTGAAACCTGCAATCCAAGAAAATAGTGAAGAGGCCTCAAATCTTTGATATCGAAACCACGTCCGAGGGCTTGAATAAAACTCTCAACAATATATTCATTGCTGCCGGTAACAACAATGTCATCCACATAGAGGAGCAGAAATATGGTGTTTGGTCCATGATGAAATATGAAGAGGGAGTTATCTGCCTTACTTTGATGAAACCCTGCCGATAGAAGAAACGTACTGATCCGATGGAACCACGCTCTTGGTGCCTGTTTGAGACCGTAAAGGGACTTGGCAAGTTTGCAGACATATGAAGGGTGGTCAGGATCGACAAAGCCAGGCGGCTGATGCATATAGACTTCTTCATGAAGAATACCTTGGAGAAATGCATTTTTCACATCTAGTTGCCGGAGAGGCCAGACTTTGGACACAGCCAGAGCAAGGACTGTTCGGATGGTTGCTGGTTTGATAACCGGGCTAAACGTCTCATGATAATCAATTCCTGGTCGTTGGTGAAACCCTTTGGCGACGAGTCTAGCCTTATAGCGGTCAACAGAGCCATCTGGTTTATGTTTGATGCGAAATACCCATTTGCATCCAACAAGATTTTGGGTTGGTGAAGGAGGTACAAGTGTCCACGTTCTGTTTTTCAAGAGTGCATTGATTTCCTCAGCCATGGCACAACGCCATTCCTCTGTTTTTGAAGCCTGAGAAAAACAGGTCGGTTCTGAATCAGCAATAACAGAAAGAAGTGCTTTCGGGGTTGGGTACCGTACTGTCCCGTCTGTCCTTTGTGTAGTTTTGGAGACGCCTGCACGCGATCGAGTAATCATAGGATGAGATGAAGCAGCAGTGGATGAAGATGATGCAGCTGTAGATGAAGCCTGGGGCAGCGCTGTGTAGTCTGCCAGAGAAGAGGGTTCAGACGGCGGAGAAGCAGCAGGTTGCGGTATGATCGGAGATTGGGGGAGTGGTGGTGCACGGCGGCTATATGTATGTATGATGGGAGGTTGGGGTGGTGGGGGTGGTGGTGGAGGAGATCGAGGGAGAAGACTGTGTTTGGTGTCTGACTTTGTGGTGATAGAGGAGAGTGGGGATCTGATGTATTTGGGCTCGGGATTTGGTCGGAATGGGATTGCGGGCCTGGGCTTTGGGCTGGTGTACTGATGGGAGGTGTGGTGATTACTTGTATGAATTCTTGGAAAGCCAAACCAGACTGAGATGAAACCTGTAAATTCTGAAATGGAAAAGTATTTTCGTTAAATAAAACATGGCGAGAGACAGACACGACCAGTGGTTGGATCTAGGCATTTATAGCCTTTATGATGAGGACTATAACCAATGAAGACACACTCAACACTACGAGCTGACAACTTGTTGGAAACATAAGGACCTAAATATGGAAAACAAGAACAGCCAAAGACACGAAGAGAGGAATAGGAGGGTTGACGATTGTGGAGACGGAAATAACGGGTGTCCCATTGAAGAGTTGATGTAGGAAGGATATTAATCAGATAAACAGCTGTAAGAGCAGCCTCAACCCAAAGCTCTTGAGGAGCATGAGCTGTTAGGATGAGAGAACGAATGGTATTAACAACATGACGGTGCTTTCGCTCAGCAAGACCATTCTGTTCGGGAGTATGTGGACAAGAGAAGCGTTGGTGGATTCCCATGGTGAAGCAAAAATGTGAAAAAGCTTTGTTGACAAATTCAGTACCATTGTCACTTTGGAGACATTTAACAGAACCTTGATAAAAATTACGGATGAGTGCCACAAGGTTTTGAAAATGCGTGAGTACCTCATTTTTACGTCGCATGGGATAAAGCCAACTGTAACGCGAAAACTCATCTGTAAAAATCACATAATACTTGAAACCACTAACAGAAGAAATTGGGGACATCCAAACGTCACTATGTATTATTTCAAAAAGAGAGGAGACGGTTGTTTTAAGTGAGGGAAAGGGTAATTTGTGCGACTTACTAAGTGCACATGCATTACAAAAAGAATTGTAAGATGACTTGAAACCAAGAGCTGAATGAAGACGTGACAGGATTGACGAAGAGGGATGACCAAAGCGAGAATGCCAAAGGGAAGACGACACTGAAATTAAAGCCTGAGGAGCATTGGAGGGCAAGCTAGTAATTGGGAGACGATAGAGACCATCGTTACAGGGGCCCTGAAATAACAAACGACCGGAACGTAAGCAATAGATTTGATAGAGATCAGGAGCGAAAAGGAAGTAAACGAGATTATCTTTGCTGAACTTAGCCACAGATAGGAGATTTTTACGGATAGAAGGAACGTGAAAAACATTATTTAGAGTGAACTTGGAATTCCCCAAAGATAATGGGATTGTACCGGTGTGAGATATAGCCATGGAATCACCATTACCCATAAAGACATTGTGAGGGCCTCCATAAGGTTGAGGATTCTGAACAGGCATAGAGGTCATGTGGTGAGTGGCTCCGGTGTCCGGGTACCAGAAAGGATCATCAGGTGGACCAAAATGGGCTCCTGCAAAGGGACGAGCAGATGTGGGCCCTGGATAGCGATGCATACATTGATGGGGCCCATGAAAAGATGTCATACAAGTTGGGCACCACTGTGGTCTTGGGGGAGGTCCGAGTATGCCTTGTTGAGGTGGAAATGGATACAGCTGTTGTGGTTGGGCCCATGGAGTATGACCCTGTGAAGGATGGCCCATAAATGGTTGATAGGGCTGCTGATGCCGATAAGAAGACTGACCATGGGGAGGTCGACGATTTTTGCCAGAAAAACGACCTGCACCGCCATTGCCACCAGAAAAACGGCGATTAGACCGATTGGGGGCTGCTGTAGTGAAGGAATTGTTTGTATGAACATTATGAAAGAGAGCGGTGGTTGGCACAGTAGATGTCGGGATCTGTTGCGCATCAAAAGCAAGGATCCGGGCTCGGAGCTCAGAGAAGTTAGGAAGGGCGGTCTGAGACAAGACAGTACGGAGCATCAAATAATCCGGACCAAGACCATGAAGTGTTGCAATAACAAGATCAGAATCGGGAACAGGCTGGTTGATGGAGGCTAGAGCATCAGCAATAGATTTGGCATTTTGAAGATAGGCATCTACAGATTGATTTCCTTTCTGTAGTTCATACAATTGAAGCTTGAGACTTGTGGCACTAGCAGCTGATTTTTGATTGAAAAAGCTGGCAAGACAATCCCAAATTTGTTTGGATGTGTTGCAGCCAAGACAAATTCGGGCAACCGTTTCTGTGAGGGAGGATGTAAGGATGCTTACTATCCGCTGATCCTCGATGTACCAGGCGTCATGGTCCGGGTTTGGGGTGGTGGAGGCCGGTGTGTCACCACTGGCAGGAACAGCAAGGGTGAGAGATGGTTCAGGAATTGAGCCACTGACATAGCCCCAGAGTTTGTTACTTTTCAGATACGATTGAATCGGGACAACCCAAACCAGGTAGTTTGTTTCTGTGAGTTTGGAGAAGGAGGAGATATTTTGGCTGATGGAGGAGGAAGCCATCTAAGGGCAGAATAAAGGTAGAGAAACGGGAAACAGAGAAAGGAATATGAGAGAAGGCAGGACACAGGTAAGGATCGCCTATACTGATACCATGTAGAAATGGAATTTCCTTAAATGATTCAGTTTACAATGGGGCTATATATATACAGCATATGCTATAGATCTTGCTACAATTATGTATAGAGTTAATTGAGATTGCAACTGATTATTCTCCAATCAATCTGGAAGATTATGATTGATTGGAGATAAGCATGATTTGTGCACTGATGATGCTCCAATCAATCTGGAAGATTGATTGGAATGATGCTGGAATTGGGCAGAAGATGAGGGAACGTCAATACATATCTTTTGTGGAGAAAGAAACTGCATGAGACAATATACCTAATAGTGAAAGAAGAAAAAGAGTAACAGTACAGGTCAACACTCCTTTTACTTTGTATTCTGCACTATAAACACTGCTCATATTACCTAGCACTTTCCAACAAAGCAAACACTGAAGAACATGGGGTATAGTATTCTGCTTTTAAAGGTAACATTCACCAGCTCGGTTGCAACCTTATGTTTAAACAACCACAGAATACATTCAGTGCTTCAATTTACCTGACCAGGAGGGAACATAAGTGGTGTATCAGTGAGCATGATTTTATCAACGTGCATCTTTGCAGCATCATGCAAATTCTACAAATCGTTACAACATACAGATTTTAAGTGGTTAAGAAAAAGCTAAAATACTCACAAAAAGCTGAAATTTATATTCCCAATTATCAAGAACCATTACCCCCTTGTACAGGTGTTGGAACTTTTGCTTCTGACAAGCCAACGTACAACAACTAGTCTTGGAAAGTAAAAATGTGAATTTAAAATATACAAATTACCTGAAGCATTGGAACCTGGGCGTCCTTAATCCACAGGAATCCTATAAACCAACATTAATTGTCATCAACATACGAGGAAGAAATTTTGTAAGGATGTCGTTCTGTAGGAGAGACTAACAACAATGCACTAGTGACAAACCTCCATATCATGGATAAAACCTTCAATTGAGCGATACGGTGCATATACAATAAGATTAAATTCCAAACTCTGCAAAATAAATGCAAATTATATTGCGAAAAAGGACGAAAACAGAATTGAAACCAAAGAGCGTGGCACATCCATGCCTGATAAACTCATTATTGAGTATCATTTGATGATCCTGTGAGATCCCCTTACCAAGCTCCTCTGCAGATACATGGTTTTCTTCTATCTTACAAGCCGCATACATACAGGTTAATCTGTGCAAAAGTGAATGACCCCATGTTAAGCCTTCACTAAGAGTGCATTAAATGAAATGTTGCAATCGTAGATGCTGTGAACCAAATATAATAAAACGTATGGTATCCTATGAATATATGGCAAACTTACATTATATTATGAATATATGGCAAACTTGCATTATATTTTTTGGTTCATGTTGCATAACTGACCATCGTAGATAAAACCTTTTGAAATATATGAGAGCCGTTGCCTGCAAATAAACCATTGAACAAGGATAATGTTAAAGCTGATCGTTTATCATCCAAGCATCAAAATCCAAACTGACTCCTACACCAGCATTCACTTTCGTCTTCCACAAATTTTACTTCCTCTAATTTTTTGGCTTTGAATCAAACACATATACCACTATCATAAAGTGAGCAAATTTCCTAAGTTTTCTATATGGGTTTTCATCCAATTCCTAATCCAGCTTAGTTGAAATAAAAAGAACCCTAACAGCTAAGAACCCCCAAATTCAATTTCAATCAAATACCTAAAAATCAGAAAATCGAAAAATTACCAGTTTCTCCGGCGTGAAGATCCACTTGCTCCGGTGAGTCGAGGTCTGAAAATCGGCCATGGTTAAATCACAAACCCTAGCTCCGAAGCTCTGCACAAAACTAAATAGGAAAAAGAGAGCGACTGTGACTCAGAACCATACCCAGAATCGGGTTTGTTTATATTTCAGCCTACTCAAAATACGACACGTCGTTTATACTCCCCTACCCTTTTTCCCGCCATTAAATTTATTTATTAATTAATTTCCTTTTTCTCTCTAGGGACCCCTATAGAGACCAGTGATAAAGAGCCCCAATAATTTGGGCATTACTGAACTCTGCTCTGCTCCCAAATTGAGAGAGATCGGAGATTTCTGACCCAAACCCATTCTGGTAAGTCCAAGATTTTCAAGGAATCAAGGTCCTTCTTTTCTTCTTCAAATTTTATTTCTTTTTATTTTTTCAGTTTTCTTTGAAATTTGCATTACTTTGAGCTTTTGGGTCGTTTTAGGGTTTCTGGGTTCTTAAATTCTGCATGAATTTCTGGGTTTGTTTTGTGAGATACCCTAGTTGGGAGTTTCTTGGGTTTTGCTTGAACTCTATGGTTTTAGTTTAGTAGATTGTGAAAGATTGTAGATACTGTTTAGGGTGAGAAATCTCAGAACGATTTTCGGTGAAAAATTCCGGGGATCTTGTAGAATGTGGTTTGTAATTTCTGATAAAGTGAATTTATGAATTGGGTTATAGTAGATACTGAGATTTATTCACTTGTTAGTCGAAAAAGTAGTTGTTGGTTTACAAGCTTAGTGTGATTTTTTATTTTAATGTAGGGTAATAATCAAAGTGAAGGAATTTACAAGATCTGCTTGATTGTACAGATTGTTGTAACGGGGTTATTTCTGAAGTATCAGAAGATTGTATGTGAAGCGTGGAAAGATGCAGTTTATACAACTTGATGAAGGATTAGTGATTATAGATGAGGCTTTTCGGAAAGCAAAGAAGATTGTGGAAGGGTACCCTGAAACAAAGTTCACCACTGAAGAGTATATGAAGTTCCATGCGTATCCTTTATCACCTGCAAGTTGTATTTGCATACCTGTTTAGTGGACAAAATCACTTTTAATTATGCAAATGAGTTCATATAATTTAAAAACGGTTGAGGATATTTCTTTGACTCTTTCTTTAGATGTGTTTATACTTTGTGTTATAAACCTGGGGATGACAACAAGGCTGTTCTCTATGAAAAGTTTAAGAGGAGCTTGGAAGAAACCATTAACTCCACGGTATGTGGGTATTCTATGTTTAGTTTATTCTTGTTATTGTAGGAGTAAACATTATCTCTTGCTTTAACTTCTTCAGGTTCAGGAGTAGATTGTTACTTTCTCCATATAAGATTTCTATTCACATTAGATCTTAATAAGTTTGGAGTTGAATTAGCTTTTGTTGAAGAACTTGTATGGACGTTTGTTTTATCATTTTAGAACTTTCTCAGTGAGGTTGGCTAAATAGTTAATTCTTAATTACTTAGGATGTTTGTGGAGTCCATGAGTACTGTTACCATATTGAAAAGTGCTCCAGAAGTTTCTATTAGGATAGACATGGACAGAAACTAGTTTCTTGTAGCAATTTTTCATTAAAATGACAGGAAAAAAAGCTACCTTTATAGTGATTGTTGTCTTGTCCACTTCTCTGCTAATCATTTGTGCAGTAACAGATTCAATTCTTGTCTTTTTCTCTACTAATCGTTCTCTCTTTTAGGTACTGCCCTCTTTAGCCGCTAAAGATTATGAACCTCTGTTGAGGGAATTGGTGCTTATGTGGTCAAATTACAAGTTAATGGCCAGGTGGTTATGTAGATTCTTTGAATATTTGGACCGCTATTATAGCAGTTTTTGCTGTGGAATTTCACTTGGTGAGACCTCAATTGATTGCTTCAGCAGTTTGGTGAGTACCAAGTTTGCACACTTGCTCAGGCATAACTATGCATAGATTCCTGCCTTCTGAAGTCTAAATTGAACTGAATAGATGCCAGAAATAATTCTCTTTTTCTTTCAGGTCTTCAACGTGTTGCATAGTAGAATACAGGCAGCAGCAATGTCTTTGGTTTGTTTATTTTCTTCAAATGGTTTTATAAATTAAGCCATCTGTTTGCAGTTGTATTTAACTTATATTTGCTACAGATTAATGATGAGCGTCATGGGAAGCAGATTGATATAAAGCTGCTGCAAGATGTCATGAGTATCTTTATGGAAATCGGCAAAAACAGATCAACTCCATACTATGAAAACTTTGTGCAGGCAATGCTTGATGAAAGTGCCGCTTACTACTCCCAGTTATCTTCTCAGTGGGTGGTGCATGACTCATTGACCGATTATATTCAGAAGGTTTTTCTTTTGTTCAATCAGTTAGGGTCTAATAATAACTAATGGATAAAGGATATGTGATGGATTTCCCTTTATTCTGCAGGTGAACTGCTGCATGTTGCAGGAAAAAGAAAGAGCCGGCCACTATCTAGATCTGACATCTGTGATAAAATTAATACAGGTACCCCCTCCTCTCCTTGCTTTTATTCAGTTGTGGTTTTAGAATTGTTGCCATCTTGTGCTTATTCTACCTCCTAATGCAGGTTTTGCAGTGCCAGTTGCTGGATACGAAAGCACTTAAACTGGTTGAAAAGCTACAGTCTCAGAACTCCGGTCAACTGGATTATCAGGTGTGAACAAACATCCTAGAATTTCATTGCTGTAATTTTCAATCAAGGGACCTGCCATTTCTCATAGCTGGCCAATTGCTTTTTGTTACTCATGCCTCGTTTGTTGCTAACATCCATTCAAGGTTTGCTACCAAAAGTGGCCCTTTAGCTTTTTCCAAAAACCTTAATAACTGATAAGAAGTGTTGTCACTGACCATTTTCCTCTAGCAGTGATCACCCGAAACATGATAACTATAAAGCAGCTTGCTTTCTTAAACCAATGGTTATTGCAAAATGTGTTGGTATCTTTCTCTTGTTTGTCAGAGCTGAACCTCCACTGTGGAACTTACCACTGAATGATCTACAACTGATGCTACTGACTCGACACTTTCAAATTGAACAATCTTTTTATTTCAGCTTCTGTGATGATTATTTTTCACTCTTGTTCGAAATTGAGCATTGTTTAACTTTTATTGCCCGTCATTAGTTCAAAGTTACAGACCTAAGCATCTGTTTTACATCTGCTATTGGGGATCATTTGTAGGAGATATTGTCAAAATGTGCCTGCTTAAGTCTTGGAGAGGAAAGCTCTACACCAAATCTCGGGGAGCATCTCTCTGCTTTAATGGCAAAATCAGCTCATATTCATTGAGCCTATTCAGACTGACTAGAACACGGTCGAACTGTAGAAAGCACTGATATTATGGGGAGCGAGCAAATGCCAGCCCTGTATTCACTCGTCAGATAATGTGGAATGGTTATGAATCTTAAATCTTTTAATCTTGGAAGTTGTAGATTTATGTAATTGAATGACAAAAATAACAGCGACTGGGTGTTTATACTCCTGGACTGAAATTTGCGCAACAAATTTGAATAATCGAAGTCAAGTTCGGAACCTTCGATTCAGTGTAACTTATTGTTATTAAACAAATTAGCAGTATCCCTAAACAAAATCTTTTAGACACCTATAAGGCTTTCCCATTATCATAGCTGGTCGATCTTGTCCTATGATGTCTTGAGTCTTGACCTACCTAATATGAAGCCGTTATTCTCTTACTTGCTTTGATAAGGCATACAACCTAAAAACAATTGCTTTGAGATAAATGAGACAATGATGTTTGTTGGGGAGTGCGTCGTATATAAGCTCCCGAATAATTAGTGATATGGATGTGGCATTTGAGATGACTCCACACCAATTTACTTCATGAGATGTCTAATATACTTTGGGTACTTTGCTGAGTGCAAGGGAATGAGATTCCTTAACTGCATGTCGACACAGGTCTTAGGAATCTTCTTTTGAGGGACTTGACAACTCTCAATCATTCTTTTGAAGCATCATAAAAGCAACCAGCAAGTTCAAAACGAGATCATTTAATCGTCACCGAACATATATATATATATATCCAGGATTGCTCAGTCACTGGACGAAACGACGACAGCCGTCCGATCTTTAATGAATTGATCATGTCCGTTTAAGTCCGTTTAATCCTGTCCGTTAGATCAGTTCTTTAAGATAGAACGACTGTCGTCGTTTCGTCCCGCACGGCTCTCATGCGTCTGAGCAGTCCCGTATATATATATATATATATATATATATATATATATATCATAGCATTTAGAAAGTAGCACTGTTCATTCTGTTGGTGAAATGACGGTGTTACCCCTAAATACATTTTAATCGTAAGTGTGCCATTAATATGCTAAAATGACATTTTTGCCATGGTGCGTTTTGTTCTTTTCTTCCTCTCTTCCTCCCTCTGTCAACTCTCTGTTCACTCTGCTCTCTTCCGCCTCCGAGAACTGAGAGAACAGAGGGAGGAAGAGAGGAAGAAAAGAACAAAAACAAACAATCAAGCCATTTTGTTTTTAGAATTTCGTTTACAGGGAATTAGGATTAGGTTACGGTGTTATCTTATGATGGAGAGGAAGAGGTATATTTTGGGATCTATGTTTTTGCCATACGAACCCGATTTAGGTAAGTTGGTTCTTCATGTTGAGTAATTGATATTGAATAATTGTGTTTCTGGAGTTTTAGAGGAGTTCAATTTATTTGGCTGGGTTCAACAATGAGTAAAAAGAAATTGGTCGTTGTTTTGACGATAGGACATGTGGCAGTGGGGTTGGTGGTGGCAGTTTTGGCGGGGGGGGATCTGACGATGATTCTGAAGGCGGCCTTTGGAAGCAGTAGTGTTGATGGAGTTGGAGGACGCGGTGGAGACGATGACGGAAGTGGTTTTACTGGCGGTTATGGGGTTGGAGGTGGGCATGTTGGTGGCCATGGAACTAGCAGTAGAAAAGTGGACGGTGAAATATGTAGAGTTAGATTGAAAGCACTTGAAAACTGTTTCACTGGAACCGTTTGTTTTTTCCGTTCTAAATCACATATTTGAATACCTTAACGATCTCTAAATTAACTGAAAATTTGTAGAGATGATCTATTCACACATACCTACAATTTAAACGGTTAAGATGAGAAAATACGATCCAAAAGTTAATCAAATTGTAAAAATCCGCATTTTTTAGAAAATACGGACTTCTGCATGCCTTATCAAGGCTATATATATATCAAGGCTATATATATATATAGCCTTGATAAGGCAGGCAGAAGTCCGCAACTTTGTTAAAGTGCGAACGTCTCTCCTTTTCTCAGCCAACAACTGCTGACGACGTCCATTCTCTTGTTGGACGAACAACAGAGGCTCTCCCGACCACTTTATCAGCAAGATGAAAGCCATAGAGGGCTGGTTTGAAAGTCTGAGCAGCAACCTCCCCTAAACTGCAAACTAGTATCAAGCCGCGATACTAGTTTAAGTCATTATATAGCTAGGGTGGTCAAGAGGTGAACCTCACTTTGTTTTGTATGCATTGAACATGGAAGTACCGAGTATCGACCATTCCACATTGCTAAATGCTAAGAAGTATAAGGCGTTTGCAACTATGAGCATCGTCGCAGTGTTGAATCATCCGGATTCCGGGAGGAATAATTTGAGGGATAATTAAGGTCATATTGGTCTCTTTCTCCACCCATGAGTTCACTTAGATGCTGACTAGCTCTGGATTATTGGTTTTGGAATCCACTTGATGATGAGTTCACGTACGTTGATTCTGACTAGGATTATTGGTTTTGGAATCGACTTGATGTAATAGAGCCCCCTTATAAGAATCCAACACTCTTGACGACACTCGTGGTCGACGTACATACTAAGACACAGTTTGTGACCTATAGGCTGGAGGAATCCGCCAGCAGAACCGAAGTGACGACTGACGAAATTGAAGGCGAAGGCGTTGAGTTCTTCGATGGACTTGGAGTACGTGATCTGAAAGGAGAGAAATTGCATGGGAATGACTGCTAGGGTTTAGGGTGGCTATTCAGCTCATCAGGACGAACGATGTGGAATATAATAGATAACCGTGAGAAGGCCATGTTCTTCTTGACCTTGAAATCTGTTTGAAGGAGTTGAGATCCATCCGTTCAGATGATGATCATCGATTTTTTACTATGTATTAGTCTATTAGACTAGAAGCCCTACTTTCTTCATATTTTTCGTTAGTATAAGACTATGTATCCCTTGGTAATAACAAGGGTATGTTTGGTTGGGATGTCATGAGGATGAGGTGTGAAGAACCAAATGAATTGGTGCCCATTGCACGGTCTTGATGTGTCTAAGGCGGCTTGCCGGATCGGAGGAGTGCCGGTGTTGGCATCTCTTTTCTCTGTTGCAACCTCTTAAACATTTCCGTTCAGGCAGATGGTGGATGTGCTGATGTAGAGTGATTTGGTGTGGTTGCCTTTAATTAGATCACTCTCATTTAGTCATTGCCTTTAATTCGATCAGTCTCATTTAGTCATTTTCAAAAGGACCGCATCAATAGTTGAGTAGCTGCAGCAGTGCAAGGTAAATCATGTGCATTTTATTTCTTTAAGATTTTATTCCTCCGCACTTCCATTTTAATTTGCTCATTTTGTTTCCTAAGAAGCAAGAAGCTGATAGTATATCGGAATACATGCTAATTGCTTTGGCTAACTTTGCTTTCAAAGTTATTGCAAAGATTTTGACTAAGAGACTTGGTCAGGATGCTCCAAAAATTATTTCTCTTAATCAATGCGTCTTTATTAAGGGCATATCGATAGCAGAAACCATCACCATTACCTCTGAGTGCATGAATCTTCTAGATCACCGATGTAGGCCAGGTAATATTGCTCTAAAATTAGATATTGCTAAAGCATTTGACACAGTTGATTGGTGTATTCTTCTTAAGGTGTTGCATGCTTTTGGTTTTAGCGAGACATTTGTTACTTGTGTAAGATGCATTCTTGAATCAGTCAATCTTTCTATTCCTATTAGCATGTAAATCACTTACCCTACCACCCTATGCAGCAGCTACAATTGAGAGCCCGACGCGGTGAACTCAACCCTAGATTACTACGGCATATTAAACTCCCCCTTAGAAACATCCGTGCACAAGACTATCTTTAGGTTCGATTATGTGATCAGGTAAACAATTAATCAATTTGACATCTACTAAACACAAACATAAACAACTTAAACTAAATCATAATCCTAACATGCAATCTAAATCGTTACACAACAAGCATATTCATATGCAAATCACAAAGAAGAGTTCATAAACATGCTTATTATGCAAAACCAAAAACCAAATCGTATATATATCATAACAAATTGTTCTACACAGAAAATTAGTACACAAAACCATGAAGGATTTCATGCTTAACCTACCTATAAGGTTCGGCTAAGGATGAGAGGATGATCGGCGGAAGATGGCAGTCGGCAGCAAGGGTGCGGCGGCGGCAAGGCTTTGTGTTTTTCTGTGTAGGGAGGGTTTTTAAGTAGAGCTAGGCTATTCTAAGGCTTAGAGCAATTGAGAGACACGAAAATTGATGTACATAGGTCCTATTTATACAGAAAATTTAAGGAAAAAACCCTAGAGAAACTCGGCAGCTTCAAGGAGACACAACCTTTGTTGGGTTTGGTTTCCTCCTTTCATCTTTGGACAAGGATTTCGACTTGGACCTTGGATTTCTGATTTCTTGGACTCCTCTACATGTTATTGGATCCATGTAGGCCTTATACACAAGTTCTTGGGCTCATAGGCAGCTGAAATCATGGACAAACTCGTGTGACAGCTTAGGCAGAAACTGCCCAGTTTTGCAGCTTGACCTCCGTCCATTGTTTTGATCATAACTCCTTCATCTGAACTCCAAATTCTGCGATTCAAGAATATCTGAAAACTAGATACATACAGCTTTCCAAAGATATATTGCTCGCCCTCAGATTCCTCCTAGATCTTTAGATATGATTTTCTGAAGTTGATGTAGGGTTTCTGGAAATTTCTGCTCGGATCAAAATCTTATATTTCGGAGTGTCTTCTTTTCCATGGCCTCTCTTGTTGTCTTCCATGAGTCCAATCTTCATGATTCTTGTTCTCATATGCTCATTTACATGTCATCTACACATTAAACCAAATTCATCAAAATTGACAATGTAAAGGTATAACGAATCATAAGAGAAAATAACCAAGTTTTTGTTCTAAATCGAATTTTCAACACTTAAGCACAATTTTCTGTATAAATGCACGTTTTAGCCATTGCTCTACAGAAAAACCCTTTTGACTCAAAATAAGTAAAAACGACATTACTAAGGAATAAACCAAGTATAAATGAGGGTAAAAACACATTAAAAACATGGCGTAAAACACACTTATCAAATGATCGTGTTCTGAATGAAGTAGTTGATGCATTGCACTCTTTTTCTCCTACGATTAAGGCTCAGTTTATTCTACACGAATTTTGTTACTTGACGAGGTTTTTTGACTAGGCAACATCGAAGCATCACAGACATGAAGGCGTGCGACACAAGGGGAGTGTTCTAGAATATTCTGCCATGTGTGTCTTGGTCTTATGTAACTTGGATTACTAGATAGAATAGGATTATGTTTCCTTATCTATATCGGAATGGTATTATGTATTATAAAGAGACTACTATCAATGAATAAGATGATTATATTTGTTATCTCTTCTCTCTCTACCCTATTTACTTTTTCACTCCTTATATTGTAAGACTATCATGGACTCATATGAGGTGTCTTAAGTTGTACTAATATCAGCCCATGTTTGGTGTTGTATGAGGTTAGATGATAGTTTGCTTATTTTATGCTTTAGAATGATGGTACTATCTAAGGATGACCAAGGTTCTAAAAAACATTAGGCGCTACCAGAGCGGACAACCAGCGCCTAGCGTCCAGGACGCCTAGGCGGTGCATAGACGATTTTGTATTTTACATATTATTATTTATTTAATAAATATAATTATGTAAATAAAATTTATAAAAAAAACACTTTTATGTTCCAAAATAGCAAAAATACTTCAAAATAAACAAAATAAAACAACAATGTTCTTAAAATAATAATAAAAAAATTGTGTTCTTCATTTAAACTTGAAAGTAGAATATTGTGTTTTTCGTGTTTAATTTTACTAATTTTTGATTTGAATTTCATATTTTTTTTTTAAAAAGCCTAATCGGGCCGCCCAAGCGTTGCCCAGCCTGCCTAGGAAGCCGATTTTTGCACCACCTAGGCGCCGCCCAGCCCGTCTAGACGACCGATTTGTGCACCGGTGCCCAGCTTGGCAGATTCAGAGGAAATCAGAACGGTGACCTGTCGCCCAGCGCCTAGGCACCGTCTAAGTGGCCTTGGGCGCCTATTTTTGAGTATCCACAATAATACCATCTAAGGAGGCCAAATGAAAACAATGTATTCCGTAAGCTCATTAAGTTAGTACCCAGTAACACCAAACACATTACTAACTATACTGGACTCCTTATTTAGCACAGACATATTTAGTTCCCTAGTTAGTTAATTCGCGTATAATTTATGAATTATATACGTATTATTTAGTTCCCGGAATAATTATACACCTGTTTCTCAAATTGTTTCAAAGATACGGAAACATTCATGTATTTTTGAAGCTAGTTGAATTATTCGCGTGTACATATTTTTTCCGTATTTTAAAACGAAAAAAATGTCAAAATTAAAAAATATATATATATTTTTGTTCATTTTTTTGGTCAAATGTATTTTTTGTTCAGCTATGAAAGTCAATTAAGAAAAAAAAGGTGAATTTTGAATCCTTTGTTATTATAGTACTATTTACATTTCTTATTTATTAAATATTTAATATGTATTGATGTTTTGTATATAAAACCATGACTATTTATATTTTAGATGTCATAAAAATATGTATAACTACTAGAATGACAAATATATATCTGTATTTTTCTATTTATATTTTTCATTACATCCCGAATTAAACATGTACGTATAGTATTTTTAAATTTGTCGTATCCGTATTTTTTAGCTGAATTTTAAAACGTATTTTTCATTTATAATTTTCAAATTATACACGTATAAATTTTTAACGTATAATCCGTATATCATATTTTACTAACTATGTTTAGTTTCAACAAACAAACATGCAGTATTGAGGACAATTCCTGACCCTTTTCCTTGAGTAAAGCCAATACATTGAATTGATGTGTCTATAAAGTACTCACACAACAATTTATTGGACTAGCTCATGTATATTGTTGCTATGCAATAGCATTCGTATCATAGGTCGATCGGTCCTCAAAAGCAATTGACATCTCTTGAATATACATCAAAGCCATTTACATGGAAGTTGAAGTTTCGCAAATAGTTACAGGTAATCTTACTAGATGGACCATTTCCTGCCTATATCTAGCTATAGTGTTTCTATGCAAGCTTTCCTATACGCAGGTCCCCTTCCTATAAAAGCATTTGGTATCTCTTAAATATACAGCAGAGCCTTCAAATCAGATAGCAGCTACATTTCTAATTGCACTTTTTCTATGCAATTTAATATGCATCAATACCTTATTCATGGCATCTAAAATCTACATTGCCATTGTTTTATTGGTGTTTCATTAAGAATCAAATTCTTATATATATTCCAACATTTTCTGATGTGATTGTGTGTGTTTTGATGGAGATAGAGGTGCTGGTGCCATGATCTTAGAGAGCTTGATCCCAAAGGAAAAAAGTTGTCAATGAGCCTCAATCTCCATTACTTTTCATGTCAACAACTTAGTTTATATTAATTATATATAATAATATTATGAACCAAAATTACTCTGTATATACATATTTTTTTAGAATGAAAATTTATTTAGATGAAGAAATTACAAAATTTGAGAAATATCAGTGGTGGAATTAGAACTCTCACTCTCTTCCTATTACTACTAACCTAAGTTACGGGTCCAACCCCTAACCACAAAAAACGCCCCTCAACCCGAGCTACAAATTGAGCCACTTCTTGAACTGCTGCATTCACACTTCTTCAGATGTGTTGAATAACAGCACCCCCCCTTGATGAAGCCAGCAACAATCTATTTCTTCAACCAAAACTCCCTCATTTAGATAACATTCCTCCAGCCCATTAATCAGGTTCACTGCTTCCAAGCAATTAGATTCCACACTATGCACCAACTAGCCCCTCTGCAATACAGTTTCCAAACCCAACAAGAAAATCTTAAGCGCGGCTGCACAAACCTAATAGGGACCCTGAACTCTTTCCCCTACAGCCACCACAAGATCTCCAGTACTATTCTGAAGAATTGCACCAACCCTAACATTCCTTCCATCGTTGGACACGACAACATCACAATTTAATTTCATTGTGCCCATACCTGGAGGTTTTCACCTGCTATCCCTGGTCGTTCTTCCATTACCACCTACAAGTTGCTCTCTGGCTTGTGCAGCCAACAAAGCTTCCCATGACAATGCCCAAAGCTAGAATAGTAATTCCGAGGGTCTAGGCAAATCCTCGTTAAGAACCCGTTTTTTTCATTCTAGTTACTTCATAAAATAACAACCATAAGTTTCATTTCATCCACATTTAACACACTAAAAGCACGCTCTAAAAAATCAGAAAATAAACCAACATACCCAGATTAAGTTTCGAATAGAAGCTCTCCCTCCAACACCACAACACTAAGAGGACATCACCATGTTACGTGCAAAGGCTTTTCTTCAACTAACTGACATCTCGGGCAAATTGGAGTGTTTGATATGCATCTCTGATACAAAGATCTCATACATGGCATGAAGCCAGTCACACACGGTGAAAAAAAATGGCTCATTTTGGGTGGCACTTTGAGCTTCCACAGATGCTTCTATTGATCTGAGACACTTGGAGCAACAGTGGAAAATAAACGACACCGTAAAAACAAGGATGGTATGTGTCGATCTTGTTATTCGGGAATATAGACACATGATAGTTCAAGTCTCCTTAATAGTTTGTATTTAAAGGACATATTAGGTATGGGACAAAAGAAAAGACAATGTAGTTACGTATAATTGCAGACATAAATGTTTTTTTTCTGAGAAAATGTCAATTTAGTACAAATTTTTGGATTTCATTTCTCATTTCAACAATTTTTTTAAAACATTGACCATTTTAACTTTTTTTTAATTTGTGTTCATTCTAACAAAACTCATAACAACTCTAAAAATATATAATATTTCAATACTGATTCTACCATCACTCATTAAAACATACTTAGAGAAAAGAAAATGGAAGAGATAGGAGACATGGCCGATACCTCACCGACTCCAGTCACCGGCCGGCGGTCTCAGATCATTGGAATCTCGTCAGAATCTGGAATTAAGTTTATTACTCTCTAATAAACTCTCACTGAACCCCTAAATCACATTCATATTGTCACAACCAACTTTACTACCTCCTAATAAACTCTCACTGAATCCCTACACCACATTCCTATTGCACAACTAACTTTATTACTCCCTAATAAACTCACATTAAACCCCTAAAATGCATTCCTATTGTCACAACAAACTTTACTACCCCTAATAAACTCTCACTGAACCCCTAGATCACATTCTTATCGTCACATCCAACTTTACTACCTACTAATAAATTCTCACTGAGAGAGAAAGAGAGAGACATACAGATAGAATTCAGTGGAAGTTAGAGGAGTGGTGGTCTTTGGTGTGGTGATGTTGCTTGAAGGCATCCTCGTTGAGTCCTGTCGTCTTCGTCGTTCATCTCATGCAATCATTGTCGTCGCCAGCGATGACAGCTCTTGACAAGTAACGACGGTGGACTACGCGAGACGAGCGACAAGGGCGCTGGGCTAGGGATGATAGCTTTTGACGAGCAACGACGTTGGGTGTTGACGTGGCTGATAGCGGTGGAGGATTGGTAGTTTGGGAGTCGGATGAGGCAGAGCAGATGGAGGCAGAGCAGATGGTGGTGGAGGAGATGGCGGCAGAGGTGATGGTGATGTAGAGGGTGGCGTGTTAGCCCTTGGATGTGGTTGTTGAGAGAGAGAGAGAAGAATAGAAGGAGAAAGTGAAAGAAATAGATTGGGAATGAATGATGCGGGAGGAAGAAAGAGAGAAAGAGATAATTTTAGACTAAAAAGTTGGAATAATCATGAAAAACTGTTTTAGAAAATGGTCACATTTTTTATCTAATTTGTATGAAACGGTTCATATCCCTTTTTTTCCTGCCAAAAAATCCCAGTGTACGACTGTACGGTATTGATTCTGGGATGAGTCCCTGTACAGTAAACTCCTCAGGTAATTCCTGGAAAGGAAGCAGATCCTTTTCTTCTTTGGGCCTCTGCAAAAAGGGCTCAAACGTAATTACACAGAGCACTCCCAGTCCAGTGAGACCAAAAAAGAAGAGGAGCTCCCACGTAGGCGGAGGACTAGCAAATGATTGGATGGACAGTGCTGGGCCCAACCTGTGATGTTGCAACGATTCTGTGGGGCCCAGTGGCAAGTCACCCTCAAAGGTCGGTCAAATATGAAGGATTTAACCCAAATACCCGACCCGTGAGACATCTCCGTACATTTGAAAAACCCAGTCCTTTAGTCTGCATCCGTGAAAATTGCCTCTTGGTTTATGGTAGTGTATTTGATAAGTCCCAGTTCTACACCCTTTTCTCTTCACACAGAGAGCAGTGAAAAATTAGACTTGCAATTTTTTTTAAAAAAGTTTATCAAAATTTTTATTCTTATTTATGAAGTTATAGTGACATCAGTAGTGCATTATCGTTCTTTCTACTTTATATCTCATGTTTATGTTTATGTTGCGGCTTAAATTCATGATGTATAATAATTGTAGATAGTGTGTGTTCATCATCAAGATCATAACCCTACTTTGTTTATTGCATTTCATGGTGGATCACAATTTATCATCAAGTTTGTCTACATATTACGAGTTATTAAACGATGCTTAGCCAACAGAAACTCAAATAACATATTATTATGTTAGTGATAGGCGTGAGATTGTTTTTCGATGACTACAATTGTGTTGTCAACCCATATTTGTCTCATCTTCTAAATTACTGACATGTGTACTCTTTGGTTAGCTTTTTGTGACACTGATCTAGGTGATCAAACAGGACGTTATGTCAGCCATTTATTATTTTGATGTAATTAAACTAAAATACAAACCTCAAAAAATCACAAATGACATAACTTTCATTGGTTTTTTATTTAATATAAGTAAATTGAAATGTAGATCTCGAGAGAGATCAATCAAACATGACGTTACTTCAATTCAATTATTTATGTTATGCAATTTAATTGAAACACAAATCTTAAGAGTAACCCGTTTTTCAGTATACAATTTGTATTTGTTATGCAATTTTTTGTTATGTAATTTTTAAAAGAAATATATCGTTTATGATATTTGAGTTTAATTTTATTATATTGAATCACAAAGGTTCTCTCTATCCCTCTCTAGCCTAGTTTTCTTTCTTCATCATAAAGAACCAAATGAGTTGACAGGTCAACAAAAACAATCTCATTTGATTATATAATTAGTTGATTGTTAGATTAATTACTCTTTTTACCCTAACAATGGGGTAAATTCTTGTTCTAGTTAACTTGAAAGCAAAATTACAGGTCCATTATGTAAAAGATTTGATAGTTAGAAGGTACACTAGCTAATGTCTGGTCTCTTTGAGTGAAAAAAGACACAACGCTGCTTTAATAATAGGGGGTGTTACGAAAAAAATTTCCCTTTTCTTGATAGGAAGCAATTTTCCCTTTTCACCACCACAGAAAAGAAAATTCTACTTTTGTGTCACCATCATTAAAAACTAACCAACTGGGCACCTTAATAATTGTCCTCAACTCTCTGTTTTTTACTCCCTTTCTTTTGAGGTCTGTAGAGAGGACACTTTTGAAGATCCAAATCAATCCCATATAACTCTCTCTCTCTCTCTCTCATTCCTTCACAATTAGGTTTTCTTCTTCCTCCATCCTTCTCTGTTTCTCTAGCTATTGTGGCACCTCACACTTTTCTTGAGTTGGATTCTGAGCCAAATTCTTGAGCTTTTGGTTTGGATTTGGTGGCAAAGTTTGAGTCTTTGGATCACAGATCGAATTTGGGGAGAAATCAGAAGTGTTTTGATGGTTTTGTGAAGGGTTTTGTTGACTTTTTTTAACACAGATTTTGATCAGTGAGGAAAAAAAGTTTTCAGATTCTTGGTGAATGGTGCATGAGGATATAAACAGTGTGTGAGTTTAAGTGAAAAGCTTTGTGGGTTTTGGGATTTTGAAGTTTGAGCTTTTGGTTTTCAGAGGACTTGCATGTGTAGACTTTAGGGTCCTCTGCTCAGCTGTGGAGGATTCCTATTTTAGTTAAGCAGTACCAAAAATAGGGGTTGGGATTTGATGTTGTATTTGGGAAGTGTTAGTGGATTGTGATTAACATTAATTGGTTGGTGGAGTTGGGTTTTGAGTTTGCAGTTTGTGAAAATTTTAGACTAAGTTTTATCTAGTTTGGTCGGAGATGTTTGGTTCTGGCAGTCCGGCATACCAAAGCAGAGGACTTCCCGGACCCGTTTTAATTCCGACCCGGTTTGTCTGGCCTTATGGGGGAAGGAGGGTGTTTCTCAGTGGCTCTTTTACAAGGTTTGAATTCTTGTTTAGTTTGAGTTTTCAGTTTTCATGTTAGAGTTGAATGTATGATTTAGTTCATGAGCTTATGTTGGATTTGCTGAACCTTACAGGTGGGCAGAACATATACCTATGTCACCAATGGAGGGGTGTCCTAATGTGTTTCAAGTTGTTTGGAACTTAACTCCAGGATATCACCAGGTTTGTATATGCCAATTAATCGACACATTGTTTATTTGTGTGCTGATGATCTGGTCTTTAAATTCGCTGAGGGGTGCTAGGCACCGTAGCTTCACTACCACCTGATATATTATGAAGAAGTCTTGTGCTGACATTGGGATCTGTTGGTTGTTTCAGTACAAGTTCTTTGTTGACGGAGAATGGCGACATAATGAGCACCAGCCTTTTGTAACTGGAAATTTTGGAACAGTGAATACCGTCTTTCTACAAGGGGAGCCAGATATAGTTCCATCTAGTTTCGGTCCCGAGAGTTCTGGCGGAGCCAATATGGATGTAGATAATGAAATCTTTACGCATATGGTAAGTTTCTGTTTGCCTATACGTCAAGGGCCGATGAACTGGCCGCTTTCTTACATCTTCTTAATTAAGAACAGTTATTATCAATTGACTTTCTTGGGAACGGTTTATGCAACACAGGTAGTATGAATTAAGTTCAGTGTCTGATTGGACCGTTCGAGAAGGCGAGAATGCCACAATGGTCATTTAAGATTTTAGAATCATCTTCACAACTTAGATCTCATAGTATTGAAGGGTCCAAATTATTAATCACTTAGAAGACAGATATATTTCTTAGATTTGATAGAAGTGTAATAGGGAATTACAGAACTTCTGATGCTATTATTGATATTTATCTTTCCTCCTTTATTATTGTTTTGCAATTCAGAGTGGGTCATGCTGTTAGTTGGTATCTTTCAGGAAGTAGCTCCTAGTATCTCGGCGGCTGATTTGGAGGTCTCTCGTCATCGCATTTCAATGTTTCTATCCACACATAAGGCTTACCACTTACTTCCTGAGTCAGGCAAGGTTTGAAGGCTTTACCCTTTAGGTTCTTTGTTGTCCTGTATTAGGATTTGACCACTTTAATTGAGTAATTTATCAGTTTTATTTCACTGTATTCACTGCAGGTCGTCGCCTTGGATGTCGGTTTAGCTGTGAAGGAAGCATTCCATATCCTATATGAACAGGTGAATGTCTTGCAAAACTTGTGATGCTCTCATACAAAACTACAAAATGCGGGACAGAACTTTAGTTCCCCGGCTGTTGTAGTTTTATTGTATTCTTCTTTTCACTTTTCTTGGTTTTTCTTGGATTTGTCTGCTGTTTAAAGGATTGTGGCATGCTGATAATTTGCTACTTGCGCTATAGTTTTTGTTGCTAATTTCATTTACCTTCAGGGACTACCTGGGGCTCCTCTATGGGATTTTGAGAAGGGACAATTTGTAGGAGTTCTTAGCGCATTGGATTTCATCTTAATTTTGAAAGAGGTGTGTTCTAAATTTGATTTCTGCCATCCTAATATATGCTTATGCCAGTATTAGATGAAATATAAAAAAATGTGAATGCATGTATTATAATCATATATGAAACGAGCATCATGGGTTGGTCTCCAGGGTAACGTAGAGGCCTGTGAGCCTCAACTATTGTATGTTTGAAATTGAGGATATGCCAATTCTCTTTTACAATCCCAAATTACATCTTCCTTGAGAAATTCTCTTCATTTAACATTCATCAATTGCACATTTTTCACCTGCCTGGCACCACCAAGGACTGACCTAACAAGGGATCTCTTCTTCCCAAATCTTGTTAGAGTCAATTTATGATAGAGGGAGTCTGCATCCCAGGAATCAGCAGTATGAAAATTAAATGTTAAGGAAGAGTCAGAAAATTGTTACCACCTTTCCATGTACCTTTTTCTCAGTTACACATTTCCTTTACCACTCAACCATTCTTCTAAAGTCTCCTTACCATGAAAAATGCTTATAATTTGCGCACCTTATAGCTTGGGAATCATGGGTCAAATTTAACGGAGGAACAGCTGGAGACTCATTCTATAGCAGCATGGAAAGCCGGGAAATTAAATTTGAACAGACAACTTGATGGAAATGGGAGATACTATCAGCCACAATTGATCTCTGTAAGTATATTCTGAAATAAACTGCTATCCCATGCAATTAAATATATATTTTTCAATTTATTATCTTTTGGATTCATATGTGGAGCAAATACTTGTGAAAAGTTTCAGATTTTTGATTTGGCAATATATATTTGTACCAAGGGCCTGGAGGTTAGTTAGAATCTGCAGTGTCTTCCCTGATTTCTGGTGCTGAATTGTGACACCTGGGGATCTTTGTTTTGAAACTCATATGTACTGCTTTGCATGCAGGCTGGGCCAAATGATTCTCTCCAAGAAGTTGCTGTCAAAATTCTGCAAAACAAGGTGGCCACAGTTCCAGTTGTTGATAAGACCTCAGAGGATGGTTCATTTCCACAGCTATTGTATATTGCCTCCCTTTCGTGTATACTAAAATGTAAGCTTTTCTCCATTACTTTAGTGCAGGATACATGAATTTTAATTACTGATCTGTGATATAATTGTCAGGCATATGCAGGCATTTCAGATATTCTTCTAGCCTTTTGCCAATACTCCAACATCCTATATCAGAATTCCGTATTGGTACATGGGTTCCAAATATTGGGGAGTCAAATGAAAGGTTGCTGGCAATGTTGAGACCAAATTCATCTCTCGCTGATGCCTTGTCTTTGTTGATACAAGGTCTCTCTCTCTCTGTGTGTGTGTGTTGTTCTATCTTAGGGCATAGTTTGTAATCTTTAATTGTTCTGCTAAACCTTTCATGGCCACTGAAGTGGTTTCTGTTCTCCCTCTTTCTCCCCTTCCTTGTCTGGTGGCCAGTTCTATCCCATTATGTCATTAGGTTCTGTTCAGCAACATGCTTGTGAAATATCAGGAAAATCACATCCTGTTGAGGTTGTGATACTTTATACTACTGGGTGGATGGAATTTTATGAAATGTACATCTTGATTACAGTCTTTATTACACTTTGATTCTAGAGTTAGACACATGGTTTTATCTACAACCAGTCCTAGTTCTATTTGGGCTAAATGCTATTGGAAATTCCTTTTGCAGCTGAAGTTAGTTCGATACCCATAGTGGATGAGAATAACTCGTTGCTGGATGTTTATTCAAGAAGGTGAGTTGATGTTTTCGTTTACTTTCATGACCGAGTCTTGTGTAGAACTGTTGTTCCTTGACTAATTGGGATGGTCCCTGTTATATGTTATTTTCCAGTGATATTACTGCTTTGGCAAGAGATAGAGCTTATACACAGATTCACCTTAATGAGTTAACTATCCGTCAGGTAATTGCTGAATCAAAAAGACTGCTGTGGCTTTTACATCTTGGATTCCGGTGATTACCCTTTCTGTAGGATTAGAAAATTTGTGCTTGAAAGTGCATGAACAAATTAAGTTTATATGGTTCTGTAGATGATGGAATTTTCGTTTAAACATAAACACATCCACAACCTACTTGCTGGGATTAGGGAGATGCTATTAAAAGTGAGCTTACAAGAATCCAAATACCAATTCCAAAGACAAAATGTTAGTGAAAATGTCTGTTGCTACACTTAGATATGTCCCCCTTCATTGGAACTTTGCACACGGTTGCACACATGTTGAGAATATGAGTGCTTAGTAATGAAGGTGTCTGCATCAGTGTGCCTAAACTCAATGCGGTTGCTTTTTGTAGACCTTGCAACTTAGGCAAAATGCAAATTCTCCTCATGGCCTCGGCAGTGGTCGGAAATGTCATATGTGTTTGCGATCTGATCCTCTGCATAAAGTGATGGAGCGGTTGGCCAATCCAGGTATATTGATGTTTCTCATCTGCTCTACACCCCTATCTTCTTGGTTAGCCTATTAAACGAAAGTTATTCAAACTCCTTTGTGCTTCAATTGCCTCCAGGGGTCCGGAGGCTTGTGATTGTAGAGGCTGGAAGCAAGCGTGTAGAGGGCATCATTTCATTGAGTGATGTGGTCAAGTTCTTACTAGGTTTAGCGTAAATCTGCTTTGTGGCGGTGGGATTCTGAGGCCATTTTTTTGTTCTTTTGGACACTTTGTATGTGATACACATGCTGAGTGGGTTTCCTATAATCACTCAAAGATATAGGCCTCATGTTTCTGAGCCCCACTTTAGGATAGTCATTTCAAGGAGGAAAAAGGAAAATAATCTGTAAATTATGAGATTCAATTTTTTCCCTTTCATTGGTTTAAACCTATGATTATCATCTTGGGTGTTAATATGAGGTTTGAAATTCCTGTTTTTTTAAGGTCCTTGCTCTCTTGAAAGTGAAAGGGAAAAATAGCATCATGGCATACTATGATATTGAATGATTTTTGGCGCCAAACCAGTCATAATAGTTCTAGCCTTCTAGGAAATAAGATACCACCTTGTAGGGACAATTGTATATCCAAAGCCGATATAAACATTGAAGTGGTGAAAGGGAAGAAGGGATTGGTGACAATATTAATTTGCATAACCACCATTAGTTACACAATTAATTGGCTTCAAGCTCAAGGATTGCTTCCATAAAAGCCTAGAGCTGTCTGTGACATTGCAAATCAAGTTATTTTTGAAACTTTGAATCTTTGTTTGGACTAAATAGTTGTTCCCCTGTAAACTGCAATTTTTCACCACCCTCAAACTTGACATCAACTTAAGTTCCTTTCGGAATCGTCGAACCCTTAATGCAAAAATCCGGAAACTTGTCGTGAGTTTCAATGAACGGCTCCATTTTCGGATCAAGTGTCTTCATGAGCAGGTCGAAAACATATGTATTGGGTGTCGATCAGCATTTCAAGGTTTGTTCTGTTGAGCTTAACGGAAAAAATTCGTTTCTGATTGTAATTCCTTCTATATTTACAACGGTCATTATCCTCGGGTGACTTGGTGTTGAAACCACCCTTCACCCGAAACTTCACTCCCTTGTCTGAAATAATTCTACTCCAACTGTGAAAATTCGAGCGTGTGAACAATGAGCCAACATGTGAACTTGCTCTTACCCTTCTATATTTGGGATCTTCAAACTAAGTGACAGAGAAACGCCAAGATGAGAAAACTACGGCTTATATTCAAATCAAAAGGAAAGAATGGATTTCCACAACCGAGTACAGTTATCAATGGTGGGATGTTTGCTCCAATCTGCTAATAATCATCACCCTATTTATTTATGCCCTGGGCCTATCACATACAAAGTTACAAAAGACAAAAAAGGAAGAACAAGAGCTAAGTAACCAAGATGTAAGACCAATATGCTAGTCATGTGTACACAGGAAGGTGCTTCTAATTCACAGGCTTCTTGGGAATAACCAAAGCAATTCTCGAGTTGCTTTTGGCAGTTGATAATAGCTTAGGTAATTAGAATGACTTCAAGGAATCGATGAGTCTAATACTCAAGTTGGCACGAGTGCTAATATCTGGGTCTTGATTCTGCCCATGCACATTTGAATTTCTCTGTACATTCCAACATTTTGGGGACAGCGTGGACGCAAGCTTGTGACTGCATAATCTAACACTTGAGCCACAACAGCTGGAGGATATTGTGGTTCAGTACATGTCTGCAAATGACAAGTGACAAATTCAGCATCAGCAAAAGATAGAAACATTATCTTTGGCCTTTAAACCCAGGCTGTCAGTCTAAATTTTTCAATTACGTGTGGTTAGTGGTGAACAGTGGTGAATTGAGTAGTTAAGGCCCAAGAGAGTAATTTCTTAGTTACCTGTATCATGTCCACAGCCATGACACAAGCAGTGATAACCTCCGAAAGCATCTGTGGTTCATTTTTATTCGTCTCAGTATGTAACTTGGGACCAGATGAATCACTAGTGTTGGGCTCTGATGCACCAGAAGTCAACTGGTTGTGATGTCCCAAAGTGCCATTGACCTGCTCTTGAGTCCTGTACACTGCTGACCTAGAGTCTGATGTCAAATTCTGAACACTGACGGAATCTAGAGCTCTTCTTACCCTTACATAAGCTTCTTCCCCTTCCTTCCTTGATGCCATTGCCTGTAATGACTTGATTCATTATTATGTTGAAACTATATTCACTCACGCCAAAAATGGAAGAGGAACTAATTACAGCCATAGATATACAAATTAGTAGAGGACCCAGCTAAAAAAAGATTATATGGTCCACCAAAGTAAATACACAGAACAGGAAATTATGACATCCAATTTCATACTGAGAAACTCCATACCTGAACAGCAGCATTTACCAATGTATGTGCTTTCAATCTTGAAACTTCCACAATTTCAGCAACGCTGGATCCTGACTCTTGAGAAATAGATATATCAAAAGAACTAGGTTGGCTTCCATAGGCAGTTGAATTTGTTGGGCATTTCTGTGGAGGCAGGGTATTTCCAGGGTAAGTATTACGGTACCTCAAATTCAGCAAAGCAATTAGTTTAAGACCAAGACAAAGTCATTCCAGAGTATGGTATTAAAAAAAATGGTACACCAAAAGCTTGATATGAATTCATGGAAGCCACATGCCTGGCCACTGGCTTCCTTTAGCTGTACAAGTACTGTGGCATAATGCTTCTTATCACAATCTTTTAAAGAGCATTCTCCACTATTCTCGTTTTCCAGGATGTTATTAATTGTGCTTAGCTCCATCAACAATGCTTTCTAAAATCCAAAAACAAACCCTTTTCAAGCATCGTTACTAATGAAATTAAGGAGTATATTAACAAGACTATCAAATTGGCTTGTTGCAGACAGTGATGGATTAAAACATAAGAGAGCAGATCTAGGTGACAAAGGATAAGTAGTGGCTGAATCCAAGTATTTTCTGGCTCTCTTTTTTTCGTGGGTTCATCAATTTATGCAAAACCACCAAAGGGACCTAGACCTCTGGACTCCAGCAGGAGAGTGGTATAGATGTCAAAAACACTGACACCCCCAACTTACAATAATGAGAGGTTTCAAACCAACAATTTTGTTAGATTCGCATTACCCATGGTTAGAGGACACAAGGCTGATGTGTTGTTAACCAAATGATAAAAAATGACAAAAGTGACAGGTAAAAATCAACTTAAGTTACAACCTAAACCTAATACAACAAAGAATTTATTAAAATTTTGTACATCTATAATCAACTCCAGGGATACAAAGATAATAACCTTTTTATCAAGAGCACGATTGAGGTCTGAAAGAGCTTGTATATCAGCTTCCCTTGCTTGATTGTGTGCCACCACACCAGGTTGACTAACTGTTGTTTGTGCACCAGCAATATTAACAAATGCTCCTTTTGGTTGTGAAATTATATGGGTTGTAATGCCCTGTGCAAATTTTAAAAGATACTTTATTAGATGTATAACTCTGAAAGTGTGAATAATCTCTCATCGGGATCCCCAAGACAGCATTTTTTAGATCTGTACATGGTCAACCCTTTTTAAACAGTGAAACACTCACTTTGCAAGAAAGGAAACAGGTTTCAATATAATTTTCACATATGTGTGTGTCTATTTTCCTTTCTTTACCCTAATCCATGAAGGGAACATGCCAGGTAAAAATCAAAAAAGAACATACGTAGTACTTCTCTAAATTGCATATCCATCAGCCAAAAAAACAGAAATTCAATGAACATAAAGATATCCATTGCATATAGGTAGCACTTCTCTAAATAGACAATAAAAAGGAAATACGGAAAGAAATAGAAACTAATCATTTCAATCATGTACATGAGCTGAGTCTATTATTAAAACTAGTGTATATTTTCTGACAAGAAAATAAGTGAACCTAGTGTATCTTGGGAATCTAGAGCTACCCAACTGAAATCAAAGAGGCTTGGTCTTGGGGAATCCAAGCTACCATGTGTGTTATGATCAAAAGGTTGGTACCATGTTCAATATATGAATAAAATGAAAGGCATAGCCTATTTTCTCAATTTTTTAACCTTGACCACAGAAACATCCAACATCATCGCACGATATCCAACAGATAATGAACCATAAAATAACAAAACTTTAAACAATAGTCATAAACTGAAAAATTTAAGAACAGGTTTGTGTAAATAAAAACAGAAAAAAGCCAAAATGTGACATCTACATTATGAACAGAGCAGAGTCGGAGACTATATATATATATATATGTATATATATACATATATATATAAACTTTTTGGTTAGCATGAGATCTAACCTTTCCCTGCGGTAAGGAAGTGTTCATGCGGCTGAGTTCTTTCTCTAAAAGCCCACTTGAAACATTCATCACAGGTCTTAAGTGGGGTAATGTGAGAGGGAATTTGTCAAAAGCAATATTCTGTCTCTTAAATGCTTCTGGCATGTTATCCAATGGGTTTGAAGGCATACAATCCACATCCTGCAGTGAAATTTGGTCATGTTAAATCTCATGAGATGGAGATTATTGTGATAATTATTGGTAACTGTTAGTCACGATAGATACTAAAAATTCTTATATTTATGTGGGCAGCGTCACAACTAATGCAAACAAAAAAAACAGCGACTAATCAGATAATATATAAAAAGGAAAAGACAGATGAAGACGGGTTAGAAAAAGCTCAGTACCATGACGAATTCAACTCCTATCTCTGGACGATCAAACTGAACCCTGCACTTATCGTGATCAACAGTGAGCACACTTCCATCGTGAACTTCTCTTGTTTTGGGATGTAGAGCAATGACACGTTGTCCAACTGATAAAGGTCTTGCCAAATCTGTTGGGAGTCCCTCCCTAACACCACTGCGGAGTTCAGCATAATGTTTTCTCACAGATTCCCGATATTGTTTAAGTTTCTCTCTTTCTTCAGATAGGAAGTGCTCAGAAAACCTCCGAGGTTTTCCCAGGGAACTGTATCGACAAAAATTCAAAAAAGATAAGAAAAGATCTTATATTATATGTTTCTCAGTAGCATTTTCTAACTGGGAAAGTAGATAGAATAGGGATTCAAAAAGTACCCTCTAATCACACCCCATTCAACACGATTTAGCCTAGGAATGTGTCCAAGTCCAACATGATTTAAGTACTCCTCAAACTCTCTTTTGGCAAACCAAGGGTACTCAATTGCACTATAAAACCACTCAAACGTGCACCATCTACGTACCAAATGTGATGACAAGCAACAAGACATCTTCTCCTGTGTTTAATGAGAGAACAATTGGTTTTAAACTTAATGTTGCTGAAAACTGTTCATATGAATACATGAGAACGGCATGAAACTTACCTTTACATAGAAAATTCTGTCCTGCAATGAGTTGGAGTGTTTAAGTTGAGTTTTTAATATGTTCTCAGATGACTTGGGCACTGCTGCTCTGGGTAGAAACCGTTTACGTCTACTTCTTTGTTTAGTTGGGGAATGAACTTGCTTTGCAGTGGGTCGACCTTCTGCAGTCGCTTCCATTACATTATTCATTGTTTGCCCAATATTAATATTCAAAGAGCCGTCCCCTGGTCTGACCGACTTCCATTGTTTTGAAGGAGTGGAGAATTGACCTGTACGTCTCCCTTTAACAACTGATTTATTCTCTTCTTGACCAAAGATCTGTAAGAGATACAATATCAATCATTGCCACTGGTCTGTTCTCTTCAGGATGTGCAGAATCCATGTTTTATACTAAACAACAACACTTCGAAACCAAGTAGAATCCTAGTAATTGATAATAAAGGTCATATGCATATTAACTTACCAACTTTGGACCATCCAAAGTGACTGATGAAGCATAATAGAATTTAACACCTTAATTTAATGAGTTTATGACAGTTGACCAACTTACTAAAAAATTGATATATTTGGAAAATGTCCATATCCTAAGACAGCAACATAGCCACAATACCTCAAAGCAACAGAGTGGAGGTGTGATATCAATTGAAATCATCTTAACCTTTTAATTTAATTATTTCTTTTCGAACACACCTAAGGAGAGAGAATAAGGTGGAAGTTGAAAATTCCTTTCTTCTGAACATGTGAATGTGAGGAGAGAGAAAATGAGGGAACAAAGGAGGAAGTTGAGAAAAAAAAGGATAACCAAAAATATTACTAGAATTTAAATGTGAAAAGGGTAAGAGATGAAATGGCAAAAATTTGGAGGCAAGTCCTTTCTCTGAATAAATAGTAATGAATCTTTAAAAAGACCACCTACTTGTGATCAACGCATAAGATGATGTATAATGAGATATAAACATGTCAAGAATGATCTATATACCTCAGAATATGAAGGTTCATTTACAGTAGAATCAATATTTGCTTCAGCATTTGATATCTGCAGCTTAAACAAAAGAAGTTCTTTATCATTAATCAACCCAAACGTTTAATGTAAGATTAAATATGAGAGAGAGAGGGCAAGGGAGAGGGCAATCAATGGGTGATCCTTCATTTCCTATGCTTACCTTTGATACTGAGGGTTTCCGCTTCCTTCTCCATGACTTGCTGGTAGAGTGTAGCTGTTCTGAATCAGAGACAACATTGCTATCAATGGGTGTCGAGTCCCTTGCAAGTTTAGATTTGTTGGTATTAACACCCTCATTTCGAGAATCTGCAATGGGTTCTCTCTGCTTTCCCCCTGGGAGCTTATTTTTGTTTCTAAATTGGCTGGTAGATGTGGATTCAGGTATACTAGATTTTTCTTCCACCTCAGAAGCTGTTCTTTCATCCTTCAACTGCGTTGAGGATCCTATGTCCGACAAAAAGAAGAGATGTGATCATTGACCACACATGATTAAAGTGTAAATTAGCACGAATTGAATCCATATAAAAACATTAAATCCTAAGACGTAATCGCAACACACATGCTGACTAGAATTTTATAATCAATTCATCTAATCCAATTTTCTAAAAAGACTTCATCTCTCAGAATTGTGAAAATACATAAGACTGAATGTTCAACAAGCTGCCCCCTTGATCATATATATGTATGTGTGTGTAGAGAGAGAGAAATAAACCCATAGTGAATAGAATAGAACCACAAAATACTTACCAGATTCCATTGTGGATGCTGGCATCATCAGTGACAATTCAGCCAAAGTTTGCAGTGCATCCAGTTCTGCAACATCTGTGTGAAGAGCAATTGCAGTATCAATATTTTGTTATAGGCACACAGAGCAAAACTGGAATTCATAGTCGGTTGTTTACCCATAACTATAGAAGCTGGAAGGTGTTCTTGACTTAATAATATAAAAGAGAGATTTAAGATAAAAACAAATTGCTGCCTTATTGATGTTCAATTGATGTATTATCCAAAAAGGTCCATTCCAATATATCCAGAAAATAAACAGCAAAAAACAATCCAGAAATTAAATAGATAAAATATTATATACAGAACCTCATGACTCAAAATTGGCCAAGCTAAATAACTAATCGTATGCTTACAGTTGCATAAATTCAACCATATGTTTTAGTCCACTCAACACAAAAGCTTCTCGGTAACAAATTAACATAATCCGTACTAGGTTCTCTTTTTATTTTTTCAGCTCCTATCTCTGACACTAAGACCTAAGCAGTTAAGTTCATTAGTCTTCAACAAAGAAAAGAATATCACAGTAAATTTCATTAACCAGGAAAAACTCCAAAAAATAAAAGATAACACCAACATCACTCCAATTATTTCAACTTTCAATTATACCAAGAGAAACAAGAGTAAAGGAACAATCAAATGGTAAGCCCCCTTTGTTCTAAAATAAAAAATAAAGGATGAGAAGAAAAAAAATATATATATATATATATATATATAAATGTGCAAAACCAACATTACCTCCACAATAAAGCGGTTTCCCGCTTTCGTTCCTTGGAACTTGTGAGGAAAACCGATCTCTTTTTGCATCTGAAACTTCAATATCAATTTTTCCCTTGGTACTGACATGAAGTCCTCCTTCTTCAGTGCCACTACATGCTTCACCACCATCATCAAATTGATGGTTTCCAATGTCTTTAACTTTCTCTTTCTTTCCATAAACTTTCTTCCCCTTCCTAATCTCTACAGTACCTATACCTTCCATGTCCATCAAGGAGCTACTGTCTCTAGTATAATCTCCAGTTTCAGCCCCTCTACTTCCTACACTACCTTCCAGACAGTCTTCTTCAATTGAAGCATCATGAAGGTCAGATCGAGCTTTCCATGATGGTGGATGCTACAGTACAATGGAAATAGTTGGTTTATTTTTACAAGAGGTAGTGACACATTGAGTGAAAGAATAGTTATTTACCATTCTTTGCGAGCTCTGAATAGTGTATCTTTTGTATGGTGTTTGTGAAAGTTGGGGGGAGCCTCCCCTGTGAGAAGTTTCAGTTAATAATGCTGCAACCTCGGCGACATCATAATCATTATCTGCCTCTGATTTCCGACCCTTTCTGTTTGGAGAAGCATAACTTTGTCCATCATCTTTCTTAGATGAATATTGAACAGGGAAGCGAGGTGTCCTCTTCCCAACTGCACGAGGCTGGTTACCTAATCGAAATTTGAAATCACACAAGCAGAACTCAGACTTCAAATTAAGACAACTTTAAATATATGTATGGTACATAAGGAAATTGAATACAGCTAAATCCAAAATCGAAAGCGACATTCAGGTAACAATTATTGTCAATTGTAATACTTGTGAGCACTGACGTTAAACTGTACATTTCTATGCTACTCTAAATTCTATATGACTACGATAGTGGAAGTAACAGCCATAAAGAAACATTCCTTTCCCAAACAGCATACAAATAATGTGAATATCAGTTGAACATATAAATATCCAAGGATACATCTTTTTGCACTCGCTCTGTACAAGAATGATCCTTTTGACTTATGGACATTGCATTATATCAGAAATCAAACTAAACAAAAAATTACTATGTTATGAAAAGCAATGAGTGTGATGTCTTCATGTAGAATATCATACCATCAAGTCTTCTTCGTTTTAAGTATGATAGGCATCCATCCACTGGCGCCATAGAATGAGACTGGAACATGTCTTTCGACACGCTATCTTTACCAAGCTTACGTTTCTCGGGTTTCCGAGAATATCTTACAGCATCATTGCTCTCCCGTTCACTTTCACTGCCTTCCTGTCAATCCATAAGCATGATATCAAGTAACAAAGAGATCCCTGGTGAATTCAATTGAATTCACACTAACATAGTACTATAAATCTATCATGCAATTTTGTTTTTTTTTCAAGTTTATCTGTAGTGGAAACTAATTCCATAAATAAAGTAATAAAAGTTCAGGGGATAACATGAAATTGTACTCCAATCTCACCATAACATTACAGTGATCTGTCATCATTGCTATAAGGCCAACAACAGAAGCCGTGCCCTCTGGTAATGACAGGTATTCCTGAAATCAAATGAATTAATGATGGCTATACGTCAGAGATGCTGTAAGACCATCTTATAGTCAATGTTCAAGGAAGTTAAGGTTTAATTAATTTAAGGTAGCACAATGGAGACATACTCGGTTCATATTGTAAAGAGCCTCCACCATCTCAATATTTGTGTTGCGCACTACAGCAGCCACCTAGAAATCCACATAAATCAAAATTCAGAAAACCCGCACTACTTATCTAGAGGCTAAAACAAGCAGATTATACACCACCAAATGACAAAGCCAACGGAATCAGGAAAGCATATAATGGTACCTTCTTCCAATTCTGCCCATATTTCCGGTAGGCTTCATAGAATCGCTGAAGCTCTCCCTTGCTCCACTGCAGTCCTAATTGATCGGTAAACTTTCTCTTCTGCGCATTGAAAGTGGAACAAAACATCAAGTAATTCACATAACACAAAATCCTAAAATGAAAGCCAATAGATAAATACCCCTTGCTTATTTTTGCCACCAGGTGAGGCCTTTGAATACCGTTTCACCATTTTAGCTTTTCGGGTGGGCGCCATAGGAAACCTTGAATCTGAAAACAACAAAATAGCAAAAACTTACCACCTGAATTTCGGTGACTGAAATCAAACCAACTACAACACTAGCACCAACTAAAGCTAAATTGATAAACTAATCCCGCTAATATCAACCCAGAACACAAAAAACCGCATTCATCCACCGAAATCAAAGACCCAACAAGATCTATAACCTCAAAGACTGATCATACCACCACAGCACCCAAGCAACCAATAGCACACCCATCAAACCCACAAGGCACAATCACTTCAAACCAAGACCCTATCATCACATAACCAATTTTGAAAACCCCGAACCGAAAAACAGTCCATTCCAACGCTCAAATTCAACTCAACCCATCAAATTCAAAAATCAAAAACCTCACAAACTCCAAATCCAAATTCCTCCTAAACCCTCTCAATTCCCCCAAAAACCACACCACATTTCAAGATCAAGCCCCAAAATTCAAAACCCCAACCACCTCCGGCCGCCGGAAACCGATTTCCACCACCGCTTCCACCAAACCAACACAAAAACCTCTAACCTCAACACAAAATCAATTCAAAAATCGGAACGAATTCAGGCGCTACCTGACTCTTCTCAAAACCCTAAAATCGAACCAGATCGGAGGTACTTACTCGGCGGTAGGGTTTATGCTGACCGAAATTGAACCATCGGAGAGGGACAAAGCGGGAAATAGTTTTAGAGAGAGAAAGAGATGAAAATAGAAATGGCGGAATTTTTCTAGAGAGAGAGAGAGAGAGAGTGGAGGCGAGGAGAGAGAAAGAGAGAGAGGAAGAGGAGGCGTTGCCGCGAAACTTGAATATAAAGGAGAGGGAGGGGCTGGGGCCAATGGAATTTCACACTGTTTGGGTTGTAGAAGATGAGGGACTAGGTGGGGAGAGTTTTACAGGGTTTATATTTTAAGGGGGAGGATCTCCGTACACGTGGAGGGAGGAGAGATGGGAACGGTGGAGGTTTAGTGAGGGGGTTTTGGTAGGGCGGGGAGGAGTGTAGGGGATTGGATTTGAAAATTCGATTGGGGATGTGGATTATTTTAATTGAGCCTCGTGTGGAGTTTGAAATACTGGTGAATTTACTGGGTTCGCCCTTTTGTGGAGTCGGTTGGCGAGGCTTTTGGGCCGGCCCATATTTGTGGGTGATTTTTCATTTCTTTTATATTATCTTTTCAGCTGAAGGAGTGTCCTTGAAATGGCTGAGAATGTCGTCTATTTTCTTGTTGAAAGGTCATGCAAGAACCCATATTCCATGAAGAGCTAAAGCCGATGCGGTGCTTTCTAAAGGATGCAGATTCTAGGCAAGAACGTGAAGAGAGTACGCAACTTGGTTGCACAAATCAGAGATCTGGTTTATGATGCAGAAGATGTACTTGATACATTTTCCCTCAAAATAGCATCCAAAGGAAACCGTGGAATCAAGAATGTCTGTAGGAGTTTCTCTGATTCTTGCATCAAACTTAAAACACTTCACAATGTTGGTTAGGAAATTGAGAAACTTAAGACTCGCATCTCCAAATTGACAACAAGTTTGGAATCCTACGGCATAAAGAAATTTGAGGATAGAGATGGCACCAGCTATTCTGATGGGGGTGTGACGAAAAGCTTACGCCACACTTACTCTCACCAAGTTGACCACAATGTTGTTGGGGTGTCGACATATGTGCATAAATTAGTGGCACAACTTCTGAAAGCAGAGCAGAGTCCTATTGTTTCAATATGTGGAATGGGTGGATTAGGAAAAACCACTCTCGCTAGGAAGGTCTATCATCATGAAGATGTAAGAAATTATTTTGGTCTCTTCATTTGGGTATATATATCTGCACAATGGGCCAAAAGAGACATTTGGGAACAGATGCTCTCTCAATTTATTAATGCTGATAGACAAAAGAGAAACGAGATTGCGAAAAACAAAGATGATGAGGTTGTTAAAGAACTTTATGCAGAACTTAAAACTAAGAGATGCTTGGTGGTTCTTGATGACATCTGGAATGTTAACACAGCGTCCTTGTTATGTCCTGCCTTTCCAACTATTCAGAACAATGGAATCAAAGTACTACTCACGTCCCCCAACAAAGATGTATCTTCTTCTGCAGATCCCAGAGCTTTTCTCTTGGAACCAGCATTCCTTAGTACTAATGATAGCTGGGATCTATTTCAAAAAATTGCTATATTTGAAAGAGAAGGCCAATCAGGTACTCCCACTTCTGACCTATATCATAAAATGTTGATCACTTAGAAAGGCTTAATGAACTTACTACCCACATGAGTTAATGTACGATTTTGCTCAGAATCCCTGTGATATCAGACTTTTCGATGGGCATCCACTAGGGTTAAAAATGGTTGCATTTATTGGAAGTAGAGGAAATTAGTTCATGGAGTTAACAGATTCACTAGCCTATGTGCCCAATAGTTTTACTTATCTCGTAATACCCCACCATTTTAGACTTTGTGCACCATTGTTGTGTCGGCCAAATTTGAGGGCGCATATACTTTTTTCCATTAATTTTTTCCAGTTGAGAGGGAGAGGGTGGGAAGTGCATGAGAGTCTATGTAATTCCCAGGGATTTTATTTTTCTTACTATTTTTATTTTTTTTAAAAGAATCCCTTACCTATGATAATGCTTAGCCATGACTGTTATTTTTGGGTTAATTGTGAAGAGATTGATCATTTATTGTAGTGAAGTTAAATAATTCTTTATTTAAAATTGTGCATGTCTCAGATCCTTTGCAAGGTACGACGGTGACTAGCTGTAACAAAGCTTTTATAACAATTGACAGCATGAAAAAGCTAGGACAAGAAATGGTAACACACTGGGGGTCTGCCTCTGGCTATTGTTGCGCTTGGAGGTGTTTTGGCAACAAAATATTATATTGATGATTGGACTACTGTGCATGAAACGATCAATTCACATCTGAAAGCAAGCATAGGTGATGAAGCACAGCAGTTGGGAGTTTTAGATGTGTTAGGTCTAAATTATGATGATTTGCCATATCATCTGAAACCATGCTTCCTTCACTTGGCTCAATTCCCGGAGGATTTTGAGATGCCAACAAGGAGAATAGTAAATCTGTGGTTGGCAGAAGACATTATGTCATCAACTGAAGTAAAAAACGAAGAAACATTAGAAGATGTTGCATATCGTTACTTGACAAATTTGACAGAAAGGTATTTGGTTCAAGTGGACAAAAGAAGCTCGAGAGGAAGGATTAAAAGTTTCCGCATGCATGATCTCATGAGGGAACTGTGTTTGAAGAAGGCTAAGGAGAATAATTTCTTTCAGCCTATAGAACTTTGTCATGACACTGACAAACAAAGCGATCTCCTTTCTTTGGTAAAATGGCCACCAACATCAAAAGGCAGTATACGCAGGGTTTCAATTTATTTGAATAACTTCAGTGGGGCGATTCCGTTGGGAAGTGAATGTCCCCCAATTAGGTCTGCCTTAGGCTTTCGACTAGACAGCACTAGTTTATTAGATGTGAAGCAAATTGAGTCCATGATTAGCAGATTCAAATTACTTAGAATATTAGATCTTGAACAGATTGAAGGATTTCATGTACCAAGAAGAATAGGGAATTTGATTCATTTACGGGTTTTGCCTGTCAATTCTGCTTGGTTAGGAAGGCTTTCTTCATCAATAGGCAATTTGAGGTGCTTGTTGGCCCTAAATCTGGATCCATATACTTCAGCGATACTGATTCCAGATGTGCTTTGGAAGATGAAAAAATTGAGGCATCTATATCTTCCATCTGACTGTGGAGCTGAGACAATGAAGTTACAATTTGCAGGTCTGAAGGACCTGCAGACACTTAGAAATTTTCCTGCATCAAAAGCAGATGTTAATGCTTTGATCACACTGACCAGTCTCAGAAAACTTGTGATCCAAATACCTGATGAGAGCACACTTGACAAGTTCAAGTTGAGCAAGTTTATTTACAAAACTTTCTGGAGAACTTGGATGGATTCTATGTCTGAGCAGGCTCCGTCTATCCCGCTAAAGCAAAACTAGTAATTCCCAACCTTGCAGGGATCCTCCCGCAGTTCTGCTCCATTGTGCTGCCAGTCAAAGGGTGAAATGAGCATACAAACTCTGATAGCTCTTTTCCATGAACTATCAGAAGCAACTTTCTACCATCACCACAAGAACAAATAATCAGATCAACAAATCACCATTTATCAGGGATCTATCTTTCAATAACACGTCGGCTATTGCTAAAGCTACCGAAGTCCCTGTCCCTATCATTATTAAATCTTTAACGCTGCGGCTTTCCAAATCCTTCTCTTTTTGGTCCCTTGAAATCGTGTTTACTCGTTCTGTGCCAGTGTGCCCGTCAATACTTTTTCCCCCAAAATCCTCGGTACACGGCATCAATTTATAAGATATCATAGCATGTCTAACCGTTTTTTTTAAAACATTTTGAAGAATGAGATGAGAAAACTGTTGGATCTAAAAACAATCAAAAATTCTTTAAAATTGAGAATACTAATAAAATGGAGAAGGTGTTAGACTTGCTCTTAGATGTCACAAATGCATATAGATCTTGAGGTAGAGAAACTAATGAAAAATGATTAGTTGAGGAGTTATTCGTTTTACCTCATTTTCGATCATATATTCACATCTCTACCTTCTAGTTTGTAGATATATAAGTAGATAATCCTTACAAATCTTCATCCAAATTGAAAATGGTTAAGATATTTATAAATGTGATTGATATTTTTTATCATAATCTTGAACGGTTATATTTGACATATTCACATCGTTCATTGATTTGATCTATTTTAATTCCTTAACGATCACCAATTTAGCTGAAAAATTGTAAAAGTGATATACTTTATTACTTATATAATTGTAGAACGGTTGAGATGCAAAAATATAATTAAAAATAAATATAATAAACTATTAAAAGAAAAAGTTCTTAACTATTTCTCAATAAGAATGTCCTCATTAGATACCCTCCATACATCATGATTCCACATATAATTGTTTTATAAATTATTAATTTATTATAATTGGACTGCATTGTACTTGCTTGATAAATAGGTTTTTTACAGACCTACAACCTGGACGTCGAAAAACTGACATGGGAAATGTACGTCTCTATAGCCTCCAGTAGTGCCTCTGGCGGAGCTAGACTTTCGAGATGCACGGCTCAGGCAGTAGTCCTTCTCTGTTGGAGGCAAAGATACACGATTACATGCACGTAGATGAATCAGATGTATAGAAGAGGATTGGGCAGGGACGAAGTCAGGATTTCGAAATAGGCTGGCCTAAGTTACCCTTTGGTAAAGAAACCAACGGCCCAGATCAAATCTTAAATCAATCCAACGACCCAGATTTAAAGAATGTAAAAAGGTAAATGGTAAAACTTATTTACCATAATAGTAATTAAAAATTAAATTAATTTTAGTTTACATACCTGATGTTTGAGACTAACATCATTTCACCCCCCCGTACTCTTAATTTTGAAAGTTTAGCCCCTAAGGTTTCTAATTTTCATCAATCATGTCTAATTGCTGAAATTTTGACCAATTTAGACGTTAAATGCTAATATGTAGAATTAGAAAAAGGGTTCTAAAACACGTTTTTTGTTGTTAGAGGATGATTATATTTGCTCTTAAAATGAGATAAAGTTATAATAAACGTCAAAATTACACAAAATTTCAGCAATTTAACATGATTGATGAAAATTAAAAACTCTAGGGGGTAAACTTTTAAAATTAAGATTACAGAGGGTGAAATGATGTTTGTCCCAAACCTCAGGTGGGTAAACTGAAATTAATCCTTAAAAATTACCATAAACTTTGGAAATTCGTAGAAAATAAATGGAAGGTCCGAAAAATATTCTGAAAATACCGGGAGACTCGTGTCGACACGTACTATGACATCAAGTCCGTAAATAGGGAATTTGAAGAATTTAGAAAAACTCAAAAATGAACGTGGTCGTTAACTCGTGAAGTTACCGAGTGCGACTTAAACCTCAGTAACTCGTCATTAACCACGGTAACGGGGTCACATACTTTCTCCATCCTATTTATTTAATTATATGTTTTCAATGCATTTGCAGCCGTTTCTGGAGTTTTCAAGAACAGACTCTGAACCTGTACGCTCTAGTATGTCTAGAAATGCCAGAATTGTCTCTGTAAATAAATTGAATTATTGGGGCAATAATGACATTTCTTCTTAAAAAAGATAAATTAGACTAATGAGTACGTTTACTAACAGGAAAGGGAATGAATACTTAAGGAGTCATTTCACATTCTTCTCTAAATATGTGTTTACTTACACCAAGAGAGAATCAATTTAATGCGGGCCTCACAATAAAATTAGGAAAGATTCCCTCATTTTCATTGGTTAAGGGGAGAGTTGGTATTGAAGGGTATATTTAATAACGATGAAAAGTCACTATTGCCCCCATTGACTTCTTATTTCTTTAAGATAAAAGGTCAGTATCGCTCCCATAGTCTAATTTATTCACAAAGACGATTTCGACATTTTTGGATATATTAGAACATGTTGGTTCAACATCTGTTCTCGGAAACGTTCTAGAAACGACCAAAAGCGTATCAGAAACATTCGAAAACATATCCTTAAAAAAGGGATTGGGAAGGAATTAGAGATATTGAGTCATTCTCTTTGCACGTTAACTTGCTGAAGGAATGAGAAATAAAGAATCATAATTGACATGAAATTGTTTTTTTTTTTTTTTAAAAAAACTCTTTTAGTATGTAGAAACGTCAGAGTTTTTGTTTAGTAGTTTAGATTTTTTTTAACTATGAGGTTAGTTTTAGAAAAAAGTTGATTCACACATGAATGAATTTAGTGGGCATTTACAAAACTTGAAACGAATGGGAATGAAGGAGATAAAAATAGGGGATAGAAAGAATATGAGAGATTAAGAGTCATTGCCTTTGCAAGTTAGGTGGTTGAGGAAATAAGAAATAATGAATTATGATAGAAATAAAATTGTTTACAAAAAAATCTTATTAATATGTAGAAATGTGGAGTTTTTGTTTGGTAATTTAGAGTTTACATAAACTATGAGAGGTTAAAGTTTGCGAGTAATAATTTCCTACATTTGTTGTGTGGTTAGTCGGTCCTTGTGCATGTGTGTGCACTCAATGTCTTGTTTGCTCTAGGTAGGCGGTGAGTTTCTTACTTCGTCAAATGATCGTTGCCGCTTAGTGATAGGGTGAAGCTGAGTGTCGTCGAATTTATTTTTCGACGGCAAAATAGCTAAGCTGATGTAGAATTGGATATTAGGATGTGTAAGCGTGTTACATATCTATTGTTCTTTTCAGGATGTCTCCGCTATATCAAAGCAAATAGAATCGATATTAGAGTAGTATTCTTTATTAGTTGGTGCATGGTTGAGTACATGAGTATTGTAGAGATATTATTTCAGATTTTATAATTAGGTATTAATATAATGAGAATACTTTGAGATTTCTAATAAAACATACAAAATTTAAAAATTCTATAGATATAAAATATATGTTTCTATCTTTTTTCATTTTTTATAAAATAAAAAATACTTCCCGTCAACCTTAAAAATAATATTTTTTTCCTCTAAACTGATTATTCTTATTTTACATAAAAACGCTCTTAAACAACTAAAATAAACACTCATTAAAAACATTAATTTTAAACTAGTATGACAAATTAATCCATATAACAAATATTAAACTTATAAAGCTCATACTTCACATGATCTAACCAAAACACAGCTAAGTGTATGCATAATGCTTGTACTGGTGCTCCGCTTCGGTTTTTATAGTCGAGCTCTGTCACTCCGTCTTATTTCATAACGACAGTATCGATGTGGGAGACAAGGTTTACAAGCAAAAGGCTGGCTACCAGTATTAAACTTTCAAACTTTTGCCTACTTATATGAATGTGCCCGGTGTCCCCCGACTTATTAACGATTCTTAAATCTCAGCCAAAGCATGGCGAACAATTACTTTAACCCCAATTTCTTAGAGGGTCCATGTGTGTTTAACCATCTCTTCTCTGGCAATAAACTGCTGGATGTTTGTTTTAAAACTGACTGTAAAGAAAGTTTTCTTTCACTGGTGAGAAAGAGACTAGAGTGACAGATTGCTAAGACTACCTTTTTTGGGTAATCAACTCGTCACTATCATAGAATCCGCAAGGTTGAATTGTTCTGGTAAAGCAGCTTTTAACTATGTCAGGATCTTCAGGCAACCTAATAGAGAAACATGGACAACCAAAAAGTTGTATATACAAGCCATTTAGTGAGAACTTTCGCGTACCTAAAAAAGAGAACATTCAAATTAACGAATGTATCGAAACAGTGAATTCTAATTTACGTGAAATTTTAAATTGGTATTTGGGCAGGGGCTGCGCGAACGCAAGCCCCCACAGCAAGAAATAATGACGTTGGAGCTCCTACTATGAGGAGACCATAGGCGAGCACCCCTCCAAAGTGCAATGGAGGTCACAAGCCTAGGCCATGAACCTTGATGATCGTCCATAGACCCCGTCCAGGTAAGTACCTTAATCAATGCCTCCTTGCACTTTTTATACTCCTCTTTCAACCTTCTCGGTAGCTTCAAACCGATGTGGGACTCATTCCGCAACTCAGAAACTCATGCTTTTTTTGAGTTCATCTCCTTACATTCGCTATCTCTTGGTCACAGATCAAATAACCATGCAGAGATTGAGCCGCTTATGATAGCTGTGGAGGGACTCCCGCTGTGCTAGCTTCACCCACAAATGGAGAGCATAAACATTCACCTTCATTACATGGCTACCCCAGATCTCCATGCAACTATGGAGGTGATGTTCTAAACAGCGATGTGAGCCGCTGAAAGAGGAAGTCCTGTATTTGATGAGCTCGAGTCCAAGTGTCCAACACAGGATTCGACCGATTCATACAAACAATCGTGCTCAGCTGTGGAGCCTCGCCATTTTAAATCATGGAATTTCTGTATATGCGTTCTACTGATCAAGTGCTGGGGCCTAGAGCTGCTTAAGATGGCTAGATAAGTGGATAAACTAAAGCAAAATTGAAACACTTACATAAGACGACTGGTGTTGTAGTTGTTACAAGCGATACAAAAGTTGAGCTACAGATAAATCACTGATACTGAGAACCTATTCTACAAACTTGCTAGCTGCATCTTGGCACCATTGATCATATAGACGGTAGCTCAAGTTAAAACAAACTGTGAGCTTACCTACTTGTTCATTTGAAGAGCAATTGCATTTACAAGAAGCGAGAGGTGGAAGAACGTAATAATGTACGCTAAGCTACTATGTACGCTTTATACAACTAAACATTGGGAAATTTTTATCAGGGTTGTCTTCAGATTTCAGAATTAAAGACTTTGTAATCTTCAAAACCACTCGACCAAACATTGAGGGTAGAAACCTGTTTCTGCAGCAACGGAAGCAGTTCCCTGCAGTTCTTTCTGAACTTTGCGTCTCTCATAAAACACTGAGCATGCAAGAGAAGTACATTTAATGCCCTTTCCTTCAAGCGAGTCCCCGCCTCCACAATGTCGACAGATCTGCAAGACGATACATATTTGTAAAACTAATGTCATAACGGAAACTGTAAGAAACAGCACTTAAAAGCAACCTCATATCTAACTGCAAGGCATGCGTATCAGAGTATGCACTTATACAAGGCATAAAATTCACTCTAAAGTCCAAACACACACAGACAGGAAGCAGGTGACAAAGCCATATACATTCCAAAACGAATACGAAGAAGAACATTATCATGCCATATCTAGTTGATTCATCATCTCAAGGTTCAGTTCTGCTCTCTCCTTCACATATTTGATACATCGGTATCTTGCTCTTCCAGGACCACTTAAAACCCATTTTGTCAGTACCTTATTAGGAATATATGGGACTTTCCGCCTCAACACTACTTCAGACACAGCTTCGACTGTGTTCATATAAAGCTTCACTTCACTTTACTGCACAGCAGCTGCTAGACATTAAGTACAATTCTACCACCAACATGGACACCACTTGAATGAGTCCGTCCCCATTCATCCTCAAATATTGGATCTTCTAATACAACTAAATCAGTAATCATGTCAGCAGCTAAGTTATCTTGTGAGACTCTCTGAACTTCGGAATCCTCAGCCATCATCTGGGCTTCAGATGGTGTTCGAGATATCTTATTGAGTAAGCCTATACCAAGATGTGAAGCCCTTTCAGCCAAAAAACCAAGAGAACCACATTTGTGCCCACATGAATCTCAAAAGGTATCGCAGATACTCCATTCCCAGCAGATGAGGCATCAATACCCCTTCCAGTGTGATCATCTCCACCAGAAACTTCAGGGTCAGCAGCAGTACTATGAAAACTCTCGTCAACAAAAATGTATTCCTCAGTACTGACTTGTTTTCCTCAGCACCTGACTTGGAAGTCTGATCATTAGATTTTCTGTAAGTATCACAATGGCCAAGGGAAGGTTCAGACTTGAGCTTGTCAGGCTTTAAATGCCATAATCCTGTATTCACAGGACACGCTTCAGAAGAGCCTGCCATTACAGTGTTCCCAAGTTTAGTGATTGCTCCACTGCCAACCTCCGTGTCAAACTTTCCATCTAATGTACTTGTATTTAAAGAGTTAACACTGCCAGGCAAAAGTGGAAGTTTACCATACAAGGGACAGCCAGAATTGGTTGTTTTAACATCATTAGCCTCATGACTTAAGTGCTGGTGATCTAGGGATAGCCTATCAGCTAAAGACTCACGAGACTTCCCATTAAGTTCGTCAGTATACACCATTTGATGAAGTGTATCTTTTTTTTTCCGGAGGCTCATTTCGATAAGATCGTTTTCTCCTCATCAAGTCCCGCATGGAGCATCTTTCCACTGTACTATCACAAGCATCAGTGCCTGCATGTTTTCCCACTTCACTTTCGGAGGAGGAACTTGTACCAACAGAATCCTTGCTTTCCTTGTACAAACTGACGGGTTCCCTCTCTGTCTTCAGCTTTTGGGCAGCAGACAGAGGTAAGGAGCCCCATAATAATTTTTTCCTTTTGAGTCTATGATTCGAGCTCAAGCCTTTTTTAAAAACTTGGTGTTCGGGAGTCCTAAATTCATTCTTCATCTCAACGTCAGAAACCTTTTTCCTTGATCCAGAACAAGGAGATGAAGTTGAGAGAATATTATCCCCAGTACCATCCACCCAGGGACTCATACATGCAGGTTCACCTTTAGAAGAAAAGTTCCGATCAGTGGGATAAGAATCTTTTTCCTTTGACCCCTCAAATTCACCAACTGAATCAAGGATGTCCTGACATTCCTTTTGAGATTCATTCTCATAATCCATATTAGCTTTCTCTAGAACTTTGTCGATAGTTGTCACAGGCAACAAAGGACTCAGTATTGTCTCCCGAACAAGTTCATCATCAGAGTTCAAATCATCAGCTGCCTGAGAAGTGGCAAGCCATCTAAGCAGTGCTAGTGCATTGTTATCTGCAGCCTGAAAACATATGGCTTATCAATGCAGAAGACAATAATAACCAACTTCTTAATTCTTGAAAATAGGCATCAAGGCTCCAACTAGTTATCTCCATGCCTTTAGAAACTGTTATTGGTTAAGAGTCCATTAAGACTACATATAACAGAAACTTCAACGAGCAGTACTGCTAACCAGCCAGAGCTATTATACACCTTCATACTTAATGTCTGAATCACTTGAGATGCTGGCAGTTCTTTATTCAGTTTGCATCCATCGCTTCGGTGGAACCTTGTGTCGATAGAGATCCAATCATCTCTCCATAAATAAGATTATCAGTTTGAAGTCCAGCAGAAATTCCTCCATCCTTTGGAGAGGTTATTTGGTGTGTGGACCTCACATCATTCTTCAATTAAATTAAAGGCAAAGCGTTTTCTGTATCAATATGCAATTTGACAAGCTTCTCATTAAATTCTGGACCAAGTGCAAGAGTTTTTAAAACATCTTCTGGAAGTGGGTTAGCAGGATTAGAAGACATTGCTGCCTCATGTATCCCATTCCTCTCAAACTCCTACAAACCAACAGACAGCCAAGAGAATTATAATACATCTAAGAATACATTGGAAGAAAGCAAATGAATGAAATGAAAACAAACCTCCCAAATTGGTATAAGCGATTGAACCATTTTCACATCAGACTGAGTTTGCGAGAGAGATGTATACATTTTGAACTGCTGATTGAGTATCTCTGCATAACCATAAATCATCCTGATCATAACAGGATTAAAAAAAAGTAATTTAACTAAGAAGACACCATTTCAGCCTTGAAAAAACCATCTGTGGTAGCATCCCCTTCAAGTTCACAAATACTTTGTCGTTTAGTGGAGTAAGCATCTGTATTCGATGAAGCCTCAACATTACCAGGAGAAAGCCATGTCCAGTCTGCTGGAATTGTGGATGATATCCAAACCGGTGAATCTATAAGCGGATGATTACTTATATCTGCCTAAAGAAAAGTTTCGAAAACATCATTCAACTACCGACACATGATCCTCATAAAAATATCCTAAGTGAAGAGCATAAACAATGCTAAATTCCTAGCCAAAATCATTTTGATAAGGAAGGAACAAACTTGACCTGGACATCTGTAGACATGCCAGTTAAATTAACTATGACCCGGTTAGGTGGACCATTGTAAACAGATCTCCTTGGGTTAAAAACATCTGGCATTGGATGACAGAACTTCAGTTTCGATACATACAGATGACCCATCCCATACAAGTTGTAGTCAATCTACCAAAAAGAGAAGCTTGGGTCGAGTACAGAAAAGAGAGCTCTTGATTATAAACATGCAAAGACATTCCAAAAAAAATGCACAAATCTCATACCATAAATTGGAGAATGAAGGGAATGTGTGATTGATGGGGCTGTAAGCATTTATCAAGAATTGAACCTCCCTGAAAAGCAAGTAGTGGTATTCATGCATTGAATCAGTTATGTATTCTAAACCAAGTCCATAAAAAAATGAAATTCACAATTGCATATGCTTATATCCGTATATGATGAGAGAGGCGACAAGTGAAGACATATACAAGAACTAGTATGAACTTTATGCAAGGGATATGATTATGATGATGTAATTCATAAAAAATTCAATTCTGGCAAAAGAGTTTCAAATACCAGGCCAAAAAGAAAAACTAAGAACTTCAAAAAAGAGTAAATAAAAAGAATCAGAAGCATCTAGTCAATCCAAAGAATGTATGACCTCATGTCATTCAAGGAGATACTTCCAGAAAAGTAGAGTACCAGATAAAATCACAAGTGGTATATTTTTACAGCCAAAAGATAAAAATACCACAACTTTCACGTAGAGATAAAATATACTTCAAGCCCGATAACAACTAACAAAGATTGATCTGAAACAGTGACATAAGTAAGATGTTCAAGAACAGCACCAGAAGATGATTGGCTGTGCAAGTCACATCATGTGGATAATAGCTTAGTCACTTGTCAAGGTGTCACATAAAAGACCCATGTACCGCTAAGAAAATAAATCAAGAAGAACTGAAGGATACAGGTATATCTGCACAAACACCTCCTCTGATGAATGGTAACCATAAAGCTTCCTTGCCTTGACAAGGCTGCAACCGTGTACATGTTGTCGCCTTGAACCAGCATTGCTTTTGAGCTGTAGTATTCATACAAAGTGCATTTAATCACATTTCAGTACCAGCTATATCAAGCAGAACAACAGAAACACATATACAATATTTATTGCACACCTATCTACTGCAATGAGCCATACCTTCAAAGCTCTCTCTATAGCAAGAGATATATCATACGTGTATGAATAAACAAAGAAAAAGCATTAACACGTCATGTTTGTTTTCCAAAAAGTACTTAAAGCAACAGCAAAAATCATATCAAAGACCTTCAATTTTGAAACAAAGGAATTATCAGACATGATAATGGGGTACATCCTAGTTACACATAACAGAATTTGTCAAAGCACATTAAGCCTAATCATCAACACGAAACTTGCATCATCAGCCTTAGTTAGGCCTTAATCCCTTTTAACTAGGAGTCTACTCATTTTTCAATATCACCCTAGTTCTTAACATACTAAATACCTGTCTGATTTGGTTGAATTGGTATATCAGCACACGGCACATAATAGTATGGTAGCGCCTACAAAACAACAGTAAAAAATCAGCCCAAAAATCCCTATAACAACAAACCACAACTGCTCTAACATCACAACTTATACAGCAAAGTAGAATTAAACATATTTGCACTATTTAATAAAAATGCTGTAATTTCCAACCAATTTATTCAACAGTGAACTAGAATTAGACCTAAAAATAGACAATCTTACTCTGTGAATGTGCAAAGTTTTCTGACCCGCCGGAGTCGAGCCGTAGATTCTTATTACAGGCACCTCATTCACCTTCCCACCCTTCACAAAATCATAAATATTTCACAGAATTAATAATAATTAAAATTAAAAAACCTTAATCAACCAAAACCTTCACTCCCTCACACACTCACACTTGTCACTGGTCACAATGAACTACCAGATTCCTCAATTCCAAGACTAAAAACAACTGGAAATTCAAGCAAAGTGAAAATCTGAGCGAATTGAGTGAAAACGGCGTCGTTAATAGGGTTGGGGATTCGTACCGTGGAAGCTGCTGTAGGAGATATCGAGGCCGGGGATGGGCGGCGCCATGTAGAAGTCGACGGAGACGATCCGGACGCTGAAGCCGTCGGAAGGCGACATCGGATTTGTGGCGAAATGACGGAAATGGGCCTCAGGAGAGAGAGAGAGAGCAGGCGGTTATTGAAGAGAAATTTTGAAAAATGGCCCCGCACTATTTGATCATGAAGTTGATTTTTAATCTCATTTTTTAATGTCGTTGAAAATAACCTTTTAATTGTGTAGAATGTCTTCATTACCCTTATAAACTCTTTACCTTGATGTTTCGAAGTTCTCGTTTTCTACAAGGACAACCCAAGCTCACAGTCAAAAACTTTGCTGTCTTGCTGTCTGGAACGTATCGAAATAAATTCTGTTAGATTATTAATTAAGTCAGGTGCTTGCGATTTTATTATGTTCTTGAATAATTGAGGTTTTATTTCAAGGAGATGGACGATACGTTGAAATTGAGAATTAAGAGTTTTACTTGTTTGCAGATATGATTACGTGGTCTGTATGATTGTGTGCTTCTTTATTTTTGTTGATGAATTCGATGAATTAATTAAGGGGTGCGAGTGTTCTTTCTTTGTTAGATTGTAGTTGTACAGGCTTGCCTGGTTGCAATTAGACAAGACTTAAGACCAAAGACCTAATACTCACCTTATTCATTATATTTTCTTATCTTATCCATTTAGATTTTAGGTATATATCTAGATCATCTTTATAAATTTTCAGTCAAATTAATAATCGTTAAGGCGTTTGAATTAATGAAACTATCTAAACTGTTCATTCTTGAACACTGGCTATAAATCATAGCTTTGAACGCCTTAACGATTATCAATTTAGCTGAAAATTTGTAGAGATGATCTACATATATATACCTAAAATCTGAACGGTTAAGATGAGAAAATATGATCGAGAAGTGGGTAAAATAATGAAATATGTTCCTTAACTAAGGAGCGGACCTCCGCTCTTGATCAAGCCTATATATATATATATATATATATTCTTCATTTCTAGATCTCTATATGGCTGAAGCTCAATTGTTTCCATCTAATTTATGTTCACATGTCATATTTGATCAGTCAATTGATTTCAGTTAGTTTGAAGCCTTAACGATCACCAAATTAGATGAAATTTTACATAGATGATCTACATATATATATATATATATCTAAATACTGAATGGTGGAGATGTTGATATATGATCAAAAAGTTGGTGTAATCTCTATTCTAGCATATATGTCAAAAAAGAATTTTTTAATGGAAGGGTCATATATATATATAACCCTATTCAGATGCGTACGTTTGCAAAGTTAGAAATTTACGGACGGACACATGTCGACCATACAATTAAGCAACGCATTTCTGTGTGGGTCCCCTCGTCTCCTCCCTCTCACTCTCTCTTACATCTCTAACCCAGAAACATGAACCAGTGAATCACTTGATCTTTAATCAAAATCAAATTATTAAACATAGCCATGGAGGTGGAGGACGAATCCGGTCAAATGAAACCCACCCACACCACTTTGTGATAATAATTATTGGGCAGGTTAGTATTCAGAATAGAGGTGGCAAACGGGTCGACCCAGCTCGACCCGACCCGTTTAATCGGGCTTCTGACCGTATTTAGGTCGACACACGACCACCCACGTCTTAAAGGGCTCAGGCTCGGGCAGGCCCATTTACTCAAATTTAAGGCCCAGCCTGGCCCACGACTCCAAGCCCATAACATATTGGGCCGTGCTCGGGCCAGGTCGGACCGGACTCATTAACGGGCTCGTTTGTAGTTAAAATAGAAATTAGTCTAAAATTGATATCATAGTATACCAAAACAAAAACAAATGAAAAATAACTCATGTTTTCTATAGATCATTTGTTTTCTTTACCAACAAACTAAAGAAATATATGATATATGAATCATATGATCATTATTTATACTTGGTAATGTTTTAGCAAAACTTTTTATGGGTCTAAGAAAATCAAAATGAATAATTATTAGTATTTTTAAGTTATTGTTCACACTTAAAACAAATTTTATATTATTTATAAATATATAATCTTCATATTATAAAGAAAATATATATTTTTTAAAGCGGGTCGGCCATGGGCCTTAACTTATCGTGCTTGAGTCGGGCTGGGCTCGTGGACTCATTTTTCTAGGCTCGACCCGACCCATTAAGATAACGTGTTTGGGTAGTGTCGTGCTGGTAGCGTGTTCGTACCGTGCCGGACCACTTTTAAACGTGATGTGTCCGTGCTTTATGACCCGTTTGCCACCTGAGGAATTGGAGCATTACGAGTCCGTCTCCGAGTCCTCCAACTCTGATTCCGACTCTCACGGCTGCCTCGAATACGAGGAAGACTTACCTAGAATCAAAGCCAGAATATTAACTTGCCTTTAAGCTCATTGGCCATTGCCTACCCATTTCATCTTTCACCTCCAAATTGATACTACGTACTCATTCAATTCAATTGACCCATTTTTCTTCATGTTTTCTTGGGTTTGTGTTTGATTTTATTGAGAAGTTATGCAAGCTCCTGTAAATGACGGCCACACAGATGATAACGAAGAAGATTGAGTTGAGAAGAAGAGGAAGATGGCATGTGATTTTTGCTGGATTGTTTGGCAGTTGGCACCATATACCTGAAGTCCTGATTTTTCTCCTTGGTTCTATTTAATGGATTTACAACACTCGTTTCTGGTTTTAGTTTATGGGGGTATGAGATTTCAGTGTTTGTTTGATTTTGTATCAATCCAAAAGAAAAAAAGATATAACATTGATCGATGATTTAGTCAATCAAAAAGAAGCATACTCATCTAAGTACTGAGGTGGGAATTTTGTAGAATGTTCTTAAATATATGTTTTTCTTGTAGATAAAGGTTAAATATTCTGTATAGATATAGAAGATATTGTTTTCCTATTAAATCCATGATTGTATCTGTATATATACTTTTATTGGAGAATAATAATATTGTTTGAAAACCATTATCAAATCATTCTTTTCTACTTGGTATCAGAGCAGGTTCAATCCTGCATCTGAAAACCACAAATCTGCTCATTGTTACTGAATCAAATACCATACCAAATCCTGAATCCGCCCAAATCCACAAACAAATCATGAACCCACACCAAAAACAAATCATCAACAAATACACACGTGCAGCAACCGACAAGGCTCAACCATGCTCCCCGGCTCAACCCACGTGCTCTTTACCACACCAGATTTACAGCAGTTTTTCACTGACCCCATGGCAGACACATAAATGACGTATCAAATCAAATTCCACAACATCACCGCACCATGCCTCAATCCAAATTCTTAGGTATAAACGAAGAGGAGTATGAGTACCAACCCCTCACAAAGGTGACAATTTGTAACTGCCCGAGACTTGTCAAATTGCCCAGCTGCTTTTTCAAATTAGATGCCCTGAAGATCATCAAGTGTAAAAAATTGCAGAACGTTCTGTTTGGCCCAGTGCGCTTTCTAACACTTGAAGACAATGATGTACTGAAGCACTGGGGTGAAGAAAGCCTCCAAATTATCTTGGATGAGGTCATATCAGACGAGGACAACCCAGACATACCAACAGAGGTAGAAGAAGCCATGTCAAACGGGAAGAGCGAAGACATACCAACAGAGGTAGAAGAAGTCTTGGACGGGAACAGCCAAGTCATACCGACAGAGGTAGAAGAAGTCATCTCGGGCATGTTAGAAGGGAACTCTACCACACAATTTTTGAGACAGGCATATCTATCTGATATCTCATCAAGAGTGAGATCAGTTTTCTTATCAAGTTTGATCAAGCTGAAGATCTGTCTTCTTCCGCCGCTAAGGAGGCATCTGCATCTGCGTCGAGGGCTCTGTTTGCGTCAGAGAAGCCTCAGTCTGCCAATGACGCTTGGAGGAAGCTTCACTCGGATCCTTTGCTTATGATTAAGCAGCGAGAGCATGAGGCCCTTGCTCGGATCAAGAACAATCATGTTCAGATGGCTATGATTCACAAACAAGTTGAAACAAAGAAACCCAAAAAAAAGAACACGGAACTGATTTGTCAAGTAATGTTGCTGCCAATAATGAGGCTTCTGAACAAGTCACTTTGATGATCTCTGTGGAAGATACAGGAATTGGTATACCATTACTCGCCCAAGAACGAGTTTTTATGCCCTTCATGCAGGCAGACAGTTCAACCTCTAGACATTATGGAGGTACTGGTATCGACTTGACCATCAACAAGTGTCTAGTTGAACTGATGGGTGGTCAGATAAACTTCACAAGTCGACCTCATGTTGGGAGCACATTTTCGTTCACGGCTATTTTTGGGAGGTGCAGAGAAAATGCAGTTACTAACTTGAAAAAGCCTAAGTTGGAAGATCTACCTTCTCACTTTAGAGGATTGACAACAATACTAGTTGATGGAAAACTTGTGAGAGCTGCTGTAACAAAATACCACTTGAAGAGACTTGGGATCTTGGTAGAAGTTGTAAGTAGCATCAAGATGGCTGTTGTTTTTTGTAGAAGAAATGGTTCTGTGACATCCGGAAATATTGTCCCTATATATTTCTAGTATAAAAAGATGCATGGATTTCTGGTGAAGAATGTGACCTCAACAAACAGCAATTGGAATGGAAACAGAATGGGCACATACATAAGTTACCTAAGATGATGCTTATAGCAACCAATTTCGGTAAAGGTGAATTTGACAAGGCAAAGACGGCAGGTTTTGCAGATATTGTGATTATAAAACTTTTGAGGGCTAGTATGGTAGATGCATGTCTTCAACAGGTTCTTGGCATAGGCAATAAAATGCAACAGGGGAAGGAGCTTCCTAATGGATCTAATTTCCTTTAAAGCTTGTTCTCTGGTAAAAAAAATCTTGGTTGTTGATAACATGTCTGTTATTAAGATTGCTCATAATCTTGTTCAACATGATCGAACGAAACATGTGGAAGTAAACCGTTATTTCATTAAAGAGAACTTGGACATGAGAATCATTCGTTTCCCTTTTGTGTATACAGAAGACCAATTAGCAGATGTTCTTACGAAATGAGTGTCAAAGAAAGTATTTGACAATTCGGTAGGCAAGTTGAGCATGATCGATATCTATGCACCAACTTGAGGGGAGTGTAGAATATTCTCAAATATATACTTTCCTTGTAGATAGAGGTTAAATATTATGTATAGATATAGGAGATATTGTTTTCCTATTAAATCCATGATTGTATCTGTATATATACCTCCATTGGAGAATAATAATATTGTTTGAAAACCATTATCAAACCATTCTTTTCTACTAATTTTTCTTTTCCTGATGAGCTGGGTGGGAAATTCCTGAAGGTTTTTTTGACAAGAGGAGATTGAACAAATACGAGAAGATGAACAGGTGGGACCCACGTGAGAGTTAAACTTGTTAAAGTTTTCTGCCGTCTAATAAAATGATGACACGTAGATTGTGCTTTTGCAATTGCACCGACATGCGTCTCACATCCTCCCTATATATATACATATGTTGGCCGGATCTGAAATGCACGTCCGCACTCTATTAAAGTGCGCACGGTCCGCGTGTCGTCATCTGCGCCGTCCGTTTCCTCTCGTTTTCTTTTCTCGTTACACGAAGATGACGACACGTGGCCGTACGTACTTTAACAAAGTGTGTGTGTGTGTATATATATATATATATATATATATTTTTTATTCTTAATCTCTAAATCTATATATAGCTGAGTTGCCAAAAAAAATCTCTAAATAGCTGAAGCTCAATTGTTTCCATCCAATTTATGCTCACTTGTCACATAATAGACCGATTTTCCATTTATTGTGGGATACGAATATTTTCTGGATATTATTCTCAAACCAAATGCAAAATCTAAGAGAATCAAACATGCTAACAAACTTAAGTAATAATCACACTACATGGGGCTCTAGATTGAGACACTGTTGGGAATTCCCTTTCCGGTGAGTCCAGGTTCGCTGGTAGGATAGAGCAAAGTGTATGGCATCTTGGCCGGTCCAGTCCGGTTCTTCAATTTGTCATCCTTGTTCATCTTTGTCACTCTTTCCCCAATTGCTTTGAGCTTGCTTCTGAAATTCTCAGACGCTTCCAAGACCTTGGTATCTGTTGTCCATTCTTGACTCTCTCTCTGCCCCAAGTAAATCTCATCAACCGAATGCCTTGACAATATCTCAATGGAGGCCATGCCAAGAAGGGTCTGCAGCTGAGGTGTAACTGTTTCCAAGAAGGCCTTTTCGGGGTTCTTCTCGAGTTGCTTGTACTCAGGAGTGTCTTTCTTCGGCATGAACCGCCGGCTTATGCTGGGGCGGTTTGCAGGGTATCCTCCGTAAGGGTACTGCCCGAAATTGATTGCTGCATGGTAAGCTGAGGCAGTCCATATGATGATGGTGCATGATTCTATTAGCTCTTCAACAGTCTGCATTTTAGGCCACCAAGGCTCATTTTTCTTGTCGCCATGGCCTTCTTCTCGGAGTTCTTTCCACCAGGATTGGAGTTCCGAGTCCTTTTGAACCATTTCATCAGTTTTGAAGTAGAAGGAGCAATACTCTTCCACCCATGTTCTAATTGCAGACCAGATTTCAAGCCCATCAGCAGCATATGGATAGTCCTCTACTAGCAACCTCACACCGTGTGAGGCAGTTGAATCCTCAACTGCCATTCCTCTGAATAAAAAAGAAGGAATTTGATCACATTGTTCTAGTACTTTCTGTAAATAAATGCCATCTATGATGAGATTTTTACCTTTTGATCAGATCCTTGGGGAGTGCTTGTTCAGGAAAAACCCAGCTGTTCTTGTACATGACAGACGACCATTCCATGGAATACTTTGCAGGAAAGACTGTGTTCTCTAGCACTCCACCAGCATTAATGAGAATCTGTCGCGCTACTGCGTTTACATTCATAGTGTCACGAAAATGAGGATGCAGAAGCTTGTAAATCGGGTGAAGCACACTCAACTGCCTGTTTGTTGCTATAATAACCGGCTCAATCACTGCATGAGTTCTCAACCTGCAATCAAACACGAAAATATTTAAGATGAATCTAGGAAAAAGGAAACAAAGATGTTAATGATCTAGTATACTAGGCTTAGTTTGACAGAGTTATACCAGTGGCTGATAAGCTGATGATAGCCTGAGTCATTTATAGCCACATAAGCTTTGGCGAGCTGCCAAATGTGACTCTCAACGCCTTGGCTAGCCGGAGTGTAGACTTCGCTAGTGAAACCAACTCCACCAGGATTTGGCAGGCTCAATTCAATAGCTACTGGCTTCAAAGTCCCATCATTTTTCAAGAAAAGGAGTGTCCTGCTTGCATAACCTTTTACAGAATCAGTTGAATTTATACGCTCCAGGTAAGGCATCAATGAATCATGGTGGTCAAGTATGAACATCTTGTTATTGTTGATTGCCTGTTAAAGTAAATACATTTCAGTAACTACGAGACTACTTGCTTCAAGCTAAACAGTGAAAGGAAGTAAGCAAATAGTTTTACCTCATCTACGCTGAGTCCATCTAATTTATCTGCTATGTGTTCTTTGGTTATCTTACTGGTTTGATCTCCATATACATTCCATTCTAGCTTGCTGGCTGGTGGAAATTCCTGTAGTACGTGTGACACAATTAAAACCAAGGAATGATCATATAGTACTCAACTGTTGCGTAACAAATGGAGGCAATAGACAATGAAAGCTTCAAATTACCTGCAGACAACATATGCTGACAGGGTTTAGACCAGCCAACATTTCTCTTGCAAACTCCTCATCAGTTCTCCATGCTGACTTATCCTCTGACCAAAGTATTAGAAGACCATAGTCAGGTAAAAGGATCAAAGTACTGTTCTTAAAACGATACCAACAATAGAAACTGGCTGCATTAGTACACACCTTTGATCACTTGAGGCACTGGGAACTTCAGCAATCGTTCACCATCTGTCCGAAAAAGTTCCTTCACTGTCTCGGCAGGGGTGGTACTCCTAACAAACTTTAACAAGCCCTCTGGCAACTCTACTCCTCCTTCATAGAGCTTAAGTACATCATCCAAGCTGTCAAACTCTTTTTGATGACCAAGTAGAGTAGCTAGCTCATCAGGTTTCAGAATCTGAGATATCGATTTCAGGGCATATGCAATCAAGTCTGAAAACTTCAAGTGACCAAATTTTTCATCTCTTGGAACATATACAAATAAGCCCTTTACAAGAGGCAGAGGCCTCTCACTCTTGTGATCTATGATGATAAAAGCACAAAAAATTCAATGACTAAAAATACAAAAATTTCAGTAGTAAATGAGTTAAACACAGAAACAAAAAATTTCATATAATCAAATACCAAGTTTCAATTGACTGACCTTTCAAGTTTGCTGGTCTTCCGGTTCTTCCTCTTCTAGGATAAGGGAACTCGGGAGACCCTCCGAGAATTCGCCGGGCATATTTCTCACCCTTGTCTGGACTCCCCAAGTCATTGTAATACGCATAGTCATAAACCCTGTCCCATTCCTTAAGCTCTCCTTTTTTAACATCATCACCTCTCAAGGTCACTAGCTCTTCTTCTCTAAACTTCTTTAGACCAACCGGCGTCTCACCCGAGAGATATGTCTGCACATAAGTAAAGCTCAACCTTCAAAAAAAACTTCAACACAAATTCACAGTGATCTCACCGTGCTAAAAAGTAAAAACTCGAAAATTGTTACCTTGTTAGTAAAGAAAACCCGGTCTTTCTTGTACTTGTCAGCAGGGTACACCCATGAGTTGCAATCAAAGTGGACTCTACCTTCTCCTGGTACGTTTTCGAGTGTGAGAGACTTCAGGTAAAACTCACTGCCATGTTCATTTCTTATGATGAAGGCTCCAATAACTTCAATCTTCTCGTCCCAATCAAAGTTGACCTCAAATGCACACTCTGCTGCTGTCAATGGGGTAACTTTGGTGATCCAATCCTCCAAATATGCAGCCTTACCAATCCTTCCTTGATTCCCATTCGCTACAAAACACATCAGATCCACCAATTCAAAAACTGATGAACAAATATTGACATAGTAAATGTGAAAAAATCGAATAGCAGTAGTAGTGTACTCACCAGGGTCAGTGTTGACAGCACTCACGAGCCGGAGAGAGACAGATTTCCCCAGAAGCTCATGAATACGGTCGCTGAAAGAAGCTCCGAGGTCGTTGAGCTCCATAAGATTCTTCTTCATCAAAACTACAGTGCCTTTGATCTTGTTGGCATCACTAGGAGGCTCAATGGTGGTTGTGCTCTGGGAAGAGCTACTAGCTGACACAGTCAGCGGCCGAGATCGTCTCACATTGGTCATGGACATAAACCCAGCTGGGACTAATAGTGGTCTGCCATTGACTGCAACAGCTGCTGAGCTCAGGCGAGCTCCAAGTGGACATGTAGGAGGTTTGGTTCTGATCAGAGGAGTTTGATGAAACTTGAAATGAAGCATCTTTGTCTTGTACCTGAACTAACGTTGTGTTCTTTTGGAATTTACCCCAAGAACCAAGGTTAGTTAAGAACTAGTTTAGAGTTTGGTTTGGAATCCCAGTGAGTGAAGAATGTGAGGAGAAGGGTGTGTGGTATTTATGGGGACTTGAGCCATGATAGTGAGATTTACACTGTTCAATGCATACTATTTTTTTCTTTCTTTTTTTTAGAAAAAAGACTTGGGGAACTAGTCCCTACCGGTCATTTTTGATTTTTTTCTTTTGTTTATGATTTGGGTTTTGGTTTTTCTTGTTCTTGTAGTTGGTAAAGAATAAAGTAGAGGTTCTTCACCAACTCATCAATGTTCTTTGTTTTGTAGGAAGTTGACTTGGAAGTCTTCAAGGTGAATTCAAAGCCTTGTTCTTCATGGATCCTTACCTCTTTCAAGGTAACTTCAAACTCTTGTATTCAAAGAATCAAAAGATGTGGCCAAATTCTGGAAATTTGGCAATACTAGATTTTCTCATAGCAGCCACTTGACTTGTCTGCATCATTACCTAGCTTCTTATTTCCTGCTAATATCAATCCACACATTCTTTAGATGTTCATTGTTTACTGATATGAAAAGTTTGGAACTTGCAATATAAGATATTCGATAGACATGGTCAACCCCTATCTTAGAAACACCCCAAATAATGTGTAGGATTCGACCTCCTCTATAACTACGAGTCTTAATTTTATATTAGATCATTCTGATATTTGAAAGTTTACATCAAAAAGAATGGAAATGATTCTAGGCCTTATTAATGCTTAAGATTTATGGTCTTAATCTTAGAAGGCATCACATGTCACATAGACACATCATTAATTCAAAAACTCATGTTATATCATTTTTAAGTAAATGTATAATTTTATCCTTCGTAAATCCAATGCTTTAGATTATTTTGTTTTTTATTTTCTATAAAATTATTTTCAAAACCATTTCTTTCACATTCATGCTTATATTTATACACCAAATATAATGTGATATATATATATATATATATATAAATATACTTGTTGGAAATATGAATTCATTTGAATGTGTGTGTCTATATATATATATAGTTAATTTTTACAAAGAAAAAAAATTACATATATGTATATTTATATTCAACCAATTTTTTTTGTATATAAATAATTCATCTAAAAGAGGATTTGATAGTGGTTTTTTCTATTCTATATTTTTATTTTGAAATTCGATGAAGGATATATATATATATATATATGTAAAACAAAAAAGAATTAAAAATTTTGAAATTGAATTTTGATTCAAAAAAATTATTAATTTCATAATTTTGAATTAACATAGTGTTAGACTCCTTTAAGAAATAAATTTAATATAATTTAGGTACGGTAACTAAATCAAACACGATGAAAAAAGTAACTAAATCATGTAGATGAAACAATAATTTGATATAATTATTGCCTAATTTGGATTTGAAAATGATACGATTGTATTTTTACACATAGATGACATGACATGGTTTTTAAAATTATTGATGTGTCTATACGACATGACATGTCATATAGGATTAAGGTCATAAATCTTAGACCTTATTAAGACCCTATAACAATGCTCATCTTAGAAACACCAAACAATGTGTAGGATTCGACCTCCTCTATAACTACAACTCTTAATTTTATATTAGATCATTCAGATATTTGAAAGTTTACACCGAAAATGTACTAACATCGTTCAATGACTAACGATGCGCATCAAGTTCATAAATTTGAGCAAAAAGAAATGTTAATATATTATAGAAAGAATAATTGTGAATTATGAGCCAAGAAATGCCCTATAACTTTATATTATAGAGCATTAAAATGTTCAATTCAGATAAGTAGGTTCTGGATTATGTACCCAGAAATATTAATATATGAAGATTCTTGATAGTGATCATATAGTCAAACAAACTGTATGAACATAAAGCTAGTCTTTCATTTCATTTCCCATTTACAAAACTGCCGGTCAATTCTGGTAACCAAGTAGACATGGTTTTCAGAATATTAACAAGGTGCTTTGGTTGGGGGTTTCATTTTCTTAATTAAACTACTTGCAGATTAAAATTGAGGATGATGGAACCACCTAGCTTCATCTTTCACACTGAAGCTTAAAGTCAAGACTCACCTGGTAGAAGACCGAGTTATGCCCAGTAGATCTCAAAATGATAATCTTTATTTCTTTTTGTTTTCAGAGAGGAAGGTTGCCTAGGTAGTGATGGACTACCAACTCTACTTGTATCTTACATGTCTTGCATTGTCAAACCAGAATATACAATTCTTGTGTTGGCTCTCCCCATTCTTGCAACAAAACGTTCATTTATAGACTATTCAGACTTTTTATGGTTTCTAATTACCGTTCATGTCGCATTATACGCGAAAGTCTTGACACATTATATTAAACGTATACAAGTTCTTGACGAAATCTTCAACTTTGTGCAACACCTAATTAATCTTGTCTGTTCAACCTCAAAACAAAGAAATTTGAGAAGAAGGGCAATCATGGAATTGACTTGTTCCTCGTCATAAGTATCAGATTCATTTGATTTGGTATTGCTAATGCATATAGCTTTTCTATTAATGGTGTGAAATTTACAATGACTTTGATTTTCCTTGCTATCAGGACACATGGCCAGTTAAATAGATAATGATGACAGAATCCTTCATAAAGAAATGAAAATGACATGTAACAAAATTAATAGTGAATGATATAGAAACCCTTCATGCTCTGGTTAGTATGACTGTATGAGTAGGTAGGTATATGATGATGGTCTAAATATTTTTTTTTGAATAATAATATTTCATTTCAATCTGAAATATGAGAGACAAGAGGAATACCTACCTTCTCTTATCTATAATGATAAGTTAGAGGACTTGGTATGCTAACACTATTACATGAAACTTATCTAAAAAAGAAAAAACATTCTATAACCTATGAAAACATAAAAAATAAACATTTTTTTAAAAACATGTATTTTAAAAGACCCTAGGGAACCCACGATCCAGATACAAAGGCTCAGACCAAGCCCAAAATCTTGGCTGCATCCCATCCTCCCCAAGTGTCACGAAAGCTAGCGTTGCCGAAACCACCACCATGCTCGACCAATCCAACTTCAATCCCACCAGCGACGCTGTCGCCAGAGCCTCCCATCCTCTCATTTCAGACCCAACAAGCCTAGCAAAAGGACGAGTCTCAGCTAAAGGCCCAATCAACGGCCCAGTAAAAGCCAAACCAGCCCATAACCACCCATCAACCCATCAGAACCTTCTGTCCTATCTCTACCAGTCAAAGCCCTCGGCCCGGTCAACCCTAATTTAAAACTAAGGTTTCCCAACGAGAAAACCGGAGGTGTTGCGACTACCACCGGAGCCGTCTCACCGCCTTCCCGCCCAAGCTCCGGCTCCTTTGCCACAACTTCTTCACCTCGCAACACCTGATCCACCTCTGCCACCTACACGTCAGTCATCCCAACAATATCAATCACACCGTTAGCCACAACCGTGTCCACCACCGGCAAGCCAAAAAACCAAATCCTTATCACAAAGCCCTCCTTCATGCCCAAAGAAGCCGCAAGCTTTACAGATCTTATGTGCTCTCTCAACCTTGAGACTCAGAATGACTGAAATCTCCAACGAGAAAGCAAAGAGATGTCCTGTCGAAATCCAATTACGAATGTCCAGAACAATCCTAAAACCTTGGATCTTATCATTCCTCTTGATTGGACCCGGATCTACTCTCATAAAACCACCCAATTCATTCCCGATGCAACTAAGAACCTGGTGGTTCCTCATTGCAAATCGGAGCCCAGGAACCGAGATCTAAATCTCCAGGTGATTCATGGCCACATCCTCCACATGACTGAGACCATCATACACCGCCAGTAACAACATACCACCATCAAAAGACCACGATACTCCAACAACCCGGTCCCACTATACCTTTGACTGAAATTGGAAGACGAAAAGCCCCGGTTCCTCTTCCTGGACCAGAAGCCTTTCCTTAAGATTCCAAGCTCCGGTGAGAGCCAAAGAGAAAACTGGAAACACCATGTCCTTGCGCATCCCAATCAAACGTCCGCAGAGGTAAAATGAGGATCGGCGTCCCCTAGCAAGATTGTTGTCTCCATCTTGGTCATCTGGCCGTCGTCCAGAAAACCATAGTAGAGACGAGAGCCTAGCTGGTGTAAACTTGAAACAGTAGCATTTGATGTAGCAGATAGTACTATACATCTGTTACATTGTTTAAAGACACATACAAGGATAGCTAGTTGCATTGTTTCTGGATCGATTCTGAACATTTGTTTCTGTTGTTGTAGTTCCATTTCCTAGGCAATTGTTAAAGAAAAGGAAGAAAATTTGAGTTCAGATGACCAACCTAAGAGTACGGATTACACAGTTTCCTAGTGGAAGGGGGAGGATTGAAAAATGCAGCTAATGAAATACTGAATAATATATATGATGTACATAAGTAAGTTCAGTACAGACTTTTAGCTTCTTCTGCTGTAAATTGAGTAACTGATTTACATGGAATAATTGAAAGACTGATTTGTAAAAATTCTTAAATTAAAGTAGCTTGCTTTATCGATATTGTACTAGCTTTTCAAAGGCTTTTCCCCTTTTCTAGTAGAAAGGCTTTTCCCCTTTTCTAGTTGAAAGGCTTTTAGATTGAGACACTGTTGGGAATTCCCTTGCCAGCAATTCCACTTTCACCAGTGGGATACAGCAAAGTGTATGGCACCTCCACCTTTCCAACCCTGTTCTTCAGATTCTCATCATTGTTCATGTTGGTGATCTTCTCTTCGATTTCAGCAAGTTTCTTTCCAAATCTGTTAAAAGCTTGCAATGCTTCTGCATCTGTTGTCCAGTTAGGAGTGTCCCTCTGGCCCAAATACACTTCATCAGTAGAATGCCTTGACAGAATTTCAATGAGAGCAATGCCAAGCACTGTCTGGAACTGAGCAGTGATTGTTTTCAAGAAAGCCTTGTCAGGGTTGGACTTAAGCTCATCATACTCAGGAGTTCCCTTTACTGGCATGAGCCTTCGGCTTACGGTGGGGCGGCATGGGAGGTAGCCTGCATAAGGATACTGTCCATAGTTGACAGCTGCATGGAGTGCAGATGAAGTCCATATGATGATAGTGCAAGCTTCAACTAGCTCTTCACGAGTCTGCATTTTAGGCCACCAGGGCTCATCTTTTTTGTCACCATGACCCTGCTCTACTAGTTCCTTCCACCAGGATTGGAGTTCTGTGTCTTTTTGAACAATGCTGTCACTCTTGTAGTAAAATGAGCAGTAGTCTTCTACCCAGTTCCTTATCGCAAACCAGATTTCGAGCCCATCAACACCATAGGGGTAGTCCTCTATCACTAGGCGTAGACCGTGTGGAGCACTCTCATCCTTGACTGCCATTCCTCTGCATTGATCAAAGACATAGTAATGTCATCAATACAATAATGTGAAGTAGTATGCTTAAATTTTGTATCACATACTTTTCTCATTCTAAATTATTTCTAGTGCCTTCTTAAAAGTATTGTGCTTACCTCTTGATGAGATCTACAGGGAGAGCTTGCTCAGGGAAAACCCATTTCTTGTAAACAATTGATGACATCTCCATGGAATACCTACCTGGAAACACTGTTGTCTCCAGAATGCCACCAGCATTGATGAGGATTTGCCTGGCTAGTGCATTTATGTTCATGGTGTCGCGGAAGTGAGGATGAAGAAGCTTGTAAATTGGGTGAACCACACTCAATTGCCTGTTTGTTGCTATTACCACTGGTTCACACACTGCATGAGTATTCAACCTGTGACCAAATCACATAAAGGAAGTAATATCAGAAACCGATCCAAAGTTTAGGATGAACTTGTTCTCTAAGGATTGCTTGAGAGATTAATACCAGTGACTGATAAGTTGATGAACTCCAGAGTCATTTACAGCAACATAAGCTTTGGCCAGCTGCCATATGGAGCTTTCAACACCTTCTTCAGCTGGTGTGAACACACTGCTAATGCGACCGAGGTGATCTCCATCAGGGTGAGGCAAGCTTAGTTCAATGACCAATGGCTTCAAAGTTCCATCACTTTTCAAGAAAAGGAGTGTCCTGCTAGCATAGATCTTTGAGGAAGTATTTGTGTTTATACGCCTCAGGTATGGCATCAATGCATCATGGTGGTCTAATATGAATAGCTTGTTTCTCTTGAGTGCCTGTACAACAAAAAACCATCATTATGAATGGCATGAATCAGAATAAGCTAATTTCTAGGTGACTGCACACTGAAAAATCTTTCGGAGGAAATGAATCGAAGATATTACCTCCTCCACTGTCAGTCCATCCAAGTTATTCTTGATGTGTTCTTTTGTTATTGTACTGGATTGATCACCATAAACATTTTGGTCCAGAGTGCTTACGGGTGGAAATGCCTGCAGTTGAGTTAGAACCAAATTTTAGTAAACATGAAATTTTTGACACTCCTGCAAGTCCTAAAAATATTACTGCAAAAACAATCACACAAAAGTTATGTTGAAATTACTTGTAGGAGACTAATGTTGACAGGGTTCACTCCAGCTAGCATTTCTCTGGCAAATTCTTCATCTGTCCTCCAGGCCAACCTATTCTCTGCTCAAAATCAGTATAACATGACAATTAGAGAAAACATCATCAACTAAATGTATTAAATTTTAGAGCCATAGGCTCTTGCATAATGTTCTCAGGTATATGTCATACCTTTGATCACTTGAGGCGTTGGGAACTTGAGGAACTCTGCACCATCAGTTCGGAAAATTTCCTTGATCATCTCTAGAGGGATGTTGTCCCCAATGTCCTTTAAGAAACCTTCAGGTACTTTAATTCCTCCTTCATAGAGTTTAAGTACATCATCGAAGCTGTCGAACTCATTAGGAGTGGGATCAAATAGAGCTTCTAGCTCAGGTCTGATGAATTGAGCTATGGATTTCAGGGCATAAGCAAGGAAATCAGACATCTTCAAGTGTCCAAAACGTTCGTCTCTTGGAACATAAATGTCTAAGCTCATGAGAAGAGAGATCCTACTCTCACTGCTAGGATCTGTTGAAAAAAAGATCAGAAATATTGATGGTCATAAAATTGTATGTTACTTAAGACACCTAGTTAGTAAATAGTAACTCAACTATGATAACAACTTAATTCACATAAAATGGCTAACCTGATTTAGTTGGTTCACGGCCAGTTCTTCCTCTTCGAGGGTAAGGGAACTCACTAGTCCCTCCAAGAGTTTGACGGGCGTGATCTGCACCCTTGTCTGGATTTCCCAGATCATTGTAGTAAGCATAGTCATAGACCCTGTCATACTCCTGGAGCTCTCCTTTCCCATCTCCTCTCAAGTGTTCTAGTTCTTCTTGTCTGTACTGTTTTAGTGGCAGTGGTGTATCACTTAGAAGGTAAGTCTGCACAAATGTATAACAGCACAAATTTTAGTTTAGTATGCAGATCACAACCTCAAAGTACTATCAGATTTGCAATATCTTCATGCGTCATTACCTTGTTAACAAAGAAAATGCGGTCTTTCGTGTATTTTTCTGCAGGGTACACCCATGAGTTGCAAACAAAGTGAAGTGTACCCTCACCAGGAACATTTTCAAGTGTGATGGTCTTAAGGTAGAACTGACTGTGGTGATTGTTTTTTATTAGGATTGCTCCTGGAACTCCGATTTCGTCTTCCCAGTCAAAGGCAACCTTGTATGCAGAATCTCCTGCTGTTAAAGGAGTGATTGTGCTGATCCAGTCTTCCAAATATGCAGGCTTTCCAAGTTTCCCCTTCATTCCATTCTCTACATGAAACACATCCAAGTTCTAAAATTGTTTCTACAAGTTATAACTTGCGAAAGTTTTATGTCAAGTCATTCTGCAACTGCAACAATTCTTCAATTATGTACTAACCACCTCAAGTCACTCAAGAACACACTTGATTTTCTCCATCATAATAAGCCCACTGGGTTAAAATAAGTTCATGTTCTAAAATTTTACCATGAACAAAGAAAGTTAAAAGTAAAGGATCAGAAGAGAGTAAAAGCTATTGCCAACTGCTTTGTTTCCATTTTCAGGTGAAACTGGTAGATAAAGAGACCAGTAGTTGAGACTTGGGGTTCCCAAGATTCATTTGTTACCTGTCCTAATCAATTTATTTCAATATAATCCCATATTCTGCACGACTTTCATTAGTCACTTTGAACCAAACCTCTTTCAGTCATTTCATTTGCTATCAAGACAAAGATGCGCAACTGTAAGACAACTTGATCAATTATAAATTGCAAGACAAATGATGCCAATTACAACCTTAATATGCCGCTGATGGCTTATAAATTAGACTATTTGTTTATTGATTATTGACTATTTGTTTCAAATGCATGCGTATATTTGAGGGTGAGTTTGGCTTGAAATAGACCAGGTTGATTTGGATTCTTGGTTTAGAATAGAATAATGTATTTGATCGAGTATTTCAACTAAGTTAGCTGCTTCAATTACAAACTAAAAGAGGAGCAAATAATATGAGCATGCAATTACTAGTTGGCTAGCACGATTTGCTTCCAGAATCTGATTCTGATCCCAAACAGGCATGAAGTGCATTACTGTCATGAGATCTGTGTATGTATGTATGTATTTGATTATCGCACTATTATGACTCTTCTGAGAGTAATTATAAAAGTAAAGTAACTCCCATTTTTACTTTTGAAGTTGTAAAATGAAGGGTCATAATCTGAAAACTAGCTGGAAAAACGAGAGTTACTTGGTTCATGATCATGAATTCATTCATTAAGTTAATCATGTCATTCCCAAATGACTATATATACCAATCTATGAACACAACTTAGCAGAAAGTCATAATTACTTCTGAAGAGTACTAATCGATGAGTCACATCTGATCAGAATAACTTACTGGAATCGGCATTGACAGCACTGATGAGCTGCAGAGAAACCCTTTGGCCTACCAATTCATGCACGCCATCGAGAACAGAAGCATTGAAGTCATTGAAATCCAACACATTCTTCTTCATCAGCACCACAGTCCCTGTAATCTGTTTGGTACTGCCGCCATTGTGATGATGGCCTGTGATTGCATCAAACAAGTTATGCAACATCTTGATTTTTTAGTAGCTAGTATGCTTGCTTTCCGAACACCAAAGCAAAGAATATATGTTGTGTCTGAAAAAGTAGATGTATATGAGAACTAATGAGATTGAAAGTTGGTTTGGTTTGGAAAGAGTGAAGGAGGGGCTTGGTATTTATAGGGGAAATATAGAGGCCGGGACAATTATCATAGTTCTGTGAAGTTTCAAGACTGCTTCACATTAGGACACGTTCCATTTAGCTAGCTTCAATTTTCTTTCTCTTTCTCTTAGGATATAAAACAAGAAGCCGAGTCATATTCTTTCATACGGGTTAAAGACAAGTCTACCTTAACTTATCGTCAACGAAAATCACCCTAGCTAGCTTGGCATGGAAAGATTTCCAGGGATGACTTTGTAATGATGACAACTTCAAACCCTAATTAGTTTCTAAAAAGTTTTAAGATTTATAAATATCGTAACGAATTTCACACGTCTAAATTTAAATAATCATCACTTGTGAACATTAAATACAATTCTAAATTTTTTATAAACAAAAATAAATAATTTGCCCTTATCCACAGTTAGCATTGATCTTCCTTGTTCTATGGAACTATTACTTGAATTCTTCTTGGGATCGACGAATCTGTAATGGTGACCGCCAACCTCAGACCATCAAGAGAAGCTAAGAAATGTGCACTTCAATCCGGCCATGTTCATTTCTTTACCATTTTCAAATACAAGAGGCCCTTGCGAAACCGTGCGAGTGATGGTATACATTGAAATTGGCCAATAAGTAGTTTGTTTTTTTAATTTTTCATAAAAAATGAATCACCGGTAGAAGAACATGGAAGGAATAACCAACTCATGGAACAAAAGAAAATGTTATTGGCAAGTGTTTGAAATGTAAATCATTCTTTAAAAAGGGTTTAGAATCGAGTCTAACTGGAGCCTCAGTTCAGCGTCTGAAATTTATTTAAATTAAAAAAATTACATAGTTCGACTAATAAAAATATAAAACGGAAACTAAAAATATAAGATATTCTCATCTTAGGTTTGTTTCAATCACCCGATATCCTCTAGTCGCCGCAACCACCATTAATCGACATAGCCACCGAAACGACCCATCACCCATACCCCAACATAGCATTATTGAAAATGAAATACACATTCATGAAAATATGTTGCGAGTTGGCCGGGCAATTGTTAGGCCAAATTTGGTTTGCATTATTGACCATTCTAAAAGGACCGAAAATTTAAAATGTGCATGGATGATATATAGTCATTAGTCAATGACATAAAAATGATATCATATATATATGAAGAGATTGGGACGTAAACGCGGGTAGACTAATACAGAAGCTGGAGCATTATCTATCTTCTACCTCAAGAAAAGTCACCACCGTGCGTGGCCAAATTGGAACCGCAGCAGCCAGCTTCGGTGGCCTTTGGCTTTAAGCTAGCAGCACACTGGTATTTTAGCCTTTCTAAGCAAAACGAAGAACAAGCTGTCTCGATTGGACCTGTTCATTCTATCATCTCTGTAATTTTATTGACCCAGAAAAGATGAATCCTCGATCAGCAAATACGATTCTTCTTCCACCCATGCTATTGCTTTGATAAAATATTAGATATATTATTCCTTGTTCTTCCTCACTTTTCTCATGCGGAATAATTTTCTTTTTGTTCTTTATCTTTAACATCACATTCCAACAAGATTTCTAGGGGGGCAAGTGTTAACTAGTTTAATCACTAGAGAAAGAGACACACATCTCAACACGTACGAAAACAAGACAAGACAAATCAAGCACTTTGAAATAGACGTAGCTCAACAATCTCTAACAACTTTTTTATAATTTATCTATTTTACAAAATTAAATTATAATTTTTTTTAAAAAAAAGAATTTTACTATACATCCAAATTTACATACCTATTTTAGATTCAACCCAACTTCAATTCTATAGATGTAGTAAGAGCATGTCCAACAACTCTTTTATAATTTATCTATTCTAAAAGAGAAAATCATAAAACTTCTAAAAAAGAATTTTACTATACACCCAAATTTACACACCTATTTTAGATTAAACTCAACTTCAATATTCTTTTAAAATACACTCATACCTATTAATTAGGTTATCATGTAAGATAGATAATAAAACATGTTTTCTCCAAAAATTACAAAAATTGCCACTTTAAGAAAATTTATAGTTTATGCTAATTTACCTCTTTTATCATTATGTAGTCTAGACACATGTAATATTTTTTCTAATATCAAATGAGTTTTTCTTGTAACACTAACATTTTTCAATGAATTTACAAGAATCATGCAGTTTTCTTAATTTTTATTAAAAATCTAGGTGAAAGAATTCATTCACCGATCTACACAAAAGGTATAATATATTATACCATATATGAACTAAACCTAAAACATTATACCCTAAACCCTAAACCATACCCCAAACCCTACACCTTAAACCCTATACCCTATACTCTAAACCCTAAACCATACACCCTAATCCTATACCTGAACTCATGAACACCCGACTTGTAAGAGTTAGATGTAATATATCTGAGTTGTAGAAATCATATCTAATATACCTGACTTTTAAGAGTTAGGTAAAATACATGATTGAATATATCTATTTATATGTCTGAAATGATAAATTAGACATATAAAAAAGTAAAGATAATAATTGAATGTCTTAGGTGTACAATGAAAATAAACATATGGATGAGTGTCTATTAAACCAGACTTGATATCTTAGGTTTTTATCTAATTTTCTCTAAAAAAAGCTCAACTTCAATAGCTCTTTTATTCTATTGTACAAATTAAATGTTTTTTATATATAATTTATGTATCTATATAAATATTATATATTTATTCAAATTAAACCTCAAATTTAATGTTAAATTTGTTAATTTTATAACGTTTTTCCTTTTTTAGAAGAGACAAAATAAATTCTTTAAGAAAAATAATAAATTTTAGAGATTTATAGATGAATATACAAATTCTGAAAATTATATAGATATAAAGGATATGTTTCTCTCTTTTCTCACTTTTTGTAAAATAAAGGATGCTTTACATGACTTGTTGGAGCCAAAATATGATGTTTTCCTCTAAAATGGAGATAATTCTAGTTTTACATAAACTGTTAGAGATGCTCTAATTATGTAATTGTCTGTCACCGCGTCCGGCCAATCAAAAAAAATTCTTCACTGACCTTAAACAAATTGTAGAAACAAGATATACATGCTGTCCAAAGATTCTTACGTACAGTATGAATCGAAATTTTGAACAAATATAGTGTTCAAAAAATCAGGAACCAGTCAGTAAAGTTTGAGTTTCTATTACATTTTAAGAAGTCACGCATACCACTAGAAACAAAAATACGAGTTATCACACGATGTTTCAGTTTCGTAAGCAGGGGAGCTAGCGGTTATGGTACTTCTATTTATGTTTTTTTTATAATAATGGCGTTAGCAAGAGATATATTAAGAACTGAAAGTCAAATTACAATATGGACATGAGTCACTGTCACCTCAAACCCCGCCCCTCAGACGTCGAAAAATCCGCTTTGCAGCCCCCTTACACCCTGACACACCCGATCCCCAAATGAGCTCTTCTTCGCTCTCTTAGGACATTTGATCGACAAGATCTCCCCAGTCATCCCTGTCGATACTTTCTTCTTCATTTTCAACCAATACAACGTCCTGGCTTACGCTTTCTAACTGGAGACACCATCAGGAGACCACCAAAGTGCTCAAGTGCCACCTCTTGAATTGATTAAAATCAAGCTCATACGGAACAAAGCCTAGGTTATCTTCACTGTCCCTATAGGTCCTCTTGCTCATGGTAGCCAAAGCTGAATCAACCACCCTCTTCTTACCTGATAGCTGAGGCATATCTAGGGAACTTGAAATCGATAGAGTTGCCGGTGACACAACCGAAGATGGTACCGATGCAAAACCAGGTGGAGGGCCAAAGATTGTTTTCATGGACTCAATCTCGATGAATTATGGTCTTAGAGAGGGCTTCCCACTGCAGCCAGTCTCGAGATGATGTAGTAAACCACACACCCTACAAAAACCCTACCGTACGCTCATACTACATACTTAGGTAGTGAGGTTGATGGGGAAAACGCTGAGACCCAAATTCGAAAGGCACCATACCGAAAGCTTCCTTCACCAGATCACATAGCCTATGCCAGAGTTGAACCCTAGATCGGGTTCCCCGCTTCATGTTTAGATGATCAACTTGGTCAACTTGTCCCAACGTCCACCCAATCTTCTCTACAACCTCGTCCGTCATAAGCGCATATGAGAGGCCTTTAACTTCAACGTACCCACACTAAAAAGACTCAATTGAAACGGATGCCGCATCTGACACACCATCGAAAGATGCCATAACAAATAAAGAACGTCCGTAGAACCACATACCCCATGTGAGGATATCATGACGGTCCTAGGCTCTGGTGAAACGTAACACAAAACGATCCCCTCTCTCTCTCATCTACAATCGGTTGTGAAGATCACAAACAAAAGTCAATGTCCCGATCGCAGTTTAGGATCAGAGCATTTTCGTTTATGGGAGAGAGACGACCAACAACAAAAAACTGATGCGGTGCCGGAGAGGATTTGACATGACCATAAGAAGAAATGTCATCATGGATAGCCATAGCCTACTGGAAACGATGAGAAACCTCATCAGACATGGAGAGATGGATTAGGGGTGCGAAGCAAGAAACCAAACTAAAACCGTAGGCGAGAAACCCTAGAGAGAACAAGAGGGTTTGCGGCTAACTTTTTTATTTTACTTCTATTTATGTTAATTTATCATCCATTGAATTATTTGTGTATTTTTCTTTTTGTGCTTTCATAGAAATTAAGTAGATTATTTCAATTTGAAGGGATTGACGTTTTACTAAAAGCCCTAAACTCATGGAAAGTTGTCAACCAAATTTAAGTTCTAAAATCTAAACAAGCTATGGAATTAGCGTACACATCATCCACATAAGAAATATAAACAAAAAAGTAATCAAGAAGAAGAAAGTTGTTCATAATAATAAGACGTGAAATAAGTATGCTTTGCGGTAGTCAATATGTTCAAAATTATAGTAAGTTATTTTATGGTTAAGCTAGGTCTATGAAACTATCAAGATTTGTTTGTGTACGAGTATGATATTTTTATAAGTGATACGGTTGCTTTCAAGTTGATATATATCTACTGCCGTTTCTCAAATCAATGTTTACGATAGAAAATATAACAACTATAAGCATAACAAAAATGAACATATGGGGATAAACTATTCTTAGCCGCCCTACTAGGATTTAAAAATGTATTAACTAGAAGCCAATTACCATATGCATTCATATTTGGATTGTAGTTCTTGACAATTTCCGATCGAAATGATGAACCGACTCAAGAACAGGTGTGAGGTAACGTCTATTTTCCAATGCTATATAGGAATAGGATCGATCATAATTGTTATAGAATTGATCAGAAGCATCAAAATCAAGGAAAACGTGTACGATATAGAACCGCGAAGATTGGATAAAACTCGATCGAGATAATTAATCGTGAAGATTGACTAATCAAACCATGGCAAAGTGATTAATTAGCCAATGTCTGTGTTTCGATTATGTTTTCTAAACAATAATAATAATAATGTGGAAGGTTATGATCGAGCTTCAAAACTTCCAAGGGGAAACTGAATATCTGTATATATTTGTAAGCAACTCTTTTAACGAGGACATCTAAATGATTTTTAAATTAATTGTTTATTAGAACAATTTTTTGATCAAATTTTGACATCTTAATCGTTGAAGTTGTAGATTTATATTAGTAGATCAATCATACAAAATTTTAGCTAAATGGTGATCGTTAAGAACTAGTTGTTGATCAAATCAATGGACGAACTAAATCTGTCAAACATGAACCGTTCAAGTTCATAATTGGTAAATCACACTTATGAATGCCTTAACGATTTTCAATTCAGTTGAAAATTTACAGAAATGATTTACTCATAAATATTTATAAAATAAACGGTTAAGATGTGAATATAAAATCGAAAAGCAGGATGAACCGAAAAGTTCTCAACTTTAAGGTTTTCATTAAAAGAGCTCTCTATATTCGTATACCAAAATATGCACTTGATCTCTTATATAATTAACCAGTATGTAGAACTACAAATATTTTTTGTTAGTATCACAAATATTTGATTGATTATGTGATTTATTTTCATGAATAAACTAAACATGTCTGCTCCATGAGGATCTATCGATCGTAGCTGTGGAGTCACTGAAAGTGATATCCAAACGAATGAAACGATATAGGAATGGAGGATATGAATCGGAATGAGAAGGGTAGATATAGAAATGTAGCTAGTACTGTAGAACATACGGTGAACCTATTGTCTAGTACTTTATATGCAGATTCAATCTAGCTAGGTTTTGGAGCTGCCATGGACTATCATATGAATCCAAAACGACAATAATTAATTTGGTGCCTGATTAGGCAAATTATACCACTGGACATTGTTAATTAATCACTATAATATTAATGAGTTAAATATTTGTATACCCTTAAACTTTGACTCAACAAACAGTTTTATCTTTTTTCTTTTAAATTAAACAGGTACACCCTTAAACTTTTAAAATTCGACAATTTTATCTAATCTGTTAAAAATTCTGTTAAAACTAACTGAACGGGTTTTTTATATATATAACAAGTATTTGTATTTAGGATAAATTACAAACTAAAACCTAATCACCAATCAACTCAGGAACTAGCCTTCAACATGCCAAAACTTCACCTAACGACCTTCTGTTTAAATGGTTACTATGATGGAGGAATCACTGCTGTTTTTAAGTTGAAAGATTCATAGATTTTAGTATGCAAAAATATCTCAAATACAAAATTCAAACTATCAACTGAAATTAGAATATTTTTAAACAAAAATTTTTTGTGACGGATTTATAGGTACAAGCTAGAATTTATTTAACATAACATAACTACAAATACAAAACACAGAGCCTCTCTCTTGGGCAAACAACTATAAAGTGTTTAGTAACTCATAATTATAATTATAAGTACAAAATACTTACTCGTAATAAAAGCACATCACACAGTACTCACACTTACACTCTTACTCAAAACTAGAGACATTGTTTACACACTATTTGTCTAGCTTTCTGACTTCGAGAGGAAGGTTGAGAGTGTTTTCAACTTCTGTTCCAAGTATTTCGATGTTTTCTCTCGAAAGTTTGAAGCTCCTTATATAGCACACAGACTCCAAACCTGAATTAAACACAACTAAGAGAAATGAGAGACAGGAGGAATCAAACTTTACTTTAGCAAAAGTAAAGTTATTTGTTTTCATGTGTCGGTAGCAAAAGAAAAACGTACTAACTTTAACAAAAAGAAAAGTCTTTTGTCGTGATGCGTCGGTCACCGCTCATTTCTACATCATGTGAGCGCACTAACTTTAACAAAAGAAAAGTCTTTTGTCTTGATGCGTCGGTCACCGCTCATTTCTCCATCATGTTTACTGTATTGTAGTATTCTTCATCCGTGCAATCATAATCATCCAACAAACCTTGGCCCTCTTGTTCCCATTCTGATGTTTTTCATCTTTTTGTCTAAGTCCGAATCATAAGGAAATTGATAAGGAATCCTATATCATTTTTCCTTCTCCACTTTTTCAAGCCATTATGTAGTAGCTGGGGTGCAGTCAATTTCATTTCTCATAATGGCTGAGAAAAAGTTACAATTCACAGGTGGAGGATGATTATAGCAGTAAACCATTATCTTTTCTCCATTTGCCAGAAGACTTGACTCATAATCTCTCCGCACCATGTTTTTGATACACATGATTGTCAATGCCTTCATCCATAGAATACTCTGATTAGAACTACCATTTCCGCTCATCATGCTTGTTCCTTTAATCAGACCTTATTATCCTGACATAATGATAAAGAGATATATAGTTCATTTGTCCTTTTAGCATTATCCATTCCGGTGGAGTTGATATAAACTTTAATCTCAAGATACATCCGTCTGGACTAATGTTCTTGACAGCTTGAACTATCAATTCAGGGAATCCCTTTAAATCTTCACCAGATTTTAACCAAAAAGTATGAACAAAATCATTCTCCATTAGCCACAGTTTTTGTTTCTGAGAGTGTTCAACGTGGATATTAACCAGATATCTCTCATAATATGGGTCAGGAACAACAGACAAAGTTGGTGAAAGTGTCTGTCATTTTCTCAGATACTCATAGAATTTGAACCATTCGGACCGTTTCATTGTTGTCATAGGGATCTTATCACTTTCTGGATTTTCTAGGTATACTATCTTAGACTTTTCATTCTCTTTTGCATGGATTCCATGCATTTTTTTTTGTAAGTGCTTCAAGGGTTCCAAGCAAATGATCTTCATTTTCTTTATCAAATGCATAAAGAACATTGTCTATGATGATCTTTTGCTTGAATGCTAACAACTTTTTCTTCTAGAAAACTGGTTCTTTAAAAATCTTTAAAGACTGACCATGAATAGTTTTATTCCCTGTGAACACATGAGTTCTGTTTCCCCTAAAAGAGACTATTCTGTTTTTTGGCAAAGTAGCAGTCATTAACGGACTTGATATGCCTTTAACATCTGCCATTTGAGACGGGCTAGCCGGTCTTTTACCCTGATACCAATCAGTTGAGGTTATATCCTTGGGATACAACAAATACCTCTGAGTGAGCTTTTCTTCATCAACAGATACTCCGGACTGACTTTCGTTTTGCAAGGAGAATTCTGAGCTCTTATCCCAATCAGTTGATTTTATCCTGTCATGATCTGCTGCTTGACTTGTTTCAGCTGCTCCATAAGATACGATGAATTAATAACCTGCTCCGTCATGGAGAAGACTTACAGTCTTATCACCGCTTTTGTATCTTTTCTAAAGATTATTCTCTCTTGAATTTGGTTTTTTATTTCTTGAGTTGCGTCCTTTATCCCTGTCATCTCTTTAAAACATTGTCATTTCTCTTGTAAGGGCGTCTGGTAGGATATTCTTGTTACCTGCAACCATTTCAACATCATAGTCATACTGAGATTGTAACATCCCACATCGACCAACGGAGAGGGTGATGTACCATATATGTACATCGGTGACACCCATCTAGCACGAGGCATTTTGGGAGCTCAGTGGCTTTGGAGGGGATGAGAACTCTGAAGTTAAGCTTGCTAAGCTTAGAGCAATCCCATGATGGGTGATCCCCTGGGAAGTTGCTCTGAGAGCTCCTGGAAACAAAACCGTGAGGGCCGGCGGGCTCAAAGCGGACAATATCGTGCTACGGCAGAGATGGTCCGGGATGTGACAGAGATAAAAACATTTTCCATCTCAGCACTCTTCCTCTATCTGCAGCATCAGTTAATTTGTAGTTTTTGAAGTTTTTTACTCTTTTATTATCTATCTCAACTACAAATTTGTTTCCTAAAAAGGCCTCAGCCCCTTTATAGTCTTAATAAGAGCAAGGACTTCTTGGTCTCCAGTAGAATAGTTTAACTCTGTTGCGTTAAACTTTTCCGATAGAAATTTACAAATCTTTTCATGATTTGGATCTGGGGCAATAAGCCAAAACATCTCCTGCATAATAATAGTCATTTGCACCAGTCTGTAAAATGATGGAATCTTCTTCTTCAAATAACTGTAAAAGAGGCAGGTTCTTGGTTAGCTCTTTGATCTTTCTGGCAGCGTTACTATCTACTGAGATTGACCATTTCTCTTTAGAGCTTGTTTTTGGAGAGAGTAGAGCAGTAAGACCACTAACTTGAGGGATAATGTCTCTCGCAAAGTTAATGACTCTTAAAAACCTCTGTAAGGATTTTGCATGAGGAATATGATCTGGGAACTGACTGATTTTTTGACAATATGATCTTGGAGACGAATCTCTCCATCTTTAACATGAATGCCTAAGAAATCAATTTCTCCTTTTATGAGGTGAATCTTCTTCTGCCCAAGGATGATTCCTTTCTGGACAATCAACCTGCATACTTGTTCAAGATGCTTGAAATGTTCGTTCATAGTTCACGAGAAGACAAAAATGTCATCTATATAAACTATACAAAAATCTGAGTAAGGTTTAAAAATATTATCTATTTTCCTTTGAAAAACTGATAGGGCCTGTTTCAGGCCAAATAGCATAACCAGTCATTTATAGTGCCCTTAAGATGTTCCAAATGCTGTTAAAGTAATAGAGTCTAGATGCATCTTGACTTGTCAGAATCTTGATTTTGCATCAAATTTAGAGAAGATCTTGGCTCCTTTGAGTTGATTGATAAACACTCTTATCTGGGCTATCTGGTAACCGTCTTTGACTTTTGTTTACATCTCTGTAGTCAATTACTATTCTAACATTTCCTCTTACTTGCTCTGCATGATTTCTTACCAAGAAGGCTGGAGCATGATGAGGACTATTGGAAGGTCTGATCAACTTCTTTTCGAGCAACTCTTGAATTTGACTTTCCATCTCTTTTCTGTCATCTTGCCTGTAATGAGGGATTGTTTTAACATGGCAAATAGTATTTGCGTCATCATTTTGAGCTAATAGTATACTGGATTTTTTTCTCAGTACAACTGAGTATCTTCACTAATTACTGGTTTCAACAAGTTTTCTATTTCTGCAATAGTTGGCACTTTGTTCTGCTCGATCTTGTTAGCATACACCTTTAGGTTATGCTCTCAGATCTTGTTAGCATACACCTTTAGGTTATGCTCTCAGATAAATTATGCTTTCTTGCTCTAATGGGTCTTAAATCAGACTCATCTATAAGGGATTTATACTCTTCTTTTGACTCAGAGTCTTCTGAATTCAACCATTCATTTACCAATATTTTACTGTGACCTTTCAAATGGTCTTTTAGCAGTAAAATTGGTTCTAAAACTGGCTTACAATCACCACTCTTCGCTGACGATCTCTGATATTAGTCTGTAAATTCCTGACTGGTGATGCTTACAACATTGGTAAGTCAAGATTCCCAAAAGAATTTGTTGTTCTTTTCAAAACCAATCATTTTTGAATTTTGAACTATCATCTGCTGAAAAAGGAAGTCATTTCCAATTAATACATCTGCTCATTGACTTTCACATTGCCAGAAGATTTTTATGATAAAAATTCATCCTCCCAAAAAAAAACTTTAATATCATGAGTCATAGTATACATGATTATTTCATTCTCTCCCATGACTATTACAGTAACTGATATTGGAGCATTTTCCCAATATTCTTCAGGTATGACATATCTTTTGGCAAAAGTATACCTTGACCCACTATCTACAAAGGTATGTAGATGGTACTTCCTATATTTGGGAAACTTCAATCCTATAGTGATGTAATTGCTGAATCTACTCGTCTAGACCTGCTTTATTTGTTCTTTATCTTCATTAGTTTTGCAAGGCAGTTCAATAAAAGGATTGAATTCTCTTTTATCTGGCTCGTTAATGAGATCAAAAGGTTTAACCTGTTGTATAACATGTTTTGTGATAAGGTCTTCTTCCTGTCTTATTGCCAAACTATGAACGGAATCAAATGACTCATTTAATTCCTTATTCTGGCTTAATGAAGTTACTAACTTCATTATCTACAAATCTTCTTCCAAGTTGTGCCCTTGCTGTTCCTTAGCTTCGTAGAACTCTTTATATTTTTGTTCTACCATGATGTGAGCTTCATTCATTGTCTTTGGTATTTCTTCGTAATTCCGTAACGAAACATTTTCGATAATAGGTTTCGCCTGTACTTTTACAGTACATGGGAATTGAATTACTATCATCACAATTGCAGTAATCACATGTAAATATTCCTGGATTGGGGAGGAAGTTAATGATAACATCAGTAGTTTATTCCTTCCAATTTAGGACTTTTCCGTCTTCTTCTTCTTCAGACTTTCTGAAGTGTTTTCTATTTCACTTTCTGATGGGAACTCAAGAGAATATATTGAGTCATTCTCTCCATCAGAATAGACTATCTCAAAACCCTTCAGGTTTGCATACTCTATTGTCTCATCATATTCTTCAATTAGAACCTTCGCAGATATCTTGTCCTTTTTAAGGCATTCATTTGCATAATGCCCTTCGGTCTTGCAAAGCCAATATCTGCACTTCTTCACTTCTCGAAAGGAATTCCAGGAATTGGTTCTTTTTCTTTTAAAAAATCTCTTCTTAGGAGGAGATCTTTCACTTGCAAAGCTCTTTTTGAATGAACTTTTCCTGAAATTATACTTTTTTTGGAAGTAAAATTCTTTCTCTGCTTGTTGCTAGAGAACATTTTCTTGTATTTTTTTCACTATATAACATCCCCGCTGTGTTGGTGTCGCCAATATCTTAGGACACATATTTTCAACTCCTCTGAGTTGCTTCTTCGCAATTTTGGATTGTCTGTTTTCAACGCATTGCTTTCTCAGGAGATCCCTGGCTCTTTCAGCAATTCCTCCTACCGTAAAAACGGTAAAAGATTTTCTTCTAAATATTGTGCTACTACATCGTTCCATGGTTCTGGTAACTTCCAGTAATAGGTTCTGACCAGATCTTCATTATCTAGGTCTCTAATGGTACAGTAGTAATTTAGAACTTGTTAGTGTACTCTTCAAACTACCTCATGTTGCAAATACTTAACTTTTGAATATTTGTCTTAGCTCTTTCTTTATACTGCTCACTATGCCCTGTAACATCTCTAAAAAATGTGCATAGATAGGACATGCGAAATCTAGAGGATTATTAATTTGAGCCAATTTGGTTGCCCAGTCAGGCCATTGAGAACTTCGCTTGAAAGATTGATATCATGTCTAGACTATGCCAGTTAAGGTAAACTCATAATATGCATGAGCTTCCTCGTAGACATATTTGGACAACACCAAAGTCTAAGTTAGCCTTAAGCTAGCTACCCAGTTATCTATTGTCTTTCTCTTGTCTCCTACCTTATCGAGATCAAGATACACCCCTCTTTCAGATATTGACTGACCCCTCTTTCGTTCTCCTAGTTTCCTTGTAGGAGTCTGACCCTTAGGAAGCTTTATTTTATTTTCTCGAATGATCTTAATATGGTAGTTCGTGATGTTCTGAACTACAGTGCTTTCTTAAGGAATATTTTCGGTTTCCATCGTTGAGGATTCACCTGGTTTTTCTTTAGTTGCTTGATACGGAAGAATCTTCCTTTTGATTTTTCTCAGTTGAACCTGAGAAATCTTTTTCATGATCATTTCAAGCTCTTCTGTAAATTCATAATTTTCTGCTTATTCATACAAGCTCCTCAGTTCTTCTGATTTTAGCATCATCATAGGTCTTTTAACATCTTCTTCCTCGAAAAATTCTTCAAGACAAGAAGTTGGTTTGATTCCAGAGGTACTAGCTTCCTCATAGCTAGCGAATGAATGTTTATGAAATTGTAAGCTTATTTTTCCTCTCATCTATTCATAGATAGAAGCATGGTATTTTCTACCTGTCTAGCTAGAGGTGTCAGATTTCATTCTCTAAAGAATGTTACTTCATATCATTTTGTGATATGCTTCTGTTCAGTATGATTTATTGGATTGATGAAGATTGATGTTGTAATCCCGAGACTATTGAGAAATCTGGTGTTTGGGGTTACATTCGAGCTCATCAGCTTATAATAGATACGATAATTTATCGCAAACTTCATCATCCCTTTCTTTATGGAAATTTCATCTGTCTTGATTCGCAATCTTAGACAGTGTGTTGTATCTCTGAGATGTGTGGTGAAGTTTGGGAAATCATTGAAATATGCAACTTGGTTGCACAAAGAAGCTTCTACTATTTGACTATTTCTAACAGGTTTTTCTTAAAATCTGTTATTCTATCATCTTGTAAGACACAGAACAGAATAGTCTATACCATCTATGGCTAAAAGCTTTATTCCTACTTGAACTACTCTAATATGCATGTAGGAATATTTCTTCTGAGATGCTTCACTTACTTCTTTTGGAGTGATTAACCTGATGTCGGTTTCTCCTTCTGTGGCAGGAACTGTTAGTTCAAGAATCTTGAATATGTGAGAATCCATGAGGAAAGATCCTCTCCTGTAGATCTCATTGAGTTTGAATCTGGGAACTGATGCTTCTCGCATGCAAGATTCAATTTCATTATACTCAAATTTTTTAGCGTTGATTAGCTGTACATGCATAGTATTTCTTTTACTGAGTATTCTACTCAGCATTTTTACATCTCTTCTGGTTGAAGATATAGATTTAGATGAATACCATGTAAGGAGTTTAGATTCACTAAACTTAAACTCATTTTCTCCTTTTGGTAAATGAGGTATGACTATTTTACTAGCTACATTTTGAGCTAGTTGTTATTCATTGATCCCTTCTCCTTCTTGTTTCTTCATTTTTCTATGCTTGTTTGTAGTTTTGCTATCATGCTATTTAACTCTTGGAATTGATTTTCGAGATCAATACTCATCACTTGGAGATAAGCGATATTGTAATTCTGCTGATGAATTATTGCTTTGACATTATCATGCACTGACTCTATAGGAAGGAAAAAGCTTAGAGCTTTATTATTTTCCTGTTTCACTTTTAGTTTAACTCTGTGATTCATCATAATCGGGTGATCAAAGTTTCTAAAAGCTTTTTCAGCGATTCTTGAGAAGATTTTAGCTTAATTGTTTGCTGACTAATGTTGTCGGCGAGATGTTCAGTACGAACTAAATTCTTTTCAATAACTAATAGATATTGTTTTTTTTGAGATAGTCAAGCTTGACTTTAAGCTTGCCATGTGTTGAACTTATCTCTTCAAGTTTCCTGAACTTGAGATGAAATCTCTCAAGTTGTATTGTTACCTTGTCTGAAGTCTTGTTCCTAGATATATGATCTAGGTATTCAATTAGGCTTGGTCTGGAAAGATCAAGCTCTTCAACCCTGACTTCTTTATGAAGGTAGACAAGATCATCGTAGAACGTGTTTAGTACTCTATCAAGTATTAATCTTCTTGAATATGCCTTGAATGAAAACACTTTTGCCACTTGTCAGTACCTTTTGTAATACAGAAGGACTGGTAATTTTTTAGTTTGAATTCTCTCTTATTAGTCAAGAGAAACCAACTTTATGACATAAGCCTTGATAACCTGCTTTTGAGCCAAGCAGGCTCTGATACCAGCTATGGCGGATCCAACCGAGGCTCAAAACGTTCAGAGGACTCTGATCGTAGTCAAACATTTCCTATAAAACTTCAATCTGTTCTTCAGTACGTTTGATTCTGTGCTGAACTTTAAGGATAATATCCCAGTAGTTTTCTGTTTTTCTATGAATATTATCTCTATACTTTTTCAATCTTCTTAGTTTTCTTTTTTCGTCTTGCAGTTCTTTGTAAGAAATTTTAGCATAAGCTAATATATCAAGTCAGGTAACTATTAAGCTTGCTATTGATAATGAAAAATAGCTGATTATCTTCGAGTAAGATGATGAGATTTATATATGCAGTGTGCTAGATAAACAAATTCATAAACTTAGGCATCAAATCGATGATCGTTAAGGCATCAAAATAGATCAAATCAATGGATGATCCAAATGTCAAACAAGAACCATTCAAGTTTATAATAATTAAGTGAATCACATTCATGAATGACTTAAGGATTTCAATTTGTATGAAAATTTGTAGAGATGATCTACTCATATATATAATTAAATCAAAATATAACAAAGATAACAAAATATATATGTATAACTCTAATTAATTAATTCCATATATAAAATTTTAAATCATTTAGTATTCTACAACAATTAATTAATATCAAATTAATAATTATTAACATATATATACTAATTTATAATTACATAACAGTATTATATATCAATATCGATCATCACAAAATCATAATCAATATATCATCATCAACAACTTAATTAATTCATACCATGCATTAACATAATATTATAATTAAATTAATATATATATATATATATATATATATATATATATATATATATATCTGCTACTACTTATTAACAACTTCATATATATTATCAAATCAAAATCGATTAAATCAATCACACTCAAAATCCATTAATTCAACTCAAATAAAACTCAAAATCAATATTATATAACTCAAATAAAAATCTTAAATCAACTCAAAATCAAGATATATACACATATACGTACCTATATATAGTTCCAAAAACTAACTTTAGACAGATTTCGACAACACCCAAACTTTTCTCCTGTTTTTTTTCAAATGTGCTGCTGTCTAGATCTGCAAATATAATTTCGTCGGCTATAATTTCGTCGGCTAAACTTTTATAATTTCGTCGTTTCGTCAGCTAAACCTTTATAATTTTGACGGCTATAGTTTACAGACTATAGCTGATGAAATAATTAGTTTAGCCGACGAAAAAATATTTCGTCGGCTAAAATTCCACTTTAGCCGACAAAATTTTTACTTTGCAGACAAAAAAAATTTCGTCGGCCTGTTTTTTTTTATTTCGTCAGCTATATTGTTTATGCTGGTAATAGATGGTCCTCAATGGAACCCCTCCTATATATATATGTCATTTGATCTTTCATATATGTTAAAAAAATGATCCCCTATCTATCAAAAGGGGCAATATATATAAACCTCGCTCCTAGCCTCCTTTTATACAGTAAAAAATGTGATTATCATTTTTCTGTTACTGTCAACATAGATAAGGGGATACTTTTTTTGATATAAATAGATAAGGGGATACATATTCACACTTTACACGCAGGTCCGGACTTGAGAATTTTAGATCCGGGTCGAACTTTTAAAAACGGACCCTTAAACTATAGTATTCATTCAAATTTATTCTATTTTCAAAAAATTCATGAACTAAAGCTATAAACTCAAAATTTAACGACATAAAATATTAGAAATTTTTTTATACTTACTTACACTACTCATTTTTTCTAAAATAGTAACTAATGATTATAATATAATGCTTGTTTTTTACTAAACTAATGTGATCACACAATGAAAAAATAAAATTTTGGACCCTTAAAGGTTTGGGGCCTTGAGTCCATCGACTCTTGAGACTCTATTCAGCTACGGGTCTGTTTACACGCATTTGCTGGGATTAATGGTAGTCAATGGTGAAAATAGTAAAAAATAGAGAAATTTGTCTGGATGGTGCATCAATTTTTAGCCTTTATAAACTTTGGTGCACAAACTTTTTGAAATATCTAATTGGTGCATTAACTTTCTCCCCCGACCAAACTTTGATGCAATTTACCGTTAGCTCCGTTACAACCGTTATTCAAAATTAAAAAATGAAGGGGTATTTTGATAAATTCATTTATTTACTACATTTTTTTAAAGAACAAGAGACAAGGGATAGAAGATGAGGGTTTAGAACTTTAGAACTAAAAAAATAGAGATATATGGGGAGAGAAAGAGTTTTATTTAAAGAAAAAAAAACTGATTTTTTTAACTTTTGGTTTGAACTTTCAGAAATTTTCGTGATGGTTAGACCAAAATACCCATGAAAGATCACGAGTTAGCAACGGTGATAACAGAGTTAACGGTAAAGTGCATTCAAGTTGGGTCGAGTGAGAAAGTTGATGCACCAATCTGATATTTCAAAAAGTTGGTGCTCCAAAGTTTATAAAGGTTGAAAGTGTATGCACCATCCAGACGAATTTTTTAAATGAATTTACCAAAATATCTCTCATATTTTAATTTTGAATGACGGTTGTAACAGAGCTAACGGTAAAGTGCATCAAAGTTGGGTCGGGAAAGAATGTTGATGCACCAATTTAATATTTCAAAAAAATTGTGCACTAAAGTTTATAAAGACTGAAAATTGATGGATCATTCAAACAAATTTCTCTAAAAAAATATAACAGATGCATGTATAATACAATTGTTAATCGGAAACGTGGTTCAAGGGTTAGGGAGGTTGAAAGTGGGCAATTTAGCAACTAGCGCATTGATCGATAACTTGTTTGACATAAAGTTAATTACAAGATATCCATGGCATGCCTAGCTATCTGATCGCTTCTCCACGAAAAACTAGTAGAGCGAGCTGCCCCATATTTCCTCATTTTGCTGGTCGATCTATATATACACGTACGTGCACGGAATGGAATGTAGGTGGATGCTGCCAGTTTCGACCTCTCTCAAATTGACAATATATAACCAGTGACAGACGTAAAATATCATGTAAGTGGAGATAAAAAATTTGAGGCTAAGCAACATGTAGAAACAATTCATTACTCATTTCTTCTTCCTCTCTAATCTTTATTTGAGTAGCTCTTCAATTAGTTAATTTATATACTATTTTAGAATATATTGAAGTTTTTTTACTAATCATATGAAATTCTAATCAGAAACTATAAAATTAAAGACTTTTCATATCAAGAATCTAACGTAAATACATCTAAACATGCTCATTATTTCTTTTATAAAAAATAAAAGAATTTTTAATTTATAATTCATTAATCTTTTATTAAAATTTGCCCAACAACTAAAAAAATAATATGAGAATTGATCATCCAATTATGTAAAAGTCGGAAATGGTCTAATTTTAGGATTGATCTCATAATTATATAATGATTATAATTTAATAATATATATATATATAGCAAGTGAATCAACCAAAAAAAGCGTAGAATAGGATAGATATAATTTAGGTAGTAGAGTAACTAGAGTGGATTAGTGGGTAGAGACCAGAAAAGCAAATTAAAGACTCTCAGTCTCCACTTGTCAAAAGCTGATTAGTGGGTAGAGACAAGAAAAGCAAATTAAAGACTCTCAATCTCCACTTGTCAAAAGCTGAGTGGGGGCAGTGGCCCCGCTGCCCGCCTGTGGTTCCGCCATTGTATATAACGACTTAAGGTCTTTGTATATCGATCCGTCTCATTTTCGGGATGGGAGGCGTACTCGTAGGAGAAGGCTAGCTGTCATTGAGAGTGTTAGATATGAACTTCACCATTGTGGACTCGATGCAGACATATATGCAGTAGTACCATGCATCGATCTCTCACTTTAAGGAAGCTGGAGAGAGCCGATCGAGGCCCGAAAGTAATAGCAGCCGCTTCCATGGAGAGATGGCGGCAAGAGTGAAGTGAGCGATCGATGAGAGCAATGAAACTACTCGTACTAACTCGGTCCAATACGTCGGGAACTGATCGACGAGAAGTCTCCGACAGAATTCTGACGATCAAGGCTAGCTAGGTCATCCATTGTTCCATTTCATTCCTGATCACCAATCAAGAGTTGTCGACATTGGACTGGTGCTGAAGGACCTAACAGCTAGCCCAATGAATAAAATCAGTAAACCAGATTAGAAGCCCATCAGAACAAAATGGGTAGCCTACAATAGAACTTGGGGGACATTCGTTATTTCAGACTAGGGCTACGGCTTTGCTTCCCTCTATATAACAAGAATGTTAGATCCACCGGGCCGTTGCTTCTCCACTTATTACTTAGCATACGCTGTCCTCCAACCACAGAACGAAATATGGAGAAATCACAGGCATTGCCTTGAAGAAGGAGACGAGAGGTTCAGAATCACGAGGTATAGTTGGTTTCGATCCCAGCTATGCTTCTCTCTGATTTTAGTTTTTGCTTCGAGACGTATGATCATAATTGTATATAGAGCCGAAATGGTAACATAGTATGGATGAAACTATGCAATTTTATGTGTTGTTTATACGATCACTCCAACTAAGAGCACTCGTTATATTGCAGGGATTCAAAACCGTTAATTTCTCTATTTGGAATGGGAGGAACAAGAAAGATAATTCCAGCAATCTCTTGGCATTGGGGTTGGTAGGAACCTGAAAGGAAGAGACTAGGGTGGGGTGGAATGAGCTCGAAGAATATCTCATGAAGAAACATGAGGATGAGGTTGCCGAGATTCATGAGAAGGGTGAAGTTGCCCGGATTCTTCAATCAATGTGTGCAGGCAGAATGTAAGTAGCTGCTAGTTGGAATATCACTGTAACAGAATAGATGCTTTCGCTAAAACAAGTACTCCCATTTGGGAATTCCATTGTTATATAAGTTGGTTGCTTTCATATCCTACATTCATATCGATTTATTTCGATCAGTACGTGCAAGTTTCTTTAGCTTAAATGGTAACTTCTCCCCGTTAAATGGTAAATTGGTACTTTGGTAGTGCATAAGATGACTGAGAGATTTAAATGATAGTTTGATACTAAACCACTGTAAAAGATTCCAGTCAAAAATGCTTGAAGATTTATAGATAAGACCACTTTAAAGTAAATTCTCTATGCTAGAATATATTACTGACATCTTTAGACAAACTAACCACACTGATATTGTTAATCACCAGATTCTTTACACTCCTACTCACTCTCATTTGGAGGAGCATCAGTTTGAAACCACGACTATACTGTTTAGGCTTTCGATCATCAGTGACGGATCCAGAATTTCAACTTTAGGGATGCTAGACTTCTTAATTACTAAAAAAATTGGAAGGTGTAGACAAATTAAAGATTGTGGTTGATCATCAAAGTTTGAAGAAGATATGAAAAAATTATTAGAATTCAGACTTGAACTTTTATTCTCAACATTTTTTGTACGTCTCGGTTTTGGCTCAAGATTTGACATGTAGTCTAATAGAAGAGACCTATAAAGGAATAGACAAATAAGTTTAGATAAAAACATAGTGCATTTCAAAAAGAAAATAGAGTCAAATGAATATAGAAATTTGTCACTCAGTCTCTAATCATATCATCAAATTAGTCGATCATTTTTGTAAAATGTATAACACTCGAAACCAATAAACAAGAGAAAATTATAAAGATGATCTTAGTGGAGCAGCTAAAATGAAGAATAAAGACTAGTTTTGAAATATCAATGAGGGAAGACAGGTCGTGAGAAATTAAAAATTGTTCCCTCGTAAAAATCTAAATATGAACTTGTTTTAGTTGCTCTGTATTTTTGTTGTTGTTCACTTGTTTTAGACTGTGCATATGCTTCTACACAGGCTATGCTTCTGCTTCTGGTGATGAGATGGACATTGACTGTTCTTGTTTACTGGGAGTCCTGGTAAATTTTGTAAACTAGTGATCTTTGTACAATTTGCATAGATTTGACTTCTCTTAATTGTTTATTGAATGTAGATTAATCAGCAAATCTACGAGGGTAGTTTACTAGTCAAAAGATTTAGCTGATTCATAGAAAGCAAGATACACAAATAGACTAGATCAAATGAAATTAAGATATGCACTATTGAGTTCCAGTGAAGTTAAGAATCCAAATTTGTTTCATTATACATTTGTTTCTTAGGAAGTAAGGATATCAGATGTTTGAGTCCATAAAATTTAGTATCATCAAACATGGGATATCACTGTGGGGGAGTGTGGTTATACACTGATAGAGTTTATTTATACCTATTGGAACTTGTCCCACATTGAAGAAATATTAAATGCAATAGACATTTATAAGGAAATACCCATGTGAGGTATTAAATGGATTAAATGCCTTGTGTGGGCTTGGTGGGCTTTTCTATTGGGGTTTTCAATAGAAAATAAATAAATAAATGTATATATATATAAATATATATATTATTTAAAAGTCAAAGATGGGCCTTGGGGCTCTTGGGCTCTAGTGAAATAAAATTTGTTTTTAAAATTTTGAAATAATAATATTATTATTTAAATTTTAAATTCGAATAAAAGGTTATAACTGTTCGGAACAATTACAACTGTTCGAACAGTTATGTCTGTCCAATTTGACTTTTATTTAAGAACGACCTTTTGGTCGTTGTATCCCATCAAAACCATCTGCACTTCTTCTTCCACCCTAAAACAAATTTCTGAGAAGCACAAAGTAAATTCGTCAGGGTCAAGTTCTTGTGCAAGAACTTGAACAAGATAGTTGTATCCTCTAGATAGACGTCTGAAAACTGCAGCACGAGTGGGGACAAATTTCTGTCTTAGGTCACTGCATAGCAGGCCTCTATCTGATCAAGTTAGTGAATTTAATTTCAATTTCGTTGTTGTTCTTTGATTTCAATTCAATTACTGTTATATATTTATTGTTTGTAAATAAGATTATAGATTGGTTCTAACAATTTAAGACAAAAATTTTTCTCTAGTTCTGTAGAGATGGATCAATCTGTATCTTCGATGGTGAAAAACCATGTCGAGAGACCTGAGAAATTCAAGGGTTCTGATTTCAAACGCTGGCAACAGAAGATGTTGTTCTATTTGACAACCCTTCATGTGGTTAACGTACTGACTGTCGAGACTCCCACGGCATTGCCGGAAGGAGAAGGAGAAAACGCTCCAACTGAGGCTGTCAAGGCTGAAAATCTGAAGGCTATAGAGACTTGGGAGAATAATGAGTTCATGTGTAGGAACTATATTCTCAATGCCTTGGATGACTCTCTGTACGATATATACTCCACATTCAAAACGACAAGGGATTTGTGGCAATCATTGGAGAACAAGTACAAGACTGAGGTTGCTTGTTCAAAGAAGTTTGTCGTTGGGAAGTTCCTGAATTTCAAAATGAGCGATGCTAAGTCTGTTGTCAAGCAAGTGGAGGAACTCCAAGTCATTGTTCACGAGTTAGATGTTGAAGGTATGGGTCTTAACCCGAATTTCCTTGTTGGTTCTATAATTGAGAAATTACCACCTTCATGGAAAGATTTCAAAGTTTATCTGAAACATCTAACTCAGGATATGAATTTTGAGCAATTGGTTCTTAAACTTCGAGTTGAAGAAGATAACCGAAAGAATGAAAAGGCTGATGCTATTTCCTTGGAACCAACTGCTAACATGGTTGGAGGGAATCCATCAAAGGCCAAGTTTCAGAAAAACAAAGGCAACAATGCTGCAACCAAGCCAACCTTTATTGCTGGAAAGAATCCTCTCGCTCCACAAAAGACCAAGGTCTTCAAGAAGCCTCAAATGGGAGGCTGTTGGGTGTGTGGCAAAGCAGGACATAGAGCAAAGGAGTGTCGCCTTCGGAAAGATCAAGGAGGTGCTGGAGGCTCTGGAAATTCTAACCAAGCAAATCTTGCTGAAACTGAAAATCAATTCATTGGTGTGGTTGCTGCTGAAGCAAATTTGGTTACTAATTCGACTGATTGGTGGATGGATACTGGTGCTACAAGGCATGTTTGTTCTAAAAGGGAGATGTTCTCTTCATACCAACCAATCAACGATGGAGAACCACTGTTCATGGGGAATGCTACTTCTGTCAAAGTGGAAGGACAAGGGAAGGTGATTCTGAAACTCACTTCTGGAAATGATCTTGTACTTACTAATGTGCTTCATGTGCCTGAAATTTGTAAGAATTTAATTTCGGGTCCTGTTCTAAGCAACAAGGGCTTCAAACTTGTATTTGAATCTGACAAATTTGTACTCACCAAGAGTGGGGTGTATGTAGGGAAGGGCTACCTTTATGAAGGGCTCTTCAAACTATCTGTTGTACCTACTATGGATGCTGCTATTAATATTAGTGCAGGCACTAGCACTGCTTCTATGTACATGGTTGAGTCCTCTTCTCTATGGCATTCTAGATTAGGCCATGTTAATTATCGTTCTTTGCAAAGAATGATAAGTTTAGACATGTTGCCAAAATGTTCTATGAACAATATGACTAAGTGTGAAATCTGCATAGAATCAAAATATGCAGGTCATCCTCACAAGTCTGTAGAAAAATCAAATGAAGTGTTTGGTTTAATTCATAGTGATTTATGTGATTACCAAGCAACCCCATCTCGTGGAGGGAAGAACTATTATATATCATTCATAGATGATTGCAGTAAATATTGTTATGTATACTTGATACATACCAAAGATGAGGCTTTAAACATGTTCAAAACATACAAAGCCGAAGTTGAAAATCAACTTGAGAAAAGAATTAAAATTCTAAGGTCTGACAGAGGTGGAGAATACCAATCTAACGACTTTGCTGAATTTTGCTCTGCTCATGGTATTGTTCATCAAACTACAGCCCCATATACTCCTCAACAGAATGGAGTTGCCGAACGAAAGAATAGAACATTGAAAAATATGATAAATTCAATGTTAATTAGTTCGGGAGCACCTCTTAGTCAATGGGGAGAGGCTTTACTTACTGCAAATATGATACTCAACAGAATTCCTCATAAACAAAATAATCAATCTCCTTATGAGTTGTGGAAAGGAAGGGTGCCTTCTTTAAAAACGATGAAAGTGTGGGGTTGTCTTGCTAAAGTTCAAGTTCCATTACCAAAGAGAACTAAACTTGGACCAAAAACAGTAGACTGCATTTACATTGGACCTGCAATTAATAGTGCAGCATACAAGTTTTTGGTGTATCATTCAGATGTTGAAGGAATAAACAAAAACATAATCATGGAATCTGCTGAAGCAAAATTCTTTGAGAACGTTTTTCCTTACAAAAATAAGGATAAAGAGAAATCTAATCCGAGGAAAAGGGTGTTGCCTCAAGCAGAGTTAAACCAAAATACCGAAGTTGATAAAACTTCTGTTGTTCAAGAAGAAAATTCTGAACCAAAGAGAAGCAAACGTGGAAGAATTTCCAAAGATTTTGGAACAGACTTCATGACCTTTGTTGTTGAAGGAGAACCTCTAACATATAAGGCTGCTATGGAATTATCAGAAGCACCTTATTGGAAAGAGGCTATTCAAAGTGAAGTAGAATCCATTTTACAAAATAATACATGGAAATTGGTTGATCTTCCTCCGGGGCAGAAACCAATAGGCCATAAATGGATTTTCAAACGGAAATTGAGACCTGATGGTACTATAGAAAAATACAAAGCTCGCATAGTAGCAAAAGGGTATCGTCAAAAGGAAGGTGTAGATTTCTTTGATACCTATTCACCGGTAACAAGAATTACGTCGATTAGGACATTAATTTCTATAGCGGCTGTTCACAATTTGGAAATACACCAAATGGATGTGAAAACTGCGTTCTTAAATGGTGAATTAGATGAAGAAATTTACATGGAACAACCCGAAGGGTTTGTTGTTAAAGGTCAAGAGAAGAAGGTTTGTAAATTGGTGAAGTCACTCTATGGACTTAAGCAAGCTCCAAAACAATGGCATGAAAAGTTTGATAATACATTATTATCAAATGGTTTCAAAATAAATGAGTGTGACAAATGTGTCTACGTTAAAGAATGTAATCATGCATATGTCATTATATGCTTATATGTGGATGATATGCTAATCATGGGAACAAGCAAAGATGTGATCAATCAAACCAAGAAAATGCTAAATTGCGCTTTTGATATGAAAGATATGGGAATAGCGGATGTAATTCTTGGAATTCGAATTCTAAGAAATTCGAATGGATATATACTTACACAATCTCATTATGTAGAGAAGGTCTTTAGAAAATATGGACACTACAACGATCGAGCGGTTGTTACTCCATTTGATCCCGCTAGTCATCTTAAGAAGAATCAAGGTGATAGCGTGTCTCAATTGGAGTATACACAAATTCTTGGAAGCTTGATGTACATAATGAATTGTACAAGACCCGATTTAGCATATACTTTAAGTAGACTTAGTAGATACTCACATAATCCAGGAAAGGATCATTGGGTTGCGTTAGTTAGAGTGCTCCGATATCTAAAATTCACAATGGATTATGGATTGCATTATACTAAATATCCTTCCGTTTTAGAAGGATATTGTGATGCTAATTAGATTTCAAATCATTCGGAAAGTAAGTCCACAAGTAGTTATATATTTACACTTGGTGGAGCCGCCGTATCTTGGAAATCATCAAAACAAACTGTGAATACATGATCAACTATGGAAGCAGAGTTTGTAGCTTTGGATAAAGCCGCCGAAGAGGCGGAATGGCTCAAAAACTTCCTAGAGGGTATTCCATTGTGTCCAAAGCCCGTAACAGCCATTTGCATACATTGTGATAGTATGGCTGCTCTTACAAGAGCAAAGAATCAAATGTACAATGGCAAATCAAGGCATATAAGGCAACGTCACAAAACAATACGAAGCTTGCTCAAAAATGGAATCATATCCATTGACTATGTAAAATCAAAGGAAAATATTGCGGATCCTTTGACAAAATGCCTTAATAGAGAGCAAGTAGTATTTACATCGAGGGGAATGGGCTTAAAGCCAATACAATGAGTCAATACTTGACGGAAACCTAACCTAGCAACATTGAAGATCCCATGGTCTAGGTTCAATAGGCAAACTAGTTGGGGAAGACTCAAGGAGCATAACACACACACATATGCTCATTCCTATGATAAATAATTGTGTGTAATCTGTTGACGTAAAAGGGATGAATATTATTATATTCTTAATAATGCTAATAGACTTTAAAGGTGGGATAGTGCAGACTATTCATGATTGGTATTACCTATGTGAGATTGATGTGGGGTCGCATCTTTGAGAACCGAGATGGCTAAGTTCTCTAAAATTCTCATGAAGAAGGAGTTGTTCAAGACCGAAATGAACACAACCGTAAGAATTTGAAATGTGTATAGATATGTTATGTGGGATATTTATTGTCTCGATTTACTATACAACGTGAATAGTTCAAGACTTCAGTTCACTATTTTACAAAGTGAATCCGATAAGTACTCCCTACGAAAGGTTCAAGTCCAAAAGACACCTTTTTTCGATGCATCTCATATCTAGTTTCTCTGAAATAGAAATAAGTTCCTAAATATTCTTATTTTCTATTCAAATGTGGGGTATTGTTAGAGTTTGAATAGAAAATGTGGGGTATTATTGGAACTTGTCCCACATTGAAGAAATATTAAATGCAATAGACATTTATAAGGAAATACCCATGTGAGGTATTAAATGGATTAAATGACTTGTGTGGGCTTGGTGGGTTTTTCTATTGGGTTTTTCAATAGAAAATAAATAAATAAATGTATATATATATAAATATATATTATTTAAAAGTCAAAGATGGGCCTTGGGGCTCTTGGGCTCTAGTGAAATAAAATTTGTTTTTAAAATTTTGAAATAATAATATTATTATTTAAATTTTAAATTCGAATAAAATGTTATAATTGTTCGGAACAATTACAACTGTTCGAACAGTTATGTCTGTCCAATTTGACTTTTATTTAAGAACGACCTTTTGGTCGTTGTATCCCATCAAAACCATCTGCACTTCTTCTTCCACCCTAAAACAAATTTCTGAGAAGCACAAAGTAAATTCGTCAGGGTCAAGTTCTTGTGCAAGAACTTGAACAAGATAGTTGTATCCTCTAGATAGACGTCTGAAAACTGCAGCACGAGTGGGGACAAATTTCTGTCTTAGGTCACTGCATAGCAGGCCTCTATCTGATCAAGTTAGTGAATTTAATTTCAATTTCGTTGTTGTTCTTTGATTTCAATTCAATTACTGTTATATATTTATTGTTTGTAAATAAGATTATAGATTGGTTCTAACAATACCATGATACTAATCAAACAACAGCATTTTGACATTGAAAGAGTAAATAACCAATTTGGAAAGAACCCTTCAGAGGAGAATTATTTGATGACCCAAAAATTGAACTGTGAAGTTGCATGTATATGATCCAATATTAAGGGATGGCTAGCATCGTATTTTGAAACCGGTTAGTTCTACAGCTCCTCTCGTAATCTTATAGGCTTCGAGTTACGAAGGCCCACAATTGTGGGCTTCGATAATAATTGTCTTTATCCAAGACGTTACTTATCCGTCACTATTGTATTTGGATGGTTTTTCTTGTACAACAAGAAATCTTTATGACATGTTCAATATAATTGTACCTGATTCTGAGAGATTTATAGGGTTTTAGTATGCTCACAATCACCGTCACCGGCACCATCAAGTGCACGGTCACCACCGTCACCACCGTCACCATCGTCACCAGCCGTCTGTGTGAAGAACAACCAATAACGATGTCTGCCACCAACGACAGAGCAGTAGCGGTACGTAGTTCTAGAGATATCTCTATCTCCATATATACGATACTTTTTCCTTGATTCATCATATTTTCATGTAGCTGTTCACTTCTTTTACGTAAAGACTTGTTTGATTGTAGGCTCTAGAGGAATTAGGTAAGGGCTTCGATAGGATGAGTCGAGGTTTGGAGTGTGTTGCTGTGGTGGGTTTGATTTACCTGGGTTTCAAATTGTGGTCTAATTATGGCATTGCGCCGGGAAGGAAGCCATGACCTGTGCTCTACCTGCATGCAGTTAGAATGGCGTGCTCAGCTTAGCTTAGTGTGTTTGCAATGCTTCTTAGACTATGTGGTGTTTATTAGTTTTTGTCGAAATTGATCTTTTTAAATAGTTTTGTTTTGTTCCCATAAAAGATTAGTTCCCGATTTGATGATTATGTATTTTGTTCAACTGTTGACTCAAGCACACTTCTTCTCTGCAATTTTCATAAGCACAATTCTCTGCAGGATTTCTTTGCTATCGTCATGGATTTCTTTGTTAGCATGACAAAATAATGCACTTTGCTACATGCATCTGTGGTATATACAAGCTGTTATATAAGCAACCAAACCATTTCAATGAGAAATTTACTTGCTACATTTTCTTCTCGACGGCTTGTATGCGAAATGTGCTTTTGTAGCGAAAATCGATCGGCACTATTTGGCTCATCAACATTTCGAACACCAGAAGGGTTCTACACTTGTACCATATATATATGCGTGATATAGAGATTGAAAGGAAAGATAGCATACATTACAAATGAAATCTAACAGTAAGAGAAACAAAACAATGACCCAATTTTACAGTACTGCCTTCTTTCTTCACGCCATTCGAGACTTTCTGCGTGCTCCGGTATTCCTACGCAAAGTCTCAACCTTCACTGCTTTGTCAATGACAGTATGCCTTGCCAATAAGCTTCTCAATTAAAACAACATCTCAGCCTGAGCACCTCGTTTCTTCTTGAGCACGTCTAAATTAAAGCTTCCAAAACCTTGAATTATATGGTCAAGAAAACAATCATAGGTGTTCATGAATCATGAATTTAGAAAAGTGAATTCCTGCAATGCTAGTATATTGATTATATTCATTCCCTTGCTGGTTAAATCAACAAGAACTCCCTATAGATTATGTTGAAATATAAAATGATTGCACTTCAGTATAGTTATCCAACTGAACTGTTAACATTTAACAATTATTACTAAGAACTAACCCTAGTTGAGCCTCCATAACATTAGAGCACAAAAGAAACACCAGAAAACAACAGGCAATAGTAACAAACAGATACCACTTTGAGATCAGATATGTTGCTCCATTTTGGATGACACTCCAAGGGATCAAATATGGTGACAGCTCTAGAGCTAGACATGGGGACATGGCAATACAAGAGACAATAACAAATATTACTGTCCCAAAACCACACCAATGTTACACAAACAACCACACCAATGTTATACACATAAAAAAAGTTGATGGTGTAAGCATTTTTTCTTTTTCTTTCCCAGTTGCTATATTTCAACAGACCACGCAACTGATTAGTTAGTCTCATCAAACTCACAGGTCGTTACATATTTACATATCCGTAATAATATTCACTCACAGAGAATGTAATTATACTAGTGGATTATGACTATTAGCCGACGGAACAATTTCATCTTCTAAAAGTATTTTTCCGTCTCCTAAGCTCTTAGCCGACATAAATTATGTCGACTAAGATCCGTCAGCTAAAATGCGTCGGTGAAGACCCTAGCCGACGAAAAATTTTATTCCGTCGACTAATGATTTCGTTGGTTAAGTACCTAGGAGACGAACCTATTTTAAAATAAATACAAATTAATAATTATTTTAGACGACTGAATATTTAATATTCTGTATCGTAAGTAATTCTTAGTCGACTGAATTTTTTGAAAAAAATTTCAAACTCTTAGCCGACGGAATATTCTGTCGGTAAACCTAAAAAAATTAAAAAAACAGAGATCGATCACCAGCAAAAAACCAGCTATTCCGATTCCACACACCACCATAACCAAAAACCACCACCACATACAACCACCACTACAACCACACACCACCACACACCATCAACACCCACCACCACACACCATAAACCACCAAAACCACCACCACAACCACACACCATCACCACCCACCACCACACACCACCAACACCCACCACCACACCATCACCACCACACCATCACCACACATCATAAACCACCACCACAACCACACGCCACCACAAACCATCACCACCCACCACCACACACCACACCACACCACACCACACCTCCACACACCACCATTTGGAGAAGAGAATATAGGAGAGGAGAGGACAGATTTTGGAGAAGTAAAGAGAGGAGAAGATTTAAAGAAAAAACATTTTATTTTTTTGAAATTTTTTTCGAAATTTAGCGCGGGGATTCGAAATTTTTAGCTCTTAGCCGACGGAAGAAAATAATTCCTTCGGCAAAGTGTTTGAAATTTTTTCTGAAATTTTAGTCGAAAATTTTGCGCGAGAAAATTGTTCTGATTTGTTGCCCTTAGCCGAAAGAATTATTTCATTCCGTCGACTAAGCGATTTCTTAGAAGACGGAATTATTTAATTCCGTAAGCTAACGGGTTAAAAATTATTAAAAAAATATTTCATCATAATGATGATATCTGACGATCGGTGCGGTCAATGCAATTTTTCATTTTTTCTCCCTAGAGGTAGCCCTATCTCCGGTGGTTATTTTTCTTAAAATTTTTATACCACCGGTTGCGTATCATCGATTTGAAACTATTTTCAGTTGAAGGTCAAGGCAAAATACGTAATTTAGATAGTCAATGACCGTTTCCATGTATAAAAGGGGTTTGACTTACCGGATTGACCGTAAGCATCGAGCCCTTAACGTTGTCGGATCAAGTTGAATTTTTTCCTATAGACATATTTTGATATAATGATCATATCAGACGGTCGGATTTTTGTTTCTTAAGTTTGATCATAGGAATCAAAACATGTCTACTAATGTTGTATAACTTGTTTACTAAGTTTTAAGTAAATGTTCCATTTCAAAAACAAACTATACGTAGAAACTTCAAACGCAAAAAAGTCATGAAATAAGATATGACCAGAATAGTTAAATACGTCTACTTTTGAAAAATCATGTAATTCCAGTAACGTCTCGGTGTCGATAGTTGCGGTCAATACAATTTAGGGGTTTGACTTACGTGATTGATCGTCCGAATGAAGCCCTTAAATTTATCGGATCAAGTTGAATTTTTTATCATAGACATATTTCAAATTATTGATGATATCTAACGGTCGTATTTTTGTTTGTGAATTTTGATGACTGGAATCACAACATGTCAACTATTTATCATTATTTATCCCTATGGGAGCCCTATCATCGAGGGGTAAATGTCTTAAAATTTTTAGATGCACAGTTACGTCTCATCATGATGACAGTTTGTTGTGTTGAAGGTTCGACCAAAATACCTCATATAGATGCATATATAAGCATTTTCATGTGTTAAGTGGTTAGAAAAACTGCATTTTGAAGCCTTAAACGAACTCGGATGGCCAAAACAGCTCACATGTAATGACATTAGCGATGAGTTTTACTCGTATGGCTATTCCGCTTCCAGAATGCTATCACAATGGTCAATCGGACATCGAAATATCCGTAGTGCAATTTTGTAATTAAATATTATTTTTAATCTTAGCTGACGGAATATAAACATTTCTGTCGGCTATAAAAGCTCTTAGTCGACGGAATATAGTTTCGATTCCGTCGGCTAGGCTTTTAGGTCTTAGCTGACGGACTATAAGATTTTCGGTCAACTAAGAGCTTTCTTAGCCGACGAAAATAACTAGGAACACAGATCTGTCGGCTAAGAAGGGCTTAGTCGACGTAAATTTCTGAAAAACGTATTCTGTTGGCTAAGAGGTTCTTAATTGGCGGATATGTGTTCCTAGTGGACAGAAACAGTTCGGTTGGCTAAGAAAATCATAACCAACGGAACAGTATAGATTCTGTCGGCTAAGAGTGATAATTCACTAGTGTTATGGTAAGAAACTGCCTTCTTCATTCTGGTTTTGATTTCAGACTTTCTAAACTTGTTGTAAATGCACCTCTTCTTAGCCTGGCGAGCTGTCTTCTTAGCAGATTAAGTCCGCTTCTTGGTCGGAGCAGCCTCACAAACCACTAAGTGACACTGATCTCTAACTTGGGCTCAAACAAAAATACCTTGCAGATACACAAACCCACATATCAAAACTCCAATTTGAACTATGAACTTCTCAAACTGGTTGCTAAGTTATAGCATGGAGAAATGTTCTAAATGGTGTCGTCTAGCTCCGCCTAGGCTGTAGGCGGAGCTCGGCCACCCCCGATTTCCTTAAATACGTTTCACTTAGGCGGAGCATCGCCTGAGGGCCGCCTACGGGGTCAAGGCGGCGCCTAGGCGACAAAGGCGTGTCTGGAGAGAGAGAAATAGACAAACCAGATGTCCGTCCTCCGTTATATTCAAACCAGGCCTCGTCGGATCAATCTTTAATCGACGACCGTTTGAACTAAGACTGAAGAGAGAGAGAGAGAGAGACGAACTAACGAAGAAAGAGACGGCGACGGAGACTAAGAGTATTGAGTTTAAGACAAGTTATTAATTGGCTAGTGATTAATGGGTTAAGGGTTGGTTTTTTTGGTTTTGAGCTAGTAATCTTAAGTTAAACTTTATTTTATTTGATTATTTTTAAATAAAATATTACATTATATATATTATTTAAATAATTAAATATAAAAAAGTAAATATACTAGACGCCGTCTAAGCTTTCAAGACGTTAGGCTATGGATCGTCGCCGTCTAGCGCCAAAAAATTGGCTTGAAGTATTGCTCATGGTGGCGCCAAAAAACTTTTGTTTTTTTTTGTTTTTTGTTTATATAAATTATTTGCCTCTCGGGCTTAAGGCGGCTAGGTGGACAAGGTGCGTGGCTTGGCAGTTTAGGGGCACGGCCGCACGGGACTTTTAGGTTATAAAAGCACCGATTTAAATAAAACCCAAAGGACAATTAAGAATTTATTGGGCCTAAGCAGCTAGGAGGACAAGGTGAGCGGCATGGCAGGTTGGGGCACTGGGCCTATCGAGTTGTGAGGCCTACCATTTAAAAGAAAAAACTAAAAATAAAACCTAAATGAACTAGTACCAAATCAGTTCGACCTCCGGAACATGAAGAATTTGAATCGAGGTTACGTTCATCTATTTTACTACATTTTAATCTTGAAACATGTTAGATTGATGTTTCAACTCCCATTTTCCAACATTTTTATTTTTCCTAAATGTATGGAATTTATGCAAGGACGAGCTCATCATCCTTAGTTCCTCACTCGAAATTGATTAAAACAGAGATGAAACTGTTCGAGAGAAGAGATCTCACATTAGAAAAGTGTTAAATAAAATATAACATATATGTGCGTGGATCATTCCTAATTATACCGAGACCTTTTGTAGATAAAACCCAACACCTTATAGGTGGTTAAGTTGAGACAGTATCGATACAAGGATGATCCACGGGCCACGCTTGTCGCTCGTACTTTGACATTGTATCAGAGCGGGTCCCTCTTCAATTGCTTTTTCCACGAGTCTGGATGCGTTCTTTTAGAGGTCATGGCACTGGTTTGATTGAAGTTGTTTCGGAGTTTGGTTTGGAGTTCTTTTGGAGTTTGAAGTTTGGGGTTGGGAGTTTAGAGTTCTTTTGGTTAACTATGGGCCCGAGTTCAGTTTCTTAATCAGTTTCACGTGCAGACCTAAAAGTTAGGTTGCACGTGAGAGGGAGTGTTAGAGGAGAGATCCCGCATCAGAATAGTGACAAATAAAATATAATTTATATGTGGGTTGATCATTCCTAATTGTACCGAGGCATTTTGTAGATAAAACTCAACACCTTAAAGATTGTTAAGTTGAGACAGTATCTGTATAAGGATGATCTATGGGCCACGCTTGTCTCTCGCACTTTGACAAAAACAAGCTAGGCAGATCGATTAGGGTAATTAATTGAACTTCAAACAATGGAAAATAAGCTGGAATTACACTCCTCTAGGATATACTTGTTGGAAAAAAGATAGAAATAAAAGATTTTTTGTAATCATTTTGATAGTTAAATGTAAATGAAAATGGTCACCAAAGAAATGCCTATAATGGTTGATCTTTCAACTTCCTTGCCTTTTAGTTTTTGTAACAACATGAATCAATGACATGGCAGTGGGCTAATGAAAGGTTGTAACCTTATTCATGGCATTCAAGTTTTCCTCCAATGTCACCAATATAAATAGGTGACTCCATCTCTCATTCTAAAGACATCAACTCAAAGCATCTCTCCTTATTTGAGTTCTCCCTCTCATTCTCTAAGTTGTGTTCTGATGATAGACGAAGGTACTTCTAGTTCGTTCAGTGTCCTTAGTAGCAGTGCAGCTTCAAGGGACAAGCAGTAGTTATACCCTGAGAGATAAGTGTCATCAAAACGTTACACCGAATAGGAGACATAATTTGTGTTAAGGAAAGTGTGTGAGACACACGACTCGACTTCCTTCAACATCCTCTTATCCTTGAATCCGAGTTGGTAACATTGGTGTTCATCATCATGTTTGTATCATGAGTTTTTAGTTATAATCATTTATTTAATTATAATGAATTCATGTTATTATATTTGACATATTTTCTAACAATCTTATGACAAATTAATATTGATTTGGTTTATGAATCTTTCCAAGTAGGCGTACTCAGTTTGACATAATGTCTAGGCTAGAACCATTGAGGCAATGTTCTTAAGAGAGCCACGCTCCACTAAAGCTTCATCTTCTTACCTAGTCGTGTCTGACTGGAATTACTGAACGGATTGAGGAGTATCCAAATTAATATTGATGTTGTCTTTATTTTGTGTTACCAATTGCGAATATTGTTGATATGAATCAATATTAACTTGTATTATTAACATTTTCAGAAAAACAGAATTTAATTCTGAGAAGTATGTTGACGGGAGTAGCTCTTCAACCCAAGTGTCAATCATTCATGATGTTGCTACTGCCCATATACCTGTGTCGGTGTCTCATGGTGAGAAACCTGAGAAGTTCAATGGGCTGCACTTCAAGAGGTGACAACAAAAGATGATGTTTTATTTGACCACTCTGAATCTGGCAAGGTTCCTGACTGAGAAAGCTCTTGAGCTCAAAGAAGATGAGCAAGATGATGAAGCAAAAATTGCAGCTGTGAATGCATGGAATAGTTGTGACTATCTGTGCAGAAACTATATCATGAATTGCTTAGCTAACTCTTTGTACAATGTGCACACTAGCATGGGAACAACTAAGGAGCTGTGGGAATCCCTTGAGATGAAATATAAAATTGAGGATGACGGTGCCAAGAAATTTATTATGGGCCGCTTCCTTGATTATAAGATGGTGGATTCAAAAATTGTGATGTGTCAATTCTCAGAAATCCAGTTGATCATGCATGAGATTCACGCTGAATAGATGAAACTTAGAGAAAGCTTTCAAGTGACATGTGTTATTGAAAAATTACCACCATCTTGAAAAGACTTCAAGAATTATTTGAAGCACAAGCGAAAAGAAATGAGCTTGGAATATCTGGAGATTAGGCTTCGCATTGAAGAAGACAACCGATGATCTGAAAAGAAGACATGTTACTTGCTAAGGAAAATGTTGTGAAACATGGTCAAAGCTCTAAGACCAAGAAGTTAAAAATCAAGGGTGCAAACTCGAAACAAGCTAGGCATGATACATATAACAGTAATACATGTCATACCACTCAATTTCTAAGATATACACTATGATACGTTATTTGGTGAACCCAACCCAATGCATGAATCATTGAAAGATAACGAAGGATAATAGCAACTCAGTGATGAAAGTCATGAAACCAGAATCCGCCATCTTTACATATAAAGCACAGATGGTTTTCATTGTTTTTATGAATAGTGAAAAGACGGTTTTGCCCTTCTCTTTTTTCTTTTTTACAAAGAATAGTAAAATGACAGTTTTGACCTTCTTTTCTTTGTTTTTTTACAATGAACAGTAAAATGACAGGTTTGCCTCTCTTTCTCTCCATTTTTACAAATCAGCCGATCAGTTATTAAATTGACATTTTTATCCTAATTTTCAATATAATTACATTTCTGCCACTACTTTCGTTATTCATAATTTGTTTTTAAATTGAATTGCATAAAAAAAAAGACATTTTTAATAACAATAACAATAATATTAATGATAATGATAATATTCATAATACTAATATTAATGATACTAATAATATTCATAATACTAATATTAGTGAAGATTTTGCCCCTCTTTTTTTGCATTTTTACAAGCCAATTTTGATATTTATTGATAACTTATTACATGTAAATTTGAAATTTTCGTTGTTGATTATTGTTTAGCTTTCTTTCAAAATGAAATTTACATTTGTGGTCAAACTGCACATAATTGGTCAAATAGTAAAAATTGCACAATAATTGAATTAAATAGCAAAAAATTAAACAATAACTAATCAAACCGACAAAAACCATACTATTAAGTATTATCATACTAAGATGAAAATATATCAATCACGAGTCATTTCAGAAAAAAAAATCAAATCAACCACCTAAAAGGCACGGACACTAATGCTAGGAAGCATAACCATAAGGTTTCAACAAAAAAACATAAGCATAAGGTAATCGATCTAGGGTGGCCCAAACAACATCAAGCATGATCTCAATTTAGATTCCCAAAATTATGACAAAAATATTCTACATAATAGCTAATAGTTAAGCTGGATTTTGCAGGCAGATAGTAACCAGTCACTGATCTTTTTTCCTGCATATCAAACAAATTCACACTTCAACCTTTCCCAGAAACGCAGAAACAGACCACAGTAAATAAGAACCTTCATCATTACTATGCCAAATACGTAACACAAAGCATAGGGAAAGAGAGTCGTCATAAAGTCATTACATAGTTAAGTCAAATAGAAATAAATTTAGGTCAACTGAGCGTGATAAATAAACTAAGTTGGTCACTTTCTAAGCGGTGACTTTAGGCTATAGATAATGAAACTAAATACCGAAAGTGATACCTGAGACCACCACAAACGACGGTCTCAGCTTTCAGCGCCAGCCTCCTAGCGAGCTCCAGTCTCCGAGGTCAAAGGAGGAGCCACTGGCGCTGGAGCAGGGCTGATGAGGCTGCATTCCCTGCGGGAAGAAGAAGGGCAGCTGAAGATTCTCCTGGAGAGACCTGAGGCTCGGGAATTCCGAGAGGCTGCCGAAGCTGTGGAGCGAAGTAGTCGGCGGCGGAGCGAGGTCCAAGGAAGTCATGGCGGTGTCGCTGCTGGTGGAGAAACAGGACACATGCTCCCTCGGGGTAGGGTTGTCGAGGGAGCAGCTGTCACGGTCAGTGAGGGAATTAACATTGCCGTTGGAGAAGTAAGGGGAGGAGTCGAAAAGTCGTGGCAGTGAGACCGAGGAGGAAGAAGGCGAGCTGGGTTCAATCATTCGGACCTTTTTGCTGTCGGGTCCATTGCTCTTGATGACCTTCTGAAACACCCTCGAAATCACCCACTCCTCCTGCATGCATAACTTTTGGGATCAAACTATAAATCTTTGCTACTTAATTTGGTCATCCAAACACGTAAGGTTAATACATAATTACATGCAATGAAGTAGCAAGGTTGGTAAAGAGAATGTCACACAGTCTATGTACGTTGTACTAGAATTATCTAGAGGTTGTAGTAATGCAGAACGATATGCTTGGTATACATAGGGAAGCTTGGATTGTTTTTTTGAACAGGTAAAGCTTGGATTGTTTTTTTTAACATATGAAAGAATACTATTATGAGATATGTATGGACCTACTGACGTACATTCTTGGTTACTACAATGTACATAGAATTTTCCTAATTAATTAAATGCATGATATACGATGAGGTTTGGAACATTATTTGAGTGAGGGAAAAGAACAGAAGCACCTGGAATTTCCTGACACTGAGGAGGTGTCTGTAAGCAAATTGACCTTCAAGACGGTACTCGTGCATGACCCAGTTACTTTTCACGCCATTGGGAGCTCGGCCGCGGTAAAAAACCAAAGTCTTCCTCATTCCAAGTAGGGAACTAGTCTTGGAGCTGTGAATCTCTCTGTCTTTCCCGGTGGCTTTCCAGTACCCGGCTTCAGTGGCACGGTTGGTGCGAACTCCAGTCGGGTATTTCCGGTCGCGTAGGCTGAACACGTACCACTCTTTCTCCCCCATTTTTGCTTTCTCTGATCATTTAAAGTACAAATTAGAATAGAAATTTTTACCAAGAAAGTGTTTATATTGTTGTGCGGAAGCTTTTAGCAACAAACCAATATATATAGTGAAGATGGTTAAATCACTTAAATGTGTAGAGTTTAGTACCAGGGAGCAGCCACGGCTCGCACTTGTTGAGGTCAACTTGGGTTATGGCGCGACAGGTGAAGCTGGAGTCCATGACTTTCCTGAGGAGATAGAAGCCAATGAGTTCCTCGTCGGTTGGGTGGAAGCGAAACCCAGGAGGCAGTAGGTTGTCACCGGCGAGCTGATCAATATGGCGACCAAAGTTCATGAGGTCCATTTCAAGGAAGCAATTCAAGGGTACGGTTCTTGGTTTGGTGAGAGACCTAGCTAGCTAGAAGAATGCAGAATGAAGGTTGTGTGTGGCTAGGGAGGGAGTATATATATGTAGAAGACTAGACGCAGGTGGGAGGGGTTTAGAGTGGAGGAAGAGGAAGAGTGTGAGGATGGGTTTTGCATAGGGAGTTGGAAATATGGCTAGCTGGAAAAATCTCAACGTTTTCTCTGCTCTGTCCTCTTCTGTTCTGTCCTCTTCCTTCTCTCTCTCTCTCTCTCTCTCTCTCTCTCTCTCTCAGAGGGGCTCTGCTGTGTGATGGGGATGGGGAGGTACTCTGTTTATGCGTGAGGAAGTGAGCATATTTGTGTTAGAAAGCGTGCAGGTATTCATCTGTCAGTGAGGAAAATGAAGGAGTAGGAACAGAAGGTAGTATCTCTGAGGGAGAAGGAGAGCTCCTTTGCGATTTTCGTATTTGTTTCTTTTCACCATGCATCGATAAAGCTGTGGTCGATACCTCATGTCAGCACAGTACAAGCAATCAATAATAGCGAATGGAACCAATTTAATACCCACGCACCAGACTAGCTATTTTTCATTTATCTGCCAAAAATTCTCTGACTTTTTGCAAATTTCTCTGTGAGATTCGCTGATGATCAAAATCTCTGTTTCTTAGTTTTTCATGTCGTGGTGTTAAAAAAGCCGGTTTTACAGAGAAAGCATGCATATATGGTGCTCATATATGGTGCTGTGCGTTTTCTTGTTGGGTTTCTGGGACTCATTTACTGTCTTACGTATGCACATTCTTCCAAGCTAGGTAAACTACTGGTGTTGTAAATTACATTTTAACACTGTTTCGAGTTCACCCTTTTTCAGTTTCTCACTTCACAGTTACATACTAGTTAATTACATTACCATGATCAGCACTTTAACCGACGAATTCATCGGCTAAGTACAAAATTCATCGGTTAAAGTCTTAGCTGACGAAACGTCGTCGGCTAAGAAGTCGTCGGGAAAAAGCCATCAGGCAAGACTTTAACCGACGAAATTACTATTTATCGTCGGCTAAAGTCATTTATTTAGCCGACGACAAATTTTTCGTTGCTTAAATTCTAGACTTTAGCCGACGAATTTTAATAAAATTTCGTCGGCTATATCTATTATTATTATTTTATTTATTTAACTTTAGCCATAGTTATTTTATTTTTATTATTTTTTATTTATTTTAATACAATTCGTTTGAAAAATCAGGTAATTCCGGTAAAGTATCGGTGTCGATAGTTGCTGTCAATACAATTTAGGGGTTTGACTTACGAGATTGACCGTCCAGATGAAGTCCTTAAATTTATCGGATAAAGTTGAATTTTTTACCATAGACATATTTGAACATATTGATGATATCTGACGATCGTATTTTTGTTTGTGAATTTTGATGACCGGAATCACAACATGCCTACTATTTACAATTATTTATCAATATGGGGAGCCCTATCATCGAGGGGTAAATGTCTCAAAATTTTTAGATGGACAGTTGCGTCTCATTATGGTGAGTGTTTGTTGTGTTGAAGGTTCGACCAAAACACCTCATATAGGTGTAGATATGAGCATTTTCGTGTGTTAAGTGTTTAGAAAAACTTCATTTTGAAGCTTTAAACGAACTCGGATGGCCAAAAAACCCATATATCAAGGCATTAACAATGAGTTTGACTCGTAGGGCCGTTCTGCTTCCAGATTGGTATCAGAATAGTTAATCGGACACCGAAAATATCCGTAGTGCAATTTTGTAACTAAAAGGTACTTTAGCCGACGAAATACCCTAATTTCGTCGGCTAAATTTTTCAAATTTCGTTGGCTAAAGTTCACAGACTATAGCCGATGAAAAAATTAGTTTAACCGACGAAAATTTAACTTAGTCGACGGAAAAAAATTTCGTCGGCCTGTTTTGGATATTTCGTTGGCTAAAGTCTTTTTTCTAGTAGTGTTAATTATCACTCCCCATTCTTTGTAATGCATGGTGAGTTAGGTGAAAACTTCCATTAAGTTGGACTGTTGGAGCATTTTGTTCATTACAAAACGAACAAACAGTTGCCATCTTTTGGTCCATTCTCAGAGAATCAAAACTGGAAAAACAAGAGATTGCATATCTGATCAATATAAGTACATGTAATTGAGATTATTTGATTTTTAATTTGGAGGTTATATCATGAATTGAAAGGTAATATATGTTTAGTAATAAACCAATGGTTAGATAGCAGCGTCATGTTAGGACTGTCCTCGTAGTACGAAATGAGATCAGTCAAATATCTTTCTAAAACTCACTTGCTCCCATGGTTAAATGTTTTACTTACCTATTTGGCCTAAAGAAAATAAAATTATGATAGCTATTTCACTTTCATGCTATATCATGAGCTCAAAAACTTACACTGTATGACAGATTTTTGAAGCTAAAGTCTATATTAATGGAGACTAAAAGAAGTTTCACCAAGCTATTGGCCGACCTGATGTAGGATCTATTGACCTTTGTAATTAGAGGACGATACGATGAGTAAACGAGAGAAGGAGAGAGAAACAACTTTGAATTATTAACTGGACGATCAATATGATATGCGACATACCCTAAACCCAACATTAGAGCAACATACCATAAACCCAAAACCCTATTACATCTCTATGCCATAGAAAGGGTTTAATTATATAGTGTGCTTTGGGAACTAGTAGGAGTAGCTTAGTGACAATCATTTAAACCGTACGAGATATTATGTGTTGGGTGTATGAAGTTCAATGTTCGTGTTAATTGTTGATTTATGGAGATTGAATATTCAGTTTTGTAGCTCATGTGAAGCCTAATATATATGAAGGTTGGAAATGAATCATGAACACTAAAAATGAATGAGCTAGCATGGGCTTGAAACATAAACTTTAGAAATTGCCATAGATTCAATCATCTCATTCTCAATGAAACTATTTATAATGTTGCATACAATGCTTATACAATTGACATATCAAGTCAAAAATTTATAATTTTAAATAAACTAATTAAATCAAACAATTCGATCAAAATACAATGAAAGATAGTTAGTCCACAACATCTAATTCATATCTCAGAATCGGATTATAAAGAATGCGAGAGTGGGAGATATGACGATCATGTCACCTAGTGGAGCTTGGTCATAGTGCCAACCAAGGGGAAGAGGTCTCTGAGAGTGCAAGATTAGTGAAACAAAAAAGAAATTCATGTAATGGATACACCAATTTTCAATCTTTTAATACAACTTTTTAAAACATTAAAACGATACACCAATTTTTTTAGCTCGACCTAGTATTAATAGTTTTAGACGCCAACTTCGTTATCAAAGTTATTAACATATCATTTTTCATAGATATTTTGACCATTTCAGTTTCTCTTTTCCTCCCATCCCCATTTAACCAAAGATTCCTAATTTTACAATCTAAATGGATGCTTACTTCGATTCCAATGGAGAAGCAAGTCGACTTGCGAGCTGAAGCCTTGTTTGTCGATTTCCAGAAGTCCATCAATGACTTCAAAAACAACGATCCAACTGTAGCTGTGTTGATCTCTATCAAAATTCAGGTGGATTTGTGGGTGATATTTCAGGCAATGGACTTGAACTCTGTGGTGGCCATGGCTAGAGTTTCTCATTGATCTGAGAGCTTGTTGAGGCCGGCTATGACTCGATGCTTCAAATTTGGAGTAGATTACAAGGGATGATCTCATCATCTCCTCCAAGATGTCATCCTAGGTACATAAATTTTCTACTTTAGATCTGGGAATTAAAATTTTAAATTGAAAGATGAAATTGGGTCGGGGAGAATCATGCTGGAAGTGGAGATTATGGTTGAGGCAGTGGTGGCGCTATTGAGACAATTGAGGTAGCTGGCTACTCGGCTTCTCCTACTTGTCAATCTCTGGTCGACTTCTCCTTTTGAATCTTTGTGGTATGTGTAACTTTGCTTGTCTGGGGTTAGGGGAATACTCTTCTCTTTGCTTCATGGATTTATGTACAATCTAACATGTGTCGGGTGTTCCATCCCAAATCAAAAGATGGAGGAGCTGAGAAAACTGGTTGGATTAGGGATCGACTGTGTATAAGTTTAGTTTTTATTCATGAAGTGGAATTTTAAAGATTTGATTACAAAAAGGGAAGGGGTGAACACTGTTACAATATGATAGGGCATGCCCATCTCATGTCTATTAACAAGTTCATGTCTTTTATGGCAAAATCAAGTACTTCTCTGAGATCGGGTGTTGCTGGATATAAATATAACAAAGAAAGGAGAGGAAACAGGAAAAGCACAAGCCGAACCAGCATTTCACTCTTATTCCTAGTTAAGAGTTTCATACTAACTAAGGTTGAACACTGGATGTGAAATGACTAAAATATTTATGAAAAATGACATGTTAGTAACTCTGATAACGAAATTAACGACTAAAAGTATCAATATTAAGTCGGGTTGAAAAAATGATGTACCGTTTTGATGTTGCACTAAATTTTATAAAGACTAAAACAAAATTCAAACCTGAATCACCCAATCATGCATTCCATAGACAGAGTCGGATCCAACCGATCCAATTGGAATCCAACCGTTCCAATTGGAATCCAACCGGAGACTTTTTTGAAAGGGAAACCCAAAACCAAAAGAGAAGACTTGTCCTATCTATCAGTCACTCACATTTTTGGGGACCTGCAAACCCTAACGCAAGCTTACCCCCTCAAAAGACATACCTAGGCGCGTGCAACGAGGGCGTGACGAGACCCCTGAAGTCAGCATCCCCTTCCCGCCGCCCTCCACCAACGGCGTTTATGTCCCTCCTCGGGGCCACCGCCATGCTCTGCTCCCCATCACCACCACCACCGCCCCTCCTCCTCCTTTCTTGCTTCGGCTACAAGCGATTTGATAACGTGATTCATGACCATTTTCGTTTTTTTTGTTAAACATATTTAGAGTAACATATGTGCATATTAAATTATGATGTGGAACTTGCATTGTAGAAATTAACAGGCATTGTAGAGTTGCTGGTGAAAAATGTTGAACTTGCCTGTAATAGTTTGCTGATCCTTTCCTTTTTGTTCCAAGTACTCGAATTCAATAAGCCCAAAATGAGTGTTTTGGGATTGAAGGAAAAAGAGGTCTGTTTGGGTTTTTAAATCCCGTTGGTCCGTTAAGTTTCAGATCCACATCGTTGTCAACTCGTTACGTGTCAGCTCCACATCATCGTCAACGATTTTCACTTTACGGGTGATCATGCATCGTTGTTGAGAAATGGCAGACTTCAAATATTTGCTCGTGCTGCACCTTCTGAGTCATGTCGTTGTGTACATTTTCATTGTTGTACGCATAAACAGTATGCCTGCAATTAGTTGACAATATATACAAATGTGTGAGAATTGTTTGACAATATAATTGGCTATCAGCTGTATGTGATGAACTTACAATTTCATCAACAAAGAAGTAGTGTAGTCCATAATCATCAATGTTGTACAACTTAAAGTACACAAAATAAAGAGCATCACACTTTAATTTCAAAACGATGTCTTATTTTAATAGATAACTAATACAGAATTAGATACCGCTTTGAAATACGTATCTGTATTTATAGAGTGATATGGCTCTCAAAGAGGTTATTTCCATCTTCTTTGAAGATGAAAATAGGAAGCGAAATGCATCAACTCATACTATAAATATGAATAATATTGTGTCATTTTACCAAGTTGAATAAGTAATTAATGCAGCACATAATGCAAATGAAACCACTTGTAACAGATTTTGTCGACAACTTACTACCAGAAAAATATCTGACGAAAAATTTTCATTGGTCTGTTACATAATTTCGTCGGCTATATAAAGTCTTAGTCGACAAGGGTTTGTTGGAAAAAGGTCGTCGGTTAAACTTTAACCAACGAAATAAATGTAATTTGTCGCCTAAACTCTGGACTTTAGCCGACGAAGAAACATTTGGTCGTCGGTTAAACTTTAACCAACGAAATAAATGTAATTCGTCGCCTAAACTCTGGACTTTAGCCGACGAAGAAAGTATGGAGTTTAGGCGACAATTTATTGACTTTAGGCGACGATATTTCATCGTCGGAAACTTCTCATATTGATTAAATTAATGGTTAACCAAGTAAAGTTTAGCCGACGAAATTTCGTCTGCTTAAGTTTGAATTTCGGTTAAAGTTTGCAACTTGTTGGTTAAAGTTCGAATTTCGTCGGCTAAAATTTAAAAAATAATTATATATATTTTTATTTCTTTTACTTTCGATTCATTTTTTTCTTCCTTTTTATTTTTTCTGCCACCACCACCACTGTCTGGAATCCACTGTCGCCGAGAGGAGAAGGAGTAAGCGGCGCCTAGGAAGAGTCGTGATTATTTCTGTCAAAGATACTCTACTCACATCTTAATTTGTATGTATGATGTGAAATTATTGAAACCAATCGCTTCCCAATCTTAGGTTCTGCTTTTCTAGTCACCAGTGTGTTCAATTTTGGCGATTGAAAGTGCTTCATCTTCAAACAAATGCATTTCACTTTGGCTTTACAGTCTTGTTGCCACCTTAACAACAGAGGTAAAATCTAGAAACTTGACCTCAGTTTCTTTCCTTTAAAAAGAAAAGATAAAAGAACTCTAGCAAACAACAGAACCAAACAAGGTTGAATTACGATGGTTACTTAATTGGTTAGTATTGGAATGCTTGTCTCATTAGTTCTGTAGGTTGAAATGAGGGTCGACTGTCAATCATAGCCCCCTCTTGTTTTGCTACAGCACCCACTTCTTTTCAAACAGTTTACTTATTTCCTAAACTTGACCGGAAACATGTAGCGAAAACAAAACAAAACAAAGAATTGCATAACCTGGCCACTGATGACTAGTTCCTAACATCCGAACTAACTTGTTATTGGCAAGGTTGTGTGTTTACTATCTATCTACAATAATGAGGGAGTGGGTGACATAGCTGATGCGGTTGGATAGGAAGCATACATAGCAATGCCACACAAACCTTCTGGAGGACCAGCATTCCGAAGAATTCTAGCATAGCCCTTCTCACCCCAGGTTTCTCCCCATGAATTCTTCACTAACCAATAATCTGTGCCATCTTCAGTCGTTCCGTACCCAACAATTGTAACAGCATGGTTTTGGTTTGTGCCGCAGTTGCCGGAAAATACCCCACTTGCGTATGCCCCAAACTCATATCCACTGGCATCAATGCCAACTGATATCGGTTGCATCGCCACGGCCTTAAGCAGATCATTTTCGCTATTGGGAGGAACCATTTCATAACCGGTTATCTTGGCTGCGTACTCATTTGTCTTAGTAGTGTCACATGTTTCGTCTGCACCCTTGTATTGGTAGTTTTCTTCAGTAGTGAGTCCTCCGTTTTCCACTATGTATTTATAGGCATCTTCCATGTTACCACCACGGCAGCCTTTGTTAATTTGATCTCTGTTACAGTCCACCAGTTGTTGCTCGGACAGTGAAATCAATTTGTCACTTTTGATTTTGGTAATCCCCTCTATTGTTGCAACTGTTGAAAATGCCCAACAAGAACCTGCATAGGTGTTTATCGACAATGTCATGAGTTTACATGGAAGAAAGTCATTGATATACAAGAAATTGATCAAGGTTTGAGATACATGTGTTGGTTTTCTTACTGCATTGTCCTTGTTGCTTGACGGGGGTAACAGCACCTTGTTCCCTCCAGTCAATTCTAGTCGGAACATCAGCTTCCGACAGGCCTTGATACCTAAAAGATTTGGTACTACGTTGTCCAAGTGATGAGCTTGAGTTTAAAGTGAGATCGGGAGCTTGAAATCCAGTGTAAAGCCCGAGGAATTCTTCATTTGTCATATCGGAAAACATGTTGAGGCTCAACTTGAAAGTCTTATTTCCTTGGTTGTTGAAGTTATTCACAAACAGTAAGTTCTTCAGAAAAATTGCGAGACGGCTTTGTTTCTCTGCAATGTCATTGTAAGTGCGTCCGAACTGTGCCATCCATTGCTCAAATGTTTTCAAAAATGTGGAGGGATCGATTTGATCGTTGGACGGGGATGAGGGTTGTGCCATTGCCCCCAAGATGATGGATAAAATGGCAATGATAGCGAGGTTATTTTGAAAAGCCATTGTAGATCACTGATCCAGTATATCGAAACGAGGGCTTTGTGATACTAAATGACTTTGATTTAGCAAGCTGCAGTGAAGAAGAAAGCAGCTCCCATCGGTTTTTATAGTGTGAAAAACGACTACACATACCCAAGTTAAATTTTGGCAGGTTCAAAATTACAAGTTTATGATTAATGGTTATTCATTTTGCGGGTTTAACTCTTATAAATATTTGGTAACTGTTCGTTGTATTTCACTATATCTCATGTGAGGAGGGCAATGATGGGGGCAATGATAGGGGCCTCAATGAATTATGTACAGAATATTTGGCCTCGATTCTACTTGTCACATACCATAGAAAAAAAACATACGTGTGTATTAACATATAGAAGCCATTAGTTACGTAATAATTCACGAGAGACAATTTTTTGGCCAATAGTTTTCTTTCCTTCAATTTAGTTCTTTCCTATAACTTTCCAAATAGCATTAATATACTGAGTCAGGTGATAAAATTTAGGCATTCACATCTCCTTCCCATACTTTAGTTTTTTTTTACAAAATTACATGACATTGATTTAGCAAGATACAATGCCAATTTAGCTCGAACCCATATTAAGTGTTTTTCTTAATATTTTATTTCTTAATGAATAACTCACACGGCTTACATATGTAAATAAGATTTAAACTTATGACCTTCAACTTATTAATTATTAACATGCTTAATTGTGTTTCGTGTCGTACTTGTATAAGCTATTTTAGTATCGTGATAGGCTCGTGCTGACTGACTTGTTTAAACATTAAGCTCGGCCCGGGCCATTACCTGAGGAGACATAAATGATCCATCGAAACACGATACCAAGACAAGATTAATACAATTGAACAAAAATTATAACCAAGATTTATATGGGATTTACTTCGTAAAATTGTATAATAAATATTGGGTCACCTGCATTTTGATGTATAATTTTTTTTATTCGTGAATGACACATGTACATGTACGTCAGTACCTGTGGAAGTTTATGAATTGGAGTATATATTCCACATATCCAACGTATATACAAGACGATAGACGGATCGAGCCGATGCGATGTACGTACGTATGTGCAGAGATTGAACCGTTGTGCAAACCAAGACATGGTACTCTATCCGAGGAAGCTAGAGTTTCTCTTGTAGGCATCAGTGCTTAAATGAGGCTCGGATCGAACTGAGCCATAACCAATTGATCTTTATCAGAAGGTGATGACACCATTGTGCTTGAAGGGTCCAGTGATGAGGCAGCGTGAGGAACTATAAATATGCAAGCAAAGAGAGTACACATTTGACATTTCCAAACTCGATTCATCGGAGCATCATGGATATCAAGAATCGAGCTCGATGTCACCAAGTTGGTCTCCGAAGCTGGATGTGATGGAAGACATAGTCGGAAAAGCAACCATGTTTATATCATCGAGTATCCACTGCAATAAGGCTATGCTTTGCAGATCCATGTTCATGTTGCCATGGCAAAACAAATCTTCCCACCAAAGGCTAGCTAGCTAGAGGGATCTCGACTACGGCCTCCCCGTCCAAGTCCACGACACCGCCCTCGCCATCGGCTCCGACGACGCCATTCCCAAGAGCGACGTCAATCGCGAGTTCTTCGCCGAAGAACACGACCGCAAGGTATGTATTCTTCAATTTCGATTCGGTTTCCGTTTGTGTTCGTGGTTGGTGTTTGATTTTGGATTTGATATTGCAGGCTAGGGCTGGGATTGATTATGAATCGTGGAGAAATAGAGACCGTTAGGATGGTGGTCCAACGAGCTTGTGCTTTTGTTACATACACAACACGAGAAGCTGCGGAAAAGGCTGCAGAAGAACTCTCCAATAGGCTGGTAGTGAAGGGTTTGAGGTTGAAGCTAATGTGGGGCAGGCCGCAAGCACCAAAACAAGACTTGGATGGCACAGATGAGATCTGAATATCATGTCTTTGCACTCGTAGGCTTGCGTTTGAGATTTCTATATACAAACTTATGTAAATGTTGTGCAGGGATTGAATCTTGTAGTCTTGATTGTATGTTGTATTCTGAACAAGAATTAGTCCAGTGCAGTGTACTACCAAACATGGAGCATCCCTATTTTTAATGTAGTCCCCTACAGCACCAAACATAGCTCAGCATTAGTACAATCTAAGGCAGTCCACATAAGGCCAGGACAGTTTTAAAAATTAAGGTGTAATGCCGTCTGGATGCCAAACCTGCACTGAAATCGTCGTGTGAAGTTGTTCTAGACCTTTGATACTGAACATCGGGCCACTGCTGGAAGTTACTGGTCTGACTGCTGTTTAGATTTGGGCCGGCCCAACTAAAAACGAGTGCACTTGGTCTTGGCTGCACCGAATCACTAGTTAAAGTTAAAAGGTTGCAACCACCAAAATATTCCCTTTTCTATTTTTCCTTTTTCTTTCCTTTAAGGCCGAAATTTTGCGCGCAAAGCGTGCACGATTCCCTGCATAATCATTCTTCACGTTCCCTTCTTTCTTCTTCATCTCTCTCTCTCTTTGAAATCCTAATACGGATTCATATACGTATACGATCTCGTATACACACGGTTAAGGTTTCGCAATGGATCTCCCTGATTCGCCTTCGTTAAATCCCTTGGATTCGCCTTCGTCAATTCCCTTGGATTCGCGTCTCTCCGGTGAGTCTCAATCTCTTTTTCTCATTTGTTTACGCTTGTGTTGAATTTGAGCTGGAACGAGTGAAATGATTATTCAATCTGTAAATTTGATTTGAAACAAGGAGGCAATAGTGCAAGTCAATTTTGTTTAATTTTTTATTTTGACGATTTCAGAATTTTCAGGTAGGATTTGTTTACTTATGACGCTTTAAATGCAGTCAAATTTAGGAAATTAATACAATTTATTTTTTTGTTGATTTCGTGTTAAACTGTTTTAGGAAATTATGGTGCATTGGTTTTGGTAATTTGGTCTGTGTTTTTTTGATTGGTCAGGGATGCGTGAGAGGCATCAGCGGGAGCTTGAGAATTTAACGCTTACGGCGAGGCCGGTAAAGACGTTAAGATATTTCACGGTGGCAATTGGTCGGTATGTTCGGCAATTTATGGCAAGAGGCGGTTCGTTTGTGGTGTTTACTATGCTAGCAGGAGGTTTAGGAATTGCTTCTATGACAGTTGGTGGACCTCATGAAAAGGTATTAACTTTCAAGCATATACATTTTTCCCCATTTGTGTTTAGATTGTTAGATAGGTGTTTCTTATTGATCGCTTATTAGGTAAGATTATTGTTCTATTAAATTGTAGGACTTTGCACCGTTATTGAATGTGTTTTTGATTGGATGGTTTGTATGCATTTCTGGACTTGCCATTTAATAGTTCAATCTTTGTGCAGCACATGCAGGAGCTTATACGTTATGTTCAGTTTGGAATCTGGTGGCTGGCTCTTGGTGTAGCATCGTCAATTGGTCTTGGTAAGTAACTAAGTATGGGTTATCTTCACATTACCTGCTTTTGTATTCTATGCCAGAAACTTATTATCACATTCAACAAAGTTGTATGCGTATAAGTCAATTGGGAAGGCTTCAGGCACACTAGTTTCTTTCCCCAAATACTATACTGCTGTGAAAAATCATCTTCTGTAATAAACACTGAAATCCTTTTGTCATTACTTTTATGCAGGGTCTGGTTTGCACACATTTGTACTGTATTTGGGTCCTCATATAGCTCTGTTTACCATTAAAGCCGTGCAGTGCGGCAGAGTTGACTTAAAAAGTGCCCCATATGACACCATTCTATTGAAAAGCAGTCCTTCATGGATGAATAGAAACTGCTCTGAATATGGTCCCCCGCTATTTTCAAACCAGCAAGATTCACGGCTTCCACTCAGCATCATTTTGCCACAGGTTCAGTTAGAGGCTATTCTCTGGGGAATTGGAACTGCACTGGGAGAGCTTCCTCCATTTTTCATATCAAGAGCTGGTAACTACTAAACAAATAAAATAAGTTTATAAGGTCACCAAGTATATTGCTCTGTTTAATATTTATATTCTCGTAGCGGGAATAGCCCGTTGGAACTTCATCCAGTCATTTTTTCTTTCTCTTCTGAACTCCCATTTTCGTCTTTTGGTCTCAACGTATAAAAAATTCAACTTACATAGGTAGTGATTATTCTTGGTTGAATAACTAACTATTTATTACTATTGTTTTACATATATTCGAGTGAGTCTTTTATCATTCTATATTTTGCTCTTCAACGTAGTAATAGATTTCTGGCGATGTGCCTTATCCTAACCTATGAAGTATTGCAGCTCGTATAGCAGGGAGCGAATTGGAAGTAATAAAAGAATTGGATTCTTCATCTACTGAAGATGGTGGAGTTGTAGCTACTCATGTGAACCGTATCAAATTATGGCTTCTTTCACATTCACAGTATCTGAACTTTGTAACAATATTAGTTCTCGCTTCGGTACGGTTTCGTCTTTCATGTATAGGAAATCATCTATATTATGTGTTATGTCATTTCCCGAAACATGGTTGGGGAGTTATATTTTATATAGTTGTTTTTCTTTGTTTTGAAGAGGGTTTCAAAGTTAGTTTAATCATATTCATGATTTTCCAAATTTCTGTTTATATGTGCCGTATCTAACTCCATTTTGCTCTGTGGCGTACATGTCATATTACTCTTTCTTCAATATCCTCTTAGTTCTTATCAGAGATAATTTCAGGTACCCAATCCTCTATTTGACCTTGCTGGTATAATGTGTGGACAATTTGGCATTCCATTTTGGACGTTCTTTGTCTCAACAATGGTTGGAAAGGCATTTATTAAGACTCATATACAGGTATGTTAACTATCTTCTCCTTGAATATTCATGTGCTATGCACGACAGTTGTTACTTGATTATGTGGTGCTAGATGTAATCTTTTCATAACATCATACCAGCAGAGGTACTGCAACTTGGAGGGATTTTCATGCATGATGCAGACTCTAGCGCTCTTTCTAAAAATGAGTTGTGTCACTGCTTGGATCCTTGATCCAAAGTTCCAAACTATTTAATGTTTAAACAATGCTTGCCCTGCATTCTTAAACTTAATATTGCTATTGCTATTTACTTCATCTCGGTAGGACAAACTTACTGAAGCTTTCATTTTACGTAGTAGTAAAGATTCCTTGAATTGATGGTTCATGAGTTTACATAACGTTATGTCTCCCTGTATGTGCAGACAATTTTTCTCATCTCCGTTTGCAACAATCAACTTCTTGACTTGTTAGAAAATAAAGTGATTCGGTTGCTCAGCATTTTGCCTGGATTTGGTTTGATTGCGCCCAGACTCATTGCCAAACTACATATTTTGAGAGAGAAGTATATGGATAGCTCTCCTCAAGCTATCTCAAACAGCAAGGTAGTGTTTTTTGTTTGTGCCCTTCCTTTAGTTGTATCTCCCAAGTAACCATCTTATACTCTTCTCCACTTTCTGCTTTCAGGTGAAAAAGTGGAACTTCTCTGTTGGTGCAATGTGGAATACTGTCGTGTGGCTCATGATCATCAACTTTTTCATCAAGATTGTGTCAGCAACTGCACAAACTGTACTCAAGGAAGAACATGAAAAGGAGATGTCTGCATTGACGATCAATATACATGCATCAGATCTCGGCAATATTGTGTCAGCAACTGCACAAAACATTCTCAAGAAAGAACATAAAAAGGAGTTGACTGCATTGAGGAATAATGTACATGCATCAGAGATCGGCAAAGCAGCCAACTGAATTATTTGAAGGGCGTTCAGATCCAATTATCTGTTCTTCACAGCATTCTTAGCTTTGGATTTTAGTCCCAGAAAGTTTTATGTCTGTTATGATTATATCTACCAAAGCTCAATGTATCCATCTCTGTTTCATTTTGTACATAAAACACAAATTGCAATGAAACAGGAGGTGGTTTAGTAGAAGTATCTACATGTTTTTTAACCTTTTAGGGTATGATATTACTTATTTGTAACAATATAGGGATTCTTGGTCTTTGTATCTTACGTTTGCTGCAATGTAATAATATCCATTCTAGACATTCATGTATTAAATTAATGAAATCTTACTCAGAAAAGTGTTACCATTCTGCAAATTCCAAACGTGGATTGTTTCTTTTTTTTAATGTCTTGGAGAACAGCTTTATTTCCAGGACTGCTTCTGATAAGGACTGAGAAAACACTTACTGGATCCACTGCTGTTTCTGACAATAAGATCAATGCCGTTTTCACAATTCCAGGAAAAACCCATACATCAACCAATTGAGTATGATTCTGAAGCATAGATTAGATGTTATACATCATCACAAACATTTAACAATGGGAATGTACAATTACAACCCAGGTAGAAATTTACAATACTTTATAAGACGCAGACACTTATTCATGGATACAGAGCAGTAATCTTGAAACATTGACACAGCTGAAAAAACTGGCAATGCTTTTATTGCTTTAAGCAAAGGTCGAATGACTCCCATCTGAGATCCTGCGAGAACTGAGACAATGCAGCCCTCGGATCCCCATCAGCAATGGACAAGTAGTACAACGCTGTAGCATCATCAACCTGCATACTTCTTCTCAAAGACTCAAGAACCCTCTTCTTGCCTAGTTCAGAATTCACCCCACTGCTCTCGGCATTATTCTGCGACAAAGAGCAAGAGCTCATTACTTTCTGGTCAGGACCATCTTCCAAATACAACACCGCAACCTCCCTCTTAGCACAGGGATCCACTTCAACATAGCATGTAGCTCCCACTAGCATTTCCGGATCGCTTACCGGAATCAACAACCTCTCCCTCGAGTATATCCCATGCTCACTCATCATGTTGTTCAAGCGCTTTATGTCCATCACCTGATCAAACACACATCATCAATGACCAAAAATTCCGAAACAGCTATACATATAACAACAGAATTTCGATACCAACGTACATTAATAGAAATCTTTAGCTAAACAAACTGCAATGTACTGGATACAACTACGCAAAATCGAAAATTTCAAGGACATAATCGACAGTTTACACCTGTAACTTTGTTTCATTTCCTGTAATTTCTAGGCAACGAAATCGTTACCTGAGCGGAGTATTTGACGGCGAGGCTGGCAACACTATCGCCGCGGGAAATCCGGTGAGAGATAGCGAATTTCCCGATGCTATTATCTCTCCAGAAGCTTCCTGAGGCTGGTTTTCCGACGACGTTCTTCAGCTTCCAAGGCGATTTGAAGGCTTTGGCGACGATCTCTTGATCGGAGGCGACGGAGTTCCAGGCGCGGCAGACGCAGCTGGAGCGAGCGAGGTCGGGGATCGGAAGCTTCTCGAAGATGAGGCGGAGGGTGTCCCGGCACGACAGGGCGGAGAAGTGAGAGTTCATCGGAGATATGGTGGTAGAATTGGAGGACGACGAGTCGTTTAGGGTTTCGGTGGTGGCGGTGGAGCTGAGATCATCGTCGTTTTCTTCGTCGCCGCAGCAACCCATCGTCGTTTTATAAACAAAGAGCGGTGGTGGAAATGCGCCGGGTTTTAAGGGCCATCTGTTTTGTTAGACTTGAGCTGACGTACGACGTCGTTTGGGAGAGTTTGACTGGCGGGTAGTCAACAACCAACAAACTTGCACGGCTATGGTTTTTACGAGATTGTCCTTTTTGGACATAGTTTCGTTGGATTATTAAAATTGTGTCCAAAGGAAAAGATTAAAAATTAAAATGACTCGGGCTTCCTTTCTTTACTTAGAAATAAAGATTTAAGATACAACATCTGTCAAGCTTCATAGATTCAGCGCAACAAACTTGCTGTTCAACGCATCTTGTACAATAAATAAGAGTTTCCGAAGGTAATCCAGCAGTGGCCAACATCTAATTTCTAGCTTCACTGTTACCTTCGGGAAAAGGAAAAAAGAAAAGTAAGGCTGTAGATTTCACCATCCATGACCATGACCATGACCAAGGCCGTACGGATCAGGATAGCCAGCTCCGGGGCCATGAACATTATGGCTATGATCTTCATGCTCAGCGTGGCCATGAACATGTCCGTGGTGACCACTTTGTTTGGCTTCATCGAGCAACTTCTGAACATGCTCAGGGATTGGCTCTTCGGGGACCTTTCTGACAGTAGCAGGTAATGAGGATACAAAATTAGCAATGTGTCCAGCTACTTCATCGGCTGCATCCTCCTGTATCAACGAAGGAAAACAGCTTGTTAGACCTTCCGCAATAGAAACAATAGAGCAATATATCAGTCTACATGTCATTTAGTCTGACAAAATAAGAGAGAAAAACCATTTCAAATGTTGCAGAACTAAAACACATTAGCTGCTAGAATAACACAAGAGGAGAGCTTCTAGTGATAACCTTATAATGAGAACCAAGTAAAGACTTTCAAATGAACAGTTCGATCAGGGTTTTGACTTTTAAATGATATTTTTTAATTCCCATGTACATATCATCTAACAATTCATTTGAAAGTCCTCATTTGGTCCTCATTATAAGGTCTCATTGGAAGCTCTCCTATAACACAGGAATGTTAAATTTTTAACCAAACACATTCCGGATCAAACTAGAACCAACATAAACATTGTTTCACTTGAAAGATCAGTACTTGTATCAGTACTAATATCAGACTTACAAGACAATGTTACAATGTGTTCTGTCTAATCTGAACGCTCATTTTGGATAACCACTGTACATATTTGTACTGTCACTGCCCTTGATACCAATAGAAGCAGTATACGTGCACCTCGTCATTGATAGCTTATGTTGCATACATAATCGATTTCGTGCAAGAGGAGAATATACATTGTAAAGCCAACAAAATGGAACACCTTAACAAAGATAAAATCAGTACACACATGCAAAAGCTCAAATCTTAAAAAGAGACATAAAATCAGTCCTTTCCATAAAACGTTTTTAACCCATCAGAATACAAGATTGGCCACAAATTTGCACTTTAGTAACAACCTCTACATACAATCCATATATTTTAAACAAAATCTCACCCTTTTGTCCAAGGTAAATTAATTCAGAGTTCAAACAAACAATAACCAATATCGACATGGCTTCTCAAAATGGCACCAAATTCTTCAAAACTTCTACACACTATACTTTTTGTCTCAAAGGGTTTAGAATTATTGCAGGATACCTCAAGTATCAGTTGTTTATAGCATACATTAAGTCATTAACATAGAAACTAACGCACGTCTAACTCTGCAAAAAGCCTTGGGAACCAAATATCATAATAGTTGCAGAACAAGGTCTAATAGTTAGGGAACCTCTAGTTAAGCCATTTAGTAGTAAACTTCAATATCAGATTCCAACACAGCAGTATCATCCAAAAAGACCATAAACCAAGCACAAGATTTTTACCATAAACCACACATTTCGCTTGATAGGTGTAATTCTACCACAATCTACTTTGCAAATTCTACATTCTCTAGCAAGGAATTTAGTGTTCTAAATTTTAAATCATAACTAACCACCCAGGAGTTAGCCTCCTATTCCTGATAATTATAGCTCTACAGGGACGCTTGTACTAAAACTATAGGTCTGTGTATATCAATTTTGAAGTCACAAGTATCTACTTAGCATTATCTAATGTTCCTTAGAAGCTTATTCGGTTTATAATTCTCACTAATGTTTTGAAATAGTAATGGAAGGAAACTGAAAGCCAGCCAAAAGTAATCTAAATGGTGTTGATATACAACATACATGAGAAACAAGCAGTAGCCTGTAAGGTAATGAATTTCTCACCTGAGGCCACCTTCCACCAGAATGGGTGACAAAAGTTGCCTTAGGAAGTGCATTTGCGACTCGTCGTCCCTCTTCACTCCATTCCTTAGACCAAGTGCCAGACCAAAGCAACTGCATCGGCACTCCTTTCAGTCCATCCGAACCACCCCACTCTGCAATATCAAAGCTATGATTCAACTTCTTCCCCATTCCAACAATCGCCTTTATCCCATCCCTCCCCTTCAAAAGAACTCTATGTGCATCCAAATCAGCACCACCAACCCTCCTAGAACAACTCATGCTAATCAACAATGCATGAGCATACGAAACCCCCAACACCAACTCCCTAACCAACGGCACTTTCAAAACCCACAAAGGCAAAGCCCCTGTCGATTTCGACCCTGTATCAATCAATGTCACACTCCTCACAGACTTGACATTCTCCAAAACCCAATTAGACACCATCCCCAAAGCCGAATCATGCAACACCAAATGCACAGGAGCCAGCCCCATTGTCTCAATCACTTGCCCCAACACCTTCCCAATCTCACCAGGCCCCAACTCAATAGGCTTCACAACCTTCCTCTTCATCGCTCTCGCCTCAATCTCCTCAAACGGCACCTGCCCAGTTGCCACAATCTCATCAAACGCCCAAAACAGCCCCTTTTCTTGAATCTCACTCACCACAAATCTCAACCTCCCAAGAAACCCACCTGGGCTCTCCTCAATCTCCACCGTCGATTTATCTGAAAACCCATTTCCGGGCAAATCAAACGCCAAAACATGAACCCCTCTGTTACCCAAAACCTCAATTATCTTACGAAAACCAAACGAACTCAGACCCAACCCATGGACGATTATAACCTTCTCCGATTCAGTAACGCCTTTCTGGGTTGTGAAGACTTCAAACGGGGATTGGTCTTGATGGGTCTGGACCTTTATGGTGCGGCCTTTAGAGTAGTGCTGACGCAGCGATGTGGGTAAGCTTAAAAACCATGACTTTGGGTCTTGTGGGGAGAGAGATGAGAAGGAGATGAAGAAGAAGGTGATGATGGAGACTGTGATGGTGAAGTAGAACCAGAAAGCGAATGGGTTTGGGACGTTTTGGGGTGGTTTTGATGGTGTAGAGGGTTTTGATTGTTGTTTGGAAGAAGAAGAAGAAGAAGAAGATGTGGGTTTGGGTATTGGGGCAGGTTTTGGGTGTTGTTTTTGGTCGTCTTCTTCTTCTGTGATGATCACCATTGTTATGAAAGGTTGGAGCTTTTTGAAATTGGAATTGGAGATGGATCTAGAGAGAGCCTGAAAACTGGGAAATTGAAATGAAGAACGAATATTAACTTACGGCACGTCGTTTTGATAGAATCCACGTTTTTGTATTTTCTAAATTTTCCTTCAACTATTTGACAAAAAAATCCTTCTACTAATTCAATAATTTTTTTAATTAGAAATAGCTGCTTCACATACCAACTTTGAGCCTGACTGCAAACCGAAACCGCACTAGTCGGTTTTTGTGAATTCTAAAACCGATTGTCTCGGTTCTATTTGATTTCGGTTATTCGGTGTCGGTTCGATACGGTTTTGACCGGTTTCGGTTCTGTGTTTTCTAAAAACTGATTAAACTAAACCGAACCGAAATATATTCATTTACTTATTAATACTTAATTTTACATTATGTGTCATGTTCTTATTGATTATGAGTTACAAATAGTAGACCTCCATAAACATATTTATATTTTAAAGTGTTTAAGTCTAATCTAATTCTCTCTCATGTAGTATTCCCTATGTAGAGTTGGTTCATAAAGTTTGTATTTCTATGTTTCCATAACTTCAATCATCCTAATCTTTTTTTCTTTCATTTACCATGTATGAAAGTTATTTCAGAAAATAAGTTTTGTAATTGAAACCGTACATAATTTCAGTTAACAGACGGGCTTGTCTGGTTTAAGCCTAAATGTCTTTCATTTCTTGTTAATGACCCAAAATATTGGGACTATATGTTTGTTTGAGTCTGTTGTAATACTTTTTTTAAAATTAATGAAGTTCTTGGTTATTTGCCAAAAAAACTCACAAACTTAATGTTTATTCATTTCAAAAAAAATTCACAAAGTTGAGATAAAATAAACTATAATTTTTTCTGTTTTGCATATGATGGTCTATGATTTGACTTCTTAAAGAAAATTGGCTAAATAAAGGGAACCAGGAAGTAAGAAAGTGAAAACTTGGAAATGAGAAGGGTAAAAGGTGAGAGAAAGCTAGAAAGATTTTGTTTGGAAGAGAAAGAGTTATTGAGCTCTTAATCATTTGACTTTAAAAAAATCATTACAAGTCAGGCATACTCCATAAATAATTAAAATTATATTTCATTGGTAAAAAGTTAAAAATTTCTTTAACAGAATCCATAAGAAAATAATCGTTTATTCTTTTCCTTGTAAATAAATAAAGTAAATGATAAAAAAAATTCTGATAAACAGTGCTGCTTGAGATGCCAACTTTGAGCTTGATTTCTCTTCATGTGTGATGCTTTTGGATAGTTCTTTGGTCGCAAATGTAGTACAACAATTTGGCTTCAAGAAATGCCACCTATTTTGAATAAGGTCCACTTATAAGAAATTAAGTGGACTTAGAGCTATGAGAAATTGACTCATAAAGTTGAGATATTATAAGCAACTTATAATTTTATGATTTTTACCCATGGTCTTCTCTGAGCTGACTTCTTAAAATAAGTAGCTAATTACATGTATAGGGAACTAGAAAGTAAGAAAATGAAAACTAGAAAGTGAGAAGAGTAAAAAAAAGAGCAAACTAAAAAAATTTGCTTAAAATTAAGAAAAGTAGTTCTTGGTTCTTCACCATTTGACTCTATATTTTAGATTTTGAAATGTAAATTTTGAACATTACTTATGTAAGGAAAACCATTACATAAAAGAATCAAAATCATAACTCATTTATAAAAACTTCTCACTAAAATAATGTTTCTCGTGTAAAATCTAAAGGAAATAATAAAAAACAAAAAGAGAGAGTAAAAACTTGGGAGGAAAGTTAGGAAAGGATTGGTCGTTGTCGTTTATTCAGTTTTCAACGGTATCACTTCTTCTTCATCCTCAGTTTCTGTGATACACTTCAAACTGGACCTCTCGCTCTTCCAAAGCTCCCCATCTTTCTGGGTTTTGCTCCTCTACGATGCACACCCTCTCCTCCCACGCAACTCGTCCTCTCTCCCACTTCCGCTTCCTCTCACTTTTCCACTCTCCCAATTCTCACCCCAAAACTTTCTCTATTTCCCAAAACCCCCCACTTTCTCCATCCGTACCTGCTCCTCCATCTCCGCCAAACCCTCCTCCGACCTCCGCCCCAAGCGCCCCGCCGCTTCCTACTCCTCCGACGCCAAGCTCCGAGCTCTCCGGAACCTCTTCTCCAAACCCGGCGTCGGCATCGACGCTTACGTCATCCCCTCTCAGGATGCTCACCAGGTTTAAAACTACGTCGTTTTGGTACTATAAAGTTTCGAGCTTTGTTTCGATTTTATTTGGTGCTGAAAATTTGGATTCATTTCCAGCCTAATGTGAAATGCTTGTTGTAAATTTGTGTAGTTTCGAAAACTAGGAGCTTTGGTTTTACTGTGTGATTGAGATTCTAAGTTTGAGTGTTGTGATGTGCTATTTACTATTGAGGATTAAATCAGCTAGTTTTTACTGTTTTTTTTTCTCGATATTTAGATTGTGAAATAAAAGCTAATTGGACATATTTGTATGTTGGATTTCAGAGCGAGTTCATTGCTGAATGTTACATGAGGAGGACCTATATATCAGGTTTCACCGGTAGTGCAGGCACTGCTGTTGTCACTAAAGATAAAGCAGCTCTTTGGACAGATGGGCGCTACTTTCTTCAGGTGTTTAATGATTGAAAGTTCAGATTGGGAGAAAGCTGTTTCTTGTTTCTTGTTTTGTATGGTTTGGATTGAGTTTGATAACTTTTACTGTTTTTTATTGTTAGGCTGAAAAGCAGCTGAGCTCGAGCTGGATTCTCATGCGGGCTGGTAATTATGGAGTACCTACAACGATTGAATGGCTGAATGATGTTTTGGCCCCTGGTGGGAGAGTTGGCATTGACCCTGTGAGCAATACTTATTCTCTTAAATTGGGTGCTTCACTTATTTTTTGTACGTGTTTGTATCATTATGTCGTACTGTTTTTGGATTCTTGAATTGGTTGCTTTTAGGTATCGATTTCAACTGCCTCTTTCCTTCTAATCAATTATATGAAGCATAAGTCGATTGATTCCTTATGCCTTTTATAGTGAATAGATTCTCTTATTATTTTGGATATTTGAAATGCATCAGTCACCTCAACTGACTGACCATTTCTTTATCTCCTTTTTCTAATGGATTTGCTCTTTTGGGTGGTCTAATGACTCAAATTATTAAGCTTGATTTCATTGTTATCCTCCACATTAAATTTGTATTCTCTATTGTATTGTGTCATTTCTTATATTGCTTGTTTGTGATGTCACCTCCTTTGTTTTGTGAAGGGATCAGTTTCTGTTTTCTTCCGATGCTGCTGAGGAATTAAAGCAGGGCATTGCTAAGAAGAATCATGAGTTGGTTTTCCTGTATGATAAAAATCTTGTGGATGAAATATGGAAAGATTTAAGACCTGAGCCACCAAACAAACCAATTAGAGTACATGAACTGAAATATGCTGGTGTAGATGTGGCTTCAAAGTTATCATCTTTGAGGAATGAACTTGCTGCAGCTGGTTCATCGGCGATATTTATATGTATGCTTGATGAAATTGCCTGGCTGTTGAATTTGGTAACACTTTGAATGTTACTTTTGAACTGATGCTTTGAAACAAATACAAAATAATGATTTAATAGTTATTTGTAAAAGATTCTGCTTCTATCTTTTAATGTATTGATCCAAATTGTTTGTCGTTTGTTTTGCAGAGAGGAAGTGATGTTCCACATTCACCTGTTATGTATGCTTATCTGTTTGTGGAGATTGATAAAGCAAAGTTATTTGTAGATACGTCCAAAGTAGGCGCTGAGGTGTTGGATCACCTGGAGAATGCGGGTATTGAATTGAGGCCATATGACTCCGTTCTTTCTGAAGTAGAATGGTGAGCTTGTGAGCTGAACCCTCTTTGCGTGTGAAACATTTCTTTTTCCTCATAAGTAGTGATCGTGTACATGTAATTGCATGTACAGCTTCAATAGTACTCACAGGCCAATGGCAGTTTATGTCTTCTATGCTGTAATGACTTCTAGGCTGTAATAGTCAGGCAAAGTAAGTTATATCTTCTGTCTAAATTATGCTTCTAGCCTGGCCTTCACTTCTTGTTAACAGGAATGCAAACTTATTTTGGTACTTGCTGTATGACTGAATTTTTAATTTTTTAACCTTTTTTAATATATTCAGTCTGGCAGCAAAAGGAGCTAAAATTTGGTTGGATGCATCATCTGTGAATGCTGCTATTGTCCACACCTACAACACTGCTTGTGAGAAATATTACGAGAGCCTTGAAAGAAAAAGAAAAAGTAAGACTAAGGTGTATGAGGACTCCAATGGTTGGTCTGAAGGACCGGCCGTAATGTATAGGGTTTCTCCTATCTCTTTGGCAAAGGCTCTGAAAAATGATGCTGAGTTAGAAGGGATGCGAAATTGTCATTTAAGGTAATTGATTCCTCCCTCCAAACTTGATATGTGCTGATAATTCTGTATTTGAATATCATTTTTTGGTTAGATTTGTTTTTAGATAGACTCAGCATCAGATACAGTGACAACAGATACCATACCTGATTAAACTTTAAGTTGGATCATGCATATAAATTTTGGTGGGTTTGAAGCACAGTCGTTAGCATCAGATATTTGCATAGTAGAATGCCTTTAAAGTCTAAGCTTTTAGTTTTGGTTATGTAGTTTTGACTTCTGTGGAAGAAATACCTCCTGAGGGTAGCAACATGTACAAGTTTATTGTACCAAGTATTCAATCCTCTAGTCAGGTATCTATTTTGCAATGTGCTTCTGCACTTTGGGTGTGGATGGGTTAATCTTGAGAGCCAAAATGGAAGAATTAAGCATAAAAGTCTAATGGGTATGCATGTTTCATTTCCTATTAGACACAAAGATCATTGATTCTCTTATTAGGAGAAACTATATCTATATTGTAATTATAAAGACAGATATTGACTTACAACATAAGGATATTGTAATTCTGTGCAGGGATGCTGCTGCTTTAACGCAGTTCTGGGTTGGATCGAAGAGCAAATTAACAAAAATGTGAAACTAACTGAGGTAGAAGTTGCTGAAAAACTTCTTGAATTTCGTTCAACACAGCCTGGTTTTCTAGATACAAGTTTTGATACCATCAGTGGTAAGTGCGCTTAATTTGTTCAGTTTTACAAAGTAGTGTTTTCAGCGCTTCCTCGCCTTGTACTCTCTGTTTTTTCTTTTCTTTTTTTTTCTTTCTGTGTCCCGTCTTTTGGGTGGGTGTGCTGGTAATTATCTCATTGTCTATATTGTTTTGATTTCATTGATCACAATTTCCATGATATTCCAGGCTATGGTGCAAATGGTGCTATCATACATTATAAACCAGAACCACATAGTTGCAGTGTTCTGGACAAAAAGAAACTCTTTCTTTTGGATAGTGGAGCTCAATATGTGGATGGTACAACTGACATAACCCGCACCGTACATTTTGGTGAACCTACTGCACGTCAAAAAGATTGCTTCACCCGAGTTTTACAGGTATCAAATCATTTGCTATCCAATAGTGTTTTGGACCTTTGGTCCGGGGAGGAGGGGTGGTCTAAAGATTGATATATTCCTTGCATTAGAAGATGAGGTTTTCTTGGACTTATCTAATCAAGTGTTCTGATCACAGGGTCATATAGCTCTTGATCAGGCAGTGTTCCCTGAAAACACGCCCGGTTTTGTATTAGATGCATTTGCTCGCTCTTTTCTTTGGAAGATAGGACTGGATTACCGACATGGTACTTTCCATGAATTTATATCGTCATATTATGATTTTTTTTCTCTGCTGAATTCATGATGAGCTGAGATATTGTATCTTTTCTACTTCAATGTAATAGGAACTGGGCATGGTGTGGGAGCTGCATTAAATGTTCATGAGGGTCCTCAAAGTATAAGCTTTCGATATGGAAATACAACGCCCTTCCAGAGTGGCATGATTGTTAGCAATGAACCTGGCTATTATGAAGACCATGCCTTTGGCATTCGAATTGAGGTACTGCAATTAATTTTATGCATGACAGAGTCACAGATGCTAATTCTCTTTGTTGCTTCTCCATGTGACAATTCTTTTGCTACGTATTTCACTCTTTCTCAGTAATTCACATTTCATTTTCATGCAGAATCTTCTTGTTGTGAAAGAAGTTGACACGCCAAATCGTTTTGGAGGAATCGAATACCTGGGATTTGAAAAGCTCTCATTTGTCCCCATCCAGGTATGTGGACGATGACATAGTGATAGTATAATTTAATTTGTTAGTGGGATTTGATTTGCTTCAACCAAGTGTGGCCTTCATGTCAGAATTATCTTAAATGAATGATAATTAACACTTAGAGCTCTTTCACCTGTACTGAGCTTCATGAATAAATTTGCAGTAATTGTTGTGGTGCTAAACTGCTAATGTACTCGGTGGTAATTAATTCTTTAAGCTGTGGTTTGGGTTCTATGAGGTCCTACTCATAATGGTTTATCTATGCAGGCCAAATTGATAGAGTTGTCTTTGCTATCTGCTGCGGAATTTGATTGGCTTAATGATTATCATTCACAAGTTTGGGACAAGGTGAGTAAAAATCGTGAAACTATTTTGTGATATTTATCATATCGGCTCTGGAGGATTGAACTATGACAGATTGGCAGGAACATGGAACACTCTTGTTCTTCGTATATTTATTTCTTTGGATTATGGCTAACATCAGGATGCTCGCAGGTCTCACCATTGCTGGATGGTGCTGCTTGTCAATGGCTTTGGGACAACACAAGACCTTTAGTCAAGCAGTAATCTGTATCCTTGATTTGTTGTGCCATGATGTAGCCGTGATTTGTTGTGCCATGTTGTACCCTTTATACCAAGAATTAGACTGTAAATAACCTTGTATATACTTTGCCCTGCATATTTGATAGTTTCTTTGATTACAAGGCTCTTCAGAAAAATGATTAATTGAATGTGAACAAGGGAAAGTAATTTTTTTTCTTTTAAAGCTGCAGTGCCTTTTAACTTGTTAGAGACTGCATAAGCCATAAGGTATTGTAGCGTCTTCCCATGCCATACCTTTCTGATGGATTATTGTTACATGCATTGTAGAAAAATCCATTGATCATATGTTTACATACATTATCCTTGTACATACTTTTCTCTATTATGATCATATGAATAATATGATTGTTCAAACAATTCAAGGTGAATGAAAAGTTAAAGAAACTCATTGTTGATAGGTACCTTAAAAAATCAAGTGTTTTATACGCATTTACATTTCGATGAAGAGACAAGTTAGTACATGCCCGGCTCCTCTGAATCTAAGTACCATATCAACCATATTCAGATTACTTAAATTGGGAGAACTAATGGAATTGGCAAATAGTTTTTATAATAGAGGTAATAGCAGATCAAATTTATGTGACCGACTTCCATAGTTGAGGACCTGCATCTGCATGCTTCTGTTGTTACGTATCAAGGTAGGTCTCATCATTTGGTTCTTCGATCCTAGCCTATTCTAAAACCTATCATACCCTCTAGGGCCGAAGCCTTATCCGGCCCTCCATTAGAGCGGGCTGATCCTAGCCCTTCTTGAGTAAGGTAGGGTAAGGGTTGAGCAAATGAAACCCGAACCTACCCTACGACTCTACCCTTATGAGCCATTTAAGGCCGAACCTAGCCCGACTCTAAAAGCCCGCCCTTTAGGCCTTAATAATTTCTTATTTTTTGTATTGTTTTAATGTTTCTTATTTTTTTAGATACAATACAACTAATCTTCTCTTTTATAGTTGATTTGCTAGCTTTGTTCATTTGATTTCCTTTTGTTTTGTTGATTAACGATTGTATTTTGATGATTTAGAGCATTAGTTCGTGAAATATATGAGTATAAACACTTAGTTTATAGATAGATGTCTTAAATTAAGTATAATGTATATGCATTCATGTTAAATATAACACAAAAAATAATGTTCATTACATATAATTCTAAGGCTAAATTGTGAGAAAAAAATTAGCAAACCCATCTCGGCCCTGTTTAGCCCTATTTAAAGGATCGGCCCTACCCGGTCCTATTAGCCCTAACGAAATGGGCCGCTAGGGCGGGCTAGGGCTTACATATTCAAACTCTGGCCATACCCTACCCGACCCTATATTTTGTTGAATTTGACTTTGACTGAGTCTTACCCTATCCTATCCTAAGCCTTAAAATTTAGGGTCAGGCCAGCTCTAGCCCGACCCATGATGAGGCCTATACCAAGGTGTTCATGCTTGTGTAATAGGCATGCAGTCCAGACTCCAGAGTACCTAAACTATATCTTGTGGACAACACAATCTGACACTTGTGTGCGATCTGGATACGTGAGACTAGCAATGATAGCTATGAGAGCATATGCAGCGATGCTTAACTGTAGCACGAGCAGAACTCGTTGATCGAGCTAAAATGCTCTTGCACGAGCAATCTTTGCTCGCTCGAGAGCACGGACAGAGGGTAGGAGCAACTACCGCTGCAGATGCTCTGACAGGCTGCAACCACCAATACTAACACCGCTAAATGCAGCGGCCATGCCATTATCACCTCCACCTAAGGATAAAAGTTGCTTCACCACCACCACCATTGCCGCCGCCACCGTACCACCATCAGCATTATTAACACCACTAAGTCCAGCAGCTAAGGCACTCGGATCAACAAAAGCTGCTCCACCAATATATACCTGTTTCATCATTCTAATTTTATCCATCCAATTATCATCTCTTACCACTACTATCCTCATTCGATCAAACATGAATATTAATCACATTAAATGGCAGAGCAAGACAAATTTAGCATACATTATTTTTGCAGAGTAGAACAAAACTCTATATTTCTACATTCAACGCATATATATTTGAAAACCATACATTTGTTTTAGATGACGGTTTAAGACTTCAAGTGCTACATTATATACATGTTCAATACATGAAAATATTTACAAAGTATCTAATCATTTTGATGCATCCTTAACTCAGACAATTAGTAGTAATTACCAAAACCTCAGAAAATTAGTATCCTTAACTAATGAAGATGCATCATTTTGATGTTGAAGCTACTATTACAGAGTCTAAAAGCATTCCTCCCAGTCCACCGACGCATCAGGGAATGGTCATGTCCACCATGCCACCGGCCTACCGCAAATTAAAGGGTGAGCCTAGGACTCTTCTTTCCTCCTCCGATATGAGTATGCAAGCTTTTACAGAGATTACCTTGAGTACTGTAGGCATTGTAATAAGGCTATTGGTTTGAGGGGACATATCATACGGCATTGTAATAGGACATCTCTCTAGGGTTGTGTCGAACTTGTGATATATCATAGCACTATGGAACACATTAAGAGCATCTGCAGCGGTTTTTTTGCTTGCTCCTCCTATTTTGAGGAGGTGCAGGTACTGTTTGAGGAGGTGCAAGTGCAGTTCTTGTTTTTCTTGCAGCGGTGTTTGATCTCGTCTCCATCCAGAAGACCTTCGAGGTCGACTCACCAGTGAGACCTGCCAGAATTCACCGAGACAGTATCGTCCTCCTTCAATCAAATCTGATCCTTGGCACCCAATTCGAATCTAACAAAGCGATCTCTGAGAGATATCAAGGAAACCAGAGAAATTGAATCGAAGATCAAGGAAACCCAGAGATCCCAAATCGAACAACCCAGAGAGGAAGGCTTTTGTCTGGCGCGTGACCCAACGGACAGCTCGTGCTGCTGCTTGAGTAAGGATTGCTCGTGCTCGCCCTGGTGCTCGACGTCAACGAGCGGTCGCCGGCCTCCACCTCCCCCGCTGCACGCCGGTTTCTCGCTTGCTCGTGCTATCTCCGACGTGACCCGCTGATTTCTGGCCTTGCTCGTGCTGAAATCTCCACCGCTGCAAATGCTCTAACAATATCATGAAAATACAAAAGTAATACATAAAGCTAATGATGGGATGACGATGGGATCACTAGAGCCTCCAAGCTGGCGTCAGCACTCCAATCTCGGAGCTTTTCTTTTCCGTTCTTATCGAATTATCTTGTTAAACAATAAAGACACGCTTCTACACCAAAAGACATTTACATTTAATGGTCCTCTACTATCTAGATTGATCAATTTTTGATTCCTTCGATTTGATTTGGTTTTCTTCCATTCCTGGTGGCTTCTTCGCCGTTCATCTTCTCCGCCCTTCCTTTTGGGAGTGGCGGAGACTCTGTCTTGATGTCAAACCAACGCAAACGTTCAAAAAATGGTGAAGATATTAATTTGGATCTGGAGGCTCTCCGAGTTGAAGATGTGGACAATTATGTGCAGTCCTCTCCCTTCATCAAACCTCCAATGTCCTATGCCAGTAAGCTTCTGAACTCTACTGACCGTTTTAAGCAAACCATGACGGAGACTTGAATTTACTGATGAAGATTATTCCTACTCTGTGGGTAAATATGGCTAGAATGTTTCCTTCTCGGAGAAGGCCCACAATAAGCTCGATTTTGAGAGGAGGTGTGCAGTGGTTGTGAAGCTCATGGGTAAACCTAATTCTACTAATATCTTTGATTTCATGTTGAAAGGATTGCGCAGGAAATGTGGCTGGAAGCTGATTGATCTCTCTAATGACTTAAATCCATAAGAAGGTTTCAGAAGTAGAGACCACTATAAGAGCTACACATTGGATCTCAGACAGGAAGCTCAGCAACTGCAAGTGTCAAGAGATGTATATTAGATACAAACTAAATGTGAAAATCATCAAGTTATATATGATGAGAAGTAGAAACCATATAAACTCAGATAACCAGCAATCATGGTCCCGTTTGTTGTAACTTCTTATAAGTTATAAGTGAACATTGGTTTTCCAGCTATCAAATTTTCAATGACTGAAAATGATATATGACCATATACACGTACAGGCTCCAGGGAATTTGTAAAGCAAAACTTGCACCATGGTTTCTTTAAGGACATTCACACCTTTGAAGAAATGAAATCATACTCAGTGTTCATATTATCGAGAGAACAAAAAATTGCTTGGACATTGGCATGATTCATGACATACTTAACCGCATCAGGTCCTGCTCATAGGCCAACAAACTTTAAAATCATAGTATCAACAAACTTGGAGCAACTGATTTGAGTAACCGTATACACATACCAAGAGTATCGTATAGAGGAACTGAGATAAATGAATATGCAGAACAAGCATGATCCACAATCAACCACTCTGGTCTGTTTATGAAAAATAGTCCCACAGAAGCTCCCTTTCCAAGAAAATGATAACCACATCAGTTTTGCACTTAAATGCAGTCTATTAATATGTACGAAATTTACATCTCTTTAATAGAAACTAAATATCAAAGCCCAGTATACATATTAGAATTGCAAGTTTTTGAATGAGTAGCTTAGAAATAAGAATAAAAATGTCTCTAGGATTTACTCACTTTTTGTATCCCATTTAACCTTAGGCCAGAACCTAATGCTTCCCGAACTGTTGCTGCTTCACCATATGTCATCCATTTGTACCTTGGTTAATGAAAACACAAATACTTTAAAGAGAATCATCCAGATTTACAAATGGCTCAAACACAGAAAACACCAACTTACTCTCCAACACTTCCATCACTCCAAATTCGTGTACCCAAATACTTGTGATCTTTAAAAGCTTGAGCCGAGCGTCTACATCCTCAAATAAGTTCAAACCATCATTTTCATGCTCAAACTCCAACACTAACAAACATGCACAGTCAATCAAAGTAAGAACCCTAACACAAAGTTATCATGCAATGTGACAATCTCCGGATGATCAGCAAACCGAGTCACCGGCTTGAAAGGCGAACGTGCAGATCTGCAGCCAAACCACAATTAGTTTTACTAGTAAACATTCCATTTTCCAGTTTGCAACTTCTCCGGGAGTACTACACTTCCCTGCTCAACATGCAACTTAATTTATAATCACTCGTGTTCAGAAAAGGAACAATGAAACAAATGTAAAGGTGTGATACCGTGGACTAACTCGCCGGCGGTGAGGTTGGTCTGAAGTAAGGGTTGAGGGAGGAGGTGGGAGTGAACGGCGTGGAGGCGACGCATCCGATTCCATTTTTTCTTTTCTTTTTTGGTTTCAGTTTCTGGATCGGGGGGAAATCAAATGGGTGGGAAAGTTGGTTTATGATTGTGAAATAGTTTTATGTTACTGTTGTACAGTAATAAAATTAAAGGAAATAGTTTGGTGAAAGCCATTACGACGTCGTTTGCTCCCGAGCAACATTCCCTCTACGACGCCGTTTCACGCACTAGTAATTCTAAAATGTTAGGGTTGAAAGTCATTATTACCCCCACTATCTAATTTATGTACGGATATGTATCCCACCGAACCGGACCGTATCGGGGAGTATAAATCCGTCTCCTGGCTTTTATGAACACACCAAGGGGTAGCCGGAGCCAGAATATGTTCCCGGATATGGCAGGAAACCGCGGTGAAAGGACCGATACGGTCGGATACATATTCGTACATGAATTAGATGATGGGGGTAATAATGACTTTTGGCTCTCAGAGATAAAATAAAATAGCGCGGTAAAATCAAAATGTAGTTACGGGGAAAGCTTAACAGCAACAATCCCCGCCCCGCCGTAAAAAACAAAGAGACACACCGCAATGGATAAGGGCCCATCCTTTGTCTCCTTCTTCTTCAATAGTACTGAGCTCTCTCTCGATTTCGACGTTTTCTATTCTGAGCGAGCGAGAGCTCTAGTGTCGGTGGCGGCGCCTTAGGGTTATATGGCAGCGGCGATCGGGAAGACGAAGCTGCACTCGGGGTGGCTCGGCACCAGGGACATGGATGTCACCGTCACCGGTGTCCAGCTCACCACCTCTCACCCTCCCTCTCTGGGCCCCACCTCTCCTTGGGTTGAGGCCGTCGTTCCCGGAACGTAATCTCTCTCTCTCTCTCAATTTGAGCTTGAATTTCAATTTTGAATGTGTGTGATTGAAATTGAAATCTAGGTTTGAAGTTGAAGGAGTGGATAGGAATGTACTTGATATAACTAAAGAGTGTTGATTTTAATCAATTTGTGTTCTTTTGATTCTGATTCAAGTCATGAGAGTTGTGATCAGAGTCATCAGACTAATAAGTATGATGATTTGACATGACAGTGTTCTGGCAACCTTGGTGAAGAGCAAAGAATTGCCGGATCCTTTTTACGGATTGCAAAATGAGTTTATTATAGACATTGCTGATTCAGGGAGGCAGTGGTACACATTCTGGTACTTCACTACCTTTCGGTGTAAGCTGGTACGTGATTCCCTTCGAGCTTTGTCTTGAAATGATTCCCCTGTGTAGTTTAATAGGTTACTGTAAATTTTATTCTTTAGTTTCCTTGTTGTTGTCGTTTGGATAATGTTGGCTAAACACTTGTCCCTTTTACAGTCAGGTAATCAGCACCTGGATCTGAATTTCCGCGGAATTAATTACTATGCAGAGGTATATTTTAATGGGCACAAAAAGGACCTCCCGAGAGGCATGTTTCGAAGGCATTCTCTGGATGTCACTGATATAGTGCGTGACGGAGAAAATTTGCTTGCTGTTGTTGTTTACCCCCCAGATCATCCTGGGAGTATTCCTCCTGAAGGTGGGCAAGGTGGTGATCATGAGGTACATATCTACAATACAATTAAGCACATTGATCATATACATTGTACTACATTTTCAGTTACATTTTTTTGCTTACCAATTTCTAGTTTTTAGAACTACCATAAAGTACTGGATCTCGCATGATGACTAAACAAATTAAATTTATCCTATGTATGAAATGCAAACTGAGGTCATTAGTTATTCAAATTTTAATTTCAGATTGGGAAAGATGTAGCTACACAATACGTGGAGGGTTGGGATTGGATGTGTCCTATAAGGTGATTATGTTTAACTAGTGTGATGACAGTGTTTATTTTATTTATCGTCATCGTATTCTTTTCATCTTCATTCTGATTCGAGAAACATGTTGGCATATTTAATATATGTCAGCTAAAATGACACAAAAATTCTATTAATTGATGTACTGGAGGAACTGCAACAGAATTGAGTTGTGATTCTAACAAGATACCTCCATCAAAATCTTCAGATATTTTATACTCACATTATCAGTTAAAAAGAAAAAGAAATTCATCTGATCGACTTGTGTTTCGTAACAGGGATAGAAACACCGGCATATGGGATGAAGTATCAATTTATGTAACAGGGGTGAGCTTTATTCGAAATGTTTCTGTTGCTGTCACTAGCTGGTGTTTCTTTGATATGTCATCAATTCTTGTTGTGTATTGTAGAAAAACTAAACACAAAGATTGCTGAAGCTTTCTTCTATATTTCTTGATGAATAAAGAGGTTACAGACCTATACTATATATAAGAGAAGTTTGAGTGTTTTCAAAAAATAAGAGAAGTTTGAGTGTTTTCAAAAAAATAAGAGAAGTTTGAGTGATGAAAAAGACTTTATCCTCATCTTTACTAGTAGAAATCTAATCTTAAACTAAGGAAACAAAGCTATCTAAGGACAATATCATCTGACAAAAAGAACACACAAAGATATGCTAATATATGCCAATTATACAGTGAAAGGCTGGAAATCCTAAGGAAGATAGACATAACCCCAGCCATACTTCTAAAGGACATGACCATGCTTCCACTTCCAATACCATACTTCATTGAACATAGCCATACCTCCAATACAAGGATTCAATCATCACCATGCTCACCATGTTGCAACAGTGAAGCACATGCTTCACAGTCACACCATCATGCTAAACTTCACTTACTAGATAACAACCGTACTCTTATACTTCCAATGTGTGTGATAATAAATTATCTCATTTGGTTTGTATTGAGTTTCATCGAGAGGCTGCGCTGGTCTCCTTGTACTATTTATTACAAGGAGTATCCGTAAGTGCTATTCTGCAGAATCACCTTACTGTCTCCAAAGGGATATGCATTCATCATGACATTTATTAAGATATCTTATCTTCACGTTAAACATGACAGTTCTAAACTTGATCTTGGTTTCTTATTTGATATTTTTTATATTTCTTGTGTCAGACATGCTAGTTTCAGTGTCATTATAGAATCAACTATAATTAATTTGAGTTTTGATTAATTACTATATTCTGCAGCCAGTGAAAATAATAGATCCCCACTTAGTTTCAACATTTTATGACAATTACAAGAGGGCATATTTGCATGCAACAACTGAGTTGGAAAATAGAAGTACCTCGGTTGCTGAGTGTTCTTTGAATATCCAAGTTACAACAGAACTTGAAGGAAACATTTGTTTAGTAGAGCATCTTCAGACTCAGCATCTGTCAATCCCTGCTGGATCGCGGGTGCAATTTACATTTCCTGAGGTCTGTGACAGTTTTGTGTTTTTTACTATCTTAATAGAACACAGCCGGGAGCATCTATTTGATATCCCATTTACTGCATTTATTACATTTTTATTTTATATTTTTATTTTTATTTCAATACTTGTGTTACTGCTAAAGAGTATAATGTGGCAGCTCTTCTTCTACAAGCCAAATTTATGGTGGCCAAATGGTATGGGAAAGCAATCCTTGTACAATGTTGTTATTACTGTTGATGTAAAGGGATATGGAGAGTCTGATATGTATAGCCAATTATTTGGATTCCGCAAAATTGAGAGCTATATTGATAATGGCACCGGTGGAAGGTAGATATTTATTGTTTGTGTAGAGCTATGTATGTATATGATATTTATTTTGCTTTTGGGCTATTTTCGATGAGTTGTGTGACCTGTACATTCTGCTCCTCAGGTTGTTCAAGGTCAATGGTCAACCTATTTTTATTCGCGGTGGTAATTGGATATTGTCAGATGGCCTACTACGACTTTCAGGAAAGCGTTACAAAACAGACATCAAGTTTCATGCAGATATGAATTTTAACATGATACGTTGTTGGGGTGGTGGACTGGCTGAGAGGCCAGAGTTTTATCACTACTGTGATATTTACGGTCTGCTGGTAAGCTATGCTTATCTCATTCTCTATCTGTCTTGCTTTCAGTGTGCATGTCTCTATAGGTTTAAGCAGGGAAGAAGGCTAAGAAGACTTATTACTTTGTTAGGTTTTGGTTGTCTCAATTTGACTGCACATGGTTTAAAGATCTATGGGCCATGGAATTAGTTGGGTGAATCTGATGCATACTGCTTCTGGTTTAAATTTTGTAGGTCTGGCAAGAATTTTGGATTACTGGAGATATGGATGGACGAGGTGTCCCAGTATCAAATCCAAATGGTCCACTGGACCATGATCTTTTCATGCTATGTGCTAGAGATACTGTCAAGCTTCTAAGGAACCATCCAAGTCTTGCTCTTTGGGTGGGAGGAAATGAACAAGTCCCACCAGCTGACATCAACAAAACTTTGAAACAGGACCTCAGGCTCCATCCGCATTTTGAAAAGTCAATAAATGGTAGTGCTCTTTCTGTTGAAAATTTGAACTCGGTGGATCCAAGCCAATATCTTGATGGTACACGCATTTACATACAAGGATCCATGTGGGATGGGTTTGCAAATGGAAAGGGGGACTTCAGTGATGGCCCTTATGAAATCCAAAATCCTGAAGACTTCTTTAAGGATGACTTTTACAAATATGGGTTCAATCCTGAGGTTGGTTCAGTTGGTATGCCGGTTGCAGCTACCATCAGAGCAACAATGCCTCCAGAAGGATGGCAGATCCCTTTGTTTAAAAAAGCTTCCAATGATTATGAAGAAGCTCCAAACCCTATCTGGGAATACCATAAATACATACCTTATTCAAAACCAGGCAAGGTTCGTGACCAGATTTTACTCTATGGGTTCCCGAAGGATCTTGACGACTTTTGCTTACAGGTAAGGATCTTTTATTAATCAGGTTACATTTTGGATGATGGACACTATCTCTTTTTTTGGCAACTATGATGGACACTATCTGTTTTGACTATTTGACGTGTATGTACTCATCTCAGGCTCAGCTTGTTAACTATATTCAGTATAGAGCTCTACTGGAGGGTTGGACTTCCCGTATGTGGAGTAAATACACTGGTGTTTTGATTTGGAAAACTCAGAATCCTTGGACAGGTCTTAGAGGTCAATTTTACGACCATCTTCTTGACCAAACAGCAGGTTTCTATGGCTGTCGCTGTGCCGCAGAACCAATACATGTGCAACTTAACTTGGCTACTTATTTTATAGAGGTAAGCTCTAGAGTCGCAACAAAGTCATAATAATACTTATCAGTTCGTGCAAGTGTGCTCCAATTCTTTCCAACATACTGAAAGGCTTTCAGTTAAAGAAAGCAGGAAAGGTTTCATTGTAAAGAAAAAGAAACAAAAAAATTGCCCAGAAACATTGATCGCCTCTAAGTGGAAAATCTTTTTATCTTATACTACTATAACTCTGGCATAAGAACATGGTTTGAGATTTAATGTTTTGTTTTCTTCCTTGACTTAACAGGTTGTAAATACTACATCAGAGGAACTTTCGGACGTTGCTATCGAAGCATCAGTGTGGGATCTGGATGGGACATGTCCATACTGCAAAGTTCATGAAAATCTGTCAATGCCGCCAAAAAGAACAGTGCCGATTGCTGAGATGAAATACCCAAAATCTAGAAACCCAAAGCCTGTGTACTTTCTTCTTCTCAAACTGTATTACAAGTCAAATTTTCGAATTATCTCCAGGAACTTTTACTGGTTGCATCTTTCTGGTGGGGATTACAAGCTGTTAGAACCATACCGAAAGAAAAAAGTTCCACTCAAGATTCTATCCGAGGTCTTCATCAAAGGCACCACCTACGAAATGCACATGAATGTGAAGAACACATCTGCGAAACCACAGCCTAAAACTTTAACCTATCAGAACCATTTTACCCCGACACTTGGTGATGGTGATTTTGATATCCACTCGGTCGAGCCTAAACCTGATGGAGCAGACGAAAAACGTGGGGTTGGTTTTGTACAGAAGATATACAGACATTTTGCAAAAGAAACTGACGGTTTGAGGGTTGCTGAAATCAATGGCTCTGATGTAGGTGTTGCTTTCTTCCTTCATTTTTCTGTTCATGGTATAAAGAAGGACCATAAGGAAGGAGAAGACACAAGAATTCTTCCTGTTCATTACACGGACAACTACTTCTCGCTGGTGCCTGGCGAGTCCATGCCAGTCAAGATCACCTTTGAGGTCCCTCCTGGAGTGACCCCCCGAGTTACTCTTCAAGGATGGAATTATCATAGTGCTCATAGAGTCCATTGAGGTGGTTAGAAATTGTCATCTTTGCTGCTTGTTTTACTTGAGCTATACACACATTAGTCGTGTTTCATTCATTTGTACCGGAACAAGTCACAGCAACCTCTTCTGTCATATGGATGGTCGGACTAAATAAAATGCAGAAATAAATTGAGACTTGTTCTCGTTTGAGGTTACCACTCTCCAGTGCTGCTTCAAGGGGAAAACGATTCAAGAGTATATATAATTGATTTGCTTGTGAAACAGTATGAACTTGAGAATTTAGCCAAAATAAACGTGAGCTATAGCAACAGATCATATAAAAATGGCAAGTGTGAAATTTTCCGAACAGAGATGGATCCTATGATCCTCACAATTCGATGTGAAGGATGAGTTTGCTACAATGCTACTACCGCAAACTCCTCAAAGTAAAGGTCATGGGGGGACATCCACAATCACCTCTACGTTTGTATATTTTTCGTTTTCTATAGATTAAAATTATACTTTCAACTTAACACATGTAACAAGTCATATTAAAAAAATTAACATATGTAACAAGTCACATCAAACTATATCTTTAACATTCGATACATTCATCTTACAATAATCTAAATTCAAATCAACGTCATTTCTCTAGTTATTATTTGCTCTGTGACATGTCATATGACTATCACAATCAAATTAGGATGTGAATTGAGTAAAAATACCAAGTTCTCATCAGAAGCTAAGATCATTGTCACTGCGTTCGAATCTACTTGTTATGGATCACCCTATTTGGCTGTGGTATCATCCTACTTTTCCATTCCTTAGGTTATGACAATACTTTGTGAAGCTCTTCAAACTAATGGTACCTCAAATATCTACAGAAACTGGCAACGTAAGAGAAAACTATGTGCACTAAAATTCCCTGGAGTTTATCAATGCAGAAACAATGACTTCAAATTCATACTCAGTTGCTCACAATCCTGTCAACTAAGCATCAATAAGTAACCAAAGAACCTAAATGCAGATAAGAATTTTATGTTTTTGAAGTTCTTCTAGTTAGCCGTAAACAGTAAACCTTATTTTATATCTTTCACTACTCAAAGTTGCATGGAACAAGCTTTTCATATCTTAAACTCATTTGTCAATTGCTTCACGGCGTTAAATTAGATGTTTATACTGTTTTGGTAAACTCTTCCTTTCCAAAATGCCGTCATAGACCAAAAAAAATGCCTTCATTCTCTCAAGTCGCATCTTACCTCACCTATAAATCTACAATTAGTACAAAAAAGAACCATAACAAATGTGCTATGATTCAAGACTCATTACTCTTATTATACAATTAGTGTTACCTTGAATTTCACAAGAAAAATCGAAATCATAGAGTCTCGTACTAAAAAAACAAGTAAGTTCCACATGGAGAGTTTAAGACACAAAACTTAGGTGTGTTCAATTTTATCCCTTTTCAACCACGTGGTTGAGTTGGTAAGAGCTAGGTCTCATCATATAGCTCTTCGACTCTAGTACGTCATAAAACCTGTCTTATCCGACCCTCCATTAGGGCGGGCCGACCCTAATCCTTCTCGAGTAGGGTAGGGTAAGGGTTGAGCAAATGAAACCCGGTCATACCCTACGACCCTACCCTAATGAGCCTTTAGGGTCGAACCCGACCCGACCCTAAAAGCCCGTCATTTAAGCCCTAATAATTTCTTATTTTTTGTATTGTCTTAATATGTACAACTAATCTTCTCTTTTGTAGTTGATTTGCTAGCTTTGTTCTTTTGATTTCCTTTTATTTTGTTGATTAACGATTGTATTTTAATGATTTAGAGCATTAGTTCGTGAGATATATGAGTATAACCACTTAGTTTATAGATAAATGTTTTAAATTAAGAATAATGTATATGCATGCATGTTAAATATAACCCAAAAATAAGATTTATTACATATAATTATAAAACTAAATTATGAGAAAAAAAAATAACAAGCTCATCTCGGTCATGTTTAGCCCTATTTAAAGACCGGTCCTACCCGATCCTATTAGCCCTAACGAAATGGGCCGCTAGGGCGGGCTAGAGCTTACATATTCAAGCCTCGGCCCTACCCTACTCGGTTATAAATTTTGTTGACTTTGACCGAGTCCTACCCTACCTTAAGTCTTAAAATTTAGGATCAGACCGACCCTAACCCGACTCATGATGAGGCATAGTAAGAGCTTATGTGTGAAACCCCCAAAGGTCTAATTTTACTCAAGTTCAAAATCAGACGTAGATTGAGAAGCATTTTGACTTTGCCTGTAGATTTGTTTCTAGACCCAACACTTCCACTACTAAACGGAGAGACACCTATGACTATTTTCCGACGCATTTTACTCCGAACACGGCGGCCACTTCCCGCTATCCCCCAAACCCTAAACCCTCCTCCTCCACCTCCACGTGATTTCTCACGTGACCTCTCAATCCCCCGCCTTCTCTACCACCGTAAGCTCCCACCCTTCCTTTTCCGGCAATCCTTTCTTTCACTTCAATTTCCAGATTTTATGATCAATTTTGACCTATAAAAACAACTTTAATTCATTTAATGCTAGTAATTTGATACAATGTGGTAGCTCTGTGCTTGTTGATGTGTTTATGATCAGTTTTTTGTGCTTTAGTGTTGTGAAATATTTAGGGTTTAGATGTTTATGGCTTTGAGTGATGAAAATGCAGGATCTTTCGAGCATTACAATGCATCTGGAATTGAGGTGGTGAAGTTTGTGCCAGGCCGGGGCGGTGCCGGCCGGCTGTGTCTTGTGAATCCGGTTGTTTTGGCTGGTTTGATTGGGCTTGGAGGTTTTGAGGTGGCTTATGCAGATGCTGTGGAGGTACATTTCACATTTTTAGGGGGGTTGTGGATTGACGTTCCGTGATAGGTTATACCTGCATTGTGGAACTTATATGTTATGTTCTGTTGTTTTTGGTGACTGTGCAGGCTGGAAGCAAGAAGGGATTGCCGGCTGATGCTAATAATGTGGAGGAAGTTGCCAAGAAGCAAAGGCATGAAATTGAGGACTTGCTCAAGCGTAAAGGAATCCGACGTGGTTCTATTCCCAATTTCACTGTTTCTGTCAAGGGGCAGAAGGTTAGTGAAATGTTACAGCCTTACATGGCTGTAACAGTGTTGATTTGTAACTTCCGTTAAAATGCATTAGTTAGCAATGCTATCTCCAGGAGACTACTTGGTAAATGGCCAAGATAAACTACTTCATATAAGCAATTTCATGCTGCTGAGAAGAGGGTGCATTTAGGAAATTTGACTATTTGAGGACGTTACAATGTGATTTTTGATTGTTCCTTAAACTTAAAAAGAGGCATCATTAACATGAGAGATTAAAGCCTTAAATTTTCTCATTCAGGCTAGTCATTACTCTAACTTGGTTTCTAAATTTGATTTGTTAAACTGTGAGGAGTGCCTAATCATCTTATATAGTGTATACTGAGTTTTAAAAGGGTAGCTGTCTGCTGAACTACCTTGGTTTTGTTCATATGCATTTTTTGTTTGTTTTGCATATGAGAATCTGTGTAGAACTGTTTCCAAATATGAACACTAATGAGTTTTTAATGAGGTCTAGGTAACCATCAAGTTCCAAATTCCTCCTGCATGTGAAGCTTCACAATTGATTGCAAATATTGCTTCCAATCTTGGCTTAAAAGTTGAAGAGCATGGTGGTGGTTCAGATGTATCATTACGTGCTTGGAACAGGTACTGTTAGACCATTATTTTGTAGTGTCCTAAATGTATACTCAATTTTACCTGTATATTTTGGCTTGCACTTTTTCGGGCCTTTTGGCTTTATTGTTGCATTAAGCAAGATGTGCTAAGCAGTGTTATCTATATCGTCTGAACTATTTCAGTGGAGTTGCTTGGCAACTAATGCTTACACACCCAGAGAAACGGAAGGAAACTGAAGGTGATCAAGGGGAATTAAAAGGTGTGAACAAACATGAACGAGATCTGCACATCCTCATTTTCCGTTCAGTCATTACCTCAACAGAAAAACTGTGAGTCTTTAGCTTTTGCAGTTTATGGAAGTATTCTCTTTGAGACCTGTGGTTTTACCTTCTGTTGCTTCTATATTCTAAAAGTAAAGAAGCTGTAGCTATGGGGTTTTCATATCAGTCAACATACATTATTGCAGGAGATCGAATTTATGAAGCAGGGTGGCTTGAATCTCAAAGAGCTCGATGCCCTGGTATCCGCTTTACAATTAGCTGGGGAAAAAATAGGAAAGTCTTCCACAGAACGAAGAGGAAGGGAAGATAACTCACAATCTTCATCCATAGAGAAATTAATAACAAGTCTTGAGTCCATGGGAGTGAGAGTTTATGGAGTTCATGAAATCAGTGATACAAATAAAACTCAATCAAAACATTAATATTATTGCCAGATAAAAAAATATACTTTTAGACTTTTATAATTTAGTGTACTCATCATGGTGCATGAATGCTTAAGAATACCAAATTAGCTATATTGAATTGCCACTGCTCATTTTATAGACAGATAGAAGACACGATACTATTGGCTTTGCTTAGTCCTGAAACATATGATGATATAGCCCGCGGAACTCGTCGCAAATTTGAGTCAAATAGACCTCGAGCTGTACTCTTTGAAGGCCCACCAGGTGCACCCAATTAAAATTCATTGATTCAATTTATTTGAGATGCTTCCTTTTCTTAACTGAGTTACTTACATAGAGTATTCATGTACTATCTGATTCATTTGTTTGTGATTGTCTTAAGAGCATGTAATGATTCATTAGTGTCAAGAAACATGTTCTTTTTGGTGCTCTAGAAAACTGTATGTGAGCAGAAATTTAACAAGAGTATATTTAGTACTAAGGTTATAGGGAAGAGACCCCTTAATTGTTGTTAATTATGTGTTTATTTCAGTATTAGTCCTTTTATTTAAGATGCACAGATATATATTTCATCAAAAGTTGTGTTTGATGAACAATCTGTTATTTCTATGTTATTGTTTTATATATGAATGTATGAGCTTTGTCCCACTTTTGTTCTTGCTTTTGAAACATGTGAGAAATATACAATTGCATTAGCTTTGTTCTCAGTTAAACTTAGAAAGTGTGTTTAATTTTCAGGTACAGGGAAGACTTCCTTTGCTCGTGTCATTGCTAATCAATCGGTGAGCTGCTAAGCATTTCCTTTTTTTTTTTCGTGTAAATACTTTACCTTACATCCATCCTGAGCTTTCCCATCTTTTTCATCAGACTTCCCATCTTCTTTGGTTTATTATGCTGCATAACTGACTATATACTATCATACTTCTGGAAACATGTTATCCCCTTGTATCTTCTAGGCAAGCCTAAATGTTCCAGTACCCATATATGACTATATACAGCTCCATGTTGTTACAGAAGCTGTTATAGTAGTTTGGTGCTTCCTCGAGGAATTGACCTTTTCTCTTACATTCATGATTTCAATGATTTTCACTCTTTATCTGGCAAGGGTGGGCTTATATTTTAATCTAAGATCTATAAATGTCAATACCAAAATGGTAGTGAGTTCATGAATAAACATTCCATGCCAGTAGCTTATTGCTTCTTGTATACATCTGATTTGACTAGCAAATAGTCAAGGGCTTACTTTGTGGCGTGATTTTGCAGGGCATCCCATTGCTATACGTGACCCTTGAGGTTATCCTGTCAAAGTATTATGGTGAGAGTGAACGATTATTAGGGAAAGTGTTTTCACTTGCCAATCAGCTCCCAGATGGTGCTATCATTTTCCTGGATGAGGTCATTTAAGTAATTATTTCTCTGTGGCAACCTTTGAATTATGCATTATGGTCATACATCTGCGATCAATCATATTTTGTCTTTGCATTTGAATTGAACTTCTCTATTTTCATGTTCTATCTGCATTAGTCGTAGCATCTAATAGCATGGCTTCCTTTCTTATGCGATTTTGATTCTTTTGCTATTTCACGAGATGGTGATTTGCATGAAGCCACTCGGAGAGTGTTGTCAGTGTTGCTGCGACAGGTGTAATTTGTTTTACAATATGCAGAGGATGCACCTTTTAACAAGTGTTCTAAAGTTGATTTCATTCAAGTCGTAATAAACTGTTTTGAGCAAATTTTGGATTTGCCATGCCGATCTATATGGCACATCCCCCTAGAAAAAAGGTCGTTGCATGTTCCAAATGATGGTTCCTACTTCCAACTAGATTCAAACCCTCAGTAAAGACTAAAGAGAGTCCAAACTATTTCTTCCATAAAACTTGGACATATGGTTAGGAAGCTTTTGTGATGCCCTTATTGAATAAACCGTTTCCCATGCAGATTGATGGATTTGAACAGGGTAAGAAAGTGGTTGTAATTGCTGCAACAAATAGGAAGCAAGACCTCGACCCAGCCTTGATCAGGTATATTGGTATTAGTTTTCTCATTTAAAAGATGAATGCAGTCTTATCTTTCCAGGATTGTCACTTGCCTTTTATCACTTACATGCAGTCGGTTCGACTCAATTATCCCATTTGGCCTACCTGATCATCAAACTCGTAAGGAAATAGCTGCTCAGTATGCAAAACATCTAACTGAATCTGAATTAGATGAATTGGCAACTGTAACAGAAGAGTATGTTTCACATAAAATAAATCGTAACTTCTTATTTCGTCTATGATGGTTCACATCTTATTTCCTGGTTTACTGTCACCCATATATTCAGTGTCTTTTAACCTACTTCAGGATGTCTGGAAGGGATATCAGAGATGTGTGTCAACAAGCAGAGCGCTCATGGGCATCAAAGGTAAAGAACATCTTTGTCTTAGAACCTCCATTCCTGTTGTCTTCAGTCCTCACAAACTTCTCTTGCTGGTTTTGACTTTTGACAGTTGATCCGAGGACAAGTATCCAAAGATGGAGAACAAATCCGTCTTCCTCACTTGCAGGAGTACATAACAAGTTCCATGAATCGACGCAAGGGTCTACTCAGCTCCCCACCCCCAAAGAGCCAAGATTCCGAGTCTGACATATAGAAGGCCAGGGTTAACTTGATTAAGTTACTAGATATCGTGCCCATTATCACACTAGGAAGCTCCAACTCTTGAGCAATGTATTTATAACTGATAATTTAAATTTCTCTAATCGAAATTGAAAATGCCAATTTTAGCAACCAAACAATCCCTTGCTGAATACCTCCCCTGAAAAATCGAGCTTTTCACTTGATCAAATCATTTAACTAGAGCACGGAAAGGGACCAAAGATCAAGTTACTTCCTTGTAATAAGACCACTGATGAGACCAAATCAGCTCATCAAGTAGTAAGGTAATACTGTGCATAGTGTAGACCAAATCCTTTTCGATGTGGGACTCTCAAGTTCCTTAAAAATCCTTATTTCGAAATAGAGCGGGAACCAATTAGTCTTGTGACTCGAATTTCATGGATGAAATCCAAATGGGGCTTTCACTTCCACAACCTCACCTCTCACTACTCCTTCCCCTCCTGGGTTTCTTCTCTATCATCTCTTTTCAAAAACCTTATTTCCTCAACCTCGCCATTGGTCCTCAACCATGTCGATGTAACCCTGCTTCTTTCCATCTGTGGCAAAAATCGTCACTTTCAATTGGGTTCTTCCCTTCATGCATCCATCATTAAAAACCCTGAAATTTACGAACCCAATAATCGCAATGTGGTTGTATTCTGGAACTCTTTGCTCTCCATGTACTTGAAATGTGGGCAAGTAAGGGATGCGGTTAAGGTGTTCGATGAAATGCCTGTGAGAGATACGGTCTCGTGGAACACTATTATATCGGGGTTTTTGAGGAATGGGGAGTCCGAGACTGGTTTTGGATACTTCAAGAAGATGTTGGAGTTGGATTCTTGTCGATTTGATAAAGCTACTTTGACTTGTGTGATAGCGGGTTTTGATGGGGTGGAGGGTTGTTACTTGAACAAGGTGATGCATTGTTTGGCGGTTAGGAATGGATTTGAGCGGGAAACTGCAGTGGGGAATGCTTTGATAACGTCTTACTGTAAATGTGGGTGCTTCGGCTCAGCGAGGCGGGTTTTTGATGAGATGTTTGAGAGGAATGTGATTACGTGGACTGCGATGATTTCAGGGCTTGCACATTATGGTTTCTATGCTGAGAGCTTGAAGTTGTTTGCCGAGATGCGTGGTGGTGTGGTGGAGCCCAATGCTATGACTTTTTTGGGGTCACTTATGGCGTGTTCTGGATTGCAGGCAGTAAGCGTGGGGCGGCAGATACATGGACTTGTATGGAAATTGGGAGTTCACTCAGACATGTGCGTTGAGAGTTCGTTGATGGACATGTATTCGAAATGTGGTAGTGTGGAAGATGCATGGAAAATCTTTGAGTCCACTGAAGAACTTGATGAGGTTTCCATGACTGTTATCCTTGTGGGATTTGCACAGAATGGGTTTGAGACTGAAGCTATCCTGATTTTTGTGAAAATGATGAGGGCAGGCATTGAAATCGACCCAAACATGGTTTCAGCAGTTCTTGGGGTATTTGGTGTTGATACTTCTTTAGGTCTGGGAAAGCAACTCCACTCTTTGATAGTCAAGAAGAAATTTGGTTATAATTCTTTTGTCAACAATGGGCTTATAAATATGTACTCCAAGTGTGGAGAGCTGGAGGAATCTGCGAAAGTATTCGGTCGAATGCCACAAAGGAATTCAATTTCATGGAATTCAATGATAGCAGCATTTGCCCGCCATGGAGATGGCTCAAGAGCATTACAACTGTATGAAAGTATGCAAATGGAAGGTGTACAACCAACGGATGTTACATTTCTGTCTCTACTTCATGCTTGTAGCCATGCTGGCTTGATTGAAACGGGCATGGAATTTCTGAAGTCTATGAAAGAACATGGGATGAATCCAAGGCCAGAACATTACGCGTGTGTTGTTGACATGTTAGGTCGGGCTGGGCTTCTAACTGAGGCTAAATCTTTTATTGAAGGACTTCCTGAAAATCCTGGTGTACTTGTTTGGCAAGCATTACTCGGTGCGTGTAGCTTTCATAAAGAATCTGATATTGGTAAATATGCTGCAGATCAGTTGTTTTTGGCATCACCGCAGAGTCCTGCACCATATGTTTTGCTTGCCAATATATATTCTTCTGAAGGAAGGTGGAAAGAGAGAGCAAAGACTATTAAGGGGATGAAGAAGATGGGAGTCGCAAAAGAAGCGGGTATTAGTTGGATTGAAATCGAAAAGAAAGTTCAGAGCTTTGTTGTTGGTGATAAAATGCATCCACAAGTGGAGATCATTTATAGGCTCTTGGCAGATTTGCTTAGACTTATGAAGGATGAAGGATACGTACCAGATGAGAGGCTTTTACTCTATTACTTGGATCAAGATGAAAAGAGCTGAAGGCCAATTCTTCAATTTGAACTTTACTAATTCAAGTATATTTATTTTTAGCGACAAAGGGAGCAGGATTAAGGTGTGCTTATTCCCACATTCTACAAATTTTCTGTGTTTAGTTTATCTTCATATGTAGAAGCTGAATCGTTAAACTTTTGCATGTGGATTTGTGATTTCTTATAACAGGAATAATTCCTAGGATGAATTAGCTGGGTTTTTCATACAGTTCATCATATCTGGTAGCCAAAACAAAAGTGAAACTGAACAACATAGGATTTGAACAGCGTAGGATTTATATTGACTTCCGTTCTCTTGTATAATACATGTATTTAGCAGATACTATCTTTACCTTTCGAGAATTCGTGTGATCAAGGGCCAGCTGTGCCTAAATTATTATCAAGGGGCCAACCCTAGTTGATTGCTGTGCCTAAATTATTATCAAGGGCCAACCCTAGTTGACTGCTGCACCAGGATTTAATGATGTGGTCCTTTAAGACTTGCTAGAAATAATAGCACATCAGCTTGATGCTGTAAATTGTCATACCTATCAATTTACTCTGTTCTGGTGGTTCATCTACCATAACAACAATACTAGTAGAACTTCTTAGGACCTGTTATATCTGTAAAGACAGGCCTTTTTTCTGAATATAGAGAAAGAATGGCATACAATCTCAAGTATTGTATGACAAAATTGATACCATGTTTTCTCTTCATTTTACTTGTTCTGCCATTTAAGTCTGCATTTCTCTGTGAAGATTCCAGTGATTGCCTGGCTCTGCTCAAATTCAAGGAGGAGCTAACAAGTGATTCCAAAGGTCATCTTCAAAGTTGGAATGAAGCCAATCCCTTGTGCAACTGGACTGGAGTTACATGCCACCAACATCTCCAAAACCGGGTTATAGGTCTTGAGCTCATAGATATGGGGTTGCAAGGAAAAATATCACCATTCATATCCAATCTCTCTGCACTTGCCAACCTGTCTATACAGAGCAATAGCTTCCATGGAAAAATTCCATCTTCCTTGGGAATACTAACAGAGTTAGCGATTCTGAACGCAAGCTCAAACAAGCTTGAAGGTAATATTCCAGGTTCATTACATGGTTGCCGAAGCTTGAAAGTTGTAGACTTGACTTACAACAATCTATCTGGTGCCATTCCTGAAGAACTCGGCTGGGTGAAGAATCTAGCATATTTGTTTCTCTCCGCAAACAGTCTCAGCGGAGTGCTTCCGGCCTCTCTTTCAAACTTGACAGAATTGACACGACTTGAACTGGCTGTCAACTATTTTACTGGAAAGATCCCACCAGAGCTTGGAGCATTGAGAAAGCTAGAGATTTTGTATCTCCATACGAACTATATCGAAGGCTCAATACCTGCAGCAATTGGTAACTGCACTGCTTTACGTCAAATTTCGCTGCTTGAGAATTTGTTTAGTGGAGAAATCCCTTCAGATTTGTTTGCTAAACTCAAGAATATGCAGAAAATGTACATGTCAAGAAACAATCTTTCTGGGAAAATTCCAGTGAACCTCTCCAATCTTTCACAGCTGATACTGTTTGATGTTAGTTTGAATAATTTAGAGGGGGAAGTTCCTGCAGGATTGGGCATGCTAAAGAACCTTGAGAATTTCTACTTACATTCCAACAACTTGGGTGGCGGCTCTGGTAAATCTTCTCTCAGTTTCTTAACAGCTCTAACTAACTGTTCATTTCTGCAAAAACTACACTTGGGTTCGTGTTTGTTCACTGGAAATCTACCATCTTCTATAGGTGACCTTTCAAAAGACCTCTATTACTTGAATCTTTTTGATAACCACATTACAGGAAGTATACCGGATAGTATTGGAAACTTAAGCGGCCTGGTAACATTGTACTTGTCATACAACCGTTTGGTAGGAAAAATACCATCTTCCCTTGGCAAGCTTTCGAATTTGCAGAGGTTATACTTTGGGAACAACAGTATTATTGGTCCCATGCTAGATGAGTTAGGGATGATGTCTAGCCTTGGTGTACTGGATTTTAGCAACAATTCGATTGGTGGGACGATTCCTCCTTCATTTGGTAATCTCTCACAGCTGAGATATCTTTACCTGTCTAGAAATTTCCTATCCGGAGAGTTTCCAATTGAGCTTACTCAATGCTCTCTTATGCTGCTTCTTGATCTATCTTTCAACAAATTACAAGGCTCTGTTCCTGTACAGATTGGCAGTTTTTCAAACCTAGCTCTCTCTCTTAATCTTTCGAACAATAAGTTCGAAGGACAGGTTATTGATATATTGGTAATTGTCATTCAACACAAGACTTCCTTGTTCAGCTAGGAGAATCAGTCAAGTTTTGGAGCAGCTGAATTTGAGGCATCATGGAGGTAAATCAGAATTCAACTGAATTCTGATAAGGTAATATGTTTCAAATCTCTTGGTATGGTAAGTTGACTTGCTAATAATCTATGTGATTCATGTGTCTAGAAATTATCTCATACTAAGGGAAATACATTTGTAAATCCCTTAAATGGTGATATTGTTATGTTCTCGGATTGCAGGAATCAAGGAAAAATATGTGAGAATAAAATCGGATTCTTAGGATCTATTTGATGAGCATAAGTTATGGGGGAGAGATTTTTTGATCTCTATATATATGCTTCTGCTGTGATATGAGTCTGGGGCTTTTGAAGATCTTGATATGAGGTGGTCACAGAATGACCTCTGAATTTATTTGTGTTCCTTCATGCTGATGTTATTCTTCTGTTGAGAGGATTGTGTACTGAATGTGAGTCCCTCTCTCTTATTTGCATATCAGGTTGCATCTGAGAAAGCTGGGAGATATTCCTGGAATGCCGATTTCTATAGCTGTGTAAAGAGCTTAGCAATTTGGAAGAAATCAGTTGTGTAAGAACTGATTAGCAGTGTCATAAGTGCTAGTTGTTACTGATAGTGTTGAAGTATCAGTAGAGACAGTATCAGTCTCTCTTGTGTAGGGATTTCTGATATTGTTCAAGTGTGTTTAGCTGTGAGATTTGTAAGATCAGTAGAATAGGTTTACTGGTTATGTAATAGTATGAAGAACACCTGTGTAAACTCAGTGAACAAAGATTTATGATATAATCTTTGACTGGTGCCTTTTACTTCGAAGAAGTTTTTTCACCAGTTCAGAAAAATCTGTGTTCTTGTTATTTTTGTTGATCTTGTTGCATTTCTATATATTCACAGGTTCCTGCAAGCATTGGAAAGCTGGTATCTCTACAGGCAATTGACTTGTCTGAGAACAAGTTTTCTGGTTTCATACCTACGTTGATTGGAAGCTGCATTTCTTTGGCCTATCTAAACATGTCCAACAATATGTTTGAAGGGACTATTCCAGAGTCATTGAGTTTGATTACTCATCTTGAAGTTCTGGACTTGGCTCATAATGAATTAAACGGCACTATTCCTATATGGATTGCTAAAAACCAGATGATCAGGATTCTTAATTTGTCATATAATAGGCTATCAGGAGAATTTCCAGATACTGGAAGGATAAATTTTTTCAATAGTAGCTCATTGGTGGGGAATGTGGGGTTGTGTGGTCACTGTGGTGGTTCTGCACTAGGTCTTCCGTCATGTGAAGTTCAAAAGCGAAAACATAAGAAAAGAAAACCGATACTTTACACTTTGATTGCCGCAGTTGCATTAGTCTGTGTACTGGTGGCTGTTTTCGTTTATTGTTTCTTCTTCTCCTTCAGAAAGCGGGATTCAAAAGCAGAAGACAGAATGGTAAGAGTAATGGGATCACCAAGCCATCATGGAAGGCGAACTTTCACTCAAAGGGAACTTGAAATTGCAAGGTGACTTCAGTGAGGCTCATCTTTTGGGTAGAGGAACCTTCGGATCAGTCTATAAAGCAATTATTGATGACGGGGAAACTATTGTGGCAGTGAAGGTTCTGCATGATGATGGCATTCAGAGTTACAGAAGCTTTAAGAGGGAATGTCAAATCATGTCCGAAATTAAGCACCGGAATCTTGTTAGAATGTTAGGATATACCTGGAACACACAGTTCAAGGCTCTGATCCTTGAATACATAGGAAATGGTACCTTAGCAGAGCATCTTTATCCTGGTGGACTAGAGGAAGGAACATGTAAACTATCCTTGATGGAAAGAATGTCAATAGCCATAGATGTTGCCAATGGCTTGGAGTATCTTCAAGAAGGTTGTCGAGTCCAAATTCTACACTGCGACTTAAACCAGAGAATGTGCTTATTGACAATGATATGGTAGCTCATGTAGCAGATTTTGGGATTGGAAAACTCATATCAGCAGACAAACCCAACGAACTACATGTTAGCACAACGCATTTTCTACGAGGATCAATTGGGTACATTCCCCCAGGTATGCACAATCTCACATCACTAATTTCACATTTATACACCAAAATTGGGTTAGTATTTAACAGAGACTACTTGCATTACATAATATGCGCAAGGAATTGAGGTTTCAGCTAAAGGAGATGTCTATAGCTTTGGTGTGATGATGCTCGAGTTGATAACAAGAAAAAGACCGACAAGCAATATGTTTGATGAGGTTGATCTAAGGAAGTGGGTGCTTTCTTCGTACCCAGACAATGTTTTGGATGTTGTTGACAGCACACTAAAGGAGGTACAAAGCACAGATGGTGCTTTGGATGAGCTTGAGCGATGCTGCTTTCAAATGCTTGAGGTAGGGTTGAGCTGCACAGAAGATACTCCACAAAAAAGACCTTCCATGTCTTCAGTTGTGCAGAAGTTGACAGTGTCTAGAAAGCTTCTAGCTCATGTGAGAACTGGAGAGATGGTGAAATAGAGTTTTCCAATTCTGGTATATTATCGAGTCTGTACTCTCAAGTCTAACTATTGTCAGCATTTTATCTTACCATGAGAAAAATTGTGACAAACTTAATATTGGTTCGGATTTCTTAACGGCTCTCAAGAAGCGTCAGCTATGGCTCTGCCGACAAGCACTAGCACACCATAAAGTTATCGTTGCCGGTCCAATCCTAGTTGACCAACAGACCCGGATGATACTACCATGCACTATTCTAGGGGCATTCGCCTAAAAATAGAAACACGTCGGCTTTGGTATACTACAAAACAACAAGTCACAAGTTCGCCATTGCTGCTCCTTAAATTCTCAGCTCTAGAATCCTCAGCTTGAATTCTTGAAGCCAGCTTTAAATGTCAAACCAATTGTATTTACCATTATGTCAATAATACCAAAATTATGAAGATAGAAGCCAAGTAAAGAATGGCATACAGTCTCATTCCCGAAACATGTTTCCCTGACCGCACACATGGTGCTTTGGATGAGCTTGAGAACTGCTGCTTCAAATGCTTGATGTAGGGTTGAAGTGCAGTACCATGCTCATAAGAGAATCCACAAAAAAGACCTGCTGTGTCTTTTGTTGTGCAGAAGTTAAAACAGTTTATAGAATGCTCCAATAAACTTTGAGACTTTAAGAGATGATATAACTTCTACATTCATAAAAGTACGTTCTATTTTTTGATGATTGCATTCTCAAGCATGTTACCAAATTAACAATATAGTTTCTCATTAAAGGAGAGAATTGTAACACAGTTTACTATCTTTAGTGATATAACACAGTTTACTATCTTTAGTGAACTGAAGATAATCTATTATCTCATTAAAAAAACTCCTAACCACATCCAAAACAAGATATTGCACAAAACCTATTATAATGAAGGATACCTGCTGCAAAGAACAGTAATCAAGTCTATTTTGAAATGATCCTCATAAATCGGTTCATTGAAGAGAACATCCCTGCTGCCCTATCAAACAAAGATGGGCCCTGCTCTGAATCCTCTTGCATATTTCCAAATATCATCTGAAAAAAAATTCCATGATCTTCTAGTTTGTGCACATTTTGTAAAATTGTTCAACTGTTAGCAACTGACCTCAAGGTCTACAGCATCAGGACGGCGCACAAGCTCATTGGCAAGCAGATATCTGTTTGGTCTATCCTTGTCATCAAAGAATACATTCCATGACCTGGACCAAGGAAAATAACCAAGGCAACAAAAGGAAGATTCAGTTAAGTCTTCACCCTGGATAGTACCTAGACACATAACTGACATAAGTTATGGAATGCCAAGAAACTATAGATCAAAGGACCATCAAATGTTAAGAATTCATAAGATGTTTATATCCCTTACCCTGGATAGCACCTAAATACAGCCCCAGATTCCATAGGCCTCATTGAGTAGACTGTCGTACAAGTGCTGCATGGAAATTGTACAAGGAAAATTTAAAAAGAAGAATAAACAGAGGGGCTAAGCAGGCAGCTACTGAGGTAAATAACAGAGAGCTTCGGTAGGACATAGCACCCTTAGCAGTAGAGACAGCTACAGTGAGAAAGATACAAAAAAACCAAATATCAATGCAGAGAGATTATGATGTATACCTCAAAAAGTACCGCCTTAACTTTCTTACATTAAATCCAACCCTAACATCCTCACTGATGAGACGTGGGTTCCACATGATTAGAGGCCTTGGCTGCGAAACTCAACAATATTAGGAAATATTTAACTCTTACCGCTTTCAGGTGCATTAGAGAAAACAAAATGATTCAAAAAGTAATAGCCATCAACTTGAATATCCCGACTTGAATTTTATAAAAAATTAATTTTTGAAGGTATAATTTACCGGATCATCCAACAGACTGGATGCAAGTCTCTCTACATATTCCAACATCTGATAATCAGGTACAATCATCACCACAATCTCATCTTCACTTGTTATGGGGTTCCGGTCACTTAAGCTGAATGTAATGAGCCAAAGATTGAATTAGAATAAGGTCAAGTTTTTATATATGAACACCCAGATGGAAAGATATAATAATAATAATAATAATAATAATAATACAGTTCCCAAAAAGAATAAGGTCAAGTTTTTATATATGAACACCCAGATGGAAGGATATAATAATACCATTCCCAAAACCAAATGAAGAGCATTTAACTTAGCAAACATGATAAACATAGGGTATGTTGTGCCATATTCAACAGAAAAGTATTACTAGCCAAAGTGAACCTAGACTGGTATGGTATAAATTACCTGGCGAATCCATAAGCTGCATCTGACCACCAATATTTTAGAAGAGCTGCTGCTCCAGCATCAGGAAATACGGCTTTAACTCTCTTGCAAATAGATTAGTGTAACTTATCAACATTTAAGTAAACAATAGTACATTTAAGCAGTTTTAAAGCCACATTTATTTATTAAACAAGTTGCTTTCATTGGTAATATGATATAAGTAGGCAGTAGGCTTCACTGTTAAGAAGTCTTTGCCTTTGGAAAAACAGAGGTATAGGATTGTATCAAGCAATTCTATGTATGAAGATTAGGTATAAAGATTTGAGGTATACATATGTATGAAGTCACTCTGTCATAAGTAAGAGTATATATGATATACTACAGTTTCCTAACTAAAGAAACATTTTTCAACTAACCTCACATCCAGCTTCCTCTATAAGAGTATCCAAGAAAACCCTTGACAGCTCCCAGAGCTCAGCTTGTGCCCCTTCATCTAGAAACTGCAGCTGGGGAATTAAAAGTTCAACCTGCAAAAAGACAATGGATTTATTGAACAAGTTCGGCAGACAAGGAACTAAAATGGATGATGTGCTTGAGAATTAAAGCATACAATCTCCATTTGACATACATTATCCTCTATCAAGCTAAGATTTATTTGGTTTTTTACTGAACATTCTCTCAGGATAAGTTTTAACCATATCATTTATAAGAAAGAACGGCAAAAGCAAGGGATGCTGTTATTTCTTTTGAAGCCACTTTTACACTCCCTTAAAGACACTATTAGCTATTTTGCATGTAGTAGATGGAAGCAAAGGTACTTTGGTAAACTAATGAATAGCCAGCAGCAGAAGTAACACACCTATACCCATAATTTCAAGTACTATAAAGCTTTTCTCAAGTTAGCTACTCTTCCTTATGATGTTTATACATCTTAAGATTACTATAAAGCTTTCTCAAAATTTACCTACTTAAATTTTCTTTTCTTTGTCTGATTATACACAAGTAGTAGCTTTGAAGTGAACATCCACATATGATAAGTCCTACATGGATGAATACAATGACAGTTTCTTGTGGCACGTACTATGGCTCTCATTCCTCCTGAAGAAACAAATGATGCATTGCTTCACCCGATTGACGGACCGCACCCTCCGAGTCAGAAGGCAAGCAGCTGAAACATAAACAGATTACATCACCACCTTCTCTTTGTTAGAGTTTGAATAGAAAACGTGAGGTATTATTGGAACTTGTCTCACATTGAAGAAAGATTAAATGCAATAGACATTTATAAGGAAATACTCATGTGAGGTATTAAATGGATTAAATGTCTTGTGTGGACTTGATGAGTTTTTCTATTGGAGTTTTCAATAAATAAATAAATATATAATTCAAAAAGTTATAACTGTTCGAACAGTTACGTCTGTTCAAATTGATTTTTATTTAAGGACGATCTTTTGGTCGTTGTATCCAATCAAACGATCTGCTCTTCTTCTTCCACCCCAAAACATATTTCTGAGAAGCACAAAGAAAATTCGTCAGGGTCAAGTTCTTGTGCAAGAACTTGAACCAGATAGTTGTATCCTCTAGATAGACGTCCGAAACTGCAGCACGAGTGGGGACGAATTTCTGTCTTAGGTCACTGCAAAGCAGGCCTCTATCTGATCAAGTTAGTGAATTTAATTTCAATTTCGTTGTTGTTCTTTGATTTCAATTCAATTACTATTATATATTTATTGTTTGCTTCGAAGATTATAGATTGGTTCTAACACCCTTCATTCCATACATTTCCAAACATGTAAATGCAAGAATATTACATCCTACTTCAATCTGAATATACATTTAACTGCCTATAACATGGACTACACATTCAGATGTTTCTGTACATACCAAGGCAGTCCAACTTCTAAACATGTTAAACCCAAATTATCTAAGGCTAACATAGCTAGTCCAATCCTCAAGTAACAGATATCAGACTCTAGCTCGGCTACATAAATCTGAGCTTCCACAAAGTATATGACCAGTCTAGTCTCCTCAGTTAACAAATTACCACCCATTATTGTTCCTCTGCCTATTTTCATCTCATTCAAACACAAAAATGCATAAGCAACACAACTCAATGAATCCATTCACTCAGTTTCATCCTAACAACCTCTAATTCACCATCCAAAGTTATCCAAACACAAAGGGTATCATCACTCTCCCTTGCATCTTCATCATTTTACCTCCACATATGTCCAACAATACATCGTGCAGATTATGACATCAAAACACAAAGCAAAGCTGTATAATTTACAAAACCCAACAGCAAGTAAAACAAACACAATCAAAACCAACAAAGCAACAACAGCCTTTACTAACCTATCATCTTCCTCCTGCTCACCATCTTCTTCAACCTCTTGTAAAGGTGTTGTGCTAGATTCTTCAATCTCATCCTCAGCTTGAAACTTCTCAAACTTGGCACATATTCTTGAACTACTACTAAACCAAGCTTTACTCACCGAAACTCCATTGCACCCATTAAATCTAGACCCAGAAAACCTCCAGGGCAAGCGTGTGGCTGACGTTGAAGAACTGGAGCTCAAGTTAAACCAGGAGCTTGGGTATGTGGTTGAAGCCATGACTGAACTTAGCCCGAACCGAACCAGTTCCAGTTTTTTCATAATTTTTTTCTTTTTAACAATGGGACCCACGAACCAGTGTAGGTCCACGACACGTGGACCGCCAAGACGGAGCACAACTCTCCTGGCCCGCAGAAAAACAAAACAAAGAAATACGACGTCGCTTTTATATTGGGCCGGATTTAGTTATTGGGCCGGTGTTTTTGATAGCCGTTAGAGAGGAGGAGCTGCTTGATATGTAATCGGACGGCTGAGAATCACTCGAATTCAAAAATTGAATCCAAATTAAACCCTACACCCCCTCTTTTCCCCAAATCAAATTCACAACTCTCTCTCTCTGAAACTCTCTCTCTAGAAATCACCAAATCGCAATCTTGATCTTGAAGCGATGACTGGTACTCCTCTATTTTCTCTCTCTAGATTTTCTTGATTTGATTTTGGTTTTCGAACGACGACGTTTTGATTGACCCTTTTTTCAGATCTACTGGCGGAAATGTTCCCGGAAATATGCGACGGCGCCGCACCGGATCACGATTCGGAGCCTTCCGAAACCTCCGAAACAGGTTGGGTTCCTCTACGCGATTCAATTTTTTTTTCATTTTTGGAGTTTTGAATTTGTCAAGAAAATGTTGATATTTGAGGTTTGGGTGCGTTGTTACTGTGATTTTGAGTTCAAGAAAATGTGGAATTGGGGACGTTTGATTCAATTTGATTTTTTTGGTTACAGTTGGAACCCTAGAGACTCTGAAAAGCGAGGTGGGTGGTGATGTCAGTGACAAAGGTGTGTGTTCCTTTTTTATTACCATTATCTGTTTTGATTTCGATGTGGATTTTATGTTTTGAGTCGAAGAAAATGTAGAATTGGGGACCTATCTGATTTAATTCAACTTTTGTTGTTTCAGTTCAAACCCTAGATACTGTGATGGGAGATTTGGACAGTGTTGTCACTGGTAAAGGTGCGCGATTATACAAATATTGGGTCTTTTTTCATAAATTTGTTTACGAAATTATTGTATGTAGTTGTCTAGTTTGTGCACTTGGCTTACAGATAGTGATGAATTTGAGTTGGGCCTAATTTGTTTTGTTAGATATGAGCTGAGGTTAATGACCTTAGTCTACAAAACCGTTTTGACATTTCTTAGTAACTAGACAGCAAACACACTTTTCCACACAATACATGTTGGTCACTTTTGTGAGGCAGATACTTATTGCTTATGTAACTTGACTGTTGATTGCTAATGTTTCAGATGATGCTGCAGAACAAGTTGTGGGAGTTTCTGATTTGATGGAGGAGAGTGGTGTGTCAAATGAAACTGAAGAACATTCCCCATTTCAGGGAGAGACCCTTCCAATTTTGCAGAAGATCATTGATTTGAGTGCCAAAATCAAGGTGAATTTTCAATATTATTCGCATATTCCTTTGGTTTTAGATACTAAGTACTGACTGAGAGGGTACAGTGTGACTCAGTGCCTGCATTAAATGATTTGACTTTTCTCCATTATGGCTGCCAATCTAATTCCTTCGTTTTTACTGTACTATGTTCAGGACTTGAAAAAAGATCATACTGTTTTGACTGAAGAAGTCAAGCAAACAACAAGTTCTTTTCCAGACCCTGAAGTTTTGAAAACTCTTCAGATGCTAAGTAAGTCTTTAGAATGATAAATTGATACCTGATTTATGTTCCATCTTTCCTTTTTTCTTTGATTGTAATTGTTTATTTCTTCTGGTGCTCTAGGTACTGAATATGAGCTTTTGAAGAAGAAGTACCTTGCTGAGTCCTCTGAACGGAAGCGACTATACAATGAAGTTATTGAGCTTAAAGGCAATATCAGGGTTTTCTGCAGATGCAGACCTTTGAATCAAAATGAAATTTCAAACGGATATAATTCCATTATTGAGTTCGACTCCTTAGATAGTGAACTGCAGGTCCTTTCCTCTGATTCTTCAAAAAAGCAGTTCAAGTTTGACCACGTGTTCAGACCCGAGGATGACCAAGGTATTTGAGAAATCATACTGATTTTATTATTTGTACAGGCTAATACCTTATAGATGACTTTTACTACCATGATAAACTCTAGATAGATTTTGAGTCACTGATTCTGAATTTTACTAATATGCAGAGGCTGTTTTTGCTCAAACTAAACCTATTGTCACCTCAGTGTTGGATGGGTTTAATGTGTGCATATTTGCCTATGGACAAACTGGAACTGGTAAGACCTTTACAATGGAGGGAACTCCTGAAAATAGGGGTGTCAACTACAGGACTCTAGAGGAGTTGTTTCGGCTTTCAGAAGATAGAGTTGGTTCCATGCAATATGACTTATCTGTTAGCATGCTTGAAGTTTATAATGAGAAGATAAGGGACCTTTTGGTAGATAACACCCACCAACCTACGAAGAAGTGAGATTTCTTGTTCTTACATCATAACTGAATACCTTGATATCTTGCATTTAGTAGACTGTTGATGAGAATCATGTCGGAATTCTGTTAGCATGCTTGAAGAACCAAACAGATATTGCTTTGTTAAGTGAATAGTATGTGTGAAACGCAGAACAATCACAAGATACACTGATGGTTGATATGGTTGCATTAACAGAAAAAAATGATACTAATAGGAAATAATAGCAGTGTTACTATTTCTGTCAAAGATAGACTTGCATAACAATTGTTAAAATATGTTGGATATACACCCAATATTTCCATGTTTTTCAAGCAGTGTTAAAACTTGGAAGGAGTAATCTATTATTGTAGAGATGTACTTATTTTGTGTTTTGAACATAGGTTGGAAATCAAGCAAGCTGCAGACGGAACCCTAGATGTTCCAGGACTTGTTGAACCTCGCGTTAATGGGTTTGAGGAGATGTGGGAACTTCTGAAGTCTGGAAGCCGCTCCAGATCTGTTGGTTCAACCAGTGCTAATGAGCTAAGCAGCCGGTCTCACTGGTACTTTTCATGCTACTTAAAAAATATTCAAGTTTCAGATTTTGGCTTTCTGTCTGCTAATGTATTCAGATGGTCCATGAAAATATACTGCGGAATCTTTCAAAGCATGAATGTCATAAGCATGTGGTAACGTAATTTTCATTGAATTCTTTGATGTAGCTTGTTGAGAGTGACTGTTAAGGGGGAAAACTTGATAAGTGGACACAGGACTCGGAGTCAACTGTGGCTAGTAGACTTGGCTGGTAGTGAGCGTGTGGGGAGGATTGAGGTTGAAGGGGAAAGACTGAAGGAATCTCAGTTTATAAATAAATCTCTCTCGGCCCTTGGAGATGTAATCTCATCCCTTGCTTCAAAAACTGCCCATATTCCTTACAGGAATTCAAAGCTCACTCATATGCTGCAGAGCTCTCTAGGTATATGCCTTTGCTGGAGGTTTTACTTAATTTGAGTGGCTTCTCAAGTTTTATTCATGTACGATGTTAATGAAATTTGAACTGCAGGGGGAGATTGCAAAACTTTGATGTTTGTCCAGATCAGCCCAAGTTCCTCAGATTTAGGTGAAACACTATGTTCCTTGAATTTTGCCAGCCGAGTCCGTGGAGTTGAGAGTGGCCCAGTTCGCAAACAAGCAGACCTCACAGAGCTGCTCAAGTACAAGCAATTGGCAGAAAAAGCTAAACACGACGAAAAGGAAACAAGGAAACTACAGGATGGTTTATCGGCTGCGCAGTTAAGGCTAGCTGCAAGAGAACACATGTGTAGAACTCTTCAAGAAAAGGTAATCCATTATGTCAAGGAAGTCGATTTGTTGAACTTCCTCTCTAGTAATTTGATCACTTCATTCGTAATTTAACATCTGAGTTTCCATAGGTTCGAGACCTTGAGAACCAATTGGCAGAGGAAAGGAAGACTAGATTGAAACAGGAAACTAGAGCTCTCGCTACTTCAGCATCAACATCATCCTGGAAACAAGGAGCACAGAAGGATGTTGCAGAGAAGAAGCCACCATTGGCTCCCAACAAATCAAGGCTTCCACTGAGAAGAATTGGCAATCTACAACCCCAGCCATCTGCTTTTCCACCCAAAAAGAACAACTACTCAACTTCTGCTGTTCCACCTCTAAGGGATGGCAAGGAAAACGTCTCAACAACATCAGGAGCCACAAGAAACACCGGCCGCCTTATTTTGCCTAAACGTATGTCCATTGCTGTGAGGCCTCCTCCAACAACAACCACAACATCACTGCAGGTTCGCAAGCCTAAGAGACACTCCATTGCTACTCTTCCTAACTTTAGGCCTGAGCCAAACTCTTACATGGCTACTCCCCTCAACAACACCTCTGCCTCTCGGTTCAACAATGGGAGGCCCTCATTTCTGCCGCGAAAGAGATATTCAAGGTTGTTCTCTCCAATGCCTGAGTTGACAACGCCAACTGCCATGAGGAGCAGTAGTAAGTTCATGTGCAGTCCCCCAGCACAGCAAGCTAGTTCATTCAAATCAAGGCTTCCCACAGCCATTGCATTGCAGCGAAAACCAGTAATTTGGAGTCCGCTAAAGTTCATGAAGAACAGGAGACCGTCACTGGCTTTGCCCTCTCGAGTGGAGATGTAGTGAATAAAGTTGTTTGCTGTCACATTGTCTATATTGTCGAAAACCTTGAAACAGTTCTCCCTTTCTTTCCTGATCTTCTGGTTACCTTATAACTTTTTTGATAGTACTTGAAAATGTATGCTTCTTGCCTATTCAATATGAAATCCATTCATTGTTTTTGTTTCCCTCTCACTTATCCGAGCATGCTTCTTTTTATAACATTGTCTTGGTGTTGAATGAAAAGAGACCGAGAAGGCAACAAACCCCACAAATCAAGGGGCTATGCCAATCTCTGTCTTCAAATCTCAATCTCACATTTCTAGAGCGAGAGAGAGAGAGCGAGAGAGCCTGTTATAATCTATATGCAATAAAGGGAGTTGGCTTCAAAAAGAGGGGAAAATGAATATCAAAATAAAAAGTAGCCGTTTTGTGATAAATTGGACCGTTGGACCCCCAAAGGAGAAAAACAAGATCTGTTTCTAAAGTGTTTGTGTTTCCAGCCGTTTTGACTTTTCACTTTGGATGCAAACTGAAAAACCGAAACTGAAACAAACCCACTTCCTCTGTATTTAGATAGAGATTGAGTTAGAAAGAAAGAGAGGGAGAGACCCACTTCAACTTTGTGCTTCTCTTCTATTATACCCAACTCAAAATGGTTGCTAAAACCCCACCAAAGCAAAGAAAGATGGTAGCCCCTCTCAATCCAGCTCTACTTAGAGAAACAGTGAAGAAGGTGAGCTATATTTCTTGGTGGGATTTGAATGTCTGATGAAATTTATGTGTTTGGTTTGAATGGTGTGTTATTTTTTTGGGTTTGTGAAGGTGGATAGGTGTATGGCTAGGTTGCAGGAGCTGCAGTATAAAGTAAATGGTGGGACGAAGGTAATATCGGGAGTGAGTCTCAGCCCGAGAAGTACTAGAGGTTATATGAGGACTAGTCTCAGATGTAAACAAGAATCTGCGAGGTAAAACGAGAAAGGTTTAAGCTTTCGATTTTGTGTTTCTGGGGAATGTTGATGTGGGAATTGATAAGGGTCTTTTGCTTTGTGAAGGATTAAAGGTTTGACGCCGAGGAAATCTCCGGTGGGGAAGTTTCCGGAGGGGAAGTCTCCGGCTAAGTCAGCAGGTGGTATTCTCTATCTGAAATTACTAGTTGGGTCAAACAGGTTTTTGTTGTTCATGTCTTAGTTTCAGTATCACTTGAGTTGTGTTTGTGACATTGGCTACTTCCAAATTGAGTTTTCATGAATTCCCTAGTAATGGGTTGTGTTCAAACTTGAAACTTATCACTTGAAACCAGATAGAGAAAGGGTTTGTTGAGTTGGGGTTATGAGATTTATTTTTTATGCTTCATTTCTTGATTTCAGTAGTTGGTTACTTTAAGCAGGCATTCCATTACTTGGTTCATCTTCAAAAGTGGAAATCTATTACTTGTAGACCAAATTTGAGCAACATTTTTGGGAAATGCCTAACAAATTTCCATTTTTATATTCAGGTGAATGGCAGAGATTGTCACTGCCGGCAATGCTGCTAAGTGAAACAATCGGAGAAATTCTTCAGTCTAGTCAATTTGCAAGGGAAATAGTAGCATCAGTCCCCAATAAAACCATAGAAGACCCCAAAACCCCAATGTCCCAACATAGGAAACAGAGACCACACCCTGAAAACACAGAGCTCAGGGCCAGAAGAAAGAGGGAGAAGCTCATCAAATCTCAATCGAACCGATCAGAATCAGGCTCACCGGTTCTCCAAAGAGCCCGGTCCAGAATCAACTTCAAGGTTTCGCCTCCTAAGAAGAGAGAGACAGAGAAAGAGAACGCTAGATATGTAGCAAACAGAGTGTCTCCCAAGAACAGACCATGGGCTAAAAAGAGTGTATTGTTTCCCAACCCTTTGTTTTTGGCCACAGACACTTCACCAACTCAGCAAAACAAGTTTTGTAGAACAAGGTCACCAATGATCGGAAGAAGTTGTACTAATAGTAATGTTAAGTCACACATACAGCAGATTCAGACCCCACACAAGTTCTTGATCAAGTCTCCAGCTGCTTCGGCTTCGAAGTTCCAGGTCAAGATTAGGAGCCCTCCATTGGTTTCTTCTCTTTCGCCAAATAAGGCCAAGAAGTCTCCGAAGAAATCTGCTGTGTCGAAACTACGGCGGTCATTTTCGCCGTCGAGATTGGCTACTAGATTGGTGTCTCTGTCTCCATTGAAGAGTAGGAAGAGTGTGCACAAGAGTGAGGGAGTTGTAATGCCGGGTTTGAAACAGCGTCCCACTTCCTCAATGCCACTGGGAATTTCAGCTCGGAGGAATTAAACACATGTTTGAGATTACATACTTGTATGGATTGGTTTGGATTGTATGGATTGGTTTGAGAAATATTTTCTCGATGTCAATAGTTTCATTGATTATGGGTGATGTGAATTTGTTCATGCATAAGGTTGATAAAAGTTCAATAATCAACTCAATAGAACTGCTTCATACTTTGAAATATCTTCTTTGTTTGTTCATGTGTGTCATTCTTCTCTTTTTTTTCAATTGATCATTCTGGGAGATATAATTACTTGTTTTGCAATATTTTTGATACAAAATGCTAGTTTAACTATAAATTAGAAAACTTGTTTGAGAAAATGCACCCATGAATGCTCTAAAAAACATGCACCCATGAATAATGAATAATCAAGGTCAGTAGCCTATTTTCAAAAATGTTCACATGAAATAGACAATTTGATTGTGTAAATTGTATTTTTCATAATTCTTAAATAAATTTTGTTTTATTTTTATTTTTTATTTTTAAAAATGATCCCCAATATGTACGTCGTTAGTCAGAAGTGGACGCCACTAAGGAAGTTAATGCCTACACCCATTAGGAAACTACAGCCTAAACCAACTAGGTAACTCGAATCCCTCACCCGTTGGGATTTGATATTATAAATAGAGACCAAGCCTTCCTTTCTTTCTAAATCCCATACCATTTCCTACGAAAATTAGAAAGATGTCGATGATGAAGATGGATGAAGCCGGCGGCATGGATATTCTTGAAATCCGTCGAATTCTGAAAGAGCGATACAGACAGGCTCATAACATGAAGAGCTTCTCGGCTGAGACCAAAGAGGCCAACAACTCATCCTTCTTCGCCTCGGAGTACTCTCTTGCACCACGACTGATGGATGACAGCAATGTTCTTATGCCGGAGATGATCAAGATTCTGGAGAAGATGGACAACAATGATCATCAAATTCCCGGAAAAGGAACTAAGCTGAATTCCGGTGTGGTTTTGAAGGCTCAGCGAGGTAAGAAGTTGAAGGCATCGCGTGATTACTCCTCCTTGTTATCAGAGACTTCAGAGGTTCCAAAGGTTTCGAAACCATCGAAGCCTATTCCGAAAGCTGATGGGAATGGGATCGCAAAGAAGAGTCGGCCTATTCCTAAAGCTGATGGGAATGGGGTCCCAAAGAAGAGTCGGCCTATTCCTAAAGCTGATGGGAATGGGGTCCCAAAGAAGAGTGTGTCTTCTTTGAAACCTAAGAAGAGCAGTGATGATAGCAAGTTCAAAGTCTCCTTGGCCAAGTCTGAACCGGTTCCGAAAGAATCTGGCTCAAAGTGTTTGGAAGTGACAAAGTCACAAGCTGCATCTGCAAAGCAAAGCTTGAGCCCTAAACAAGTAGAGCTCAGTAACACAAAAGTGATGCCAAAGAAAGGTCCTTGCTTGAAGAGAAAGCTGATCAAGAAACGCCGATTGGAAGAGGATTTGGGGGATGATGAAAATGTAGATGTTTCTTCAATGATCCAAGAAATTATGGGGAAAAGAAGAAAGAGACAATACAAGGATTATGGTGCTGGCGGCGATGATCGTGCTATGGTGTCTGGCTTTGATGATATCTTGAAAGAAGAGAGTAGGAGTGCAAGGATCGCGAGGAAGGAGGATGCAATTGAGGCTCTAAGGCTTGAGCAAGAAGCCAAACAAGAGAGGTTGAGCAAAGCAAAGAAGCAGAAGATGATGAATTAGATGTTAGAAGGATTTGAATCCATAGTGTAGGAAGTCTCACGAATGAGTAGAAAGTCTGTAAAGTTGCTTGTTAATGAAAACCAATTTGAATCTGAATGAATTTGTTCGTACCAATTATGGAACCTTGCCTGTGGGTTTATAAGGGTTTGGGTTACTCTCTCTATTGCCAATTGGTTTTAGAGTTGAACCCCAGACTACTTTATCATGGTATCAGAGCGGGTTACCCACGTACACGTGTGAAGCCCAAAGGCCACACGAACTCCACGACCACCCAAGTTGTTGTCCACGTGTTAGGCTTAAAGATTCGCCACACGTGCGGGGGCGTGTTGAGAAATATATCCCACATCGGGAATATGGAACCTTGCCTGTGGGTTTATAAGGGTTTGGGTTACTCTCTCTATTGCCAATTGGTTTTAGAGTTGAACCCCAGACTACTTTATCACCAATAATCCTTTTGCATAATTTTCTACAATTCAGGCATGACATCTTTCAGGCATGACATCTTTCACCGGCAAATATTTCGTGAAGATGCATCGGATTTAATATCATGTAGCTAGGGCATAATATTCAGGTTGCTGATCGAAAAGTTATGAACATGAAAATGTACTCTGGAATCAACTACTGGCAAAGTCACAAGAATCAAAACTATATTCTGTAATCATCAAAAGTGGCATAAGTTTTATACTATACTGTGCCATAAGACTGATCCAGCTTAATACATTGACAGTACAATTTCTATGGACTGGATACCAAGAACTCGTCCTAGACCCCAAAAAAGATTCCAACAAAACCATGTATAATACGGTTAATACCCCCACACACATCATAAACCACCGCCAATCCTGAAGAGAATGCTTTATACAAGCCTGCTTGGTTACACTAGCTTGGCCTTTGATAGAACATACGACACAATGATAGGTTGCACAATGAGAAATTGAAGAGAATGCATGATATGTTGCAGCGCCGCAGTTTCCAATTGGAGCTAGCAAACCCGACCACCAGGGGAGATATTTACTGAGTTCATCAAAAAGTCCAATTGTGATGACCTTCTGGTGGGAAAATACGAACTATATTCTCCAGGACTATTAGATCATTTCCCTGGAGATGCAAACCTTGTCCGCTCTCTCTGCTTATTTAAAGCTCGATCCTTTGGCGATGATGTTTTCCCTACACCTGCTTGACGCATCATCTCTGCAAAAACAGTTTTCACAATCATCCATATGACTTAAACTGCTAATAGAAGAATTTGTTCATCTACATGTTTGTGTGCTCTGTGCACCTTAGATTGTTTAATACTAAACTTTAGACCTGCTACTTCACAGATACAGTACTTTGGACCTACTAGATTACATTTATCGAGATGTAATGAGAACATCAAAGGCCAAAAAAACACACAACTTGCACTATATGTGCCAATCTATGAAGCCTTAACTTAAACGTAGATGTAACTTTACTTGAACAGAAATAACAGACCACAACAGACAGGTTGCTAAAAGAACTCCATATGGTTGCAATTTCAAACCACGTGAATAGAAAATGATTCTACCTCGCTTTCTCTCTAGCTCTTGATCAAGCTCTTCTTTCCACTTCCTTTGTATCTCAGAGAAGCTCATACTGTGACTGGTATAATATATCAGATAATTGAAAAAGGTGAAGGAAAAGGATGAAGAAAAGACATTCAACCTGCATTAACTAGAGTCCTGAACTAACCTTGGGCTGCCTGGCTCTTGCTGAGCATCAACTCCAAACCCTTTCTGATCAGTGTGAGGAGGTGACGAAAAGTCCTTTAAGTTTTGATCGCTCCCATTAACAATATTGGATACACACCTGCTACTACTCCCAGGGCTTACAGTTCTAAGTGCATCAGCTACTGCAGATGGAGTGCCTTTTGGACTCCGTATGGGTGAACTACTTTTGGGAGGTAATTTCAGGTACTTTGAAGTAGTTTCATCAGGCGAGCTATCTACAAAACTTGGAGAACCTACATTCATGCTGTTGTAAAACTCTTCATACAGAGGTGTTTGCAGTTTCTTCAGTTCTAGAGCCTGAGGTTTTGATCATAAGTGCAATTCAAAAATCAAATGCATCACACGGTGAACAAATTCTATAAATCCTCCATTTTAGCCTGCCATTATAATTTTGGCAAGCATGAAAAAGGTAAATATAGTTTGCTTATTTAACCACCCAGAATGTCAATACTAATTAAAATCTCAATATCATACACATATCGATACCCTAGAATACCAACAAAAGTCAACTCTGACCAAAATAGTACCTTTTCATCCAAGAACGCAGTGATTTTCGATTCAGTAAGTTCATCATCATCATCTGAAAGAGATGGTGGTCCACAAGGAAACGAAAAATCTTTTTCATCCGCACCAATTGTTCCAGAACAGCCAGCAGGAATATCAGCTAGGTGGCTAGTATCTAGATTCATTCCACTTTGTTCAGTTTCTGAACTTCGGTGAAATTGGCACCTCATCTCATCAGTGGGCTCACACATGGGGTTAAAGCTCTAATGCAAGAGAATTGCATACGAATGATTAGCTTAGCTTATAAAATTCTTGAAACAAGAAGGCATCAACGTTATTACCTTAAGGTCATCGGGCATATAGGAAGAATTGAGGTTTACTTCACCAACCATAACATCATCTTTGTCATCAATCTGACACATGTCACCATCACTTGTAATTTCCAACACCTTGTCAGGATGTATGGTTGAGCAGTGTAAACTATCTATACTACACATATCAGATGAATCTCGGCATGTTGACATCTCACTGCAACAAAATGACTCTACCACATCAAAAGCCTGTAAATGAATCCTAGAAATACTGTCTAAGCTTACAGGTTTAAAGAAATATTAAATATAATACTTACAAAGTCTGAAGGTTTGAAGAATATGATGGAGAAGGGATCTCAGAATCTTCCTGATATAGTAGAAAATTAAGTGTCACTTGAATGCTTTAAATGGTGGAAGTAACCACAAAATTATGTAATTAAATTCACTCATACCAACCATGATAGAAGGACGCAAATCAGTATGAAATTCCATGGGTTTCCCAGTCACAAATGGATGCTGTTTGGAAAAGTATAAATGTAAGAATATGTTATGATATAAGGTTTAAATTGAGACAAACACCAATGGAAACTTAAATTACCTGAAGCAACTCAGATGCCGTGGGCCTCAAATTTGGCTCCCTGTCATGGGACGAAGTTTAACAAAAGATCAGCAATATAAATGTATAAACCCATCTCTATCTCAATATCTAAGACCTAAGTACTTATAGCTAAACACCAAACTTCTGTACATTCAGATAATAGATGCAAAACATATCAAGGGATTTTAAATTTGAATTAATATAGTTTAGAGAAGACACGAATTGGCATACTTTTGCAGACATTTTAACAAAAAGTCTTTCGCCTCAAAGGAAATATGTTCAGGGATTGGTGGATGAGATTTTGTTGTCCCTATATGGAAGAGAGCAGCAACCTACAGAAACATGTCATCAGTTACAACAAGCAGGAGAGAGAATTTCTTTAAAGCATTTAAAATTTTAGGACAATTACCTCTTGGTACTGTTCACTCCAAGGAGGCTTTCCGGTAGCCATCTCGATCACAGTACATCCAACGCTCCATATATCAGCAGAGCTAAAAGAAGTATTCTCAAATATCGGTATATTTTTCTTTTCCAAGAACAATAGAATGCATGATGCAAAACTGTGATCATCACTATCAGTGGAGGATCATGCATACCACTTGGAAGATATTTTGGTCAATCTCGATCCAAGAAAGGTCTACTCAGTGACATCCCTAAATTTGCTTATCTAAATATCTATCAGGCAAACATTTATTATTTTCCGAGACAGGATGGAATTTAGTGATCAAATTCTCCTTTATCTACTGCAGAAGTAGAGAAATACAGTCCAAGATCTTCCACTATAGATGATAGCTAAAAGCAGTGGCCTAGGAAGAATAGTTCAAAAGCAACAGGATCCTATCAAGTCAAGAGTTCCAGAACATAACTTTAGTAGCAGTACCTATCTTCTATTATTTTTCAGTTGTTACTTCTGCTGGAGAAAATGTCTTCCTTTCTCTTTAAAATACAGTCTACATTTGATCTATAAACTCTCACTGGTATCCCAAATAGAGAAATGGCATTGTTGATCAAATAGAATGCCTGAAAAGAAGTACAGGGATAATAATTGTGCTTACAAGCTATGACCAGTCTGACGAATAACTTCAGGAGCCATCCAATATGGCGTACCCTTCATAGACTTAGCACCAGAAATGGTTGCCTACAATAATGCAACCTCTTAATTATAGGACAGTCATCACACAAGTACTATGCATATTATAGATATAAAATCAAGTATATTTACATGATAAAATATACATAAAAACACATCTAGTAGAAATGATAAGAAATGCACGTACCAGCTCCACGACCTGTTTGGATGCACCAAAATCTGCAAGCTTAATGCATCCTTTATTATCAACAAGGATATTTGCTCCCTAAAAGATAAAACAATACATGTTAGCCACTTGCAGGATAAAGATCGGGAAGAGGTAGCAAACCTTCTTTTACATTCATATGACTAGCATCAAAAGCGGAGTACCTTAATGTCCCTGTGCATTATCCCATTTTTGTGTAAATATTCTAGTCCCAGCAACAATTGCTTGGTGTATGTTCTCATTACCTGGCTCAAAGAAATTTGAATAAGTTTAACATTCAATATACCGACAGATACAAATTTGATATGCAAGAACTTACAGCCTCAGGGAAAGACCCAAATTTCCCCAAAAGTGATGATATAGATCCACCAGGGACAAACTCCAGCAGAATGTTTAAGGTTTCCTCCTCCCTGACTGTACCCAAATATCTCTAAGAGAAACCAAAAGGAAGAACAAGTTCAGAAAAATAATAAACTCAAGTGCTGAAATAAATAGAAGATGGTCCTACTCACCACAATGTTTGGATGAGACAGATTCTTTAGAAGCTTCACTTCTTCCTCAAGCTCCTTGATGTGAGCCTATTTATAGCATGGAAACCATTAATCGGCGTAATACCATCAATAATTAATAAGATAATGATTACCATATATTTGTAAAAATTCAGTTTCAGACGCCTAATGAAATTAAACTTTGGGGTTGAGAAATTAGACTTCACCAAGAAGAATATCCCAGATTACACAACCTTTGATTATAGAAAACAAACATTGCTCACTTACTGAATTTTAAGTGCATAACTTACTGTTCTTAGGTTGCTAATAGGACCAAACAGACACAAGATATAAGACGTTGAGTCTGTGACCCAGACACATATTGATACTCACAATCAGCACAAGTATCATATGACATTATCAAAGACGGAATAAAGACAGCACAAGATGAGGCAAAATCAAATTCACAAAAACAGTTGTCTTACACCACATTCCCCTCAACTTCATTACAAAGGGACCTGCCATAGAGCATACATTTCTGCTCGCACACACTTCATATTGAAACCTCACCCACATAAAGCCAAACTAACACTATTATACCTCAATGGCACACGAGACTCGCCCAATCCCGGCAGGTCTTACTTTTATTGAAAAAAATCAATCTGAAAGCTAAACCAGCGGTGTTCTAAAATGTGTGCTTTGGGAGTTTGAACAAAGGGAGATGAGGATGGATAGTCAACGTGTATCCTCAGTATCACCAACCATCAAAGTAAACTACATGTCACTATAAATCTTAAGCTGTATAGTAAGACAAGAACAGAAATCACACCTGAGCTTTCTCCTTACTGTTCACCACGATAAGAACCTGTAAAACAAGCAAGAAAACGTATCAAAAATTACATACTGAACCAAGTCCCTTACTGAACTAGCTCTGCAACTTGTCAATTGAACTCAATTAACACTTCAATACAACTATTTTTACCAAAATCACCAACGAAATGAGCTTCCAAACCAAAATTGGAGCAAAATTTCAATAAGCCGAAGTTCGAACAATATCAAAAACTAAAAAAGGAACACTCCGGAATCAAAATCAAGCAAATTACCGAATCGAAACCTAATTAAAGACGAAATTAAGATCAGATTAGACAGAAGCACTAAAACTAAGCAGAATCAACTCCAATTCGGAAATCGTAACAACTCGGATTGAAAACCTAACCTGCTTAACGGCCAGAAGCTCGCCGGAGCCGAGATTCATGCCCATGTAGACGCGCCCGAAGGCGCCGCAGCCGATCAACTCGCCTTTGCGCCATCGGATCGGAGGAGAGGTCTCTTTGGAAACGGAGGAGGACGGCGGCGGGGAGGGTTTGGAGAAGACGCGGGATTTGCGAATGGAGGAGGTGATCTTGTCGACTAGGGTTACCGGAGAGTCGTCGGCTTCCGGTGGCCGGAAGACGAGTGACCGGCGGACTGATCCGAAGATGTCTTGCATTTGCGGTGGTCTGAGATTTTGTGGTTGTATTTGAGAGTGAGGAGGAGGATTTGAGAGAGGGAAAAAGGTAGGAGTTTATTTTTTGAAAATAGCGATAATGAAATTAAAATAGAAAAATGATCGGGAGGAAAGGGAAATTATAATGTTTTTCTCGTTTTTGATGCGAGTTTTTGACACTATCATCCATTTTCTTTTGGAAGAATTCACACAATATAGAGCATGTTTAATAAAGTTTTGGTGGCGGAATTGATTATGAAATATGAGAATTCATGTATTTTTTGATGAAGAGTGTTACGTACTTATATCATAACCATTAATAAAACTTCAGAATATAAATGAGAACATAATGTCTAAACTTCATACTGTAAGAACACCCTAACAACAAATTAGGCATGTCTACAAAAGCTATGCATTCTAGCAAGTATCATTTAACAAGGAGTGCATCATTGGCTATCTCATTTGCTTTAAAATTTTGGCGACATAGCGAAAAAGTACTGCTCATACAAAGTCATAAATCACTACGCCTATCAGCTTTCTAAATATGATGCCACTGGAAATCACCAGTACTAGTGACCTTAAGTTTCATCTTGCCACTAGGAGGCTGCGACCATTTGCCCAGTACACTCTACCCATATTTCGCACTTCCACGCTCCAAATTGATCTTCAAGGGTGACATGGTTGCGTTTAGAAGGAGAAGACAAGGGTATTAGGATCGTTTGCAGCCCTTAAAACCACCCCAAATGGTGGGACAACCACCGGGTCGGAATTCGGGTCGCCACCGTCACTATTTAGGCTCAGATGCGCTGTTCCAGGCTGAACTGGACCACGCCACTACCACAGGGAGGCTCACACACAGGAGAGGAAGAGATCCCGACTGGCCACGACGTCTCAGGTGGCTGGAGCTCGCCGTAAAAGTTGGGTTGGGTCGGCCGGGTTGGGTCGGGTCAGTTCAAATTCTCAAATAGTGAAGGGAACGCGCGCGCACGTGGAAGAGGAGAAGAAAATGGATTATTTTCTATTTTTAAAAACTCATCATTTCTATTTATATTCTTCATAAAAATAGAAATTCAACTTTGGTTGACCATAACTTCTCCACACTGTATCCGATTCACACATGCCGCATGTCCACGGATTCGTATCGTCGAGCACTACAACTTTCATGAATGAAGTTTTTCGAGAAGCTTGACGTAGCAAAAAGTCAACCTTTGACCCCTTTAAATAAGATGTTTCCGAGCGTCCCTTGACTCCGAACACTTTAGCACTCTTCTCGAAGGTACGAATACGCACCAATATCACTAATTAATTTCCAAGCAATACCAAAATTTAATATTTAAATTTCCAGGTTATTACACTCGTTATTAATTCGGGGAAACTAACAACGCAGTTACAATCTTCTGTAACACGCCTGGTCCCGATAAAGGGTAAATTTTTGGGACGGGGTCTTACACCATATCAGAAAAGTGACAAATAAAATATAACATATATGTGGATGAATCATTCCTAATTGTACCATGGTTTTTTGTAGATAAAACCCAACACCTTAAAGGTGCTTAAGTTGAGACAATATCGGTACAAAAATGATCAACGAGCCATGCTTGTTGCTCGCGCTTTGACAATTATTACTATTTTATTACAACTTTCAAAAGGAATTTTTTCTACAACTAATGGTTTCATTTGTCAATTACAAACTAAGTTGGATCTCAGTCTTTTTCACCCAAGTGGGAAACTCTAGTTCCAGGACAATAGACTTCATTTTCGTCATTGGATTGACGTCGTGACACTAGTGTCAGAGTGTCGGACACGCCCGACACGCATCTGGCAAAATAAGAGTCAAAAAATATTGACTTACCCGACACGTTTCTGACACTTGACCGACTCGCCACATCATCTAATGACATGCCAAGTCATTATTAAATCAATCTTTTTAAGGAAAGTGGTTGCGAAAGAGTTAGAGGAAATGAGTGTCACGGCAAAACACTCGTGGGGATTGAATGATAGTTTTAAGGGAGAAGAGAATGAGCACGATTACTTGCTTTAGCTGAATTCAGACAGTTATGTTGTGTGTTGAAGGTGATTGCACTACCAGTGGTCACATTAAACAAGCCCTCTCTGAACAAAAATCAATTTAAACCCGGTTCAACATCAACGATCGAAATATTTCAGGAGAAATAGTTTCATGAACGAATACATATACGATCAAATGACTATACAAGGACACGATAAATAAGGAAACCTGTCATGAGGATTTAACTCTGTCAATGACATGAAGTATAGAACGTCTAAGCCACACCCAATGATGTCTAGTTGTCCCGTCTTCGTGCACAATATCTGCATCCACAAACTGTTTTAGGGGTTGGCTTTCGTCCTTGCTGCTCAATAAACTTTACCCCAGCTAGGTGTGAAAACAATTTTAATATTTGTTATGGCTAGTAATGAAAATAATACATAACGATTTAAAATAAGCATTCCTTGTGAAAATGCAAGTAGGGCCCAAAGTAGAAATACAAACCTGATGACCGGTCTATTATAAGCAAACTATAGTCTTACCACGATTTATATCGTACTCACTGGAAAGGTGTAACGAGAGTGTCCATTTACGCCTTATCTCCTAGAAGTGGTGCCACACCTCAAAGGATGTTAGACACTATTCGATCTATATAGCCCATCCGGAGGTTTAGGGGAACAAAACCTAAGTAAATCGCTATGCCCAACTCATTCTCAAGTCATCAAATAATAATTCACAATGAATCAGAAAATATGTCTTTCAGGCTTAAATCATTTTATTTTAATATCATGCATTAAATCACTAACTGAGGCAAGTACAGAATCTCCTACTTAGAATATCACAGCTTGATTTCATTAGATTTCCTTAGGCCAAACCACCGTATTTCGAACTGGAGTCCTAATCCGACAACAAATAGTCGTCAATACCACGTAACAATTTCATGAAAATGGAAGTCCATTCTCAAGCTAACGTCACCATTCAAGGGTAACAATACATGTATAGCTCCATACACCAATTTAATTTGAACTCATCCTTAACATGTTTCAACTAGCATATCAATCAAATCACCATTAAGCCAAAGATGATCATAATATTTTTAAAAGAACCAACAGAGGACAACCTCCTTAAAGGTTGTCCAATTTTACTTCTTAATCTCTTAACGCAACCTACCTTAGACAAGGACCAAGTTATTTCCTCTAATCAACCTTAGCAACCCTTCAAGGACAAATTGCACTTGACATTCACAGATGTTAATGGACCATGATCCCTTAATTGGCCCTGGGTTAAGGCCAATCAAGCATAAACTTAGGGCCCAGGACCCTAAAAATTATTATATAACCTCTAATATATGTGGTTAAATTGTTAGACTAAGGGATAATTAGCTTTCTAGATATTGGGCTTTGTAATATGGGCCAGTCTGGTCTGTATATAAGACTCATTGACATGTAATACGGATTTGTCTTCGTCTTCTACTGGTGATTCTTCTGTTATTTCACTTATTTGACTTATTTCTGCGAGGTTCAATTTGCATCAGAATCATCACTTTCAGTGCATCTCTTGCAAATCAGACTCATGCTTCAGATAGTGATACAGAGTTTGCTCAGCTCCCAGGTTTATCAGTTCTTTTGTTGAAGTTTTCTGAAGTATTGATGTTGTTTCTATATATTGCTTGTGATATCGATACTGAGATTGCGGAAAGATGATATTGCTAGTTTCATACCTCATGTGGTAAATCTAAACCATCGGTGTCGCCTGAACATCGCCAAAAAAAACCAAAACTTGCTGGCTTCTATTCTCTTTCAACCCCTACCTATTCATGATTCGATACACCGCCGGAAATAGAAAAGGAGACGGGTAAGAAGTGGCAAGTGCTCCGCCGTGTCATGGCTGACGTCGAGAAGATATCTTCGTCTCATCTTCCCGAGTCGGTGAGTTTGGAAACAGGTCTTGAGCTCTCTTTGATTCTAGAGCTTTCTCATTCATTCGGGCAAATCTCTTCTTGTAATCTATGGTTAAGATCAATTGATGATTGTGATATACGGTCCAATTTGCACATACCATCTCTTTTTATTAAATGTGTGAGAGTTATATTTGCACCTTTAAATTTATTAAATATATTTTTATTTTTTTATTTTTCTTTAACATTTTTAATAATTTAAAAAAACATATAAAGACATAGATTAATTTAGTTTTCACCTACAACACAATTTCTTCTTGTGTTTTTTTTCACGTTCTTAAAGAGTCAAATCGTGATGACTAAGTCTGGTAATGATGAGGTATGAGCTAAGAGAGGTTCTTGTTTTCTATTTCACACCGTAAGCTTCTTTGTATATATTTGCCTCTTACCCGTACCCTAAACATAACTACTACTATTTGATTTCCTGTATGCAGGATCAACATCAAGATTATACTGAAGATACTCAATATAATGTGGTTAGGTGAGGAGGAGGAACATAGCGGTCATCCTATTTCACCAACATAAAGCTTTTCATCAGGAATATACCTCCCAAGAATTCAGACCCAGAACAAACTCCTTGGGTTTCGACAAGGAAACTTCAAGACGTAAACCAAATTTTCAGTCCTTAGAGGTCTTGGCTGGTGACCATGTTTCTAAGTCCTTCCTTTCCTCCCCATTCAAGGAAAACGATCGGAATGGTACTATAAAATTACTGGGATCTTGCAATGGTTTGGTATGTATAACTTAGGTACATGTTTGGAAGCACAACATTATAAAAATGTGCATATGATATCTGGAACCCTTCCACCGATTTCGTCCGCAACTTGATCGAGTCTGAATTGGATAGAAAACCACTGAGCTAGCATAGAATGTGTTTATATGTGGAACCTAATATTTCTCCTTTACCGGGTTACAATTCAAGAAATAACACCAAGTGTGGTCAATTATTAAATATGCATCGTTTATTATGCTTGAAGTACTGTTTACAGGGTCAAAGGGCCAGTCAGATTTGAGAAGCCACTCTGGGTCCTTTGTCAGGGCCCAGTTCATTGTAAGTTTGAGGCAAAGCAAGGGAGTTCATTCCCACACTGGAAAAAGACAAAGTGCTGCCTTTAATGCTACTATAAATACCGGTGAGGACCTCCCGGTAAAGGGACGGACATTTCCTAAACTACTCTTGAGTTTTCTGCTTATCTGACAGTGTCTGACTTAAGCATCGGAGTGGCTTCCCTCGGTAAACCCGGGGACGCCCTTTGACGTGTTTGTTCTTTACACAGGAAAACTCGGAGTACAAGGAAGTTCGCTATTTCTGGAACCGTGCAACCCGCTAGAGGGGCCACGAGTTTACCCGGAAACAATTGGTGCTCTCGTTGAGAGCTGAACTCAAGACCTCCCGCTTACGTATTTCGAAGGACGGTGGAAATGGCAGGAGAACAAGATCCAACTGGAAGGCTTAATTTCTCAGGGGATGATAACCCAGGGACCTCCGGGACCCAGTTTGGCCAAACAGATTTGGCAGCAGCATTCGAGCTCTTGAAAAAGGACTTTCTCGCTCAAAAGGAGCAATCTACTCGAGAACATGCCGAGTTAATAACGGTAAGGGAGCAGTTAGCGACTATCCAGGCCGAGCATGGGCTTCTTCAAGCAACCTTAACTCAAAGAGCGAATGCCATGGGGACGTCAGCCAGACTTGCTGATATCATCACCCCAGAAGGGAATCCTCCGGGTTGTGGAAACCCGCGAACTTTTGACAGTGCATACATACCACCCGCTATTCTCCCAACCACTGCCCACCCTAACCCAAACCCACAAATGATCCATCTCTCCAATCCTTTGTTTAATCACAATCTTACAGGACCTCCTCCACCCCCAGAGCCGTTGTTAAATCAACCACTTCCCCCAGCAGATGCCCAGACCCAGCTGCTGTTACAGTTGACACAAACTGTGACCCAACTTGAGCAGCGCCTAAACTCGGGAACGGGACCACAACAATACCAACCCTTTATTACCCGTGCAAGCCCATTCTCCGCACGGGTTCAAGCAGACAAAAAGCCACCAGAAGCAAAGCCATTTAAGATTAAGAGATATGCCGGAATGGGGTGCCCGTATGCACACCTTGAGTTGTTCCAGTCTCAGTTGGATTCAACCCGGTTCACAGACGCCCAAGCATGCCATGCTTTCCAGGAAACACTCAGTGAGGAGGCATTAAGTTGGTTCCTCAAGTTACCAGCTTTGTCAATAGAGACCTATGGTCAGTTGACACAGAGGTTCCTGTCCCGGTTTATCCTGCTGTCAAGTGCCAACCGAAGCACCACTTCGTTATTCAAAGTCCAGCAAAGGGATGATGAAAGCTTGAAAATTTTTGTAACCCGTTGGCTGTCCACGACTTCCAAGTGTGGGCACTTGGACGAGTCAGTAGCATCAGAGGCGTTCTTACAGGCGCTCAAACCAACCCGCTTTGTGGTGGAGCTCAGGAAGCAGCGGTTCACGTGCTACGACGATCTAATTAATGAAGTAACTCGGCAAGCTCAAGCCGAGTACGACACCTTCGGGGAACGCCGGACGAACACCGGGTTCACAAGCCAGCGAGCTGATGGATGGAAAAAGGAAGGGCAGCATAAGAGTGGCCAGGGATACTACGGCAAAAGTTCAAACAGACCAAGGGAGAAACCAAGAGAGGCTCCATACCCAAGACATCCAACCCGGGAGGAAAAGAACACTTACATCCCTCGATATGAAGTGTTGACCAACTTGACTGCCTCCTATGAAGAAATTTGGAACCGCCATAGGAATGAAGTTCCCCCGGCTCCAAAAAGAAAGTTTCCCAAAAGGGCAGGGCCGGACAACGGGCAACATTGTGCCTATCACAACGAGTCTGGCCACACGACCGACCGGTGCTTTTCTCTTCGGAACACCATTGAGTACATGATCCAGAACGGCAAGTTACAGCAGTATAAGTCACCCGCCACAGGTGTCAACCTGATTGAAGTATATGGGGAGATAATGACGATTCACGGGGGTGGCACCCAAGGGGTGTCCGGTCACCGGGCCAAAAGACTCTGCCCAAGAGGCCCGGAGTTTGAGATAATGCAGCTTCGTCAGGAATGCCGCAAGGAGCTGGTTCCTTGGGATACCGTGTCATTTTCTCAATCTGAAGACACGCTGAAAGTGCATCACAATGATCCTTTCATTATCACTCTTCAGATTGACCACTGGAGAACTCGGAGGGTTCTAATAGACACGGGAGCCGCTGTCAGCGTCATGTTCAGCAGTTGCTATAAGGGGTTTAAAAGAGGACGAGATAAGCTCTATAGGAACCACGAGCCATTGATCAGTTTTTCAGGTGAGACGACTCAACCGTTGGGGTCTGATCAGCTAACGGTTACAGTTGGAACCGGGCACCAGTCCACAAGAATTGTAGTTCCCTTCATAATTGTGGACTGCCCATCCTCCTACAATGCCATACTCGGGAGAGATGCACTCTGGGGCCTACAAAGTTTTATAGCGGGTCACATGCTGCTTATGAAGGTGCCTACACCCGGGGGTTGGGTTACAATTCGCGGAGACCAAGAAGCCGCTGTCAGATGCAATGCGATAGCAACTCAGTCCCACCAAGAGATGTTTTCGGCCGGTTTTTCTCTGTCTCCATTTGACAAACCCGATGACCCCAGGGATGACCCGGATTCTTTACCCATCAGCAAGACGGCACAGAAGAAGAGCCAGAAGTATCCTGCCAAGTTCCCCCGGCCAGCCCCAATTGAAGCAACAGAATGGATTCAGATTTCAGAAGAATACCCGGAGAGGAGGATTTGCATTGGCACAGGCCTTGACCCCGAGGTCAGAACCCGAATGGTTGAGCTGCTAACCCGGAAACAGAAGGTGTTCGCATGGTCATATGCAGACATGCCCGGGATTTCTCCAGACGTTATGACACATTCCCTCAATATTATCCCGGGTGTTAAACCGGTAAGACAGAAGCGTCGTGCATTTTGCGCGGAGAAGTACAAGGCCATTCAAGCAGAAGTTAAACGTCTTAAAGACATCGGGTTCATTGGAGATGCAACATACCCGGATTGGTTGGCCAATGTGGTGATGGTCAAGAAGGCAAACGGAAAGTGGAGGATGTGCGTCGACTACACAGATCTGAATAAGGCTTGCCCGAATGATAGTTTTCCCCTTCCAAAGATTGATCAACTGGTGGATTCAACCGTGGGCCACCCCCAGTTGAGCTTTATAGATGCATACTCGGGATTTAACCAAGTTCCGATGAATCCCGCGGATCAACAGCACACATCTTTTACAACAGACAAGGGGATGTATTATTACAGAGTGATGCCTTTTGGACTCCGGAATGCAGGAGCCACGTTCCAGCGCCTCGTAGTGGGCATGTTTGCAAACCAACTCGGGGATACTATGGAGGTTTATATAGATGATATGCTGGTCAAAAGCCGGGAAACAAGCAGACACCCGGATGACTTGGAGACCGTCATCGACATTGCCTTGAGCAAGGGGATGAGGGTTAAACCCGGAGAAGTGTGTGTTCGGTGTTTCGGGAGGAAAGTTTCTCGGGTTTATGGTCAGCGCTCGGGGAATTGAGGCAAACCCCGACAAAATTCAAGCCGTCTTGGCCATGCAACCGCCAAAAACCAGGAATGAAGTTCAGCAACTTACTGGCAGGCTGGTAGCTTTATCCCGGTTTATATCCAGGTTAACAGATAAATGTGCCCCCTTCTTCAAAATTCTCAAGAGTCAACATCGCGAGCGGATTACATGGCAGGAAGAGCACAATCAAGCTTTTGAAAAGTTGAAGGAATACTTGGCGTCAGTCCCTTCTTTATCCAGACCAAACCCTGGGGAAATACTCTATCTGTACCTGGCGGTGTCTCAAACGGCTGTCAGTTGTGCCTTGATAAGAAAGCCAGACTCTGAAGAACTGCCGGTCTACTATACTGGGAAATGATTCAATGATCCTGAAACTCGTTATCCAGATATTGAAAAACTGGCCCTGGCCTTGGTTGTAGCAGCAAGGAAGTTAAGACCCTATTTTCAAGCACATTCCATCCATGTACTCACCAACCAACCGCTACGGCAGGTTCTGCAAAACCCGGCGACTTCGGGAAGACTGGTCAAATGGGCAATTGAGTTGGGGGAGCATGATTTGCACTTTAAACCGCGAACGGCAGTCAAAGGGCAGGCAGCAGCAGACTTCATTGCCGAGTTAATCCCAGCAGATTCAACAGCTGCTGAAATTCTTCCTACACAGGCTGAACCGGAGAGTTGGCAGATATTTGTAGATGGATCAGTCAATCAGAGGCAATGTGGAGCAGGCATTGCATTGGTAGACCCGGAGGGTAATATGTTTGACTATGCCTTACGCTTTAACTTCAAAGCATCAAACAACACGGCTGAGTACGAGGCCCTAATCAAAGGGCTCCAACTCGCTAAAGATATGGGCGCCCGGCATCTCCGCATACTAAGTGATTCACAGCTGGTAGTGCAGCAGGTTAACGGCGGGTTTCAGGCAAAGGAACCACATCTTTCGTCCTATCAAAAGTTAGCGGCTTTTTTTGCTGGAGAAATTTGACACCTTTGAGGTTACTCAGATACCGAGGCAGCAGAATGTGAGAGCAGATACCCTGGCTAGGATTGCAACAGGGGACGATTCCAATACCGAGTTTAAAAGCTTACTGGTCGAGACATTGGAGAAACCAAGCATCTCACTCTCCTTTTCTGAGATTTTCGCGGTAGAAGCAAACCCGCCACCGTCTTGGATGGATGAGTTCATCAATTTCATCCAACATGGAACCCTACCTGAGGACCCGGTAGCGGCCAAACGACTACGGGTTCGAGCGGCGCGGTATAGTATCCGTGATGGGAAACTGTACCGACGAGGACAAACTTTTCCTGATTTGAAGTGTATTACACCCGACGAAGGAGACCGGGTTTTGCAGTCGCTTCATAGCGGGGTATGTGGAAATCACTTTGGAGCCCGTAACCTGGCTTTCAAAACCCTAAGAATGGGATATTACTGGCCTTCTTTGGAACACGATGCCAGAATCGTCGTAGATTCCTGCCTTCAATGTCACCGATTTGCAAGCTTTCCCCGTGCCCCATCAGTCCCACTATCAGTAATAATTTCTCCATATCCATTTTGCATGTGGGGGATTGATTTCATCGGGCCTCTACCCACAGCTCCGGGACAGCTCAAACATGCCATTGTCTCAGTGGACTATAATTCCAAGTGGATAGAAGCTCAACCCCTGGCACGGATCACGACCGCAAATGTTAAGAAATTCCTTTGGAACAATGTCTTTTGCCGGTTTGGAATCCCGGAGACGTTTATCACAGATAACGGGACGCAGTTTGACAACGATGAGTTCCGGGAGTTCTTACACTCCAATGGGACAAAGGTCCTATATGCCTCCCCTGCACACCCGCAGACTAATGGACAAACTGAAGCCGTTAACAAGCTCATCAAGCAAGTTCTGAAGAAGAAGCTGGAGGACGCAAAGGGTTTATGGGCTGAGAAACTTCCAGAGGTTTTGTGGGCACTAAGGACAACTCCAACAGAAGCCAATGGGGAGAGCCCATTTCTTATGACCTTTGGCTCTGAAGCAGTGATCCCGGTAGAGATGGAAGTCCCGAGTGACCGGGTACAACTGTTTGACAGGGAAACCAACAATGAAGGCATCCGCCTTAACCTGGACCTCCTGGAGGAACGCCGGGAGCGTGCACATCTCCGAAATATCAACAAGAAGCAAAAGGTGGCTAGACACTACAATTCCCGGGTTATCAAGCGCCCACTCAAACTCGGGGATTGGGTAATGAAGGAAGTTATCCCTAAACCAACGGGGTTTAAAGCTCCATGGGAGGGTCCATATGAAATTGTTGAAGTCGTGGGCCCGGCAACGTTTTACATCCGGGGTACAGATGGAGTTACGCTTCCACAACCATGGAACGCCCAACATCTGCATCTCTTCCCCAAATAGGTACCGAGTTATCTATGAATGTCCAATTTTATTGTTTATGACGTTGTATATAAAGCCTTTCAGGCCCACAATGCATGAATCCCCCTACCGGGTTATGTTTTATTAAAGAGTTTGTTGAAGTGAATGCAGCCTATAGCGGCCCTACTTGTATGCCTTAATCGCCAAGCTCCGATAATCTCCGATAATCTCCTTGACATGAAATATTGCAAGCCTTTCACGGCCTTATTTCATGGTCAAAACTCGCCAAGCTCCGATAATCTCCGATAATCTCCTTGACATGAAATATTGCAAGCCTTTCACGGCCTTATTTCATGGTCAAAACTCGCCAAGCTCCGATAATCTCCGATAATCTCCTTGACATGAAATATTGCAAGCCTTTCACGGCCTTATTTCATGGTCAAAACTCGCCAAGCTCCGATAATCTCCTTGACATGAAATATTGCAAGCCTTTCACGGCCTTATTTCATGGTCAAAACTCGCCAAGCTCCGATAATCTCCGATAATCTCCTTGACATGAAATATTGCAAGCCTTTCACTGCCTTATTTCATGGTAAAAACTCGCCAAGCTCCGATAGATCTCTAATAATCTCTGGTAATCTCCATAACTTGAAATATTGCAAGCCTATCACGGCCTTGTTTCAGTCTTTGAAAGTCTTAACGGACCCATACAGCCCTAGCGGCACTATTTTTACTTACATGCTAAACCGGCATTGTATGTGTAAATTATCACATTTGCATATTTTGCATCAGATTACCGTGTTATTTGGCAAAAAAGCCCTTGGAAGTCCTAACGGACCCGTAAAGCCTTACTGGCCCTATTTTCACCTTATAATGTTAAGATGCCAACCCGGCACTATGTGTGAATTGTCAACACTTGCAGGTTATGTATCGGGTTGAAAGTCCTTATGAACCCATAAAGCCCTAGCGGGACTATTTTTATTTCCCATAAACCGGCATTATATGTGTGAATTTTCTCAACACTTGCAGGTTATGCATCGGGTTGGAATTCCTAACGGATCCATAAAGCCCTAGTGGCCTTCAAAGCCTTAGCGGCACTATCTTTTTCCACATGGCAAACCGGGGTTATATGTAAATTTTTGTACTCATCAGGTTACCATGTTTTGGCACAAGGAAAAATTTTATTACTTCAAAAATATCGATTACAAAAAGTAGCAAACCGCTACAGGTAAACTAATCTGTTACAGAAATGAAAAACATCCTAAGGCTCCGGTTCACGGCGCTGCCGACCCCCTACCCCCGCCAGTTCTAGACCCGCCACGACCTCCCCGGGGCTGTATGATGAACTGACCCCTACGCAGAGGTGGCCGGTTTCTAGGACCACCCACAATCCCACCACGGGAAGTACCTCTCCCGGCTGCTGAAGGACGAACTGGGGGACTCCGAGCCGGGTTCGCAAGAGCCCTAGGGTTCGCAGCCACGGCAGGAGTCGACCGGGAGGTGCCTGCAGCCTCGTCGGGTCTGACATGACCTTGATGACCGTCATAACCCGCCTTGTCCAGCCAGCCTTGGCGAATCCCAGCGCTCACTATTTCGGCACGAGCCTCGGCCCTGGCCGACCGCAGCTTCAGGTCAAACTCTGGACTCGCCAGAAACTCGGAGACTGCTAAGTCCTTGGCCCGGGAAACTGCCTGGAGCAAGTCTCCTTTTTGTTGCTCCAGGGAGGTAACCTGTTGCTGCAGCCCCTGGTTTTGCTCGGTCAGCTGGGTATCGCGGCATCTTGAGCACACCGGTCCTCCCGGTGACCTTCGATAACTTTCTCCAGTTCTGCTATGCGTCCTTCCGCCTCGGCCAACTTCGCACTCGACGCGATCGCTGTTGCGCTTGCGAATTCCCGGACCCGAGCCAGGTTTTCTTCACTAGCCGTCACCTGGTCCCGGGCGGCCCGGAGATCATCCCTGAGGACTCTCTCTCGCTCGGGGATGCCTTCGGTTATGAGCCGGTCAGTCGCCAAGTACGACAACCTGACAGCCTACACAAATAAAACAACGGGTCAGTACAAGGAACCAAAAAAAAAAAAAAAAAGAGAAAAAAGAACGAGTTAAAGGAGAAGACCAACTTACCCGCATAAGCTTCTCTTGCGCCCTCCGGGCTACAGTCAACGGGTCCTCATGCTCCAGGACATAGGAGTCAGCGGCGCAATTCTTCAAATCCGCTACCATCCTTTGGATGGCCGCGTCCGCCATTCCTGCGCTCGCCAACTCCTCCATTATCTCAGTAGTGTCCCGCTGCTGCTTTCTCTCCCTCCTCTCCTTCCTCTCCTTCCTTCTTTTCCTCCTCTCGGACCTCCCCGAGCTGGATGCCTCCCGGGTACGCTTGCGAGAAGGCTCGGGCTCCACTTCAAGAACCTCGTCACTCCCCTCACTCCCCTCCGGGTTCTCACTACCTATTTCTCTTTCTAACCCTCCAACCTCTTCACCACCTTCGTCATCCTCCTCGGTAAATTCCTCCTCGCCCGGGAACACAGACGAGGGAACCGCGCTCACCACCGGTTCTTCAGTCTCATCGGCAAACGGTTCTTCAAAAACCGGGTTATCGTCCGCCTCCGAGGGATCCCCTTCAACCTCCTCTCCTTCCGGGTAGACTTCTGGCCCGAGAATCTCAGCCAAGTACTCGGGAACCTCGTTATAGTAAGAGACGTCAACGTGAAACTGCCGAGTTTCCCCTTGCTCGCCGTCTGGGCGCAGGAAAGCCGCCTTTGATGTCAGGTCAATGTCGTACGCCAGCCCCTCCGTGCCTTGCGCCCGGATCCCGGCCCATACAGCCTTGTCCTCGAAACCGTCGTATATTCCCGGGTTCTTTCGCTTCGTGAACTCCATCGGGAGAAGAGCTGCAACAAAGGATATAACCCGTTAGACCGGAAAGTGTAAACAACAAAAATTGTCAAGGAAATGAGGCGAACCTGGAAGCTCCATCAACCGGCAACGGCTGTACACATACAGCCTGCAAAGCCGGTACGAGCTCCGGTCATCTTGACCTCTGAAGGCCCATAGCATCCTCCGGATCCTCTTCTCCATCACCGGCTCCAGAGGAATGTCGGGAACATCTGCAACACGTACAATATAATTATAACCCGGGAAAGAGAAAAGAAAGAAGAATCCGGAGAAAGGACTTACTCATCAGTGGCTGGAAGTCACCCGGTACTTGAAACGCGTGTTCCGGGTCTTGAAAGTTTCTTATCAAGAAACTTTTTTCCCTCCAGGTCCGGCTCACGGAGGTCGGCAGGTCCTCGATGATCTTCTTGAAGACCCCTTTGGACTTCAGTTGGATGGTCCCACTGAAACCCGCCTTCCGGGAGTACTCGGCCCGGTACATGGCGTGTAACTCGTGGTAGCTCGGCATCTGCTGCTTCAACACCTTGTACATCACGCACAACCCTAGCAGCTGCCTCCACATATTCGGGCCAACTTGCCCGATGGCGAAGTTGCTCGCAGCCTGGAGATACTGCACCTCCCCCTTTAGCGGGAGTGACAGACCGCAACGTAGTTGGTACTCGTGGCATAGCGTCCACCCATCCCCGGAAGCGAAGAACTGATCCTCGGGTTCCAAAGTCCGAATTTCAACAGACTCGGGAATCTTCCAATTGCTCCTTAGCTCCACAATCTCCTCCGCGGTCAGCGAGTACCCGGGAGGGTCGAGAGCGGTCCCATCAGTGAAGGTAACTGAGGCAAACTCGGGGACATGAGCATCCATTGCGGGGTTTGTCATCTGTAAAACAAGAAACACGGGAACATCGTCAAAAACCCAGATAACCCCGGCGACCACAACGATAAACGCACACACTAACGCAGCAACCCAGTTTGGATCACAGAAAACAGTACACAATACCGATCCAAAACACTCAAAAACATCGGAACAGAAAACAGTACCTTACTTGTGAGGGTTTGAAAGGATTTTGAGGTCGATTTAAGTTTGGAAATCCAACAAGCACAGCGACAACAGAGGACGAGAGCAAAAGCACGAAAAAGTTTTCGATTTCGAAGGTACGACAAAACTGTCACCCTCAACCCCTATTTATACAGTTAAGAGACGTACACTGAAGGGACGTTTCGGTTTTTTGAGAGAATCGACACGTGTCGCGCATGCCGCGTCCCAAAACCGGAAAACTTTTCAGTTTCCCCCACTTCAAAACTGAAAACTTTTCGTTTTCCCCCACTTCAAACCGAAAACTTTTCAGTTTCCCCCACTACAACACGGAGACGTCATTTTCAGTTCCCATAGTCAACGTGTCTGCGGGGCACCCTTGCGTACGGACTTGGGGGACTGGGTACACCGGGTCTGGATGATACCCTTGTAACCCGGTAAAGAAATGATTTCAAGTCCCCACCCAAGCGTACCCCTTGACTGAGGACTTGGGGGACTTGTTTATATGTGGAACCTAATATTTCTCCTTTACCGGGTTACAATTCAAGAAATAACACCAAGTGTGGTCAATTATTAAATATGCATCGTTTATTATGCTTGAAGTACTGTTTACAGGGTCAAAGGGCCAGTCAGATTTGAGAAGCCACTCTGGGTCCTTTGTCAGGGCCCAGTTCATTGTAAGTTTGAGGCAAAGCAAGGGAGTTCATTCCCACACTGGAAAAAGACAAAGTGCTGCCTTTAATGCTACTATAAATACCGGTGAGGACCTCCCGGTAAAGGGACGGACATTTCCTTAACTACTCTTGAGTTTTCTGCTTATCTGACAGTGTCTGACTTAAGCATCGGAGTGGCTTCCCTCGGTAAACCCGGGGACGCCCTTTGACGTGTTTGTTCTTTACACAGGAAAACTCGAAGTACAAGGAAGTTCGCTATTTCTGGAACCGTGCAACCCGCTAGAGGGGCCACGAGTTTACCCGGAAACAGAATGATAGATCATGCTCATAGTGGCGCAACAGATGACTACTCGATATGCAGTTTTGATCTCCAGTAGAGAGATGGTTACTGATATGGTTTCAATACGGCAATGAAACTAGCTCTAAATTCAGAAAGCAGAACTAAACCTTAAATTAAAATAAAACCCGAAGCTAATCAAACTTAAAGCTAGCCTAAAGGAATCAAGAAAGCCAACGATGGAGGCTAGATGATCTGAAATCATTGAATTGGGTCGGGTATTTTAGTAAGGTTGAAGCATGTGAAAAATCAAATAGGAGGTGTATTCATCCAAACCTCCAAAATAAAAGATAAGTACTTTTAACGTGCGAAAATTTCCACGAAGAATACGACATACTCGTCATGAAGCGTGTTTCATTATCGAATATCAATATGAAATATCCTCTTTTTTTAAAATATCTAAAAAAACTTTCTGTATCTTTGACACTTACCAGATTACAATATTTCAAACGAGATTTTTCCTACACAATTTTTCAGACTTAATCTCTACATTGACCTCGCAACTAGATCAGATATTTACGAATTATATATGCTAATTAATTAGGGTTGAGTACGTGTATGACATAATCACACAATTTTTCAGACTTAATCTCTACATTGACCCCGCAACTAGATCAGATATTTACGAATTATATATGCTAATTAATTAGGGTTGAGTAAGTGTATGACATAATCACAGTTATACTATAATCTATATTACCAAGTGCAAGAAGGATGCGTCCAACCATTAGCCAAGTTTTTTTTTCGATGATGTACGTCCCACCACGTTGGGATTAACTTTGAATTTCTTTTTTTGTTTTGTGTGGAGGTTGGGATTCAATAATAAGGAAGACTAGTTCATGATCTTCATCATTGCTCATGTACTGTGCGCAAAAGGTCAAACGCGAACAAAAGACTCAAGTGTCTCAGTCTTCCTCGCCCGCCTTTATGGAAAATTCTGTTGTACAGACCCGCCTGTATATAAAACGATCTGGCGGGCTAGTTATTACTTAACCGACCTCTCCTAACACAAGCAATATTTAGGTTGAATCTTTGATGGCCATAGTACCTGAGAAGATGCTTGTTCTGCAGCTTATTTTGACAGTGGCTGCAACGATCGCAATTCTTCTAGCAGCAGAGTCAATAGCGCTTCCTCAAGCCAAGCCAGAATGCCAAGAAAAGTGCGGTGATCTCATAATCCCATACCCGTTTGGGGTAGGCGAAGCTTGTTCCATGCGACCGGAGTTCACCATCGCTTGCGATCAATCCACCAAAGCAGCAAACTTTACAAACAGTACCTACACCTTTCCAATCACCGTTACTAACTTCTCTCTTTTTGACGGTGAGTAATGCAGGACATAGCCCGAGTTTGTTATGACGACAAGGGTAAAAATACAAGCGTGCTAGAGCTACCTCCTTCTTACACCTTAGCTACCAAAAACGATTTCTTTACCATCGGCTGTAACGTATTAGCACTCTATTCAGCTGGTAAGGAAACGGGAATAAGTTCGCCGTTATGTATGGATTCACTTTTTAATTTGACCGTGTCTTGCACCGGCGTTGGGTGCTCCCGGATTACCGTACCTAGGGGACTGCAAAATTTTACTATTGCAATGGCTATACTTGACAAGTTTAACGCAACCGATCCGTGGCAATCAAAGTATCCATGCAGCTACGCCTTCATTGTGGAAGACGGAAATTTTACTTTCGACCCGGAGTCAAGTTTTCAGCGACTGAAAACCACAAACGAGCAGTTTCCAGTGGCTGTTAGCTGGGCTGCCGGAGTTGAATCATGTGAAGAAGCATGCAAAGCAAATACATCCTGTTTTGACCGAAGAACCTTAGGTGATGGGATGGTTGGTCATATTTGCCGGTGCTCGCAAGGTTACGAAGGAAATCCTTATCTCGGTTGCCAAGGTAATAATTAATGCTCGTCTATATATCATTAATTTGTAATAAAACTAACATCATCTTTTTTTTCTTACTTGATTATAAGGGAAGGAATATATATATATATATATATATATATATACGTGATTTAGTGCTGCAGCGTATTTGTTCTTGAGGTTTATCTATCATCTATTTCTATCGTTGCAAATCACACACACAACATTAACAAAATAAAATGAAATATATACTAGCTTTACTAGCGTCGACTACAACTAGTGTTCACTCGTTATCAAGCTTATCAAATAAAAAATAATAATACAGTTTTGCTACCGACTACAATTTGTTGTTGAAACATTTGTTTATAGTACAAGATAATGGTATTTAATTTCCTTATAAGAACTGTGTGTTCGCTGACATAATTAAACTCTTTCAATTCTTTGAAGTATGGTATAGCTAATTAGGTCTCTTGTTTTATTGTGAGTACTATTGATCTTCACAGGTTGAATTTCAAAACATTAACCAAAATTATGAACTTGGAAATGTTTGCTGTTTATTTTTTTTCAATGGAGATGTTCCCCGATACTAAGAACAGGGTTTGATTCGTTTCAGATATTGACGAGTGTGCGGCTTCAACGGGATCCTGTCCGAATGGGACGTGCGTAAATACACCTCCAGGAAATTACTCTTGCAAGTGTAATCATGGATTCATAAAATTGGACAACAGGACTTGTGTATCCGGTACCTCGTCAAACAACAAGTTAATTCAAATTTCATTGGGTATGTTCGACCGTGTTTAATTCTTAATACCTAGCTAAATAACAAATATCTTTCTAATTACTTTTCCCACAATGAGATCAATTATCCAACTGATGAGACAGAATTGAGGATTGAGCTTCTGTGATGACTAGAAATGATGTTAGAGAATTCTGCTAGTATATATGTATATGGAAGCTAGCAGGCTTATCAATTAGCATGTGTTTTATGCATAAATGCAAAGTATCTAAAGTAATTTGCTTATCACAATTTACAGGTGTTTGTATAGGCTTCTTGGTTTTATTGGCATTAATCTGGTGGGTTTATTGGGGAATGAACAAAAGAAGAATCGTGAGACTCAAAGAAAAGTACTTCAAAGAAAACGGTGGCTTAACACTACAACAACAGCTCGCCAGTCATGGAGGATCTATCGAGACAGCAAAAATCTTTACAGAAGAGGAGCTTAAGAAAGCCACAAACAATTACCATGTAGATGAAATCCTTGGAGAAGGAGGCTATGGAACAGTTTACAAAGGAACACTACATGATATGAATGTGGTTGCCATCAAGAAGCCAAAGGCTGGCGCTCCAACTCAAAGTGATCAGTTCGTTAATGAGGTTATCGTTCTTTCCCAGATCAACCACAGAAATGTAGTGAAACTATTAGGTTGTTGTTTCGAGACCGAAGTGCCTTTACTAGTATTCGAGTACATCAGTCATGGCACTCTATTCGATCATGTATTCAACAATGGAAAAGGAACCTCGCTTTCATGGGAATTACGATTGAAGATAGCATCAGAAACGGCAGGGGCACTAGCATACTTACACTCATCAACTTCCACTCCAATCATACATCGAGATGTAAAAACTACGAATATTCTCTTGGATGACAACTACACTGCCAAAGTGTCTGATTTCGGAGCTTCGCGTTTCATTCCTCTAGATCAAACTTAACTTGCAACACTAGTTCAAGGGACGCTTGGATACTTGGATCCTGAATACTTTCATTCAAACCAGCTGACAGAAAAGAGTGACGTATATAGCTTTGGAGTTGTCCTAGCAGAGCTACTAACAAGTAAAGTTGCACTTTCTTTTGCTAGGCCGGACAAGGAGAGATGTCTAGCCAGCTTCTTTGTTTCTTCAATTGAAAACGATCGCTTGATTCAGATTCTTGATGATGATATAGTGAACGAGGGAAACATAGAGACGATAGAGCAAGTGGCGAAACTGGCAAAAAGATGTTTGATGATAAAAGGCGACGAAAGGCCTACGATGAGAGAAGTTGCCATGGAATTAGAAGGGATGAGAGTTATGGCAAAGCATACATGGAAGAATGGCGATTCCGGCTTGGAGGAAACTGAGTACTTGCTCGGGTCACCTGATTCAGCGGCTTACGCTGTGAATATTGGAGGTGGTGACGGTGGCTCGAGCGTTATGAATACTGGTACCCTAAATACTGGTTATGACAGCATGCAAATTCAAATGCTGATGCCCTACGATGACGGGAGATGATTGATCATAGTTCTAGCTAGTAGTACTGAGTCTTCATTGCGAATACTCTATCGTATTAGTGGATTAGACTAGTCTTAAACTGGTTGTATTTTAAGAGTGATATATTAGCAATAATTAAGTTGGTTGCGTACTTACGTCAGTGTGCCCAGTCGTATGTCATTATTTGAATTTTGACGTGCATGGGTGATCTTGCTTGGCATTTAATTTCCATGTGAACTAATCTTAATTTGGGCAATTAATATAGCTACTAATACCAATTAGCTAGACGTGCATGTCAATTACAAACTAAATTGGATCTCAATCTTCTCCCAAGTGGGAAGCTTGGGTACAATAGACTTCATCTTCGTCAACAAGAGCGATGAGGGATATATGGCGCACGTTAACCTGTTCCTTCTCCTATATATCAACGACTGGTATTCAATAACAAATTAACAATATTAAGCAGTACTAGTGCATTAACAAGACACTCGAATGATCAAATTGGAATAGAGAGAAACAGAAGCAGAAAAACAAAATAAAAAAACACACAATTGACAATTGATTTGGATTTCCTAATCCAATGCGAACGGTTAAAAAGGTCGAAGAATTTTCAGCGACCATAACCGGGCGACTTTTGAGCTTGGTTCTGCATGCTGGCATCATACTCTGCACCTCTAATAGTCCCAGTCGAGCCACCATCAACTTCAACTTCATCACTAACCTCCACAAGAGAGTGGTCTATCTCTTTGGATGAGGAGGCATAAAGCTTCTTTCCTCTTTGCTTTGCCAAATCTCTCAGCATTTCATCAAGCTTTAGTAGCTCCGTCTCAACTGCTTTCATGGTAGGCCTTTCCACTCCTTTCACACTAAGCATCTTTGGGCGAGCTTGGCAACTTTTTCGATGATATCCCGATTTCCATCTATTGTTTCAGGATCAACAAGTGGGCATGGATCCAGCGGATCTTTATTTTCCATTGTTGATACAAAGACGTTGGCCAGGTTTCTCTCCGCCTCGGGTTTATCTGAACGAACTGCATTTTTGACTTGTCAGTAGCTCCACTAGGACAACTCCAAAGCTATAAACAATTAAACATCACTCTTTTCTGTGAGTGTGTTGGACCGGAGATATTCAGGGTCCAAATATCCCAATGTCCCCTGCACTAAAGTTTGAACCTGAGTTCGTCGTCAGGAACCAGTTTCGAAGCCCCGAAATCCAACACTTTGGCCGTAAGTTTCTCATCCAACAGTATATTCTTTTCCTTGACATCTCGATGAAAGATTTGCGTGGTGGTCGAGTGATGCAAGTATGAAAGTGACGTCGAAGTCTCCGTGGCTATCTTCAATCATTAATTATGTGACTGCAGATATTATAGGATTTGCCCAATCTAGAAGTTGGAGAAATGTAAAACTATGAAGATACGTAGAAATTAGTGTAAATAAATGAGGCCCCAAATCATTTTCATGTAAATAAATACTTTATGGAAGCTTGAGAATTAGGTTTTGGAGGCTACCGAATTGTCCATACCATACGAGAATAAAATTAGTGAGTCTAAAGTATGTTACAGATAGTTGGTATTGTTTTATGATATTAACGGTACAGTATAAAAAATATGTAGAATGTATATTTGTATTGGTTAACTTTGTACAGACCCGCCTATATGTAAACGATCTGGCGGGCTAGTTATTACTTAACCGACCTCTCCTAACACAAGCAATATTTAGGTTGAATCTTTGATGGCCATAGTACCTGAGAAGATGCTTGTTCTGCAGCTTATTTTGACAGTGGCTGCAACGATCGCAATTCTTCTAGCAGCAGAGTCAATAGCGCTTCCTCAAGCCAAGCCAGAATGCCAAGAAAAGTGCGGTGATCTCATAATCCCATACCCGTTTGGGGTAGGCGAAGCTTGTTCCATGCGACCGGAGTTCACCATCTTTTGCGATCAATCCACCAAAGCAGCGAACTTTACAAACAGTACCTACACCTTTCCAATCACCGTTACTAACTTCTCACTTGTTGACGGTGAGTTACAAGTAATGCAGGACATAGCCCGAGTTTGTTATGATGAGAAGGGTAGCAATACAAGCGTCATGAGTGTGCTAAAGCTACCTCCTTCTTACACCTTAGCTACCAAAAACGATTTCTTTACCATCGGCTGTAACGTATTAGCACTCTATTCAGCTGGTCAGGAAACGGGAATAAGTTCGCCGTTATGTATGGATATGCTTGGTGATTTGACCGAGTCTTGCACCGGCGTTGGGTGCTCCCGGATTACCGTACCTAGGGGACTGCAAAATATTACTATTTCAATGGATGTACTTGACGAGTTTAACGCAACCGATCCGTGGCAATCAAAGTATCCATGCAGCTACGCCTTCATTGTGGAAGACGGAAATTTTACTTTCGACCCGGAGTCAAGTTTTCAGCGACTGAAAACCACAAACGAGCAGCTTCCAGTGGCTGTTAGCTGGGCTGCCGGAGATGAATCATGTGAAGAAGCAAGCAAGAACCCGACTACTTTTGCATGCAAAGCAAATGCATCCTGTATCGACCGAAGTGCCATACGTGATGGGATGGTTGGTCATATTTGCCGGTGCTTGCAAGGTTACGAAGGAAATCCTTATCTCGGTTGCCAAGGTAATAATTAATGCTCATCTATATATCATTAATTTCTAATAAAGCTAACATTAACTTTTTCTAACTTAATTATAAAGGAATATACGTGATTTAATGTTGCAGTCTATTCGTTCTTGAGGTTAATTTAATCATCTATTTCTATCGTTGCAAATCACACACACACAATTAACAAAATAAAATAAAATACTAGCTTTGCTAGCTTCGACTACAACTAGTGGTTCACTCGTTATCAAGCTTATCAAATGACAAAAGAAATACAGTTTTGCTACCGTACCGACTACAATTTGTTGTTTTTATTTGTTTATAGTACAAGATAATGGTATTCAATTACCTTTAAGAATTATGTGGTCGCTGGCATAATTAAACTCTTTCTTTGAAGTATGGTATAGATAATTAGCTCTTGTTTTATTGTGAGTACTAATGATCTTCACAGGTTGAATTTCAAAACATTAAAACCAAAATTATGAACTTGGAAATTTTTGCTGTTTAGTTTTTTTTCAATGGAGATGTTGCCCGATACTAAGAACAGGGTTTGGATTCGTTTCAGATATTGACGAGTGTGCGGCTTCAACGGGACATTGTTCGAATGGGACGTGCGTAAATACACCAGGAAATTACTCTTGCGCGTGTAATGATGGATTCATAATTATAAACTCGGACGCCAGGACTTGTGTACCCGGTACCTCGTCAAACAACACTTACTGGAAAATTTCATTGGGTATGTTCGATCGTGTTTAGTTCTTAATAACTAGCTAAATAACAAATATCTTTCTAATTACTTTTCCCACAATGGGATAATTAATCCAACTGATTAGACAGAATTAAGAGAAATGATGTTGGAGAATTCTGCTATAGCATATGGAAGCTAGCAGGCTTATCAATTAACATGTGTTTTTTGCATAAGTATAACGTATCTAAAGTAATTTGCTTATCACAATTTACAGGTGTTTGTATAGGCTTCTTGGTTTTATTGGTATTAATTTGGTGGGTTTATTGGGGAATGAACAAAAGAAGAATCGTGCGACTCAAAGAAAAGTACTTCAAAGAAAATGGTGGCTTAACACTACAACAACAGCTCGCCAGTCATGGAGGATCTATCGAGACAGCAAAAATCTTTACAGAAGAGGAGCTTAAGAAAGCCACAAACAATTACCATGTAGATGAAATCCTTGGAGAAGGAGGCTATGGAACAGTTTACAAAGGAACACTACATGATATGAATGTGGTTGCCATCAAGAAGCCAAAGGCTGGCGCTCCAACTCAAAGTGATCAGTTCGTTAATGAGGTTATCGTTCTTTCCCAGATCAACCACAGAAATGTAGTGAAACTATTAGGTTGTTGTTTCGAGACCGAAGTGCCTTTACTAGTATACGAGTACATCAGTCATGGCACTCTATTCGATCATGTATTCAACAATGGAAAAGGATCCTCGCTTTCATGGGAATTACGATTGAAGATAGCATCAGAAACGGCAGGGGCACTAGCATACTTACACTCATCAACTTCCACTCCAATCATACATCGAGATGTGAAAACTACGAATATACTACTGGATGACAATTACACTGTCAAAGTGTCTGATTTCGGAGCTTCGCGTTTCATTCCTCTAGATCAAACTCAACTTGCAACACTAGTTCAAGGGACTCTTGGATACTTGGATCCTGAATACTTTCATTCAAACCAGCTGACAGAAAAGAGTGACGTATATAGCTTTGGAGTTGTCCTAGCGGAGCTACTAACAAGTAAAGTTGCACTTTCTTTTGCTAGGCCGGACAAGGAGAGATGTCTAGCCAGCTTCTTTGTTTCTTCAATTGAAAACGATCGCTTGATTCAGATTCTTGATGATGATATAGTGAACGAGGGAAATATAGAGACGATAGAGCAAGTGGCGAAACTGGCAAAAAGATGTTTGATGATAAAAGGCGACGAAAGGCCTACGATGAGAGAAGTTGCCATGGAATTAGAAGGGATGAGAGTTATGGCAAAGCATACATGGAAGAATGGCAATTCCGGCTTGGAGGAGACTGAGTACTTGCTCGGGTCACCTGATTCAGCGGCTTACGCAGTGAATATTGGAGGTGGTGACGGTGGCTCGAGCGTTATGAATACTGGTACCCTAAATACTATTTATGACAGCATGCAAATTCAAATGCTGATGCCCTACGATGACGGGAGATGATGGATCAGAGTTCTAGCTAGTAGTACTGAGTCTTCATTGCGAATACTCTATCGTATTAGTGCATTAGACTAGTCTTAAATTGGTTGTATTTTAAGAGTGATATCTTAGCAATGATTAAGTTAGTTGGCGTACTTACGTCAGTGTGCCCAGTCGTATGTATGTCGTTATTTAATTTTGACGTGCATGGGTGATCTTGCTTGGCATTTAATTTTCATGTGAACTGATCTTAATTTGGATAATTAATATAGGAAGAAGGTCCATTTGCACAAATATGAAAAGTCAAACCCTAAATCAATGAATTAAAAATTTAAATATCTGTTCTAATACAAGGTGTACTTACTAATGTTCAAATACACAAATCTTTATTAAATTTATAATAAAATAATATTTTTTAAGATAATTTTACCCTTGGAGAAAAAAAAGAACATTTTGCCGGAGCATCTCCGGTCGTCAGACTCCAGTCTCTGGTCACCAACAGCCGCACTCCGGTCCCCAACCGCCGCACTCCGGTCACCAGACGCCGCAAAATTACAGGTAGTCAGAATTTCACCGGATTTTTTTTTCTACTAGGAGCAATAAACTTTAACATAAAGTTTACTGGGGCAACATCTACATCAAATCCAAGTCTACTAACCCCAGTATACTCTAAGTTTAAGTCTAATAACACTAGTATACTAGAAAACCAAATCTACTAACCCCAGTATACTTCAAACTAAGTCTAATAACACACTGTATACATCAAAACCTAGTTTACTAACCCCAGTATACTTCAAAACCAAGTCTACTAACCCCAGTATTTCATCAAAACTAAGTCTACTAACCGCAGTATCGACGTTTCCTAGCGTCGGCGTGTAGACGACATGACCAGATCTGGATTTGACGTTGCTCTTCGAACTCAGTGTTACAGCGACCAGGAAGAACAAGACGAAGATTAGATGGAGCGGAGGATGCGGTCGTAGGAGATGGTGGAGATGAAGGCTCTGTGAGTGACAGTTAGAAAGAGAGGAGATCAGAAGAGAAAAATCAACTTGGATGCAAAATCTAAAGCAGATGAACAAGCTCTAGGCATTGGTAGTAAATCATAAGTTTACTATCCCTAATAAACTTGTACCAGATGTAGTAAATCTTTACCAGAGTTAGTAAACTTGTAAAACAGAATCTCCAAAACCCATTATACACGTGAAAAATAGTGAAAAATCAATTTAGATGCAAAAAACTAAAGTTTACTACCCTTAGTAAACTTTTACAGGGATAATAAACTCGAGCAGATGAACAAACTCGAGGCAGTGATAGTAAATCACAAGTTTACTACCCCTAATAAACTTGTATCAGACGTAGTAAACTTTACCAGAGATAGTAAACTTGCAAAACAATATCTCCAATGTCCATTATACACATTAAAAACAGTGAAAAATCAACTTACATGCCAAAAATAAAGTTTACTACCCTTAGTAAACTTATACTGGGGTAGTAAACTCTAGCAGATGAACAAACTCTAGCAGAGATCTTCATGGTTGAGCCGATACCGTTATGGTCGTCGTCCAGATCTCCATGGTTCTCGTACAGATCTCTATGGAGAACATCAACCAGTGAAAAGACATGGTCACCGACGTCGAGCTTTGATCTAGAGCTGGCTCAGACTCCGATCTAGAGGAGAGAGAGAGATGAGAGAGAGTGTGTCACGCCCTAGTCAAAATTTTACCTCCCTAAACCCGGGATAGGACGTGCAGGACCCATCTCAAGAGAAATTTACTCGAAATTCCCCTTGAGAAGGGATAACCCTTTTTCCCCAAACCATTTTAAACAATCCAAAACGATTCCGAAATAGACCTCACGGTCGGAGGTTGTTCCGATTTACGCATTTAGATTTCATGCTAATTATTTTAGAAGACCTAGGGTTCTAATAGTATTTGCGACTGCACCTGAATCTCGGTCAGGCTGCCTACGTACCCTATACTTAGGGATCAAGCAACACGTAGCTCTTATTTAAAAAAAACGTCCTTACCCTAAATATCCAGCTTTACTACAATCGGTCGATTTATTAGTAAGGATAACAAACGTCTATTGCATATCCGGAGTTTAACCTCTCCGTTGAGGTATCCACCAACGAACTATCTTTCAGGATTATCCCGAACATACAATCATATTTATATAAAACAACCGTATACAAGCAAACCAAATATAAAGACAACCGCATAATTATAATCGACATCCCACATAAGTATATAAAATAATGACATCCGTGTAAATAACAAATCCATCGAGGATATAAAAGTCAATCAATCACAAATGACACTCAAACCCCAGGTGGCGGACTACTGCCTAGGTGTGGTTTCTGAGTTTGTTCTTTGAAATCTATTTATTTTTGTGAAGTGATTGTTTCTCGACCCTTTTACTTTAATTTATTCTGGTTCTTCCTTTCTGTTCTTCCTGTCTTTAGCCTTAGTTTTCTCCACCCAAACAGTAAGTTTCCAGGACCAAACAGTAAGACCCAAGTGTGGCCTGAGCGGTTGCGGCGTGAGCGGAGAAGAGAAAACCTAGTCCTTTAGACACTTAGTCCTTTCAGGAAAACCTCTTTACCTTAAAGTTTCAGGTCAGCCTTCCGATCCCTTCTAATTATGAGTAGACTCTTTAGATCATCCTCAGTCACCTCCAGTTCCAGTAGATCCTCCTCCCTTAATAGGATTCCTACCATAGTTAATGAAGAACAATTAGAATATCAATCAAATGACAATATAGATATAAACGATTGGAACATTCCAAAAGTTCCCAGTAAAGAAATTTACAAGAAAAAATGGTCTTTGACCGCCTTTAATAATGAACATCATATTAAAACAGTTGAACAAGTTTATGCTTTAAGTAAAGAACATGAAACATGTCAATTATTCAGCCCAGAATCAATTAAAAAACACAAAAAAGATGGTCACAATTTCCTACATATAGGATTAGTACAAGTTGGTATTAAACCTTTAACCAGAAAAGGTCTTAATGCCTCGGTTCTCTTATGTTTAAGAGATGCAAGGTTTACTGACTTTACTGACAGTACCCTTGGAGTTATTGAATCAAGCCTTTTTAATGGCCCAATTCATTTTGATTGCTATCCTGATTTCACAATCAGCCTTAGTGATCCTCACATATTAAAAGCTTTAATGTTAAACATTAAAACATCAGGTTATAATGTACTTGAAGGTACTCAACCCTTAGCCTTAGTTTACAGAATCCATTACAAAGTCACAGGTACCAATATAAATTTTCAAGCTATTATTAAAAGTCCTAAAAATCAAACATTATTAATTCAAAGCAGTCATAAAAATGCTAACATCCAAATTCCACAAACAATTAAATGGTCAGAAATTCATCTTCCTACAGAATGGTCTCTCACTTGTGAAAATCATCCTGTTCAGATACAACACAATATTTCTGATTTAAACTTTATCCAACAAAATAATGATGGAACAGTAAAAATCAATTTTCTAAATTCCAGACCTAGCCAACAAACTAGAATCTAGGAATTAGGCCAATCTTCTAGACAGTTAGGGCAGTCATCTCGAAACTCCTTCGTTTCAGCCAGACATTCTTTTGCTGGTTCTACTTTGGCTGATTCCTCTATTTCTCGAAGAGATGCCGATCTAGATCGAGAAATTAAAACTCTCAGAATCCAAGAATTATAAGAAGAAATAAAAAATTTAAAAATTAAAACTACTTCTCAAGTCAGTTATCCTCAATATGAGACTCCAAATCAAGCAGAAGAAGACGAAGACACTTCCCCTGCTCCTACAGCCGTGATTTCGAAGTCATTCCTCCTATTAATCCTCAACTAAATACCCTTAATCAATCATTTACCATCAATTACTCCAGATTAGATCAAAACTTGGAATTAACAGAAAACATTCCTCGTCGCAATCTTTATCGACAACAATTCCCTTTAATTGAACAGAGAAAACAATTATTCCAAGATTGGAAAAATCACATGTTGCAAACTAAAACTGAAATATTCTTCCTTGACTTTATTGATCTAATAAACCAAAATAAAATCCAGACTTTAACTAAATCTAAATGGAAAACTACTTCTTCAGTAATCACCTCTTCTCACCCTCCTGTTGAAACTGTAGTAATTGATCATTTAAACCAACATATTATGGCCTCACCTTTTAAAATCCCTGATGAAAAACCAGATCCAGATCATAAGAAAATAATTGAACAAAACAATTACTCAAACCAAAGTCTAGTCACCATAGGAAGTTAATTAGATAAAATCGAAACAAAAATTGACTCAATATGTTCTAAAGTTAGCATACTTCCCCAATCTCGACCTGAACCACCATTAATACATTTCAGTAATCTCAATAAACCCACACTCAAACCAACCTCTACCGTTCAAAAAATTGAAAAAATGCTAAATAAATTAAAACCAGAACCTAGTAACAGTATCTCAGTCATCCATGCTACTGAAAACACATCTAATTCATCTGATAGTGATTCCAGTACAATTTCTAAAATAAACCAAACATTTATGCTTTGCTACAATTTTTAAATTGTAAATCCCGGTCCAACTATATATATATATATATATATATATAGTTGGACCGGGATTTAGGGGCTCTCGCTCTCTCTTGAACTCCACGGCTCAGATTTGATTTCCAAATAAAATAGAGAATATTTAGAGACATTTATTCTATCTTTCCCCATAATAGAGAATATTTTGATATTAAACTCGAATAATAGTTTCAAGGAAGACTAACAGCGTGTTTACAGCCCTTTGTAATCCGTCTAATCCCGGTAAAAAGGTAAATTTTTCAGGACGGGGTGTTACAGAGAGAGACGAGAGAGAAAAGAGATAGACAAGAGAGAGAGAATATCGATTTGAAATGGGTGATAAAGGGCTGGCTCCGGTCCACTTCGGTTCGGTTTATACCCCAAACCGCGAACCAAACCAATGTTATACTTCGGTCCGGTTTGGTTCGGTTTTTTACTATTCAAGAGGCCAAACCGCAAACCAAACCACACCCACGGTTCGGTGCGGTTCGGTTTTTTTTTTGGTTTTTTTTTCAAATTGATAATTTTTCTTCTTATTATCATTATAGTGAAAAATTGTTATAGTTCACAAAGTTGCACATTTATTTACAACCTAATAAACAAGTTATACAACATTAGTATGCATATTGTGATTCCGATGACTAAAAGTCAAAAATTAAAATCCGACCGTCAGATATGATCATTATGATGAAAGATGTTTGTGGAAAAAAATTCAACTGGATCCGACAAAGTTAAGGGCTCGATCGGAACGGTCAACCCTGATCCATCGTCACTTATCACATGGAAACACTCATATCTATCTCTATATTACGTATTTTTGTCAAACCTTCTACATGAAAAACACTCACATAAAAGAGACGCAACCGCCCATATAAAAATTTTGGGACATTTACCTTCCCACAATAGGGCTCCCCATAGGAAATAATAAAGGTAAATAGGGTTGACCGCTACAATCGGCACCGAGACGTTACCCGAATTACGTGATTTTTTAACCAGAGCTGTATTTCATCATTCCGAACACATCTTATTTCACGAGTTTTTTGATAATTTTGCTTTTATGTAGAGTTGGTTCATAAAGTTGTGCATTTGCTTAAAACCTAATAAACAAGTTATACAACATTAGTATGCATATTGTGATTCCGATGACTAAAAGTCAAAAATTAAAATTCGACCTTCAGATATGATCATTATGACGAAAGATGTCTGTGGAAAAAAATTCAACTGGATCCAATAAAGTTAAGGGCTCGATAGAAACGGTCAACCCTGATCCATCGTCACTTATCACACGGAAACACTCATATCTACCTCTATATTACATATTTTTGTCAAACCTTCTACACGAAAAACACTCACGTAGATGAGACGCAACCGCCCATTTAAAAATTTTGGAACATTTACCTTCCGACGATAGGGCTCCCCATAGGGAATAATAAAGGTAAATAGGGTTGACCGCTACAATCGGCACCGAGACGTTACCCGAATTACGTGATTTTTTAACCAGAGCTGTATTTCATCATTCTGAACACATCTTATTTCACGAGTTTTTTGATAATTTAGCTTCTATGTAGAGTTGGTTCATAAAGTTGTGCATTTGCTTAAAACCTAATAAACAAGTTATACAACATTAGTATGCATACTGTGATTCCAATGACTAAAAGTCAAAAATTAAAATTCGACCGTCAGATATGATCATTATGACAAAATATGTCTGTGATAAAAAATTCAACTGGATCCGACAAAGTTAAGGGCTCGATCGGAACGGTCAACCCTGATCCATCGTCACTTATCACACGGAAACACTCATATCTACCTCTATATTACGTATTTTTGTAAACCTTCTACATGTAAAACACTCACGTAGAAGAGACGCAACTGCCCATATAAAAATTTTGGGACATTTACCTTCCCACGATAGGGCTTCCCATAGGGAATAATAAAGGTAAATAGGGTTGACCGCTACAATCGGTACCGAGACGTTACCCAAATTACCTGATTTTTTAACCAGAGCTGTATTTCATCATTCTGAACACATCTTATTTCACGAGTTTTTTGATAATTTTGCTTTTATGTAGAGTTGGTTCATAAAGTTGTGCATTTGCTTAAAACCTAATAAACAAGTTATACAACATTAGTATGCATACTGTGATTCCGATGACTAAAAGTCAAAAATTAAAATTCGACCGTCAGATATGATCATTATGACGAAATATGTTTGTGGAAAAAAATTCAACTAGATCCGACAAAGTTAAGGGCTCGATCGAAACGGTCAACCCTGATCCATCGTCACTTATCACACGGAAACACTCATATCTACCTCTATATTACGTATTTTTGTCAAACCTTCTACACGAAAAACACTCACGTAGATGAGACGCAACCGCCCATATAAAAATTTTAGGACATTTACCTTCCGACGATAGGGCTCCCCATAGGGAATAATAAAGGTAAATAGGGTTGACCGCTACTATTGGCACCGAGACATTGTCCGAATTACATGATTTTTAAACCATAGCTGTATTTCACCATTCCTAACACATCTTATATTACGAGATTTTTGATAATTTTTCTTCCATAATTAAAGTCTTTTTCCTTTATACTACATAATTAAAGTCATTTTAATTCATGAGTTTATTTATTTATTTATTTTTTCCGGTTTTTCGGTCCGGTCCGGTTTCTACGGACCCCAAACCGGAAACCGGACCATACATACCCGGTTCGGTCTGGTTTTTGTTTTTCGGTTCGGTTTTTGTTTTTTGGTTCGGTTTTTCTTCGGTTTCGGTTCGGTTTTCGGTTTTCGGTTTCGTATAGCCACCCCTAATAAAGGAGAGATGAGCAGATATAATAGATTAGAGACAAAAATGTAATCTCAATATAATAGATCAGATGCAAAAATCTCAATAAAATTAATTGGAATAGACATGTTAATTCTGTTTTCATTAAAATGAGCAATCAATCCTTATAATTAGTACCATATAATCAATTATTGATTAATATAACTACAAACTAGATTGGATCTGAGTCTTCTCCCAAGTGGGAAGCTCTAGTTCCAGGAAGCTAGTCAATTACAAACTAAATTGGATCTGAGTCTTCTCCCAAGTGGGATGCTCTAGTTCCAGGAAGCTAGACGTGCATGTGAATTACAAACTAAATTGGATCTGAGTCTTCTCCCAAGTGGACTAAATTGGATCTGAGTCTTCTCCCAGGAAGCTAGTGGGTACAATAGACTTCATCTTCGTCAACAAGAGCGATGAGGGATATAGAGCCATCGCACGTTAACCAGTTCCTTCTATATATCAACGACTGGTATTCGATAACAAATTAACAATATTAAGCAGTACTAGTGCATTAACAAGACACTCGAATGATCAAGAGAGAGACAAGAGAGAGAGAATATTGATTTGAAATAGATGATAAAGGAGAGATGAGTAGATATAATAGATTAGAGGCAAAAATGTAATCTCAATATAATAGATCAAATGCAAAAAGATAATCTCAATAAGATTAATTAGAATGGACATGTCAATTCTGTTTTCATTAAAATGAGTAATCAATTCTTATAATTAGTACTATATAGTCAATTATTGATTAATATAGCTACTACTAGATTGGATCTGAGTCTTCTCCCAAGTGGGAAGCTCTAGTTCCAGGAAGCTAGACGTGTATGTCAATTACAAACTAAATTGGATCTGAGTCTTCTCCCAAGTGGGATGCTCTAGTTCCAGGAAGCTAGACGTGCATGTGAATTACAAACTAAATTGGATCTGAGTCTTCTCCCAAGTGGGATGCTCTAGTTCCAGGAAGCTAGACGTGCATGTGAATTACAAACTAAATTGGATCTGAGTCTTCTCCCAAGTGGGAAGCTCTAGTTCCAGGAAGCTAGTGGGTACAATAGACTTCATCTTCGTCAACAAGAGCGATGAGGGATATAGAGCCATCGCACGTTAACCAGTTCCTTCTATATATCAACAACTGGTATTCGATAACAAATTAACAATATTAAGCAGTACTAGTGCATTAACAAGACACTCGAATGATCAAATTGGAATAGAGAGAAACAGAAGCAGAAAAACAAAATAAAAAAACACACAATTGACAATTGATTTGGATTTCCTAATCCAATGCGAACGGCTAAAAAGGTCGAAGAATTTTCAGCGACCATAACCGGGCGACTTTTGAGCTTGGTTCTGCATGTTGGCATCATACTCTGCACCTCTAATAGTCCCAGTCGAGCCACCATCAACTTCATCACTAACCTCCACAAGAGAGTGGTCTATCTCTTTGGATGAGGAGGCATAAAGCTTCTTTCCACTAGGACAACTCCAAAGCTATAAACAATTAAACATCACTCTTTTGACGGTACAGTATAAAGAAATATGTAGAATGTATATTTGTATTGGTTAACTTTGTCAATGTTATTCTCCTCTTGGTTACATATGCAGGTAATCGATCATGCATGTTTTTCAGTTCGGAAGGAGAATACATAAAATTGTTCTCGGCCTACCTTTGCTCGTCAAGATAGTTTCTTGTATAAGTCTCGCTATCTATATGATTCCTAATTACTTTGCTTCAACAGAACCACCATGAGCACTGAGCTGTTGTTGTAACGTTAAGCCACCATTTTCTTTGAAACGTTTTTTCCTTAAGTTTGATGCCCCTCATGCTCTTTGTGACTTGTGAGTCACAATTTGTGACCAAGTCAAAAAAATTGTTTAGAAGGAAGAAGGTTAAAGCATGACCAAAACCTGTCTGCATTTGATTACTGTTTTGTGTGAGAAGAGATGTTATAGCTTCGCTGAGTATGCCATAACGGCATAAAGTGAACACTGATCTACAAAATCAAAAGTAGTACGCTATTTATGGTCAGATAGTGCCTACAAAATCATAATTAACCAGATGTACCATAGAAGCACCAAGCAACATGCTTTTTGATTAATATATAAAATTACAAAATGTTGTAAAAACCGATATCTTCCATTCTATTGAATATATGAAGACTTTAATTCCAGCTTTTTATTTTGATTAATTACGTTTTTATCTGGTCAAAAAGATTGATTTCCTTTTTCCTAATAGAATGTTTAAAATGCTTAATTTGGATAATAAGAAAATATTTCACTGCACTAGCTAATAACTCATTCCAATGAGGTTTCAGAGGGCCTTTACCCGGTAAGAAACTGGGTAAGATTAACACATCCCATGTCTCGCTATAGAGAAGGCAAGAGGTAGAAGGGGGTAATAATACAATTTTTTTTGGCAATCTCTCTACAACAGCCGTCAACCGAACGGAGGGAATTTGAAGACTACAACCTTGTGAAGCCACCACGGTCGAGGACATAGGTCTCCTAAGGAGCCGATCTTTCAATGAAAGCTTTCATCATCCTTTAACTGGAGGTGTGTTTCCTTGCAGCATAGACGCGGTAAGCTGCCAGTCCAACAATGGCCACTGCAGCTCCCACTGTAAGGTGCCAAACACATTCAACAACAGGCACCAATAAAGCAACCATTGGTGATCAGTGCACGGTTTCTTGTGTTCAATGCTAACATATGGTGCTTAGTGTTCAACACCTAATGTACAGTCCACGATAGTTCATGTGTAGAGCACAAAGCAACAAACACATAACTATCGACATCTGACAAAAAAGATGGTGACATTCCTCACACAACATGAAGCAACTGACACACAGGGCGGCAACTGACACACAATTGGAGCAAAAACAATCAAGGGGCAGTAGGTAACATACAGGGTTAGCAACAGGCATGTTGGGCGGCAATAGGCGTATGACTATCGGCAGCTGGCAGCCAAGTGCACATGGGCTCGGCAACCATGCCAGCAGCTTGTGTAGCACTCAGTAGCTCCTAGACAACGCTCAATATTTGCATGCCTTTAGCATAAAACAATGTTGCTCAGCTTCTAATCTCCGTTTGAGACTTAGAGCGGCATTCAAGGGTCAATATGTAAGTGAGCGGCAAATTTCCTCGCTCATGCATACAAAACCAAATATGAAGACTCGAGAGTGGTCATCTCGTTTTATAGGTTGGAGGTGCAACGTAGGAAGTAGTGGCTAAATCTCGAGCAAAATCTATGTCATACTCGGCATCTGGGTGCTCAGTGGTTGGAAACTAGCACTCAGCAGCTATGCATCACTGGTCCTCTGTAGCTAGGCACTAGGCGCACTACAGCTGGCAGCTGGACAGCCTGTGCTCTACAGCGTGGTGGTGGTGCTCTGCAGCTAGATGCTGGGCATCCTACACCGGTAGCTGATTCTCTTACCATATTCTCAACAGGACTTCTACCTGGAGAAATGTGCTAACGTTGATCAAACACAACGCGGGTTCTATGAATGAGATGATTCTCGAATTCCGAACTCTCTTTAATAGCATAACACAAACCAACGTTGGATACCTCACAACGTGGACCTAAAAACATCTTCGGTGCATGGTGCACGGCAACTAGTGCTTGTCACACGGCAGTTAGTGCTCGACAGCTGCCCTAGGCAGCGCTCGGTAGCAATCGGCAGTCAGCGCTCGACAGTGCATAGCAATTAGTGTGCAAGGCTTCTACAACTGGTAGCCATGTGCACATATAGTGTCTGGCAGCAGCGCACGTGTGCACATGCGGTGCCCGGCAGTAGCGTGCGGCAGCGCCTAGGCAGGTGCACATACAGTGCCTGGCAGTAGTGCACACGTGCACAGGGGTAAGCCCTGGCTGCAGTAGTGCATAAGTGCACAGGGGTAAGCCCCGGCAGCAGCGTGCACGCACACAGGCGCATGTGCACATACGATGCCTGACAGCAGCGTGCACGCGCACAGAGGAAGGTGCACATACGGTGCCCGGCAGCAGCGCACGCGTGCATAGGTGCAAGCCCTGGCAGCATCGTGCACGCGCACAAGGGCAGGCCCTTGCAACAGTGCTCAACAGGAGGACGCGGCAGCACAACAGTCAGTAGGTGCACGCGGAAGTACAGCGGTCAGTAGGTGAGGGCGCCAGAGCACATCACTCGGCAGCAGCGCACGTGTGTCAGGGCATAACGCTCGATAGCTGTGCACGCGCTAGAGCACAGTGCTCAACAGCAGCGCACAACGAGCAACATGTGGGATAGTGGTGCCGGTAACCAAATGCACATATATTTTAGGATTTCCATAATAACCTGCAAAAACAAACGTCCTAAGCATAGAATGAGGATGGAGATGAGAGGAACATATTTTATCCTCCCCGAGGTTATTGAACTTTGAAATTACTCAAAAAGTAAAGCTGACTTGCTAGTCTGTCAAATAGACTGCATTTATATAAGCTGCTCCCTGCTTCCATGCTCAAGTCCATACGCGTTCGACGATCGTTCGCGCAATTTCATCATGAATTGTCGCATGTGAAGGCCATGAAACACATGAAAATCATATGATTAGTTAATCTTGCCATAAAACAGTAGCAAATCATTGAAAAACATCAACTATATGAAGGATTCAAAGAGAAATTAGGAATACAACTCGTTTTTCTCAAGGAAAAGTGATTTCTATGCGCGTTGAAGCCATTGGGAGGACCGGTTCACCCACTTTTACTCCGGTTCTGGGGGTGTCCCTTTGTCTGAAGGATCCTGACATCCTTGTGCATAAACTCTCCAAATTTCACTGAAATCGGAGTTCTCAAGGTACCCGAACCGATTGCTTGAATATTTCAGACGGTCTGGGGATTCCGGAGACCGGTTCGGTTCCTTTCCGACAGGTTCTTGGGGTGAGGTTGGCGGCTTTAGAAGCGTATGAGCTATATCTTCAACTTCTCTGTTGATGACGAAAGCCAATTCGGAAATTATTCTGTCGATATTGGTGTTTGAAACCTGAGGCAGATTTTAGGGTTTATTGGTGCCCAGAGGTGCCCAGAGATGCCCAGTGGTGTGCGCAATGGTGTGCGCAGCGGTGCACAGGAGGTGCTCAGCGGTGCCCAAGAGGTGCGCAGCGGTGCCCAGAAGGTGCGCAGCAGTGGTGCGCGGCGGTGCACGGTGGTGCCCGTTGGTGCCCAGCGGTGGTGTGAGCAGCGGTGCACGGTGGTGCCTAGCAGTGTGCGCGCAGTGCACAGGCGTGCGCACGACAGAATTTTTCTTTTTTTCGGTGGCCTACTTGCTCTTTTTGAGGTTTAGAGCTACGTGCATGATAACGTGTTGTAGAATCATATTGAGGGAATGAATTCTCCTTATCTTATTGATAGAATGAAGCTCCTTTATATAGTGAAATACATGGGCCTCTTACATGGATATGTGTAAAACCCTATTACAACATGATTTAATACATAAAGCCCGTATACAAAGACATGGACCAAGACACACACATATATATATATATATATATATAATATCCTAAAATAAAACTAGATTTTTGCTACACAATTTTTCAGACTTAATCTCTCCATTGACCCCGCAACTAGATCAGATATTTACGAATTATATATGCTAGATTAATTAGGGTTGAGCACGTGTATGACATAATCACAGTTCTACTATAATATTCTATAGAGGAAAATTCACCATCAGTGCCTGAACTATAGTGGCAAGGTCAATGTGATACACACACTCTCAAATGTACCAATGTGATGCCTGAACTAACATTTCACTACCGATGAGATGCCAGAAGCCATATTCCGTTAAAGTGCCGTCAATTTGATGATGTCATGCTCACGTGGGCTGACAGAAAAGAAGGAATTACTGAAATAACCTTATGCTTTGTTCGAGAACCGATTTCCCTCCAATATGTTTCCTTCACGGACCAATTTCCCTCCAAAACCAATTTGCCTCAAAAGGGAACTTTGGTTACCAACGAAACAGAACCATTCTGTTTCTCCCGTCTTCAAAAACATTCAATTCCCCATTTCCCCTTAATGGATGGGAGTTTACCTGAGAATCCAAGATCAAACTAAATGAGTGACTAAACCATGGAATCTGTACATTTAGACCGTACATCACAAAGACTACAAGCACAGGATCAAAGATATAAACAATAGAAGTGAGGATGCTCAAGAAACATCATTAAACTCGTCTTCTCCTACTTGAATTGAGAATTGACAAGCTTCAGCCACTATATATCTTAGCTTTCAGATACCAACTGCGAGTTATATTTCTTCATTCAAAATTCACAATAAACCCAAATGACCTCATCTCCTTAGTACCCCATTAAATTTTGATTGGGAACAAGGACTAAATTTAAGAAACATGAATTAAATGACTATATAGTCTTCCAAATGACTCTTCCAATACGCAATCATCACTTGTCCTATATAGTCTAATTGTGAGACTGAATGACTCGAACTAGCAAACTAATAAAGCCAACTCTTCCACAAATTCAAAGGCAAAACCAAACAATTAACAGACGCAAGAAAACACTCAGCACATAAATGTAAAAGTCTACAAGTTGCAAAATTACCTGAAATCTCATCAGAACGAGTTCATCTCAAGGCAGTAAGTTCTTCTCTTCACCAGCATCTTGGCAGCAGTCCCATACGGCTCCTCAAAGGCAGTCGAAACCCAAGAGAGATCAGACACCTCCTTCTTGGGGTTGGACTGCTCACTGGGCCGAATCGCAACCAAAGTAGCTCCCTTAAGCATAACTCCATCAGGCAATTCCAGGTGGGGTGCGTACCAGAGCCTCATATTGAGGGCCGGCACCAGCGTCCTCTTGGATGCAGAAGAAGCCGACAACGGCTTCACCCTCAATGGTTGAATAACAGAGGAACCGAATCTCGTTGAAATTCTTGAGCACCTGCGTCGGCGAGTGGTGCGTGACGCCGGCCTGTTCAATCTCGCCGGCGAGGGATCGGCGCGGGCCGAGGAACTGGCCGAGGGCCTGGAGGGGCTTGACAATGCCGCCGAAGACGAGGCGGAAGAGGGAGGAGAAAGGAGCGCGGGACTTTTCGGAGGAGGAGGTGGAGTCGTCGTCGGAGATGACGCAGTCGACGCGGACGAGGACAGTGTCGACTTGGGGGACGAGGGAGTGGAAGCGCCGGGAGACGACGCAGCAGCGGCCGAGGGCTTTGACGTCGGCAATCTTGTTGAAGACGAGGAGGAGGAGGGAGTCGGGGAGGCGGTCGAAGTGGTCGAGGCGGCGGAGGAGGTCGGAGGGTTCGGGGTAGACGCGGGTGAGATCTGGGTAGAAGGACATGGAGGAGGATTTGGGTAGATCTAAGGTGGTGGTGGAAGGAAATCGGTTCTCGAACAAAGCATAAGGTTATTTCAGTAATTCTTTCTTTTCTGTCAGCCCACGTGAGCATGACATCATCAAATTGACGGCACTTTAACGGAATATGGCTTCTGGCATCTCATCGGTAGTGAAATGTTAGTTCAGGCATCACATTGGTACATTTGAGAGTGTGGGTATCACATTGACCTTGCCATTATAGTTCAGGCACTGATGGTGAATTTTCCTCTATTCTATATTACCAAGTGCAAGACGGGATGCGTCCCACCACGTTGGGATTAACTTTGAATTTCTTTTTTTGTTTTGTTTTGTGTGGAGGTTGGGATTCAATAATAAGGAAGACTAGTTCATGATCTTCATCATCGCACATGTACTGTGCGCAAAAGGTCAACCGCGAGCAAAAGACTCAAGTGTCTCAGTCTTCCTCGCCCGCCTTTATGGAAAATTCTGTTGTACAGACCCGCCTATATATAAACGATCTGGCGGGCTAGTTATTACTTAACCGACCTCTCCTAACACAAGCAATATTTAGGTTGAATCTTTGATGGCCATAGTACCTGAGAAGATGCTTGTTCTGCAGCTTATTTTGACAGTGGCTGCAACGATCGCAATTCTTCTAGCAGCAGAGTCAATAGCGCTTCCTCAAGCCAAGCCAAAATGCCAAGAAAAGTGCGGTGATCTCATAATCCCATACCCGTTTGGGGTAGGCGAAGCTTGTTCCATGCGACCGGAGTTCACCATCTTTTGCGATCAATCCACCAAAGCAGCGAACTTTACAAACAGTACCTACACCTTTCCAATCACCGTTACTAACTTCTCACTTGTTGACGGTGAGTTACAAGTAATGCAGGACATAGCCCGAGTTTGTTATGATGAGAAGGGTAGCAATACAAGCGTCATGAGTGTGCTAGAGCTACCTCCTTCTTACACCTTAGCTACCAAAAACGATTTCTTTACCATCGGCTGTAACGTATTAGCACTCTATTCAGCTGGTCAGGAAACGGGAATAAGTTCGTCGTTCTGTGAGGATATATTTGGTAATTTGACCGAGTCTTGCACCGGCGTTGGGTGCTCCCGGATTACCGTACCTAGGGGACTGCAAAATATTACTATTTCAATGGCTGTACTTTACGAGTTTAACGCAACCGATCCGTGGCAATCAAAGTATCCATGCAGCTACGCCTTCATTGTGGAAGACGGAAATTTTACTTTCGACCCGGAGTCAAGTTTTCAGCGACTGAAAACCACAAACGAGCAGCTTCCAGTGGCTGTTAGCTGGGCTGCCGGAGATGAATCATGTGAAGAAGCAAGCAAGAACCCGACTACTTTTGCATGCAAAGCAAATGCATCCTGTATCAACCTAAGTGCCATACGTGATGGGATGGTTGGTCATACTTGCCGGTGCTCGCAAGGTTACGAAGGAAATCCTTATCTCGGTTGCCAAGGTAATAATTAATGCTCATCTATATATCATTAATTTCTAATAAAACTAACATTAACTTTTTCTAACTTAATTATAAAGGAATATACGTGATTTAATGTTGCAGTCTATTCGTTCTTGAGGTTAATTTAATCATCTATTTCTATCGTTGCAAATCACTCACACACACAATTAACAAAATAAAATAAAATACTAGCTTTGCTAGCTTCGACTACAACTAGTGGTTCACTCGTTATCAAGCTTATCAAATGACAAAAGAAATACAGTTTTGCTACCGTACCGACTACAATTTGTTGTTTTTATTTGTCTATAGTACAAGATAATGGTATTCAATTACCTTTAAGAATTATGTGGTCGCTGGCATAATTAAACTCTTTCTTTGAAGTATGGTATAATTAGCTCTTGTTTTATTGTGAGTACTAATGATCTTCACAGGTTGAATTTCAAAACATTAAAACCAAAATTATGAACTTGGAAATTTTTGCTGTTTAGTTTTTTTTTCAATGGAGCTGTTGCCCGATACTAAGAACAGGGTTTTGATTCGTTTCAGATATTGACGAGTGTGCGGCTTCAACGGGACATTGTTCGAATGGGACGTGCGTAAATACACCAGGAAATTACTCTTGCGCGTGTAATGATGGATTCATAAAGTCGGACGCCTGGAATTGTGTACACGGTACCTCGTCAAACAACACTTCCTGGAAAATTTCATTGGGTATGTTCTATCGTGTTTAATTCTTAATAACTAGCTAAATAACAAATATCTTTCTAATTACTTTTCCCACAATGGGATAATTTATCCAACTGATGAGACAGAATTAAGAGAAATGATGTTGGAGAATTCTGCTATAGCATATGGAAGCTAGCAGGCTTATCAATTAACATGTGTTTTTTGCATAAGTGTAACGTATCTAAAGTAATTTGCTTATCACAATTTACAGGTGTTTGTATAGGCTTCTTGGTTTTATTGGTATTAATTTGGTGGGTTTATTGGGGAATGAACAAAAGAAGAATCGTGCGACTCAAAGAAAAGTACTTCAAAGAAAACGGTGGCTTAACACTACAACAACAGCTCGCCAGTCATGGAGGATCTATCGAGACAGCAAAAATCTTTACAGAAGAGGAGCTTAAGAAAGCCACAAACAATTACCATGTAGATGAAATCCTTGGAGAAGGAGGCTATGGAACAGTTTACAAAGGAACACTACATGATATGAATGTGGTTGCCATCAAGAAGCCAAAGGCTGGCGCTCCAACTCAAAGTGATCAGTTCGTTAATGAGGTTATCGTTCTTTCCCAGATCAACCACAGAAATGTAGTGAAACTATTAGGTTGTTGTTTCGAGACTGAAGTGCCTTTACTAGTATACGAGTACATCAGTCATGGCACTCTATTCGATCATGTATTCAACAATGGAAAAGGAACCTCGCTTTCATGGGAATTACGATTGAAGATAGCATCAGAAACGGCAGGGGCACTAGCATACTTACACTCATCAACTTCCACTCCAATCATACATCGAGATGTAAAAACTACGAATATTCTCTTGGATGACAACTACACTGCCAAAGTGTCTGATTTCGGAGCTTCGCGTTTCATTCCTCTAGATCAAACTCAACTTGCAACACTAGTTCAAGGGACGCTTGGATACTTGGATCCTGAATACTTTCATTCAAACCAGCTGACAGAAAAGAGTGACGTATATAGCTTTGGAGTTGTCCTAGCAGAGCTACTAACAAGTAAAGTTGCACTTTCTTTTGCTAGGCCGGACAAGGAGAGATGTCTAGCCAGCTTCTTTGTTTCTTCAATTGAAAACGATCGCTTGATTCAGATTCTTGATGATGATATAGTGAACGAGGGAAACATAGAGACGATAGAGCAAGTGGCGAAACTGGCAAAAAGATGTTTGATGATAAAAGGCGACGAAAGGCCTACGATGAGAGAAGTTGCTATGGAATTAGAAGGGATGAGAGTTATGGCAAAGCATACATGGAAGAATGGCGATTCCGGCTTGGAGGAAACTGAGTACTTGCTCGGGTCACCTGATTCAGCGGCTTACGCTGTGAATATTGGAGGTGGTGACGGTGGCTCGAGCGTTATGAATACTGGTACCCTAAATACTGGTTATGACAGCATGCAAATTCAAATGCTGATGCCCTACGATGACGGGAGATGATTGATCATAGTTCTAGCTAGTAGTACTGAGTCTTCATTGCGAATACTCTATCGTATTAGTGGATTAGACTAGTCTTAAACTGGTTGTATTTTAAGAGTGATATATTAGCAATAATTAAGTTGGTTGCGTACTTACGTCAGTGTGCCCAGTCGTATGTCATTATTTGAATTTTGACGTGCATGGGTGATCTTGCTTCGCATTTAATTTCCATGTGAACTAATCTTAATTTGGGCAATTAATATAGCTACTAATACCAATTAGCTAGACGTGCATGTCAATTACAAACTAAATTGGATCTCAATCTTCTCCCAAGTGGGAAGCCTGGGCACAATAGACTTCATCTTCGTCAACAAGAGCGATGAGGGATATATAGCCATCGCACGTTAACCTGTTCCTTCTCCTATATATCAACGACTGGTATTCAATAACAAATTAACAATATTAAGCAGTACTTGTTTGGTCTAGAATTTGCAGTCCTTCAAACAACCGGCTTGTAAATTTGTGCTAGGCGTGCCAGTACCTTTGGGTCAGGTACAACCTTGAAGTTGGATGCTACTTGCGTCCCTCTTCTGACTTCTTCTCACAGCGACTGTGACAGACGCCGATCTTCTTCCTCTGTGCTAGGTTCTCTTCTTAGACCTACAAGGGAAAAGTCCCTCTAGGATTTTTCTCCAACCTTTGAGGATGGCCGAATCTTACTTAGTATGCAAGGAAACTAAGCAGCGGGTATCAAGATATAAACTGGCGAACGGATTCTCCAGAACTGATTGCGGGAGTAAAACTGCTCAACGGATCGAACAGGGGAGTAGAGAGATTTCAACGGATTGAAACCTGTCAGACTTAACGGATTAAGTCCCTTTTGCAGCTTGACGGATCAGGCTACGGTTGCTGACGGATCAGGCTTGGTTGCTCCGGAGAGGCTTGAAGACTTTCGCGTGGCGAAGTTGTTGTCTGTTTGTTGATAGATGTCGTTGTGTTTTTCTCTTACACCTCAACCCTTTATATAGTGAATACTAGGGTAGATGTTTCCTTGCGAATCAAGGTATAGCCTCAAATAATCCTTCTTGTAGTGCAAGACTAGTTCTTAAAGCCCAATCATGTAAGCCCAAAACCATTCTAGTGGTAACTTAACCTCCTGCAACCACGTGTCCAATTTCTTATAATACCCTCGCGAACGCTTTTCCAACCGCGAACGTATTCTGTTAACACACGTCCCGCTTCGCGAGCGCGTTTCCCCCTGCGAACAAATTATCTCCTTTCGCGAGCGTACTTTGTTACTGTGCTCCTTGCGAGCGCTTTTGACTTTCCAAACGTCCTCTGACCCTCTTGACCGCAGGCATCGGTCCACTTGCCTTTCTATAAATGGGCTTTTTACTTCTGGATCCAACATTGCCCCCCAGTTCTTGAGATTAAGCCCGTTTGCGAAAATCGAAAAGAGCTATACCTTAGCATTGATTTAACCAAAAGCAAACGTCTTTTCATTGTCAAACTCCTCAGAACACTCAACCATCATTTCCCTCTGCAACTCTTTTCAAACCTTCCTGAGATAATCCGCCGCCGTTCCTACTTCCAAATCAATGGCACCCAAACACACCTTCTCTGCTGTGAAAACCACACCCAGAACCCCTTCTGAGTATGAAGCCCTAAACTTTGTCCAAGCCATGGTTGGCCTCCGACCTGCTCCAAAACCCAAGGGTTCTTGGTTGAGAGTTAAGATTGATCAAACCTGCGACCTAGGTCCCTGGGTTGATGTCTTCCCACACCCACTTGAAATGCCTTACCGTCAACATGCATCTCGAATTCCCCCTTTAATCTTTCGCGAGGAAGAAGTTTCATTCGTCGACTGGCAGAAGTCAGACGCCCAGACCAGATTTGGGCAGTGGCCGAATACTAATGACGCCGAGATCCAGTGGTACCAACAACGCCGTAGTAAGGACCTTGAACGATGGCAAGCCGTTGGAATCGCCGATCCTATCGACCTCTGCTTCTCCTTGAAGTCTGGTTGTAACAGAGCTCCCCTGGCAGCAGCAATTTGCTTCTGGGACACTTCATCAAACACCTTTCATCTCCCCGCAGGCCCAATGGGTATCACCCTCCTAGATATGTATACAATTACCGGATTTCCATTCGCCTGCGCACCGAGTCCTCTCAACGACCTTGCTCTGGAACATCAAATCCCCTCTGATCAGCCTCGCCCCAACTCATACGCCGCGTGGGTCAATCACTATGGGAGCACTGACGACGATCTGAGTGGCCTAGCATTTTTGGAATTCTGGCTACTCAAATATGTTGAATGTAGCGCCACCAACAAACCCACTTTCGCCTGGGCCAGAACGGCTGAGCTACTTTACAACGGTATTCCTCTCAATCTTTTGGAGTTAGCCACTGGATTACTATATAGGTCACTACACTTTCTATCCTTAGAGCCCTTTAAACACAGATCTGTTAGCGGTCCTCTTTGGATTTTGGACTTGTGGCTTCAAACCTATTTCCCTGCTTTTCGCTCTTCCTCTGTCACCAGCTTCCTAAAAGATAAGGTTTTAGGCCAAACCATCGTATCCGCTCCACATCCTCCAGCCCTTAGCTATTCGCGTTGTTTCCACCATCTGTATAGTATGGAAAGCCTACCTTCAGATTCTATTCTCGTTATCTGCAGACGCACATACCCTTCTCTCGTTAAAGAAGGTTTTATTTTCAGCAACAAACACAACGTCCTGCAGCTCCTTTTCTTTCTACGCCTCCTTTCCAATCGCGACCTTAAACTACCAGGGAGAGCCGGAGTAGAAATCTATGCCCCCAACTTCTTCACGAGGCAATTTGGAATGTGCCAAAAAATTCCATATCCCCCATTGGCTAGTCGCAACCATTTCACTTCGTGGCGAGAAACCTATAATGCTGGGATTGATCCTGATTCCATCCCCTCCCGTTTTAAAGACATCGCTCAGCCTGTCAACACCTATCCCCTCGGCGGAGTACGTCTGAGCTTCGAGGCCACTAATGAATTTACTAAGTGGTGGACATCAATCAACGAAGGCAAATGGAAGCCAAACCACCTATCTGTGTTTAGACAGATCTTCCAGCCATATCAGACACAATTCCGTCATGCCGAAGACCTGGCTGTTTTTGCCATTGACGGCCCTCGCCAAAGCGTTGAATCTTCTTTGGTTCCTGAGGAGCGCACAGAAGTGCTTCCTGCCCCCCAGGTATTTAAAACTCTTTAACTATGTTTATCAATTTTCTGATCTGTATCCCTTTTTCCGACCATCTTCCTTCCTTGCAGCGTCCTCAAAGAACCAAGAAGCGCGCGAACAAGAATGCAGATCATCCACTCAAGAGGCTCAAACCAAATCTTTTTACAGAAGGAAATGCTCTCCAACCCCAGGTATGGGTTCATTTAATTTGAAAACTCGTATGCTCATGTAGCCAAGTCAATTAATCATATAATTGTCTTCTAGGTGGATCAGCTTATGCAGTCTAACTCTGAAGACGTACCATCCCTTGAAGAATGCAATCAACATCCTGCTGTTTCTGGTGCCCCCAACCTAACTGTTCTAGCTGAAGTAACCTCTGCCGTGGCCCAAGAGGCGATTCCTCCCAGAGCTAACCTGGACACTGGGACTCCTGCTGAAACAAAACAAGAGGTATTATTTTGATAAACCATTCAATTGGCGATGTTTCAATGATCTTGAGCTCAATTGTGCTTCTGTCGTTTCAGGGACCAACTCCTGTATTTGAAGTTAGCTCTTCCTCCGAGTCAGTTGCTTCTCCGATCCTGGATACTATGATGGGAGAGATCTTTAGTGAAAGCGCCAAGCTCGTTCCACTTCAAACTGTTGCTGCGAATGAGCCTTTTCCCCGCGAGGCAACTTCCTGTTCGCCTCAGAGAAAAATGACTGATACTCGCGCGAATGAAATTCCTCCCGCGAACACAGTCTCTCCGGCGAACGAAACTGCTGTCGCGAATGCCGATCGCGCGACTGATATTGTTCAACCAGTGCTTCAACCGGTAATCCCAACTGAGACTGACCCAAAGGTAACCATTTTTATTTTGCAGCTTCTGTTTGTACTCTCACAAACACTTATTATTTCTTTATTTGACAGATTCCGGAGAACCTCCCAATGACCTCCCCATCTGATCATGCTACGCCTTCCCTCATCGAGCAAGTTCAATTAATGCTGGATCCTTTTCAAGCAAACCAATCCATCGCTGATGCGACACTATTCCTCCGCAACCTAGAGCATGAAGATCTTCTCCACCCACACACTAGGGTCTAAATTGAAGATGCTGTTCGTCTCCTTCGAGTTCAAGCTGATGAAAGACTCTTGAAGAAATTGCAGCGTCTGTGGGAATTCACAACCAAAGCTGCGACTTTGTCTGAACGTGTCAGAGCCACGCGATTGGAGGCTCCTCAGTATCATCAACAGAAAGAGAAGTTCCAAGCCGAACGGGTTGCCAAAGCCACCAATCTTGCCAAACTTGTCCATAACGCGACCCAGTTGTTTCCTAACCGACTTGCTGAGCTTAAACGTCAGAAAGCTGAGATTGAGGCCCAGCTAGCAATTGTCGAAGAGGAAACCCAGAACAACTTAAACGTCTTGGAGCAAGAGAAGAACTCCTATCAGACTCTTCAACAAATGATCAACCAGGTGGACGACAGGATCGAAGATTCCCTGATCAACGAAGAAAATATCCAAAACGCCCTTGATACTGCTTTAGCGAACATTAAGCACATTAGTAAATTTATTTAACTGTTTATCTGTTCTGACTTTGTTCGCGCATATTATTCTGAATGCAGAAGATCTTTTCAAATTAATTCCATATCCTTGACCACTCGAAAACTGTTCCCAACTTTAACTACAACGTCGCACCATTAACTTGCGCATTTACCGTATTCAACTAACACAGCACGCGTGATAAATGCTTGACCAATGAACGAATAGCAAACCATTCAGTTCCCTTTGGTGAAAACCTAGCGTTTCGCCTATAAATATCGATTAATTCCTTTCATCACCTTCAACAACCAAGAACATGTATTCTCCTTTCAGTCTCAAAGCAATTCCACCAGACCTCTTTCTTCAACCTTTCTGTCCTCTAGGCTTCACAACCAAACCTCAAATCCTGGGTAGGCTTCACAACCTAACCTCAGGAATAAGATCTGATGCGCCCAGCCCTGAAGTCGCATCGAAGTGCATCACTGGAACCAAATTCCACTTGATGAGGGGATTGACTTCTGGTATTGGACCGAAGAAGGCTTCTGTGCCGACATGATTCCTCTTGCCGAGCCTCTTCCGCGCCAGGTCAGACCAAGTTGCTTCTACTCCCATCACCGTCGACTTGCTTTCAACAAGCTGGCCGCGCAAGGTGGAAGATGAAGCAAAACCTGCAACAGTTTGAAGAGAGACTTTATGAAAGGAGTCGTAATAGCTCTCTCTTTAAGCAGCTTTGTTCTTGTTCAACACTGTATTTGTTGCAACCAGTTCTTGTTCAACACTGTATTTGTTATCCATGAATACTATGCAATAAACACACATTGTTTATGTTCTATGTATAAACCACAGGCGTTGGTTCAAACTAAATTAGGGCTTGAAAAACACAATTTGTTCTTCCCAAAAATTGTCAAAAAATTCGAAAAAAGTCGAAAAACCACATTAATTGGTTTGTATATCTATGGTGCCCCCCAGTTTTATCATGTGCATAAAAAGCCGAAAACCTCAAACAGGTTAGGCGTTAAGCAACATGAATGAAACTGACAAGATCCCAATTTTGCAAACAAGATCCTAAGGCTCTAAACTCTGCCCCCCTTGCTGGCAAACAGGCTGTTCTGTCATCTGTGGCGACGAAGGATCGTCAGAAGCCCAAACACTTGGAAAGTACTGTTTCAGATGCCTCCCATTAATAGGGTTATTATGGACTTCTCCATCCAAATCTCGCAAATAATAAGCACCTTTACCCACGATCTGGTCAATCACAAAAGGCCCCTGCCACGTAGGCGACCACTTACCCCTGCCGCGAACGTGTTCGCCAAAGGGAAGTACTGCTTTCCAAACCAAATCGCCAACTCCAAAACTTCTGCCACGTGTCCTGGCGTCATATGCGCGAGCGACTCGTTGTTTTTCAACCATTATATGATCTAAGGCTTCCATACGAGTAGTATCCAACTGTTCATGCTCCTGAAACATGGCCTGAACATAATCCTCTCCTACTAACTGATGTTGTTCGCGAACCCTTAAAGAATTAACACTTATCTCCATGGGTAAAACTGCATCATGCCCAAACATCAAGGCATAGGGTGTGGTTCCTGTAGGCGACCGCTTAGATGTTCGATATGCCCACAGAGTATGATCAAGCTCGTTATGCCAATCTCTAGGATTATCAATCAGCATCTTTCGCAGGATATTGATTATGACTTTGTTACTAGCCTCAGCTTGTCCATTCGCCTGAGCATAATATGGTGTGGAATGCAGAAACTTAATCCCATAGTCAGTAATGAAGTCTTCGGTTTCTTTCGCTAGAAATGCTGCCCCCCTGTCTGCAACTAAACACTCTGGGATACCATACCTGCTAATGATGTTGCTGAAGATGAAGCTGCACACTGTTCGAGCAGATGCATCTTTTAAGGGTACAGCCTCCACCCATTTTGTGAAATAATCGGTCGCTAATAGGATGAACTTATGCTGCTGAGACGAAGCTGGATGAATAATTCCTATAAAATCCAACGCCCATCCTCTTGCTGGCCAAGGCTTAATAATGGGTTGCATGGGCACATCTGGAACATGCCGCACCGGTCCATGCGCTTGACACTCCTGACAACCTTGAGCAAAGGTGATGCAATCTTTCAAGATTGAAGGCCAAAAGTAACCATAACGACGGATAAGCCACCTCATCTTTGGTCCAGCCTGGTGCGAACCACACACTCCTAAGTGTACCTCTCTCATTACTCGCTTAGCTTCTTTTCCAAAGATACACCTAAGATAAACTCCATCCTCTCCTCTGCGTAAGAGTTCGCCACCTCGTATCACATAGTTAGTGGCAAAGTATCTGACTTGTCTATCAACTGGAGTAGATGGATTATCCAAGTAATCAATGAGTGGTTGACGCCAATCTGTATCGATAGCCTCTATCGTAGCGACGTACCATTCATCCGCGTCTACCCTTCGAGCCATGAAAGAAGGTAACGTCCTTCTTTCCACCTTCAAAATCCGCTCGCAGACTCCATCAGCCAAAGTTATGCCAGTGGCGATTTGGGCTAATTCATTCGCCGCGACGTTGTGTGCTCTTGGGATATAATCCAGAGTGACATCACTGAATTGCTCCAACAACTCTGTAGCCCTTTCCCAAAAAGGAACCAAAGTAAAGGTGGTACATTTGTATAACCCCTTAAGCTGATTGATCACCAACAAGGAGTCACCAAACACACTTACCACTGTTGCCCCCATTGCGAGCAACATTTCCAATCCAATTATGAGTGCTTCATATTCAGCCTGATTGTTGGTGCATTTCCACTCTAGTTGGAAAGAATATGCATGACGAACCCCGAGCGGACTTACTAGAGATATCCCTGCGCCAGATAAACTCTCAGTACTGCTCCCATCAAAGTATAATTCCCAAGGCTGCATCAGAATGGCCACCACATCTAACTCCCTGTATTGTAAATCTTGTTCCACAGGATGATGAAGCAAAAAATCTGAAACCGCTTGTCCGGTTTGTGCCTTCAAAGGTGTATATTGTAGTGAGAACTCCGACAAAGCTAACACCCATTTACCAATTCGACCCCTAAGAATGGGTCTAGTTAACATGTATTTCACCAAGTCCGTCTGTGCCACCACTACCGTTGTGAAAGATAACATGTAATGGCGTAATTTGCAACCGGCGAAATACAACGCAAGGCACAACCGTTTCATGTCACTGTACCTGGTTTCTGCATCTATCAACGTCCTGCTAAGGTAATACACAGCATGCTCAACCACTTTATCATCCTCTTGGTGTTCATCTTGTGCTAAAAGTGCAGCAATGGATGTCTCGCATGCTGAAATGTAGAGCTTCAAAGGGTGACCCGGCCGTGGAGGCATCAGAACTGGCGGTGAAACTAGGTACTGCTTTATTCTGTCGAACGCTTCCTGGTGACTTGTCTCCCAACGAAACTCCGTATCTGCCCTCAATTTTAACAAAGATGTAAAGGGTTGAATCTTTCCTGCTGAATTCGAGATGAACCTACGCAAGAAGTTAATCTTTCCTAGTAACTGCTGCAACTCCTTCTTGTTAGTTGGGGCAGGAGCTTCTATGACTGACTTGACCTTGTCCGCTGGAATCTCGATCCCCCGCTGATGGACCACAAACCCTAGGAAATCGCCTGACTGAACCCCAAAGACGCATTTAGCTGGGTTCATTCTGAGTTTATGTTTTCGCATCCTTATGAAGACTTTTCGTAGATCCTCTATGTGGTCTGCCTTAATCTTGGACTTTACTACCACATCGTCAATATAAACCTCCAATATCTTCCCTAATATGTCATGGAAGATAAGGTTCATCGCCCTTTGATATGTGGCACCAGCATTCTTAAGCCCAAAAGGCATGACTTGGTATTCGAATGCTCCTGTAAATCCCGGACATCTGAAAGCCGTCTTGTGCTTGTCTTCCTCCTCCACAGGAATCTGGTGATATCCTGCGGTTCCATCCATGAACGATAACAACTCATGCCCTGCCACTGCATCTACCAGCATGTCCGCCATGGGCATAGGATACACGTCCTTTGGTGTGGCAGTATTTAAATTCCTGTAATCCACGCACACCCTCATCTTACCGTTCTTTTTCCTGACTGGTACTATGTTAGACAACCACTTGGCATACTTTGTAGGTCGAATAATTCCTGACTTAAGCATCTTTTCTACCTCTTCCTTAACTGAAGCCGCTGTGTCGGCATGCATTCGCCTAGGTTCTTGTCTGACTGGCCTGTAACCATCCATGATTGGTAGCTTATGACAAACTAGCTCTGGTGCTAAACCAGGCATGTCCTCGTATTTCTCTGCGAAGCAATCCTTGTACTCGTGAAGTAGCTCAATGAGCTTCTGTTTTTGTTCAGGCTCCAAATACACACTTATTCCAACCTCTATTGGTTCCTCTAGGGTCCCCAGGTTGACTTTCTCTACTGGATCCTTGACCTTAGGTGGAGTATCATCCAAGGCTGCCGGAGCTGCCTGGATAATCTCCTCCTCTTCCTCGTAATATTCCAACACATCATCGTTAACGCACTCTACTGCCGCCACCTGTTGGAAAGCCTCTTGCTCCTGCCTAAAAATAGATAATCTCTGATGCAGGGAAGCGTAGGCTTCCAACTCCTCCTTGCTGAGTTGTGGCTTCATTGATTGTTTCGGGGTAAAACCATGGAGATTGGTCTACTGGCGTCTGCTTGAAGTTGCGCCAATCCCCATTGCGTAAGCTCAGTGGAGGTCACCCCATATGGATGTCCTTTCTTTGTGATGCCACTGACTCTTAAAGGCCTCATGTCTTCACTGTAATAACTTGCATCAACAAAGCAAGCTGCTACTGAGAACGGTCTAGGATCGGCCTTGATTATTTCAGATTCATCAGTTTCTGGGTTCCAGATAGCGAGCTCTTGATGGAGCGATGATGGAACACAACCGGCCTGATGAAGCCAATCTCTGCCCAGAATCATAGTATAAGGAGCAGTGCACTCAGCTACGAAGAAAGTTTGATACATCTCTGATGGGCCAACCCTAATTTTTAGTATCACTACACCGAGTGTCTGAGCTATGTTTCCAGCAAAACTTTTCACCTTCATCTTGCTATCTAGAATTTTCTCCTTCGGAACCTGAAGGAAATTCATGGTCTGTACGGTAAGGACACTTACAGCAACCCCTGTATCCACCAATATCCTACTGACCCTTTTGTCCATCATATCAGCAGATACGTATAATGGACGCAAATGCTGCCTCATGGCGAATGTGGGCTTGGAGAACAAAACGTACTTTCTTCTCAAATCAGGGTCCATGTCCTCTTTATCCTTCTTTACAGCCAACTCCTCTCTGCGAACGGATGACTCCACTCCAGTCTCATCTTCTGACATGTTGAGGAAGACTTCAGACGAAATTGGCTCATCCAATGCATACATAGAAGGTAAGACATACACCATATTGCAATAAGTGTTTGTCTCTGGAACTGGTATCACAGCTTCGGTCGTCACGTACACCTGAGCAGATTCAGATTGGTCTGAAATCATCTCACCATGCTCGTTTTCCACATAAAGCATGCTACACGGCAAACTTTCGTCCATACCCCCGGTTTCATCTTCCTCAGTTTCCTCCATATCATCTTCTATGACTCGAGGTATATCGACTTCTGACTCTTCTTCTACGCGGGCAAATGCTTCAGCCATCTGCTTTACTAAAGAAACCTCTGGAACAGGTCTTTGTTGCTCAACCTCAATCATAGGTCCAACCTTATCTGTTTCTTGGGACCCCGGATCCTGACGCTGAACTACTTTTGGTCTCCATTCGACCTTTGTTTTCGACGTCTTGATATTGTCTCCGCTCTCAGGGACTTCTGATATCCTAACCCTTTTCGCCGGAGACGTCTCAGGTGTCTTACTAAAGGTGGAAATAGATATTTCACCCACCACCTTTTTACCTACCCGTGACCAAACTGGTTCTCGCGTATGTTGACTTTTGTCAATGCTCACCCTTGACCATACAGACTTTCGTTCGCCGCTATTTCCTTCTCGCGAGACTCTCTTCTGTCCGCTATGTTTCGTGGTAGAAGTCTCGGTGGTATCGCGAACGTTTCTGATAGGGCAATAAGGTCTAGCTGACAATAAATCCAGCTTCCGCCTTAACTGTTCCGGAGTCTCCCTGATCTGGTCTGGGCTGACTAGGCCTTTATCTAATGCCTCCAAAAGCCTCTTGGTTTTGCCATATCTTCGCTGCACGTTCCTAGTCTGAGTAGGTGTGGCTTCTACCACCTTTCCTCTCTCTCTGACCATCCAGACGTTGTCTTTGAGGATATTCCGTGAAGCTGGTGGTATATAAGGCTTAGTTATTACGTCCTGCGGGTAGACCACTGGCTTCTTCTGCTCCATTCTTGCCTGGCGTAAACGCAAGTAGAGGTTGGAATCCCTCTGACTAGGGCTTGCTGATCTCCTCATCTGCTTCGGGCTGTGTGGCTGATATGCTTCAGGGGGTGTAGCAACCGCACTCTTCTGCTTGTGTTGTGGCTCTTTAGCAATGCCACATTCAGTTTTGCACCTATCACACAACATGACTGCTGATGTACCTGCCATTGGTTCTTTCCGTTTGACAACTTCTGTTTCTCCAGCTATAGTGCTTAGGTCAAGCGTCAGTTTTCTGCTACCCCGAGCCAAATCAACCACAGCCACATCTGCTACCGCTGGATCACAAAAGGTGATTGACCCCTCATTGACCCATTGTTGTATCTGATCTTTGAGCTGCATGCACTGAGAAGTCTTGTGAGTCCACAAGTTATGAAACTTACAATAGGTCTTACCAGCTATTGCCTCTTCTGGGGGAAAGACTCCCCAAGGGATGGCCACCTCGTTGGCCATGATCAGCTTGTTCAGGATAATATGAGCCCTACTGGCATCATAAGTGTATTCTTTGAACTTCGGCCTTGTTGGCAGTGGCTTTTCCTTCTTCCCTTCGCATGGCGCTAAATCAATCATATTGATGGTGGGAAAAGGATCGATGTCCAACCAAGCCGCAGTCTTTTCTTCATTCGCTCCGAGTTTTCCCTCGTTGATCCAAGTCTGGATAGTGTCCTTCAAGCGAATGCACTCCGATGTGTTATGGTTCCAAAGATTATGGAACCTGCAGTACTTCTTTCCTTTGAGCTGTTCCTGTGTAGGGGGAGGTCCAAAGTCATTCCTTACCTTCCCTAATGCCGTCAGATCTTCCAAAATTTCCGGTGCCTTGTGTGCATTATATGTATAGGATTCGTACTCCGGCTTAGCGAACGCGGCGAACGAGATCTTTACTGGCTCTTTAGACATTTTCAACACCTGGGACTTGATAGGCTGTCTGCCTGCTAACTCTACTGCTGCGACTTCTTCCTCATAACCCATCATGTATGGGTCTGCATAGGGCATAGCTTGTGGGGCCGAATAGTAGGGATCCATATGGGAATATATTGCCCCCACAGTCTTGTGCCTTGCTGGAGGCATTCTGGGCCTCAGCGTCCCTGGGATGAGAGCTAAGTTGTTCCTGGAATTGTTAGCGTCTTCGTCCAGCTCATTCAGGAAGTACTGGTAACTGCCAACCCTGTTCATTAAGTCAGCCATGCTAGAGAACACTCCATCGTGGTGTTTTGCTCTCTGTCTTTTCTCCAACCCACGAATTGCGATTTTGATCAAGTCAGGCTCCGGGATTGGAGTTTTGCACTTGGCCTGTTGAATCTTGAACCGCTTGAGGAATTCTACAGATGACTCCATAGGTTGCTGATACATCGCTGTCAAAGAAGACAAGTCAACCTCTGGTTCCACAGTTCCAAATGTGGTTCTAAACATGGTCTCCATCACGTTCCAGTCAGGGACCGATCTTGGTATCAACTTGGTATACCATGTCAGTGCTGACCCTGACAATGAGGCACCGAATGTGCGTAACTTGAAAACATTGTCCGCACCATATGGTCCACACTCGCCTGTGAATCTTGCGATGTGGGTGGCTGCGTCTTCAGATCCTTCTCCTGAGAACGAAGTGAATCTTATCTGCCGATAATGTTCCGGCCATGGGCTTTCAGCTACCCATTCTGGATACGGGTGTGCGTATGCAGTGTTCACAGCAACAACGGGAGTTGCCCTTATTGCCTCCTGTATCATATTCTGGACTGCATCCCAGTCCAGCTGAGGTCTCCTTTGATTAGGTGTTGGCGAACGACGTGGTTGCTGCCTTGGAGCCCTCTGTCGTCCTCTAGCCCCTACAGGGTTCTGATTATTGTGCACCGCTAATTGGTCATCACCCACACGAAGTGGACCAAATCCCTCCCGGTGCACGGTTCTTCTATCCACCTGGTGATCGACCTCTTCTAGCAACTCTTCTTCTGGAGGCTGTTGGTGGATAAGCTGCTCAGTTCTCATGGCATTTAAAGCCTCCATGAACATATCCATCCTCTTATTCAGCGCTTGCTGATTTTCATTCATCTTAGTTGCTAGGTCTGCATACCTTAGGTCCTGAATCTCGGCCTTTTTGTCTTGTTGCCGGGCTCGGTCGCGGACCTCCTGGAAACCTTTAGTCAGGTTATCCAATGATGAGCTTAATGCTCCTACCTGTTCAGCAAGGTTCTGTGACTGTCCTCCGTTAGTCATGGCACCGAACTTGCTAATAGCTTGTTCTGCAGATAGCTTCCTACAGTAAGCCGAATTATGTGGTCTTGCGACTACGTGTTCTGGTTTGGAACACGAAGGATATTCCTTTTGATATTCGCCGAAGCCTGTAATCTTGACACTGTCCCACTGGGCGTGCCAGATGTTTGGTCTAGAATTTGCAGTCCTTCAAACAACCGGCTTGTAAATTTGTGCTAGGCGTGCCAGTACCTTTGGGTCAGGTACAACCTTGAAGTTGGATGCTACTTGCGTCCCTCTTCTGACTTCTTCTCACAGCGACTGTGACAGACGCCGATCTTCTTCCTCTGTGCTAGGTTCTCTTCTTAGACCTACAAGGGAAAAGTCCCTCTAGGATTTTTCTCCAACCTTTGAGGATGGCCGAATCTTACTTAGTATGCAAGGAAACTAAGCAGCGGGTATCAAGATATAAACTGGCGAACGGATTCTCCAGAACTGATTGCGGGAGTAAAACTGCTCAACGGATCGAACAGGGGAGTAGAGAGATTTCAACGGATTGAAACCTGTCAGACTTAACGGATTAAGTCCCTTTTGCAGCTTGACGGATCAGGCTACGGTTGCTGACGGATCAGGCTTGGTTGCTCCGGAGAGGCTTGAAGACTTTCGCGTGGCGAAGTTGTTGTCTGTTTGTTGATAGATGTCGTTGTGTTTTTCTCTTACACCTCAACCCTTTATATAGTGAATACTAGGGTAGATGTTTCCTTGCGAATCAAGGTATAGCCTCAAATAATCCTTCTTGTAGTGCAAGACTAGTTCTTAAAGCCCAATCATGTAAGCCCAAAACCATTCTAGTGGTAACTTAACCTCCTGCAACCACGTGTCCAATTTCTTATAATACCCTCGCGAACGCTTTTCCAACCGCGAACGTATTCTGTTAACACACGTCCCGCTTCGCGAGCGCGTTTCCCCCTGCGAACAAATTATCTCCTTTCGCGAGCGTACTTTGTTACTGTGCTCCTTGCGAGCGCTTTTGACTTTCCAAACGTCCTCTGACCCTCTTGACCGCAGGCATCGGTCCACTTGCCTTTCTATAAATGGGCTTTTTACTTCTGGATCCAACAGTACTAGTGCATTAACAAGACACTCGAATGATCAAATTGGAATAGAGAGAAACAGAAGCAGAAAAACAAAATAAAAAAACACACAATTGACAATTGATTTGGATTTCCTAATCCAATGCGAACGGTTAAAAAGGTCGAAGAATTTTCAGCGACCATAACCGGGCGACTTTTGAGCTTGGTTCTGCATGCTGGCATCATACTCTGCACCTCTAATAGTCCCAGTCGAGCCACCATCAACTTCAACTTCATCACTAACCTCCACAAGAGAGTGGTCTATCTCTTTGGATGAGGAGGCATAAAGCTTCTTTCCTCTTTGCTTTGCCAAATCTCTCAGCATTTCATCAAGCTTTAGTAGCTCCGTCTCAACTGCTTTCATGGTAGGCCTTTCCACTCCTTTCACACTAAGCATCTTTGGGCGAGCTTGGCAACTTTTCGATGATATCCCGATTTCCATCTATTGTTTCAGGATCAACAAGTGGGCATGGATCCAGCGGATCTTTATTTTCCATTGTTGATACAAAGACGTTGGCCAGGTTTCTCTCCGCCTCGGGTTTATCTGAACGAACTGCATTTTTGACTTGTCAGTAGCTCCACTAGGACAACTCCAAAGCTATAAACAATTAAACATCACTCTTTTCTGTGAGTGTGTTGGACCGGAGATATTCAGGGTCCAAATATCCCAATGTCCCCTGCACTAAAGTTTGAACCTGAGTTCGTCGTCAGGAACCAGTTTCGAAGCCCCGAAATCCAACACTTTGGCCGTAAGTTTCTCATCCAACAGTATATTCTTTTCCTTGACATCTCGATGAAAGATTTGCGTGGTGGTCGAGTGATGCAAGTATGAAAGTGACGTCGAAGTCTCCGTGGCTATCTTCAATCATTAATTATGTGACTGCAGATATTATAGGATTTGCCCAATCTAGAAGTTGGAGAAATGTAAAACTATGAAGATACGTAGAAATTAGTGTAAATAAATGAGGCCCCAAATCATTTTCATGTAAATAAATACTTTATGGAAGCTTGAGAATTAGGTTTTGGAGGCTACCGAATTGTCCATACCATACGAGAATAAAATTAGTGATAGTCTAAAGTACGTTGCAGATAGTTGGTATTGTTTTATGATATTAACGGTACAGTATAAAAAATATGTAGAATGTATATTTGTATTGGTTAACTTTGTCAATGTTATTCTCCTCTTGGTTACATATGCAGGTAATCGATCATGCATGTTTTTCAGTTCGGAAGGAGAATACATAAAATTGTTCTCGGCCTACCCTTGCTCGTCAAGTTAGTTTCTTGTATAAGTCTCGCTATCTATATGATTCCTAATTACTTTGGTTCAACAGAACCACCATGAGCACTGAGCTGTTGTTGTAACGTTAAGCCACCATTTTCTTTGAAACGTTTTTTCCTTAAGTTTGATGCCCCCATGCTCTTTGTGACTTGTGAGTCACAATTTGTGACCAAGTCAAAAAAAATTGTTTAGAAGGAAGAAGGTTAAAGCATGACCAAAACCCGTCGGCATTTGACTACTGTTTTGTGTGAGAAGAGATGTTACAGCTTCGCTGAGTATGCCATAACGGCATAAAGTGAACACTGATCTACAAAATCAATAGCACGCTATTTATGGTCAGATAGTGCCTACAAAATCATAATTAACCAGATGTACCATAGAAGCACCAAGCAAAATGCTTTTTGATTAATATATAAAATTACAAAATGTTGTAAAAACCGATATCATCTTCCATTCTATTGAATATATGAAGACTTTAATTCCATCTTTTTATTTTGATTAATTACGTTTTTATCTGGTCAAAAAGATTGATTTCCTTTTTCCTAATAGAATGTTTAAAATGCTTAATTTGGATAATAAGAAAATATTTCACTGCACTAGCTAATAACTCATTCCAATGAGGTTTCAGAGGGCCTTTACCCGGTAAGAAACTGGGTAAGATTAACACATCCCATGTCTCGCTATAGAGAAGGCAAGAGGTAGAAGGGGGTAATAATACAATTTTTTTTGGCAATCTCTACAACTCAGCCGTCAACCGAACGGAGGGAATTTGAAGACTACAACCTTGTGAAGCCACCAAGGTCGAGGACATAGGTCTCCTTAGGAGCCGATCTTTCAATGAAAGCTTTCATCATCCTTTAACTGGAGGTGTGTTTCCTTGCAGCATAGACGCGGTAAGCTGCCAGTCCAACAATGGCCACTGCAGCTCCCACTGTAAGGAGCCAAACACATTCAACAACAGGCACCAATAAATTGATACTCAATGGGAAACAAGACAGATGACTCAAAGAACCCCATAAATTAACAGCTGGAATATAAAAGACATCATACCTGAAACAAACATGAGCGAGCGGTTTATGAGCTTGTGATATTGCTTGCGACTCCTCCCTGCCTCTGTCTCGGGAATACTCAAATGTGGGTGCTCCGCAGCACTTACGATTTTACGAAACACACTGTTGAAATCACCCAACTTCGTGCTAATAGGTATAGGAGCCTCTGTTCCCATATCCTGACTGACCTGCATTAGTATTTAAAACATGTAAGATTTTGTTTTAGATAGTTGAATCAACTTTAATATAGTGACAGAATTCCAATATAGTGCCCATCAGAGGTATATATTTCAAGCTCCAAACAACCAGATCTGTCAATATGTTCAGAAGAATTTACACAAACTTCACTCTTCAAAATATCATCTTATGGTAATATTTATCATCGAGTTCTTTTTTCAGAAGAAATAGATATATGTATTCAATGGATGGATAAATACCCTTGTAGAATGCTGTATGGCCAATAGGAATGAAGCCAGATCATCTTTGGCTGCAACAATGAGGCAAGGCACCTCAAAACCAGTATTCTCACCATAACTAGCAACTTCTACCAGCAACTCAGTTGCTCTCTTCCAGGACGATTCATTGGAACTAGCAAAGCAAAAGACTCCATAAGTACAATGCAAGAGTAAAAGGCATTGCCAATTTCGGGGTAAAGATGTGTATCCACCTGACCTAAAGTAATGCACTTGGCAGATAGAATAGTAAGAAGTTATAGGCTTATATCCTCTTAAGGTCATCAATGTGACGTTTTCTCATACTGCAATATTTTCAATTAATTTTTGACATTCGATTTAACATGCCATGACAAGCCTATATTTCTTTCTTGCATGTACTCTTCACAATTTTATTCTCGCAACCGCTAAAACATATCAATATGGAAGTGTATTAAGACAGAAGAAACTGTGACCGCATTAGAAAGGTAAAGTGCTTGGTTAAATGGGAAAACTTTGCAGAATTCACCCTATTAAAAACATGACTATATAAATATCATAAGAAGAGCTACTTTAAGGGGCAATAAAGCTACAAATCTGGAACACACGCTTGAATGTCCACAAAAGAAAAAATTGCTACTGTTGTACTAGTGAAACTTATTTGGCATCCATTACATTATCATATACAATCATGCAAGCAGTAAGGATTTCTGCAGGTAGTACCTGTCGTGCACAAATACAGCTATGTCACAAGCAGCCAAAGCCTCTTTACTAGACAGCAATTTGCTAACACCATCTTCAGGAATTTCTCTCAACACTAGGAATTTCTTGGTTCCCTGTGATCAGTTGTAGTATTACAAAATCGCTCAAAGAATAAATAATAGAACTCAGGACACACACACACACACACATTATGAAGTGACTGCCTTCGTAAAGCGACTCTAAATTTGGAGCTATCCTCACAGTTCGTCTACATGTCTCACTGACATGCATTTAAACTTGATGTCAAAACAAGCATAGATGACATTTTGAATATTACTATTATCAGTGACTATTACTACAGTAACTGGTCAACCACTCAGCCTATACATGCTCAGACACTATTAATGACTCTTGCATGCTCTCTAAAATACGAAGCAATCAAGTTAACACACAATTCACTCAGATACAATACCATGAGATAACATCATATGTATCTTGAAAACAATTTCGAGATACATTAGATATCCTATACATGCTCAGACAATATTAATGACTCTTGCATGCTCTCTAAAATACTAAGTAATCAAGTTAACACACAATTCACTCAGATACAATACCATGAGATAACATCATATGTATCTAGAAAACAATTTCGAGATACATTAGATATCCCATACAGTGGTTACAGTCTGGTTACATTTACCTTATATATAGTTGTGCTTAAGAGAAGGAAAAAAGGGACAAGCATCTCCATGCAACTGCTAAAGCTTTTTAAGACACAAGATGCATGTTTGACAACTTACCCCAGGCTGATCAACATGGTTAACTGCATAGCGTTCCTCAGTGGTTGGATAATAGTTATCAGAAAATGGCCTGCATGTCCAGTTACCACTGATCAATTTACATAATTTGACAAAAAGAGGTAAATATTCCCACAAGAAATAAACAATATTTCTTGAGATAGACCTTCCAAGAAAAGAATCCAACAATGCAGACTTTCCAGCCTTCTTAGGGCCAAAGACGAAGCATTGGAAAACATTTCTTTCTGATTGTTGCTTCTTGCGATCTAAACGCCTTTTCCTAGTCACACGGATTGCAGACGAAACATCACCAGCATAACCAATGTATATAAGATTCTCCATGGTAGAAGCTGGGTTTAAGAGTGTCATTAGGGCCCACTGAAATTACACATTTACACCAAAATTTAGGCATACAGGAGAAAATTACAAAAATTATTTACATCTGAGTAGTGCACAACATAAAGTACACATGTTTGAGTAGATACAAATATAACAATTTGATGACATAGGAATTCAATTGTACATCTTTTATGATTGATTTTGTTTTTGTTTTTTTTTAATTTTATTGGGTGGGGGAAGATTGTGTGGCAGTTAATACATACCTGTGACAAGAACCCATCAAGTGAGAGGCCTCCAAATGCATTTCTCTCTTCCGCATCTTTGTATGGAAATTCACTAAATGGACTGCAAATCCAAAGGCAACACTTAAATATGCCAACATGTTCATAGGTAGTAATACTGATCAAATTTCAAATATTGAAGAAGCTTTCAACTAAACTAACACTTACAGCAAATAAGTTCTGATCATCTATACAATAAGCATAGCAAGTTGATTGTAAATTGAACAGATATAATAGTATAAACCAAACACAAAATGCAATCTCATGAATAAGTAACAACAGCTTGCAAACAAACATAAGAATGATGATTCTGAGAAAAAATACCTTACAGGAGCAGTCGAAAATAGTTCTTCCAGTTCCCGTGGTCGTAGGGCCCCATCCTGGTGCAATAACAGCATACTTATGATAAGAATAAGACGAACACAACTAATGCATAGAGGAAATTGTATGATAAGTCACCATCATTTTAACAGCATAATAAAATAAAGGTAGCTTTTGAAAATAAGTATATAATAAGACATACACTGTCACCGTCATATAAGTTAAATGTTGCACTCAGAAAATCAATTGCTTCATTTGTCAGCTCCACACTCTGCACAAATGACGAAGGATACATCATCGTCAAACGGCTTTACAAATTGGAAAGAAAAACAATGGGATACAATTATAACAATAATAAAACTTCACAAATATGACAGACTTAAGCTGGCATGATAATGGCACGTCATGGAAGGGGATAAGTTCAAACACCTGAATGAAGTTGGGAGCCAATCTATTATTCAAGATTAGGCTCAGTATTGAGTCCTCAAGGTCCAGCTTAAAGCGATGTTATATGTACACTTCTACCATGTTTATCTTAAGAATCATTGATTAACCAATGCATGTGTGCACATATAATAGCTGGAGATTTAGCTCTGAGCCTTCAAGTCAATTAAAAATGAACAGAAAGTAGTACGGACTCTAGCACTCATTGAACAACTCTGACCAAACTTAAAGGTCGTAGTATAAAAGTGAACAAGCTAGGTTACTAAATTCTTGAAATGATTACCCAAAACACTATGAATCTCCTATTTAAGTTTTAAGAATATCAGCACTAGATGGAAGCATCTAGACAGTATTAAAAATAATAACTCAACAAAAACCTACCTGGTCTGAAGCCCGTTTTGGGATATTTGGAATTAATTCTTCTGAAAGTCGTATATCATTGTTATAGCCAAACTTCCTGAGAACAGTCCAAGTTGTCTCTAGACGTCCCTTCTCTATAAATAGTGCATGCAAGAAAAGGAACCCTGTCAGTGTAAGCCCCCGGTCATTGACTCCTTCTGGTAACTTTTCTTGCACAACCCTCTTCACACCCACTATTTCAGAAGGTTGTAGTGGAGCATTGAAACATTTAACCTGTTGCAATAAGTTTCCAATTTCAACAAAACTCAAACATTAATTCCATGAATTTAGCTAAGAAAAAACTGAGAATCTAACTACTAATATCAGCATGTAACATAGACACTAGGATTTCGAAGAGCACTTAGAATAAATGTAATAAACTTGTTGCATAGCAGAGAAAGAGAACCTGGAAATCATTCAATTCTGGATCACTAAGGGCACCATCCCTGTCATGATCACAGAGAATGAATATCCGCTTCAAGGCTCGCACACATTGGTCCTTCAAAGTCTGTGTTTCCTGATCGAATAATGGGGCTGTTGGGTGAAGAACAGCTTTTTGGGCATAGTAAAAAACCTCCGGAATCTGCAAAAACAGAAATAAGTCAAAAGTAAAGACTCCAAGCAATAGAATGTCATTGCCAGTTGCAAAGCAAAGTCATTTCAATCCCATTTTTTGGATGAACGATGAACTGGAATGCAGATGCATGCTACAAACAAAAAGTGCATGGGGAAGTGCATGGGGAACTGTAAATACAATTTAGTCCCCTTGATCAAGGGACAACCCAAATACATAATGAAGTATAAAGAAGCGCAACATACTTTGCATGCTGAATTGTACATAATAGTGACAATTAACCAGCATAAGAATCAGAAAATACAAGATTCATTTCAGTATACCTGAATATGTTTAAATGCTGAACACTCTATGCAAGTTTCAATTTCCCGAAACTGTTGCATTATTGGTGACATCACTTGCTCCAGGCTAACCTCTTGGTTCTCATCTCTCAAATCGAGCTTGCAACCAACGACTATAACAGGGACCTTTACCTGCACATGAAATTTCATAGTTTCTCATCATAAATACATACTGAAAACCAAAGCTGCACTACACTAGGCTATTACACCACTTCTCTAATAAATCAAAGCAATATTAATGTTCCATTTTCACATATCTGTTAAGATTAAGGTTTCCTTTCAACAGTGCTCTGTCCTCTTTGTGCTTCTTAACGACTAACATGAGGATAAAATAATAACAACAAACATCCACCTCTAGCTGACGAAGCTTTGGAAGCCAAAAGGTACTCAACCGGTCAAGCGTATGAGGCTGATCACAAGCATAAGTTAGCACAACTGCATCAGCAGCCTTCAAATCTTCCGAAACTTTACCATTATCCTCTGGTCTGATTAATAAAACAGAACAAAAATCAGCACCAGACTTTCGATCTTAACAAGAAATAAGCCAACTCTGTTAAGTTCATACATGATTACAACTTAAGCTTAACATATAGCATAAATATATTATAGACTCACCAATAACAACACAAATATCGAACTCTGAAGAGTCATAAACCCTAAATCTAAATCTAATTTCCTTCCTACATTATCCGGCAAAACCTAATAGACCTTTCACACACACCAGCACTTATATCATGTAAGGAACAAACTTTACTACAATGCAACACTTAAAGCTAACTAAAAGCAAACCATTTCGGCGCACAGGAGTTCATACCTAGACGAAGTATCAATAATCGTAATAGGAACACGCTCAGGGTAGAAATCTTCAGGCAACCGTGTAGGCGGCAGCAGCGGAGGCACATTCGCCGGATAGTTCTCCGCCGCCGCCGTCACAATCAAGCTCGATTTTCCAGTCCCCTGGTCTCCCGCCACCACAATCCGAACCGCCGTCCGGCCGCCGTGGTTCTGGTACACGTTTCCAGCTGCAGCTCTCGCCATTCTCAACTGCAAAGCCGCCAAAAACCCTAACAAATCAAACTCACACTACTGAAATCGCAACCGGAAAAACACAGAATATTACCAGAAAAAAAAAAAGTAGAACGCCGAAATCGAACTCAATCCGGAATAAAATTTATGAACCTTAAGCTTGCGAAACTGATTCAAAAAAAAAGTATAAATGATTTTACAGTTTTTACTTGAAAAACGCAACGGATTGGAGAAGAAGAAGAAGAAGAAGAAGAAGAAGAAGAAGAGTGAGGGAGAGCGATGGCAGAGATGTAATATACCTGAAGTTTCAAGGGCTGATTGATTGGGGTGAAGAAGAGATAAAACCCAGGGAGAGAGATAAACCCTAGGGGTGGTGGTGGAGGTGAGGCTGCTGCTTGTGTTTACAGAAAGTGGGAAGAAGAGAATGAAAGTGTCTTTTTCTGTTTTTTTGGTTTTTTTAAAGAGGTGGTGACATGTAGGACGGTGTGGCTTATTAGGCAAGCTGAGTTGTGGGGTTCGTGGGGTTGGAGGACACGTCAGTTTATTTGGTGTAAATGATTAATTATGGAGCAAGTTAGTTCTCTGATTAGTAATTTTTTTGGTGTGTTTTTTTTGTTAAAAAGAATATATTTATATTTTATCAGATCATTGGCACTTATTTTCTAAGCGAAGTGATTACTCCAACTTGAAAAATAAGATTATCATTATTAATAATACATTTATTTGAGAATTGAAATTGAAACAAAATGATTTCTGTGTATGAGGCAGTGTTCTAAAAGTCAATCTTTGACTAATCCTCTACTCGCTAGTCCCCGCCCGACCGACTGACCGACTAGCGACTAGCGACTACTCCCCCGGTTAACATGCATACGTATAGAGGAATTTTTCAGTGTTATCGTAATATCACGTGGCAATGTCTAATAGTGTTACATTCCAATAAAAAAAGACATGTGGTTTTATTACAATTAAACTTAAATATATGGATTTTAGCTATATTGTTAAAGGTCATTTTGAGTTTCTTATTGTTTTTTTAAATACTAAACCATATACCCAATACCCTAAACCATATACCCTAAACTTAAATCTTATACTCTAGTATAAACTCACTAAATATTCTTGAATGTCATTTCATAAAATATAAAAATCAATAGTTTTTATGTTAATTGTAATAAATCCATATGTCTTATTTTGATTGGAATATAACATCATTAGACATTATCACATGGTGCTACAGTAACATTAAAAAATTTATGCTATGTATAAGGAAGGAATTGAGGATGAATGTGGTGAATGGGTGCATGTCACATCATCACATTACGAAAAATGGATTTTAAAGGAGTTGCTCCGTTATGTCACTTTAATTATTATTATTATTATTATTTATTTGTATTCAAAAAGAAAGTCACTCCAGGATGATGGCAGATAGCTGGTCAAGTTGGGCTTTTCTTTGGTTGTTTGATTGTGAACTGGGCAAAGCCCACTGTTTGCAAACAAGAGATCCAAACGTCTCTTTCGGATTCGGGTCAAAGCCCACTCCATTAGAAACAAATATGCCCACACAAAAAAGAGAAAAGGACAAGGGGACTAGAAGGAAGACAACAGCATAGAGATTTCCCTTTGGTTCATCTTTCCTAGAATGTGGACGTGACCCATCACTCTCTGACGTAATAGCTTCCGTCACCATTCTGTTTCCTTAACCTCTCCCCGTATATATACCTAGTCACAAATTTAATATGCTACGTGCTGGTTTCTATAAACAAATAATTTGAGGAAGAAGAAAAATCAGGATGGATCTAGAATCTATATCCGAGGCCACTTCGGGAGCAATAGGATCACTGTTAAGCACCACCATTCTGTACCCACTTGACACCTGCAAAACCAGGTACCAAGCTGACGTCAGGGCCAATGATCAGGTCAAGTACAGGTACCAACCTCCTCTTTTCTCTTTGATTTTATGATCTGGGTTTGTGGATTATGTTTGGATCATGGATTTGTGATTGGTTTTGTGGTGAATTCTGGGTTTTTCTCTGTTTTTGTGGGAGTTGTAGGTGAGTGAATTGTACTTGGGTAGGTGGGAGTTGGGAGCTGTAGATTGTTAATGATGAAGACAATGATTTGGTGAAGTGCATGATCATCATCAAAGGGTTTAGGAGTAGTTGGAAATTGAGATATGGATAGTTTAGAAATCTGATATTCAATAGAGCGTAGTGGAAATCCAACTTCAAGATAGTACCTTTAAATGCTCTGCTTTGTTTGTAATCGAAGAAGGGAGTGCTTAGATCATGCTACACCGTGTGAGTTTGTTTTGGTGCTTAAGAAATGAGTATATCAGCTGTGCATCAGTTAGTGAATTCGAAAAGGATTGAAATTTTGTAATAGGGGAATGGTTACAAACAACTGCTGCATATGAGAAGCGGATTTATGATTCTATAGTGCAAAGTTGCAATGAAACCCGTTTTATAATCTTCTCTTCAGTTGTCTAAACTATTCAAGGTACTTGTACATTATGTGGAAATTACATGTTGGAAGAGGTTTTGCGTAAGCTAGGCATGCATATATCGTTTCAAGAAGCAGGTTTTTGATATTTGCATCATAAGAAGTCTTACAGCTCTCTTTGTAGGAAACATGGGAGAGCAATTGATCCTTTAATGCTTATGTATATATTATTTTATCATGCTATTGCCATGAAATTATGCTTAGAGTTCTAGCGATGTGCCTGTTGTTCTTGTAGTTCCTCATAAGGTCGTTAGCTTATGTGCTAATACTATTTTGGTAATAAAAAAATTCATGATTAGTTTTAGTTTGGTATACAGTTCACCATAATTTCTCTTGTTTTGGCTTATGTAGGAACCTCTCAGACGTATTCCGGGAAGCAATATCCACGCGGCAGGTTCTTTCACTGTATCAGGGTCTGGAAACAAAAAACCTGCAATCCTTCATTTCTCAGTTCGTTTACTTTTATGGGTATAGCTACTTCAAAAGATTATATCTGGAAACCAGCGGTTCTAAATCAATTGGTACGACAGCAAATTTGATCCTTGCTGCTGCCGCTGGGGCTTGCACTGCTATTGCTACACAGGTGAGCCACTTGTTTTAAAGTCTCCCACATTTTACTTGAAAACTCTTTAGATGATATAGTAAGATTCTATGTATTGTCATGCTCTATTGTTCTCATTTTGACTTGTGACATGGAAAGCGATGGAAAATTGTGGCGTTATTTACATACATGTCATGAAGCTTCTTGTTACTTTCTTTTACCCCTCTGGTTTTGAACAAGCAGGAAACCTGCGTCCCTGAGTTTTTAAGAGTTATAATGACTGTATTGTATAACTGTGCAGCCTCTGGATACAGCTTCGTCAAGGATGCAGACAACTGCCTTTGGAAAATCCATAGGGCTGTGGAAGACCCTTACTGAGGGCACCTGGAGTGATGCATTTGATGGTCTTGGAATCTCCCTGTTGCTTACCGCAAACCCTGCAATCCAGGTATTTGTCATTCAATATAAACTTTTTTATTATGTTTTTCTTTTTTTAGAAGAACTATCTTATTATGTTGCCTCGTCTCTACATAAATTGAGATTCAATCTAAAACTGATTGTATCGTCCTGCTTTAGTACACAGTGTTTGATCAGCTAAAACAAAGAGTACTGAAGGGAAAACAAGATAAACCAACCAAGGGCTCATCTCCGGAAGCCCTTTCTGCCTTTTCAGCATTTGTTCTAGGTGCAGTCTCAAAAACTGTTGCTACCGTTCTAACCTATCCTGCCATCAGGTCCGCAATTGCTCTCTCACATTTTGTCTCATTTATAAGCTTGACCTTTGGCATCAAGTTGAAAACAGCTTCTTCCTACAGGTGTAAGGTCATGATCCAAGCTGCTGACCCAGATGATGACGATAAAACTAAGGAAGCTCGCCCAAAGACCAGAAAAACGATTCCAGGAACTCTCAATGCTATATTGAAAAGGGAAGGCGTTCCTGGCTTCTTCAAAGGATTGCATGCCCAGATCTTAAAAACTGTTCTGAGTTCTGCATTGCTTTTGATGATCAAGGAAAAAATTTCTGCTACTACTTGGGTTCTCATACTTGCAATCAGAAGGTATCTATTCATTACAAGAGGCAGACTAAAAAATGCATGATTGCTATTGTACCAAGAGGAACATGCATAGTTCACATGTAAATTAGGCGATGGTTTTATGATTAGCTGAAACAGATGTACTTTTACAATGGGGAACCAATTTTCTGATGGGAGCTCATACTGCTGTAATAAAGTGTTCTTTAGCTAGAGATAAATCATGGTTTGGGTAAAAGCTCAAACCTTAGAGCGAATTGTTCACACAGAAATAGTGTAGCATGAAAAATTTTGTTCTGCAAGAAAATCGATTCAATTTTTTGAAGGTAAGAGGTCGGGTAACAATGCAATAATCTTGTGCTTTGGCACCTTGGTTCTGATAATTTAACACTAGTGCAGTGACTTCAGTGTGTGCCCTTTGGCAGTTCATATAGATCAATAGATGTTACAATTTACAATATTCTATATACCATAGTACCCATTTAACTTTGCTCACATACCCATGATAAACAAGCGAAGGGGAGACGTTGATAAATATTATCAAAATGGTTGTACATCCTACTAAAAATGTTTATATCACATTTCTCGTTCTAATTCACGTATTTTACATTTATTTTTTTGTATCGGACGTATAACTTGGCTTAATGTTCCTAATCTATGTATTATAAAGGTCAACAAATCAACATACTCTTTCTAAATCAGCTCTATAATTCTAGGATGAACAGAGAATTGATAATCACGTCAAAACGAACTTTTAAAAACAATTTCAACACTCATCACTCATCGAAATTTACGGTGTCTAAATTGTAAATATACAAAGTGATTTTCATAGGTTGGGTTTGGTGCAGCTGGGCTTATAAGTATAAGCTGACTTTTACTTATAAGCAGAAGTAGCTTATTTGCAGCTTCTCCTTTTTCCCTCTACTTTTTTAAGAAGTAACTTATTTTTAGATTTATCAAATACCAAAATCTTTAATGCTTAAAAATAAAGGAGTTTATAAGCTCTTCTAAATCCACCGAGCGTATTTCATTTTTCAGCTTCCACGTCGTTTTATAGTTAAACAAAAACCCACGCGCTACTCCCAAGACCACCGCACAGAGATCCGAAGGAGAAGAAGAGCTCAGAGCCAAAACGAAGAAGAAAAACTGAGCAAGATGATGTCCGGCAATTACACCAGCATTGATAACCAAAGCGTCTCAGGATCCGTTCCTGCTGTAAGTTCTCCAATTTCTCGTATAAATACAAATCCATACGTATATATACACGTCATCCGACTCATCAATCTCGGCTGATTTTGCAGGCGGTTCCAGATCCAGGTCACCGCACCGTCAAATTCCAAGGTCAGGTTCCTTTTCCGGCTATTACTTTGTGGAATTTGCTTAACTTTTAGCTCGTTTGCCGAAATTGAAGAAAAAGAAAATTGAATTCGGTATAGAACGAATCAGCTGGATTTTGTATTTGTTTTTGTTGAACCTTCAATTTGTGATTTGAAATTTCAGTTGCCGAGGGTTTACTCATTAGTGTAGCAAAGGAATAAGCATGAATTGTGAATGATGTATCTGTAGTTTAGCTGAGTTGCTGTGTTTGAAGTTTTCGGTGCGAGATTCCGTCATTTTGCATTGGTGTTAAAGGTGTGGTGTAAATGTATGCAGATTCACACCTTCAGACATTTCCTCCGTCCGAGGCGCAAGGGAAGATCTCTATTGGTGCTCGCCCTCCTCGTGATGCAGATGGTACACACGCAGTTTCTTATTTTGTCTATTGAATATGCAGTATGTGAGTTTGGCACATTATTTTACAGTTTCGTAGTCGTGTGGATGCAATTCAGTATGTAAAGGGTTTGGAAGTTAACTTTGTGGTGAACTCAATCTATAGGCAATATAAACTTCTGTTCATTTCATTACGCCTTATCAATGCTAGCGATTAGATTTATAGTGGCAAGGGATGCCGAGGATTGCGAGGTTGGCTAGTGGGGAATGTGGAGGGATCAAAGTATTCATAACATGCACTATGTTTGGGTTGGATCACTTTATGGAAGAAGATATCTGTAATAGCAACTGTAAATAGGGTGGGGTGCTGAGAGTTAACAAGACCATAGAGTGGACTAAAGATGTGATTTAGTTTTTTAAAACTGCTAATAAGTGGACTGATGAACTAACGGAGTGGATGTTTGAAATAGAAAACTTAAAAGAGCTCATGTTGTTATGGAAAAGCAGCTCAGCTCTCGTCATGTTTCCATTCCCATTCTATGAGTATTGACATTCCTCAGGGTTGTTAAACTATATGAGAAAAGTTAGTAATGCTATTTGTTAGGGGTTTGAAACTTCAATTCAAACTTGTTTCTATACATTTTTTTTCCAGCATCTTAAAGGATGACTAATGTAAATATAAAATTTGGATTTCATATGCTATGATGTTTAAGGCATGTAACTCTTGTTGCAGACACATTTTCAAAACCTGTATCTGGTTCCGGTGAACCCCAACAGAGTGGTTGGTTACGTACTTTCAGTGTATCCTCTTACAAAGCATATTTTGACGTTGACACTTCAGATGTTCTAGAGAGGATTAAAGACTCAGTCCTTCCATATAGTGGAGCTTTCAATGAAAAAACAACCAACAATCCAGATTTGTAAGTTTTCTTCTCTATAATGCGAGCTTTGAAATGTAGTATCAATTGGAAATTCATACATATTAGATTACCTTGATAATTGCTAATCCTAGGTGAACATCACTTTTAATTTGTGTAGTTGAAAATGTGTAGCAAGCTGCTGATGGCACTTGTTTGTTCTAAAAATTTTCTATTGCTAATTTATTAAGATGCTTGTGCTTTAATACTTTATCTCAATGGATAGTTTTATCTGATTTTAACATCAAATGCTTTGTAGGTATGGACCTTTCTGGATATGCACAACCCTAATATTTGTTGCTGCTGCCATTGGCACCTTCGTGACATATGTAGCACACAAGGTCAAGAGTCAAGAGTGGACATATGACATTAATGTGGTGCAATGGTCTGCCGGCTTGTTCTATGGTTACGTCACTGTTGTTCCTCTTGTGCTGTGGGTAATCCTTAAATACTTCTCGGCACCAGCAGGTCTCGTTCAGCTGTTTTGTCTGTATGGCTACTCCCTGTTTGTATTTATACCAGCTTTGGTAAGTCCCTGGTTGTATCTATGCATTAAGCTTATTACCAGAAATATGCCTAGAAATGTTGCATGCCTCAAAAGCTTATGCCAAGACCCAAGCTCTACTCTGTTACTTATGTAGATTTTGGAAACTTGGGCCAGAATTTTCTTCATATTGCATTTGGTGCCGCAAAGTCTATAGTTTCTTAAGAATGCTGGAGAAACTGACTTTATGTCTCAGTTTACTTCTAAGAATTTTGGACATTTATGTCTCAGTTTAGACGCAGTCATGATATTCCCAATCTTTTGCGTTATCAATAAGAGCCATTACTTTGTTTAGGGCATTTGTACTATGAAAAGTCTCATACTTTGATGGTCGATAGCTATGTCGATAATAGCTAGCTGACATTGCTGATGTGTGTAATTGCAGTGTCTCTCCGTTGTGCCCTTGGAAATTTTCCGGTGGGTAATTGCAGGCGTGGCTGGGATCATGTCTGCTACTTTTGTGGCCATAAACCTTCGTGCCCACATTGTTTCAGCAGGTGAAAGCTGGTTCTTGATTGTGGCTGGGATCTTTCTATTGCAGTTGGCTCTCTCTGTCGTGCTAAAACTCTATTTGTTCACCGTCACAGTCTAGAGTACTATACAGTAAACTGCGTTCAGAAAAAGGCGTGAAAGAAAATGTAGATTACAAAGTGACGATAATTTTTGGAACATTGGCTTGTTGTTACTGTTAATTTTTCATCAAGTAAGCACATCTTGTGTTCATTCTTTTCCGAAATACAAAATCTCATATTTTAGTCTTTACTCTGTCTGCTTTATGCCTTTGTAATTCCTTGAACCAATTCAGTGATCAATGTGACTTGGTTAATAACATTTGTTTCACAATATGTATGAGAAAATGTTCATTTAATATTAATTTAGCTTATTCCATTTAAATGATTTTATTAAAAATATGTTCATTTCAATATAAGGTGTTATTAGTTGTGTCTAAATGAATAAATCTTTATTAAAACTCTAATAAATTTATATTATTTTAGTATCATTTTGTCTTCATCCATTGAACATGTTTAGAGAGAGAAAATAGAAGAGAGAGAAGATTTGGCCGGAACCTCACCGGCTCCGGTCATCGAAATATCTTTAGACCTTGCTAGAACCATTTTTGTACCTTCGTTGGATGTTTTATTAGGACAGTAATACTCAAAAATAATTTACTAAAGGTGATAAACTTTATGAAGATACTTTACTAGGGGTAGTAAACTTTATAAGGAAACTTTACTGGAGACAATAAACTTTATACAGACTTTATTAGGGGTACTAAATTTTATGGAGAAACTTTACTGAAGGTAGTAAACATTAATTTTACCCAAAACAAACCAAAACCTAATAAAAGATTACCAAATAAATTAACTAACCTTAATAAAAGATTACCAAATTTACTAACCCTAATACAATATTACCATAACCAGTATGGATGGCAGCAACAATCAGTTTCATGAAAAACAACACGCACGTAACTATTAACCCTATAATAATCATATTTTTTGGTTGTAATAAATTTTTACTCCGCCGGCGACTTCACCTCTTAGCAGTTAGCACGGCCGCATCCACTGTCATTCCCTCGCAGTATGACTTTGTAACCTTCATCATAAAACGACGTCGTCCTCCCCAAAACAATAAAGATTAAATTTTACCAACACTACCTCAAATAAAATATAAAACATAAAACAAAAAAAAGGAAGAAATAAAAGTGTACAAATCACTAGTACTAAATTTACTACCCTTAGTAATATATTTATCACCTATAGTAAAACTTTATTACATTCAATAAAAACTTTATTATCGTGGTTCATATCCTTTGCAGCTACGAAACGACGATGTATGGTTAGTTTAGATTGAGATCCAGCTCGCGGCACCAACTCCTCCACGAACATGTTGCTTCCGACGTCGAGATCCGGCCACCACCACGTCGACATGGAGTCCGGCGCCAAGGCCCTTCTCCCAACCGAGTTTTGCAATGATGCCTCTTCATCAAAGAGATCGCCTCGCCGAAGGCGATGCAGAATCCAGCATGTCGGCAAAGCGTTGACTCAGCTAACGCATTCTTCCATCTACTACATTGACGACAACAACTCGACCTCGACGAAAGAGGTCTTCTGTCTAGATCTCGACGGAGGTGTTCGACATCGGTGTCACAGAGAGAGAGAGAGTAGACCTAGGAATAAGTAGATCTGTGAATGTGAGAGTTGAGGCAAAGAAGAGATAATGATGAGGGTAAAAATGCTTTTTTGGTAAGAAACATTGAAATGGGCAATGAAAATCCCTTTTCATTGAATTGGGATTTAAATTCCTTAATTTTGATGTAATGAGTATTATCCCATAATCAAAACGACATCAATCGTTATCATAGAAATTAAATGGATTCATTTCAGTTTACCTATTTGAGATTTGAGACTAACATCGTTTCACTTCGTACTCTTAATTTTGAAATTTTACCCTTTAGAGTTTTCGATTTTCATTAATCATGTCTAATTGTTGAAATTTCAATCAATTTAAACGTTAAATGTTAATATGTAATGAGAGTGGTTCTAATAAGGACCACTAAGTTAAGGACTAGTTGAAGACTTTTTGTCTTATCCCGCTTTTCAATCTTATATTCACATCTCGACCGTCTAACTTGTAGATATATATGAGTACATCATCTCTAAAAAATCATTAAAATTGAAAATCGTTAAGGCATTCATTAGTGTGATTGATTGATTATAAACTCGAATGGTTCTTGTTTGACAGATTTGGATCGTCCATTGATTTGATTTAGTTCGATTCCTAACGATCACCATTTTGGCTGAAAATGTATAGAAATGATCTTCTTATATAGATCTAAAATTTTAATGGTTGAGATGTAAAAAATTGATTGAAAAGTTGATGTAATAAAAGATTAAGTTGAAAATCATCAACAATAAGATCTCAATGGATCCCCTTCCAATATGTAATATTAGAAAAAAAAATATTTAAAAAAACGATTTTTGTTGTTAGATGAGTTATAACGTTATAATTAAAGTCCAAGTTACACAAAATTTCAGCAATTGAGCATGATTGATTAATCTAAAACTTTACGGGGTACATTTTCAAAATTAAGATTACGGAGAGTAAAATGATGTTAATCCCAAAACCTTAAGTGGATAAACGAAAATTAATCGAAAATAAATTTATAAACTCTAGCGGGATAAAATTATGCTGCGAGCTACAGATCAACTACAATCGAACTGTTCCTGTTCTTCCTGAATCTCGTTCATCATTTGAAAGACTGGCTTGTTAAGGAGTCGAAGTTGGTGCTCTCATAAAATAGATCCAGATCCAGATATTTATTACATCCAAGCAATTCATGTGTATAAAACACAAAATCATCATCAGCTCCGGCGACATCCGGAGCCAACTCAGTCCGATAATCCCCCAGCGTTGGCGTCCAACTACTACTAGCTTGATGATGATCAACACTACTACTGGTGCCTACTTCCTCCCAAGTCCCTTCCCTTCCCGGCATGTAATTCCCTAGAAGCTTTCTCCTTTGATCGAGATCTCTGATAAGCTTTCTCCTTTGATCTATATCTTGTTCGATATCATCAACAACATCTTCCAGCTTCCTCTTTGTTTCGTTACCTTTTTTCGGTGGTGGTTTTGTAGAGTAGTTTTTTCTCAAAACGCAGAGGACAGTTACATCAGTCTTGTTCAATTCATACTCATCCATCAACCATGCAGCGTTTTGATCTGGAGAGCTTCCACCCTCGTATCGAAAGTTCCTCTTTATTCCAATAATATTATCCTCCTCCATAACCTCCTTGCAATTCTGGCCGCTCCAGGTTCCTGTCCCCACCTTCCGATCAAAGCGCGTGCCCTGAGGGTTTAACTTTTTGCGTTTGGTGAAGACGAAGAGAGGCTCTCCGTCCTCGACTGAGTTGCCACCGTACTTTTCCCAAATATTCCAAGGCTCTATTAATGTGCTGTAGATTTCAGGACAATCGGAGACGTAAGGGGGCCGGAAACCGTCGCCTAGTTTGTCCTTGTTGCGGAGGTAGTGGCTAACGAGCTCCGTATCTGTAGGATGAAACCTGAATCCCACCGGAAAACTTTCCATGGCTTGTTAAAATCTTCTACGAGAAGAAAAAAAAATATATATATATATATATATACACACTAAAGAGAGTTGATTGCCCTAGCTGGCTAGATTGTGTTTTGGTCGTGAATAGTGATTCTATTTCCACAAAGAGTATCTAGAAGAGAGGTTTAAAATACGAAGACCCCAGAATATATAGGGTGTCTTTCTGTGTGTTGCAAGGAATTAGGATTATCTATCCTTGTGTTACAAGGAATAGGATTCTCTATCCGCAATGAATTAGGTTACCTGAGGAACAGACCTAGACCTGAAATTTTAAAATCTGAGTCAAACTTTTAAAAATAAGCTCTTAAACTATAGTATTCATTCAAATTTATTTATTTTTTTTCAGAAAATTCATGAACAAAAGCTATAAATTCAAAATCTAACGACATAATACATTAGAATTTTTTTTATACTTATTTACACTACTCATTTTTTCTAAAATAGTAACTAATGATTGTAATATAATACTTATCTTTTACTAAACTAATGTGATCGCACAATGAGAAAAGAAAATTTTGGACCCTTAAAGGTTCAGGGTCCTGAATCTATCGACTCTATTCATGTACCGGTCTGCCGAGGAATTGTTTTGGTCGTGATATCTATCTTCACAATATTATCAGTACAATCTAGGAACTAAGATTTACTAGAGTGATATCAGGAGTGACTGGTGCATTTTAGTAGAATTAAAAAGAGACATATATAGAAAAGCTCACACTGAAGATCCACACCCAGATCGATCGATCTCAGCCTTGCATGGTTTCTGTAATTTTATTTGTTTCAACGATGAAATTTGTTAGGAAAATTCTTTATCATGAATTTTCAGTTCTGGTTGATCGGAGTAAATCTTCCTTTTATATGTCTTTTATTCTCGATCGAGAAGAGAGTTCAAATTATATCAATAATTTGCGACGGAGAGCGACAGTGTGAAAAGTGAAGGGAGCTAGTAAAAACTGTTGGAGGATTAAAATATAAACATGTTTTCGATCTCTGGCTCATAAAATGGCCTATTTGTGAAACATGTCTGTTTGTACGAGAATCAAACACCTTAAACACAAGTCGAAGATACATTAACTAAGAACTACTTGTTTAATTAGCATCGATTTGATAGTTCGATCTCTAATAGGCCAAAATCTGTCCACCAAACAACATTCAGAGAAATCTTTGCATTGTTTTCCTGTACATAAGAATGAATCATTGAGATGGAAAAAATGATCTAAAATTGTCTTGACTTTTTTTTAAAGAACCAAAATCTCACTTTTCTAAAACTTTAAAACAATATCCCATTTTTTAATCCCGACTTAAGATTAGTGTCTAACAACGTTATTTCGGTTACAAATACTAACTTTGACACATTTTGAAGGCTATTTTCGTCATTTATCATTCTTTTCTTTTTCTTTTCATAAATATTATTTTTCTCTCTCTAAGTTCTTCCTCGTTTTCCAGATCAAACTCTGGACTGAATCATGGCTTTATTATTATTATTTTAATTTTATTTCAACCTATAATCCTTTCTTTCCAGATCAAACTCATTTCAGGTGAAGCAGCAATTTGGTTGGGGACGAAAGCTCTGAATTGAGAACGATGATAACATGGATGAGTGAAGCTCTTGGCCAATGAAGATTTGTTAATTACGGTCGGTGGTCGCTACCCTCTCTTCATGCATGAAATCCTTTCACTCGTTGACTCAGTGGTAGCTTCACGATTCTGGGTTCGATATCAAAGCAGCAATCAAGCAAGGCTGCTTGGCACTTTGGTCTAGGGTTGATTTTGTATCTATTTCAATTTCTTTAATTTTGATGAATTTCGAGTTCAATATTTTCTGGGTTTACGTATATGAATGGTGAAAATTTTGATTTGCAGCATATATATACTGGGTGTTAATGACGCATAACAGAAATATAACTTTGGAACTTCATTTTTGAAGACCTTTCTCTCAAGGTTAGAGGTAATGGTTGTTGGGTTCTATGTTCTTTGATTAAAGTTTAAGATCTGGCAATATGCTTATTCGTATGTTTTTTGAACTTGTAAATTGTGATGGTACGGAAGTAGTTTTCAGTAAATGAGTGAGGATATAGTTAGTACTGCATTATACATTGCATCTTTGCTTCTTTTGGGTTGCAAATTGTTCTTTGAAAATGTGGAAGAGGGAGAAAATTTCTTGAAGCAGATAGCCTCCTAATTGGGACCAGGGAAGAAGCATAACCTGAGAAGCAATCTGATCTAATATAATAAAAAATTGAAGCAGAAAAATTAAGGATAAAAATAAAAATGAAGGGCAAATTGGTTATTTTAAAACAAAAGTATGCCTTCCGCCAGTCTCCGTAACGAAAATAAGTTCGGCAAACACTAATCTTAAGTTGGGTCAGAAGGTGGGATACAATTTTGAAGTTTTAGAAATGTGAAATACGAAAGTTTTGTTTCCTTAAAAGGTTAGACAGTGTTTAGACCTTTTTTTCCTATTGAGATTGGGAAAGAATATACCATTAATATGGGAACTTCTATATACAAAAAGGCATGCTGCAAAAAGAGTTTACCAATGATGTTCTAACATAATAACCATTACTACAAAAAATGTCTTAAGCGACGGAAATGGATACGACCGGAAAATTTTTGTCGCTTAAACTTCCACTCAAGCGACGGAATAATAAACTTTCCATCGCTTAGGCTCTTCCGCTTACGCGACGAAAATTATTTGCTTAAGCGACATATATATACTTAAGTGGCAAAAATTATTAACTTAAGCGACGAAAATTTCTGTCGCTTAAGTAAAACTTCAAACTTCTACTAGAAGCAAACAATCTCTCACAGTGAATTAGGAAAGATATAGGAAAAAATTAGCCTAATATGGTTCGTTGAGGCAGCTTCTATCTGGACCTGGGACGGACTTTTAGTAATGAAACGGACCAAATTATAAGCTTCAATCAGAGAATCATGACTACATGTATGCAACAAGTATACAAACATAGTTATCGAAATACAGTTTATTATTTAATGAAATCATCAACGTACAACAATACACAGTAGTACAGTACTTAAGAAAGTAAGAAACAATTCTGACATAATTAGAAATTCTCTAAGTAATCAACGGTGGTTGGATCAGTAATTAGGCAGCTCTGACGACGACATCCCTCCATTCAGGTAATCCATGACGTTGAACTTGCTGTCGTCTTCGCCGCGATATATCTGATTCTCAGGCAGCTGCGACGACATCCCTCCATTCGTGTAATCCACGAAGTTGAACTTGCTGTCGTCGTCGTGAATCGTGATTTTTCATTATTTTTAATATGTATAATGGGCTTTAGAGATACTGTTTTGCAGGTTTACTATTTCTGGTAAAGTTTACTATCTCTGCTACAAGTTTATTAGGGGTATTAAACTTATGATTTACTATCAATGTCTCAAGTTTATTCATTTATTCAAGTTTACTACCCCAATAAAAGTTTACTAAGGGTAGTAAACTTTATTAATTACATCTAAGATGATTTTCTCTTATGATCTCCTCTCTCTCTCTAACTGTCACTCAAAAATTCATCGTCTACACCACCATCTCCGTCGATCTTATCCTCGCCTCCATCATCTTCGACGAGCTCATTCTCCCCTCCACCTAATCTCCGCCTTGTCCTCACTGGTTGCTGCAACACTGAGTCAGAAGAGCAGCATCAAATTCAGATCTAGTCATGTCGTCTACACGACGGTGCTAGGAAACATCGATACTAGGGTTAGTAGACTTGGATTTGATGAAATATTCTGGTTAGTAGACTTGGTTTGAAGTATATACTGGGGTTCGTAAACTTGGTTTTGATGTATATAGTGAGTTATTAGACTTAGTTTGAAGTATACTGGGGTTAGTAGATATAGTTTTGTAGTATACTAGGTTAATTAGACTTAAATTTGGAGTAAACTGAGCTTAGTAGACTTGGATTTGATGTAGATGTAGCCTCATGCCAGTAAACTTTCTGTAAAAGTTTATTGCCCCTAATAGAAAAAAAATCTGGCGAAATTCCGGCTTCCAGTAATTTTCAGGCATCCAGTGACTGGAGTCCGGCGGTTGGTGACCGGAGACCCGAGATGCTTCGGCAAATTATTATCTCTCTTCTTTTTTTCTTTAAGTGTGTATAAGGAACAAGGGTAAAAATGTCTTAAAAATATTATTTTATTGTAAATTTAATAAAGATTTGTGTATTTAGGTATTAGTAAGTACGTCTTATATTGGAATGAGCATTTGACTTTTTAATTCATTGGTTTGGGGTTTGACTTTTCTTATTTTGTGCAAATGGTCATTATAAAGTGTACTTACTAATGCCCAAATACACAAATTTTTATTAAATTTACAATAAAATAATATTTTTGAGACATTTTTACTTTTGTTCCGTATACACACTTAGAGAAAAAAAGAAGAGAGAGAATATTTTACCGGAGCATCTCCGGTCTCGATCACCAACCGCCGGACTCCAGTCACCGGACGCCAGAAAATGACTGGAAGCGGGAATTTCGCCGGATTTTTTTTCTATTAGGGGCAATAAACTTTTACAGAAAGTTTACTGGGTCTATATCTACATCAAATCCAAGTCTTCTAACTCTAGTATACTCTAAATTTAAGTCTAATAACCTTAATATACTACAAAACTAAATCTACTAACCCTAGTACACTTCAAACCAAATCTAATAACTCACTATACACATCAAAACCAAGTTTACTAACCCCAGTATGCTTTAAAACCAAGTCTACTACCCTAGTATTTCATCAAATCCAAGTCTAACTCCAGTATCGACGTTTCCTAGCACCAGCGCGTAGACGACATGACCTGATCTGGATTTGACGCTGCTCTTCAGACTCAGTGTTGCACCAACCGGTGAGGACGAGGAGGAGGTTAGGTTAAGGGGAGGATGAGGTTTTAGGAGATGATGGAGGCAAGGATGAGGTCGTCTGAGATGGTGGAGACGAAGAATCTGTGAGTGACAGTTAGAGAGAGAGAGGAGATCATAAGAGAAAAATCAACTTAGATGTGATTAATAAAGTTTACTACCCTTAGTAAACTTTTACTGGGGTAATAAACTCGAGCAGATAAACAAACTCGAGATATTGACAGTAAATCATAAGTTTACTACCCTTAATAAACTTGTACCAGAGGTAGTAAACTTTACCATAAAGAGTAAACTTGCAAAACAGTATCTCTAAAGCCCATTATACACATTAAAAATGGTGAAAAATCAACTTAGATGCAAAAAAAAGTTTACTACCCTTATTAAACTTTTACTGGGGTAGTAAACTCTAGCAGATGAACAAATTCGAGACATTAGTACTAAATCATAAGTTTACTATCCCTAATAAACTTGTACCAGAGGTAGTAAACTTACAAAACAGTATCTCCAATGCCCATTATACACATTAAAAACAGTGAAAAATCAACTTACATGTAAAAAATAAAGTTTACTACCTTTAGTAAACTTTTACTGGTCTCAAGTCCTCTGCCCGGAGTTCCTTAGCCACGGCGGCCACTATCTTACTATCACCAGCGCCTCTATTTCAAGGAGGACTTCACTCTCGAAGACGACACCACCTTTCGATTGGCATGTCCGTTCTCCAGCGCGGCTGAGAATCTCGTCATGCTGGAGAAACTCTCAATTACCTCGACGTGGTGGAGCTTCATTTGGTGAAGGAGATCTCGTTGAGGTCGAACTCATTCTTAGAGGCGCAAGGACAACGTAGAGGTCAAGGAAATAAGTGAGAAGAGAAAGAGTTCGTCTGTGATGGTGGTGGAGACGAGGATAGGGTTGTCGGCGACGGGATCTGAGAGAGAGAGAGACAGAGATTTGATATGATGAAGAAAAGGGAGAAGTGGTCGACGGGATTTGAGAGAGAGAGAGATCTGATATGATATGGTGAAGATAAAGGAGGAGTGGTTGACATTTAAGAGGGATAAAATAGTCTTTTTGTTAAGATTTGAGTAATTGGGTATGGCAAATCAGTTTTCATTGGAATTGCGAATGAAAGAGTAAAATTAGTATGAAAGGGTAAATAATTGGTAATTCTTTTTTCCCTTAAAAAAACTAATTAATTTTATGCCCTTGTTCTTTGAAGCAGCTTCTGAACTTTGGATGAATTTTCAGATATCAACAGTATACTAATACCAAATTATAAGCTTCAATCAGAGAATAGATATATGACTACCGCTAGGTACAACAAGTACAAACATAGCTATTGAATCGAAATACAGTTTATTTCATGAAATCATCGACGTACAACAATACACAAGTAGCTGGACAGTACTTAAGAAAGTACTTCATGAAGATACAATTCTGACATAATTAGATATTCTCTTATGAGTGATCGACAACAGCTTGATCATTAGGCAGCTGTGGCATCCCTACATTCATGTAATCCATGACGTTGAACTTGCTGTCGTCACCGTGATATAACTGATTCACAGGCAACTGTGACATCCATCCATTCGTGTAATCCATGTAGGTGAACTTGCTGTCGTCACCATGATATAACTGATTCTCAGGCAGCTGTGACATTCCTACATTCGTGTAATCCACGTACTTGAACTTGCTGTCATCGCCGTGATATAATTGATCTTTAAATTGAGAGGAATTGTAGAGTGGAGACTCTGGAATTGGTCCAATGAGATCGTCTAAACAAATACCATCATCATAATTGATCCAATGACATGTATTATTATCCTGATCAGGATAATAGGGCTGCTCCTGCGGCAGCTGCGTACAACTGCTGCTACCTTGTTCTTCATCATAAGTCGTCTCTTCCTTCTTTTCTCCCTTTTCCATATTCAACGGCTCATGATCTTCAACAATCTCATAAATCTCTTCCCCCTTCGATTTCTTCTGCCTTCTGGTTTGATGATCCACAACATTGTCCGACCTAGCCATCTTCCTCTTTCTCGTTTTGGCACTATTCTTCTTTGTAATCTCAGCATCTCCTTGATCTGCTTGGTTTCTTGGATTCCTTCTCAGACCACAAATTACATAATTATTTTCAATGTCGAACGCACTCTCGTACTCGTGCATAAGCCATGCACCGTTTTGACTAGCATCACATCCCGTCTCATACCTAAAGTTCCTCCTTGTTCCGATTTTGGTTTTGCCATCATGGGGGGAAACTACAACATCGACGTACTCTCCGCTCCATGTACCGGAGCATACTCTGCGAACAAAGCGTTTGCTCTTACTGTTCTTCTGGATGCGCTTCGTGTAGAAGTAGATAGGCTCTCCTTCCTCGTATGTAGAACCTCCATACATGTCCCAAATAACCCACGGCTCCTTTTCCCAGAAGTCATTGCACTCGTAGATGAGTTTGGAGTAAAAGCCTGCTTGATCGGCATCGGCCTTGTTGTGGAGGAAATAGACAATGAGTTCCACGTCTGTAGGATGAAACCTCACGCCTTTTTGCATCGCCAGAGCTGCCATATTCATCGATCTGGTCGAAAGAGTATTGAATATGTTTAGTAATTGTGTTAGGAAAATATTTAGGGAAGGGTTAATATATAGGTCTATTTATGCTTGGAGTCCATGCCTCTACTTAACAAAAACGAGTCTGATATTTTCCTAATTTGTTACAAATTAAACTATCCAAATTAGAGATGGATTTTGCTTGATCCCGGATAGATTTTGGTTTTATTTTCTTTCCTTTTCGCTTCAAGATATTATTGGTTTGCGCGGGAATTTGTTTTGATTTATCCTTATCCCTTCGATTGTGATTTAACAGGAGAGGCTTTCCTTGGTTAAAAATAATTAACATGAGGGTAATTATTTCTAATTACCAGCTTTTTAATAACATGTTTCAAGTTACGGACCTTTACTTTTTCTGACCTAATAAATCTTGGAAAATAAGAGGGTGTTAATAAATCCCTAGATTTATACACAACCATAAAAAGATATTCATAGATAGAGAGAAGTGTATAGAGAAGCCGCTAACTTTTAATTCAGGTTTCTCCGTTATTGGTGGGGTTTAGAAAAATAAGACAAAATTCCAGAGATTAAAAGGGAAATGGGTTTAAGGCCCCGTTTGGTTAGTTATAAACATGATATGGAATAAGAATTGGTTTCATTTCTATTAGATTATGATGTTTGGTTATATCATCAGTTTATAATGAAAAGTAAAGTTGACTAGTCCAATTTCATTATAGAGGCGGAATTAAAAGTGGTATTTTATTTCTTTCATTAGATGAAATTGAAAGTTTACTTATATTGTCTTATAGACGATCTAGTCAATAAATTATTCTTAATATAAACGTATTAATTTAAATTTACATATTTAATTTGATCTATTAGGTATTAATAGAAAGTCATTAATAAATATTTTTTTTAAACCATTTATTAATCTCAAGTTTTAAGTTTTTTCAAACCTCACAAATAAAAATACTAAATTAATTATATTTTATTCTTAAAAGAAAAATAGCTGCAATTCATTTTGCACCATCATATTCTAGTCAACGAAACCGGACCTAAAATTATGAGATATGGAAAAAGAGGTTAGGGGTAGGGAAGAGAGAAGGGAGATAGACAAAGTAGAAAACGTTCATCAGAAGTCTGGAGTACAATATTATAATTACAGAACAATTAGGACAAAAGAATTCCTAATAACTATAATGAAAGTCTCATTGGGAAAGAACATCAAATCCAATAATCTATCACTAAATAATAGTGATCTCTGCCGCAGGTAGGTTTTGACCCCATCAATCTAGCTAGGGTTTCCGTAGAAAGCTCTTCATTCACGTTCTCTACTCGACCCATTTGGTCTTCTCCGCTTTCAGCTCCTGCTTGTATTTCTAGCTATTACATAGATCGAAGTACAATTTCATTTTTATGATAATAGAAGCTGGAGTTATTGATGATGAGTTTCTATAGTAATTACCATTTTATGTTTTTTTAGGTAAAAAGAGAAAATTTTATTTATCGAAAAGATCATACAACACAAAGGTCAAAAATAGATGACTCAAAAACCATCCGGCGCATAGCTAGCACTACATCTAAGAATTGAAAAAAAAACAAGCATCAAGACTGGTCCAAAAAGGTGGACATTACAAACTAGAAAACAAATTAACCTTCTCACCCCTAACCAACCCTATAATTCCTCACGAATCAGGCTTAAGACCTAACGGTGTACTTTTCATAGTTAAAGAAGCAGAATACAGCTAATTAGGGTTTGGAATAGATCTTTCCTAGTCACTAGAAGAACTACTCTACAGTCGTCTCGTCATCGAGGCTCTCTTCCGCTCCCAAGCCGTGTGGGCTGGCATTAAGAATTATCAACAGCCCAGTTCCTACAGAGCCCAGCAACAACCAACTCATCATCATAGTTACGTTAGTCCTTCACCAGGGTCCGAGACCAACTCAATCATACCAGGCCGAGGTGAACTCGGCCCATTCCGCTCAATCCCAGCCACCGACAACCATCCTCGACACCCCGATGTCAGCCTCCATCATCGGCTCCGCCTCAACCTGAGCCACCAGCGAAAAAACAGACTCGACCCTGAAGAAAGCAGACCCAGAGCACCACTACTTTTGAAATCCAGCGCCGCCCAATAGCACATCCAGACGGGGAGAAAAACTGACCTCTCCTCGATGCAGAGCATCACCACTGCCTTCATCCTTTGTTGCTAGCCCGACCACTATCGTAACCATCTAAACCCCAGTCAACACCATGTTCGAACAAGGCGCATCACCAATTGACCTCATCACCGGCATCACAACCAAACCAAGCCTAGCCGCTCCTCCTCGTCCGAAACCGGACACGATCAAAGAGATCGCATCCAATCTCACAGTAAGCTCACCGCTCTCAAAAGGGTGTCGTCGCCAGGTCTGAACCCTAGGGTTCAATACAAAAGTGCTCCTACAAACTCGGAGGCACCCCATGTTTTTTTGTCATATAGATGTTCTCTTCGTCTTCTGATACATTCGTTATTTAACATCGAACATGTCCATAATAATTAATTGTCATTTTATGTTGTTTGATGACTTTTATGTAATATTCATACACACATGCTGGAGAGAAAGGTAACGAGAGACAGACCTAAACACGAGTAATAAAGAAGTGAAGGACAAAGATGATTGAACTTAAGTTGAGGATGAGAGTGAGATTAAATAAAACATGTTTTCTCTTGCTCATAACCTATTCATCAAACAAGCCTGTTTGTATAGGCATCTATACCTCTCAGAAAAGCCTTCGTTAAATTGATGCTTCTCTCAAATGCCAGATTTGACAAGTCCTTTGTTAGATATGCTCGATATTTTCACGGGTTATGCTTGATTTAGAGAAAACCCTATTGAATTCAGAGCATTTTTTGTCTTGTTTTTCCTTCTACAGAAGACAAATCTTAACATTTAGATTTAGGAAATTATGGTACATTGATATAGGAACCTCCATGAGCTAGTCCATGAGAAGAAACAAAAGGCATGGAAAACTATATAGCAAGAGGAGTGTAATCCCAACCAGACAAATGCAATGTGTTATTACTAGTCAAATATAATTAATCGGGTTAAGAATGACTAAGAAATAGAAAGAAGTGGTACTATAACCTAGAGAAAGGAATAAAATCACATTGACAATAGCAAGTGAGATATTTTAAAACCCCTAGCTAGTGAAGAAGGGGAGAACAACTAAAAAATGAAGTCAAAGCCAAGAATCAAGATCCTGAAATTGAGGCCTCTTTGGAAGACAATGCTGAATGTGGTTTCTTATTATTCTAAATTTTATGTGCACGTTTTAGAAGAGATTAGTTGGTTTGAAGAACTTACAATCTCTGAACTATCCATTCTTTTTCTTAAGATTTGAGATGTGACTTATTTTTATTGCACGACTCACTTATTTGAGATGTATAACTCTATATATTTATCTATTGATGAGTCACATATGACTGATTAAGAGTTATGGGTGAGTCGTGGTTTGGTGGGTCAGCTGCTAGCAAACTGATATCATTGAGGTCATAATGGCTTAACATTTTCTGAACAATGCATTGGTGAAAATTTTTATTAGCTCAGTATTGATTTTAAAGAAGATGTCACGTTTAACGTCATTTCTTGGTAATTAAGAGAAGTAAATCAAATTCTTAAACAATGGTTGCATTGCTGGAGAAGTTGAGATGGTGTGAGACACAAGCAGTCAAACACAACACCAAAGTCATTAGTTAAAGTCTCACTGCCATCATAATTTATGGTGAGGAATCTGACCAATTATTTTCCACCTTCACATATGCACACATATTCACACACACAAATAACTAATTCCCATTTGAAGTACTATCTTGCTCCCCTTCCCTTTAAAAACCTGCCAACTTCCTCACCATGCTTGATCTCTCTCTCCCTTTCTCTCACAACAAGAGAAACCCAAAAGTTTGATTTTTATATTCTCCGTGCTTTCTTAAAGAGAAGCTAACCAGAGACAAAAACAAATACTTTCGGATTTGAAGAAGCCACGGTCACTATGTTCATCTCCAGGAACCAGGTTATAGGCCTTCTGTTGATCTGCCTGGGCATCTCAGGCTTACACTATGAAGTTTCAGGAGCTAGGTGGTTAAGCGAAAACTCCGAAAAGGTGGAAGAGAATCTAGTGAATGCTCAAGTTCAGACGAACAGCTCCAACTCAAATGGGGATGGAGGATTTTTCGCCACAAGTAACAGAGAAGTGCCTTCTGCTCCTGACCCTTTGCACAATAGGTAGGTTCAAAATCAACACAGAAGTTGTACATAACTGCCTATATAGCATGAAAGATTGGATTATAGAATAGAATATGTCTTTTGTTCTAGCCTTTGGAACTTCTACTCTCACAAATTGAAGAAAGTTCAGACACTTTTTTGTACTTAAAGATTTGAGAACCTTAATTAGGTTTATAGGTTTGTACGAAGTATGCTTAATTTTTGTGTAATGTGAGTTCTTTATCATCAAATTCAGCATATAGACAAACTATTTACATTCAATTTGACTCCAAGATGGGTTCTGAAGTGCATGACTTCCCTCCTGTAATATCTGCAGTATATCTTCAAATGTTTCCTTATGAAATTGCTCAAGAAACCTTTTGATGCTGATTCTAGTTATGAACTGAGTTACAGTATAAACAAGTTCTAATATCTTTCAATCTATTAAGTTGATGCCTTATCTCATAAGATTTGCTTCTCTTTTCTAGTTTGTTTATTACTTGGTGAATGACTCTAAATGAAGGATGCATTGTCTTGCTGTACTATCGCTTTGGCTCATGGTTGGTGGTTTTGATATTCAGTACAGAAAAAATTTAGAAGCAACCATACAAATTAGCAGGTATAGGTGATTGTAACAGCTAGGAGATGGAATTCCACATGTAATTATGGATAAAAAATGATAATACTTTATGAATAATCTGAATAATGCAACACTTTAGAAATAGAATGTGTTGTTCATCAAAGTCGGTTGTTCTTTTGACTTCACAGAAGGGAAAACTTGTTGCAGATACAGTATTTTCAAGGATGTAATCATTCTATGCAAAACTTTCCAACTTGTGGGCTGAAGAACCAAGTCAAAGAGCAACTAAACATTTCGAATGAAATGTGACATAGAAATTGACTTGGCTCTTCTCATTTCAATATCAATTTCAGTTTTGGTAACCCGATTCCCCTGACCAAGTTGAAGAAAGGCTTTTGAAACAGTTTCATGGTTGGTGTAAATAGAGAACCAGCTTGATTGAGTTGCACGGGTTTTCTAGCCCTGCAGAAGCAAAAACAGACTACTTCAAAAGGGAACGATGCCATAGAATTTCACTCTGAAGTAATTCTACTTCAGAGGGACACCGCAAACATCTAAAATTGAAAGTACAATCCACTTAATAACATTTAAGTGCAAATCAGCGGTAGAAGTGTGAAAATAACATGAGCCAAGACCTAAACAAGAAGCAAAAGTTCATTATAATATCAATACGTTGAACCCATAATTTCTCAAAGAATTCATCAGAAATACTGGGCGTATGCGATATCATCAACTAATACTGTTAATTTAGAAAACGATGAATTTAGGCCTTTGATTTCTTCCCTTTGACTTCAGGGGCTATCTTGAAAGGTAGGAAGGCCACTCCACCCATGAAGTTTCGTAGGACTTCTGGTACCTCAACACCATCTTCCCTCTGATAATTTTCAAGGATGCAGCAAATGGTTCTCTCAGTTGCTGTAAGGGTGGAGTTCAACAAGTGAACGTATTGCTTAGTCTGCTCGTTGCTCTGCAATTACAGAAAGTCACAACAAGCACACAATCAGCACATATAACACGCTTTCAGCCTTTCTCTAACATTTGTGACAGGCAACTCTTCCTAACAGGAGCACTCATCACCTCTATTCTATATTTAACTATGAAGGAGTAACAACAGATGCAGTTTCGCATCTTAAAACAATCTACATGTTAAAATCACTTCAGATGTTTAAGAAAATAGAAAAGGCAGCAGTGCAATTTTGAGTACAGTTCAAGTACAAACTACAGAATGATCCATGAACTAGTGATTATGTTCACCCAATAATCCTTGTTATGGTTAAGTAATAAGTATATTGATCATTAAGACCTACCTTTTTCTGCCCAAATCGAATTTCTAGCTTTCTTGATTGGTAATCTGTACAATTTGAGCACGAGACAAGCTCTCTGTACGTCTGAGATGCAGGAAACCATGCTTCCAGATCATATTTCTTTGCTGCCGCATCATTCAGAGCACCAGAAACGATGGACACAACATGATAAGGGAGTTTGAGCTGAAAATCATAAAATTTCAAATGATCAGGTTTACGAATGAGTGTATTCTGAAACCGTTCATCAACACCAATCAAACCATAAATAGAATCAAACCACAAATAGCCTCCACCTCCTTTTACATGCAGTGTGGGGGTAGTAGATGATCAAACCCTAAACTTTTAGTTAAACATATAAGCGACCACATGAACTTTTAATAGAGCGCCCCTAAATATAGAATGGCGATAAGGTTGAATCACAAGAATGCACCAACCATACCTCTCAGGGCTCAAATAAAATATTCATAATTAAGCAATAGTTATTAGATAATTCTTCAGGAGAAAACAAGATACCTGCTGATAAAATTCCTCAGAGTTCTTCATCATTTCCTCGTGCATTTCCCAAGAGTCCTGGCCATTTGGGCTTGTCATACAAAACTGTTCAACTTTTTCAAACTGATGTACTCTGAAAATTCCCAAGGTGTCTCGACCATGTGAACCAGCTTCCTTGCGGAAACAAGATGAATATCCAGCATATCTGAGGAAGACAAAACCTTCAAGTTAATGACACGCAAACACATAAAATTCTTTGATGACTAGAATTTTCAATGGGATGTTCAAACCTTATGGGCAGCTGTGAGGGATGAATCCAGTCATCCACATGATATGCACACAGTGGCTGTTCAGCTGTAGCAATGAGATATTTGTCATCACCCTCTCCAGTTACCTGTCAAACACCAATTCAGTCATGCTCCACTTAGGTATTTAGGCAGACAATCCAGAAAAATATGATTCAGCTGCTGGTTTCAGTTGCATTTATAAAAGAATAAGAAATATCCACAACAGAAATCCATCTTCAGCCCAGTTAAACTTAGACACAAATGCTGCCGAATTAGGAAAACAGAAAATCTCAGGCTCAAGAACATAATTACAGTCCACAAAACAGAAAATATAGGCAATAGTAACGACTATTACCTTATAAAGCTCCTCATCAAATTGTGCTAATTGAGCACATTTTCCCATTACATCCTTTCTCATAAAAAATGGAGTCTGCAATGCTGTGTATCCCCTTTTCTCCAGGAAATCAAGACCAAAATTAATCAGAGCTTGATTGAGGCGGACACCAGCGCCTTTCAGGTAATAACCTCTACCTCCTGCTACTTCAGCACCTACATTTGAGCTATTATGAATTAGAAATACACTACTATGATGTCAGGCAGGTTTAAGAAAGGTAAGTTATCTATTTTCAAGATTGCTTTAATTGCAGATAGCTGGATAAGAAAACAATACCTTTCTTCAAGTCAGCAATACCCAGAAGCTCAACAAGCTCAACGTGATTTTTGAGTTTTGGCTCCATCCGTCTTTCACCCCACGACCTAACCACAGCATTATTGGCCTACAACATGCAAAACATCATATTTAAAATAAAGAGGCATAGTTACACAAGAAATGTACAAGTCATTACCTCATCATCATGGACGGGAACACTATCATGAACAAGGTTTCCAATGACTTCCAATTTTGAATTCACAAGGTTTAAAGCCTCACGCACTTCAACTTCTTTTTCTGCGGTTAACTTCTTGTTTTCGTCTGTGTCCTTAATCACATCGGTTGCATCCTGACCTGACTATAATACCAAATCATTTTGACATTAAGTTCAACACAAATAAAAAAACAAATTTTGAGCGTAAACTCATGAAACATAACAGGGAAGTCCTTAACAGGCACTAAAGAACATATTTCTAAAATAAGTAAGAGCTCAAGGGCATGTATTACTGGGATTAAGTTTCTAAAAAACAAATCATGCATGCAAGCGCAGACATTAAGACAGACAAATCATCTAGGAATCAACAGCAATTCCATGCAACCACACAGATCCTCATGAACCAATCCTTTTCAAAACCAAATTTCTCATCTTCTAACTCACTAACTAAAAAAAGACGAACTTGTAAACCAAAACAGGAAAAAAACATTCTTTACTGGTACTAAATAACTCATTTTGACAATTTGTAAGAGCTCAAGGAAACATACTAGTACTGGAATTAAGGTTTCCAACACAGATTATGCATTCACATGCACACATCATGAGAAACAATCATGACGAATCTGATGCACAACTGCAATTCCGCGCAAACACACTCTCATGAAGAAATTTGTCATCTATTTTAAAGCGAAATGTCTCTTCTACTAAAAACACCAACTCAAAAGCACTAACTTAAGTTACTTAACCAACAGGAGTTCAAAGCAACCTAATCGTCCTGACAGAACCGAAAAGTTCCATTTAAGCCCACAGAGCAAAATAATCCTAATCCAAACTAGATAACTGATTCTAAATCCAATTATCTGATATGCAGAACAACTTATCAACAACAATTTCAATGAAAAATCAAAGAGAAAATGACGAGAATACTCACAATCCGAAGCTGAGCAACCTTCTTGTTAATCTTGTTGAACTCCTTCCTTAGACTCTCAAGCTCAAAATTACCTGAAATTTTTAACCGCCACCAGTAAAATTCCAAATCAAAAAGCATAAATATTTCACAGCGAACTTGAAAGATTGAGAGAGAGAGAGGGATTACGTTGACGCCATTCTTTATCGAGCTGGATGATCTCATCGACGATCTCGACGTTCTTGAAGCGACGCCTCAGAGATTCGCGGATGATCTCGGGGTTGCCGCCCTTCTCTACTCGGAAGAGATTGATGTCCAACATTGTTGCAGAAGAAAAACGCAGAGAACAAAGCAAAAGGTGAAGAAGATGAAGTGGTGCTGCTGCTGCTGCTAACTTCCTAAAACCCTATATAGGGCTATATATGGGATGGGAATTTGGGCTTGGTTTTGGACCTGGATTTCGGGCTTGACCCGTTTTACTATTACTGCTGGCTTAAGGTCATTTTGACTTTTTGGTTCTTGGAAAAGTTTTGCAGGTTGAGTGGAGCGTGACGTTATAAATGTTTTTATTGATATGAAAGATGTTTTTATTGGTATCGATGACCTAATCATAATCACAATCATACTAACAATAATTATTAAGAATCCAAATTTAAAAGGAAACACATAAAATCAAGATCTATGTGGATGACATGAGCATGACTTAAACTAGAATTTTAAATAAAACAACTCTTATATTTTAATTCTAAATAGTAGAGTTTTAAACGAGAATAAAACTAGCCTACCAATATTAGAATATAAATAAAATCTTGTCTTACGTCACTTTTTGTATAATTTGTGTAGAGACTAGTTTTTGTATGAATTAGCTAAATGATATGAGATTGATTAATAGTCTGATATAAGTCACGTTACATGATTAAGGCGGGTATGATTTGAATGATAACTTGAGTAGTACTAGAGTTTCATAAATATAACAAAATGACACGACACAATGTCGGTCGAACAACTACGATAGAAAACATGTCACTATATTACATATTCATTTTTGCTAATTATAGTTGTTTCTTATCGAGGAAGTCACGAACTTTAGGAAACATGTTTCCTAATCCTATCAGGATTTGAGTATCTACATCAGAGTTGATCTTTCTTTTGTTGAGTCGGCTTTCTCTAGCTTGTTGATGCGTGACGTACGTGTTTCCATTTCCAAACTGTATTTGGATTAGAGGCTTATATAACCAGTGGTGCAGGATTGAAGTTTCTATTCTTCAGAGCACAGAGAAACTCTGAGGGTCTGGAAGCAATGGAAGCCAAGGAGGATCATATTGCCAGAGCGAAGGAACTTGCAAAGAAAGCAACAAACAAGCTCGCCGGACCGAGATTTTTCAGTTCCAAAGAAGCCAAGCACAAACAGGCCGCGAAGCTCTTTCTTGAAGCTGCTCATCATTTTTCACTCGCCCAAGCTTGGGGTAAATCTGGAGAAACATTGGTGAAGTCGACGAACTGTTATTCAAAGATTAAGGCCCAGTTTGGCCCGGCTGGTACCCTTAGATTATCAGCTTAATTAATCGTCAAGATTAGCTAGTAGATGCGTCTGGTGAATTTCCTATTAGCATAAGAATCTTTACACCAGATTCGATTGTAGGTTTCTAAGTTTCTTTTGTCAAATTAGATTATGTGTTTCTCCAATTCTATCAGCATAAGAGGTTTGTAGAAGTGCTGCTGTAGGATTGAAGTCTTCATTCTGCAGAGGAGAATCAATATTGTAAGTTTGTAACCCAAGGAGCAAATTAGGAAGTGGAAGAGAACAAAGAAGAAGCTTGTATCATAGATCTCACCAAGTAGCGTTCTTTTATCAAATTGGTTATGTTATTCTTGACTTCTTTTATTGAACGACAACATGATCTCTTGACCTTCCATAGTTACATTCCAAACACTAAAATTGGCCCTTTTCAGTTTAGAAAATCGTGACAAACCGATCTTGTTTGGTTCTATAAGATTTCAGTACCATTTTGATTAGGCTACAGTAAAAGACACTCTCACTGGACTGCAGACCATCTCTTTGGTACTTTGCCAAGACGGCGCCCTTTATTCCAAAACAAGATGACCACCCTCACAAAAATGATGTATTTTCAAAATGTAAGCATATCCATATCAAAAAAGAAGATCTTGCTCTTCATTGTGGCCGGGACTAAACCAATGTCAGAAAGAACACCTAGCTAACCTCAACTTTCTGAAGTTTTAGCAATTTCCTTTTCCTTTGATTTAAAGAAAGAAATCATAAACGTCTTCATTGCACCAATAAGAACTGCAATAAAGAGAAGCATCTCATTTATCCATTTGGTACAATAATTTTAGGAGACTGTAGCACGTACGTAATATCCGATATTCCAATTACACTGATATAATGTCATTGAACTACACCATTAGTTTTGCAACAAGTAGAGTCTAATGCAATATCTACAATGAAACTATATTTCTTCACAACCCCTTGCAGATAAATAATTAAAGATAAAAGAAAGAACAGTCTAGGACAGCCCCATCAGTTGTAGTTTTGTTTCACAAATGTAGCCCTCTTCTTCCTCAAATCAGAACCCACCTTCAGAATTGATGATCTCTGAGGGATGTGCTCATAGTTTGGTTGCCCCACTCTGACGACCATAGTTTGGTTTGTTTCACAACCGTTCGAAAGATTTGCTTTTCTTCTCAGCTTCAGAGTTTTCTCTATATCCTCGACTACATTTATGCCAACAGTTTTCCTCGGAGGTTTTGCTCGAGAAGCGATTGATGGTCTTCGAGCTTCTGTTTCCTCTGTAATAATGTCTGTAATTGAGAGGGGATTTGGGTGTACTTTTCCATTGCAGTTAGTTCCAGCTTCACTACGAACAGCATCCTCATGAATTGAGGGTAAGCCTTGAATCATTGGAGGAGTGACACTCTTGAAGGCATGTAAGGCAGCCTTCTCAGTTCTCATTATGAAGTTGTAGAGCCTTTGGCAAATGCCTAGAGATTGAAAATGATGTTCCACAAGCTGGGAAGTACCATAATTTGAAACGACGATGAAGAGAATGGTGTGTTTGTGGATTCCATTCTTACGAGTTGTAATATGAAAATGTGAAGGTATCCTTTCTTCGAAGAAGAAACAAACAATCAAAATCTCTCACAAAGTTCACTAGAATGAATGAAATACCAAAAGTGGGATTAACCTCTCTCACGAAGCTACTGAAAAGCTAAAGGTACAAAGGCATTGCAAACGGAAGTACTCAAATGGGTATCAAAGCAATAGTTCAGATACCTTAGGGTAGTTTCGAAAGTTCAAGTACCAAAATTGGCAATAGAACATTGTTCAGATACCATATTAGGAGTTTTCCCTAAATATAAACTGCAGCAACTGAGTAAAAGTTACAACAGAAAGCCTCAAAGCCATGAATGCAACCAAACTGAGTAAATCTAAACGCAGGTTCTCCAAACACTTGAGGAGGAAACCAGACCTTGGTGTTCAGAAGAGAGTGACCAAGGTCCGCCATCACGCTTCTCCTAGAATGTGAGAGAGACACAGATGAAAAGGACTGCAGTAGGCTTTGCACTTCACGGACTATGGACTTGAAGCACCAAGGGATGCTGTATTTATTCATTCTTAACACCCTGAACAATTAGGGAGCGATTGAGAGCTGAATATTCTGGCCTGGGTAAACTGAGTGACAGTTTCAAATTTGTTAACACCAGATTTTCCTGGATAGAAGATAAATGGGTCAGAGCAGCAAACTCATGGAATTAACTGTCAAGTCATATATTTACTTCTAGCTTTTACCATTCTTGTTTCACTCTTCAAACAACAAAAAGGAGCTTTATTTTGAAACATCACCACTCCCTTGTCTCCCCATATCTATATAGTTCCTCATTTGTTTTTGTTCACTCCTATCACTTCCTTATTCAACTGTTCTTTGTATCACTTTCCAAAACATAATCCATATTTGGAACTCAGTGTTGCTTATTAGTATTGCAATCTATATAGCAAGTTATTATGAAGACACATGCAAGCCGCATCAACCAAACCATGACTAGCATTACCAAACCCGTCAAGCTAAGCAAAATCTGTTCTCTGCAGAACACATACATCTCTCCTTGTAGCCACAAATTTCTTCACCAGCCATCTCTTAATAATTAACTTACACCTAGTTTGTTGGGCCACTTCTAACTTAGCCTAAACCATTGCTCCCCAAGCCATTCCAACAGATTTAGGTCCTAACCTGGGAGTATTTCATTATTTTCTAGTACAAGCATATCAAATGATCTTCTTGTTTGACAATCCTTACTATATTCTGATTAACCATGGCCTCGACTAATTAATCCTACCTGCCCCCAATCAAGCCACAACAATCCAAGAATTTACAAACATGCCAAAACAATTTAGAACCATGCGAGTACAAAGATGAATAAGGCCTGCAAATCTCGCCATCGTAGCCTCCCCCCTCGAGAACCGCAACTTGAAAGTTTTCCTGCGTAACAAATTTGGTACTCCTACTTCCACATACTTGTGGATTGTAGTTTGCATAACACCTGTGCAGGTCGAATCTGATGGGAATTACGTCCACCGAGGCTCTGCTTCGGTAGACTCTGATGCTATCGATTTGATAAACTCGGCTGCTAAATTCTTCTCTCGTCTCAAACCACCGAGTGCTCATACTTGTTCCTCTTACGGCGGCGATGGGGTTCGTGTTACCCTTCCTCAAACTGTAATGGATCTGGTAAAGCAAACTGTAATGGATCGAGGCCAAAAGAGATTTTTATTTAATTTTATTTTTGGGAATGAAAACAAAAGAGGGTTGAAGGAGGAAGACGACCATAAGGAAGGTAGGGATAACTTGGTAATTTCAGCAGCTCTATGAGTCCTATATATTGAAAACCAACCCGCAAGTCGTGGCTGCGTCTCTCTCTCTGATACCCCCTTACGTTCTTCTGCAAAAACAGTAGGTATAATTTGTGTTTGCAACCAATCTAGCCAACACCCGGATCACTTGACCGTTCAAGTTCATGACCAAGCTCGTATGTAGTGCTGCTAGATGGATCATAGAGGGTAATGGGATAATAGTCATGCTTGCTTTTGAAATTCAATGTCAGAACAAAAGGGAGTACTAGTCCCCAATTCTTGCAAACGGCACGAAAATGAATTTGATCCACGTAACAAAGGTGTCCTATGATGCAAACTAATACGTCAATGTGAAGATCAGACCATGGTGGTGGGATTTCTCTCGAGTTTCTTATTGGCAACTACAACTGACATTTTGCCTAGTTCAATTTCTAATATCCCTTCCCTGATTTCTGGTTTTGTTGGCGATAAAATCCTAGAAGATGGAGAAGCATATAAATATTGATGTGCATAAACAACAAAGCTGGGGTTTGTATATATGTATTAAAGGATCAAGAACATTGAAGAACAGGTGAAGAGGAGCTAACAGTATGCCCTAGCAGTTCCAATTACCACCATCCACCATTTGCGCCGTAGGTTTCAAGAGCTCACCCTCCCCGTTTTATAGGGTGAAAAGTGAAGATAAGTACTCTTTGGTCTTTTTCGTTTTTCTTTTTATTTTGTTTCACAAAATGTCACTTCACAAACTGCAAATCACTTCACACTTTTTTAGTATGAACTTGCAGTACAATGTATGAATTGGAGATTTGAGGAACTCTTCCTCGTTTCAGAATTCTATTACTGGGAGTAGATGAATGCTTTCTTTAGTTTCTTATTCGCCCAGTACCAGAAACTCTACACAATGATACAGACATTTCTACATTTCCAATGGCTATTATACACATCTCCCAAAAAATGAATGGCAACACAACACTACACACAGAATTGGATCAGCACTCGGTAGGATTGAACCAGACAGATTGGCTGTTTTTTCGGATCTTCTAAAAGCCAAATTGAGGCTTTTCCTGTTTGTGAGGTTCAGAACTCGCTAGAACTTTTTTGGGTTACCGTCATCACTTCAGTCCATGGAATAAAACTCAAAATCTCTGTTTCAGAGGTAACCAAAGAATTCAACGCAAAACTTCAGCCAAACAGAATCTCCAAGTTCTTTTGAACATGACTTCCTTCAACATGCTTTACTTCCCTCAGCTAAAACTGAAGTGCGGCAATCGTGGTGGTTCACCACCAATTAAATTTATCCACAAGTTTGCGAGTGTCAATAAATAGTGTACGTCATTCCACACCACCATTTTAATGCCTGCAAATAACACAACCAAACAAACTAATGAGAAGACTAACCAATGGAAACTATCAAGAACTTAGTGGACTGTTACGGATGGTGACTGTATATTTATGTCACTAGCATAACTTGTTGTCTTGCTCATACATGGCAATATACTTTTCAGCATATGCACCAACATTCTCAAATTACACCTTATTTTATCACCCAACATAACTAAAGAACAAGCGTCTAGTTTCAATATTTACATTCTGATGACATGTCCAAGTTAAATCTGTAGTTCACAAAAATCACTAGTTTTAGTATTTTGACAGGAATAACCAAATTCCTTGATCATTAAAACTACAGTGTTGTAGATAAGTCATGCGTACAGTGCAACTTGGCAAGTACTAACCATTGGGCAACATTAATCAGATGGTGTAATATAAATGTATGGTATAAAACATATATTAGTTTCTGCTACCTGGCACAGCTGCTGCAGTTAAGAGAGACAACGAACATAGAGCTTGTTGTCCACTCAAAAAATGGTTTTGGAGTGAAAATGTGTCGAGATGATGAATAGACGTCAAGGAATCCAGTAATGCATTGACATGTCCGTCATATTTGAAATCACCATTATCTGAAATACTTCTGAGAGCTTTGTCAAGTCCTGAACTTGACCATATAGTAGAACACTCGTTTAAAAGACCAAACAAGCCAGAACAATCTGAGGATTGTAATAGAATCCAAGGGCTGTAAAGTTTGGTTGAGGCTCTAAGAACCAAAACAACTCGGTAAATTTCTCCCAGAGCAACCATATACTGCTTGCCTGTTTCCAAAATAATGGGGTTAGGCATGACATTTGAGAAGTCATAAACTAGGGATGACATCAATAGTTATTTTTGTTAGTACCTAGAGGTTCAGATAATATATCCTTCTGAACATTCTTTTCTAATGATTCCTTCCAAATTAAAGACCCGTGCTTCAGCTCTTTGGCACATATGGAGACCATTTGAGACCACAAAGCAATGAACCTAGATTGCTCTTCTGTTGAGGCCAGTCTAAGAATCCTTAATATGGATGCTGCATGTCTTAGAAGTTCAATTGCTGATGTCAAATCCTTCTCTGCCTGATCAAAGCCAAAACACAAGGGGTCAGGCTAAGGTCACTCTTAAGTAAGATACAAAGATGTTCAACCGGTTTAAAGTCGGAATAGCAATATACTCTCAGTCATTGATATTCAACAAATCAACATTTAAAAGGTTTCTGATGGACATTTAAATATCTGTGCATTTGTTCGTGCCTGTCTTTGTTTGTGGAGATTAATTTATAACTATGAAGTCTTGATGGCTTTACATCATAGCAATACAAAGGTACAAACCAGGGATAGTCTCATTTGTTCGTGCCTGTCTTTGTTTGTGGAGATTAATTTATAACTATGAAGTCTTGATGGCTTTACATCATAGCAATACAAAGATACAAACCAGGGATAGTCTTTGTGACAGCTGATATTCTGACTCAAGGACTTGGAACTTCAGTTCCTGCAGAGCTTTATGAAGTTCGTTAAGGCATGTATTTCTTGGTGAAGCATTCCCTGACTGAAACTGATCTGATCTCATGCTGTCTTGAGGCAGTTCATTATATAATTTCTACAAGAGAAAACACAAATCAATATTTAGTACCTTGGAAAGTCATAAACCAAGCAAAACCATTCATTCGAAAACCAAGCACTACATCAAAAATGATATAATCTAATGTCCATGTGAGTTTGTATATTCAAATGGTAAATAATTGCAACAAGATTGAACCAAGGAAATCATTGATAACTCAAACATTTTATCTATCAACAGACATATGAAACCCACTAACATCAGTTTCTGATCACACAGTTCATCCTATGATGATTTTCAATATGTTACAGAAGTTAGGACAAATAGTAAAACACTCCATGCTATTCTCCCATGAACATCATGAACATCATTAATTCACTATATGACTACAAACATAAGAAAAACACTAATTCATAAACTGAGTTTATTAGAAAGATCTATAGCAAATGCCAAGGGGTGTACGTTAATTGAGTTTATATGTGCAAAAGTAGGGTATAAATAGCTCAAGCTATAATGAGAAAATGAATAAAAGTACGGCAACTTAAAACTAACCTGGATTTCCTCATCCAGAGCGTCCGTTGCATCCTCACCAGAAAGAGAAACACTACTTTGAGCTTTCTAGAAAAATGCAAATTTCAATTGTTAAAACAGGTATATAATTCATAACAGAGAAGTAAGAGAAATTCTACTGACCTTTTTCTGCTCAAGATGGTCAAGTGCAAGAAGGTACGATTCATGTTTCAACTTGCAGTATAATTCCACAAAGTCATCCAGCTGGATTTTAGTACAAGTATTTTGACGTGAATCTTCAAGTTTAGCAATAGAAGTTGAAGTTTGATCGTCTAAAACAGCATCTTTAAACCCCCAGGAGTCATCATCACCAAAATCAGGTTCTAACATTGTCACAGGACGCGTAATAATTTCAGTTTCATTTGACGTATGAATTCTAGTGTTCTGTTCCACTTGACTGTATAAGCTTGATATGAGATCAGTGATGGATATATTGGTAGCAGGGTTTCTGGCAGTATTTATCTGGTGGGCAGCACCAGCAACTGTCTGAGTAGGACCATCTTGATGGACTGAGGAAGCATTAGTTTCTAGTTCTTCATCAACAAAACTGGAGAAGGGTAAAGCTTGCCGATGATTTCTTAATGTCACCTCACTGTGCTGTATAATAAAACAAACAATAATTACAAAATGCTCACACGTACTGTCTAGTCGAGTGTAAATCACTTGCAAACTTGGCTTCAACACTAATTGATAAGGGGGGAAATGTGGATCTACAGCAAGGCAATGCAACATAAGCCTACACATTCTTCATCCTCCCCCCTCCCCGTCAACACAAATATATGATTCCAGTTTTTAACATTTCATTGTAGTAACCCACAATGGCCTCATACCTCTGACCTTGAAGTTAGCAATAATCACCAACTACAAAGACAATAGGCAGATATAGGGCTTGCCATATACCACCATTATGGTGGCTATACATGTGAGCTAAACCTTTCTCATAATTCCAACTAAATTGGAAAATACAAATCCAGATGGTAAGAGAAACACAAGTATCTCAAAATCAGAAAAACAGTTTTATTGTTTTATTTATTTATTATATTTTTATTTTTATTTTTCAGAAGAATAAGAGAGTACATGTTGTACTTGATTTTCACCATCGCTTGCTGATGATGTTATATTGGTAGGAGAATTACCGGCAACCACCGGCTCACCCTAGAACAAGATAAAAAGTAGTTTTCACATCCCTTTAATGTGACTTAGATATTTTGCATATAAATCAAATCTAACTAAATCATCTACCTCAAGCTTATATTCAGATTCTGAGAACGCATCCTTAAATTCCCAAAAATTGTCATCTGACTCAACATGGTCGTTATCTGGAGGACCACTCAACTCTGTTTCAATGTCATCTTTCTTGCCATTGGAATAGGAATCTGAGATTACACCATCTTTAGTGCCAGATTTTGAGATGAAAGGAAATGCAAAGTTACTTCGAGAAGACAGGTGAGAGACCCAATCCGACCCAGAGAAAAAGTCATTAGGAGCACCAGTTGAAGCACCATCTAATGTATGCAATTCTAAACCCGCAGGAGTAGCAGCCGCCTTTGCCTCTTCCTAAATTCAAACTTGAGCATTAACAGATGCGCGTCTTAAGAAGTGAAAGTCTAAGTAAACCAGAACAAAACTACAAATCAAATCAAAGTAGCTCACCAACTTATGTTCAGATCCAGTTTCTGAAAGTGCATCCTTGAATTCCCACACATTATCATCAACTCTAGAAGAACTGGACATATTTGCATCACTCGTAGGCTTGCTTTTCGCGTTAGTTTCAAAGAAGAAATTATCTTGAGTTACAGGGCTTGGCTTGAAGTCGAATGAAAATCCCCATTCACCATTTCCATGAGAACTTCCATTAGATGCAACAGACACATTATTAAACTTGGGAATACCAAACCCCCAAGATAATCCAGTTCCTCCATTAGTTTCCTGCCAGATATAATAGATAATCGAATTAGGTAATGCCCGTTATTACACTTCTTTCAATGACTAATGGCACATTCCAATGGTGAGTGTAATGGAGTTGGCAAATACAGAGAACTGGTGTATGCACTATAACACTTATAAGAAAGTAATCTAACAATAAACAATACCCGCCTGGATTCCCCGGTTTACGAATGTACTTGATTCTTCTCTCAACTCTGCTACTTCCACAACCCCTTGCCCCTGCAAACAATAGTAATAATGCCTAATTAATATACAATGGCAAAGATGATAGCTTTTCCAATGCAAGTATCTAGCGAACAGCATAAAGTTCCTCAAATCAATGAAACATTCATCACCAACCACATGCACATCATAAGCAATCAAAATAAACCAAAAACACGAAAAAGGAACCACCTTTACCTTAGAATCCCCATTCCCAACTCTTTGCTCTGGCTCTGCAGCCTTGAATTCCCATCCATCATCCTCTTCAAAATCCACATTCAACTTGGAATTCGAGCTCCCATTCATGTCAAAACCCTCAAATTTCACACCACTGGATCTCAAATCAACACCATTCCCATTACTCAAACCCGAATTCGGACCCGACCCGTTCTGAACATACAAATTCGAAATCAAATCATCAATCCCAACCTTGTTCACATTCAAATTCGACTCCTTTCTCCCAAATCCATCATTCTCAGTCAACCCGGTCAAATCCTGCTCCTCCTGCTCTTCCCCAAACAACGACAACGGCAAAGCTCCCTTCGGCTTCTCCCACTGCCACGTCTTACCAACCCCATCGACCCGGATTGGATTCGGATCCTTCACGGCGCCGTTAGAGACGTTGGGCGCGAATCCGTTAGTTTTGACGGGAGGCGCGGCGACGGCGACGAAATCGCCCCAATCGTCGTCGGCGGGTTGTGGTTGTTGGGTGGCGACGGAGACGAAAGTGAAGTCTCCGAAGCCCTCGTCGTCCGCCATTGGGGGCTTTGAAGAATGAAGCTCTCTTTTCTCTCTGTGATATGGTAATGGCCAATTACAGCTAAGCATTAGCTAACCTTCAAATATTCTGTACAATATTATTTGTAGCACTATGGTGTTATGTAGCATAGAGTTCTTACGTGCGTCAGACGCACCCGGTGTTGATCGTATGGCTTAAAACCAATGAAGTTATTCATTCCTCTAAAAAAATACTCATTTTAAATAATTATGTCAATTTCATGAGAAAATCATCTATAAGATGGACAATAAGTTTGTAATTACAGATCTGAGGATGCTTAGGAAACAAGCTTTGGTCTCTTTCCCTTTGTTCTCCTCAAGGTCACTTCACCCATTAAAGCCATCAAATAAATGTGGTCTAGTAAGGATGAAACAGAAGTGAGAAATGGGGTGCACACATATGATTGACTGATTTAGATCACATCATACTCAAAGAAGAAAAAGTTCCACATTCTTATTATGTATAAAATTGGAGAGAAGTACTACATTATTCATACCAATCACACAATATATCAGACAACAAAAAGAAAAAGAAATGAAGTAAACCACCTAATCATAGCAAAACCAAGAACAATCCCAAGAACAAAGCAACCATGTAGTGAACCATGCCAATTGCAACCAAAGAAGAAGCTGCACCAGTAAAGCTCCCACTAGGTGAGTCAGTAGTCAAGACAACAATCATCCAATCATCCTCAGAACCAACCCCAGCTCCTGTATACTTAGAATCATTCAGATACTGAGCAAATCTAGTCTTAGTATAATTGTTAAGCACAAGGTCTGGGTCCAAATCTGGCACACAAACAGGCAAAATGATCCCATCAGTTGTGCTGCTGTTGTCTATCTTACATTTGGTTATGAGCTTGCTGAAGTAGGGGAACACAGGACCATTGCCTGGTTTAATCTCGTAGTCATCTGCATGGGAGCATGGTTGTCCCTTTAGCTCATCTGAGATTTCATCGGCGATACAGCCGGCCTTTTCGTTCTTTGCGAGTTCTGAGAGGTTGAGAGTTTGCCTGAAATTGTTAATGCCGTCGAAAAGATCGTCTTCTTCTTCTGCAGACAAGAAAAGCAAACAAAATTCACATAGGGAAGACTTCAGTACGTACTCGTAAGCATGTATACTATAACTGTGAAATAGTTATGAGGGAAATAGTGGAAGTACCATTACAGCAGACTAGAGAAGAATGGAGGAGGAAGACATGAACAAGCACAAAGGTGAACAAGCTCAGTCTATAGGAGGCCATATGTTTCGGTGCACAAGGCAATGTGACAACGTAATATATAAAAAAATGGATCCATAAAAACACACCAATTGTACTACGGGAATAAAAGATGGCTTGCAGTTTAATTATTATCTTTTAGAGAGGGATAATTGTTCTTCATTCGATTCTTTGCTTCTTTAGTTGGTTGACTTCGGTCTCAAGGTTTTCCAGGTTCTATTCCTTTTTGTTTATCTTCTCAAAAGTACAGAAAATTTCTAGCTGAAGTTCTGTAACTTTTCTTCTGTAGACAGATTCAGTGATTAGGTCTATGATTTCCGATTTTCCTAACATTTCAGATGACGCATATATGAATCTTTTGGGCGAACAATGCAAGCATCAGAACCAAAAGCAAGAAACATAATGAATTATTCGAAAGTAGGTCATGGTTTACATGTACTCCAAACTAAATCCCACCTTCCAAATACACCAACTTACAACTAGCAGAAAAAGGGCACGACATAAGAAGCTGGAATGCTGGATCAACAGTACTGACTAGTCACCAACAAGCTGACTTCAGCAAACTACAATAAGCCACAACCCCAAAATGAAGGAAACCAAGTAATGAACAGTGGCAACCCTCGAAACCAAGGGGTCTGCTGCATTAGCAAAGCTTCCTGTTCGGGTACTCGTGGCCAAAACCACCACAGTCCAATCATCCTCAGTACCAACTCCAACCCCAGTGAACTTGGAATCATTCAGAAACTTTGCATAGTGTGGGGAGCTAGTGTAATTGGTCAAAACAAGAGTTGAGACTGCTTTGGGCACACAAACTGGCATGATGACCCCATCCACTGTGCTGTTGACATCTATTTTGCACTTTCCCAAGTTACTAGGAAGACTGGGAAGGTCGGTCGACACAGATGCTGGAGAGAAGCTGGCGCCATTGGTTCGGCTGCTGCATGGTTGGTCCTGTATATCATCAGCAATCTCTCCTGCTAGGCAATCGGCTTTGTCGTGCTTGATGAGGGCCGGTAAGCTTAGTGATTTTCTGTAGCTGTTGATGCCTTGTAGAATATCATCTTCATCGGCCTCTGCAATATAAGTTAGATAATTAATTAAGGTGAAGAAGTAATGCAAAAATCATTTGAAATGCTACAAACTTGAAATGGGTTCAGAAAACGCTACAACTATACATATGGTTCTCAGTAACTACACTTTAAAGAGCTAGGTGATCGTTCCAACCAATATCAACATAATATAACACATCTCTAGCAGTGCTGGTTTTCTTTCCTAGTCTCTTAGAAGAACATACATAATGCACACAATAATCCATTTGTCCATGCATGTTATCTGCAAACCACAATCTACTGAATCTTGAGTTTTATTTACAGATTAAGTTCATCTACTGCAGTATGACTTCAACTGTAAATGAGTAGTTTACAGAGAAAGTAAAAGAGCACTATGCTAGTAATAGAGTACTACGTACCACGATCGCTGTGCACCAAGGGTGTAAATAAGAGAGTAGCTTGAATGATCAAAACGAAGAAGAAGCAAGATTTGATAAGGGAGGCCATGGTTTCAATATATATGCTACTGAGTGTTTATAGCAATCAAAATTATGAGAATAATGCGTTATGGTCTAAGATGGCACCAGAGTGTCTGAAACACAATGAAGAAGTTAAAGACAAGCTTGAGACTTATTTTATGAGCTTCTGCGGTTTGATACTGGTGTTTGGATATGGATTGAAACTTTGCCACATATCTGTAGCAAGTACGTCAATGAAGTTTTCCAGGTGTTTGAGAGTTGGTTAGTTCTACAATCCAAATATGGTGCCTCATTGACAAGTATCATTTTCTTGGCCACTTGGCATTGTACGTGTTCAACATGCAAAATGAAGCATATGCATCATCATCCTCATCCTTTGTTTATGGCTTCATGCATCATTTGTTTAGTTTTGTAGAAGCTTGGTAAAGTTTTATTTTATTTTTGATCTTGTGGCTGTTCTGTTTTAGACCGCTTGGGTTGAATAGAATATGTAATCTCATTTGAAGTACATTTAAGATAATTTGAAAAGCCCTCTCATCCTCTCTCTCAATCCTTTATCATATATACCAGCTCCTACCTTACACGGACACGGTGACACACGATATGTCGTGACACGACAAGACCTAAAAACAACATATTCAGCACGGTTTAGACACGGTAAATAGAATAATATATTTTTATATTTTTAATACATCAAAATATACTAAAATATGAAATAAATTAATTATATTATCAAAATAATGTTCTGAATCTATTCCGTTACATAATCCTAACAAATAACATAAAAAAGAATTAACAAATGTGCCCAAAATTTGACAGTCCTCTAACACAAAAGCTGAGCAGAAACTAGCTAGTTTAATTAAGTTCAAAAGTGCATAACATATACTTCAACAAAATCATGACTTCACAGTTCACACAATCAAACATTCTCCACAGATTCTAGATTCTGAAACAACAATTATGAAAGATGATGAAATGAAGTGAATCAAGTGATAAACTTACGGGAAGAGTTTTCACAGATCAGAGAAGTTTTTTGGGACAGAGCTCGGAGGTTGGAGATTGGCCGCCGGAGCTAGGCGTCAGAGCGCGGAGGTCGAAGGTCTCGCCTGGCCGTCCCAACTCGAAGGTTGGCCGCCGGAGCTAGGTGTCAGAGCGCGGAGGTCGAAACTGGGCGTCGGAACTCGCATCCCTCTCTGTGTTTCTCTATTTGTGTTTTAGGTGAGGTGCGGCTTAGTGGCTTACTGCCCTTTACGATTTAGGTTTTGATTTTTTTTTTGTGAAAATTCTTAAAGCTACGATGTGGCGTGTCGGAGACGTGTCGACAATGACGTGATATGTCGGAGACGTGTCAGAGAAGTGTTGAAAAAGTCAAATTTTCCGAACACGTAACATGACGTATCGGGCGTGTCTGACACTCCGACACTCCTTCAATAGACATGTCCAGCTCCCATTGTTTCCCCAAAAATCTTGTGTTGGGATTCTGATCCTCATGTTTGAATTCCTTGGTTGGCAAGTAGGCATAAACTTAAAACTTTCTTAGCTTCAATCTCTGAACTTGTAGCTTTAAGAGTTCCATATATAGGACACAACAATATCAAGCTAGAAGACCTCAAATTGCATGATTACTGTGTTATAAGATCTCTACAACAAGTTTCTTTAAGACCTTTCTAATCTCTACCGACCTGTGAACCATTTCTAGAATGAGAAAGTCTTATCCAATTCTTATTTGCACATTTGGGAGTCCCTTCTAAACAGAATACCCTTGATCACCGATCACTCTAGAACCCAACTCTGATGCACAAGGCTATATCAACAATGCTGTCCAGTTCCACGGGTGTGTATTCTGCATGTAAAGGCCACGTTTCCTCCACATGTCAAACTGCAAACCCCCTATGTCCTATATAATCCTTTCTTTGATTTGATCAAAACTCTGTACCACCCTAACATCCACATCTATATATGTTCTTGTCTAGTCTTCTGTCCTCATCAAGAGCCTTAAACCCCAGGTCCTTATCAGCTTTCCTTTTGTGTCAACCAAAATCCCACTTTGTCAGATCACACTCCCAAATACAGAAGAGTCCTCTAAGAGTCCCTGCAACAATGGCTTCTGATGGCAGGAAAATGCCTCCTCAGACGCAAGAGGCTCAGCCTGGAAAAGAACATGCCATGGACCCTAACCCTCAGTTCACAAACCCGGATTACAAACCCTCCAACAAGCTCCAAGTATATATCATTATATCACATGTTTCATTCTTCCAACCAATTATTGTATATGCAAAATGCATGCTCTAGTGATATATAGTATGTACTAATTGTTTGTGGTTTGCAGGGAAAGGTGGCGCTGGTGACCGGAGGAGACTCCGGGATAGGACGATCGGTGTGTCATTACTTTGCTCAAGAGGGTGCGACTGTGGTCTTCACTTATGTGAAGGGCCAGGAGGACAAGGATGCACGCGAAACGCTCGAAATGATCAAGAAGGTCAAAACTTCTGATGCCAAGGACCCTATTGCAGTTGCAGCTGATCTTGGTTTCGATGAGAATTGCAAGAGGGTTGTGGAGGAGGCAGTGAAAGCGTACAACCGCATTGATATTCTTGTTAACAATGCAGCTGAGCAGTACAAGTGCGGTTCGGTGGAAGATATCGATGAGGCTCGTATTGAAAGGGTGTTCAGGACCAACATCTTTGCTTACTTCTTCATGGCAAGGTAAAGTTTCAAGAGTTGAAACATACAAGGCAAAAAAATATAAAGGGTGGTAATGATTTTGAGAATGTCATATTGTGAATTGCAGGCATGCTTTGAAGCACATGAAAGAAGGAAGCAACATAATTTGCACAACATCAGTTGTGGCCTATAAGGGAAATCCCAAGCTGCTTGATTACACAGCAACCAAAGGCGCCGTTGTGGCATTTGTGAGGGGACTAGCACTTGAGCTAGTGAACAGAGGCATCCGTGTCAATGGTGTAGCTCCTGGACCAATATGGACCCCGTTGATTCCGGCATCTTTTGATGAGGAGGAGACTGCAAAGTTTGGCTCGGAAGTGCCAATGCACCGACCTGGTCAGCCCTGTGAGGTTGCGCCTGCCTATGTCTTCCTTGCTTCCAATGTTTTCTCTTCTTACATAACCGGGCAAGTCATCCATCCTAATGGTAATGTTCCGACTTCCTATCAGTCTGCAGTTTGATCTCATTTTTGTACTGTATTGTAATTTATTGATATTCTTGGCATCTTTTAATTTTGCAGGTGGGGTTATAGTAAATTCTTGAGGGGCGTGCGTGGGGAGTTTTCTTGCTGGTGGTCTTTTGTCTTTGTAATATAATAGCCAGGCTCTTTTGTTTCAAGGCTTTTTTTTCTTGTTGTATCGAATAATGATTCCAGTGTACTAAACTAATCTATATATAAGTAAACATGTCACCCTGAGTTACTCTGCAATATAACTTTCTTGATTGAAACATAATCTACGCCGATGACAACACGAAATAGTCAGCTCAATATGCTTAAAGGATTTTCCCATTTGAGCAGTATATATGATTAATGATCAACATGAATTGCCTAGAAAACTTCTAATCTTTCATTAATTGGATGATTTTACTTGCGTCAGTTGCGTGCATGATCAACTGGCAATGCCAATTATTAGCTAAATCTAATTGTCCTTTGTAATTTCTCAATGAGTTGATTAGATATCTATGATTAGTTGATATTTCTATACAAAATTGGTATATGATTAGTTGACATCTTTATACAAAATAAAAGAAGAAAACACAACAAGTAATTCTAATATGTTTATGATTTTTTTAATTTGGCTGGTATTAATGAGATATTATCTCTCATTGTGTTGATACGTAAGAAAGGAATGATCCTAAGTAGTTTGAGTTTTTTATTTCTTTATCTAACAGATTTGATATGTATTTGATATTTGGTGATTGTGCAGTAAAAGATTTTCTTTAAGAGACCAAATTGGTTTATGACGTTTATGAGAAGATGTCTTGCACAAGAGGTTTGGACTTCTGGTATTAATGAGATATTATCTCTCTACATTGTGTTGGTACGTGAGAAAGGAATGATCCTAAGTAGTTTGAGTTTTTTATTTCTTTATCTAACAGATTCGATATGTATTTGATATTTGGTGATTGTGCAGTAAAAGATTTTCTTTAAGAGACCAAATTGGTTTATGACGTTTATGAGAAGATGTCTTGCACAAGAGATTTGGACTTCTGTAAAAGGAGACGCAGCAGCCATTGGAAGATTGCCTTTTGATGCATATATATTTCTGCTGCAAACTAGATTGAGAAAAAGGTCGAAGTTCAATTGTTCCCTGTTGAGTTGAACTTCATGTTTATGTGATTAACACACTCTCGGGCCGGGGCTAGTAGAGTTGTGATTGAAGATTCAAGGACGCGTCAGTTCCTTAGAGATTGAAGAAGAAGAGTGGTTCAAACATATCTGTTAGGGTTCTAGAGAGAGTAGCCGCGTTCAGTGCTACGTAGTTTGTAATCGACTCATTCTTGATTCATAGTGAATTGCTTTTTCATTAGGGACTTTCATGAGTTAAAGTCCCGACAGTGTTTTTCCTCAAATTGAAGTTTCACTAGGTAAATAAACTGCTGTGTTCGTTGTTCTTTATTTTCTGTCCAGTTCGTTAGAGATTGAAATCACGTTTCAATCCCCACTACACATTCCACAGTACCTATATCAGAGACAATTAATTTAGTTGTAACACTAATACACATTGAATCTTTTAATCCAGCATACTGGGAACTCTCGGCTAAACCAATGGAAACATCTAATATATATCAAGAGTAGATAATAAAGAAGCCGTTGAATGCTTCACACATTATCCTAGCTATCCCAACAGTGGAGCAAGGTGTTCATTTTTCACACATTAGGTAGTTGAGCAGGAAAAGACAACTATCTAATGTATCTGTGGAATCTCTTAACTTTTATGTTGCAGAATCTGGATTTGCACAAACGTACTCTTTCTGCTATAATTTCCCCGAAAGTTTGGATCCCAATCATTCATCTTTGATACGCAAAAAACGAAACCGTTGCAGATCAGAGCCGGTGCATAACCTTGATACATTATCAGGTTCGTTCTGCAACCGTAAGGATGGTAACACGATTCAACACTATGAAAGGGACCCCAACATTTCATCAATTCGGTGTATGCTTCTTCCTATCAACTATATCGAGTTCACTTAACTAGGACATTAGGGTTCATTTCTGTTTGATTGTGTCAGTATAGCTTCGAGACTTGGAGTTGCATTGGCATAGTTGGGACTTGGGTATGTATAGCTACTTCGTTTCTAATAGTGTCGCATGACACTTCATTCTAACCCCTAAATTTAGAAATAAATGTGAGCCATTTCTATTTTGAGCAACTGCAAATCAGGATCACTCTCGAAGTTCTCAGTTTCTAACTAGTAGCGTCATGGCCGTATAAAGAAAATGTCAACTTATACACGTGTAACTCTGCATGCAAATGTCAAGACAAGATGTCATTTCTCCCTGCCACGCTTTCCTACATTCGTCTATTTTATAATAATCTCTATCTGCCTTTGCATTTGATCAAATCTTTGAATCAAACGCAACCTATCCATTTCATATACGTGCTCTAGTCTGCTCCAGTATCCCCATCAAGAACAACCAGATCTTCATTTTCAGCTTTTTCTTTGCATCACCAAATCTTACACAGAAGAGCTAACAGTCCTTCACACCAATGGCTTCTGGTGGCAATCGGAATTTTCCTCCTCAAAAGCAAGCATCACAGCCTGGAAAAGAGCATGCCATGAACCCTAATCCTCAGTACTCAAACCCGGATTACAAGCCCTCCAATAAGCTCCAAGTATATATCAGATACACACGACTGATTAGTATATATTTTGTTGCTAAAATGCATGTACTGGTGATTATGTATGCCAAGGCTTTTGAATTTTGCAGGGGATGGTAGCACTAGTGACTGGTGGAGACTCTGGGATAGGGCGAGCGGTGTGCTATTGCTTTGCTCAGGAGGGTGCAACAGTGGCCTTCACATATGTGAAGGGTCAGGAGGGCAAGGATGCACGCGACACGCTTGAAATGATCAAGCAGGTAAAAACTCCTGATTCCAAGGATCCAATTGCAGTTGCAGCTGATCTCGGTTTTGATGAAAATTGCAAGAGGGTTGTAGAGGAGGTGACAAAAGCATATGGATGCATTGATATTCTGGTTAACAATGCAGCCGAGCAGTACAAGGACAACTCGGTGGCAGAGATTGACGAGCCTCGTCTTGAAAGGGTGTTCAGAACCAATATCTTTTCTTACTTTTTCGTGACTAGGTAAGTTAATAAATAGCATGGAAACCTAAAACATGATCTGTGATGATGATGATGGGAAATTGTGAATGTCAGGCATGCATTGAAGCACATGAAAGAAGGCAGCAGCATAATTTGCACAACATCAGTTAATGCCTACAAGGGAAACCAGAAGCTGCTTGATTATACGTCAACTAAGGGAGCCATTGTGGCATTCGTAAGAGGGTTGTCACTTGAGCTCGTGAGTAAAGGCATCCGCGTCAATGGTGTAGCTCCTGGACCTATATGGACTCCGTTGATTCCAGCATCTTTCGATGAGGAGGAAACTGCAAACTTTGGTTCTGAAGTGCCAATGCAGCGAGCTGGGCAGCCCTGTGAAGTTGCACCATCCTACGTCTTCCTTGCTTCCAATGCTTTCTCTTCTTATATAACTGGTCAAGTGATCCATCCTAACGGTAAGGTCCTGCTACTAGTGTACTAATATGTTATGTTGGTTTCTGTTATGTTATGACCTAACATTTGCTGGCTGTTATGTTTCCTGAAAACTTTTGGCTACTTTTGATTTCGCAGGTGGGGTTATAGTAAATTCGTGATGAGTTTGTGGAGTGTTCTGGCTGGTGATCTTTCATGCCCTAATGTAGTAGCTTCTGCTGTTTACTAAGAGTAGTATGTAGAGACTAAGGGTTGGTTTCTGTGTGATATGATGTATCTAGCTCGACCCAATCCTGTTCTTATGTCAAGCGTCTATAGGTCTATTATGCTGTACTTGCTGCTAAAAATATATGGGAAAAACTGAGTTTATGCTAAATGATCTTTTCTCTAATTGTTCCATCTATGCATAAAAGAAATGATTTGACTTTTTGTTTGGTCGTTAAAATAAATGATTGACAAGAATGAATTGTGACATTTATTTTCCATATATTTCAATTGCTGATAAAACAAAAAGGCCGAGAATGCATTTCAAAGACCTTGGAGATGAAATTAACTCGGACAGAAATGCAGAGCACAACAAGCTAACTAATTATACAGACAATAAAGAGTGAATTGTATTCTATCAGTTAACAATGGAGCTTGGACCTTCCTAGTCACTTCATGATGAACCACCAAAGCAAACTTGAACACCTTGTCCACCAATGGCCGCTGTTAAGCAATGGAATCCACATGACTCCAGTTCTGCAGTTACTTTATCAACAACTGTTGCTGATAGCACTGGTGCAACATGGTTAAGGGAAATACTGGTATACAAAATAATAATTCAAGATGATTAAGAACAAGGCAGAGTAAATGTGCTGAAGAATTTAGGTAAAGTCTAGTGTTAAGTTTTTAATCCTATTTAACCATATCAGCACCATTTCCTACATGGTATAAGCATATGAAAGAGAAAACCTTGAGGGCATGGTAACTAAAATAAAAGCAATCCTGAAAAGGATACAGGTTGGCAACAGTGTTAGAACACAACCTCCACCACCAGCTCCTGTCAACTTGGAAGCCAACTTGTATTTGAGCGTGGTCCGAAGAACGGTGTCAATTGAAGCATGGCTAACTCCCATGCATTGGAGCAAACCTTGGTTCATTTCCATCAGTTCTTCTATATTTGCCTCCTTCTCAGTTACAGAGATGTCATCCACAGCCTCTGATTGGATGATGGTAGCCAATTCCCTGCTGATAGAGTCAACTGCACTAAACACAGAAGTCATAGCATCTGGATGCCTTGATGTCCTCTCTGAAACACCAGCAACTAATGCCTTCGTGTTCCTCCCAACTTTTGTGTTAGTGATGAGCATTTTGAGGGGCATGTTTGATTTGAGACGTGTCAAACTGCCTGATATAAACTTGATCATATTCCCTGTTTAAAGAACGAAGTCCACACAGATAAGCAAGCTAAATATCTCAACAGATGATAACATTTTTCCAATTCCTTTATTCATCAACTGGCCTCTAGTCCATAATTAGTGTAGATGGTGATGCCTTGTACAAACTAATATTGTACATAGTTCATTACTTCTTAGATTACTACAGTCCCAACCTGGATAATCTTAAAATTTAATGATTTGATAACTCTTGAGAGATCCGACTAAAGACAGTGGCATCTTACCACACATGGTGCAATTGAAGCTTGGTGAGCCTACATACAGAATATTAATGGTACTAAATGGGAAGAGTGAGCGATGAGTTTAAGGTTAATTGCACCATATACCTAAAGATTTGAACCTAAGTACGAGACTGCTGACATGTAGTTATTAGCTAAACATCCTTAAATTCAAGTTTATATGATTCTGTCTTTGTTCCTATAAAGCATCTAGAGGTCTCTAGGGCTCTAGTAAGCACTAATGAAGTAGTCCCATACTATCCATACCATTATGGACCTCTTCCTGGAGGGAAATATGGAATGAACTGCATTGATGAAGTTCCATTCCCAGTAGCTTTCTCAGTTTCTCTCACCTTAACATTCTATGACAAACTATTACCTGATTCATTCCAAGAACTATATAGCTTAAGAATCCTAGACAAGATTAGGAAAACAAGAAATGTGACGTTGTGGAGGTAGATTTGTCTGGGAAAGCTGACATGATAACTTACCATATGTGCTGACTGTGTTGTCAATTCCAGACGGCCTTCCATGGATGATTTTTTCACCTTCAAATGCCCATTTATTCACCAAGTCGAGTTCGCTTTCTCCAAAATCTAACCACCCTTGGTGGCTGAAATCCAGACTTGCACAATCTGAGAAAGCAAGAAGAGCACCAGAAAACGCAACACAAAGTGCGGCAGATGAACCAAGACCTGAACCCAAGGGAAGTTCCGAAGTGATAATCACTGTGGCAGGCTTAAATCTGACACATAAAGAGGAGAATCAGAAACTAAGAAATATGAACAAATGGACGAGAATTCAAAGTAGTCGGCTCTACAAGCATACAACAGTCGCCTACCCTTGGATAGATGAATACAGCCAAAGAAAAGCCAACACTCCAGTAGCAATTCCAATTTTTGCCTCTGGGATGTTTAGTTCTTCAACTAAAATAGCAAGTGATTTGATCGCCTCCGCTGGACATGAGGTAGGTGTTGATGGGTTGGGAACATCTATTCCAGATAGTGCTTCTTTAATCCTACCAACTGGCCACGAAAACTCTAATCCAATATCCTTGAGTTCCAGTCTAAGCAAACCATCACTATCTACGAATAAAAGAAGAAAACTTCAGTTCAAAATTGATCAACAGGTCGCTAAAGATATCTACTTGCAACTATCCTTGCAAGTAATCCCTGCAAATTAAACCATTTCAATCCAATTCTAAAACAATTAAACCCTGTGCAAACTAAACCAGGGTTTAATCCACAGTATAGATTTTCATAGAATCATGAAGGGGCTTTCTTCGATTCATGAGTTCAAGCAATAACAATAGACAATCTCACAGATAGCCATCACATTTATATTTGACAACGCACAGTCAAAAAGGCTAACATAACCAATGCACCCACCAAGAACACAATTTTCTTCAAATCATTGTAATAAAACTCAAAAGGATATAATCCATAACCACAAGAACTCAAAAGCTTCAGCAAAAATTTCTACAAGTCATCTCAATCTGGAAAACCTATCCCTGAAAGTGATCAGAATTTCTAATACCACACCACCTAAACCCTTCAAATTCAACTTAGCAGTTAGCACAACGAACACTTCCACTCACAAATCGAAAGCTCTTTCTTCAACTCATGCTTCCATGCAACAAAAACACATCATCCAACCTCAGCTCACATTGAAGATTCAAACTTTATGAGCTGACACAACACAATCACAAACCTTTAACAAAACCCTTGAACAGAAACCAAAAGGGTACCCTCCAAACAACGTTTCAACCAAAACCCAATATCCAAAAGCAAAAAATCAAGATCAAAACGATCATACAAGAGAAGACAAACCCAAAAGAGAGGAGACAAGAATGTACCAGAATGAGCGGGAAAGCGTAGAGTGGCGTAGGTACAGAGGTCAATGGAGGCAGCGACAGCCGTAGATCCATGAACCACAGCATGCTCACCAGAGAGTATGATCTTCCCAGGTGCTCTGGCTTTCACTTCCATCTCTCCCTGGATCTTGAGCTTCTTGGTTTGGTTTGGTATGACTTCAATCAGTGTGTTCTGTTAAATGAGTTGAATATGAGGATATATAAGATCCATTGTTGGAAAGGTCCTAATAAGACTGCCAAAAAACTGTACAAGTCTGATTCTCTGTTTTGTTTTTAATGTTTTTCACATGCCGTCGGCGGCGCGTGGGGATCAACTGCCTTGTGCAACCAGCATCACTTGTAAGTAACGTATGATGCCGCTGTGCTACAACTCTCAACAACGTAATACTTTGTATCTGAGAATGAGAAACCGTACCTAGTAAATGCAAGGAATAGATGTTATCAATTGATCATGAACGAATTTTGATTTCGATGTTAATTTAAAAAGATCTATCTTTTATTAAGAGATAATTTATAGATGTTAAAGCATTTACAAATCAATTTAACAATAATATTTCAGTAGTTATTTATTTTGTTTTAATAAATGTTATAGTGACACGTTAGTAAAAGAGAGTTTTAGTTATGCAGTAAAAATTAAGAATTTTATTTAATAATTATTTAGTTTAGTAATATTTTATAGGCTGAAAAATTAATTTATTAAAAAATTAACAAATTTCACTTTTAAATAGAAATACCTTAATTGCTTTAGTTTGCGAGATTTTGTATATTCCAAGACATGTATAGGTGTGTAATCAGTTGTGACATATGTTGATTCCAAGCAAATCATGTGTAATGAATTTCTATATGTTACGCACATGGAGAGTGCGCTTTGCACGAGTGCAATTGGCGCTTGAGCTTTCTGTGCGGCACACCACTCAGTCATAGTGGCAAAAATGAATAAATCAAGCTGGTCAATATTGAACAAATCATTTGTTTACACAGTTGACAGTAGTATAGACTGCTTAGTTTGATTGTGAACAAGAGCGCCCACTTTTCTTTAACTCACCAACCTTCTCGTTGACCATGGCTTTGGCTCAGCATTTGGCCTTTTAGCTCGACTGGCTTGTATTGATTTGGAAACCACAACCAACAAGCTAAGAACCTTGACAATCAGGCTATGTGGTTCAATAGGTCTTTCAGATAAACGAGTAGCTGTCTAGTGTTTACTAGTTCCTCAATTAAAAGTAAGGATGCAAGTTCAAGCTTTCAACTTCTTCTTTGAGAGTGGCATAGAGTCTAAAAGACTGAGCAGGAATCCATCTGAGCCGTGCGTTGCCAACAAGGAAACCGACACAGGTAGGTCTTCGTACATGCTTAGTGGTATGCTCACCTGTAAATGTGCAGAGAGAATTTGTAAATGCACTTGCTGCAATTGAAGGAAGGAAAAGATTGGAGTGTCTTGTACTCTTGCCTCATGCACACACAATGCGAGGGAGAGTGGGGGGAGCTGAAATACCTGGCAGAATCCAGATACGCCGGCAATGGACAACAAGCTAAAAGCCCTAGCGCGGAATATTTCAAGTGTAGTAGGATCCGTTTGTAGTTTTGGTGGAGGCCCTGGAACTGTAGGAATTGCAAGGACACCAGCATCCTGAAGGCAAAATCAAGTAAGAAATTAGCACCAAAACCATAATAACAAAGTGGTAATGAATTACACTACGGTTTCTCTCTATAACAAATCTCTCTCTACAACACAATGGAGCAAAGGCCACACAAGGAATGTGGCCTTTAGAGGTGTTGCATTCTTTTTTATGTGTGTGTTGTGTCTTGTCTTGTGGATATCTCCTATACTTGTAGGAGCATAATGAAGGGCTCAGGGTTGCTAAGAAAGGGACTGAGATACCAAGTTGGAAACGGTGAGAGTATACATATTTGAGATGATCTCTGGATTCTCCTTCCATACAGTTTAGACCATTCTCAGTACCGATGGAGGGTTCAGAGGAGATGAGGGTCAGAGATTTGTTTGATGAAGGTATTGGGACATGAAATGAATGGCTTTTACAGGAACTCTTAACATCGGTTGAAGTGGAGCACATTCTCAAGATACCGCTGAGTCTGAATGGAGGCGAGGATTGGTTGGTATGACATTTAGATAAGAATGGTAGCTACACAGTTAAGAATGGATACATATTGGTCGGCTACTTGATGGTTTGAAAAAGAGTGTCTCATGATCAGATTTTGGGACAAAACATGAGAGGTTATGGGGCAAACTATGGTGTCCTCAAGTACCTCCTAAGGTACAAATGCACGTTTGACGTATAGTAAAGGGAACATTACCCTCTAGAGCGGCCTTGACAAAAAAAAAACAAGTCCAGCTCCCTATTGATAAGTGCGTATTTTGCCTACTTGATGTCGAAGACAGTTTGCACCTTTTCAAGAACTACAGTGCACTCCAACTTTTTTGGAGGCAAGACATGTTAAACGCGCTTCCTGATTATCACCTGAGTACAAGTATTACAGAGTGGTTTTGGGAGATGATGGAGTCGTTGAGTGGAGTTTACCTTGAGGTTTTTCTAACGTCGCTGTGGGTAATATGGGTGGATAGAAATACTATGGTGTGGAGGGGCCATTACTTTAACATAGCCAACATGGTAGAGTGGTCCTCATCTCTCTTGATGGAGTACAAGCAATGCCACAAAAGGGGAGAGGGTAAGATGAGAAGAGTTAAGACTAGGTGGAAGTGTCCACCAAGAGACAGAATCAAAGTAAACATTGATGGTAGCTTTGGATACGATGACAGTAAAGGAGGAGTGGGTGTGGTGATAAGAGATAATGAGGGCGTGTGTCAGGCCTCCTTTGCTAGACCTTTTCAGGTTGCGTCTTCTCCATCTCACATGGAGGCTGAGTCCTTGAGAGCGGAATTATTAGTGTGTATCTAACAAGGATGACATGTTATTGAGGTTGAGAGTGACTGTATAAACTTGATCCATGCACTACACCATATATCTCCTCCCTCCACCGCTCCCAACCCCAACCACAAAACCCTAACTCCCCCAAGCTTCCCGAACCTGTCTTGGCTCTCTGTGGCAACTGCCTCAACCTCCACAACAAAATTCTTGCCCTAATCTGCAGCAACAACCTTGAAGAAGCCGCCCTCTACACCCGCCACTCCATCTACTCCAACTGCCGCACCACCATCTACACCGTCAACTTCGAGGCAGTGGAAGATTCATCAATGATTCCTTCATGAATTAATTTTGGGATACAAAAATTCAACACCAAAAGGCAGGCCACCTTCCCAATCTTCTTTTTGCGCCTCTTCCAGAGCCCACCCACAGCTCTCATCAGCTATAAGACAAGTGATTTTTTCATCTTCCTCTTTGTTGATATTCTCTATGAGCTCCTCCAAATTCTGGTGCAGAACTGCTTGTATTGCTTCAAATAGCACCCCTGACCATTTCTATCCTCCTCAGATTCTAATCCATCTGGAATTGAAACCAGATGAACATGATCATGCCATGTATGAGTTGTACTGGCCATTGCATTCACAATTTGCTTGTGAACAATTTATGTGTTCACAAATGTGACTTTGAAGCCATGATGTGTTAAGCACTACGAGAACTCCATCAAGGGCATTACATGGCCTTGTGCCGGGAAAGGAATAGCTATAATATGTGGCTTGCTCATTTTTTTCTCCTCCTGTCTGTTCTGTAGTTTCAGTTTCAAATTTTAACTGCTTAACCAAGTCATATATATAGAAAGGAGCCAGGGGCAGTAGAGGCTAGGAGGCATTACTGTAGTGGTGTCGTCTCTATGTTTTCAGGTTAGCCATTAGATTATCCATTATTTTATTATTAAGTTCATGGATTCTTTTGGTTTATTGTCTTATTCTGTTGATATACTTTCAGTTTCATTGAGTCAGCCTATAGTTTCAATCATTGCTCAGTTGTTTTATATTGTTGAATGTCCTACAACTATTGGAAGATCAGAATAGAATTGTGTATTCATGAAGGGGATGGAGAAGGAGGCAGTGGAGTGTTACAACAAGGCTGCGGGGAAGGACTCGAAGGTGAAGATGAATGCGGTGGGTTATAACTTGGTGTTAGAGGCTTTGTGTATGTATGACAAGTTTGATGAGGCATTCAAGTTGTTTGATAGGATGAGGGACGAGCATTCCCCGCTAAGGAGGTTTACGGTGAATTTGGGGGGCTTTAATGTGATGGTTGACGGGTATTGTGTGCAGAGGAGGTTTAAGGAGGCCATTGAGGTGTTTAGGAAGAAGGGAGAGTATAAATAACTAAATACCCATGAAAAAATGACGTGTTACTGACTTTGGTAACAGAGTTGACGGCTAAAAGTATCAATACTTGGTCGGGCTGAAAAAATAGTGTACCGTTATGATGTTTTAGAAAGTTGGTGTACTAAAATTTATAAGGACTGAAAGTTAGTGTACCATTTGGATGAATTTTTCAAACAGTCATGTAAAACAGTAGATACAAAATTAGGGACAAATTTGAGAGAGGGCAAATGCTTTGATTCGTGAGTACTAAATCCCTTTAAAACAGTTTCTTCATCATGAAATCAACATATTTGACAATTCTAAACCCTGTAACCGAGTACTAGGCGCATATTATCTTTCAAACATATAGTTGTATATCTTCTACCAAAGGGATCCGTGAATTATTTCCTATGTCCCCTTCTATTGATCCAATCCATTAACATTAAAGCTAAGCTAAAAGATTATCTGTTCCAAAGTTCAGCCTAGAGAATCACCAACACATGTATATAGGATAGCAAAATATGTTCAACCCTATCCCACAATCGCTAATTTTGGCTGATAACTTTGTAAAGATTGTCAATGAATGAAAGTTTAAAAACTGAGCAGTTGAGATGATTGAAACAGGTATGGAGTCCACCGTGCAATCCCTCCGACAAATGAGTACAAATTTAACAATATTCCCTAACCCACCAAGTTAACCCGTCAAAACCAGTCAAAATGAGAGTAGACGGTTTGTAGCAAAATAATATCTTTTTGACGAATATTAATTTTTTAAATCTATTATCGGTCTAAGTAATTGTACATATTCTTTTTTCCTTTTGAGGTCATGCTTAGCTGATTTGCAGGAATACAGAAGATTTGTTAGTCGTCTAGGAAATTCTTTTTCTAGTGGATCAAGAGATTTGATTTACCTTGGCCTGCAAATAAGAACAAACATGTGTTCACTATATAAGGAGGCTATGCGAATGAAGAAGGAGACATCTCCAATCAATCAACAAACAACTTTTTCACACTACAAAACAAGCCTTTCTCGGAGCACCTTTACCAAAAAGATTCTTTGGATCTTTTTGTTCACCAAAGCCCTACCCGTAGACATTCTCCGCTGCTACTCATCAAAGTCTGATCTGTCGGCAGTTTCCATTTCTACCTCACGAAGCCTCATCTGTGAGCGAACAGTTCATCACCGCTTCATAAAACCATATCTGTAGGCGAATACCCGCAAAACCATTGTTGGAGTGAGAACTCTAGCAAATATCCTCTGTTTGTCAAGGAACTCTTTGGCGAGCGTCCCGCAATCTTGATTTATAGATCTGCTTAACCACTCCGGTCTGAGTAAGAAATGTCCACTTCGTGAGAAAGAGGAGGAAAATCCTAGTTGCTCCTCAGCTAGGTCTACGAAGAACGTAAGTGTCGGCCTGACCATCGCATGTACGACAGTTGTTTGAGAAGAAGTCAGAAGACGAACAAGCATCAAGACCAACGTTGTACCTGATCCATAGATACTGACACGCCTCAAGTCTGGTTGTTCGAAGAAAAACAATTTTCACTCTGAACATAGACCAAAAGAGACTTATCAAGCTTCACAACCTCATCAGGATGAGATTTGATGAGTTGACTGCTGTCTAAATTCGTCAATACAAATTGGAAGCCGCAGTGCCTCCAAAAAGGACAGCGTTGTTGGTAGAAAGCCCTTCCGCTTAAACTTAGGGTGTTCCTTTTGTTGCAGGACAGACAATATCCCCTGTGATAGTGTCAGGCTGCCAGGAAACAAGTACATAAACAAATCAAGAACATATAACAGAGAAGTGGCATAGGAAGTTAATGATTTAAAATTGCAGATTAATGTGAGATGAAGGTGAGCTACCGCGTGGTCAGCTTCATCAGGGAAAGTGATCCTCTATCCATTCTCGAGCCTCACCTTCAGAATTGAGAGGAACCACCGCCATTAGAGTGAGCCAATGTCGTTGCTCCAGAGAAATCGACGAATCAAGGTACTCCTCAAAGTGAACCGGCGCGTGCATCACCTCTTTCCTAAAGAGTTCATCGCCATGCTCCATCGCAAAGTCCGCGACCGAGCCCAATCCTTTGGCACCTTACTCATCGCAGGGAAAGTTGCTCTGAAGACGGTCACATTTGTCACATTTAGAAAGTAGAAAATTAAGAGATTTTTAGATTTATAGAATTAGACAATCCTTCCTCTAAAAAAAAGATATAATATGTTGAACTTGAAAGAAATTTGATAACTCTAAGCAAAAAAGTCAGCCACCCATTTCAAAATTCTAGTTCTCCTATTAGATTTAACTAACTTGTTTCACTGAAAAACCAAATCAGATTATAAATAGTTTAACCCTTTGATTTCGGTTTCAATTTGGGTGTAATTTGATTTCATTAGCATGTTTCACTGAAAAAAGGTTTGGTGTACTTTGATTTCGTTACCTTGTTTCACTGAAAAAAGGTTTCAATTATTGGGTGTACTTTGATTTCGTTACCTTGCTTGTTTCACTTAAAAACTGAATCAAATTATAATTAGGTTTTAACCAACTTTGATATAAGTAGCATGTTTCACTGTAAAGCCCTAATCAAATTGTAATTAATTAGCTGAAACTGTACTTGGTTTCGGTGATGGATGGATGTTTCGGTGGATGTTTCTCAAACAAGAACACTAGACCTCATGGACAAGCAAAGCGTGGACGAGCGGATGAACAAGCGGAGAGAGTTCTGCTCAATCAGCTCTCCATCGAGAAAAGATTAGAGGGTGAAGCTCGAGATGCACAACTAGCATGGGAGTTGTACGCATCATCCGTACACGAGAAAATACTGCTAGACAACGAAGAGGGGCAGCTTGTTAGAGCCATGACTGAATCACTCGCGCTGCACCAACCAGTTCAACAAGAGGAAGCCGCTTCTACTTCTGCTCCTTCTGCTCCAAGTCTCCCGCTCCCGAGGTGTGAGTACTGCTGCGAAACTCATGTCGAGGCAGCATTTGACCCTTGCGGTCATGTTGCGTGCCTGAGTTGCGCGGCAAGGATTCAAAGCAAGAACTGCCCAAAGTGTGGAGCTATGATTATTAAATTGATCAAACTCTATATCGCCTAGATTCATATATTTAATAAGTCTTCTGACGATTGAGTCTGTTGTTTAGTTCTCCTTACTAAGAGTTGTATATGTATAGACCAAGGCCGTCTAGCTTCCAACGTTGGTCATATACTTATCGGGTTAGAAATAGAAAATAAATAACCCTTCTAACCATGCAGGGGCTTTTTTGGTTGACTACCTTTGGGGATTAGGATCAGGGTGCCCTAGAGGGCATCTTAGAAATAGAAAATAAATGAAAAGCAACCTTTCTAACCATGCATAGGCTTTTTTTTGGTTTTTGAATTTTCATCCTATACGATAAAATTAAATTAAAACGTAGTGAACCATCATAAGCTCTTTTGAACACTTCCGACCCTTCTCGCTGCTCCGTAAAAACAGCAAAGGCTAGAGTTTCACCAAAAAGTTTTCTCCCCTCGTTCGATTGCACCACGACGCTGGTGCTAACCTCTGACCAATCCGATGTCTGACGGATGTGGTCGGACGTGATTTATTGATAGATTACTTTGGTCCGGACTCGGAGGAAAGAAAGGGAGAAGTTTTTCTTTGCTTCTAGATTGACGATGATTGTATCTTCTCTCAGGGGAAGGCCATGGTGCATGTGATTGTGCTTCATCATGGTGGGATCCTTGTTGGGCCATGGTGAACAACGACGACCGGAGGATGGTCAAAGATGATGGGTTCTTTGATCTGAATAATGGGTTTATGGGAAAGATGGCAGAAGAGGCAGAGGCACACATGGACATCATGGGATCCCGAGTCCTATTCACTCTTCAATCATAAATTTTGGTTTATCAGTGTCTCACTAAACAAAATACAAAAATATGCATTATATGAGAGTCGAATATCTAGCCTCTCAATGAAAGATCCAAGACTGATCCACTAGACCACCTCGATCACATGCTAACATTGCACAAATATTCTATATATTCACATATACTTCTTATTTTAAAGGGATTATTTTTGAAATAAAAAAATTAAACATGCAAGGGTTTCACTCACAGATGAACTTCAAGGCTGAACTCACTTAACTAGCTTGAGAATTCCCTTAATTTTGCAACCTACCTTTAAATGTATTTATTAGAGTTGTGAAAGCTAAAATTATAAGCCACTTATTTTATGTTATAAACATTGTAAAGTCTTGATGAGTGATTGTTTGATTTCATATATCTAGAATGATAATATTTTATAGTATAGTCGATGAGACTAGCTATCATGCAACAACTTGAAAACATAACACTCGTCGAGAACCAATATTATTGCAAATATATTATTATTATTATTATTTATGCCATACTAGCCAAAAATTTCTGGTTACGTCACTAGATGGCAGGGTGTTTCAGGTTTGACACTACTCGAGGAGATCGTGGTCGTGGATACTCTTAGGTGTACGACGGGTTTCTCCTCTGGTAGCATGGTCGGGTTCAATACAGGTGGATAAAGCGATGGCGATGGTGGATAGGTGGAGATGCAGCGGTTGGATCGGGAGATGTTGGGTTGAGCCTTTTCTAATCCATACTTAGGGATTGGGTTTTGGTCATGGGCACATGTCTAGGTTTGTTCTTTAATTTTTTTTTTCTTTGGTTGTAATTAGGTCTTCTTTGGGTATTGTTGTGTCGGTTGACGTCTCTCGCTCATGTTTGAGAGGGTTTAGGGTGGCGGTGTTGTTGGTCGTCCCTCCCCTGTGAGCAAGAGTTATTGTTATGGTGTCGTTTTCAGGGACTATTTTAACATCGGTTAATTAGTTCTTATTGTCAATGTAATGAAAAGGTTATTTGTGCATATATGCTGGTAGTTTTGGCAAGTAGTGTTTGAAATGGTTGTTTCTTCTTAAGGTTATCTGTAAAGATGTATCGATATTTCTGGATTAGTCTAGGTTACGGTTGAACCCTATCGATTGTTGTCCACTGTAACTGTTGGTAGGGAAGAGAGTGGGGAATGTATTTACACCATCGATATCCCTCATAGTTGTAATTTGTATTCATGTTTAATGAAATTCTTGATATTGCTCTAAAAAAACATGTGGAGGCTTTTTTGTTGACTAGCTAGCTTAGTGCATAAGATTATTGAGGATCAAAAGTGTGTGTGCCTGGCTTTATATACAAGGTCCTGAGCAACAAATTATGCTTCAACAGAAGATCACGAGCATATATACTTAAGCTAATTAATATGTAGACTAGTGGAATGAGGTATAACCTGGAGACCAAGAAAATAATGGAGGGAATCTAAATCCTTAATATCAAACCCATGTGTAGGAGTATCAATGAAATTTTGAACAAAACTATCATCGCTGCTACTGAGCACTATGTCATCCATATACAACAGAAAGTAAACTACGTGCAACCCATTTCGAAATATGAATAATGAAGAATCAACAAGACTCAGAGTGAAGTCAACATATAATAAGAAGGAACGTATTCGGTGAAACTAAGCCCTAGGAGCATGTTTTAGGCCATAGAGAGCCTTATACAGCTTGCAAACATAGGAATGCTATGGGGAATCAACAAATCCTGGAGATTGAGTCATATACACGTCTTCCTCGAGAAAACCATGAAGGAAGACATTTTTCACATCCAGTTGTCAGAGTGACCATTGTCGAGACACAAAAATACTACGAACAATACGTATAGTGGCATGTTTAATCACAAGACTAAACGTTTCGGCATAATCAATACCTGGTTATTGATGAAATCCTTTGGTGACTAATCGAGCCTTGTGGCGTTAAATGGATCCATTAGAGTTGCACTTCACTCGAAATACCCATTTACAACCCATTGTATTTTGTGAATAAGATGGAGGCACCAATGACCAAGTATTGTTCTTCAGCAACGCATTAATTTACTCTGTCATTGTCTTGCGCCATGTTTCATGCTTTTGCTGCCTGTGAATAACATGTCGGTTCTATGGAGTCAAGGTAAGTAATTAGAGCTCGTGGTAGTGGATACCTGACAGTTCCATCAGTACGAACTTTTGGCCGAGTAATTCTAGCTCAAAAAGGGTGGTCATTGGATGAATGGAGTACATAGCAGAGTTCTGAGCCAGAACAGAACTTGACTGAGATGTCACAATAGGACTGAAACGCTGAGACCATGTCAATATAAGGAATAAACAGTATTTACTTCTAATACTTAATAGCAGTGGACAATAACATATAGAAAAGAACCATATTACTTGTTATGTCAATGCTGTCATACAGTTCTGCAAATGAAACCATCAATTAAGACATTATTATTCCACAGCTACAACTGTATACCCTATATGATACACCTTTCAGTTGATTTTGAAGCTTTAGTCTACACACATGCAAATCATTAAGTTGCACCTTCATTGTCTCAACCTCTTTTGTCATCAAGTTTAGTTCCTTCTGTGAATTCATCCGTGCCTTACCTAAACCTTTGTTCACTCTCACAATTGCCTCAGTCTTTGTTCTTCGGTAATTTGATCCAATAGCTGTCATTGACCTTGTCATGTTCACCTGTTCAAGAAGAATAAATCGTGCCGTAATCTTCACAGGCAACCGATCATTCTTTGCTACATGCTCGCGAGCCTCTTCAGACAATCTGTGATATTCCAAGGATCCACATAGACTCATTCTTTCTTCTTCAGTTAAGCTAGGGTGTGCCTGTAAGAAACATTAGTAAGATACTGAGTGGCTGAACTACATACCTTGTGTCATGAGATGCGCAATCTTTAGGCACCAGAATAGAGAAGAAAGAACTACATACCTTGAGGTACATGTCAATGGCTCGGTAGAGATTGTCGTCGCAAAAACGAGCCTCCTTAGGCAATGCTTCTACAAGTGACTGGAAAATATTCATCTTAAGGTTCTCATCCTTTGCCACCAGTGTAAGATAACCATCCACCAACCTTCCAACAGCAAACATTTTTGGCGTGGTACTTTTTGAAACAATAGAAACATAAGCCACTACCACTCTTATAACAAGATTCACATCATAGACACTATCTTTATCTCCATAGTTCCTAGCCAAGAGATCTAGAGGACGGCATTGATCCAACATGAAAGCTATTCTACTTTCAAGCATACTCAGTAACTCAGAGTTCACTTTTGTCACGAAGCCTATCTTCAGAAGGTGAAGTATAAAATTGCAAGTAACAGATTTCTCTTCTACAGGCAGTATCTTAATCAAGCACTCGGTTGTAACTCTTACGTACTGGTGGGTCATATGCTTGGGGGTCATACTTTCAAGTCCTGAGGTAATTCTTGAAAGCCATTTGAGAGTCCAATGAGCTATACATGATCCAACAAGGTCTGCTCTCATCCCTTTACATTTTAGAGATTGAATGACTTCGATAAAATGATCTACTCGTAGCATTGAGACATCTTCAAACCACCAATTGTTAAGTGCACCTTCAACTTTTGAGTCTAAATAATTTGACAGAACACTAAAGCACTGCATAGCATCATCTTCATGACCAAGTGCCTTAAGATTTGTGCATGCCTTCCAAGCAATAGCTTCCGAGCTTCGTTTTGTGATTTTAAATTCTTTTGCCCAGGAAGGAATGGATTCACAGCTTTTCAAAATCTGAAAAGTTTCTTTCCATGATGAAAACATCAAAAAACTTAAAAATGCCTCAGTTTTGATCATGAGATTTCCTTCTTCAAAATCATCACTCATCTCCAAGAAATGTGCAGCACAATACAGTGGAGCAACATTGGAAGCTGTTAGATCAACCTTCCAACCATAACAAAACTTGACTACTAACTCAAAAATTTTGGATCCACCTGGAAGATTGTCTATATGGATTTTGAGGCCGGTATCTCTCTGTCCAATACCTTTCTGGAATACTAGTCTGTTCAAGTATCCACTTCTCATGACCATAGGGAGCTGAAGACCAAAAGGCTATGAAGTTAAGTTTCAAAGAATCTGAACAAAAGTTGAGGTCAGACATCTAACTTTCCTAACCAAACAAATTTCCATCCAATGTTTGACTCTAAATACTGATAGGATGTCTCAGACACCAGAGCTAAAGCATTATAAAGATTCCAAATCCACATGTTGCTTCAAAACTTCAAAAACATTGTGGCGGAATTTGAAAGCTATCACCATAAGCCTCCTAGCACACACTAAGTAAACTATTTCACTGCTTCTAAATAAATTTTCACCGTGATCTGTAGATCATATCCATACAGTGGTACACTAGCTACCTAGCTTAGAGATGGACCGTTCCGTTTTATTCATTATTTAGAAATGTCTTTCAGCTCAGTAGCATACCTTGTGCAAGTGGAAGTTGGAATCTCTAATTTGTATGATCAAATCATGATCAACTTTCGCCCGCACAAACCTGCAAGAAGAAACATCTAGACTATTCACTATATGCACACTATAGGCACAATTTTTGGAACAAACAGGGAGAGAAATCAGTACCAGTTCTGATTCCTTTTCTCCAAAGTTTCAGCAATCATGCTGGAACTCATCGGACAAATGACACATTGGTTACGCCCTCCTTCAGATACTATACCCTGAACAAGTGATTGTCTATCAACTATTCTCCTACCTGAAGTGTCAGGCTTATGATTTCGAGGGAAGATAAACGGCTTAAACATTCCTTCAGAAGTCTCAGAAATGAACAAGAGGAGCAAAAGGAATTAATTGTTCCCACAACAACTAAAGCCTATGATGCACCACATAGGCATCTGAACTTGGTATTATATAGTCTCAAGCAGTTATGCCATTAAGAGGGTAGTTACATTTTGCTATCTTCCTGTCATTTTAGGTATAGGTGTATAATGTGTGGACTTATAGCAGCCAAGTGAGCCAACTCCATTACAATAATGTGTACTATAATCTCATCAACTAATCCACCAGAGAAACCCAGAAGCACTTTCTTCCCTATCATCATAATTCTTCCCCCAAAAGCCATCATCCTTTTTGGCTCTAATATCTCCATTTAGATATTTCAGTTGAACCAAACACCACAGACACTTTTCCACAGATAAACTGGTTTTTTTTCACAGTCAAAATAAAACCTTAACCTTTTTACTATTTTGGTGGGTAAGAAGTAAAATGTGATGTATTGCTTGCAGACCCAGACAAGAATAAAGATCCAAGTTTTTTTTTGGCAAAAATAAAGATCCAAGCTTGTACAGACAATATACCACAGTTGGTGAGCGCTTTTCAATCAAACAAAACGGTCACCTTTTCTTCTTCTTCTTCTTCTTCTTCTTCTTCTTCTTCTCTCACATAGCAGCAATGCAGGCCCTTCACTTCAAAACCCAATCTTTCCTCTCAAAACCCTCTTTTTTCTTCATAAACCCAATTCCCAAAACCCACATTTCGCTTCAAAGCTCAGGCTTTGCATCAAGATCTCATCTTTCTTCACTTTCTCACGAAACCCAGACCCAGAAACCGATTGTGAATTCAAGGAAGAAGAAAACAGCAAATGGGTCTTTGAAATTGCAAATATTCTTGCTCAGATTGGTGCCCATTATCGCCTCCAACCTCAAGCTTCTGCCACAGCCATTGGATCAGGTTCTTGAAGAAATCGGCGGCGGATATGGTGGCGGAGGTGGTGTGGGGTTTTGGAAGGGTTTTGGGAGAGGAGGGTTTGATGGGTTCCGAAGCAAAAGGAAGAGGAAGTTGCTGTTGCTGTTTTTGTTTTATGGGATTTTGGTGAGTTGTGGTTTTGGATTGTTGTTTGGGGGAGATTTGGAGAGCAATATGGTTTGGTGTGGGTTGTGTTTTGGAGCAGTTGGGGTTGGTTTGGTACATTGGTGGGAGAAGAGAGGCCTTTTTGGGGTTTTTGTTTGGGGTGTTTTGGTGGGTTCAGGGTTTAAGATGAAGGAGTTGAGGGATTGGGGATTGAAGCTTAGGCCTACAATGGAGAATGTGACATTGAGAACAATGAGAAGAAGAAGAAATGGAAGAAGAGCATTCTAAGCATTAAAAGTTTTGATCTTTCTATACTATATGAGTTACCATAATAATTCTCTGCTTAATCAACTTGTTGACATGTATTCTTTGAGTGAAAATTTTGATTTTGGATATGGTTTTTGATTCTATAAAAAAGCCCAGTGTGTTGCTTACTATATATTATATATACCTGTTGGAACTTTGTGTAAGTTTAAAACTTGTAGTCTATATATAACCCATAAGGTTTTGCATTTGAAAAGCAGAAGTTTTGAGTTGTGATTCATGAAGAAGCACTACAACATCATCCTTTGTCTATTAGAAAAATGCAAGACCATGAGTGAACTGAAGCAAATACATGGGCTGTTGGTCACTAGCTCAGTCATTAAGAGTGTGATCCCATTGAGTAGGGTTATTGATTTCTGTGCTAATTCTGAAGCTGGAGACATCAGCTATGCAGAGTCGGTTTTTCGACGAATTGAGCAGCCCAGTGTCTATATCTGGAACTCAATGATCAGAGGGTACTCGAATAGCGAGAACCCGGTTGAGTCTTTGGTAATGTATAGAGAAATGGTGCATAGGGGTTATTTCCTTGACCATTTTACAATTACATTTGTGCTCAAAGGGTGTTGCATACTCGGTGATATTCATTATGGGAAATGTGTTCATGACTGTTGAGATATAATCCCACGTTAGGAAAATGAGATCTTACTTGTGGGTTTATAAGGATTTGAGTTACTCTCTCTATTGTCAATTGGTTTTAGAATTAAACCCCAGACTACTTTATCAATGACTGCATTGTGAAAACTGGGTTCGAGTTGAATGTGTTTCCCTCTGCTGGTTAACTCAATATGTCTGCACGGAAGGTGTTTGATAAAATGCCCAAGTGGAAGTGAAATCTGCACGGAAGGTGTTTGATAAAATGCCCAAGTGGAACCCCAGAGTATTTTATCAATGACTGCATTGTGAAAACTGGGTTCGAGTTGAATGTGTATCCCTCTGCTGGTTTACTCAATATGTAAGCCTGCCCAATCTGCACAGAAGGTGTTTGATAAAATGCCCAAGTGGAATGTGGAATCTGCACGGAAGGTGTTTGATAAAATGTACAAGTGGAATGTAGTTGCTTGGACTAGTCTGATTTCCGGGTTTGTTGGGAACAATCAAGCTAGTGAGGCTGTAAAGGTGTTTAAGGATATGGAACTTTGTAATGTCGAGCCAAATGAGATTACAATGGTCAATGTCTTGGTTGCTTGTGCTCGAAGTAGGGATATCAATAGTGGGAAGTGGATTCACAGTCGTATTCGCCAACTTGGGTTTGATCCGTTTGTATCGAGTTTTGACTTTAATGTGGTTCTTGCAACTGCCATTGTAGATATGTATGCAAAAAGTGGCAGCTTGAGAACAGCGTGGCATCTGTTTGACAAAATGCCTAAAACTTGGTTGCTTGGAATTCCATGATTGGTGCCTACAATCAATATGGCCAGGGTGATAAAGCAATCGACCTGTGTTTGTTCCGGACCAAGCTACCTTTCTGGGTGTGATTGGTTCTTGTGCGCAGTTGGGGGCTTTGGCATTGGGACAAAGTCTTCATTCACATGTAACAAAAGCTGGCATAGGCACAGATGCTTCTATTGGAACTGCTTTAGTGGACATGTATACAAAAAATGGGGACGCAGGCTATGCTCAAAGAATTTTTGACAATTTGCAGAAGAAAGATGTAATGGCATGGACTAGTATGATACTTGGTTTAGCTATGCAGGGCATGCGACAGAAGCACTGCGTACTTTTACAAGAATGCAAGAGGATGCTAGTGTTATTCCAGACCAGATCACTTATATTGGGGTTTTATGTGCGTGTAGCCATGTTGGACTTGTGGAGGAGGATCAGAGACACTTTCGCTCGATGGTAGATGTTTATGGCATAAGACCAACTGCAGAGCATTACAGTTGCTTGATCGATCTTTTGAGCCGTGCAGGCCGGTTTGAAGAGGCGGTGAGACTACGGGAAGAAATGCCAATTCAACCCAATATTGCAATATGGGGAGCTCTCTTAAATGGGTGTGAGATATATGAAAATGTAGATCTAGCTGACAAGGTTAGAAGATACATAACAGAGTTGGAGCCTCGTGTTAGTGGAGTTTTGGTTATTCTTTCCAACATATATGCTAGGGCTGGAAGATGGCAAGAAGTAAAGCTGACTAGAGAATTGATGAAAGATAGGAGGATTGCTAAAACTCTTGGATGTAGTTCAGTTGAAATGAAATTGTTCAGCTCATAATGCATTGTCTTCATCCAACGATCTTCAGATTGGTTTTCCATTGTGCAGCTCTACTCCAGGGTGTAATGCTTGGAATCAAACAAGTTCCGCCCTCAACAACAAGATCAAGAGGCAAGGCAATTGGAAAATGTACCTTCTCTTAAGTGATTTCACAGGCTGGTCCAAGTGCAATGGTGGATAGCTTTGGTAGCTAAAGAAGCTACTGCGCCGCAGACACCATGGTAAAACTTGCAAGGTGCAAGGTGTTCGTGCTCAGGGGGCACGAGAATGGCCACCAACCTCTATGGTTAATGGTTTGTTGCATGATGTGCGCCCCATGCCCCATGCCCATGCCCATGCCCCATGCCCATGCCCATGCCCATGTTCCTGTTTATCATTATGCTATAGCCGCTAGCAATAGCATTGATTTTGATAGAAGTATATGGGGCTTGAGTAATTGCATCTTTATTATAATCAGGGGATTGCTCTGATTAACACACTGAAACAGATGGGACTGCACATGATATGTGGATGAAGCCATCAAGGAAAAGACTTCTAGTTGAATGGCAAATGGTTCATGAGTGTATATTATCTCTTCGGAAGCTACAAACTTGCTGAAAGAAGTCGAACAACAGTGTGTCGAGTAAGGTGTTGTTTTTGGTAAGTTGGCTCCACTGAGGGGCAGGAAAGTATCAATGGGTCAGGCACAGTCCAACATGCCAAAGAGTTTCAACGTGGCTTTCATTACTAACTGGATTTCACTACTAAGAGTTTGGGATGTCACGTTCCACAGCCGAGTATGGCAACACAATATTGAAGTCTCCAGACCCAGAATTTGCTAACAGTAATGTCTGCATATTTGCATAAACATTTAGTTTGTTGTTTGAGAGAAACTGTTACAATGGTGTTTCTCCAAAGAATAATCAGCATTTCTATACAAATGGAAGGGACTCACTGATATAGGCTATAGCATTAATCATCCTACTATAATGATTCTCATAAGTTATATATCTATCTCCAAACATATGGATACAGAAATCAGTTTCAAGCTTAAGATCATGAGTTCAAACCTCATTGATATATGTAGGGTGTATGAGATATTAATAAAAAGTTTTTTAAAAAAAAGAAAAAAGAAAAAAAAGCTTAAGATCCAAAACCAAGATCATGCTGAAACTGAGAATGATTTCGGTTTGGTTTGTTCTACACTAACCTAACTGCAATGTAGGACAACTAGTGCAGTCCCATGGGTTTCTACAGAAATGGATATGGAGTGTTCAATATTCCCCAGGTCTTGTCGGCTCCAAACTTCATTGCCTTGGCAGGAATTTCTAGTAGTCAATTTGGTCCCAGGAAGTGCCTTGGCCAAGTCTGATTTTTGTGCGGTTATAGTCGTCTTCTTTGAGCTCAGATTAAATAAAGCAAAATATATTTCTCCTGCCATAACCAAAAGGGAATACATCAAAATATTAAACCAAAGAAATGAAAAAGGAGGAATTGGTGAAGAACAAAGAATCATATCAAACCTTGTCTTCCAGTTGCAACCCAAGAGCGAAGTTCTTTAGATTTCATGTATGGAAACTGTAAATGCAGCATAATAAGATTTTAGATAAGTTTCTGTTACGGTGAAGAACAAAGGATCAAGTTGTTTCCCAACAGTTCATCTTTACTCACCTCCTTATTATTTGAGCTGAAAGAATTGATCTCCAGCAAGGTAGGATTTGTTAGGAGACTGCATGTTGTATCATCAAGCTTTCTCACATCTCCTCCAAACATGAGAGGTGACTTGGCCATACACCACAAGGTCATCTGTGAAAATAAAAGGAGTTCTACAGACGTCAGATAGATTTGATCAGCTAAGCTAACTGAAAATTAAGACTTACATCACACAGGTGCTTTCATATATACCATAGTTCTTTGCTCCTCTAGTGTGAGGTTGGTCTCTCTGTGTGGACCTTCATTGAAACCTAATATTTTCACAATATCAAGAGTCATGTTGTGATTCTCAATTTCTCATCACATCACTAAAGTAGAACTTCAAACTTCATAAAACAGAAGATGTGAATAAGACAAAAGGAATAATGTACATTTATTTAATATATAACACCTGCAATATTGGCATCAAAGCAAGGGTATGAATACCTAATTTAACTAAACCATAAATAAAGACAAATTCGAAGAGCTCTATACGACCTGCATCACTAAGCCATCCAAGGGGTAGCATATCTAAGTCAGGCCATGAGCTGTTTGCTCCAATCATATTAGCAGCTGCAAAATCCCTGATTGGAATGGAGCACCATACATAGGTGAATTTTATTTGAAACGAATGAAATGCTTTATTAAATAGAAACTGCAAGTTATTTTGTCACCTGGCAACATCAAAACGGGCGACAACATCTCCCCATCCCCAGTCAACCCAATCATTCCCATTTATACTGTACATGTTCACTATACTACTTATGCTTTTGGCCATCATAGGTGTTGCTCCAATTCCAGGAGATACCGAATATAGTATAGGTCCTTGATTCCTTAAAAGCTGCAGGGCAAGCATATATGCATTATACTTGAGAAACATAATGTCTATTTCTCAAAATACCAATGCATTCATCATACAGTTATCAGCGTACCGATGATGCATAAGATATTTCATTCATGTCCAAGTCCTTACCAAACACGCAGTCCTGTCTCACTGATGCATCACAAAACTATATCAAACGAATTTAACCAAGTAACCAACTTCTGTAACATACTGGACTTTCAGTAAAAGTATGTATAGTTGAGTCTGCTTACCAAAATCAACACCCCAACTGGCATACAGTTGATAGAGGTCTTCCAAGTAGAACCTTCCTGCTTGTAAGGTTGTATTCACACTCATGAAACCATTTTGCATCCCAGCACAAGTCCTTTCCTTGATCCCTATATCTTGTGCTGTCCAAATTTTTCCATTGAAATGATCATAAACATTCCCCTTGACAAACAAATGAAGATTCCAGCATGAGTATTGACAGATCAATGCTTTTGCCGGCTGAAAGATCATATATTTGTTCTACAAGCATTGTATTTACACTGATAGTCTAGTAGTCTGCGTACCAAGAGAGGATCCAAGATACGGGTATTGGCTTCCACAGCTTGTGTGTTTATTCCCCTCATAACATTGATTCCAAACTTCAAACCCATTTTATGTACTTTATCTGCCACTTCAGTAAACCCTTTACCACCTTTGGAGCTAGGCCACCTATCTGGGTCAGGCATCGGTCTCCCCCATTCATCAATGACATCAAATCCAAGAGAGTCTGAACTAGCGCCGGTCACATTTCTCCTATACCACAGATGGTCCACAACTACATACTGCATTCAAGAAAGATGAAACATTATAGCTAAACAAAGTAACATGAGTGTCTCAGATAATGTGAAAGAAACAAAATAGGTAACGAAACTCTTGCTGTTCACTTCTACACAACACACCTCATATCCATGAGGAAGTAACTTCTTGGAGATGATTTCAGCATTTTGCAAGAACTCTTCCTCTGCAATAGTCCAGCTGATTGCGTTATAGGAGTTCCAACCTCTGGGTGGTGTGCTAGCAAGTTCTTGAGAGGATACCCTGACATCGATTATCATTTGCAAATTTACACTCACATATATAACCACATCCTGAATACACTGCTGAAAGCCATAATTACCTTGAGATGATCAAAGTAAATGTACTTGTGAAAAACACATAAAAAGGAGAGTATTACAGCTTGTTGTATATGCTCTTTTGATTATTGAAAGAAACTAAAAATAATAAAAGTGGCAAGGTACTGAAACCGGAACACCTTATATCACAGCTATGTCACTCAAAAGCTTAAGGCTTCATGAAATGGATCAACAATGAATATCGAGCATTCTGTATAGCATTCCTAGTTACAAGAAATTAGCAGATTCAATTTTGTTACACAGAAAGGTACTCAGCCTCTAAAGCATCAGGACTACCAAACCATGCAAATGGTGGGATGCCACATCCTGAAAGGCACCATCTTTTATACAAAGACTAAATGCAGCTACTTTGAAACTAGAATCTCATGGTGACTGAAACAAATATTAGTGCATATTTTGGGTTATTGAGTTGGGGATCATTCTTATATTCGACATCAATATATAAAAAGCAAAACGGTGATACTATGTGATGACAAAAAGTAGTAAAAATGGAATTACCTCGGATTAAGAAGATCCACCCACCTTGATTCGTCTCCATTATGGACAGAGTTTGGCCTTCACAAGATCAAAATCCTCAATCAATGAATTGCACATTTGCAGTTTGCACTTGTTATATATCCTAGTCTAATACTAGCATAGTTATTCAAACAATGTATTAAAACTCAAATTTCGTGCTTCTTTACTTGAAACTGGGACTCTTTATCTGATTAGAAAGTTGAGGCCCCAAGCTAGTGAGGAAGAAACACAGGTAGCTGAAGAGGAATATGAAGATGTTCATCACTAAAATAGCAGAAAACTCCAAATATATGGAGTTTGGTGAAAGAATCTAAACAGAGGGGGTGTAAATAAGGCTAAAAAGCACCATCTCATCTCTGAAACCATTTTCATGGGAACACACTATCAATGTCTAAGATTTGTTTTGATTTAATTCTATAAGCAGATTAGAATTCCAATCCTGGTGAATTCAAACTTGGTAATTATTAACAATAAATGGCGAGTCTTAATTATACACAATCACAGAATTCCAATCGAACTTTTTTACAGCTGTTGACATGTTAGAAAAACTTTGTTGGAAAAGCTGAGGAAGCCTAGACACCAAAATCCCACATAAACCATTTTGGGTCTGAGTTTGATAAGAGAGTGAATTTGAAACCAGGAATGGGGGATGAAGATGAAGAAGAAGAAGAAGAAGAAGAAAAGGAAATCTTCAAGTTAACAGTTTGACCACATTGCAGTAGGCTATAGATTCTATCCCATCAAATAAACCCAAAGTGAAATTGTTGGTATTTGATGGAATGGAAGTATAGCCTGCAGCACTTTGGTCAAATATCAGGTTTCCATACTTCTGAGAGAATCTCAGTTATTTGGTATGAATTATGAATTACAGAAAGGTTTCAACTTTATATTCTCCTTCAGAAAATTGATTTGGGTAATTAATTAAGGGAATTGAAATTTGACAAATGTTGATTGATTTGTTCCCTTTTAAAGCAAATTTGGCAATAAATAGTCTAACACTTCAATATTCACCAAAACTGTGGACTATACCCACTGTTTTTGGCTAAACTTGAATTTTAAAGCAGACTTGGCAAATGGTAAGCAGTGTTTATTTTGATTGGCGATTAATAATGGAACGAAGATTATGAGCGTCTTTTTTCAGTGTAGCTCCTTTTCAGTCTCCCGACCCCAAAGTTGAGATGACAAAAGAGATTGATAGTTAGTTATTACTTGTTAGTTTTCCAAGGGATGACAAATCCATAAAAGACCTTTTCAGACAAAATCAACAATGCAAATTCAAGGAGAGGTGATCTATTATTTCATTTATGGTTGAGAGAACCTTCAAGTACAATAGAAAGATAGACTAACAGCTTAACAGAGCCTTGAGCACTAGGTTGGGCAATGCGGCCAATGCCAAGCATAGAACATTAAACTACATACTGTGTATCCTAACCCTGTGGAGTCCACTTCAACCATATTAGACCTCTCCAAGCTCAATCTCTTACATTACATCTTCTTCTTCTTCTTCACAATGCCCTCGAGAATCCCATCAGTCTCAAAGGAGCCAGTGAACTGCTGGAAATCAACAGGGCCAGGAGGGTGGAAGGAGATAGAGAAGTGACCAGCTGGGGCAAGGTTCTGTGTGAGCATCTGAAAGACCATGGAGTTCTTGCACACTGTTTTCTCACCTGTTGTAGTTACTCCTTTAATTTTCACTTCTCCATCAGCCTCAATTGAACAAGTAAAATGTGCATTGCAAAGTATCAATCAGGACATTGTCAATATTATCCAAGATATGTTAATGGAGATGAATAATAAATAATTTTCACAAGCGGACAAGCCAATTATTGGAAGCCAAAACAGAACCGTTACCAAATACATAGAAAAAGCACAAGCATGACTAATGTAGATAACTATTTAATAATATCAAACCTCTGTCCGAACGATATGAACTTACTCTAATATGGCAATTTATATCTAATTAGAAAAAACATTATTTTTGCAACAAAGAATGAAAATCAGGGAACATGGCTTCTTTCATATAATCCAGAACTGATGCTTTTCTTTCTCTTAAACATAACAATGTATTAGCAATAACAGCAGTAATCATCAAGTAGCTAAACTAGATGGTTGCTCACTTTCATCCCTTGAAACACCTGGCAGGGAGACGCGAAATAAGTATGAGTCATCAGCTTCACCAATGTCGACCTTTCCTATTATGGGTCCCAGCTGTCCAGTTGCAGCAACTCCAGTCAATACAATCCCTTTTCTGGTTTCCAGAATTCTGTGCCGCTCTTCCCTAGATACGAGTGAAGGTAGAAGCACCATTGCGGGCTCCATTTTCCTCTGAACACCAGACCCTCTGGCGGCAGATCTCTCCGTGGCTTGTTGTCCTCAATGTTCATTTGGTACAGAAGGGAGAGTCATATTTATAGACATTTTTTATAGGTAAATACTATGTGCCTGATTTACATATGGCACTCCTTGATTATATTGGGTGTGACAGACACTACTTCAATTAGCTTTATTATACCGACCTGATTACAGACTGCACACCTGGTTTTCTCAAAGAAAGTAACGTTACTCTTTTGGTGGAACCTTACACAATGTACATCATATTTTCTGTTGCCAGCATTATACTTCTTCAACCAGATTTACACATTGAGTGTAATGAACATTACTTCTCGTGGCAGTATTGTATATTCCCTATCACGCTTACATACTGCACACATGGTTTTTAAATAGAACAGAATAGGTATTGATTCTCAGGGCATAGTTATACTTCTGCCCGTCGTAAAGACTGGCTTATATATGGAAGAAGCTAATCTTTATGAGTTCATGTATTTTCCTCTATATTCAGCACTACGACTATCGGGTAGGTAATTCGCTATAGGTGGTATTCAAAAGATTGAAAATATGGAGGTCATACACATACTGCACACCGCATTCCTATTAGAAAATACTAGAACTACATTATGATTCATACGATGTCATATGGTACCATCACATAAGGTTGTTATTTATTTCCATATACAAGCCAGACAAAAAACTGTATACACAGCATTGCAGTATCTTTCATCCTTCAGATTTAAGCTATGGATACTAAACCCGCAACTTTACCATACTTGTTATATGCTAGTGTGTTGCAAATACCATAATCTACTTTTCCTTTATTAGTTAATGACTTGTCCTTCACTTGCTTATCAGATTAACAAAACGAATACCTTCCAAATGTTAATAGGATGTCACAGAAAACCGGAATGAAAGTAAATGATGTATTAAATAGGCCTATGATCAAAAACTAATGAAACTTCATAATACCATTTCAGCAAAACGGTTTCATTTATCCAAAAATCAGAACTTTTTATCTTTTAAAAAGCGCAGGAAATGTAATGTATCACTTGTCACTATCCTAAAAGAACTCCAAGATTCAGATTGCATGACAAATTGAAATGTTCATTCTCAAAAAACAGTGCTTCTCAATACCAAAAAACCAACATCCCTTAAGATTCACAGCAAATTTGAAAACCCAATCACCCATCAAAATCAACCAATCTTGAGCCCTAAGATTCCACAAAAACATGATGCTAGCACCTATAACCATACTTTTCAATCAAACAATTTCCAAACTCCATCAGCCAAACAAACCATAGCATCAATTCAATCCCACAAAATCCCCGGCTCCAATTACACTTCAACCAAACAGATGTTTATCATTCTTATTCATACCAACATTTCCCAAAAATTGGTCTTCACATAAACACACTACAACAAATTCACACACTCAATAAAACTCAATAAACACAGCATCAGCATGCAAACATTACAATCTATTTACACCATCATAATCATACAAAAAGATAACAACTTTATAAAAAACAGACATGTAAACAGTGATTAAGGCACATGAAATTACAGATATGGCTTCCCAAAATTAGTCTACGAGTAATTGAATGCAGTGATGTAAAAAAGGATTGAACTTTATACAGTGCGCATTTCTGTACGCGAATTGGTTAAGAGTAAATGAATGTGGGTTTACCTAGGAGAGCCGGAATAAGCCATCGGAGATTGTCTGAAACGGCGTCGTACCGAGGAACTGGTTTGGGTTGGTGTTGAAGACTTGAAGTCTCACTGACAAAGACTGAGCTGTGATTAAATAGGGGGAGAGCATCTTGAGTGAGAATGTTGAAGTGTGAGAGGGATGCAGCTTAACTATCATGAGCCTCTGCAGAGCTGGGATATTTACTCTTTAGTAATAGTTACCAAATTAAGTAATTAACTATGATTTTCGGATATATTTACCTTATCGCTGAACTCATTCTCACCTTGTTTTTTTTGAAACTACTATTACCATCAAGGAATCAAGAGCCAAATAGTTGAGTTCATGCAAAACAAATTGGATAAATCGAATTAAGCTTAGAAAGTAAAGCATATATACTGTTAAATAGTTTGATACGCTCGCAATTAAGTAAGTCTCTAATCGAAACTTAATCTCGTTTCATATACAATTACCTATGTATCAAGATCAATTTGCCTAACACACAATTGTGGTACAAGCAGTCTAGAGTTCATAGCAAACATATGTAGAATAGACACCTCTTAAAGAGTTAACCCATAAGCAAATTTGTAGAGGAGTTGAGCAAACAACCCCTACGTACCTACCTCCCCCAAACCAAGATGAACTCCAACTCGGATCCAGATCCCACCACTTCAAACTTGCTGAACCGGGACACTGCCTCAAAAGAACCAATACCTGCTCTCCACCGCCACTATAATGTCTCACGACGTTGCAGGTCTTGACAAGGTCCGACGAGAGCAAGCCGTCGCCGTGCCTTTATTCTCGCTGCCTCAAACCCTAGGCCTAGTTGGGGAGAGAGAGCGGCGCTCTTGTATTCTCATCCTAAATTGCAACACTTGATTCATTTTCACCTGTTAGATTTGACTCATTTAAGTCTAGTCTTTGGTTAACTCTTAAGTTTATTGTTGTAAATGTGTTCGATACTTATGTATTATAAACATGGAGGAAAATTCTGAGATTTCTTTACTGTGACTCTGAGAGAGCATATTTTGAATCGATTGGAATACCTCAAGTTTCATCTACATGACTCTTATCCTTGTTAAATTTTCAATTTTCAACTCTTGATATCTGGTGATTTAATGTAGAAAGAACACAAGTATTGAACATCAGTTTATGTTCTCATTCTCCATTTAGTTCACTGTGCATATATCTGTGCTGAACAAAGTCTGAACTCTGAATAGAGAGCCTTTGCTCATTCTCCATAAATTTTTGGTTCATTTGCATTTTGCAGCAAATTTGGAATTCATTTCAGATGCAAAACCTTGTAAGGAGGAAAAATTGACAAGGGAACTTTTCTGGACCAAAGATGCCTTATTGAACCTGTTGCAGTAACAGACGCGCATTTTCAGAATACAAGGAACTCAAAAACAGAAATGTATGTTGACACAACTTTATTTTCAGATTCATCGCGTTCTACCTTTGAATCCAATGCCTGGCTTTGGTTCATTCTGATCCCTTTCCATGTATGCTTGCAGAACTTAACTACAGTTACTACGACCCCTACAATGAATATAAGTTGTTATTGTCATTAATCTACAGTGTAAACACTGGATCAATGATACAGAAAACATAAAATTCCGGGAGATTGCATTCCTAAATTAGGTACAAGCCGATCAATTAATCCGACACTAAACTCCACAATCAGACAATGTTAAGAAGAAATTTCTTTTCTTTTTCTTAATCATATATACTTTGGTGAATGCAGGAGGGGAATTTTCCTGGTAATTTCACACTAATCCAATGTGTTTATTTCAAACACCTATATCCGGAGACATCCATCATCATCATCAACATCATCCTCGTCATCTTCATCGCCTCCTGAAGCCATGTCCAAGATAACTCAATGCACAAAAGCTACTAATCCCCCTTGGATAATTCTGATTTCTAGATGTATGTGCTATGCAAGGATGACAAAATGTCTATACTAACAAGCTTATTTCAGGACAATCAGCTATGCCCACCACACACGTGGAAAGCGTGCGGCACTATGTCAGAAATCACATAACTCATACACATGAAAACCATAACGATTGGTGAAGAAAAGAGTGAATCTATCAACATTTACAAATTTCTGAATTTGAAACATATTGTAACTAGGATTTTTACTGGACAAAGGTGTTAGTTCATACTTAGAAATCATGCAGCTACACACATGGAAATGATGCAGTATGGTAAAGAGGCCAAATCTATCAGCATTTACAAATTTCTCAAGCCGAAATCATCTTGTTGGTAAAGAAAAGACACTGAATCACCCAGCATTTACAAATATCTGTACTTGGATATATAAAACTGGTGACTTTGAGTTTTACATGACAGAAGTCGTAGCTCACAACAAGAAATCATATAGCTAATGCGTGGAAACCATGAGGATGAGTAAATAAAAGAAAACAAATCTATGACCATTTAAGAATTGCTAAATTTCACTATATCTTAATCCAAAATGAAACATCAAACATGTAACTCAAAGTTTTAGAGGACAGCGGTTGTAGTTCACACGCCGAAATCATGTAGTTACACATGGAAACTATGCAGATTGGCAAAGAAAAGAAACCAAATTCATGAGCTTTTAAAAATGTCTGAATTTGGCTATAGACAACAGAGGTTTGAGCTCTAACGAGAGCTATAACTACTGACCAAGCATAATGTATATCACTATTCATCTCTATCCCTGCAGACAATACTTGTAAACTTAGCAAAATTACTGGAAAAGCATTTAAGTAATCTTCATCATATAAAGCATGCAATGTTGAAAAGCATTTTGTAGCTTTTCAAGAGAAAAAAAAGAACTTTCTAGTTGTCATGTATTCTTCAAAATGGCCTCTATATTTCTGTCAGGCCCGCTCAGACATGGGATAGCCGTGCGGGACGAAATGGCGACAGCAGTCCGATCTTTAATGAATTGATCATGTCCGTTTAAGTCCGTTTTATCATGTCTGTTTGATCAATTCATTAAAGATAGGACGGCTATGGCCGTTTCATCCCGCAAGGCTATCTCGCACCTGAGCAAACCCGATATTCTTACCTGTCTCCGAAGAGAAGAGAAGAAAACATGATGCTAAGCTTATTGAGGACATTAATTGTTTTTGGTGGCCTACCATGTATCATTTACATCGGCTAGGAAAATATAATTAGTATATACAATGACTCTGAACTAAACCTACATGTTACAGACATACTATTAAAAAAAGGAAAAATTTTAAGAACAGTACATGACAAATGGTCAACTCCTAATTTTGGTATTTCAAATTTCAAAACAATCATAACGGTACATGAACTTGTATTCTCAACTCAAAATATGTACATATCGTTACATTCTCCGTTATCTAGCTTGTTTTCAGTTAAATTTTGAGTGACAAATCTGTCACTCCTTAATTTAGTAATAATAAATTATTAAAATTATTAATTAAATTAATAATCAATAAAGATAGGGAAATAAGAACTGAAAAAGTGTTGTTGTGTCTTTTTTTCGTCCCCGTTCAAACCCACCAAACACAGCTAAAAATAGGTACGATTGTAGGTGGAAGTTGAAAAATGATTTGATTTGACAAATTATGGAAGTATTTGAATATATATCGGTGGGTATTGACTATTGAGTAAGGAAACTTAGAGTGAGAAAGTTATGTCTTAGTTTTAGTTTTTTTGATAAATAAGAAACTTTTATTAAAAACAAACTCGATAACTTACAAATACAACAAATAGAAAACAAATAAATTAGGTCAGGAAAACAACAAAGTCTTTAAAAATATGATCCGAGTTTACAAGATTAAAAATTTATATAAATAGAAAAAGAAAAAAAGAAAGCATAATATAAAGAAAGAGAGATTAATGAAAGAAACCTGAAACCACCATTTAAAAAAATCAGAAATTGCATAGAGTTAACGATGTTATTAGCGGTATGTACCATTTTGATTCTTATAAAACTTAAAATATTAAGATCATATACTATTCTTAAAATTTTCTCTTCTCAAAACAAAAATGATTGAAAAGATGGACAAATTAAGCGAACCTATAATCTCGTGATTCCTAGACAGATTGGAGATTCTTGTAGAACGAACTGCTATCTTTTCACCTCTTCAATGTCAGAGTTGGGATCATCTTGGTGTCTCTTTGATAAAAGAATCTGAAAGGTCCTCTTTTAGTCTTCGAATATCAGAGGGGTTTACTTGGTTGAAAACTGGCACCACTTTCTGCGTTTCCCATCCAGGCAATCCAGAATTTTGACTAGTTATTTGAAGCACCACTTTGAAGAAGTATAGTTTTCAAAAGGCACCATTGAGGATCTCCTAAATGTCATTGCCTTGTATGAGCTCTACTGAATGAAGGCATTGATAGCTTTCTGTTTCAAAGATTTGTAAAGATAGTTGAAAAAAATCTTGCTAGAGCCCTCGGCCCTAAAGTTTCAGAAGGACATCATGTGTCTAGGGAATCAAGGATGGCCTTACGACGGAATTTTAAGTCTGCATCAAATAAAACTTTTTGATCGTTAGTAACGTAAGACAAGTAAGGTTATCGTAAGGGTCGGGATTGAAGGTATCTGCAAAATAAGCGTTAGTATAAATCGCAACAATTAATCACAATTACTACAAACTAAAAAGAAATTATAAAAGTGAATATTGTTCTTAACGAACAACAGTCGAAAACCTAACCTAAACTACTCAGAAAAATTATCAAAATTTACAGGAATATATTAGACATACATAAACATCTGTGCAAAATTTCATGGGATTCAAAGATGGTTTGATATGAAAATAAAATAAAACAAAGCAGGGGATAGAAGAATGACGAAATCCTAAACTAAAAAGAAAACAAACCTAAACTACTATATACATGTGACTAAGACAAAAACACAAACTCAACCCAAGAACATATCGATGAATAACAATTCTAGCAACCTAAAATCATGCAAATTCGATAGTTGAACCAAATTCCAAGAGAAAACAGCTCACACGGCCCAGCAATCCCCCATGTCTTTCTAAACTATCTCTACTACTCACGCACGCCGCTGACAATATTAAAGAAATTTCATATGATACAAACATGTTTCACATAACATGAATCATTAAGTTTAAGCACAAATTCGAACATACTAACATATAAAATCGCACACACTGCTGACAACTCACATATTAGCATGCATCCTATGATTAATCTCTACCAATTTTAACTCATATTAACCCACGCGGTCCAAATACAAGTCTTGACACATTTTTACGAAGAACAAATCATAGCAATTTCAATATCGAACAAGCATGATCAAGATAACTAAAACATCATTCAATCAATGAATATAAACACATACACGACACACATATGAATCAAGAACAAACTAAAAACATAAAAATATATTGAAAATAAAGGAAGAAAGTCATGAGTTACATTTTTCATTCTTCAACAAGCTCGAAGCACGCCAAGACAACTATGTAATTACAAGAGAAATTGAAAAGGCTAAACTAGGGTTTATGGAAGAAGAAGAGATGGCAGAAGAGAGAAGAGAATGAGTCTGTATGTGTCTAACAGGTGATAACGTTTTGTGGAGAGATGACTATTTATAAGAGAAAATTGCTTTTTCTTGGTGTCAATCTTGACCCTTGAGTTTTGGAGATGGATTCTGATAGAATAGAGGAAATAAATGACTTAAAATCCCCTTAATTTCATGCTCATATGTCTCCTAAACATCAGAAAATTGCTACCACGAAATTCTCCAAGAATTAGAATTGAACTCAACTTCCTTTTCCATCTTCGACTTGATTTCCTTAACATATTTGGCATTGATCCTTGTTCTGATTTTCCATGATTTTAGTGTTTAATAATCATCAGATAATGGTCCCCAAAAGCATGCAAAAGCCTTCCAAAAAGTACATGAAATCATCACCCATAATCAACCCAAAACCCGACTTCAACAGAACCTTATTGAAAATTTCAGTTTGCTGTCAGTTTTTCTTCCTACTTTGAGTAATCATAACTTCATTAATTATCCTTTTTTGGACAGTTCTTGGCTCTAAATTGAAGTACTCTCTCTTATCTAAAACTTTGATGAAGAAACATTTCAGAGAAGAATGCGTCTTGATACTGGACAAATGCTCTAAAGATTGACAATCAATAAGCTTCTTGGATTTTCAGCTTCTGGGTTCAACTTTGAAGACTTGTAACTTGAGCTTCCCGTCCTCTTTTTGAATGATTCTTGGTATAAGAATAAAGCAAAAAACCTGTACTACATCTGTGAATTGAGAACTGGCCAAAAAGAATGCACGAAACATCTCAAATTCCTCATTGAAAACAGAAAAAATAAGCTATTTTCAAACTTCAAATATATGATTCTTCGAGGGTAGTTTTGCACACATATTTTCTTTGACTTCTTTTGAGCTTCTTGACAAGTGAAACGACCATTCTCTATGCTCTGCACACTACTTCATAGAAGAGGCCTTAATTGTCCGGGTTTAGCTCTTTTTTTCTTCACAATAGTTTCACAAAGTACCTAAAAAAACTATATTAAAACGACATTTTTAAGAAATAAACCAAACAAAAGCGTAAAGATTCAACTAAATTTGTGGTAACAGAGAAAACAAGAAGGGCTCCGTCATGGCAACTTTGTTGTCTTCTCTTTTTGATAACTGCCAGCGTATGGAATCTTACGAGTTACGTGCCAACACTCCGATCAAAGTTGACCATAACCCTCTTCTCCGTTTTGTAATCTTATAAGACACGCAGTAGGTTTGCTTTATTATCCAGAGTAATAAAAGCCAACTGATAATGTAAATGTTTAAAGGCACATCAAAGAAACAGTACGATAACAGACCAACAAAATTCAACCGTCATCAAGTATCTTAACGAAAGGGAGAGGCCTTAACTAAGATCAAATAGGCGATGAAGTAAAATAACAATTAGGTAGAGCAGGTAGCTATACTTTCAGGAACATGAGGTAAGAAGAAAGGAAGGGGTTAGATAATAACTTATTTGAGGGCCAATCCATCTCAAGTTCTGAACTAGTTATGAGGGGAATCACCAACTTGATCAACTGAAATAAATATTCAACAAGAAAAGAAGGGAAAGAAGACATCAAAGCTTAAAAACACAAGGCATCAACAACCGAAATATTGAAAGAATAGTTAACCCCATTACAACAGGTTGAAAACACCCATAAAAACTAGCTAAAACAGGGAAAATGATATATCTGCTAGCGATAACCATTTTCTTTTAAACTAAACAAGAGACGACATATCAGATCAAAGCCTGTATTGTCAATTTGTCTGCAACTTGCTAACAAGTTGCATTATAGTTACAAAACCAGAGTATCCCTTAAAACATTGCTTTCTCGGCTTTCAGTCACAAGCCGGGCAAATTAAAAGATAGGTAGCACAAGTAACTTACACTGCCTTCACTTCCATGCTGCAGCCACTAATGATCAGATGGTGATTGCTGCTGCTGCTGTTGCTGCTGATCTGGTGCCTGCGACCACATTTGAGGAACCATGTAGGGGTGAGACTGTTGCCCATACATAGATGGGTCCATCATAGGCTTGCCCATGATCATCCCAGGAGCCCCAACCTGAGTTCCATGCTGAGGTGGCATATAGCAGTATGGAGGAATTGCATCAGCAGCCCCAACAGATACTGTTCCCCTTGGAATGGATGCAAGGACTTCGTCTTTCAGATCCTCTCTCGGCACAATGTCTACCAAGAAATCAAATATATCAGTCCTTGTGATTGCAGCTGCAATGTCATTCTTCTGAAGTGTCCTCCTTTTATTCTCTTCAGTGTGATTCCAGGACCGCAAGGTCAACTCCAAGATGAACATTTCACATGCCCTTGCAAAGATCACAGGTGCCTCAGCTGATATCATTCTCACATCCTCATCAGCTTTCATGATCTTCTTGATCCTTGCTAGAGGAAGGCTATGATTCTTGAAATCAGTTACCTTCTCAATCTCTTGGAACTGACCAGCCCAGAAACTTTGCAGTTGCTGTTGAAGTTGTTGCTGCTGCTGCTGGTGAATGTGCTGATAAGCAAGTTGATGTTGTGCAAGCTGAGCTCCGGCAGATTGATTACTAGCTTGAATGCCTCCAGCTGGCGCACCAACTGTTGCAGGATTTGGACTCCCTACCATTTGAGTATGCTGATACCGAGCAGCCCCATAAGCCATTTGAGCTCCACTACCTACCATCCCCATCGATTGGGGTTGCCCATGTCCTTGCTGATCCATCCAGTTCCTGATTGAAGTAAATAAAAAGAAAGACATGCTTTAGAAACATAATATATACTCCACAAACATCAAAGGATCACCTTTTTACACAAAGACATAATTAACAATAAGGGCTTGTAGCCAAGAGCAGGGCTCAGATCCCTCATATAAAAACAAACAAAATCAAATCTGAACAGTCATTTAGAATTACTTCTTGTTCATCCTTTTTCTTCTTTAGCTGATCAAAGAACAGTGATGTATAAAACACATCACATCTGATGCATCAAATAGACAAGAGTTGGGCAGAGTAGGCACACACTTCCGGCAGCCAAACTCATCAATTCGTGAAACTTGTCTACATGTTATCTCTTAAAATCAAACATCTTCGGCAAACCAACTAGATTTACAACCCATCATCCTGTCATATCCAACCAATATCTGCCTAACAAAACAATATACTTTCTGCTCCACTGTACAAATTTCTCTACCATCCAGAAACATGTAAACCGGCAAAGAACAAAAAGCAAGCTGAAACAGTAAAGCACCACAAAAAAGGGTCCTGTGTTCAATATCAAAACCATTGATATACAATCATGCAAAACCAGAATTTGATCTCAAACAAATAACAAATATCCAGAACCAAAATGTTACATAGAAACAAGCCAAAGACCACCCATTTAGCAATCGAAAAACACACAAAAACATATAAGAACATAGATATATGTATACGAGTATGAAAATTTTGGGTACCTTTTTCTGCTATGTAAATCGATTTAGCACCTGAAAAAAGGAACAAGATTCTTTCAGAGACCAAAAAAGAGACTGGAAGGAAAATTCACCTGGGTATCAAAGACTGAAACTTTCATTGTTTGTTTTGCTATTCTGGGAAATTTTCGGTGAAGAAAAAGATCCAATCTTTTGAAGAATTTTGGGTCTGCAACCCAAACTTGTGTTTTCTCGTAATGATTAATGTTGGCAAATACAAAAAAGGACTTAAAGGAGCAACAAAACTGCGACGACACTGTTCGATTCTGACTCTAACATGTCAGATGCTTCGACTTTTATGGAACGTTAGTTTTTCGTTCTGACGGTTTTACCCTTTGTGGGATTGACTTTTGCCTGTTGGGGGTGTGGCATAGATTCGTTAGGGTTTCTCTAAAAAAATGTCTTATCAGACCCGACTTGGGAATAGATGCACACACCGTAGTTGCGAGGGAGTCCTCACTTTTGGCGGGGTGATCATCTCACGTTACACGTCGGACTATCAAATGCGAGTGAGAAGTTTTTAAAAATGTTATAGATAGTTTACATGATGCGAGTGAGAAGTTTTTAAAAATGTCAGAGATAGTGTACATGTAAACTACCAAACATATCTAGTGAAATAATCAATCACCATGAGTCCCTTCCTCCCTTCCTTCCTCCCTAGTGGATTTTCTGAAAATCCCAACATAAAGAAATGTGTGGTAGAATTCATGACTACATTTATAGAGTACATAATCAAAAGTCATATGAATCATGAAAAATGGTTCCATGAAACAAAAAGTCCACACTCCACATTATTGATCCAAGGAATTCCAAGCCAGTTCATAATTTCAATTTGTTTTTTTTCTTTCTGAACTTTATGTTAAATTTGAACATTACCCTCATGGACCACTACACAATTCATACATCACCCCCAAACAGGAAATAAACCTACATGGACTACTTCAGTATTCATTGAAGCAACATCAAATCCCAACTTTCATCTCCCACTTCATTCACATTCAAATCAGGCAAGTCCCAACTTTGATATATCTTAATGGAGATCTGTAATGTTTGCTAGAATAAAGAACAAAACATTGACATCTGATGGCAAACTGCCACTGCTATATGGTAATGTTACAAGCAGTACAAGAGGCCAAGGGTATTGCAACAACCAAGGCATATATGCCAAGTAAATATATTCCAATCACAGAATTTTTCAACTTTAGGGCCAATTGTTGAAACAAAATAATTGCTTCATGATTGTCAGCCATCTTTAGGGCCAATCACAGAAAATGAATGGATTCTACTCACTGATATATTACACACAACTATGAATGTGAGAGGGCATGTTGAGACCCAACCTTATCTTCCTCTCTTGTAAGTATAGGCCCAACTAGTAGCCCAAGTCTTGTAAGTATTTTCCTCAGAATCTATTCCGATCTGAGGCGATATGCCTCTCCCCTCGGCTTCACGGCTTCTATGTTAAGTCTATTGTCTTTCTCTGTCTTCTTCGTTTCGATCTGTTCCTCTTGTCCCATTCTCTTTCCTTTTCAGATCTAACTTTCTTCTCCTCAAACTTGGTGCTTTCATGACGGGTCATCAATGGTAGCAGCTCATATCTCTTTCAATCTGCCAATCCTCGTAAATATGCTCTTAGGAGCCTAAATCGCGTAAGGTATATCTCGATTGAGCACCGAGGGATGCTACAAGGGACTGCTTGCACTTATGCCTATCTCTTTGATCCAGATAGGGATCTAACCTCCTTCTCTCTTCATCTATATCTCGGCAGAAAAAGCTCTTCCTCACGAAGATTGTTTGAGGTCTGAATTTCATATTCTCTTATTTGGATTGCAGCTGGTTTGGTGCTTGTTTGGAACACATATACATGCAAATGCAACAAGTTTCTCTTGCCTCCTTCGCTGATATCGTCAGAGCTTTGTGGTCGGCGGTGCCGTAGTGAAAGTAGGTCTTGGGTCCTCTGTTTGTTGTTATGCAATTGTATTTTTAGGCTTGTTTGGTTTAAGTCCATTTGGTTCTATCTTAATTTGGTCTTGGCCCAGTGTGTTGAGTTTGTTGACTACTGTACTGTTGTTGTATTTCCCTTTGTTGGTTTAATGAATCAATCCTTTCACCAAAAAATAGCCTTGGCTTGTAAGGATTTTGGCATCAATGAGAAATGACTTAGTATTTTCCTTACTTTTATTGTTTTTCAATTTCCTTTAGCACTAAGACTCCAATAGGGTATCCCAAGCAGTATTGATACAAGTAAAATTTGTTAATTTTTTTAGTAAATTGATGAATACATAAAGCATTGCTAAATTGGAAATTGCTAAATTTATCAATTTTGAATGCATGACTAACACAATAACTAAATATTCTCCCTCCTCTTTTGCCCATGTGTCACTATAACATTTGTTAAAACAAAAAAAATCAACTATTGCTCGAGTAATATTGTTAAATTGATACCTAAATCTAATTTTTTTATTAAATATAACAATTTTTTAAGTTCCTCTTGAGATGCTCTATCAAAATTGAAAACATCATCAATATATACCTCAAATAACCTTAAAGATGCTTACATATAGTTAGGGTGCTTACATTGGAAATTTAACTTGCAAATTGGCATAGGTACATTCCATGCCAGTACTTGTACTCTGAAGGCAAATACAGTCAATCTGATCTATATTCAGTGTCGTAAAGGCATTTTTTATGTCCATTACTCTGAAGTATTCACTAAACATACATTATGTCTTTTACAAAGAAAAAAAATAATAATAATAATTGAACTCTGCATCCTCTGCATGTATATGAAAATTGTTAATCACTCTCAGGCACCCCTACAAAGAAATTGCGGAAAAGTTGATCATTGGAGTTGAATTCCATCAGCAATTCATCCAAGTCAGGGATTGGACCAGGGATGTCGTAAAGAACCTCTACGTGATCTTCATTTGCTGAGCCTTTTACTAAGTTTTTTCTAGTATAGCTTCTTTTCTTCTTAAAAATTTTCATGTCATCTACCAATACCTGAGCCTCATCATGTACTTCAGGTTCCGATCTTCTATCAGGTACTGCTAGATTTTCAGTTTCAGTAAAAGGCTCAAAAATTGTGGCATCTGTGTCAGCGATATGAACCGCCTCTTCTCGCCTCTTGTTCTTCCTTTCAAGCAAGAGCTCTTGTTCTCTCTTCCTTTTTGTTCTCTTGTTTTCAAGGTCTTGTGCTGCTATTGCTTCTTGTTCTTGTTCTTTCTGCCTCTTTTGATTCTTTTGTAGTAAGAGTGCTTGGCTTTCTTCTTGCTTTCTCTTTCGTGTATTCTTTGCAAGGTCTAATGCTGCTGCTGCTTTTTGCTTTTTATTCTGCCTCTTCTTCTTCTTTTCATTTTCCAACAGTCCTGCTGCCTTCTGTTCTTTCTGAATCTTCCTCTTTTCGAGTAAGACTGCTAAGGTTTCTTCGTCTCCTCTATTTCTTTTGTTCTTCTTTTCAAGTAACACTGCTAGCCTTTCTTCTTCTTCTAGTGAGAGTGCTAGGGTTTCTTGATCTCTCTTTCTTTTCTTTAACTCACATTCTTTCGCAGTATCTACAGCTTCTTCTTTCTCACTGTTCTTGTTTCTCTTTATTACCCTCTCTTCCTCATGCTGATCTTCTGTGGTCGCTTCGCGGTCTCTCTTTCCTGTAACCTCCTTATGTTCTTGTTGTCTCTGTCTTTTCTTGCCCTTGGTGTCATCGACGCTGTTTTTCCTCTTCATAGCGTTGATAGCAAGAACAACTGGTTTCATATTGTCTGATGTTTCTTGCCTTGAACTAGAACTCATATCTAGACGTTTAATCACTTTTCACTATCTAGAAGCAGACTTTTCGGACAGAGATTCAGAGACTAATAGCGTTTTGATTTATAAGAAAGAGGATTAGGAAAACCATTTTGTTCTGGGAATATATATAGCGCAAACACTAAGATCTATTAGGATTAGCAGTGGCGGATCCCTTGGACTAAAAGCTCCAAATTAAATCTTAACTTAATTACTTTTTTTAAAATGAAGTATTGTAATAACTATGTTAGTTAATTATCCTAATATACACATGATGTATTATAAAATATTAAATAAGCATTTAAAAGAGAATTATTGGTTTTGAAAATGAAAAAATACAATGAAGTTTTTCTTTTGTAAAATGTCTTCAATAATTGTGTTTATTTATTTTTATTGTAAAAAATAAAAAATAAAAAAATAAAATTTACATTTTATTTTTGACTCCCTCCGGGATTAGGAAACCACTTTGTAATAGGAAGATATGACCTCAAGATTACTCGTAAGATAGTCTCCTAATCAATAATGGAAAGTTGAAATCTTTCCTCGATGTCCTAGACATAAATTTACCAGTTACTTGCAGCATGGGGACCAAGAAAATGGAAGGACCCGGGAATTGAGAACTTGGTAGGAAGGAGATAGACAGAGTTGATTTGACCAAAGAAATAAAATAAAAGCAAATCCCGTGTTACTATTGTGCATTGTTATTGATTGTAGCTCAATATCATTTACTCTAGCAACACAGTCATCTTTTTATAAGTTTCATTTATGAATTTATATTAGTTGATAAAAATAATTGTTATCGATTGTAATTGTGTTAGGTTTTGCACCGAGTTTGAACTTATATAAAGCAACTATGCTTCACCCAACACAACGCCACAAAACGTCTGAAAGCCTAAACAAACCAAGAAGATCATTGGAAATTCACCCGTTCAGGTGAGAAACCTTGTCGTTCCAACTAAGCAGTGTTAGGTGGTTATGGAATTGCAAACTCATGCCACTCTTCTTGTGAAGATCGATCAACATACTATCTGGTTCGCCAATCGCCAGGTTCAGGTTCGGGAGATATATTACGTCGAATCAATTGTAACATATGCATTGCGCGAAATTTAGAAATCTTTTTTTTAGAAAAAAAACATGCACCAAGCTAGTTCATGGACAGATCAGTACCTGAATAGAGTCGATGGACTCAAGACCCTGAACTTTAAGGGCCTAAAATTTTATTTTTTCATTATGTGATCACATTAGTTTAGTAAAAAACAAACATTATATTGCAATCATTAGTTGTTATTTTAAAATAAATAAGTAGTGTAAGTAAGTATAAAAAAGATTTCTAATGTTTTATGTCGTTCGATTTTGAGTTTATAGCTTTATTTCATGATTTTTTAAAAAAGAAAATAAATTTGAATGAATACTATAGTTTAAGAACTCATTTTTAAAAGTTTAACTCAGGTCTGAAAATCTCAGATCCGAACCTGCATGTTTAGCTAGGACTTGGGAGTTGGTACTAGCTAGAACGTACGTACTATGTTGACAGCTCTATATCACTCGGAAATATCAAAAATGAAGAAATATAAGGAAACAAGTCTGAAGTGGAGCAATAAACAGCTAGCTAGCAAGATTAAAAGAAAAGATATCCATAATTAGCAACATGTCCAATGAATCCAAAAGTACAAGAAAATTCCCTCTTTTTTTCGTTTTCTTAGCATAAGTAGTCTTCCCTGTTTCTAAGTCTATAATATTAAATGACCTTTTTTATATCCCCTGTTAAAGAGGCTAAAGCTACATCAACAACAAGATACAAAGGACACCCTCATCTATATTCTTGTGGCAAGCGATATCCAGGCATTGTTATCTTGTCAGCAAACATTTTACCCGTCTTGGGCATGACATGCCAGTGCAATGTGAAGTTGAATTCTTTACCTCGGAGATTATTTCCCTGCACAAGAAACAAAACTATGAACCAACTTCGATTTACCAAGACACTGCATTGGAAAGCTTAGCAACAAATGCGAGGGATGAAAAGAACTAGTTCATGAAGATACAATACCTGATCAACAAAACGGTATTTGTTTGAAGTATGAATCGAAAACTTGGCATGCTCTTTGGCAGGTATGATACCATCCCAAAGAGAGATCTGTCAAATAGCAAACAAATTTAAGCAAGACTTCAATTTAAAGAACTTGGAATATAATATAAAGATAACAGAGCCTACAACAAATTAAAGGATAGAGTGAAAACGTGTATCTAACAAATGCCCAAAATGATCAATACAAATGGAAAAAAGATAACTCAAAAGCACATGTGCATAACTATATCCATAGCTTACCTGATTAAATCCATTCTTTGGGGTTTCATACTCAGCAGCTAGAAAAACGAAAACCTATTGCAAGATAACAAGAATGGGATCAGATTCAAATTCATGTGACATGAATACATGACATAAACTGGCTGCAAAATGAGAAATTACACTGGCCTTATTGTTGGTTCAATTTAATTACAGTACACTTTTATAACAGTGCAGCAAAGCACAAGATAACACAGACAGCTTCTTAATAGAAATGATACTTTAGTTTTGTTCTCCTAGTCTTCTGTGTCATAGTTATTAGTACTCTTCGGACAATGATTATCACGGATTCCTTCACGGTTCTTGGAAAACCCAATACTACTTAAAGTACATGCATTAAACAATACAATAACAGATCCAGCTAACATTGACTTCCTCAGGTCTATTATTGAAAACGACTTAAATCCCCAAGACTACTTGTAAACATTGTAGTTGAAAATACAGAAAGCTTCAGGGTAAAAGTGAAGGTAGTTACTAGACTCTTGTTTTTCTACAATTACAGTTACTATAAGCCTACAACTCTCCAGACAATGATTATCACTGACTCCCTCATAATGTATTCTTAAAACCCCACCTATGTACCTGATTAAAACACGCATATTAAAAAGTTTAAGTGAAATCCAGATAACATACACAGAGAGATCATATTACCAACCTGCTTTGTATTCCATGTAAACAATGACTGCAAGTCTGCTGATATATTCAGTGTCATGCTGACCTGCATAAAGTGAAAATATTGTTTCATATCAGCTTGTTCCATACATACAATTTCAAATCTACATCACATATCTACCAAGGTCTTTATAGTCAACAAAGGAAATCTAAAGTTGATAATCCTAAGTGAGCAGGTGAGACAAGAGTTCATGAAACTCTGCAGTTGTACTGCTCCAAACCTTAACTTCTTTCTTACCCTTAAGATTATAGCTAATCCCAGGTAAGAAAAGTATTAGGATCAAGATGAAAACGTAACATCTCTATCATACAACCTAATACACTGAAAACGTCCTTAACCTCAAAACAAAAAAACAACCACCTATCGTTAGAACGTAATAGCTTATAATTGGAGGCCCAATGAGCTCATGTATAGCAAAGGGCTACTATTCACATAGTAAGTGTTGTGTACAGCTCAAGGAAAACAATATATGCAATGAAATACCACAGTTTCACTCCAACACCTGGATACAGAGACATTAAAACATGTAGATACAATTGCAAATAAACCCCAAAAAATTTAAACCTCAAAGCTTCAACCTTCAAACTAATAACTTGATGACACTGAACCAATCCATATCGAAAACCCATTTAACCCAACACAAATTGAAATCACATTCAAACTAACAAAACGAAAAGGCAAGAACTTTACCTCGTCGTTCCCATTGGGTTGCTTCTGAAACCAATTGATGTTCAACACCTAAACAAAAAAATCAAAATCAGAATCAAAAATCCAACTGGGTATTTCAAATTCACAATCTTTTTTTTGAATCCAAGATCTACCCACCTGGACTTGGGCAGTGGGAGATGAGGAGTTGAAATTGTCGGAAACGGAGGCCATGGCGCACATGAGGGCCAGGATTGTGACGGCGAAGGTGAGCAAAGCATTGGCTCTGTACCCAAAAGAATGCATCTTTCTTTCTTCTTCTTTCTCTCTTTCTGGTTTTCGCTTCTGGCGTTTTTGGTTCGATAGAAAGAAGAAATTAAACTGAAGACTGGTTTGCTGTAAATAAATATCAGATTAAAATTCCCAAATCGAATTTGGAAAAATAGCGAAAGAGTGTCACACTTTGCTCTATACTCATCACTCATTGGACAATACACATACATGGGACCCACCACTGTAAAAACTCTTCTCTCTTTTATGTATTAAATATTGATTTGCTTAAACGAAATGGTCCGATGCTTCGATAACTTGAGATCAATATCTTCATATACTTGATTGACTCGGGTGAATTTGATCTTTATTTGATATCAATTTTGAAATGTATTGTGTAATTTGGGGTTGTTTTCAGCTAATAATTTTATGGGTTGATTGTTTAATATAATCGAAGATACTTCCAATATAAAAAAGACGTAAATCGATCTTTTATGTTCTGTTGTGTGACCGTTGATCGATCTTTTAAAGTTGAAGAACAGACGTGAATCCTTTAATTGGATATCTATAGATATCCCTCTGCGCCGGGCAGTTAGTAAGAGCAAGAAACATGTATGTAGTTCGAGCTAGTAGCAACCGGAGTTTCAATCCTCCTACTAACGTTGGAACTGGCAAGGGAACTTGTATCGATCGATTGAACATCGTATACATGCAGTTGTGTCATCTAGCCCGCAGTTCATAATTTGTAATTGTTGATCGTACCATATATAAACAAGTAATATGGTTTTTGAAAGTTCCAGAGGTGGATGAATAGGCTCTGACAACATTTTCGTTATATCCTACACACAAGGATAGCAAATATTTGGTTATCTTGTTTGTTGTAGGATAAGTTGTTGTGAATAAAAAACAAATACTAGAAAAAGTAAAGATAATATCAAAATATTTTTTATAACGCAAAAACTCTGAATTCAGAGGATAAAACTACGTGCTCTTAACTGAAGGACACACATTTCCACTATTGTAAACACACAACTACAAGACTCACAATTCATATGATGGCACAATGCCTAGTCATTCTGCCTAGTACACCTCTAGCGCTCAACTGAACTTGCTCTCATGTTTCACTCAGTGTTTTACAAAAGGAACAATAAGCTTCAACAGAACTTAACTATCGCTTATAGCTAATTCTCTATAACAGCTTCTCCGGGTTGTTGCACTATCGAGACCTCCCTCTAGGTATGTAATGCACAATGAAATGAGTTTAAAAGGTTTTGGTACTCAGCTTTAAGATTTACAATCACAAAGAAGACTTAGAGATAAATGAGCAGTTAACATAATGCTAGACTCATAGTGAAGAAAACAATAATGAAAATTTTCTTATACTAAGTCAACCAAAGAGCAAAGGAAAACTTTGCTCTTTATTTATAGACCAAGTGCACTATTATGAGGAAGCAGCCACGTTAGCCACATCCACAAGGGAACTTTTGGACTCAAAACTTTTTGCCAGAAAACCAAGACCAATAGGATAATAAGGATCCCTCCAGTCATGAGACAGTAGCTAGAAGAATTTTCCAGAAAGGGAATGAGCCAAAAGAAGAGGACAAAAGGTTTTGGAAAAACTAGGTCAATCCTTGGATAAAAAAAAAGGCTACAAAAATCACTTTTAAAAAGAGACACAAGGGTCAACTCCTATGTAGCTTGGCGGCCACATAAGTCGACTAAATAACTTAGGCGGTGCACCAAATGGGTCAGCCGTCAAACTTGGGTTGTGTTTCACAAAATCTTGTCTAAAAAATTCAAGACATGTGATCAAAGGTAGGCTTGGTACACTTATCTAGATTGACTTGCTCAATTGTTGTGCTTTAAAGGAGATTTGAAATTCAAATACTTAAATATTGAAATAACCACATTTGAGACGTGCTCAGCAGATAAGATAGATACAACGGTGGTACCTATTAAATCTGGATGGCAAATAAGGTTGTCATCAATAGTGAAAGAATGTGATTTATATACATGAAACTATCTAATCCCTATGAGGATAGTCAGGTACTTCATTCTTCACTTGTTTAGTCTATGCTGATCACTTTGAGTAGTGCTTACTATTACACTACAACAAGTGGTTCGAATCTTTGTGTTTTGATTATCAAGAGATAACCAACCAATCTTGTACAAACAGTTTTGTTGACACAATAGAGTAGTGAGGCATTAGTTGATTAATCAAGTTAGTTTCAATATGCCTATATAACTAAGACAACATACATAAACGATCCAGCTTTTATTATATATATTGTTGAGGTAACATAACTGTAGAGATCACAACACAAAGCACACAAGCTCGCTCAGGTTTTACAAACTTCATTATTCCTCATTTCCTCTAGAGGCCTCATCTACGGAGTGATGTTGTTGTTAAAGTTGGCACAATTAGTCCTCTGTAGCAACGACGAGTTGCTGAAGCCAATCCTGGAGTTCACCAAATCCAGCTGCATGAGGTTACCCTCCATCTGATGTGCCCCAATCACGATCGGAGCTTTAGGGTTCATCCCACCGTTCACCATAGCCAAGCACATAACTCCCAGACGAGCCTGAACTATCGCGTTTTGGCCAGATATAGTCCACCGAATCTTCCGCTGGTTGTCCAACACAAGCTCAATGCTAGGTACTTGCGGACCCATCTTGCTATAACTGATGTTATTCGCATTGAAACAAAGCCCGAACGGCGCCACCGCTGTCACCGGCAGCACTCCAGGGAACTGCTTGATGAAGAGCCGAGTGAGGGCTGTGAAGATGGACTGATGTAGCATTGTGTATGGAGTTGTGGTGCTCAGCGTGGCTTGGTTAGAACGAAGCTTAGGAGGGAGTGGTACAACAACATTGTTAATTTGGATAGACTGGACGTTCATCATGTACTCTCCTTGTTGCCCTATGAATAGTGGGGCGTACATGAGCTGACGGGACACATCAGTTCCCGGCAGCATCATGGACGGCCCTTCGCCTAAGAAAATGACGCCGTTTTGTCCCGAGCCAGAAGCGAGGCAGAAGGCGATCTTTGGTGGGATGCCAAAGTGGAAAGCAAGCTGGGAAGGAAGTGAGATCCTGGAGTGTCCCATCCCAGCAATGCCTTGAACGTTTAGGGGTAGTCCTCTTTGCAAGAGACTAGAAGGTGCGCATGCAAAGAGGAACTGAGGGACTGTGACCATTGGACCCGGCCTCCAGCCTAGGGCTGATGGGATAGAGAGGACGTCCTCTGCGAGCTCACCAATGGCGCTTTGTTGTGTGATCGGGTTCACGGCCGTGACCGCGCATGCATTGACGTGACAATAGCCAGGTCTAGCCATGGGGAGTCTAGGTGCTCTGGGGGAGCATGTTCGGCACGAGTGAGTGTTAGCTCTGGAGCATTGAGCTGAGTGACATACAGGAGCATTGAAAGTTGATGATAAGTACTTTGTCTCGCAATTGACTGATAAGAACTGCCCGTTTAGGTCGAGCACAAAGGGGAGTTGAACTGGAGGGGTTCTCTTGGAGATCTGGGTTACATGGAGACCGGTAGCACTGTCTTTCTGCACCTTGAGAATAAGATTGGTTGGCCTGAGGATAGGCGCCGGGGGTCGAGATCGAGGCTGAGGTTGAGGTCGAGGACGAGGTCTAGGTTCTGTTGTGGATGACTGATCATCCGCAGACACAAAAATGAGATGAATAGATAAAGAGAATAAGAGAAGAAACTGAAGGGAAGTAGCCATGGATGGGAAGCTAGGACAAGATTTGCTCTAGCTAGAGAGGAGATGGCATGGTTGCAATAATGGGACTTGGCAATGGAATAGTGAGAAGAAGGTGCAATTTATAGTGTTATAGAGATGCATGCAGACATAGCTAAGGTAGTGTGATTATATGGGGAAGGTTTTTGTTTTTGTTTTTCCAGTTTCAGGCTTTACATGCTAAGTTTAGCTAGAGAGAGAAAAAAAGATTAGCAAAATCTGGGTAAGAGAACAAAGAGCTGGTAAATTTGCAGGAGTACTTGGCAGTGAAAAAGAGTAGAGAACAGAAGAGTTCCATCAAAATCTGTACCAGACATGCATGTATCAGCTGTATATGAGCTTGGATTCTAAGTACAAAACAAATCAAATTTGTCATCATCCTTCTTTCGAGTCTTTATGGACCTGCGTGGTTTTTGCTTTACACCGGCATTAACATCTGAGCTTGTTATCAATTTTTTCTGGGCTCTTATCGGTTGTCATTATCTCCCCAAACGAAGTAAATTTCTTTTCATTTTTCTTCTGGCAATCAGAAATTTTTTAGATAGAAAGAATAGAATATAATTCGATAGACTTCGTGGAGTCGAGGTAAAACTCTTCTTTATCAATGTGTATTTCATTTGTAATTATAAGTAGCTGGATGTATTGGTAGTCTTTGTTATATAAGGAGTTCAATGCAGGTTCATTGATATTTGATTGGCGAAATTTTAAACATTCACGCAGATTCTTTGATTCTGTAGAGTGTTTAGTGGTGGATCCAGAATTTTGTATATGTAAGGATTAAATGTTCATATAAATCTTAAAAAGACTAAAAATGAAGACGTAAACATTAAATGTTAAGAAAATTTTAATAAATTTAAGATGTATTTGCTAAAAAAATAGTCCCTTGGTTGAGTGTCACTTAATGGTTTGTCGTCCCATAAAAAAAATCATTAGGAATACAATAGACAAAGAGCAACTACTCCAATTACACATCTAGCCTCTAGGTCAGGAAAAAGAATGTAGCAATACTAAAATAAAAAATTCTAACTTCCGACTTGAAATTTAGTATTCAGTGGTACGCACCAAAGAAGTAGTTGAGAGTATCCCACTCATTGTATGACGGCTTTGGCGGTGAGGGGGCGCCAGCGCCATACCTGGGGTAATAGTCGTACAGCCCGTTCTCATAACATACGGTTACTGGTTCATTTATGGCTAATCGATCTTCACCTCGACCTCGTTGACCTACACTTTCTTCCGCTTCTTCTTCTTCTTCTTCTTCTTCTTCACTATCTTCGTAGCTGCATCTGATTGTGTTGCTTTCATTAATATTTTCCTCGTAAGTATTTTCATTCTTGTCATCTTCGATTTCCACTCGAACATCTCTTTCTCTAGCACCACGGCCGTGTTTCTTTCCTTTACTTCCGGTGAAGAACCTCTTTACTTTACCCATAATTCCTTGTACCTTTTGTCTGGTACTGTAGGATCTTCGATATACCTCATTAGCACCCGAATTCATGAACCTGACAAAGTTTTGATTGTAAGGCACCATGCTCGTGCTACTAGTTCTTCTCATGATTGATCTAATAGGTGCTCCAGGCATGTTGTTCCTTCTGCTAGCTGTTCTCTCCATGGACTTTTACGTATTCTTGATCACTGGTAATTGAGTTTGGCTGAATGTTGTAGAAGAAATTCGATGTGAAAGAGAGAACAGAGAGGTATCGTTATTTATAGACAGCAATCGACATGTTTCCTCAACCTGCAAGGTATACTGTGCAATCCTACTTTTGGTAAGTAGCGCTTTTAACTTACCCAAATTAAATATCCGGAGCCCTAGGAATCAAAGTCGATCGATCCCCTTGTTGAACTAGGATCCCTAATTTTACTTGTTTCGATCAGGAAAAGCAAATAATTAACTAGCTAGATTGCTGTTTCTGTGCCCAATTGACGTTAGCTAGTGTCAACCTTTCAATAAAACCAAGGTACATGGATATTTTGGATACAACTTAGGCATGGCATGTCACACATGCATGGATAGATGGAGTAATGAGCAATAGGGCATCAGCTGATTAATTTGATTGCATTATCAAGTGAAATGTAGTGTCACTATTAGGATCAGCACTTTAGCCGATATAAAAATTTTGTCGGCCTGGTATTCAAATTCGTCGGTTAAAATCTTAGCCAACGAGCTATCATCGGCTATATGATGTCGTCGGAAAAGACTCGCTGTCTATAACTTTAACCGACAAAAATTTTATTTGTTTCGTCGGCTAAAGTATTTAATAAAAAATTAAAAAATAATTATAACCAATGAATTACAGCATGTTTTGTCGGCTAAATAATATTATAGTCGATGAATGTCATAATTCGTCAGCTAAACCTTAAAAAATAAATGAAAAATACTATAGCCGACGAATTATAGCAAATTTCGTCGGCTATAAGTTCATTCCTGTATAAAAACCCGAAATTTCTAAATTACAATTCCAAGCAACCTGCAAAATACACCAAAACAATTCCATATAAACCAACAACATCAAAAATGGTGACAACATGTTTTTCATTAAAATATTTATAATTAAATTGTTCATAAACACATAAAACTATATAATCATTTAACTACACAAATTCATCGTCTAAATCTATATCCGCGTCAGGGGACTACTGCGGAGGAGGTTACTGCTGCTGAAGAGGTTTCGGCGGCTGAGGTAACGGTATAGGCATGGGTGGAAGCGGAAATCCCTGAACTTGGACAGCTATAAAGTCCTGCAAGTACAGAAACATTTGTTGCTGTTGGGCCTGTCGGGCGGTGTATACCGCAAAATTATGGTCATGTACGACATCAATATAGGTTGTTTGGGCGGCTTGCTGTTCCCGTATCATCTAAACTTCTAACTCTAACTGAGTCGTCCTGATGCTGGTCGAGGCTTCCTTTTTTTGAAATCCTGTTGTGGTCTTCAAGACCCCCTCGCCATTCTTTCCTAGACCCTAGAAGTAGAAGTTGTTTTCTCGCGGTGGAAAGATTGTGCTGGGTGTCAGGATATGTCTTCTCGTACATATAGACGTACCGGTTGACTTCTGGATGTTCCATGGCCGCCTCTTCCATGAATGATGCGAACGGTCTAGAACCGGCATGATAATTTCTTGTGTTGTTTTGCCTGTTCTGAGCGTTCGCCTGAAAAAACAGTCTTCAAAGAAAAAAATAAAATATTAGTAAAATATTTTAAAACGAACGTACTTAATAACAATTTAACCAATTAATTTTTTAATTACCTGTTTATAATGTTTGTTGAATTCTGATATCAGAAGCCAACACCACTCGTACTTTCTGTACTAGAACTCAGCAGGGGTACCAGATAGTGCATTCTCGTGCGTAGTCCAGTGGGTCCACAACTCGTTTTTCACTCCTTGTATCTACAGATACAACAAAAATATTAGAAATATTATTAATATCACATACATTTTTTTTCATTAACTTCCCAACGTACCTTCCCCCATGCACAACGTCCGCCCAGTGTTCCTCTGACGCAAAATGAGGAAACTCCCTGTCTATATGCTTCCAAGCCTCCACGTCAGCAGGGTGTATACAAGTATCTTCGTCATGCAATTCTCTGTCAACGTATCATCTCATTGCTATGGCCGTGTGTGATGACATGTACAACCACTCCAGCCTATCCCTTAACGAGAAATACCGAAGTAACTTTACAGGTTTCCTATTGCCTGCAGGAGTCAGCTTATACCTGTTAGTGTGACATACCGAACATGCGTCAAGGCCACCTATGTCATCCCCTTCTGGATCTTTACCCCAGAAGAAAACGCAGTCATATCTGCATGCATGGATCTTGATGTTGGAAAACCCAAGATCTTTCAGGATACATCAGACCTTATGATGAGTGGTAGGAAGACGATGACTGTGGGGCAGCATCGAAGCAGTGTACTGTAGATAATCATCAACAGTCTTCACGGTTGATTTTGTCTCAACTATAATCTTCATTACGTCTTTCACACTTTCAAGAACTGTCTTCTGCCAACCGTGGTACACATGAGTCTGTTGGAAAATAAACAGTTTGTTGTACTTGTCAATACCGGTAGTGTTGACAACTCTAGAGAAGGGCTACACTGGCTCAGACATATACTATGCTTGAGAGCATACACCTCTCTCATAAGGAAATATATCATTGATGAAGGTCGTTGTTGGATCATTGGATATACTGCCCGTCTCAGAAAATTGTTCATGATCATGCGGACCCTCTGATGATGTTTCGCTGTGATATATCCAACATATGTATTTCTCTCAAACCCCATTACTCTTCAGGTGCTGTCATACTTTGTCAATTGCAAATCGATGTATATCGCTGCGACACTGACATTTCTTTCACATACAATAGAAAATTGTATTTCCGTTAGCATTAACCGTTGCATATTTAAGAAAACTAATAACTCTTTTACCATATATTTTGTCTCATTTTGGAAGTGAAATCCAACTCTTATCCATATCCTGAAAATATAAAAAAAATATATATGTATACCTCTAATTAATCAATTTCATATATAAAATCTCAAATCATTTAGTATTATACTACAATTAATTAATAACAAATTAATAATTAACACACATATATATACATATATACTTAATAATTATATAATAATATTATATATCAACATCGATCATAAAATCATAATCAACATATGATCAACAACTTAATTCATACCATCAACACAATATTATAATTAAATTAATTAACATATATATATATATAGCAACTTTATATATATTATCAAATCACAACAACTTCATATATATTATCAAATTATCATCGATCAACTCAATCACACTCAAAATTCATCTACTCAAATAAAATTCAAAATCAATATTATAATTCAAATAAAACTTTTAAATCAACTCAAAATCAACATATATACACATATACGTACCTATATATAGCTCCACAAACTAATTTTGGACAGATTTTGACAACACCCAACTTTTTTCTTCCGTTTTTTTTTTCAAATAAGTTGTTGTCTAGATCTGCAAATATAAGGCACTTTAGCCGACGAAATATATAATTTTATCGGCTAAACTTTTAAAATTTATCTGCTAAAGTTCACAGACTATAGTCGACGAAAATTTACTTAACCAACGAAAGATTTTTTCGTCGACTAAAATGGACTTTAACCAACAAAAAATTAATTTGTCGGCCTGTTTTTTTTCATCGGTTAAAATTTTTCTTCTTGTACTGTGTTGATCGAAAGCTAAGAATCGAATGCTCGTTACCAGTAATTTGAACAAGATCGAACACACACAAAATATCGTTACCGCAAACTTGACTTGAAACCTATCATCGAAAGCTATCATCGGCTATATGATGTCCTCGGAAAAGACTCGTCGGCTATAACTTTAGCCGACGAAACTAGAAGTCGTCATCGGCTATATGTTAAAACTTTAGCTGACGAAAATTTTATCTGTTTCGTCGGCTAAACTGTCATCCTATAGCCGATGAAACATTATTTCGTCGACCGTAGTGTAAGACTTTGGCCGACGAAACATTTAATCTATTCGTCGGCTAAAGTATTTAATATAAAAATTAAAAAATAATTATAACCGATGAATTATAGCATGTTTTGTCGGCTAAATAATACTATAGTCGATGATTGTCATAATTCGTCAGCTAAACCTTAAAAAATAAATGAAAAATACTATAGCCGCCGAATCATGACAAATTTCGTCGGCTATAAGTCCATTCCTGTATAAAAACCTGAAATTTCTAAATTACCATTCCAAAAAACCTACAAAATACACCAAAACAATTCCATATAAACCAACAACATCAAAAATGGTGACAATTTGTTTTTCATTAAAATATTTATAATTAAATTGTTCATAAACACATATCCCTGAAGTTGGACAGCTATAAAGTCCTGCAAGTACAGAAACATCTGTTGCTGCTGGGCCTGTCGGGCGGTGTATACCGCGACATTATGGTCATGTACGAAATCAGTATAAGTTGTTTGGGCGGCTTGCTGTTCCCGTATCGTAGCATCTGAACTTCTGACTCTAGCTGAGTCGTCCTAATGCTGGTCGAGGCTTTTTTTTTTGAAATCCTGTAGTGGACTTCAGGACCCCCTCGCCCTTTTTTCCTAGACCCTAAAAGTAGAAGTTGTTTTCTCACGGTGGAAAGATTGTGCTGGGTGTCAGGATATGTTTTCTCGAACATATAGACGTACCGGTTAACTTCTGGATGTTCCATGGCCGCCTCTTCCATGACTTCTAGATGTTCGCCTGAAAAAACAGTCTTCAAAGAAAAAAATAAAATATTAGTAAAATATTTTAAAACGGTCGTACTTAATAACAATTTAACCAGTTAATTATTTAATTACCTGTTTATGATGTTTGTTGAATTTTGATATCAGAAGCCAACATCACTCGTACTTTCTTACTAGAACTCAGCATGGGTACCAGATAGTGCATTCCCGTGCGTAGTCCAGTGGGTCCACAACTCGTTCTGTCACTCTTTGTATCTACAGATACAACAAAAATATTAGAAATATTATTAATATCACATACAATTTTTTTTCATTAACTTCCCAACGTACCTTTCTCCATGCACAACTTCAGCCCAGTGTTCCTCTGACGCAAAATCAGAAACTCCTTGTCTATATGCTTCCAAGCCTCCACGTCAGCAGAGTTAACGAGAAATACCGAAGTACCTTTACAGGTTTCCTATTACCTACAGGAGTCAGCTTATACCGGACATGCGTTAAAGCCACCTAAGTCATCCCCTTCTGGATCTTTACCCCAGAAGAAAACGCAGTCATATCTGCATGCATGGATCTTGATGTAGGAAAGCCCAAGATCTTTCAGGATACATCAGACCTTATGATGAGTGGTAGGAAGTCGATGACCGTGGGGCAGCATCGAAGCAGTGTACTGTAGATAATAATCAACAACCTTCATGGTCGATTTTGTCTCAACTATAATCTTCATTACGTCTATCACACTTTCAAGAACTATCTTCTGTCAACCGTGGTACACATGAGTATGTTGGAAAACAAGCAGTTTGTTGTACTTGTCAATACCAGCAGTGTTGACAACTCTAGAGAAGGGCTACACCAGCTCAGACATATACTATGCTTGAGAGCATACATCTCTCTCATAAGGAAATATATCATTGATGAAGGTCGTTGTTGGATCATTGGATGTACTTTCCGTCTTAGAAAATTGCTCATGATCATGTAGACCCCCTGATGATGTTTCGCTTGATATATCCAACATATGTATTTCTCTCAAACCCCATTACTCTTCAGGTGCTGTCATACTTTGTCAATCGCAAATCGATATATATCGCTGCGACACTGACGTTTCTTTCACATACAATAGAAAATTGTATTCCCGTTAGCATTAACCAGTGCATATTTAAGAAAACTAATAACTCTTTTACCATATATTTTGTCCCATTTTGGAAGTGAAATCCAACTCTTATCCATATTCTGAAAATATAACAAAATATATATGTATAACTCTAATTAATCAATTTCATATATAAAATCTCAAATCATTTAGTATTCTACTACAATTAATTAATAACAAATTAATAATTAACACACACATATATATATATACATACTTAATAATTATATAATAATATTATATATCAACATCGATCATAAAATCATAATCAACATATGATCAACAACTTAATTCATACCATCAACACAATATTATAATTAAATTAATTAACATATATATATATAGCAACTTTATATATATTATCAAATCACAACAATTTCATATATATTATCAAATTATCATCGATCAACTCAATCACACTTAAAATTTATCAACTCAAATAAAATTCAAAATCAATATTATAACTCAAATAAAACTCTTAAATCAACTCAAAATCAACATATATACACATATATGTATCTATATATAGTTCCACAAACTAATTTTGGACAGATTTTGATAACACCCAAACTTTTTTCTTCCGTTTTTTTTTCAAATGAGTTGCTGTCTAGATCTGCAAATATAATACACTTTAGCCGACGAAATATATAATTTCATTGGCTAAACTTTTAAAATTTGATCTGCTAAATTTCACAGACTATAGTTGACGAAAATTTAACTTAACCAACAAAAGATTTTTTCATCGACTAAAATGAACTTTAACCAACAAAAAATTAATTTGTCGGCCTGTTTTTTTTCATCGGTTAAAATTTTTCTTCTTGTACTATGTTGATGGAAAGCTAAGAATCGAATGCTCGTTATCAGTAATTTGAGATCGAACACACACAAAATATCGTTACCGCAAACTTGAAACTTTCACATGATGCTGCAACCCCCGTCGGCCGTCGGCTCATCACCAAAAGGGGATATATATGGCCGTGGACGATAATATCCACCCACCCATTGTTCCATTTGACTCATTGGATGCATGTGGGTATGGTACGTCTGGCCATATTGAGTCTCTGTGAGATCCCTGCTGGGATACTGACCCCTCTGGTCACACACAGGAATCTCAGCAGGTCTTGAATATTGACCGACCTCATGACCCATCTGGTTTGACTCATTCCTTGTCAGATCTCTTGGACGTTGACCCATCTGGTTTGACTCATTCCTTGTCAGATCTCTTGGACGTTGACCCATTTTGCCAGACTCGCCCCTCCTTCGGTTCATATTTTCACTTGTTCCTCCTAATTTGATCTCTTTGCCTTTGCCACCTTGTCCCATTATACCTTTTCCCTTCCTATTTGCTTCTGGATATTGTTCTTGTTGTCGTTGCTGGTTGTGGTTTCCACCCTCTTCAGATTTGTTATTGAGATTTCGGTTCATTCCTCCTAATATGATCTCTTTGCGTTGTTGGTTGCCTTTGCCACCTTCTCCCATTATACCTTTTCCCTTGCTATTTGCATCTGGCCGATGCTGTTTTTGTTTTTGTTCTTGTTCCTGATTGTGGTGGTGGTGGTGGTGATTAGCCTGGGTTTGGTTCTTTCCACCATCTTTCTCAAAATTGTTGTTGGCATTATTGTTTCTAATCGACAAGTGCTCCTCCATTCGGTCATTGAGTTGTGCTTCATGACTAGCTGTACCTTCTTTCTTTTTCGACGTCCAGAAACAGCAGCTGAATGTGGTATTATCTGAAGGATCCTGCTTCTTTGTGAACTCCAGAAAAACCACCTTCAGCTCCTCCAGCTTGTTTTCGTCTACATCGTCTATGATCTCCAATGTCCCACTCCGCAGATCAAAGTTCGAACGTCGGAGACCTACATAAACGCCATGCATATTTCAGTCTAATCGGTTGAAAAAGATCGACGATTATATCAAACACCCTTCTCGAAATTAAAATTCAAATCAGACTAATTGTACGTTTTTTGTTTTGTTTTGTTTTTTTGTGAAGAGATTTCAAAAACAATGTACGTATAGCTAGCTAGCTAGAACTTGGAAACATACCATAGTTGTCTCGGATATGTTTCTGAAATTGTGGTATTGTTTTTCTGAATTTACGTCGACATCCGTAACAGGCACAGTTCACCTGGAGAGAAACCTTCTGCAAGTATAAACAATATGCTAGTTAATCAACAAAAACAGAGACATAAACATACAAACTAAGCGTAAAACTTGGTTTAAGAACATAATGTACGTACCGGTGGCTGCCTCATAATTCTTGATATGCAAGCAACTGAGATGAGAGAATATATGAGTTTGCTAGAGAGCTGGGGGAAACAGAGTGGCTAGAGGGTTGGGGTATATATATAAAGAAGCTCAAGAAGTAGGGGTGGGCGTTTTACATCGAAAATGTGGTTACTGATCCGAACCGCACCGAAAAACACTATTCGGTAACCGCACCGAATTAAAACGGTCTCGTTTTATGATCACACCACACCGAACCGCATAAAAGTGGTTCGGTTACGGTTTGAGATTATAATTCAACTGATTTAAACCAAACCGTACCAAATTATAGTTTTCTTACTTTTTTTAATTTTTCATTGATTGAATTTGATTTGTAATATATAAAAAAATTATTTATGTTCAAATTTATAGTTTGCAAGTTGCTGTGTTTACATGATAGTTGATATATGTTGATTTATTAAGTTATCAAATATAGTGTTTTTGTTAGTTAATTGATATTCTGACGATATTTATAGATTTGTATGAAATTTAAATGCATTTAAAATTTATTCATGTCTTATATGACTTGTTAGGCAAAACATTTGGGCATTCTTTATTTGTTGAAATAAATAAATCGGTTCACACTGAAACCGACCCGCACCACACCGAAAAATTGTGTAACCGAAAAACACGGTTTGGTTGCGGTTTGAAATATTGTAAAACTGAAAAAAAAAAAAAAAAAAAACAGTTCGGTTACGGTTTGAGCCCCTATCAAGAAGTACGATTTATTTATTTTCCAGATTATGAACTATCTTTGTTGAACAAGGATCTGCTTCTCAAGTTAGCGTCTCTTGCCAGATTTGAATCACAAGTTATGATGTGTAATTTGGTAAGTTTAATTTTTGAGGTAACTTTTAGTGTCTCTTGCCAAAAAGGCACATCCAACTTAAGATTATATACATGGATGATGAGATACAAAGTTATTAATTACCTCAACAGGTTTCGTATTGAGTTTTGAGAAATAAAATTATTTATAATTATTATTTTGTTTTATGATATTCTGTCATTTGTGCAGTTAAGATATATATGTACTTAAAATAAGATTATGTATTCATTCCTATTATTATATTGGTACTCTATAATACCTTAAATAAGGGGTCTTCTATCAATGAATATAATAATGATTCTTCTCTCTATCTTCTCGTCGGAACTGCTCAGGCGTGGGAGCGCCGTGCGGGACGAAACGGCGACAGCCGTTCGATCTTTAATGAATTGATCCAACGGACATGATCAATTCATTAAAAACATGGTACACATGCCGTGTTGCTCCCTAAAGGTTAAAGTGAGGCTCTTAGGTTCGATAATCACTCACACTAAGGAGAAAGCGAGTTTTGGCACGACCTGATATATGGATAAGTAATACTCAAATCCGTCTCATGAAGTCTAAATTGTGATTATCATTGGGTGACGCTTCAATGTCAAGTTTAAGGACATGCATATAAAGATCTATACAAGTACTTACACTAATGTATATGAGGACAGGAAATGATGAGTTTACTATCGAACTACATTTCAGATTATGATTTTATTTTGTTTTGTGTTTATGCTATTGAAGCTCGTAAAACTATATTGGCTGGTTTCTTGCTTTATTTTGAACTTTTAAACAATTTGATAATTATATGGATAACAAACAAAATTGGTTTCTTGTTTTGAGCTACTACCATTTTCATGACAAAAATAGTTACATGTCAATTTGCGCACCTAATTGAGCTTGATAATTATGTATTTGTGACTGTATGTGATGTAGAACGAATGGTGGTCGCTTTCTGACGGAAAATAAAGATTGGAGAACCGTTTGATCGTGATAAATTATTTATGAATATCTAAATTTGTTAGGCTTCCAGAATACTGTTTTAATTATTTTTCAAGTTTTATTTTTTTTTTGTTTTATTTTAATTAATTTGTTTTGGACTTTATTTTATTTTAATTCATGGGCTTTTAGGTTTCATTGTTAGTTGCCTTAGGGTTTATTTGCTTCTATACAATGAGTCTCTATCAGTTGTATTCGTTAACCTTGATTTTATTAAAAAAACCTTTGAGTTTATCTCAATTCCTGGTGGATTCCAGAACTTCTCGTGAATTCGAGATCAAAAATAGATTGGTGGATTCCAATCTCATATCCCTTTATTTTCCGTTGCATCAATTGGTAATCAGAGTCTGGTGGATTCTTGGTGAGTGATCTATCGATCGATTCAGAAGCAAAAAAAGTGCAGTTCGATTTGCACAGAGAAAAAAAATAGAAGAACAGAGGGCTGTCGAACTGCCCGTCGATCCAACCTCCACTGCAAGTCAGCGTCTCTCCAACCCAGTCTGCTCCTAAGCTGTGTCACAACCTGGCCATCGCCACCGAGCGTCGTCGCCGCCGCGCCACAGCCCGGGCAGCTCTGATCCGGTAAACACAGACTCCACGTCCCAGCCTGGGTGCCTCTCCAGCCTACGCCCTCCACCTCCAGCGCCACAGCTTCGCGCTCATCCGACGAAAACCCAGAAAAAAAAAACTGGGGTTTTTGCAGAAAAACCCGACCGGAAGTCGATCTAGTAACAACCTGACTCGGCAGCCCGAACAGAAACCATTGACCCGACCCGGTAACCATCAAACCGACCTGACCCGTCTGACCAAAAAAATCAGAAGAAAGGAGAAAGAAAGAAGAAGAAGAAGATGAAAGGAAGAAGAAAGGAAGAGGAAGAAGAAGAGAGAGAGAAAAAAAAAGAAGCAAAGCTAGTATGGAACGTTGGATATTTACCTTACCGGATTACGACGACTTCAGAACAACGTGTTTCATCAAAAACAAGGTATGATCAACAATAATTGATAGTGATTGCATGAGAATTTTGTTGCAAGCAAGGTTGTTCATTCTCTTTAATTACCGACAGTGAAGTTGAGCAATCCATTTTGGATTGATGATCGTGCACATGTGACAGAGATTTGTAAAGTTCCGATCTCTATAGGAGAATTTTATAACGATGAGCTTACTTGCTATGTGATTGATATGAATGATAGTGATGTGTTTTTTAGAAAATCATGACATGAAAGCGTCAACGGTAGTTATTGTAAAGATTGAACGTATTTATTCATGAAAGAGTTGAACAAAATTACAATCAAGTCTGCAAAGCCTGAAGTGTGTGAAAAGAATGTTGAAGAAATCACTTTGCAGATTAAAGAAGAATTAGCTCATGTTGACTCGGTTGTCAGTATTGAAGAAGTCTCGCTTCAAGGGAATCTTTCAGAGCCGGAGCCAAAGATCATTCTAGAATGCAATTTTTGAAATCAAGAAGACTCCTCTCAAGCAATTGACGAACTCATCTTTAGTGTTGTTATTTGGATTCATGATTGTACATTCAGAGTTTGCAGTCTTCGACTTCTAAACCACAAGTTCAATTATTTGATTTATTATTGAGTTAGTTTTCTACAAAGTATTCTTCTTTATTCAAGATAAACTCGAGGCCGAATTCTTTTGAAGTGGAGGAGACTGATGTAGAACGAAGGGGGGTCGCTTTCCGACGGAAAATAAAGATTGGAGAACCGTTTGATTGTGACAAATTATTTACGGATATCTAAATTCGTTGGACTTCTAGAAGACTGTTTTAATTATTTTTTGAGTTTTATTTTAATTAATTTGTTTTATTTTATTTTAATTAATTTGTTTTGGACTTTATTTCATTTTAATCCATGGGCTTTTAGGTTTCATTGTTAGTTGCCCTAGGGTTTGTTTACTTCTATATAAGGAGTCTCTATCAGTTGTATTCGTTAACCTTGATTTTATTAAAAAAACATTTGAGTTTATCTCAATTCCTGGTGGATTCCAGAACTTCTCGTGGATTCAAGATTAAAAATAGATTGATGGATTTCAATTCCCTATCCCTTTATTTTCCACATCAGTATGGAAAATGAAGAAAAGAATTTAGGTTAAGTTTAGTATGATCCTTATATTTTTGCTGTGCTATATATCAAATTAAATATAAGAGTCTAGTATAACATTTTCGCTGTGCTATATATCAAATTAAATATAAGAGTATAGTATAACCTTGTATGTTGTCTACAAGCTCTATCTATCTTTATTTAGCCAAGTGGTTCTTTAATTTTTTACTCAAGTGAACCTAAAAGGAACACAAACGGGTAAAGGCTGTCTCATGCTAAGGAAGATGTATGCAATAATGCACATGGTTTTAATCTGTGGCAGAATCAAGATTTAAACTTGAAGGGTCACGGACAAAATGTAATTATATTTCATGTCAAAAACACACAAAAGAAGAAAAAACCTTAAAGAAATAGAAAGAAAAATCTATATTTGAAAGAATAAAAATACAAGAAGGAAAAAGATCAATATTGGAAAAAAAGAAAGGAAATAGATGCCTCAGTATTTGAAAAAAAAGAAAGGAAATAAATTCAAAATTAGAAAAAAGAGAAAGAAAAAAAGAAAAAGGTGCTTGACTGGTATCGAACTCATGCCTTCTAGGTCACTAACTAATGAGATTCCACATATTTCTACAACGCTGAATACAATACTTTGTATAATAGCAAAAGTCTAAATATATAACAGTGAGACAACAATTGGGCACGCTTTGTAGTGTGTCCCAACATCACTCTAATAGTGGGGCATGGATTGCACTGTGTCTCAACATGGCTCCGCCCCTGGTTTTAATCAACTAAGGTATGGTTTTTGACTTCTAATTAAATCTTGTAGTTCAGTTATGGGAGTTGTTATATAGAGAAGTATTCACAACATATTTGATGCATTATTTGCAGTATTAATTAATGGTTTATAATGATTGTTGAATGACAGATATGATAAATGTTTTGATTTTCATGATTGAAGTTTCGTGATGAGTTGGCATATCCCCAAGGCCGGCCCTGGCCCAGTGCAAGCTGTGCGACCGCACTAGCCGCACGATCATAAAGGGCCCAATTTGCTCAAATCTATATAATATTAGAGAAAATTGAAAAAATATACCCATTTCTGGGATTCGAACTCCAATGGGTTAATTGAAAGGCAAACAACCCAACCATCTCCACTACACAACAATTTATTTGTTATTCTCCGTATACTAATATTTATTACTTAAATATCATGTTTTATTTTTTCAATGAGATTTTTTCCCAACACTGTTTCAGAAATTCATATTTATTTTTTAAATACTTTGTATCTGAGTAAATTACTAGTGTATCGGCCACAAAAAGAGTAAATTATTAGTGTTCTATTTAAAAAACTACAAATGCTATTTATGAGAAGTACACAAGTAGTAAACTATTAAGATTAACCAAATTCAACTTGTTTAAGAAAAAAGATAGAAATATTCATCGAAGAGAAGCAAAATAAATACTAATTCATCTAATATATCCTAATTCATCTTATAGAATACTAATTAGCATATCATGTAGCATATCAGTACCGATTTAAAAAAAAATTGATATAAGAGGCCTATAGTTTTTTTTCGCACTGGGCCTTCAAATCTTCAGGATCGGCCCTGCATGTCCCATAACCAGCTTTATCCAAGTATATAGCAGTAGACTAATCACATTCAACCTGACCTGTTTCAAAGTTCAAACTGATATTCCCATAGTGAAATTTGCACCGATACTAAACTGTTGATTTGCAAATTTGATTTTTACATGACTAACAGGCAGGTCTGGACCTGAGATTTTCAGACCTGAGTCAAACTTTAAAAAATAGGCCCTTAAACTATAGTATTCATTCAAATTTATTTTCTTTTTTCAAAAAATTCATGAACTAAAGTTATAAACTCAAAATCTAACGACATAAAACATTAGAAATCTTTTTTATACTTACTTACACAACTCATTTTTTTCTAAAATAGTAACTAATGATTGTAATATAATGCTTGTTTTTTGCTAAACTAATGTGATCACACAATGAGAAAAGAAAATTTTGAGCCCTTAAAGGTTCGGGCCCTGAGTCTATCAACTCTTGAGACTCTATTCAGGTACGGGTCTGCTAACAGGTAACATCATTTCAATCCCAGGAAATTAATCAATATCCACTCTAATCACTGAAGATCGACTTCCTTCAATCTGTTTCTAACTTAAATCTCCTGCTGATATTTGCAACTGATCTTGCACTTTTTACATATGTTGGTTATGTCGACTCCTAAAATTCCAGAAACATCATTTGAAATAGTGTTCAATAGGAATGCTCACATCTCATAGAGCCCACATATTTTATGAGTATTTATTTATTTATTTATTTATTTATTTTTTAAACGAGATTAGTCTAACTGGGAGGCTCAGCCCCATGTTCGTAGAAATTTATTAATAAAAAAAGAATGATAGACTAGGCCAAAACCATTCCAGAAACAAACAATATCAAACAAGCAAAATAACATGGGAGAACTATAAGTTGGTACCCAATAACATTTAAAAACACAAATAACCCGCTTGCAATATTTGTTGTACAAGGTAGGACATGAGGCTGAAGCCCATAATACATAATTTCAGGTCTGATCCAGATTTATTCTACCAAATGATCAAAAAGTCTAAGTTTACAAGAAAATTACGAATACTGCTATATAATTATCTTCTCTTCTTCTCTCAATCCATCTCTCTAGTTATTTTATCTTCTCTCTCTCTTTCTCTTTCAGTGATAGAAGTCTTCACGTTCTGATTTGGAGGAACCTCTTTCTCCTCCTTACAAATCTAATCCCTCATGTGGTGTTGGCGCAAGGAGGCAACAATATCAGCTTGATTTTTGATCTAGGCAGTGGGCAAGGATGATGTCTTTTTATTCCAATTGATTCGAGCCACAGTAGCACCATAATGTGTAAGATCTGGAAGACAGTAGCAGCATGATGTGTGATATGGGCTACAATAGCAACACTTGATATGTGATCCAAGAGACAGTAGCAGTATGATGTGTGATTCGGGAAACAGTAGCAGAGCTTGATGTGTGAGAGATAGTAGCAGCAACTACCTTACATCTGCTATTGTGTGCTACTGTACACATTTGGTGGTAGTAGCAGAAGTTTTATCTTGTGGTTTTTGTAGTAGCAGCTTGATGTGTGAGAGACAGTACATCTACTACCTTACATCTATTATTGTGCTACTGTACACATTTGGTGGTAGTAGCAGAATTTTTCCCTTGTGGTTTTGGTAGTAGTAGTAGTAGTAGTAGTAGTAGTAGTAGTAGTAGAATTTTCAATCAGAAGTAGTAGCAATTATTTTCGATCTATGCAGTAGCAGTATAATTTTGGTTTTAGCAGTAGTAGCAGTTATTTTTGATTTGTGCAGTAGCAGTAAAATTCTGATTTTCAGTCAGCGCAAAATAACATGGGAGAACTATAAGTTGGTACCCAATAACATTTAAAAACACAAATAACCCGCTTGTAATATTTGTTGTACAAGTTAGGACATGAGCCTGAAGCCCATAATACATAATTTCAGGTCTGATCCAGATTTATTCTACCAAATGATCAAAAAGTCTAAGTTTACAAGAAAATTACGAATACTACTATATAATTATCTTCTCTTCTTCTCTCAATCCATCTCTCTAGTTATTTTATCTTCTCTCTCTCTCTCTTTCTCTTTCAGTGATAGAAGTCTTCGCGTTCTGATTTGGAGGAACCTCTTTCTCCTCCTTACAAATCTAATCCCTCATGTGGTGTTGGCGCAAGGAGGCAACAATATCAGCTTGATTTCTGATCTAGGCAGTGGGCATGGATGATGTCTTTTTATTCCAATTGATTCGAGCCACAGTAGCACCATAATGTGTAAGATCTGGGAGACAGTAGCAGCATGATGTGTGATATGGGCTACAATAGCAACACTTGATATGTGATCCAGGAGACAGTAGCAGTATGATGTGTGATTCAGGAAACAGTAGCAGAGCTTGATGTGTGAGAGATAGTAGCAGCAACTACTTTACATCTGCTATTGTGTGCTACTGTACACATTTGGTGGTAGTAGCAGAAGTTTTATCTTGTGGTTTTTGTAGTAGCAGCTTAATGTGTGAGAGACAGTACATCTACTACCTTACATCTATTATTGTGTGCTACTGTACACATTTGGTGGTAGTAGCAGAATTTTTCCCTTGTGGTTTTGGTAGTAGTAGTAGTAGTAGTAGTAGTAGTAGTAGTAGTAGTAGTAGAATTTTCAATCAGAAGTAGTAGCAATTATTTTCGATCTATGCAGTAGCAGTATAATTTTGGTTTTAGCAGTAGTAGCAGTTATTTTCGATTTGTGCAGTAGCAGTAAAATTTTGGTTTTCAGTCAGCGCAGTAGCAGCATATATATTTCATGTCAGCACAGTAGCAACAAATACCCGATCGGTGGAGGTAGTAGTGGATTTTCCAATGAGTATGCTTAATTAAGGGTAAATTGTAAATGTGTTACTACCACATAACAAGAATATAACAATTTGTCCTTATTTGTAAAATTTGATCCTTATATGCTTAGAATCTGTTGAAATAGATCTAATTGTTAAATGATATTTTATCAGTAACTTAACTGTAATTTACTAAAATAACATTGACCTGCTTCTTTTCCTACCCATAAAAACCGATCGACCTCCCATTATGAAAAACGATAATTTGGAAAATCAAAATAATCCGCTTATCAAAACTTATCAAGCTCCGAAGAAGGATTATCATACCAGGTGAATGCAACATTTGTCGGCCTTAAATTCGCCATTTGTCAACATTTGATGAGTATTTAGAATCGACCTAGATTTCAACCTAAATCTCAAACTCCTTTTCTCATTCACTAATAGGCTGTGTTTGGTGCAGTTGGGCTTATAAGATATAAGCTGACTTTTACTTATAAGCAGAAGTTGAGTGTTTGCAGCTTCTCCTTTTTCTCTCAAAACACTTTATATTTTTTTAAGAACTAGCTTATTTTTAGACTTACCAAACATCAAAACCTTTGATGCTTAAAAGCAAAGGAGCTTATAAGTTCTCCCAAACCCAGCCATATGTTGATAGCTTTACCATGATAGAAGTGGACTCAATGATTTCTAACAGATTAAGATTGTCATCTCTAGATAGCATATCCCACCAAATTAATATCAAGTCTATCCAACTATGAAATTTTAAAAGGTAAAATCTGAAACAGATATTACTACTACATATTATCAGTTGATCTTGGTCAGTTAATTTCATTCACAAATCAACTTTCATGAGTTGACTAACTTATAATATGAAATGCTTCTAGGAACCCACATAATTGATCATGTTAAAGAATGGCCAATCTTCCTAAGTTTCCTAATCCGATTCTGCTTTCTACCACTGAGCTCTCAGGTGGTGACTTATTACGAGAGATGCAAGTCGAAAGTGGACTAAATGATTTTCCCACTGATAGAGATCGTTGCTTAAAGTATCCCAAGTTGAATCCCACACATAATGCATCATCGAGTAGAGTGCTCCCCAATCTATTCTTCTTTATTCTGCAGCCCAATATCTGACATTGACATCATAATCTCTAAATATTTTACTCACACACTCACCAGATTACAAAAAGGAAAAAACTTGTGCGTGAACTTGTGATCATTTGCACATAACCGACAGCAATGAAGAAGTGACATGTGATCTAAAAAACAATTAAATATAAATATCAATACCGAATAACTCCTGTAATGTCCCTTCTTTATTGGTGTTAATCACTTGCAACTGACCATACCTGAAAGTCCTTAAAAAATGCATCAAGGGCTTTTCCAATGAGATGAGAATTAAGGTAGTTTACCATTTGTGACAGTGGCACCAAAATGAACAAAATGTTCCCATGAATTACATAGTAACATGAGCAATGCCACTTTCCAACTACCAAATATCATATCATAGAGAACTCACAAGACATTTAAGCATACAACCGGACACCAGTGCACTACCACCACTACCACTACCACTACCACTACCACTACCACATGATCCGAATTCTACTACTCATTACTACTAGCTTCACATGATGCTGCAACTGTTGGCATTCTCATCACTGAAGAAGTTGGTGTAAGGCTCAGTTGGCCCTGCTGATGGCATTGGCTGCTGCTGATGCGGCATGTAGTTCATTGGCGGCCGAGCATACATCATGGACTGGTACATGTCATTGTCATTAGCCCTTTGCTGTTGCTGGTTCATCATCATAGCCATGTACTGCTGCTGTTGGAGCTGCTGCTGCTGTTGTTGCTGGAGCTGTTGTTGAGCGTAGGGATTTCCTGCATTCCCCATTCCTTGATAATATCCAGCACCGCCGCCGCCACTGCTGCTCATCATCCCCGGTGCAGGTAGTCCTTGCACTGCAGGCACATTGCCCATCAGATAGTTACCCATCTGACCCATACTGTCACCTCCACGCCCCATTTGCCCCATATTTCCCATCTGACCCATTTGGCCCATATTTCCCATCTGACCCATTTGGCCCATATTTCCCATCTGACCCATTTGGCCCATATTTCCCATCTGACCTGGCTGGCCCATATGTCCCTTTTGACCCTTTTGATGCACATCTCCACCATTGCCACCACCACCTTTTCCTCCCTTCCCTCCTTTGCTTCCCTTGCCCTCTTTGCTTTCCTTGCTTTCTTTACCTTCTTTGCCACCTTTGTCTCCTTTCTTGAAATTTATGACATCAATTTCATCAAAATCATCAAACATGTCACCTCCTTTCTTACCTCCCTTCCCACCTTTGCTGCCTCCATCGCTCTCTTTTTTACTGGTACTCCTGGTAAGCCAGCCAAGCAACCCACCTTTTTTACCCTCACTCTTGTCTTTACCTTCTTTACTCCCTTTACCATCTTTACCACCCTTCTTTTTCTTACTCTTGCTCTTCTCATCATCACCTCCACTTTTACCTTTCTTTCCTCCCTTGCCATCTTTGCCATCCTTCTTTTCCTTATTTCCACCCTTACCCTTCATCCCTTGCACAGGGAAATCAATAACCTCACCCTTCTTGGCAGACCCTCCCCCACCACCGCCACCTCCACCACCTAACTTCTTGCCGCCCATAGCATTCATATTCACCATCCCACCCGGCCCATGTGGCCCATTTCCATTATTACTCATCACAGGCATCACAATCTTCCCATAAGGCCCTTGTTGCCCATTTGCACCCATTCCTGGCATCATCATAACCTTGTTAGGAGCCACCTGATGTCCATGTCCTCCATGGTGAAGCTCCTCCTCTTCCTCCTCATCATCATAATCCTCATCACCAAATTCATCATCATAATCCTCATCATCAAACTCATCATCAAACTCACCATCACTAAACTCCTCAGCTGGCAGATTAAACTTGACAGACTTGTTCTGCTCCTTCGTTGGCATCATCACCTTAGCCCCCTTCATCATTTGCTGTTGCTGTTGAATTTGCTGCTGAAGCTGTTGCTGCTGGACATTATTGCCCTTCTGTTGGTCCTTCCCACCACCACCACCCTTCTGAGCTTTATTGTCTTTTCCTCCTTTGCCATGATTCTCATTTGACATGTTCTTGAGCTGGTTGAACTGCTGAGCTTGGTTAGAATTACCCTTCTGTCCTCCTCCACCGGCTCCACCCCAAAGCTCAGCATGTTTCCCATTCTTTTCAAGCTTCTTGATGATTGTGGCTGGATCTACGTTCCCTGTGACAGTCACTTTGCCTTGCTCTGCATCTATGGTAGCAGTAAACACACCTATATATCCCACCAACATATAATTTAGTTTCAGAAACAAGGTAGGTAAAAACTTTACAGATTTGACATTGGACAAGGTGAAATTACTGTAGAAAGGAGTAAACTTTGGAGTGATTGAGGAACATACCATCAATTTTCTGAACCAGTTTCTTAACTTTCTGCTTACAGCCCTCACAATGAATGTTCACTCTGAGCACACAGCTCTGCAAGTAACAAACAACCCCAATTTAGCAACCCAAATAAGAACCAAAAGTAAAAAAAAACACTACAGAACAAAGGGTGTACCTGAATCTTCATGAACTCTTGCTTGTTCATTTTTCTTTATGAGATTTGAATGTGAGAGAGCCTCAGAAATGGGCCAATGGTTTTTGAGAGTGAAGCTGGGGATAGATATAAGAAGAGCGGAGAGAACCTAGAGTCGGTTGGGAGCATTTAAAACTAGTATTTTATCTTTAGCTTTCTTGCTCTGTTGGGTTTGTGAAAGGAAACACACACTCTTTTCAAGTTTTTATATATTTTGATACAGGGACAGTGAGACGGAGGAGGGGAAGAGTGAAGTCGGTTACTCTTGCAGCAGGCATTATAAAAATGGCAAAAGAAACAGCTGGATGGAGCTTTGGCTTTACACGGCCCTCTGTAAATTTTCATGTACAGGGTCCAGGGATTTGGGGCTTTATACATTAATCTGGGTAGTGCTTAGCTTGATTGATGTTTCTTAATAATGAAAGACATGGTTAGAGTGGAAGGATTAGGAGAGAGGGATGGAGTTAGCTCTGGACCCTGTGATGTTCTGGGATCATGAACCATCATGGTGGTGGGGATTATCACTAGGCTCCAAAGGTTGGCTCTTTTCCAACCCCTCTGCTTGATCAATCAGTCAAAATGTCCTGCTTCAATTATAGTATGAGCAATCAAATTGGCTAGTACCTAATTCATGTCCTCAATCAATGCAAGTGTACAATAATTTTTTTCCTCACTTTGCATGTGGTTTTTCTTTGTTTAGATTCCAAAGTTGAGGCTCAACCAATTTTGTTATTGCATAATTCATGTCTTCAATAGATGTATTAGCTAGTTGCATATGTTTTTCTTTGTTTAAAGTTCAATAGAGGTGGACTTTGGAGTGGAGCAATTCCTGCTTTGTATTTTTCGTTGCAGTTTTAGGCTTGCAAGTTTGGTATTCACATGTCTTTTGTAAAATTATTGAAGTGGAACTATTGCTAGTTTAATTTCATGGGGACTAGTACCTTACATTGTACTTGTGTAGCGTCTGAATGCTATGGAGATATATTTTTGACGATTTTTGTTTTCCTCATTTTTATCGATAAAATAATAAATTATCACATAAGGTGATTAGTTCAACACTCGTTAAACATTCAATTTAGTGCATCAATAATGTAGCAAAAACTTTTTAAGTGCCAACCCTAACCCTAAACTTTCTTTTTCTCATTTTAGCTACCTGATTTGAGGATTACAACTCAACTTCAGGATAATCCGCACTAATTCATCTACAACAAGATAGGTTTGTTCAATTCTCCTCTCATTCCTTCACTTATATTTTAGTCCTCTTTTATCTCATTATCAAGTACAGCAAAGTAAGAATCTTTTAAGCCAAGCACGAGATTGGCAAGATCTAATGTCTATAGCTCGTCCCCATATTTCCAGGTTAGTGTCCTCTCCTCCATTCTAATTTTTTTAAAGACCTGTCAGTGGCATTGGTTGTCAGTTTGACTCTATTTGAAATAGAGGAAAATATAGGCAGGGACTAAGGGCACCATTGTCACTCAAAGACGATGCCAATGAGGAATCGCCAAAAGCTAACAAGAGAGATCGTCAAGATCTTTCTGTGAAGAAAAGAAGAGGAGAGAAGAGATGAGAATGATGTCGCTGGGTTTTGAGCTCCCTTCTTTTGCAACAAAAGTATTGGTCGTTTTCCTTAAAAGCTTAACCCCTGAAGAAAATGGTTGTCCTTGGAGTTCATCCTTATTTCCTATTTGGGGGTAAAAAGAAAACCCCGACAAGAAAAAATGTCCCATCAACGGATTTATCATGTTCTTCCTTCTCTGTAAAAAAACCAAAGATGCCTGCCGTAGTGACAAAAAGGAATCCCCCACCACACACCACAAGGTTACAAAAGAATTTCACCCTATTAAAGATGGTTCGTGCCTATCATTGGGTTGCTCAAAATTAAGAACTTTTTAACCTCAATCTTTGACTAGTGAACGTGGAGAATTGGAGATCAAACAAGATGAAGGACAAAGAGCTATAGTTTATGAGCATTTAATGTGATACTGTGTAGTTGTGGTTAAATTATGCAGTTTGTTAATCTTACTTTTCTTGGTTCAAACAAATCTTAGGGTGCGAACCAAAATATCTAGCCACTGTGTTGAACCTTGTGATGAAGTGAACATTAGAATCTCTAAAAGCAAGGGGTTCAATGATCGAAGGGTGCAATGATTTGCATGCTTTTAGATCATTCGAAATTAAAGAATTTAGCTAGGGATAGCACTTGATCGATATGTAGGAGTTGAATGGGTAAAACAATTGATCTATAAAGAAAACAATTATATGGGATTCATCCTCAAAAAGATCAAAATTTAATTGATCAAAATAAGATAATGAATTGGTCGATGGGCATCAACAGCGTTGTTTCAATGAGCAGAATAGTTAGTGATGAAAGTATATAGCTAGATGTAAAAATCACATTTTCCTCGTCATTTCAAGCTTTAGTTTATGATCATTCTGTAAGTTTCAAGTTTCAAGTTTCAAGGTTCAAGTTTCAAGCTTAAGTCTAGGGTTTTGTTACACATGCAGTTACTCGTCAAATAGTTCAAAAATCAACCACTTCACCTTATTGCTCAGTAACTGAGGCTCAGTTTCAGACTTGCATGCATCAGATAACCAAATCCTAGGTCATTACTTCCAAACAGAGAAAAGGTCACAAATCTTGTGAGAAGTAAAGTCAAGCTAGCTTGTACCCATTCACACACACGAGACTGGATCGATCGGTTTGAATTCATCTGTCAAAACTACTCATATCTTTCTTGTTTCAGGGACTTGAAGAACAGGTTAATCGTCTCCAATGAAAGCTGGAATCTCACCTGTTTCTTATATACATTCCTCTATGATCGATTATTATCATGTGCAGCAAGATATGTCCCAGTGGGAAATGGCCAAAAATTATGGGGTTTCTGTTCACCGGTGATGGTTTTCTGAGTACGCAGCTGATCTGGGTCCCCAAAGGAACAGAGAGATGGGGACAATTAGGTCAGGGACCAGAGGGAAATTTGTGGACTCATATGGAGCACAGTGGTTAGGGTTTGGGACCCAAAAAATTATGGTCAGGTACAGTACTGGTTAAGCTTAATTGGTGAGGAGTCACCCTCTAGGGAGGTCAGGCTCATCTTTTATGTTTGGATTTGATTTGATGTGGGCATACAGTGAAATTATTGGCTTTCACGCGAGATCACGCATGTTCTGTTTCAAGTGTGTGTGTGCGCGCGCGGTGTGCCTCAATTTTATTTCTTCAATCCAAATCTCTTTGGTTTTGGTCAGCAAATGAGGCTCCCAGATAGAGGCTATCCCTTTGACGTGTTTTGTATACAAAAATAAATAAAAAAATTATGTATTGGATTGGAGTGTTCCTAAATCTTGAATTCTTTTTGATCCGTAATTTTGAACTAGGTCACTAGGTGTCAACAAGAGTAAAAAAATCGTGTGCGTATTTGTTCTCCATTTCATCATACATAAGATTTAAGTTAACTAGCGACAGAATGTGGAAATTTACGTTTTTATTTATGCCTTATTTTCAAAACGCTTCACGCACACATTTCTGTCTCAGATTTAAGTTAACTAGCGACAGAATGTGGAAATTTACGTTTTTATTTATGCCTTATTTTCAAAACGCTTCACCCACACATTTCTGTCTCATCTCTTTCTATTAATGAGTATTGATCTTGAGATATTGTAGAACACGGATAAGAAAGTGACAAGGCGATTATGATTAGGTTTTTAAAATCAGTAATCCTCAATTTTAAAATGAATGGTGTTCGTTTATAAATCATATTTATAACGTAAACATGAAAGAAGAGGTACTACAATAAGATTAGACCTGTTCATAAATCAAAATCACTTGTATAGCTATACCCCTAAAGTAACATATATAAGATTAGACCTCAGAGACACAACATGTACAAGAAACAATAAGGGTCAATCGCAGCTACGTGATTAGGTTTTCATTTACATGACACAGCTTGAAAAATGAGCTGAGTTGTCTAAATCTGCCGGCACTTGATGCCATGAGGAACACCAACAAGTACTGGAGTTGAGCATGCTTCGATCTCCTGCAACCGAAACTAATAGCTATAGCTAGTGAACAGTGATTGATTGCTAATAGCCTGGGCTAGGGTTCTCTGTTATCCTTTTTTTGTTCTCTGTTTTATTAATATACGAGAAAGATAAACTAACATTGGGGTACGTAGTGTGTGTGATCTAGTACGGGGAAGATCAAATCAGAGAGAAAAATGAGATTTGGAATCCCTAAGAATGAGAGTAAACAAGTATGGTCATAGTCATTATTGATTGGCATGCTTTAGATCACTCTTTTTAAGACTTGGAATCAGAAATCAACGAGTAAAGAGTGAGGACCTCTCGCTTTTGTCCCCTACTTTGATCTCATAATCCCATCACCTTCAAAACACTTTTCCTTCTTATCTGCCAACTTGTGTCGGACATATTCCCTCCCTTTGTCCCTTGAACTTTCACGATTCACACACACAATGACATGAATAGGAAGGAGAAGAAAGCTAACGTTATTGTAAAACTACACAACAATTAAAGGATTATATTTGTGTTGAGTTGAACTTTTTTATTTTGTTGATGTATTCTTTTTGTTAAGAATTCAACTCATTTTTTACAGTTTAATTGTAATAAATCTACATGTTATGTTATAATTAAAATGTAACATCATTAGACTTTATTACGTGGTCGGAACTACGATAACATAAAAAAATTTCTCGTTTTCTACAATGTCTAATGGACTATAAATTGGTAATCAAGGTTTTGTATGTATCATACACATTAACACATACATTTAAACAGGTTTCTCAATAGGTTTGTTCATGCTAACCAGCCAACGGTTGGTCTTGTTGTAGATGGCATCCATGCAGACCTGGATATTGTATATTAATTGATCTGGAAGTTTGTAACGTGATTATATGTTACTGAATAAGATGGGTGGATCAATCGTTGATGGATGAAGCAAATGAAGATTAATGTGTTAGCTATGCTCTACTTTAACTATGGGTCAGTTTGGGATCCGTGTTGTAAGAAAAATCACTTTTAAAGTTGCTATGAGAAGAATCATTTCTAGTATTGTTGTGAGAGACGTTTGGTAAATAGTTTTTAAAAAGTAGTATGAGAATGAAAAATAATTTTAATTGTGGGTTTGATTACCATATTGGTCATACATGGTAAATAAGTTATTAAGATATTTTGTCATTTGATTATATAACTAGCTATATTCTTTCATCATGTTCTTTGATTATGTACCAGTTTCATCATATACTTTCAAGTTTCAACATGTTTCCTTTTACATATATATGTATGAATAATCAACTTGAATAACTAATCCATTATTTGAGATAAGTTAGTATTTTCTGCCATGAATCTGGATTACATAAAAGAAACATATTGGTTCAGTTGTGGGATCACTTCTGCATCAGATTGTATCTTTCATCTCTTCCCTCTTCTTCTGTAATATGTACAGTGCTGTGTAATTGTGTATTACACAAAATGCTCTTTGTTCTTTATATGCATTGATCATATATATTAGATATGTTTTAAAGTTCAAACAAGCCCAAAAACAAAATAAAAAAGCAGTGTATCATTAAGAAATTGGCACCTCCTATCAAACCTTGTTTCAAATTGCAGAGCATCTATACTCTTCTCTTTTCAGTTCGAGCGAGCTAGCAAACGCCAAACTATAAGTATGAAGCAAAAAAGATCAACAGATCGAAGAACAATGGCTATCAATAACACCCAGAAGCTTATAAACCCAACAACCCATAAAATAATGAAAATAAAACTTATTCTCAGACCAAATAGTTATGAAAAGAGTCGAGAAAGAGGTTTTACTCTTTAAATTGGGAACAAAGCTGCTCTACCAAGTTTCGACAGGGTGGGTGGTTGGGATTAGGAATTTGACCGCACTGAAGCGATGTAGAGCGACTGGAATGAAGAGATGAAGAGAAGGTTGCATCGTGGGGCAAACTAAGAATTAAATCAAATTCATTAACTGTTTCGTGTTTTCTCAGATGGTTGCCGCAAAAGCAGCTCGCAAAGCAACCATTGGCTGCTTCGCCAAAACCACTTTTAACAGAATCGATTCTGCTAAAATCAGTTTTGAAGTGTGTTACCAAACACCTTTGATTAGACCCAATATCACTTTTACCCCAAAAACAGCTTAACTGGGCCTATAACTGTTAAGTCATGTGTGTTAGTAGTGTTGGTGCCAATAGTAAAGCCATATATATGCATGATACTCGGATCAGAGTCGGATGTATTCGAGAGACATGCCAGGATAAAGCAACAAGTTCCCAGCTCGATCTGAAGACAGTAACGTGGCACCAGTTGAATCAATGTTTCTCGCAGTTATAAATTAAGGATAAACGAGACGAAACTCTATCACAGCGTATGCATTTCATCTGTTAAATTCAAGCAGAACGGTTCATGAAAACATCGTACGTACAAATAGTAAAAATCAAGAAGATAGAACAATGTTCACTTGAGCCATACATCTTCAAAAGTAAGGTACGCATCAATGTACTAACGGGAGATCCCATATATCTAATGCATGCTTGTGCAAGATCGATCAAGATTTCAAGTCTGAAAATTAGGGCTATCAATCCAAAAGTGTAGTGACCGAATTCATGGCATTAGGGGTGGGCATCCGAAACCGATCCCGAAGGCTCGTCCCGATTTCGTCCCGAAAATTCACGGGACGAGACGGGACTTCATTTCAAAAATTAAAGGCCCGACCCGGCCCGTCCCGAAATAAAAAAAATCATAATATATGAATTAATATAGGCCGTTGGATTGATCTAGCTGATCAAAAAATAGTCTAAAGTAAACCTAACCCCTCACTCCTCTTCCGTCCCTTCCTGGCTTCCTCACATATCACTGCATATCATATCAGTCTCCTTCCTCGACTTCGGCGAGCGCAACGGCTACCTCATCCAAAACCCAGGCCGCGGCGCTCCTCTCGCTCGGCTTCCGTCGTCAGCTTCCGGCGTCAGCTTCGATTTTTGTTTTCATCAGAGGTAGATCGAAAAACTCTTTGTTTCAATTCGTTTTTCCAGTTATGTCAATTGCTATGTTATTTTGATATATGATGGAGTGAGTTTTGCTATGTTATTTTGATATATGATGGCTTTCAGAGCAGTGAGTTTTGCTGCTACCCTTTTCCGATTTCTTATCTGTTTTTGGGGTTTTGAAATTGTGACCACTGTTCACTTTTACTGATACTGCAGGTCCGATTACTGGGTCTTGCTTGCGTTTAAAATTAACAAGTGGGTTCTGGTTTTTGGTCGGTTTTTTATCCAAAGTTTCAACCTTTACTTGATCAAGTAGAGATCTTGATTCTATATTGCAGTCTATTCTATGTTTCTGAAGTTGACACTAGACTATGTTTTGGAGTTACTGTTAACTGATGCATATATATACTGGTGGTGGTAATTTCTGTAATCTTTGTACATCTGGGGACTGTGATTTTTTCATTGCATGTTTTGGACTTTAAATTGAAATTAGGTTGTCTTTTTAAGTTTTTGTTGTTAAGTTCAGTTAAGGCATCTGTAATTCCAACTGGTTATTTTCAAGTTTGGATATTTACCCAAAGGCACTTTCAAGTTTAGCACAGAGCATAATCATTCTTACCCTCTGGGGAGGAAAAAAGATCTTTGAGGTTGGGATGTTTAAGCATTATGTTTTTAATGTTCGTATTGTGTTTACTTATTGTTCGTATTGTGTTTACTCATGATTTCTATCATTCTTAATAGGTTGAACATCGAGTTTCCTTTTCAAGAACTCATGGCCAGAGGGAAGAAACAAATTGCCCGACGAAACAGTAGTGCTTCAGGGCTTGCTGATTCCTCGACAGCAACGTCACCTTCTGAGCCCCTTCTAATTAAAGATGTTGACACTTCAAGCGGGGCAGCAAGTGATCAAGTTGAAAGACCAGAACAGGCTCTTGAAACACAACAAGCTCCTTCAACACAAGAAGCTTCTTCAAATCCAGATAATTCTTGTCTTGGGGATATGAGGGTTAAATGCAGTAAAATTGGCAACATTTCAAGGAATATCAGAAAATTGTGAAGGGTAAAGATGAAGAAGGGAACTCGATAGACATTGTGCAAGACAGAGCTTATTGTATATATTGTCCTAGAGGGAAAATTGGAGATTTTGCAGTGGCGAGTGGGAGGAATGGTACTTCGGGGATGATTAGGCATATGGATAAGTTTTGTAGGTACTTTCCCGCTAGACAGAGCAAGACTCAGAAGGTCATTGGTGGTGATAAGTCTAAGAATAATCAGATGGTTGCTGTAGGTTATGATGAAGATGTCTACATCGAAGCTACAGTTGAAATGATTGTCATAGATGAGTTACCCTTTAGTTTTGTGGAGAAGAAAGGGTTTAAGCGGTTTTGTGTTAAAGTGTGTCCTTTGTATACTCCGCTGCCCTCTCACAGGAAGTTGGTCACACGTTTTCATAAGATGTATGCTGCTGAAAAAAAGGTGTTGAAGAAAACTTTGAAGGGTTATAGGGTCTGCCTTACTACCGACACTTGGACTAGTGTGCAAAACATCAACTATATGGTGCTTACTGCCCATTTTATTGATGAAGATTGGAAAATGCACAAGAGGATTATAAACTTTTATGTTATCCAAAATCACCAAGGGGCAACAATAGGGAGGCTTATTGAGTCATGTTTATTGCAGTGGGAGATTGAGAATGTGTTAACAATCACTATAGACAATGTTTCTGCCAATAAGTCTGCTATAGAGTGGCTTACATCAAAGATGAATAATTCAGATGTCTACCAATCTATTTTGAGGTGTAAGTACATGCATGTGAGATGCACATCCCATATATGCAATTTGATTGTGGTACATGGCTTGAAAAGGCTACAAAAGAGTGTTTTGGCCATTAGAAATGCTGTTAAGTATGTTAGGTCTTCACCTAATCGACTTGAGAGTTTTAGGAAAGCTGTGGCAAGTGACAAACTAGGTAGCACTGGTCTTGTTTGTCTTGATGTTCCAACAAGATGGAACTCAACATATCTTATGCTGGAGGCTGCTATAAAGTATAAGAAAGTGTTTGTTAGAATGGAGGAAGATGAGAATCAACTTTATGTTAATTACTTCAAGGAACCAGAGGAGGAGTTTGATGAGGATGGCAATATTATTGTTCCTACAACTAACAGGAAGGGTAGAGTTGGACCTCCTAGAAAATCAGATTGGGAAATGGCCGAGGTGCTTGTTGAGCTGCTACAAGTGTTTTGGGATATCACAATACGAGTTAGTGCAAGCTTGCATCCAACTGTCCATACAACGTTTCATGATGTTTTAACAATGGAGAATAACATCAATAGTCTTTTTGTTGCACCTGAAATGGCCACTGGATCCAAAACAGAAAAAATTGTGACTGACATGGCTGCAAATATGAGATCTAAGTTCGTGAAATACTTTGGCAGCTTTACAGATATGAACCACTTGATTATTGTCGGCCTTGTACTCGATCCAAGATTCAAGCTTTGGAATTACACACATCATCTGCGTCTAGAGCAATTGCTGGAAGAGGATGTGCAACAACAAACCAAGGATATTAAATCTTTGTTGATGGCACTGTACGATGAGGTATAACTTTTTTTTTCTGCTGCTACTTTTTGATATGCATCAATTCATACTTTACTACTTTTAATTTTATTATGTGTTATGCAGTATGCGCCAATAGTTGATGGTGGCAGACATATACACAAGCAAGGAGGCTCTACAAGTTCAAGCAACACAGTCACTTCTTCCAACAGTACGTCTAAGAAAGGTTTACGGGGTCGGATGTTGGACAATTGGAAAAATGTGGTCCAAGAGAGTGATGAGGCAGTGGTGGTACATGAAGTGGATTAGTATCTAAATTCTCCTCTTGAATTGATTGATGACAAGGAAGATTTTGATATATTGTGTTGGTGGAAGATAAATGGTCAAAAGTATCCTGTTTTGGCAGCCATAGCAAGAGATGTTCTTGCCATTCAAACATCCACAGTTGCATCCGAGTCTTGTTTTAACACTGCACTGGAGGTAGAGTGATTTTTGTATTTAGAAGTTCATTGACTCCTAAATCTGTGGAGGCATTAGTCTGCATGCAAAATTGGTTGTTGGGAGATGAAATTGCTGAAGTGGAAGATGAGCTTCCTTCCATTGAGAACACAGAATTCTATGAGAAAGTTGAATTAGGTATATGTTAAGTTTTCTTCTTTCATTTTTTGTCCAGTTATTACTTTTGATTTCTAATTTCTTACTTGTTTTGTTTTGGTTTGGTTTATTTATAGATCATGAGAGCTCTGCATCTAGTAGGAATACATGTCCAGTATTCTCCAAATCAAAAGGAAAGGGAAAGGCTGTGGTACACCTCAACTAGTTCTTTTTGTGAGCTTATAATGTTGAATTGTTGATCTGCTTGTCTTTTCAACTCTGCTAGACCTTAAGTTTGTAACCATTTTATGTTTAAACTTATATTTTCGAGTTGGCAACTTCATTTTATTATGTTGTTATGTTGTTGGACTTGTAACTTTATGATGTAGTTGATGATGAATTATTTGCTATGGTTGTGATTGTGATTGTGTTATGGTTTTGTATTATAATTATTTGTTCAAGGCCCGTTTTGGACCCATTTTAGTCCCGGGCATTGTCGGGATCACATATAAAAAAAGCTAATCCCGTATCGTCCCGTCCCTTTTCAAAATTTTGGGTTCGGGTTCGGGATCAACCTAAACCCGGCCCGTCCCGACCCATGCCCACCCCTACATGGCATTCATGATCAGTTTGATGGTGTTTCCAATTGCCTTGATCATTTTTGCGAGTGTCGCACCCAGATGGACCAAGATGAACAATCATGTTTGCGAATTCCTTAGCTTCGCCCACAGCTGCCATTGATGATGAGGAAAAACGAAAGTGATTCACAAACAATACTCCATCCCCCAAACTTTTACTTATCCTCCATGTCTGTTCTGACCGATCCAACTTTCGTATCTTCCATGTTCTATATCTATCATCAGCAGTGGCGGAGCCAGGATTTCAAGGTTGGGGGTCCAAGTAAAATGTTTTAAGAACAAATATTTTTTTTCCGTAAAAAAACAAGTTTGAAATTTTAGCATATGAAGACATAAGCATCTTAAGAAATTTATCATGAATGAGAAAATAAATGTAATGAATCTCATTAAGAATACTACCTCAATGGAAAATAAATGTAACAAATATGATTGAAACATATCGAATGTTTAAAGTTGAACTGATAAATTAATGTTAATATGTGAACAAAATCAGATTTGATTATAATTTGGGGTGTCATTAACAGAAATATGAATAAATTTGCTGTGATTAAGCTACCTAATTAAAGAGAATTAAGACAATTAAAAAAACCCAACCGGGGTCCGGACCCTCTCGAGCCGTAATGTAGCTCCGCCACTGATCATCAGTTCCCAATAAAAGCTCTCCATCGAACTCAATCATGGACCTATACTTTTCCGGCCAAAAGCACACTGCTTTATGGACATATACGTCCCAGTAGTTGTCACCCCGACCTGGAAATACATCAGTAGATTGAATACTAGTCCAATTTTTATCTTTATATATGCTCAACACCGTTTCTTCTATAGTTACTTGACTCACAACAAACACAACACAATTAGGAGAAGTTGGAGTGGTCGAAATTACAACCTGGTAAATGGACGGGTTGGACGGTTAGTGGGCGGGCTTTAGCGGTTAGCGGGTTCAGCGGGTCAACCCGTTATAACTCGGTACGCTAATGAGTTATAACGGGTTGAACCCGTTGGGTTCACGGGTTACCGGTTGGGACCCGTTAAGACCAGCTAAGAATTTTTTTCATCCTTTCTTATATATAGTTTTTAATCAAATACCAAAAAAAATTCTTTTAACGGTTGGAAATTCTAACGATTTAGATGAAATAAAGTTTAAAAAAAGTGGATTAGTAAGGTTTTCTCTTTTTTATTTTTTATTTCTTAGCGGGCCTTAACGGGTTAAATGGGTTCCAACAGACAACCTGTTTCCGTCTGTTAACTGGCGGGTTGTAACGGGTTAACAACCCATTAACCCGTTATGTAATCGGACGGTTAGCGGACGAGTTTTTAACAGACGGTTAGCGGACGATTAACGGGTAGTGAGTTAAATTGCGAGTCGAAAATATGGCTTTCGATTCATGTCTGTTCGAAAGGAGGTGATCGAGGTTCTTATTATGTATGTTTCTAGGGTTAAATAAATTGGGTTTCTTGTGATACACGGTAACGAAAGAGTGTTATAGGTAGAACAAATAAGGGCCACAAAATTCATAAAATCAAAAAGCCCCACAGAAGTTGAAAAGCCCACAACCCAACTTATAATCTTTTTGGTGTAACCGTTTCAACAACCTTTTACTCTGGATCTCAAACAAACAAAAAAGCTCTGGTTCTTCATCTGCTTTTCCAGGTGAGTTTGTTTTGTTCTTGATCTTCCACCTACGTCAGTTTAACACACTTCACTTGTGTATCAGTTTATTATAAATTTTTCAGTTTCCATTCTCTCTATTGAATTCCAAAGATGTCAAAACTCAAATGACTCGATTGAATTTTGGATAACGGTCGTTATAGATCTTAGAATGTGGATTTTTGATTAAGAAGCCTAATGGGTTTGTACTGAATTTCACTTCCCTATGAGTATTTGAGTAAGAATTGTGATGATCTTGGTTAAAGGTGATGGCTTTAAGTTAATTCGTGTAAATGTGCCTTCTTCAATCACATAAACTCAGGTTTGGTGCCTTTCTGATTCTGAAAGTAATAGTAACGCTATCAGACATTAATTTTGACCTTAACTCTAGTTCTCACATATGCTTTGATGTTTTCAAAGTCATTTGCTTATCTACACTTTCAGGGTGTGTACTCGGGTTCTTGTTGATTCTGATTACGGCAGGATTGGTTTGTAGAAAGTATTGGGGGATGGGAGATGCTGATGTTACAATGAAGTCTAAGAAGACAGTTTTCGTAACTGTTGGAACAACTAGTTTTGATGCTCTAGTGAAAGCTGTGGATACACGAGAGGTTAAAGGAGAGCTTTCAAGAAGAGGGTACACTGAGATTCTCATTCAAATGGGCCGTGGCTCCTATATTCCTTCAAAGGTATCAATCTCCTTTTAAAATTTTGGTTCTTTACAGGAATTATATGATGAAGTCTTCAAAATGTACTGTTGATATCAATTCTTGTGAGTAGAGAGGTTAGATGAGAAAGAACTTATTTTGTATGTTTAATGAATTCAGAGGTTCTTCACAAAGGAAAAACAAATTGATCCAGAAGAACAGGCCAATATGGAGTCTGCATTTTTCATCTGTGGATGATTATAGACTTGTGTACTTGAGAGAGATTTTGTTTATGAAGGAAATGGAGATCATTGTTACATATAATCACTTGTTTAAGTTTCCACTTTCTTTTTCAAGCCCTTAACATTTTCTTTTAATGCAGTCTGAAGGAGGTGATGACTCCATTGCTGTAGATTACTTCACTTTTTCATCAAGCATTGCAGACCATCTAAGAGCAGCGTCTCTTGTCGTTAGCCATGCAGGTATAGTTGTAGTAGTGTTAATTATTCTCTGCCTTATGTTACCGCCTGGGTTATCCATGGATTTCAACTGTTAAATTTTCGGTCATACAACCTCAGATTGGAGAATCACTACTTCAGATATGTGTCTAACATTGACATTTATCTGGAGTCACATGATGCTTAAATGCTTTTGTGAGGTCACCTTTCATATGGTCATTACTTTCATGTACAATCACTCAAAAGTTTGGAAGGGAAATGAAATTTTATTGATTCTGAGCACTCTTTACATTTGTGGATGCTTGATATTTTATGTCTATATTTTACTGTGATACAGGGTCAGGGAGCATATTTGAGACATTGCGGCTTGGGAATCCCTTAATTGTTGTGGTTAATGAAGATTTGATGGACAACCATCAAAGTGAGTTGGCAGAAGAACTAGCAAACAGGAAGCATCTGTACTATGCTCGCCCACAGACACTTCGTCACATTATAGCAGATATGAAACTGGAGTCCCTCATTCCATACCATCCAGGTGATGCGACACCAGTCGCCAAGCTTATCAATAGGTTTCTTGGTTTTTCAGAGGATTGATAGAAGTGTATTGAGTTTATTACTTGAATCAAGCTTATCCATAAGATACAAAGATACTAAATTTTCATAATCAAGATGGATCTTTTGATGAAGCATAAGAATTGCTTCTTTGTGAGCATGGATATCTAATGGACTAAAGACTGCAGAACAAGGTGTTGCATATAATATACTTGTCTATCCATAGTTTTGACAGGTTTCTTAGCGGAGCTTTGTTTATGCTTTGTTTGGTCAGGCGATGGCAACTGTGGACCTGGATATTACTGCTCAATGGTATATTGATACGGAAGCGTGTAACCTCATACGTTACCAAGTGAGATGGAATCATAGATGGATCAAGAAATGAAGATTAATGTGTTGGCTATGCTCAACAGATGCATTTTGCGTACTTGTGGTAGAAATTCAATAATGAGTTTTGATGCTTTGCCCTACCTGAACTACAACTTGTTATCCACCAGTGTTAGTGCCAAAAGTAAAGTCACATGATACTCAGGTTACAGAGTTGTTTGACGTCTTTCACATCTAGGAAGGACTTGAATTGTAGAGGCAGGCCATGATAAAGCGACAAGTTCCCAGCTCTGGAGACACAGTGATGCGGCACTGCATATAGTGAGGTGGTGGTCAGTTTGAATTCAATGTCTCTCAGTTGTTAAGGGTAGAGGAGAGAAATATCTATCACAGGGTAATGCATTTCATCTGTTATGAACGTGTATGATGTTTGTGGAGGATCATGTTGTGACATGCAATTGGGGGACTGAATTGCGAACATTGTAGTCTTAGGATCAGTAAACTTTTTTGTTTTACTGACTGCACCAGCTCTATGAAACAGTGAAAGACAATTTAAATTTAGCAGACCTGTGGAACTATAGTGGTATGCAGTAGTGCCGTACTATCTTGTTTTCTGGGTTCAAGCTGCTATTTTGATTGGCTAATATGTTAGTGGCCGTTATAAACTTATACCCAATTGGTGAAAAAGTCATTGTCCAAGTGCCTACACTTCCCACAATGATACAGATAATCCAAATATCTAGAAGCTGGAGATTTTTATTATTGGCAAATAATTATCTGATGAGAATGAGTGTGGAAGTGGTACAAAAGCTTCCAAGACTCTGTGAGTAAGACAGAGACAATTCCATAGAAAATACAAAAGAAGAGACGAATGAAGTACGCAATACCACTAGGTATTCACGAGGGGAGAGAAAAGAACAGGAATCATGTGAAGCTATATGACCATCCTACCTAGAAGGGAAAGCCAACCCCCCAAATACCATATACAAAACAAACCCTTTCTTTCAGTGTTTCTAGCTGCCATTTTCCCCAGTTTGCATTGCTCTTTGTGCTCATGGAAGTTAACAGTAGTGGTGCGGAAAACCATTCTGATTACAACCGCCACCTTTCTCATTCCTATAGCCACCACCACAATGGAAGTTTTCCTTCCAAGTTGGCTCTCATTATCATCATCTCCATAGCTTCTGTTATGGTCATTGTTGCTATAACCCTCATCATACTATTGCTCAGACGGCTCAAGTCAGCCAAAACAAGTGGCGGCGACATTGATGATGAGAAGGGTAGCTTAAACAATACAAGTTGCAGGTTCATTGTTCAAAACTCAATGAACTACACTTGTAGTCCAGGTAATAACCACAACAATGTTTTTCAGTGTTTATTTTCATGAGCTTTTATAATTTTGTTTGTAATGCTTGAGACAAATGTTGTAGATGTGAAGGGTGGGTGTCTTCAAGGAGGGAACTTGGGAAGGTCAATGAGGACACCAGGGGCAATCACAACACCAATTAGATACAGAGGAGTTCAAGTGTTGTCATACAAGGAACTCGAGGAGGCCACCAATAAGTTCACGGAGGCGAATGTGATTGGCCGTGGAGGGTTTGGAGTGGTGTATAGGGGAGTCCTTCGTGATGGAACTATGGCAGCCATTAAGATGCTGCACAGGGAAGGAAGGCAAGGGGAGCGTGCTTTCAGGCTTGAGGTCAGTGACTTCATTTATTAGTTTTTTGTCTTTCTCGTTTGCAATCTATCTATTCCCCATTCTTTGCTCAACTTTGTCCTTATTGTATGTAAGCATTTGCTTTTTTCAACACATTACTGAAGCATAATTAGAAGAAACTTAGGCCTTAATTATAATATTTTAACTATCTGTCTCCCTTGCATCTTTCAAAAAATGCTATTCACCACACTTTCACAAAACAAATCTTGTGGTTGACCCAAAGTGCTTCACAAGCACATTATGCAATGCTGCCTTCAAATTTTGACAAAGGAGTATTTTTAAACTCTGTATGTCTATTTAACAAAGCTAAGACCCTGAATTTGAGGATGCAACATCGTTTCTAGTCGGTTTCATTCAGTTCTGCACATGAGGGTGAAAGAAAATGTATGATACTCAAAGTCTATTATTTTTTATTTTTCACCTATTGTAGGTTGATCTGCTAAGCCGGTTGCAGTCTCCATACTTGGTAGAGCTACTTGGTTATTGTGCTGACCAGCATCATAGGCTGCTTGTATTTGAATGCATGCCCAATGGTACTCTTCAAGACCATCTCCATTCTCGAAACCATCAGCAGCCGCTGGATTGGGGTACTCGATTGAGGATAGCACTCGACTGTGCCGAGGCCCTTGAGTTCCTCCATGAGAAAAACATCCCATCTGTTATACACCGTGACTTCAAGTGCAGCAATGTTCTTTTAGATGAAAACTTCCGGGCCAAGGTGTCTGATTTCGGGTTGGCCAAGATGGTTTCAGACAAGATTAACGGTCAGGTCTCGACTCGACTGCTTGGGACCACTGGATATCTAGCACCAGAGTGAGTGCTAAATCATCTGTAACAAACCTCTCTCACACTTATCAGTAGGCTACATACATACAAATACATATCAACTGCAATAGAAGCATGCACATGGGCATACATGCTAATATCACTATTATGATAGCTGTCATTTTTTTATCATCTTCAGGTGGTTCTTACATTGATATAGCAAAAAGAATATTTAAGAAGCTAACAAAGTTCATACTAAACACCAATCTAAACATGGTTGGTGATGACTATCTTCCTTTAACTAAAGCCCTTTGCATTTTTTGGGTCTAAACTAAAGCCTTTTGCATGATCCATATAAACTTCAAATGCAATAGAATTATATAACCCAAAAAGGTAAAAACCTCATATGAAAGCTCTTCATTTTAAAGTACAAGAATTGCATTATGTGTGCACAGTAGTTTCTTAACTGTTAGAATTTACTTTTTTACCGAGTTTTGGTGATGTAGGTATGCCTCAACTGGAAAGCTTACTACAAAATCAGATGTTTACAGCTACGGCGTGGTTCTTTTGGAGCTCTTAACTGGGCGAGTACCGGTAGATACCAAGCGGCCTTCTGGAGAGCATGTCCTTGTCTCATGGGTTAGTGAACCAAAACTATTTGATCCTCATCAAACTATACAATATCGCCACAAAAAATTACAGATTGGCCTTGTAAATTTCTCGTAAATATAATGACAGAGAAAAACTTGGGGTAATGATTACTTTTTTGCTTGTCTGAATTTACAAGCTTGTAAATATTTGTTCGCTGCATAATTTTTCAGGCTCTTCCAAGGCTAACTAACAGAGAAAAAGTAGTGCAAATGGTTGATCCAGCTCTTAAGGGGCAATACTCAAAGAGGGATCTGATTCAGGTAATAATCTAATTGGCTACTAAATTTTGTTGAAGAAAATAATATTTACTAACTTTCATGTTTATTACTCAATACTGTACTCTACAGGTAGCAGCTATTGCAGCAATGTGTGTGCAGCCAGAAGCTGAATATCGGCCTCTAATGGCTGATGTCGTACCCTCTCTAATTCCTCTGGTTAAAAACTCCTCTTATGTTGGTTCCTCTGGATCCTCTAGATTTCAAGTTCACGTAGCAAGTCCAAGGTATCAGGCTTAGGGGTCTGTGAAGGATGCAACTAAAAGTGAACTATTGGTAAATATATGCGCCTAGCCTTTGGGTTTTGACAGATCAATCTTCTCATGAGAACTGAGAAATGTGGAACTTTCATGCGCAAATGATCATGTCCATTTAATACAGGATTAATTACAAAAGATCATCCGAATTATGATGTTATTTTCATTTTCATACCTAACTATAAAGAAGACATGAAAGAGTCGACCAACATTAAAGTGACTTCCACCTTTTTTCTGAGAATGCAAACCTTTAGTTACAGGAATCCTAGTTCAACAATGAGATCGAGATCGACTAGGATATTCCTGGTTCCTTTGGGTAAAAGTAGTACTGCTGTATACCTTACAGGCTGAGGAAACATGGCAATTGCTCTCTATGAATAACCGACCTCGTTACATGTCTTTTCACACATATATGATTTAATCCTACGATAGTCATGCCAAACGTAATAGCCAGTGATCTGGAACGCATGTACATATGGAGAACTCTTCTACAACAGTCAAGCCACTCAATAATCAGTGATCAAGAATGCATGTCCATGGAGAACTCTTCTACAACAGTCAAGCCAAACTTAATAGCCAGTGAGTGGCCATGAAGCACCCATCAAAAACAACCCATGGCTGCAAATGAGGAGTTACAAAATCCTGAGCGAAGATCCCACCGTACCAGACAAAAGGTAAAAAAAATTATGGGTAAAGTAATGAAGGTTTTCATCGTCAGGAAAGGAAAAAACATGGTAGTAGTGGTAGTGGCGGTGGCAGGAAAGGAAAGAAACATTGTAGTAGCGGTGGTGGTGGTGGTGGTGGTAGTGGTGGTGGTGGGAGTGGTTCCACCCGCAGTGGTAATGACAAAAATGGTTCTGTGCATCTGTTTTTCTGGTGATTTTCCTGGTGATTGCTGTGGTTGTCTTAGTGATTGTTTTGGTTGTCTTGGTGATTGTCTGCGTGCTTGTTTTGGTTGTCTTGGTGATTTACTTGACGGTTTGGATGATTAGAAAGTGGAAGCTAACGAAAAACCATGAAAGAAACCCAACTGTTTTTTTTTTAAATTGATGGATATATTCCAAAGCGAGAAATGTGATACATTCAACTATTACTAAGTCAGGAGTTAGTTTTTAATAATATTGGTGATTACTAAAGTCAGAAAAATTATAGATTTTATTAATTTATTTGTAGTTAGTCCTTCATCGATGATAAGCTCTTATAATCGGTTCTAAAGTTAGAACTTATAGTTTTTATTACTTTATTTGTAGTAAGTTAGTTTTCCTGATTAATTGTAATGGGAGCGCGGCACACTTTTTGGCAGCAGTTGCTGTTGGTCCACTGTATTCCTTACAAATTATTGAATTCTAGGAACAAGTAGAAAGATTTCATTCTTAAAGATAAAATAATAATAATAATAATAATAATAATAATAATAAAAGGAGCAAGTAAAAGATCATTGTTGGATTCTTCTTGTCATCTATAAGTATGTGTGTGTATATATATATATATTTATAATAAATTGTTGGATGAATATCTAAATTTGTGTGGCACGGTTAAAATGATATTCATACTTTAAAAACTATCAATGTTATACCTGAACTCTATTTTCGCTACCAATAAAAGATCCGAAACTAATTTTTATCATGACTGATATTCATACTTTAAAAACTATCAATGTTATACCTGAACTCTATTTTCGCTACCAATAAAAGATCCGAAACTAATTTTTATCATGCCGCCGTCTGTTTGCTGACGTATCCGTAATATGACCCAACTAAAAAAACAAAATAACAAAAATAACCTACTCCCAAACCCATTCTGATCACCCACATTCTCATCCGACTCTCCGACTCTCCGACTCTATCCATGATCTCATCAAACCCATTTGACTTCTCCAAATACACCCTCATGTTCATAAACACATACTCTCCATTATCCACCCCACACGCCAACCCACATTCCTCCCTCATCCAATTCAACATTTTTATTCTTTATACGTTAGCAAACAGATAATGACAAAAATTAATCTTAGATCCTTCGTTGGTAAAGAAAATAAAATTTATATACCACATTGATAATTTTTAAAATCTGGGTACCACTTTGACTGTACCACACACGTTTAGGTACCATACCGACTACGTAATTTACTCTTATTTATATGTTCATTGTTATCAGAAATGGAGCATCTATAATTTATCACGAGTTTGAGCGTCAACAAATCAAGATCTCATCAAATGTCCTAACCAAACGTACAGGCTTATATGTTTTGTTTTAACCAAAAGTGCTACAACGAAGTGGGCTCATCAGAAGCTAGACTATTCATGTCAAGTCAGTTCTGCTTGCAGAAGTGGAATTGATAAAGTTCTCAAGATTGATACAAACAGAACACTTATCCATACACATTTATACTTCTAAAACCACCTAAGAATGGGGCTACAAGAACGTAACTGGAGAAAAACAAGATCTAACGATGTCCTTCCCATATATCAATTAGAAGTTTTGAACCAATTCATTATGACTTACTTTTCAGCTTCAGCCTCCATGGCAACACTTGTATCTCCATTCTTCAACTGTGCCGACTTCTTTTTAACTCTGTCAGCATATTTGGCAAAAGCAGCAGACAGGGCAGACTTAACAGTTGACTCTGGTTCTTTCTTCCTGCGTTTGCTTTCTTCTTTGGTATTCTTTGTTTCTTTATCTTCAGTCACTGAACACGCTTCCACATTGTCTGGAGGAGAAGATTCGGAAACAGCAGGGCGGCTGGCAACCACACGCTTAAATGGTTCATGGAATGTGTCATACAAACGTTTTACCTGAAGATTGTAGTCTGGTGAGTTAATAATTACATGCATTCACAAGGATATAGGCCATAATACAAACTACAAGGCAATGAACAATTGAACATTATACATTTAACACAAATCACACATTAATATGCATGCAAAGCCGCAAATGGAAAGGCATGGCTGCATGAATGTTGCTTTGAGTGGTGATCTACACCATGAAAAGGCAAATATTGAACACTGGGAGAATACCTTGCGCTCTCCTATGCCAGGGCACCGAGCTAGATCTTCCATCGAAGCATCCATGACATGAGAAAGAGACTTCAACATAGCCATTAAATCCATATCAACATTTACTAAAAGAGAAGGTATCTGCTAATTAAAATTAATTCCCAGGGAAAGAATGCAGGCATACCCCAAAAGTAGTTCCAAGGGTGACAACATCAGTCTTGTTAACATGTCGTACAGTTGTTAATGCATGATTTAGCTTCAATATTAAAAGGACAAGTTTCAGTTCAATGAACTCATATACTGATGTGAGTTATACAATACACTAGTTATTTAGTATGTGAAAGAAATAATAATTGATTAGTTGACCTCAAGTAAAACGATACCCGTGACAAATAGTCTGTATCCATTTGACCTTGAATAATGTCAGCAGGTTTGTTTTCATAGACTTTTATCGTCTCCAAGTAGCGTCCACATTCCTCCAAGCTGAGAAAACATTATTAGAAGAGCAGATCAAAGTCACCAATACATAAAATAATGGAGCAAATGTCATACGCCTTTACGAACAGAAGACTAGTAAAAATATCAGATCTTTGTTAATCATGTTCATCTTTGAAAGTTTAAAAGCAATGTGATTTAAAGTTTCAGATAAAATGTCTGTACCTCCAAGCACATAATAGGCTACACTCATGGAGCATGGCAGTTTTAGTAACTTCAAGTAACGGCTTAACTACATCCTCCTGAAACCAATAAAAACAGAGAGAAAATCTACTGTTACAAACACCAAAAAGAAACTGTTGGATACATATGTCCAAATGGATACCGTGAAAACAAAGACCAGGTGAAAAATAAAAATATATTACTTGTAAAAGGTATGAGAATCAGATAATTGGAGAAATGGCTTACCACATCAACATGGCAAAGTACGACCCGAAGCTTGTAGCTCTTTTGCAATTCTCTAATGCGGTAATATAGATAGTCAGGATGCAGCAGATGATAACGAAGACTGCAACAATCGGTTAACTTAGTACTGATTCAGATAAAAGAGTTAACTTACATACATCAAATACAGTACAAATGACAACCGGTTAAAAAGCATAAATGTATGTATTCCACAGTTCAAAAAACACTTCAAACATAAAACTAAAGAAACAAAGAAATACTGCCTGTTTATCTGCTGATCATTTACAAGGTACACACTGATTTCATCGTGAGATATATAGATGCCATTGTAGCTATAAATTCAACCACCCTTATCCATAAACCATGGGGGAGCAACTGAAACTGTAGATGATAAACGGACAGACCACTCCACAGTAAGTAGCACTTTAGGAAGGCAAAATCTCCCACACATATATTCTAACGTCAATTATGAAGCACAACAAAAATCACACAAAAAGGCTATTCCATCAGTTTGCAGAAACTGTCACACTTTACATTTTTCATCAATAGCGTCACATGGTAGAGGGTAAGTGACAGTTGAATGGATTTACTACAGAGCATCCTAACTGTAGGCTCACATGTACAGTGTGGTATAAAAAGGTGCAACATTCAAACCTAAGATAGAGAGCACATGAGCTTTGTCCGAGTAAGTAGTCACAAACAATATCTGCAAATTCCCACCTCACATTTCTGATATGTTTTAGCAAGGGGTTTCCTTTCTGCAAGGAGAGATTAGATTTCCGCTTAGTTCAAATATCATAGCTGCAAGTAACTGTGCTACAAACTGCATAAGTATGAAACTTCCAGCTCATGAATTGATTAAAAGATAACTTTCCCCATCTTGGGCACAAAATATAATTTAGTAGGAACCACTCAATCCCCTCCTCTATTGAGGCTGCAACTATAGATTATACAAATCTAGAAGCAAATCTTCATCATTGCACCTGACCTGTCACTGTACTATACCCAGAATGTTTGGTTTAGGTCTTATTCTTATGGGTTATTACAGCTATTTTCTCTCACAATGCAATGCATAGTGAAATCAAGGTGTATAAACAAATAATGAGTGAACCTTGAGGAGTCCCCTGGATATATGGCTGAATATGAAATATTGCAATCCTGAAAATACCCACCAATGTGAACTACATACCATGGAGGATCAATTCCTTCTAGTGATACAGAAACAATTTTGCAAAAGATCATGGTGGTGATCAATATTACTAACGTTGACAGCTATGATTGTCTTAAAAAACCATCAAAATCAAAATGGTGCCTCCAAAATATGCAAATGTAACCTCAGAGACATAGCCACACATACCATCATCTGATTCAATTCAAATGCATTGCTCAAAGTTTTATATTGACACAAATTTCATCAAATTTTGTAAACAATGCTACCCTGAACACAAATATCGTACCTGTCTGTTGCTCACAAGAATCGAATTGCGACGCTGCGCTGATGATGATGATGAAGCAACAGCATTGGTCAGAGAAGATGATGATGGAACATCAAAATGCCCAGTTTCCCTAATACAAGAAACAAACAACACAAAGCATCATACTTTCAGGTACCCAAACAGCGAAACACAACAAACAATAACCCAAATTTCCAAAGAGTTCAATTAACTTAAGCTATTCTTTCTTGGTAAGTTCATATAAGATCCCAATTCTTTCCCCATAAAACATTGCCCACTAAAAACAAACAATAACCCACATTTCCTTAATCAAAATCAAATTACAAAAACCAAAAAAGGATTGAAATTGGCAAAAGGGTACCTTGAGTTATTGGTTTCTTGTGGTTTTGGGGGAGAGTAAAACTCAGAGGATTTAACAAAGGCGAAAGCTTGAGAAAAGGTTTTGGATGGAGCAAACAGAGAAGGTGGGGTTGATTTTGCCTGCGAGCTCTCTATAACTTGTTGAAAAGACGGTACCTTTATCACCCTCTTGTTCTTTTGGGATGACGACGACTCTGTGTGATACACTCTGTCTTCGTTTTCCATGTCTGTTTCTGGTGGTTCTGTTCTAACTTCCAACTTCTAACGAGGTTGTGAAGTTTTATGGGGATTTGGTCTAGGCTTGTAGTTTTGTTGCCGTTCAAGTGTGGATAGTAGAAACTACATGAGGGCTCATTCCATTGTGAATTATGGCCCAATGTTCGGGTTTGGATCGGGTTGAGTTTGATTCGAATCCAAAAAACATTTGGAAGTGATGATTTAGTCGGACGGCGGACGGCGGTTGTATGCGGCTTGAGGGCTGTTGTAGGGTTTAGCTTTGTGATGGCGGATAGATGTGGCTCAATGAGTTTGTTTTTGGTGCAAGGTCGGCCTTTTTTTTGGTATACAAGATTATCAAAGGATTTCATTAGGGTTGCGGTTTTTAGATCGAGACCCATAAATTCAGACCGATTCAACCTGAACCCAGACCGATCGGGTCAGGTTTAGAGACAAGATTTACTGGGTTGGGCAAATCCCGAACTAAATATATCCAGATCTGACCAAATTTCATGGGTAAAAACCCGACCCAGACCGAAAACCTAAAACACATAACCTAGTCTACATGTCGCGTAACTATTGGCTCTCTACAAACATATAAATTCTGAAAACAACCCTAATTTCCTCACTCTCACATCCGCCTCTCAGTCTTCGATCTCGACTCTCACCCGCGCCTCTCTCATCTTCGGCCTCGTCTCTCTCACCCTCTCTCGACCTCTCTTTCTCGTCTCTCTCTCTCACTCAATCACTCTAAATCTCTGGTTCTCGTCTCTCTCTCACTCAATCACTCTAATTCTCAGGTTCTCGTCTCTCTCTCACTCAATCACTCACTCGGCCTCTCCAATTCAGATTGTCAATTTCTTGAGAATCTTATCATCCTTGCGCTAGCAACAAACTCAAACCCTCTTCTGCATCAACTCTATCGATCTACCATGACATCTTTCCTGCCACT